>OU975433.1:47500-5047500 GCA_918857605.2 Philereme vetulata | reverse complement strand
ATGTCCGGAATATCTTCGGTATAATGTCGGGTCAGTTTGGCTCTTGGGTCGTTGGCCGCACTGCAAACAGGTTTAGTGACCGAATCGTAGAGCCGTCCATAGAACCTTTCGACTTCCCTTAACACTTCCGCTTTACTTGACGTTATGCTGCCATCTTCCCTCTTCAGCTTCGTCATGCGGCTCTGCACAATAGAATTATCTCTCGCGAACACTTTGGAGCCTTTATTCCGCTCTATCGTATCTTTAATACGAGATGTATTAAAGGTACGAATATCGTGCCGCAAGGATTTCCAAATCTTTCTATTGAGCTGCCTATGTGACTGAGCATCATCGGGAGACTGCAGTTGCAAAGAACATCGTTCAGCCATGAGGTTAAGGGTGTCATCAGAGAGTTTCTGAGATCTATTGGTACGGGGGGTCTTAAAGAACTGGGACCCCACCGTATGGACGGTTTCTACGAACCTGTTATTGATCTCGTCCACTGATGCATCTACTTCTAGACAGTCAAAGCGATTTGCAAGTTCGAGTTGAAAGCTCTCGAGGTTTTGGATATGTGCGCGAGTGGGTCGCAGCGTAGATTTCATCAAACGGGACCTTTCAAGTTTAACGTTCATATTCAATGTGGCTCTAACAATTCGGTGATCACTGCCGGTTTTTACCCTGTGAATCACAGAGACATCATTGAATATCCGTTTCTTGTTGGTCAAGATGAAATCAATCTCATTTCTCGTGGAACCGTTGGGACTCATCCAGGTCCATTTCCTGTGAGGCGGCTTCTGGAAAAAAGAATTCATCATAAAGAGTCCTTCTTTCTCCAGAAAATCGGCCAGCCTCTGTCCCCTGGGGTTCCGTTGCCCATATCCAAATTGCCCCACTCTCAACTCATCATCGCTTCTCATGCCTAGCTTTGCATTGAAGTCACCCATAACAACAATAAAGTGAGTTTTGTTCGTATGTATGGCTCTACTGATGTCCTCGTACATAGACTCTACTTCTTCATCTGGGTGTGAAGAGGTCGGCGCATATACCTGAATGACCTTCAGCGAATATCGCTTAGATATTCTGAGTGTCAGGTACGCGACCCTGCTCGACACACTGTCGATGGTGATAATGTTGTTGATGAGTGACTTGTGAACGAGAAACCCAACACCACCTTGGGACTGTTGGTCGCCCTCCCGGTAGTATAGTAGGTTACCAGACTTAAGGGATATCGTGTCCTCGCCCTCTCTACGGACTTCTGATAACCCCAAAATGTCCCAGTGTAATCTACTAATTTCTTCTTCCAGCTCAACAATCTTTTCGTCTGTCCTCAAAGTGCGGATGTTGTGTGTTACCAGGGCCAGTGGTCGTCGTAGTGTTTGGTAGCCGATCGTCTCCCGGGGATTCTTAGCACCACTGGCCCCGCTGTTACCGTGTCTGCTACCGTAGCCAGGATTAGCGGGGCCGCCGGGGACTCGGGGCCTAGTTTTATGTTGCACTATATCCATAAGGGGGTTGTTGCCATACTCGCCACGCTTGGCAGGCGGGTTGGCGAGCGCAGTATAGGTATTGAAAACACGAAAAGACGCTGCTGCCCATCTTTCGGAGGTATCCCTTAGTAGACTCCTACTGCATCCACGGGCAAGAGCGGAGGGGCAACATTCTATTGCCGGCGCCCCACGGATTATCTTATCATGACCAAAATATTTTAAACCAAATTGTGGAAGGACTTAACTTTAGGAACGGTTCGATAGGGGGATGGGGGTAGGGGATGGGAGAGGGGGAGATTTTGAAACCCCCCCCTCCCCCCTTGGTGGGTGAGGACTTACGAAAACCTAGTTTTAGAGAAAATTAATAAAAAAAAATATTTTGAGGTTAAGTTTGAAAAAAAAATTATATTGAAAATGGGCGGGAAGAGTAAATGGGAGCAACGTTTCCATAGACCACTTTTCCTCCGACCCTCTGGACTCTGGGTGGGCTCCCGCCAGAAGCTCTTAAGGTCGCCCCTAAGTGAAGCAAGACACACTCTACCTTCGCTCCGCTACTTAGGACCTCCCGCGAGCTTCTGGCTCCCGCACTCTTTATATACACTCTAGGGGTCGTGAGGTCGGGCTGCCCCTTGTCGATTCTGTCACTCTTTTTGAACCTAACCTACTCAAGTTGGGGTGCCCCGTCTCGATTCAGTCTACTATTTTTCTTAGTTCTAAATATAATTTATAAATAACATGGGCGTTTTATGGTAGTCACACACTTTCGTTGATGAAATAAAACCATTTTCCTCAGCAAATGCGATACACTGATCCACATTACTGAAGGTGGCAAATACTTTTCTTGAATTCCATTGATTCATGATTTCTTTGTTGTAATGGACCCTCCGACCCGATGAACCTACTCCCGCGGCAGAAGCTTCAGATTCAGACTCTTCGGAGTAGGAATCCGCAAAAGACGCCATATATCCACGCAAAATAAGAAAACTTATCAATAAGAAAGATAGGTAGGCAACAGCACCAAATCCATGCAACAGTGAACAAATTTATTGCAAAATTTGTAAAAAAAATGTCAATGTCATTGTCAAATTCGAAATTCACGCCAATAAAAATGTAAAACCTTCAAAAAAGCCGTATTATCTGTCACTGTCATGTAAATTTAGTGTCGCAATAATCGATAGAACGAAAAAACTGAAAGATAGGACACTAATTTCCGAGCGAATTTCGCAATCGATTACGGATTTTCAAAAATTTATATCTAAAAACTTGCTTTACTTTACATATGAAAAAAAAAATGAAAGTCCTAGCTCAACTTTCCTATCGGAAAGTTGAGCCGAACTATCTATAAATATGCCCAGTATTAAGTGGCTATATTAATATGTAGTATTCTAACAAACTTTTGTGTTGCTTCCTTCCAGGTGCTCGATTGGGTATGATGCAGTCTATAGCGGGTCTTGCAGCGGTGCTTTCTAAGTACTCAGTGGAGCCGGCCGCTAACTCCATCAGATATCCCGAGGTCAGGGCTGTACCTGGTGTTGTGCAACAGATTAAAGGAGGCTTACCGCTTATATTCAAAGAAAGGAAGAAAGAACTGTAAAGTGAAGTAAAATGTTATTTATTTCTCACAAAAAATATACACTTGCAATAAACTCGAGCTATATAGATAACTAGCTGTTGCCCGCGACTTCGTATGCGATACACTAATAAATGTGTACTAATTTATATTATATTAATTTATGTGATTTTGTTCAGTGATTATGTTTGTTTATTTATTTGTTTATTACTCAATCAAGTCATAAAAGCTGAACCGATTTCGATGAAATTTGGTATGTATGTCGATTTTAACCTGGATTAACACATATGCTACTTTTATTTCATAAATTAGGTACAAAAATTTTACGAGCGTCCGGCAGTCCACTCCCTTTAAGTTGAATATTACCGCAATGGTGATCCATACAAAATGCTAGCCGTAGTGACCCCAGCTAGCTCTCTGCATGTTAGATATAGGCGCAATGATGAGTTAAAAAAATCTTAGCTGCGTTACCAGCGGCTTCGCGCACATAGTTCTATGTTTTATACAGCTAATTTTAAGAGACTCTAGTGAGGCTCTTACTAGAAAGAGCAGGCTGAAAAACTCGGCGGTAGCTGAAAATTTGTTATCACTCATCATTGTCATCATCATTATTTATCTTAAAGAGGGTGGGCTGGTAAATGCTGCACTGGCTCTTATTTTTTTGACTTATCATTTGAACCCTATCGTTAGATAGGTTATTGTTATTGTTGTGAGTTGGTTAGGGGACACTGCTGTTTTTACAATGTTTTATGGCTCATCACTGGGACCCTTTGGGAGTGAAGACGCTGTGTTAGCTGCAAACTTTTATCAATTATCATTGCGAAGCCATAAAACTTAAAGACTGGGGGACGCTGCAGTAGTTGCAAATTTTGCAGCCCTACCTAACTTGTAGTGGGTTGAGTGACTATGACTATTTATCTTAATGAGGGTGGCCTGGGTATGCTGCGCTAGCCGATTTGTTTTTATGACTAATAATTTTTACGAACAAATTTATCTTATCTAGATTGGGCTGGTGGATGCTGCGGTACCCAATTTTTTATTTTTAATGAATTAATGTTGTGGCCCTATCTGACTTATCGTGAGTTGGTTGGTGGATGCTGCGGTAGCTGCACATTGTATATGATTCATCACCGCGACCCTATTTTCATTGAAGAGTGTGCTGGTAGATGCTGCGGTAGTTGGATTTATTTTATGACTTATAATTGCACCTATATCTAAAATGTAGACAGAGGGCTGGGGTCACTACGATGGCTTAATTTTGTATGGCTCACCATTGCGATTATATTAAATTCAAAGGGGATGGAGAGGACTGTAGGATGCTTATTTTTTATGAATTTACCTAACTATATCGAGTAGGTACAGAGAATATATGTCTATATCTACATATTCATATCTATGCTAAGCTTAGCATGAAGGGGTGCTAAAGATTATGAAAACTGATTTAGGAGATAAAAGTAACATTAATGTTATAATAGGTTTAAAATATGTAAAATATATATGTATATAATACTGGACATTTCACACAGCTCTATCTAGCCCCAAACTAAGTAGTATTAAGTAGCTTCTATGTAACTTATTATCCATTTATATATATTTATTTTTAACCACTTTGTTTTGACTTTTTTTATTGTTCACTTCACATTTTGTTTTATTATGTTGTTTAGTCGTAATAAACCTATTATTGGCTTTCTTTTATTTACTGTGTTTCATAATATGTATAATTAGCTGTTAGTTTTCCAAATAAATAAATATATCATCATCATCATCATCAGCCGGAAGACGTCAACTGCTGAACATAGGCCTCCCCCTTAGATCGCCACAACGAGCGGTCGGTAGCCGTTTGCGCCCAACGTCCACCTTGTGGGGGGCCGGCCTTCGCTGCGTCTTCCAGTCCGTGGTCTCCACTCGAGAACTTTTCTTCCCCAACGGTTATCGGTTCTACGAGCGATGTGGCCTGCCCATTGCCACTTCAACTTGCTAATTTTGAGAGCTATGTCGGCAACTTTAGTTCTGCGGATTTCCTCATTGCGGATTTTGTCACGCAAAGAAACCAGCCAGAGCCCACCCAGAGTCCAGGGGGTTGGAGAAAGAAGTGGCCTATGAAAACTTGGGGAGCAACGTTTTCATAGACCACTTTTTCTCCAACTCCCTGAACTCTGCCTTTTTTCAATATAAAAACAATGTTTTTTTCATACTTAACCTCAAAATATATTTTTTTTAGTTTTCTCAAAAACTTATAGGTTTTCGTAAGTCCTCACCCACTAGGGGGGGTTTTCAAATCCCCCCCTCCCCCCTCTCACCATCCCTTTATCAAACCGTTCCTAAAGGAAAGCCCTTCCCTTGTTTGTTGTAATGGACCCTCCGACCCGATGAACCTACTCCCGCAGCAGAAGCTTCAGAATCAGACTCTTCGGAGTAGGAATCCGCAAGACGCCACAATATCCACGCAAAATCAGAAAACTTATCAAAAAGAAAGATAGGTAGATGGACTAACAACATAAAAACTATTTAGCTCTCTAATTATTTATTTGGATTTAATATTTAAAAGTTTAATTATATGCCAAATTTGTGTGAGAAGTAGTGCTTGGTACTTTACCCACTCACCAGTATAAAATTCTCCTCTCAACTCTCTGTACCACAACATAATGGACCTTTACACAAAGTTGTCCTCCAACATGGAGGAACTTGCTGGCACTTTCGAGTCAAGGATGAAACACTATGAGAGTGACCTCAAGAAACTCTCTAACACTGATAAGGGCCCACACAAGGATCTGGATACACTTTCACGTGAGTTCACTGACTTCAAAATCCTAATATGGAAGACCCTTGCTGTGATGTGGTCACAGTTGGAGCTGCTGGTCCAAGGTCTGGATCGCCAGGAGACTGCCTCGCGAAGGTGCTGCTATTTCATGGCGTCGCCGAGTCTAATGAGGCAGCCGTTGGTGACACCATTGTCCAGATACTTCACGACCAATTTAAAATGCCCGAGGTTTCATCGGAGCATTTATCTGCATGTCACCGGTTGGGAGTCAACACTATAAAGACTAGACCAATTATGGTGCGCTTTACAAGCTACAAGGTTCGTAACCTGGTGTGGAATGAGAAGACTGCAATGAAAAATTCAGGTATAACTGTCTCCGAGTTCCTCACTAAGACCAGACATGAGGTCTTCTTTACGGCGCGTAAGCACTTTGGTCTACGGCGATGCTGGACTTCGGAGGGCAAAATAGTCATTCTGCTGCCAAACAACATGCGCAGAAGGATCGAAACCATGTCGGAGTTAAAGCCGCTTCTGTCGGAACATCCAGCGGTTCAGACTGGTTTGGAGACCAAGGCTCCCGCCAGTGCCCGTCAGGATAAGGGAAAGTCTCTCACAGTTTCCGCTGCGAAGACCGGAAAGGCTGAGCCCAGGGCCAGACGCGTAGCGAAGTAGTCTGGCGCCTCCCGGTTGTGTTTAGAGCTACCATTGTAAAGTTTGTTTACTTTTGCGTGTGCGCTTCTATCCTCTTTTCAATTTAGTAGGAGTGCGTAGCCTAGGATTTGGATAGCTTTTTTATTACAATTTGTAAAACAGGGAGGTACTGTTTTATTGTTTGTGACTCAATATTTTAATAATAATGTCAAAATCGATAAAACTGCCAAAATTGTTTCGTCCAAAAATTGTTTTCTATACTTGGCAATCAATATATTGGATCATATAGCCCATTCTACTTTAGCGTGCGTGATTAATTTGTTGAGTCTGTTACTTACCTAATAATAATATTGTTACTTTATAATGTAGGTATGAAGTATATTTTACATGTTAGAATATTTTTCCTTTTTTTTGCAATGGTACCAATAGCTACTTTTTTCTTGTGTTTGTAAGTTGTTTTTCCAGTTAGGTACTTTTGTGTTTATGTAGGTTTTTACGTAACTCTCTGTATGTTGTGGTTTTCTTTGAGCAATCTGGTGAAGGGTGAGGCCGCTCGGTTCGAAAACACTTAAGCCTGATTAGACTTTAATTTAAATTGGTATATTTTTATTTATTTTATACTATTTTATTTGGTATTTATTTATTTTATGTATATATTGTAATATTGTTAATATAATAATTGTATAATTGTATAAATATAATAATTGTATATATAATGGATAATATTGTTTTTGATGACAGTTTCTTTTCTTGCTCTTCTTCATGTTCTTCTGACAACGACTATGCTAGTGCTTTTAGTGATGACTCAATCCACCTGCTTGACCAGCTGGAAGTTAAATTCCGTGAGTTTCCAAAAAACTTTAATATAATACACATTAACGCCCAAAGTATACCAGCCCACTTCGAAGATATGCTTTCCTCCTTCGAAAGCAAGTTAATTGATGCTGTTCTTGTATCCGAATCGTTTCTGAAGCCCGCTGTGCCCTCTACTCAATACCCCCTACCTGGTTTCCAACTTATAAGAAATGATAGAGTGGGCAAGGGTTGTGGTGGCGTAGCGATTTATCTACGCGCAGACATCCCTTCGAAAATTATTGATCTCTCGCCTACTCAGTACTGCAATTTTGCTGAACATCTTTTTGTTGAAGTCACTGTTAACCATTCCAAAATACTGCTTGGCGTGTACTACCCTCCCTCCAGTAAAATTGATTACTTCTCCTCTCTGGAATCAAAACTTGAATCTTATTCCACTCTATACGATCACACTCTTCTTATCGGAGATTTTAATACATGCCTGCTAAAGGGTGACGTTTTTATTTATTTATTTATTTAATACTTTATTGCACAAAAATACAAATTACATGTACAAAAGGTGGGCTTAATGCTAATAGCATTTTCTACCTGCCAAACTCAGAGGTAACAAAAAAGGTTGGCGTGCTATCTTTCAACAATATTAATGTTAATTAAAAAAAAACAAAAGAAACACAAATAACAATAAACTCCGATTACAGTTAGAATAAATACATAAACCGACTTGATATAACAATAATAATACGTAGAATATATATATATGAGAAATATAACAAATATATATGTAGGTATATATATATTTATAGATATAAAACAAAAAAATACTATTACATATAACACACATAGGTACTACGTTTTCATATATTTTAACAGCCAGTGGAGGACTGCAAGAAATGACTGTAGACTAGTCGTCTGAAAACCGGTTTACTAGGCGCCTTTTTAATATGAGTAGAGAGAGAGTTCCATAGACCGACAGCTACCACCTCAAGAGTTGCCACGGAAGGCCGTTGAGTGTTTCGGGGTAGCGAGAAGGAGAGAATCAGTGGATCTGAAGTTTTGGTCATGACGTTCGTGCTAATAATCTTCTTTCCTTAATCTCCTCTGTTAACATGCACGTTCTTCCTCTTTCTGCCACTCACCACGCTCCCCACTGTGCTCCTTCACTTCTAGATTTAATTATAGTCTCGGACATTGACCGTGTAGCAACATACGGTCAGTTGTCAGCCTCTTTCTCCTACCACGATCTTATAAAATTCGCTGTCCCAGGCGTAAGCACAAAAATCTTCTCCTTCGTAGTTTCAAGGATATTAACATAGAGAGTTTAAAGGTGGATGCCAATAACATCGATTGGTCTCCAGTAGTCAATGTGGCAAGTGTGGATGATAAAGTATCTGTCTTCAATTCAATTGTCACTAAACTCTATGATGCTCACGCTCCGTTGAAACGCGTCAAAGTGAAACATCCTCCAGCGCCTTGGCAGACAAAACCTATTAAAAGGATGATGTCTAAGCGAGATAAGGCAAAGAGGATCTACAAGAAGATACCTTCCGAAGAGAACTTGGGAGTCTACAAAAAGCTTCGGAATCGGTGCAGCAAGATGTGTAGAAATGCAAAGAGACACCACATACATAGCTCCATCCAAAATTGTAACACCGCTAAAATGTGGAAATTTTTAAATTCACTTAGAATTGGTAAAGGATCAAATGACTCATCTATCTCTCTTGACCTTAACACTATTAATACCCATTTTTCTAAATCGCCTCTCTGCGTAGATGATGTCATAAAACGTTCCACTCTTGATCATTTATCTCACCTTACTAGACCTAAGTGTTCTCCTTTAATCTTTGTGGATGTTACTGAGACTGAAGTTTTGAAGTTCCTTCGTTCCATTTCCACTGAGGCCGTCGGTACAGATGGCATTCACATCCTTATGATTCAACTCCTTTCCTCTGAGCTCGTTCCTATAATCACTCACATTATTAATTATTCTCTCGAAACGAACTCTTATCCTGCGGTCTGGAAAAAGGCTTTTGTTATCCCTCTACCAAAGACATCTTATCCCACCCTGGTATCCCAGTTTAGACCCATCTCCATTTTACTAATCCTATCTAAAATTTTAGAACATGTTGTGCATAAGCAACTGCCCCACTTCCTTACCCTTAATTGCCTGCTGAGTCCTTACCAATCCGGGTTCCGTCCAGGTCACAGCACGGTTAGTGCTCTAACTAAAGTGTCCGATGACATTCGCTGGGGCATGGATAACCAATACCTTACAGTCCTCGTATTACTAGTCTTTAGCAGTGCTTTTAATTCGGTTGATCACGACATTCTCCTATCCATCCTCTCCTCCTTCAATATTTCTCTCTCAGTAACTTCTTGGTTCGCCTCCTATCTTTCGGGTCGCACGCAGTGTGTACGTTCGGACGAGTCTTGTTCAGACTGGTGTGACATCACCGCTGGCGTACCTCAAGGTGGTGTTCTGTCTCCTCTCCTTTTTTCAGTGTTTATTAACGCCATAACCCACGTTCTTACTTCGCACTACCATCTTAATGCTGACGACCTACAAATATATCGCCAGTTTAAATTGGACGAGATTTTAATGGGTATTGACCAAATCAACTCTGATCTCAACCATATCTACTCGTGGGCAAAGGCTTTTGGTCTCCTGGTCAACCCATCGAAGTCTCAGGTTGTACTTTTTGGGAGCCCTTATATGTTAAATCTTGTCGGTAAGTGTGGTCCTCCTCCGGTTTTATACGCTGGAGCACTGATAAGCTACCCGGCCAATGCCAAGAACCTTGGCGTCTATTTTGACAATCATCTGTCTTGGGTGCGGCATGTTAATGAGATTAGTAAAAGGGTTAACTACTCTTTTCAATCTCTTAAGCGTCTCCAAAAGTTTTTACCCTTTGAAACTAAAATTACTCTTGCTCAAACCCTCATGTTACCCCTTTTAGACTATGCCGATGTCTGTTTTCTTGACGCCACCGAGGAACTTCTAAATAAACTGGAACGTCTTCAGAATTTGTGTATCCGATTCATATTCGGGTTGCGCAAGTTTGATCACGTCTCCATGTTTAGATCCCAGCTAAAATGGCTTCCCATTCGTCGTCGACGTGATCTTCATGTTGTAACTTTTCTCTTCAACACTCTTTTCAATCCTTTAGCTCCTTCTTACCTCCGTGAGCGCTTCGATTTTCTTGTCCTACCGGAGATGACTTGTAGGTCATCTAAGTCCCTCCTTCTCAAAACCCCTCCTCATTCCTCCAGTCGCTATGGCGGTTCCTTCACTGTCCATGGAGTCAACCTGTGGAATTCTCTACCACACTCTATCCGCGCAAGTCCATCACTAAGCACTTTTAAACTTAAGAGTCAAAGAGCATTACCTGTCCTTGTAAGCTTTTAGGTTATTATGTGTAAGTAGGTATATTATTTATATTTTGTATAATGTATTATGTTTATCTCCAATGTAGGTATAGTATAAAGGTATTTTTTTTAATATGGTTAAGTGTTGTATTTATTATAGTATATACTATATATTAGTATTTTACTCCAATGACATTCTCTGTGCACGTACCCACCACTATAATCAAATATCTCAAAGGTTTGCTGGAAGAACTCTTATTAGGGTTAAGCTCGCCTTTGTACATGTCCATATTGTAAGCTATTTTTATCTGTAAATCTATTTGTGTACAATAAAGAATAAAGATTGGTAACAGCACCAAATCCATGCAACAGTGAATAAAAATAAATGTCAATGTCATTGCTAACTTTGAAATTCCCACCAATAAAAATGTGAAACTTATGAAAAAAGCCGTATTATCTTTCACTGTCATGTCAATTTAGTGTCGCAATAATCGATAGAACGCAAACTGAAAGGTCGGACACATTGACTTCTGGTAGTGGAGCAGAAAGCGTCTTAGCGAGATTCCTTTGAGTTTTAAATTGTTTTCTGGCTGAGTCACTTGCTCATTCTCAAGTTGATTTATTTTATTTTAGTGGTGGTGGGTTGGTGCATTGGTGGTAAGGTGTAACTTTGTATTTTACTAACTAGTTTTTAACTTCTAAACTTTAGTGGGTTTCGGCGGAAAGATGTGAGGTTGTTCCTCCGGACCCCTCTCCGGATCCGCCAGATAAGATTATTATCTCACCTGTGATTCCTGAGGAGAATCGCTCAGGCTCAGGCTCTAAACGTAGAATGGTGTCAGATGGCGAAAGTTCACCTATTCCCCAAACCAAAAAAACCATGACATCCCCGGACATGGCCGCTGCCTCCATCCTAACAATTTGGCTGCACGCTATCATGGTTTTTTTTTTTTTTTTTTTTCTAATCTATTTTTTAAGGAACTTGCGTCGTTCTCTACGACCATGTCAGTTCCATAATTGTCTACATTATTATACAATTACAAAGCATCCTCCGTCAGCAGGTCGTATGTGGACCGGTAGAGCGTGTTAGCCGAGTCAGATGTTTGTTCAGCTAACACACTCTGAAACAGGCCCACATCGATCTGGTTCACTTTCAGCGCTCTGTATAACTCCTCTCTCATAGATTGACTCCGGACACACTCCGTTAAAAGGTGGTATACATCCTCCACCAACCCACAAGTATAACAATTAGGAGTATCTATCTTCTTCATTAAAAATTTAAAGCTGTTTAAAGGCATATGCCCGGAGCGCAATCTATGAGCGATTACAATCAACTTTCTGCTTATACTAGCGTTGGTGAACCATTGTATGTGAGGGGGCTCACTCTGCATAGTTCGATACCAGATGCCCTTCTCCCGGGATGCAATATCAAAGTATTCCTTCCATTTAGTTCTTATACCTCTTCTATATTTATGTAGCAATTCTGAATAATCAGGTTTCACAAAAACTTTAGTACCATTTGATAATGCCTCCCGAGCCAGGGCATCTGCCACTTCATTACCAACTATGTTGACATGTGAAGGAATCCATTGAAATACCAACGTCGCTCCCCCAGCCACCAGCTCCAGAACCTTATTAAGGATAGTGTAGGCTAGCGATACACCTCTGCGGCCAGAGGCGCATCGAGCCACATGTTGCAGTGCACTTCTGCTGTCAGACAGAATAACCACTTTTTTTGAGTCCTGAGCTAATAACGTAGGACAGCGCCTCCGAGATCGCAAACAATTCCAGTGTCATAATACAATTGTATGTATTATTATTGTCACAATTAAAACTTTCTTTTACATTTAACTTGGGGTCATAAAATGCTGCACCACTTCCATCGTTAGTTAGTGATCCATCGGTAAATATTCTATGCCAACCATTATACTCAATATTTAACATATGTAATGTATTATACATAAGGACTCTATTATCATATTTACTTTTTGGCTCTACTTTATCTTCTATATTTGTTTTAATAAAGTTCATATTAATATTTGAGACCCAGGTATCTAGAGTAAACATGTGTAATGGATTACAAGTATGTATTTATGATTTCCATTTTCGAGTTATTGAATACATTAACAATTAAGGAACTCTTATTTCTATTAAAGTATACTAAATTACTTAGACTTGACAATTTTTTAATAACATCTATAGTAAAGTTACTCGCCCAGGATTTGGCCTTAAGGCAATATTTTGAGGCAAGATATTCCCGTCGTAAATGTAGAGGCGTCAAACATAGTTCGCACACCATAACATGTATCGGAGTGGTTTTAATAAATCCTCCAACCACGCGCATTGCTACATTTTGTACTCTGTCTAGCTTAAGTAGGTGTGTCTTTGCCGCACTATCATAAACAAAACTAGCGTAATCTATCCTACTTCTCACTAGAGAAATGTATATCCTACGAAGATGCTTAGGATGTACTCCCCACGAGGCACCTGCCAAAACCTTCATTATATTTATTAATTTGACGGTCTTAGCATGTGTCTCGTTGATATGTCGGTTCCACCGGAGCGATCTGTCCAGCCACACGCCAAGATATCGAATGCAGTCCACAATAGGGACACTGTGACCCTGAACAGTCACCTCCATTTGATGCCTACTCCGCTCTCTGCTAAATAAACATAACTTTGTCTTTGTTAAGGAGATTTCCAGCCCAATTTCGCTCAATAGTGAGGAGACAGCAAAAATACAGTTTTGCATATTATGTACACAACTCGCCATGTCACTACTCTGACTATAAAACACAAAATCATCAGCATATTGTAAGCTGCCCATGTTATTAATTGATTGACAAATCTTGTACGTAACGATATTAAATAATAGGGGAGAGATCGGGTCTCCTTGCGCTAGGCCTCTACCTGTCCATCTCGTAATGGTGTAATTATTTTCACCCTGATCTACAATTTTTAACAATCTCCTTCTCAAAAACTCGAATAAATATTTACACATTTTCGAGCCAACCTCCAACTCATCCAACATAATTCCTAACTTATCTACCAAAACCGTATTATAAGCACCGTCTATATCCAGGAAGCATGCTAGAGTCGGTCGGTATCTTGTTAGCAAAGCCCACTTGAAGTTGAGAGACTAGCCTAACTATACAATCTAGACTCGACTGGCTTCTTCGGAAACCGGAAGTGTTTTGAGACAAAATTTTATTTCTTTCTATAAACCACTCGAGACGTCTTCCTATCATAGTGTGAAAATTTTTACATATGCATGAAATAAGCGAAATTGGCCTAAATTCTGGAACTGAATCATTATTAGTATTAGGTTTCGGAATGGGTATTATTTTAATGCTGCGCCACTGTTCTAGTATAGATGCATTTTTATATACTGAATTATATATCACAAGTAAAAACAATTTAGCTTGTTTAGGCAAATAGTAAATCATAGAGTAGGTAATGTTATCCTCCCCTGGCGCTGAATCTTTCTTCTTCAGGCAGTTGTAGAGCTCTTGCGGAGAGAACTCACTCTCTAGTTGTGCATTTTTCGAAGTGAATACCGGAGTTGGAGGCTCTACGAAGTCCGGAGCTAGAGACCGCAGTAGCTCTTCCTTCTTATCTGTAGGAGCATGAGTATGAGTTTGTCATACACCTTTCATCCATCGCATTTTTTGCCACATTACAGAGGAACTGGTCGACATCTATCTCTCCGCAAAAACTCTTCCAACAGCTAGACCTGGCTTGCCTTATAGTCTTTTGTGCTAAAGAAATTTTCTCTTTCAAAATATCGTAGTTATTGGGCGTTGGATTTTTCCTAAAGTTTTTCAAGGCCAGTCGACGAATAGCAACTGCTCGGGACACAGACGGACTCCAATACGGCTTTGGTTTGAATGTCCGAGATGGATTTGCACAGACTTTAATATAAGGTATACTTTTATCGGCAGAGTGGTTTACATTTTCAATAAAAAAATCGTACATTGTTTGTACATTGCTGTTCAAGAGAACTCCACTATTAGAAAAACTATTTTGACAAGTTTCTTGGTAAAGCTTCCAGTCGGCCAACTTAAGATTGCGGCGTTTTATAAACGAAGGTAAATCACAGTATTCTAAACAAATTTTGACGAAAAGGTGGTCACTACCCAAACATTCCTTTGTTACCAACCATTTGAACAAGATAGCTATGTCTGTGGAGACAAATGTAATGTCTGGGGAGCTTTTTTGTAGAATACCATTGACTAATTTAATTCTGGTATGGTCACCGGTATTCAGAGTTACAAAATTATGGTCTATACTAGAGTCCAGTAACTGTATACCTCTAGAATCTGTTTTGTTGGACCAATTGGAATGGTGACCGTTGAAATCTCCTGCAACAATAGACTTATCTCCAAATTTTGAAAAAACATCATCCCAATCATACTGGGTTGTCCTTACAGGTGGTGTACAGTAAATTGAAGCAATACACTTAAGGAATTTACAATTCTTAACTTTTACGCTTACTATTTCAATACCTTGATGGCTAACACTTATAGGATTAATCTGTGTTTTTATTGAGTTATGTACCATAATAGCCACTCCGCCGTATTCATCATCTCTATCTTTTCTATAAATGTTATAATCTTTGATTCTTAGATTTATGTCAGGATTTAACCAAGTTTCACTAACAATACATATTCCAATTTTTTTTTGGTTCAACAACAACTCGAACTCTTGCATTTTTGGCATTAGGCTTTGAGAATTCCACTGCCCAATATTTAAATATTGAGCAGTAGACCTTCCCCCACTGGGAAACGGTTTTCTGTATTATTGTCATCCATAATGGAAGAGATTCATTAGTTTCCTAATAATATCTCCATTACCTACTGATGACCCCTAAAAAATAGCTAACTACTTGATCTAGCAAAAATTGTAAGGCTAATTTGACTTTATCTTCAAAACTGTTTCTTGAGAAAAATATTTGCTCTGAACTTTTGTACATGTTATTAAAACTAAACTTATCTTGCCCGTTCTCCTGCTTTTGTTCATTTTTATCTTCTCTCTTCTTCTCCTTCGGTGCTTCATTTCTGAGTGATGCGGCATCTCTGTAGGATTTCTTCACGATTTCATTCTTCTCTGCTAACTGGATTTCATTTTCTATATTTTTTTCTTGTGATTTTTGTTTTTTCTTCTTATTTTTCTTTTGTTTATTAACTGTTACCGTCTTTCTGCTCTCATTTTCGCTGCTTCTAGTATCTTCACCGTCATCCATACTATGGTCCACCTCCTTGTTGATGTGAATAATCGCTTCGGTTACAATTACTTCCCCCTGGGATAACTCCTGGCCATCTATAGGTTCCGGTGAATGTAAGTCACATTCACGACTCCGTTTCTTCTGTCTATGCCTTTCCATAACACATGAATATGCTACTTTGTAGGTGCAGTTTTGTTCACACATGACTCGTCTTATTTCTTTCTCTTTTAAAAAGACAGGACATTTCTTCTCAAATGACATGTGATTACCCTTGCAGTTTGCACATGTGTACTCAATAGCATCGCAATTCTCATGCTCACCAGAGCATTTAGGACACTTCTTTCTTGAAGATGGACACATTCGAGCTAGATGACCAAACTTCCAGCAAACCGAGCATTGACTTACAGGAAAGGTGTAAGGTTCCACTTTAAAACGGCAGCCATACCCAAATATGTATTTTGGTAACGTAGAACTTTTAAAGCAGAAGCGAACGTTTTAACCTTTTTACAGAGACTATTTCAAACTCTCCACTGAAGGATTGCATTAATTCTTCTTCTTGTACCTCTAATTCAATATACCTCACCAAACCATATGTCAAATTAACTTCATTAGTTAATCGGCTTTTGTAGCCTAACTCCATAAACTTACTGTTACTTAGAAGTTTTTCAGCATCAGCCCTGGTTTCAAACTTCATCAGCACTTTATACGGGGTTTTGTATTTTATTTCAATGATATTTGGTATACATTCTGCTTTCAAAAGTTTAGCTAAACCGATCTGTTTCGGCAACACTTGAGCTGATGATAAACACACCTCAATTGTCCTCAAATCATCCTCGCTTCTACTATTTCGTCTGGTGTATGTCTTCGGTTGGGAACTATAACCTCTAAAGTTGTTGCCTGAGACTTTTTTTGGTTTCTTATTCTTTTTCTGCACTATTGTAAATCCTTCATCATCAATTACAACGTTTTGTTCATCACTATCGCTTCTCTTCCTCTTCAAGTTGACACCACTAGCATTCACCACATCTTGCACTGACATTTCATGCCTGCTAAACTCCTCCAACTCACACACTATATTGTTTCCTACACTTTCTTCTCCATTCATTTCACTTATATCACTTCCGAGATCGGATCTAGGCCCGAGGACCTCGTCCATATCGCGACGCGCAATTGAGGGTAGGTATCGAAAATTAAATACCGCGAAGAAAAAAGCTTATCGCACTACGTGCGCTCGCTGCGTAGTAGCGCGCGCGACTGGCTATCATGGTTATTGGAGTTAAAGAATACTCTACCGCAGACCAAGGTACGTTCGTTATTCATGTTGCTAGAGTAGAACCCGACCCGTCAGCTGGAACAACAATCCGCCCAATTAAATTTGGACAGTTCTTGAGCAATCATGACAGTTTTTGTCTAACATTTGTTCAGATGGAATTAAACAAGTTGGCAGAAATCGAATTTCCGTTGAATTCTGCACGGCAACTGATGCTAATAAATTCCCGGATAATACAACTCTCCTTACCCAGTACAAGTATGTTGCATCAATACCGACATGCAACATTACTCAAATGGGTCTTGTCAGAAATGTCCCGGTTGATATGTCAATGGAGGAATTCGCAACCAGTTTGGAAGTTCCAAATGGTTGTGGATTTGTTGTCAAAGCCCGTAAGTTAAACAGAAAATCAAATGATGATGGCAAAGTGACCTGGATCCCAACACAATCAGTAGTTCTCACATTTAGAGGTCAAGTTCTGCCTCAAACCTTGAGTCTTTTCATACCACACCTCACTACCTGTTGAAACATACCAGCTCCCAACAATTCAATGTCTTAACTGTTGTCGTTTTGGTCATGTAAAAGCTCAGTGCCGCTCCAAGCCCCGTTGCTTTAAATGCTCTAAAGAACACACGGGTGAAAGCTGTGACTTGGAAGAATCTAAAGCTTCTTGCCTCAATTGCTCAGGCCGACATTATACAACTAGCAGGCTTTGTCCTGAACAGGATAGGCAAAAATCCATTAAAATGCTAATGTCTCAGAATGGAATCTCGTATGAGGAAGCTGCGACTAGCTTCCCTAAGGTTGGAAGAGCATATACTGAGGTCACTCAGGCTATGTTCTCTACCACTAATCTTGATCCACGAGATCCTTCCACCTCAACCAACTCTCCTAGAGTCTGGCTAATGAAAGTTGATACTGAAAAAGCGCGGCAAATTTAAAAAATATCAGCATGGCAGCCCTAAAGTAAAAAGGAAAGTTGGAACTTTGATACTTTGACATTTATTTTTATTTTACTAGTGGATGCTTGCAATTTTGTCCGCGTTATGACGAGATTAAAAGTAGCTTATATCACTAGTTAACTCTTTATTAACTCCATACCAAACATCACACGGATACGTCACTCCATTGTGGCGTATTAAAGGAACAAACAGGCTATCAAACACTATCATGAGTATCAATATTATCATGAGTTTAAATATTTGTAAATCTATGTGAGTATGTATCAAAGAAAACAACACCATATATTTTTATACTGTTTTTTAATCACTATAATCAAAATCTGAATCTAAAAATTCAACATGGAGTGAATCGTCAGAATCACTGGAGTCGCTGCTGTCTCTTAAATTGATGATGAAGCTTTCTAAATTATTTTCAGTTATATGGTCTCTTCTTTTGTACTTGTCTTCCACATGAATGACATGGTCTGTCATTTTTTTCCAATCATCTGCTGTAATACACTCAAAAGATTGTTTTATGAGATCCTCGAACTCTTTTGGAGTTCGGCTTACATTTTTGCTTCCCACATTTCTTTTTGCTAGACTCCATATGAGTTCTATAGCATTTAGGTCACAATGATATGGAGGAAGTCTTAGCACTTCATGTCTGTTTTGGCTTAAAAGTTCATCAGCTTCATAAATAGGTTCTGGTGTATTCTGTTTTACTAAGCAGAGCAACTCTGCTTTTGAATTGTATGTTTCAAATGAAATACCATTCAATGTAAGCCAATTCTGTATCTCTAACTTTCGATTTTGAGATGTGGGCACTTTATTTATTATGACAGAATGGTATGATGCATTGTCCATTATAATTACACTTGGTTCATTCAAATTGGGCATAAGCTTTTCTTGAAGCCATTTGTTGAAGTTTGTGGAATTCATGTCATGGTTGTAGTCGGCCATTTTCGATTTGGTGCTAAATACTAACAATGAGTTTGGAACAGGGCCTTTCTCTGATCCTGCATGCACAATAATATATCGTTTTCCTGACGATATATTTTCAATTATTCCACTTGTTGATGGACCTTGCCAACATTTTTTAGGCTTATAGGTTTTGTGGACAAAAGTTTTCATCTAAGTAGATTATTGGCTTGCCTTCTGCACGTTTCGATGCAATGGTACGCAAAAAACGATGTCTCCATGCAGCTATATCATACCGTTCAATTAATAATGAACGTTCATTTTTGTTTTTCTTAAATTCATAACCGTTGGCTAATAATATGCGACGGAGAGTTTCACGACATCCACTTAATTCTATACTTTCTTTTAACTCTACCAACAAAAATCTTAATGTTGGTACTTGTTTCCTCACAATGTAAAATTCGTTTACTTTATTACGAATAACATCCGTATCGAAACTATCTAAGTTCGACACTTTTGAAGGGTGAGGTCGTTTTTTACCTGGAGTCCTCCAGACCCCTTCGTTCACCGCACCTTCTTTTTTAATTCTCTTCAATGTAATAACACTTACATCTGTAAAAAGAATAAAATAAAATGTCAATTATCGTGAGTCTCATAACTAAGAAATAATAGAAAATACACAAGTATTACAAAACTAGTCTAAGATTAACGTTGAGTGAAAACTTACCGGTGAGTGAAGATAGTTCTTCTAAGTACTGATTCTGCGATTTCATCATATCTTTTTGATCTAAATCTGTGATCTTTTCAATTGCTTGTTTTACTTCAGCAGTTCGTGCATTATCCTCAAGACTATCTGTAAAAGAACAATAACATTATATAAAGTAACTAAAACTAATATGTACTTATTTAAAATAAAAAAATATCAAGACATTTTGACCGTACTAACCTAAAAAATCAGTCACAGTACGTAAACAATCCTGTTTTTCTCGCAATATGGCTTGTTTCACAAGCTTTTTCTCTTCATATTTCGAAATCATACAAAACAATAGTTTTCGCACTTCACTCTTTATAGTTTTATTCATTTTTATAGCATTAACACGGATATATCACAACAAAACTATACGCAAGTCAACCACAACGAAACATCAACAACACGCCATCTTGTTGCGTCAGAGATAGGGATACCATACACTGATTCTGATTTTACCAAATCTTTCGGAAAACAGCCGAAAATTAATTTCTTTAAAATAAAATTGCCAAGTTTTTCTCTAATAAATAGTGTACCTAATTAATTAAGCTATTTATTAGACCAACTTAAGGCTTAGTGTTGCTCTTGAAATGGTCCAACACGTACATACGATACTTATTTTCGATGAATACAATTTTAGCACACGTACGAATGTTTAAAACTCATTTTATAAAATGTTTAAAATAAGTTTGTATTAAAAATGCCTTTTTGGAATTAATTGTTCCTAAGTACTTTCTGCTTAAAATACCCCAATTTGTAGGGTAAATATCCGATGGTAAGAACACTTTAGTGTTGTCATATAAAAAGTTTGCAAAAAAATCCAGTATCTACTTTCGTTAGCCAGACTCTATATACCGTTCCTATGTTAAAAATGTTTATGCCAAATCTCGTCTTAAAGCACCCTTGGGTAAATCCAAGGCATCCCACCAAGAAATAATCTCAACTCCATCCTCATCCCTCCCTAATGGCCATGCCATTATGTCCCAAGCCCCGGCCCCAGTGTCGGACAACCGTCAAAGCTTCATCATTGAAACTCTATTGAACATTTTAATCGAGTTGTGTTCATCCTTCCCTTTCGTCTCTTTTTTCCTGGCAAACTCTGCCTCTTACTTATGGCAGCGATCACTTCCCTATCCTCATTACCATCCCAAACAGTGTCTCTCCTGAATATAACTTTAATCCCAGTTTAAAATATCGACTTACTGACGCCGATTGGCCTTCTTTCTCCTCTCACTTAGAAAACTTATCGGTCAATCTTTTACCTATACAGACATACAACACTGACAGTTATCTTTCGACCTATTCCAAATTTGTAGAGACTCTTCTTTTATGTGCAAATAAAAATATCCCTCTTAAAAAACAAGCCAGTTCTCGTTTCAAGATTTCCCCCCCATGGTAGAATTCTGATTGCTCTAAGGCAGTCAGAATGAGAAAAAGTACAGAGTTGGCCTATAATGCTTCCATGATTTACGAAAATTTTATACATTACCAACATATGACTGCAAAAGCTAGGAAAGTTGGACAGGATCCAGTCTAAATGCCTTCGAATAATTCTTGGTGCTATGAAGTCTTCCCCTATGCGATGCAGGTGGAGTGCGTCGATCCTCCCCTCTCCCTTCGAAGACAATACCTTGCTGATCGTGTTTTCTTTAAAATTATCCAAAATTCTAGTCACCCCCTGTTGGCAAAATTAAACGATTTGTTTAAAATTTTAGAACCACACATTGACCTTTATCTAAATAAAATTCTTATCAAAAAATAAATTTGTTAGTAGTAAAAAAGCTTAAATCTAGGGGACTTAGTACTTAATTACTAATAGCGATTTAGTCCTCTGCGTGAGCTTCCACATCAGAGGACAGTCGAGTTTGTTGGCGATTACGTTCAGGATGGTGTTGCTGCTCTTGCGTACCGTGCGCAATAGTGAGGCTGTTTTTTTACGCCAGATAGCATCAAAGTTGTCTGCGCGTGCTTCGGCGAACATGCCTGAGGCACTACAGAAGCGCGGAAGCCGCAACAGCGCCCTGAACGCATTATTAAATTGGACTCGCAGAGCATTGTAAGCCCTTTGTGTATACTGAAACCACAGACTCGCGGAGTACAGCGATGTACTGTACGCTTTAAAAAGAGTCACTTTGACTGCGTCTGTACATCGTTCGAATCTGCGGGCATATTCGCCCGGACGGACAGTGCTCTGCGTTCCCTCTCCATATCGGTGTCATCTCGCAAGTCATCAGTTACCAGATGCCCTAGATATTTAAATTGGAATACCCTTTTTAGTGGTATCCCATTGAAAGTCACGGGAGGAACAAAGGTAGAGCACTTGGTACCCGACTTGAAAACCATGAGCTCCTAATTTTTTACATTGTAAATAAGGCCATGTGACGTCACATAAGACTCACAGACCACCAGTAACTTTCGGAGAGCGCTAATTGAGGGAGCCAGCAGCACCATGTCATCGGCATAGCTCAGGTTGTTAACACACACACCGTCTATGTAGCAGCCCACAGGCATGCCGCTGAGTCGCTCGATCAGCCCATTCGCGTACAGGCTGAAGAGCGAGGGCGAGCTCAACCCTCCCTGCCTTACCCCGCACTCCAGCCTACACGAGTCCGACAGCTCACCTGCCCATCTCACGCGGTTTTCCTAGTTTAGATACCAATATCTAAATAATGATACCAACTCCGGCGGCAGCCCAGTGTCTGTAAGCTTCTGCCACAACAAATCGTAGAAGACGAGGTCGAAAGCACGAGAAAGATCCAGGAAGCAGGCATAAACTGGAGTTTGCCTATCAATGTAATACTTAACAGTATGCTTCAGGCTAAGAATGACAGTCTCAGTTGACAGGCCTGGCCGAAAGCCGAACTGAGCATCGTGCAATTTAACATGCCTATTCAAACAGGAGTTAAGCACACTGTCAAGTACTTTGGCGATGATTGTGGCTAGAGAGATGGGTCTATAGTTAGATTTATCCGATACATCACCCGTCTTGCTCTTGACAATGGGTACCACCAGAGTCTGCATCAAGTCTGAAGGCAGGAAAGAGTGACTTAAAAATAGGTTGTACAGCATAGCAAGTACTCCAGGGAGATGGTGACCAGCATGCTTAAGGTGTTCGATGCTCAGCCCATCATGACCCTGTGATTTCCCTCTTCTCATTTTCCTGATTACAGCTCTGACATCTTTAGCAAGGATTACTGTTGAAATCACCGACTCAATCCCAGCATCAAACCTACGACATGGTGGTCCCAGAGGCGACTGCACAGCAAAATGATTTATAAAAACCTTAGCAATTTCCCCAGGGTTGGACACACTGTCAACACTCACCGGAGCACCAGGTCGAACATTTAGCTTGTTCGTGCAATTCCAGAAACTTTTAAAATCAGCATTTGAATGGTGTTTTGCCAACAAGTCCATCTTTATTTGATCCTGGTGGTTTTGGCACCACCTAAGTCTACCTTTGAATTTCTTTCGCGACTGAACCATTTCTTCAAAGATAGGACCATGACTTGGCTTGCCGTACCAAACCCATACAACAAATTTCTGCCTGGCTCTCAAGTAAGAGTCGCTCACATGATAATTCCACTCTGCCACAATCTTCTTATTTCTGCATTTTCTGTTTACAGTACATGTGGCACTAGCCGCCTGACTTAAAATACTACATCATTATATAAATTATTAATTATTTCTTTATGGCTAGCATCTTGACATATTTTTTCACAACAGTTTTGTAACTCGCTGGGAAAATCTATGGTTTTCAAATGAGAATTACATATTTTCTGATATTCATTTACTTGGTCTACATTTCTCTGATCCCATTAGATTTTACAACGGTAAGTTGTTTGTGACATGACTTTCTGTCTAACAACATCAAGATTACACTTTACTACTAACGGATAGTGGTCAGACTAAAATACATCATACTTGACATAAGTATCTATAATGCATTGCCACGCAGCTTTAGTCACAACACAGTGGTCGAGCCATCGCCGGCACCCGTGTGCTTCGCTAATAAAAGTAAAAGTATCTGAGCTCAAAGTTAGCTTACTGCTGTCTGCGCAGATCCAGTCCTGCTCCGTTGAAAAATCCAAAAGTTCACTATAAAAGCGCTCACTAGGATGGGCATTAAAGTCCCCAAGAATGAAAACGGATTCGACATCGCTTTCATCGATTATAGCACTAACCGCACTTAGACAGTCTGTAAACTCCGGTAAGTTCTCGGCGCAGTCCGTCGGCATATAAACACTGACAACTAACACGGGCTTATCGTCCGTAGTAAGCCGAATAGCCGTTATTCGCGGATTCGCACACGATATTACCGACACGCACTGAAACACAGATTTACCCCAGAGAAGCGCGACGCCACCAAAAGGCCTCCCCTTAAGGATGCCAGTGCTGGCGTCCACCGCCGATGTGCCAGTGATCCCGATGCGCTCGTCGATGGCTGCCAAGTACGGCAGTTCAGCCTGTAGTAGCCACGTCTCCTGTAGTGCAATGATATCTGCAAAGCTGCACAGCTGTCGTACACCTTCCACAGACCGCTTCACATTCTTGCAATTATATGTTACCAAGGTTGTATTACACATTAAGATTTGATGTTTCTTTTCTGTTTGAGATTTATGTAGGGCATAAAACGACGACATGTCACACCACCCGGCCATAACTCATCATTCAAGTATAGATCTAATTTATGCCTAGCAACCATCACCTTGAATGCATTGTAATCACGCTCTGTTTTTATTTTTATTCTCTGAAGCAGGACAGTTTCATTTGTTTTAGAGAAAATAAACTTTACTATATCATTTTGTGATGTATGTATCTTTGTGAACATTTGATATAAACAAAGGAATTTTCACTTCTGCCGGTCTACATTTATCATCGGGTTTGATTATAGCCTTCAATGTGATACCTTCAGTTTTGTTCCTGTGTCTTTTCCTCTGTACCTCAATCCAATCCTGGTCATGGCTTTCTAACTTCCATTCGCCCTCCATCGTCACCATCTCCACCATGGATTTAGTAGTGTTTGTATTCACGCAGGTAACTGTGCTCATTGCCGTGTGACTGGCCGCGGCCGAAGTCAGCTGTTCCGCAGATAACGGGTCCGGGCGCGTAGGTATACTTGTGCCGGCAGCCGAGCTATTGCGTTTCGCCTGCAAATGCGAAGAATTACACTGTCTTGCCTTATCAGCTGATGGTGCGAATGATACATTGTTAGGACGAACAGTGCTACTGGTAATTTGCGGAAATAGCTGTGATCTCTCAACGTTTACTTGTTGTTGAGTTTCACGCTCAGGGGTGCTATTTATTGTGGTAGGGGTATTTGAAAAAAATAAAATACTGGTTGGGCCGCTGTCTAGGAGATTGTATGCACCTCGTCTTTTATTGACATTTTCATCATTATTTACATCATATAATGCATATTTCATATTGTCTAAATCGGCTCTCAGATGATGTAGCTCGTCAATTGTAGCATAAGTTTCTTTAATACATTTCATTTCCGATTGTAGCACGACAATATATCTTTTAGTAGCCATGTAGCATCCAAGTGGTCAAAAGTCACTGGTGGTAGTTTATGAAGTCCTCTTGCCACAAAGATCGGTGTGTTATCGGGCTCCGTGTTTTTGAATGCACAAATTATATCCTCCAAATCTTTTTGTTCTTTGTTTTTTCGTCGCGAAACTTTTCTGACGGTAGTAGAAATCGACGAAAACAGCAAATCCTTCGCGACACTGATTTCCGAAGTAGAAAAGGAAGACACACACAGTCTAACTAAGCTTTCTTCATCCAAAACATCTATTTTGTTTTGTATAAAGCACAATAACTCGTTAATCACGACATTACACTGTAAACATTTCATTGTTACGGTTGACATCGTGACTTCTGCAGCCGTTCGCAATGGCGTCAGAGCGGAGACTGTGATGAGCCATAAAACATTTTAAAAACTGCAGCGTCTCCTAACCAAATCACAACAATAACAATAACCTATCACGAGCCAATCAACTAGATTCCGTTACATTATGTAACTACGATTTAATCTCTTCCAACTGTAGACCAAAGATAGGTCACGGGGGCTGCTGTATATACGTCCGATCTGGCATTATGGTCAGTAGTAAACTAGACTACCGCAATCTAGCGCATGAGCAGGTGTTTGATATTTTGTGCGGCGCACCTTGCAGATGACGATATCTTGATTTTAGGAGTTTATCACTCTAATAAAACGAGTGACTCTGATTATTTAATATTATTTGAAAAAATATTGAGTAAAGTTAGACGAAGGGCTCATTGCAATTATTATAGGGGACATTAATATTAATTTGCTGTAAAATTCATCAATTATAATTAGTCGATCTCCTGTCTAGTTACGGTTTCACGCAACTAGTCGATTTTCCAACTAGAGTGAAAGACGGTAGTAGGACCATATTAGACCATGCGTACACGAACCTTCCTACGGAGCGCGTCGCAGGCATCGTCGGCGTCGACACGCGCCTCAGCGATCACGGTGCCCAGCGCCATACTATCTCACGGAGTTCCACTCACCCGCCGCCTCTAGTACTAAAGCGTAGTTTCAACACGATCAACAAAATAAATTTCGTATCGGCTGTAGAGTCTGTAGACTGGAATAAAATGATAGGATTATCTTAATACATTTCCCGAGTCGTGGAAAACTGCAGTTATCAAGCCCATACCTAAAGTAGCAAATCCAAACACATTTAAGGATCTACGGCCTATAAGCATATTACCTTGTCTCTCGAAAATCCTGGAACGAGTAGTATATGACCAGGTCTCTGACTTTGTAGAGTCCAATAATATTTTGCCAGAGGTGCAGTCTGGTTTTAGGAAGAGTCGTAGTACTGCTACAGCGTTACTACAGCATAAGATAAAGGTATGGGTACTATTCTGGTTCTATTGGGTTTTTCTCGCGCCTTTGATTGCATAAACTCTACCCTTCTTCTTTCTAAATTGAGCTACTTTGGTTTCGAAAATGCTGTTGTAAAATGGTTTGACAGCTACCTTTGTAATCGTTCACAGTTGGTTGCAGTAACTGGTGTTGACGGAAACAAGGTATTATCTTCGCAACGCTCTGTTCCTAGAGGTGTGCCGCAAGGCTCTATTCTGGGTCCTTTGTTATTCTTGCTATATTGCTCCGATATTGTGACCAACATCCACCACTGTCAGTATCATATACCTATATATGCAGACGACTTGCAGCTCTATATGTCATTCCCTTCTAGTGATACTCTACAAGCTACCCTAAAAATAAACGAGGACCTTAACTGTATTGCCCGGTGGTCAACGCATAACTCTTTAGTTTTGAACCCAGCAAAGTCTCAATATATGATATTGGGATCAAAGAAACAAATCTCCAACATAGCATCTCTGGAGCCTAATGTCAATACTTTGGGGGAGCCTATTGTTCATACTAGTGAATCTCGTAACCTAGGAGTAGTCATGGATTGTGAGTTGCGATTTGAAAAACATGTTACCGAATCTGTGAGGAATTGTTTTTATAGGTTAAAGGTATTGTATCGTATTCGCGACTGGCTCAACGTTGACGTCCGCATTAACCTATGTGAATCACTTGTTCTGTCTTAATTAAATTATGCAGACACTGTTTATGGCCCTAGGCTGCTTGCCAGAACTGAAAAACTTCTACAACGTGTTCAGAACGCTTGTGCTAGGTTCTGTTTTTATATACCTCCTAGGGCACATGTCACTCCTTTTATTAACAAAGCCAAAATGATAAAAATGACATGGAGAAGATATCTTCATTTTGCTATTCTTCTTTTTGGTGTTATTAAAAGTAGAAAACCTGAGTACCTATTCAACAAACTGGGGTGGTTTCGAGACGGGAAAAAGTATGACACAAGAGATGCTTCTCAACTTCTACTGGCAACACCATTACGTGGTTCTACAGCCTTCCATGGCAGCTTCCGCTATGCCGCTACCCGGTGTTGGAACACTATTCCACCACCTCTAAGAAATATAAATAATGTTAACGTGTTTAGGTTAAAGTTAAAAGTCCATGTTTTTGCCCTTCAAATCAGCCAACCATGGTAGACATAGTAGTGTCTCACTCACTCTCCACTCACTTTCCTCTGTCGTCACTCTGTTTATAGCTTGGCACGAATTAATAAAAAATTGTCAGTCATGGTTTGTATGACTTTTTTGAGTTAGTGATCTGTAGAAGGTGCTATCTTATAGTTGTATAAATGTCTGGGTGTCCGTGAGGTCAACACTGGCCTCAGAAGAATACCAGCGCTGCAGTATGACAACATGCTGTAGCAAATGCTGAGCTGAGGACCCTTTCGCCACCACATTTAACATTTTTCGATATATTATATTTTTGTGTCATTTGTTTCTGTGGTGGTCTGAATAAATATTTTCTCTTTCTTTCTTTTCTTTCTAATACCGAATTAGGAGAAGGGTGGACAAGATGATCCCCTTAAGGGAGAATGCTTCTAATTTGAAGGGTATCCAAGTGATATCAGATGCAAAAGCGTTAACTGGTGATCAATTTATCTATCTAACAATTGTCATACTTAAAATCTTTACTTTGTTATTGTTTCATCATTATATTCTACTTTTTATAACATTCTACCAAAGGATCATCTTAGACACCCCGGTCTCCAAGATGATCCCTAGGAATGAGTAAGATGATCCCAGGGATCATCTTGCCCTCCTGCCTAACAAACAACAAGGTTTTGGTATATTTTCAATGAAAACAACATAGTTATTGTAAGTAAGTGTTCACAAAGTACTTTAATATTACTTTATGCTCGTAATAATACTAAATAATTAAGGAATAAACGAAAAAACTGAGTCATTCTCAAAATTATTGTTAGGTAAAACAGTCAATATAATGTAGTGTGTTCCATAAATAGGGGCATGAAGTAATATTAAAGCAGGGATAGATAACGATAATCCTGAAGAATTTACTTGTGATTTATGCACAGAAACTCCAGAAAAAAACCATTTGGCAGTTTAGATTGAGATTTGATTACTGTGGATTATTGGAGAGATTTTTAATTATTTTAGAAGACTTTTTATTTTTGTTAATTATGTTATTGATTAACTATAATCTAAACTGCTAAACGTTTTTTTCTGGGGTTTCTGTGCATAAACCACAAATAAATTCTTCAGGATCATCGTTATCTTTCCCTGCATAAGCTTTATGCCTCCATTTATGGAACACACTATATTTAATCCATCCTTCACACATAAATATGTCATATTATATTGTCTTTGGAATTATGTTTCCGTCCAGAATAGACAGTTCCGTAGACGTGGACAGTTCTTTCTCTTCCGTAGATGATTCTGACTCGTTTTCTCCTTTTTTTACCTTTCCCTTTCTGTTTCTTTTTATTTTAGGGTCAGTTTTTTGGCGATATGCTCTTTTTGTGCCTTTTTATTTTCTTTTTTCTAAGTCTTCTGACCTCCCACCATGAGTCTTTTTCTTTTGTACTATCGCGGCAAATCTATCTATAAAAATAACATAATTATAGTTAAAATAATTAAAAACAAACCAAAATAGTATATAATATAGTAAGTAGGTCTACTACTAGGTATTGTATACTTACCTACCAACTATTTTTATGCAAAAAAATAAGAAGGCCAAGATAATCCATGCTTACCGTGTGAGATGGTACAAGATGCTCCCCGGATTATCTTGTACACCAACAAAAGGATCATCTTGCACCAAACACAACTTTTTCATTCTTTGACCGATAACATAACCTATAAGAATTCTACTTTTGCCTAGCCATTCAAAAACACAAGTTGAACATATTAGAAAGCCAACCATTGCAATTGACTATACACAAGAAAAGTAACATAAACTTAAAGTCAACCTTATCTTAGATCAAAGTCACACAATTTTTATTTTTTTCTCTTAAATTGTACTCGTGTCTCACACCGCCATTACCAATGGACTGTTGCGGGGGGCGTCGAGAACTACGTTTTGTCAAAGAAAGCAACTAGATAGCGTTCATAGTATGGCCACAATTGAAAAGGATCATCTTACCCCGAGGGATCATCTTGTACACCTTTCCCCTACCTTATGTTATGTTACCTTACCTTTCATCATCATCATCATCATCAGCCGGAAGACGTCCACTGCTGAACATAGACCTCCCCCTTAGATCGCCACAACGAGCGGTTGGTAGCCGTTTGCGCCCAACGGCTTCCTGCGATTCTTACTAGATCGTCGGTCCACCTTGTGGGGGCCCGGCCTACGCTGCGTCTTCCAGTCCGTGGTCTCCACTCGAGAACCTTTCTTCCCCAACGGTTATCGGTTCTACGAGCGATGTGGCGTACCCATTGCCACTTTAACTTGCTAGTTTTGAGACCTATGTCCGCAACTTTAGTTCATCTGCGGATTTCCTCATTGCGGATTTTGTCACGTCACGCAAAGAGACCCCGAGCATAGTCCTCTCCATAGCTCGTTGAGCGAACTTGAGCTTGGTCATGAGGCCATGAGTAAAGGACCACGTTTCAGTGACATAGGCAACACACACTGGTTGAAGACTTTATCCTTCAGACTCTGGGGAATTTTGGACGAGAAGATATCGCGAAGGTTCCCGAACGCTGCCCAGCCGAGTTGGATTCTTCGTGCGACCTCTTTGTCGAAGTTGGACTTACCTAATTGGACAGTTTGTCCTAGGTATACATATTCGTCGACAACTTCGAGAGTATCGCCCCCAACAACTACCGGTACGGGTGCAACATGAATATTTGACATGATTTTCGTCTTATCCATGTTCATTTTAAGACCAACCTGTTGGGAGACCCTACTGAGGTCGCTGAGCATGGTACCAAGTTCCTCGAGCGATTCAGCCATAATGACTATATCATCGGCAAAACGAAGGTGAGTAATGTATTCGCCATTGATATTGATGCCAAGTCTGTCCCAGGCCAAGAGTTTGAAAACGTCCTCCAATGCGTCCGTGAACAGTTTCGGAGAAATTACATCTCCCTGTCTCACGCCTCTCTGCAATTGGATTGGTTCCGTACTCTGGTCTTGTAGACGGACTGACATAGTGGCGTTACTATACAAACAGTTCAACACTTCGATATACCTATAGTCGATTTGGCATCGCTGAAGAGACTAAACACTAAACACTAAACAGGGATAGCGATATTCTGGCCGAAGTTTTTGACGCGGCCGAATTGAAGTTGCGCTCGGGGTTCGCAGGCGCGTTAATACAAGACAATAAGCTAGGAGAATCAGTCAACGAATGTATGATTTTAAAAAGATTAATCAAGTCGAGGTATTGACGTCGGGTTTCAAGAGACATGATTTTAAACCTATTGATTTTTTCTTCATACGTTGGGAGAGTTCGATTTATGCCGCTTCTATAACACAAGATGTTAAAGAACTTCCTCTGAATCCTTTCAATGCTGTCAATGTGGACTTTATAGAAAGGAGACCAAATTATTGCATTATATTCTATAATACTGCAAAATAGTGAGTAGTAGAGGCAGATAAGACTCTTTGGATTTTTAAAATCTTTTGTGGATCTTGCTATAAAGCCGAGAAGTTTAGAACATCTAGTTGAAATTTGGTTTTAGCGTAGCGATGTATAGATAGTTCAACTGATCCAGTTAAGTAGCTTCAAAATTAATCTAAATACCTATAAAAAACAAATTACAAGCTGGGCATTGACTGTACTTGGTTATCGTGGTATATTGGCTGGGAAAAAAAATTGGCATTGGCTGGGAATAAGCCTTCTCGAAAAGTAATAGTTGGATTTCAATATAATTTTCACTATTGAGTAGTTTTAATATCAGGGTTTAGAATGTTTAGATGTAAGAAAATGTATGTGTTCTTGATATTTCCCGTGCTAGTTCCTTCTCCTTTCGGCATAACATAATGCAATTCCCATATTCTGCGTAATCTGGGATATCCTGTAGGTGTTATTAAAGAAAAATCCTTCGAAGAATAGTTAATGTCTACATTATTTTATTATATTCAGTTTACTGCAATAAAAACATAATTAGTATTCTTACACTAATCAAGTCAAGCTGCATTGATAGAAGCAATCTTATCTTTATTTCAGGTCGTAGAATTGAATCCTTACGCTGCTCTTTGTAACCAAATACTGAGTCAGGTCATGAAGACCGGGGAAATAAAAATGTAGTGTACCTACCTACAGTGATCCATCAAACAAACTAATCCGACGCCTACTCTAGAGTACCTACTCTGCAACGTGGACGAATCGGCGTTGTATGTTTGTCCGAGGATAACTTTCGAAGCGCTGATCCGACCATCGTAAAATTTGGTATTTATTATACCTAGGTAGTGATGGCAAAATTGTAAGTATCCAAAAATCTGTGAGTGTTGTTAAGATATTGAGCTAAAGAGGGGTAAAAAAAAGACAAAATATTTAAAGAAAGACGCATTTCATTTCCGTTTTTATTTTTAGTTTTAGCCTTGTAGTTTTTGAGTTATTAGCTAAAATAAAAACTGAACTTTGACGAAATTTGGTGGTCTTGTAGCTTTAGTGAAACAAATATAGGGAAAAATAACTGCATTTTCTAACTCAAAAAATTCAGCCCTTTCACATGATCTCCCGCCGTAACTAATAATTTCAATGAAACTGGAGATCAAGTTATAATATAAGATAAGATAACTCTTTATTGTTGGTACACCAAAGTAAAATACAGGACATAATTTTTACATATAGAATTAGTACCTACAATGGGCGGTCTTATCGCTAAAGGCGATCTCTTCCGGACAACCTTTGTATGGACAGGATTATAATGTATCACGTGACAGCGGTGGATCAATATAAAATTAAAAAACATACTATACACCTAAAATACTAGTAATAACACAAATTTAATTATAATAAAATAAGCAAAAAAATGTTACGTTGGTATACTTTACACCGTAACCTTACATTACAGTAAGTTGATTTTCATAGTCAAAAGTAGTTTTTAGGGTTCCGTACCCAAAAACAAACGGGACCCTATTACTAAGATTCCGCTGTCTGCCTGTCTGTCCATCTGTCACCAGGCTGTATCTCATGAACCGTGATAGTTTTACAGTTGAAATTTTCACAGATGATGTATTTTATATTATAAGTATGTATTTACAAAACAAAAAGTATACAAGTATTCTATCAGTTATCTGGTTCCCATAATACAATCTCTGCTTAGTTTGGGGCTATACAGCGCCGTGTGAAATGTCCAGCAATCATCATCATCATATCAGCCGTAGGACGTCCACTGCTGGACAAAGGCCTCTCTCATTGATCTCCAGGAACTGCGGTTGGAAGCGGCCTGCATCCGCAGGAAAGGGGGGGAGGGGCTCCCATACATCAAACGTGATTTGGCTCAACTATCCAATATATACTGTGAGCTAGGACTTTAATTTAATTTTGTATGTATAGATATACATATAAGAAGCCTACTTGTGAAGTTTCGAACTCCAGAGCACCATAGTTTTTAAGATATTAATTTTTGAAAATCCAAAATCGAGTTCGATAATCGCTTGAAATCAGTATCGAATCGTCCATTTTTGCGTATCATCGATTATTATGACACTAAATTGACATTGACCGTGACTAAAAAAAGTGTTTTTTAGACCGTTTTGGCATTTTTTGCAAATTATGACAGTAAATTGATAGTGACTGCAAAAAGGTTTTTTTTACAGTTTTGGCGTAAATGGTTGGTTAGACAGAATCGAGACAGGGCACCCCGACTAGTGTTAGGTTAGGTCTAGATGAATGGGAAAATCGACGCGGGGTACCCCGACTCTCAGCAGTCTTGTGCGTGACACCCCTAGAGTGTTATAAAAAAACGCGGAGCCAGAAGCTCGCGTGGAAGGTCCTGAGTGGAGCAAGCCCGCGAAGTTGAGTGGGTGAAGCGACACTCAGGGCCGACCACGCGAGAGTTCTGGCGAGAGCCCACCCCAAAAAACTATTTATGCACCCCGACTAGTGTTAGGTTAGGTCTAGATGCGTGGGAGAATCGACACGGGGCACACCGACTTGAAAAGGTTAGGTTAAAGAACCTCCTAGCTATGAGGTAATAATTTTATACATAATTTCTTTGGACTTTTTCAAATTTTTTTCTATACTTAACCACAAAAATGTTTTTTTTCTCAAAAAGTATTGGTTTCCTGAAAATTCCAAACCCCGGGGGGAGGTTTTACCCCTCCCCCCACCCCCTCCCCCTCCCAAACCTCTATTAAACAGTATACAGGGCGTCCCACGGCTATGCCACATGGAGGGAAAGTACCTTAAATATTGTAGATTTTACTGAAAGGTGACATTATTTTAAATTAAATACAATTTAAACTGCATTCACAGATTTTTAAATAATTACATGGTTTAACCGGGAATCGATCCCGCTAAAAGAGAAAAAAAAAACCCCTGTAGTTTTATCATACCGATCGAAAGGCTTCATCATAAGGATTATTTTTTGCTAAATAATATAGTATCAAAAATAAAAGGAAGACCATGAATTTTAACGTTTGATGTGAAATTTTGATCAGAAAAATGAAAAGCTAACATTGCCGTGCATACAACTGCGAGCCAGCAATCCGGCTGGCTGATTATAAAGAAATAATTCAAAAGGTGTTACATTTTCAAACTTTTATTTTGTGTCCGTGATTTTCATTTTTGGATTTTTGAATAGTATTGTGAATTTGTTACATAACCATGGCATATCAAAATAATTTCGATTTAATAAAGGCATGCTTTTTGAACCATAATATTAGCCTTACAATGCTACCGCGAAACATATCCTGATAGAAATACACCATCTCGATTTATTATGAGACGGTTGGTGGATAATCTGATAAATTTGGGACGTTTCGATCATCGCTTACCACAACCGCGGCACCAAATGAGAAACACTGACGACGAACTCGACATTTTGATATACTTAGAGGCAAATCCTAAAAGTTCAGTGAAGGAAGGTGGAGAAGAAATCGGAATTTCGAAAAGCAAAATACACCGCGTACTGAAAAAATACAAATTCAAAAGTCACGTTGAAGGGCGATTAGTACAAAAATTACGGCCCGGTGACGCTGAAAGACGGCTTATTTTCTGCCAAGAAATCGAGAGGCTCATCCTAGAGGATTAATTTTCTGAATAATATTATCTATTCAGACGGGACAAACTACAGCAATAATGGTATGTACAACCGACACAATAATCGCATTTGGTCCAGGGAGAATCCCTTAGATACGTGTCCGCGAGACTAATAATCAAGTGCGTTTTTCGTTCAACTGTTGGTTTAATATTTGATTATAGTATATGTTGTTATTGGTTTAATATAGATTGTAAAAAACCGGGTCCTCTTAGTACATTTTTACGAAGGGCATCTGAATACGGAAAGGTATTTAGAAATACATGAGATTTTAAGAAGTGAGATAAATAATCTTCCGGTTGCAGAACGACGAAACTTTATTTTTCAGCAAGATGGGGCTCCGGCTCATAACAGTCACAGAACAAGGGATTATCTCAATGAACACTTTCTTTCCTGGATCGGGACAAATGGACAAATAAGATGGCCGCCGAGATCCCCAGATCTAACTACGTTAGTTTTTTTTTGGGGTTATGTAAAAAAATTTGTTTACACGTGCTACAAGCAGAACATAGACGTATTATGCTATGATAAAGCTACAAGGTAATTTTTTTTCGTGTAGCGGGTTCGATTCCCGGTTCAACCATTGACTTATTTAAAATCTATGAATGCAGTTTGAATTGTTTTTAAATTAAAATAATGTCTTGTTTCAGTAAAATGTTCCATCTACAATATTCAAGGTACTTTCCCTCCAAGTGGCATAGCCATGGGATGCCCTGTATATTGGATAGTCCTTCCCGTGATTTTTTTGCCATTTTCTATAGATAATGGTACGGAACTCTTCGTGCGCGAGTCAGACTCGCACTTGGCCGGTTTTTTTAGCTTTTATGGGAGCCTCGCGAGATTTCAATTCGGAGTGAGTTATTAGTATTTTTGACCCAAAACACGCTAATACTTACTCGTATCTACATGCGCATGTTTGGTTGGATGTGGATTGGTATTACTATATGAAATGCAGTTTCTACTTTTTATCTAGGTACTACGAGAGTTAAGTCGCAGGTGAAAGCTAGTCTTTAATATATTGACATTAAAGTTTTTTTTACCTAATAAGACCCGGTAGGTAAGCTAAGCAGGTTCCGGAATTCTATTTTATTGTGGTAAAGGCATACGTTTTATCAACAATGCCTACTTATACTAATGGTGGGTACACATGTACGTACATGCGCGATGAGTATGTTTCATCCGAGCATGACTATCTACAAACATGCTCGACCCTGCGTCTTCACGTAAAAGCTTGCTCGAAGAACATGTTTAGTGCGCGTTGAAACTCTTCGAGCAATGGACGATTCGTTGTTGTTTTTGGTGGGCATCGCCTGCTACATTTACTGTCAGGGAAAAACTACGCGAAGAAAGCGTCGTCGTCGCTGGGTTAGGCCAATGTTACAATGAACATGAAACATGAACATTTTGAACAAGGTACTTTAAATTCAGGATTAAGAGCTGAAATGTTATCAAATGTTACATCGACTGTTCAGACAAACTCGACAAATCAGGCTAAATTAGTCAGAGAAAAATTTGAAAGATATTTTAACAACGAAGGAGCTGTTGATTGGCAGGAAAATATGATTACATAAAGCATAAATACATACCTGTGTGTCTGGAGCTATCATAGTCGGATGATGTTGATTCTATGTTGGATATCGATGACATCGGAACTATTTGGTCGTCCAAAAATGAAAGAAGTGAGAAATACCACAAACGAGGCTCATAAACTTCATCTTTTCCTTTTCCACTTCTTTTGGAATCATCCCTCTTTTTTTTCTCTCTTCTCCAAGATGCTCTTAGAGAATTTATATTTTTTATTACTCCGTTCTTGTCAATATTAGGTTCAACAGTTTTGCACAATAAAATTAAACGTTCATATGCTGCGTTTCTTTTACCCTTATCACAATATTCTTTTAACGTAGTTTTCCATAAGCACTCTTCCTCCTGATACATATTTATAAATTGTTCCACAAAATCCCGAGAAAATGAACGAAAGTCCGACATTTTAACAGCGCACTCGCACCCTCTTCTCAAAAATATCAATCACGACTAACATGCTCGACTTCGCGGCTACATGTACAAACATGTTTGCATCGAACATCGAGCAAGAATTATGGACGTTTGAATCTTGTTCGAATCGAACATTTTGGTTGGCTTCGAGCATTTGTCTTGAGACTTGCATGGTACACACGTTCGTACTTGCTTGAGATCGAGCAAGTTTATCGAGCAAGTACGTACGTGTGTACCCACTATATGACTATTTCTAATGTAATCAGTTAAGAATGTAAGGTTATCATCATTGTTATCCTAATAAAATAAAACACCATCTTATCTTCCATATATTAGTGCGTAGTTCATTAAAAATTTGTTATTTTTAAACATTTTTACATAGATCGCACTCAAAATGATTTTTGCGATCATTTCTTTCGTTCTCGTTCTGAGCGTGTACTTTTACAGTACAAGAACATTTGACTACTGGAAGAAGAAAGGCGTCAAACACGACAAGCCAATTCCAATCGTTGGAAACAACGCAAAAGGTTACTTCTTGCAAAAAAGCTTTTCTGACCTAGTCGCTGACATGTACTGGAAGTACCCAGAAGAAAAAGTGGTGGGATTATACAGATCTTCCGTACCGGAGTTAATCATTAGAGATCCTGAGTTGGTGAAGCGTGTTCTTATTTCGGATTTTAGCTCTTTCCACAAGCGAAATTTCACGACTATTCCGGATGAACACGAACCAGAACCCTTGATGAAGAATTTGTTTAACGCTAACGGGGATATCTGGCGGCTTTTGAGGCAGAGGATGACGCCGGCGTTTACTAGCGGGAAACTCAAAGCCATGTTCCCATTGATCGTGGAACGCGCTGAACGATTACAAGACCTACTAGCATCCTCTAACGGAAAAACGATGGACGCTCGAGATGTGATGGCAAGATACACAACAGACTTCATCGGAGCGTGTGGCTTTGGTCTCGAAGCGAACGCTCTCAACAACGAAGATTCAGAGTTCAGGAAACTAGGCGTCAAAATGTTCCAACCCCCATACAAGATTATCTTCTTAGCAGTTTTGAAAGAAGTCTTCCCGAACTTGTTCAAGAATGTTCGTCAATGGGAGTGGTTGGAACGGGATATCACGGTGATGGTGAACGCTATTCTGGCTCAAAGAAACCATAAACCTACCGGGAGGAACGATTTTATCGATCAGCTGTTGGAATGTCAGCAGAAAGGCTTGATTGTCGGCGAATCGATCGATAAATTCAGGCCTGATGGAACTCCTGAACAAGCGACGTTAGAAATGACTGATGCCATTATCGCTGCCCAAGTGTTTGTTTTCTTCGGAGCTGGATTTGAAACTTCATCTTCCACTACAAGTTACACTCTTCATTTGTTAGCGTATCATCCTGAAGTCCAGAAAAAAACACAAGAGCACATTGATGCTGTCTTAGCGCGACATGATAATAAACTTAGCTACGACTCCATAAAAGAACTGAGTTACTTAGAAATGGTTTTTAAAGAAAGCATGAGAATTTTTCCGTCACTAGGATTTTTACTGAGGGAGTGTTCAAAGAAGTATACTTTCAAGGATATTAACTTGACCATAGACCCTGGCGTCAAGGTCCTCATCTCGCTTCAAGCAATGCAGAATGATCCCAAGTACTTTGACAAGCCTAAAGAGTTCAGGCCGGAACGGTTCAAACCTAATGAGTTTGATTCTGAAAATACGAAGTTCGTGTATCTGCCTTTTGGAGATGGACCCAGATCTTGTATAGGTAAGTCTGACTGTTCTACTTACCTAATCATGAGCAAAATATTTTAAACCAAATCGTGGAAGGACTTTCTTTGTGAACGGTTCGATAGGATGGATGGGGTACCCCCCCCCCCCCCCCCCTAGTAGGTTAGGACTTACAAAAACCTATAGTTTTGAGAAAATTAAAAAAAAACAATTATATTGAAAATGGGCAGGAAGAGTGCAGGGGAGCAACGTTTTCATAGACCACTTTTTCTTTCAACCCCTGTACTCTGGGTGGGCTCCCACCAGAAGCTTTTAAGGTCGCCCCTGAGTGAAGCAAGACACACTCGACCTTCGCTCCGCTACTCAGGACCTCCCGCGAGCTTCTGGCTCCCGCATTCTTTATACCCACTCTAGGGGTGTCACGTACAAGACCACGTGGGTTCGGGGTGCCCCGTGTCGATTCTGTCACTCTTTTTGAACCTAACCTACTTAAGTTGGGGTGCCCCGTCTCGATTCAGTCTACTATTTTTCATAGTTCAAAAGATAATTTATAAATAACATGGGTGTTATGGTAGGCACACACTTCCGTTGATGAAATCAAACTATTTTCCTTATTAAATGCGATAAACTGATCCACAGTACTGAAGATGGTAAATACTTTTCTTGAATTCTGTTGATACAAGATTTCTTCTTTGTTGTAATGGACCCTCGGACCCGATGAACCTACTCCCGCAGCAGAAGCTTCAGAATCAGACTATTCGGAGTAGTAATCCGCAAAAGACGCCATAATATCCACACAAAATAAGAAAACTTATCAAAAAGAAAGATAGGTAGGTAACAGCACCAAATCCATGCAACAGTGAACAAATTTATTGTTAAATTTGTACAAGAAATGTCAATATCATTACCAAATTCAAAATTCCCGCCACTAAAAATGTAAAACCTATGAATAATGTCGTATTATATGTCACTGTCATGTCAATTTAGTGTCACAATAATCGATAGAATGCAAACTGATAGGTCGGACTAATTTCCGAGCGAATTTCGCAATTGATTACAGATTTCTAAAAATTAATATCTCAAAACGCGGTTGCGCAAGTTGCCACTGCACATGTAGGCTTCCTCTATGTATATCTACAAATGAAAAAAAATGAAAGTACTAGCACAACTTTCCTAAAAGAAAGTTGAGCCCAAATCGGTAAACTTTGAGCCTATGTAAACTTGAAAGCCTATGTAAATATAAATTATACTTTCACGTTGAGTCCATAAAATCTCACTCTGAGTAGCCATTTGGTTTTTTATGGCTATTTAGTAGATTAATTTTGAAGCTATTTAACTGGATCAGTTAAACTATCTATACATCGCTAAGCTGTTTCGTTGGTTTCCTTTTTAATATTATGTAAATAAGTACTTAGGTAAGTTACCTAGTTATCTACTTTACAAAATTATGTGCATTTTCATATATCTATCTTCGCTTTAGCCTTACTGCCCTTTGTGTACTTATCTTATCTACTTACTCGAGTAAAACGATATAGGTACAACCTGTTGTGTTATGAACGACATCAATTTAAAACACACACCCGGAATCGTATTAACTGAGTTTAGAGGTGGGTTTAATACCGGTAGCTGAATATTTATCTAGTAATCGATACATTTCCAATAAATAATTTTTAACGTAAATCGGTGGCGCGTTTGCGACGATGCCGCTTAGTCTGTTTAACACTTACCTACCTACTTATATGATGAATGTATATCATTTGTTTATCTACCTGCTTTTATAAAGGCTGTTTTATTGATATTTTAGGACTTGATATTAAGGTTGGATGAAAATAAAAATAAAATTCTATGGTAATGAATTTGAAAAAAAACCTATTTTACAACCGTACCTACTAGCCATTAGGTCTATCAGTGTTTTCATTTAATGTCGTACATCACAAGACACGTAGTATTGAATGAATGAAAACACTTTATTATACACACACATTAAAAATAAAAATTACAGACAAACTAGAAGATACAAAGCAAATAGTACAATGGACGGTCATATCGCTTTGAAGCGATTTCTTTCAGACAACTTTTGGATGGAGAGGATTTAGTAATGTCAAAGATATGGATGAAGGGAGTGCAACTAATACCTAAATAAGATACAAATAGACATAAATAAATGATTAAATTACATAATACCTAAATATAATATATATACTTATCATATTTATAATACATACATTAGTTAAATACGATAAATATACATTAGGTAATGTATATATAAATAAATATTGCTGGACATTTCACACAGCGCTATCTAGCCCCAAACTAAGCTGAGCTTGTACTATGGGAACCAGATAATATAGAATACTTACATACTTTTTTTTTGTAAATACATACTTATTATATATAAAGAAACAACCAGGCCCGGAACAAATATCTGTAGATCTAACAAAAATTTGTTCCGCGGCGGGAATCGAACCCACCACCTCCTGCGTCTCAGCCGGCTATTCGCCCACTGCACCACGGAGGTCGTCGATACTATGACGTTTGTGATAGGTGTAAGCTTTTTATCCTGGATTAAAATATAGCTAAGGATGAGGCTTGCTGTATTGTTAATGGTAATGCATTCCATAGACGTACTGCTCGGACGGTAAAAGAACTGTCAGAAAAGCTAGTACTATGGACTGGCGTTTTTAAGAATAGATTTTCAGACGACCGGAGTTGTAGGGGATGGGAAGAATGAAGGAACTCAAATTGCTCCTTCAAATAGGAGGAGGTTAAGGAATTATGTAGTATGTTGTATAGCAGAGAAAGAATATGAGCATTCCGGCGAAGGCGAATAGGCAGCCACTTGAGCATAAGATGAAATTCAGAGATATGATCGAACTTGCGGAATCCAAAAATAATCTAATGCATAAAGGAGAACGGGCATCCTGGTCTACAGTCCAATAAAAATGAGCAGCACATTTTCGAATTGGCATACAATAGTACATCAAAATATACTATTGGAACCTTCCCCAAAAGTCTGTCCGTTTTGAGTTACAGCCATGCAAACACCAGCATTTTTTGTTTTAAAGAACATAAAATAACGGTTTCACGATTACTATATCCATACATAAAGGCTCCTATACAATGCAGTAGCAAGAGCGAGGAGGGAGAAGAGCGATGTAAGGGCCGTGGGGAGAGGGATGCGTACGCGGGGGAGGGGAACGGTTGTGTACGCGCCGCGTCGGACGGCTACAATAATCAGTCGCATCGCATCAAGTGAGTGGCTACGTCACGTCTTGTTACGATAGTGCTGTGTTTGAACTTCTTTCTCTGTTTTTACTGACCCTGGCTTGCTTTTGGACCCTGTTTCTTTCCCTAATGTGTTAACTTTGGCTCGACTTATTGACTTTTGAACTGCCTACCGATAATGGAAGTTTTTCGAAACTGTGTGATGTGTCGTCGAGGACTTTACCGCGGACGGTACCAGCAGCATATCTTGGCTGATAACCTGCAAAGGGAACGACCAGAATTCGCCGCGTTTATACAACAACATGCTGTGTTGGAGGTTAGTTACCTTTTATTTTTATTATATTGAGTAGTTAGGCATAGGATTTATTTATTTTAAGTGTTAATTGTTATTATTTTCAGGTGGTGTTCGACAGTACTCGAAGCTTGTGTCACCGATGTTGGCAGAGGACTGAGCGTGATCATAGACCTGCACAGCAAGCGGCGCGAGCGCCTGGTACATTGCACTCTCAAGAATACACGAGGGCACCGAACACTTCGGTGCATTGTATTTACAACAACTGTGCTAATATTACCCGTAATCATATACCAAACGCGATAAGAATTAATGTATTTTGTGAGAGCAAGCTTTTTATTCCTGATAGCGCTAGGGTGTGTACAGAACACTTACAAAATAATGAATGGAGCAACCTGCCGCAAATGTGTAATGTGACACATGATTTTAATGACGCTCAGTTTACATCGCTCTGTGACTTGATGAGAATGGCTGCTAACAACCAGCCCAGAATCGACTTCGAAAACAGAGGCACTTTGTCTAATGAAGAGATGCACTTATGGACTGGGCGCACTTACGATCAGTTCGAAGCTATATTAGAACAAACTCCGTCACTAAGTGAACGTTGTAACCAGCCTAGAACTGCATTAGGCATCTATTTAACAAAACTTAGAACTGGAGACTCTGATGAGAGACTGGCAACGTTATTTCATATGTCTCGTCGAAAACTAGAACGTTTTTTGCCTATAGTTCGAGAATGTCTGAGCAACGATTACGTTGTGCTGCATCTAAGTGTGGACCACATTACCAGAAATGATATCCTTCAAAGAAACTTAACAATTCCAAGGGCTTTATTTGGAAACGATGAAAACATCAAAGCCATAATTATATGTGACGGTACATATATATATATTAACAAAAGCTCCAACTTTTTGTTTCAACGGCTGTCATACAGCTTACACAAATATCAAAACTTGTTGAAGCCGTTTTTAATGGTATTCACGGACGGCTATATATTAGATGTCAAAGGGCCATTTGCCGCTACCAGAACCGATGCCCAGATCATGAGTGAAATAATGAATAACGAAGATGAGCCGCTGCATTGGTTACTCGAACGTAATGATGCGTTTATCCTAGACAGAGGATTTAGAGATAGTTTGCAGGATATAGAAGCTTGTGGCTACGAACATCATGTGCCACCAACTAAAGACAGAAGAGAAAATCAACTCACTACAGAACAAGCTAATCAGTCTCGTTTGGTCACCATGTGCCGATGGGTGGTGGAAGTAGTAAATGGGAGATTTAAGCGAGATTTTAAACTTTTGCGTCAAAACTATTTTAATAAAACGTTGCCAAAAATGTTTGTTGACTTCAAAATAGCTGCAGCCATTCTAAACCACTTCCACGCCCCCATCGAAGATAGTTCACACGCAGCAGCCTTTTTGAATTCAATAAGAGCTAAAATACACATACCAAACACATTGCACAATTATGTGGAAGCAAAGAGATTGAATTATAGGAGAGCAGACTTCATGCGAATCGAAGCAAATGAAATAGAAAACTTCCCAAGGCTTAGTGAAGAACAAGTCATACATTTTGCCTTGGGAACTTACCAGTTAAAGCTCGCTCGATCATATTGTAGCGAGCACTTACAAAATGGTCTTTATATAATCGAGACGTATAGAGATAACGCTCTAGAAGACTTGGCACAATATGATATCAACGAAGAGGCTTGGCTATTACGTGGACGTATACAGTCTCGACATGTCCGAGCCAGGAAATATTTTTGTTATATATTAATCAATAATATTAATAACAATATTACACAATATTATTGTACCTGCTTGACAGGGCGACGTACTATAGGTACTTGTGCCCATGTACTGTCAATTATATGGTACGTAGGTTATGCCCGTCATGAAGGGTTCAATGAACCTGCATTGTTCCTTAACAGTATTCTCATCGATGATGATGATGATGATAATGTTTAATAACATATTGTTTTGATTTTTTAAGAAGATGTTGTTTTTATTTGTATTACTACTTACCTAACTTAAATAAAATCATTACATTACACAAAATGTTTTTTTAATTACCACGATATTCAATGTTTGGCACTAAATATTATCAGATTCAATTTTTAGTAGAACTCAGATCGGACAATACTTAGAGAAATGCGACTTTCTACATATGAAAATACATAGAATTACCTTTATATTGACATATGACTCATTGTTATTGCAAGGTAGACCAGCTTCCATACACTTATGCCCGTTCTCCTTTTGAAGTCGCTCAAGCTTGTTAAGCTGGCCCTCCGTAAGGTCAAGATAACTGGCATCAGCATGGTCAAGGAGATGGAGAAGGAGATATTGTAAGAAGTTACGCAGTCGTCTGAGTGAGCCGGCCGATGTATAAACCTTCCGACTTACAGCTTCCAACTGAGACTTCCATTTGTTAATATGCTCAGTATTAAGTGGTTATATTTATATAAGAAAGAAAGAAAGAAAAAACATTTATTTGTGACGGTACAAAACCTACACAGCACACAAGTAAGATACACACAATAGAACAAATTCATACAGACAAAAACAGCAATACCCAACAAATGTGTGTCTCACAATTACTTATATACAAATGACCGAAGTCACAAAAAGGCGTCCAACTCAGCATTTGTTGTGCTTTTGGCATAACGCTGATCTTTCTTTGGAACTATTTAGAAATAGGATGTCACGGATGACTGCCCGCACAGTACCACAATTACAAAAAATATTAATATATAGATAAATATAAGTTGCCACACTAAACAAAATAAAAAATAAAAAAAGTAGCTAAGGATATTAAGTTATAAAAAGTAAAAGAACAAAAATTTAGAGGATTGGGGGGAACTAGGCGGGAATGTGCATTAATCAGTCCCACTGCCAAGCAAAGGCCAATCTGCTAAGTAATCAGGCTGCCAGAAGAGAGGAAGGATATTATAAAGGAGTGGATAAAATGGGAATACTACAATATAGAAATATCGTTTCTAAGGAGTTCGTGAGACCTTTGGAAATTAAAGAGGAACAATCTCAGTTTAGCTCTGAAACCATGGACGCTACGCAACTCCCGAATCGGCGGTGGAAAATTGTTCCAGCATTTAGTTGCAGCATAGCGGAAACTGCCTCTGAACGCTGCTGTGTGATGCCGCGAATATGTAGTATTCTAACAAACTTTTGTATTGCTTCCTTCCAGGTGCTCGATTGGGTATGATGCAGTCTATAGCGGGTCTTGCAGCGGTGCTGTCGAAGTACTCAGTGGAGCCGGCCGCTAACTCCATCAGATATCCCGAGGTTAAGGCTGTACCTGGTGTCGTGCAACAGATTAAAGGAGGCTTACCGCTTATATTTAAAGAAAGGAAGAAAGAACTGTAAAGTGTAGTAAAATGTTATTTATTTCTCACAAAAAATATACACTTGCAATAAACTCGAGCTATATAGACAATTAGGTACCTATTAGGTAATAAGAAGACTTAATGGTCGTGGGAAGCATCATTCATCATCAGAATAATCTATCTATCGAATGTTTCACCCCATTCAGGATAACTAGGTAAGTAATAGGTACTCATTGTGATGACATTCCGTACGAAGCTTACGAATATTATTCGTTTAGGGACTGGGCTGTCAACATGTCAAATACTTAGGCCCGGTTGTTGGAAGGATGATTAACCCAAAAATTTGTTGACCATTGGTCAAACCTCTTGTCAAGTGCAAATTGGGTTGCTGGAACGTATTTTACCTCATTTGATTTTAATCAGAGATTTGTTAAACAGGTTGTCAAAACAGTCAACAAAATCTCTTGTCAAATGTGAAAATGGGTTGCAGGATTGCTGATTAGCAGTTTTTCTTTCATTAATCTGTTGTCAAATCGCTATTTATTTAATCAGTGCTTGAGCTCTAATTAGCAGAAATAATTTGGCTGATTCGAGTGAATTTAGTGGTTTTATTTTACAGATACATCAGGTGTGTACTCGAAAGGTGACAATATAATGATTATATATATTTGTGGAAGTGTTATCTCTTAAAAAAACTATTGTAAACTGCCTACATAACCTAACCTTTAAATTATTTATTTTTATGATGTCTCCATCGAATTTAACCAGTAACAATGATGAGGATGACCACAACAGACAATAGTGGAACCATCTAAGGAATTCACTGAGGAAGAATTCAAGATGCGCTATAGAGTTTCAAAGACTGTGATTACATAAAATGCCTTGATTGGGGATAAAGCCCATTTACCTACATTTCGGAGTAGCTGTATCAGCGCCCTACAACAAATACTATTGACAATAAGTTTTTACGCCACTGGGGCATCCCATATTACTGTAGCTTACCGCTAAGGTATACATAAATCTACAACTTGCCGAATAATAAGTAGTGTCTGCAGCTATTGGTCAATTAAGGTCCTAATGTATGAAAATGCTTCAGATGGTGGTTACCACAAGCAAAATGATTATTATACCAGAACAGAATGGGATTGTTTTCATCTGCACGTGCAGGCAATCTGTGATGCAAAATTAAAATCATGGACATAATTTACAGGTGTTTTTATTGACTCTTCACAAATCTTCTTCTTTGCATGTACCCATATTAAGTGGGACTACTCTCCTAATTTTTCGGCGCCAAGTTAGTCTTGGGTTGTCGGATCAGGTAGTTCTTCCTTTTTCATGAGTCTTGTCATGCTGGTCCACCATGCCTATGGGGGACGTCCTCTGCCTCTTGTGTTCTTAAAGACACAGTGCTGTTTTGACCACATATTCTTCAGGTCTTCTCATGACGTGGCCATACCACCTCAGTCGGCTTTCAGATATGTGACCAGCTTACAGATTGTATTGGAGCAATCTCAAAGCTTCTTCAGACATATTCATTCTGGATTATGTCGTGCCTGGTTACCCCTCCTGACCATCTTTGCATCTTCATTTCCGTCGTATGCATCTTCAGGACATGTGTCTCTTTTACCATTCAACATTCTGCTCCATACATCATCCCCGGTATAGGTATGCGTGGGTCACAAAGTACACCGCTCAAGGATCGCCACTTCTGCCAGGCAACGCTTCTGCGGTTAACGTCTGCCTCCACTTCTGTAGTAGGTATGTTACCACTGTTCCTAGGTATTTAAAGTGATTGACTTTTGGTATAGATGTTTTATCGTGATAGTAAACTGTTTTAGTCCCCTCTGTGCAGTTATTCTTACAAAAAAAGCACTCCATGTGTTCAGTTTTCATTCTGCTCACTCCATGAGGTCATTGATATTTGCAATTGTTGAGATGTTTTGGTGATGATTACGACGTCGTATGCTTACAAGAGATTCCAAGGTAAGGGAACTTTTTACATCACAAATAAGTACAAGAAATAGGCACAATTGAAAGATGTTTGGTGTACTTAAACGATGTTTTCCATGCCTATCTATGGGATTGCAATGAGTACAATAGTATCTTTTTGTATACTTTTAGGTCATTTTTGTTTGTAGAGAGAAAAACGACCAAAATAAACGTTTTTTCCACACATTCAAATTGTACATTTGATTTTCGACAAAAATCTCTAACCTGTAGACATTGACATAAGCAAATTTATGACGTGTAGGAATGAATGATTGACTAAAATAATGTTTTAGGTGGTGTGACCCTATAAAAATAACACTAGTTTTACATTCAAAAGGTAATTCTTTGGTTTAGCTAATTATTCACCTTCGAGAAACTCAATTTGATTTAACAAGAGTGCTAAGTTAAACACTATCAGCCAGTTGTTGGTACGCCAATCAAATCGCAAATCAGTTGACATAGTGTTTAACTTAGCACTCTTGTTAAATCAAATTGAGTTTCTCGAAGGTTGATTAGTGAATAATTAGCTAAACCAAAGAATCACCTTTTGAATGTAAAACTAGTGTTATTTTTATAGGGTTACATCACCTAAACATTATTTTAGTTCAATCATTCATTCCTACACGTCAGAAATTTGCATATGTCAATGTCTACAGGTTAGAGATTTTTGTAGAAAATCAAATGTACAATTTGAATGTGTGAAAAAAACGTTTATTTTGGTCGTTTTTCTCTCTACAAACAAAATGACCTAAAAGTATACAAAAAGATACTATTGTACTCATTGCCATCCCATAGATAGGCATGGAAAACTTTGTTTAAGTACACCAAAACATCTTTCAATTGTGCCTATTTCTTGTACTTATTTGTGATGTAAAAAGTTCCCTTACCTTGGAATCTCTTGTAAGCATACGACGTCGTAATCATCGCCAAAACACCTCAACAATTGCAAATATCAATGACCTCATGGAGTGCGCAGAATGAAGACTGAACACATGGAGCGCTCTTTTAGTAAGAATAACTGCACAGAGGGGACTTCAACAGTTTACTATCACGATAAAACATCTGTACCAAAAGTCAATTACTTTAAATACCTAGGATCAGTGGTAATATACTACAGAAGTGGAGGCAGACGTTAACCTCAGAAGCATTGCCTGGCAGAAGTGGCGATCCTTGAGCGGTGTACTTTGTGACCCACGTATACCTATACCGGGGATGATGTATGGAGCAGAATGTTGAATGGTAAAAGAGACACATGTCCTGAAGATGCATACGACGGAAATGAAGATGCAAAGATGGTCAGGAGGGGTAACCAGGCACGACATAATCCAGAATGAATATGTCTGAAGAAGCTTTGAGATTGCTCCAATACAATCTGTAAGCTGGTCACATATCTGAAAGCCGACTGAGGTGGTATGGCCACGTCATGAGTAGACCTGAAGAATATGTGGTAAAAACAGCACTGTGTTTATAAGAACACAAAAGAGGTAGAGGACGTCCCCCATAGACATGGTGGACCAGCATGACCAAACTCATGAAAAAGGAAGAACTACCTGATCCGATACCCCAAGACTAACTTGGCGCCGAACAATTAGGAGAGTAGTCCCACTTAATATGGGTACATGCAAAGAAGAAGATTTGTGAAGAGTCAATAAAAACACCTGTAAATTATGTCCATGATTTTAATTTTGCATCACAGATTGCCTGCACGTGCAGATGAAAACAATCCCATTCTGTTCTGGTATAATAATCATTCTGCTTGTGGTAACCACCATCTGAAGCATTTTAATACATTAGGACCTTAATTAACCAATAGCTGCAGACACTACTTATTATTCGGCAAGTTGTAGGTTTATGTATACCTTAGCGGTAAGCTATAGTAATTTGGGATGCCCCAGTGGCGTAAAAACTTATTGTCAATAGTATTTGTGGTAGGGCGCTGATACAGCTACTCCGAAATGTAGGTAACCCATTTACCTACATTTCGGAGTAGCTGTATCAGCAATCTTTATCCCCAATCAAGGCATTTTATGTAATCACAGGTGTAGACGACGTACCTCGCGACCCTGAAATAATGATATAGGTAGATGGAAAAAAACTTACGTTTGATTCTTTAATAAAGAAAAAGATCTACCCTCCGTTGCGCGCAGACGAGACAATCAGTTGGCAGGTGAACCGATAAGAAAAAACACGCTTGTCTCCGCGTATCGGTCGGTATTTTCTAAATTTAACTTCTAAAAGTTGTTTCAATACACGATTAAAACACCACTCCACGCCCCTATCCGCTACAAAGTTGTCCTTCAGCCGGATTATACGTGGAACTCAGTGTAAATTGCATAAATGTTCAATACTCCACCGCGAAGTGGCCGCCATCACGACACAATGGTGCGGACACGTAGCGTTTAGAAAAAGGAATAACTCATTTAAAATATGATGAAAGAAGTCACGGCGCGTGACGTAAGGTCAGAAACACTGAAAAAAGGAAACCCTAAAACTGCGTTTAGTGTCATCACACGGCCTAATACTGAAGGTGATTGTTTAAAACAAAGTGTACACAGTTTTAAGCCCGTTTCGTCCAAGAAAAATACCAACTCAAAAAAGTCGATTGAAGCAAAAAAGAAGCAATTAGAGTATAAAGCAGCTAAAGAGAAAGCGAAAATTGAAAAGACTTTAATTGAACAAAAGTTAGACGCGGACATAGCCGCGCTCGAAAGCGAAGCTTCAAAAAGCCGTGGAAGTTCTCAATACCAGCCCACTGAAATAGATTCCATCGGAAAAGTGCAACAGTGGCTCGAAGAAAGTCATTTAGCTGAAAATATAAGAAACAGTGACGCGGACGCTGGCTGCGATGGCGGGCGTGACGCCGCCGGTGTCAGGGGCGGCTCGGGTGGCGCTAACATACAAAACCTAGTCAGTGCTATCTACCAATGTAACCTGCGAAATAAAGAAATGATCTCAAGATTTGCTACTTCAAAAGACTTACCTCAGTTCTACGGAGATCCACTCGAGTGGCTGGCTTACAAACTAGCTTACGATGAATCTACAAAAATATGTAAGTACAGTGATGCAGAAAATATGTGGAGATAACGCAAATCTATAAAGGGGGAAGCAAGAGAAACCGTTTCTTCACTTTTCATCGGGAACACGGCTCCGCAAACCATCATTGAAGCTCTGGAACTCCGCTGCGGCAGACCTGAAACAATAATACACAAAATTACATATCAACTGAAGAAAATACCACCACTATCACAAAACTACCACCACAAAATTGTATCATTTTCAATCAAAATAAAGAATTTCGTGGCCGCAGCAAAAGCGATCAAACAAACTGATTACCTTATGTTAGTACGGACTAGCTGAGCAGTTTACGCAGAACTAGTTGTGTTTCACAAGACTTGAATGCTATCGCTTTGGTAGCGTTCAAACAGATGCTTATAGTGGTGGGTGACTTACAATGAAATAAAACACCAATCTTCAACGGTAGCTATTCTTCTATTACTTGTATCAACAAAGTATATTACAATAGTACATTATCGCATCGTCAAACACATTAGTCAGGAGAAGATTAATTAGATAAAATCAGATTACAAGATTAGAATACGTGTGAACACCAAACGTAGTATTTTTGACAAGAGAGCGACTAAAGGCAGTGTTGTCAATACAGACCAAAAAAAAAAAAAACACGGTCTCTACTCTATGATATAATTAAAGCGTACGATACACGTTTCAACACTTCCCCTTACGCTTTACATTATTACTTTTCATAATAAAGTCAATAAAAACATACTTAGAGACTTATAGACAACTACACATAACATATATCTATATGACTCTACAATATTAATCATAACTCTACAACATTGAATGACTCTATCATATTATCTCTACAATTTAGTACACACATAGTCATGTTACACAACACATACATTCATGTCCTTAATAAAATCTACATGCTTCTTAGAGCAAAGCGGTTTGGTCAGTACATCTGCTATCATCTTCTCTGTTTGTAAATACTTTACAGTTACAATATTATTTTTTATTAGATCCTTTACATAATGGTATCTGAGGTCAATGTGTTTAGTTCGTTTATGACAAAACTCTTTACATTCTAACAACTTAATTGCACTTTGATTGTCATTATAAACAACTGACTCTAGATCCAAGCAAAAGATCTCAGATATCAAACTCTTAATAAAACTTATGTCTTTACAAACATCACAAATTGAGAGATATTCCGCTTCTGTAGTAGATAAAGCAACACACCGTTGCTTACGTGAATCCCAATTTATTGTATTATTACCTAACTTCACGACATATCCAGTATAAGACTTACGATCAGTTACATCATTAGCCCAGTCTGCATCAGTATAAGCGACTAAACTCAATTTATTACTTCTTACGAATAGTAAGCCATAATCAATTGTCCCCGCTAAATAACGTAAAACACGTTTAGCAGCTTGCCAATGACTGTTATCGTGACAGTTATTAAATTGACTTAACTGGCTACAAGCATAAGCTATATCAGGCCTTGTACATACAGCTAAGTACATTAAGGAACCTAGCAATTGCCTAAAATTCTCATTGCTCTCGCTTATATCTTTATTTTCAGCTTTCAGTAATTTACAATTTAATGGCATCGGTGTAGATACAGTTTTACAATTGCCCATGCCAAACCGCAACAATAATTTCTTAATATAGTCAGTCTGGTCCAATTTTAAAATACATTTTGATCTATCTCTCGTTACATTTATGCCAAGACAGCTTTTCAATGGACCAAGGTTCTTTACATTAAATTCCCTTTGTAACAGTTTTACACAATCTTTTTGAATAGCACTTCTCTCAGTATAAAATATGAAGAAATCATCTACATACAGTGCTATAATGGTTAAATCATTCTTCTCTTTCTTTATATAAACACATGGTTCACACAGACTTTGTACATAACCATTACTATTTAACAAATCATGAACCTTGCTATTCCACATTTTACTTGCTTGTTTTAGACCATAAATACTCTTATTCAATAAACAAACCTTAGAATTATCTCCATTATCAAAACCAATAGGCTGTTCCAGAAATATTGTTTCATTTAAATTTCCATTTAAGAAAGCACAAGCTACATCTATATGGTCTATACTGAGATTTAAATCATTTGCTAAAGAAAACAAAATTCTCATAGTGGAATGCCTTACCACAGGGGAGAACGTCTCATTATAATCTACCCCGTATTTTTGTGTAAACCCTCTGGCAACTAATCGCGCTTTGTACTTACTAAAGTTACCGGAAGCATCGTGTTTGCGCTTAAAAACCCATTTAGTTTTAATTACATTTTTCCCTATAGGTCTATCGACGATCTTCCAAACTTCATTCGCAATTAAAGAGTCATACTCACTCTGCATTGCAGCACGCCATTCAGTGGCATCCGAACAAGAGATAGCCTCTTCGTAACAGGATGGTTCCTCAATATTACCGACATACATCGAAACATCATAATCACAATACCTCAATGGTGGAATTGACCGAGTACTTCGTACAGGGCGGGTATTAGCCGCGGCCCGGGGTACCTCTACACGTGTCACTCCTTCCCCTCGAACAGACGCGTCCGGCGATGACGAAGTCACAGACTCGTGGCTCGCCGACGACGAGTTTGCACAGCGGGACTCAACCTCACTGCCTGTGCAATAATGCTCCTCATCTGTGGTATCTGTAATGTGAGAACCATCATTTAACTCTAAAGAATTGGTTTTATTACTAATACTATCTAAATTATTACATTCTCCTAAATCTATTGGACTAGAATGGATGTCATTAGTATTATTATTATTAATTGAATTATCATTATTTAAAACCAATTCAGTGCTCATGTCAAAATCATTATTACTCAAAATAACTTCATCAAGTTCACATTCCTTTTCATTAAAATCTTTATTATAAAATCTGTTTTCTAAAAATGCAACATTCCTTGACAATAAAATATTTCTAGGATTTATAGGATCAGACAGTCTATACCCTTTACAGGTCTCACTGTATCCCACAAAGATATACATTTTACTCTTAGCATCAAGCTTGCCACGCTTATGCTTAGGCTCCAACGAATAAGCGATGCAACCAAAAACCTTTAAGTGACTCAGATCAACTCTAGATCCTGACCACAGGTGCTCAGGAATCCGTCCATCTAAAGCTGTAGTAGGGGACCTATTTTTTAAATAAATTGCAGTATTGACTGCCTCTCCCCAATAACTCTTACTGAGACCTGACTCCTGCAGCATGCAACGCGCTTTTTCAATGAGCGTCCGGTTAAGGCGCTCTGAAACACCATTTTGTTGAGCCGAGTAAGGAACTGTAGTTTGATGTACAATTCCATCTTTACATAAGAATCCTGAAAACCTATGATTGACATACTCGCCACCATTGTCCGAACGTAAGCATTTAATCTTCAATCCAGTTTGTCTCTCAACCATAGCCTTGAATATAATAAACTTGGACATTACCTCAGATTTGCATTTCATTAGGTATCCAAATGTTTTCCTTGTGTGATCATCTGTAAATGTAACCAGATACTTTGCACCTCCCAAGCTGCTCTCACTCATTGGCCCGCAGACATCAGAATGCACCAACTCCAATGGTCGCTCGGCCCGCTTTGGGAAACAGCTGTGTTGACAGCTTCCCCTCAAGGCAGGGTATGCAGTCCTTCAATCTGTTCTGGTCATCCTGAAACACCACACCAGACACATGACCTTTTAGAGTACACATATTTCTTAGACCTAAATGTCCCAACCTGCGATGCCATAGCTCAGTAGAGACAGCTACTGCAGTACTCTCTGTCGTTTGCCCATTACTCAAAAGTTTGGAAGAATACACCAGCTGATTGTGCAAAGGTTTTACAATTTTACAATTTATCCTATAAATTCCATTTTCACACCCCACAAGAGCTAAACGGTTGCCAGAGACTTTACTATCATAAATACTGCACCCATGACTACTAAATTGAACAGTTAGTCCACTTTCTACTAATTTACTTACAGATATTAAATTAGTGGCTATCTGTGGCACAAATAAAACATTTTTAAGTTGTCTTACCTCACTTCCAAAGTTTACCATTAAATCTCCTACACCACTACATTTTAACTTTTCATTATTAGCTACAGCAACAGTAGTGTGTTTAGCATTACAATTAAAGTCTTTATAATTCACCAGATTTTCTTTACAGCTTGTCATATGAGATGTACAGCCGGAGTCAATGAACCAAGCATCATATTGATGAACAAACAGAGCTGAAGCGAAGCTTGTAGAATCCTTCTGGTCACTCTTCTTCTGGTCATTCTTCATCTTGTAGCATTTAGCCTTCACATGTCCAGGCTTACTGCAGTAATGACAAATCACAGACTTTTTCTTTGAAGTGTTCTTCGCAACCATAGCTGTGTTGTTATTATTCATTGCACCATCACTCCTTCGCAACTCTTCTTGCAGAAGTCGACATCGTACAATCTCACTGGTGAGATTACTGGTTAAACATACTGTCTCCAGATTAGAAACCAAGTATTCAAATTCCTGAGGTAGACCACTTAATAAAATCTCTGCGACTTCAGCATCATCCGTCTTCCGGCCAATATCCGTGAGCTGCTGCACAAGGGTCATCACACCCTGTATGTATTCAGACATACATGAAAATTGAGTATAATCTATTCTGTGTAGTTGTCTTAAAAGCAGCACACGCCGTAGTAGGCCCTTATTTTCAAAAATATCAGCCAAGCTTTTCCATGCTTCTTTAGCCGTAGTAGCATTCCTGATATATTGATAAAGCACCGGTTTGATGCACAAAGCTATTCGCGCCAAGGCACGCTGATCTTTTACAGGATCAGACTCGGAGCCTTCGATTGTGTCCCACAAGCCATCCATGGTAAGCAGCATCTTTATTGCGAATTTCCAATTCAAATAGTTGGATACGCCTTCCAATTTTTCTATTGACGATGCGAGGCCATTGCTACCTTGCAAAGTAGAATTTCCATTGCTCGATTCTTGACGGCCAGGCGTAGCCATATCGAAGCAAGTGTCACCAAGTCACAATCCACCGCACCACGTAGCGACTCACCGAGGTTATATCCAACACGCGTTAGCGTTAGCAATTTCTTCTTGTAAAATCTCTGGGCCCATAACCTGTTAGTACGGACTAGCTGAGCAGTTTACGCAGAACTAGTTGTGTTTCACAAGACTTGAATGCTATCGCTTTGGTAGCGTTCAAACAGATGCTTATAGTGGTGGGTGACTTACAATGAAATAAAACACCAATCTTCAACGGTAGCTATTCTTCTATTACTTGTATCAACAAAGTATATTACAATAGTACATTATCGCATCGTCAAACACATTAGTCAGGAGAAGATTAATTAGATAAAATCAGATTACAAGATTAGAATACGTGTGAACACCAAACGTAGTATTTTTGACAAGAGAGCGACTAAAGGCAGTGTTGTCAATACAGACCAAAAAAAAAAAAAACACGGTCTCTACTCTATGATATAATTAAAGCGTACGATACACGTTTCAACACCTTAGAAGTCCTGAATTGGTATCCTCTGTGCTCACTAAGTGTCCTAGTGCGCTCATCAACAAGTGGGCTGATCACTACAGCGTGAACTGTAACACAGAAAAAGCTAAGTTAGAAATATTGTCTAAATTCCTATACAACGAGGCAAATAAAATATCTGCTGCTGGTTTGACTCACTTAAATAGTCAATCCGACTTTCGTAAGAAGTTTGAAAACCAAAAACCACACTCAGTTTTACTCGACGATAAGCATGACGTCACAAACAGCTGTAAATTCTGCAAGATTAGCAAACATAAGCTACTTGAGTGCACGCGATTCAAACGCGCGATGACAAAAGATCGCTGGCGCTTCATACGGGTCAACAACCTGTGTCATAAATGCCTACTAGCTACTCACAGCCGTGATACCTGCTTTGCTGCCTCCTGCCCCGTCGATGAGTGTGGCCTACCTCATCACAGTCTTTTGCACTGGAAACGTAAAATCAGTGCAAACAGTGATAAAAGTGAAAATAAAAACGACGTGTTAACCAGTGATAAAAAAGAGGACACAGTGAACGATTAATGTTCTGAACTGATTCTGAACTACTGTGCGACAGTAAAGAAAAAAGAAATAATAATAATAAAACTAAAGTGCAAAATTAAAAACATAAATAATGAATCATTCGAACTTAGTGCTAGAAAAATAAATGCACTAAATTTACTGTTACAAAAATTATCCAACATAAACATAAGAGACTAAGAACACTTGAACCATTTGACAGTTATGTTTCGTGCAGTGAAAGTGTAAAACCAATGTTATTAATTGGTCAAGACAATTATCACCTTATTGAGCCCCTAAAGACAATAATTCGTGCCAAAAATAAACCTTGTGCCACCCTCACACCACTAGGTGGATGTGTATACGGTGTATGTCCGTCAAGACGTACTCAACATCAATGTTGGAGTGTGCTATGGTAACAGTGCAACAGCTGAGGCGCCCCCATACCCACGCCTCAAACTAATGAATGTACAATGCGCATCTCTATGTTTTTCTCGTCACTACTACTAGTAGTCTATGGTTCCATCAGTAGCTCTCTGAACGTGTGGGAAAAAAGATGGCGTACTCTTGTATAAATGTATTTGGTAACAAATAAAATAAAAAGCTAATGTGTATTCATAGTGATTTCAATCGAGTAAACCACGGATCCTCAACAGTGGTAGCAGAGCGTGGTTCCGCTGGCTAGTGTAGAAAAATGTCGACGTCCTCGAAAGATTTTCGGTTGCCGGTGACACCGTTCGCTGGCGCCAATTTCAGTACATGGTCATTTAGGATTAAAAGTATACTAAAAGAAAATGGAGTCTTGGCCGCGGTCGAAAACAACGAGTATTCCATCAAAGCGGAGAATGCCCAGAGTGAGGCAAAGGCACAGGCCATTTTAATAGCCGGCGTGGCAGACAGCCATATTGAATATATTAAAAAGGGAACTGCGTATTTAATGTTTGAAAGCCTAAAACAAAACTTTCAAAAGAAGGGCACAAGAAGCAAATTGTTTATTAGAAGAAAATTGTCAGAGTCAAAATATGTCGAGATTGAATATTTGTCACAACATTTTGTCAACATGGAGCAGATGTTCTCCGAATTACAAGGAGCTGAAACAGAACTAAGTGAAGAAGAGAAAATAAATTACATATTATTGTAAATGCCAGAGTCATATGAAGGGATCATAACCGCACTTGAAACTATGTCAGAACTCAAAGTGGATTTTGTAAAAAATAGATTGCTCGGAGAAGAAGAGAAGAAAAAGAAACATAATCAAGTAACTAATCAGACATATAGCAACTCATTTTTATGTTTTAACTGTGGTAAAGCAGGACATAAAAAATATCAGTGCAAACAAGCACAGAGCCGTACTCAGGGGCGAGGCCACTACCAGGGGCACAATTCTTATGAGCAAAACAGGAACATCAATCATCATGGACATGGTCGTGGGTATAATACAGGACGAGGACAAGGCTACAATGTAGGACGAGGACAAATTAATAATTCAGGGAGAGGACAAGGTTACAATTCAGGACGGGGACCAGTTTTTAATTCAGAAAAAAACTACAATGCAGGTCAAGGACGAGGTTTTACAGATTGGAGAGATCACCAGGCTTTTGGAGCAGAGAATCAAGTAAGCGATGTTGCATATCCATGTGTAAGTGAAAATAGTGATGTGAATAACTGTGATAGCAAAATAATTTCTTGGTGCATTGACTCAGGGTGTTCTGATCATTTAGTAAACAGTAGAGACTATTTCACAGACTATATTAAACTAAAAGTACCCAAAAATATTGCTGCAGCTAAAAATGGTGTTATGTTACAAGCTGTAGGTATAGGTAATATACAAGCAAAATGTTTTATTGGAAAAAGAGTAATATTGACTACTATAAAAAATGTGTATTATGTTCCCGAATTGCGAAAAAACTTATTGTCTGTATCTAAAATGGAGTCCAGTGGATTGGAGGTATCGTTTCACAAAGGTAAAGTTAGAGTGTACAATAAGAGCTGTATGATTTTAATAGCAAATGTTGAAGGGAGTTTGTATAATGTTGAAATGGAACTCAGTCAATCAAATTGTAATTATTCACCGATTAATGATTGTAAAATAAACTTATGGCATAGGCGTTTTGGCCATTTAGGTGTACAAAATATCAATATTTTGGCACAAAAGAATTTAGTGCACGGGTTAGGCGATCTGAAAAATAGCAAAGTTGAACATACATTATGTGAACCATGTCTTCTGGGCAAAATGACAAGACAACCTTTTAATAAGCCTGGCTATAGGGCTACTAAACCATTAGAGATTGTTCATACAGACGTGTGTGGTGCAATTACACCAACAGATAGAGAGGGTAATAAATACTTTGTCACTTTCATTGACGATTTCACACATTTTGTCATTGTGTATTTGATCAAGGAGAAATCTGAAGTATTTGAAAAATTTAAAGATTATTATTACTATGTGACAAAGTATTTCAACACAAATTTACTGACATTACGCTGCGACAATGGAGGGGAGTACATCTCAAATGAATTCAAAAACTTTTCGAATCATGAAGGAATAAAAATGCATTATACAGTGCCATATAGTCCCGAAATGAACGGAGTAGCAGAACGGATGAATAGAACATTAGTGGAAAAATCAAGGACAATTTTAATAGAATCAGGCTTAGACAAAACATTTTGGGGAGATGCTATATTATATTCTGCGTATGTAACAAACAGAAGCCCATCAGTGGGAAGAAACCTCACTGCCAGAGAAATATGGACCGGTAGAAAACCAGATGTGTCAAACATGAGAGTATTTGGCTGTGTAGCCTACAGTCACGTACCTAAGGAACTTAGAAGGAAACTGGATAATACAGGAAAGAAGATGATAATGATCGGATATACTCTATCGGGCTATAAACTTTACGATATGGATGAAAAGAAAGTAGTAAATGCAAGAAATGTGGTGTTTGATGAAAAACTTAAAGAAGATAATACTGTATATGTACCAACAGAGAGAAAAATAGATTTTACGGAAAAAGAGAGCAGCTTTCAAAAACGAAATTCTGAAGACAAAAAATATAACAATGTAGAAGGAAAACAAGCTATACCAGAGGATCATATTGATGATGATAACGTTCAAGAGGAGTCAGAAACAGGGAGAGCTAGAAGAATAAGAAAGAATCCAAAATGGCAAAATGATTATGTTATAAATTGGGATGAAGAACATGATGAAGCTTTATATGCATTACTGTCACTGAATCAAGAGAATGTACCATCAAATTTTCAAGAAATTGAGGAAAGAAGAGATAAACAATATTGGAAAAATGCAGTAAAAGAGGAATTTAAAGTATTAGAAGAAAGTGAAACTTGGAAAATTATTCCTAAACCGGAGAAAGAAAAGTTGTTGGATACTAAATGGGTTTTTACAAAGAAGCATGTCGAAGAGAAAGAAATATTCAAAGCGAGACTTGTTGTACGTGGTTATCAACAGAAAGAAAATGTCGGAGAAATTTACTCACCAGTTTTGAAGTTACAAACTTTAAGAATTTTATTGTCAGTTGCAGTTTGTAGAGAATACAAAATTCATCAAATGGATGTGAAAGGGGCATTTTTATATGGAGATATAAAAGAAGATGTATACTTAAAACCACCTGAAGGGTTAGAAATACCAGACGGACATGTTCTAAAATTAACAAAGTCATTATATGGATTAAAGAAATCACCAAAGTATTGGTATGAAAAATTTCATAACTTTATGACAGGATATGGGTTCAAAAGATCTGAAAATGATTATTGCCTTTATAGTATGGGGGATATTTATATAACGCTGTATGTTGATGATCTCCTAATTATGGGACATAATGAGACTAAGATAAAGGAATTGAAAGGTTTTCTTAGCACTAAGTTTAGAATGAAAGACATGGGGTCGAACAATCTTAACTATTTAGGCATACAAATTAAAGTAAATTCAGAACAGATAAATGTTAATCAATCAAAATATTTAGAAAACATCCTTATAAAATATAACATGGAAAATTGTAAAGGTAATGACACACCAATGGACATGAATTATAAATATGATGAAAATTCTGATATCGACATGTCATATGAGTTTCAGTGTAGGTCTTTGATAGGGTCACTTATGTATGCAACTGTAGGTTCAAGGCCAGATTTAGCTACAGCCATATGTTACTTAAGTAGATTCCAATCTAAACCAAGTGAGAACTTATGGAGAGCTTTAAAAAGAATACTAAGATATGTAAAACAGACTGTAAACTATTCGCTGATATATTCTAAAAGTAATTGTAACATTTCAACACCTCTAATTGGTTATGCTGATGCCGACTGGGCCAGAGATAATGACAGAAAATCCACAAGTGGTTATGTATTCAAACTGTTCAATAATACTATTGTATGGAGGTCTAAAAAACAAAGAACAGTAGCGCTAAGTACTACAGAAGCGGAATTGGTATCATTGTGTGAATCCGTAGTTGAGGCATGTTGGATAGTAAAAGTATTGTCCGACTTGAATGTTGAATTTCAAAATGTATTAATTTATGAAGACAATCAAAGTACAATAAAAACTGTTAAAAATCCTGATCAACGGAGACTTAAACATATGGATATTAAGTATAACTTTGTAAAAGAAAAAGTAGAGGAAGGTTTGTTCTATGTAGAGTATATTAATACTAAATGTCAAATAGCAGACATATTGACTAAGCCTTTACCTAGGAACCAATTTGTAAAGTTAGTTGATGAATTAGGTATGAAGATGTGCATTGAGGGAGAGTAATGAATGTGCAATGCGCATCTCTATGTTTTTCTCGTCACTACTACTAGTAGTCTATGGTTCCATCAGTAGCTCTCTGAACGTGTGGGAAAAAAGATGGCGTACTCTTGTATAAATGTATTTGGTAACAAATAAAATAAAAAGCTAATGTGTATTCATAGTGATTTCAATCGAGTAAACCACGGATGCTCAACACAAACTGCCAGTCCCGCCACGCCTGCGCCCGCGCCACCCCCGCCAACACTCTCCCACTGACGGCCTGCGAGATCACAGCTGATACATCGCCACACCAAATACTTATAAGTGTAAATTCAAATGAATGCATTTATTATCGCCCAAATGACGCGATACATACTGGCCCAGAAAATCTTTCATGTTTAAAAGTATTGGTGAACATAACAAATCGAGACAAAACAAAGACATATGTCTTTGTTTTAATATTAAAAGCAATCCAAATTGTCGAAAAAACCGCTTACGCCGCTGTAGGTGTAGGTAATGATGTAGGTAGATGGAAAAAACTTACCTTTGATTCTTTAATAAAGAAAAATATCTACCCTCCGATGCGCGCAGACGGGACAAGGAGTTGGCAGTTGAACCGATAAGAAAAACACGCTTGTCTCCGCGCATCGGTCGGTATTTCATAAATTTAACTTCTAAAAGTTGTTTCAATATACGATTAAAACACCACTCCACGCCCCAATCCCCTACAACAGGCTTTGAAACAGGGTCCATAATGAACATGTACCTATTATTAACCACTTATTATTACATTGTGGAATACAATAAACGATTGAGTATTGAAACTCCATAGTGTATCTTGAATTCTTCCTCAGTGAATTCCTTAGATGGTTCCACTCTTATCCTCATCACTCCTGTCTGTCGTGGTCATCCTCATCATTGTTACTAGTTAAATTTGATAGAGACATCCTAAAAATAAATAATTTAAAGGTTAGGTTATGTAGGCAGTTTACAATAGTTTTTTATGAGATAACACTTCCACAGATATATATAATCACTAGCTGACCAATCCGCGGCTTCGCACGCGTGGTTTTCCAATCAAAAGTAACATATGTGTTAATCTAGGTTACGATCTACATACATACCAAATTTCATCGCAATCGGTTCAGCCGTTCCGACGTGAAAGAGTAAACATCCATACATACAAACTTTCGCGTTAATAATATTAGTAGGATTATATTGTCACCTTTGGATTACACACCTGATGTACCTGTAGAATAAAACCACTAAATTCACTCGAATCAGCCAAATTATTTCTGCTAATTAGAGCTCAAGCACTGATTAAATAAATATCGATTTGACAACAGATTAATGGACGAAAAACGGCTAATCAGCGTTCCTGCAACCTATTTTCACGTTTGACAAGAGATTTTGTTGACTGATTTGACAACCTATTTAACGAATCTCTGATTAAAATCAAATGAGGTAAAATACGTTCCAGCAACCCAATTTGCACTTGACAAGAGGTTTGACCAATGGTCAACTAATTTTTGGGTTAATTATGCTTCCAACAACCGGGCCTATGTCAACTGATTTGCGATTTGATTGGCGTACCAACAACTGGCTATTAGTCCATTGGGTTTAATGGCGTAAGTGTCGAATTCATTACAAAACCTTTCTAAAAGGTAATGGGATTCATCACCTGTTTTCTGTCCCGTATCACCCGGCCTCTAACAGAGCGGCCAAAAACGCGGTTAAGATTATTATGAATGTCATAAAAAAGGCTCGCCGCGATGAAGTTGACCCCGAAGTAGCGATACAGAGGTATTTGCTAGTACACCACAATACTCCGCATTGCGCGACATGCGAGAGCCCAGCTCAGCTGTTACAGGGTAGGCGTTTGAGGCGTTGATATCATTAAACCCGACCATGTTCGTAAATTACGTAACATAGAATTCGAGGCTGTCCAAAGTGCAAAAACCAATTCCAGGCAGTTGAGCCCCGGCGAATTGGTGTGTTATAGGAACTTTGGTACCAATAACAAATGGTCCGCAGGACAGAGCCTAACGAGACACAAATAATTTATTTGGTAAAATTATGTAATGGAAGGGCAGCACATAGACATATTGACCAATTTAAACGTAAGTTCGTGCATATTTCTAAGTGAGACAGGTACCAGCGCTGGCGGTGTGACCGAGTCCGAGACGTCGACAGCGGCGGCGGTGGTGTCACTCGAGCCGCAGCCGCAGCTCCCGGGGCCAGCTATTTCGATTGATGCGATAAGTCATGGATCCCAAAACCCTCCCGTTACCGATACAGATATGTTGTTGATAGGCCTAGTGTAAGAGTACCTACGCAAAGCTGTACGAAGATTTGGCTTTGAAATAGACTAAGTTACCAACAATTAGTTTTTTAAAAATATTTTTTTTTTTGCAATAAATTGAAAGATCATTATATACTCGTAGGTAAGTTTAATAACAAAACCATTATAAGTTATTTTCGATATAATTAAAAAAATATATCAAATTTAAAATACATTTATGAATCCAGTACCGAAAACATGTCGACGGTTCTCGAACGAACCCGAGCGCGTGTGACGTCATAATGTTAGTTTCTAGACCTACTCATCGTTACATTCAGCTGATACAGTGTTTTGACTTTTAATCCATGAAATACCTACATATATTATTATCGTTACTATTGTTTAGAAATAGATATCAAATTATAAAAAGTTATTGTGCTTGTTTCGTACCGTTGTGTGGATACTACAAAAATGACTCCCGAAAAAATGTTTTTAAATGTTCCACAAAATGTTAAACGTAAAAAAAAAATGGTTTCAGGCAGTGCGACAAACTAACCCCCAAACAACATCAATTTTTTTTTGTTGTGAAGATCACTTTGATTGTAAGTATTTTTTAATAATATAATGATTAATAACTATTAATGTAAGCGTATTAATTTATTAAATAAAGTTCGGATAAAATTTTAGACTAATCTCTAAATCTAACCTTAAAAATCACAGTAGTAAATTTTTTTTATGAATAATTTAAAATTATCAAATAATAAATTGGTATACCGATAGCGAAATCGTTTCGGTTTAATTTAGTATTTTAGTATTTTGTTAATAGGTTAAGTTATGTAGGTAGGTACTAGAAAAAAATGAAATTTTGAAAGTTTATGTACGTACAACGCGTAATCATTACGTACAACGCGGTTGGCCCGCAAAAGTTAACGATAATGATATACCTACGCCCGTTTTGGTTGAATCGTTTGGAACTATCGCTGCAAGACGACTGCCTACTACTAGGTTGTCGGGTAGTGGTGCCAAATTCATTACGCCAGGCTGTGTTGAAAATGTTACACAAAACACATTCATGGAATGGTGCAAACCAAGGCGCTGGCCAGGAGTTACATTTGGTGGCCGCATCTAAATGAAGAAATCGAGTCTTTAGTAAGCGGTAGCACTAAATGTCTGGAGCACAGGCACATGCCTCCTAAGACAAGCCATGAGTGGATAACACCGACAAGACCTTGGTCAAGAATTCACATCGTTTTTGCGGGACCGTTCCATAACAATTTTTTTTTGATAATTGTAGATGCGTACTCACGTAGGCCCGAATTATTCATGGTGAAAAATACGACTTCGACCACAGTCATACGACTTTTGAGAACAGTTTTCGCTACACATGGACTATGCGAGATGGTAGTGTCCGATAATGGCATTTCATTTGTATCAAATGAGACGAAGCAGTTTTTCAAAGCTAACAATATTCGGCATATTACTACAGCACCGTACCACACAGCTACTAACGGGTTAGCCGAAAGAATGGTCCAAACCATCAAGGACAAACTGCGTAAAATGGATGATTTAGCATGGGGCATTAGAATTCCAAACCTCCTACTAGGTCTTCGAACAACTCTTTGCACTTCAACAAATAGAAGTCCAGCAGAACTGTTGATGAGAAGACGTTTGCGTACCTTATTAGACACCATACACCCGGATAATCTACAACACAAAAAGACTGAAGATCAGATAGACAACAACAGTCTGAAAAAAACGAGAGAGACTGATGTGGGTCAGAATATAATGTACCGAAATTACAGTAATTTGGGTCCAAGATGGTTACCAGGAAAAGTCATTACTAAAAAGGGACCATCAAGTTACAGAATTGAAACCGATGATAGTTCAGTGGTTCATCGTCATATAGACCAATTAATTAAAAAAACTTCGGTAGAATCCAGGCATGAGGAGGGAGAGAGAATAGGGATAGTTCCAACACCGGATGATACGGTACAACCAGAAGATACAGACAGAATGGAGAAAGATATGGAGTTGCAAGATAGCCAAGAATCTGGTAAAATCATAGAGATTCCTGATGCAGATCAATGGGCAGATATGCTGGGGATACCAAGAACGGAGACACCCCATAAGGCATCAGGAAAGATTAAAAATAAATTAACAGAACATGCCAAATCTCCATATCAGAGGCCACATCATTCTAGAGATAATCTGTATTTATGTTAGTTACTATGAGCTATGTGTAGTGTGTAATTTTAGAAGAATTTATAATTTTGTTTAATGAGAGTCACATAGTAGTTATGTTTTTTGATTAATGTAAATCATTAAAATATGTATCTTTATACTTACTTAGAGGGGAGGTATGGCATATACAGAGATTTATAATCTATGGTCACTGTTCTACTTTGTTGGTCATAATAAAGTGGATACATGTGGGTAGATATTGATCATGCGGCCATCTTTACTTTGCACACAGCTCCCTAGCTGAATAAACGATTCCTATCGAATTAATGCGTTTCCTTTGCTAATATGGACATAATAACTACAATAGGAGGTAGAGCAAAAATTAAAGTTGTTGTACTTAGTACCTCACGAGTTCAGCTGAATTAAACCGAATGTCATTTTTTAGAAAATCAGTTATATATCCACATCGGGTATATTGTCGGAATTGGCCTTTATAAATACTGTATCACACATGACTAATAAAATATAGTATCACAAATATATTTTTTTTTTGCACTCATTTTCGGATATTTTCATTCAATTCACACTGTACTAGCGTGAAAATACTATAACATTATGACGTCACAAATATGGCGACCAATCGTGCGTGGCGCCTTCTTTTTAAAAATTATCAATTTTTAACTGTTTATATTTTTTTATTTTAATTTTCGCATTGGCTATTAGGCTATTTATTCGGCTATTTATGATAAAGTTTTAAAGTACATAATTTTTGTTTAAGTATCCAATTACCTTAAGATAAGTTACCATACCTTTATGTTGTTAGAATTATGCTTACTAAGCATTGTGTATCAACTTATTTAAAATACTATTTGTACCTATTTACTCTTAATATGTAACATTTATAAATACCTACAATTACTTACCTTAATCACGGTAATATATTATTATCTAACAGTATTTTGACTCGGCTCTGTCCTTGAAATGATTACCTACAGTCACGCGCCGCGTAAACGCGCGATAGGGCTGCCCGCCTGCAGTATTTTAATTTCATCTACCTACTTGAATTTTTTTCTAGTTTTGTGATTGTATATTTTATATATTAAAAAAAAATGAAATTCTTTGTGAATGAAATAAGAAGTGAATAGGAAGTGTTTGTCCCTACTTTGTATATGTAGTAGGTACATAATGTACATACGTTTTAAAATAAATATTTTAGTTTTTCTTTTCTTTTCTTAACTCATCATCATCATCATAACAGCCGTAGGACGTCCACTGTTGGACAAAGGCCTCCCTCATTGATCTCCAGGAACTGCGGTTGGAATATTTTCTTAACTATCCTTATTTAACTCTTCTTATCTATCTATCTACATTCCCTTGTCAATACATCTATGAAAATCTGATGTATGTTCACAAAAATATTAATTTGTTTAAGAAAAATAGCGATAATCATAATTTTAATACTAGAAATAAAAATAAACTCGCTGTTGCCTCTTGTAGACTCCATAAGGTTAGTAAATCGTTTGAAGCGCAAGGTGTTCGCTTTTATAAGAAACTCCCAAGTGATGTACAAAATTGACAAATAACAAATTTAAAAACGCAATTAAACAAAATCTTTATAAAAAAGCCTACTATAAAATATCGGATTATTAAGACGATAGAGAGGTTTGGGATTGAAATTGCTTCAACTCGTTCAAAATGTTACAATTTAGACGTAATTTATTACCTGTATTGTTATGTATTCTAAAAGGATCATTAAAAAAAAACAACCAGCCTTGTTTTCTTGCCTTTCTTTCCTGGCTTGGTCGCGAAGAAACCGGCAGTAAAATTGACGTTACAAAGTGATCCTTGAGATTTTAATGAATAAAAGATTTTGACTTTGACTTTGACTTTATCCTATCACATAATTATTAGAGAAAGAGATGACCATCGTCTCATCATAGGAGATCATCAACCTTAACTTTAGAATAGGTAGGTATTTATATAGACAGGCTACCTGCTACAACCGGCATTCGAAGTTAAAGTAAGTACTTTACAAGTTATCAATCGATCTACTTAAAATAGGGTCCTACTTACCTACAATAGTAGTTATTTACAGATAGGGGCAAAAATAAGTGTCCTTCTTCTCTTAAGCGATCTTTTCTATTCGATTCGCGATTTGTAGGAACTAACTTAACTTTACCTTGTCCTAGTTTACGAAACGTACAGCTATTATGATAGTTATACTAAATAGCACACTTTCAGATAGTCTTCAATAGTCTTAGATTGCAAAAAGAAACATAATTAATATTCTTACACTAATCAAGCTGTACTACTGATAGAAGCAATCTTATTTTTATTTCAGGTCGTAGAATTGAATCTTTACGCTGCTCTTTGCAACCAAATGCTGAGTCAGGTCATAAAGACCGGGGAAATAAAAATGTAGTGTAGGTACCTACAGTGATCAATCAAACAAACGAATCCGACGCCTACTCTAGAGTACCTACTCTGCAACGTGGACAAATCGGCGTTGTATGTTTGTCCGAGGATAACTTTCGAAGCGTGGATCCGACCATCGTCAAATTTGGTATATACTTAATATAGGTAGTGATGGCACAATTGTAAATGACCTAATAAGTGTTGTTATGATATTGGACTAAAGAGGGGTAAAAACATGTAAAAATGTTTAAAGAAAGGCGTTATCACTGCAATTCAACTCAGTTTTTATTTTTAGTTTAGGCCATGTAGTGTTTGAGTTATTAGCCATAATAAAAACTGAACTTTGACGAAATTTGGTGGTCTTGTACTTTAAGCTTACATGACAGTATTTTAATAGTCAAAAGTAGTTTTTAGGGTTCAGTACCCAAAGGGTCAAAAGGGACCCTATTACTAAGAATCCGCTGTCCGTCTGTCACCAGGCTGTAACTCATGAACCATAATAGCCGCTATAAAAAGAAATATGTAACGCCTTGCCAGATGCCAGCCCTTTCGATGTGGCAACCCAGCCAAGTCAGCCACGTCCGCCACGCCAGCCATGCCAGCCAATCCAGCCAGCTGATTCAAATTGACCGCCAAAGCACAAGCGCGGTGATTGGTAGTGACCGTCACTGCCAGCTTATCGTCGATTCTACACCTGAAGTCGGTGGGGAATTTGATTTAAATACTCCGGGAGCTCATTTTGAGCTCTCATTCTGTACCTACTGCACACGAGTTTTTTTTTTTTTTGCAAAACATTGTCAAAGTATATTTTTACAATTAAAAGAAAAACTGATCACCCACTGTGTTTATCTTCACCACCGTTTTAATCAGAAGTGGGATGAAACGTAATCACCCTGAAGGAATCGGACAAGGAGTGCGGTCACCCGGATGGAGTTCTTCAAATCCAGAACAAAGCGACGATGATGAAGATAGCGATTCTTCACCTCCTGCTAGAAATCTACTCAAAAATTTGCTGGAAAATGAAGTCGACAGGGCGATACGTGACCTCGACCATGAATCAACATCGTTCGGCCGTACTAAAAATCATCGAGCCGCATCACTTATCCCTGAGTTTGATCCTGATGGGAGACGATTGCACGGTCATAGCGTGGCTTAAGAAAATTGATCAGCTAGGGGACATACATGATTGGAATGACAAAATAAAAGCGTTTCACCTGCAAGATAAATTACGCGGTCAAGCTCGCAAGTGGTATAATCGACTCGAAGAATACAATTATTCTTGGGACGAGTGGAAACAACTGTTGCTACGTGCTTTTCCAAAGCACCATGATTATAGCGCATTACTGGACGAGATGATGCAGAGAAGAAAGTTACCCAACGAAACTATGACGAAATATTACCAGGACAAAGTCTCCATGTGTTTCCGCTGTAAGTTGAGCGACAGCGCCAGTGTGTCGTGCATTATCAGAGGTATACCTACTTCGTTTCAGCCAAACGCACGTGCATTCCAATGTGAACGACCAGACGAACTTTACGAGGCCTTCCTTAGTGCTCTCGATGATTACCGAGGTTCAACACTAGATGTTCGGGCACTTTTCAAGGATTCAAGACAGCCACAGGTACCAGAATAAAAAATCAACCCAGAAACAGACCCTTGTCCTCGCTGTTAAAAAAACTGGACACATGCTACGTAATTGTACGATGCCCGACCAACGTCTTTGCGTTAAATGTGGTGCACAAGGACACATTGCTACCCGATGTCAAAGTTCCAGCACAAATCAAAAAGTTACAACATCTGTGGAAGCGAGTGGCAGCATAAAAAGCATCAAGTTATTGCAAAATTATAATGACATCTACAGAAAAGTGGTCAAGGTCAATGGAATTTTGATTAAGGCCTACATTGATACGGGGAGTCAAGTAAATGTAATGAACAGTCAAATTGCCCAACTTTTGTCACTTGGAGCACCTACAAGCACAATTTTGAAAGGATTTTCCGGTGGATTAATTACAAGTCGAGGAGAAGTTTTTGACCTAAAAGTTGATAACATTCGAGTCGAATGTAAGGCACACTTGACAGATATAGATATTATGGAAGGCAACCATTTGCTTATTGGTCAGCTTGTTATAAATGATAACAACATGTCACTCATTGTGAGCAATAGAGCAGCTATACTGAGACGAGATTCTGATTTTATTGAAGAAATTGACGTCGCCGAGGTTCTTCAAAAATTTAAAGTCGTCACCTCATGCCAAGAAACCTTACCACCTGGTGTTTCGATCATCAGAGTTCACGTACTTGGGAACCGGCAGGACAATAACGTTTGCACTACTCCGCACCTCCATGAACTTCAAGGAGTTTCCTATTCCTTGCCAGCTACATTACTTCGAGGCGGCGAGGGACATATCAAGGTCATCAATACCAGTGACAAGGCCGTCATGGCGGAGGCCGGCCAGGTGCTAACGCGAGCAGAAAGTTGCGAGGAGCCAGCAGTAACGAGCCAGGTCAGTTGCCCAGCCAAGCCATTATTAACTAATTTGCCTAATTTTGCAAGCTAAGCCCAAGCCCGTGATGGGTCTATGTTATCTGACATTCATATTAGTCCTAATACGCCTGTTGCTATTTTTGCCATGAGCCTAAGCACTACCCCTAGCATAGGTGGCGTTCCACTAGCCGAAATTATAATAGGTAAATTAAATGAAAACGAGCGTAATAGTTTAATTAATTTTTTATTGCAATATAAATACAGTTTTGCAAGTAGTAATAAAGATCTTGGTTGTACAAATTTAGTTCAAATGAAGATCAAACTTGTAACGTGACAATTCTATGTCGCGTTACATCCTTCACTTAACTAAACATAAACACTTATAAACAATTTAACTTTACATATTACACTCATATAAAAACAATATGCCACGACATCTAGCGGTATGGCAGCGTACTCACTGCCCAGACACTCGATCTAAATATCGAGGTTCAAGCGTCTTCTCAACGCAGTTCGCCAAGTTAACCGCAGATGGCGTTGCATGCACCTTGTAAAAATCCATACTTACTTTTATGGATTTATAATCTATTTTAATTATTAAAATCATCTTTATTTACTAAATTAAATAATCCTTTTCTTAGTAGAAACAAAATATAAATAAAATATTAAATAACATAAGACAAAATTCAATTAGTGTCTATGACTGAAGCAAAACTGATGTAATCATCAAACTTCATCTTGAATGACACGGACAGTGTCAGATTTTTCTTTATGGTATCACCAAAAAGATTAAATCAGCCATTTCTAGAAGGCTTTGGAACTTATTCGATTTTAATAATTGGAAAACGCCGGTAGTTTTTTATCGGGTATAAAAGGACAGTTTCGTCTATGCTCAGTCTCTTTTCCACGCCTGGACTCAACTGTGAAACTGCTGATCTACGTACTACAAACTTATATTTTTGGACAGTGATTCTTTTGTCTTCTTATTGTGAATTCGTGTTACTTCCAAGTTGGGAAGTCGATTCACCGCCTTCGCTGCTGATCTCTCTGATTACTGCTGGATATCTACACCTTGACGCACGTCAAAACCGAACACCGGAGCCGTCGAGAAGTGTGGTGTTTTCTTACGTCACCCTGTTGGCCAAACCACGCTCTCACACCAAGTCTACCGCCACGAGCTCGATTGCCAAGCGTCCTGCTAGCTGCTTTGAGTAACACCAGGGACCACGCCTGCCCACGAGGTCTACCACCCGGCTCAACTCCACCCCATCTCTCCGAGCAGACGCCAGGGACGTTCGACGAAAGTAACACGAGGTGTAATGGTTCCATTATTTTATCCGGGTCAAACCCAAGTAATCTTCTCTCGTTTTATTTCTGACGCTAACGTCAGATGGCGCCCACTCATGTAAACTAAGACTAAACTGTTGGACCAGGTGCTCAGCGTTCTTTCACTGTAGGCCATAAGCCCTAACAATCTAAGCTCTTCAAGCAGCGTCTTTCTATACCATCTCCAATGTAAAATATTAAATCTATAAACTATAAATCTGTGATCTGTAAATCTTAATCTAAGTAATATATTCACCGTAAACCAAGTCATTTGTGATTAACCTCTTTTTATCTTGCCACATGTATAGGAAATAGAATCTACGAACCTACTCGCTCTACCGATCTCTCTTATTCTATAATTATATGTATTGACATCAAATTTAGTTTCATTTATCTCTAATATCTAAATAATACCGTTACAAACTTACCACTGATGAGCCTATCTATCGCCAGCCCTATAGGTTATCGCACTGTGAACAAGCAATAGTAAATTCCAAAGTAGCTGAATTACTAGATGCTGGTACAAAGAATCCGACTCGAATTATGCATCGCCTGTGATTTTATTAAAGAAAAAGAACGGAGATAGTAGGTTATGTGTAGATTATCGTGCGCTTAACGCAATTACCATAAAATATAGATATCCTCTATCAAATATTGAGGACCACATTTCTAAATTGGCCGGTAAAAAATATTTCACTTGTCTTGACATGGCTTAGGGTTATCACCAATTACCATAATTACCTGAAAACGTCCCTAAAAGTGCGTTTATCTGCCAGCTAGGACAATTTGAGTACACTAGAGTACCTTTTGGATTAGCCAACTCACCATCTGTATTCATGCGAATCATTAATAAAATCGTTAACTCGATCCAGAATTCACAACCTAACAAAGAGACTCCAAATGAAATTCTTGCATTTTTAGATGATCTTTTACTACCATCTGTAGATGTTATTTCTGGACTTAGCATTTTAGAAACAGTGCTGCAAAAATTTCAATTGGAAAATCTGAAGTTAAATATGAAAAAGTGTTCATTTTTGCAAAATAAAGTGACATGTTTAGAACACGAAATTTCTCAAGATGGCATACAACCTGCAGAATCAAGATTGATCGCAGTTTCGCAGTTTCCTGCACCTAAAAATGTAAATGAGGTACGACAGTTTATAGGTCTTTGCAGTTATTTTCGTAAATTCATTTACAAAATCGCACAAATAGCTCGACCACTAACAGACCTTACAAAAAAAAATGTTTCATGGTTTTGAGGTAGCCAACAAGCGACTAGTTTCAGTGAATTAAAACAGTGTATTTGCTCCAAACCGGTGTTAGCGTTATATGACCCAGCCCTACAAACAGAAATACATACATATGTAAGTCCGGGATTGCGGGTATATTATTTATTACAAAAACAAGTTGATGAAACTTTACGACCTGTCATGTATTTTAGTCGTGTAACTAGTATGGAAGAAAGCGTGTATCCCAGCTACGAACTCGAAAAGCTTGCGGTAGTAAAATCGTTACGTAAATTTCGTGTTTATATTGTAGGTAAGCATGTAAAAGTTGTCACTGATTGTACAGCTGTGCGGGCTACCTTAACAAAGCGTGACATTATTCCGCGTATTGCGAGATGGTGGCTTTTAATACAGGACTACGATATAAGTGTAGAATATAGGCCGGGTGAGCGTAAGACACACGTCGATGCGCTGAGTAAAAACCCAGTCGACGCGGTCAACATAGATCGCCTTGAAGTTATCGATTGGTTTTATACTGTTCAGGCTCAGGATGATAAACTCAAAAATATAATCGAACAGTTAAAAAGTGGCTCGACAGAACGTGATCTTACGAACAATTATGTCCTCATAGATGATAGGTTATATCGAAAGACCTTTAATGGAAATCGTCTCGTAGTTCCTGGGGCTGCTAGATGGAAAATTGTTCAGATGCATCATGATGAAATAGGACACGTAGGGTTAAAACGGTGTATGGACCTTATAAAGAGCGATTTTTGGTTTTCTAAAATGACACGGTTTATTCAAAAATATGTGACCGCGTGTTTACATTGCGCATACGGAAAAGGGGAGCATGGAAAAAAGAAGACAAGTTGCATCCGATCCCTAAACCGACTGAACCTTTTAGAATGATTCATATCGATCATTTAGGTCCGTTTTGTAGAACAAAGAAAGCTCATGAATATATGCTAGTTATGACGGACGCATTTTCTAAATTTGTTATTGCGGAGCCAACTCGGACAGTCAACTCCGTTGAGACAATAAGAGCCCTTAAAAGAATTTTCTGTTTGTTTGGGTATCCTGATCGAGTAGTTACTGATCATGGAAAGGCTTTCACAAGTAGGTATTTTAAGAAATTTGGCACAGATAAACAGTTTAAACATACATTAAATGCCATAGCGTGCCCTCGAGCAAACGGCCAAGTTGAGCGTACCAATCGAACTATTCTCAATGCTTTACGTGCAACTGACCCTAGTGAAGCTGCTAATAACTGGGCTAACTGTCTACCAGACGTTGTTTGGGGTATAAATAATACTCTAAATGATACAACTGGTTTCACACCTTACGATTTAGTGTTCTTGCGTAGTGGTAGGTCAGTTTGCGACGTTTCCATTCCAGGGAGTAGTATTGAGCCAACTCAGTCCAAACGCATTAAGGCTAGTGCGCGCATAGAAAAAGCTAGTGCCAGGATGAAACTTAACTTTGATAAACGTCGCAAAAACTGCACTATTTATAAGAAGGGCGATTTGGTGCTTTGGAGACAAGCTCCTACCAGTAGTGCTGCTAGGGTTAACACGAAATTAGACAACATCTATTCAGGTCCCTACCTAGTAACCAAAGTTGTGGGTAATGATAGATACAGGATGAGGAGCATCAAGGGGTTAAGAGAATACAAAAGTTTCATGGGGTTAGTTTCAGCAGACTCTTTAAGGCCTTATCGGAGTATAGCTCCTGTATCTGACAGTGCCAGCAGCTCTGAAGAACAATTAGATACTGAAGACTTGATCGATCTCTTTGAAAGCTAATCGCCTTGTTTGTTTCCATTGCAGGAGCAATTGTTACAGGATGGCCGATTGTAACGCCTTGCCAGATGCCAGCCCTTTCGATGTGGCAACCCAGCCAAGCCAGCCACGTCCGCCACGCCAGCCATGCCAGCCAATCCAGCCAGCTGATTCAAATTGACCGCCAAAGCACAAGCGCGGTGATTGGTAGTGACGTCACTGCCAGCTTATCGTCGATTCTACCCCTGAAGTCGGTGTGGAATTTGATTTAAATACTCCGGGAGCTCATTTTGAGCTCTCATTCTGTACTGCACACGAGATTAGGCAAAACGTTGTCAAAGTATATTTTTTGACAATTAAAAGAAAAACTGATCACCCACTGCGTTTATCTTCATCACCGTTTTAAATACTAAAAACTGGATAAAATAAATATTTAAGGGGGGGCTCCCATACAACAAACGTGATTTTTTTGCTCGTTTATGCTTGATATTGATAACGGCAACAGGTATATGCTTGAAATATTCACAGAATATTAAGTTATATATTCACTTTAAAACTAAATAATCAAAATAAAACAAAACAAATATTTAAGGGGGGCTCCCATGCAACAAACTTGATTTTTTTGCTCGTTTTTGCTTGATGTTGATAACGGCAGCAGGTAGATGCTTGAAATATTCACAGAATATTTAGTTATATATTCACATTAAAAACAAATATTTAAGAGGGGCTCCCATACAAGAAACGTAATTTTTTTGCTCGTTTTTGCTCGATATTGATATCGACAACAGGTAAACGCTTGAAATATTCGCAGAATATTGAGTTATATTATATTCTTTTTAAAAATAATTATAAAATATAAATACCTAATTAAATTAAACTAAAACAAATATTTACAACAAACGTGATTTCTTGCCGTTTTCTATAGATAATGGTACAGAACCTTTCGTGCGCGAGTCTGACTCGCACTTGGCCGGTTTTTTAGCTTTTATGGGAGCCTCGCGAGATTTCAATTCGGAGCGAATTACTAGCATTTTTGACCCAATACACGCTAATACTTACCTACTCGTATCTACATGCGTATGTTTGGTTGGATGTGGATTACTATATGAAATGCAGTTTCTACTTTTTATCTAGGTACTACGTGAGTTAAGTCGCAGGTGAGAGCTAGTCTTTAAATATTGAAATTAATGTTTTTTTTTACCTAAATAAGACCCGGTAAGTAAGCTAAGCAGGTTCCGTAATTCTATTTTATTGTGGTAAAGACATAATTTGGTTGTTTTTAAGTATTATCAACAATGCCAAGAATGTAAGGTTATCATCATTATCATCCTAATTCTCGTAGATAAAACACCATCTTATCTTCCATATATTAGTACGTATTTCATGAAAAATCTGTTATTTTCCAAAAAAAATTATGTAGGTCGCACACAAAATGATTTTTGCGATAATTTTTTTCGTTCTCGTTCTGAGCGTGTACTTGTACAGTACAAGAACATTTGACTACTGGAAGAAGAAAGGCGTCAAACACGACAAGCCAATTCCGATCGTCGGAAACAACGCAAAAGGTTACTTTTTGCAAAGAAGCTTTTCTGACCTAGTCGCTGACATGTACTGGAAGTACCCAGAAGAAAGAGTGGTGGGATTCTACAGATCTTCCGTACCAGAGTTGATCATTAGAGATCCTGAGTTGGTGAAGCGTGTTCTTATTTCGGATTCCGGCTCTTTCCACAGGCGAAATATCATGACTATTCCGGATGAACACGAGCCAGAACCCTTGATGAAGAATTTGTTTAACGCTAACGGGGATATCTGGCGGCTTTTGAGGCAGAGGATGACGCCGGCGTTTACTAGCGGGAAACTCAAAGCCATGTTCCCATTGATCGTGGAACGCGCTGAACGACTACAAGACCTACTAGCTTCCTCTAACGGAAAAACGATGGACGCTCGAGATGTGATGGCAAGATACACAACAGACTTCATCGGAGCGTGTGGCTTCGGTCTCGAAGCGAACGCTCTCAACAACGAAGATTCAGAGTTCAGGAAACTAGGCGTCAAAATGTTCCAACCCCCATACAAGATTATCTTCTTAGCAGCTTTGAAAGAAGTCTTCCCGAACTTGTTCAAGAATGTCCGTCAATGGGAGTGGTTGGAACGGGACATCATGGGGATGGTGAACGCTATTCTGGCCCAAAGAAACCATAAACCGACCGGGAGGAACGATTTTATCGATCAGCTGTTGGAATGTCAGCAGAAAGGCTTGATTGTCGGCGAATCGATCGAAAAATTTAGGCCTGATGGAACTCCTGAGCAAGCGACGTTAGAAATTACTGATGCCATCATCGCTGCCCAAGTGTTTGTTTTCTTCGGAGCTGGATTTGAAACTTCCTCTTCCACTACAAGTTACACTCTTCATCTGTTAGCTTATCATCCTGAAGTCCAGAAAAAAACACAAGAGCACATTGATGCTGTCTTAGCGCGACATGATAATAAGCTTAGCTACGACTCCATAAAAGAAATGAGTTACTTAGAAATGGTTTTTAAAGAAAGTATGAGGATTTTTCCGTCAGTAGGATTTTTACTGAGGGAGTGTTCAAAGAAGTATACTTTCGAGGATATTAACTTGACCATAGACCCTGGCGTCAAGGTCCTCATCTCGCTTCAAGCAATGCAGAATGATCCCAAGTACTTCGACAAGCCTGAAGAGTTCAGGCCGGAACGGTTCGAACCTAATGAGTTTGATTCTGAAAATACGAAGTTCGTATATATGCCTTTTGGAGATGGACCCAGATCTTGTATAGGTAAGTCTGACTGTTCTAGAATTACCATCACCAAAATAATTTAAACCAAATCGTTAGATTTTGAGAAGGCTTTTATTAATGCCTTTGTAAATACGAATTGTACTTCCACGTTGAGTCCATAAAAAGGTCTTTTTATGGCTATTTCGATTAATTTTGAAGCAATTTAACTAGATCAGCTGACATATATATACATCGGTATGCTGTTTATTTGTTTTTCTTTGTTGATCGAGCAAAGCGAGATCTCTAAATCAACTTGGGCAAATCGGCGTTTATGTATGTATGTATTTATGTAGGTATGTATGTATGTTTGTTTGCTACGTACTTTCGAAGCGCTTATCCAATCCTCGTGAAATTTGGTATATGGTAGGTATTGATGGCACAATTTTGGTGTGACTAAATGAGCTAAAAATGTTGGGGGGTTGTTGAAATATTGGGGTTCAAGAGAGGTAAAAAAATGAAAATGACACTGTTAGGTCAAATGAGACTTCAAATGAAAGGTCTTCATTAGCACATTTTGACCCCGTTTTAGTTTTAGTAAAGTTCTTGTAGTTTTTGAGTTATGAGCTATTATAAAAACTAAACTTTGACAAAATTCTCAGGGTCCACCAGTGACCCCACAGTGCTGTAATTTGGTATGCGTGCTGCTTAAGTATCACAAATATAGGCGAAAGTCTAAAATCCAGAATAACTGCAACTTATACCTCAAAATAGTGTAACCAATTTACATGAACTGCCGTTACCTGTAATTTGAATGAAACTGTAGGTCAAGTTAGTTCGTTATATTTCGTGGCACTAGTTTGGTAGTCAAAGATTATGAATAATATTTTTTTTTGTTTTTATGGTAGACTCGGAAAATCTCAGTTCGCTGCGAACCACTAGTAATATTAACTAAATAAATAGGTAAGTTACCTAGTTATTAATTACCTGCGTCAATTGGGACATTGCATCCCAATATATTTTGTCCGAATCGACAGCAAGTCAAATAAAAACGGGGTCGAAATGACACACAAAGTCCTTTTACTAGACGTGCCATTTGATCGGATAGTCCCATTTTGTTTATTTTTACCCCTCTTGAACCATAATATCTCAACAACCCCCCCACATTTTCAGCTCATTTAGTCACACCAAATTTGTTCCATCACTACGTACATACCAAATTTCACGATGATCGGTATTAACGCTTCGAAAGTTATCCTCGGACAAACAAACATACCTACATACATACAACGCTGATTTGCCCAAGTTGATTTATAGCGGGTTCCTATATCCGTCGGTAACCAGCTACGTTTCGTTTATCCTTGAAAACCAATCAACTGGTTTTCAAGGTAACATTTGAGGTAGGTCTGTTGACGTCTGTCAGTTCGGTATAACTCGTACCGAACTCGTACTCGTACCGGTCATTATTACAATAAATATGTAATAGTAAGTGAAAAAAGTTAAGCAATTGTGCAGTTCTAACAAAACGAAACAATATATTATTTGATGGCCGCCGTTACAAGGTTACCTTGTTGAATTTTGATGAACTGTCATATGTTACCTATTAAAATGGCCTGAGAGTAGTTTAACACTTGTTCAAGGAGATACGAGGCGTAGTCGATTACCGACAGATATAGGAACACGCTATTAGAGATCTCGTTTCGCACGATCAAAAATTTTATGGTAATGAATTTGAAAAAAACCTATTTTACAATACTAGCCATTAGCCCTATCCGTGTTTCCATTTAATGTCGTACCTACATAACAAAACACGCAGTATTTTATCAGACTTTTGTGTTGCTTCCTTCTCAGGAGGTCGATTGGGTATGATGCAGTCTATAGCGGGTCTTGCAGCGGTGCTGTCGAAGTACTCAGTGGAGCCGGCCGCTAACTCCATCAGATATCCTGAGGTCAAGGCTGTACCTGGTGTCGTGCAACTAATTGAAGGAGGCTTACCGCTTATATTCAGAGAACGGAAAAAAGAACTGTAAAGTGAAGTAAAATGTTATTTATTTCTCACAATAAATATACACTTGGAATAAACTCGAGCTTTAACTACCTATAGATAAAAGATAATTAGGTAATGAGCAGCCATAATGGTCGCAGGAAGCATCATTCATTTTCACCACTATAGAATAATCTAGCAATCGAATGCTAATATGTTTTACCTCATTCAGGATAACAGTCCCTAGGGACTGGGCTGTCAACATGTCAAATGGGTTTAATTGCGTAAGTGTTGAAATGCTTGTCTTTTCAGTTATGCATTCTTATCTTGTGGTTCGCCCCGAACTAAGATCTCGCGGTTCTCCCAAAATAAAAAAAAATATTCTTAGGGCGACTCGCGCAACGATGCCTAAACGTATTTAGTGGCTAAATATGATTTAAGGAGTTGTCAAATCATACAAATACGTAAAATTTAATCATGTTCTGTCGCTAAATACGTTTAGGGATCGTTGTGAAAGCCGGCCTTAATCTTTAACTAATAAAATAGTGTCATGAAATGCAACCAAATACCTACCTGTAATTTACCTGTAATTTGAACGAAACTGTGGGTCAAGCCACAGTTTCGTTCAAATTACAGGTAACGGGAATGTAAAGTGGTTCCTCTTTTTTGGGGTACAAATTGCAGTTATTCTGTATTGCAGACTTTTGCCTATATTTGTGTTACTAAAGCTACACTACACGCATACCAAATTTCAGCACTGTGGGGTCACTGGTATACCCTGTGAATTTTGTCAAAGTATAGTTTTTTTCATGGCTTAAAAACTATAAAGAATTTACGAAAAATAAAAACGCAGTATAAATGTATTATGAATACATTTTATTTGACGCCACACTTGACCTGATAGCCTCATTTTAATTTTTTTCTACCCCTCTTGAACCCCAATACATATCTCAGCAACCCCCCAACATTTTTAGCTCATTTAGTCACACCAAAAGTGTGCCATCACTACCTACCTATGTACGTATTAAATTTCACGATGATCGAGTCAACGCTTCAAAAGTTATCCTCGGACTAACATACATAGTATGCCGCCGATTTTCCCAAGTTGATTTAGAGATCTCGCTTCGTTCGATCAAATACCCATTTTAATCATTAAATTATGTACAGTAATCGCAAAAGCTTAAAAAAATACTGTAATAAATACATTTTTAACTGAAATCTTTTGAAAAGCTAGGGGCGCACTGACAAAATGGTAAAAACGGTTCCCAGCATTCAAAGAGATTGCTATACATAGATACATTCCAAAACCATTTTTTATTTAGTAGGTACAGATTTGAAGTAATGATGAAAAATGTAAAAAGAAAATACCTATCCCTTTATCTATTATTATGATTGATATATATGTATATATATAAATTATACCGAAGTGTTTATCTAGAATAGTTTTTAGATATCCGTCTTAAAAGTTTTCTTGGTTTATCGGTCACATAACTAGATGGCGCTGGAGGAATCAGTTTTATGTGCTCAAAAAAATATATCCTTGACCTTTTATCTGTAAAGTGAACATACAAAAAAGTTCTAGCTGTTTATTTACTATGAGAAAAAAAAGGGTACAATATTTTCTGTCACCTAAGTTTAGATGTGTCACTAATCTGCAATACCTTAATTATAATATCTATCCCCATGAAATATATTAGTCATCATATTAATAAAAACTGTCTCTAAATATGAATCTTCGAATTAATGTAAGTATGTAATTTAAATTATAGTTAGGTCACTTTTTTCTATAGCCATAAGATCACTCCTCTAAAAAGTAAGTGACGAGCAGCGGACGAGAATCGAGACGGGCCACCCCAACTTGAGTAGGTTAGGTTCAAAAAGAGTGACAGAATCGACACGGAGCACCCCGACCCCACGTGGTCTTGTGCGCGACACCCCTAGAGTGTATATAAAGAGCGCGGGAGCCAGAAGCTCGCGGGAGGTCCTGAGTGAAGCGACCTCCATAGCGGAGCGAAGGTCGAGTGTGACTTGCTTCAGTCAGGGGCGACCTTAAGAGCTTCTGGCGGGAGCCCACCCAGAGTCCGTGGTCTATGAAAACGTGGGGAGCAATGTTTTCAGACCACTTTTTCCTCCAAACCCACCAAAAAAAAAAAGTTTAGGTAAACATTTTTATATTGTTTGGTGATTCAATTTTAGTGACACTCTTATTATTTTGAAACCCAATATAATTATTTGATTATTGATAATATTTCCAAGTAATTCTTAATTAATATTTAGGTATTATATATTATATTTAGGTATAGGTAAGCGTTTTAATATTCTTTGGTGATTCAATTTAGGTGACAGATCTACTATTTTAGGAACAAATATTATTTATTATGTCACTGAAAATGCATTTATTAGGTAATTGATTAAATCATACCCAAAAAAAAGATAACAAAATGTAGCTATTTTCGACTTTCAATTTGATTCAACCTCTAAACGACGTAAAATTTTGTAATTTTTCTTTCACTTAAATGTGGGCAAAAACTATACCTTCAAGTTGAACATATGATGCTGTGCTGCGACGGTCTTTCACGTGGCAATTAATTATTTTTGTTTATCCGAATAATTAGCGGGCGTACCCTTAGAAGGTGGTTGCGCGGGCGACGGGCGACAGTGTACCGCTGACTGTCGTATGGGAGGGTTGTTCTCGTCTGCCCCGCACTCACCTATTTGCTGGTCGGTTAGATGCATGTGGCGGAAGGTGCGGTGCCGAAACAATAGCTACGCCCATTCGCTCAAGGTCATCGGCTACGCCTAGGCCTTAACATAAATAAACCTATCTAGGTTCAGAACCCTTTGTGCGCGAGTCCTACACGCACTTGTTTAATAAACATATAAACACAGACTGCGTTATATTTTTGCTTTTACATAACCAATACATGTATTCTACAATGTATTCTACATTGCAAGTGAAACACCATTTTTGCAAATAAGTACCTATTCGGTATTCGTAGTAAAATAAAACCAGTTATAATGGATTAGAAATGTATATTGTTGAGTACAATCGACACATCCGAGATACCATCCCTACAACCAGATCCTATGCCAGATCAGCCCTCAGTACTAGTACAGTACTCGCTCTCCGTTAATTATGGTAAATGAGAATTTTACACTTTGAAAATGACAAATTTATACTTACTATCTATTAGTTATCAGTTAATGAAATACTGTGACTACGCTATCGATAGAATACGCGATAAATTCTCATAAAATTGTTACTTTTATGGATTCTGTTCAGAATTTTTAAACATGATTTTTAAATTCTGAACACAACCTTATCATAAATTGGTTAAAATTCAAAATTGTATAATCAAACTAGTGAATAGCGAAAACAGTACAGTCCGCGAGGTATAAGCTGAGCTTTGCATTTGTGTGAGTGTACATGGATAGTGTAGGTGTGACAACCGGCCTTAGGCGCGGCGCCATTTTCGCCCGGTAAAAACCGGTTTAAACTGATTTTGGGTAACCGGCCTGAGGCGCGGCGCCATTCTGTCTCGCCGCGCTCCTGCCGCACTTCACCTCTTGTACAGACTGCAGCGTGACGTGTTTAATATTATTTTGTTTTTGTTTGATATAAGTGTTAGTAAAATGGATGCCAACACAAATAAGCGCAAAATACGGAAACCATTAAATAGCCAAGTAAAAGAAATTTTGTGTAATTTAAATAGCTATTTTAAAGACATGAACGATAAAGACATGTCAAGTGTGACTACATCAGCCCAATTTGTATCGACATCGACAGGAATTCCACTGTCAACTGTTAAAAGAGTCTTATTGGAAGGTAAACGTGTTTTGAAAGATGGAACCAAATTCAAATCTCCGAAAAAGACCAGATGCAGGAAAAATATAATAATCATTGATGATTTTGATAAAGCAGTAATCCGTAGAACAATTCATAATTTTCACATTACTGACAAAGAGGTGCCAACAATGAAAAGAATTCATGAAAAATTAAAGGCTGACATTAACTATCCAGGATCAATATGGTCATTGCGAAAAGAAGTATTTCTTTTAGGATTCAAATGGTCAAGGACAGAGAATAACAGAAAAATTTTAGGGGAAAAGCATGAGATCCGTCACCTACGTATAACTTATTTACTTAAAATTTCCGAATACCGTATTCAGGGCAGGCCTATCGTTTATACCGATGAAACATATATTGACTCCACTCACACTTCATCAAAATCATATTCAGATGGCAGCACTTCTGGTTTGAAGAAACCTATTTCTAAAGGAAATCGATTGATAATCGTTCATGCCGGCGGCGAGGACGGTTTCATACCAAATGCGCTGCTGATGTTTAAAGCTAATCAAAAAAGTGGTGATTATCATAACAATATGAATACAGAAAACTATACAAAATGGTTACAAACGCAATTAATTCCCAATTTGAAGCCCAATAGCGTTATTGTAGTTGACAACGCATCTTACCACAATTCGTTAAAAAATCCCGCTCCCAACTCAAATAGTCGCAAACAAGATATGATTGACTGGCTCAAGTTACGCAATATCGATCACTCAATATCCATGCTTAAACCACAACTTTATCAATTGATACTGCATAATAAACAACGATTTATTGAATATAAAATTGACACCTTATTAAGAGAACATGGTCACAGCGTCCTTCGTCTACCACCCTATCACCCAGATTTCAATCCGATTGAAAATATATGGGCAATGATAAAAGGATACGTCGCGAAAAAAAACGTGTCAATGAATATGGATACAATAATGAGGTTAGCAAATGAAAAAATTGAAAGTATCACTGTACAGGAATGGAAAAATGTTTGTGACCATGCAATAAAAGAAGAAAAAAAGTTTCATGGATACGACGCTGTTATTGACAATATAACGGAAAGATTCATTATTAATACAAACGACACATCAGACGAGAGTGAAAATGATAACGAGAGTGATAAAGAAAGTGACTATGGTGCAATGTCTGGTGTAGAAGATGTGTAGTTATTTTGTCTTTCAAATTGAATTTTTAGTAATAATCACACAATAATATGTACTCATCAGTCAAATACACAGCTGGACTTTATTTTATCAATTTAGTTTTATTATATTTTAATACTAGAATACTTCTCCGACTTATGTTATGCCTTAAGTACCTACCTAAAATATAATGATATTAATTTTTAAGAGTTTGTTGTCTGACTGTACTTTTGGTGATCACTCACACTAATGCAAAGCTCAGCTTATACCTCGCGGACTGTAACTGGTGGTGCAAATATTTAATTAGACAAAAATACGTAACGGTAATATGTTCATATGCCCAGTTATTTGGACAATATTATTAATAATGAAAAAATAATAATTATAATTCATTATTTTCCATCCATCCATTGATATTGTTATTAGCATTACGTAAGTTTGTAAACAAACAAAGTTATGTAGAAGAGCATCTCATCATAAATTGAGTTTATATAGGTACAGTACCTACTATGGCAACTAAATAACAAATGAATAATGATATTATATAGGTACAGTACCTACTATGGCAACTAAATAACAAATGAATAATGATATTATATAGGTACAGTACCTACTATGGCAACTAAATAACAAATGAATAATGATATTATATAGGTACAGTACCTACTATGGCAACTAAATAACAAATAAATAATGATATTATATAGGTACAGTACCTACTATGGCAACTAAATAACAAATGAATAATGATATTATATAGGTACAGTACCTACTATGGCAACTAAATAACAAATGAATAATGATATTTTGGCACATTTCATTGTAAAAAAAAATCTTTAAACACGTTTATCTTAGGTTTCAATAATCTCAAATAAATACAATCTCAATAAAATTATAATTCTAATAATATTATTGAGAAACTCTCCTACATATCCCGCGATGATGGAATTATCACAGAGTTATCTGCAGTGAGAAGGTAAAGCTAGACAAAACAGGTTAAACATTAAAAACATCGTAATATTTCTGTATAATAATAATATGAATACACATCTGTATATTTAATAATATTACAAGTACCTTCTTAACAAAAATATAACCGACTTCAGAAAATCAAAACCTTTGCCAATTGAAGAGTGGGATGATTTTATTACGGATTCTATTTTCAGATCTTAAATATTTTTATACTACCCCTGAGGTACCTCCTTTCTAACAAAAAAAATCATTAAAAGTATAAAATTATAGCGAAAAAAACCGACGAATTGGGAACCTCCTTTTTTGAAGTCGGTTTAAAATGTGCCTTTGTTCGTAAATGTGTTAAAATGTTATTAAAAATGACTAAACAAACGCTTTATAGTCGCGGTGCTAAAGACGAATAAGATTGAATATAATCAAATTTCAATAATGAAAAAAAATATTTACATATTTTGGCACAGGTGAAGGTGCGAGGACCTACATCGTCAATGTAAAATTTAAAATATCATCGATTGATAAATAGTAAAATATCTAATGTATTCTAAAGTTCTGTAGAACTACGGACTTAAGTTTAGGCCTAGAGTTATCCGCACAAGGAAATTATACTTATCTACTAACGTCTCAATTTCAAAAGTCACGATGGAAAATGGAATTCTGTCCCAGCAGTACAGTCGCAAGCAAAATTCTAATATTTTAAGTTGCCAGTGACTGAACTGTCGCTGTCTAAAACTGGATTGTTTTCTATTATAATCTTGCTCGCTTCAAACTGAGGACAAATTATCAGTTTGGCATTTCGCATTACAAATGAAGGAAAAATAGTGTAGGAAGAGCAACGTAACATTAATCTTACTCAGCTAAATAATATCAAGATATTTATGAACTATTCTCACTGAACACATACTATTACTCAACAACACATACAATTATTCCGATTTACTTAAAATAAAGAATACTGTTGACGACTCACAGCGTTTCATGTAGTAACTTAAAAACGCAATAAGCTACAGTTTGCCTGAAAAGTTTCAACACGGTGACATTTTCAGGAACGCTTCCATTCACTATGCTGTCAGAATTATTTGTCCAAAGACTATAAAAGAGCTTAAGTAATTTTATTATTTAATTTTATTTATTATTGTTATTTTAACAGATTGAGGGAGGGAGCTAAAGACGAACAAATAATGACAATTGCATAATGTCCTAAAGTGTCACGACATGGAGATAATTTGACATAAAGATATCAAAATTCACTTTGTCAATCACTACTTAGGTTTGAGTAGAACCCGGCCACGTCTATTTCATTAAAAGTAGCTTTATTGAGGTCGTCCTTTGTGTAGGTCATAGGGCACAAAGGACAGTTAAGCGAGTGGAGAATACTCAATTAAGGAAGTAGCCAATTAAGAACAAAAGATCTGGCCAAAATTGACAAAACTGACATTTCGGTATACAATTCTGAAAGATAACAGCCTCTCAACTATTAGAGGGGATCTCAAATATTTAAGTGGCGATTACATGTCACCTATGTGTTTTAAACTTTTCAACCATACCATTATATATTTTAAAAAAGCTAACTTTAACTCCTCTAGTTATATAATACTGGCAGAATGGCCAAGACAGACCTTGTCCAAACTTTTGACATAATGTTACGGTATTTGACAATCAAAACAACAAGCAACGCATTCCCACGCATGCAAACCATAATAGTAATGTTAATTGGTCTATAAACTGTACAAGATTACATGGAGTACAGTGATGTAGTTTTGGTTCGCTTATGAAAACGCATCTCAAAAAAAAAAACGGCAAATTATGTCTTATTTACAAGTGAGATCCTAGTATAATGGATACATAATCTTAGCTAGAAGTTTTATAAACTCGTAACATTAATAATAAATCTATACTGACCTCGTCAGTAAGACAGGGTGTAAAAGACGTACGCTAGCAGACACTAATAAATAAATATGACATGCGATTTTAAAACTGTCAAACTTGTTGACAGATATCAAATTTAGATTTAAAAAAGTAAAACCAGTTTTGAGATTATAGAAGACTAAAGCGTCAGTATGCAAAAAAAAATCATTGATTATATGTATCTGTTGCGCCGTAGTATCGACTAAAATAAACCTGACAGGGCGTATTATGTGTTCATTCCATATACAAAACTCTTAAATGGAAATAATACTTGTTTAACAAGAATTACGTTATGGTGTTCTCAAATTAATATAGGTTTGGAGAATGTTGCAATAGATTCGAATTTAATGTTTTAAAGAAATTCCGTGAAATAATGTGGAGATGCCTGTTACATATTTGGTATGTTATTAATTTGGTTATTGTAATAAAAGTATATCTCTGATTTTTCAAATTACAGTTTCATAACATGTTGAAAAAAACAAGTTTTGGGAGCACACATGCAATACAACCATACCGGAGCATTAAAACTACCGAATTTACAGCATTAGCTGGCTCGATTTCTACCAAAAGAGATTCTGCAAAACAATCTACATTATTTTAATACTACTAGCAGTCAATGTATGAAACTAGCAGTCAAAGTGTATGAAACTGTCATCTTGACAGTGATAGTCGAAGTTGACATAATCAATAATCTAACATTTGATTGCCAATCGACATGAGCCAGTGATATCAACGAAAACCTTACTCCTAATAATTAAAAAGTAACTATTAACACTATTAATAATTATAGCGAAGCCGTGTCACCGATAAATGAGATTCGGTTAATAATAACACGGAAATATTCGAATAATATTACTGAAACACTTTCAAGCGAAGAAAAATTATCTTGGGGTGTTACCAGCCCAATCGATCGATCGACGAACGATACCGTCGATCGATGTAAAATTTTATTAGTTGACGTCGATCGACAGTTCCTACTGTGACGCATCGTCGATTGATCTCATTTTAGTATCGATCGATGACATCGATCGTTGCTCGATCGATAGGGGTGGTAAAACCCTTACGCGTAAAGTCTAATTCCAATAATATTTTCAAAGAATTAACAAGAAATAATATCTTCAATAATCGCAACGGCTAGAATAATAAATGGTGTACATATTTTAAGTTTTTCTAAAAAAATTCTAGCTAGTTTTTTATTGCTAGTCTTTGCGACCTATGAAGATATAACAGACTTAGCGAATTAAAACATCGTAAAATGTCATTTTATTACAATTCAATTTAGAATCAAATGCTTTTCCTTCTTTTTAAATTCACAATTAATTTTAATCTAGCAAGAGTTTACATGAGTTTTATTATAATATTTTAATTAGCAATATTATTAATTAAGTTAGTAAGGCTATTTAGTAGACAATAATTACTGACAGCAAACAGCTGTTAATAATTTGTAACGATATTAGTTTAAAAAAGTTATAATTGATTGGAATAACCTAAAAATAAGTTAGCAATGATAGAATAATTTAAAGTAAGTATATGCGAAGTAAACTCGCCGTAATAATAAAAAAATGCATAAACATAATATCTTTGGTTCAACAAGATAAACAGATATCGCCACAAATTAAAGTCAAATCAAGATCACACACGCAAGTGAAAATACAACCTACATTCACACACACATCCGAGGTAAAGCTCATACAAATACATACTAACAGATTTTTAAAAATAAACCAACAGCATAAACAATGAAAACATAATGAAAATACTTTTGTCGAATTCTCAACAAAAAACTATTTATATCGTACAACAAAATCCACAAAATACTAGATACGAGTTGCGAAAAGATTCTAACGATGGAGTTGGTATCTTTTAACATGGCACCAGCATCGCTCGACCCAAAGCACGTTTACCTCAACTACCACCTCCAAAAAGTATAAAAAAGATGTATACTAGCGCCATCTGTCAAAGTTCCCAATTGAACTCCATTTTATGTTACTACTTAGCTATAACAAAATGTTAATCAGGTATAAATGTTATGTAGAAAACATCTAATTCTTATAAATATTGCCATCCACACGACACGACATCACACACAATACAATTAACTTTGATATGTAACAATAACAATTGAAAATCAAACAAAAAGCCTACCACACAGTTTAAATAAACTCAAACTAACAATCCTCTTGAGAGAGATAGAAAACTTTATAAAACAAAAACTCATATTCAAAAAGTTTTTATTTGGCGTGAAAACAGTTCTTATAGCCATAAGTTCATAATAAAATAATGAAGTTAGTATTTGAACTATGTGGTGGATTGATAATAGTCCATCAAAGAAGACAAGTGGCCCCAACATTTACAATAGTATCGAATTCAATACGAATAAGATCATTACCCATTTTGGTCGTACTTAAAAATTTACACCAGAAAAAGTATTGCCAACTTATATTAGAGAGTACTCTCGATATTGCTTTTAGAAATCGTTGAAACTTTAAAACATTATCCATACTCGCATTAGTAACACAAACAGAAATAAATTAAGTCATGTCGTATTGGATGGTTAAAGGTTCGAAAAGGTTTAAAATTATACGGAAATGAGCAAAACTCTTAACTTCTAGAACCTCCGATTTTGCGTTACTTCCAAGAAGACGAATGATACAGTCAGATTACAATCCGAACTTAACATTAACAGTCGATAATGAACGAGAGAAGAGTGACAGATATAGTCGATAGATGGATAAATAGCGCACGGTGTCCGACCGTTGACCAAGCTCCGAACTATTACAAGATAGGTGCACCCCTGGAATATATAATACATCTAATTATATTTCATTCGTTCTTTACTTTCTAACAACTAACGAGGAAGACGTGGATAATATGGTTAGTAAATAAATTGAGGTTACACGCACTAAACGGACAATTGAACTTTTGTAGAATGCTATTTGGTTTAAGAAATGTTCCAGATTTTACTAGTCATCTGGGTACATACGAGTTGAAACATTTTAGTAAGAGCATTTCTATAAAAGATTTATTCCAACTCACCGACGCATTCTCTAAAGAAGTAAAGAGAAATAAAGAAACACACGACCTCCATGGTGCAGTGGGCGAATAGCCATCTGAGACGAAGGAGGTTGCGGGTTCGATTCCCACCGCGGAACAAATGATTGCATGATCTACAAATATTTGTTTCGGGTTGGTGTTTCTCTATACAGGTTGTCCCGGAACTAGTATTTTAAGCCTGAACCGGTTGATTCCGATCATGAAAATTAACAGCTTAGCCGGCTGTCCCGCAACCTACTGCGTCGTAGTCGGCTATTCGACCACTGCGGCACAGAGGTCGTTAATTAGAGAGAGAGAGATGTACCCAGCTATCCCGCTCACACTTGTTGCATATACGGAGGTCGTTAAGTAGAAAGAGATGTCCCCACCTATTCCGCTTACACGTGATACACATACGGAGGTCGTTAATTAGAGAGAGAGAGAGAGATGTACCCACCTATCTCGCTCACACGTGCTGTAGATACAGAGGTCGTTACTTAGAGAGAGATGTACCCACCTAATCCGCATACACGTGCTGCACATACGGAGATCGTCAATTAGAGAAAGAGAGAGATGTACCCACCTATCCCGCTCACATGTGCTGTATATACAAAGGTCGTTAATTAGAGAGAGATGTACCCACCTATCCCGCTCACACGTGCTGTATATACTTACAGAGATCGTTAATTAGAGAGAGATATACCCACCTATTCCGCTCACATGGGCTGCACATACGGAGGTCGTTAATTAGAGAGAGAGAGAGAGAGAAAGAGAGATGTACCCACCTATCTCGCTCACACGTGCTGTAGATACAGAGGTCGTTACTTAGAGAGAGATGTACCCACCTAATCCGCATACACGTGCTGCACATACGGAGATCGTCAATTAGAGAAAGAGAGAGATGTACCCACCTATCCCGCTCACATGTGCTGTATATACAAAGGTCGTTAATTAGAGAGAGATGTACCCACCTATCCCGCTCACACGTGCTGTATATACTTACAGAGATCGTTAATTAGAGAGAGATATACCCACCTATTCCGCTCACATGGGCTGCACATACGGAGGTCGTTAATTAGAGAGAGAGAGAGAGAGAGAGAGATGTACCCACCTATCCCGCTCACACGTGCTGCACATACTCCGGGTTGAGGAAGGAGAAGCCCTGGAACTCGGTCTGGTCCAGGTTCATCATGAACAGCTTGTCGGTCGGCGTCAGCTCCGTCTTCTCTTGAGTGAACTGCTTGTCGAAGTTCGACACGTCCTTGCGATGTTTCTACAATGACAAAATTATAAGTGGTAAATAAATAATGTTGGACATTTCACGCAGCGCCATCTACGCCCAAGATAAACAAAGCTTGTGCTATGGGAACCAGATAACAGAAAGAATACTTATATGCCTAGGATGTTTAATTCTTACTTGTTGAAGACCTTGCTCAGCAGTGAGCAATATATGTTAATAAAAAAATATACGTTGCTATACTAAATATAAAAAAATACTAAATAGAGAAACATATAGAACTTTTTAAATTTTCGCGAACTATACTCATGTTTTTAAGACAAAACGGGTCTTTTCGTGCATATGTATCTCGTGACCACGGCCGATGTAACTTGGCCGAAACGTCGAGGTTAGTCAAAATTATAATTTTGATATAAATCTGTGTGCGAGAAGACCCGTTTTGTCTTAAAAACAAGAGAAACATATAGACTCGGAACAAATATCTGTAGATCGTGCTAACATTTGTTCTGCGGTGGGAATCGAACTCGCAACCTTCTGCGTCTCAGGCAGCTATTCACGTATTGATATACAGATGTAATAAAAATACCTCGTACGAGGATTTCGGATCCAGTCGGTCGAACGTTTGACCGTATCTTTTGGTATTCTACTAACATAATCTTTTTTCAATGATCGCCGTTGCTATGACAACACCATTGAAAATTTGTCAGTTCTTGGTACATACGATCTTAGGCTTGAAGGGAGGCTGTACATCCCTGGCCTCGATGCGCGCCCAGTCGATGCGGCGGAAGAAGGGATGCGTGCGCACATCCTCCTCGCCGCGCACGGCGCAGCCCAGCCGCTTCGTAGGGTTCTTCATCAGGAACGACTTGCAAGCGTCCTTGGCTTCCTGGAAACCAGCGAAACCAGTAAACAGAAACTGAAATAGAGGCTAATTGCGTTATGGATCGAATACACCTAATCTGTCATCGGCCGTACGCTCGGATTTTGTCGGATGGCTGACAAAATCAATTAACACAAACATTTAAAAATTCCATAGCTATAATTGGTAAGGCCTTTTTAACAGGTATTCAACAGGTGTTTAAATTCATTATTATAAATACGGCATTTATTTATCTGTTTTATCGGTGCTTCGACCGACAATGTTTCGGTTCAATTCGTGAACCTTCATCGGCCTGAGAGCGATTCGCTCCGAATCATTGTCCGGATGACCGAAACACCGATGAAACGACACGTGATAAATCCCGTATTTATAGTAACGATTGAAATAAATTTCGAAAGTTTTTTGGGTGTTTAACATATTTGTAGTAAGGCTTGATTTATAACTAATCCTAAAATCATTACAAACTAACTGCCGGGTAAGCACGGGTTCAAAGCCTGCCTAGTTCAAACACATTTTTACCTGTTGTAAAAATCCTGCTCAAAATTGTTTGAATAAGTGTGTACCTTGCTCAGTGTCTTGGGATATGAGACGCTGTTGTCGGTGATGGCTGCGAAGAGTTCCTCTTCATCCTCTCCGTCGAAGGGCGGCTGTCCGATGAGCATCTCGTACAGGAGCACGCCGTACGCCCACCAGTCCACAGACTTGCCGTACGGCTGGTACAGGATGATCTCCGGGGCGATGTAGTCGGGCGTACCGCAGAATGTTTTGGTGGTTTTGTCACCTGATCATATAAAATAAAGCATATCATAGTAAAAATTACTCTATTTACTGTACATATCTGTACTCAGCGAACTTTTTCTGTAACTTTTTGGGTTTAGCCATACCCAAAACGTTAATTGCTAAGTAGGTTGTTATCTGTTTTGTGGATAAGGAAAAAAATAGTATTATATTATCTGGGCCCAGTTCTCCGTAAAATCCTGGGACCAGTAAGAAGAGAAGATGGTAGCTTGAGGGAAATAGAAGATCTTGTGGCCGAGCATAACATCATAGGAGAATACAAGTCACACCGACTCCGCTGGCTCGGCCATCTACGGCGAATGGGTGAAGATCAAAGCGTAAAGAGAGCAGACTTGGGCCGGCCGACTGGCCGCCGACCGGTTGGTCGTCCCAAGCATTGCTGGAACGACAGGATGGAGGCTGACCTGCGCGACCTGGAAGCCGACAACTGGCAAGAGATGGCAATGGACAGAGGAAAGTGGAGAGTTCTCATATCGGAGGCCAATACTCACTTTGGGTCCCTGCACCAATGGAGTAAGTAAGTATTATATTATCTGTGCCTAATGACAGACATTAATGACAAACAGACTTAGGTATTATGATTACGATGATACACTTAATCATCAGAGAACAAACTACGTCAAAAACTCCTTAGAACTGACGCAGTGAACAGAGAAAGAAGGATTAAGAACAGTTCGCACCTGTGATTCCCTCCTTGCACATGCCAAAGTCAGCGATCTTGATGTGTCCGTCCTGGTCCAACAGTACGTTGTCGAGCTTCAGGTCGCGGTACACGATGCCGCGCGAGTGTAAGAAGAACAGACCGATCGCTATCTCCGCTGCGTAGAAGCTGAAATAACCAATACAGGGGTTTAGTTTGGCACGGTTTGTTATTTGCCGTCAAATTGTCCCCACGAAAGATTATTTTCGCGACAATATTAGTTCCTCGGAATAACTAGTTCAAGGAATTTTATTTCTGGATTCTATAACAACTTACCTACCTCATGTTGGAAATTAATTTATAATATACATTTTTGTTTCTGTTTTCGCATTTACTGTTTATTTTATATTTATTTTATTTTTATTTTATTTATTTAACAAAAACCCACAGCCCTTATTATATAAGATACAAACTTATACTAAGCGTAGCATACGGCCAAAAACGGATTTACTTTATATAAAAGAGAATTTATAAATAGACAGTCTAAATTGAACTAAAAATACGAACAAAACAAATTACGTGTAAAAACACAAGAAGGTTGATTAAATACATAGAATACATACATGCATGTACAAAATACATGTACAACAGACGAGACATAAGAAAGAAAGATTATTTAAATTATTGAACATATATATATACAGGGAGTTTTTTCTAAGTGTGCACAATTTTTTTTATAACATTCTAGACATAAATAATGTTATTTATAAACAGTCAAATATTTAATTTAACTCTTAATTAGTTAATTACTTTCATTTGAAAATATTTAAAAAAGTGCGTGAATTATGGACACCCTTTTCATTCTGCGACCGTGAGTGTTTAGTTTTACGTTTGTGTGCGTGCGCAGTAAAATTTAATGAATGATTTTCGCATTGTCCACGAGTTCTGTGTTTTAAGGAATAAAATGGTATTTTTTTGGAAAATAAAACATATTGTTTTTATTTCAATAATCAGCATATACTACAGAGTCTGAACCTCCTGTGCAAATTTGTGCACACTTAGAAAAAACTCCCTGTATTATGTATGTATATATACATTTATGTTCAATAATTTAAATAATTTTCTTTCTTATGTCTCGTCTGTTTTACATGTATTTTGTGTGCTATGCAGCAAATAAATGATTGTCTATGTCTATAAATTTAAAACTTAAAAAATAAACAAATTCCAAGTCGCACAAATTTTGTTTGTTTTTCCAAATGTCTTGTACCAGTAGCGATACAACCAGAAACGCCCTCCCCGATTCTTGATTGAATTTATTATTCGCAGAAAAAGTGCAATATGGTATGTTAATATTTAAGACAATAATGTAGATAGGTATAGATGACACATTCAGAGAAATAAAAAAAAAACACTAAAATAATAACAGCTAGCTAGAAAATGTCAGCTTATTATATGTAAAACCTACGTATCAAAAGATTAATAATTTAGCAATATCAATGCCACTTCACTATATAGATATAGCAATATTTTTATGATTTCAAGTGGTCTTCCTCAAATGTGTTATATAATGTAAATATAACTTACACAGCTACAGGTTCCTTGAATTTCCCGCACTGTTGGATTTGGAACATCAGATCTCCACCATTCACGTACTCCATCACGAAGTATAAGCGATCCTGAAAATATAATATTTTTACCATAAGATAATTTGAGTGTAAAAAACAAAAAAAAAACGTTATAACAGAAGGCTGGATATTGACAAAACACTCCTATAACGAGATACAAGTTTTTTTTCCCAAAATCTTTTCATTTTTTGAGTTATCTTAGCATAGTTTGAAAGCAGGAATATAATTCCACCGAGAAAGTCTATTACTTCTCGGACCCAGACTTCGTTTCTGAGTGCAAGTGGTGCCATCTCTTGAGATTCACAATAAAACTTGGTTAAGACACTTAGGGCGACTTGCACAACGGCGCCTTAACGTGTTCAGTGGCTATAAGATGAAGTATAAGCTATAAGCTATGCCGATGACATGGTGGTCCTCAGCCCTTCGATTAAGGAAGTTATATTAGAAGTATTAAGAAAGTTGCTTTTAGTCTGTGAGCAATATGCTGTTACTCATGGGCTAAAGTATAACGTAAAGAAAACCGAATTGATGATATTCAGGTCAGGACAAGGTTCAGGACGTGTGCCCGAGGTACACATGAACGGTACAACCATTAAAATGGTTAAACAGTTCAAGTACCTAGGTCACTTACTGACGGAGACGCTGAGAGATGATGACGACATCGAGCGAGAGCGGAGAGCGCTCGCCGTCCGGGGTAACATACTCGCACGCCGCTTTACAAACTGCAGTCCAGACGTAAAACACACCCTATTCCGGGCATATTGTCTGGGTATGTACACATGCCAAATTTGGTCTAATTTTACTAGAAAGGCCATCAACATCATAAAGGTCCAGTACAATGATGCCTACCGGGCTCTTATGAGGTTGCCGAGATACTGCAGTGCGTCGAGAATGTTCTCCGAGGCGGGTGTTCCCGACTTTTTCGCTATCATCCGAGCTCGCGTAGCGTCGTTTTGGAGTAGGCTGAGTCGCTCCAACAATAGCGTACTGAGGGCTGTCTCTGACCAGATTTATAAAAATGGAATTTATAAGTATTGGATTTCCGTCTCCCTGGACGGAAATAAAAAATGACTATACTGGAGTATCTGCTCCGAGGCATATTCAGTATTTTTAACTGACTTAAAAAAATGAGGAGGTTCTCAATTTTGTTGTTTTTTAGTGTATTTTTCATTTGTATGTGATATGGGTCGTATTTTTGTGCCTGAAATAAACGAATTTTATTTTTTTTTTTTTTTTTTATTTATTTATGATTTAAGGAGTTGTCAAATCATACAAATAAGTGAAATTTAAACATGTTTAGTCGCTAAATACATTTAGGGATCGTTGTGTAAGCCGGGCTTAGTCACCAAGTTACTACTTCGTCCTTCGCCCAGCAAAAGCTGCAACTTATCACTAGGCGAAGTTAAAATCTTCATGTTTTCACGATGAACTTTAAATCACTATATTTCCAGAAAAAACTTTGGTATGGTTTATAAATCTAATCGATCGAGCGAAGCGAGATCTCTAAATCAACTTGGGCAAATCGGCATTGTATGTATGTATGTATGTTTGTCCGAGGATAACTTACGAAGCGTTTATCCGATCATCGTGAAATTTGGTATACATAAAAGTAGGTAGTGATGGCACAATTTTGGTGTGACTAAATGGTCAAAAAATGTGCGGGGGTTATGGAGATATGATATAAAAAAAAAATGGGACAATCCGGTCAAGTGGCACGTCTAATAAAAGGTCTTTGTGAGTATATTTCGGCCCAGTTTTTATTTTTTGTTCAAACTTTGTAGTTTTTAAGTTATTAGCCATAATAAAAACGGAACTTTGACAAAATTCACAGGGTACACCATAGTGCTGAAATTTGGTATGCGTGTAGCTTTAGTGATACAAATATAGTGAACAGTCTGAAATTGAGAATAACTGCAATTTCTACCCCAAAAGAGAAATACTAATTAACATGGACTCCTGTTACCTGTAATTTGAATGAAACTGTAGGTCAAGTTATCTGGTTTGTGGCACGTATTAAGACCGGCTTGCAAACGATCTCTAAACATATTTAGGAACTAAACATGTTTAAATGTTACGTATTTGTATGATTTGACAACTGCTTAAATCATATTTAGCCACTAAATACGTTTAGGCATCGTTGCGCGAGTCGCTCTAAGAATATTTTTTTTGTGTTTTGGGAGACTCGCGAGATCTCAGTTCGGGGCGAACCACTAGTATCAAATCAAATAAAAAACAAGGTACGAATTTTAAACGTCTGAATTAAAATATTCTCTACTACAAAATAATATAACGGTTATTGTTTAAGCAACATTAGACTTATTTGAGAACGCCTGGTTATATTTTTTTTTAATAACTTATTTGACGCTATAGAACGGTAGTAGACCATGGTCTGAACAACGCTAGTTCTGAAAAAAATAGTGATTTCAATTTCACCGTGTAGTAACTGAGCTTTTTATTACCACCTTAAATGGAACAAGCACTTGGCCCACCTGATGTTAAGCGGTAACCATCGCTTATAACAAATTATTGCCTCATAGGTCACGGTCCTTAGAAACGTGCCCTACGTACGATGCACTGCCCTGTGTCCATGAACTTGAGACATACTCGTACAAGTATGAAGCATCATGTGCCAGTAATTTCACCTTCAAACCGAAACACAGCATTGCTGCTTGGCTTAGTCACCAAGTTACTACTTCGTCCTTCGCCCAGCAAAAGCTGCAACTTATCACTAGGCGAAGTTAAAATCTTCATGTTTTCACGATGAACTTTAAATCACTATATTTCCAGAAAAAACTTTGGTATGGTATACTAATGGTTTATAAATCTAATCGATCGAGCGAAGCGAGATCTCTAAATCAACTTGGGCAAATCAGCATTGTATGTACATATGTATGTATGTTTGTCCGAGGATAACTTACGAAGCGTTTATCCGATCATCGTGAAATTTGGTATACATAAAAGTAGGTAGTGATGGCACAATTTTGGTGTGACTAAATGGTCAAAAAATGTGCGGGGGTTATGGAGATATGATATAAAAAAAATGGGACAATCCGGTCAAGTGGCACGTCTAATAAAAGGTCTTTGTGAGTATATTTCGGCCCAGTTTTTATTTTTTGTTCAAACTTTGTAGTTTTTAAGTTATTAGCCATAATAAAAACGGAACTTTGACAAAATTCACAGGGTACACCATAGTGCTGAAATTTGGTATGCGTGTAGCTTTAGTGATACAAATATAGTGAACAGTCTGAAATTGAGAATAACTGCAATTTCTACCCCAAAAGAGAAATACTAATTAACATGGACTCCTGTTACCTGTAATTTGAATGAAACTGTAGGTCAAGTAATCTGGTTTGTGGCACGTATTAAGACCGGCTTGCAAACGATCTCTAAACATATTTAGGGACTAAACATGTTTAAATGTTACGTATTTGTATGATTTGACAACTGCTTAAATCATATTTAGCCACTAAATACGTTTAGGCATCGTTGCGCGAGTCGCTCTAAGAATATTTTTTTTGTGTTTTGGGAGACTCGCGAGATCTCAGTTCGGGGCGAACCACTAGTATCAAATCAAATAAAAAACAAGGTACGAATTTTAAACGTCTGAATTAAAATATTCTCTACTACAAAATAATATAACGGTTATTGTTTAAGCAACATTAGACTTATTTGAGAACGCCTGGTTATATTTTTTTTTAATAACTTATTTGACGCTATAGAACGGTAGTAGACCATGGTCTGAACAACGCTAGTTCTGAAAAAAATAGTGATTTCAATTTCACCGTGTAGTAACTGAGCTTTTTATTACCACCTTAAATGGAACAAGCACTTGGCCCACCTGATGTTAAGCGGTAACCATCGCTTATAACAAATTATTGCCTCATAGGTCACGGTCCTTAGAAACGTGCCCTACGTACGATGCACTGCCCTGTGTCCATGAACTTGAGACATACTCGTACAAGTATGAAGCATCATGTGCCAGTAATTTCACCTTCAAACCGAAACACAGCATTGCTGCTTGGCATTAGAAATAGGTATGCAGCCATCTCTCGTCGGCCACAACTCACCATAGTCTGGAAGCAGGAATGAAGTTGCACCAGGAAAGGCGGCTTGCTGCTCAGAGCCAGGACTCGTTTCTCCACCATAGTGCACTCCACGTCATCGTCCTGAATTATAATGTCTTTCTTCAGGATCTTGATGGCGTAGAGCTCGTCTGTTCCTCTACGTTCTGCGAGCATCACCTGGAAGGAATAACACGAGTGTTCTGACTTCGGCTAAATCCTGTCCCTCCTTTACAATACCTCTCGACAACTTGCAAATTCAAATTAGGCGCCACGACAATACGGGTATAAACGGTGACCTATTTTTAAAGAAGAAGAACAAGATGGCTGCCTTTCCTTGAAAAGAGCTGTGCGTGTGCGCGACAAAATCTAAAAATTAATGTGAAAGCTGTCATCGTGAACACAAATTTGATATCCAAAACAATCCAAATATTGATGTGATCTATTTAAACTATAAAGTGTTACATAAAATTAAGCGGACCAGCCACCGAACGCATTGTGAGTACCTTTCAATACCTACCTATCCGTATTCTGCTGGAGTCTGTCGAAGGAACCCTAATTTCACCTCGTTTAAGTTAATACAACGAGTATTTTCAATTCCAAATGGATTAGTTGAATCCGAGAAAAAATAAATGCTAGGACGACGGTTTTTGAGTGGAGTGGAGACCACGCACTAGAAAGCGTAGCGAAAGACGACCTGATAAAGGTTGCTGGCAGCCGTTGGGTGCAGGCCGCACAAGGCCCGTCGCTCTGGAAATCTATGGGAAGGCCTATGTTCAGCAGTGGCCGTCCTATGGTCGATATGATAATGATGATGATGAGGTCGAATCAATCTTGAAACCTGTTCTAAGTCACCGGCAACCGATTACCTTTCTTAAATCATTGGCTTATAACGCGTGGTCTCCAGAAATATACCGAACCCACGTTAAAATATCTTCAGTTCAACCACTACTGAAATTATTCCAGTTATTCTAAGGAAGATCAGTAGACCAGTTTACTTCAAAAAATCGATGATCATCGCTAAATACGTTCTTAACGAAAATGTCTTAAAAAGCTTGAGTTCCTACATAAGAAGACCATTTTAGGTTCTTTGCAGTGCTTTATTCAGGTAGTACTTGCGCAAAGAGCCTCGTCCCTATTCCATGTAGGTATTTGTATGCTTTTACACAAGCAATTTCGATTCAAGGAAATTACGTTGAAAATGTTGAGTATATTCGAAAGAAGAGAGAGCTCTTTCGTTCAAATATTTATACAAGATAAATAACAGAGGTCCTAAGACAACACTGAGCGGAACCCGGTCGACAGTTAACAGGGTAATTGGTTTTGAGTCCTATTATCGATTTATTTAAAGTCCATAATAAATTAAGCGGAGAAATTGTAGCTTGAGTACTGAGTATCGGTCAGTAAGCTGGTTCGGGGATCGACAATTGCCTAATTGCTTAAAACGGTGACTACAAGCGTCTATATAAACTTGTGATGCAAAATGCAACCCCAATATTTCCATACATGTCCATTTCTGGCGAAAATACATTATTACGACGCGAACTGAACTGAATTAGGAGATAAATGAATATCCTTTATTTTTGGCAAAAAAATATTAATATGGACGTTTATTCAGATATGCACAAAACCTTCCATTCAACCCAGTTACGTTGATTATCATGGTTACGGCGCGGTGACTGTATTCATCTGAACATGCATAATTGACTCTTTAATCGATCGAGCGAAGGGAGATCTCCAAATCAACTTGCATTTGCATTCACCTTGCAGTTTTTGAGTTATTAGCCATAATAAAAACTGAAATTTGACGAAATTCACAGAGTACACCAGTGACCCCACAGTGCTGAAATTTAGAACAACAGTAGAGAAAAGTCTGAAATCCAGAATAACTGCAATTGCTACCCCAAAAACAATGCCCAATTAACATGAACTCCCGTTACCGGTAATTTGAATGAAACTGTAGGTCAAGTAAGTTGGTTCGCATTTCATAGCACTATATTGATAGTCAAAGATCACAAATAATATTATTTTTTATGTTTTTACAGAGCGAAAAATCTAACCTTGCCAAAGGACCCCTTCCCCAGCACCATTATAAAGTTGAAGTCCGAAGCCCTGATGACGTCAGAAGCCGCCATATTATGCGGCACCTCTCGATCCGGCGGCGGCGCAGGCCTACGGGCGGCAACAGTCGTCGCCCTCATCTTAGTCTTCAAATCGGCTAAATCGGCTCCTTCCTCCGGAACTGGCACGTTGTAGAAGTCCCCTTCTTCCTGGGTGAGAAGTTTAAACCAGCCGTCGGCCGGGGCTTTCATCACTTCAGAGATGCCGAACGAGAGGGAGCCCATGAAGTCGTTGCGGGAGGTACGGTCCCAGTCCCAGATCTGGAAATGAAGCGAACGTGTGTGAACTCAAACTTTAGCCGTCAATTTGTCTGTAACAATCGAATATTGCCTACAACCACTATACTGTTTCTAAGATCACGTGAGATTGATCAGCTAAACATTACCCTGATTACATCAACATAAACAGACCCATAAACCTAAATAAGAGACTAAAGTTGCAAGCATAACTGCTTGATGGCAGAAACAGGCACAGTGGTAACATTTCTATGGACGAATGCTTTCACAAAGAGCTCTTGGCAATTCAGTCCCAAAATTGTGTGAACTACCTCAATCAGCAGTCGGCGATCTTTATCCTCCGCCTTCAGATCGAAGGTCAGGACTTCTTCCCACACGGGGTTCAGCGTGGCCTTGATGGTCTTGGTTTTTTTCTTCACGTTGTCGGAGTCCGGAATGAGCTTCATCTTAACGTAGGGGTCCGACAGACCGTTCGGGTCCATTGGGATGAGATTGCGGCCTTGGTGCACTGGAATAGTATTGCAGTATCATTACGAATTGTAGGAAATCATTTAAATATCCTCAGCTAAACTGTCTACAAACAGTTAAATCGAAGAGTTTTTGATAGTATTTTATAAATTTAATATTAGGTAGAATAATTAAGGACACACAAACCACCAGTAGTCGGTGGAGTGTCATTTTTTAAATAATTTATTTTTCATTGTTTCATTAGCTTTAATGGCTCCAGCTAAAGACAATCCTGCACCCAATAGTCCTTTAAAGTTTACTATAACTAGTTTGGAAGAGCAATAAAACGATATGCGTTTAAATGTTCTTTTCCATCATCGTCGTATTCCTTTCCTTTTTTCCCTTACCTTCCACCTTCAGCTTATTCCCGATGCAGGAAACGGTGAGCTGGATGCGCCCGCGTCGCTCGGTGTGGTCGCAGCCGCACAGATTCGGCACTGACTCTTCGCACCGCTTGTGCACGTTCATGTCGCATGCTGTTTACAAAATAATTATGAATAATCATGTTGTTATTATTTGGCACTGCCACCCGTAACACTTGCCACCTTAAAAACACTCGCTGCCGTAACGTTAAGTGCTTTTAAATTGGTTTAGGTATTTTGGGGAGAAAATAAGTTTTTTGTTGAAAAATTACTTTTTCAAAAAAGCTTTTATAAAATTCATAATCAGAACCGTAAGCAGATTCAAATGAGCCCGAACACTCTAAATACGCGATAGCACAATTGGTGGTCAAAAAGCGATCCTTTCCAGACAACCTTTGGATGGACTGGATTTTACGAGAACGTTAAAGGACGGTAGCTTTATAACATAAGCTTTTTATTTAACGTATTTAAGTAGTACTTAAACAGATCATTTACAAATATGGGATTCAAAAGACGCCGTTTTTTAAATCTGCACTCACCTTGTTTAATCCTTTGATGCAATACCAAGATTACCAAGCACATACATAACATAAGATACTTATTAAAAGTTAATCATAGAGGTGAAGCAATGTCAAAATTAAGTTAACGTGAACTGTGCTCATGTCAGAAACTAATCTTAGTTCAAGCAATATTCTAACTTAAAGTAAATACAAAGTCATGGTGTACGTGGAAATTATATCGTCTACAACCTAAGGGAGCATAATAAGCAAGGCGAGAAAACTTGATCAAAACTTGGTCGGATGTTAAAATCCAAATAAACTTCGAAACCCCAACCTCCAACTTTATAATAAAAACAAAGTAGGAACCGAGTTCGAAAGATGAATTGTAAAATGGGTGCGAAAACAATTAGAACGTGGATAGCAGTAACGATCAGTGATTAGCGTCGAAATATAACATAAAAAAAGCCATAGGACGTCCACTACTGAATATGAACATAAATTATAATCGATCATAAATATTGGTGCAGGCTGGAGCGAGCAATTCGACTTAATGGAACATCCATTACTGGGCTGTTACACGCATGCATCAACGCGACCGCCCACTGCCCGCAATGCACTTATGGCCGTAGATTTTAACGAGATCCTTGACAGCAAACCACGCTCCATGTATTTTCAAACGTTTAACAAAAGCTACTTACACAACATGCTGATAAAGACAACGGGGATAAGAAACTCAAGCAAACTAATTGAAGGTAAACACAAATATAATGAAAGATACAGAGCAGGCGAAGCAAATAACAAAAGATAATTGAATCTGTTGAATCAAATGGCAATTTCGTAACCTGAAAGATTAATACTGAAACGGGATTTAGCTGGAACAATATCCAATATCCATTTATTCTGAGACGTCTCGTGCAAGGAACTTTTCATCTAATTTAATCAATCTAGGGGGCTTTGAACAATTCAATACTGCTGTGCTTCACAACAATTCATTTCCTTAACATACAATATCGTACATTTAGTGATGCGTCAATCCAGTACTTTACGTTGGGACAACATTTCAGTGATAGCATTCCTTTGCCGTTTCTCTAAGGTCATTCAACTATTTTCCTCTCATCCAACTATTTTGGTGTACGAGTAAGTACCTCCACATTTAAATCCTTGAGAAGCGAGTCCATGGAGCAATGTGCCACAATGGTCGCAAAACGTTGGAGCAAGGAATGTCCACGTGTTCCATTTGTGAGGGGCGTTGCCGGCCTTCACACAACAAAACTTTATTATTAGGCATTTAGCAAACTACAAAATATACACAAGTAGAAAAAATAACACACTTCCGAAGAAGGAGAGACGAAACAACATGAATAAAAGCATGAACAAGTAAGAAATCGAAGAAAAAAAGGCATTAGCACAAAAGCACCATCATCAAGAGCTGAAAGACTAAAAGAGCGTTACGACAAGCGTTATGTAGCATTTAGTTTCCACTCCTGGAGCCTGGTACCTTGGCATTTCAGGCCCTGGTGGATGAGTCCGTAGAGGAGCGAGCCGCAGTGGTCGCAGAACGCTGGCGACGAGTATGTGTGTGGTTTGAAGTTGTGACGGGTGCGTGTGTCCTGTCAATACATAATCAGCTGTTGCTTTCAAATCTATCGGACGCTCAAAGTTGCTTTGAATAACAAACAAATAACAGTTGTATTTCCAGATTTGAGAGCGGTCGCTGGATGACTGTTGCATTGGAGCTTCCATCCTGCATCTTCTTTCATTAAGATATATACCTTTTTATAAAATTAACGGTTACAATTAAATCAGTTCAGTTAAGTCGGGGAACTGTTGCGGTGCCATTTTGTCTCTCTCTTTTGAGGTCCTTAAATATTTCAGGATAGGTTCAATGAAAGAGGGCAATAAGCTAACACTTTTATCTAGGTAGAGTCGGTGTTTGAGCCGAGAATATCGTTCTCAGGGGATACTCAAGACCCGAATCACGTGCATTGCCGATCCTACATTGACCTCTCTGAGTAAAAGTTTTTGAATTCTTCTCTGAACGTATTTTTTCATATTATTAGGTTGTTTTCTTTTAAACCTTCCCTAGTGTATGATTTCAACATTTCACAATACGAGCGAGACTGAAAATTGACCTTATTCTCCTTGAAATTAATATGAAATATATTTGCTAGAACTTGCTGATGCAATTAGGTCTTACATAAATTACGAGTATGCGACCTATCACAATGTCTAAATTTTTTCTACAATTATTCAGATGTATGTACATAATGATGTTAAGTATCTACAAAAATGTGATAATATTTCTATTTTATTGCTCGTTCGCTCAAAAAGCCATTAAAATGCAATAAATTCAGCTTCGAGGATTGGTCAAAGCACCTACAAAGCTACGAAGCCATGTTCAACAAGTGCTCAGTCATAATTTACTTTCAATTAAGCAGAATTGGCTTCTTTGGCCGTCTTCGTTTACATGCATAGTAAATGAACACCCCCCTTTCAATTTGCAATGAGGTGCCAGCTATTCGCGTGAGTGTTGAAATTGAAGATATTATATAAAGAGAAATAAAATTAGTGGTTCGCCCCAAGCTAAGATCTCGCGAGTCTCAAAAAAAATGTTGTTTATAACCTTTGTTTAATAAAATAGTGCCACGAAATACACTTAACATGACCTACAGTTTCATTCAAGTTACAAGTAAAGGGGGTTCATTTTAATTAGTTACGCTTTTCAGAGGTAGAAATTGCAGTTATTCTGGATTTCAGACTTTTCCCTATATTTGTGTCACTAGAGCTACACAAATACCAAATTTTAGTACTGTGGGGTCACTGGTGTACCCTGTGAATTTCGTCAAAGTTCTGTTTCTATTATGGCTAATAACTCAAAAACCGACAAGGATTAAACTAATAATAAAAACAGGGTCAAAGTGTACTAATGAGGGCTTTTTATTAGACGTCCTACTTGACCTAATAGTCTCATTTTGTTTTTATTACCCCTCTGGAACCCTAATATCTCAACCACCCTCCTCCTCATTTTAACTCATTTAGTCACACCAGAATCGTGCCATCGCTACCTATATATAAAATAAAATTTTACAATGATCGGATCAACGCTTCGAAAGTTATCCTCGGATAAATAAACATACATACAACGCTGATTCGTCCAAGTTAAATTGGAGATCTCGCTTCGCTCGATCAATAAAGTAAAAGATTGCTCAGAAGAAAACTAGAAATTGTAACTTTAATACTTTTATCAGAATAAAGATAGAGTAAAACCTTATAATACTGAGTAAACCTATATTACTTTGGAGTCCTGAATTTGGGCTTTTTATCCAACAAGACATTCTTTAAAATTATGACTTGGGACTTTATATATATCATATTAAAATAAATAAATATTGCTGAACATTTCACACAGCGCTATTTATGCCCAAACTAAGCAGAATTTGTACTATGTGAACCAGATAACTGATAGAATACTTATATACTTTTTTATTGTAAATACATACTTTTAATATATAGAAAAACACCCAGACCCGGAACATCATCATGTGTCATGCATGATCATGCAAACATTTCCGGCAACGGGAATCGAACCCGCTACCTCCTGCGTCTCAGTCAGCTATTCGCCAACTGCACCACGGAGGTCGTCAATAATCTTTATTTGGTCACGAAGCTGCACAAAATCTTTCAATTACTTAGAAGTCTAAACCTCAAGAGAACCCTACCGCCAACGTTTCCATTTAGGTAAAGAAAAAGAAAATAAACAAAAGTTTTTAAAACGACCGAGGGTCTAATTTGCCCTTTCGTCGTCCATGAGTTGGCTATTTGCTAAATCTACAAAGTTTAGAATAGTGCAGACAGGCTCGTAGCTAGGATTATTTTGACCGGTTCTGAGGTTTTCATGTTAATTTAGTTTGAGGCATAGCTGCTGAATGATCTTGAGGCTAAATATGTAGTCTAGAGTTAATATAATATAGATTTCGCAAACCATCATCTGTACAACAATGTCAAATTAAGTATCATGTAAACCCAACCAAAACAGGTGATTATTACGGCTTCGCCGGGCGGGCGTAATATTGTAATGAATTTAATTATACTCGCGCGTGCATAATGAGATTTAAATTGAACCGCTAAATTTGTGTGAAAATTTCAACCAAAATTTTTTATACTTTGTGTGGTGTCAAATTAATTTATCCAATGCTGTCAGAACTAAATCTTGCTTTCAATTTCTAATGCCTCATAGTTCACAACCAACATGGAGATCCATGAGTACCTAAGAAGTTCCCACAATCGACCAAGAAATGGGCGAAAAGATACCTGGATCGCTTAAAAAGACATGAAAATCCGCTGGCAACATCGCTGGTGGAAAACCATTTTGACACAAAGCTGCTGAAATGAGTCCATGTCTTGGATAACCTGCTTGCTGGTTCAAAAGAAGGCAAGAAGGAATAATGTGTCTTGATCCCGAATGCCACAAATCAATCAACCCATGCGTCTATAGTCCCCCAACTGATTGCGGAACACAATGAGAAAAAAAATTCTGTGGGTCATTCAATTTAAAAGGAAGCGGGACCGCCCTGGGTCGGATAAGTCTATGTGTATTAATAAGATAATGCACCACGAGCTGAAAAGTTTTGTAAGTACCTAATTGACATTTAATGTTGATTCAGGACTTATTTGAGGATCTCTCTAGGTTCAAAATTGTTGATGCAGATTTAAATGTATGGTTTTAAAGCCCGCATTTGATCCCAACGGGTAGGGCTTAAAATGAACATGGACAAGACGAAAATTATGTCGAATGTCCAATTCGTGCCTGCCCTAGTTATGGTTGAGAACTCGGCTCTTGAAGTTGTCGTACGTAGGACAAACAGTCCAATTAGGTAGGTCCAACTTCGAGAAAGAGGTCAATCGTCGAATCCAACTCGGATGGGCAGCGTTTGGGAAACTTCGCAACATCTTTTCGTCCAACATACCTCAGTGCCTTAAGACGAAAGTCTTCAATCAGTGTGTGTTATCAGTGATGGATGACATATGGAACCGAGACGTGGTCCTTCACTATTGGCCTTATGAATAAGCTCAGAGTCGCTCAACGAGCTATGGAGAGGGCTATGCTCGGGGTTTCTCTACGGGATCGAATGAGAAATGAGGAGATACGTAGGAGAACTCAAGTCACCGACATAGCCCGACGGATTAGCACGTTGAAGTGGCAATGGGCAGGCCATATAGCGCGCAGAACAGATGGCCGATGGGGCCGGACAGTTCTCAAATGGAGGCCACGGACCGGCAAGCGCAGCGTAGGACGTCCACCTACAAGATGGGCAGACGACTTGGTAAGAACCGCAGGTCGGCGTTGGATGCAGGCCGCTTCCAACCGCAGTTCCTGGAGATCAATGAGGGAGGCCTTTGTCCAGCAGTGGACGTCCTACGGCTGATATGATGATGATGATTTGATCCTTATTGGTTTGGGTCGTCTGAAGGGTAATCGGAGTGATTCAAAGATAAGTAGAAGAAAAGTGTTTATTGCCTTTCTTTCCTGGCTTGGTCGCGAAGGAACAGGCACTAAAATTGACGTTTCAAAGTGATCCTTGTGATTTTAATGAATAAAATATTTTGACTTGACTTTGACTTTGTACATAACGAGACCAAAGAGAGACGTTCTGATTGTAAACAATTAAATAAAAGAATAAATCTTAGTTAGTTCAAATCTCCATAATATTGTTGTGCCGAACAGGGTCTATAACGATCCTATCAATTACCACCTATTACCACATTGTGGAACACAATTAATGATTGAGTATTGGGTATCTTTGATTTTCTTTTCGGTGGTTTAAGAATGCATAAAAAGAATTAAAAAAGTGTTGAAACAGTTTTAAAATAAAAAAATATTTAGTGCTAATTAGTTCTGATGCAACATAAAAAAAAGTATACATAGAAAACTTTCGTGATTGATTTCAATCATTATTATAAATACGGGATTTATCACGTACCGTCTTATCGGTGTTTCGACCGAAACATTGTCGGTCGAGACACCGATAAGACGGTACGTGATAAATCCCGTATTTATAATAATGATTAAAAAGTATACAGTCTGTCACCGCACTCACGACATTAATTTAAACCACATATGCAGAATCGTATTGACTGATTTCAGTACCGGTAGCTTGAATATTTATCTAGTAATAGATACATTTCCAATAAACAATTATTAATATTAATTGGTGGCGCCTTTGCGCCGATACCGCATAGTCAGTTTAACAGGCACCTACTAACATGATCAATAAATATGATTTGTTTACATATTTCATACAGGCTGTTTCATTGATATTTACTTATTTATATAATTAGAACAGAATGGTGGCCAAGGGATACTCGTAGACCAAGAGGCAGACCACTTGCCCGATAGTCGAATGTCATTGATAGAATAGCGTAATAAAGAGGAGGCCTATACCCAACAGTGGGTGCAGACGGGCCAAGATGAATGAATGAAAATAATTAGAACGGCCTTGGCCAATTAAGGGGTTGAAATTAAGATAGATTGAAAATTAACAAAAAAAAATTTGAATAAAAAACTATTTTACAACATTTTTACAACAATCAGCCCTACCCGTGTATTACATTAATGTCTTAAATTCGCTGAGACGCTGTATAAGTAGGTATTCTATCAGTTATCTGGTTCCCATAGTACAAGCTCTTGCTTAGTTTGGGGCTAGATAGCGCTGTGTGAAGTGCCCAGCAATATTTATTTATTTCATCAGGTGGGTCGTCACTAAAACGTATCATCATATATAATTTCACCTTACAGCACATACATTCAAAACATAAAGATTTTATTTAATTACGTTTTTAAATTTGTAAATTGTCTAGATATAGCTTAAAGGTATTATTTTTAATATGTATAAGTAAGTATTGTATTTATTATGGTATATATTATGTATAGCTATAGGTATTTATTAGTATTTGACTTCAATGTCCTTTTGAAGAAAACTCTTATTAGGTTTAAGCCCGCCTTTGTACATGTCCATTTTGTAAGTTGTTTTTGTCTGTGATCTATTTGTGTACAATAAATAATAAAGAATCATTGAACACTAATCGATATTTGTGAATTCCAATAGTGTTTGATTTTTGTTAAATTTAACTTATCTCTCTCTTAGTTGCACCAATAAAAAACGAGAACTAAGTTAACATTGCAGTTTCTGCTAAGCTGCTTCCTGATTGTTTATCTAGTGACAGATTTACCGTAAACCGCTCAATCTTTGCTGCCAAACGTAAACTAATGTAAAAATAAAAAGCGGTCAAGTGCGAGTCGGACTCGCCCATGAAGGGTTCCGTAGCAGCAAATAACATAATATAAAAGTTCTTGTAACTTTTTTTATATTTGAGTTGATTGAATGAAAGGTCGCTCAACGAGCTATGGTGAGGGCTATGCTCGGGGTTTATTTGCGTGACAAAATCCGCAATGAGGAAATCCGCAGAAGAACTAGAGTTGCCGACATAGCTCTCAAAATTAGCAAGTTGAAGTGGCAATGGGCAGGCCACATCGCTCGTAGAACCGATAACCGTTGGGGAAGAAAGGTTCTCGAGTGGAGACCACGGACTGGAAGACGCAGCGTAGGCCGGCCCCCCACAAGGTGGACCGACGATCTAGTAAGAATCGCGGGGAGCCGTTGGGCGCAAACGGCTACCAACCGCTCGTTGTGGCGATCTAAGGGGGAGGCCTATGTTCAGCAGTGGACGTCTTCCGGCTGATGATGAATGAAAGGTAAATTGCTGTTTACGATTTATGACGTATTAAAAAAACTACTTAGTAGATCTCGTTCAAACCAATTTTTGGTGGAAGTTTGCATGGTATCAGTAGTATATCATATATTTTTGTTAGTTTTATCATTCTCTTATTTTAGAAGTTACAGGGGGACACACACACATTTTACCACTTTGGAAGTGTCTCTCACGCAAAGTATTCGGTTTAGAAAAAAATGATATTAGAATATCATATCATTTTTGAAGACCTATCCATAGATATCCCAAACGTATGGGTTTGTAAAAATTTTTTTTTTTGAGTTTTAATTCTAAGTATGGGAAACCCCCAAAATTTATTGCTTTTTTTTTCTATTTTTGTATGAAAATCTTAATGCGATTCACAGAATACATCTACTTACCAAGTTTCAACAGTATAGCTCTTATAGCTTCGGAAAAAAGTATTCATTCGTAATCAGGGCAGAATTACTACTTAATCTCATTTCTCAATAATTGAAGTGAACAGTAATAAACATTAATGTAAAACAAACAAACATTAATTTACAAAATGTAATGAATAATATTTTATCTTAAAGCCAAAACAATTATTCAACTACCTGAGTGTTTATCATCAAAAACCAAAGAGAATTACAGTAATTCCAGCAAAGTGATGCAATGCCGGCGTCGCGTCGCGTCGTTGCAAACACGTCATGTGTTGCACGCCATTTATACCAGCCGTAATGTTATTTGATGTTTATCTCTTTAGTTTTTAACATGTATTATACATTTTTAATTTAACCTACTCGTTAAGACTTTATTGATAAGCAGTTCGTTTAATCTTTTATTTTTCTCCCTAAGAAGTAGTAGTAAAAAATAAAAAGACTAAAAAACGAGGGCTTTAATAGAATGAAGAATGTTGCTATAGATAAAATAATTATCATCACCTAAATAGCCTTGGTCACTCTAAAGGGCGAACTTAGCGTGACCACTTTAGACAACTTTTTGTCGACACGGCGATCTTGACAAAAAATACAGAGTGCTAACAACATCAGTCTTTGCATGTATTTGTTTCGTAGCAGTTTCGTAGCTTCGTAGGCGTTCGGCGTAGAACTTAAGCTACGTAACGACGTAGCAAAATTGTACACAAGTTAAAGGCTACTTCACTCCTTTGTTTTTAACCTTCAACGCAAGAGAGGTGTTTTAAGTTTAAACATTTTTCACACCACCTTCTAGACAATTTCAACTTATATGTCATGTAAACCTCACCGAAAGCAGGCGATTAAATCCCTACGGCTGAGCCGGGAGTTCAGTTGTACTGAATTCCATTATGCCCGCGAGAACGAAGTGATTTGAATTTGGAACCTCATCTGTATTAAAATTTTAACCAAAGAGACCCACACAATAAGAACTTATTCGTAAAATGAACTAACCTCTACACAGAATGCACCAACCTAGATTTGGTTTGTACTGTCTCACAGAAAGTGTGAAAAGTAGATTATTCTGCTCGTGGATAAAGCTGTCTGCATCTTGGGCATACTTATATCCCTCGCTGCACTCAGGATTCTAGTAACTCTCTCGCTCCGCTCGTGTGTTAACTTTAAAATCCTTCGTTACGTTCGGGATTTAATAAAGCGCCCGTGACGCAAGACACCCCTTTATCCCCTCGTTTAATAACGTCGTAATTCCTCCTGATTATTGTGTTGGGAGTTACACATTTATTGATAAAACGTTAGACAGAGATTTTACTTGTCCGTGCAACAGTTCGCATGTAATTTACATAATTACTTCACAGACATTGACGAGTATAGAATATTGTTCGCCACGCAACAGTTCCCAGACCACAGTATAATAAACAGCACAGTATACAGTATCTAAGGTACAATAGAACAATACTCACGTCGGAGTCGGCACCCTTGTCCGCGCCGGGACAAGTGAACGTCACGTACTCGTGGCATCTTTTGTGCACCACGAAGCTGCACACTGGAATCAAATTTTATTATTTAGAGCAGTGTTCCGCAAACTTTTTGTGTTCAAGGTACACCTACGAAATCGGGCAATTTCAGAGGTACACCATGAATAAAAAATCAATTTATAATCATATCATTATCGTCTATTCTTAAGTTTTAATCAATTCTAAAACTAACACTTAATTTTAAAGCATAAGTTGTATTTAAGAGGAAACACAAGGGCCGTTTTTCCATACAAACGTAGTCCCCTGTTTCCTCCCTGGATAATGCCAGTACAGCAAAAAAATTTTTCTAAAAAATCTATGGCCACTATTGGCATGTCCCTATGTTTTCTTTTCTTTAATAAATTAATTATTAAAAAAGATATGAACATTCAAACACGTCTCAAAATGGTTTTCGTAACTCATTCCTTAGTTATTCAACTACACTTGACATACATTTCGTCCCATATAGCTCGAAAAACAAGCCCTTTTTCGCTATGTTCAAACATCAAGAAAACGAATTTGACTAGATTATATAAAAAAAGGAAAACATAGGAACAAGGCCAAAGCCTATCTTTAATTTATAATGGAGCTTTCTTCATTATAAATTAAAGATTATAGTTAAATCGGTCAAGTTTTGGAGAAGAAATCAGGGGAATACGAACCGTTGATTTTATGTAATTTTAATGGGTATTTTCGGTCTAAGCTGCAGTTGTCTCTATCGCGTATACTGCGCACACTGCGCTATACTGCGCGACAGCAAAAATAGATTTTACAAATACCTATTTTTCAATTCTCTAGCCCTTGGTGTTTCCTCTTAATGCAAAACATGAGCTTGTTTTAATGAGCAAAGGTGATCCAAATTTGGAGTAATCGTCGACTGGGCTGCATTTCCGTCCGCTTATATAATTTTAAAAGAAATTGATATTTCCCGCGGCACACCAATTAATGGTACACCAGTGTGCCGCGGCACACACTTTGCGGAACACTGATTTAGAGTACAGAATAAAAGCTAGATTGTTAAAATATAATCTGAGCATTTTGCACGAATGTTCAAACACGCAAATGTCAATAGTTTTCGTGAGCTCGCATACAAAAGACAAGACATTTGCATAAACAAGTGTACAATAAGCTCTTAAAAATGACAACTTATACTTGTTTACCCATTACGAGCATCGCAAATTACTGATTACTGAGGGCGCTTATTTACAATAAAAAATTACACAATAAAGTTGGTTATATGTGTAGTTATGTCAAAAGATAAATTATTACATGTCATGTTGCAAAACATATGTCAAAACCAATTTAAAAATCAAAACTTTGTCTCAAAAAATTAAGAAATATTCAATGCTATTACAGCTACTAGCTTATAACATACCCTCAAGTAGGCCATCTTTACCATATTTTTGTGAGCAAATACCTATAATGCGTAATTGTTATACTAAGGAGTTTTAATGTTCACTTTTTATGTAATTAAGCAGTCTTTCCCTTTAGTTCTTTTCATAATTTGTGTTTCTAAGCCTCATAGTTACAGCACTACTACACAAAATAACAATCAGGTAAAGATGACACAATTTTGGCAACTTTACTTACTACTATTTTCTCCTTGGATCCAGCTAGAACTAAGCAAATTAGGTAAAGATAGTATTCGTTGATGTGTTGCCAACATGGCCTTTTAGTTAAATTACCGTTATTTTTCGTTTGAAGATTATTTAATCTTCAAGATTTATCTATTTTACCAGCTTGAAAAAAGTTTTGCATTAGTTACCAGTTATTCATTTAGAAAGCTACTTAAATAGTAATAAAAATTCTACCCTATTACCATTTTGTCTAATTTGAGTTTTTATCATGCAAGGAAGACTAGGGTAAAGTTGATCCTTTTGGGTAATATGACCCATTTGACCGGTATATCGTTTATGCTTATATGCGTCATACGCACGCTGCAAGGAAAATACTCACGAAAACGGACGTTCGCGTATTTGACAACTCGTACTAATGACCCTGGTTTTATACTAACAGTCAAGCTTTTATTCAGTACGTATGCCGTATAAAGAATCATGTGAAAAACGTTATTATCATACAAGTTCTGAGCCTTTAGTACGAGTTGTCAAATACACACATGTCAATAGTTTCGTGAACTTGTTCAGGGACGAGTAAATGTAAACGAAAACGCTCAAGAAACTATTGACGCTTTTGTAATTTGGCAACTTGCACTACCTAGTACACACGGCTCCACATCAAGCTATAATTTCCAGTATAAGCTGACCTATCATTCTAAGAAAAGCCTACACAATGCGAAAACAAAAAATTACTTGAAATACCTAGTCAGGTCATAAGTATTATCACACAGTAAAAACTTTTCTTTTAAAATGCTGTCCACAAAAAATATATAGAATTCGAATTTCGAATTGTTCATGAAAATAAAAATGTATACTTTTTAGAATGTTACTCATTTTTAAATCTGGAGTGGACGCTTAAAGAAGACCGTGTTGCAGTTATTGCGTTGCATCGTTGCGGTTACGCGCCAATTCAAATTTTTGACATACTGAAAAATTTGAATATAACCAAAAGATTCGTTTATCGCACTATCAAACGATACAATGAAAACTCTAGTGTAGATGACAGGTCAAGAAGTGGTCGCCCTCGGTCTGTTAGGACTCCAGCAGTGATAAAAGCTGTGAAGGCGCGAAATCAAAGAAATCCCAAACGTAAACAGAAACTGTTGGCCCTTCAGATGGGGTTAAGCAGAACCACGGTGAAAAGGGTGTTAAATGAAGACTTAGGGCTTCGGGCATATCGAAGAAAAACAGGACATCGTTTGAATGCTGACCTGAGACTGAAGAGATGCCGCGCTTTGTTGAAGCGGTACGCGGGAAAAAAATATCGGGAAATTCTTTTTTCGGATGAAAAAAATTTTACCGTAGAAGAGAGCTACAACAAACAAAATGATAAGGTGTACGCACACAGTAGTGAAGAAGCGAGCAACCGTATTCCGCGTGTCCAACGAGGTCATTTTCCATCCTCGCTCATGGTATGGTTGGGAGTTTCTTATTGGGGCTTACAGAGGTACATTTTTGTGAGAAAGGTGTAAAAACGAATGCAGTTGTGTATCAAAATACAGTACTGACGAACCTTGTGGAACCAGTTTCTCATACCATGTTCAATAACAGGCACTGGGTATTCCAACAAGATTCGGCGCCAGCTAATAGAGCGAAGAGCACACAAGACTGGCTGGCGGCGCGTGAAATCGACTTCATCCGCCACGAAGACTGGCCCTCCTCCAGTCCAGATTTGAATCCGTTAGATTACAAGATATGGCAACACTTGGAGGAAAAGGCGTGCTCAAAGCCTCCTCCCAATTTGGAGTCACTCAAGACATCATTGATTAAGGCAGCCGCCGATATTGACATGGACCTCGTTCGTGCTGCGATAGACGACTGGCCGCGCAGATTGAAGGCCTGTATTCAAAATCACGGAGGTCATTTTGAATAAACTTTAGTGTCATAAGAATCTATGTTTTGTTAAGTTCATTTTGGTATATACAATATATATATACATAATGAATAAACTTGTTTCAATTATTTTATATTAAACATGTGACAGAATTTATGACCTGACTAGATATATAGCTTGATGTGTAGCCGCCGCGTGTACAAGTACGTTACAATTTTAATGAATTGACAGACGAAACTTCCGTTACTTACTAGAATACCTTTAATGCTCGTAAGTGCAACTCATAACGGAGACTAGTTTGTAAAATGATATTTAAAATATTTTTTTTATCTAGCCTTTGCTGTCCCACTGCTGGGCAAAGGCCTCCCCCTCATCTCTCTACTTTTCTCGATCTTGTACTAAATCCCGCCAATCCCTATAGAAAGCGTCCAAATCATCGCGCCACCGCTTCTTAGGCCTTCCACGGTGTCGCTTTCCATCCACAGGGATCCATCCAGTTACGACCCTAGCCCACGTATTTGGCTGCATGCGGGAGACATGACCCGCCCAATCCCACTTCAACTTGGCAGCCTTAATACCGACGTCAGCGATGCTGGTCCTTGAGCGCAGCGAGGTGTTCCGAATCCTGTCTATTCTCTTTACACCCAAAATGCTGTGCTCCATCGCTCTTTGGCAAACCCCGAGCCTGAACTTTTGAGATTCAGTCAGTGACCAAGACTGGGCACCGTAGGTTAGGACAGGCAGAATACACATGTCGACGAGTTGACGTTTTAGTGAAAATGGAAGGTCGCCTTTCATGAATGTCTTCATGGAGCAGTAGCTCTTCCAGGCATTGTCGATACGACGATCGATTTCTTTGTCCTGCCTGTTTTCGAAGGAAGCTAACTCGCCCAAAAATTTGAAATATTAATTGTAATAAATAATAATATAATTACCTTGGCACTGGAAGCCTTGTTTACCGAAGCCCCTGAAACAAATAAAATAGCCGTTACCTTACAAAATTTAAAACAAAGGTCCTCTAGAATCCATCCTAAAGCTCAATATAAAAGCCATGCGCGTTCAAAACAACATTAGTACTAACCTAACTTATCGTTGTTCAGAGTTTAGAGACTAAACGATTTTGTTTTGTATACAACAATTTCTAAAAGGTAGCACCAACTTAGTTATAAAACTAACACTACAAAACTACACTTTGTTTGTACTAGCAGACCCATGAAACTTCATAAAACTGTATTTGTACTAAAAACGAAATATTTATCATGATATTACAATTATTAGTACAAATAGATGTTATAATCATGATAGTTTGAAAAGTTATCTCATAGAACTGATTTAATTACTAATACCTGCAGAGGTGCAGCGGCCTGTCTGCACGTGGTTTGTGTGGGAATTTACTGTACATTTACTGTCAGTAAATACATATATACTGTACTGTAATTTACTGAGCTAAACCAATCGAGCGGGACACTATACATATCATTCTTAGGTGATGTCTTTCTGTATTTTTTTGGAAGTAAAACTTCTTTACGCACCCTTGACTTGGGGAGTAAACTGGTGAATGCGTTACGAAAAGTGCGAACGGAAGTTGAGAGGGAGATATAAGTTAGTGAAAATAGAAAGAGAGAGAGTTACGTTTCGTATATCACTGTAGAGGCAAGAGAGAGAGGAGCGAGCACACATTTTCTTTCTCTCTTTCTATCATAGCCAGTTATGTTTCATTTCGTTCTTGAACAATTTTATAAATTAGTATTTTGAAAAAGAAGTTTTACTTCAGTCGTGTGGTCTAAATAACACTCGTTTTTTTACAATATTTGGTGCATCTTCTCTTGGGTGCATGAGCAATAGATAGTTTTTATATAATACTAGCTGACCAATCCGCAGCTTTGCACACATAGTTTTTCAATAAAAACATTACCCTCCTTCTGCGCAGTTGGGTAAAAAGTAGCCTATGTCACCCGGGGATAGTGTAGCTTCCCAACAGTGAAATATTTTTTTAAATCGGTCCAGTAGTTTCGGAGCCTATTCAATACAAACAAAAAAACAAACAAATCTTTCCTCTTTATAATATTAGTATAGATGTCGAATGCCATAATAGTTATATTAATCTTTTCATACATCGGAGCGCCTTTAGACAATGCGGTTCGTATGGAACGGTTGATTTTCTTTCCATACGAACCAATGGGCAGACGGTCTTATATCTTCCTTAGAATTCACATTACAACTGCTGTGTGCACGCTCACGCAAGCGCACGCATTCGGTTTGCATCGCTGAGTACCTATCGATTAAAGTTAATTACCGGTATTACTACGTGTTTTCTTATGTACGATATTAAATGAAAACACGGGTAGGGCTACAGGTAAGACCGCATTAGAGCGGCACTGCGCTGCACGCCGCGCCACGAAGCGTCAAAATATTGATTGAATGATTTTGAATGGCGCGTGCAGCACTAGAACGGCGCTGCAGCAGGCGTGGCTGCGCGTCGCGGCATATTTGCCTCCAAAAGAATATTGTGACGTGCAGCGGTGCGCCGCCCGCGCCGCGCGGTACAGCTACGCTCAATGCGACATAGGAAGGTGGTGCGTCGCGTCAGTCTGCGTACTGCGCTCGGTGGAGAGGCAAAAAAGATGTCGTGAAGTGACGTGAAGTGCTGCGCTGCGCAGCGCCGCTCTAATGCGGTCTTACCTTAATGGCTAGTATTGTTGTAAAATTGATTTTTATTCACGTTCAATACCATAGATAATATTAAATTTTCAAACAACCTCAATATCAAGCCCTAAAATATTAAAGCAAAACAGCCTGTATAAAATAGGTGAACAAATTATATTCACTCATCATGGAAGTAGGTGTAGGTACTTGTTAAACTGACTAAGCGGCATCATCGCGAAGGCGCCGTCGATGTGCTTTAAAAATTGTTTATTAGAAATGTATTGATTACTGGATAAATATTCAAGCTTCGGTAGCTTGAATATTAAACCCATCTCTAAAATCAGTTCATTCGATTCCGTACATGTGTTTTAAATTAATGTCGTATAACAAAACAGGTTGTATATTGAAAAGGAAACAAACTTGTTTTTAGGTTGACCCCGCCTGCCACGAATCTTGGCGTATACTATGTATTAGAAATTATGTCTGAGCAAAAGTTTTGAAAAAACTTTTGAGGATTTGTAGGGAAATGCACACTTAAATGTATGGAGAAGAATAATCCATCTTTGTTACGGCTGGTATACTAATAAGCGGATGTTAGATTGGTAGCTGTCCTGTAAGTAAAATAAATATATTCTGTTTCTTAGTGATAGAGCGAAGCGAGATCTTTATATCAACTTGGACAAATCGTCCTTGTATGTATGTATGTTTGTTTGTCCGAGGATAGCTTTCGGAGCGTTTCAGTATTCACTATTTTATTGCGTTCATACAGTGGATTCAAATTTTACTGACTAGATTGACTGTATTGATGTATCCGATCATCGTGAAATTTGGTATATACGTAGGTAACGATGGCACAATTTTGGTGTGACTAAATGAGTTAAAAATGTGTATGGGGGGGGGGGGGGGGGGTGCCAAACCAAAGTGGGACTATACGATCAAGTGGCATGTCTAATAAAAGGTCTTTGTGTGTTCATTTTGACCCCATCTTTATTTTTAAGTTTTTAACTTATTAGTCATAACAAAAATAAACTTTGACAAAATTCACAGGGTATACCAGTGACCCCACAATGCTGAAATTTGGTATGCGTGTAGTGTAGCTTTAGTAACACAAATATAGGCAAAAGTCTGAAATCCAGAATAACTACAATTTGTACCCCAAAAAAGAGTAACCAATTTACATGACGTTACCTGTAATTTGAATGAAACTGTAGGCCAAAATATTTGGTTCCGTATTTCGTGGCACTATTTTATTAGTCACAGATTAAGGCCGGCTTGCACAACGATCCCTAAACGTATTTAGTGACTAAACATGTTTAAATTGTACGTATTTGTATGATTTGACAAATTCTTAAATCATATTTAGCCACTAAATACCTTTATGCATCGTTGCGAGTCGCCCTAAGAATATTTTTTTTTGTTTTGGGATACTCGTGAGATCTCAGTTCGGGGCGAACCACTAGTTTATATGTATGTATTTTCAATGTACATTAAACAAAGTACCATTGCTTATTGTATTGCCACAATAACACTGAATGCGGGTATCTGCAATCCAATCGTGCGTGACGTCATAAAGATAAAGAGGGTTATTCTCATGTTACTATCAACTATAACACACGGATCACACTAGCACAATGACTGAAGCTAGTAACTAAATCTTTGAACGTAGTTGTCAGGTTTGTGTAAATAAAAAATCTTTCTTGCAATTCTAGTGCAGGATACATTTGTATTAGTTTAATAAAAATCTTCACCTAGATTCTTTTTATCGTGGGTATCAGGAACTAAGAGATACAATAGTATTACCACGAATAAATATTTAAATAACATGCAAATATTTATTCCGCAGCGGGAATAGAGTCCGCAATTTCTTGCGTCCCAGTCGATTACACCCGCCTCCGTCGACAGAACTTTACATGGACCTACCGCTAGTACGTTGACTGGATTACTCTACTGGCATCTTACTCGACTCGTGTAAACCCTGCATAATCCCCAACCGTCGGAGAACTCTATAGTTATCCCAGCGTATTGCGAACGTAATACCTGGTTACGGTACTAGAAAGCATTTACGACTTAATTACTGTAAAATAGAGTTTAATTTTCTTTCGCATCGCGTACTACTTCGGCAAGCCGACTATTCTTTTGATGCTAGCATAGAGAAAATAATATAAGTAATCTTGGCCAAATTGTTTGGGATAGCTGTTCGCGCGTCGTAGTTAAAGTTTTGTTTATGTTTTTGCCTTTGATAAAACCATAAATAAATTAATTTTATTGTACATGCTCTGTTTCTCATTCTAAGGTCTGCTTGCACAACGATCCCTTAACGTATTTAGCGACTAAACATGTTAAAATTTGATGTATTTGTATGATTTGACAATTCCTTAAATCATATTTAGCCACTGACGACCTCCGTGGAGCAGTGGGCGAATAGCCGGCTGAGATGCAGGAGATAGCGGGTTCGATTCCCGCCGCGGAGCAAATGTTTGCATACAGATATTTGTACAGGGTCTGGTTGTTTCTCTATATATTATAAGTATGTAAGTAAGTATTTACAAAAAAAAGGGTATGTAAGTATTCTATCAGTTATCTGGTTCCCATAGTACAAGCTCTGCTTAGTTTGGGGCTAGATAGCGCTGTGTGAATTGTCCAGCAATATTTATTTATTATTTATTTACTTAATATGTTTAGGCATCGCTGCGCAAGTCACCCTAAACCTGATTTCAATCCAATTGTATGATAATACGTGTGCATATTTAACCACCTCTGTGAGTAACGCTATCAAACGGATACAAAATATATAAATCTTTTGTTTTCACATGAAAACCGATAAAAAGAAAATGATTTTATCCGTCAATTAAAGTAACTCGGAGGCCGCAGAATAGCCACTATGATTATAGTATTTCCATTTCTTTATTTTCTCGGTGTTGTGACCAAATAAGTAATGATATCGATCGCGACAGAGACGATTCATAAGATTTTGATTAAAATAAATAAATAAAGATTACCTGTCGTTATAATTATTTCGTTTCATTGTCGAGTACCTACCTATACCTACTTATTTTACAACAGCTTCGAAAATTTTAAAGAAGTTGGCATTATCAATCAAGAATTAATATGTGTAACATCTTGTAATGATATATAATAGTAGTTAATATATTTGTACAAAAGTATCCGGCAGTAGTTTAGTTTCTTACATTTTGTATAAAAATATCGGGTCTGTTATCGTGTTACGTTTATCGATAGCTCCATCCCTATCAGTAGCTCCGACTCTGGTATAACCTTGTACGTGCGTAAGCGTCATATTTTTATAAAATAATGCATACATAATGTAAAAAAGACGCTCGTTCAAGTTTTCACAGGAGCTGTCATCGAGAAAATAAAGTAATGGAAATAGTATAGTGGTACATCGCATTGAGAAAACCAGAGGGCTTAGCCAAGTTACATTCGATTAGCGATGATGCTAGTCGATACATCCGAAAATGTATGGGATTTGGCACATGCTATGAAAATATCAAGTGAAATATCGACAACAAACCTATGTAAAAATGGAATCGATTCGAAGCGAATGTAACTTGGCTACGGGCCCTGGCCTTGTTTATCAATAGATTCTGCATTTAATATTGAATACTGGCCCGATTAGCACATAAATGATGATACTAAAGGACCACATCTAACTTTTCTATCTCACTTGGAATCGAACTAAATCGGAAGCTATACGAAATTGAATTGGCGTTCGCTTCGATGCTGTTACTTCAATTAGTGTACGTCCCATCTGCTAGCCTTGGATTGCGTTTGTACATTGCCATTATGGACCATAACCCGTTGGAAAATGGTTCAGAATAATCATGCAGCTTGGACAATTTCGATTTTCCGGTCCGGATTGTAAAATTGTATCGTAGTCAATTATGAGGTGGGGTTGTATTCTGTTTTAGACAGTAATTTAGTAGTCATTGAAAGTCCGGCTTGGGTTTATTGATAAAGGGATTTTTACTTAGGGAATATATATTAATTTTTTTGGAACTATCCGTTAAAAGTATTATGAGACTGGATTTTTAAATGACTGACACAATATAGCCTTAAAATTACGTCCGATGATTACGCACTAGACGAGAAGTAGTCTAGTAGCAAAACTACTACCGCATCAGTATTACCATATCGAGGGGAAAGTTCAAATCCCGTCCGCTTCGAAATTTATGGCGTAATTTAAACTTTTATTTATTATAAGTTGTAGGTTAGCGTTTGAGCACGATCTCGCCTTATGGTAAGCGTTGATGCAGTCTACGGTAGAACAAGTTCGCCTAGAAGAAACCTATTCACTCGCAAATTGGAGACTCTTGATTGTAGTTATCAGGAAACAAAAACTCATGTAAGGCATTCTACTCCTTAGCAGTGTACATAATAAAGGACTTTAAAAGAGAAGACCAAGGCTCTATTCCAAATCATCTTTAAAACCCTACTGATCTTGAAGACCCTAATTTTTACCCGTTTAGAGCAGTAAAATGAAGGCTCCACGACGGCAATAGAAAACTGCCAGTATAAAATAATCACAGGGCGTCATCAGCGCTTCAGGTTCGCGCGCCATTGAGCTGTGAAATTGGTACTGTCGCCGCCGCCCCCATCGGTGTATTGGAATTTTTATGTTGGCACAATGAAAAATTTAAACGGAGGTCTGCGGGAATTATTTTATACATTAGGTTTTTTTAGATCGTGTATGGAATCTAGAGGTCTCCGACCCGTATTTGAATACAAAGTTTTTTTGGTTCACATTTCAAATGGAAAATCTGTGAATGAACGGACGCTTCGCTTTAACTAGTCGAACACAGAAAATAAAACAATAAATTTTCAACAGGTCGATATCAAGTCGCGGGGAGTCAAGGGGACAGGTCCTATACTAGCTGAAAATCAGTGTTTGTCCTTGAACAAAATTATGGGACGATATTTGTAGGATATTTTTGTTAGTAATAAGAAATATGCGTGTGTTCGATGTAAAATGTAAATGTAGTATCCAACTATCTATCTATAGCTCTTTCGAAGAAAATTCGCATATAATTAATAAAATTATTAAATAATATAATAAACTAATTAAATAAATAAATAATTAAAGCACGTCAATCTCCATTAAGCTGTTTTACCAGCATTTGGATCAGTGCTCTCCACACTTATACAACTCCTCCATTCCGGGGTCATAGCCAGGGCAGGGCAGGGACTCTCGGCAACACCACTCCCGACATGTCTTATAAAATAATTAATTAACGCACGTCATTGCTCCATTAAGCTGTTTTACCAGCATTTGGATCAGTGCTCTCCACACTTATACAACTCCTCCATTCCGGGGTCCTAGCCAGGGCAGGGCAGGGACTCTCGGCAACACCATTCCTGACAAGTCTTATAAAATAATTAATTAACGCACGTCAATCTCCATTAAGCTATTTTACCAGCATTTGGATCAGTGCTCTCCACACTGATACAATTACTCCAGTCCGTGGTCATAGCCAGGGCAGGGCAGGGACTCTCGGCAACACCATTCCTGACATGTCTTATAAAATAATTAATTAACGCACGTCAATCTCCATTAAGCTGTTTTACCAGCATTTAGATCAGTGCTCTCCACACTGATACAATTACTCCAGTCCGGGGTCATAGCCAGGGCAGGGCAGGGACTCTCGGCAACACCACTCCCGACATGTCTTATAAAATAATTAATTAACGCACGTCAATCTCCATTAAGCTGTTTTACCAGCATTTGGATCAGTGCTCTCCACACTGATATAATTACTCCAGTCCGGGGTCATAGCCAGGGCAGGGCAGGGACTTTCGGCAACACCACTCCCGACATGTCTTATAAAATAATTAATTAACGCACGTCAATCTCCATTAAGCTGTTTTACCAACATTGGCATCAGTGTGGAAATTACTCCAGTCCGGAGTCATAGCCAGGACAGGGCAGGGACTCTCGGCAACACCATTCCCGATATGTCTTATAAAATAATTAATTAACGCACGTCAATCTCCATTAAGCTGTTTTACCAGCATTTGGATCAGTGCTCTCCGCACTGATACAATTACTCCAGTCCGGGGGCATAGCCAGGGCAGGGCAGGGACTCTCGGCAACACCACTCCCGACATGTCTTATAAAATAATTAATTAACGCACGTCAATCTCCATTAAGCTGTTTTACCAGCATTTGGATCAGTGCTCTCCACACTGATACAATTATTCTAGTCCGGGGTCATGGCCAAGGCAGGGCAGGGACTCTCGGCAACACCACTCCCGACATGTCTTATAAAATAATTAATTAACGCACGTCAATCTCCCTTAAGATGTTTTACCAGCATTTGGATCAGTGCTCTCTACACTGATACAATTACTCCAGTCCGGGGTCATAGCCAAGGCAGGGCAGGGACTCTCGGCAACACCACTCCCGATATGTCTTATAAAATATTTAATTAACGCACGTCAATCTTCATTATTCTGTTTTACCAACATTTGGATTAGTGCCCTCCACACTGATACAATTACTCCAGTCCGGGGTCATAGCCAGGGCAGGGACAACACCACTCCCGACATGTCTTATAAAAAACCGGCCAAGCGCGAGTCGGACTCGCGCACGTAGGGTTCCACACCATTATCTATAAAAACGGCAAAAAAATCATATTTGTTGTACGGGAGTCCGCTTAGATATTTGTTTTATTTTAATTTAATTATTTATTTTTAAAGTGAATTTATAACTAAATATCCTAATATTAATAATAATAGTAAATATTAGTAAATATTTCAAGCGTCTACCTGATTGCCGTTATCAATATCGAGCAAAAACGAGCAAAAAAATCACGTTTATTGTATGGGAGCCTCCTTAAATATTTATGTTATTCTGTTTTTAGTATTTTTTGTTACAGCGGCAACAGAAATACACCATCTGTAAAAATTTCAACTGTCTAACTATCACGGTTCATGAGATACAGGCTGGTGACAGGCGGACAGACAGACAGTCGGATAGACAGACACCGGAGTCTTAGTAATAGGGTCCCGTTTTACCCTTTGGGTACGGAACCGTAAAAACCACAACAGAGCATTGCACAAAGCACACATTGCAAGAGCACAACACAACATAGTTTGAGAACGCTAGACTATTTATATCATTTTTCTATTTATAATAATCTATGAGATTTCTTTATTAAAACTTTGTGTCTTAGCTTTTGAGGCATATGTTATGAAAATCGGTCCCGCCATTTTAGAGACCACTTCAGGTCAGACCCTGAGTTGAGACTGAGTGATAGAGTTTTATGCCTATTTTAGCCTGAAACGATTCTATCATGATCGAATGAATACAGAAAGGGAATACAGACAGACGTTTACTTTAATAAATATTTATGTGCTCTGAATTCTGATGGATAAGAACAGCGGGCTCTTAAATGGTTTTGTTATGGTCTTCCGTGTTGCGACATTTGCGACGATCGAATAGCCGGCAACACAAGAGAGGGTTTACGTCAAAAATGTTTGCATTATCTGCAAATATTTGTTACTGGTTCGAATGCTGGAGTAACATGCTTTTTGTAGTTCCGGACACATAAAATCCTAATGTGTGTGTAGAAACTCACAATCACTACACTCACAATATCCCGTTTTTAAAGGAAATAGTATGGTTAGGTTTCATGGAAGTTGTGTGAGATTCTTTCCGTGTATATGTTCGAAATTTCGAGAGAATCTTACATCAAATGCATACAATATCAAATTAATGCAATAATCACACTCAAAGCCAATGCGAGTCGTTAGTTAACATAATATATTGAGAACAGCTTTCAACTTCAAAAATGTCGGTCGCATACTCCAGCTATTTTAAATTCTAATTTATTTGTTTCACTCGGCTTCATTCAAAGCCATTTCACGTATTATTATTTCGCCACAATATAAATCACAATTATGGCGGGCCCACATAATTTTGTCGCAATTATTCAGCGGGATAATGCGGCAAAGCCCAAGACGTTGGCGAGAATCCAGATATTTATTTACGGCAGATTACAATGTTAGCTATGTGATGTGCAAGCTCTCATGTTTATGCCTGTTGGTGTTTCAATTTAGCTTTCCTCAATTTATTGATAGCGTATGGACAGTGAACGAAGTACATTGATATTTTTTTTTCTCAATAACTTTTTTCTGCGGTTGTACTTTATTGATAACTAGCTGACCAATCCGCAGCTTCGTACGCGTAGTTTTTCATAAAAACATTACCCTCCTTCTGCGATGTTCATTCATTCATTCATTTTTCATTTCATTTATTCTCAAACAATAAAATATTGTGTCGGAACTTTTGTCATTCTACAGTTAGGAAATCTTTTACAAATACGTAATTAATGCGAAAGAACAACGGTTTTGGTAAATACATAATAGAAAATGATAATTAATAACCAGATAATTAATATTAATGATATATATTATTAGCAACTCGGATGGGCAGCGTTTGGGAAACTTCGCAACGTCTTTTCGTCCAACATACCTCAGTGCCTTAAGACGAAAGGCTACAATCAGTGTGTGTTACCAGTGATGACATATGGAACCGAGACGTGGTCCTTCACTATTGGCCTTATGAATAAGCTCAGAGTCGCTCAACGAGCTATGGAGAGGGCTATGCTCGGGGTTTCTCTACGGTATCGAATCAGAAATGAGGAGATACGTAGGAGAACTCAAGTCACCGACATAGCCCGACGGATTAGCACGTTGAAGTGGCAATGGGCAGGCCATATAGCGCGCAGAACAGATGGCCGATGGGACCGAAAGGTTCTCGAGTGGAGGCCTCGGACCGGCAAGCGCAGCATAGGACGTCCACCCACAAGATGGGCAGACGACTTGGTAAGAACCGCAGGTCGGCGTTGGATGCAGGCCGCTTCCAACCGCAGTTACTGGAGATCAATGAGGGTGGCCTTTGTCCAGCAGTGGACGTCCTACGGCTAATATGATGATGATGATGATATTATTAGATAAGATGATAATTAATATTAATGTTGGGTAAAAAGTAGCCTATGTCACCCGGGATAGTGCAGCTTCCCAACAGTGAAAATTTTTTTTAAATCGGTCCAGTAGTTTCGGAGCCTATTCAATACAAACAAACAAACAAATCTTTCCTCTTTATAATATTAGTATTTAGAGATTCTTGCCACATAGTCTGCTAATTTATAAGAACGGACGATTATGGAACCATAATATAAATTAACAATTATGATTGTTGTTCCTGTCATAAGCTGCCAAATGTTCAAAACTAGCATTTGTCTACGTTTTTACCTACGTTCCTTAGTTGTCATAGCAACGGCGGTCAATTAAAAAATAAGGTGTTAGTAGAATACCAAAAGGTATTTATATTTAATCTTTTGAAAAAAACACCGTGTCGAAATCATAAATAAGTACCTATGTAGATAGTAATAAGTAATCTTATCGACTTTAGTACGATGTTATGGACTGTACTTTTTTGTTATCGCATTGGCTGGGAAGAAATTTGGCATTGGCTGGGAACAAGCCCATTTTGCGACGATACCATTCACTTGAACCCCACTAACGTTAGGCGAAAACATAGCAAATGACAGCTGCGTTTATGTCGCACTAGCTGACCAATCCGCAGCTTCGCACGCGTAGTTTTTCAATAAAAACATTACCCTCCTTCTGCGCAGTTAGTTAAAAAGTAGCCTATGTTACTCAGGGATAATGTATCATTCTAATGGTGAAAACATTTTTGAAATCGGACCCGTAGTTTTTGAGTTTATTCGTTACAAACATACAAAAATACAAATCTTTCCTCTTTACAACATTAGTATGGATTTGTAGGTGTCAAATAGTAGTACCATTAGGTGGTAAAACTAATGTTTTATCATAGATAATCCGCTCTCAAGACCCAAATTTCTTAACGAACAAATTTGTATAGATGTCACCCAGAGACAGTGTAGCTTTCCAACAGTGAAAGAGTTTTTTTTAAATCGGTACAGTAGTTTCGGAGCCTATTCAATATAAACAAACAAACAAACAAATCTTTCTTCTTTATAATATTAGTCTAGATGTAAAATTGACGTTTCAAAAAATCCTTGTAAAACTAACGATTCCAATTGTAATTCGTATTGAACCTTGTGATTTTAATGGTTATATCAATATTTAATTTGCCACGCTATCTCATTGCGTTTGAAACATTAACGGTCTAAAATCTAACGTAAATATTCGTGCTACGGCCACGGTACATTAGTAGATGGCAAACCCTCTTTATAATTAAGAAAATTTGTATTTTCTTTGTAAATTAATGTGAATGTTATTAATTCTTTTGTAAAAATAAATACCTATGCCATAGTAGGTCATGTCACAAAAAACATGTTCCATTATTACACAAAGGTAAATTGGAGATAAGAAGAACTTTGAAAATCACCAAAACAATCGTAGTTACGAATGTTCTGAAAACTCAATAACAAAAGTAACCATATTGAGAGCCTCATGAAAGTCAATCGTGAATTCTTTTCCCATTGTATTTATATAGTCCCCAACTAGCGTTCCCTTTGACAAAGGTAAAAGAGAGATGTTTTAGAAGAAATTCAATAAACACAGCGAACGTTCAATCGACGAGCAGAAACGTGTTTTTGACGCTTTTATTTTTCTTTGCGTGTATATTTATGTTTAAAATGATTATAGAAATCGTGAGATAATAAGAAGCTTCTGCAGGTAATGACCATGGCTTTCAAGGGGATTAATCAATCAATCAATCGTATCAAAGTCATCTTGATAAATCTTATTCCTAGCACCCATGTACAGGCTTTTTCGCATTTTGTACAAGCTTTTGTGGGAAGAATTTGTTCAAATTTCTAAGCTTACGCAAGGGTAGCGCAATGAAATCGTTGACCTGTGTGGGGCCTATTATTAGGCTTTGCGTTTACCGTTACAACCGTTTACAATCTTGCCCTAGCCACTTTAGCGAGGCTGCGACCTTAACCCAGATAGTGCTGTAACCTGTCACCAGGCACTGTATAATTAATCTCAATTGATAATAGACATAGAAATGGTTGCTACTTTTAATTCATTTTAATTTAGTGATATGATTAATTTTTGAAGTAGAACTTCTTTATGCACGCTTGACTGAGTAAGCTGGTGAATGCGTTACGAAAAGAGCGAACGGAAGTTGAGAGGGAGATATTAGTTAGTGAAGATAGAAAGAGAGAGAGTTACGTTTCGTATATTACTGCAGGGGCAAGAAAGAGAGAGAGGTACGAGCACACATTTTCTTTCTCTCTTTCTCTCATAGCCAGTTGATTTGTCGCATATCTCCTATCCCAAATTAGCCTATATTATACAAACTGTAAAAACAAACACTCCTTCATGGTGTTTAATAGGGATCATTTTGCTACAGTTAAAAAAGTATTTACGACGTTTTGTATTTTAAAACTTCGATTTACAAAAAAGTTCAGCTATTCCACAACATATGGCAGGCAACAGCAGAAGTTTTACTTCAGTCGTGTGGTCTAAAGCACACTCGTTTTTTTTATTTTCACTGCGATTTCACATGAGAACACTTACTATTTCGCACTTGAACGCGATTTAACATATTTGAATGAATACGACCTATGCTTTCCAATGAAAAACTAATGATCTGCTATTTAATAGTTTCGAACGGAACCGCCGAAAATGATATGCTATTTAATAGTACTCTCGCAAGAAACCAACCGAAGTGTTACGAAGAGCTATTTCAACGCAATGATTTTTAACAGACTGCGCGAAGGAAAGTTGCACGTGTGACGTATGATTATTATTTTTATATGATTTTTCGTATGCTACTTGTGACATTTGTCATCCCTATTTATTAGACATCAAAGGCCTCTGTTTTTTTAATGCAGGTTTGTATGATTGTTGATATGTATGTTATCAACTTGCGGTTTTTTTTTAAATCAAACCCACCGTCTGGTATGTCCCAATCAGCTTCACTCTCACCGCGCCACAGAAACCATTTTTTTGACTTTTTGTATTGCACCTACAAGAGATACATACAAAGAGAAAATATTTGTTTTTCGTTTGTAATCAACTTCAGAAGACCCGTCACAAAAACCCCTTAAACTTTGCGCCAGTCAGTATCAAGTTTTTTGTTCGATACGATTTTATAAAGTTTAAAAGACCTGTCAAGAAAACAGTTTGAAAACATTGCCATCATTAGAATTTAATTTATGTACAGACTGCTAAAAAGATGAGTGACCAAGCGGAAACAAGTAAAAACACTTTTTTTGTTAGCAAACATCATTAGCCATCGTATGAATCGAGCCACCGTCGAATAAGTCGATCTGATTAAAACAAAACAAAATGAATTTTAATCAGACAACCGATCCATACATAATAAAAGTATTTAAATGATAACACAAAATATTCATTACATTAGGATTAGTATTTTTTTAATACCGTGTTAAATTCGACAAAATGTTATGTTGAATTTAGCACGGCATTAAAAAAAATTCTGGTTCCAAAACCGTTAATTATTCGACAAATTAACCGATCACAAATTAAATCCACGGTACCTACATTAGTACTGATAGACGCAGGTTTTTGGTTTTGATTTCCGATTGGATGAATCATGGAGTTTTTAAGTCCAGAGTGAACAGGTTCTTTTTAGGCAAGCGTGCTTCATCATCGATTACACCATCATTTACCATCAGGTGAAGTACAGAGGTCAAGAGCAAATAATACAACAAAAACGAATTAAGAAACAAATATATATGTAAATAGGCGTACTGATCGCTAAAGAAAGCGATAAGAACATGCCTACGATAAGGCCGCCCATTGTACCTATAATTTAAAAGTGTATTTTTAAAATGTTTATATTTAACTAGCTGACCCGCCCGCGGCTTCGCATGCGTGGTATTTCAATAAAAACATTACCCTCCTTTTGCGCACTCAGGTTAAAAGTAGCCTTGGTCCTTCCCCATGATATAATCTATCTCATTGCTGAATTTCATAACGACCTGTTCAGCCGTTTAATTATGAAATGGTAACAAACAAACTAACAAACAAACAGTTACTTTCGCAGTTATTATGTATGTATTATACATATTAACTTTCCTCTTGAATCACTTTATCTATTGCTGGAAACTACATTAAAATCCGTTGAGTAGTTTAAAAGATCTAAGGTAACAGACAGCGGAAGCGACTTCATTTTATATTATGTAAAGATGGCGTGCAATAAAGGAATTATCTATCTACCTATGATACCAGTGTCTGGTGTACGGGCAGTCTACTCTGCCGGCTATCATTGCCAGGATGGTGTTGGAGCTGGCCTGCAGCCGGCGCACCAGGGACGCGGCATTGACAACTCGTACATCAGGTGGCAAAGTCGACCGTCACTTGTCATTTTACGATGATCGTTATAGCACATTGGTAAAGATTTTTGAATGCAGTCCAATTGATAATAAATTTGAATTATTAGCCAGCTGTTTAATCTATGACCGCCTATTATTATCGATGTGTGAAAGGGTTATTTCCACTAAAGAATTACATCATTTAATATACATAATGTTGTTTTGTCGACAATTTATCGAACGCTCAATGTTGCTTAGGCCACACAATCTTTACTGCACAGCATTGCTGCTTGGTGGCAGGAATAGGTATGGTGGTAGTACTTCCTTGAGCGAGCCCTATTCATATCTTGCTTCATGTTGTAATTATACAGTGGGTTTTGATGAGCCCCCTTGGGGTATTACAATATCATATATTTAACACAATAGACGCTAGCGTAATGGTCAAATATTGGCGTATGACTGCATGGTATAAGTTTAAAACCATTATGACACGTTAACGCATGGACTACTGTTTAACGTTAAAGTTTTTGCTAAGCCCTTAGCGCTTTAGTAGATAATGAACCTAACAGTTAGCGAAATACATTATTTACGCGACATGATACATATTGTATATGCGTTCGCACTGTTGTGGTAGAATTAATTCGAAATTCTCAGTTTAAAATAATATGTGGGCGAATAGCGAGCAATGAACTAAGTGGAACGTCGAAAAAGCCAATGGGAAATGGTTATTTTACCGCGTAACGAAAATATTTCAACATGAATTAAAGTCATTCCGTTCTGATATTAAAACATGTTTGTTTTTATAAACATTCCGATGTTTTGGAAGTGCTTTTTAATGCCACTTTCATTCATGCTAATTTTATGTAAATGACAAATGAGTCGAGTGTTTCAATGAACTTTTTTTAATTAAGTATGTAGGTGCAGACAGCCTCGCTGATTAGTAACTCCCTGCATGTTTAAAGATTGAAATAAAAACTTGTTGAAGGAGCACGATATAGAGGTTCAGAAAAGTCGTTAAGATAAGTATAGTTACAGTTAGGCTATCACAAAAATTATAAGAATTCTTTGAGTTATTGTACAAGCTTTGCTTAGCGTTGTGTGAAAAATCCAGAATTATTTATTTATCATTTATTTACAATGACCCTAAAAAGGGCACTGTGCCTATGAAATATTTAGTAACCTAACAATTGATCACAGATCCTTACCATTTCAGAAATAGTTGAAATAAATACGGTAACGTACGCACAATTTGCTACCAAACATCGAAGGGTTCAATAAACAATTGCTTTACCTACCTTTGATGTGGTTTGCTAAGGATGTCGAGTTACAACGGAATAGATGTGGGGTTTACCTGAAACAAGCAAAGGGAAAATTATAAAATTGAAACTTTTACACAATTTAGATGCATAGATTATACGCCAACAGTTGAGGAGTGACTTTTCAAATTGGGATATTTAAATCTTTATTTGTTCAAAACTTAGTTGGGTACACAACAAGGTAGCCGGTTATGGTAGGTCCGCTATGTTTCGATATATAACCGGAGTACAATTTTCATATACATATTAACTAGTGGTTCACCCCGAACTGAGATCTCGCAAGTCTCTCATAAAAACAACAGTATATATGTACCTAAGTCGTAATTTTTGACTATCAAACTAGTGCCACGAAATATATAACCAAATAACTTGACCTACAGTTTTATTCAAATTACAGGTAACGGGAGTCCATGTAAATTGGTTATCTTTTTCAGGGTAGAAATTGTAGTTATTCTGGATTTCAGACTTTTGTCTATATTTGTGACATTTAAGCTACACGCATACCAAATTACATCACTGTGGGTTCATTGGTGTACCCTGTGAATTTCGTCAAAGTTCAGTTTTTATTATGGCTAATAACTCAAAAACTACAAAAACTTTACTAAAAATAAAAACGGAGTCGAAATGTACCAATGAAGACCTTTCATTTCACGTTCCATTTTACCTAATAGTCTCATTTTGTTTTTTTTTACCCCTCTTGAACCCCAATATATCAATAACCCCTAACATTTTTAGCCATTTTAGTCACACCAAAATTGTGCCATCACTACCTACTCGTACCTATGTATAAAATTTCACGATGATCGGATCAAAGCTTCGAAAGTTATCCTCGGACAAACAAACACACATACAACGCCGATTTGCTCAAGTTAATTTGGAGATCTCGCTTCGCTCGATTAATTAATTAATTTTATACAAACTTATGATAAAAACTGCTTACCACTGGCTAAACTTAGAGCTAATAGAGAGTAAGGTACGAGAGCTTGCTAATTGAAGTTACTGAGCCAGCAACTTTAGTAAATAAATGTTAACTTCAACGTTCGCTTACTCGAGTACTTGCAGGCGAACTTAAATACAAACTTTCTTATCAAAATATATGAATATGGAAGCAAGGGGTAAGAAACGGTTTGTGTTCGATACTAATTCTAATTTACTTTTTATCAGTAAACTTGGGTTCGCTTAAAAGTATTCAAAGCTGTTGTAACTTTGTAACCAAATAGACACTCTATTTAACAAGTTTGTTTAGTTTCTTAACTTTTAACTAACCAATTATTGATAGAAAGAAAACAGGAAAGTTGAATCATGTAAAGACCGTTGCAAACTATCTACAGAAAGCTTAACAGCTCCAGATCACTACCATGCAGGAGTGTCCCCAAAACACTGGCTGCATTGCCCCGCTGAATTGCAATGCTTATGCATTGACCCAGATAAGCGCTAGCACTCGGATCACACGTCGTTTCGACCAGACGCACAGATTGTATCATCTAAGCTTCCGCATCAATCAAAGTCGTAATCTATCTATATACCAAATTCAAACAACAACTCAAAACTAGTAAAAAAAAGAACAATTCAAAACTCTAACGGCAAAGCTGGCCACAATCGCAGTTTCATATAAAAAGTAAAAGTACCTACTTCAAGCTTCAAAGTGGGCCGTTGGCTTTGCGATGTTGCGTGCCAGTTCTGTACAATGGCCCTCGAGAGATGAAAACCATCGATATGGTGGCTAGTGGCCGGAGATATTACGAGACACGATTCCAATTCGAGTGGCTACTAATATAACTCAATTTTAAGAGACCGTTTTAGTAAATTGATTGAAGGAATTGAAAGTATTTAAAATTGGCCTTTCGGCTGGAGCATTTAATAAATAACACTAATATAACTATTAATACGTAAAGAAGCAATACCTTCTCCAAATCAACTTGGGCAAATTGGCGTTGTATGTATGTTTGTTTGTTTGTCGGAGGATAACTTTCGAAGCTTTGATCCGATCATCGTGAAATTTGATACATAGGTGTAGGTAGTGATGGCACAATTTTGGTGTGACTAAAAGAGCTAAAAATGTTAGGGGTTATTGAGATATTGGGGTTCAAGAGGGGTAAAAAAAAAAACAAAATGAGACTATTAGGTAAAATGAGACGTCAAATGAAAGTTCTTCATTAGTACATTTCGACGCCGTTTTTATTTTTAGTAAAGTTTTTGTAGTTTTTGAGTTACCTGCTAATTCATTGTCACCCGAAAAGTAGCGAAAACTAGACTCAATAAAACTTATAAAAAGAAATTCCAAATGTTATTTAAATACCTTTATTTATCGAAGAGAATGCACCAAATATTGCTAAAAATTACAGAGGGACATACTAAGTTACGTATAGTGTCGTCCCCATCCCGCTCGATTGGCTTAGCTCAGAAAATTAACACAAAATCCTAAACAAAAGCGAAATGTTATTTATTGACTGTTATCACAAGGATCGTTTTGAAATGATTTGCTGTGCGTCAAATTCAAGTAAACGCAGCAGACGGGCGTTCGGTTTTTGATTAGACGGTCGGTGTAACGACATACAGTGTTTCTTTTAACTCAAAGATTCACCGACCTCGCCGGCGAGGTCAACGAGTTCTTTCAGTTATTTTATATTTATTTAGTAATACACAGACTTATATTAAAATAAAATACAATAGAAACGCTCCCTGTGCTCACTCTGTGAAAGCAACCACAGCTAACAACAGTTGCCGCCCACACAAGGTACAACCTGAGCATCTTTCTTCTATTCCCCCCCTGGCAATGGCCCAGGCGAGGTTCGTACCTAAGTGGTGCCCTTGCGCTAGTTGCCTCATACAAACTTACTGTCTCATACGCCAGAGGCCAACAGCGAGTTAGTCGTTCAGAAAAAAAATAATGACTATGTTTCGGTTAAATTCGTGAATCTTCATCAGAATGAGTGCGATCCGCTCACCACGTCTCACCTTGCAGAATTTGTGCTTTTAACTTTGGGCTCCTACTATTTCCAAAAGACGATACTAACCGATGGAAATATGGTCTAAAATAAATAGATTGAATTGAATTTAATGTTGTTTTATAACTTTTATCTGGGTGCCAACCAAATATTATCTATCAGAAATGGGTTTTTAAACTTGCGGAATATTTTAATAACTGTTTTGCGGTCGAAGACTGTTTTCATTGAGCGGAAAGTTAGATTGCTTGTCAAAGTTTAGTGAAGGCTTCATCCAATGAAGAAAAATCATGGGCTCTATGACAGATATTTAGAATATCGCCGTACTCGGTATTACAATTTTTGTGAGCATAAATTAAAGTCTTTGTTTTAGTTTAACAGATATCTATTTAAAAACAAAGTACTTAGCTAAATAAGTTGGTTAGAATCTTAATGAAGTTTTGCAGCTTCATCATCATCATGTATTTATGTAAATATAATATGTAGGTATATTTGAAGTATTTAATAATTTTTGTATCCTACTTAAATAGGTAAATATTTAATTTAACACCGCCTCTTCTCACATTTTTACAATACATCAAAAGATTGCTTAAAGCGATATGGCCGTCCATTGTTGGCCCTTTAAGTTTTCTAGGTATTTGTTATTTGGTGTAACGATAAAGAATTATCTATCTATCTATTAAACCAGTCCTAAGAATATCAAGCTCATTAAACAGGTAAGGTACAGTCAGCATCTCAACATTTTAGTTTTCCAAACACAAATACCTACACATCTAGCTATAAATTTCCAGTATAAGCTGACCTCACATTGTCTAGCTTTTCGTAGAATGAGAGGTCAGCTTATACTGGAAATGTATAGCTTGATGTGTAGCCGTGTGTACATACCTGACACCGAATAAAATATTTGTATGTATTGAAAAATAATAGACTGAGAAAAACAAATAGTATACAATAATTTTATATATAATTTACGCTTAACAATAAAATTAACAAAAAAATATATAATTTAGCGCTTTATAATAAAAAAGGCCTTTGCCCAGCAGTGGGACAGTATGGCCTAGTTAAAAAAAAATTAAATTAACAAACAACTAGACACGAGTAAACACAAGTGGCGTCTTATCGTTTAAAACGACCTCTTCCAGACAACCTCCATCATCATTACTAGCCACATCTCGACTTTACTCACTGCCGGGCAGAGGCCTCTCTTTCCCTGTTCTCTTCATAGTCCTTTACCAGCCTCATCGGGGTTAGAGATAGACATTACTTATCACGTTAATTCCTCTGATTTCTAACAGTGGGTTACCACGGTCTGTGATTTTACGGATGATAAGACACACAGCCGACGGCCACAGACAGCCGATGCTAATTCACCATTTCATTACATTTCATAATATTCTCACGGTACGTGTGTATCTGTACAAATCCAAGAAGCGAAGCCATTTTGTCATTTCAAAATGACAAGTGTAAAAGAAAGTAGAAAGAAACCTAGGAGTCTTCAATTAGCGAGTGAATAATTTTCTTATAGGCAAGCGTATACCATCGTAGACTGCATCATCGCTTACCATCAGACAAGATCTTGGTTAAACGCTAGCCTATAATATATTCAAAAAAATACAGAGTCGCGGCGGACGTGTCTTCTATACCACAGACGATACCCTTCCCAGGGTGCGTTGGTGCGGGCTTGTCTGCGTCCGTCTGCATTATCACCGTCCGTTGGAAGTTTGTATGAAAGTATCACATAGAGAAAAGTCGAAGCAATACAAAATTGACCATCCTCTAAAAAGCGATCGTGCGGCCAATGCCATAGAGTGGAGACCACGCACTGAAAAGGGCAGCGTAGGAAGGTCACCCACTAGATGGAAGACGACCTGATAAAGGTTGCTGGGAATCATTGGCGCTGGCTGAAGGCCCAAGATGGGTCACTCTGGAAATCTATAGGGGAGGCCTATGTTCTGTAGTGGACGTCCTGTGGCTGATATAATGATGTTGATGATTAGACTAATCAATATGTCTCCCACACTGTTTCGCCTGTATTTAGTTCACAGCTCGAAGGAAACGCTCAGTCGATTCCCTCTTCAAGTTTATTTTGATTTGTATGGTTATGAGTTCTGCTAACCTTATTTATTCTAGCCTAGTACCTAGTACCTATATTTGTATTATTCCTGTTTGTGTGGTAATTCAATACAGAGTTATCTATCTATCTAACTATACATTCTAATCTCCGAGCTTGTATTGAAGTCGGTCGTCGGACGTCCGATATTAGTACCGTTGTAGACCACGGTAATTGCATAGAATTCCAATGGAATTCTAACTATATTGGAATAGGATGGACGTTGCGGTTACCCGCAATGTCTGGGCCTAATCAGATTTCGTGAAACTTGCGTTGTAGATTTGATGGTATAAATGTATTTTATGATCGTATTCTGTCTCTATTCATCATTTACACAAGTAGATTAAAGACATAAAAACTTACAAAAAGGGCATGCACAAAGGCACGCTTAACCTAACAAGAGTTGTCTAGCAAACCTTTGACGATATCTTTCTGATAATAGTGATATTAAATAACTATAATTATACATTCCTGTAGACTTAAATAAACTTATTATAGGTATAAATATTAATGTGTGCTGCCCATACTAACGGATCCATAACATGGCCCCTTACAACGAAGCATATAATAACACCATCAGAGTTGCTCAAAGAGCAATGGAACGGACCATGCTAGGAATCCACCTCGTCGACGTATACCAAACGTCGAGATTCGACGTCGAACTAAAGTCGAAGTATATGAATCGCGAGGCTTAAGTGGAGACGGGCAGGACACTTGGCTAGGCGGAATGACAACATGCAGGTTGATCAAGGCAGTCACAGAGTGGTGGCCAAGAGATGAACGTTGACCGCAGGGCAGACCACCGGCCCGATTGTCTGACGATCTCATAACGGAAGTTGGACAGCAATGGATGAGACTTTCTCAAGACTGATTGGGCTGGCGACATAGAGAGGAAGCCTATACCCAACAGTGGGTGCTGGAGGCTGGATAGATAGATGAATAGATAAATAATAAATAAATAAATATTGCTGGACATTTCACACAGCGCTATCTAGCCCCAAACTAAGCAGAGCTTGTACTATTGGAACCAGATAGAATACTTAAACACTTCTTTTTTTGTAAATACATACTTATAATACATAGAAAAACATCCAGAACCGAAACAAATATCTGTAGATCATGCAAACATTTGCTCCGCGGTGGGAATCGAACCCGCTACCTCCTGCGTCTCAGCCAGCTATTCGCCCACTGCGCCACGGAGGTCGTCGATATAATAAATATTAAAACATATTAAATATAACACCTACATACTATACATATATTATAATATATGTATAAAGATAGATAGATAGATAATTTCTTTATTGGACACCATTAAATACAAACACATAAAAGAAAATACACTTTTAAATCATAAGATTTTTTTAGAATCCCAAGAACAAGCATATATTACAATTTATAAAAAATATAGTTAATATAAAATAAAATGCTTAATTATATATATAATAAAATCATAATATTACATAAATATTAATATTAAGATACATAATATATATATATATATATATTGTCATACCTACATACATAAATTATAAAAATGTATAAATAAATAAATGGCCTAGTGAGCTATGGATGACAGAAAGTGTTGTCTGACCATGTTTTTAAAGATAGATATACCTACATAATCATAAAATATACTAAGTTACAAGGAAAGATAGTGCTCTTTAACTCTACACTTAAAATAGTGATTGATTTGCGCGAATAGAGAGTATATATTATTTATTTGACACCCGTTTTGTATTCAAAGGAAAAATACAGTGTAATCAAAAAACTCCCGCAAACTTGATCTATTACCGTTTATGTATGCAAAAAAATTAATCCTACTCTGTCAAAATATACGTCACATACATACTACATACTAGAATTCTCCGTCGTGGGCATATCAAACTACTAGTGTGGCTGTGTAGTGTGTACCCGATTTATTTGTTATAAAAAATACGGCCTGTGCTAACCAAATAAATAAATAATGCTGGACATTTCACACAGCGCTATCTAGCTCCAAAATAAGCAAAGCTTGTACTATGGGAGCCAGATAACTGATAGAATACTTATATACTTTTTTTTTGTAAATACATTATAATAATAAATAGAGAAACCACCAGACCCGAAACAAATATCTGTATATCATGCAAACATTTGTTCCGCAGCGGGAATCGAACCCGCAACCTCCTGCGTATCAGCCGGCTATTCGCCCACTGCGCCACGGAGGTCGTCAAATGCGTGCGTTTGCGTGAGGTGAGCGTCGATTGTAGCGATCGTAACGAATGAATGGCATTATCACGCGTGGCATTATCACGCGCACGCGGGCTCGTGGCGTGCGTCTGACGTTCCTTAGGCGGTACCTTAAAAGGCGCGTTCGCGCGATGGCAAGAAACGGGTGCCCTAATAGAACGAGACCCACGTGCGGCGCGACGCAATAGCGTTCGCCTGACTATTTGGCATCAGTACGTTTGATCGCAAGTTTAAGTTCGAGCGGGCAAGCGGTGATCGTGAAAATGTGTTCTATTATGACACCGCCTTAGAATTTCATACATAACAAACGCGTCTTGCACGCTTACGTCACGCACACGCAATCGGTCTGCTAGCATTAACTAGTACAAATCAGAGAGCCAGTTATAGGTTTTCACTTCAAGCAGAAACGTAGCAATATAATATTTAGAGAGCACGCAAACATTTGCCAAGTAGCGGGTATCAAAGCCGCAAACTCTTGCGTCCAAGGTTGCCTTGCTCTGCCCACAGCATTACATAGGGCTGCAATTAGGTCGTTCGTCATATACCTTTAAGTGTACGGGTGCATTTACACCAGAGTTGCGCGAGGTACGACGGTGAGCTTAGTTGAAGTTAAGTTACGTAAATATGTGTCTATTTCCACCAAAGCTAAGCTAAGTGGTGAAGCGACGAGATGAACTGATGAGCTGGCGAGATGTGCAACGCCAGCTAAGTTAGCTCGCATCCTTATCTTCAAGAAGTATGTAAAATAATTAGCTTCGTTAATCCTCTTTCCAAGTTAAGCTATGAAAATCAAGCGATTCTATTGGTGAAAAGGCAGCCTAAAAGTCTATAAAAACCTTACCTATATAGAACCTTGATTCTTTCTTAAAACAACCTTCGTACCGCGATTGTATATTCCAGTAGCTATCTTATATTTACCCCCAGTCGTGTGCCGTTTGAATAAGGACTGAAGGAAGTGGATTCACCCTTTTTAACCCCAATACATTTGGACAACCAATCTTTAGCTAGAGAGCCTGTTTATTGTTAGTAGTTTGGGAATTTATGTTGCAAGTAAATGAAGATGACAGAGGATGAGAAATGCCATCATAGATAAGTTATCATAGAAAGATATATCGTATAGCACGTTATGAAATAATTTATAAAATTAAAAAACCCAAGACCCATAAAAATGTGGCCATCACGGGACGCCTGGCAGATGTAAAACATCTAAATTGATGATTTTTGAAAGAATTTATATTAAAAAAAAACCGTTTACAATCATCTAATCATACGCAAAACGGCCCAACGGACTTCTGACTTGACGGCCCAACGGCCCAATGTACTTGGGCTTCAGAAAAGTTATCAGAAATATCCGTCATTTTACCCCTTTATTTATTACTAGCTGACTAATCCGCAGCTTTGCACGCGTAGTTTTTTAATAAAAACATTCTCCGCAGTTGGGTAAAAAGTAGCCTGCGTCACCCGGGGATAGTGTAGCTTCCAAACAGTGAAAGAATTTTTTAAATCGGCCCAGTAGTTTCGGAGCCTATTCAATACCAACAAACAAATCTTTCCTCTTTATAATAATACGAAGTTTTTTGTAGATTTTGATATGTTCTTTAATATTGTAGAACATACTTTTGTTCTATCATCAACAGTTTCCGCAGTGCATGCGATGAAAGACGTTTTAGGGCACTTTTTTACACCTTGGGTTACGTTACTTAAGTTTTAGTAAGGATCCCTAGTTTTTTCTAGCAATAAATATAGCCTATGTCACTCAGGGTAAACGTAGCTTTCTAATGGTGATAGAATTCTTGAAATCGGCACAGTAGTTTTTGAGTTTATTCATTACAAACATACACACAAAAATACAAATCTTTCCTCTTTATACTCGTAATATAAGTATAGATTTGTCGCCTAATTGGACTTATTATTTATTAACTCATTTATTTCGGAACAAGTCCATAGGTACATTAGATTATTATACAATTAATTAGAAGTTATACAATAAAAAAATTACACACACTTAAAAAACCAACATAACTTTACAATAAAATATAATTATGCCGTCACCGCATAGCTAAGAACTACCACAGTTAAACTAAATTTCCATAAAAAAAAAATTCGTCCGATTGGTTCTTCCATTTGAGAACTAAAATTTTTTAAGTAAAAACTTGTTTAAGCACATTGGGCATAGTGGAAACTTTTTTAGGTGCATTGAGCATTTTTTGAGATGGGTAAAAACCATTGAACTCGCGACACTGTTACCGACACCTGTCACTGACTGTTACTGACATTCTCTTTGGTTACTGACACCTCTGTATATAAGTTGTATCTGTAGTGTAGTCTGCTTTTATTCAAGTTTTCACTTCTGTCGGCACTCCCAGAGTGCCACTTTTTTATACTTTATAGGCTTGCGTTTGACCACGATCTCGCCTAATGGTAAGTGATGATGCAGTCTACGATGGTCTTGCCTAGAAGAAATATATTCACTCGGCGACTTGAAGACATGCAGGTTGTAGTTATCAGGAAACACAGACTCCGGCAAGGCATTCCACTCTTTGGCGGTGCTCATAATATAGGTCGATGAGAACCGCTGTGTGCGAATGGAAGGTATTTCAACCAAGCAATGCCACAGACAGACAGACATAGACGTCTAATTTATACACACCCCTCGTTTTGCGTAGGAAGTTAAAAGATAAGTTAAGAAAATATATATTTATTGAATTACCACACAAACAGAAATAATACAAACATAAGTACTAGGCTAGAATAAATCAGGCAATTCAGTGGGCGGCCTTATCGCTGAAAGCGAACTCTTCCAGGCAACCTTTGGCTGGAGCGAAATTTACGAAGATACGGAGTGCGGTGTACTTTGGAGGATACATTTAGGTACACATTTCTTAGGTACCTATACTAAAAAATATGATAAAGTTTTAATCCTATTTTTTTTTAATTTAAACAGACTGTATTAATAATAACTAAACTCCTAACCAATCCTATAATGGAAGCGTATGCACCACAGCAGACCTTTCGAGTCTCCGCCGGATACTCGTTTGCAACGCTACAATTATTCTATATTCAAACAAACCCTATAGTCCTGTAAAGAAAGTTTATTGTATTGTTTTGAAGACTGATTAAGCTGAGAAGTTGGTATAAGTGCTGGGTAAGCCTACTCTTTAAATTCCTATCCTATAGTCCACTACAGTACAGCGGCGCGTTTTTTACAAAGCTAACAAAATGCCGCAGTTACGTTTTATGCACAGCTAATGATAGATAGCGCTGTGTAGAATGTCCATAATTATTTAAGAAGCCGGCGAACCCCGAGCGCAACTTCAATTCGGCCGCGTCAAAAACTTCGGTCTGAATATCGTTATCCCTGTTTAGTAACGAAGTTTAGCTACGCAGAGCGACAGTGATAGCAATAGAACGATTCTTTTAATTAGATTTTGACCGTGTTCCGTAATACCAAAAATGATGACTGAAAACTTATTGTACTTTTCTCATTGTGTTGTTATTCTGTAACTAGACGATATAATCTATGTTCCCATGACTAGAATACGTAAGATGTTGTTGTTTTTAATACGAAACATTTAGGTTGAAAACAGGTCTTTTATGATGTAAAAACATGCAGAATGCGATACGTTTCTATTTCATTTTAGGTAAGTATTTTGATCTAATATATGGTTGGGAACCTAGATAAATACTATTCAAATTAAAGTAATACCTTATTTAGGTAGAAATATGCTCCAATTAGAAATGATCTTAGTAGTACGTGTTGTATGGGCGATTCCCCTCCGGTCTCCCCTTAATGCTGCATATTATCACCAGGCTCTGTTTAAATCTTCTTCAATTGATACGAGTATATACCTATAAGGATGCCAAATTAATTTATGATATTCTCATAAATAATTCATTACCGAATGAAAACCACCCAAAAAGCAATTTACTCCTTTATGACAGATGATATATAATATTTAGTTAGTCTAATAGAATGTATATAGAACCATTCGCGGGCTGAATAAATCTGCATGAGCAACTTGCGACCGTGGCTGGCTGAACACACAGCTAAATCACTGAATGGAACATTTGGGACAAACAACACACTGCTTATATTACTAACACTTGCCGCTAAACAAGGTCTCAAATACACGGTGTCCTTTAAATCACTGTTTTCCCAGAACAAACGTTGTTCAGACCATGGTTTACTAACAATTTATAACATCAAAATAAAAAACAAAACAAAATCAGTCTTTGAAAAATATAAAAAGTTGCGAACTTAGAATGTCTATTTTAATGTTACGCCCTACAACATAGTTAGCGCGCTGAGACCGTTAGCTACCAGTAGAGGCATTCTGTATAAATCAAAACATCAACTCGAATTCACCGAGTGATAAAATCTCCCTTCGAATAAATACCCTCTTCACCTTGAATCGGCATTCTGTATAAGTTTCGGCACACAAATGAAGTGTGGTGAGTTTTGGAACGAGATAAGGATTGAATCTACGCGTTACACTAACAGTCTTAAATCGAGTAAATTTATTTTAATTGTTTACTCAAGTAAACAGAAATAATCACGGTTTTTCAATATGATAAGTCTTTAAAATAGCAAAGTCTACATTATTTGTTGCTTAAAAGTGTTTAAAATAAACATTGAAACGTGTTGTTTTGTCTTTATAGCCTATGACCCATTTGCCTTTTATTTTTTATCTATGGTCAGACTGACGCCGCGTTTGTTTGACGCTGTTTGTTTATTGTTTACAAGTGCGTAGCTTACTGCTTTCTTTGGATTTAAAGATAGGATTGTCTCTAATTCAGTGACTTTATTACAGAAAAAATTAAATAAGTACGACACAAGATATGATAGGTACATTCTATGTCTATCAACAACAATAATCATGTCAGAAAATGTATTTCTGTTTTAGAACACAACGGCTGACCCAAACTGCATTCCTGGCACATCTTAACCATCAGCGAGGCAAGGTTATATGCCAGATGTAAATATCCCATTCCAATGTTATTGCAAATTACTATAATCACTTTTTATGATAACATGAATATTAATACCTACAATGTTTCTAGGTGTCCAGACAAACTGTGTCAGGAGTAACTTCACCAGCTAGGACTCCACCAATTGTGACTGAAACCCCTGACCAAACTACGCCTGCCAGGCAGTGTGTTTATCCCATACGGACCTCTTCTACCCCACAGTACCAACATACTCATGACTCTCCATGTGCGAGCCAGCGGCCACTTCGCAAAACAAGTAATTATCATAATTTTTATTTTTTGTTCAAAACTATGTAAAATGTTTTTAAAAGAGCGACTTAATGCCAAAATGCTTTAATTAATTGCGGGAGTCTACCAATCCGTACTATATCCATCCATATACTATTATTATAAATTCGGAAGTTACTTTGTCTGTCTGTTTGTTACGTTTTCATGACTAAATGGCTGAACCAATTTCGTTGAAATTTTGTATACTTATCAAGAGATTAAAACAAATGCTACTTTTTACAGAAGGAGGGCAATGTTTTCATTGACAAACCGACACGACCGAAGCCGGGGGCGGAAACTTGTGTTAAATAAAATTGTAAAAAAATTGTTACAGCTCCACGTCGCCGTAGAGGGACGTTATTATCAGCAGACTCGCCACCATCATAGCGCCTATCTCAGTTGGCCAGTATCTCAGACCGGTTTCTGAGAGTAGAAGAGCAGCGGCTACAGCTAGATCGCCAAAACACCGATCTTCTGGGGACTAACTGAGAATGCTGCAAAGCAGGATGGAGCGAGAGTCCGTGACAAATAGTGCCATCGCTCAGGCGCTATACTGTATTGGGGAGCGATTAAAAATTATTAAAAATGAAGTGAATAGAAATTAAAGGCTTTGTTTATATAACTTTTTGTTTTTTATTTAATAAAAAATAGAATAGCATAATATTTTATTTCAGACAGTGTCCATACAAATGAAAAATAATAACAGTCACAAATAAACATATGCCTTAAAATAAAATAGAATAGGAACATACCATTAAATTGGAAATTGTAACAGTTACTTGCATAAAATTCATATAAAATTAAAAACATGTACTTATTAATTATGTACCTACATGATTTGAATTGCCTGTAATGATCCCCAACCAGTGCTTCTGAATAGGGCAATCAAAACGCCATCACACTATATTATAAATGTGAAAGTTTGGATGTTTATTTATTTATTTGTTTGTTACTCAATTACGTCGTAACGGCTGAACCGATTTCGATGAAATTTGGTATATACGTAGATTATAACCTGGATTACCACACAGGCTACCTTTTATTCCATAAATCTGTTACTTTGGGATAAAAATGGGGTGTTATTTGGGTAACCGACTGGATTTCCAGCAATAAGCTATCAATCAACTCCTCTGATAGTCGGTATAATGCGATATAGGTAGTCCTTGTTCCTGTTAAACACTAACTCTTCGCAATTCTTCAGCCTGGCGTCGACTGGTATGATTATCTATTGCATAGGCTTCTTCCAACAAATTCATAATATTAAATAACCGAGACATTATCAATTACAATCACAGAACTTGAACAATACGTATTAATATAAGAGTATTTAATTCACTAAAATAGACACATGAGTTCAATTCGATCGCTCCTTTGTTACTTTTTATTTGACAAGTGGATTCGAGTATCACGCATCGAGATGACTGGGGAATTACTTTACAGAATGCCAACTACTCGCCATTCGTATAGACGTAATGTCGTAATCTCGCTCATATTAGTTCATTTCACTACCACGTTTGGCAGTGAGGCGCCACTGATGTTATCGAGTTTTACTGAATACAAAAATTTAATCTCACCGCGGATTCAGCTTTTCGAGGTTCGAGATTTGTTTACAGAATGCCTCTACAGGTACCTATCTAACTAAGGAGTAGGTGATACGCTACGGCTAGCGTACCCATGAACTTTATGTCACGGTTAGTATTTGAACAAAGTTAGACTTATTTGAGAAGGTCTAGGTTTTATTTTTTTATTCTCTTATGTGATGCTATAAACAGTTATAAGACCATGGTCTAAGTAACGTTTGTTCTGGAAAAACAGTGATTTAAAGGTTTTTTATGTTTCACTACTACCTCACTTGATATTAAGTGATGGTGTGGTCGATGACCGAAACATGTTTGCCCAGATATAACCTATTCACTTTAGCTTTGACTCCTTGGATTTTTAGACTCGGTGTTGTGCCCTTCGAAGTGTATATCATGCTTGTAGTTCATAAACGATCAGCTAGGTTGAACAACGTTCCGCGCAGTTATCACTTGAAAGATTATAGGTCTTCAAATTGTCAATAAACTGAAAAGCATTTCGATACTTTAGTACCTAATGTTTACTCGTAAGTATGACTTTATTAATCAAACCTCTATTATTTTGTTATGACATGTGCTTCTGATTGTACATAAGTAGATTAGAAAAGTCTTTATTGCACTAATAAAATAATACATAAGTATATGCAAACTTATTTATGTGATTTTTTTACTCTAAATAAATATATATAAATATATTACTGGATATTTCATACAGCGCTATCTAGCCCCAAACTAAGCAGAGCTCGTACTATGGGAACCAGAGATAGGTAACTGATAGAATACTTATATACTGTTTTTTTTGTAAATACATACTTATAATACATAGAAAAACATCCAGACTGGGAATAGATAATGCAAACATTTGTTCCGCAGTGGGAATTGAACCCGCTACCTCCTGCGTCACAGCCGGCTATTCGCCCACCGCGCCACGGAGGTCGTCTTGTATTATCTTGTACTTTGTATATTCAATATGATAATATTCTGTAAAAACTATGGCCTTTCCAAGTATACAAACAATGTATCTTTATGGAATAATAAAACTTTGATTTGATTTGATAACCTAATGCAAAATGTTTCGATTGGCGCACATTTAATATTGTAAGAACTCGGGCTACCGACGAACAGAAATGTAAATCACTTCTTCGTCTTTAGAATCACTCAGTGACCAACTCATTTAACATTCTAGATAGTATATTTTTGACAGGTAAACGCAGGAAACTAGGCAGTGAGTACGAACTAACCGTACTAACACTAGATTTTGCAAGTGACTATACTCAAATGCTGCGATCGCTTCTAGAAGCGAGAAAACGGGTCGTTCGCTCTGAAGACAGCAAATGCGTGTGGTGTACTTACCCAGACACTCGCCATCGAACCGAAATCTGTATTGTTAAATGTTGGGCCAAATTTTATTTTTCTATTATATGTATTGTTTAGAGCGATCAAAGAGCGATGGAGCGCAGCATTTTGGGTGTAAAGCGGTCGACCGGATTCCAAACTCCTGGCTGCGCTCGAAGACCGGCATCGCTGGCGTGGGCATCAAGGCTGCAAAGCTGAAATGGGACTGGGCGGGTCATGTCTCCCGTATGCAACCCGATAGGTGGGCCAAGAAGACAAGCATATGGACTTCTAAAGACGGAAAGCGACGCCGAGGTAGGGCTAAAAAGCGCTGAAGCCATGACTTGGACGTCTTCCAAAGAGACTGGCGGGATATGGCTCTAGACCGCGATAAGTGGAAGGAAGAGGGGGGAGGCCTTTGCCCAGCAGTGGGGCAGTAAAGGCTAGTAAAAAAAATGTATTGTTTGGGCTTAGACTTGCAAATACTAGTATCGGACCGGAAGCGGCAGCGCCCGCGCCTGAGTGCGTTTCCCCGCCTCACTCACTCGCGGTCACTCGGTTTAGCGCGCGCTCGAGTCTTTTGCTTTTGTTATATTTACTGTGCTAAATCGATTATATTTCTATTTCATTCTCATTAAATTCACTAGTGCTCTCTAAAATAATCGCAACCTCGACCTTCGCAACTATATCTCATCGCATGTGTGATCGAAGCTTAGGACCTATAAGTATTGTTACGCCGAGGCTGTTACAGAATAAGTAATAGTAAAGCAATAGTCGGATTCTCGAAGTTATACCTACTGTGTCACAGAATAGGTAACACTTGGTATGGAATATACCTACATACCACGTTTTTACTTAGTTGCACATATTAAGATATAGCAGTCAATCGAAATACCTACACTTTTCTAGTAAATAGTAGAAACATCTAGAAGATCCTGGAAATAATGCGTGGTATAAATAGTGCGTAGAGACGCTCGAGGGGGCAGTCTTGATTTGGCGATACGTGCGAACATTTCGGTGACTTTTAGTGGTTTATTGTGTAACAGTGGTGTGATTTAGTGTGTTGTGAATCCTAGTGATTAAGTTCATGTATTTATCATTTCAGTGTTGAATAAAAGTGTTATTTTGGTTAGATTCATTTTAATTATTTTATCCCGAACCCTCAGCTTGTAACAGTATCATAGAAACTTACCTAGCATTTTTCATAGGAACTTTACCATTCCCGTATATAATGGGACATTATACTACGTGTTTTGACATGTACGACATTAAATGAAAACACGGGTAGGAGCAATGGCTATAACTAATGACTATGACTAATCACAATAGTACTATAGAAGTATAGAAAATTTAATATTTTCAACAAACATTATATCAAGTCCTAAAATACCAATAAAACAGCCTATATAAAATTGGCAAACAAATCATATTCATTTATCATCATCTATGTCAAGTAGGTATCTGTAAAACTGACAAGCGGCATCGTCGCAAAGGCGCCGCCGCTTTACGTTAAAAATTGTTTATTGGAGATGTATCGATCTCTAAAATCAGTTAATACGATTCCGGATGTGTGTTTTAAATTATTGTTGTACATAACAAAACAGGTTGTATAATACAAAAATAAAATAAAATAAACTGGCGTTTAACCCCGAACTGAGATCTGGCGAGAGAGTGGAGAGAGAAAAAAATATTATAATTGTAATCTTTGACAATGAAAATAGTGCCACGAAATGCATAACTAACTTACTTGACCTCCAATTTCATTCAAACTACAGATAATGGTAGTTAATTTTTTTTTATTACTTTTTTGAGGTAGAAATTGCAGTTATTCTGGATTTTAGACTTTGCCCTATATTTGTGTAACTAAAGCTACACACATGTCGAATTTCAGCGCTGTGGGATCACTGGAGTACCCTCTATATTGTTTGTATTGGATTATTGTATTTTGTCATTGTTCAGTTTTTATTATGGGTTATAAATAAAAAACAGCAAGGTTTAAACTAAAAATAAAAACGGAGTCGAAATGTACTAATGAAGACCTTTCATTAGATGCCACTTGACCGGATAGTCCCATTTTTTTACCCCTCTTGAACCCCAATATCTCAACGCCCCGACATTTTTAACTCAGTTAGTCGCACCATAATTGCGCCATCACATATGTACCAAATTTCACGATGATCGGATCAACGCTTCGAAAGTTATCCTCGGACAAACAAACATACATAAATATATACATACAACGCCGATTTGCCCGAGTTGATTTGGAGATCTCGCTTCGCTCGATCAATTAACATTATCAGTAAACAGTCAAAGTAAAAATCTTTTATTCATTAAAATCTCAAGGATTACTTTGAAACGTCAATTTTACTGCCTGCTCCTTCGCGACCAAGCCAGGAAAGAAAGGCAAGAAACAAGTTTTTTGTTGGTTATTTTTTTTAATGATCCTTTTACAATACATAACAATACAGAAAATAAATTACGTCTAAATTGTAACATTTTGAACGAGTTGGTGCAATTTCAATCCCAAGCAACTCTATCATCTAAATAATCCGATATTTTATAGTAGGCTTTTTTATAAAGATTTTGTTTAATTTCGTTTTTAAATTTGTTAATTGTCAATTTTTGTACATCACTTGGGAGTTTGTTATAAAAGCGAACATCTTACCATTTAAACGATTTACTAATTTTATGGAGTCTACAAGGGGCAACAGCGAGTTTACCTTTATTTCTAATATTAAAATTATGATTATCGCAATTTTTCTTAAACAAATTAATATTTTTGTGAACATACATCAGATTTTCATAGATGTATTGACAAGGGAATGTCATAATATTTATTTGTTTAAACTTATTGCGTACATCCGTTGTACAGCGTTGATCCGATCATCGTGAAACAGTACGTGAACAAACTCATTATAGCTTCTGTACTTCAAAAACGAAATGTTTACTTGTATATTGATTTTCCTGGAAAATTAATATGTTCCTCGCCAAATTGCTGGCAAATTAAGGAGAATACGTTTACGTTCAGGTTAGCATCGTATTATCATTTTACCGTTTATAACTTTAATTACCTGAAAATGAAATGAAATGAAATGTTTTGAAAACATGCGAGAGTAATTAAACTATGCACGGTGAAACCTAAACAAAGATCTTGCAGTAACTGGAGTTTTTTAATCTATCCCACTGCTGGTAAAAGGCCCCCCTGAAAAGGTCTGTTTTCCAGAAGACAACAATCTGGGCCTCTATAAAGCAAGGGTGAATCGATGTCTTTTAGATCTTCGTGCTCCATCATGCCTTACGATCAGGTGAGATTGTGGTCAAAAAAGTGATACAAAAGTCCATATGCAAAGCGTATCTTCTTTGGCCTTCCACGGCTTGGCTTTCCATTCCACCCATCAGTAAAATTGTTCAAATTAATTTAATCATTTGACATTTAAAATAAAATCTATTTAATAGTAAATTAACTATCAGATAACCAGCCCATCGCCGCTCATACTCATTGAAAATAAATGAAGGACTGCCACTGTTTCTACCTGTTTTTCAGATGTCCAGAAGCAGACGAACAGTAAAAGAAACCTATTGGTTCTTTGAAAACCAGCCTCCGCTAGAGACAGTAAAAAATGTCTTCCTTTAAAAATATCTCAAAGTTAATTCTTCGATGATATCTCTAGAAATATGAAGGTACGAACAATTGGCAGTACATAAGGTGCCTCCAAGTTCATACCTTTCCAAAGCTTGCTTTAAACAGTCGACATTCGTGTATTTTTACAAGAAATCTGAACATGCCACAGGCACCCACCAGTACCCAGAAACTTTACAATTTAAAACCATTTCTCTTTGTTTCGTATCTGTTTACGCAACAAAATATTTTTCATTACATCGGTCGGTTTATTTAATTCATCTCGCAGTTTGTTCTCCAAAACATACTTTTTAACTTGTAAGATTGAGATAAATTTAAGTGGCCATCTAAAGTAAAAATAAAGGTGGAATAAACTGTTATATATATTTGGAAAGGATCAAATATAGAAGGAATGGAAGAAGGGAAGGGAGGCCTTTGCCCAGCAGTGGGATCCAGCGGGCTCTTTAGATTAGATTAGATTAGGATCAAATATGTTGCAAGTTTGATATAAACTGAAGGAACTTAAAGAAAAAGTTACAATCATTGCAGGAACTAAGCGCTGGTTTCTGTTTATATATTTTGACTACATCCATGGTGCAGTGGGCGCACAGCCGGCTGAGACGCAGGAGGTTCAACTCCCGTCGCGAAACAAATGTTTGTTTAATAAACATATATTCATTACACAAACAATATAAAAAGTTACCTAGTTCCCATAGGAAACTTTGCTTGGTCGAGCATTATTTATTTATTTTTGCTACAAAATGTGATTATGCGACAATAATGAGACGTCACTACTGTTCAGTTATTGATTGATTGATTGAGAATACTTTATTGCACTTAGAAAACTAGTACAAAGGCGAACTTAATGCTAAAGAGCATTCTCTTCCAGATAACCTTTGAGTATTGTAGATGTATAAAGATGTGTAGGTAGTGCATAGGAACGGGAACTAATAAAAATTTGCACAGGACTAATAGAAATAGCATAGGTACATACTACATAAATAAACCTACTTCAATACTTTATATCATAGATTAAACTATATAAATATCAAATGAAAATACATACATAAAAAAAATTTAAAATATTTTATTTAGCAACAAAAAACACACCTTATGACTAATAATTTTAAAACAGATAATTTTTAAATCAACTTATTGGTGAGAGGGCTTAATAACTAAAAGGTTTAGTCGGTGGTCTTCACACTAGGCCAAGCCTGTATCGCGAAGACCTTGAAATTCTTATATAGATTATTCAGTTGTTTACACCTCGGACTAATAAATTAAATTAATAATGTTTGAAATATATATACAGTTTAACATAACAATTGAAAACATATACACTGATAGAACATTATCGAAAATTATCGACAGTTCTTTTAAATTCAAATCAAGACTAAAGGAGCTTTTGTTGAAAGGGTGTTTCTATTCAGTTAATGATTTTATGACTTGTCATAATATTGAAGTCGTTTTTATTATATAGATTTGAGTTAATGGTCAATTTAATTAATTTGTGACATGTTTGTATTATTAATTAAATAAATAAATATGGCTGGACATTTCACACAGCGCTATCTAGCCCCAAACTAAGCAGAGCTTGTACTATGGGTACCAGATAACTGATAGAATACTTACATACTTTTTTTTTTTTTTGTAAATACATACTTATAATATATAGAGAAACAACCAGACACGGAACAAATATCTGTAGATCATACAAACATTTGTTCCGCGGCGGGAATCGAACCCGCTACCTCCTGCGTAATATTATTAATTCCTTAGTAATATTATTCTAAATCATTTTTATTTTATATTCTTTGATGACTATTTTTCATTTGACTTTTCTTGACATTTTTATACATAGGTAAGTAGACATTTGTTTTATTTTATTATTTTTGACATGTATGTGATAATTTTAAAATTTTAAAATATTGTAACTTGTAATTAGGATGCCATTTCAAACACAATTATATAATTGTTTATGAATAAATAAATGAAATGAAATGAAAACATAACAATAGAAGATCTATTAAACAATAGATTATCTAGTGAATCTCTGAACATTTGTATAGGATTTGAACCACCTTGAAGCGCGTCACATACGGTGCAGATGCTATAATATTTTATGTTAAGATTAAATATCGCTTGCCATGCAATCCAATGGACCATCACACACGGCGAAGATAACATACTTCCATTGGATTGTATCATCATCATCATCAGCCGGGGCGCGTCCACTGCTGAACATAGGCCTCCCCCTTAGATCGCCACAACGAGCGGTTGGTAGCCTTTTGCGCCCAACGGTTTCGCCCCGCGATTCTTACTAGATCGTCGGTCCACCTTGTGGGGGGGCCGCCTTGTTGGATTGTAAGAGTAATATTTATACCCGCCCGCAGCTACGCACGCGTTCAATAAAAACATTACTTTCCTTCTGAGCAGTCGAGTAAAAAGTAGCTTATGTCCCAATTCCGGTTATAATCTATGTGTATACTAAATTTCATCGAAATCGGTCTAGCTGCTAGTCATGAAAACGTAAAGAACAGACTGAGAGACTAGAGTTAATTTTTTTTTATTGATGATAGCCAAGCGCTTGACCACTACCTCACCTGATGGTAAGTGAAGGTGTGATCGAAGATGGAGCACCTCTTCACTCTGGACTTGAAGACTCCAAGATTATACTGGTTTGGAAAAACATACGCCGGAAGTGAGTTCCACTCCTCACTTGTGCTTACAAGAAAAGTTGAAGCAAATCGTTTGGTACGGCAAGGTGGTATGCCGACCAGGTATGGGTGGTACTTCCCGGTTCGTCTGCTTGTCCGGTGGTGGAAGGGGGAAGGAGGGATAAGGTCATGAAGATCTTGCGCACATTCACCAAAATGTATCGTGTAAAAAACTGAAAGTCTGGCTACTCGGCGTCTGTGCTCTAGACTTTGTAAATTGGCTTCCACTAGTGAGTCATCACCAATGAGTCTAGCAGCACGTCGCTCAATCGAATCAAGGGCTTCAAGCTGGTACTTGGCTGAGTCATCCTAGAGATGGCAGCAGTACTCCATACATGAGTGGACTTGTGCTTTGTAGAGACTGAGCAGCTGTCCCGGTGAGAAGTACCGCCGAACCTTAGCTAGGATGCCCAGCTTCATAGCAGCAATTTTGGCCCTGGATTCAATGTGCGAGCCGAAGTTCAGGTTGGATATGAGCTCAACGCCCAACAAGCTCAGACTTTCAGAATTTATAATATTATAATGCATTTAAAATATTAGTACTATGGACTAGCTGACCCGCCCGCGGCTTCGCACGCGTTTGTTTATAAAAACACTAGCTAGCCAATCTGGCGTAGTTTTTAAATAAAACATTACCCCCCTTCTGCGCAGTTGGGTAAATAGTAGCCTATGTCACCCGGGGATAGTGTAGCTTTCCAACAGTGAAAGAATTTTTTAAATCGGTCCAGTAGTTTCGGAGCCTATTCAATATAAACAAACAAATCTTTCCTCTTTATAATATTTGTAATTATAAAAACATTACTCTACTTTTCATTCTAGTCGGGTAACAAGTAGCATATGTCTCAATATAGGTCATAATCTATTTGTATACCAAATATGAAAATATTAATTTTCAGATCCCTAACTCGAGGAATTTTTAATTCCTCATACAAACTTTCAACCACTGTTTCACCACTTCAAGATTATTTTTTGAGACAAAAGGAAGCCTATGCCCTTCTCCAGCAAGATATAAGCTATCTTCTTGCCGAATTTCACAAACAAACAAACAGGCAGAGCTACTTAAGCATTTATAATGTTAGTATGGACATAAGTATGGATAAAAACTGTAGCATCTTCATCGTGAGTGATAGGCTCGTCTGACATTTTGCTCTATTCTTCCATAGAATCTATGGTATCTAATAGCGATCATGGTACTAGAGAGCACATCACTAGCTGCAGGACAGAAGCTCACCTGTTGCGGCGCGCGCACATCGACCGGCGCACACCGATTGTCGCGAAATGTGGGTCGACCTAACTGATTCAACAATCTGGGATAGACTGCTGGGCAAAGGGGTAGTGGGTGCAGAGGTAGTAATTACAATACCCTACGGCTGGATTGACTTCAATCCCTGAAGACTACCACCATATGACGACCTCCGTGGCGCAGTGGGCGAATAACCGGCTGAGACGCAGGAGGTAGTGGGTTCGATTCCCGCCACGGAACAAATGTTTGCATGATCTACAGATATTTGATCCGGGTCTGCATGTGTTTCTCTATATATTATAACAAAGTAATAAAATAAAACAAAGTGTATAAGTATTCTATCAGTTATCTGGTTCCCATAGTACAAGCTCTGCTTAGTTTGCGGCTAGATAGCGCTGTGTGAAATGTCCAGTAATATTATTATTATTATAATTATTATACCGGGGAAGTATACTACCTATTTCTGCCGATAAGCAGCATTACTGTGTTTCGGTCTGAAGGGTACGGTTGCCGGTGAAATTACAGGCACTTGAGGCTTTACAACTGTATGCCTCAAGTTGATGGACGCAGGGCAGTGTATCGTAGGGCACGTATCTAAGATGCGTGACCTACGAGGCAATAGGTAACTTTGTTATAATATATGGTTACGACTTAACATCAGGTGGGCCGATAAGCTCGTTCCATCTCCAGGTCGAATAAAAAAGTCTACTTTTTAATCTTTGGATAGATTGGGTCCTGGAGATAGTATTCACGCTAGGTTTTCTCTATAGCTTGGCTTGCATGAAACCAGTTGGCAAAGATTGCTTTAAGACACACTTTAAGTTAAGTGTGGTATTTTGGCAATTTTTATCAACAAAGAAGCAGTGCGCAACCTGTAGCCTGTGCTTGGAGTATCCGGCCTCAGAATACAGAAAAAACCAGAAGCCGTCTTCAGCTGTGATTGCAAAGCGTGTGCTGTGTCCATAAACAAAACACGCGTCCCGCGCCCTTTTCACCCCCACCCGCGTAATGTTGCTAGCTTAGTCATTATTTACACGTTTTGGGACTAATGTTTTAGGTAAGATACAACTAATTAAATACAAATGATCTAATATTACACAGGTATCACAGGTATATTTTATATCTGCGTATCTGACTAGTACTAATAGGATTGCCACACAAAAATTATAATAATTACTACAACTATTTTACACAGGGTTATCTGCTTGCGGTGTACTAAGACGAAAAAGGGTTTATTGTTCTCATTATTACGAACAACTTTTACCATGGGGGCAACGAAATTTTAATTGCAAAAGAAAAATCCGCTGTTCCAAAATAAATGTTTAATGAGACGCCTGGCAAAATGTATATCTCATCTCATCTTATGGAACAGCTGATTTTTTTCGTAATTTAAGTGTCGGTTGGCCCCATAGTAAAAAGTTGTTCATAATAGTAAGTAAAATGGCCCCTCTTTCGGCTTAGCACACCACAAACAGATAACCCGATATACTGCTCATCAATATTAAAACTAACTTATGTACCTAATAATCTGATTAATTTTAAAATAAAACTAGGTTTCGTAAGTTTTTTTAAAAGTAGTTGAACAAAAGATGTTTGTTTTTATGTAGGTACAGAATATTCCCCTAATAGTATGCTAACTGTTTAAGTGATTGCCAGTAACGCTTTATTACTTTTTTTAAGCTGGTCATAATGTACTTTTAACAATAATATAAATGAAAACTACAACTAAAAAAAGTTTTCATTCTCAGAATTGTAGAGTAGAGAAAATAATAACTCGCAATTTTTGGCAACACCAGCAAAATGGAGGTATCATTAATTACGGCAATTTTACAAACGCAAATGCGCTACTTACGTATAAAATATGTTCCCATTTAGTTTTTATTTAGCCCAGCTAAGTTTTTACTCGTTGGGACGACCCATGGGGCATAATTTAATTAAATTTAACACTGTAAAACACGTCACGCGTGACGACGGGCACAGAGTAACTAATAGCGTTCGCTTAAAACTACTCTATTTTGGAGTAGTTTTTGACGCTTCCGTATTAGGCGCGTTCACGGCTTCTGTTTTTTTCTGTATTCTGAGTATACGGAATTATTGTCTTTACTTGTGAGAAAAATTACTCTACTACATTTTATAAAATAAAACATAAGTTGGCAAAGGCTCAATACACAGCTTTTCACACACAGTTTTTCTTACAAAATAAATCAGAAAATAAATAAATTTCAATTTATAGCCATTTTGTTTCAGTATCTCTATTGGATTCTATTGGATTAACACGTCTATAAAACGAGCACATAAAAATCTAACGGTACACACAGCTATAAACCGTATCTTATGAAATGCGATCAAATAATTTATACTTTGTCGACGTGCCAGCCAGTATAAACCCAGTCGGTTTAAACTGCCTGTGAACCGAACAATGGCAACGAAAACAAGGTTTTCGTACTGTGGTTCGGCATAAGTCTGCACAATGCGAGGAATAAATAAATAATGCTAGACAATGGATAAAGCGGTATCTAGCCCCAAACTAAGAAAAACTGGTACTATGGAAACTAAATAACAGATAAAATACTTATATATTTATTTTTATGTAAATACATACCCTTAACATACAGAGACAGAATTAGACTAAGAAAAAATATCTGTAGATCATGCAAACATTTGTTCAGCGACGGGAATCAAAACCGCATCCTCCAGTGTCGGTACGGCGAGACGCGACGCGACGCGAAAAGCGACGACGCGACGGCGACCGACACGCAAGCCGCTACTTGAAGTTTGTGTGTGAAGGTGTTTTTTACAAGCTTTTAATTAACTTGCTATGTATGTATGTTTGTCCGGGTGGAATCTTGCAACTGAATTTTAAATCAGTTATCTTTAACCGATTGCGCTGAAGTTTGGTATACATGCTTATTTTGGATGTCAATGCACGCTTAGCTATGTGACATCATTCTAATTCCAATATGGCGGACTTGTTATTTTTCTGCACTACCACAGTATGGATATCAAATGAAAGTTCTTGCTGTGGAGAACACGAAAACTAATACAACGTCACATTAAATCCAAAATATGGGGGCCCGTCCAAGATGTATACTATAAATCCAATATGGCGGGACCTCCAAGATGGCGGAGAATGTTTTCTGGTTTTCTGAGTCATTAACAGAAGTCAATACATTATGTAACTTTGATGACAATGCAATAATATGATACCATGGAAGTGGTATGGTGAATTCATGGTGGAGACGGATTCTAGACAATATAATTTCTGAATGGATTGTAGTGGGCTGCTACTACTAGTGTTTTATGAATGACCTTGCAGTTCTGATTGTTAATTTTATAAAGCTTGTATGGAACCAGTAAGTTATCAACAAAAAACATATTTTAATTTGTTTGTGTAAAACACAGTCGCGCGGCAGACCACTTCGTAGATATCGCGATGACTTGGCTGTGCATCTCCCCGAATGACCTACTGCAGCAGTGGACAGAAATAACTGGACAAAGGAAGGCATTTGCCATGCAGTGGGACAGTATAATTATGCTAAAAATAAACCTATACTCATATTTAATATTCGAAATTAAGCCTGTCTCTCTCTCTGTCTGTTACGTTTTCACGGCCAAACGGCTGCACTGATATCGATAAAATTCTATACATTGAAAGATTATTACTTGGATTGAGTCAAAGACAGAGGCTTCTTTTATAGACAATCACGTGTAAATAATGAAACAGAAACTAGTTACATACTTAATTAGTTATTAAAAGGTTTTCATATTTTTTATTAAATCTCCCATTCCTATGTTTATACAGACATAACGTGGTCGGATTGGAATATTTTTATTTTTGGGGACCCGTGGTTTTATTTTCACCGTAGTTGACAATGGATGAGGCTGACGTAAGCCTAATAGAAGTGAGTGTCGTGTTTAAGGGTCTTTCCCGAGAGGGTATCAACGGGCTTAATAGATGAAACGACAGGGTTCCGCGAACGCTGAATGGTAACACATTGTTATTGATACTTTATATAGAATAGAATCATATTTTACTTGCAACATACTTAAAGTTAATCCATAAAAAACAAATAAATTAAAAAAAAACACAAAAAACAAATCGTAATTTAAACACAAAGAATAGTTGCAAAATGGTCCTTAACTCAGCATGTTGCTGGTTGCACCAGCCAGCGCTGGTCTTCCGTTAAGGCCATTTTACTTATTGCGGACATGTTATGTTTAAAGGTACAGAATAACAAAACAGACAACAGAAAAATATAATAAAATATACTTTGTTGTGTGTAACTTTCAATTCTCTGATGATAATTTTTAGGGTTCCGTACCCAAAGGGTAGAACGAGACCCTATTACTAAGACTCCGCTGTCTGCCTGTCTGTCCGTCTGTCACAAGGCTGTATCTCATGAACCGTGATAGTTAGACAGTTTAAATTTTCACAGATGATGTATTTCTGTTGCCGCTATAACAACAAATACTAAAAAAAGAATAAAATAAATATTTAAGGGGGTCTCCCATACAAAAAACGTGATTTTTTTGCTCTTTTCTGCTCGATATTGATAACGGCAACAGGTGAACGCTTGAAATATTCATAGAATATTGAGTTGTATTATTCACTTTAAAAATAAATAAATTAAAATAAATTGATATTACGGATCCCTTCGTGTGCGAGTCCAACTCGCACTTGGCCGGTTTTTATTTATTTTTGGTTTAGTTATTTTTTCTTTATGCTTTTAAGGTTCGTCGTTATCGATATGATTTCTGTATTGTATGTAATTAATTCTGGGGTAGGGTTTTTTTGTGTTTTCATTAGGTATTTTTTCTTTACGCCTTCTTTATATTCATATTTATAAGAATAAATAAAAAAATAAAAACAATGGATGCCATAAAGCTTCCTCAATAATTCCGGTTTAGGCGCAGAATGTGAAAAAACGTCACAAAACATACTGAAATACGCTAAAATAAACTAACTATATTTATTTTGCAGTAAACAGTAGCCCGATCACCAGAGTTAATCTTAGTCAGCGTTTTCTACGTTAACCAACTGTTGTTAAATTGTATGTACTGTAGATAAGTACCTATTATCTAATCGCCTATTAATCTAAGTTTCCTAAGATTTAAGAATTTCTTGTAATTTTGGTGTAACAATAAAGAGTATCTTTTCAATCTTATCAATTGACGACCTCCGAGGCGCAGTGAGCGAATAGCCTACTGAGACGCAGAAGATTGCGGGTTAGATGTCCGCTATGGAACAAATATTTGCACGATCTACAAATATTTGTTCCGGGTCTGGATGTTTCTCTATATATTATAAGTACGTTTTTACAGAAATAAAAGATCATTTATCTGGTTCACAAAATACAAGTTTTGCTTAGTTTGGGGTTAGACAGCGTTGTGCATGTCGTGGGACCATTTTATTATAGTGTGACCATTAGTGCTGTGCACTCCCTGAGGTATGCGCGGCGAGGTGGGAGGCAAAGAAAAAACTGCATGAGTTCACATGAGATCAATACATGTCGGACATATCTTACGATATCAGTTTGCATTTCTAAGGCAAGACTTGTGACGGGACGATGGTCGGAGGCTATCTATCTGTAATATATTATACTTACTTAGTTGATTAAAGTGTAACTTAAATATACTCATATTTTATTAAAAATATGCAGGTGATAAATAAGAACTAAACTTAGAATTCAAAGGACTTGTTTTATTGAACATTTTTTATATTTACAAACAATTATATATTCTAACGAAAGTTATTCTGACATAGATTCTGTTTCAACTTCATATTCCATTTCATATCACGAGATAACGCACGACCCATCTTTGAATATTTATCTCATGTGCGTCTGACATAGACAGTCCGATACAAATAACACTACCTGCCGCCACGAGCGTGCGAACTGCGCACAACACCTGTTGCGAACTGACAGAGCGCAGCAGCCGATTCTCCCCCCCGTCTCGCCGCGCGCATACCTCAGGGAGTGCACAGCACTAATGGTCACACTATAGTCAAAGATTATGAATAGTAATTTTTTTTGTTATTTGTATTTTGGGAGACTCGCAAGATCTCAGTTTGGGACTCAACATCACAAAAAACTTACGCCAGTAAACTCAGAACACCTATTGTTGGAATTCTACTCGAGCTTGTGCACTTTAATTTTATTTTTTACTTTGTTGTGGCATAACGTATCTGGGTCAGTTGGTTTACGCCGGATCGCGGTCGGATTAATTATTTTTTAACCCCGGTATAGTGGCGGGCGATTGTTGAATTTTACTGCGCGAATACTCCGCTATAATACAGTATGTATACAAAACAGGGCAGGGCGCTATTTTTCAATGCAATTCATTTATTTTAACAAAAAAACACATATAGGTATGTTAGCGATTATTTATAAATTGTATTATTTAATTGCCGGCTGCGCAAAATCACGCCACGGCATTAGTATACGTAGGTCACACTAAAAGTATTGCGTAACTTAGAAAAACAACATGTTATAACCACCAAAATATCATATTTACTGCTTTTCAAAATACTCTCTTTTACATTTTAAACATTTTTTCATGCGCATGAAAAAATGTTTGAACAGGAGGACCACAGATCTGAAGGCATGTTTTCTACGTGCTGATTGAACGCTATCACTGCCTCTTCGGAGTACGTAAAAGTGAAACCTCTCATCAAATCTTTGATTTTGGGGAAAATAAAGAAATCACAGGGTGCTAGGTCGGGGCTATGTGCAAGATGAGTGACGAGTTGTACTTTTTAGGAAGCTAAAAATGACTTTGCTTTGGTGGCCGTGTGTGAAGAAGCGTTGTCATGATGTAGGAGAACGCGGCTTTTTGGTCGTCTTTCGCGAACTTTTTCTAACACCCTGGGTAAACAAATTATAGAATACCACTCGGCATTAACACTCTTTTGATCTTCAAGTGGAATTGTGCAGATGGAACCCGTAGCTGAGAAAAAAAACGCGATCATTTTTTTACCGCCTCGCCTGCCTCACTTTTGTTGGCCTGTTCTCATTTTCAAACACCCATTTACAAGATTGCTGTTTTTTTTCGGGTTCAAAACAATAAATCCAAGTTTCGTCTCCTGTGATAATATCATAAACAGCATTAGAATATCCGTGGTCGTACTTCAGTAGAATCTATGAGCATCATTCCACGCGAACCCGCTTCTGCTCCGCTATCAGTTCATGAGGGATCCAACGACAACAAAGTTTCCGAACTTTCAATTCTTCGTGTAAAATTTTCTGAATTTGGCTCATACCAATCCCCAATAGTCCTCGAATTGTCTCATAGGTAATCCGCGGATTTTCTTCAATTAGCCGCTTAACAGTAGCCACATTATTTTCGTTGACGGCAGTTATAGGCCGCCATTCACGAAATTCCTCATGTAAAGAAACCCGACCTCTCTCAAATTCAGCAAACCATCGCCTTACGGTGCTCAAACAAGGTGCTTCTCTCCCAAAATCATTTTGAAGACGAGCGGCACAGTCTTGCGGAGAGAGAGAACTTTTAAAATCATAAAATATCATCGTTCTAAAATCTTTTCAACTTAATTCCATTTTCGTTGCGTACGTAAAACTTTGATGTGTGATAAAAAATAATTGACAAATGATTTCCCGCCAATTTTTTTTTACTAAGAAGGTTGCAACGTTTCAAAAAATATAACATTCGAAATTCAAATAGTTCCGATTAGCTAGAAGTGCAAAACTTTTAGTGTGCCCCATGTATAAGTCGTTGACGCCTATGGGCCTCAGGGCCCACCCTCCGTCGTCCGAGACACGTTCTCGGAGACCCGGATAACGAAATCACCTCCGCTAATGCGGAAGAGATTTCTGAATCATCTACATTAGACAGAGCAAACACTTCACAGATACACCGACCTCGCCGGCGAGGTCGACGAGTCCCTTCAGTCGCCGCCTATGCGAGGTACAAGCACGTACCCGGGCGTGTCTCTACTATCCACCTCCCCTGGCAACAGCCCAAGCCGAGGTTTGTACCCCTTGCGCTAGTTGCCGCATCAAAAACTTACAGGGCTGAGCGCCTTCTGCGCTCGACAAAAGTTCGGTTAAGCTGCAATGGCCTCAGAGGCCAACAGCGAGATTAGTCCATTCGAAAAAAATGGTCGGTCCTCAGTCGATCACCGCCAGCCATGCTGTGCACATGCAAGTAAATTCAATTACGATAGCCATTGTGTTTATGCTGTTCTTATCTGTGTATAAAATTATTGATTATGTAATAAATTCATGTATAAAAAGATTGAGGTTCTAAAATAATGAGAAATAAATACGATAATCCCAGGGAAGTTGTTGTTTCTTACAGGTACAACTAAAATAGAACACAGAACAAAAGAGTACAGACAAAGACACAATTTGCATAGTGGTCGACTATTTGGCAATCGCTCCATATCACTGAGGCTCGTGGCATGTATCGTAGGAACCGTATACGATATACAACATGAAAAATTATAATCATTATTATTAATACGGGATTTATCACGTACCGTCTTATCGGTGTTTCGACCGACAATGTTTCGGTTCAATTCGTGAACCTTCAGCAGGGTGATAATAATAATGATTAATTATAATTATTATTGAATAATTATTTATAATAATGATTGAAATAAATCACGAAAGTTTTCTAAGTAAAATGAAAAAATATAGTTCTTAATTACAAATATATCCAACTAGCTTCCGCCAGCAGCTTCTCACGTGTCGTTTGTCAACAAAAAGTAGCCTATGTGTTAATCCAGGTTATAATCTACGTGCATACCAAATTTCCTCGAAATCTATTCAGCGACGTGATTGAGTCACAAACAAATAAACAAATATCAAAACTTTCGCATTTATAATATTAGTGTTATCCCTACAACTCAACCGATATGCGAATTTCAAGGAAATTGATGTTTACATTAAAGATAATGAAAACAATTTCAGATTATGAGATTAATTTACGCTATTATCATTAAGCCCAATAAGTATTGTGAAGTGATTGAGAGAACATTAGTTTGGTCGTTTGTAAAAACTCATTTAAATTAAATTAAAACAATAAAAATACTTTATTATGAAAGTTTTAGAATTTTTAGAAAGTTTTTAGAAAATTATATAAATTAAAGAATTACAAGTTACAAATTGCGGCTGTAAAAGGGCCTTGTATATATGTATGTTTGTTTGTCCGAGGATAACTTTCGAAGCGTTTATCCTATCATCGTGAAATTTACTATATAATTAGGTTGTGATGCCACAACTTTGGTGCGAATAAATTAGCTAAAAACGTGTGGGGGTTGTAAAGATATTGGGGTTCAAGGGGGGGTAACAAATAACCAAAATGGGACTATACGGTCGAGTGACACGTCTAATAAAAGGTGATTGTAAAAGGACCCCGTTTTCATTTTTAGTTTAGTCATTGCAGTTATTGAGTTATTAGTCATAATAAAAACTGAACTTTGACAAAATTCACAGGGTACACCAGTGACCCCACAGTGCTGACGTATGCGTATAGCTTTAGTAACACAAATATAGGCAAAAGTCTGAAATCCAGAATAACTGCAATTTGTAAGTACCCCAAAAAAAATAACCAAAATACATGAACTCCCGTTACCTGTAAGTTGAATGAAACTGTAGGTCAAGTTATTTTTTATGCATTTCGTGGCACTATTTTGATAGTCTAAGCTTACGAATAACATTTTTTTTTTGTTTTTATGGGAGACTCGCGAGATCTCAGTTCGTGGCGAACCACTAGTTATAAACTAGTTTTAAAATAAATATATGTGAATAAATAAATTATGCTGAACATTTCACATATCATCGTCTAGCCCCAAACTAAGCAAAGCCTGTACTATTGGACCCAGATAACTGATAGAATACTTACATACATATTTTTTTTGTAAATACGTACATAAAAAAATACCTAAACCCGGAACAAATATCTGTAGACCATGCAAACGTTTGTCCAGCAGCGGGAACTGAACCCGCAACCTCCTGCGTCTTAGCCGCCTATTCGCCCACTGTACCACGGAGGTACCTCCGGAGGAGTCAGAGGAGATATATTGCAGACTTTCTCACGATAAGTCGCTGTCAAACTTAAACTTAAATCACAGTGACCATTTTATTTCGTCGAAACTTTTAGTCAGTATTGATTCTGTAAAACCTGAGGCTAAAATGTAATGGATTGGATAAATTTCTGAAAAGCTGAGTATTTCAAAGAGGCTGACCGAATAAAGCTTTTCGCCTCAAGTTCACCAAACTTGTACAACTGAGACTAACGACAGTAACTTTGGAAGTTTGCAGAAGTTGAAAGCTTCCTGTGAAAGTGTTTCTTGAAATCTTTTAAAACTTGTAGCAGGCTGAATGCGCACTTGTACTTACACTTATTTAATACTAGCTGACCAATCCGCGGCTTCGCACGCGTGGTTTGCTAATAAAAAGTAGCCTATGTGTTAATCCAGGTTATGATCTACATACATCATCTAAATACTTGGGGATAACAATAGACAAGAACCTCAATTGGAAACTACAAATTGACACTCTGAAATCCCGAATTCAATACTCAATCGTTTATTCGTTTATTCAATATTACATAATGTATTAATAGGTGGTAAATAATAGGTACATGTTCATTATGTATCCTGTTGGGCACAACAATATCATGGAGAGAGGAGGACGTCATTGTTCTTATTAGGTTATATTTATTTTAAAAACGAAAACACTCAAATCTAGTTTCAAAGTAGATAGTAGGAAAGTATCTAAAATTTGTCATTTTTCATTAAATTTATCATTTAAATATTCGTCAATTGTATAGTAAGTTTTTATAGTTAGTAAGTATTTTAATTGTTTTATAAATGTTATATTATAAGTCTCATTTTTCAACGCGTCAGGTAGTTTGTTAAATATTTTGATCGACATTACGTAAGGGCTTGAAGAGTGCAGTTCGAGTCGGGAAGCAGGTATCATAAGCTTGTTTTTGTACCGCAATGAGTGTGTCGTATTCATTTCTTCTCGTGTTGTGTAGAAATGCTTGTATTTCCTAGCAAATTTACATACTTCCATAATATAAATACATGATAGGGTAAGAATTTTGTGTTGTTGAAAATGGGGTTTGCAACTATCTGTTTGTTCTATGTTAGGTAATATTCGGATAAGTTTCATTTGTAGTGTAAATAGAGTCGATGCATTTGTACTGTTTCCCCATAAGATAACAGAATATGATAGGTAATTATAGGCATACGCATAATAAATTGCAAGCGAACTTGTTAAATCAGTAGTTTTCATAATCTCGCGCAGGGTATACGTGAATCTGGAAAGTTTCGATTTAATTTTTTGGGTATGCAAGTTCCAATTTAAGTTAGTGTCCATTACTAATCCTAGCAGTGTGAATTCATTAACGGTTTCTTATTTTTTTATCTTTGAAGGTGTGGTTAATAGTAAGTGAAGTTTTTTGAAAAGGATGGAATGTCATTATTTTTGTTTTTGAGAAATTAATTTCCAGGTTGTGTGCATCCATCCAGTCCGCTGTTTTAGTAAGTATTGAGTCTAGTTTCTCTTTTATGTTATGACTGTCTTGGCATGACGTGAGTGGGGATATATCATCCGCGAACAGTACGCACGGTACGTTCATGATTTTGGGTATGTCATTTATGTATACTAAAAAAAGAAGACATCCGATTACAGATCCTTGAGGAATAGATGCATTAATTATTTTTTTGTTAGAGCGAACATTCTTTATTTGATATAGTCTATAGTCGTAGTGTTCGATTTCGACGTACTGTTCTCTGTCTCGTAGGTACGACGCGAGCTATTAGCAATTCGTAAACTTATTCCTATATTTAAAAAGATAAGAAATTTAAAAGACGATATAACAAACAAAGTAGTCTACATAACACTATGTCAATCTATTATTACCTATGGAATCTCGGCCTGGGGTGGTGCGAGAAAGACTTCTCACATTAAATTAGAACGCACGCAGCGTTCCATACTAAAAGTCTTATATTTTAAACCGTTCCGCTATCCTACTTTTGATTTATACTTAGAGTCATAGAAGTTATCTGTGCGAAAACTCTTCATAAAACTCATTATTTTAAGACAACATTCTCAATTACGGCGTTCTAATAATATTTCTACAAGAAGGGCCCATGAAGTATACAAGGTACCTAGCTGTAAGACCACCTTTGCACATGGTTTTGCATACTTCATGGCTCCACTACTGTACAACCGATTTAACAAAAAGATAAACCTCAAAAATATAACTATATTTGCTTGTCGCCGAGCGCTGGAAGACCTCTTATGGCAATATTTTTTGTTTTGTATGCGCATTGTTTGCATTTGAACTGGAATTGCAACATAAATATACAATTTAACTAATTTTCAAAACATAAGGCTATTATGATAAATGAACGTATGTACTTACTCACTTAATATGATATTTTAGATAGATAGTCCGGAAATACTATGAATAACATGATAATAATAAGTATGTATGTAAGTACATATTTATTTATTTTATATATGATATTTACTTATTTAAAATTATTTATGTACCTAATATGTATGTATATAACTAATTTCTTTTTCTATTATTAAGTTTATTCTTTTTACACTTCGGCCAATCGTCCATTAAGCAATGATCCTCTCCATCCAAAGGTTGTCTGGAAGAGATCGCTTTGTTAAGCGATAAGACCGCCCATTATGCTTACTTTTATTTGTGTTTTTCTATAAATCTGTTGTGTCTAGCTTGTAAGGTAAAATAAAGAATTTTCATTCATTCATTCATAATAAAAATTACTTTATATAACATGACTTCGTAATTAATTTACATAATAGTTAAAATAAGCGCAATTGAAATTTAACATAAACATTTGGCGGTCTTATCGCTAAGCGGCGATCTCCACCAGACAATCTCAGGGTGAAATAGAAAAGATACTTGTATACATGTTGTAGTACATGAGATGACACACAAACATATAAGCTTTTATCTATCTATACCTACTTTATCTCTGAATTATTATTTTTCTAATATAGATATTAATATATAAATGTATAATTTATATATGTATAATATGCTAACTAAAGTACTGTTATAAATAGTATATACATGTATATGATTATATGTATGAATATAGACATGAATCTAGAAGTATGCATGTATTTTTATTTTCTTATGTTTTGTTTATATAGATTTATAAGTACCTAGGTATTGTAAAATTAGAGAAGTACGTGTTTTTAGTAAGTCGATAGATTATAAAATTACTTAGTTATTACGTTCTGTATAATTGTTTATCTTTTAAAACTATGTATTGTATGTCAGTGCTGATTATCATGCATAGTGTTTATATTTTTAGTTTTTCACATTTTGTCTGCTTTTCTGTGGTACAACAACTACTGTATTAATGTGTGTACTCCTGCAGTACCATACCACTGTTATCTGTTAAACTGTACTCAAAAATGAGTCGTATGTACATGGGGCGAGAATCCTTACCTTGCCGTAACACAGTTGTAAACTAGCACGGAAGGTAAAGTTCTTCAACTGTATACTTACCTAACTACCCTCATTGTTTGGTAGATTTACTTAAGATTGTTACATTATTTTTAGTTTACTTATTAAAATAATCAAGTAGGTAGGTATACTACTGTTTTATAAGAAGAGAAATAAATTTATTCTTATTCTTATTATCTACGTACATACCAAATTTCATCGCAATCAGTTTAGCCGTTCCGGCGTGAAAGAGTAACAAACATCCATACATCCATACATATAAACTGTTACGTTTATAATATTAGTAGGATTACAAATTTAATATATAATAAATTACAAATTTACAGAGAATTATTAAATAACAACTTTTGGATTGTACAATAACACGATTGTCAATACTATATAGTAGTATATACTACTAGTAGTATATACTATACTATAGTATATACTACTATAGTAGTATATACTATACTACGATAGTCAATCCACTTTTTAAAATACTCAACGTTATAAAATAAATAAAAATACATTTATTTCAAGAAATTATGTAGCTCATATAGGAAAGCGCACAACACAATAAGTAAACTAAGGTTTATACAGGGTTTTTGAGAGCATGCCTGTGACAGCAATGTCTGGTGTACAGGCAGTCTACTCTGCCGGCTATCATTTCCAAGACGGTGTTGGCACTGGCCCGCAGCCTGTACACCAGGGACGCGGCTCGCTTGCGCATGCCGGTATGGAAGCAGTCGACCCGCGCCGCCGCGAACATCCCTGATACACTGCAGTAGCGGGGCAGCCCCAGCATCGCCCTGAGTGCATTGTTATACTGGATGCGGAGTGCGCTGTACGCCGGCTGCGTATACTTCGCCCACAGGCTGCACGAGTACAGAGAGGTACAGTACGCCCGAAATAAAGTCAGCTTAACCCTCTCTGAACTACGCGCAAACCTGCGAGCAATCATATTCGCACGCACGGACAGCGCCCTCCGCTCCCGTTCGATGTCTTCATTGTCTTTGAGGTCGGTAGTGATAACGTGCCCAAGATATTTAAATGTATATACTCTGTCTAAGATAATCCCGTTAAGACTTAAGGTTGGGACACTTTCAAGACGTTTCGTACCGGCCTCAAAGACCATCAACTGACTCTTTTGTTATGCTCTGATGAATTTAAAGTAGTAGAGTTTCTTGTGAAAGGGCTTGCCCGGGGAATTACCACCATACCTATTTCTACCGCCAAGCAGCATTGCTGTGTTTCGGTTTGAAGTTGTTCCTGTTGAAATTACAGGCACCTGAGGCTTTACACCTGTATGCCTCAAGTTTATGGACGCATGGCGGTGCAACGTAGGACACATTTCTGAGGTGCGTGACCTACGAGGCAGTTCTCTGTTATATGCGTCAATTATATTATCATATCAAATCAATTGAAAAGTCAATAACTTAAACTCGAACTTTCTATTCAATTATATGTTTAATGAAGATCATTTTGAATTGTCAAATTACACCAGTTCATATATTTTTCTAAACATTCGCCAAATCTTTTTTAGCATTCTGAAAAGTAAATAATGTAATTTTACTATATTGGTTCGTCGTTGAATATGCCTCCCCCAATAGATATCTAGAACTACGAACCGGTCATATATATTATATAGGTAATTGTGAGACACACATTTGTTATGTATTGCTGTTTTTGTGTGTATGAATTTGTTCTATTGTGTGTATCTTACTTGTGTGCTGTGTGTGTTTTGTACCGTCACAAAAAATGTATTTTCTTTCTCTCTTTTTTTCTTTCTTTCTCCTATCTCGTGCGGCCCTGCTCCCAATGGCTCCCAATGGCTGCCAATGTTTATTTGTTTAACATTTATTTGGACGACCTCCTAATGAGGATTACCTTATGAGGACTACCTCCGTGGCTCAGTGGGTGAATAGCCGAGGTTGCGGGTTCGACTCCCGCCGCGGAACAAATGTTTGCATGATCTACAGATATTTGTTCCGGTCTGGTTGTTTCTCTATTTATTATAAGTATGTATTTACAAAAAGTATAAATGTATTCTATCAGTTATCTGGTTCCCATAGTACAAGCTCTGCTTAGTTAAGGGCTAGATGACGCTGTGTAAAAAGTCCAGCATTATTCATTTATTTTTACATACTCATCATATTAATTAACCTTAAATAAGCTACGAAATTAATAATTCAGGAATTGGCAGTATCTGACAAGGATCAAGATATGAAGGAAAAGAGTAAATCTTTGCCCAGCAGTGAGACAAAATAAAAAAAAACCACCAATATAAAAACTGGCCAAGTGCGAGTCGGACTCGCGCACGAAGGGTTCCGTACCATTATCTATAAAAACGGCAAAAAATCACGTTTGTTGTATGGGAGCCCCCTTAAATAATTGTTTTATTTTAATTTAATTATTTCATTTTAAAGTGAATATATAACAAAATATTCTGTGAATATTTCAAACGTCTACCTGTTACTGTTATCGACATGGAGCTAAAACGAGCAAAAAAATCACGTTTGTTGTATGGGATCCCCCTTAAATATTTTTTTTATTCTGTTTTTAGTATTTGTTATTAAAGCGGCAACAGAAATACATCATCTTTGAAAATTTCAACTGTCTAAGTATCACAGTTTATGAGTCGTGTTTTACTCTTTGGGTACGGAACCCTAAAAATTACAAAAGAATACCATGTACCAAACGCTCTCTTGGGCATAATAAAATATAGATCTATTTGAATATCCTTCAGTCCAAATGCATCCACCGATAGAAACCATCCTAAACAAAATCATCCACCAATCCCCAATCAGCTCCACATGAATACACGTTCAAAATCAGAACAGCCTTTTGCTCACCTACATACATTCATAGAATACTCAGTATGTATGAGCACAAACAACTTTGAATAGCCAACATCTGGCCACACAACCTTTGTGGTGACGAATGTATTCATCAAAGGGAATTTATGCAGGGGATTTTGAACTTTGTACCTAAGAGTTAGAGATGGAATTAGAGGGGTGCGGTTTGTACACGAATTGATCAGTGATTCGGAAGTGGTAAGATCATATAGTATTTGTATTGACGCTCGCGGAGACAAAGTTATGTTTCTAGTGTAAAGTTAGTGTTAGATGCTCCTTTGGTGCTATTATTTTATGGAATAGAATTCCCTATTTATAGAATAGAATAATCATTTATTAGGTACACACAAAATGACACATGAAACAATTATATGGAACAGTAGATACAATTGAATCTAATAAGACAGTTCGACTCATATTGTTATTTTACGTTGATCATATTGAAAAAAAAAACACTTAATTATTTATCTACCTATCTGACGTTACGTATTTATAGAAAGGAATGATATAATATGACAGAACTAGCTTCCGCCCGCGGCTTCGCCAATAAAAAGTGGCTAATATGTGTTAATCCAGGTTATAATATACGTACATACCAAATTTCATCGAAATCGGTTTAGCCGTTACGGCGTGATTGAGTAACGAACAAACGAATAAATAAACAAACATCCCAACTTTCGAATTTGATTAGTGTTTTAGAATTTATTCAAAGGAGCGCTCACAAAACGATTTCAAAAATTCGCTAAATCGTTCTTCTTGTTACTTCGACACCAATAAATAAAATTACAACGACTTTGGTCGTCGAGAGCGCATTAAAACCAGTAATGGGAATACCCCAGAGATGGCAGCCCATTCTTTACAGAAGATATTCATTACTTTTGACCTTTAGCCTTCCTAAGATCGTATGATGAAACGTGGGCTGGATTGCAAATGTCGAAGTTCAACTTCATAGTGCCATTGCAAGTTGGTACAGAACTAAGCGTCACCGCACACGAGCAACGCGCCACGACCACGCCGCCACCGAGTTGCGGACTGCATTTTCCGTATATTTTATACTAGCTGTTGCCAGCGGCTTCGCACGCGTGGTTTGCCAATAACAAGTAGCCTATGTGTTAATCCAGGTTATGATCTACGTACATACCAAATTTCATCGCAATCGGTTCAGCCGTTCTGGCGTGAAAGAGTAACAAACATCCATACATACAAAATTTCGCGTTTATAATATTAGTAGGACTAGGTTTGCCCCGAACTGAGATCTCGCGAGTCTCCCATAAAAACAAAAATATTTTTATACGTTATCTTTGACTATCAAAATAGAAATAAATAACCACCCTACTTGACCTACAGTTTCATTCAAATCACAGGTAACGGGAGTTTATGTTAATTGGTAACTCTTTTTTGGGGTACAACATTAAGTTATTCTGGATTTCAGACTTTTGCCTATATTTGTTTCAATAAAGCTACACGCATACTAAATTACAGCACTGTGGGGTCACTGGTGTACTTTGTGAATTTTGTCAAAGTTTTGTTTTTTATTATGGCTAATAACTCAAAAGCTACAAGGATTCAACTCAAAATAAAAACAGGGTTAAAATATACTAATAAAGACCTTTCATTTGACGTCCCACTTGACCCAATAGCCACATTTTAATTTTATTTTACTCCTCTTGATCCCAACATCTCAACAACCCCCAACATTTTTAACTCATTTAGTCACACCAAAATAGTGCCATCACTAACTACCTATATACCAAATTTCGCGGTGATCGGATCAACGCTACGAAAGTTATCCTCGGACAAACATACATACATCGATCGTCGTCGAATTGTCCAAGTTGACTTAGAGATCTCGCTAGGCTCGATCAATGAACTCGCCCACAAAGTAGTCTGTCTAAATCCAGGTCCTAATCTATCAATACTAACCTATCATAGAAAACAGTCCAGTCGTTTAGACGAGCAAACGTAACAAACATACAGATAGACCGAGGAATGAGACAGTGTTACTTTTTAACTACTTTCGAATTTATAATATTTATGTGGATAGGATATTATTTATATGGAAGCCGCTCAGCTGAAGTGGAACTGCGCTGGGCATGTCTGTCGCATGCCAAGTGAGCTGTGGGTAAGGATAGCCACCGAGTGGCGTACTGACCCAGTGAGGCGACGCGGCAGACCAAAACGTAGATGGTGGGACAAGCTGGATAAATTCCAATTGGCCACAAACAGCTCAAGACCGCGAAGTATGAAAGGAACGTGGGGAGGCCTTTACCCAGAACTGGGACACGAATGCCTGATAATTTATTATTAAGTAACGTGGATAGGCCTAGAACTGAATCAAGGTAGATCTAACAAGCATTACGCATTTGACCGATATTACACAGACTTTTTACAAACAAGTAGTTTTAGTGAAGCTACTCATTTACTAAAACTTATATTGACAACTTGGAGGTAATATTATAAGTAAATGTAACATAGTTACATGTAAGTTGGGATCACGTGCAGTGGGTTATGTCGCGGATGTCTTCGGGAGAAAGAGACAGAAAACAAGCGATGCTAGTCTGGGAACGGGTCTGCAAGGGGTCATCGAATCTTCATTCTCCTCCAACAACGCTGTGTCCGCAATGCGGGGCGTCAGTGCAGATCATCTTCCCTCCACCCGAGAATTAGAAAGTAACGTTTTATAGTTTTATTAAATACTAGCTGACAAATCCGCAGCTTAGCACGCGTAGTTTTTCAATAAAAACATTACCCTCCTTCTGCGCAGTTGGGTAAAAAGTAGCCTATGTCACCCGGGGATAGTGTAGCTTCCCAATAGTGAAATATTTTTTTAAATCGGTCCAGTAGTTACGGAGCCTATTCATTACAAACAAACAAATAAATCTCTCCTCTTTATAATATTGTAGTAAATACAAGATCCGTGTGGCCGAAACCTACAAGTCAATGCAACAAGTGACTACTACACATGCCCTGCAGCGAACCTGATGGAGCAAGCCCCTGACACTTCATAGAAACGAACTAGAGGCGCAGCGGTCTGTCCGCGCGCGGTTTTATATGTGACAATTTACTGTAGGTCTGAGATGGACTAATCGAGCGGGTCAATGACAAGTTTTTTAATATTTTTCTGATTTTTTATACATTTTCACGATCGGTACAGGTAGTCTATCCATTTTAATATTAAAGAGAGGTAAAGTTTGCGAGTTTGTTTGTTAAGATGTATGTATCTATTACTAGATAAGTCGCCCCAGATTCGCATAGGTTTTTATCAAAATAAAATATACCCTATATCACTCAGGGATAATGTAGCTTCCTATTAGTGATAGAATTATCAGAATCGGTTCTAATCAAATACACAAACTTTACCTCTTTATAAATTAGTAAAGATAGATAAGGAACATAATATGATCAGCTTACAAAGCTTCTGATGAAATATTTGATTTTTTTTAAATTTATTTATTACCAGTTAGTACATTATAACCTTAATATTTATACCCTAAAACCGTGCAAGGTTTTGTCTCAGTACTCATATTCGTCGAATTTCTTCGTAACAATTATACATTAGCAACACACAAGATAGTATTACTCCATACTCATACATAGTACTCAATCCGTTTGCGGCACCTGCTATGCGAAAAAGCACCTAGTATACTACTAGATATATTATAAAGTTGTATGAATAGACAGCTGCTCATCACCCGTCGACCATGCCAGTCACGCAAGCTTTCGAGTGCTTAGCGCGAACGGGATGCGCGATAGCGCGGTCTTCATGCGTATGAGTACGCTGGCTTTCTAGATTGTGGCATAGCAGTGCGACACTTGGCTAACTTCATTGAGTGAATGAATCACTACAGGGTGTTATGTTTTTAACAGAAATAAAGTTGTCTTAAAGTACAATTCAAAATATTAATTTTGATAGAAAGTGTCAATGATGATGATTTACCTAAATTGGCTACTTTGAACCTTCTAAGGATGTCCATCATGTGTGTAAGGACACCATTTTATATTAATAGCTGATTAATATAATTTGAATTTAAATTACCATTACAAAGCTGATCAAGTCATGCTTCAATTTAGCTACGTGCTACGCCACTTTCGTAGCAGCTCGTAGCGGGTTTACGGAATTCTTTACCTTTGCAATAGTGACTTTCACGTCAAAGTACTACACATGTTTGAATGTTTTCTGTCAAACACATAAATCAAATCAATAATCAAAATCAAATCAGAAACAATTATTTGTAACAACACCAATAGTACAACAGAACAAACACACATAACACCGTTGTTTTTACAGCTGGTTTAAATAAAATTTTGGAGTAGAACTAGTTACAAAATAGCTCGTCCCGGTTAATACCAGTATACCCATAGTACGTTTATCTTTAATGTTTAGAAATGGTGTGATCCGGTTTTATAGGGGCCGGTGAAATTACTGTTATCTACAACCTAGGATCTTCAAGTCGCAAGTGAATAGGTTTATTTTAGGCAAGCGTGTACCATCAATCCATCATAGACTGCATCATCGCTTACCATCCGGCGAGATAATCGTCAAACACGCTCCTATAATTTATAAAAAAAGTTAAGTAAAGCCTTTTATGCATGTACAAGCTTCCGTTCGCGGCTTCGCATGCGTGGTTTGTCTATAAACACATAATCTTCCTTCTGCGCAGTCGGGTAAAAAGTAGAATATGTCTCAATCCCGGTCATGATCTATCTAAATTAACTTATTTCATCGAAATTGGTCCAGCCGGTTAGTCGTAAAAACGTAACAAACAGACAGACAGAGAGACCGAGTTACTTTGAATTTTTAATATTAGTATAAATATCAGAGTTGGAAGTCACTACTAAACCGTCTCCGGAACGTCCCCAAGTGGGTCGCTGGAGACTCATCATGAGCAAATGGGGCTTTATCGCAGAGACAATCCATGGAAATTCTGTTTTCTGGCTTGGTCGCGAAGGAACAGGCAGTAAACATTGACGTTTCTAAGTGATCCTTGTGATTTTAATGAATAAAAGATTTTGACTTTGACTTTGATGTCCTGCTCATTGTGTCCCAACTGCAACTATAGCGACCTCTATGCTACCACCGGGAACGCCATAGACATGCCTAAATACTGGGAGAACATAATTTGACACTACAATATTTGTATCATTGACACGACGGAGAAGATCGCTTAACTTCAATGTCAGTCGCTGCGACGCCAATCATAAAAATAACTAGAATATACTTTAAACTTGTAATATTTTTTTTAATTGATGATAGCCAAGCGCCTGACGACTACCTCACCTGGTGGTAAGTGATGGTGTGATCAAAGATGGAGCACGCTTGCCTAGAAAGAACCTATTCACTCGGGGCTTGAAAACGGTTCGGAAAAACATACGCCGGAAGTGAGTTCCACTCCATACTTGTGCTAACAAGAAAAGTTGAAACAAATCGTTTGGTACGGCAAGGTGGTATGCCGACCAGGTATTGGTGGTACTTCTCGGTACGTGTGCTTATCCGTTGGTGGAAGGGGGAAGGAGGGATCAGGTCATGAAGATCTTGTACACATTCACCAAAATGAATCTTGTAAAAAACTGAAAGTGTGGCTACTCGGCGTCTGTGCTCTAGTCTTCGTAAATTGGCTTCCACTAGGGAGTCATCACCAACGAGTCTAGCAGCACGTCGCTCAATCGAATCAAGAGTTTCGAGCTTATATTTGGCCGAGGTATCCCAGAGATGGCAGCAGACAATTAAAAATGCCATAGCTGGTGGACAAGGAAGGAACAGCGATTGTTGAGTGCCATTGGCCTAATTAAAACAGTCAGCGACACTTCTCTCAACTTTCTTAATGAATCTTATTTGGAGCGGTCCATAGTTCCAACTTTACACAGATTATGCGGAATAGCTCGTTTACTTATCCACCACTTCCCGATAGAGCATGGAGTACACTGCATTTGGAACATATCCTGTACAAGTATCTACGACATCATTAAAGTACTACAATAATTAAATGGAGATCGGAACGTGTACCATCAGCTAATGGAATAGCGGCAAAATGGTGGTACACAAATACTCGTACAATAGAAACACAAATATTTTATTTCAAATAAGACGTCTGTTTTAGTTAAAATAACTGTATTGCAGAAGACAGCTTCTTCCCCAAGACAATGCTCACGCATATCATTTAACAAAAAGAAAAATATACATAAATTGAGTATTATGACGAGAAATATGCGTAAATAGACGATGGTAAAAATAATCAGGAATATTGGAAAAAAAATCCGTTGGCGCTTGATAGCTATTCATAATTCTTGATCATTATTTAATTTTTTAACATTGTTAGATTGACGAAAATTAATTAAAAAAAAAAAAGAAAAAATAGCGGCCTATGTTCTAACGTTAATTTCTTCTGACTTGTCCTGTCGTTTAATCTTTAACAGAAATGCGACGGGATAAAACTCAGAATAAATTGTTTTGAGTATTACTGTCATTCTTTCTCGCTCTGCAAATCCACTGGCAGGAATGTAAGTTAGTGAATGCGGCGCTCATGGCCTCATGACCAAGCTCAAGGTCGCTCAACGAGCTATGGAGAGGGCTATGCTCGGGGTTTCTTTGCATGACAAAATCCGCAATGAGGAGATCCGCAGAAGAACTAAAGTTGCCGACATAGCTCTTAAAATTAGCAAGTTGAAGTGGCAATGGGCGGGCCACATCGCTCGTAGAACCGATAACCGTTGGGGAAGAATGGTTCTCGAGTGGAGACCATGGACTGAAAGACGCAGCGTAGGCCGGCTCCCCACAAGGTGGACCGACGATCTGGTAAGAATCGCGGGGTGCCATTGGGCGCAAACGGCTACCAACCACTCGTTGTGGCGATCTAAGGGGGAGAAGTATGTTCAGCAGTGGACGTCTTCCGGCTGATAATTATGATGATGAATGCGGCGCTATTAACTGTGGCAGTTGATAAGTGTTTAACTTGACAAATGACCATCGGGTAATTTTCAAGATACAAATAGTCATTATTAGAGTAGATATTATGACATAAAAAACATGACAACTAACTCGAATATTACGTACTCTAAGTGGGCTAACTCACTCGTATGTAAAATAATGCACATATTTGCATAACTGTGCATTATTTCGCGATGTGACAGCATCGAAAGACATCGATCGACGTCTGTGTTGGTGAACAATTATCTTTTTTACGTCATCTTCATAAAAAAAAATACATTCATTCGTCCCCAAAAAAAGTAAATAAACAAAGATCCAGCCATAACTTTCCTCAGCTGTACTTCCAAGTTAGTACCAAACTCTCCCACTCCGCACATCCACACGTGGAGATAAATACCAATTATCGTCTTTAACTTTGCTGGGATTCGTGCAAAGTTCACGAAAGTATCGAGTGCGTGTTTACGAGGTTACACTGCAAATATAATAGAATGAACATTTAGAAAAAGTTTTTAGGGGCAGATTCGGTACAAATATTCGCAGATCAAGGAAACACATTGCGCGTTTTGCCTATGAAATAAACAACAATAATAATACGTAACAGGTGGGCCGAGGTCACAAGCATATGGATCCCTAAAGACGGAAAGCGACGCCGAGGAAGGCCTAAAAGCGCTGGAGCGATGACTTGGACGTCTTCTAACGAGACTGGCGGGATCTGGCTCTAGACCGTGATAAGTAGAGAGAAGCAGGAGGTGGAGGAGGCCTTTGCCTAGCAGTGGGACAGTATGGGCTACTAAAAAAAATTATAATACGTACCTATCTTATTTCTCCGATTACTCATAATAATACATTCACATGCATCACTAACAAAAGCCCAATCTACTTGTTGGAATTGTATTATCATCAGTCTCACTCCTATCTTGCAATATACTGATTTTTTAAAGTTTTACTTATTGGCTTCGGCCCCAGTAATGCTTATGTAAAGGTCAAAACCAGAAGCCTGAGATAAGCATGATAAATATTTAGAATAATATCTGTTATCTCTCTAAACTTCTGCCTCAGGCGTCCGCAACTTTCAGTTTTTTATATATGTACACTCAATCAAATATTATCGATTACAGAGTTTCATTCCCACGCCATATTTATTTTCGATTTGCCGTGGAAATGGATAACTCAGCTGTTTACTTACAATAACGTTTTCGTTTTGACCAAAGTCAACAGTCAGTATCCGCTGTTTTAATAGGTCAATGTGTACCTTAACCTGAGCCAAAATATAATAATGAACTATACGGTCGAATCACGGCATATTTTAAGAGTTCTGTGGTCCACTGTGGATAGTTTCGTCATGGTTCGTATATCTTTTCTGTCCCTAGTTACAACCATAGTACTAGTAGTTTATTTATTGATGTGTAACATCTTTCCTCTTGTGGGAGTGATTTTGGCAAAAGGGACGCAAATGTGTAGGGGAAACCGGGGAAGCGCGCGCTGTTTGATTTGAGCAATGAGCGCGCGCGGTGGTCAGATGTTACACATCATATTATGAAAATTAAAAAAACATATTAAATTAAAAATTAAAACGAAAATTAAAATTAAAAATAAAAAAAATGTGTCAATTATTTCTGTCCATTTGTGGTGGTCTGAATAAATTTTTTTTTTCTTTCTTTCTTTCTTCATATGACGACCTCCGTGGTGCAGTGGGCGAATAGCCGACTAAGACGCAGGATGTAGCGGGTTCGATTCCCGCCGTGGAACAAATGTTTGCATGATCTACATATATTTGTTCCGGGTCTGGCTGTTTATATAAGTATTATAAGTATGTATACAAGTATTCTATCAGTTATCTGGTTCCCATAGTACAAGCTCTGCTTAGTTTGGGGCTAGATAGCGCTGTGTGAGATGTCAAGCAATATTTATTTATTTATATTTATTTATATGCGACTACTGTAAGCCTCGTAGTTTTTATTTTCAGTCTGAAGAGACCCGCTGCAGGGCCTGCATGGCCTCCCTTTTGCAGCGCCATTAGTACCGGCAACCCTTCAAACCGATACACAGCAATGCTGCTTGGCGGCAGAAATAAGTATGATGGCAGTAAACCCCCGGGCGAGCCCTTTCACAAGGAGCTCAACTGCTTTACGTACTACTACGCTTAACCTACATTAATATAATTATATGTATCACCTGTTGTTATGCATATTTAAATTTGTTTGCAAATGAATAAATTATGATTTAGAAAACAGCCGAAGGTTCGTGTTTCAGTTCTATGATAATAACACACATGTAACGTCTACTCTCGATGTTTATAATATACTGTATATATTTAGCCACACAGGGCACCGCATTTTACCTGTAGTATCAAGGATCACACCAATACATTTTTGTATTTATTTATCAAGGATTTCCAATGAGTAATATACAGACTTACATTTAAATAAATTACAATAGAAGCGCTCCCTGTGCTCACTCTGTGAAGGCAACCACACCTAACGCAGGTAAACATAATTTATTTCATTAAAATAGTGTAAAAAAATTTATATTTTGTATTTGTATTATGTATTTTGAAAATGTAAAATTGTATGTTTCTGAGAGCCCAATTCTTTTAATTTATAAGAAAAGCGATTATGGAGCCATACTTACCATTATTTAACGAATAGGATTGTTGATCCTTTCATTATTATTAATAATATTACCAGCCCACTGTGTCCCACTGCTGGGCAAAGACCTCCCCCCCATTCTTGCCAGACACTTCTTTCAAGCATTAAGATGGTCCAGTCTGCTCGGAAATTAGTGAGCTCCTTTCATAAACTGCCAAATTTTCAATAGCAACTTCAGGAATTGAAAAAATATTGTGTTAGCAGAATACCAAAAAGTATGTATGTAAAGTGGCGATTTTGCGACGATACCGTTGTCATAGTGAAGAGATTAGTTTAGTAGAATTGGGCCCCTGAGCGATTTAAAACTGCGGCTACCGTACACGTTTAGTTTACGCGTTAAAGTCGAACGACACAGCTAGTTAGTTACTAGTTAGTAGACACAGCTTAGTTTACTGGTGGTAGAGCTTTTGTGAACGGGCTCGAGAAAGTGGGCACCACCGCCTTACCTTTATCTGCCGCCAAATAGCAGTACTTGTGCCGCTGTGTTCCGGTTAGATGGTAATGGTATGTTCCTGTAATTACTGGCACATAGGCATAACAGCTTAGTCCTATAGTATGGCAACGTATCCAAATAATAGCTCAAGACAACGTAATAGCTAGTTTTGAATTCTATGTGGATATCCATGGGCTGCAGTAGCCACTTAACATCTGGTGGACTGCATGCTCGTTTGCCATATCAGTTGTATAAAAAAAAATAGTTAGTAAAATAATGATTGAAGTAAATCACGAATATTTTCTTATCATCTTTTGTAGTTAGTTAGTAGCTTGCTCCATTTACAATTATTGCCTCTCATATTAATTCAGGTACTCTATTTAAATGCATTAGTTGTTAAACTTAGACCTCTCCCACGTTCTAATCAGCACTGGGATTCCGACTCACGGCTCCATCCACTTAGTGCCAGTCAGACGTCAATACATACCGTCGAGAGCTGCTTATCGAGTTTCTATCAGTAATATGGAGTACAATATTATATAGGTGCCAAGTGCGAATTGGAAGTAGTTTAATGCGATTTTGAAGCATGAAGTAGTGATACTATCATCTATTGTGATGTTATAAATTCGAAAGTAACTATGTCTCTGTCGAGACGGGTCAGCTACAAATAATTAAAGCTAAAAAGGTCAGACGTCGCCTTAAAAATAAGCGTTATTTGATATGTTTGTATCATTTTCAGATCAACACGTTCAAATCATATCTTCGAGTCCCAGTAATGCTATTCACACGCAAGTTATAGCAACGGTAAGTTATCCATACTTATTATGAACCAGCTGTGGCCAGCGGCTTCGCACGCGTGGTTTGCCAATAAAAAGTAGTGTATGTGTTAATCCAGGTTATTATCTACGTACAAACCAAATTTCATCGCAATCGGTGCAGCCGTTCCGGCGTGAAAGAGTAACAAACATCCATGCATACAAACTTTTGCGGTTATAATATTAGTAGAGACAAAAGTTTCTCTCTGTCTGTTTGTTACGTTTTATCGAGTAGACGGCTGAACCGATTTCTATGAAATTTGTTAAACAGATAGATCATGACCTGGATTGAGACATAGGCTATTTTTTATTTACAAACCAAAAGTGCGAAGCCATGGGCGGACGCTTATAATAATATAAAAAAATCCTACACTATCTAAAAAGTCTGCTTGACACCTAATGCCAATGCTGTTAAATCACTCAGGGAGAGTTAATTTCGAATAAATAATATTACTGAATACCTGCGACTTCGTCCGCCAATTCTCTGGATCTTTACAATAGCGCCACCTACCGGGTCAATCTTTAGCTAGCTAAGAACCATCCAGGTAACCACTGAAGTACAAAAAAAAATAATCAAATCGATCATTTTCATTTAGTTTTTTCAAACCATGGGTACATAATAGGACACTTAGTTACGTCACTTATTCATAATTATAAAATAATTATTCATAAAATAATTATACAAAAACACATATTCATAAAATAAATTATTAGTAATTAAGTATATAAAGGTACCATATTATTTAAATTGCAGCTCTGGGCTTTGTCAGATACAAAATGATATAAAATAAAATAATTATGAATACAGCTAATTGAAGCGGCTGTAAAGATGCCATAACAATTTTAAACTTAAATACTTATAGGTGCATGTCAAGTGGTTGCAGCTGTACAGGGGCTTTGTCAATAATGGATGTCAAAGATGTATGCGTGTCAGTATATTCTAATTAATAATATCAGTACATATATACCATATTAATTGTAATTAAATAAATTTTGTTTCAAATAATTAACATGTCATTATAATTAAATTTCAATAATTTTTAGCTTTATTCATAATGTTCAATCGTGTATTAGGAGAAAAAATACAAACACACGCACACCGGTATTTTCCGAACCCTAACATTTTATGGATTTAAGCCACTTATGACTAGGGTTACCAACTTTTTATCTATTAAATATAGTATTTATTAAGCTGTTACCTCTAAAAATATAGTAGATGGCAAACAAATTTAATAAATATGGTATGTGGTTAAACTATTTATTTTTTATTGGATATTTTTTGCTGCTCTGCTTTTTCTCTCTAATAATTACATTTTTATTTTAAGAAAGCATTCATATGCTTGGTGGCAGCCCAAATTTATGTTGAAAAACACCATTCATTCTGATTTTATTAAATTCAAACTGGTCCTGTTACGCTCATCTCTCCATTTCGTCTTCATGACAGAAAATATGCGCTCTGTGAATGCTGATGTTGCAGGAATTTAAAGAAGTAATGATACAATTTTTAAAATATTAGGCAAGTCCGAATTATTTAAGAGAAGAACTTTTTGCGATTTTTCAACAGTGGATTTAGTAGAAAAAATTTGGTCAGAAAGTACAATGGCCAGAATTTTGTTAACTTGATTGATTTCTGAGTACAAATTGTTAAAATTAATTTTAAGTTTCTCAGCAATTTCTAATTTTAGAGCGGAGCGGGCTTCAAGATTAAGGCTGCGTTCCGCTTTACGTAAAATATAGTATTTTCGCCCCCTATATATTTTTTTAGAAATATAGTATTTGATCCCCTAATATAGTACGATACTATATTATATAGTAGGGTTGGCAACCCTACTTATGACCAAAACACCCAAGCCTTATCTAAAGCTAAATTGTAAGCACCGTAGCCGAAAACGACCAGGTGGTTTATAATTAATATCACAGCACCCAAAACCAAAACTGAAAATATACAAAGCTTACTTAACATCTTCATCGTACGCGAAGCGCATAAGGCGCTTCTCAGATCTAAACTCAAAACGTATTGAGAGTCGAGACAAAATAATAATTTTAAAAACATTTTTATGGTTTTGTTGTGGAACTTGAAACCCTTTTAGTTTCGCCGTGTCCGTCTGTTAGTACGTCCGACTAGTTACAGCCGTTTTACTTGTCGAATATTATTACTGTACATCTGAAATTTAACACGATGATATGAATGAAAAATGAATGAACGAATGAAAACACTTTATTGTACACATTAAAAAAATAGAAATTACAGACAAAATAGAAGACACAAAGCAAATAGTACAATGGTCGAACTTATCGCTATGAAGCGAGTTTTTCCAGACAATCTTTGGATGGAGAGGATATAGTAATGTCAAAGATATGGTCGGGGGTGCACATAAGTTATGGATGAAGGGAGTGCAACTAATACCTAAATAATATATAAATAGAAATAAATAAATTATTAAATTACATACCTAAATATAATATATAAAATTATATAATTAAAATATATATAATATTTATAATACATACTTAATTATAATACAATAAATTATATTTATAATACTTTAGTGACGTTTATAGTAAGTTATGAAATAAAAATATAACAAAACAGTTGTTTTTTTTAGTACCTCCCCTATATGGAAGTGACTTTTTTTCTCACGTACCCCATCGTATGAGGTTTCGTTGAATAGGTATTTTAAATACACTAAAAGGTTTTTTGGTACAATCCGTTTTTAATGAGAATTAGTCACCCCCGTTTCGCGATTAGATGCGCCGTAACTTAACTTGAATCATTGTTATATTCTTTCCAATTTTCCAAATTTATAGCGTCAATCATTGTAATTGAAAGAAGTATTTCCAAGCCAAGTGAAGGAACTATTCCCGAACTGCTCAGAAAATAAAACCTCGTTAAGGTTTGAGAGCCAAAGGATAAAATAACGAGGACAATAAAACGACCTTTCTCAAGAGATTCGCAAAATTCTCAAAAACGTTAGAGTTAGTACTTTTCAATTCTATTTCGAGCACTCGTGGCGTAGCTTGTATGGTCATTCTATTTTATTATGTTGTGTAGAATTTGACTATCGCATCGCTAGCGTTTTACGTAAATTGTACCAGGCCCTCAAAATAAATGACCTACGTACTAGTAGATCATCACTTGGATGCCCGCTTGTGGCATTTACAACTAAGCGATTTTCTGAAGCTCAACATTCTCACCCTTCCTAGTTACACACATATTAGTGGTCCTGATGTCCTCATTAGTGGCATCCCTTCAAGTTCGGACCAGAGAAGTGAATAAAGAGACTCGTGACTAGAAGAAAGAATCTAGAGGGCCCAAAGTGTCGGTTAAATGTAACAAGGCATGGCAGTCGGCATCAGTTTAATGCTCTACCGACTTTGATGAAAGCAAATGACAGCTCATTATCTATACCTCTATACTAATATTATAAAGAGGAAAGATTTGTATTGTTGTATATTTATAATGAATAAATTAAAAAACTACTGAGCCGATTTCAAAAATTCTTTCACCATTGAAAAGCTACGTTCACCCTGAATGATGTAGGTTATAGTTATTGCTAGAAAAGATTAGGGGTCCTTACTAAAACTTAAGTAACGTAACCCAAGGTGTAAAAAAGTGACCTAAAACATCTTTCGTCGCATGCGCTGCGGAAACTATTGATGATAGAACAAGAGTATGTTCTACAATATTAAAGAACATATTAATATATACAAAAAACTTCGTAATATTATAAAGAGAAAAGGTTTGTTTGTTTGTATTGAATAGGCTCCGAAACTACTGGACCGATTTAAAAAAATCTTTCAATGTTGGGAGGCTACACAACTGCGGAGAAGGAGGGTTATGTTTTTATTAAAAAACTACGCGTGCGAAGCTACGGATTGGTCAGCTAGTTAAAAATAAATCAAGAAAACTTTTGTTGAAGGGGTGTTTTACTCAGTTGAGGATAAATTTTACATTACAAACCAATCTCAACATTTCAGGCAGCGCCATAGATGGCGCTGTGTGAATTTTTACACATTTTGAATTTAGCTTCGGGCTCTTACCCGAAACTCAATTCTAAGCAAAGCTTGTCTTATAGCAACCAGATAACTGATAGAATACTTATATAGGTAGAATAGTTGTATCATCATACATGTAATTTTAGACACCGTTAATTTCATTAATTTGTTGTGTTGGTTAGTTTATATTATTTTTATTTAATTTGTGTAATTTAGGCGACATTCATATACGATTGTAAAAAAAATATCCTGAATAAATGATATGAAATTCAGTGCTTCGTAGGACACATTATGATTTCAATTCCTGACTATAACACTGTCCGAATTACTTATTGTGTTATAGTGGCCTGTGTCTACCTAATTATTTCTCATGTATGTTAAAATATATAATAAATGTTCGCACGTCTCATCAAAGGTAGAATATGTTTACCACCTAATAAAAACCCGCGAAAAAATAAAATTGATTTGAATAGTTGTAAAGCCTTCCTTACTTATACATACGGAGCGAGACCAAGGTGACTGACGTGTTAACTAAAACAAAATCACTAAAATGGAGATGGGCAGGACACACACAAAGAGGTGTTGACAAGTGGACTAAGAGAGTTACAGTTTGGTACCCAAGAAATGGGAATAGAAGTAGAGGAAGACAACACAAACGTTGGAAAGACGACATTGAAAATACAGCAGGCAAACTATGGACAAGAACAACAAATTGTAGAGAGAAATGGAAGGGATTGGAGAAGGTCTATGCTAAAGAGCACACAGATGATAACAATTAGCAATTACCAATGTACCATGTTTCAGAAATTGTAAAATCTGAATAAACGGCTTATTTAATTTATTTTATTATTTTTAAAGCCTTCCTTCCCTCATCCGTCGGTTGTGGTTTCTTTCACTATCGCACCGCTCGACATCGGCAGGGAATCCAACCACACACTTTGGAGACGATGTGGTCGCGCACCGTGAGGTTCCAGAGAAATTTCCTCCCGCGAAAACTTCGCTTGTAGAAAGGTCTCCCTGCCGAGGTGTTCTTCAAAAAGGGCGTTATAAAAATTTTAAAGGGTCGGCTACGCGTGCGTGATACTTTTGCGTCCATAGGCTACAGTAACCGCTTACCATCAGATGGGCCGTATGCTTGTTTGCTACCTTAGTAACTGTAAAAAAACCATGCCTGGAGTAAAAACGGCGTAAAGCTCCCACTGATGTCCCGCATTTTGTTTGACCCCTTCCTAGATTAGCAGGTATGTACTCCAACAAGTATGGCATACCCCAACTTTACAAAAGCAATATGCATTAGTTTTGGAGTCGAGCCAAGACTACATTGCCTCTCAAATTTTCAAATAGTCAAATTCACAACTTTCATCTAACTTTCCAAGCTACGCTGATATATAATACGATAATTGTAAACATTGATGACATATTATAGCAAGTTTCTTTAAATTTATCTGGTTTTGCTGCAGTGGCTAATACGTAGAGTAGTTCGAAAAGATGATCAGAAATCATTGGAGCGGATAATAAACTCATTAAGTACTTCGTTATATATAAGTCCTCATATCATAGAAATCATAATTGGGTGCAAATCATCCCACGCCATTGCTGAACGCCATTTTCATAACAGTTCGACTCATGTCTGTTAGTGAGACGATAACAAAATATGTATTAGATCTATGAATTTTTGACGACCTCCATTGTGCAGTGGGCGAATAGCCGGCAGAGACGCAGGAGGTAGCGGGTTCGATTCCCACCGTGAAACAAATGTTCCTGTATTATTTCCGGGACTGGATGTTTTTCTATATATTATTAGTATGTATTTACCTGGTTCCCTTAATACAAGCTCCGCTTAGTTTGGGGCTAGATAGCGCTGTGTTAAATGTCTAGCAATATTTTTTTTATTTATAAAAAAGTGGCTACTGAAATAAGGTGTACGTGTTAGTTTACGCTGAAAGTGCTGCAAGCAGTTGAATTTAAATAATCTATACTAATATTATAAAGAGGATAGATTTGTATTTTTGTCTGTATGTTTATAATGAATAAACTCAAAAACTACAGGTCCGATTTCAAAAATTCTTTCACCATTGGAAAGCCACATTCACCCTGAGTAACATAGACTACTTTTTGCCCAACCGCACAAAGGAGAGTATTGTTTTTATTGAAAAACTACGCGTGCGAAGCTGCGGATTGGTCAGCCAGTAATAAATAAATTTAAATACCAATGATATCACTATTCTTGATATGAACATAATTGATATCATTTGATAATATTTTACTATTATTTCGCTAGCGCTTAATATATATTAAAATCCGTCCAAGCTGAGTTTGCATAACATTGGAAATGGTACATATTAAATAATCATAATTGAAAACAATTTCCGTGTTTTCAACTACTGAGGCGTTACTAAAGCCCAACGCAGTAGCCCGTACTCCGTTTTAACAGACCATAAAACGATTTATTTGAACAATCCAAGATTGCTTACAATAGACGAGAGAAAATGAGAACTAAGCTTCGGTTAAACAAATTGTGTTCAGAATAAATCCGGGTATCATTTTGAAAGACGCCTCGCTTAATGATGCTGGCAAATTGTTTACTTGTCCACCACGGCCGGCTTATTTAAGGATTTGAAATGTACTTTATAAGGTTCCGTTTCACGAAGGCTGCCAGCGGAACTCTATTACTTAATCTACGGTTTTTGTCTGTCTGACAGTTTATAACAAGGGCAATTGTAGAAAATAAGCCAGTTAGTTTACAGATAATGAGTTTTTGTGTTCTAAATGTCAACAACAAGTAATAAAAACATTTAAAACACAAATTTTCTGTAGCTAAAAATTTATATATTTCAACGAATATGTTTCAGATTGTTCAAAAACAGTAGCAGCTATAGTCAAGTCATGTCAAAATCTTTTATTCATTAAAATCACAAGGATCACTTTGAAACGTCAATTTTTCTGCCTGTACCTTCGCGACCAAGCCAGGAAAGAAAGGCAAAAAACAAGGCTGGTTGTTTTTTTAATGATCCTTTTAGAATACATAACAATACAAGTAATAAATTACGTCTAAATTTTAACATTATGAACGAGTTGGAGCAATTTCAATCCCAAGCTTCTCTATCATCTAAATAATCCGATATTTATTAGTAGGCTTTTTTATAAAGATTTTGTTTAATTGCGTTTCTAAATTTGTTAATTGTCAATTTTGTACATCACTTGGGAGTTTGATATAAAAGCGAACACCTTGCCCTTTAAACGATTTACTAACTTTATGGGAGGCAACAAGTGGTAACAGCGAGTATAAATTCCAAAATCAAATAGTAACAGTTAGCACATAACGGTGATTTATATTGAAACGCCAAATACAAGATTAAAAAAATTGTACGGAACCATGTATGCACGAGCACCTATGGCTCGCACTTGACGGCGAAGCTTTAATCGTGGAAAACTGCACCTTAAGGTCTTAGCACTTAACTATGAGGCAGAGTAAGGTGCGACTAATATTTAAACCAAAATTAGTACCTAGTGTACCTACAGAACTGTCGCCATACCAATAATCATTTTACCTGTTTATGCAATAAATATAACAGTCTACTTGAAGACAATATGCTTGATATTACTGACAATACCATCCTCTCAACCTTGCTAATACAAAGGCTTCAAAGGTTTACAATATATTCCGCAGTAGAGTTTTCAATATTCTATGAAATCTCTGGCTCAGAGCTGGCGGGCTGCATTGCATACTTGAGTGAAAGCTTCGTATGTAAGTTTAGAGAGCCTTAGCGTAAGATAACAAGATAAGCCGGATATACATTGCCTTTAATAATACTGTAAACAAACAGTCTTCGATAAATAAATACAACAATAACTAGTTTTTTTTTATACATTATAGGCTTGCGTTTGACCACGATCTCGCCTGGTGGTAAGCGATGATGCAGTCTACGATGGTACACGCTTGCCTAGAAGAAACCTATTTACTCGCGACTTAAAGATACCCAGGTTGTAGCTATCAGACTCTGGCAAGGCGTTCCACTCTTTGGCGGTGCGCATAATAAAGGTCGAAGAGAACCGCTTTGTGCGAATGGGAAGTATTTCTACCATATAGCGGTGGCGCACCGCAGAGCGTCTGGTTGTCCGTTGATAGAATGGAGATGGTGGGATCAGGTTGAAAAGTTCTGCCGCACACTCCCCGAAATGTACTCGATAAAAAACCGAGAGGCTAGCAACTAGCTTTCGTCGATGCAGAGGAGCCTTGCATCAACTAGCTCATCGTTGCCTATGAGCTTCTTGGCTCTTCTCTCAATTGATTCCAGAGCTTCAAGTTGGTACTACGCTGATCCGTCCCAGAGGTGAGAACAGTACTCCAAACACGATCGGACATGTGCTTGGTACAAGTTGAGCAACTGTCCTGGTGTGAAGTAGTGCCTCACCTTTGCGAGTATACCAAGCTTTTTAGCAGCCAACTGGGCTTTCGACTCAATGAAGGAGCCGAAATTGAGAGTCGGAGTTAATGTGATACCAAGAAGCTCGAGGTGGTCAGATATCGGCACGGATACATTTCGGAAAGTAGGAGTCAGATTAAATTGACTTCGTTTTGCGGAGAACAGACACGCCTGGGTCTTATTCGCATTGAACTTGACCAGATTGGCATCACCCCAGTCGAAATTGCCAGTCGGAGTCGAAGTTATTAATAGCAGAAGATGAAACCCCTTTGTTCTAAATCAACGGGAACAATTTCCACCAAACTTAGCGTAGAACATTTCGCAAGCTTCGATCTATTCGTTTGAGAGCTAAGTTATCACGGATATATACACAAACACAGAACTAGACATATCACAACCTCAAAGTTATACATATTTTTTGCAACAAGAATTAAAAAAAGATTATCGATACCAGAAAGAAAATCGTAATGTGTTTCAGATACAATGCCCCTCAAATCCAAGAAAAGTCTTGGTTCCTCAGAAAATGTATCTTAAAAATGAAAAGATTTTCTCTACCGTTTTAAATTCTAATAAGCCTGGTATTTTATTTCTGCGTCTACGTTTTGAGAACAACCCTTATCATTTGTGAAATACGGAGGAGAAACATTCATTTTAGGATTATTACACGGAAGCGCGTCGACAGAAATTGAACCTGAATTTTTATTACTCGTTTATTTCTTTTCTTTGACAAGTTGTTACATATGATTGCTATGCAAAGCCTGCTTTTTACCGATCCAGTAACTGGTAAACAGTGAAGGACTATATCTGGCTGAGAATAAGGAGCCAGTTTCAACTGGTAGTTACCGTGATTTCACTGTCCACTGACCTTTCCCCGCACATAAAGTCGGCTAATCCTCTGGGCTATCTCAAACTTTACTTTGTCTACGGATCTCTTCATTTTTGATTCGATCTCGTAGAGACACGATATGCATATCCGTAGCTTACAAGCGCTGCTTGCACAAGAACAAGCTTGCACACAAACAAATACCCCTTCATACATTAACAAACAGCTATTTACACACACAAATGCACACACCCCCTCACTGAACCAGCAATCACTTCAAAATAGCGCATACAGCCAGTGACTGGCCAGTGCCGACGGTTAATGTACGGCTGAGATCTCTACACATATGCCCGAGCCGTTGGCGCCGTCATATAGGTTAATATTTGTTTAAGTTCGGATTTAAGTTTTTACATTTCTGCACTTAAAACAGGGCTACCTGCATCACTATCTTCAAAAGTGAAATGAATAATTTAATATGAAAAAAGGTTTACTAGAAGAACTCTTGATAGAGTTAAGTTCGCCTTTGTACACACGGCTACACATCAAGCTAAAGTTTTCCAGTATAAGCTGACCTCGCATTGTGTAGGCTTTTCGTAGAATGAGAGGTCAGCTTATACTGGAAACGTATAGCTAGATGTGTAGCCGTGTGTACATGTTCTTTTTAACCTACTTCAAAAAAAGGAGGTTCTCAAATATTCGATTCTGGACCGATTCGAGAAGTTCTTTTTTTTGTTTAAAAGGGTATACTTCCCAGGTGGTCCGATTGGCACCAAGTCAGGATCTGATGATGGGATTCCAAAAAACCGAGGGCAATCCTCAAATTTTATAGGGACGCATAATTGTTTTATGTTTTTATCTCAGGACTCCATCATTTATCAACTGATTTAGAAAATTCTTTTTTTATTAGGGTTCCGTACCCAAAGGATAGAACGGAACCCTATTACTGACACTCGTATTTATAGTCAAGTCAAAGTAACTACTTGAGTAAAAGTAATAACTTGAGCAACACTTTGTATTTCATAGACAAGAAATCGGTCGAAGTAAGAACTGTCAAAAGCTAGAATACTTAGTCAAGTAATAGAAACCATTTTGGTTACTTGAGCAACGTATTACTCGTGCGCGATAACTTGGGACCTGCTAGGAATGCGAGTCCCCGACCGCTTCCCCTGCACTTCCCCGATGGCGCCCGTATTGTACCGTTCGCATCACTATTTTTACTAGGGTTTTTAGTCTCGTACTGGCCTACGTCACGTAACGACGCGCTCTGGAATTCTTTTAGTTTTCGTTTGTGTTATTGTTTTGTTGTTGTAGTTTTTGTTGTTATAGTAAATGTTGTAAATTTATCGAATACCTCTTCGTCAAGTGATTATAGTGAGACTGAGGACGAAGAACAACCTTTAGAAGGCATACATCCACTAAGTAGTGACGAAGATGAGATAATGTAAATAATAGATAAAATAAATGTATAAACTTAAACATTGAATTTTTATTTTATTCAAATAGTGTAAAAAAGATTAAATAAAAAGCAGCGTCCTCCCTGAGTAACATAATAAATTAGGTTAAAAAAAACAAAGACGAAGCCGCGGGCGGCTGCTTGTTATGTTCGCTTTTTTGCGGGCGGCGGTACAAACACGCCAATATGACGTCACCGCGCTCAGGTCCCAACTTATCGCGCACGGGTAATACATTACTCAGCCAGCAATGTTGCTCAAGTTATTACTTTTTCTCAAGTAATTACTTTGACTTGACTTTAATACGAGTGTTAGACTCCGCTGTCTGTCTGTCCGTCAGTCACCAGGCTGTATCTCATGAACCGTGATAGTTAGACAGTTGAAATTTTCACAGATCATGTATTTCTATTGCCACTATAACCATAAATACTAAAAACAAAATAGTTAAGGGGGGCTCCCACACAACAAACGTGATTTTTATGCTCGATATTGATAACGGCAACAGGTAGATGCTTGATGATGCTATTTAGTTATATATACACTTTAAAATAGATAATTAAATTAAAATAAAACAAATATTAAAGGGGGGGGGGGGGGGGCTCCAATACAATAGACATGATTTTTTTTTGCCGTTTTTATAGATAATGGTACGGAACCCTTCGTGCGCGAGTCCGATTCGCACTTGGCCGGTTTTATTTGAAAGGATATACTTTCATATTAGGCTAATGGAAATTTCATCAAAATCAGTTAAGTTGTTTGGTTAAATCGGTTAATATTTTTGTTAACAAGTTACGTTTTATAAGCTTTTTTGTCTGTAATATTTTTTTTATTTATTAATTTATGAAGAACAAAGAATGAATAAAATTGCAATTCTCTCGCACTTACCCATATATTTGTTTTAGAGTCAATTTTATTAAATGGTCTATCGAATTAGGTAGAAAATTATTGTGTAATTTCCATGATTGATATGAGCCATTCTCATTAGCCAGTAGCCTACTCTACTTGAAATATAGGCTCTAATGTTATTAGAATGTATGCAACCTTGGACTTGCCTTCCTACCCTCCCTGTCCATAAATTATGTATGATCTTTCAACATAAAGCCCGGAATACACATGCATGTCAGAAAAATATGCTAGATACTGGCAAGTATGATCTACAAGCATGTGTAATTAGGCTATAAATAAATAAAATATAATATAGCACATACATATTATTTACAAAAAGACTTATTAATAACAAAGTAAGCACGAAACAGACAAGAGACATATTTTATTTCAGACTGCAAAAATCCATTTACACTGTTAGTTAATGACTTAAAGACTACATTAGTTCGGTACACAATAACTGTACGTAATAGTTATGCTATCAGCAAGGAATTAGAACTTAGAAAACTTTCGTGATTGATTTGAATCATTATTATAAATACGGGATTTACCACGTACCGTCTTATCGGTGTTTCGATCGACAATGTTTCGGTTCAATTCGTGAACCTTCATCAGGGTGAGTGCGATCCGCTCCGAATAACGTCTCGCCTCGCACTGGTCGAAACACCGATAAGACGGTACGTGACAATAATATATTATTTATATTTATACTAATGATAGGAATTAGAACCGTTAAAAAAAATTTAAATTATTAAATTATTGTGTACAGTTAGTACACCTCAATAAAAATAAAAATAACGTACATTTATATTAAGAATACAAATAGTGGTCTTATCGCTACGTAGCATGCTAGGAGATCGGTTGAATTGAGAACGATTATGAAACGATTTTTTCTCTGAGCATGGAAGTTTAACAGTTAAAACGTTTTTAATTTCTAGAAACTGACATGCATGTTACGGGCTTGTATATAATCTTGATACAGAATGCCATTTACTGGCATGCCGGCCTGCCAGTACCTGGTAAAATACCTGCATGCGTATCATCAGCTTAATTTGAACAAAACTACACAGAAAAATATGCTAATAAATTAGATTCATCTACTTATATTATTCTCTTTTACAACACCATTAGCTTTTACAACATTTAATACAGGGCTGACCTATTTAAGTCCCTAATTAAATAAAAGTACGGGCCTAATTTATCTATTTTGTGATTCTTCTCTTATAATCTTCTCTAGATAGATCTTCTCTATTACTTTTTGCTTAAACTTTATACGAGAAATTAAAATTCCTTTGTTTGTTTGTTTATAAGGATTTTAAAGAGACCATTCCTTGAAAGGGGTTACAGGGTAGTTAATTTGCAACTTTGACCCGATGATCCTTTCGAGCAAATTTTGACCTAGTTCCTGTTATCCGATTGATCCCAATATTTTGCTTTTATCTTAGAATTACAGCTCAAAAACAACTTTGTTATTCTACGTTCTATAAACAGCCCGTTTTAATGAGGATTTGCGAAGGTATCATCCCACCTGATGACAAAAAGCCTAAATCCACCGATCCGTTGAAACCTATGACGTCAATGATCTAGACTTATCACATATATTATTCAGATTACCATGTACTACAGAGGAACCCGGTTTCGCTCGCTCATACATATTAACTTCTTCTTAATAGATCGGGTAGGTAACGCAACGTCACGTGCGTCATCGTTTTGATGGGTGACCGCGTGACAGCTTTAACACAACGCTATCCAATTTTGGAAGACATGTTAAAATGTCAGTCTCGGCTATAAAAGTAGTCGAGGTATGACGAAGACCTTCGGACGGTATTTTAACTCCGGAGCCGAGGTTCACCCGTAGCTCAACAAACTTACTTATGGGAACATTTATTCTGAATAACTAGCAAAATACTATGATACCTATGGGGCCATAGATAATTCCAGATAAAAATCCCATAAAAATTAGTGCAACCCGTTCAAAAAGGCTTCATTTTCAGTTTTGTTCGTTTTTAAATTATGCCATTAAATTATGAACAAACTTCCAACCCTTTATATTTTATCAGTTAGTACTGAAATATGAATATTAATGTACTTTCTCCAATATAAATACTTTGCTCCGCACGTTAATGGCACATTCATTCGTATCACATGACAGTAGATACATCAACAACCACATTTTTTGTGTTTGCTATCAAAACTTAAAGAACCATGAAGACCCAATTTGTCCTAGCGATCCTGGCTTTCCTAGCCCTCAGCACACCAGCTCGGAGCCAACAGATACGTATCTGCAGCAGAGACCTGTCAGAGGCGCTGGTGAAGTACTGTCCGTTTAGTACAATGGGCAAGCGGTCTGACAGTTGGATAAGGACTCAACTCTTCGGCGCAGGTACTCCTTTCCTTTCTCCATTTCTAAATAACTTGATCAACTTCTATAATTTGATATGGGTGAATTTTGTGACTTTGTTTTTTCTCGTGTTTAAGTTCGCAACCATTCTTGCTATTTTGGCACTGTTTTAAAAGCAGATGGGATGACTTTCTTCTTTTCCTGCCTAGCGTTTAGTATTAGTTATAACCATCTTATCAGCCATACTCAACCAGCAAATTCACGTACTATAAAAGTGATTAGAACGTTTCTCTAAAACTTATAAGCGTTTACTATTATTCCTTTAAAAGGTCTAAGAAGCCTACACAAAAAAGGAAAGGACGCAGATACAACTCAACTCCATGATGCACACTACCTATAGTTGGTTTGCACGTGACCTTTTTGTTCTGTAAATGTGTCTTAACAGTGCTTTTCATTGATAAAGGAGTGATGGCGTTAAGATAACATCACAGGCATAGTGAGAAAGGTTACATCGAGTCTATTGTGTTATAAAGGAGACCATAATCCTTTTGATTGACTGTTTGTGATATAATACCAATTTTAATATGAAGTAGGACTGTTAGAGTTATAATGGTGGTTTTATAACTGGTGCAATAAATAATAATAATAATATATATGGCGGGACATTTCACACAGTGCTATCTAGCCCCAAACTAAGCAGAGCTATGGGAACCAGATAACTGTTAGAATACTTATATACATTTTTTTTTGTAAATACATACTTATAATATATAGAAAAACGTCCAGACCCAGAACAAATATCTGTAGATCATACAAACATTTGTTCCGCGGCGGGAATCGAACCCGCTACCTCCTGCGTCTCAGTAGGCTATTCGCCCACTGTACTACGGAGGTCGTCACACTATATCACACTATATATAATATGATCACTAAAATCGCTCTAAACGTATATTCTGTACCACAAATACACATAAGTTACATGAAAGTATTGTTGAGTTTTGGTGACTGACGCAGTATTTTGTACTAAAATGATAATATACAAAACTGTTACCTTATCAATTAGCCCTGTTGTCGAGTCTTCGTGACATACTACTTATCCTTTTAAAGCTATGCAGAAACTGTAAGTATACCATCATCATCCACCAGTATAAACATTAATTGTACCAATAACATTAAAAAACCGAGTGTGCTTTAGACCACACGACTGAAGTAAAACTTATTATTCAAAATATCAATTTATAAAATTATTCAATTACAAAATTGACCACACGTCTGTAGGTCGATCAGTCTATGTTCATTCTGGACAGACGCAACTCGCACTCGCACATTAACGTTTAAAATATACGAAACGTAACTCTCTCTCTCCTTTTATCTTCACTAACTTATATCTCGCTCTCAACTTCCGGTCGCACTTTTCGTAACGCATTCACCAGCTTACACCCCAAGTCAAGCGTGCGTAAAGAAGTTTTACTTCAATAATGGTTCATCAAACACATTATTCCTCCATAATTAGCACATATAATTATTTCATGGTACTTCGATATAAGAGCGTACACATGGCTACACATCAAGCTATAATTTCTGCTATAATTTAATGTATAGCTTGATGTGTAGCCGTGTGTACAAACATTGTACGCGTCCTCCTTTTTAATTACCTAAATGGTTACATGTTTAAAAAGTCACAACAAACGCTAACACGTAACGCGTGACAAGCGGTCACCGCGAAAACTTTTATAAACCTCTTGATTGTTTGAGATGTATCACTTTTGTTATACAACATCTTGTTTGGTAGGTCGTCCACTGCTGAACATAGGCCTCCCGCATAGATTTCCAGGCCTGCACCCAACGGCTCTCAGCATCCTTTATCAGCTCGTCTTTCCATCTAGTGGAAAGCCGTCATACATTGCGCTTTCGAGTGCGTGGTCTCCACTCTAGAACCACCTCAACGGCCGTCAGTTCTTAACTACATGTATGTGACTATTCGTTGTAATTTATGTTTTGTGTTCGACAGGTTACTGGCTGACCCCACAGCTGGCAGTCGGCATGGGGCGTGGAAAGCGGCAGCGAGGCATAGCGACGGAATGCTGCGAAAACACCTGTTCATTTAAAAAGCTGCTGGAGTACTGTCCTGAATGAGTTTAAAGACTCTCGTCCAGTTTGTTCTATCTACTGATAAATTATTTTCAATACTCGCGGCATGGAGCCCCACCTAAGTTTTTTTTTATTGTATACAGATTTAGGTTACCAAAAACCGAGTAAAGTCATTAAGTGTGTTTACATTAATATAGAATCAGTCTATACAAAATTAATCAAAAAATATATTTCCATGTTATGATCGAAAAAACTGTTCATCAATAGATGAGACTTGGCCACTCTAATTAGTAAATACCTATATTTTAATATTGACATTACATTTTAAATTGTTTAAGTTGTTATTTGGGCTGGTTATTTTTGTATCTCAATGAGTTAATGTAAATAAAGGAATGTGGTACATAATATAACGTAGAATTAATTTATTGCATTCAAAAATATATTAGTCGTTTTTCTCATAAATACTCGTACTTTACGATTCCGATTAACTTACGTGCGATAACGTTACTATCTAATTTAAGAGGAAATACCAACGGCTAAAGAATTGAAAAATAAGTATTTGTAAAATCTATTGCTGTCGCGCAGTATAGCGCAGTGCCCGAACAAGCGCGATAGAGACAACTGCAGCTTGGACCGAAAATACCTATTAAAATTACACAAAATCAACGATTCGTAGTCCCCTGATTTCTTCTCCAAAACTTGACCGATTTAACTACTTTCTTCATTATAAATTAAGGATAGGCTTTGACCGTGTTTCTATGTTTTCCTTTTTTATATAATCTAGTCATATTTGTTTTCTGGATGTTTGAACACAACGTTAAATCTGACAAATTTCATACATTTTCGAATGTTCATATCTCTTTTAATAATTAATTTATGAAAAAAAGGAAAACATAGAGACATGCCAATTGTGACCATAGACTTTTGAGAAAAAAATTATTGCTGCACTGGCATTATTCAGGGAGGAAACAGGGGACTACGTTTGTATGGAAAAACGGCCCTTGTGTTTCCTCTTAAGTGACGGTCGGTAATCGATCTGGCACCACATCTATACAAAAATGTATTAACGTGATTCTTGACGGGTGAAGTATGTATGTAAACTATGGCAACTTTATTTGAAAGTAAGAGAACTAATAAAACAATAGCTTTTGCTATAATGTATCATCGCAATAAATATTGTTTAGGTTCAGTATCAAATTCGGCAAACGGTTCTCACTCTACCCAAAAATAAACGATAGCAAAGATTTAATAACTTTTTATAATTTTTATTTAGATTACCGTATTAAAATAATCGTATTCCTCTTAATTCAGGAGTGTCCAACATTTCGCAAATAGCGACTCAAGCGTTCAAAAACTAGTATTGTGAGCTTAGTGAAACAGGGTAAAGGACGGAGGTCACATTGTTTGGGCGCCCCGGGGGACCGCTATTAAACATGCAGCGACCGCCCAAACTAACCACAGATTAACGATACCGGCTTGTTACAAACTTTGTGACAGGCCAGGGGTAGACAACGTTTTTATAACATTCGTCACAAATAAATATATTTTAAGCGGTTTTCCTGCATTTAACATAAAAAAATAAACCTCGATCAAATAATTTAACCCAAAAATAGAGAAATAAATCAAAGGAACAACTAAAATAACAATTACCCATTAAAATCAAAATACGGAAGTTGGCCAACATAAATTTGCAAAGTGACGAGTTGTTAACTCTACGAAGTCTCACTTGGTAGCCCGTATTTTTTTTCGAATGGACTAATCTCGCTGTTGGCCTCTGAGGCCGTTGCAGCTTAACCGAACTTTTGGCGAGCGCAGAAGGTGCTCAGCCCTGTAAGTTTTGATGAGGCAACTAGCGCAAGGGCACCACTTAGGTACGAACCTCGGCTTGGGCTGTTGCCAGGGTGGGGATAGGAGAGAAACGCCCTGGTACGTGCTTATAGGCGGCGACTGAAGAGACTCGTCGACCTCGCCGGCGAGGTTGGTGTATCTGTGAAGTGTTTGCTCTGTCTAATGTAGATGACTCAGAAATCTCTTACGTACTCGTATTAGTGGAGGTGATTTCGTCATCCGGGTCTCCGAGAACGTGTCTCGGACGACGGAGGGTTTTAAGGGTTTTAGGTTGGTAGCCCGTATCAAGCGAGGGGTACCTTTTTATAGTCGACCGCTGTGCAGCTGTTGTTTACTAGCGATTTCTTGTTAATAATATATATATATGTAAGTAGAAAGTAACCTTTGCGTGACTCAATGAACTTTTCCACCCTACTCTAGGGAACAGACACTTCTTAAACTTTTTTTAAATGACTCCGACCTGTATTAAAGTAATTACCACCATCCCTATTTCAGCCGGTAGTCAGAAATTTTTGCAATGCTGAATTCCGGTTTAAAGGGAATTTGGTTTTATAACAGGCAGGATCTGATCCCGCCATCTCCTTTCCATCAAAGGACAAGCAGGCGCACGGCTCAGTACCATCCATACCTAGTTGATATACGAGTACTACCCATTCACACACACCGTTTTGGTTCAACATTTTTGATGCGTACAGCTAAGGTATGGAACACTTTGCCGTCGTCTGTTTCTCCTAACGAATACAATCCGGGCCGGCCGCTTTAAGGTTGAATAAGTTTCTTCTAGAACTTCGTGCTTCATCTTAGACCACATCATCGCTTACTATCAGGTGAGATTATGTTCAAACGCAGATCAATCCAAGTTAAAAAAGATCTCAGGGCGTCTGGCACATTGTAATGCCATGTAAGTCAAGTCTTATTTGAATATAACCGAGATAATACAATTGTTATTAGGCACTGATAATAGCATAAGATCAGGTTAACCATGGACTTGTGACGTCATCCTCCGATCGAAACCTCTATATAGATCCTCTCCTCATCTTATAAGTTATGAAAAAGTAAATTATCATAGAAATGTTTTTGTAGTACTTTTATTAATATTAGTAGAGTACCTTATGAAAGGGCTCGTCCGGGAAGGGGCTACCACCATACCTACTTCTGCCGCCAAGCAGCATTGATGTGTTTCGGTTTGAAGGGTATGGTTGCCGTTAAAATTACAGGCACATGAGGCTTTACACCTGTATGCCTCAAGTTGATAGCAGTGCATCGCAGGGCACGTTTGTAAGTTGTGTGATCTACAAGGCAATACTTTGTTATAGGCAATGGTTGCCACTTAACATCAGCTTGATCCATCTTCAGGTCGTATAAAAAATGTTTACAAGTACACAAAAATATAAAGTTTTTTTTAACAAGACCGGTAAATACAAGAAAGAGCCAATTAGCAAAGAAAACAGAGTAATATTTCCTTAACTAAATGTTATTAACATATACAATACAATTCCTTTCTACAAACAATTAAATTTAACATCTCCTTTTATGTTTTAAATGAAAAATAAAAGGTAACTAGAGAGAAATACTGCCTGCAGTCTCAGTAAATAAACACACTAATAACAAAATAATCTAAGGAATATTTTTTCCTTGTTTTGTTTACTATGAACGAACTTAAACATTTTAAGCATATTCAATACTAGCTTGTTGTCAGCGGCATCGCACGCGTGGTTTGCCAATAAAAAGTAGTCTATGTATTAATCCAGGTTATGATCTACGTACATACCAAATTTCATCGCAATCGGTTCAGCCGTTCCGGCGTGAAAGAGTAACAAACATCCATGCATCCATACATACAAACTTTCGCGTTTATAATATTAGTAGGAATTTTGGTTCTGTTACCAGGTTGCCAGAAAACCTGTTTTGATCTTAGATTAAAAAAAACCATGCTCTTTTACCTTCTTACACGACATGACCACTACTTTCTTTAATTCACTTATTCGCGACCTTCCTCTTTCGATACTTATTTTTATGAAGCTGTCGTATCGTATATGAGCTTTCCTCTTCTATTTTGGTAATAGTCAATAACTTCATATTATTAAAAACTCAACGCACATATTAAAATTTCCGAATTTGCACATATAAAACATAGTTTACACAAATAAAGATATTGTTATCTCGGAATTGGCCATTAGCTGAGTTTTTCTCAGTTTATCTGATTATTTTATTATTCACAGCCTGCGCTGAGCAGTCGTTAGAGCTAATGTATTTTTAGATTTATTGTTACGTAGTCAGGTACGTCTTTGCAGGCAGATACCCTATTCCTTTTATTTTACTTTTTGATGTTTAAGTTAGGGCGTTTATAATCAACTGAGTCAAAACCTACCTAAAACTAAATATGACGGCATATACAAAATTATAAAATATTGATTATATTGTAAACAGCATTTAGATACGAAAAACGTGGTCTGCCTTCCTGTTGTCTGCCAGGGTTCATAACTGAAACCGTCTATCTACACACGACCTGTAACAACTTTGTGACCCTGGGAAGCAATACATGTATTGAGTTAATTATGAGCTGGTGAAAAACCCTGTATTTAGAGTTTTCAGGCCACCCCAAGTCTTCCGACATGGACGAAAGAAGGAAACGCCATAACTCCAAAGGATGTTTTATCAAACACGTTTTTAGTCGTTTAGCCAATAAGTTTCGGTTTGGGAGTATCCCAAACTTTTGAAAACCCGCAGAAGTTGCCACATATCAAGTTTTTGAAGTTATTAGTTGATATACAGAGTGCCGACGTGAATATTCGAGTGACAATATTCGAACACAATGTCGTACTGAGTTCTTAAAAAATATAGAAAATAGTTCTTAATCCATATCAGTTGAAAACTTCCACTAAACTGTCATTACTTTGCAAGGTAATTACGAGAAAACAAACACAAAAATCCCAGAATAATTACTACATATTGAACGCATCAAATAAAACTTAAGCAGTTTGGGACATAAATAAATACATATAAACAAAATATAGAGAGAGAGAGATTAACCAAATTAAAGTTAACAATAAAATTATAACTGACCCAAAGGACAGTACAGGCGTTTAATAACTTCTATAGTGACGAAATAAAAAAAAGATACTAAATCTTACACACACAACAGATGTACACTACTAAATGGAAAATCCAATTCCTGTTTCATGGCACCTACAAATGAGCTTGAAATACTCGTACTACGTATTATAAAATTTCTTAAAGACACTCTCAGTACGGGCTACGATGGGATTACAACAAAAATAATCAAACTTACGTCAGTTCTTATATCACCCGTATTGGCTCACATTATGAATAAATGCATCGAAAATGGTATATTTCCCAGTACCATCCGTACCTAGTTGATATACCACCCATTCGCACACACCGTTTTAGTTCTACGTTCTTGATGCGTGCGGCTAAGGTATGGAACACTTTGCCATCGTCTGTTTCCTAAATAATACAATCCGGGCCTCTTTAAGGTAAGAGTGAATAGGTTTCTTCTAGATCTTTGTGCTTCATCTTAGACCACATCATTGCTTACCATCAGGTAAGATTGTGGTCAAACGAAGATCTGTAAAAAACATATATACAACAATATATACAGTTAAAAAAAACGCCTGTGTTTCCTCTCTGGATAGTGACACTAGCGCAAGTATTTTTGATAGAGCGATATTAAATAGGAAAACATGGGCCAATCCAACGCGTAAAATATGAACAGGAAAATAATGAAAGAAAGAAAGAAAAAAAATACATTTTTTGCAGACATAACAAAACAAAGACATACACAGTAACAATAATAACACGACAATAGGAATAGCAATACATATGCACAAAAATAGAAAACATAATATATAATAGGTAGTACACACGGCTACACATCAAGCTATACATTTCCAGTATAAACTGACCTCTCCTTCTACGAAAAGCCTACACAATGCGAGGTCAGCTTATACTGGAAATGTATAGCTTGATGTGTAGCCGTGTCTACGTCCAGGTTATGAGCGTCCGCAAACTAGGATCCGGCTCAGCATTATGCGCCACGCACTAGTAAATACGAGTACGCAGCGTCGCAGTCCTATTAAATCTAGGAGCCAGCGGAAGATCAGCGATCTTCCGCCGGCTCCTACATTTAGTACAGGATAGTCCGATTTTATTAAAAATATAATTATATAAACTAAAGAATTTGAAATATAAAGGACATTGAATCTATGTTGGTAAGTCGTAGTCGTTTTAGATTGAGGCAATGTGTAATTTGAGGCAATTTAAATGTTTAGTGTACCTAATTTGTAATAGTTGTTAGTGAAGGTATGTAAAGTGGGTTTTCCGCTAGCAGGCCATTTGAATAGACAGGAGATCATCAGGAGACATCAGATGATGATCATTTTGCTAGTGTAATTGGGAGGCTGGTACGATTCAATTCGATCTAGCTAGATGTACAAAATATAATTCATAGTAAGTTCTGAAGTGAGTAAATATTAGTAGAGTATAATTTTACATCTTAATACCTAGTCAGGTCATAAATTATGTCACATATTTATTATAAAATAATTTAAACAAGTTTATTCATTATGTAACCATTTATATACCAAAATGAAGTTAACAAAACATAGATTCTTATGACACTAAAGTTTATTCAAAATGACCTCCGTGATTTTGAATACAGGCCTTCAATCTGCGCGGCCAGTCGTCTATCGCAGCACGAACGAGGTCCATGTCAATATCGGCGGCTGCCTTAATCAAGGATGTCTTGAGTGACTTCAAATTGGGATGAGGCTTTGAGCACGCCTTTTCCTCCAAGTGTTGCCATATCTTGTAATCTAACAGATTCAAATCTGGACTGGAGGAGGGCCAGTCTTCGTGCCGGATGAAGTCGATTTCACGCGCCGCCAGCCAGTCTTGTGTGCTCTTCGCTCTATGAGCTAGCGCCGAATCTTGTTGGAATACCCAGTGCCTGTTATTGAACATGGTATGAGAAACAGGTTCCACAAGGTTCTTCAGGACTGTATTTTGATACACAACTGCATTCGTTTTTACACCTTTCTCACAAAAATGTACCTCTGTTAAGCCCCAATAAGAAACTCCCAACCATACCATGAGCGAGGATGGAAAATGACCTCGTTGAACACGCGGAATACGGTTGCTCGCTTCTTCACTACTGTGTGCGTACACCTTATCATTTTGTTTGTTGTAGCTCTCTTCTACGGTAAAAAATTTTTCATTCGAAAAAAGAATTTCCCGATATTTTTTCCCGCGTACCGCTTCAACAAAGCACGGCATCTCTTCAGTCTCAGGTCCATTAGACGAGCATTCAAACGACGTCCTGTTTTTCTTCGATATGCCCGAAGCCCTAAGTCTTCATTTAACACCCTTTTCACCGTGGTTCTGCTTAACCCCATCTGAAGGGCCAACAGTTTCTGCTTACGTTTGGGATTTCTTTGAATTCGCGCCTTCACAGCTTTTATCACTGCTGGAGTCCTAACAGACCGATGGCGACCACTTCTTGACCTGTCATCTACACTAGAGTCTTCATTGTATCGTTTGATGGTGCGATAAACGAATCTTTTGGTTATATTCAAATTTTTCAGTATGTCAAAAATTTGAATTTGCGCGTAACCGCAACGATGCAACGCAATAACTGCAACACGGTCTTCTTTAATCGTCCACTCCATATTTAAAAATGAGTAAAATTCTAAAAAGTATACATTTTTATTTTCATGAACAATTCGAAATTCGAATTCTATAAACTTTTTTGTGGCCAGCGTTCTAAAAGAAAAGTTTTTACTGTGTGACAATACTCGTACTTATGACCTGACTAGGTATTCATAGTAAGTTCTGAAGTGAGTAAATATTAGTAGAGTATAATATTACATCTTAATATTCATAGTAAGTTCTGAAGTGAGTAAATGTTACATCTCAATATTCATAAAGTTGAAATTCGCCTACATAATATCTGGGTCGAAAATTCTAAGCAAATATTAAATTGAATGTGGTGGTTCAAGGAGGCTTGAGCCAACAAGCGAGTTATTTACATGTCTATTAATCTACTTCTAAATAAGAAAAACGTTCTTAATTCATCTGAATATTTTATAACATATAAATAAATAAATAAATATTGCTGGACATTTCACACAGCGCTATCTAGCCCCAAACTAAGCAGAACTTGTACTATGGGAACCAGATAACTGATAGAATACTTATATATATAGTTTTTTTTTGTAAATACATACTTATAATATATAGAAAAACATCAAGACCCGGAACAAATATCTGTAGGTCATGCAAACATTTGTTCCGCCGCGGGAATCGAACCCGCTACCTCCTGTGTCTCATCCGGCTATTCGCCCACTGCGCCACAGAGGTTGTCACATATGTTCGTTTTCAATGACGAACTGCGTTGCGTAGGGGCCGAATAGCCGGCTAAAACGCAGGAGGTAGCGGGTTCGCTTCCCGCCGCGGAACAAATGCTTGCATGATCTACAAATATTTGTTCCAGCTCTGGATGTTTTTCTATATACCTATTATAAGTATTTTTTTTACTAGCCCATACTGATCCACTGCTGGGCAAAGGCCTCCCCCTCTTTCTTCCACTTATCACGGTCTAGAGCCATATCCCGCCAATCTTTTTGGAAGACGTCCAAGTCAACGCTCCAGCGCTTTTTAGGCCTTCCTCGGCTTACGTTGTTCCTGTTTAATTGTTTTGATTTGTGGCGTACTATAAACTATTTATTATCTTATCTACAAAACATCATCAGAAAAAAACCACTTACACAGCAGTGTATTCTAAATGCAAAGTTAGTCCAAATCTTTCCATCGTAACTGGGGTACTGTAGAATACCACCCCCGCAAAATCCTTATTAAACAATGAACAAGTTGTCGGTCGGCCAACATTGCTCCCAATTAGGAAAGTCGTGTACTGAATACATAACTATTTTACAATAAAATTAGCTACTGTGATCTCATAAAATCTTTATAATAAGTTTCGGTTAAAAACACTTTAGGTTCTAGTTTTGGTAGGTAACGTTAAAGATATTACTTTATTGAAAAAATAACAAAGTATTCTCTTTTTATACAGAATATACAACTATTTTTAAACGATAGAGAAAAGAGAACCGAACTTTGAGAGGAAGATAATATTTTTTAATTTATTCATTTTGTATCAAGAAAAATAGAAACATAACGCAAAGGGGAAAATTGAAGAATTTCAGAGTTATTCGGAATGAGATATCATAAATAAGGAACGGGCCCTGGGGGAAAGTATATTAAAAATTAAACAAATTAAACTCAAAAGAAGCATTCCTTTCATTATTATAAAAACGCAATTTTTCATGTACCGTCTTATCGGTGTTTCAGTGCGAGGCGAGCCGTTATTCGGAGCGGATCGCACTCACCCTGATGAAGATTCACGAATTGAGCCGAAACATTGTCGGTCGAAACACCGATAAGACGGTACGTGATAAATCCCGTATATAAAATAATGATTAAATCAATAACGAAAGTTTTCTTAGTCAGAAATATTCCTTTAATTTGACGTAAAACTACATTCAAGGTACATATCTAACACAAATAAAACGCAAATAAATAATTCAGAGTATTTTAAGGCACAGATCGATAGGGTAATGGCGGGTCCCTATATCCGGAGTAACCAACTACGACATGTATCTCCTTGAAAAAGTGTCGAACTAGTGTCAATTTTTTGACACGTTGTCAAGGAGAAACGATATATGAAACGACATATGGATGAAATCTCTTTATTAAACACTAGCTGACCAATCCGCAGCTTTGCACGCGTTGTTTTTCAATAAAAACATTACCCTCCTTCTGCGCAGTTGGGTAAAAAGTAGCATATGTTACTCAGGGTGAATGTAGCTTTCCAATGGTGAAAGAATTTTTGAAATCGGACCAGTAGTTTTTGAGTTTATTCATTACAAACATACACACAAAAATACAAAAATACAAATCTTTCCTCTTTATAATATTAGTATAGACTAGCTGACCAATCTGCAGCTTCGCACGCGTAGTAACATTACCCTCCTTCTGCGCAGTTGGGTAAAAATTAACCTATGTCACCCGGGGATAGTGTAGCTTCCCAACAGTGAAAGATTTTTTTTTTATATCGGTACTGTAGTTTCGGAACCTATTCAATCCAAACAAACAAATCTTTTCTCTTTATAATAGTAGTATAGACAAGCTAGCCCAGCCAGACTTTGCACGAAATTTTATAAAAACAAAACATAGCGTATTGCATTCAGGGATTTTTACTTAGAAAACTTTCGTGATTGACTTCAATCATTATTATAAATACGGGATTTATCACGAGGCGAGACGTTATTCGGAGCGGATCGCACTCACCCTGATGAAGGTTCACGAATTGAGCCGAAACATTGTCGGTCGAAACACCGATAAGACGGTACGTGATAAATCCCGTATTTATAATAATGCATTCAGGGATAGTGTAGCTTTCTTAAAATAAAGAACTTTCAGAATCGGTCAGCAGTTTTTACCCCCTACATACAAACAACTACTTCTTCATAATATTAGAAGGTATAGATTGCAATCCTTAATACAAAGAAAACTACGATAATGAATTGAACTTTTGCTTTGGCGTACTTGAGTAAAATCTGGTTAATACTCGATACTGAAGTGGTTCCCAGGTAATATACCTACAGAAATATTTAATATTCCATACAGGTTTTAATATTCGAGGTAACATTCACTTTTTCAAGCAGAATACACTTTTCCAGTAATGACGATTCCGACAAGTCGAAAAGCTATTCGAAATAACTTCACTGATTTATTTCACCTAATGCTCAACTAGTTTGATGAAATGATTTATGTCGGAAAACCTTTTTTAGGGTTCCGTACCCAAAGGGTAAAACGGAACCCTATTACTAAGCTTCGCTTTCTGTCTGTCCGTATGTCCGTCTGTCTGTCTCTCTGTCCGTCTGTTACCAGGCTGGATCTCATGAACCGTGATAGTTACAGTTGATATTTTCACACATAATGTATTTATGTTGCCGCTATAACAACAAACACTAAAAACAGATTAAAATAAATATTTAAAGAGGCTCCCATACAACAAACGTGTTTTTTTATAGATAATGGTACGGAACCCTTCGCTTGAGTTTGACTCGCACTTGGCCGGTTTTTTATTTATTTTATTTGTCCTTATTATGGACAGCACACATTATACAAATAAATAACTTAATAAATACCATGTATAAAGAAGGTACTATATTTTAATACCTATGTATAATCAGCCCCGGTGTTCCCAATTTGGACTGACAAATTACAAGGTCATAAACAAAGTAGTGTTTCAGTATTATATTTCATTTATATAAAGAGTCTATGATCTATTTTTAGTGTAGAGAATGGTAAATAACTAAGGTATTAAATAATGCTAGTATTAGAAGGGCCACACCGAACGCGGTTCGAGCCGGGGCGGTTGCCAACGGTAGCCGGCTTGTTTTCAAACTCGGGGCACCCGTCGCCGCATCTCGCGAGCAATGCACACAGGGAGCGGTGAGCTCTCTATCCGCCTCCCACGCCACCCTATACCGGGTTCGATGCGTGAAGCTTTTTCACTATCATCATTGACTGGCTATCGGCTTGTGGAACTCTCTTCCTGTGGAAATCCGCAGGGCCGCCTCTATAGGAACCTTCAAATCCAAACTCTATAAACACTTTATCTCTCTTCACATTATTGACAATAAACAAATTTAAAACCGCAATTAAACAAAATCTTTATAAAAAAAGCCTACTATAAAATATCGGATTATTTAAATGATAGAGAAGCTTAGGATTGAAATTACTCCAACTCGTTCAAAATGTTACAATTTAGACGTAATTTATTACCTGTATTGGTATGTATTGTAAGAGGATTCATTAAAAAAACAAACCAGCCTTGTTTCTTGCCTTCCTTTCCTGGCTTGGTCGCAAAGGAACATGCAGTAAAATTGACGTTTCAAAGTGATCCTTGTGATTTTAATGAATGACTTTGACTTTTCAAAATAGACATACATTTATTTGCTACCATAGCACTAAGAGAAAGCACAAGTAAGAGAAAACAGAAAATTACATTCAACAAACATAGGAACAATAGAATGAAATAATAAATTTACAATGTAGTTAGGGAAAAATTAAAAAGAGGCAAGTAGGTGTGTATGTGCTACCGCAGCAATTGGGTTCCAGCTCAGCAATATGCCTCGCCACCGATCGACAGCTCGGCGCTGTTATTCTGCAGAAACCTTTTTTAGGCAAGTCATTAGAACTCGTAAGAACGAATGTATTTGCATACAATTATGATAGGCTTAATTAGATAATTATGATAAGTAGATATAAGAAATAAATATATTATGTAAGGAATAATAATAATGATAAGAAATGTTACAGTGTAAATTATAAATAATAATACCAATAACTATAAATATACTAGGAGCTTTACCCTCGCGTAAGCAAGTGAACCGCGGACTGTAACAATTTGTACCAGACAACCCAGTCCAAAATAGTCAACAAAATTGAGCACTTTTATAGTATATGCGTGTATATCGTTTATGTACATATGTGTATTATTATTATACATTTTTAAAGTTTATTTTATGATTCAGTAAAAGTTTGTTTATCTTCTTTCTGGCACTACCACTTAACCTCAACTACACAGTGGTTAACTAGAAGGCTCAGAGAGGGTCAGCAAGCTGAAGTGGCAGTGGGCCGGTCATATCTGCCGCAGAACCGTTAACCGTTGGGGTAAACGTGTTCTGGAGTGGAGACCACGTCTAGGCAAGCGAAGTGTAGAACGCCCTCCGGCTAGATGGAGTGACGATTTGCGCACTGTGGCTGGCAAGGATTGGATGAGAAGAGCTCAGGATCGGGCTCAATGACGCACCCTAGGAGAGACCTACGTCCAGCAGTGGACTGTTATGATGATGATGGTGCTGTGTTATTATATTAATGCAATAAAGAATTTTCTAATCTAAACTAGTCATCATTTTCAGCTCGTGTCAAATCATTGCTGGGCATAGGCCTCTCTTTGTTTATGCCATTCATCTCGCTCCTATGCTAGCCTGAACCATGGACGATCCACGGTCCTATTCACGTCGTTGTCCCAACTCGCCGGTGGGTGGACCAACGCAATAACAGAGAAGGGGCCGAGAACTTGACATAGACATTTCATTTCATTCAGGAATGTATGTATATATATCATCTTCTAATACAATCATATTTTTGCTATCCTAACCTTACCCTACATGTAAACTATTTACAAATTACCGAAACAAACAATTTTATATTATTTTATTTTAGATTCAGAAACATTTTTTTTTACAAATCGTATTTTACTATTCTAATCTAAAGAGCCCGCTGGATCCCACTGCTGGGCAAAGGCCTCCCTTCCCTTCTTCCATTCATCCCAGTCTAGGGCTTCTGTCGACCAGCGCACACACTAATTAAAAATACTTAAAATAAACTACTAATTACAATTAAATTAAAACTAGTGGTTCGCCCCGAACTGAAATCTCACGAGTATCCCAAAACAAAAAAAAAATATTCTTAGTGCGACTCGCGCAACGATGCCTAAACGTATTTAGTGGCTAAATATGATTTAAGGAGTTGTCAAATCATACACATACGTAAAATTTAAACATGTTTAGTCGCTAAATACGTTTATGGATCGTTGTGCAAGCCGAACTTAATCTATGACTAATAAAATAGTGCCTAAACCAACATAGTTGCAGTACATACCTACAGTTTCATTCAAATTTCAGGTAACGGGAGTTCATGTAAACTGGTTCCTCTTTTTTGGGGTACAAATTGCAGTTATTTTGGATTTCAGACTTTTCCCTATATTTGTGTTACTAAAGCTACATGCATACCAAATTTCAGCACTGTGGGGTCATTGGTGTACCCTGTGAATTTTGTCAAAGTTACGTTTTTATTATGACTAATAACTCAAAAACTATAGAGTTTACGAAAAATAAAAACGGAGTCTAAATGTACTAATTAATACCTTTCATTTGACGTCCCATTAGACTAGTTAGCCTCATTTTCATTATTTTACCCCTCTTGAACCCTCTTGAATCTCAACAACTCCCTAACATTTTTAGCGCATATAGTCCCACCAAAATTGTGCCATCACAACCTACCTATGTATTAAATTTCACGATGATCGGATTAACGCTTCAAAATAGTATTTTTCAAACTTTCGCGATCACTGTACATAATTATTGATTAAAACGGGTATTTATCGCGTATGTACCTTTTTTATGTCAGCCCGAGACCACGACTGTTGCAACACAGCCGAAACGTCGGGATAACAAATAAAAAAGGTACATACGCGATAAATACCCGTTTTAATCAATAATAACGCTTCGAAAGTCATCCTCGGACAAACATACATGCATACATACAACGCCGATTTGCCCAAGTTGATTAAGAGATCTCGCTTAGCTCGATCAATAAGTAAATCATTACATGCATGCTATTGAAACTATACTACCTGTGTTCTGTAAATTTTAGTTGCATAAACTCGTCAAGTTTTGTTAATTTATTTAAAAAGATGTTTGGGCTGTCAATTGGTTTCATCTACGAACACGTCAATCATCCAAAGGTGGCTAGTAGAGATCGCTACTCAGATATAAGACAACCGATCGTTTACATTCTTTTAAATAATGTAAATGTTTATTGTTTTGTTGTTTATGGTGTAGAATAATATATTATCTATGTACGTCCACTCCTCCTTAGAGAGCTCCTTAGCACAGTTTATTTTTCATTATCTTTATTTGTATTATGACAAATGCCGACGAAAGGGATGCGACAAAGTCAGTCTTTATTGAACACCATTAAAAATAACCAATGAACGAAAATACACTATTAAATCATTATATAATTATATTTAAATCGAAAGAAGTGAGTTCTCAGAACATTTTAACAATAAGTTAAAAAGCTTAATTCAAATTGTTCTTATTAAGGGGACACCGGAGGGACAATCGCCCATACAACAGGTACTACCAAGATCATTTCTAATTGGAGCATATTTCTACCTTAATAAGGTATTATTTTAATTTTAATAGTATTTATCTAGGTTCCCAACCATATATTAGATTAAAACACTTACCTAAAATGAAATAGAAGCGTATCGCATTCTGCATGTTTTTACGTCATAAAAGACCTGTTTTTAACCTAATTGTTTCGTATTAAAAACAACAACATCTTACGTATCCTAGTCATGGGAACATAGATTATATCGTCTAGTTACAGACTAACAACACAATGAGAAAATTACAACAAGTTTTCTGTCATCATTTTTGGTATTACGGAACACGGTCAAAATCTAATCAAATTTAGAATCGTTCTATTGCTATCACTGTCGCTCTGCGTGGCCAAACTTCGTCACTAAACAGGGATAGCGATATTCAGGCCAAAGTTTTTGACGCGGCCGAATTGAAGTTGCGCTCAGGGTTCGCCGGCGCGTTAAACGTAGAAATAATTTCGCAGTTCACTAAAACGAGGAAAAATAAATTTAAATTTTATAGATAAAATATTTTAGAGTTAGAACCCTTTAGTTAATTAAAATATCGGTACTCTGCGGTTCATTTATAAACAGGAGACTCATCTTCAAGTTATTAGAGTAAGCGATTTTGTCAAGAACCGGTGACTGACGGCCTTTGGGGCAGAAATGACCAGGCCACTGAAAATCCTATTTCATCAAATAGTGAAGGATTTGAAATGCTATTTCGAATAGTTATTAATATTCTACACAAGATATAATAAATAAAGGTTTCTACAAAATTGACTCGTTATTATCAAAATCTTGAGAAAATCTATAGATGGTCCACGAAATGTTAGCGAACTATGTGTGCTACAGTTAATAGTGTGCGATGCTACAGATACCATTAAGTTACTAAGAACCGTTCAACGACGTTCATTCAATGACCCCGCCTGGTCGACAGGGCACGTACGCCGCGTACAGCAAGGTGGTAAGTACCTACAAGTTAGGTATAAATACTAAAAAATAAAGTTATTTGGATTAACAGAAAACATTTTGTTATATATATGGTCTCAAAAATATACTATCATTATTTGTAGTTTAAATTGCAAGACATACACTACCATTTTCCAGTATCAAACGAAGTATCTAGTGATAGACAGTAATATACATTCATTTATTCACTGTATTAGCCAACAATAAGATTTGAATTGAGGTAAAAGTACTATAACGTGTTTAGGTACCTCTTGGTCTTGCTACTTGCGCCACACATCCGTGACTGTACATTTTCCTTGTAGCTTGAACTGGCGATTTCCTGTCAAAAGTAGCTTACCTGAAATAACAAAAGGATTATTAAATACAACGAAGCACATTAAATAAATAAATATTGCTGGATATTTCACACAAGGCTATTTAGCCCCAAACTAAGCAGAGCATGTACTATGGGAACCAGATAACTGATAGAATACTTATATACATTTTTTTTTGTAAATACATACTTATAATATATAGAGAAACAACCAGACCCGGAAAAAATATCTGTAGATCATGCAAAAATTTGTTCCGCGGCGGGAATCGAACCCGCTACCTCAGGAGGTAGCGGGTCGACGGTACGGGGGTAGGTAACGCAGGCGTCTCAGCCGGCTATTCGCCCACTGCACCACGGAGGTCGTCAAAATTTTATTACACATTAATTTTATTACAAATAACAAAATTTTATACATTTTAATATTTGCTAGCATGGGACATACATCTTTTGAACATTTTCCTCACTAATTACGGTCTTTTAGGTGAGGCAATTTTCGGTTCATAGTCGATGACTACCACTTAACATCAGGTCTGTTTCCATCTCCAAGTTGTATAAAAACCAAGTATTCATATTTTTAGATATTTTTTTTATAAATAATGGCTGCTTCAAAGATCACCCACACACAATAGTGTTGGCCTCTTTCAAAGATCTAGACAAAGGCAGATTGTTATTCATCACTTCACAAACAAAGTTTCAGACGATAACCAAGGTTGTTGTTGAGCCTTCGTCTTTGTTAGCCTTTTCAGATATCGATGCTATTTTAAAACATGTATCGACAAGAGGCTTAAATGATTTTTCATAAATAAATAAAGACGTTTATTTCTTTTACCCTATATATATATATATATATATATAATGAATAGATATAAATAAATAAATAAATGAATATTGATGGACATTTCACACAGCGCTATCTAGCCCCAAACTAAGCAGAGCTTGTATTATGGGAACTAGATAACTGATAGAATACTTATATATTTTTTTTTGTAAATAAATACTTATTATATATAGAGAAACAACCAGACCCGGAACAAATATCTGTAGATCATGCAAACATTTGTACCGCGGCGGGAATCGAACCCGCTACCTTCTACGTCTCAGTCGGCTATTCGCCCACTGCACCACGGACGTCGTCAATAATAATGCACCGAGTGTTCTCCGAGTTCGTACACCGCCGCAGTGAGTCGGTGACTCGGCCCGGGCGCGGGCAAGCCTGGCCCGGGACACGGGCAACGTACGGTGCATCGTCCGCGCCATAGGGCTATATCTCACTGGGACACCATGGCGGCGCAACCAGTCGCGCAGCCGTGGTGTCTAGCTACCAAACTAAGCTTTCAAACCGAGCCACCAATAGAGACACCAGATTTGCCGCAGTCTCAAAATGGACGCCGATTAGATAATGATGCTGTACGTACGAAGAATAAGAAAGTTAAGAAAATTGCGGTTAAGTTAAGAAAACTTAAATATTTTTTTTAAGTCTCTATTGGAATAATCCGGCGAGGCACTATCCCAAATGGAAGGCCTACTTTATATTTTGATTATAATTTTTTCTGTATCAAAATTATCCATCGCCATCAAAATTTAAAATTAATTACGTTGCAAAACGCCTTCACAACAACATATTTACTACACCAGCGAATGAAGAGTGCGCGGAGGAAGGGAGCGTCGCTAGTGGCACGACTGGCAGCGGAGTGAGTGAGATAGCATCTAGCGCCATACTAATTAGTGGTGGCGCAACCAACGTGGCGGCGCGGCGCTGCCAGTACTGTCGCATGCACGCGTCTATGCTGGTTGCTATCCGTTGCGCAACCAAGCGGACGCCAGGTGAGATACCCTCTCTAGAGCTGTATACATTTTGTTGGTGGCGGCGACTGGTTGCGCCGCCATGGCGTCACGGTGAGATATAGCCCTAAAAGATAGGGTGCGTGTGTAAAAAAATCACCCCCGACTTCCTTGTGATTGTTTTTGTATCACAATTTACCAGGCGTCACTAAAACGTTATCATCGTGGCAAATTTTAGCTTTCAACACGAGAAAAACTGTCAGGTGAGTGGTCAAACGCTCCGCGATATACAATTTATTTTTTTACACTACTTGAGATGGAACAAGCTTATGGCCCACCTGATGTTAATTGGTAATCATCGCCTATAACAAAGTATTGTCTCGTAGGTCACGCTCCTTAGAAACGTGCCCTACGGTGCAATTCCATAAGTTTATCAACTAGAGGCATACAGGTGCAAAGGCGCATGTGCCTGTAATGTCACCAACAGTTTTTTTACTAATTCTGATATTTACCTTTTACCTTTAACGTTGACCTTCGTTCGCCTTCATCTGCTAAATACTCACCGAATGCCTCAAGTATTAAATCGCCCAAAAGGACAGTCGTATTAATAATTCATCGAGTATCAAATATTCACGTTTTCGGAAATTGTCTTTATTCTTTACTGAATTGGTACATTTTCAGAAAGTATTTATCTATAACCTTCACGTTAAAAGTGGCTGATTTTAAATTGGGTTGAATCAATATTTGTCTTTGACGCACTATAAGACACCGTCTGGTCCTTGTAGTTGGCAAATACGAAAATCTTACCAAATACATATTTTTAATTAACTTATTCCGTCCCACTGCTGGGCAAACGTCTCTCCCGAATCTTTCAACTTGTCCCTGTCTTAAGCGGTCTCCCCGCTTCCTCGGCTAATCCCAAGGACGACATCCATCTAGTATCCAAGCACCGACATTTATCTACGAAAAATGCGGTCCTACCTCTCGCTCTTATCGCCTACCTGTCTCCTGACAAGCCATGAATATAAGTGCCTACTTACAGTGACGCTTAATCATCTCTTATAAGAGTCGACAGGTGGATATATCTGTCTTCAACCTGGATATCTGATGGAAGACGCGTTAGGGTTGACCGAGAAATTGTTGGCGAGATGATCTCAACGCCTTTGAGCAGTTATGTTGAGACAGGCACATGAGGCATAACACCTGTATGCCTTAAGTTGATGACCGCAGAGCAGTGCATCGTAGGGCACGTATCTAAGGTGCGTGACCTACGAGACAATACTTAGTTATATGCGATGGTTACCACTTAACATCAGGTGGGTCATAAGATTCTTCCATCTCCTGATCATATAAAAAAATATCACGCAGACTGGTAAAAGGGCCTTTGCTAAATAGTAACAACAGTATAGGATCATAGGGCAATTAATTTTTTTTAAAGAAATTTCAACGCGTTACTTACATACTTGCATGGGCCGGTAACCCCTTACCATCAGGGTAATATTCTTGATTGTTTACGTCTTTTGGTTGAACAAATAAATAGGTAAGTATTCTTTTTTTTTTGTAATAGGCCTTTGAATACCGTTTTGTGTTACAAAACTCCATTAGTCTCCTCAAGCACACTCCCGCCAGACGGTAGATGGTCCCTATGAATGTTATTGGCCCTCACGACGGCAGGGTATGGAAATATAATGGCCCGCATTCATACGACTCTGATATTGAATCTTCCGAATAACTACCTACTACTTTATTAGTATCTATTTGATCGGGAAAGGTCCTCTTATATAGAAAAGAGAGGAACAGAAAACTTATTTTTGCACTGATAAGCAGACTTATATTTCTCTTTTAGAATATTCTATTTCTTTTATTATCGTTTAGGCTTCTATTTAATTTAAATGCTACCTAAATATCTCGAAACTGCGAGGCTCGAAAGTAAATTCATCATCATCATTTCAGCCGTAGGACGTCCACTGCTGGACAAAGGCCTCCCTCATTGATCTCCAGGAACTGCGGTTGGAAGCGGCCTGCATCCAACGCCGACCTGCGGTTCTTACCAAGTCGTCTGCCCATCTTGTGGGTGGACGTCCTACGCTGCGCTTGCTAGTCCGTGGCCTCCACTCGAGAACCTTTCGGCCCCATCGGCCATCTGTTCTGCGCGCTATATGGCCTGCCCATTGCCACTTCAACGTGCTAATCCGTCGGGCTATGTCGGTGACTTGAGTTCTACTACGTATCTCCTCATTTCTGATTCGATCCCGTAGAGAAACCCCGAGCATAGCCCTCTCCATAGCTCGTTGAGCGACTCTGAGCTTAAAGTAAATTAAATTATATATAATATTATTTTATATAATTTTCATTTATTCATTTCAAGCACATAATAACAATTTTAAATAATAAAATTTACAAAGATTTATAATTTAAATAATGGCTTGTATGTACGTCATAATTTCAAGCAGGACCTACACTAAGTCGAGTAGACTTGTGCTGTAGATCCTGTTTTCTTTCGAGTGGGTTTCCAAGTAGTAGCCATAGTCACAGTCTAGTTATTCACTTTTCTTTACTTTTGGTACAATATATTCACGATTACTTTTATAAATAACAAATTAATTAATTACAGTGGATTACCTATATATAGAGTTTATTATATGTTAATTATACTGTTAACATTTTTATATCACACTAATATTATAAATGCGAAAGTTTGGATGTTTGTTTGTTTGTTACTTAATCACGCCGTAACGGCTGAAGTGATTTCGCTGAAATTTGGTAAATACGTAGATTATAACCTGGAAAAACATAGCTATAATATTTAGATGGATATATTACATGTAAAGATGGATTAACGTATGGATTGGTAGATTCTAATATAAATAGATGGATGTATATGTTTTTTTGGTGATTGTCGTCGTTATTTAATTTTGCAGATCTATAAATTGTAAATCCGTTTTTGGCTGTAGGATAGACACATAAGCATTGTAAATTTTTATTTTTAAGAGCTGTGCATTTTGTTGATAAATAAAATAAAAAAATAAAATAAATCACCACATTTATCCCATAAATCAGTTTCCTTGGGTTAAAAATGGGATGTCAGAGTTTATATATGTATTTTGCACCCCAGAACAACACGGGCGAAGCCGCTGGCAACAACTAGTTTATCATAAAGCATAAAGACCATACATTTTAAATTTAAAATTATAATCAAAATGAAGTTATAGATACAAACTTTACCTACTTGTACGCCACTGTACTTTATCTGCTGTTATTTCAGCCCATCCCATGGTTGTTTGGAAGAGATTACTAATATCAACTGTCGATTGTACTTTTCTATTAATCTGTTTTTGTTAACTTGTTTTATTTATTGATTGAGCGAGCGAATCGTCTCAGTTTCGAGATTGACCAAAAATGCTTTGGTCCGTCTGTCTGCCTGTTCTCGCCTACAGGTCGCATTTTTCAACCGATTTTTGACAAAAATTGGCACACAAGCTCCTAGATTTATTTGAACATTTTAGTCGATCGTTATTTTTGATTAGGGGAACAATAGAAGGGAAGTTTTCTGTAGCGTTATTCATCCGCGGATTTCAATCAAATTTGCGAGACACACTACACAAAATGTTGCGAAAGAAATTTTAAAAGGGGGGCGTGGGGTGGGGGAAGGGGGGAAGGGGGTTGAAGTTTGCTGTAGTGTTATAATATGGACGGATTTCACTTTTATAATTTTTTTTTTGGTAATATTATATCTGCCTATACCAATCAGACTACGCAGTCCTCCCCGTCTTCACGAGACCAACACCAGATTTGACCTCCTAGGGCCAAGGGAACGCGAGAAGGTCTACTGTTCCCACATAACCACTAGTTTTAAATGGTGCAAAATAAAGTGTTCACTATTTCTCACACACACACACACACCACACAAACACTCACCACACACACATACTCACACACACGCAGTATTCAACTTAAAATCATAATCATATTTAGAATAAACATTTACTTCACTGGTGGTAGAGCTTTTGTGAACGAGCTCGAGGAAGTGGGCACCACCGCCTTACCTTTATCTGCCGCCAAATAGCAGTACATTCATTTGTGTCAGTCATTTGTCTAGTGTACTTTATTTATGTTCCAAATAAATAATTTTGAATTTTGCATTTCTACTAGATTTTAAAACTATTAAACCCCCCACATTTCATCCTCCTGTTGCAAAAATATTAATTTTTAAAACGAATTTCCCTAGCAAAAGAAAAATTCTTTAATTTTACACTTTTTCATTATATCAAAAGGCAGGTCTAAAATTGAGTCTCCGAAACTCGGAGTCAATGCTGAGTCGTATTCGGAGTCCGAATACGACTCAGCATTGTGAGGTGGAAGGACCCTGGAGATTTCGTTGCCAGGTCAATTTACTTTAGGGATTATTCATTCTAGCTAACTTTAGCCAAAAGTTTTTAAGACTCAGATGTGTTTTACTTTATTTGTATTCGGTCGGGGTTTGTTTGCCTGTTTTACAGAAGGCAAAAACACATTTGTAGAAAAAAATTGTAAATAGATACGAATATTAAAAAGAGAAACACACGGCAGGAATCGAACTCGAGCCTGCGTCTCAACCAATTCACCCACTGCATCACGGGAGTAATCGGTAATTTTGTTTCAAACTTTACCAAATCATAATACAATATGAAGTCAAACAATTTTCGGCCGAGTTATTGAATACAAAGTGATATTTTTTTGCAATTCGATAGGTCGGCCATTTGGCACTTTGGAACATCGGCCGAGTTATTATACTAAGAGGAGCGAAGAAGGGATCTTCACTTACGAAAGTAAGTGAAGATCCCTTCTTCTCTCCTCTTTTAAGTTAATAATTATTATAGGTATATGTACCTATATATAACATTTTATTGTTTTTGTATGTCATGTAGGTATTTGTTATTATTGCTTATCATTATATAAATATGCTTATTTTTGTATAATTAGTCTTATATGGTTTATTTTATTTAAATTTGTGACGTCACCCTACATAAGGCCCTCCCTAAAAACCAGCGCTGCTTTGCATCATTTCTTGCAAAGGAGCTTATAGCTGAGGCAGAAACTGTTTGGCCACGCGTGGCACGGAGCGGGACTAGTTGGTACACCTACCTACTGGTTGGGTGGGGTACCTATGTGGTCTAATATATATCATTCTATTGTATTTTTCCTGTCTGTCTACTATTTTGTTTGGGATGTGTTCTGTTTCTTTGTGTGTGTCAAATAAATATATATTCTATTCTATTCTTGTTGAATTAGGCGTTTATCCACTCATATAATTTTTTTTAATAATTGACTGTTGTTTTTTAGACACTATTCAATTCAATTCAAATTCAAAATAATTTATTTCAGATGATTACATCCATAATTTGTTAGTAAAACCTGAAATCTTAAAACTATGTTAGTGCAGTTGTTAATAATTCATATTACATAATTAAATAAACAATTCAAGTCAAATTCAAGTACAGATTAAAAACCAATTAAATTACTGAATTATTTTGAGAATCAGTCCGCCATAATAATTGTATTGTATTGTATTAATTTCATTTCAGATAATTATAACCCATAATCACAATAATTGAAATAAGTTAAAATAAATAAATTAAATTAACTACAATGAATATAAAATAAATTAAATCAATATTATAACATAGTAGGAAAGTTAAAATTAAAATAAACAACAAACAAATTAATTAATTAATTACCAAAGTGTTTTATATTGCCAGTAGTTATCCCCACCCACTGCCTCTGAATAGGGCAATCAAAACGACCACCAATCATCTTCAGAATACTGTTGGGACTACCGCGCAATCTGTCAAAAAGAGACGCGATTCTTTTCCGCATGACCGCAAGAAAACCGTCGACGTGCGCGTTCGCGAACATTCCTGACGCGCTGCAATGTCGCGGCAAACCCAACAGCATTCTGAAAGCGTTATTATACTATACACGCAGGACGTTGTAGGCTCGTTGCGTGTACCGACTCCACAGGCTGCTCGAGTAAAAAGATTGGCAGTATGCTCTGAAAAGAGTTATCTTAACTTCATCAGTACATCAAGCAAATCTGCGAGCCAGCATGTTGCTTTTCACCGCCAGCGCCCTGCGTTCTCGTTCCACGTCAAGATCGTCTTTCAGATCCTCAGTGACCAAGTTTCCCAGGTATATGAAATTAGTCACTACCTTTAGGACCGCTCCGTCTAGCACAACCGGCGGCACAGTGCTAGGGTTGAGATTACCCGCTTTGAAAACGAGCAACTCGTTTTTCTTAGCGTTGTACCTAAGGCCGTACTCCGATGCATACCGCTCACACGTACGAACAAGTATCCTCAGCGCGACGCTTGTGGTTTTATCCATTCCTCTCCATTTCCAGTTAATTCTGCGTCGTCTACTATCGTCGCACTTTCGTTTTTCTGAAGATGAGAAAGAATGCCAAAACGCATAACTTATATCGTGTTATTGAAAGTTTTGTATGTTATTGGAAAGGAATACTTCAAATCACATGTATATATAGGACGTATGTATGTTGATATTATTATAATTCAAGGTCGCTACGAGATGCTCTACGATATCGAATGAGGAGATTTGTCGACAAGCCAAGGTCACTGACATAACTAAGAGGATTAGCAAGCTGAAGTAGTAGTGGGCGGGGCACATAGCTACAAGAACTGACGGCCGTTGGGGTCTATTGTGAGAGCAATGTTCTGGATGTCTAATAACTGATATGACGATTATTATAGTTGAAAGACTCTGAAGTATTAGAAGACGGAAGCTCACCCTACATTTGCGTCGATCTTTCTAAGTACTGAACCCCAAAATGTCGTAAAAGCAACTCCACTCAATCATTCGCACGAAAACAGACAGGTGAATGCCAGATAGACATATAACATGTAATCGATTACCTTGAAATCGATTGAGGGATCGAGTCGCGACATCTCGATAGTCCGATCGCTGATTTATCGTCGCCTCAGATCACGAAGAAGGTTTTTCACTTCGTTTACGTGACTTGATTAAGTTAGACAGGGGTGACATATGCGTGAGAATTTTAATTTCATAGCGGCATTTTGCAATTTCCTGTGTGGCTAAGGCAATAAAATCGTTTATCAGCTTGAAATAACTTTTCGATGTAATACTTTAAACGATGCCCAAATAGGTATAGTCCAGATTATTCTGAACGCATTTGTTATTCTTCCAGTGCTCTTAGACTCCAGAGATGCAGTCCTCTTTACAATTCCCCAATTTAATTTACATACAATACAACCTGTTTTAATAAGTACGACATCGATTTAAAACACGCATCAAGCATCGTATTAACGGCGTTCTACTTTTTTATTATTAACTAGCTGACCAATCCGCAGCTTTCCACGCGTAGTTTATAAAAAAAATATTACCCTCCTTCTGCGAAGTTGGGTAAAAAGTAGTCTCAGGGCCAAATGTCACTCAGGGTGAATGTACCTTTCTAATGGTGAAAGAATTTTTGAAATCGGCACAGTAGTTTTTGAGTTTATTCATTACAAACATACACACAAAAATACAAATCTTTCCTGTTTATAATATTAGTATAGATATAGATAACAGAAAGAATATACAATTATTTACAATAAAATACAGAAGGAACAGTTGAATCATCTAAAGACCGTTGCAAACGATCTATAGATAGCTCAACTGCCCCAGTTCACTACCAGGTGGAAGTGTCCCCACACTGGTTGCACTGCCCCGCTGAATTTCAATGCTTATGCGTTGACCCAGATAAGCGCCAGCTCTCGGATCACACGTCGCTTCTGCCAGACGCCCAGAAATAATTTTGAAAACGCGATAGGCCCCGGTACCCCATGGACCCAGGGTCTCGACCCCAAATGGCTCAAATACGTAAGCTCTGTCAAGACTTCCATATTTGCGCCGCTTGAGATCTTCGGCTGAATTTGCCGTCAAAGGCCTACCCTTCTTCCAAGGTACAAGAGTCATACCGTCAGGCCTCTTATCATCGTCACGTATCAGACCGTTCGGTTCGAGAACGGCTGGAACGTTGACGCTGCAAAAAACGCGGCGGATGATATCTTTAAGGCTAGCGTAACGGGAAATCCTACCGGCGGCCCTGGAACACGATAATCCATGGTGACGACGCTGTTCGACTGCCGAACCGCACTGGCACTGATGAGGGGCGCAGCACCGCTCACCCATCCAGATACAAGTTGCAATCTGGACAGTTATAGGATCCATAGTGCAGTGTATTTAGTTATTGACGACCTCCGTGGCGCAGTGGGCGTATAGCCGGCTGAGATCCTTGCTCCAAAAGAAGCACTTTATTGATGTACATACATATTCATAATAGTATACCTAAGGCTCAGTCTGGCTATATTATACCTATAGTATCTGTAGTCAGTCATACCTACCTACATTGTCATGCCCATCCTATGTCTATCGAGCCAAAGCAGAGATCCCTTGCGTTTAAACACAAGTTTATTTTAAACTTAGTTAGAGCAAGGTACCAAAGCATTTGATATAGATAATAAGGTTGTAGCGCAAACCCACAAGATACAACACCCTAGGTATCCTAGAATTGTAACTAGTTATTTAAGTGCACTTTGTAATACCATTTTTTTGAAAATAAATACGTATTCATTTATTCATTCATTCAGACACAGGAGCTAGCGGGTTTGATTCCTGCCGCGGAACAAATGTTTGCATAGTCTACAAATATTTGTTCCAGGTCTGGATGATTTCTATATATTATAAGTATGTATTTACAAAAAAAAAGTATGTAAGTATTACATCAGTTATCTGGTTCCCATAGTACAAGCTCTGCTTAGTTTGGGGCTAGATAACGATGTTTGAATTGTCTACCAATATTGATTTGATTTGATTTGATTGATTGAAAAAAACAGATTCGCATTTTGCCCAGAAAATAAAATATCGTATTAACTGATTTTAGAGGTTGGTTTAATACCGGTAGCTTGAATATTTATCCAGTAATCGATACATTACCAATAAACAATTTTTATTGTAAATCGGTGTCGCCTTTGCGACGATGCCGCTTAGTCTGTTTAACAGGTATATTCTTACATGAACAATGAATATTATTTGTTAACCTATTTTATACAGGCTGTTTCATTGATATTTAAGGACTTGATATTAAAGTTGTTTGAAAATTTAAGATTTTCTGTCATAAGCCTTACCCGTGTTTTCATTTAATGTCGTAGATAACAAACCACGTAGCACATTGTTGTCGAATATGCTATAACATATCTCCTGAGAGAAGTCTAGGTTTATTACTTTCTATTCACAGCTATTGCCAATACAGCCAACAAAACGCGAAATAAACACTACAATGCCTCCCGATTTTATTTTCCACACCGACGCGTCCTATTCAGTACAGTACAGACTAGGCTTTTCGGCATAATAGGCCCTTTATCATAAATTCCGAGCATATTCCGATTCAACACATGTCGGTATTCACGTCTTAAAATATTGGAGGGTACTTTGTAAGGCAGCTTAAGTGAGAACCTATGTTAATACGCCTATTGCAGTGTATTTAGCTATTGAAAAAACAGATTCGCATTTTGCTTAGAAAATAAAATATCGTGTGCTTTGTGTTTCTAAATATATTTTATTTATTGTGTATGCAAAATAGGAATAGAACAATATTTTAGGTACAAGTTATCTAATATTAGGTATGTTAATTCTAAGTCATAATCTACTTTAGTTCCCAGAAACATATTATTCTCTCTGAATGAATGAGATGAGAAAATTGAGACGCTTGAAACAAAACAAATATAAATATATAAATATTGCTGGACATTTCACACAGCGCTATCTAGCCCCAAACTAAGCAGAGCTTGTACTATGGGAACCAGATAGCTGATACAATACGTATATACTTTTTTTTTAAATACATACTTATAATATATAGAAAAACAACCAGACCCGGAACAAATATCTGTAGACCATGCAAACATTTTTTCCGCGGCGGGAATCGAACCCGCTACCTCCTGCGTCTCAGGCAGCTATTCGCCCACTGCGCCACGGAGGTGTTTATTTTTAGTTTAAACTTTGTAGTTTTTTAGTTATTAGCCATAATAAAAATTCACAGGGTACACCAGTGACCCCACAGTGCTGAAATTTGGTATGCGTGTAGCTTAAGTGACACAAATATAGGGGAAAGTCTAAAATCCAGAATAACTGCAATTTCTATACCCAAAAAAATAATAACCAATTAACATGAACGCCCGTTACCTGTAATTTGAATGAAACTGTAAGTCAAGTAAGTTGGTTATTCATTTCATAGCACTATTTTGATAGTCAAAGATTACAAATAATATTTTTTTTTATTTTTATATGTGACTCACGAGATCTCAGTTCGGGACAAACCACTAGTATTGCTATTATAAATTTATTATTATATACTCGTAAATTTGAAAATTTCTTTCTGTTCTTGCATGTACTGTTTAATTTTTATTTTTATGTTCATTATTTTATATCATATTTCTTTCTCATGTGTCTCACTCATCTGTTGTAAATGTCTCATGTGTGCTATTTAGCAAATAAATGGTTGTATATCTCAATAATAGTGTATTTAAAAATATACGAGTTTATTTTGTTGCTTACACGAAACGAACCGATAGAAAAAGGTATATTCATTTTCGGTATTCAGACTACTACAAGCAGAAGAGGTACGAGGCTGATACGAATCTCTATTCAATCTACTGCATGCATTACATGAATTTGCTTACTTCAACTTGATAGGGTTGGCACATGCATCGCAAATGCATCCAATTAATATTATTTCGTCAAAGATAACTTTCAGAGGTAAATGTAATATTGAGGCACATGCATTTTGACGTGATAAACGTCTTATAAATCGATGAATGCCGGCTGCACGCACTCAAAAGCACGACACATTGTCACGTTCCGCCTGAGCCGAGCGTGCAAGCAAGAGCGCGGAACAAGCGATAGAGAGGCACGATCGGTCTAAGCGTTTGGCTTGTGACGCATTTATCTCTCTCGTTATCATCCGTAAACCGACTTTACAGACAACCAATTTTTTTTTAAAGCATTGATCACGACACTTTTGTTGCTTATTTAGCCCCTGAACGTACATATAGACGTTGACGACGAAAAGAAAAAGAAAAGAAACGACTTCAATGATTAAAAATTAAAAGTAATTAGAGAAGTAGTAATATGGCAACGCGGCTAATAGCGGGTTCCTATATCCGGCGGTAACAGACTACGACTCGTATCTCCTTGTAAAAGTGTCAAACTAGTGTCAAACTTTTGACAGGGTTTCAAGGAGAAACGAGTCGTAGCTGGTTACCGACGGATATAGGAACCCGCCATTAAAGGTGCTACATGAATTTTTAGGCGGTAACCGCTTATCAGGAGGCCCGTCACCTTGGGTGTCTACAAGTTTAAAATAAAAATAACATATCAATAAGTAGTTCAATACGACACGAACAGCAAAATATATTATTTTTCCTCTTCCAACCACCCGCAATCAATTTTCAGATAATATATGCCGAATTCTTTAAAAATCGAGTGCGTGGCAGCCCTATCAGCTCCATTCGCATTTGTCTCGTTCCGTGCGCAGCATTCGTATGTAAATCCGCAACTCGACCTCTATTAGCCGGTGAGCCACTCGCGTAGGGCTGACACGGGATAATGCAATTAGTTTCTTCATGAATAGCATTTGAAAAAGATTGTACATGGGCAATAAAATTATCTTGCTAGAAACTTGATTGAGAATTTATTTTATTGATATCTCAGTAATAGTACCTTACACCAACCTTTATCTGCTCCTCTTTCGATTTAGTTGAGGGTAGGCCACACTAGATCTGTCGCTCTGGAAATCTATGGGGGTGGTCATCCTATGGCTGATATGATATTTTCAAACATAGGCCATTTGTAATTATACATAACTAGCTGACCGATCCGCAGCTTCACACGCGTAGTGTTTCAATAAACACATTACCCTCCTTCTGCGCAGTTCGGTAAAAAGTAGCCTATGTCACCCGGGGATTCTGTAGCTTCTCAACAGTGAAATAATTTTTTAAATCGGTCCAGTAGTTTCAGAGTTTAATCAATACAAACAAATTTTCCTCTTTATAATATTCATCATCATCATCATATCAGCCGTAGGACGTCCACTGCTGGACAAAGGCCTCCCTCATTGATCTCCAGGAACTGCGGTTGGAAGCGACCTGCATCCAACGCCGACCTGCGGTTCTCACCAAGTCGTCTGCTCATCTTGTAGGTGGACGTCCTGCCGGTCCGTGGCCTCCATTCGAGAACTTTCCGGCCCCATCGGCCATCTGCTATGCGCGCTATGTGGCCTGCCCATTGCCACTTCAACGTGCTAATCCGTCGGGCTATGTCAGTGACTTGAGTTCTCTTACGTATCTCCTCATTTCTGATTCGATCCCGTAGAGAAACCCCGAGCATAGCCCTCTCCATTATAATATTAGAATAGATTATTTTGATCTAAGATACAAAGGTATCTTTTATAAATGATAACAAAGATGCTCTTATGCGATTATGCATTGCAAGTATTGCACAGAATACCTACAACGTCACAGAACAAGCAACAGTAGGAAGAAACGACAGTAAACAAACAACCGCGTCGAGCGATCACGACACTGACCCCGAATATTCCACAACAGTAATGGTAGCATTCGGTTCTTAGCGAACGCGACGCGCGACTGCAATCATTGAACGACGCGACCATGGACGGCTGTTGCGGGGCGACCCCTAGCCTTCCGATGTCAGCGACCGCGACGGCGACATCGCCACTCTTCCCGCTGTTTTTATGGGTGACCGGTTGTGTAATATTGCTGTACAATATGCCGGGCACTTTATTCTAAAAACTTATTCTGCAGCTATTGAAATACGAAGAAGATGATGATATTATGATTATGTTATTATCTATGCTTCCGGAATTATTTCTTGCCTTGCCAATTATTTCTCAAATATTGTCCTTCACAATGTTGTCTTTATAAGATGCGAGCCTTACATCATATAAAGGTGGGTTTTTATTTACTAATTCAATCAACTTATCATTCTCGTTCAGTGAAAACGCCGCCATTTCGATGTATTTCTCGCCTGCGTCGCGTGACTGCACTCCCACGCCCACCGGTCGCGCGACGCGGTCGCCGGGTTTGTTTAGTGTTCGATATAAATCCATACTAAGCAGTGGGTCGCGGGTCGCGTTCACGCGTCGCGGTCGCTAAGAACCGAATGCTACCTTAAAAAGATAAACACGACGCGACGCCACGAAGCAGAAGCGGGCAGTGCTTACTTGGCTACGAGTGCGCATACGTTAAGCGACTTATAAGTGATATAAATATTGTGGAACAGTAGTGTGAATTAGTGTTGTCTTATCAAGTTTATGTATTTGTGATAAAAGTGTTATTTTCGTTAAATTGTTTTTCATTATTATATCCTGAACCCCCAACTCGTATCAGTACGAAACCCTGAGTACGCTAGTATAATTCGTACTTGACCGCTTATTATTACAATATCAGGTTTTTGTCATCCCTACCCTACCTTCGTCCGTTCGTCCAGACCCAATGGCAGGCTTATTGCTGAGAGTGCGTTATTAAAAGCAATATTAACATACATTTCTACATTTACATTTCACCGGTTTAGTTAAATGAAGTACTCTATTGAGCCTAAGAAGTAATCCGGACCTAAATGGTAAAAACGGAACTTTTGGACGGTAATGTAGCAGAAAAGCTGACGACAGTTCCAACTTATATAAAGTTTAAATTTTTCACCATGCAACATTTTACGCTGTGCACAACCGTCCATTATTGCTTCAATCATTACTCTTCATCCAAAGGTTGCCGGGAAGAAATCGCTTATTTATATAAGAAATCCTGTTGTCCAACCGCCAAAGAGTGGAACACCTTTCCTGAGTCTGTGTTTCCTGATAGCTACATGGGTGTCTACAAGTCGCGAGTGGATAGGTTTCTTCCAGGCAAGCGTGATCCATCGTAGATTGCATAACCGCTTACCATCAGGCGAGATTGTGGTCAAACGCAAGCAAGTTTTATAATATTGTATAAAAGATACGTTTGAGGATTTAAAGAAAATCTTATATCTTTCCTACTGTTATACAAACTTAGCGTGGACGGACAAAATTCTCTGGGGCTTGTATTTTGTACCGTCTGTGAGTAACGTGCCTGATTTATCGTTATATCATTACACGACGGCGTAGCATTACGGCCGACCATAAACTGAGGATGCTACCGTAGGTTTCGACAAAAGGCTAGGTTACTCCTAAATATTCTTAGTGATGGATTACATGACTACGGTGCCGAGCCATGGACGCTCACGCAGGAGGCTGAGTACAGGTTAAGAGTTGCACAGAGAGCCATGGAGCGTACCATGCTCGGCATCAGACTATTAGATCGAGTTCCAAACGTCGAGATCCGTAGACGAACGAAGGTTCACGATGTTGGGATTCGAGTTATGGAGCTCAAATGGTCTCGGGCGGGACACTTGGCTAAACGTGGTGATGACAGATGGAGTAGGACAGTGACTGAATGGTGGCCGAGGAGCGGATATAAAAGGGTAGGACGACCAGCAGCGAGACGGGTGGACGACATCGTAAAGGTCGTGGGCCGTCAGTGGGTGAGACTAGCGCAGGATCGTGGTGGATGGCACAAACTTCTGGAGTCAACAATGGGTGATGTCAGGCTGTGGATGGTGATGATGATGATGATGGAGTACAATATTTTTTTGCACTTGCACTGATGAATAATAGGAGATGGATGGCATCAGTTTTCTTTTGGTATAGGCAATCATTTGACTACTTCCGTATCTAATGGTGAGTGATACTGTGGTCACACATCGTTTAAATCTGATATTTAATGGCAAGTGCGTAAATGCTCGACGTTTTTGCGTCGGGCCAAAATGGTGGGGGTCATAATTTCAAAATAATCAGGGTTACTGGGTCCGGTATCATATAAAAGAGATTCTTTTCTAGTTTTGTAGTAACTATGCAAAATATAAAAAAATACCCCCCCTAGTCTCAGATTATATTTTGATAATTTTGATTTGATGATTGATAGAAATGAATGCAAATTTTACAGGAAAACTAACAAATTCTCTATCTAGAACGGTTTTTTAGAAAGCTATCTTTAAAATCTACTTAGTTTCTGGGTGACAGAACTAGATGGCGCAGCTAAATTAACATAAATACGGTACCCTTAGTGCGTCCTACTCGTACTTGACCGGTCTGTTATTTTAATAAGGAACTTTGTCTAATATTTCGTTGTCTTGTAAGATGGAAAAAACTTTAGTTTCCATCATAGGAATGAACTGGATGCTTCTTTTATAGACTGTGTCTATGATACCCTGTTCTGTTTTGTGCCACGACTTAAAATTATACTGAAGCAAGTCGCGCAGTAAATTTTATGCTTGTCTATGGCTTAATGAAGACATGGATGGATCATAAACGTAAATGGCAGGATAATATTGCTTTCAGTTTATTATTAACTTATTTACTTTATTCAGGGTTCGCCGTAGACAAACGAAGGTTCGGTCTTGGGCAGTAGCAGGCCAGCGAATGAACAGTGGCCGAGAATAATGTATGTATGTGGATGATTGTGAAGGTTTCGCTTTGCTGAAAGAATAATGTCGAAAAGACAATATTATCCTCAGCCTGGAGCCATCGACGAAAAGTTGCTAGCCTCTCGGTTTTTTATCGAGTACATTTCGGGGAGTGTGCGGCGGAACTTTTCAACCTAATCCCACCATCTCCATTCTATCAACGGACAACCAGACACTCTGCGGTGCGCCACCGCTATATGGTAGAAATACCTCCCATTGGCACAAAGCGGTTCTTTTCGACTTTTATTATGCGTACCGCCAAAAAGTGGAACGCCTTGTCAGAGTCTGTGTTTCCTCATAGCTACAACCTGGGTATCTTTAAGTCGCGAGTGAATAAGTTTCTTCTAGGCAAGCGTGTACCATCGTAGACTGCATCATCGCTTACCATCAGGCGAGATCGTTGTCAAACGCAAGCCTATAATGTTTAAAAAAAATTTAATAGTTTGCAATAACATATCAAGTTCTCCACATTACTACTCGCCCGCCCCTGATAGGGGGAGGGAGGGTAGACATGTACATATATCTTGAAAGACAGTCTGAGTTGGTCACTGAGTGATTAGACAGTTCTTAATCTTAGGGACAATGTGCTATTTTAATTTTTAAATTAATTAATTAAATTACAAAATCACAAATACACATCTGCTAATACCAATAATTAATCGTTACATCAATCATAAATTGTTACCCCATTGTGAAAGATTATTTTATATATCCTGTAAATTCACATCACCCTCCGCGTCCAATCTCCATCCCCTCACAGGTATCTGGCCGATATCTGACCCCCAATCAAAATAATTTTCCCAGTAGGGTCCACGTAGGTGGAACTTGATGGATGAACCCATAAATATACGAACATCCTGTGTATAGTATTTCTCATTTTATTTGACGTTGTTGCCAAATACGAACGGTCAATTACAAAATGAAATTGCCCGAGTTGAACGCGAAAAAACCTGACGAAATAATGTTTTCATTGAAACTTGCAGCAATCAAAGGATTTGTTAGGACGCGGGATTATAAAGATGAACGACCTGATGGTTTATTCTGGAGTTAGCTCAGCAACGTGCCTACATGTTAGGTTGTTGGAAATATCATAAAAAATATGTTTAATTATTTTGTTTTCCTGGCCTAAGCCACGAGGGGGGGTGGTTAGATATAATTTTGATACGTAAATGAAAACTAGTCAAATCAGACCTTAGGTTTCAATATATTATCCTAAGTTGTAAGAAGAAATTTACTATTTTGAAACTGCAATCTATAGGGAAAATTATAATACTTCAATGGATACCATCTCATGTAGGCCTTAGGGGCAACGAAATTGCTGATCTACTAGCCAAACAAGCGGTATCGGATGGTGTACCTATACGTACCTTTTTTCACAAACTTTATCTATAAAATAAAACATAACTGCTTCGATCTATGGAAGGAGTAATTTGATAAGCGGTCTCAAGAAATAGGTATCTGGTTCAAAACGATCCAGCCACATCCCTTGAGTTCTCCGTGGATTGATAACCCATTTTTAAATAGACACGAGACGGTCATTGCGCTACGACTTCGTTCCGGACACATCCCATGCAATAAGTTTTTACATCTGATGAAAAAATCACCTACAGCGAATTGTCTGCTTTGTAACACTATAGACGATGTATACCACATATTAATGGAGTGTGTCCGCAACGAAACTATCAGAAATACCCTATCTTTAAGATTTAGAGAAATCGTTTTCTGTAACAGTGTTCTAGCTGAACCTCTTTCGGACTCAGCTAGAACACTTTACAAACCAGTTACATAAGATTAAATATTAATTAAGATTACCTACCAAGGCGGCATAATCGCATGTGCGACAAAGCCCTGTTCATTGAAAAAAAAATATATTTTAAGTTGTTGTAAAATATTTTATGTTGTTTATTGTAATTGTAGGTTGTATGTTGTTTATTGTGTATTATATGTAAATAAATTTCAGTACTGAGCATTGAACTTGGCACCCATTTAGATCTCACTTCTTTTGTCGTTGAAGTCAACAACCAAGGCATATATCATAATATTGAACTTGGCTCTCATTTCACATGTATGTTTTTGATGGGATATATAAACACGGTATTTATCACGTACTACGTTATTGGTGTTACGACTGACGACTTGTCAAGACCAGATCCGGCTGGGATCGGATCACACTCACCCTGATGAAGGTTCGCGAATTGAACCGAAGTATTCTCGGTCGTAACACCGATAACGTACGTGACTAACCCCTTATTTCATAATCATCTTTATTAGGAACTATTTAACAAGGATTTCTATTATGTCCATATTAGCAAAGGAAACGCATTAATTCGATAGGAATCATTTATTCAGCTAGGGAGCTGTGTGCAAAGTAAAGATGGCCGCATGATCAATATCTACCCACATGTATCCACTTTATTATGACCAACAAAGTAGAACAGTGACCATAGATTATAAATCTCTGTATATGACAGTTTCAATACAAAAATTAAAACGATAATACATGCATGCCTGAGTAATATATACCGTGTCGCAGATAACAATGCTCTCCTCCGCGACAAGATAAAGTCAAGGTTCCAATACAAAATTAGAGATATTTATAATAACGATTGAAAGAAAACGCGAATGTTTTCTAAGTAAAATATACCAATAGTATTCAACCAAGTCAAGTCATTGGGAACCCAATCACGTGCACATTCAATAATGGCTTACTGTCGATACGTCTTGACGAATGGCGCGAACGTGGCGCAATTACAGGACAGCCATGAACTTGAACCAGATATATTATCAAGTAGAGAGGAAATAGTTCAGTAGATATTTCTACAAGTTTGCTTACCAGTTTTAGTTAAAGGGATCATTGTTATTGATCATCATCATCATAATCAGCCGGAATACGTCCTCTTCTGAACATAGGCCTCCCCCTTAGATCGCCACAACGAGCGGTTGGTAGCCGTTTGCGCCCAACGGCTCCCCGCGATTCTTACCAGATCGTCGGTCTACCTTGTGGGGGGCCGGCCTACGCTGCGTCTTCCAGTCAGTGGTCTCCACTTGAGAACCTTTCTTTTCCAACGGTTATCGGTTTTACGAGCGATGTGGCCTGCCCATTGCCACTTCAACTTGCTAATTTTGAGAGCTATGTCGGCAACTTTAGTTCTACTGCGGATTTCCTCATTACGGATTTTGCCACGCAAAGAAACCCCGAGCATAGTCCTCTCCATAGCTCATTGAGCGACCTTGAGCTTGGTCATGAGGCCGTGAGTAAAGGACCACGTTTCAGTGCCATATGTCATCACTGGCAACACACACTAATACAAATACAAATAATTTATTTCAAATAAAACATGGGTACAAAGAAGAGAGAGTTCTCTGTCGTCTGTTTTAGTTAAAAAACTATATTACAGAAGGCAGCTTCATCCCCGATACAATGCAGACACATAAAATTTAAAAAATACAATTGTATAATCAGCAAAACTAACGCTTGATTGATTGGACTTGGGGACTAAACATACGTTTATAATGTAGGAAGGTGTAAACAAGACTAAAATAGTTAAATGTAAGACTACGCAACTAAACATGACAAAGTAATAATAATTAAAAGATACATACATATTTACACAACTTAAGTTATTTATACTACTGCTACTATACTAATTGCAGAATCAAAGTACAGGTAGAAGACAACCATGTAGAAACTTAAATGACAATTAAGTAAAAAATATGTATGTGTGACGCGTTAGTGTTTAAACAACTGTTACGAAAAGCATTTCCACACCATCGTAATCAAAATTATGATGATTTTTGTTTTTAGAGTATAGGAGTTAAGTTCTCTAATTGTGTTGCATTGATTGTACATTAAATTATAAAGTCTCTCTGGGGAATTTTGGACGAGAAGATATCGCGAAGTTTCCCGAACGCTGCCCAGCCGAGTTGGTTTCTTCGTGCGACCTCTTTGTCGAAGTTGGACTTGCCTAATTGGACTGTTTGTCCTAGGTATACATATTCATCGACAACTTCGACAGTATTGCCCCTAACAACTACCGGTACGGGTGCAACATGAATATTTGACATGATTTTCGTCTTAACCTACTGAGGTCGCTGAGCATGGTACCGAGTTCCTCGAGCGATTCGGCCATAATGACTATATCATCGGCAAAACGAAGGTGAGCGATGTATTAGCTATTGATATTGATGCCAAGTCTGTCCCAGGCCAAGAGTTTGAAAACGTCCTCCAATGCGTTCGTGAACAGTTTCGGAGAAATTACGTCTCCCTGTCTCACGCCTCTCTGCAATTGGATTGGTTCCGTACTCTGGTCCTGTAGACGGACTGACATAGTGGCGTTACTATACAAACAGTTCAACACTTCGATATACCTATAGTCGATTTGGCATCGCTGAAGAGACTGCAGTACCGCCCAGGTCTCGATTGAATCGAAGGCTTTTTCATAGTCCACAAACGCTAGACATAATGGCCTATTATCCTCTACGGTCTTCTGTATAATCCGGCGTAGCGTGTGGATGTGGTCTATGGTACTAAAATTGTTATCGATACCGATGGTTTTTTACTGCTTTAAGAAATTCGCAACAATGCCTAAATATATATGCCATAATTTATGTATAGTGCCTAAATATGTTTAATATATTTGTCAAATCATAGATAGATAGATAGAAAACGCTTTATTGTATACCACACTTAAATTAACAAATCATATATAAAACACTTAAAACTAGACACGCGATAGTACAATTGGCGGTCTTATCGCTAAAAGCGATCTCTTCCAAACAACTTTTGGATCATACAACTACGTCAAACTTTAACATGTTTTAGTCACTAAATACCTTTGGGATTATTGTGCAAGCCGGGCTTAGAATTGCAGAAGCTCTTGAATAACGTATGAGATTTTCTCTAAGTCAAACCTATAGTAAGTTTATGTCAAGTCCCATAAATAGTAGCTTTTGTTTTCCTGTTGTTCAAGTTCAATCTCAAAAAACTATTCAATTGTTTAGGTGATTTTCCGAAGGAGGTGAGCAGGTCAGTTTCATTTCGTTTTTTTATACCTCAGCAAGTTGTCGGATAAAAGAGGTTCAGTTTATATTATTATCGCAGAACAAATGTTTTTATTGATTTTCACCATATCTCGAAGCAGTAGTGGTAGTCAAGATCTGTCATTACTTCTATGTCACCATTAGTGTAGGGAACGCATCGACAATACCCCGGGTGTTGCCGGTGTCAATAGGCGACGGTGACCGCTTACCATCAGGTGGGCCGTAAGCCTGTTTCCTCACAAATAACATAAAAAAAATCTTCTTTTGTATTTTGTCTTGATGTGAATATTGATTATCCTTACTTTATTTGTTTTTTTTTCTATTTGAATACAATAACCAACGGCTTCTATCTATTTTATTAACCACTGATTAAAGTAAGTATTTAGTATTTTAGGTGTCCGGTTATCAGACCGAATACGGAACTCCGTACTGCGCTCGCAAACAAAGATTCTGGTTGTCACAAAAAAATCAGCACAGCTCAAGTGGGTTTGGGCTGGCCACGTCTGTCGCATGCCCGAAGATCTATGGGCAAAGATAATAACTGATTGGGTCCCTAACGCAACTCGCCCACGCGGCAGACCACCACGGAGGTGGCGTGACGACTTGGATGTGCATTTACCAGACTGACCCACTTTAGTGGTTTTAGAAGGGAGGGAGGCCTTTGCCTTGCAGTGGGACAACACCGGTTAAAAATGAAATAAATAAATAACTGATTAAAGAATTGTACATACAATTATAGATTTTCACGGCTAAAGAAGTGCACACTACGACCACATATAACAACAGTATAGAGATTGTTACAATATTTTTAATCCCAGCAGATCACGAACCACGATTACAAGATAACCCTGAACTTGTACCAATATCAATGAAAATACTCATTTACTTCTCATGGGGATTATTGATGTTATTGAGGAAAATGTTCCGCCATTTCTGGTACAATAGGCAAGTTCACTGAAGATTCGATTGACTGATATAATTTATATTAATAATCAATTCGCTAAATAATGTCGGTCACTCAACCTTAACTATACAGCTATCTGTTTTAACACGACTTAATGTAAGTGTAATAAGTTTGTAGCTTTTGGTGTGCCTGCCTGTGCAGATACATAAAGCATCTCGGCATCATATCTCCCAAACAAAAAATATTTGCAAAAAACATGTATTTGTGACAGAAAACAATTTTATAAAAACACAACACAATAGGTAAGAACACATAAAAACAAACAAATTAATACATACAAGAAAACAATAACTAAAATAAAAGCGACCAAGTGCGAGTCGGACTCGCCCATGGAGGGTTCCGTAGCAGCAAATAACATAATATAAAAGTTCTTGTAGTTCGTTGTAGCTTTTTTTATATTTGAGTTGATTGAATGAAAGGTAAATTGCGGTTTACGATTTATGACGTATTAAAAAAAACTACCTACTAGATCTCGTTCAAACCAATTTTAAGTGGAAGTTTGCATGGTACATCATATATTTTTTTAGTTTTATCATTCTCTTATTTTAGAAGTTACAGGGGAGGGGGACATACATTTTACCACTTTGGAACTGTCTCTTGCGCAAACTATTCGGTTTAGAAAAAAAATATATTAGAAACCTCCATATCATTTTTAAAGACCTATCCATAGATATCATACCATACTATACTATACCTTACCCACACATTATAGGTTTGATGAAAAAAAAATTGAGTTTCAGTTTTAAAAATGGGGAACCCCCAAAATTTATTGTTATTTTTCTATTTTTGTGTGAAAATCTTAATGCGGTTCACAGAATACATCTACTTACCAAGTTTCAACAGTATAGTTTTTATAGTTTCGGAAAAAAGTGGCTGTGACATACGGACGTACAGACAGACATGACGAATCCATAAGGGTTCCGTTTTTGCCATTTTGCTACGGAGACCCTAAAAATGGCCGTCACGGGACGCCCGGAAGATTTGAAACATCTAAGTTGATGGTTATTGAAATAATAATTAATGAAAACCGTTTAGAATCATCTAATCTTAACTTATCAATCTTATCATACGCAAAACGGCCCAACAGCCCAACGGTCTTGGGACTTGGAAAATAACCCGCAACATCCGACATCTTACCCCTATATATATAATAGACATCGCCTATATACTACTGCCAAAGCGGGCCTATAGATGTTTCACATCAAAAAGTATATCTCATAATTACGAGTATATTAGACGTCAGAGAAAGTCGTCCAACTCGGCATTTGTCGTGCTGGTGCTTGAAATTATCACTGTTATAAACACTACTAGCACTAAAAACGGATTATTTACCATAGATTTTCGAATTTTTGAAAGTCCCGACATTTTGACGCAGTTGCATGCGCCATGTTCACGGGTAAACTGAAGTCTTTGCGAGTGGATGGTTATTGGCAGATATAACGATTTACCCTCTTTCTCAGTCTCTTGCTAGGAATGAATGAATTAATACAATTACTAAACGAACGAAACCGGTGGTGGTATTATAACAGTAATAGTATTAGTGAATTCATTTGTAGCAAGAGACTGAGAAAGAGGGTAGATAGTTAAATCTGCCAATAACCATCCACTCGCAACGACTTCAGTTTACCCGTGATCATGGCGCATGCTACTGCGTCGAAATATCGAGATACTCAAAAACTAAAGGGTTTAAAGGGCAAGGCGCTTTTATAACAAACTCCCAAGTGATGTACAAAAATTGACAATTAACAAATTTAAAAACGTAATAAAACAAAATCTTTATAAAAAAGCCTACTATACAATATCGGAATATTTAGACGATAGAGAAGCGTGGGATTGAAATTGCTCCAACTCGTTCAAAATGTTACAATTTAGACGTAATTTATTTCCTGTATTGATAAGTATTCTAAAAGGATCATAAAAAAACAACCAGCCTTGTTTCTTGCCTTTTTTTTCTAGCTTGGTCGCGAAGGAACAGGCAGTAAAATTGACGCTTCAAAGTGATCCTTGTGATTTTAATGAATAAAAGATTTTGTCATTTTTTTTACTTTTAGACTCACAAATCATGGTAGATATCCCGTTTTTACTGCAAATATTTACGTAGTAATCACACTTAGATAAATAACATTTTTAAAAAAATTATGCACAAGTTATGAGAAACTAGGTGTTAGCCAATTAGGTGAAATGCGTTTATTATAAGTCCCACTGCTAAGAAAATAACGTAGCAATATAAGCCGTTCGCTCCTTAACGTTATTTTCCATACAATATGGAAGTCAATTTCCACAAAGTAAACAGTACCACCACTTCAATCTCCTAAAAGAGCAAACTTTAAATAACTTGCGAACTTCCAACCCTTTCTTCTATTTGTTTTGCTAAGCTGTACAGTTTGAATGTTTCAAGTACAAATACAATTTTATAGTATGGATCTGATTTCGTGGTAATGAAACTTTTAATGGTTAAGGGCGCACTATACCTGAGGAGATGATAAATCGCTTATAGAGAAACAATGTTTTGTTCAACAAATTGTGTGCTTTCAATCTGTAATTCAAAAATGTTATAGTTAAGGATACGTGCTAGAACGCCTGTGTTGTGAAAACACGATTCCGTAAAATTTTCTCGATGGAAAAAAAATCCAAAGATAACTCTAAATTTATCTTAAAACCGTTCTTATGCGAAGAATACTACAATTTAGATCTTGAAACTTTATACAGTAATTTTACACAACATAAATAAGGGCACCTGTGTTTTAAATTTTCAAAATACCTTTTGATTTTACCATAAAAATAAAATACCTAAGTTTTGCACTAATGAAACCATTCGCTTCGGACGCCCGGTCCGCGATTCAATCTGACCTCGGCTTTCAGACGGGGTACCCGTGACGCTTGTCGCTCCAAACGATCACATAATTCATAAGTAGAATTTAATATTAAGTTGGTTTTTGTAAAGACGCAGTAGTAATGATAAAAAAACCGGCAAACGTATGAACCACGGTGAGATAGGATGTGCAGTGGCGCGCGGAGAAGCGGGGGTGAAATTCGAGTTCGGACTGAGGTATAGTCAACTCTTAAAAGACAAAAGATTAATGAAACTTTTAATGGTTAAAAGTTGTCAAGAAACATATGTTTTCAATCAAAATCACAGTTAATATTATAAATGCAGAGGATCGGAAGTTCAAGCACGTAACGGCTGAACCGATTGCGATGGTGTATAGATCAATTAACACCTAGATTGAAAAAAAGGCTACTTTTTATTGACAAACCACGCGTACGAAGACGCTGACGGAAGCTAGTCATTAAATAAAACGTGTATAAGTAACATAATTTCTATCCTTATGTTTTTTGGGTTTGGAGTTAGTTTTGTACAAAACTTTTCTTTGGACCCAAATTCCACTAAGCGTAACAAAAATACATGAAATTAGTCTATTCGATTAGGAATTTCGATGCCACGGGCATATAAAGACTTAAAACCTACTGCATCACTCTTTAGATATAAGATAACTCTCATGCATCCTCTTTATGTAGTGTAGTTCATTTATATATTATTTGTATATATTTAAGTTTATGTTTATTAGTATAATCAATAGGTATATGTTATTTTGTGGGTTCTGTTTATGTCTGTAGGTACTCTTACACTGCCGTCTTTAGATTTTGTTTATCCTGTCCATCCAAAGGTTATCTGGAAGAGATCGCTTTTAGCGATAAGACCGCCCATTGCATCTTTATTTATTGTTTATTTTCATTATTACTGTATTTTTGTTTGGTGTACAATAAATAGTATTTCATTCATTCATAACTCTTTATTTTAATTACCCCACTATTAATGGGGTAATTAAATCGTGCGCAACGATGATGATTTAGACAGATGTCAAATCATACGAATACATCAAATTGAAACGTTTAGGGTCGCTTATTACGTTTAGGGATTGTTGTTGCAAGCCGGCCTAAAACAAAACTAAAATGGCAATACAATGATTGATAATATGGATTGATGTTTAGGTCCTATTGGATTTTAATTACAGATTTCCCCTTAGTGTTTACGACAGCCATTAATACCTACGGACTAAGTTCTCATTCGCACCATACCGTAATGCTAGAATCCACTTGCCCTGACATTTTTAACACGAGTTTTCCATTAGTTGAGATTGCTATTTACGGTTGTATTTGCGAATGTTTTTATGTAAGTATGGAGTAAAACGGGGATTTTGCTTGTTTCTTAGTTCTAGATTATTCAAGCGTGTTTCTATTACATGGGATTTATATTGCCCTGGATTGTCTCCCGAATTTCTATTTCATTTGCAAGCCTGTAATATTATTTTAGTTGAAAGCAAATAATTTCTGTAGCGATAAACCGACTACTCTTACATTTATGCGTTTCTTTTATTTTCCTTTGCTTGTATATAATAATAAAGAAATTTCATTCATTCATTCATTCATTCATTCACTTTAACGAGAAATTGTTTACTTATTTTATTTTAGTTTTAATTATTTCTCGTGCACTTAACCCGATCACTGGCTTTAAACGGAGTAACCAACAAGGCAAATAAATTTCATCTCAAAACTGTCAAATACAATCCACACTGTATTGTGGAATGAATGAATGAATGAACATTCTTTATTATACCTTACAAGCTAGACACAACAGATTTAAAGAAAAAAAAAAACAAATAAAAGTAAGCACAATAGGCGGTCTTATCGCTTAACAAAGCGATCTCTTCCAGACAACCTTTGGATGGAGAGGATCATTGCTTAATGGAAGATTGGCCGAGGTGGATATCAGAAACAACGAGTAACACAACACCCAGACCCGTAACAATGATTTGTACAGAATGCAAATATAGTCCCGTGGCGGGAATCAACTCTTTCAGCAAGCTATTCGGCCACCGCATCACAGAGATCGACTTGTGCTAAATAATAACAGTAAAAGTTAAAATATGATTAGTTTAAACTTGTACAGAAAAGCTTTAATTTTTCTTCGTAGTAATTTAAATCCCTTTTTTGTTAATATCCGCCACTGTCGGCTGATATTAAAAAATCTACTACATATTTTCCTGCAATTCTGAAATCCAAAAGCAGTCTTCTTAATGACACTCGTATATTACGCCACTGCTGGGTTAGACCGTGATAAGTGGAAGGAAAAGGGGGAGGCTTTTCCTTCCACTTATCACGGTCTAGAGCCAGATCCCGCCAGTCTCTTTGTATGACGTCCAAGTCGTCGCTCCGGCGCTTCTACGACCTCCTCGGCGACGCTTTCCGTCTTTAGGAATCAATGTGCTTGTGACCTATTAGCTATTTAAAGCAGCTAAAATGCTTAGTACCAATTAGTGTATATAAGTGTGTAAGATAGTGTGTATTGTGCATTGAGCTACTAGGCACTACTCAAAAGTTGCCCATCTAGAATAGAATAGAATACTCTTCATTGTACACTAACAAAATTAAAAATACAAAGAAATACACAAAAATGAAAGTAAGTACAATGGGTGGTCTTATCGATAAAAGCGATCTCTTCCAGACAACCTTTGGATGGACAGGACAAAACAAAATCAAAAAGACGGCGGTGTATCTATGTTCATAAACCTACATAAACTACCTAATTGTAATTATCCCATGGCCTTATACCATACCTACATTAGTACCTATTTTGACATAACCAAGTGCCCCATTGGGTCCCCATGGTTTAAAAAAAAATCTAGATAAATTGCAAGTAACAGCATAACAAAGGCATCAAAGCGATCAGACTACGAAGTTTTTACGAGAAATTAATTTATTGCATTGAAACTACGACTAACTTCAGCCCGCGACTGCAATCGTTTATTTATTTCCGATCCAGTTTCAATCCATCTAGCTTGTTATTGAATAGCAATGGCCAATATTTGAACAAATGATACCGTGATTGATATGTTTTTGGATGTACAACTTTTAGTTTTACCCATTTTGGTTTCGTAATATTATTTTATTACCTATTCCTATTAGTGAGTGATTCCGAGCTGAGTAATTTAATAATAATGCAACTTGAAATTATTAATTGGTATACATTAAATTATTATGCATTAATTTCAGTCAACAAGCGCTCCGTCTAATGTTAGTAAAGACATAAAGCTATATGTGTTAGTTTAAAAATAATATTGAAATTAAATAGGCAATGGGAGGTAGCACTGTCTTCGAACGACGATGGAATAGTTTCCAACGTCATCATCACTCGAATACAATATTTTTGATTTGAAATAAAAAAATAATTTGATTCGATTTGAAGACAAAACGGGTCTTTTCGCGCACAGTCTCTCGTGACCACGGCCGATGTAACTTGGCCGAAACGTCGAGTTAGTCAAAATTATGATTTTGATATAAATCTGTGCGTGAAAAGACCTGTTTTGTGGTAAAAATATGAGTATAGTTCGCGAAAATTTTAAAAAGTTCTACTTGAATACAATGTCTGAAATAGGGGCTTTCCCATTTATTAGCCAACGTCGCTAATAAATGGGAAAGTCCCTATTTCAGACATTGTAAGATGGTTCAAGATGGTGTTTGTGGTCGCGCGCATTCTGCTCATCAGCGACGCGACTTCCTCTGCATGGAGGCGTGGAAGCCATCAGCACGCACGTCGGCGAACACGCGTCGGCGGATGCGCTGCAGAACCGTGGAAGCCCCAACATCCTAAACGCATTGTTATATTGAACGCGACGGGCGTTACTCGGAGTTTTTGGTACTTTTGAGTAAACGTGGATCATAGGCTACTCGTGTAAAATGTCTGACAATATGATTTGAACAGAGTTATTTTGACATGTATTGGACGACGAGCGAATCTACGGACCAACATATTAGCTCGAACCGTCTAACCGATTTTGATTTGACATTATTGAAGAATTTTAACCAATCTAATTTGTGTGGAATAAAAGGCCATTTTTAACCTACTTAAAAAAAGGAGGAGGCTCTCAATGTCGGAATCTTTTTTTTTACGTATGTTTCCCGATTACTCGAAGACGCCTGGACCGATTCGAGAAATTGCTTTTTTGTTCTGGTGGTTCCATTGACACCAAGTCAGGATCTGATGATGGGATCCCAATAAAATCAAGGGCAACCCTCTCGGGAGACCGCTAGACATTTTAAATTTATATCTTCCGTACGGTGCTTACGCATTCGCACCCGTCGCCCGAGTCACCGTTCCCAAGCCACATCTCAGCCCTTAGAACGGGTGGTCTAAAGGCTCTGACACCATTGGTTGATGTTGTCATCCTCACACAGATTTAAAATATTGTCCATAAATCTATTTCCCTATTAAAATTGACGCAAGCTAAGACTTTTTTGTCACTCTAAATTGTCTATGATATCCTTGTCAAATTTCATCTTGTACAGTGCCACCAATTTATCTGTTCAGGTGGACAAAAATGGAACTAATACCAAAAAGTACAAATCTAGATACAAACGCTGTTCAGAAGACACTAGCGACACTGTCTACTGACCAGATAAGGTGGGACTGCACAATCTGCCTGTCCTTCCTTAATAAATTAATGGTAGTAGCGAGCAGTCGTTTATATCATCGTAATTAATACACACAAGAATCAGTCCCTGACATCAGCCGAAAACAGTTGATTATTAGCTTATACGAATTAACATAATTAAAATGATGTAGACTGTTCAGTATAAAACGTATCTACATATATCGATCTATATATATCGTTCTTAGGGAGCCCACACACGGCAACGATTTCTTTAGGCAAGCCTTGCCCAAGCCTAGAAATTTGAACAAAATGTCCGCACAGGGGCTAGAGCAAGTTTTGCACAAGCCTAGAAATTTGAACAAAATGTTAGTACAGGGACTAGCGCAAGTTTTGCACAATCCTAGAAACTTGAACAAAATGCTCGCACACAGGCTAGCGCAACTTTTGCACAAGCCTAGAAATTTGAACAAAATGTTTGCACAGGAGCTAGCGCAAGTTTTGCACAACCTGGAAATTTGAACAAAATGTTCGCATAGGAGCTAGCGCAAGTTTTGCACAAGCCTAGAAATTTGAACAAAATGTTAGCACAGGGGCTAGCGGACAGAAATCTTTGACGTGTCCCATACACGTTCGCCCATTAATATCGGCATATCTCAGATCAAACGAGAGACCTTCGGGTGAAGTTTTAGGATGGGATGTAGAGATGTACAAGAGAGAAAAAACTGAGACCTGATACTGAGGTCCAATACTCAGATATTGAATTTGAGTGCCTGCTGGCAAGCGCAAAGTATGTTAAGCGATTACAACTACAACATTGCATTACCTCGCAAGTTACGTTCAACTAAGACTTGGCCTACATGACTTGCATTGCGCCCGTCACCATGTGTAACATCTGTATGTACTAGTGGTTCGCCCCGAACTAAGATCTGGCAAGTCTCCCATAAAAACAAAAAAAAATTATTTGACTATAAAAATAGTGCCACGAAATGCATACCCAAATCACTTGACCTACAGTTTCATTCAAATTACAAGAAACGGGAGTTCATGTTAATTGGATAAGCTTTTAAGGGATAGATTGAGACTTTTCCCTATATGTGTGCCACTGAAGCTACACGTATATCAAATTTCAGCACTGTGGGGTCACTGGTGTACCCCCCTGGGAATTTTGTCAAAGTTCCGTTTTTATTATGGATTATAACTTAAAAACAAGTTTAAACTAAAAATAAAAACGGGGTCGAAATGTACTTACAAAGACCTTTTATAAGACGTGCCACTTGACTGGATAGTCTTATTTTATTTTTTTGGGGTTCAAGAGGGGTACTCTTGAACCCCAATATCTCAACAATCCCCCCCCCCCCCCTCCAACATTTTTAGCTTTTAGCCCAGTATTTAGTCACACCAAAATTGTGCCATCACTACCTACCTATATAACAAATTCGGACAAACCAACATACATACATACAACGCAGATTTTCCCAAGTTGATTTAGAAATTTCGCTTCACTTGATCAATTACGTATTATTTCATTGGTATGAACCGAAACGAAGCAATTTTATTATGAATTACCAATTGTACTAGCATAGTTTTTTAAGATTTTATTTTTTACTAACAAATTATGGATGTAATACCCGATATAAATCAATTGAATTGAATTGAACACAGCATTACTGCTTGGCGACAGAAATAGATACTGGTATTACTTATTTAATTGTAACGTTATTTATTGTGTATTTCCTTTATTACTGTATTTTTATTTGGAGTGCAATAAAGAGTGTATCTAACCTATCTATCTACGAGTACTTCCCCGGACGAACTCTTTTACATGACATCTTTATATTCATCTACTTCAGCATTCAACACTTTCAACTAAACTTAAGCAGTTTTTGTTGATAAAGTGTTTTTACTCCATTGACGAATTATGTAAGGACAAGTCTCTAATTACCTGAAACTTTTATTTATTAAGTACTATTATTTGTACCTAATGTTAGGTATCATTTTGGAATTTTGACATGTCATGATATTTATATTGTTTGAAAAATGAAAACGAAAAATATTTTATTTAGCAACAAAAAGCTATGACTAATATGTTTAAAACAGATAATTTTTAAATGAACTTATTGTTGAGAGGGCTTAATAACTAAAATGTTTAGTCGGTGGTCTTCACACTAGGCCAAGCCTGTATCGCGAAGACCTTGAAATTCTTATATAGATTATTCAGTTGTTTACACCTCGGACTAATAAATTAAATTAATAATGTTTGAAATATATATAAAACAGTTTAAAATAACAATTGAAAACCTATATACTAATATAACCTAAATTTATAATGCATAAATAAATATAATTTTAAATTTTTTTTTATCTTTTAATTTGACATTAAGCATTATCACTTAACTTATCTTCATAATCTTAAGATCTGACATGATATTTAATTATCATGTAAATAATAACGTTCCATTGTTACCATTTTCATTCATTCAACTTTTAGAATGAATTTCCTACAGACATATATTTTTTTTACTGTACCAAATATTCCGACACAATATGTATTGTTTGCAAATAAATTAAACTGAACTGAAAACTGAACTGAACTCATCGGGTGTAGAAAACAAGTCCTATACATTAACTACATCCCTATTGCGAGGTGCTTCTCATTTCTTTTCAAAGATCATTTGTCAGAGAGTTCGCGCTAAGTAATTTCATTTGACGAGGACCGGAGTGCCGCTCTAATTTCTTAGTTGTTCAGCATTTTATACATTTTTTATTTCTAACAATACTTTTCATGACATTTTACAAAAGTCAAAAGTGATGGTTTTTAGGACACGTAATAGCGTGCTCCATCTTCAACTGTGGTCGTCCATGGCATCAGGTGAGGTCGGGGTCAAACGCTTTGTCTATAAAAAAATAGATGGTACATTTAGACAAAATCTTTAATTGCTCGTTCCTCCATCTTGTCTCCTTGTAGTTTACGCACAGTAACACTCAAATGGTCCTTATGATAGTAATGATAATACATAAAAAATAAATAATGCCGGACATTTCAGACAGCGCCATCTAGCCCCAAATTAAGCAAAGCTTGTACTATGGTAACTGATAGAATACTTAAATACATTTCAAAGTCAAAATCTTTTGAATGAATGAATGAATGAAAATTCTTTATTATACCTTACAAGCTAGATTCACAACAGATTTATAGAAAAAAACAAATAAAAGTAAGCATAATGGGCGGTCTTATCGCTTAACAAAGCGATCTTCTCCAGACGACCTTTGGGTGGAGAGGATCATTGCTCAATGCTTTTATTTATTAAAATCACAAGGATCACTTTGAAACGTCAATTTTACAGCCTGTTCGCGACCAATCCAGGAAAGAAAGGCAAGAAACAAGGCTGGTTGTTTTTTTTTAAATGATCCTTTTACAATACATTACAATACAGGAAATTAACTACGTCTAGATTGTAACATTTTGATCGAGTTGGAGCAATTTCAATCCCAAGCTTCTCTATCATCTAATTAATCCGATATTTTGCAGTAGGCATTTTTATAAAAAAATTATTTAATTGCGTTTTTAAATTTGTTAATTGTCAATTTGTGTACATCACTTGGGAGTTTTTTTAACACTTATAATATAAAGGGAAACAACCAGACCCGATTCCGCGGCGCGAATCGAACTCACATCTCTCAGCCAGCTATTGGCCACTGCACCACGGAGGTTGACAAGATTGATTGCTTGACTTTGACGAGGTGAAGTCGTCGGTAGAGCGCGCAATTTCAGGTATGAAAATTTTTGTCAGTGAAATGGATGGACATATTCAAAATTGATACTACTAACGCAAGAATCGCGTTAGATGGCTTAGGAAAATCTAGCAGTTGATAAAGTTAGACTGGATAATAATGGTGATAATCAAAATCTATTCAGAGATAAAATCATAACACTATTTTGTTAATTGTTATGAATATGAGTGCGAATTATATTTTTATCATATTGGCGTAAATAGGAACCCACAAAAATCGACGTAAATAGCAACCCTAAACATGAAACAACGAACATAACACGTTCGACTTGTTACAGGTTTCGTAGCTCTCGTAGCTATAGCTACGTCGTAGCACAACGGGTACGACGTAGCACAACGGGTACGACGTAGCACAATTGAAGTTTTCCTTTTACGTGTGAAATGCATGCAGGTGTTTCGTTCGCTTGTTTTATTACTTTTCTGTCGAAGCAAAGTCTAAAATCGTAAAACGTATTTGAGATTTACACAATGTGTTTTCTGTGGAATAAATCTGGAATGACCTAGGCCAGGGATTCGCAAGTTAACGGCATCTTACATAACGGGTATAGCGGATACGCAGAAGGTAGCGGGTTCGATTCCCGCCGCGGAACAAATGTTTGCTTGATCTACAGATATTTGTTGCTGGTCTGGATGTGTTTCTATATATTATAAGTATGTATTTACAAAAAAAAAAGTATATAAGTATTATATCAGTTATCTGGTTCCCATAGTACAAGCTATGCTTGGTTTGGGGCTAGATAGCGCTGTGTGAAATGTCCAGCAATATTTATTTATTTTATTATGAGCACGCGGCGAGAACCGCCTGGCAGCAACTAATAATCTAGTTGAATTCACGTCCGTTTGGATGGCAACCACATTTGTGGAAATAGTAGTGTGTCAATTGATATTAGGATTAACATCGTAATGAAGAAAACACAACTTTAAACCAGTTATGTCGAATATATACTATTCCAAGCTAACGCGAGTGTATAGGCCTTTATAACTGCGGCTTGTCATGGGTATCACGAAAATTAATTCAATTTATCTTGACCCACCAATCCAAATGAAGCGGAAATCCGGATCTTGAAAGGTCTCCTAATCCGCCCATGTTATATACACGACGTGTTTTAAGTAGGGTCAGGGTTTAATCCCTTCATCCATATCTTTAACAAAATGAGTTTAATCGCGCACATATATGGTTCAAAATGGCTTGGATAATTATATAAAAAGCTCTTTGACTTAACTCCTTGTTAGAAGGCAATAAGTAAGCAAATAATTTGATGGTGATTTGAGAGTTTTATAGAATTCAATCGCATAGTGAAGAAATACAAGTGTAATTTAAAAAACCTTCCACTCACAAAACACCCAAAACACTTTTGTGAGTGGGAGGTTTTTTTAAGTAACTCACGAAGAACTGACATTGATAAGAACCACCCAAGTTTAACCAGGTTCCTATTCAAAAAAACCGCATCGGAATCGGTTCATCCGTTTGGCAAGACAGACAGACACACAGACCGATATGGGCATCAAACTTATAACACTTCTATTTATGCCTCGAAGGTTAAATGACGAGTATCACAATATAACAGACCCGAATTAGGATCAGGTTAGTTTCACAATGTCTGAGAGTCTGTATGTGTGTTTGTCTGCTTGTTTATGGCATCCTAGTTCCCAGACAGATGGGTCGATTTCGACGCGGTTTTAAAAAAAAATAGAAAGCTCGTATAACCTGAGTGTTTCTTAATTATGTCAATTTTTAATCCCCGACAAAAAAAGAGGAGGTTGAGAGATTATTAAATTTTGAAAAATAAACTTGTTCTAAATTTGATTTTTCCTTAAGTGTTATTATTACATATTGTATTAAATATTCTATGTCACTATACTTTAATCAAACAATCAAAATTGAAACGGCTATCATAATAAATAGTTATAAAAAATATCCTTTCAAACATTAAATTTCAAATACAAAGAGTACAGCTATGTAGGCGTGTTTTAAGTAGGGTTGTCACAGGATTACGATGAATTTGCGCACTAATTCGGGCAAAGGGTTCAAAGGGCAGCATTAATCCCGAGAACAAAGGGTAGGAAGCCATCAGGAACACTCGATTCCTACATTATCTACGAGTAGTTATTTAATCAGTTGCAAAAGGGTATCAAAGAAAATGACAAATGTACTTCGTAAAGAGTACGTTTATTGAAACCGATTCCAATTTATACTTCGTATTTATTATTGATTCGTGTCGTATATCACTTGACTGCTTAAAAACTCAAACTGTTTACGTCGAAACACTATATTTATATCAAAAACAAATATTTATTTGTGACAATGACAATAGTACGAAAAAAACAAACACACATAGAAGTCATAAAAAAATAGATAAAGAAAATAAAACCGGCCAAGTGCGAGTCGGACTCGCGCACGAATGGTTCCGTACCATTATCTATAAAAACGGCAATAAAAACATGTTTGTTGTACGGGACGGCTCCCTTACATATTTATCTTATTTTAATTTAATTATTTATTTTCAAAGTGAATATACATATAACTTAACATTCTGTGAATATTTCAAGCGTCTACCTGTTGCCGTTATTAATATCGAGCTAAAACAAGCAAAAAATCACGTTTGTTGTATGAGAGTCCCCTTTAAATATTTATTTTAGTCTGTTTTTAATATTTGTTGTTATAGCGGCAACAGAAACACATCATCTATGAAAATTTCAACTGTCTAACTATCACGCATGAGATACTGCCTGGTGACAGACGAACAGACAGACAGACAGCTGAGCCTCAGTAATAGGGTGCCGTTTTACCCTTTGGGTATGGAACCCTAAAAAACGAACTTACAATACATAAAAACTAAGCAGTGTGTGTATCTTCGATCCCCAAGCGAGTGTCTCAAAAAGGTTCTAACTCAGCATGTGCTGGGTTACACTGGCTACCGAGCGCTGGTCTTCCGTTTGAGTCCCTTTGAGTGAATCACGGATATCCGCCCATTCGTTTAAACAGCTTGAAAATAAATAAACGAAAAAAATAACGCCAGGATAAAATTATACAAGGGGTTGCAAACTATCAGGAGCAACCCATGTCATGGTGAAACTTAGAACGGGCTATCATAATTAAATGCGTATACAAAATTTCGTGTCCGCGCTGTTGGCCGTCGAGAAGTTTCTTCGTCTCGACCCAATCCGGGGTGTAGAATCAGGTCATGCTTACCATAAAAATGCATTACTTAAGCCACTTGTATAACAATGTACTAATTATATTCAATAAGAAATGATTCATTAGTTTGAAACCGGAAAGAAGAGCAGACAACATTAATTAGAACGAAACGCGCAAAGTTATATTCTTCTAAATTTACTTCTTTATTCATAAGAATTCGTAATTGAGAAAAAGTTATATAAATAATTCCACCGTTATACTCGATTAGAGGGATTAAATATCTGGGATAATTAATTCTTCGAGAAATGTTTGAGTATAATAAATTGTCAAGGGAATGATTGATTGACGAGCAATAGTTGATCAAAACCATTCATTATTAAATAATTATCATTTAACATAAAATAAAATTATTTACAGAATTCTGTTTTTGTTCGTATTGTTACAACCCATAAGAAGAAATTGAAAGATATTGATATATTCGATTGTTCAAAGCCTACCTATAGAGGTAGGATTATAAAAGCATTACGTGGTAAATCTTAAGGCGGGATGGTGGATGGAAGCTTTCTAGTGCGGTGGAGGTGAGGATTTGCCTAATTTTTTTAACATGTTTTTTTATAATACCTATGTACCTATGAAATTGCATGCGTTTTATTTTGAATTTTCTACAATACCTACCAACCTTGGGTTAATTGAAACGTGTTTTTGGTACATATTTCAACTTTTAGAGACGATTTTTTTCTTTTTCCTATGCTCAGTCTTTATTTTCTAATACAATTAATTTCACATTAGATTCTTTTTATTATAAGTGCAGTGTACAACTGAATAATACTATTTTGATTGTAACTTTATAATAGGCTAACTATTATAGGCTGTTTTTCTTTTGTTTTTGTTCCCGACATCTTTTCTTTACAATGTTCAAACGTAGAAACCTGTTATTAGCCTTACGTTTAGTTCTCAGCTATTTAACCAAACAATTTGTATCGCCGTTGGTTTCTCTAAATAAATAAATAAAAAATTTAAAAAAAATATACAAAGAAATAACCAAACAAGGGTAGTACGGGTAAGTATAATCGTGCAGTCTTCAAGTCCAGAGTGAATAGGTTCTTTCTAGGCAAGCGTGATCCATCTTCGATCACACCTTCACTTACCATCAGGTGAGGTAGTGGTCAAGCGCCTGGCTACCATCAATAAAAAAAAAGTCGCGTGATATTTATTAAATTAACTTTGTTTGCTGCCTGTATTTTTATATGAATTCCAAAGTTTTCATTCATATAACAGGACTAAATCGATGTTGACTGCGAAAATCAGTTGAAACTAGTTTTAACTGATTGCTTCAGAGACTTTTAGTAATAAAAAACATAGGACGTCCGCTTATTCAATAGGTTTATTTTCGCTGAACGCCACGTAAGTATAATTTAAGACAAACTGGCATTGTCCAGAACATATGTAACTCCCCTTATAGATTTCCAGAGCGACCGATCTTGTGCGACCTGTACCCAACGGCTCCCAGCAACCTTTATCGGGTCGTCTTTCCATAAAATGGGGAATCGCGGCGCTTATTAGAGCGTGGTCTCCACTATGGAACCTTTCTGCCACAACGGCCATATTACCACATCTATCTCTTATTTTTTATGGTGATAGTTGGGAGTCCGTTGAATCATACTGTCAAAAAGGAATGAACTAATTTGGGTTATGGCTACAAGAAAACCTTCTAACTCTGAATGCCACTAAAACAAAAACCATATCCTTCAGCATTTCCAGCGTTCAAACCCTCTTCACCCACATCGTATTGTAGTCCATATGTGTAAATATCGAGACACTGCTAAATGTGAATGTCCCGTATTAGAAAAAGTTAGTTCTCTTAAATACCTCGGAGTCATTCTTGATGAACATTTTACTTGGAGAAACCAGATAGATGCGCTCACAAACAGAGTCAGAAAACTAATGTTCATCTTTAAAAGACTTCGATCGGTGGCTAGCAAAGAGGTTATTAGACTCGTCTACACAAGTCTCTGTCAGTCCATAGTTAATTACTGTATTGCTGCTTGGGGAGGGGCTTGTAAAACTCACATGCTTACATTGGAACGTGCTCCGAGATCGATTCTAAAAGTTGTTTATAGGAAATCGTTTTACTATCCAACTAATGAACTATACAAGGAATATAGCCATCTTACAATAAGACAGTTATTTATCATCTCTGTCATCTTGAGACATCACAAAATTGCACCAACCAAAGTTATCATATCTTATCGCCACATCCGGTGGAAGCCCCCTATTAGACGCACCCAGTTCTACTGTAGATTTTTTTCTTGGTTAGGAACCTTCTTATATTCCAAAATAAATAAAATACTGAACTTCTATCCATTGGCAAGGCGGGGATGTAAGATGATTCTACGAAGGTGGCTTCTTGAAAAGGACTATAGTGAGACTGAGACAATACTACAGTTTGACAGATAGAACAATAGTAGGGCAACCAACCGCATAGACTTAACACTTATAGCACTAACCATAATAGACAACACACACATTATAGATATAGATATATAAAACCAAATTTAATACTATAAACATAACTAGACTAAAATTAACTTTACTTTAAATTAACACACGATATTCATTTAAATAGAAACATAATTTAAATTCACACTGCACTACCTTTATTAACCTTTCTTGTATTTATCTCCACAATACAGGGAATCCTAGTGTAGAGGTCAAAGTTATTGCATAATATTGTTAGGTATATAATTATTACTTAAGCTGATTTGTATAATTTTCAAATGATTAAGCATACATAAAAATTATAATTAGTGCCTAATGTAAACTAGCACCTATGTTTAAAATTGTTCATGACATCTTTTCTAGTTCCAATAAAAAAGTTTTTATTTATTTATATCACTACTTAATGAATACTATACATATATAATTTGTATATATAATTTGTATATATAATTTGGAATATAACTCAATCAATCAGTTACGTAATAACGACTAAACGGCTGGTCTGATTTCGATGGAATTTGATATATAGATAGATTACGACCTGGATTAAGAGTTAGGCCACTTTCTACCACGCGTGCGGAACCAGAGGGTCGCTACGACAAAACATTTTATTTGATGGCAGGTTAACGAGAACTGGATAAATATGTCCTTGCAAGTATTAATTCACACATCCAAAATATGTTTCTGCTGTAGTAATGTGATAATGAATATATATTTTTTTTTATACTACATGGACCAGCATCGCAGATGTTGGTGACAATACTGCCAGGCTGAAGTGGGACTGGGCGGATCACGTCAGTCGTATGGTCACATACAAATGGGCAACAGTTGTCACACAATGGGTGCCTGCAGATGGGCGTTGAAGCCGGGGCAGGCCGAGGAAGCGTTGGCGTGGCGACCTTAATGCATTCCAAGATGGCTGGTGGGACGTGGCGAGTGATCGTGAGATGTGGAAGAACAGGGGGGAGACCTTTGCCCAGCAGTGGGAAAATATAGGTTAAATAATAATGGAGATGGAACAAGCTTATGGCCCACCTGATCTTAAGTGGTAACCATCGCCTATAACAGAGAATTGCCTCTTAGGTCACGTATATTAGAAATGTACCCTACGATGCACTGCCCTACGTCCGTCTACTTGAGGCATACAGGTGTAAAGCCTCATGTGCCTGTAATTTCACCGGCAACCATACCCTTCAAACTGAAACACAGTAATGCCACGGTAGATATTGGTATGGTGGTTGTTATTCCTCGGGCGAGCCCTATCACAAGGAACTCTACTCTTTAAGTTTAACCTGAATACATTAATTTTTAACAATGCGTTTCAATAAATTCAGCATCTAAAAACCACTACGATTTGTGATTGTGGTATCGTGAGTCTACATCAATAGTTACTTTAGATTATTTGGGTTTCTGCTGGTAAATGACCATTACAAACATTTTTTTTATTAATAACCACTCTAGTAAGTTTTGTTACACAAACGAACCAATATAAGCAGAAACATAGAATATAAATGATATCCCGTAGTTGTAAAAAAACCAACTTACATTGTACTTGCACAGATGTATTTGCTATCAACGCAGACTTATTTTCTAGGCTTGTACGTACCTGAAATAAAAGTAACAATAATTTAAATAACTAAATATATGACATTCCCTTGACAAGGCATCTATGAAAATCTGATGTATGTTCACAAAAATATTAATTTGCTTTAGAAAAATAGCGATAATCATAATTTTAATACTAGAATTACTCGTAAATAAACTCGATGCTGTTTAAAGGGCAAGGTGTTCGATTTTATAACAAACTCCCAAGTGATGTACAAAAATTGTCAATTAACAAATTTAAAAACGTAATTAAACAAAATCTTTATAAAATATCGGATTATTTAGATGATAGAAAAGCTTGTGATTGAAATTGCTCTTTGATTTGAAATTGACTATTATATAGTGCTTAAAAAATAACTTAAGGGTTACATTTTACCTTTAGTTACTTAGAAGACCGGCCGATGGAAAAGTCCAGCCTTTTCCATTGGCCTGTCCTTGAAGTTTTCCACTCATTCAACTAAAAAGCGATTACTTGCCGCAATTTTTTTTTATGTTCTTTGTGGGAAAACAGGCTTACGGCCCACCTGATGGTAAGCACTCACCGTCGCCTATTGACACTGGCAACACCCGGGGTATTGTCGATGCGTTCCCTACACTGTAGTAACCTCTTAACATTTCTCTTGAAGCGTGCCATGTCTTAGCCTAATGGGAAAACCTCAGATGATAGCTCATTTCCGCATTCACATTCCGCAATGGTGATTAATCAGCATATCGGCTTTATAACGGTAAACACCACATAGTCAATTTCTAATCAACAGTCTGTCTTTGGTTAGTTGTAGGCAAGAAAGATGTTTTAGGCTTATAGGTCAGCAATATATGGCGGAGACTAAGACACAAAGTCTCGAACACCGCCGTAAAGTTGCAAACCTATCGATCTTTTACAGAATACATTTCAGGGAATGTGCCCAGGAACTTTTCGTTCTTGATACGCACAGCTAAGGTATGGAACACTTTGCCGTCGTCTGTTTTTCCTAAAGAATACAATCCGGCCCGGTAAGAGTGAATAGGTTTCTTCTAAATCTTCGTGCTTCATTTTAGACCACATCATTGCTTACCATCAGGTGAGATTGTGGTCGAATAAAGATCTATATAGTTTAAAAAAAAAAGTTGTTGTAGGCGTAGCGTACCTATTGTCACGTGACTTCTAAAGTATGTTCAAATCAAATCTTTATTTGGAATATAAAACAGTATACAGAAACAAAACGAAAACGGTAATACCCGCAGGAGGAAAATACTGTGACTCAGGCATCAACACCCTCCTCCATAAACCTTATCGAATAGAGTTCTTCATCTATTTAGAACTTAACTTAGCTTAACTTAAATTTTCTTTGAAACAGACAAAAAGAAAGTATAGAGTATCGATTACAAAAATATAACAACATATTACAAAGAGTTTCTATGTAATGTATGATATTATTATTATTTTTATTTTATTTTATTTTTATCTATTTGTAAGCAATAACAGTGTAGAGTACATGCTTGTGTGCAGTATGTAAGAATGTAAGGGTGTGTCAGTGTGTTAAAAGTGTAGTATGAGGGTATGTTTGGCGGATGTGTGTTATTGAGCCAAATGTAGAAGATTTTTAGTGTCATAATAGGATAAGAATATCAGCAAAAACATTTAAACTTGCATTTGTAGTATGGTAATGGAAATATGTTAAGCGATTCGTTTAATCTGTTGTGATGTAATGGAAGTGGCGACTAGCTAAAACCGTGCGGCGATGTTCGATCAAACAAACCTTGTCCGATCTTCGTTTAGAATTAGTTAACTCGGGATCATACTAAAGTTGTGAGTGTTTCCGAAGGACAGTCTGCAGAATAAAAAGTTGTCGGAACGAGAGTACTTGGCACTTGTTAAAATCGAAATACAAAAACTGAATCAAAATTGTCTTGCAAGATTTGTACAAGACACACAGTACATACATTACGCTCGATAAAAGCTTGTAAAAACATAGAAGCAGTCTTGTTTATCTGTAAATCCGTTTCTCTCCATTGAAATTAATGGAACCATTAATTCCAAAGCAACACTCGATACATCGTCAACCCGTTGGGATCGCATATTTATTTATTCAATCTTTATTTTCGTTTCGACGACGCATTCCGCCCAACAAATTTATCAGTGGCACATCTAATCCCACAACCATTTGTTAGAGATCCCCCGCGCCATTTTATTTTCCATTTAAGACATATTACAACAGTGGGTCTGTTTAAACTAGCTGCTTCATATGATGTTGAAGAATTCACACGCTTAAGCTCGAAACGACGTAAATTTCCTGGATGGTGTTCAAAAGGGTAATAAGGTGGTTGTAGATAGAGCGTCTTTGAAGACATGAGCCGTTGGTCTGAGTACGAACAGACGTCCTCTAATTAGGAATCGCACTCATCAAAGCAAAGTAAATATAAGCTGAAAAAAGACCGATCACGTGCGACCTAAACTCGCGCGCAACACCTACCTATTTATGTAGGTGTTAATTTAGTGGCGCCATCTAGTTATGTGAGCGGTCAACTAATCAGACCTTATAAACCTGTAAACCTCTGAACCTTTCTAAAAAAACTGATGTAGATAAAGACTTTATTTTATTTTTCCTGTAATCTTTGCATATACATCAATATCTTTAATTTCATACATTTTGCTTTGCAAACTTCGGAAATAAGGGTAAGAACGGTATTTATTTGAATATTAAGTCCAAAATAAGCACCCTGTGGTTTTGGTTGGACATGAAAACTTCAAAAATCCGTTTTAGAATGTGATTAAAACCATTTTAGTCCGAAACTCTAAAAGTATATTCTCGACAACATGCAAGCGATACTCAATAATTTGTCAACGACAGATCTTGACATTGACGTCATTCATGTTAGAATTTATACTCGTTGATATCTAATAAGTTGGATTTGACGTTTATCATTTTGCATGCCGTGATACCTTTGTACTGACGTCTCCAAAAAAAATCGAAATATCAACGAATTTTTTTTCCTCTAGCCTATCTTGTCGCACTGCTGGGCAAAGATATCCCCCAAGTCCCTCCAAGCATCCCTATCCGTCGTTATCTCCCACCATCCTCTTTGGAAGGTGTCGAAATCGTCCCGCCAACGCTTTCTCGGCCGACCCCGACGTCGCCTTCTGTCTTCAGGCGACATAATGACAAATATTTAGTATTCCCCGAACTGAGATCTCGCGAGTCTCTCATAACAACAAAAAATATTTTTTGTAATCTTTAACTATCAAAATAACAAATTACATAACCAAAAAACTTTACCTACAGTTTCATTCAATTTAACGGTAACGGTTAAGGTAACGGGAGTTCATGTCAATTGGATACTCTTTTGTGGGGTAGTTGCAGTTATTCTGGATTTCAGACTTTTTCCTATATTTATGTCACCAAAGCTATATGCATACCAAATTTCATATGCATACCACTGTGGGGTCACAGGTACCCTGTAAATTTTGTCAAAGTTCAGTTTTTATTATGACCAATAACTTAAAAACTACAAGGTTTAAACTAAAAATAAAAACGGGGTCAAAATGTACTCATAATGGCCTTTTATTAGATGTGCCACTTGACCAGATAGTCTCATTTTCGTTTTTTTTACCCCTCTTGAACCCAAATATCTCACCCACCCCCCCCACATTTTTATCTCATTTAGTCACACCCAAATTGTGCCATCCCTACCTACCTATATACCAAATTTCACTATGATCGGATAAACGCTTAGAAAGTTATCCTCGGACAAAAAATATACATACATACAACGCCGATTTGCCCAAGTTGTTTTAGAGATCTCGCATCGCTCGATCAATTATGCACCGAATTTCACTTTATATTGAAAAATTACACTCAGACACTAGTACACTAGTAAATCCTGGATCAATATTTCGACAGGACGTTATTTCAATGTTGTATCATTTGGTTTTGTTGTTCGTTGGTAGTATGTTGACACCTGCCAAATCCGACCTAGATTAAATAATACTATATTGCTCACCATAAACAACAAAACAATTAAAAAAAACAGTATTCAAATGAATGTATGCAATTGGCCTATTAGATTTTTATCAGTAGTTTTGCAAATAATAACCTATATTTCGTTAACGCTATAGCTTTTAATATTGTGAGCTTGCCTGCCTAAGAAGTCTGGAACCAGAGTCTGCTTACGCTCAATAGGCAATTTTTCAGGCTCTAAGGAATATAATGTTTCTTGCAGAAGGCGTAATTCTGTCACTCTCTCTAAATTAAGGACGCGAAGAAATCCGGGAAGGATCTGTCCCAATTACTTAAGGGTTCGAATTGTTTCTGGACCCTTGTAATGGATAGTCCGTCTTTGGAACGCTCGTTTATTTGGTTAATAGGGAAGCCTTGAAACGGTTTAAATTTCAAAGAGTTTTTAAGAGTGTGCTTTAAATATATATGTATACCACAATAAAATATATCGGCTGACCTTGAAATATAACTCCACCAGTCCAGACAATATTGTAAATACTATACATATATATCTGGCCGATAAATTGAGAACATGTTAACACCTTCCACTGAATTTTTTATGAAATGATCTCTAAAGACAATATTTAGCTGTATTGCCCACGGATTTATTTCCTGTGTGCCCTGTTTTTTATGATTGTAAGCCAAGCTTAATTAATTATAAATATGTTGCAAATTTTTCCAAGGTTTTTTTCCCGTAATTTGACGTAGAATGGAATGTCAAATTGACGAAATAACAGCGTCAACTGCTAACCCAGTTGACACAATGCTGAGTCTATGCCCTTTTGCCGCTTATAGCACACAACATACCTCATCTTTAAATTAATCTTTATTTTATATATTATATCGTTTGTTTCTCTTTTTGTATGTACCGTTAATACTTATTTTTATGTTCATTATTTTAAATCATCTTTTGTAAATGTATTGTATGTGCTATTTAGCAAATAAATGACTATATCTATGTCTAAATTACGGGATTTCGGGACGTAACCGTTGTAGCGCCTGGGATAGGATTTTGAATGTGTAGTAGGCTTGCTCAGTCCATATCTATACCATCCTCTGAGCTTCGTCAGCTTTAATGCGCAAGAGAGACGGCGATATCATTATGACCATCGTATCATCTACAGGACGTCAACTGCTGAACAAAGGCCTGCACCCAAAGGCTCCCAGCAACCTTTATCAGGTCGTCCATCCATCTATCTAGTAGCGGGCTGTCCTACGTTGCGCTTTCCACTGCGTCGTTTCCACTCTAGAACCTTTCTGCCCCAACGGCCGTCAATTCTTTTAGCTACGTGCCCCGCCCACTACCACTTCAGCTTCCTAATCCTCTTGGCTATGTCTGTGACCTTGGTTTGTCTACGGATCTTCTGATTTTCAATTCGATCTCGTAGACTATAGTATTTCCATTTGTTTATTTTCTCGATGACAGCTCCTGTGAAAACTTGAACGAGCGTCTTTTTTACATTATGTATGCATTATTTTATAAAAATATGACGCTTACGCACGTACAAGGTTATACCAGAGTCAGAGAAACTGATAGGGATGGAACTATCGATAAACGTAACACGATAACAGACCCGATATTTTTTTACATAATGTAAGAAACTAAACTACTGCCGGATACTTTTGTACAACCGTGTTTGTACAACACGGACGAACACAAAATACACAACGTAACGTATGGATAATGTGAAAAAACTCAGCGAACAGAAATGTAGTAACTAGCACGACCGTCTTGTTGCGAGTGACAGATTAAAACAAACACAAAATGGCGGTGGGCCATTGAGTGTTGAAACCTTGAAAAAATATATTTGATGTTTTTTTTGTATTTGTCTTTGTTCAAAATATAATACATATATGCGATCGATATCATTACTTATTTGGTCACAACACTACAACTATAAAATTAGAACTGTCATCGAGAAAATAATGAAATGGAAATACTATAACACCACACACAGATAACAGACATGACGTATTAGGTATTATTACAGAGATTAAAGGGTTAATATATGCAGAAGTAACGGAGCTTGAAGAAAATAAAAAATAACGACATTGGGCAATCAAAAAGATCCTTTTGAAACAAACATGAGCACCACTTTACAAACAAACCATGCGTGTAACAGCATTCGTGCAAACGTGTTGCACACTCGACCGGGCGATCCGCCGCCTTATTACCTAAGCGAAATTGCTCTCGACTTACTATCGCTAGTCAGGCCATCCCTTTCACACGTGAGGTAAGTACTGTACGTGTAAAGGGATGGCCTGACTAGCGATAGCGACGCGAGAGCAATTTGACTTAGGTAATAAGGGGGCGGGAATATATCCGCCACATCTGTTAATAATGTTAAATCTGTCAACAGAATGTCCGCTAATTTAAGCCGAACGTGACTTCACTTGATGCCATACAGTTTACACTCGATATCGTGGAATAAGTTAGATAGATAGATATAGCGTTTATTTGTAACACCGAACACACTCACACACATGTTATTAACAGAAAGACTCATTAACAAACAACTTAGTAATTTATGAAATAAACCCTAAAACCGACAAAGATATAAATAAAACCGTCCAAGTGCGAATCGGACTCGCGCACGAAGGGTTCCGTACCATTATCAATAAAAACGGCAAAAAAATCACGTTTGTTGTATGGAACCCCCCCTTAAATATTTGTTTTATTTTATTTTAATTGATTATGTTAAAGTTAATATATAATTAAATATCCTTGAATATTTCAGGCGTCTACCTGTTGCCGTTATCAATATCGAGCTAAAACGAGCAAAAAAATCACGTTTGTTGTATCGGAGCCCCTCTTAAATCTTTATTTTATTCTGTTTTTAGTATTTGTTGTTATAGTGGCGACAGAAATACATCATCTGTGAAAATTTCAACTGTCTAACTATCACGGTTCATGACATACAGTCTGGTGACAGACGGACATACAGACAGACAGCGGAGCCTCAGTAACAGGGTGCCGTTTTACCCTTTGGGTACAGAACCCTAAAAATGAACATAACTAACAAAAGAACATAACAAATAAATGTTTAATGTGTGCGTTGCGGTGTGATAAAATGCTCATGACTCAGCGAATAATTTTGTTCAAGGAGCAAACACTGATTTTCAGTTCCGAGAAAACAAGTGAAGTTACACGCTGATCCATTTAAAGCAGACTCAGAGTTTACATTACTGTATCTCAAGTACACAGAAGCAAGCTCGTGGTACAATCATAATTTTAAATAACTAGCTTCCGCACGCCTTCCGCAGCCTTTGCACGCGTGGTTTTAAAAAAAAACTCTACCCTCCTTCACATTCGGATAAAAAGTAGCCTATGTATCAATCTTTAGTATGTACTTTTCTTATTTGTTCTTGGACGTTCTTTGGACACGTTACCCGTAAAGAGGACTCAATGGAACGTCTGGTAGTGCAAGGCAGAGTGGAGGCCAAGAGACCGCGTGCCCGCTCTCCAACGAGATCGTCAGACCTCATCAAGTCCATCACACTCTACCATGACTGAATATTCTCGCAATGCTTTCAATAGCGCTGAATGGAAACGCATCGCTAGAGCCGCTACTCAAGGGCCAAGACCTGACATAACCACGACCACTCTGCCAAGAGTGCCCAACTAAGAACATGTATCAATCCCGGTTTCACAAATTTAATCGAAATTGGTCCAGCCGTTTAGTCGTGAAAACGTAACAAACAGACAGACAAACAGAGTAACTTTCGAATCTACAATATTAGTATATGCGATTTTAAAATGTTACTCAATAATTCCGATCCAGCTTTCGGATAAATGTGTAAGAATTATACCTCTAAAAACAGTTTACAGGTTCAGTACAAAAATACTTTTTCATGCAAGTTTAATTATCAATTTTTTTTAAATGCCAACAGGATAGCGTTTATGTGATACGTGATAATATACATTGCACGTCACACGTCTGAGCGCAGACGAAGCCGCAAGATTGAGTGGCTGAATTTAATTAATAAGTCACAAAATGCTTAAACCGTCTATTCTGTTTCAGTTAAAAATAAAACCAAGTGCAAAGCATCTCTCATAAATTAAGACAAAGAAAATAAAACTAGTTCGAAACTTTAACAACTTTTCTTTGAAGCAAACTAGGATGCTACAGCTGGCCATACACGAGGATGCCACTCCACAAGATACCACGCAAAGATAAAGATAACACTCCAAAAGACTCCAAAAACCGTACGTGTGTGCGAAATCTCAAATGGATTGCGTGGAGTCATAAAAGTTTTTGGATATTTTTTATGTTATTTATTAGGTCTACCAACAATCGTAACAATATTTCATGCATAACTAAAGATTACTTTAAGTAGGTACTAATTGCACAACCAATTACTTATAGGTAAACACCGCATGCACTAAAAATATGTAGTAATAATAACAAAGTAACATTAGTAAATTTTGACAAACAGTGGAATTAGTGATGTAAGGAAAGAAAACACAAAAGTATAAAAATACACACTACTGATAGCAATAAATCCACATGACTATTCTAAGTATATTTAATTAAACCAATTTAAAGTCCTTCATTGAATATATATTATTTATTTATTCAATAAAGCACTTCACTTATTTTTCTATCTATATTTATCTATTAGTTTGGCAAGTACTTAGATAAGAACTGCCGGAATTTGAAAATTTTTATATTAAAAATATCAATCTGACATTACAGTAATTAATACAGTAATTAGTACAGTAGTTATTAAAGCCGTTGCTAATTTTGGGAATGGGCGAGTTGGAGCCGAGAACAGTGGTACGGAGTGGTGGTGCAAGGGGTAGGATTGGTTTACGAGGGATTCTTCGAGGGACTCTAAAACGTATTTTTTTTCAAAAATTGAGGAAAATTAAATTTATTATTTAAAATTTTATACATAAAAATTTGGTCCAACTGTGTTCTTTGTTTTTCAAGGGACGAAATTTTAAAATAGTCGAGCCTAACTGAATATGATTGCAGTGTTTTGGCAATATATTTATATCGACATCTAATCGTTCCAAAATTCAAAATTTTACGCACGCTGAGTGCAGTGATTTTGCTCCAATTCGCGCTCAGTTAGCAGTGCGCAGGCGTAAAAAAGTCATAGATTACATACAATTCGATGTACGAATTCGAACTAGATTACAATGGGGTCTTCGTGTGTGCGCTAGATTTTTAGTCGTACTCCGCCGGGCTCCACGCGACGCGGAGAGATGGAAATGGAGTCCTCGTGTATGGCCAGCTTACATGGGTACTTTATAATATTATAGTTGTTTAAATAAAAGGTGCTCTATTACCTCTTTTTGCAAGCTTTTATTTTTCACTTTTAGTTGTATAGCGTTCATACTTTTTATAACTTTTTATTACTTATAAATGAACTTCATAAAGCTTAGCATTAAGTGTTTTCTTCCGAGAATTCCTCCTTTCCGAGAATTCTTACAAAGTTATCTTCGTCTGACTACAATCTCACCTCATGCTAAACGATGATGTGAATGAATGAATGAATGAAAACACTTTATTGTACACATTAAAAAAAACCAATTACAGACATAATAGAAGACACAAAGCAAATAGTATAATGGGCGGTCTCATCGCTTTGAATCGATTTCTTCCAGACAACCTTTGGATGGAGAGGATATAGTAAAAGATATGTCAAAGATATGGTCGGGGGTGCACATAAGATATGGATGAAGGGAATGCAACTAATACCTAAATAAAATACAAATAGACATAAATAAATTATTAAATTACATACCTAAATATAATATACTAGCTATTGCCAGCGGCTTCGCACGCGTGGTTTGCTAATAAAAAGTAGCCTATGTGTTAATCCAGATTATGATATACGTACATACCAAATTCCATCGCAATCGGTTCAGCCGTTCCGGCGTGAAAGAGTAACAAACATCCACACATCCATACATACAAACTTTCGCGTTTATAATATTAGTAGGATAAAATTATGATATATATATATATACACTTAGCGGCACAATTAACCGCCCACCCTTTTAAAGTGGCAAATTTTGATGTTATCGCAGTTGTAAGTTATTGGGCATAAATAAGTCAAGTGTGAAAGAAATGTAGTGACGAAAAAATTACAAACTACCCACTTAACTTTGTTTTTTTTACGCATAAGTTGTGAATAGGATAAATATCTAACTTCGTCTCATTATCGTTATCGTTGCCATACTGCTTACATTGCTTGAGTGGCATTAAAAGTAAACAATTTGAGTTTGTTTTGGTTTCGTAACTTAAAGCTAGTGTTTGGACATCACAAACATGCCATTAGATGCTAATTCAGTGGCGAGAGCCGTCGCTCTTATCGACGAAGGGTTTAGTCAGCGTTACGTGGCGCGGAAGCTTGGTGTCGCACGTACCACCTTAAGGGATGCAGTGAAACGGTTTTGGGAAACTGGCTCTTATGAGCGAAGTTCAGGACAGGGCCGAAAAAGATGCACCTCCGCTCGTGACGACCGATTTCTTGTGACCAATGTTCTAAGAAATCGGTTCACTACAGCTGTTGAGGCACGAAACCAACTTCGTGAGGTTCGCAATGTTCAAGTGAGTGACAGAACAGTGAGAAGAAGACTAGGAGAGAATGCCCTTGGAGCTTTTCGACCATCTCGAGTGCCACAATTGCTCGTAGGCCACCGGAGATAAAGACTTCGTTTTTCCCGAGAGCACGCCGAATGGAATATGGAACAATGGAAAAATGTTATGTTTACTGACGAGACAAGAATATGCTTGCACGGTCCTGACGGTCGCCAGCGTGTATACAGACGCAAGAATGAAAGGTTTGCACCATGTACTGTTGTGGAAACAGTAGGTTACCAAGGTGGCTCTATCATGATATGGGGCGGCATTACTTACGAAGCACGCACCGACTTGGTTATCGAAAGAGGTGGAATAAATGCTCAGAGGTATGTAACAGAAGTGTTGGAACCTCATGTAATGCCATTTGCTCCATTTATTGGCGAAATTTTTTTATTAATGCAGGACAACGCTCGCCCCCACGTTGCTAGAGTTGTTACCGCGTACCTGGATACCGTCGGCATTCGAAAATTAACATGGCCATCCCGGAGCCCAGATTTAAATCCTATTGAACACTATGGGACAATTTAAAAAGACGTGTTCGAAGCCGCATACCAGCTCCAACCACCATAGATGAATTAAAACAATCCGTGATTGAGGAGTGGCAGAACATTCCACAAGAACAGATCAAAGATGTCATCAACGGCATGCCAAACCGTTTGATGGAAGTCATGAGGGCTAGAGGTGGAAATACGCACTATTAGAATTCATTTATTCAGCAGATTTTTATTTTTAAGCCATTTCATCACATTTGTTAATTTACGGTCAAAGTGTTTTTCAGACTTTTTTATAAAAAAACGTAATAATTAAAAACAATATTATCTTTCATTTTACTTCAATATACCTACGTTATAAAATAACATTCACAAGTAAGGCCACAATTTTTTTTTTAACCAAAATTGTAAAAAATCAAGGTGGGCGGTTAATTGTGCCGCTGAGTGTATATATATTATATTTATAATACATACATTAGTTAAAGACGATAAATATACATTAATTTATGTGCGATACTATGACGTTTCTGACAATGTGGTCTAAGTTAGAGCACGAATATCTAGAAGAAACCTATATCTTCGCATAATTCGTTACCTGAGGTTGCTCTCAACGGTTAGTTCGTCCATTGAATTGCCTTTTTAATCTAACTTAGTATTTGTATTGGTTATGTGGGTAATTCAATAAAGAGTAATAATGTACATATAACAGACAAAGTTTCAATCCTAGTAACAGTAGTAGTTCCTTAGACAGTAGAAGTATTGCTTAAATTTACTATCGTAACTGTTATTTTTGTTTTCTTTCATCATAACCATACCAGCTACTAGGGCGCCTACAGCTTGGCCTCCAAGGCCTCCGCCAGAGCACCCGATCTTACAGAGCGGCTAATCTTGTATGGCCTGCAATGAATAATGCTGGGTCATTATTTATTATTATTATTATCTAAACTATTCAACCGCAACGGCCGTCAGTTCTTGCTTGCATTCTCTACGGAAGAAATCTTTGTCTAAGTATGCATAAATAAATAAATAAAAACTGCTGGACATTGCACACAGCGCTATCAAGCCCCAAACTAAGTAGAGCTTATACTATGGGAACCAGATAACTGATAGAATACATAAATACTTTTATGACGACTTCCGTGGTGCAGTGGGCGGATAGCCAGCTGAGACGCAGGAGGTAGCGGGTTCGATTCCCGCCGCGGAACAAATGTTTGCATGATCTACAGATATTTGTTCCGGGTCTGGTTGTTTCTCTATATATTATAAGTATGTATTTATAAAATAAAATTATATATGTATTCTATCAGTTACCTGGTTTCCATAGCACAAGCTCTGCTTAGTTTGGGGCTAGATAGCGCTGTGTGAAATGATCAGCAATATTTATTTATTTATTTTTGTAAATACTTACTACTTACTTTTGGCATTCTTGTCCTTCTATATCTTCATATCCTTGTATTTACATCCATCACCTACTTCTTAGAGCCAGAAGTCAAGATTCAACATTACTACTATGTCACCTTCTTCTTTTGTGTTTTTATTTTGTACAAGTGTCGTGTCAAATAAATGTTTTTTTTTCATTTTTTTATAATACATAGAAAAACATCCAGACCCGTAACAAAAACCGTAGATCATGCAAATGTTTGATCCGAGGCGAGAATCGAACTCGTTGCCTATTGCGTCTCAGCCGGCTATTTGCCCACTGCGCCACGGAGGTCGTCATATAAGTGAATAAATGAATATTCTTTATCGCTTATTCTATTCTGTTTAATTCTTTATTCCTAACAAGTTACTTGCAACAAAATGAGAAACAAGTGATTGTACATTCTCTATGGTTGGCAGTTCAGTTCATTTGTATCTCATATTGGCTTTTGTTCTCAAGTCAGTTGTCTCATTTAGTCCTAATTAAATATCTTATGTTAATTAGAAATAGCACAAAAGTTCTAAAATTTAAATTGCTAAAAGCGATTACGGTTGACCCAGTTTTTTAAATTAAACTGAATACCGAAATGGTTCATAATAACAACGGATTATGTTGAACGCCTCGCAAAAGGCTCCAAATTTACTAAATAACTGTCTGTAAATAATACTTTAAACGCTTTGAACGGAATGGATAATAATATAAGATGAAATAGAATTCAAAATAGGTATTTGTTTTTATTTTGAATAAATATTGTTTTATATAACAAACTGTTATTTATATAAGTAGGTTCAAACGTTATGGCAAAAATAAAATGGTATAAGTATAATTACAAAAAGCGGCCAAGTGCGAGTTGCACTCGCCCACGAAGGGTTCCGTAGCAGCAAGTAACATAATATAAAAGTTCTTGTAGTTCGTTGTAACTTTTTTTATATTTGAGTTGATTGAATGAAAGGTAAATTGCGGTTTACAATTTGTGACGTATTAATAAAAACTACTTACTAGATAATTATTGATTAAAACGGGTATTTATCGCGTATGTACCTTTTTTATTTGTTATCCCGACGTTTCGGCTGTGTTGCAACAGTCATGGTCTCGGGCTGACTGGAGTACTTGGAGCTACCGTCGGGAAGTGCGGGTAGCTGCAGCATCTAGTCTTCAGAAACTTCAGAAACTTAGTCTTCAGAATTAGAAATGTCCTCGTTCATATTACGACACACTACACTAACCGTATATACGCAATGAGTCGACCGATTACGACGCGCATAATTATGTACAGTGATCGCGAAAGTTTGAAAAATACTACTTACTAGATCTCGTTCAAACCATTTTTTGGTGGAAGTATGCGTAGTAATGTACATCATAGATTTTTTTTAGATTTATCATTCTCTTATTTTAGAAGTTACAGGAGGGAGGGAAGGGGGGGCACATTTTACCACTTTGGAAGTGTCTCTCGCGCAAACTATTCGGTTTAGAAAAAAAATATATTAAAAATCTCAATATTATTTTTGAATACCTATCCATAGATACCGCACACGTATGGGTCCGATGAATAAAAATCGAGTTTCAGTTTTAAGTATGGGAACCCCCAAAATGTATTGTTTTTTTTTCTATTTTTGTGTGAAAATCTTAATGCAGTTCACAGAATACATCTACTTACCAAGTTTCAACAAGATATTTTCGGAAAAAAAATAGCTGTGACATACGGACGGACAGACAGACAGACGATCCCCTAAGGGTTCCGTTTTTGCCATTTAGCTACGGACGCCTAAAAAATGGAATGAAGGAATGAATGAAAATTATCAACGGGGTATCCACGATCTATTTTTCGCATCAATCGAAGAATGTTCCAAAAAACCGGCCAAGTGCGAGTCGGACTCGCGCACGAAGGGTTCCGTACCATTATCTATAAAAGCGGCAAAAAAATCATGTCTGTTGTACGGGATTTATATATTTATTTTATTCAATAGCACAATTTTATTTATTAACCTTATTAATTTGAGGTTGGTGCCGATTAAGCTAGTCCTCCAAATTTTATGAGCGGCCATACAACTCAGAGGACTATCTCAATTGGCGTCCACTATGTATGTATGGCGACACCCTTTAATTTTCAACTTTTTAATTTTTTGGAATTTTTGCTTTATTTGTGCTTGCTATTTGCCAAATTTCGTGATTCTCTAGGGCAACGGGAACTACCATATAGGTTTTCGACCCAAAACCTATAGGGTACTTCCGGTTGACCTAGAATTGTCAATTTTGGTTAAAAGCAAAGTCTTACAGCACAAGTAAAGGGAAAATTCCGAAACATAGAAAAAGTTGAAAATTAAGGTAAACTTTGGTAGGTACTTACAAGTTTACGCGAAAATTACCCATATCTTTTTAACGTGTTGACTCATGACCATGATTTTTATACACCTAATAGGGACTATAGGTGTAGGGGTCATATATATCAGATACTCAGTATCTGATATACATTTCAACTTGCTAGGTCCACCCGTGTCTAAGAAAATCGGTGGTGACCACACTAAAAACTATGGAGAAACCATCAGTTATAAGATTTCTCCATATATATATTTTTGAACACGTTATGAAAATAAATGTGTATAAAAATATAATTTCTTGAAACTTATTGTTATTTTCCAAAGATGTTAACTTTTTTTTAAACATGGCCTCGTGGTTCCTTTGATCAACAAATAACTTACAGTTTAAATGTTGGCCTCTGTCCTTCGAACAATCTCCCTCTACAACATGATTTGGCCGTCATATAAAAAGATAGTAGCTCGTTCCCAGCTCGTCAGAGTCCCACAACCCAACGTCAGGTCATCGGAAAATGTCACTCCCCAATTCATAAAAGATCTCTCAAATTGATTGCCCTCGTTTGAAACAATCGATCGCGGCACGACCATTTTTATTGGCCAACATGATTTTTAACACATCAAATGTTTTTGAATAAGGAAAACATGTTCGTCTGACATTTATAGAATTTGACTTTTGTTTAATAATTGAGAAATATCCAAGAATATGGTTAATTACTTTAAATTGGTGAGAGATGTTTTCATTATTGAATTTATATTTTGCTACAACTTTTAAAACTATAAACACTATTTTCACTAAAATCAATTTTATCCCGTTTTTTTGTGAAAATTGTATCACGCTTCATACACGCATTCTAGGCTCTTTTCATTGGTACCAAACCACAACTAGAAATACAATTCCTGTATTCAAATTAAGTCAAATTTAAGTTTAGATTTAACGTCAACCGTTGCATTGATAAAAATCTAGGTAAGATTTCTAACAATATACTTAACGTTTGACTAACTGAAAAATGATGCTGCTTTTGACTTTTGCGACCGAAATTTGACACAAGCTAATATTACAAGAAAAGCGCAGGTTAATATTACCCAGTAAATAAACAAAGTGAATTGAGTAATTAACTGAAATGAACAGTGAATTTCCTCAAACAAAACAACAGAAACGTTCAAAGGGAACGTTCGAGCGTTAACACTAACATATAAATACACTGATATAAATACATTGATATAAATACATTGATATAATCCAACTATAACGCAACGCCTAATTTATTACGCGGACTTTCATAAGCTAAATGAATGTAACAAACGATGCAGTTCGTCAAGTGAAGTGTCATTAGAGTAATGGGGAAGCTCTGGCGGCGTATTGGACAAGAATAATTTTCAATCCAAAAATTCTAGGTTAAAAAATCTCTAATATTATAAATGTGAAAGTTTGGATGTGTTTTTATTTACTTCTTTGTTTGTTACTCAATCACGTCGTAACGGCTGAACCGATTTCGATAAAACTTGGTATGTTCGTAGATTATAACCCGGATTAACACATAGGCTACTTTTTATTCCATAAATCAGGTCCCATGTGATAAAAATGGGGTGTCAAGTCAAGTTGCAAATGTGAGTATAGCTTTATTTCTAGGTTACCTACACATTTCGTCACGCGCAACAGCTAGTACAATATAATTATAAAAATATAGCTTATTGATCGAGCGAAGCGAGATCTCTAAATCAACTTGGGCAAATCGGCGTTGTATGTATGTATGTTTGTCCGAGGATAACTTTCGAACTGTTGATCCGATCATCGTGAAATTTAATATATAAGTAGGTAGTGATAACAAAATTTTGGTGTGAGTAAAGGAGCTAAAAATGTTGGGGGGTTGTTGAGATATTGAGGTTCAAGAGGGGTAAAAAAATGAAAATGAGCCATCTGGTCAAATGGGACGTCAAATGAAAGGTATTAACTAGTACATTTAGATTCAGTTTTTATTTTTCGTAAACTCTTTATAGTTTTTGAGTTATTAGTCATAATAAAAACTTAACTTTGACAAAATTAGTAGGGCACACCAGTGACCCCTTTAGTACTGAAATTTGGTATGCGTGTAGCTTTAGTAACACAAATATAGGCAAGTCTGAAATCCAAAATTACTGCAATTTGTACCCCAAAAAAAGAGTTCCCACATCACATGAACTCCCGTTCAACCTGTAATTAGAATGAAACTGTAGGTGAAGTTAGTAGGTTATTTATTTCGTGACACTATTTTGATAGTCAAAGATTACAAATAATATTTTTTTGTTTCAATCGGAGAGTAGCGAGATCTCAGTTCGGGGCGAACCACTAGTTATATATTTTATATCTATAGTACGCGTACGCATTACGTAAAACTTCCATAACTTTTATCGATCGCATTGCACTTCGAATTGCTGGTTTATTAATCTAACAATGACTAAGAAATAACCGGTGAGACAACTGATCAAGTTAGCTACATGGATGTTATTAGGGTAATGCCATCCGTTGGGAGCTCTCGTGATAAACTTGTCATGCGATATGAATAAAGGATGCATTAAGCTAATAGAGCTATTTTATTCTGGTCTTGCGAATAAATACTTTGTTTTGGTTAAGATTGTACATTTGATTGGAAGATTGGATTCTGGCAGCCTGATTACTTAGCAGATTGGCCTTTGCTTGGCAGTGGGACTGATCAATGCACATTCCCGCCTAGTTCCCCCCAATCCTCTAAATTTTTGTTCTTTTACTTTTTGTAACTTAATATAGTTAGCAACTATTTTATATTTTTTATTTATTTATTTTTTCTTAGTGTGGCAACTTATATTTATCTATTTATTCATATTATTTGTAATTGTGGTACTGTGCGGGCAGTCATCCGTGACATCCTATTTCTAAACAGTTCCAAAGAAAGATCAGCGTTATGCCAAAAGCGCAACAAATGCTGAGTTGGACGCCTTTTTGTGACGTCAATCACATATATATATATATATATATATATATAGAATTACTAATTAAAAAACCATTTTCTTTTATATATTTAATATTCCACTATTTCACACAGAGTTATACTCATTGAATTCCAGACGTCCATATTTGATAGAAACTGTGTATATTATTTTGATCTTAGTATATCCAAAACAAAGAAAAAAAGAAAGAAATACATTTATTTGTGACGGTACAAAACCTACACAGCACACAAGTAAGATACACACAATAGAACAAATGCATACACACAAAAACAGCAATACCTAACAAATGTGTGTCTCACAATTACCTATATATATATAGGTATATATATAGGTATAGGTAATTGTATATATATATAGGTAATTGTGAGACACACATTTGTTAGGTATTGCTGTTTTTGTGTGTATGCATTTGTTCTATTGTGTGTATCTTACTTGTGTGCTGTGTGTGTTTTGTACCGTCACAAATAAATGTTTTTCTTTCTTTTTTTCTTTGTTTTGGATATCATCATCATCATGTCAGCCGTAGGACGTCCACTGCTGGACAAAGGCCTCCCTCATTGATCTCCAGGAACTGCGGTTGGAAGCGGCCTGCATCCAACGCCGACCTGCGGTTCTTACCAAGTCGTCTGCCCATCTTGTGGGTGGACGTCCTACGCTGCGCTTGCCGGTCCGTGGCCTCCACTCGAGAACCTTTCGGCCCCATCGGCCATCTGTTCTGCGCGCTATATGGCCTGCCCATTGCCACTTCAACGTGCTAATCCGTCTGGCTATGTCGGTGACTTGAGTTCTCCTACGTATCTCCTCATTTCTGATTCGATCCCGTAGAGAAACCCCGAGCATAGCCCTCTCCATAGCTCGTTGAGCGACTCTGAGCTTATTCATAAGGCCAATAGTGAAGGACCACGTCTCGGTTCCATATGTCATCACTGGTAACACACACTGATTGTAGACTTTCGTCTTAAGGCACTGAGGTATGTTGGACGAAAAGGCGTTGCGAAGTTTCCCAAACGCTGCCCATCCGAGTTGGATTCGACGATTGACCTCTTTCTCGAAGTTGGACCTACCTAATTGGACTGTTTGTCTTAGGTATACATACGCGTCGACAACTTCAAGAGCCGAGTTCTCAACCATATACTAAGTTTTGGATATACTAAGATCAAAATAATATACACAGTTTCTATCAAATATGGACGTCTGGAATTCAATGAGTATAACTCTGTGTGAAATAGTGGAATATTAAATATATAAAAGAAAATGGTTTTTTAATTAGTAATTCTACCACAATGACTAATTTAATAACTAGTGGTTCGCCCTGAACTGAGATCTCGCGAGTCTCCCATAACTAAAAAAATATTATTTGTACCTAATATTAGACTATAAAAATAGCGCTACAAAATACATAACCAAATTACTTGACCTACAGTTACATTCGAATTACAGGTAACGGTAGTTCATGTTAATTTGTTACTCTTTTTTGGGGTAGAAACTGCTGTTATTCTGGATTTCAGAGTTTTCCCAATATTTATGTCACTAAAGCCACGCGCATACTAAATTTCAGCACTGTAGGGTCACATTGAATCAGGCTGCTAATGTACGTTGCCGGTAGAATGGTATGTTTGAGAAAATTATTTTTTATCATAATTTTTTTTTGCGTGAATTTTTCCAAAATTTTAATAGTTATTTTGCATTCGGGGCGGAGACAAATCAAAGACCACCAAAAGCGGTCCAGCCGTTCTTGAGTTATAATCGGTGTAACAAACCCGACTATTTTGTTTTATATTACAGCCCGCAGTTCCACACGCGTAGTTTCTCAATAAAAACGTGCACATCCGCGCAATCCGATAAAAAGTAGCCTTAATCTATCTATAAAGCAAATTTAATCGAAATTGTTCCCGCCATTTAGTCGTGAAAATGTAACAAACAGACAGAGACACCGAGTTACTTTCGAATCAATAATATTAGTAAGAATTAGTATGAAAGAGATCTGAACTAATTGCCTTTAGAGTTGATTCCAGGGCCCGTAGCCAAGTTACATTCGCTTCGAATCCATTCGATTTCTACATAGGTTTGTTATCGATATATCACGTGGTATTTCCATAGCATGTGTCAAATCCCATACATTTTCAGACTTATCGACTAGCGCCATCGCTAATCGAATGTAACTTGGCCAATCCAATATTCAGACTAATATTATGATCTAATGTTTGAAAGAATTTCTCCAACTGAACACAATGACAAGAATGCTCACAAATACTAGATGTTAACATAATTTAAGGCATATTGGTTACTGGCTATAAAACGCAGCTCACGATTCCTATGTTATAAAAGTAACCGTTATATTTCATTAAAACTATAACCGGCAGCCGCGTCTTAAAGCGAACAATTATTTTTTAAAGGTAATTTGCAGTTTTGAACTTTTAGCCCGGCTTGCATCCTTAAACTTAATTAGCAACTAAACATGTCTAAATTTAAGGTATTTGTATGATTTGACAACTCTCTAAATCATATTTAGCCACTAAATACGATTAGGCATGGTTGCGCAAATCGCCCTTAGTACTCATCTTTCTAATAATACAAGTACCTATTGACTAATATTAAAAGGGTATTTATCGCGTATTCTGTATTAAGCGTATGGACACCAACCTACACAAGCTCGACTAAAAAGCCGAAATAGTTTTTTACGCACAACTCACGCCGCGGGTGACCACCCGACCGCACTAAAGGATAATTTGTGGAAAAAGAAGCACCCACCATCGCCTGGCTTTATTGCACCTCACGAACACCTTTCTCCTTCCGTGGCCGATCTGGAAATCTATCAACCGACTCCGGACTCAGGTTGGGCGATGCAGGGAAAATATCCCCACCTACAGGTGGGGAATGCGAGACCCTTCACTAACCAGTTGTGATTGTGGGCACCTCCAGACCATGCCTCACCTTAACTGTCCTCTGTGCCCTACGACCTGCACAAAGGACGACCTGAATAAGGCTACTAACACTGGAATAGAAGTGGCCAGGTTCTACTCAATGTCAATTTAGTCTTGAAATTATAAATAATTAATTATGCAAAGACCATTGACACGATAGAAGAGAAGAAGATCGCGTATTTACCTTTTTATTTAATAGGATAATATATAATAAGGTAAATACGCGATAAATACCAGTTTAATATTAGTAATCAAGTGTATAAAGTTGTTCGAAAAAAAACTAGGTATTATCTTTAATTAATATATAAAAATCTCGTGTCACGGTTTGAGTGGTCGCACTCCTCCGAAACGGGTAGACCGATTCTGATGTTTTTTTGTATATTTGATCTCTAAGAGGTCATAAAGAATTTTAACCCTCCTAGCTAACCGTCGTTAATTGACGTGAAGTCATTTACATGAAGTGTCGCGTCACTTTAACAAGTGTTTTAATATTTCTCAAACTTTCGCGATCACAGATTTAATCAGTAATTAAGAGTGTTTTATATAGTTTTTATACAAAAGTTCCCACGGGAACAGGAATTTTAAAGCGTGCGAAGCCGCGGGCGGGTCAGCTAGTAATTAATAATAATATAAGCTCACGACTATATTAAACCCAACGATGGACGTCCTCGGATCACTTACTCAGTATGCAAACCCGTCAATGTTTCACGGCATAAAACATTACGTTTGATACATGCCCACTTTTAGAGTGAAAACTTCTTTAGGCCCAATAATTATTGATTAAAACGGGTATTTATCACATATGTACTCCAGTCAACCTGAGACCACGACTGTTGCAACGTTCATACGCGATAAATACCCGTTTTAACCAATAATTATGTACAGTGATCGTGAAAGTTTGAAAAAAACTGGTGGCGTTGAACATTTTTTGAGATGGGGAAAAAACCATTGAACTCGCGACACTGTTACCGACCCCTGTCACTGACTACTGACACTGACTGTTACTGACACCTGTGTATATAAGTATCTGTAGTGTAGTCTGCTTTTATTCATGTTTTCACTTCTGTCCGCACTCCCGGAGTGCCAATTTTTTTTAAGCGCACGTTGGTGTACAACTGGGATTAGGTACGAGTTTATGAGTTGTACCACAACCTCAAGGTACATTCCACCAAAACTCAAAATTGTTAGAACTTTATGCGATTATGTCAACTGTCGACTTGCTTAACTCTTAACTGTAAATATCGTGAAATGGTCTAGAAAACTCTTTCAGTTTCTACGCAATTAGCTTCATGACTACTTTTTGTGATTAAGACAGTTTTCTTCACACAAAATATTTTTTGGTCTCGGTTTTATCTTCTCATTAAGTTAAACTGACAGAAAACTATTTAATATGTTTCTAACGTACCTAGTATTCATTAGTTTATTAAAATCAAAACCATTCGTTTTGCAAACATTGCGTTAAGTATATTAAAAAAAGTAACACTACGGGAGTGCCGACAGAAGTGAAAACTTGGAAAAATTACGAGATACTTATATACAGAGGTGTAGGTATCGGTAACAGTATCGCGAGTTCAATGGTTTTTCCCCATCTCAAAAAATGCCCAACGCGCATAAAGAAGTTTTCACTACTTATATACAGAAGTGTAGGTAACAACGATTTTTTCCCATCTCAAAAAATGACTAAAGAAGTTTTCACTTCAAAAAACTTACTCTTCTCATATCTGAATAAGACATTTAAATACGACTTCTAATATCTAAACTAAACACCAGTTGTAACCAGTACGGTTACAATTTATTTTCTTGTTATAATGAGGTTCCCGCGAGCGCTTCTAAGGGCGTAACATGATAAGCGTTCTAAATATTATAAACAAAACACGCGGCTCCGTTTCTTCTAAATTAGATATAATCTCTAGGGTATAATATAAATAAAAATATATTCAAGTTAGATAATAACTTAGGTTATAAACATAAGCAGTACAACTTACTCGTGTAATTTGCGAGTATCAAGACCTATACTAGCCTTGCGTTTCTCTGCAGAACGCTTAATAAATGAATGAATGAAAACACTTTATTGTACCTAACAGGTGTCAGGTGTATCTAAGGCAGCCACAGTGAAAAGTAGTGACAGTTTGGTTAATAATAACCTACTCGTAAATAACCTAATAATAATCTAAGCGGAATTTTAATATATTTTTGTCTTTAAACTATTTTTATACTTAATGTAACCTACTGACAAAAAATAAACAAAAAAAAAATACAAACAAAATAGAAAATACAAAGCCAATAGTACAATGGACGGTATTATCGCTTAGAAGCGATCTCTTCTAGACAACCTTAAACAACCAATAATTGTACTATACTTACAGGTATACGTAACTTAGGTCTTACAACAAAGTTAATTTTGCTTTCTGTAAAACGGCACTTAAAGGTAAGAATTTGACGTAATACGTAACTAAATATAAGAGAGTTACATAATAAACAATTCAAGACAAAGCTGTACGGGAAGCTAGTTGATAAATGTTTTATACAGTTAATGATTTTTTGACATGAAATTTTGACACACGTATGATTATTGATCGAGCGAAGCGAGATCTCCAATTCGATTTGAGCAAATCGACGTTGTATGTATGTATGTTTGTTTGTCCGATAACTATCGGATAACTGTCGAAGCGTTGAATTTGAAATTCGTCATCGTGAAATTTGATACATAGGTAGATAGTGATGGCACAATTTTGGTGTGACTGATGAAAATATTGGGCTGAAAATATTGGGGGGTTGTTGAGACATTGGAGTTCAAGAGAAGTAAAATGAGACTGATCACGTAGGACGTCTAATGAAAGATCTTCATTAGCACATTTCAACTCAGTTTTTATTTTTTGTAACGTTCTTGTAGTTTTTGAGTTATTAGCCATAAAAACTGAACTTTGACAAAATGCACATAGTACACCAGTGACCCCACATTGCTGAAATTTGGTATGTGTGTACCTTTAGTGACACAAATATAGAGAAAAGTCTTAAAACTAGAATAACTGCAATTTCAACCCCAAAAAAATCAATTACCATGAACTCCCGTTACCAGTAATTTGAATGAAACTGCAGGGCAAGTTAGTTGGTGTGCATTTCATGGCACTATTTTGATAGTCAAAGATAACAATTTTTTTATGGGAGACTTATTAGCTTATTTCTATTGATTATTTTATGGTCGTTATTATATTTGATGTATAATTATTTTCTATTTAATTTAGAGTTTTAAAATTGAAATCACAAAAATGTGCATGCCGTTGATCGATGAAGTACCTATGGAAACCTAACTATCTGTACCCTAGTATCTGTACCATACTCCTAGCAAATAAATTACATTTCAGACACATAACTTAAAAAGACCCTAAGCACGACTACTGTAGTTTCGATGGTCAGCTGCAGTAATAAAAATTTGGAACCGAAATAAAGTTTCATCAGAATTCAAATAAACTATGGTACAATCTCGACGTTTGTAACTCTGTGTAACAGCAGCGAGATGGGTAGACGACATCGTAAAGGTCGTTGGCCGTCAGTGGATGAGACTAGCGCAGGATCGTGCTGGATGGCACAAACTTGGGGATGCCTATACCCAACAATGGGTGAAGTCAGGCTGTGGATGATGATGATGATGAAGGTACAATCTTACAATCGGCTGATGGTAGTGATACTAAGGTTGGGGCAAAGTGTTTTTTGAATTAATGGCAAGACGACCTAATGAATGTTGCAGGGCATCGTTGGGTGCAGGCCGCACATTATCGGTAACTCTGGAAATCTATGGGGGAATCCTTTGTCCAAGGACGTGCTATGGTTGGTGAATGACGATGAGATACTGCCAGTGTCTTTATAAATAAATAAAGAAAATATTGCTGGACATTTCACACAGCGCTATCTAGCCCCAAACTAAGCAGAGCTTGTATTATGGGAACCAGATAACTGGTAGAATACTTATATACTATTTTTTTGTAAATACATTCTTATAATATATTATAAAACATCCAGGCCGTATTAGCGCTGTATTCTTTATTTGTGTAAAATACACTTGTGTAAAACATATACATTTGTGTAAAACTGTCATGTCGTATATGTAGGTAAAAGAAACTTCTTTAGAACGAGAAAAATAGAGGTATTTCATCAGTTCCACCGACAAAAGCGAAGCTTTTAAATACTAGAGAGATGTTTTAATGATACATTTTTTTGTTGAAGTTAAAAGTGGATGACATAGTGTCAGTATGATATCAGTACAGAATAATGAATATTATTCATTATTTTATATTTTTGTAGTTTTACCTCACCCACACGCCTAACAAACAATACCAATTATTTACATGGGTAGGTAGGTGGGTGCTACACATACTCGTAGGTACCTACCTACCTTTAACTCAATCCCCGAGAGCAGTGCAAGCTTCTGACGTCCGTGACGACACTATCTGGGGTCAGCAGAATACCAGCGTTAAGTAGCTAGGTTCTAGCCTACCGACTTGGCACATGCTGAGCTGACGCCATTTTGGCATGACTCGACCATGCAATTTATGATGGAAGTCGCGTGAGATATTTCTGCATTTTTTGATTAACCTGAAATCTTTGACTTTTGGGATTCTTGTCCTTCTATGTCTCATATCCTTTTATTAACACCCATCTACTTCTTAGAGCCAGAAGTCATGATTCTACATTACAACTTTGTCACCATCTTCTTTTGTGCTTTTATTTTGTACGTGTGTCGTGTCAAATAAATGTTTAAATTTTTTTTTATTTTCATTTCATTTATATCATACTGACACTATGTCATCCCCTTTTAACAGAACTGCAGCTAAACTATGTATTTTATATATATTTATGTAAGTATATATAGATACGCTTCCTCCTCTTCCTTTTTTAATTATGTTTTTAATTCCTCTTTTTTATTTATAAAGGTTCTGCTTTTAAACGTTTTCGTAAAATCCAGTCTATCCAAAGGTAGTCTAGAAGAGATCGCTTTTAGCGATAAGACCACCACTTGTACTATGGCGTACCATGTTATATGTTTAAGATATGATTCGTTAATTTAAGTTTGGTATACATTAAAGCGTATTCTATTCAAAATTTTAGGTATAGATATTTATCTATCTATATTATATATAAATATTTATAGATCCAGATATCTATCTACTGACACACAGCTTGAAAACAGGCTGAACAACATAGTGCGACGCCTTGAGACGTGGTTCCGGTCAAACGGACTCGCACTAAATAGGGACAAAACCTGCTTAATGTCTTTCAAGCTGAATGGGACCGTACCACCGCCGTTGTCACCACCACCGGGGCTACGGCGCTGAAACAAGTCCAAACCCTTAAATTACTCGGCTTCCAACTGGACAGTTCTTTAGGATGGGATACCCACATAGAAGATGTATGTGCGAAACTCGGGCGAGCATGTTTTGCATTGCGTAGGCTGGCGAGCACTGCGTCGCGTGACGTGGTGCGCTCCTGCTACTTCGCTACCGTCCACAGCGCCCTCGCCTATGGCGTGGAGCTGTGGGCGCGTGCTGCCGATACCCAGCATGCCTTCGTAATGCAGAAGCGAGCCGTGCGCGCCATCGTAGGCATTACAAATGATGTTTCATGCAGATATTGGTTAAAGCAACTAAAAATCCTGCCACTCCCGTGCGAACTTATTTACCAGGTGGCTCTTTCTTTTTACGCATACAAACTTGGACTTGTTCCAGCGTCGTGGCGTGAACGCAACCCGTGCGTTGCGTAGTAATAAGCACCACTACCGCCTGGTCGCACCACCCCACAAACTGAACAAGATCGAGAGGTTCATAATGTTCATAATGGGCCCGTCTGTTTATAATAGAATGCCGGAGGACATTAGGGATGCTGCTTCCACAGCGATATTTGTAAATAACTTAAAAAAGTGGTTACTGGAGAGGATTTTCTACAGTGTATATGAGTTCTACGGCCTACCAGAATTTAAAATGTATAATAACATTAATACTTTTGACTTGTAAATTTGGATTTATGAATAAATTATTGTATTGTATTGTATCTTTAGTCCTACTTAAATAGGTATTTATCACCGCCTCCTCTCACGTTATGTTCTTTATTCTTTATTGTACACAAATAGATTTACAGATAAAAATAGTTTACAATATGGACATGTACAAAGGCGAGCTTAACTCTAATAAGAGTTTTCTTCCAGCAAACCTTTGAAGATAGAGATATTTGATTATAGTGGTGGGTACGTGCACAGAGAATGACATTGGATATGTCAACCCAGTCCATCCAAAGTTTGCCTGGAAGAGATCGCTTTAAGCGATAAGGCCGCCCATTATACCACCACCGTATAAGTCTTTAAGTTTTCTAGGTTAACTAATTGTAATTTGTTTTAACAATATATATCTATCTAAACGATTTTTATGCCGATAATTATTAGGTAAAGCTTCGGAAAGAAAGAGTTGTAAAAAACAAAATGGAGTAATTGGCTCGGAGGTAATTGGCGGGAAAAATCAATTAGCTTATTCATTATTCGTGCGGCTTATGTAGAAGCAATTGCAACAAGGGAACTCGTTTGCCGATTATATTCTAATTAAAGTTGCATGATGGGGAAAAACGAGCTTCGGTTGATTCGATCTGCGCCTATTATAATTCCATATAACTGACATGCTTTTGAATTTTCATAAAATGTCGCTTGGCAGTTTAATAAATTTAAACTGAAGCGATGGCTCCTTTTGCTTGTGTAATTTCTATATTGATATTATTGAATGAATGAATATGTTTTTGTTTTCACAAAAGGTTTACATCGTGCCCTTATATAGATAGTTCTATTTCTAGGATACCTAGGGTGTTGAGTCTTGTGATTCTGCACTTCAGCCTTGTTTATCTACACCTTAGATTCACTATGTTGTGAAACTAAGTTGTAAAACTTGTTGTTAGACGCAATCTATCAATAATAATATTTTGTTACTTTTTAAAACTTTTATATTCTCTGCTTTTTAGGGTTCCGTAACCAAAGGGTAAAACGGCACCCTATTAGTGAGGCTCCGCTGTCTGTCTGTCCGTCTGTCACCAGGCTGTATTTCATTAACCATGTTAATTAGACAGTTGAAATTTTCACAGATGATGTATTTTTATTGCCGCTATAACAACAAATACTAAAAATAGAATAAAATAAATATTTAAGGGGGGCTCCAATACAACAAACGTGATTTTGTTGCACGTTTTAGCTCCTTATTGATAACGGCAAAAGGTACCATAACCATAATCTTACAATTCGTAAGTAAGTACATAAGTCATATATTTATATATATAGGTATAAAATATTATTTTAGAAAAGTATGTTTATAAAATGTATATTTACATTTAAATAAAACTGTACACACCTTTTATTTACTCACTTCTTTATTTATTTTTTATTTTACTACGTAGCTGCTGCACTACCTTCGCTTCCGGTTTCAGCTGAAAATCAGCGTTGGTTGCTTAACATCCAACATTATGCTGAGCTGAACGCCATTTTGGTACGCAGACACATGAGTCGAACCTGTTTTATTGGATTCAATTGTATCTACTGTTCCTTAAAGTTGTTTCATGTGTCATTTTGTGTGTACCAAATAAATGATTATTTTATTCTATTCTATAGGTAGACGCTTGAAATAATCACAGAATATTTAGTTAAATATTCACTTTAAAAATAAATAATTAAATTAAAATAAAACAAATATTTTTAAGGGGGGGCTCCCTTTCGTCGATACTCCAGGCTATTTTAATATTGTAACCAGTGTGTACATTATGCACCGATATGAGGTACCATTATAAATTAAAATGTGTAATATTCTTACAAACGAAATGATTATGGTTAATAAGAAGATGATAATTAAACAATAATTAGTTAATAAGTAATCGTATTAAGGCCATATAGCGCGCAGAACAGATGGTCGAAAGTTCTCGAATGGAGGCCACGGACCGGCAAGCGCAGCGTAGCCCGTCCACCTACAAGATGGGCTGACGACTTGGTAAGAACCGCAGGTCGGCGTTGAATGCAGGCCGCTTCCAACCGCAGTTCCTGGAGATCAATGAGGGAGGCCTTTGTATAGCAGTGGACATCCTACGGCTGTTATGATGATGATGATGATGAAGTAATCGTGTTTTTTTGTATCCCTTGTTTCTTGTGGTGGAATGAATAAATGTTTTTCTTTGTTTCTTTTAGTTAAACAGCGCTTAAAAGTTACTAAATGAACATAGTGATTTGATTTCTGAGTTATACCAAACTTTAATGCAGCCATTGTCTTGGCGATAAAAAAATTGTTAGTGAAACTGTAAACTCAAGTAGTATTATATCTACCTGTGATTGGTTGTTCTATTCAAACCAAAATATATATACATAATCTGATTATTACCATAGGTAATAACTCTGTAGGTATTTTTAATATAAATTTAACAAAAATATAACAAATTATAAAATTGCGAAAAAGAACTACAGAAAACAATGATTTTATATGGTTTGTTATAAAATTAGAAGTTTAGTAGCAGTCGACGTCTTATTTCTAAAGTTAATGTGGTAAACCAAATTATTTGACAACTAGCTGGCCAATCCGCAGCTTCGCACGCGTAGTTTTTTAATAAAAACATTACCCTCCTTCAGCACAGGTGGGTAAAAAGTAGCCTATGTCACCTGGGGATAGTGTAGCTTCCCAACAGTGAAAGAATTTTTTAAATCGGTCCAGTAATTTCGGAGCCCATTCAATACCAACAAACAAACAAATCTTTCCTCTTTATATTAGTATAGAAGGACATAACAACTACTCTTACATGTTACGACCTCCGAGGTGCAGCGGGAGAATAGGCTGAGATGCAGAAGGTTGCGGGTTCAATTCCCGCCGCAAAACAAATGTTTGCATGATCTACAGATGTGTGTTCCGGGTCTGGTTGTTTCTCATTGTAAGCATGTATTAACAACAAAAATTGGTTGTCTGTAGAGTCAGTTTACGGACGATAATTTTACGTGATAACGAGTGGAAGAGAGATAGATGCGTCACAAGCCGAACGCTTAGGCCGATCGTGCTTCTCTATCGCTTGTTCCGCGCTCTCGCTTGCACGCTCGGCTCAGGCGGAACGTGACACTTTTTCATGCGTGCAGCCAGCATTCATCTATTTATAAGACGTTATCACGTCAAAAAGTACATAAATATTCTATCAGTTATCTGATTTCCATAGTAAAAGTGTTGCTTAGTTTGGGGCTAGATGTGTGTTTTTATATTAAATTTGTAGAGACAAGCTGACGGCCTTCTGATGTTAAGTGGTCACCGTCGCCTATAAAGTCCTGCAGCACTCGTGGTAGTCGCGTTGCCTAACATTGAATGCCTTATTTACACCTCTCTTGAAGGCGCTGTGTAAAATGTTCAACTTTATTTATTTATATGATCCCACAAATTGATGTTACCATAAAACTCGCATTTGGTAAACAAAGCCCTAATTCACCCTGGAGCGGAGGCCAATGAAATTCCAATATTGAATTACCAAACACCTACGTGGTCGGAAACTCTAAACACCCTCACCCTTTTTGTAACATCTCTCGCTGGCACAGTAAAGATATGCAGTAAGGGTAATAGGAAGTAATAACAATTTAAGGCTCTCCCTGGCTTTTGGTCCTACCTCACTTGGATCTGCTCTCATCTTCATCATATCGAACACAAGACGTCCACAGCTGATTTCCAGAGTGACCGATCTTGTGCGGCCTGCACCCAACGGCTCCCAGCAACCTTTATCAGGTCGTCTTTCTAGTGAGGGGCCGTCTTTTCTGCCCCAACGGCCGTAAGTTCTTCGAGCTATGTGCCCTGCCCTCAGCCACTTCAGCTTACTAATCCTTGTGCTAAGTCAGTGACTTTGGTTTGTCTAGGAATCCCCTCATTTTCGATTTTAAGATCCGTAATTGCTGTCATGATAAAAATATATACAACCCTCTAACAAGATTAACACTTTATTTATTTTAATCTAAAGTGAACATTTCAGGTTTTTTATTTCAGGCTAATGATGGGATTTGAACCAGCAACCTTCCCCATGATACGGAGACAAGACACCAATTTCGCTACGGGCTCACTGCTTGTCCAGTGCGAGGCTTGGAGAACATTCCAATATCATCTCGTTCGTAATTTTTGCCTGAGGTTTTGGGTGTTTCTCGTAATATTGCATTTACAAAAAAAATTACCAATTTATTTGTAATTTATTTATTTTTCAGTGAACTTTTTTACATGTGACTAAACCAATGGAAAATGCATTAATAAAATGCTGTGTCGCAGTTTTCAGTGCCCGTACATACAATTAAATACCCGTCTCGTTCCTAATTTTTGGCTGAGGTTCTGGGTGTTTCACGTAATATTGCATTTACAAAAAAAAATACCTATAAGAGTATACTATTTTTTTGTTCCTCTTCTTTCGTGTCAAAAGTTTACAACATATTTTGCTTAGCAATTTTTTATACTACGGTTGTGGAGAACCTGGTCACGTCTATTCCATTTATGGTAGCCTTATCCTTGAGATCGTCCTTTGTGCAGGTATTAGGGCATAAATGACAGTTAAGCAGGAAGGGAAAACGCCTGAATAAGCTATTAGTCCATGAAAGACCTAATGAAAGGACAGCTTCCACTTCTCTAAAGCGAAAACTCATGGACATGTGCATTCTCCCCATCTTCACCTATGGTGCACAAACCTGGTCGCTAACATATTGTCAAAAGTCCTCCTTTGGGATATGCCAACATGCAATGGAGCGTAGTATCCTGGGCGTGAAACCCACGAACCGAATCAGGAACTCGATTGTACGCTCCCGAACACAGGTAGCCGACGTCGCTCAAAAAGCTGGAAGACAAGTGGGATTGGGCTGGACACGTGTGCCGTATGTCTGACACAATGTGGATGAAGACCACCACAGAATGGGTCCCAAACAACGGACGACGCCCGCGTGAAAGGCCCAGGCGAAGGTGACGGGTTGAGCTAAACTCTTACCTCAAGGATTGGCCCTTACTTGCGAACAACAGAGACGAGTGGAAAGAAGGAAGGGAGGCCTTTGCTTTGCATTTTGACACAACAGGCTTATAATAATAATAAATAAGCAGATGGGGCATAGTCTGGGTGGGGATATTTTTGTTTATATCTCTTTTCTGTACGGAGTTAAAAATTTCAATGTTTTTACTAACTTTTTTCCCGTGGCTTTATAAGGTTTTTGACCGACCTAAGCCAATTTCTACGCGATGTATCTGTGCTAATAGCCTCCAAAAATAGGGTATTTTCGTTCAACGCCGGGCCCAAAGTTCGGGAACTTTACTTACAGTTATCAATAAAAGGAATAGTTCTACTAAATGTTTGCCAACTATGGCTTCGGCGATATGTCAAGTGGAATTGGGAAAGTTAGTAGTATTAAGTTCCGTTTAGAGTGAAAAATAGTGAGGGAGTTATTTAGGGTTCGAAGATCATCCAACCGGGGGTATTTTAAAACGTCGGATATTTTTCGGAAAACTCCGTTTTTGTCGGATTCAATTTACATCATAATTCTATATACTTATAAAAGAAACAAAGTAGCTTTGTATATCTGTCTCTTTGTCTGTTTGTTACGAATTCACGACTAAACGGCTGGTGCGATCCTGACGATATTTGGTATATAGATAGATTATAACCAAGATTGACACATATCGTCGGTCTAATTATCAGAAATCGTAATTATAGAGTCACTCTTACCTTAAGGTATTAAAAAATATTTGTTATACCTTAAAGTAAGGCTAAGTTCATTTGACCGTGTGGCACCGCGCGGAACTACTAACCGTGCGGTACAAGATCAAACTTAAGGCTAAGTTCATATGACCGCGCGGTACATCATCATCATCAGCCAGGAGGACGTCCACTGCTCAACATAGGCCTCTCCCTTAGATCGCCACAACGAGCGGTTGGCAGCCGTTTGCGCCCAACGGTTCCCCGCTATTCTGTCTAGATCGTCGGTCCACCTTGTGGGGGGGGGGGGGGGGGGGGGGGGGGGGGGCTACGCCGCGGTACAAGATCAAACTAAATAGTGTTTACCGTCTACATTACTGCGCGTTACCGCGCGGCACGGCGCGGCGCGCTCCGTCCCATGCGCACGATCTTGTACATGGCGTTGTACAAGTTCTGCAAACCTTTATCGACCCGTTCAGTTGAACCGCGCGGTTTGTGATGGACAGACGCACTGATTGAAGAAAAACGAGTAGCAAAAAGATGTATCTATCGATTTGTTTATTGATGAAATTGAAAAAGAGATGTCTGAAAGACTCATTTATAATTAGGTTAATTGTTATTAACTTTTAAAGTAATGAATTAAGAGTTTACCTGCCTTAATGTTACTATGAATTTTTATGTTGGTAAAATGCAATATCTTATAGCATTATCACTGGGTTCTAAATCAATTTCAACGAAATCATATAAAAAATCAAACGATGAAACCGACATCCTGATATAGTTAAAAAAAATCTTCGTATAGTCTCAGGTCAGGATATAAATGTGATAAACAGACTTGAAGAAAGTCTTTCACTTAAAATAGGATGGACCCAGTATCGTCTTTGTCTTCTGCGACGTCTCAGTTTTCGATACAGAATCCATAAGCAAATTACCACTTCCATTTTCAATCAATGTTGATGCCAGACTGGCTCGCGAACAATGCTGTCATGTGAATGCTCCCACCGCGTGGCGACGCGCAATGCCGCGCTGTCATACCAACTTATCTAAGAGTGACACAATAAAAATCTCTAAAGTGTGATAGATTTTTATTGTGATGAGAAAATCAGATTTTTGTTGCTCCTGTAAAATTTGCTTACGACTTACGAATTCTGATAATTATGCCGCCTCTACTTTTATTGAGAACTAGCTTTCGCCAGCAGCTTTGCACGCGTTGGTTGTCAACAAAAGTAGCCTATGTTTGAGTCCAGGTCGTAATCTATCAATATACCAAATTTCATCGAAGTCGGTTCAGCCATTACGACGTGATTGAATAACAAATAAACAAACATCCTAACTTTCACATGTATGATATTAGTGAGATGCTTCAGTGCACCATAAGTGTTCCGTTTAAACCGTCGTTGTCCGGAATCCTAAAAAAACATCCCTGAATGTATAACTTCCTATTTTAAAATAGGTTAAAAAGCCAAACGAAACTCTACCAAATCCTATTTAAACGCCCTCAATGGCATGTCCTGTGCGTTTAGATTAAAAATGTATGCAGTCTATTACTCGACTGTTTTGTCTGCATACGAGAGGAATGTTGAATCGCCTTCAATTTTAAATGAAATACACGAAATACACTAGTATTGACGTAGTTGAAATGGAGTCATCGTCATTATAATATCAGCCATAGGACATATATTGCTGAACATAGCCCTCCCCAATCTGTAAAGACTCTTAAGCGGTATTGCCTACCTAACCTATATTCTAAAAATTCAGTTTCACATTATGAACCATGCCAACTCTTTTGAAGTGAAGGCAGTGGGCTTGTGGAACGTTCCTCCCCTCAGTATTAGAGTAATACCAACGAAACCAGCTTTCAAACGTTCTGTCCATAGTCACTATTTAAATTCATAATTCCACTTGAGCTTTCCGTATAACTTTATTTATTATTAGATTTATTTATTTATTATATATATATATATATACACACATATATTAATTTATGTTATATATGTTTGTGTATTTTATAATTACATTGTATTTGTGAGTATTATTTTATTTATTAGAGATGTTATGGATATGATATTTAGGGTCTGGATACGGATATGGATATAGGAATAAAATTATATCGGATACGGTTACGGATATGTAATTTATTTCGGATTAACCGATAGTTTCGGATAGTTTCGGTTACGGATATTAGATTTAAGTAAAATATAAACACAAATGGTATGTAATAATTTGGTTTTATTTATAGGTTTTATCTAGTCTAGGTAATCGTTTAGTATTATAACAAACAAACTGCAAGATTCACGTGGCGCGCGAGCGGTCAAACAAAAACCTGTCGAAAAATGACGTTTTATTTAGACTCCGCCCTTATACGAAACTATCCGAAACTTATGAAACGGATACGGTTACGGTTACATTTTGGATATCCAATTGTTTCGGTTACGGAGCTCCATAACATTCCTGATATTTATGTAGGCAATTAGGTAGTTAGTAGTTCGTTTTATTTCTATTTTTTTAGTTTTTTACCATTTTATCATTAAGTCCTTAATTTGTACATTTTTATTTTTGTTCAATTAACAATTAAAACAAACAAACGAACAAACATACCCTGAGTTAATAGCCCTTCCGACCACTACTTTGCACGCATGATTTATCAATTAAAAACATGACCTTCATCTGCATAGTTGGGTAAAAAGTAGCCTAGCTTATGCCTCAATTCTGGTCATAATCTTAATACTAAATTTATTACTATATATTAGTGACAACAGCAACGACAGGTAGCCCGAGTTTTTTTAAGTATTTTAATTATATTATGTAATAGATAGGTTATGCTACTCAAATTACCACATAACTCAATACCTAAAAGGTTTCAAAAAATCAAAAGTCGTAGCACCGTAGCACTAAGGCCTACAGCGTAGCAAATGGCTTCAAGCGTACAATACGTTCTTCAATAAGGTTTCTCCTAAGGCGCTTCCCCACCGTAGGGCACTAATCGCCCATTACCGGATGACGTCATCGCTTATGGCCCTTCCTCAGCTCGATAGTACGAATAGCTAGTTCACTATGGGCAAAACAATCAGAAATGCAGACATTTTTACCCATTCTTAGTGATTTATTTGGATCAAGTTTAGTCGATCAATGGTCGTTCTTCGTAGAAATTTTAATATTAGTACATTATTTAACAGAGAGTTATTATTCGGACAATCGATAATTAAGATAAAGAATGTAATAAGCGATACTGCCTACCTAAACTACATTCTAAAAAGTCAGTTTCACGTTATGAGCCCTGAGTTAATATTATCACAAGCTTAACGGCAGCGAGATGGGTGGAGACATCGTAGAGGTCGCGCGTCGTCAATCTAGCGCTGGATCGTGGCGGATGGCACAAACTTGATGAGGCCTATACCCAACAATGGGGAAGTCAGGTTGTGGATGATGATGATGATGTAATATGACACGGTGATTGATATATAAGATGAAACAGAGAACCTTATTAACTGATTAACACTAAATTAAACTCCTCCGCGGCATTTATTCAATTTATTTCCGTTTTGAATTATATTATTGCATCCGTAACCTACATGAATAACTCTTACTCTAATCTTCTGTACCGTATGTTTTTACAGCTAGTGCTTTCGATGCAAAACTAATTTGCTTGTTTTTTCCCAGAATCCATAAATAATCTTACCTCTGACATTCCACTAGGTACACTGTCTAGCAAATAAAGGTCAATTGAGATAACATCTAGCAACTTGAGACATATGGTTGTCGGCTTGTCGTTTGTAATTTGATGTACACACGGCTACACATCAAGCTATACATTCCAGTATAAGCTGACCTCTCATTCTACGAAAAGCCTACACAATGCAAGGTCAGCTTATACTGTAAATAAACTTGATGTATAGCTTGATGTTTAGCCGTGTGTACAACCTAAACCCACACTAATATTATTAATTCGAAAGTAACTGTCTTTTTGTTGCATTTTCACGACTAAACGTAAACATATTACATTAAAATTAAGTACATAGATTAAGACCGGGATTGGGACATAGGCTACTTTTTACCAGACTGAGCAAAAGAAGGGTTATGTTTTTATTGACAAACTACGCGTGCTAAGCCGCGGGCAGGTCTTTAAGTACATACTCTAAAAATAATTAACTTGGTTTGCGTCTCGGTTGTCCTAATATACCGGAACAAATAAGCTTTTCCTTTCACTTACTGCAACCGCCCCAGGCGCTGTGTAAATCATTTGGAAATGAAATCAAATTAATGTAATACTTGCAATACATGTTAGGGAACGTACTCTTAACAATTCTTAAGCCCCTCCCCTCCCTCGGTGACCACATGTGGTATATGCCAAAACTAGATTTCACGTAGTAATTCTTAAGTATGGTTTTAAATCATTTTTTGCAAAAAAGAAAGTTAAAAACTAATTATTTGGCTCATATTTGTCTTTATTGATACAGTCTTTATCGTGACGCCAAGAGTCAAGAGGTCTTCCTGCTCTTTTTCCCACATTACGCGGGATCAGCACATGTATTCCTCCTCCACATCTCTCTATCAGCCGTCATCTCCGTTGTCATTTCCCTCCTACCCATATCATTCTTCACACAGTCCATCAGTCTTGTATTTTCTTTCCTACGCATGACATGCCTATACCACGCTTGCCGCTTACTTCTAAATTTTTCTATCACTGGCGCTATTTCAAACTTCCTCTAATATACTCATTCCTTATCTTATCCATCTCAACATTCGCATTTCCGCCGCGTGCACTCTTCTTTCATCCGTCCCTTTCGTGGCCCAACACTTAGAAACATACATTACGACAGATTTTATGATCATCTTGTACATGTTCCCCTTATGTTTAAGGGGCATTCGAGGATCGCACGTTGTTCCTGTAACCTTTCGCCATTTCATCCATCCCGCATTTATTATATTTTTAACGTCCCGATCTATATAGAATAGAATAGAATATTATTTATTTGCAACATACAGATTTAACACAGAAAAACAATTAAAAAAAACAAGTAAAGTAAAAATGCACATAAAACAAAACAAATCTAAATGTATTTATGCACAAAGTATAGTTGCAAAGTGGTCCTTAACTCAGCATGTGCTGGTTGCAACAACCAGCGCTGCTCTTCCGTTAAGGCCATTTCACTAGTTGCGGACATGTTTAACAAAATAAAAACAAACAAAATAAAATAAATAAATAAAAGTGTGAAAGAAATTTACATAAAAAACAAAGATTAAATTAAATTAAACTAATTTATATACTTCAGTGGTACCCTAGACGAAGTTAATTTTATAAGAGCAATAACATCTACACAAACAACTGTATAGCACTCGTATCGTGTAAAAGCCTTTCCTGCTTTTTCTGCCAGTTGATCAAATAATTTTTAAGTTTTAATTTAAATCCATAAACACTCTGCAGGTTCCTTATTGGCGGAGGAATATTATTCCAACATTTCGATGCAGCGTAGCGGAAACTTCCTCGGAAAGCAGTAGATCTATGACGCTGTGTTAAGAGCTGCATCGAACGCTGTCGGGGCTCGCAGGACCTCAAACTTGACGCACTTTCTAGCCTGTTAATGAGATACTTAGGGGCCTCATGCTTCAAAACACTAAACAGGAGGCATGCTAAGTGAAGCTTCCTACGATGCTTCATTTTTAAAACAGAGTGTGCATTTAAGTAGGGTGTTACATGACTTTTGAACGGAATGTCGAAGCAGAAACGAGCACAGGCATTCTGGACGCGTTGTATAAGTCTTTGCGTTTTGGCTAAAAGCCGTGGACCAAAAACAACATCAGTGTAATTTAATTTTGATAAGACAAGTGATTCCACTAGCTGTATACGAAGTTCCTCCGATATGTACGGCCTCATCCTGTACAGTACCTTAAGTCTATAAAAACAGTTCCTAACAGATTCGGCGATGTGATCCTCGAACCGCAAGTCGCAATCCATCTGCAAGCCTAGGTTTCTTGCCTTGTAGACACGCTCAATCGGCTCATTCATTAGCATAACACTCGCTGAGGGGTTAAGACTAGCTAGTTGATAACGGGTTCCGAAGATTAAATATTTAGTTTTAATGGGGTTTAACAATAGGCTGTTATCTTCGGACCATAAAGCTATATTCGTCAAGTCAGCGTTTAGCTTTGTAATAGCATTGTCGATTTCAGAAGCCTTACATGAGATATAAATCTGTATATCATCTGCATATATATGATATTGACCAAAATGTATATGTGACCTTATATCCGCTAAATACAAAATAAACAATATAGGCCCCAAGATAGAACCCTGCGGTACTCCTCTCTCAACAGCAACTTTGTGAGAAATATAACTAGCAGACAACTTTACATATTGGTAGCGGCTATGGAGATAACTGTTAAACCACTGCAAAGCGCTGTGGTCGAAACCGTAATATCTTAGTTTTGCTATAAGTAAGTCAACATTTAAGGAATCAAAAGCCCTAAAAAAATCGAGAAGTACCAATAACGTGCACATGCCCGTATCCTGCGCATATAGAATATTATCGGTTACGTCTATCAAGGCAGTTACCGTGCTGTGTCCCTTTCTAAAACCTGACTGCAATTCTGGTAGCATGTTATTTTTTTCAAGGTAGTTAGTCATTTGAGTGCAGACTAATTTCTCCAGAATCTTTGATAGGCAAGGCAAGATACTTATTGGCCTAAGATCTTTGAACTCGGTCGGATTGGGAATTTTAGGTAATGGGCTCACGATTGTCCCTTTCCAAATATCGGGGAATGAAGATGTGCTTAACGACGAGTTTATCAAATCTGTTATAGCTTCTAGCGAGTTAGGCAGAGTCATAAGAAGCATGTCTAAACTAATAGGATCACATCCCTCAGCATTTGATTTAAAATTTCGTACTATTTTAGCAATTACGTTAAGGCTAACTGGTTCCATTTGAAAGATAGCATCGCTGAATTTATTTGATTCGAAGTAAGAGAGCTGCGATTTACATACATCAGAGGTGCCAGATATATTCAAAAAGTGATCATTAATTATACAAGGGTCTTGAAAATGTGGAGGAAGTTCTAAATTTTTACTCGGTAAAAGTGTATTTTTTTGATTTTTCCAGATATTTTTAGGGTAATGTATCTTGTTATTAATATTTAGATTAAAGTAAGCTACTTTCTCGTGATAGAGTGCTCGGTTGACAGTAGATTTAAGACTTTTGTAATATTCCCTCTTACTGTCTAGCTTAGTTGTGTAGTGTGATAATCCGATGAAGCCTCGTCGCGTAACCTCATCATTAGCTTGATAGTGTCTGTTATCTACGGGTATGAGCGATTTTTAATAACAATAGAGGTAGCAGGCGCGTGAAAGTCAAACAAGGTGAGAACACTGTGATTAAATGCGCTAACCATTTCGTTAACGTTGCCAAGTGTCGAATAAAGGTCCCATCGTATTACTTGTAAATCATTGTTAAAATCTTTTATATTTATGCCTTTAATTGGCCTATAAGATAATACCGTTGGCAACGGTTTTTCACGCTTGATATTAAACTCGCATACAATAAGACAGTGGCCGTAAAGCCTACCTACGTGGTCCAAAGTGATCTTTTAGCGAGTAAATCAGTGCATACAACGTCAATAAGTTACTCGGAAGTCTCAGTGAAGTGGGTTGATGAAGTAACTATTTGCGATAGATTAAGGCACGCGAGGAAAGTATCAAATTTTGACTTAATTTTAATTTCATTAAAATCTCCTAGTAAAATCAAATTATCGTAAGTGGGGAGGGAGTTTATTGAATCTGTGATTGCATCAAAAAACAAATCAACATCCATCCAGTCCGGTCGATATGCCGTGCCAATTGCTAGCTTCCTGCCGTTTGTAGTCATTGTGAGCCACATTTGCTCCACTAATTCGTGCAGGGGGTCAACCGGGGGATGCCAGGTGCGCGCATTTATACCACGACTAATGTAAAAGCCGACCCCACCTCCGCGCGCTCTCTGGCCTCGCGGCCGAGGAGGTGAATATCGCCCTCCTGCATACCTATAATTCAAGTTTAAAATTTTTTTTAAACGCTGCGCTCCATATTTGAATATAGTTTGAGAAAGCGCGATATTTCCCTAAGGCTACGAGACGAAAACCCCTCCCCCTGCCCCGCCTCTGTGACAATACGTGGTATTTTGAAGACGCCCCTCCCCCTCCTTGAACGGGTCACGTAGTATGGGTAGGTTCCCTTACAATACATAAAATTTACAAAATCAAATACGAATGTCAAATCAATAATAAAAATAACAAATAAAATAAGTTAAGATGTCAATAAAAGTAATTATTATTATTATTAGCCCACTGTGTCCCAATACTGGGCAAAAACCTCCCCCCATTCTTTCCAGACCCTTCTTTCAAGCGCTAAAATGGTCCAGTCCGCTCGGAAATTAGTGAGCTCATCCATAAAAGTAATAATATTAATATATATATATTAATATTTATATATATATATATATATATATATATATATATAATATAACATATATTAAGAGCCTGTAGTGTCCTACTGCAGGGCAAAGGCCTCCCTTCCTTCTCTCCAGTCTTCTCTATTTTGGGCTATTGTGGACCAATCCTGTAAATGGGCATCAATTTCGTCCCTCCATCTTCGCCGCGGTCTGCCACGAGGTCGTTTCCCGTTTAGAGGCGTCCACTCTGTGGTGACTTTAGCCCATAACGCATCCGACATGCGGCAGACGTGGCCCGCCCAATCCCACTTCAGTTTACCCGCTTGTTGGCCGACATCCGCGATTTGCGTTGTAGAGCGCAGTATACTGTTACGTATGCGGTCTGTCATTCTGACTCCCAGAATACTGCGCTCCATGGCTCGCTGACAAACCCCGAGTCTGGACTTTTGCAGAGAAGACCAGGTCTGTGTGCCGTAGGTGAGGATGGGAAGAATACACACGTCCATGAGCTTTCGTTTCAGAGATAAAGGAAGTGTACCTTTCATTAGCTGTTTCATTGACCAATATCCCTTCCAAGCGTTCTCGGTTCGTCTTGCAATTTCGAGGTCTTGTCGTCCTTGGAAGGATACCAACTGGCCTAGGTACAGGTAGTCATCGACGTATTCCACCTCCCCACCCCCAACATGTAGCTTATGATGTTATTAGCTATTTGTCATTAGCTTTGTCTTTGATCTGTTCATACTAATTCCAACTTCGAGCCGTGTTCAATTCGTTGAGCATGGTTTTAAGTTCTAAAGCTGAGGAGGAGAAAAGCACAACATCATCAGCAAAACGGAGGTTAGTTAACCTCTTTTCACTGATAGAAATGCCCTTTTCCCTCCAGTTTGGTTTTAGAGTCTTGAAAACTTCTTCAAGGGTAGAAGTAAAGAGTTTCGGGACAATGGGTCTCCCTGTTTTACTCCTTTTTCGATGTGAAAGGATCCAACCTTATCAATTTTTATGGATGCAGTGCTATTAATGTAGATTTGTTTTAAAAGGTTGATGTAGGTATGTAGATGAAATTTCCTGGTTACTAAGTGATTCAAAAATGGCAGAGTGCTTGATGCTGTCATAGGCTTTGGAGTAATCGACGAAGGCTAAATAAAGTGGAAGTTTGAATTCTTGATATTTTTCAATTACTTGATTAAGAGAATGTAAATAATCCGTGGTAGAGAGACCACGCCGAAACCTAGCTAGTTCTGGTGGTTGATGTTGATCTAACTGGTTGGATATTAGATTTTCTATGGTTTTTATAAAGAGCTTATATATATGAGACACCAAGCTTATAGGTCGGTAATTTCCTATTTCTGCTTTGTCACCTTTTTTATGGAGCAAAATGATGTTAGAATGCCAGAAATTTTCAGGAAATTTGCCGGTCAATAATATATCATTGTATAGGTTTGTAAAGTAAGGAAGTAGAATTTGTTCGCCCACTCTTAGAGCTTCTGTTCTGACGCTGTCTTCACCTGGGCTTTGTCCATACTTAATACTCCTAAGTGCACGATGTACTTCCAGCCCTGTAAAGGGCGTAATGTCAGCAGCACAGGAGTAGTTATTCGAGCTGTTCTGGGTCTGCGAAGAATCTGAATATAGGTTCTTATAAAACTGGGTGCATATGTCTAGTATTTTGCCTTTATCTCCTTGTTTAACACCATTACTATCTTTCATACCTGGTATACCTGATGTTTTTGCTAACTGTACGAGTATGCCTCTCATGGCCATATTTAAAGGTGTATTCTTTTCTAATGCAATTTTAACTGTCTCTACGTTTGCGTTTCTAATGTCTCTGCGAATACTACGTTTTACTTCAATGCCCTTTGATTTATATTCTTGGGTATAAATGGTTAGTTTTTGTCTCTCCTTTAATAATCGTTTGGTGTTGTTGCTGAGCTTTTTAATTTTAATTTTATCTAATTTAACGTTTTGGCTGGCAGTTTTTATGCTTTTAACTATGTGAGAGTATTGAGTTTGTGGATCCTCATAGCTTATAGTGTTTAAAAGAGTAAAACTATTTTTTAAATCTAGACAGAACTGCTCCTTGTTGCATAATAACGTTGATTTGTTTTTTGTTTTATTGTGTGCTTAATTAATTGAAGTCTATGAATTTTCAAATTAAATTGTATAGTAGTACGCAAAGGTCGGTGGTCGGAGGAAAATTGTATACTGTTAATGATTTCAACGTTTTTAATTAGTTGTTTACTAGACGAGAGACAATAATCAATCTCGTTTTTAGTGACCTTATCTGATGAAAACCACGTCCAACGACGTTGAGGTTTTCTGTAGAAGAAACTGTTACTTGAGCTCAAACTTTGGTCAAAAGCAAAGTTTAGGAGCAGTTCGCCACGGGGGTTTCTATCGCCAAGACCGTAAGGACCTAAAATGGTTTTGTTATCATGGTCCTGTGTCTTACCTATTTTTGCGTTGAAATCCCCAATCACGATAGTCCACGTCCCTCTGTGGTCATCGCACGCTTTGTTAAGCAGATTATAAAACTCCTCGACTTCTTCGTCGGGACGCAATGACGTAGGGGCATAGACTTGAACAATGGTGAGGTATTTCTTGTCTTTTATGTGGAATTTAAGTACCGCGATTCTGTCAGAATACGCTATAAACTCTTTGAATATTGAATATTGGATTTCCAACGTTTTGCGACCAAAAAGCCTACCCCATAGTAGCTTCCACCACCACAGTGGAAAAAGATGTTATCACTACGCTCTAAAGTATTTTCGCCTTCTCGTCTTACTTCCGATAATGTCCCAGTTGATATTTTCGAGAGCATTCTCGAGTTCTACAAGTTTTTCTACCATAAAAGTAATAAAAAATTAAATTAAATATTAAAATGTTAGGTAAGGGATTATTAATACTTAGCAAATATTTGTCATTCACACATTAATTATTTGTATAGTAGTATTTATTTAACAGTGCAGTTATAATTGAGCTTACTCCGAAACATTAACCAAAGTAGCTCTCTCAGTGACTTCGGTAGCTTATTGAAAGTTAAAGAATGTAACGCGAGTGGGCTAGCTGTTCCTTACATAATCTTGCCCGATGAAAGGGGACAGAGTAGTCCGTTCATACAAAGCAAACCTAAGAACAAGATTTACATCGCTGCTGATTTCAACTTAATGTTCGCAATTCATTTTATTGGCTCATGAATTTGGCTCCATTAATTTTGTCGTATATAAATCCTTTGTAAGCTAATGATATCGTGAACTGGTTTTAATGCTGTGTTTTACGTGAATTGCCGACCTCCGTTGCGGAATGGGCCAATAGTCGGCGGAGACGCACGCGGTTGCTGGTTTGATTCCCGCCTCGCAACAGATGTTTATCTGATCTACAAATCAGTACCGTGTATGGGCGTTTCTCTTTATATGAGTAAGTACCTACCTAAGTATTTATAAAAAAAATATAAGTATTATATCAGTAGTCTAGTTATTACAAGCTTTGCTTGGTTTGGGGCTAGATGGCGCTGTGTGAAATGTACAGCGTTTTATTTAGTTATTTATCTATTTGATCGAGCGAAGCGAGATCTCCAAATTAACTTGGGCAAATCGGCGTTTTATGTATGTAGGTTTGTCGGAGGATAACTTTCGAAGCGTTTATCTGATCATCGTAGAATTTGAAATATAGGTAGGTAGTAATGGCACAATTTTGGTTTGACTAAATGTGATAAAAAAATGAGGAGATTATATAGATATTGGGGTTCAAGAGGGGGTAAAAAAAACAAAAAGGGGCTATCTGGTCAAGTGGCACGTCTAATAAAAGGCATTTGCGAGTACATTTCAATTCCGTCTTTAAGCCATAATAAAAACTGAACTTTGTCAAAATTCATAGGGTACACCAGTGACTCCACAGTGCTGAAATTTAGAATGCGCTTAGTTTTAGCGACACAAATATAGGGAAAAGTCTGAAATCCAGAATAACGCAATTTCTACCCTTTAAAAAAGCTAACCAATTAACATAAACTCCCGTTACCTGTAATTTGAATGAAACTATAGATCAATTAATTGGTCGTGCATTTCGTGGTACTATTTTGATAGTAAGATTACAAATGATATATTTTTGTTTTTATGGGAGACTCGCGAGATCTAAGTTCGTGACGAACCACTAGTTATTTAGATCGATAAGGTATATGAGTACAACGCCACTTTCTATAAGTTAATTTAATTCAAGCAAAGAGGTCACAATATATTTTACGGCACATAATATTAAAAGTACAACAGTATTAAAGTAATTTATATTAGCAAAGCTACACAATATTCCTCTCAGTGAAAATGGTACTACAGTCCGGCCACGCTAACTCTGCCTAACGGTAAGAATCGTTTATAATAAATAAATTTTTGTCAAGTGTCAAATTTAAAAACAATCGTCACATTTTTAAAACCAATCTACATACACTATCTACGTATATATTAGACCTTAAATAATATATAATAATATATTATCAATCCAGAACACAAAACCTGAAGGGCAATCACGTAACTTTGGTTGCAATAAATTTCAATTTGAAACCGGTAAATACCGTTGATTAAACTTGGTTCGTAAATTTATAGTCGGTTTCTATTACAATAACACTTTGTAAAATGGTAGGGTTTTCTGCCGACTGATTGACAGTCTTGCAACAAAGTTACATAATCGACGACGGAATGTAACAAAGTTACATTCCGTGGCGCAGTGGGCGTATAGCTGTTCTGGCTGAGACGCAGGAGGTAGCAGGTCCGATTCCCACCGCCGAAAAATTTTTGCATGATCTACTGATATTTGTTCCTTGTCTAGATGTTTTTCTATATATTATAAACAAAAAAAAAGTATATAAGTATTCTATTAGTTATCTGATTCCTATAGTACAAGCTCTACTTAGTTTGGGTCTAGATAACGCTGTGAGAAAAGTCCAGCAATATTTTAAAATAATAATATCAGGGCAGGTTACACATCATCATTACACGAGAAATGTGTGTTTTAGTAAACGCTTTAATATTGCAGGTTTTTTTTATTAATTCTATAATTATCATATCATATCAAATATTTTATTTTGCAACACACATTATACAAAAATAACAACAAAAAATAAAACAGTATATCAATAAAAACCACATAAAAACTTAAAACTAGGTACACAAATTGGTTGCAAAAAAATGTCTCAACTCAGCGTGTGCAGGACGTTAGAACCTGCGCTGGTCTTCCGTTGAGACCTTTAGGACCAAGAGAGACAAATGATTAAAAATAAATACATAGCGGACGCGATTTTAAAGTACTTAAAAAAAATAACACTCAAAAACAAAAAGAAGTTTCAAACAGAAAAAGTTTTACAATAACAAGAAAAAATAAACAAAGTCATATTAAATATATAAACTAGTTAAATATTTAAAAGTAAGAAATTAAAAGTATTAAATATGATCAAAACAATTCATAAAATCATAATGTAAATGTTAAAGGTAAATGTATATAGAGTTATATTGCACTTGTATCAAATCTGTTAAGTTCCTGCTCCTTTTGCCAGTGTAATAAATATTCTTTTAGTTTTAATCTAAAACTGTGAATAGTATGCAGGTTCCTTATCGGCGGTGGAATGTTGTTCCAACATTTCGATGCAGCGTAGCGAAAACTGCCTCGAAAGGCTACTGTTCTATGTCGCTGTGTTGAAAGCTGCATCGAACATTGTCGGCGATCGCAGGATCTCCAGTTTGACGGTTCACTTATCTTACTGTAGAGATAACCAGGGGCATAGTGCTTCATTACACCAAAGAGGAGACATGCTAAATGAAGCTTACGTCTGTGTCTCATCTTCAATAATGAATGTGCATTAATTTATTATGCTTGCGTTTCATCACGATCTCGCCTGATAGTAAGCGGTGATGCAGTCTACGATGTTAAACGCATGCCTAGAAGAAACCTATTTACTCGCAACTTGAAGACCCCTAGGTTTTCTGTGACGCTACAGTTAGAAACACCAGACGTTACAAAGTATTTTTTATCTACCTTGCGTTATGCAGACTTAGCATGGACAGACTATACACCCAGACAGTACAATAAAATAATATACAGAAATGTTGGCTCTGTCAAAGGGATTTGACCTTTGGATGAGCTCAAATAAAGACCGTTGTTGTTTCTTGCATTTAAAATTATGTTTTTATTGCTTGGAGATACTTTTATCGTCATCATCATCATATCACCAAAGTGACATCCACTTGTGTGGACTACACCCAACGGCTTAATGTTGATTAATGAACCAGGATATCACTAAATAAATGCCGATTTTGTACGTGATACGAAATCAAATTGTAAATTATATTAGACATCCAATCTGAACAATAATTATACTCGTAATTCAATATACACAGCATTTTCAATTATCCCTTCAATTTAACTTTAATATTTGTCTTATTGTACGTTGTATCTAATCTTTGATTTGTTTACTTTGGAAGGTTGGGTAGCGTTGATTTAGTTATAATGAGCAAAATAAACGGTTTTCAATCCCTGACTATATCTGTCTCGCTGTGTGGGTGTGCAACTTTCCTTCTAAGCGGATGGACCGATTCGGAAGCGGTTTTCTGAAATAGAAAGCTAGTTTAACTCGGGTGATTTTTAATAGTGTGATGAAGATCCGGTCAGCCGATCCCAAGACTATCAGCACTTGTCTGTTTTCAATTCAATTCAATTTATTTCAGACTAGCACTAACATACAAGTCCATATTACATACAATATCAAATATGTATATACAATAAACGACGAAATAAACAAATAACACAAAAACACACATAGGTACCTACACATAAAATAAAAGACAGAAAAAATATTCGACTTCTGAGATACTAGACGTGCACAGTGTGCGTTTTGATGCAGGGCTATCATTTGTAAAATGTTTTACTTGGTACGATTTTTTATGGGATTCTTTGTATGGAGGCTCGCATGGTATTATATTATTTGATTATTATGTACGTACCGATTCTATTATTTTGTTTTATATTTAATTTAATTGCAATTACCTACTTACATAATTCTAAGATTGTATTATTGTTTTACTAACAAAATGGATGACATATCTGAGAAATAAAAATGAATTGAATTTAATTAAATAGGCCCCGATCCGCCATATTTTTTTGATCAATTTCGTGTACACTTTGATACTTGTATATTTGGATTAAGACCTTCTTCTTCTTAGCGTGTCAATAGTTCTACTTATATTGTATTAGTTATGTACTTGGCTACATTGATGGCGTCAGGAGAAGCCATTTTACGAGTAAGTCAACCATTGTGCAGGTGTTCGGGCACAAAGGGCACATTAACAAGTGTTTCATCGACTGTGCAGGGTCACCACAGTCGCATTGCGTTTGTCTGGGATCCCTGAACCCCCATTTGCACATATTGACTCTGCAGCGACCAACCTGTGTGCGAGGCCTATTTAAGGACTTCCACACTGGCCACGGCAGGTAGTGCCCTGGTGGATTCAGGCCTTACATAATGTCCTTAAGTGTCATGTTATGGAGATAATTTAACTTAAATATAACAAAAACATAACTACAATCTTTATGTCAAATTATGGCCATAACGTGACACTTTAGTTAGAACATTATGGAATACAGTTTTTGTTTATCATACAAATTTGTTCGTTAAGAAATTTAGGTCTTGATAGCGGATTATCTATGATAAAACATTAGTTTTACCACCAAATGGTACTACTATTTGACACCTACAAATCCATACTAATGTTATAAAGAGGAAAGATTTGTATTTTTGAATGTTTGTAACGAATAAACTCGAAAACTACTGGTCCGATTTTAAAAATGTTTTCATAATTAGAATGCTACATTATCCCGGAGTAACATATGCTACTTTTTACCCAACTACACAGAAGGAGGGTAGTGTTTTATTGAAAAACTACGCTTGCGAAGCTGCGGTTTGGTCAGCTAGTGTTGTATAGTTATGAAATGATATTTAAGATAACTTCATTTTGATATCTCACATTTTAATCATTTTTATGTATCACATGTATTTCACTCTCGTGATACAGACGAACATGGTACCTCTACCTCATTTGTCGAAATCCGTCAAACCGTTAGTCTACATGAGGGGCCAATTAACGTACATACATACGCAAATGAACATAGTGGTCCATTAAAGTTACAAAAGTTAAATTTACTCCTGTTCCAAAACAAGAACTATTAGGTAACCCAGCAAGAACAGAACAGACACCAGTGTGGTGAGAAGAATTACCTACTGCAGTACAACTGTAGTAGTGTAGTGTAGCAACAAGCCATAAAACAGTAGTACAATGTAAGTGGCACAACATTAAAGCCTGTTAAGTGGATGAGGCGGCTTCAGAAGCCCTGCGCGCCTTCGCCTTAATTCATTTGTCATTGTGTTCGTTTATAATTAATCACTGCGGTAATGCTGGTGCATAATGGTGATTCAAGTTCATTGCCAAACTTTTGAATATATTTTTAGCCTTTTTGAATAATAACTATAAATCCCGGCAGTAAAATCTGCCCTATTTTGAAAGTGACCCAGCGAGAGTTGGTCACTGAGTGATTTGATAATTCTTGAGGGCCTGAAACTTTGAGCAGAGGTCCAATTCTAATAAAACAATCACTATTTTATTCAAACAATTTTTGTTTTATTTTAGTGTTATATTGTTTTCTGTGTGGTAAAAATATATAAAAGAAAGTCGTGTTAGTTACACTATATATAACCCAAGAACGGCTGAACCGATTTGGCTGAAAATTGGTGGGGCTTAGAACCAGGAGACGGACATAGGATACTTTTCATCCCGTTCGACCGCGTTCCCGTGTGACGTGACATAAAACGTCAAAGAGAATACAAGTCACTATAAAACGTGGTATAACAATAACGCATTTGACATGGAGTACCAAAACGCAAATGACAGCTAAATGTAATTTTGTCTATGGTAGAGTATGGTTGTAAATATATATAAAAATCGGGTTAGTTACACCATTTATAACTCAAGAAAGGCTGGACCGATTTTGATGATCTTTGATTTCTTGGATTTGTCTCCGCCCTAAACAGCAGAATAAATATTAAAATATTGGAAAAATTCACGCAAAAAGAAATTACGAAGAAAATTCATTATCTTGTACATAATGATGACCGGGGACAACAATTGACAATTCTACCAAGGTGAAGTATATTGACAGCCCACGTTTTATGCATGTCAAGGCGGTACGAAGTTCGGCGGGACAATTAGTATCTTATAACGATGGTCTCGTCGCAAAATGTCCACTATAAGATACCTTTTGGTAAAACAATATTTTCTCAATTACCGCCGTTGCTATGACAACACTATTAAAAATTTGGCAGCTTATGCCAGGAACAACAAAATGGTATGGCTCTATAATAGTTTTTATTACAAATGAGCTGAATTGGTCCCCTGGTAATTTATCAGACACCTCAACCTTACAAAATGTATTATTATATCCTTCTTCTCTAATATATAAAAATCTCGTGTCACAGCTTTTGTGTTGGCACTACTCCGAAACGGGTAAAAAAAAGAAAGAAAGAAAATACATTTATTTGACACACACACACAGGACAGACCATTCAGAACAGAACAAACATACCTACTTACATAAAGATTATAATGATAAAAAGAAAAATTATTTACAAGGTAAAATTTAGTACTTATACATATATAGGTACAGATAATATGGTCTTCCGTGCTGTGTGGGCCAAACAGGCCCCGTCTCAGCGTATTGCTGCCAACCATCCGAGGAAGGTAAGCGGCGCTGGTTTTCAGATGGGACCCATGGGTAGCCTCACGAACGCAGAAAAATAAATGAGTAAACAGATACATAGACATAACATAGATACACACATATACGTAAATAATAAAATAAACTTAAAAGAAATAACAAAAAAAAATAACATAATTAGATATAAAAAATAACATAAATACATAATTAGTGTACGGTGGAGCTAATATAATTTGCCTGTGGTGGGTGACAAATGTATGACAATTGACAGTGACATATTTGCTGCTGACCGAATTTTCGTCGCGGGTAGACCGATTTTAATGATTTTTTTTTGTATATTTGGAATAGGTCGTAAAGTATTTTTCCCCCCTTCTACCCCCCCCCCCCCCCCCCCATTTTTTTATCGCGATTCTAGTATTATTATATGAACCGTATGGAGCATCTGCTCCGTGGCATATGCTGTATTTTTAACCAACTTCAAAAAAGGAGGAGGTTCTCAATTCTGTTGTATTTAGTGTATTTTTTATTTGTATGTGATATGGGTCGTAACTTTTTGTGCCTGAAAGAAACGAATTTTATTTTTTACTTAGAAAACTTTCGTGAATTATTTCAGTCATTATTATAAATACGGGATTTATCACGTACCGTCTTATCGGTGTTTCGACCGACAATGTTTCGGTTCAATTCGCCTCGCACTGAGTGCGAGACGAGACGATATTCGGAGCGGATCGCACTCACCCTGATGAAGGTTCACGAATTGAACCGAAACATTGTCGGTCGAAACACCGATAAGACGGTACGTGATAAATCCCGTATTTATAATAATGATTGAAATAATTCACGAAAGTTTTCTAAGTAAAAAATAAAATTCGTTTATTTCAGACACAAAAAAATACGACCCATATCACATACAAATAAAAAATACACTAAATACAACAGAATTGAGAACCTCCTCCTTTTTTGAAGTTGGTTAAAAATACAGCATATGCCACGGAGCAGAATCTCCAGTGTAGTCATTTTTATTTCCTTCCAAGTGGATAATGCTAAGAGACGATTTGTCTAGGTAGACCCTGGATCTGAAAACAGGTGATAAACCAACGTCTACAAGCACAATCTTAAGAACTTGGCCCAAATTTTGTAACCACGAATGTCGTTCGAAAACTAACGACATACTAACAGGTGTCAGGTGTATCTAAGGCAGCCACAGTGAAAAGTAGTGACAGTTTGGTTAATAATAACCTACTCGTAAATAACCTAATAATAATCTAAGCGGAATTTTAATATATTTTTGTCTTTAAACTATTTTTATACTTAATGTTACCTACTGACAAGTCATAGTAATATACCGCTTAATTTTGTTCCTTGTGATGAATGTAATGTATTTTATACCTCTAACAAGTAAATTTTCAACACAAATATAACAGACTTCAGATAATAGAAAAAAAAAATTGCTGATCCGATTTCGATGAAATGTCTGTGGAATCAGTCTTAAAGTATATCCTTTCAAATAATAAAAGAATTTTCCATATCGGTTGCTAAATGACGGAGATATGAGGTAACAAACATACAAAAAAAATATTGTCAAATTAAAACCCTCCTCCTTATTTGAAGTCTGTTAAAAAGATTATTTTTTTATTTTTAATCACTATTTTGGTGTTTCAATTTAGAATACACCAATATATTCGACCTCTATCTCAATGTTATAAAACCTCCATGCGCGAAAAATACTCGATACAAACTCCTTGTGCAAAGAATACTCGACATACAAAGTCCTTGTTCAAATAAATCCTCGAGATTTGATTGGTCGACAATTTCGACAAGGAGTTTGGCATTAGAATAAATGTCTATTTTCGCGTATATCTTTCTTTTTCTCATAGTCATGGTATAAAGTATAAGTATGCAACTTTTGAATAAAACGGATTTATATCGAGGCTCAGGATTCATCTATGGCCCTCGCTTTAAATCCGTTTTTTATTCACTAATTGCGTAATATACTATTAATAATGTGCTTTTTATATGATAATAAATGATTATATTCTTTTATACTCTAAGTCACTGACATAGTACAAAGGATTAGCAAGCTGAAGTGGCAGTGGGCAGGTCACATAGCTCGAAAATCCGTCGGCCGTTGGGGCAGAAAGGTTCTCGAGGAGACCACGCACTGGAAAGCGCAGCGTAAGTCAGCCCCTCACTAGATAGAAAGACCACCTGATAAAGGTTGCTGGGAGCCGTTGGGTGCAGGCCGCATAAGATCGGTCGCTATGGAAATCTATGGGCGAGGCTCATGTTCTGCAGTGGACGTCATGTGCCAGATATAATGATGAACAACAGAGATAAATACAGTTCATGTATTCTGAGTTCTATAGCGACTCGCGACAGTAGCGATGCGTATACGATCACATATAAACAGTTATTGTTGCGGTTTTTTTGCGCATCAAATCGTAAAACGGACTGTGATACAATCTAATAAAAATTAATAGAATAAACTAACGCTTTATTGTACACACGGCTACACATCAAGCTATACATTTCCAGTATAAGCTGACCTCGCATTGTGTAGGCTTTTCGTAGAATGAGAGATCAGCTTATACTGGATTTTTAGCTTGATGTGTAGCCGTGTGTACACCAAGAATACTTATAGAACTAGTACAACTTTAACTAGTTACTTAAACACCACTTTTGATAGATATTTAATTAAGTAGGCCAATCAAACCAACTATCAATAAAACCGGCCAAATGCGAGTCGGACTCGTGAACGAAGGGTTCCGCACCATTATCTACAAAAACGGCAAAAAAAAGTTTGTTGTATGAGGACCCCCCCCCCCCCCCCCCCCGTAAATATTAATTTTATTTTTATTTAATTATTTATTTTTAAAATGAATGATATAACTAAATATTCTGTGAATATTTCAAGCGTTTGCCTGTTGCTGTTATCAAAATCGAACAAAAACGAGCAAAAAAATTAAGTTTATTGATTGGGAGCCCCCTTAAATATTTATTTCATTCTGTTTTTAGTATTTGTTGTTATAGCGGCAGCAGAAATACATCATCTGTGAAAATTTTAACTGTCTAACTTCCACGGTTCATGAGATACAGCCTAGTGACAGACGGACAGACAGACAGACAGCGGAGTCTTAGTAATAGTTTGACCCTTTGGGTACGGAACCCTAAAAACGTTTTCGTAAAATCCAGTCCATCTAAAGGTTGTATAGAAGAAATCGTTTTTAGCGATAAGACCGCCAAGTTTTGCCATCGCGTATCTAGTTATATGTTTTTAATATGATTTGTTAATTTAAGTGTGGTATAAATAAAGCGTTTTTCCATTCTATTATATCGATTGTCAGTTAGCTGACGGAAAATTTTCTAAACGTTTGAACTGTTGTTCGGACCACAAAAATTTTAAAATCACCAGCTGTGTGTAGGTATTCTACTAAGCCATGTTCTGCGTGTCTGAACATAAAAGTATTTACCTAAACAAATGTCCCTCCGGCCCTACGAGTAACAGCGGTAATGAGCCACGTTTATTGGCGTGCTCAGCTCGATCGAAGCCGAAAGGTCTTAAGGACTACACGAATAATTCATAAGGTCAGATAATACAAGGTTTCCTACAGCTAAGATTTTGCAACTATTTTATACTATGAACTATTTTTACGCAACGCAATTTTGATGCCGACCAGCAGAAGTATTACAAAATGGAAATGTGTGCGTGAATTACCTATATTTATAAGTAAACGGCATACTTTGGATGCTTCAGTTTTAATACAAATATAAAATATTGAACATCTAACCTTTGAAACTATCATGGTTATGAACACTATTTGTACTACATCTCGCAAAGACTTCAGTTTACCAGTGATCATGGCGCATGAAACTGCGTCAAAATATCAATCAGGATACTCAAAAACTCAAAACTCATGGTAAATATCCCGTTTTTAGTACAAATATTAAACATTGTTCATAGACCATCGGCCTCAGTTGATATAATAACTTTTCATTTGCAACTACACAATATTTTAACTAACCCAGTGTTCTGTAACAAGTATAGGTTTTTTTTTGTAAATAAACACTCATACGAAACATAAACGAATGACTATTTTTTATAAACGTTGGTTAAAATATTTCGCAAACATTATTTTTGCTAATAACTACTGTTATAAAGTGAGTTATATGCAAAACTTGGGCATGTATCAAACGTTTGGACTTGCCTCTGAACACAACCTTGTGAGATATCTTCACGGGTCTGCGTACTACACGAGTAAGAGATCCAAGAATAATATAGTAGAATAGAATAGAATAATCATTTATTTGGTACACACAAAATGACACATGAAAAACTTTTAAGGAACAGTAGATACAATTGAATCCAATAAAACAAGTTCGACACATGTGTCTGCGTACCAAAATGGCGTTCAGCTCGGCACAATGTTGGATGTTAAGGGGGCACCGGAGGGACAATCGCCCATACAACACGTACTACCAAGATCATTTCTAATTGGAGCATATTTCTACCTTAATAAGGTATTATTTTAATTTTAATAGTATTTATTTAGGTTCCCAACCATTTCAGATTAAAATACTTACCTAAAATGAAATAGAAGCGTATCGCATTCTGCATGTTTTTACGTCATAAAAGACCTGTTTTCAACCTAATTGTTTCGTATTAAAAACAACAACATCTTACGTATCCTAGTCATGAGAACATAGATTATATCGTCTAGTTACAGAATAACAACACAATGAGAAAATTACAACAAGTTTTCTGTCATCATTTTTGGTATTACGGAACACGGTCAAAATCTAATCAAATTTAGAATCGTTCTATTGCTATCACTGTCGCTCTGCGTGGCCAAACTTCGTTACTAAACAGGGATAGCGATATTCAGGCCGAAGTTTTTGACGCGGCCGAATTGAAGTTGCGCTCAGGATTCGCCGGCGTGTTAAGCACCCAACGCTGATTTTTAGCTGAAACCAGAAGCAAAGGTATTCCAGCAGCTACGTAGTAAAATAAAAACAAAATAAAGAAGTGAGTAAATAAAAGGTGTGTACAGTTTTATTAAAAATGTAAATATACATTTCATAAACATATTTTTTTTAAATAATATTATATTATATTTATATACATATATGACTTAAGTACTTACGAATTTCGTATAGTCGATGAGCTATATTAATATATATTAACTCAGCAACGCGCGAGTGATACCTTTGGTGTTACAAACGTCCATACGGTAACCGCTTACTATCAATCAGGTGGGCCGAATTAATAATAAATGAAGCTATTTATTTCTCGGAGATGCTTTATAATAAATAGCGCTTTTCCAAACTAAGTTTATGAAAACTTGCATTTTGGTATAAAGTGCTCTTCCTTGTGACTATATCTAATTACAGAGATATGAACCAAATTAAATGAACTAGAGGATTGACAGAATCCGTAACACCACGCTGCGTTTAAAGACCGACATTGCTGATGCAGGAAATAAGCCTGCCAGGCTTAAATGTGATTGCCGGGCCACGTAAGACGAATGCACCCGGACTGATGGGCAACGATCGTCACGCAGTGGGTGCCTGAAGACGGGCGAAGCCGCCGAGGAAGGCCTAGTAGACGCTGGCGTGAGGACCTCGATGCCTTCGAGACAGATTGGTGGAATTTGGCACGCGAGCGAAAGTCCTAGAAGACAGTAGAGGAGACCTTTGCCCAGCAGTGGGATGACATAGGTTGAAAAAAAATGAACTAAAAATATACAAATTGATTATTCACATAATTATACTAGCTGACCCGCCTGCAGCTTCGCACGCTTGAAATTTCCCGTTTCCGTGGGAATTTCGGGATAAAAACTATATAAAACACTCTTGTCAAAGTGACGCGACACTTCATCTAAATGAATTCACTTCAATGAACGACGGTAAAATACTAAAATCGCGTTTAAGACGATATACAAACTTAATTTCGGTGACGATTAGGCGGAGCATATAAAAATGCAAAAAAGTGACAGTGCTATTTACTTGCTTAGGTGAAGAACGAGACAAAGATGTATCATAGCCGCGCCGCATTGTCGGAGGAGTAAGTGACGTAAGCCTCAAAAAATAATAAAATAAAAAATGCTTTTCCATTAATTTAGGTACCATAATTACCTACATAACGATGTAAAAAAAATACTTTAAATCTTTTCTACAATAGGAGAATGAACGATATTAGAGTTTTAGAAGAGTCGATTTTGACAAATAATTTTATCGTGAAAAATTTCACCAATTGCGTTTCTGACTTTCATTTATGTAGTTTGAAACTATCCTCAAGTAAATATTGCTTAAATATGAAATCAGTATAATTTTTCGTTATTGAATACGACAGTTACTTAGCGGCTCTTATTTTTTTACATATCGTCTTAAAAAATGGGGGGTTGCAGGGGGAAAAATACTTTACGACCTATTCTCATACCTACCAAATATCCCGTTTCGGAGGAGCGCGACCACAAAAACCGTGACACGAGATTTTTATATTAAAGATTAAAATATTACTGTTACTATAAATTATACATTTCTAGACAGGGCAAGTAAGAGGTATCATTGTTTGCTACCTCAGTAGTATAAAAAAGTAAGCCAACGGGTCTATTTTTACTGTGTACACGTCCCTCAAGATTGTTAGAAAGTGCTATTGAACAGAATACCAAGTAAGGATGCTCACTTCACAAATGGCTAGTTGTCAGCATTTCAGGAAAAATGATAACTGGAGTGATGAAATTCCCTTTCCGTTATATTTAATAGTATTTTTTCACGGACTTCCGTGTAACTGTTATAATATTTGAAGAAAGGAATTAACTCGTTTTGTTTCATATTTTGTTATTTAAGGCCCTGTGGGTAGTCAGTTATATCTATCTAGATATATCTTTTGACAAAATTAAAATTACACCACATTAAAATTCAGCATTTTACCTGACAGAATTTGGATTTATGCTATATAACACTGAAAAAAATGCATCAAAGTTAACCCTAAATTAAATTTTAGGAGGACAAAAATATAAAAACGTTAAAGGTAAATTAGTGGAGAAATGAGGGGGCGGCCTTTGCTCAGCAGTGGGACAGCATAGGCTAGATAAAAAAAAAGGTAAACTACAAACATCTAGTGGGATATCCTTATCCTTAACAGATCTTAAAGATCATAAGGTAGCCACAATTGCAATAATAAATAATAAATATTTCTGGACATTTCACACAGCGCTATCTAGCCGCAAACTAAGCAGAGCTTCCCCCCGTCAGGCTTGAAATTTGAGCTTCAGTCCCGTCTAGGCTTGAAATTTTTAAGATGATTTTAAAAATCTTGGAATTTTCTGCATGTGTTCGGATAACACTATAAATAAAAAATACTATTTGAAATAAGCAACGCGACATCTCTTGTCAATGTACTAAACTGCAACGTTTGGCATTGAGCAGGTACAAAAAACTATATAAGTTTTCCTGTAGATGGAGCTAACGGCGCTTTAGTCGTAATTCTGAATCATCTCACTAATTTCGACCTAGACGTGAATTGCCTGGTTGCACAGATGGTTAGTGCGTCCTCGTATCAAGAGGAAGGTCGCGGGTTCAAGTCCCGCCTAGGCTTGAAATTTTTAGATAATTTTAAAAATCTTGGAATTTTCCGCATGTGTTCGGATAACACTATAAATAAAAATACTATTTAAGCAGAGCTTGTACTATGGGAACCAGATAACTGATAGAATACTTAATACTTTGTTTTTGTAAATACATACTTATAATATATGGAGAAACAACCAGGCCCGAGAAAAATATCTGTAGATCATGCAAACATTTGTTCCGCGGCGGGAACCAAACCTGATACCTCCTGCGTCTCAGCCGGCTATTCGCCCACTGCACCACGAAGGTCGTCAAATATATAATTAAGGTATTTATTTTACTTTCTAAGCTCAATAACTACAAGCTTATTTAATTCGAGAGTATATAATCCATAAGATCTAAATTCTATCGCTCTTAAATGAAACTTCGCTTTACTTAGCGCGAATGATATTGGCAACGAGTGACCCATCAATTACACGAAGAATCAACTACTATGCAAACAGTCAAGCAACTTGTTATGCAAAGATTTAGGGGAAACCGACACTCGATATTGTGGTTTAGGGTTTACGAATGCGTGTTTGGTTACACGTTTTATACCACAGAACATAAAAAACAATAGAACTAGCATGATGACTTTTTACTAAGAAAACCAGTGTAGCTAAACTCACACATGTAAAAACTAGCACACTTAAAAATAAAAGTTATAATTGGTTGAAAGAGAACTTTCAAAGAGGCCTAAAACCATAGAACCAATTTAACGGATATAAAGCCTTAGCTACTATGGAACATGGTTTAAAATTCAATAAAATAAACAGTAACAAAAAATTAAAGTTTACTTCTTGTACTCGGCAAAAGATGGCGCTTTAGAAAATATTTTTATTTTAGTCTCTATTAATTAGAAATAAGACTGATAATGCAATGGATGTTACTTGATTACCCACAAAACAAAACCACTCAACAACAGATGGCGCTGTCGCTAACGATTTTTGTTATAGTCTCTAACAGCAATGTATAAGATCGATAATGCATTGGCATGCTCAAATAACAGTGATAACAATAACTACTCACTTAGTGATGTACCAATGAGCATACAAGACGAATGTATCGATATCGATTATCACCTACCTACTACGTGTAACGAAATAGGTACGTCAGGTTATATTTGTGTTGGTCGAAATAAAAAGCTTTTCTTTTCTTTCTTTCTTAACATAATCACAGGTATGCAACTCATAAATACTTACTTAAAAAGATATTATATTACTGGAATATTATATACTGAATTATTATTTGAGGGGCACACTAAAAGTTTCCGGAATCAATAAAAAAATACTAATAATGGTCAAAAATGAATTTATTGGTTCTCAAAATATTCTCCCTTTGTGTCAATGCACTTTTTCATAAAATTGAAAAAAATTTGAAAACATTTGTGCCACTCCTCTGGTGGTGACGTCAGATACATGTTATTCATACTCTTCGACAGCCTCTTCTGATGATAAAAACCGTTGATCGGGTAATTGGTTCTTAACTTTTGGGAACAGAAAAAAATCACACGGTGCCAGGTGATGACTCTGTATGCTGGATGACTCATAAGTTGTACTTTTTTATTTTTTTTATGTTTTGCGCCTTGGGGAAACTGAAAACAGAAGTTATTATATTATTTCACACCATAGGTCTAAAATACATTCAGAAAATCATCAATAAAACAACAAAGAAGTAACGCCCTAAAACTTATACACCTTTTAATAGGGTGTAACTAATTAAAGCTATCCATAACACATTCATCAGTATATTGGGGTCACATCCCTAATTGAGTAGCGTAAGTTGAGGTTTAAGAAACGCGACCTTATTGAGTATGATTCACATTCTATTTTGTTTGACGATTTTGCATTTTAAACAAAACAAAAAACAATAAAATAATACTTACCGGTGATAGGATATGCCCCCTTTTGTTAAATTTTTTGTTCGGCTATAATATTTACACTCCAAAACGGCACAATATGGCATTTTTATATTTTTTTGAAGTACGTTTACCCCACAGTAATTGAAACACGACTGAAGTGAGCGAAGCTTGTAGTGCGCGGAACTCCGCGTACTTGGTGTTACGCGGGCCCCGCCTACTTACGACTTCGATTGTTTTTTGTGTTCTGTGTTTTATACTAACACTAGTGGTTCGCCCCAAACTGAGATCTCGCGAGTCTCTCAAAACACAACAAAAATATTCTTACGGCGACTCTCGCAAAATACGCATTAAATAAGTACTAAACGTGTTTAGTGGTTAAACATAATTTAAGAAGTAGTCAAATCATACAAATACGTAAAAATTAAACATAATTAGTCGCTAAATACGTTTATGGATCGTTGTGCAAGCCTTAATCTTTGACTAATAAAATAGTACCACAAAATGAGCAACCAATTTACTTGACCTACAGTCTCATTCAAACTACAGGTAACAGAAGATCATGTTATTTGGATATACTTTTTTGGAGTACAAATTGCAGTTATTCTGGATTTTAGACTATTGCCTATATTTGGGTCACTTAAGCTACACGCATACCACATTTCAGCACTGTGGGGTCACTGGTGTACCCTGTGAATTTGTCTAAGTTTAGTTATTATAATGGCGAATAACTCAAAAACTATAAAGAATTTACTAAAAATAAAAACGAGATCGAAATGTACTAATAAAGACCTTTCATTTGACGTCCCACTTATTTAGTCGCACCAAAATTGTGCCTTCACTACCTACCTATTTATCAAATTTCACGATGATCGGATCAACGCTTCAAAAGTTGTGCTTGGACAAGCTGATTTGGAGATCTCACTTCGCTCGATTAATAAAGAGGAAAGATTTTTTTGTATTTTTCTAACGAATAAACTCAAAAACTAACCCGTCCGATTTAAAAAATAATTTCACCATTAGAATGCTCCATCATCCGGGAATAACATAGGCTACTTTTTACCCAACTGCGGAGAAAGAGGGTAATGTTTTAATTGAAAAACTACGCGTGCGAAGCTGCGGATTGGTACGATTCCTACACAAACAATAATTTGACATTCACTAGATATCTGAACAGCAGAACTGCCTAAACATATACTTATCGAATTAGTGACACTTTCATTGAAATATTTTATATAATTTAAACTAATCTATACTATACTAATATTATAAAGAGGAAAGATTTGTTTCTTTGTTTGTTTGTATTGAATAGGCTCCGAAACTACTGGACCGATTTAAAAAAAATATTTCACTGTTGGGAAGCTACACTATCCCCGGGTGACATAGGCTACTTTTTACCCAACTGCGGAGAAGGAGGGTAATGTTTTTTATTGAAAAACTACGCGTGCGAAGCTGCGGATTGGTCAGCTAGTATAACATAAAATAGTACAGCATCTTCACATCGTGTGTGCCTCGCTTATGGAAGTAAAGATCTGAGCTACTTTTTAACCGAATTCAAAAAGGAGGAGGTTCTCAATTCGTCGGAATCTTTTTTATGTATGTTCCCCGATTACTCGAAGACGCCTGGACCGATTCGAGAAATTCTTTTTTTGTGCAAAAGGGTAAGTGGTTCATTTGACGCCAAGTCAGGATTTGGTGATGGGATCCCAAAAAAATCGAGAGCAACCCTCAAATTTTATACGGACGCATAATTGTTTTATGTTTTTACCTCAGAACTCCGTCAACCATCATTGATCCACCGATTTGGAAAATTATGTTTTTATTTGAAAGGATACTTTGATATTGATCTCGTAAAAATTTTATCAAAATCAGCTCAGTTCGGTTAAGTCGGTTAAAGTTACTTCTTATCGCGGAAAATCCGTTCGAAACAAAAGCAAGTCAGCTAGTTTTGAATAATAGCTGCTACGAAAAAAATACCTGTTATAAAAAATAAGCTCTACACTATTAAACAATTGTTTAAAACTAGGAATTTCGGCGGAGTATCATACGAACGCTGCGTTTGCGATGTTCTCCTTTCATTGTTTGCCCGATGTTTCGTCGAGTCTAAACAGTCCTTTTTTACCTAACAACACGATGACGTCACGGACGATTATAGCAGTCTATATCAGAGGCTTTGAACCGCGCCACTGGTCCGGAAGGTACCCTATTAATGGAATGTATGAAAATATAAGATAACACTCATGTGCTTCATGGCAAGTATGATTATTGAGCAGAATGAGCCGAGGTTTTTGGTTCAACGAAATTAGACGACTCAGTGAAGGAGAAAAGAGTTTTACCGATGTTTAAATGTGTAAAATCATGTACTTACTGAAAATGAATATTACATTTTTATATCATCATCATACCCAGCCATAGAACGTCCACTGCTAAAACTAGGCCTCCCCTATCTTTATACATATGTATATAAAACTCCGGTGTGCGTGTGTTCGTAATTCTTCTTCTCCTAAGGGGCTTGATTTTTTTTAACACGACCAGGATGACTGGTAGATAATGCTATTAGCATTAAGTCCTCCTAGCACTATTCTATTTTGTGTGAAAGTATTAAATAAATAAATAACATGTGGAGTCACCTGATTGGTGAGCTACAGTTGGACCCGGTAGTTACTTCAGCGAACGAGGTCAAGTGCATTCAACTAGCATAAGTATAATAGATAGATAATTCCTTTATTGCACACCATTAAATATAAACATATAACAGAAAACACAATTCTATACATTTCCAGTATAAGCTGACCGCGCATTTTTGCTTTTCGTAGAATGAGAGGTCAGCTTATACTGGAAATGTATATCTTGATGTGTAGCCGTGTGTACAATGGGCGACCTCATCGCTAAAAGCGATCTCTTCCAGGCAACCTTTGGATGGACAGGATCTATGTGAACAAATAAGGATGGCGGCGTCGTATATCAGATAATATAGAACAAGTTTAAATTACAATTAAATGCATAATATATATATATATATATATATATATATATATATATATATATATATATATATAATATAATCATAAAATTCCATAAATATTAATATTAGGATACATAAAATATTAATTGTCATACCGACATATATAAATATACTAGCTGACCCGGCAAACGTTGTTTTGCCATATAAATAATTGCTATTAAAAAATAAGGGTTGATCGTAGAAGGGTGAAAATTGAGGATTGTATGTATTTTTGTATGTTGTATCATAAAAAAATAGAAATTAAAAATTTTGTCTAAAAAATAAAAATAAAATTTAGGGGTGGACTACCCCTAACATTTAGGGGGATGAAAAATAGATGTTGGCCGATTCTCATAGATACCGGATAAGCACAAAAAATTTCATCAAAATCGGTCAAGCCGTTTCGGAGGAGTATGGCAACGAAAACTGTGACACGAGAATTTTATATATATAGATAAATTATAAAAATGTAGAAATTAATAAATGACCTAGTGAGCGATGGATGACAGATAGTGTTGTCTGACCATGTTTTTAAAGATAGGGAGAGATTTAGCGTGACGAATTGAGACAGGTAGGATAATAGATTACTAGAGCGATCGAGCATGTGCGGTAATTTCAAAATAATAAAGCTCAGAAGGATGTGTCAAGTGGCGTTGGGCCGGCCACGTCTGCCGCATGCCCGAAGATCTATGGGCAAAGATAACAGCTGAATGAGTCCCTAAACGCAATACGCCCATGCGGCAGACCATCACGGAGATGGCGTGACGACGGATAAAATAGAATAGAATAATGCTTTATTGTACACCAGGAATATTTAAAAAACGAATTAATGTTAAATAAAGTACGATGGGCGGCCTTATCGCTGAAATCTAATTCTTCCAGGCACCCTTTGGATGGAAAGTAATGAGCGAAACAGTAATGGACAGCGGTGCACAGAGTATACATACAAATGAAGAGAAATAAAAAAAATATATCTAATAAAAACTGTACTTGTTCAGATCTGTCAACGTCACTTTGAATGAATAGCGAGATGTCACATCACTTTGAAGGATTGACAAGATGTCACATTGACATAACTTCACTGCGTAGAAGCCAGCCACATATATTCCCTCGATAACTTTTGAGTTGTACTTCGCATTTACAATAGAATAAATACGAAATATTGTAAAGATCCTAATTAAACCTTAGATCCTAATTAATATTGAAGAATTAAACAATTTATCAGTGTGTGTTACCAGTGATGACATATGGAACCGAGACGTGGTCCTTCACTATTGGCCTTATGAATAAGCTCAGAGTCGCTCAACGAGCTATGGAGAGGGCTATGCTCGGGGTTTCTCTACGGGATCGAATCAGAAATGAGGAGATACGTAAGAGAACTCAAGTCACCGACATAGCTCGACGGATTAGCACGTTGAAGTGGCAATGGGCAGGCCATATAGCGCGCGGAACAGATGGCCGATGGGGCCGGAAAGTTCTCGAATGGAGGCCACGGACCGGCAAGCGCAGCGTAGGACGTCCACCTACAAGATGGACAGACGACTTGGTAAGAACCGCAGGTCGGCGTTGGATGCAGGCCGCTTCCAACCGCAGTTCCTGGAGATCAATGAGGGAGGCCTTTGTCCAGCAGTGGTCGTCCTACGGCTGATATGATGATGATGATGAAACAATTAATTTTCGAATCGTCGACGTTCCTGCCCAAACAGTACTTATAATCCTAATACATAAATAAATACCTAAAGATAGACTACGGGTGTGCATTTAATACGTCACCGGAAAATAACAAGAATTGTAAGTTGATCATTTTTCGAGGTAGTTAATCAACTTTCGGAAAATCATAAACGGCAGTTGAAATGTATTATTTAACATATGTATTGATTAATTTACGGCGTCTTGCAGTTAAGTGATCCGACGTAGGCGAGGTGTACGCTAATTGGTTGAATGACACTAACCTTTTTTATTTTTTTACGTGAGGAAATCCGTCATGGATACCTACCGCCTTGGGGTGGTGGTGGCGGAAGGTTATGTCACTCTTCCTGACTCTTCATCACGGGGTTCCTTCTGAACACCTTTGGTCGAGGCTGTGGGTACGCTTTGCATTCTTCCATGGCTTCAACGGTGTTGGCTCCTTGCGAGTCCCATCTGGTTCCAATTTCGTCGCCTTATCTCTGGTGTGAGAAGTGCGCGTCACCTCTACGCACGCCACCTCTAGGCTTTGCGTTAGCGGGTAACGGACACTCCACAGTGTCGTCGCCCAAGCCTTTATTATGGGGGACGGATATCGTGGAGGTTTCTCCTCCTGACTCTCTTTATACGAATGGGATTGGTACTTCGGATTTTTCTATCCCTCTCCGCAGCCTCCTTGGTGGTTAAAACGACCTCGCAAAAGGTCACTATGGCTTTCCAGGCTCCCTCACTCCCGACCATAGCCTTGATTAAAGCTGGGAGTGAAAGATATGTACCTGTCACATGTCATGACGAGTTGCTGACGTGAAGTTTACCAAGCTGGGCTTACCTCCAACGTATGCTGCACCGTATCAACAATGTTGTCACAATGGTGACATGCGCAAGTCGGCTCCCTTCAAATTTGACATAGGTACTTCGAAAAACAGCCGTGTCCCGATAGCACCTGCGTATGACACTAACCTAACCACCTAACTAATGCCATCGTATTATGTTACGGGTGATAGCGTACCGTTAAAATGTACACTGAGCATCGATTGACACATTCGTGTATGGTTCGACTTGTGGCAAAACCGTTAATTATAAAATTACTGCCAGGCACCGTAAGTTCATCAATTAGCTAAAATTTATTGTGTTAAATAATACATTTCAACTGCCGTTTATGATTTTCCGAAAGTTGTATAACTACCTCGGAAATTGATCAACTTACGATTCTTGTTATTTTCCGGTGATAAATACAAACAAGGTGCGTATTTAAGTACTTCACATACCTACACTCAATCCCCGAGAGCAGTGCAAGCTCATTGCGTCCGTGACGACACTATTTGGGGTCAGAAGAATACCAGCGTTCAGTAACTAGGTACTTAGCCTGTCTGCTTAACACGTGCTGAAGTGACGCCATTTTGGCGCGACACCTAGTACTGATTAGGATAACTTGATCAATGATGCGTTTTTTTCATACTACATGGAAATGGGTACATTCTTATGGCCCACCTGATGTTAAGTAGTAACCATCGCCTATAACAGAGAATTGCCTCGTAGGTCACACGTTAGCAATCTGCTACATGGTGCACTGTCCTCCGTCTATCAACTTGAGGCATACATGTGCCTGTAATTTCACCGGTAACCATACCTTTCAAACTGAAACACAGGAATGCCGCTTGGCGGCAGAAATAGGTATGGTGGTAGTGCTTCCTCGGGCGAGCCCTTTCACAAGGAACTGTACTACTCTTCATTGCGTGGGATATTTCTGTTAAAAATTTGTTTTTACTAATTGCTTTGTAATTTCCGAGTTCTAGCATTTTATTTATATACTTACTCATATATGTAGGTATGTTTTTTTACATACTTACTTTGAGCCCGAGGTTGGGTTTGCGCAGTCCTATGGGTAGGTCACCATTTTCCTTTATGCTTTTATTTTATCTCGTGTCAAATAAATGTTTCAATTTCTTTTTCTTTTCGTGTATTATATGTGATAAGACTCGCTAGGGGCCGGAAAAAATGGCGTAATTAAGAGGAGGCCTATACCCAACAGTGGGTGCAGACGGGCCGAGATGATGATGATAATGATTTATATTTCTATTTAAATACCCAGACCTATACCAAATATTTGCAGACTTACCGCTAAATGCGATCTCTCCAGGTTACATTTTTGTGGACAGATCTGTTAAATCTGTCCATCATTATGTCATCAAGGCTGCCTAGCAGTCAGAAGTGAACAATTTCATACTAACAATGTAATTCCGAAAATACGTTCTCTTTGTAACAGAAACCATTAGAATGTTTCCGAACTAACGTTAAAAGAAAAGCGCTTCTTTAGTGCAGAAACCTTTCAGGTTTTCAGTGCACTTTCAGTGAAATGGATGAAATAGAGACCTCTTAATAAGAGCTGGATGGATGTTCTCTTTGTAGCTGTGTATTGTAAATATATAAAATTAAAAATACAAGAAACATATTCTATTTAGCAACAAAATATTTTTCTCCAGACTACGCAAAGGTTAACTGGACGAGAATGCTTGCTAGCATTAAGTTCGCCTATGTATATGTATTTTTGTGCAATGAAGAATTTACAATCAATCAATCAAAAAGCACACAAATTAAACTATAAAATCTTGTTCTTGTATGTAATTTAACCTACAAATATTGTTTGTCTTCTTTCATAAGCATGCACTTTATGCCCATATAATTTGTCAACCCAATCTGTGGACACCTTGGCTGATTATACATAAAGAACCTCATTTAGTATTAGCATTAAGTAACCTAATTGTATAATTGTTTGTTGTCCTTAATAAAGAAAAATAAAAATATAACAAAAATATAAGCCAATATTTTTTTAAATTATATTTTTTTATATGAACTCAATGTTTAACTCTTTTGTATAAAATATACAACGAAAAATACTAAAACTGCAAACAATAGAAATGCATAATGGCTGGTTGCAGCTTTGACTTAGAAGCTTGATTTTTTACAGCTCCGAGGGACTGTAGACCTGCGTATTTGATATTAATTTCAACTTGATACCTCCACGCGTTCCTGAGAACAAGGGTCTTGGCAGACAGACCACGAAGTGATCCTACCAGAGTTCGCTTTTTATGGAGGTACGGAACCCTAAAAATCTAAAACAGCCATCTATTTTATTCATCTATATGTATAAACTTTATACATAGTACGTGTTTAGTTATGTACGACATTAAAAACATGAGTAGGGTTAATGACTATTATTGTTGTATTTCAAATTCATTACCATTTTAACAATCCTTATACCAAGTTCTAAAATATAAATGAAACATCCTGTATAAAATAGTTAAACGAAATTAACATTAATTCATCATGTAAGTAGGTACCTGTTATACTGACTAGACTGCATCGTCGCAAAGACGCCGCCGATTTACATTAAAAATTGTTTATTGGAAATGTATCGATTACTGGATAAATAATCAAGGTATTAAACCCACCTCTAAAATCAGTTAATACTATTCCAGATGTACATTTTAAATTAACATCGTACATAACGAAACAGGTTGTACAGATAAGTCACACAAGAACGGTTGCTCTGAAAATCTATGGGGACATTTCAGCCGGAGGACGTCCACTGGTTTACATAGGCCGTTCACTAGTGGACAAACCAGCTGAAATGTTGATGATAATGATAAACTTTATACATATTAATGTTTCTTCAATCATCTAGTTAAATAGCTATTGAGTATAATACATATATTGAAGTGTGAAGCGATCGCATCAGTCGTTTCCACTCTGCCGCGCCCGCTTCGGGAATTGGATTATGCTTTGCATCAAATATTCGAATGTTTCAATCACCCTCCGATTTGCATGTTTTATTAACGTCTGTTTTGGTGAGTTGGATAGATTGGTAGAATTTCCTCAAGGCGATTTCAATTTTGATGTAAACTGTATAACTTTCCGTTAAAGCTATTTTGGCGTAAACACAATATGTAATTTTTTTTTATCTAGCCTACATTTTCCCACTGCTGGGCAAAGGCCTCCCCCAACTCCTTCCACCTATCGCGATCCTTGGCAGATTCCCACCACTTCTATATGTAATTATAATAATAATAATAAATATTGCTGGACATTTCACACAGCGCTATCCAGTCCCAAACTAAGCAGAGCTTGTACTATGGGAACCAGATAACTGATAAAATACTTACATACATTTTTTTTGTAAATTTACAATTATAATACATAGAGAAACAACCAGACCCGGAACAAATGTCTGTAGATCATGCAAACATTTATTCCGCGGCGGGAATCGAACCCACTACCTCCTGCGTCTCAGCCGACTATTCGCCCACTGCACCGCGGAGTTCGTCGTATGAGCCAGTGACCAACTCTGGTATCAAACTTTTAAAGCCACCCTAACGGCTCGAATACACCAAATCCGTCATCGGCCGTAGTATGCTCGGACGTTGACGGCCGAACTCGGCCGACCAAATCAGATGTAAGTGAAATAAAGAGAGCGCGTACACTATTACCACCGGAATCGTCCCGGTTCTTGTGTACGCACTCTCTTATACTACGTATTCGTGTATTCGAGCCGTAAGGCCTCCGGCACGGCTCTCTTTTTTATAGCTTTTCATATTTGATTGATCGAGCGAAGCGAGATCTCTTCGCAAATCGGCGTTGTATGTATGTATGTTTGTCTGAGGATAACTTTCGAAGCGTTGATCCGATCATCGTGAAATTTAATACATAGGTACAATTTAGTGATGGCACAATTTTGGTGTAACTAAATGAGCTAAAAATGTTGGGGGGTTGTCGAGATATTGGGGTTCAAGAGGCGTAAATAGAAATGAAAATGAGGCTAACTGGTCAAATGGGACGTCAAATGAAAGGTATTCATTAGTACATTTAGACTCCGTTTTTATGTTTCGTAAATTCTTTATGGTTTTTGAGTTATTAGCCATAATAAAAACTAAACTTTGACAAAATTCACAGGGTACACCAGTGACCCCACAGGGTTTGTAACTTAGTATGCGTGTAGCTTAAGTGACACAAGTATAGGCAAAAGTCTGAAATCCAGAATAACTGCAATTTGTACCCCAAAAAAAATACATCACATGAACTCTCGTTACCTGTAATTTTAATGAAACTGTAGGTCAAGTTAGTTGTTTATTCATTTTGTGCCACTATTTTGATAGTCAAAGATTACAAATAATATTTTTTTTGTTTTAAGGGGAGGCCGGAGGGGAATCGCGCATACAATACGTACTACCAAGATCATTTCTAATCGGAACATATTTCTACCTTAATTAGGTATTATTTTAATTGGAATAGTATTTATCCAAGTTCCCAACCATATATTAAATTAAAATACTTACCTAAAATGAAATAGAAGCGTATCGCATTCTGCATGTTTTTACGTCATAAAAGACCTGTTTTCAACCTAATTGTTTCGTATTAAAAACAACAACATCTTACGTATCCTAGTCATGGGAACATAGATTATATCGTCTAGTTACAGAATAACAACACAATGAGGAAAATACAAGTTCTCAGTCATAATTTTTAGTATTACGGAACACGGTCAAAATCTAATCAAATTTAGAATCGTTCTATTGCTATCACTGTCGCTCTGCGTGGCTTAACTACGTCACTAAACAGGGATAGCGATATTCAGGCCGAAGTTTTTGACGCGGCCGAATTGAAGTTGCGCTCGGGGTTCGCCGGCTTCTTAATCGGAGATTCGCGAGATCTCAATTCGGGGCGAACCACTAGTATATTTAATATTATCATTTTTATCTTAGAATTTTGCACGCCTGGATGAGGCAGAATGTAAATTAATCTTAATTTATAATTGGCATACGAACTATTGTACATGCATTCATGCAAATAAATGATTATTATTATGATGTCACGTTACGTTAAGTAAGATGTCTGACCTCCACGAACTACTAAGCACGGAACTACTTCTTAATTCCACTCCCAGTTCCTATAAAATTATCATCCATCATTGGAGCCGTAGGACTTCCACAACATAGACCTCCGTCATGGATTTCCAAAAAATGGAAATGTCCCTTGTCCCTTTCTATGAAAATTTTCAGTATGTTTAAAAACAAAATATTTATTTGTTTCTGAAAAGTAGCGATAATCATAAAAGCGACATTGAAAAGAACAACCAGCCTTCTTGCCTGTCTTTCCTGTCTTAGTCGCGGAGGAACAGGCATTAAAATTGACGTTTTCAAGTGATCCTTGTTATTTTAATTAATAATTTTTAAAGTAAAACTTCTTTACGCACGCTTGACTTGGGGAGTAAGCTTAGAAAAGTGCGAACGGAAGATGAGAGGGTTAGTGAAGATAGAAAGAGAGAGAGTTACGTTTCGAATATTTTTAACGTTAATGTGCGAGTGCGAGTTGCGTCAGTCCAGAATGAACATAGACTGATCGACCTACAATTTTGTCACACAATTTTGTATTTGAACAATTTTATAAATTAATATTTTGAAAAGAAGTTTTACTTCAGTCGTGTGGTCTAAAACACACTCGTTTTTAATTTTTCATCACCATCATCGTCAGCCCTTCTCACCTTCCATCCGTCTCTGTCCTGCGATGTTTTTTTAATTTTAATTTTTGTAAAATTCAGGTGTACTAATCCACTTAGTACACCTGAATTTTACAATAATTAAAATCCCTTATATCAGAACAAACACTTTTGTGTTTTTACTGACGACCTCGATCTACTTTTATTGACGACCTCCGTGGCGCAGTGGGCGAATAGCCGGCTGAGACGCAGGAGGTAGCGGGTTCGATTCCCGCCGCGGAATAAATGTTTGCATGATCACAGATATTTGTTCCGGGTCTGGTTGTTTCTCTATATATTATAAGTATGCATTTACAAACAAAAGTATATAAGTATTCTATCAGTTATCTGGTTCCCATAATACAAGCTCTGCTTAGTTTGGGGCTAGATAGCTCTGTGTGAAATGTCCATCAATATTTATTTATTATTTATTTACTTTATTGTAACTATATTCATGTCACTGCAGCTCATCCTTATGATGGCTGAAAAGATCACAGAGTTTGCATACAGAACTATTAGTTCAACTCCATGCATCTAGAAAACAATGAGCCCTAGTTTTTAAACTATTCGGCCAGATACCTAGTTTTAACTAGGCGTTGAACTGTGAACGGTAGGTCACTATTGAAATAACCCAATCACGAGATAGGACCGCACGGCTCAGTGGAGTGGAAATAGTACTAATGCGCTCGAGTATTCCTGCTATTCAACTAGGAAATTCTTTTCAACTATTGATCGTAGAGGTACATACTAGCAAGTTATATTGATAATGGCTCCGAGGCTAAGTCGGCGCATAGCCGGCTGAGATTCAATCGATACATGTAACGATATCGAAAAATAATGAAAATTTATGCATGAATTATCATGACATTCAAATTAAAGCAATTGACGTAGTAACATTTTTAGGTAGAAGTATTGACATGTTCTTGAACTGGAAAAATGAATTGACATCTATAGAAAGTTATATAAGCTCGGCATGTTATGCAATCAGAAGCCTTCGGGATGAAGTTACACTAGTACAATTAAAACTAGTATATTACGCGTTAGTAGGATCGAAACTTCGTTACAGAATAATGTTTTGGGGGAACAGCTATGATTACAACATTAACTCAGCGTTCATTATACAATAAAGAGCTATAAGGACCATGGTACGCATACCGCAAACAGACTCATGCAAAGATCACTTCATTACACTTGGCCTACTCACTGTCCCTTGTTTATACATCTTCTTACAGATCTAGTAAAACACCTAAATAGACTTAAAACTAAAGAAGAAAGTGCAGTCAGAAGAAGAAAAGATTTAAATAATGACTTTGTTCCTAGACTGAGAATTGCAGAACATAGTGTTCATCACCAGGGTGTAAAGCTATATAATAACTTGCCTGTCGTCTTTAAAACCATCTACAGCACATTTGAATTCAAAACTAAACTTAAGCAGTTTTTGTTGAAAAAGTGTTTTTACTCCATTGACGAATTATGTAAGGACAAGTCTCTAATTACCTGACGCAAAACTTTTATTTATTATGTACTATTATTTGTACCTAATGCTAGGTATCATTTTGTAATTTTGACATGTTATGATATTTATATTGTATTTGATATTTTTTTTATTTTTTTATTTGACATTAAGCATTATCACTTATCTTAAGATCTGACATGATATTTAATTATCATGTAAATAATAACGTTCCATTCTTACCATTTTCATTCATTCATCTTTTAGAATGAATTTCTTACATACATATTTTTTTATATTATATTTTTATATATTTTTTTATATTTTTTTACTGTACCAAATATTCCGACACATTATGTATTGTTTGCGAATAAATGAAACTGAAACTGTAAATTATTTGTGGTAATTTTCCCTAGTTTCCTTATCTGTGCACTACCTACACATCTTCATCCGCAATACACAAAGGTTATCAGGAAGAGAATGCGTTTTAGCATTAAGTTCGCCTTTATACTATTTTTATAAGTATTTTCAATCAACCAGCCAATCAAAAGTCTACTACTTTTGATACTACTAATTTAATTACTGATTTAAACGGGTATTTATCCTTTTTTATTTGTTATTCCGACGTTTCGATTGTGTTGCAACAGCCGTGGTCGCGGGCAGACGGCTGTCTGCCGTCTGTCTGTCTGTCTGACAAATAAAAAAGGTGCATACGCGATAAATACCCATTTAAATCAGCAATTATGTACACACGGCTACACATCAACCTATACATTTCCAGTATAAGCTGATCTCTCATTCTACGAAAAGTCTACATAATGCGAGGTCAGCTTATACTGGAAATGTATAGCTTGATGTGTAGCCGTGTGTACAGTGATCGCGAATGTTTAAAAAATACTACTACTATTTTACTCCACATTCGATTTTATTTTGTATTGACTTTTCTAATTTTATTTTCTTATGCGTGTGTTGATTGATAACATTTTTCATAACGTTAGATATTCACATAATTTAAATGTAATTTACACAATAATATATATTTACACACCATCTGTATGGTAGAATATATAAGGATCAACCAAATGCAACATCGAAAGAAAGGTACCTACATATATTCGGGCAAATAAACGTTCTGAATTCTGATTTCCAAAAAAAAATACGTTAAATCTCTACCTTCTCATACATTGTGGAGTATTGTCTGAGCGACAAAAGAGTGAATTCAAATTCCCAGACAGTTTTCTTGCTTTCCCAGAGCGGTGCACTGAAAATATAATGTCCACGTATGGGTCCCGAAATCCTCGTAAATATACCAGAATATGAAAGAATTCCTTTTGTTTACTTATCTAAAAGAAACCTTTGAACGGTTATTGAAACTATCTAGTTCCTATGCAATCATCTGTGGAGTTATTGCAAGCATCATGCCGTTGTGACTATGAGACTGTCTGTGGTGTGATGTGACTTGTGCTTCGTAAAATGTAAATGTTTCTATCGGGATTCTAGTTGAACCCTGCTATCGGAAAAGTTGTTACTTTTTGTAGTCTATACACAAGATGCTGCAGAAGTTCATGTCTTAAAATAAAGAAAAACTCCAAGATAGAGAGTAGTAGAGTTCCTTGTGAAAGGGGCGAACGCTTTACCACCACCATTACTGCCGCCAAGCAGCATTGCTGTCTTTAGTTTGAAGAGTTGCCGGAAGAAGGGTCATTCAAATTACAGGTAACGGGAGTTCATGTCTTTTAGTTATACTTTTTTTGGGTACAAATTGAAGTTATTCTGGATTTCAGACTTTTCCCTATATTTGTGTCACTAAAGCTACACGCATACCAAATTTCAGCGCTGTGATGCACCCTGTGAATTTTGTCAAAGTTCAGTTTTTATTATGGCTAATAACTTAAAAACTGCAAGATTTAAACTAATGATAATAACGAGGTCTAAATGTACTCATAAAGACCTTTTATTAGATGTATCATTTTGTTTTTTTTTTACCCTCTCTTGAACCCCAATATCTCAACAACCCCCTCACATTTTTAGCTCATTTAGTCACACCAGAATTGTGCCGTCGCTAACTACCTATATACCAAATTTCTATAAAAACTTCGAAAGTTATCCTCGGACAAACATACATACATACCTACATACATACAACGCCGGTTTGCCCAAGTTGATTTGGAGATCTCGCTGCGCTTGACCAATAAAGAACAAATTGCACTGAGATGACAAATTTAAAGTAAGCAGTATGTACCTGTATTCCAGTATGGGATCATTGTATGTGTTTGTTTTATTTTGTTTTATCCAACATTTTCCCTTTTAAATGTAAAACGCCAAGTTTTCAGCGCGTAAACAGATACACCGCGCCAAGTTCGAATCCCGGTGATTTATCAGGATATGCCATGTATCTGGATTTAGTGTTTTAAACATTGACAAATACGGTTTTAGATAGCAAGGATTATAGATGCATTTATTGCTTTTTGTTTGAACCGACTTGGGGCGGTACACATCTATCATCATCATCATCATTATCATATCAGCCGTAGGACGTTCACTGCTGGACAAAGGCCTCCCTCATCGATCTCCAGGAACTGCGGTTGGAAGCGGCCTGCATCCAACGCCGACCTGCGGTTCTTACCAAGCCGTCTGCCCATCTTGTAGGTGGACGTCCTACGCTGCGCTTGCCGGTCCGTGGCCTCCATTCGAGAACTTTCCGGCCCCACACACACATCTATCAATAGAAGATAATTTGAATAAGTGTTCAATGCCGATGTTCGATGTTGATACTACAGCGGCACTATGTTGTGTTGTGTGTTACAACTTTTGTGGGTAGTCAATTTTTTATAGTTAATTCAGAGTTTCTGATAACTATGTATTTACCTACCATTAAATTTTCTCAATTCCCAAGCACAATAACGTTTACATTTTTAAGTAGGCATGTTTCACATGTTAGGTTTGTTGAAAAAATAAATATTCTTTGACCGTATAAAATTCATACGCCTCGATGCAGGTTCCTATATCTGTCGGTAAACAGCGACGACTCGATTCTCCTTACAAACGTGTCAAAAGTCTGACACTAGTTTGAAACTTTTCAAGAAGATACGAGTCGTAGTCGGTTACTGACGGATATAGGAACCCGCCATAACTGGATGAAGGATGTTGCCACTGTTGTACCTGGGATAGGTTTGTAGATGGAGTAGACTTGCCCAGGCATCTATATCATCATTTTAGCCTAGTCAGCCTTAATCTGCAAGAAATATATGAACAAAACCGACGTTTCATGCTGCACAAATACGGCCAACTTTGACATCCTATCACCAAAAACCTTTTTACTATTATTTTGAATGTATAGAAAAAGTCTGCGACGGAAGCTTATTCCAAATCTTGCAGTCTACTGCGTAGAAACTTATCCAGGCTGATCTAACGTATCTGGACTAGTTTTGAACTGCTTGTTTCCTGTGACGACACGGTGACGTCGACACGACACCATTCCGGTTAATTTCCGTGGCGGAACCCAGGGAAATTCAGTTTCGGGACTCCCGAAATACTGGGGGAATTCTAGTTAGCATATGAAACGATCAAAAAAGAGTGTTCCAAAAACCAGTCGCAAGTTAGAACCAATATATCGCTAACCAAAGGATACACGAGGATTGCATAATCAACGCCAAAGTCGACTAAGTTGCAAACAGTCCCAATAGCCAATGGCCGCTTGGTCAATGGGCACCGTTCATTGGACAGGTAGATCATTGGCTCATAAACTATCTACACATCGTTCGATGGGTGCATCAGTTAGCAAAAATGCGGCACCGCGTCCATCTTTTCAATTCGTTCATACATTTTGTATGAAGACACTAGAAACTGAAAAAAACAATAAACATTCACGTTTTTTATATACCGTGAACATGGCACACAACTGCAAGATACACAAATATGTAACTACAACCTCAGAATACAGAAAAAACATTTTTTTCTGTATTCTGAGACAACCTCTCTAACCAACCTAATAAATCATAGTAAATATTCCGTTATTACTGACATTTAGGGTAATTTCTGTCCAGGGTTGAATTGTTCTAGGCCGGAAATGGGTAGCGCGCCTCAGCTCTGTGTGCAAGCTTTTTGCGGCTGTTGGGCGACACTTTGTCGTTTTTTCCGAGGTTCTTTTGTTTTTGGGTCGTTTTGGGGTTTTGTTGGCACTCAAATTGTGTACAACGTTAACTCAGGACAAATAGTTACAATCCATAAAAGAGTGTTCGTTTGAAAATATATTTTGATCTAGCTCTTGAACTTTGTATCGCTGATGATAAAAAAATCATATCATTAGGTTGTAAAGTATGGAAATAAGGATGGGAGGCTTTTGCCCTGAAGTGGGATAAAATAGACTATAGAGTAAAATAGTGAGCTAGGTAGAGATAATTAAAGTCTCAAATACTGCAAGTCTCGACTAAGATTGAAAAGTTCTATTGCCTACCTTACTAAACTTTATTAAGCGCTTTTGTGTTTGGGAAGGCTCGATCTTGTCTATCTTGGCTATAACAGCAGTTAAGTTTTACTGGTGGTAGAGCTTTTGCGAACGGGCTCGAGGAAGTGGGCACCACCGCCTTACCTTTATCTGCCGCCAAATAGCAGTACTTGTGCTGCTGTGTTCCGGTTAGATGGTAATGGTATGTTCCTGTAATTACTGGCACATAGGCATAACAGCTAAGTCCTATAGTATAGCAACGTATTTTTATTTATAGTGTTATCCGAACACATGCGGAAAATTCCAAGATTTTTAAAATCGTCTCAAAAATTTCAAGCCTAGCCGGGACTTGAACCCGCGACCTTCCTTTTGATACGAGGACGTACTACCATCTGTGCAACCAGGCAATTCACGTCTAAATCGAAATTAGTGAGATGATTCAGAATTACGACTAAAGCACCGTTAGCTCCATCTACAGGATAACTTATATAGTTATTTGTACCTGCTCAATGCCAAACGTTGCAGTTCAGTACATTGACAAGAGATGTCACGTTGCTTATTTCAAATAGTATTTTTATTTATAGTGTTATCCGAACACATGCGGAAAATTCCAAGATTTTTAAAATCATAACAAAAATTTCAAGCCTAGACGGGACTTGAACCCGCGACCTTCCTCTTGATACGAGGACGCACTACCATCTGTGCAACCAGGCAATTTACGTCTAGGTCGAAATTAGTGAGATGATTCAGAATTACGACTAAAGCGCCGTTAGCTCCGTATAGCAACGTATCCACATAGAGATCAAGACAACATACTAGCTTGTTTTGAATTCTATGTGGATATCCATGGGCTGCAGTAGCCACTTAACATCTGGTGGACTGCATGCGCGTTTCCCATATAAGTTGTATAAAAAAAAGTCTTGTTGAGGCCTTAGGGCGACCTATACCTAAACTTCATACTACTATTATTTTAGTATTGAGTATTTATTTATGTTCACTTACATCTATTTTAACAGGATTAACCTAATACCATATAACGTAGAAACATAATTTCTAAAGTTTACTCAAATAACAAATAATTACTTTACTACACTAACAGGTAATTAAACGAATTAATACTGATACAATTTACAGACATTATATAAACAATGTGGCCTTAACGAATTCATTCAGAGAAACGCGTAACACATGTTCTCCGCAACTAGATTGAGCGTGTGTATAGTACGCGTCAGAAGCGCCTTGTCTAGAGCAAGTCGGTTGTGCCTCTAGAGATTTTGTATCATTGACGAAAAGAAGCTCAATTATCGTCGAGCGGAGGACTTCAGAAATGAAATAAAATTAAATCAATTTGTTTGCTAAAACACGGTATAATACATTGTATAGTTATGTATAAGTGATTCGGGGGGCTTATAAACTTCGATATTGTTAAGTTTTGTTTAAGCAACATAGCGATAATCATAATTTTAATACTAGAAATAAAGATAAACTCGCTGTTGCCCCTTGTAGACTCCATAAAGTTAGTAAATCGTTTAAATGACAAGGTGTTCGCTTTTGTAACAAACTCCCAAGTGATGTACAAAAATTGACAATTAACAAATTTAAAAACTCAATTAAATAAAATCTTTATAAAAAAACCTACTATAAAATATCGGATTATTTAGATGATAGAGAAGCTTGGGATTGAAATTGCTCCAACTCGTTCAAAATGTTACAATTTAGACGTAATTTATTTTCTGTATTGTTATGTATTCTAAAAGGATCATTAAAAAACAACCAGCCTTGTTTCTTGCCTTTCTTTCCTGGCTTGGTCGCGAAGGAACTGGCAGTAAAATTGACGTTTCAAAGTGATCCTTGTGATTTTAATAAATAAAAGATTTTGACTTTGATTATGCAGGGGTCTAAGTTTTCAAAATGATTCAAATACGAAATATTTAGCTTCAGAATTATCTAAAATATATGCAATGTGTCCACTTAACTAATAACAGAGATAATTCTGTTGTCACAAACTAAACTACATTTCGGATTGATATCACTACACAGATGTATTAACTGTTGTATTTGCAGATATTGTACATGTTACGTTGTAGCAGGTATGCCTTCAGTACTGCGAGGGAGATATTCATCATCATCATCAGCCGGAAGACGTCCACTGCTGAACATAGGCCTCCCCCTTAGATCGCCACAACGAGCGGTTGGTAGCCGTTTTGCGCCCAACGGCTCCCCGCGATTCTTACTAGATCGTCGGTCCACCTTGTGGGGGCCGGCCTACGCTGCGTCTTCCAGTCCGTGGTCACCACTCGAGAACCTTTCTTCCCCAACGGTTATCGGTTCTACGAGGGAGATATTATCCCCAAATAATAAATTGTAGGCAGGTGTACTTGTGTAAATTATAAGGTATTATGTATATTTTTACGTGTGTATGTAAGTACTTAATGGGTTTGTGTATGTAAGTGTATGTACATAATAGGTTTGTGTTTGTTAGTGATATTATTTCATAGTTAGTTATTTTTATTGTACCTGTGCAGTTAACTTTGAACATGTCAGTATTTTCATTTTCTTGTGTATTAGGTATAACGATTTGGTTTCTAGTAAACTGTTGTGTTATTTCTAAGTTAATAAATAAACAGAGTCACAATTATCATTTTAGTACGGTCAAAATAATTTTGGTTTAGGTAGTGCCAACGCACTGGATAGAGAAGCGTAGGACGGCCCCCACTATGAAGAATGATCTGATAAAGGCTGGAAGCCGTTTGGTGCAGGCCGCGCAAGATCGGTAGCTCTTGTGCAGCTTACAGGTGGGACGCCTGTATTCAGCAGTTAACCTTCTATACCAGGGTTGGCGAACCAATGGCACGCGTGGCATTGATGGCACGCGGCACAATATTTTGGACACGCCACCGATCAAAAAGTGCACCAAGTATTAATTAAAGGAGAGTGAAAAATGAATTTCATTGAAATCTGTCGACCCGTTCGGAGGAGTGCGACCACTAAAACCGTGACACGAGATTTTTATAAGATATTACATTTCTCTTTTAATCTGCAACAACAGAAGTCACACTAATGTTACTTTTTGAAGCAAAACTTCTTTACGGACGTTTGACTTGGGAAGTAAGCTGGTGAATGCGTTACGAAAAGTGCGAACGGAAGTTGAGAGGGAGATATAAGTTAGTGAAGATAGAACGAGAGAGTTACGTTTCGTATATTTTTAAATGTTTATGTGCGAGTGCGAGTTGCGTCTGTCTAGAATAAATATAGACTGATCGACCTACAGACGTGTGGACAATTTTGTAATCATCATCTTCATCATACATCCATAGATCATATGACAAAGCTGCTGATAAAACACATTTGATTCACCCAAACTGGCTACTTAAAGGTGAGTATAGACTACAACATTTTCTCGAGCATTTCTGTGTAATGTAACGTTATTACGAATGGTACAATACAGGCAAAAGTTTAGTTTCCAAAGCATTTCCATGTAATGTAACGTTCCTGCGAATGCTCGGCGTTGGTATGTTACGGGTAAATGCTTTTTTTCCCTATCCCACGACATGTTAAATAGGAAATAGATAATAAGTATAATTAACGAGCTAATACAATGCACGTGTAAAATCACCGTGTGAACTTGAACAACAAAAGACCGCGCGGACCGCGTGCGTCGTTCGTCCCTCTTCCTCCGCGTCACCCCGCACCCGCGCATCGCCCGCACTCGTGCAAAGGCTCGATGAAATGTTACACCAATACGCTCGACGAAATGCTCACCAATATGTTCATTGGTTTGTACAATACAACTGTATGTGTATATAACTGTATGGCTGTAACAAAGAGGCGAGCGTGCTCGACGTTTAGGATGATACACTAGAAAGTATCTCAGAGCGGCTCGTTGTTCTGTTACAAGTAAATGTTGTAGTCTATACTCACCTTACGGCTCATATGAACAAACTTCATTAATGCAGGAGCGTCATTTACGAGTACATTTGATGTAAACATGGAACCCACTGCTTACGCTTCCAATTACAATCTAAACAATGCGGCCGGCCCCGGGCCCGCATCACATGCCTTTAATTACACAAATTAGGTATGCCAACAATTATCCCCAATAATTAGGGTTGCCAGTACAATTCGTAGAATTTACACTGATGGATTTAATTTATAGGGGTGGTAATCGGTGCCCTTTTACTTCGGTATTGTCTGCGGCCGAGAAACAGAGTTACTGATGGCTTAATACGAATATTTACGCTAAATTTAGGCAAGAAGGTAGTAATAGGATATTGGCGTAAGTATAAGAACGTCGGACCCAAGCCCATGCATAAAAAACAATCATACTCATACTCATTTATTCAAACCGTAGGGACACAATAGAACACTTGATTACGTCAATACTAGTACTTAATTAATTACATAGGCTTTAACTAAGTAGCTCATTGCACCATAATTTTGGAGGTGCCAGGAACGGATAAGCATTTCGTATACATGTATGCATCTTAATACTGATTAATAATTTAATTTCACTCTTTAATGACTTATGGCATTTTGTTTTGGGGTACAGCTGCAGATGCCAATAGAGTATTTTTACTTCAAAAACGGGCAATCCGTTATATTTTGAGTATGGGGTACATTGATTCATGTCGGGAAAAGTTTAGGGATCTAGGTATTATGACAATGACCGGAGAGTTTATACTACAGAATGTTCTATATGTAAGAGAAAACATTGATAAAATGTCTGGAAATAAAGATGTACATAATTATAACACTCGAAATCGAAATCGTCTTGTCTTACCTAAAACAAGGTTAGCCAAAATTTCAAAGAGCTACTACTGTACAGCAATTAAATTGTACAATAAAATACCGCACAATGTAATATGTATGTCAGATACTTCATTTAAATCATTGATAAAAAGACATCTTATTTGTAAAAGTTACTATAAGTTGGACGAAGCTTCTGCTGATAAAACAATATTTAAATTTGATGAATCATAGTGATTACCTGACATATATTAATTTATTATTTTTTATTCTCATTATTATTTACAATTTGACGATGCTATTGCAGACCTTATTTTAAGTTGTTATTATTTAGAACTGTTTCATTTTTTTATAAAAAATTATTAACTATAGGTACCTTTGTGTGTCTATGGATTATGTCATTACGTAACATATTTTAACTGTTTTATCTGACTTGAATTGCACATGTAATTTGTCGAAGGATATGAATAAATGAAAATGAAAAAAAAAAATGTAAGTAGGTACCTAATGTTGGTACTTAAAATTACTACTTAAGGTACTAAAACATTTGAACAAAAATGGTCACAAGTAAGAAATCATGACATTTTAGCGTATAACATTTTTTGATTGGAGATAGTCAAGCGCTTGACCTCTACCTCACCTGATGGTAAGTGATGGTGTGGTTGAAGATGGAGCACGCTTGTCTAGAAAGAACCTTTTCACTCTGGAGTTAAAGACTCCGAGATTATAGTGGTCAAGAAAGCAGACGCCGGAAGTGAGTTCCACTCCTTACTCGTACTAACAATGATTGTTGAAGCGAATCGTTTGGTACGGCAAGGTGGTATACCGACCAGGTATGGGTGGTACTTTTCGATACGTCTGCTTGTCTGCGACAACCCGCGGCCTCCTTGTGATACCAACGAAACTTGAGTGCTAAAATAAGATTCAAATAGCATCCGCGTACTAAAATAATATGCTGTCAAGTCGCAGCATCGGCTCTAAGAAGCTCGTTAACGGCGCACATAGGGGTTTTTTGCTGATCTAACCAATCAAAATTATTTATTTAGTTTTTTTACTCCAGGGACTTGCCCTGGTTAACTATAAGCCATAATTTTCTTTTTTAATGAATAATGACTTAAAATATTGGGAAAAAATATAACAAAAATATATTTTAGTAATTTATAACTTCGATATTTATTATTTTCTTAAACAAAATGTTATAAAATTCATGTAACTATAATGATGATAAGTTCCATGGTTCTTCATCATCCTCATCACATGCACTGCCATGCGTCCATCAACTTGAGGCATACAGATGTAAAGCCTCATGTGCCTGTAATTTTAACGGCAACCACCGAAAAACAGCAATGCTGTTTGGCGGCAGAAATGGATATGGTGGTAGATATTATTCTATAGATAATATCGGAATCTTCAAGTTAAAAGCCTGTATCGATTGTCAATAATGAATAAACAAAACGTGTACCAGTCTCCTCTTCATTCATTAGTTATCTTTATTAAGAAAATGTCGATGAACTAGAATTACAATTTGCAATAATACATTTAGGTCCGAATTTTAAGTAGCTGTCAAATCTATTGCCCCTATGATGTTCCACGCAAGAGCTAATCTTTAATTCGTTTTTGGTAACGAGAAATTCTTCGAACGTTGAGACTCGCAAATAATCTGACTAAGAACTGGGCGAAATTGATATTACCTAATTGGTTTCCGAGATTTGAACGGCTATAACCAATTCGATAAGAGGATTCCGAATGGCAGGTTCATTAATGTAAAATTGGGGACAAATTTGACATAAATATGCCGGAGTGAAACCGCAATCTAATAATCTAGGCACATTGTAACGCGCTGGCACATCTAAAATGGCCGCTTTTTACGATTAAGTTAAGCATCTGATTTGCATGATCAGGACACGGCAACTTCAGGTATATCATCTGCTGCAACACAGAACCGTCGGGATAATAAATAAAAAGGTACATACGTGATATATTGTCACACAACTCAAATACATCCTCCATTTTAACCGGGATACAAACACTCATAATAGCGTCGTGGGCTTCCAAGTCGGTTGATAGTATATTTAGGTATTTTGTATAGATATATTACGTGATTTCATTATTGCTTATTAGTTTTTTTCTTCTGATTCTCAGTTTTGTGTCAATTCATTTTAATTATTCAGTAGTAGTTATGTTCTTAAACATGCTTTTCCTTTTGTTTCTTCGATGAGTCAAAATGTATTCCTGTTTTTCTGTGCGCACATAAGTTACTTTTGAAGCCAGATACAATTGTAATTTTAGTTAAGTTATATTTTTTTGCTTGTAATGTTTGCCTTATAAAATAAAATAAATAAATACCCGTTTATTATTAGTAATTATGAACAGTGATCTCAAAAGTTTAAAAAAATAGTATACTGATTGATTGAAAATACCTTTTTGCACTTATAAAACTAGTACAAAAGCGAAATTAATGCTAAAGAGCATTCTCTTCCAGATAACCTTTGTGTATTGTAGGTAAAGATGTGTAGGTAGTGCACAGGAAAGGGAACTACTAAAAAATAGCATAATATAGGTACATACTACATAAATAAACCTACTTAAATACTTTATATTATAGACTTAACTATATCAATATCAAACAAAAATACATACTTAACAATATTGGAAGTGATAAGGAAAAATTAAGTTGCTCATTTTTGGTCAGTTTGACCGAAAAGGTGCTTATACATTCTCAATCTGAATGCTTCCACTGAATTAGCCTCGAAATAGTTTGGTGGCATATTATTCCAGAGACGAATAGCGGTTATGGTGTAAGAGTCAGAGTAAGTAGCCGTGTTATGCTGTGGAGTAATCAATTGGAAACGACGAGACGATCGCACAGCTCTGTCCTCAGTTGACACGGATGCAAATCGCTCTCTGAGGTAGCTGGGAGATAGAGAGTTGCGAAGAATCATCATATTAGTCATATCACATATTATATCATATCTTAAAGTCCGTCCCGCTTCCTACGTTGCGTGATTTTGAGAACAGACGCGGACAAGCCCGCACCAGCATACCGTGGGAAGAAACCGTGGTCCGTGACAGCGCAGGCACTTCAGTAGCGTTAGTGGCAGATTCGCCGCGAGTCGCTTACTTTAAAGGAGAGGCGCTTGGTTGTCCGTGGTCGTCCGCCATACATGGTATCATCCGCAGATTCACGCACCATGGGACCTTTTGACGACCTCCGTGGCGCAGTGGGCGAATAGCCGGCTGGGACGCAGGAGGTAGCGGGTTCGATTCCCACCACGGAACAAATGTTTGTATGATCTACAGATATTTGTTCCGGGTCTGGTTGTTTCTCTATATAGTATAAGTATGTATTTACAAAAAAGTGTTATATCAGTTAACTGGTTCCCATAGTACAAGCTTTGCTTAGTTTGGGGCTAGAAAGCGCTATAGCTAGCTATATAGCTATATTTATATTTATTTAGAACTTCGGATGAAAGAAACGTTCTGCTTATTGTTGAAAGAAGGAAGTAAGTATTTTTTTTCAAAGATTTGACACCTTTTTAGTGTTAGAAGGAAAACCGGTAGAATTTAGTTTGATTGAAAGAAACTCATCGTAGCATTACTCGATAAATATAATGATTAATTTTTTGACAATTCGAAATAAACTAAGTTACGAAAACGTATCTCGTTGCGTTTGTTGTTTTATTAATACACACGAATGACATCCTCAGATTTTTTACTACATAGACAAAGACATAGACAGACATTTATTTGCTACCATAGCAGACACAATTAAACATTAAAGTGTATAACATTACAGAAAATCACAAAATAAAGTAAGAGAAAACAGAAAATTACAAACAACACACAAAGGAACCATAGAACAAAATAATAATTATAAAAAGTCTACGGGGAAAAATTAGGAGGTAAACAAAGGAGGAGATATGTATGTGCTACTGCAGCAAATAGGTTTCAGCTCAGCATTATGCCTCGCTACCGATCGACAGATCGTCAAATCGACTCATACTCATTTATTCAAACCGTAGGGACACAATGGAACACTTGGTTACATCAATAATAGTACTTACTTAATTACATGTCTTTATCTAAGCGGAGGTGCCAAAAACTGACAAGCATTTCATATATACCTATTTACATTTATACTTAAAAATATTGATTATTAATTATGTAGGTACATAAGATTACAGCTGCTGTAGAGGGGCATTGTCAAAGAATTGATTATAATAGGTACCTATTTTGAATTCTAAATTGCTGCGTATGTCAGTAAGTAACATTAATCTTATATATATATATAAAAGAAAGTCGTGTTAGTTACACTATTTATAACTCAAGAACAGCTGAACCGATTTGGCTGAAAATTGGTGGGTTTAAGCTTAGAACCAGGAGCCGGACATAGGATACTTTCTATCCCGTTCATAGAACCAGGAAACCGACATAGGATACTTTTTATCCCGTTCGACCGCGTGACGTGACATAAAACGTCAAAGAGAATACAAGTCACTATAAAACGTGGTATAACAAAAACTCATCTGACATGGAATAACAAAACGCAAATGACAGCTAAACCTAATTTTGTCTATGGTTAAGTATGGTTGTAAATATATTTAAAAAAAATCGGGCTTTTTATAACTCAAGAAAGGCTGGACCAATTTTGATGATCTTTGATTTCTTGGATTTGTCTCCGCCCCAAATAGCAGAATAACTATTAAAATATCGGCAAAATTCACGCAAAAAGAAATTACAAAGAAAATTCATTTTCTCATACATCATGATGGCCGGGGACAACAATTGACAATTCTACCAGGGTGACGTATATTGACAGCCCGCGTTATATGCATGTCAAGGCGGTACGATATTCGGCGGGTCAACTAGTTTTATTATAAACATTGAATTGCATTAGTCATTGACTACATGCAAACCTGCGAAAATATTCTACGAGTGAAGGGGTAGTCAGAAATAAGAGTCCAAACATTACATTCGATACGTGCCCACATTTTTCATTCCATTACAAATACCTTTGTAGCAAAAAACGTTACTAAATCTCTGCTAAATAACATATTCAATACTTTTTTTCATTGCAAATGTGCTGTGGAATGATTTATGGTAATTCCCATAGAGAATTCAATCGCATACGGCCACATTCATAATTCCATTTCCTTTATTTATTATTATTTATTTATTTTCCGTGTGAATAAATAAGAAATCATAGTATATTTCATGACAGGCGTAATGATCCGTCAACACCGGGCCACGCCGATTGATACCTATTTGCCGCTCATGCCCCTGACCGGATGTAACGTTCCTTATTGACAAATATTGCCTTATCATAAGTCAATATTTCTGGGAAGGAGCTTTTTCTCATATACCAGAAAATGGTATTAAAGAAATGTATGAAAAAAGATTTGTAAGTTGGAATACGTTTGTAGATTTTAATATTGCATGCCTTGAAAGCCAGAAATGTATTGATTCTCATTATTTACTTCTGACAGCTTTGTAACATGACATAATATTATATTTAAAGCAATAAATAGATTTGATTTGACCAATTTACATGAACTCCTGTTACCTGTAATTTGAATGAAGCTGTAGGTCAAGTAGGTTGGTTATATTTTATGCCACTATTTTGATAGTCTAAGAATACAAATAATATTTTTTTGTTGTTATGGGAGACTCGCGAGATCTCAGTTCGGGGCGAACCATTAGTTATATTATGGTCGTTTCTTCTTGAAAACTTTTGAGACTTCTTCAAAGAGAAACGTGCCGTTGTCGATTACCAATGTTTATAAGAACCGGCACTTAATGAAACTAAAACTAACATCTGATGGTTAGTGAATTGAAGTAATCGAAGTGTTCGAAGATGGAGTACATAAAACTCCTGGAAACGAAATCAACACTGGTACCCACAAAATGAGGTGTGTAAAATCAAACAATAGAAACGCACGTAGATGACGCAAAACCATTCTGGCGCGATTTCATTGGCTGATTTTAAACATCGATGCTTAGCTTCAATAGATTCTAAAGTTCGTTGAATTCTGATTTTTTTAAACAAACTTTATAAGTAAGGGCTAAAACTTAACTTTAACTTTTTACTTGCCCAACGATGCCTAATCGTATTTAGTGCCTAAATATGTATGTCAAGGAGAGTTGTCAAATCATACAAATACATCATATTTAAACATGTTTAGTCGCTAATTACGTTTAGAGATCGTTGTGCAAGCGGCGTTAGATTATAACAATAAGGAAGTGCAATAAGCAACCTGATAAGAAAGTGTGCAATAGCCCTTACCATACGTCAATATTTCGATCACGGTAAAGGGAAAACCTTTAGAAAATAGTTATTTCCTCTTTTAGGTCAATTTGACAGTTGAGGTCGCGATCAGAATCAAAAGTGTGTTGTCCTTTTGTGTTTTTGGCGCAACTGTCCAGGAAAACGATTTGCCTTTCGGTGTATTGTGTGTGAGTCGTGTTTTGTTTAACAGAGGTAAACTCGGAAGTGTTCATCAATCATTCTTCACGATTATAATTATTTCGAGGCTAACGAAGACACTTTTACGGGCAAGTAATGTATCTTTTTTTAGGTACATACGCGATAAATACCCGTTTTAATCAATAATTATGTATAGTAATCGCGAAAGTTTGAAAAATACAAGTAATGTCTTGATATAAATAAATATTTTTAATTAGAATCCGAAAAAATGTCATAAATAATTTGAAACATAGGTGCTAGTTTACATATACATAGGTACTAATTATATTTTTTATATATGCGTAATCATTCAGAAATTATACAAATCAGCTTAAGTAATAATTATATACCTAACAATATTATGCATTAACTTTGACCTCCACACTAGGATTCCCTGTATTGTGGAGATCAAATACAAGAAAGGTTAATAAAGGTAGTGCAGTGTGAATTTAAATTTAAATTATGTTTCTATTTAAATGAATATCATGTGTTAATTTAAAGTAAAGTTAATTGTAATCTAATTATGTGTATAGTGTCAAATTTATATAATGTGTGTTTGTATATTATGGTTAGTGCTATAAGAATTATGTCTGTTAGTTATACTACTGTTGTTCTATCTCTCAACCTGCTGTACTGTCTCAGTCTCAGTATAGTCCTTTTCAAGAAGCCACTTTCGTAGAATCATTTTACATCAGCGCCTTGTCGATAGATAGAAGTTCAGTATTTTATTTATTTTCGAATATAAGAACATAACCTAACTAAGAAGATACTCTACAGAAGAATTGGATGCGTCTAATAGCTTCCACAGGATGTGGCGATAAGAAATGATAATTTTGGTTGGTGCAATTGCATGATGTCTAAAGAGCCCATTGCCACTTCAACGTGCTAATCCGTCGGGCTATGTCGGTGACTTGAGTTCTCCTACGTATCTCCTCATTTCTGATTCGATCCCGTAGAGAAACCCCGAGCATAGCCCTCTCCATAGCTCGTTGAGCGACTCTGAGCTTATTCATAAGGCTAATAGTGAAGGACCACGTCTCGGTTCCATATGTCATCACTGGTAACACACATAAGTGTTTTATTGTAAGACTATATTCTTTATATAATTCATTCAAGTTCAAGTCCCGTCTAGGCATGAAATTTTTGAGATGGTTTAAAAAATCTAATAATTAATTAGTTGGATAGTAAAACGATTTCTTGTAAGCAACTTTTAGAACCGATTTCTAATCACGTTCCAATGTAAGCATGCGAGTCTTACAAGCCCCTCCCCAAGCAGCAATACAGTAATTCACTATGGACTGACAGAGCCAGATATATTGGAATTAAGTAACAGAAAGATCAATTATTAGCTGACTTTTTGGGCGCAGTAGGTAAGAAGCTAACTGAGATACAAAAGATTGCGGGTTGGATCATGCAGTACCGTTTTTAATCTGACATCACTTGTAGTTGTGCAGTGCCCAAGTACCAACGGTTTTTCACAGGCACTACAGATGGAGTCCTTCTGAAAAGGAGTATCATTTTTTTTAAATGGACAGCAAATCGCGATTGCGAAGCCTTTGGTGTAACAAAAGTCCATAGGACTTCATCGGTAACCGCTCGCCGTTAGGTGGACCCAACGGTAAGCGGTTACCACCTTAGTGGCATAAAAAATGAGCAATACTCCACTGTCCTATCATCCTAAAGATATCCGCGACATAACCCACTGTCTATGCCCCTTCTTCATGGCCATTAGAAGTTTGAATAATAACGTCGTAACACACAATGGAAACCTCAAAAGAGTTATCGCTCCAGCCTTATTTAGATCTGAACATAAATAATCAACACATCCGAGCATAGTTCAGGCGAGTAAGTTGATCCGTGAAAAAGCCGATTCTGTCGAGACAGCATTATATTGGATGAATCGTTTTCGCCACACTTGATCGATGGCAATGATGATCGATTTCGATTCCGATCGAAAGAATTACGGGTAGATTTCAATGATAGAAATTCGGGAATATTATTGGAAAAAGTTAAAGCTCGATAAATATATGTCAAGCTGAAGTACATGAGCAGTAAGCTGCAGTGGCAGTGGGCGGGACACAAAGCTCGAAAAACTGACGGCCGTTGATTCAGGGTTATTATCGGTCTCTGCAGAATAACAGCGTCAACTGGTAACCCAGTTGACATAATGCTGAGTCGAGGCCCTTTTGCTGCTATACCACACAAAATACCTACCTGATGTTTAATGTTTTACGTTAATAGTTATATTATATTGTTTGTTTCTGTCTGTTTTGCATGTAGGTTCTGTATAGTGGTTATTTTTAAGTTGATTATTTTAAATATTTTTTTGACTTTGTATTATGTATGCTATTTGGCAAATAAATGATTGTCTACGTCTATGTTTATTAGCAGCTGATCTGATGAAAATGGTATGGGCTAGTCATCATCTTTGTTGACCGTTGTTAAGCCCGCTCGAAGACCTCCGAAAAGGCTTGGCGAGTTTATAGCCGGAACTGACGTGCCCTCCGAAGTCCGCAGCACAGAGGAGCTCAGCTAAAAATGCTGTTTTTATCGAAATCCTCATTGCTATATACCTCCACCGGTTCATAAAAGCCTCGTAAGCTGACAAAAACTACAAACATACATTATTTAACGCGGGCAATTTCTTATCACACTATTTAAAAAAAAACCTGGTGGGGGACGTAGCAGTTGAGATTTTGAGAATGTACCATAAATTACTCCAACGCTCACTCAACCAAGGGATCGCGTGGAAGATCGTTAAAGTTAGTAGATATTATAACAATCTCTATATATAAAAATGAATCCCTATTTCCCTTGGTCACGCCATCACGCGTGAACGGCTGGACCGATTTCGCTAATTCTTTTTGTTGTTGTATTTCTTATTGTCAGGAAAAGCTTCTTATGAAAAAAAAATTAAGAAAATTGCGCGCAAAATTAGAAAATTAAAGAATACTTATAACCGGCATATAAAATCATTTATAATCTAACCTTAGCGCTTTTATAATGTAACCTTATGACGTTTGACATAATATTGACAGAATGCGGGCTGTAAATATCATCAAAGAGGATGTAAAAAAATTAATATCGTTTGAAACAGATGCTTCGGTCGGAGTTATAAAATATAAATAAAATATATGTAAAAATGAATTGATGTTCGTTTGTTTCGCTAAAACTCGAGAACGGGTGGAGCGATTTGGCTAATTTTGGTATTGAATTATTTGTGGAAGTCATTCATTTTCTCATACATAATGATGGCCGGGGACAACAATTGACAATTCTACCAGGGTGACGTATATTGACAGCCCGCGTTATATGCATGTCAAGGCGGTACGAAGTTCGGCGGGTCCACTAGTGACTAATAAATGTAATAAACAAGACCACTTAAGTACGACAGTACAGACGTACAGAGGTTTCAGTACCTACCCCTATATTTATGTTAATTTAGCAGCGTCTTTGGGTTGTGTCTCAGAAACCAAGTAAACTTTGAAGGCAGATTTTTAACTATTCTAGATAGAGACTTCGTTTTATTTACCTGTCCTCTTTGAATATACTTCTATCAATCATATTAGTTTTAGACTTTTCGCTTTGCAAACTTCGTAGATCTAGCAAGCAAGCAGTACCTTCTGTATAATGAAGCACTTCTGCTTTGCTGGAGTACTATCCAGCTTTTGTTTTCCCCCAGCCAGGTCATGAACACACTGTTTTAATTAAAATCCAAATCGGTTTGAGCGTATTATTTAAAATATAATAAAATAAATATATAAATATTATTACTGGATATTTCATACAGCGCTATCTAGCCTCAAATTAAGCAGAGCTTGTATTATGGGAACCAGATAACTGATATAATACTTATATACTTTATTTTTTGTAAATACACACGCATAATATAGACTAACGTCAACGACAATAATTGTGGAACAAACATCCTAAAAATATACTTCTCTAAAGTAGAACTTGAAACCTTTTGATCTCGAGATAGCAAACAACATGAAAGACTGAGAAATCCTTGAAATTATATGAAATCCAATTCGAAGCCACCTGTCCTGCGTTACCGTGAATTCAATCATCGCGGAGTTAACGTCTAGTTTCTACGAGTCACAGAATAATTTACATACATTGGTCGATTTTTCAAAGTTATCTATCAGAGCTCGTTGATCACTGATCGTCTGACACCTCAAAAAGATTCCAGAGAACCTAAATATCTAAATGTGGCCTTCACGGGACGCTCGGCAGATTCGAAACATTTTAATTCATTTTACTTATAAAACTTTCGTGAGTATTTGCAATCATTATTATAAATACGAGATTTATCAAGGTTCACGAATTGAACAGAAACTTACATGCATACTTGCAAGATGTGGAATGAGCTACCATCTGAGGTTTTCCCATTAGACTACGACATGGCACGCTTCAAGAGAAATGTAAAGCGGTTTCTACAGTGTAGGGAACGCATAGACAATATCCCGGGTGTTGCCGGTGTCAATAGGCGACGGTGACCGCTTACCATCAGGTGGGCCGTAAGCCTGTTTCCCCACAAATAACATAAAAAAAGAGAAACATTGATGGTTATCGAAAGCATGTATAAATAAAGAAAACCGTTTATAATCATCTTATCTTATACCGCGCAACTCTTAAAAACCTCACGTTATCTAGCGATGGTACATCTAACAACAATCACAGAATAGGTGGACAATTAGCACCAGTTTTAAAAATTGACTAATCTGTCGAAAAAGTCAAATATTTTGAACTGTGGATATGGCTTCTTGCTTATTTCACTGGTTATTGTTTCTTTTAGGGGTCCGGATCAAATTGATGAAAACGGAACCCCTTTATCCGTCTGTCACAGCTGAATATTACAATATATACTGAAGCCATCGACTTTGAATTGGGAATAGTTATTATGATTAATACTAGCCCACCTTTGTTGGAAGAAAAAAAAAAGAACAGTTTGTTCGCCAAAGGGGCCAAAATGATGGCAGTAAAAATTTCAATGAATTTAGAAATGTAGGTATGCAAATATTACAGGAAATAATAAGCAGAGTCTCTATCTAAAACAGTTTTTAATCAAATCTGCTTTAAAAGGTTTCTGAATTTACCGCTCATAACTGGATGGCACTACTAAATTGACACAAATCTAGCAGGTACGGATCCCTCGGCATATGAATCTCACTTCCACTTGATCTGTTTTGTTAACAAACGTTGAGATGGTGCGTTTTCTCCCTACAACTTTTTTTTTATTTGACTGGAGTTGGAACAACCTATGGGCCACCTGATGTTAAGTGATTACCATCGCCTTCAACAAAGTATTACCTCATAGGTCACGCTCTTAGAAACGTGCCCTACGATGCACTACCCTGCGTCCATCAACTTGAGACATACAGATGTAAAGCTTCATGTGCCTGAAATTACACCGGCAACCATACCCTTCAAACTGAAACTCAGCAAAGCTGCTTGGCAGTAGAAATAGGTAGGTATGGTGGTAGTACTCTACTACCCTTAGGAACTCTACTACTGTGTGATGCGGCATCCCGCATCACACTGGTTCTGTTAATTAATAGGGGTTACGTTAAGTGTTAATTCTCGCCAAAATACGAGTAGTTAAAATCTGCTTAATCTAGCAGTTACTACTGATCCCCGTTACAACTAGCCCCAAAGCTTCCTACACTAACACTCATTTCAAATGTATCAGACAAGCTTGATTGCATTATCATCGTCAGCCCTTCACATCCCACAGCTGGGCATAGGCATCTCTTCGTTGTCGCCATTCGCCTCTGTCCTGCGCTGTTCTAACCCACATACGACCTGGGATTTTTATATTGTCGTCGACCCATCTTGCCAGCGGACCACCTGCGTTCCTGGTTCCATCTCGGGGCCAGCACTCAGTCAGCACCCTGGTCCACCTCTCCCAGCTTGTTTTAATAACACTCAATTTAATTGTGCCGCATTCAGCTGGCACGTACGGTTTTTGTGAAATGACAACAACACGATATCAATTCAATTATACCATTTCAAATCCGCCGGCGCTAATGCAAATTGGATTAAACTTTACGTAGTACACACGGCTACACATCAAGCTATACATTTCCATTATAAGCTGGCTTCTCATTCTACGAAAAGCCTACACAATGCGAGGTCAGCTTATACTGGAAATTTATAGCTTGATGTGTAGTCGTGTGTACTCGATTTCGGGGATTATTTTGACGTCAATGCTAAGCGCATTATGAAATCGCGGGTAGGTATTTGAACGATGAACTTCAATCATTTGTTGTTACTACTAGTTGTATGCCCGCGATTACGTCCACAATTTTCTAGATCTCGACAACAGCGCCACCTACCGGGTACAATTGTGAATCTACACCTCAAGTGAATCAAACACGGATAAAAAAAAATATCAAAATCGGTTAAGCCGTGTTTGAGTTTTAGCGAGACTAATGAACAGCAATTGATTTTTATATACACGGTGTCCTTTAAATCACTGTATTCCTAGAACAAACGTTGCTCAGACCATAGTCTAATAACTGTTTATAGCATCAAATAAGAGATTTTTTTTTACTAGCCCATACTGTCCCACTGCTGGGCAAAGGCCTCCCCCTCTTCCTTCCACTTATCACGGTCTAAAGCCATATCCTGCCAGTCTCTTAGGAAGACGTCCAAGTCATCGCTCCAGCGCTTTTTAGGCCTTCCTCGGCGTCGCTTTCCGTCTTTAGGAGTCCATACGCTTGCCTTCTTGGCCCACCTATCGGGTTGCATACGGGAGACATGACCCGCCCAGTCCCATTTCAGCCTTGATGCCCACGTCAGCGATGCCGGTCTTAGAGCGCAGCCAGGAGTTTGGAATCCGGTCGATCCGCTTTACACCCAAAATGCTGCGCTCCATCGCTCTTTGGCAAACTCCTAGCTTGAACTTCTGAGACTCGGTCAGTGACCAAGACTGGGCACCGTAGGTTAGGACAGGCAGAATACACATGTCAATGAGTTGGCGTTTTAGCGATAAGGGAAGGTCCTTCATGGACCAGTAGCTTTTCCAGGCGTTGTCGACACGACGGTCGACTTCTTTGTCCTGCCTGTTGTCGAAGGAAGAAATAAGAGAATAAAATAAAAAAATCTAGACCTTCTCAAATAGGTCTAACATTGTTCAAAAACTAACCGTGACATAAAGTTCATGAGTACGCTAGCCGTAGCGTATTACCTACTCCTTAGGTACCTACTCGTAGTAGCTACCGGTCAGCGTGCTGACTATGTTGTAGGGCGTAACGTTAAAATAGACGTTTTTTTAATCGTTCGAATATTATTTGGTTATATTAAACTAGAAATTAGTTTTGATGCGATTATGCCAACCCTTAGGTCACCTGAACGCCTCTGATGTGGCTTGACAGTTTTTATTGCCAGACTGATATCTTAAAGACTGACACATTTCTGACCTGTCAGAAGAAGATTTCTCACCAAAATTACCATGGTATTAACAACCATGGTAACTATTCACTATGGCTACCAATATCACAATATTTTCAATAAGTTCGCTCATTTCGTTATATTCATTGAGGTAACAGTATGGGTACTCCATGCGTGCACAGCCACAGGCGGAACCTTATAAAATTATTACAAAAACAGCAGTAATATACACAAGTGAAAAGGTGTCTATTAAAATATTCAAAGATCCCTGTCCTTTATGTAAATTCGGTACTCTACCGAACTCACGAATAGAAGGATGAAAGACATGGTAATAAAACAATTTACTTTAGTTAAACAGTTGCTACAGGCGTCTACTGGGTGCTTCAGATGTAAACCAGAACGGGGGGTCATTGTCCTTACTTTGATGATGCATGATTTAAGAATTAAGATAAAACATCATGTCAGCCTTAAGACAAAGATAAACATCCCTAGATTTCCAAAGCGACCAGTCTTGTGCGGCTTGCACCCAACGGCTCCCAACAACCTTTATCACTTAGTTTTTCTATTCAGTGGGGGGTGGAGGGGGAGGGGCGTTCTACGCTGCGCTTTCTAGTGTGTGGTCTCCGCACAAGACACCATACTTCTGTCCCAACTGATGTCAGTTCTTCGACATACATACTGTCACGTGACCCGCCCACTGCCACTTCAGCTTCCTATTCCTCTTGACTATGTTCTACTGTGGTTTGTCTTCGAATCTTCTTTTTTCTGATTAGATCTCGTCAATAAATTTTATATGAAAACACTTATAATTACGATTTACGAAAGTTGCTTTTAATTGAAAAACACTTGTTAAAAAAACAGCTGTGTTTAACGAAAATTCTGTTTACCACTTGCTTAGGTGGCCCATCAAACAGCTTTTATCTTTAAAATTAGCCCTCTTAGTCTAAAGGTTGTCTGGAAGAAATCACTTCTAAGCGATAATACCGTCCATTGTACTAGTGTCTAGGGATTTGTATTTTTTATATTTATGTTTTTTGTGTATTCATTAATTCTAAGCTAGGTACAAAGTGCAAATAAAACCGTCCAAGTGCGAATCGGACTCGCGCACGAAGGGTGTCGTAACATTATCTATAAAAACGGCAAAAAAATCACGTTTGTTGTAAGGGAGGCTCCTTTACAACAAACGTGATTTTTTTGCCGTTTTTATTGATAATGTTACGGAACCCTTCGTTTTCTAGATCTCGACAACAGCGCTACCTACCGAGTACAAATGTGAATCTAAACGTCAAGTGAATCAAACACAGATAAAAAAAATTATCAAAATCGGTTAAGCCGTGTTTGAGTTTTAGCGAGACTAATGAACAGCAATTGATTTTTATATACACGGTGTCCTTAAATCACTGTTTTCCCAGAACAAACGTTGCTCAGACCATGGTCTACTAACTGTTTATAGCATCAAATAAAAGAATAAAATAAAAAAAATCTAGACCTTCTCAAATAAGTCTAACATTGTTCAAAAACTAACCGTGACATAAAGTTCATGAGTACGTTAGCAGTAGCGTATTACCTACTCCTTAGTTAGATAGGTACCTAGTAGCTACCGGTCAGCGCGCTGACTATGTTGTAGGGCGTAACGTTAAAATAGACGATTTTAGTTCGCAACTTTTTATATTTTTCAAAGACCGATTTCGTTTTGTTTTCTTAATCTGATGTTATAAACGGTTAGTAGACCATAGTCTGAACAACGTTTGTTCTGGGAAACAGTGATTGAAAGGACACCGTGTACTCGTACACCTTTAGAAGATTAAGTCGGGATGCGAATGAAAGTTTTAACAAATGCATGTAATGTAACTCCCCACTATCACTAACCTAACTATTTAAGCATACCTACTAATATAAATGGACTTGGAAAATTATGTTGTCTGAATGAATAAATATTTGTTTTATTTTAATTTAATTCTGTGAAGTTTCCAAGCGTCTACCTGTTGCCGTTATCAATATCGAGCTAATACGAACAAAAAATCATGTTTGTTGTATGGGAGCCCCCCTAAAATCTTAATTATATTCTGTTTTTAGTTTTAGTGTTTTTGTTAGAGCGGCTACAGAAATACATCATCAGTGAAAATTTCAACTGTCTAACTATCACGGTTCATCAGATACAGCCTAGTGACAGACGGACAGACAGACAGCGGAGCTTCAGTAATAGGGTGCCGTTATACCCTTTGAGTATGGAACAATAAAAACCGCTGTTTTAACTACTACTTCTACGGCAGCGAGTTCATCATATTTTCTTTAAAAAAATTGTACCTACCTAAACTTTATTTTTAGAAATGGTATTCACTTTAATGGATAGAATCACCTATATCGGGTTAACTTAAGTTATACAAAATTACGAGGCACCCTGTGCTAAGGCAAACTTGTCTGTATATGATTATCTAATGGAATATATTTGGAGGAGAGGAAATACAAGGATTAATTTCAGTTTTGTTTACCTTCAAACAGAATCGAGGAATATTTGATAGCGGGTATTTTATGTTGCCTTCCAAACATTCATTCATCATCATCATCATATCAGCCGTAGGACGTCCACTGCTGGACAAAGGCCTCCCTCATTGATCTCCAGGAACTGCGGTTGGAAGCGGCCTGCATCCAACGCCGACCTGCGGTTCTTACCAAGTCGTCTGCCCATCTTGTGGGTGGACGCCCTACGCTGCGCTTGCCGGTCCGTGGCTTCCACTCGAGAACCTTTCGGCCCCATCGGCCATCTGTTCTGCGCGCTATATGGCCTGCCCATTGCCACTTCAACGTGCTAATCCGTCGGGCTATGTCGGTGACTTGAGTTCTCCTACGTATCTCCTCATTTCTGATTCGATCCCGTAGAGAAACCCCGAGCATAGCCCTCTCCATAGCTCGTTGAGCGACTCTGAGCTTATTCATAAGGCCAATAGTGAAGGACCACGTCTCGGTTCCATATGTCATCACTGGTAACACACACTGATTGTAGACTTTCGTCTTAAGGCACTGAGGTATGTTGGACGAAAAGACGTTGCGAAGTTTCCCAAACGCTGCCCATCCGAGTTGGATTCGACGATTGACCTCTTTCTCGAAGTTGGACCTACCTAATTGGACTGTTTGTCCTAGGTATACATACGCGTCGACAACTTCAAGAGCCGAGTTCTCAACCATAACGGGGCAGGGACGACATGGACATTCGACATGATTTTCGTCTTGTCCATGTTCATTTTAAGTCCTACCCGTTGGGAGACTCGATTGAGGCCTTCGAGCATCGTGCTGAGCTCTTCCATCGACTTTGCCATGACCACAATATCGTCGGCAAACCGAAGGTGAGTGATGTATTCGCCGTTAATATTGATGCCCAGTCCTTTCCATTCCAGAAGCTTGAAGGCATCTTCCAATGCGGTCGTAAACAGTTTCGGAGAGATGATATCTCCCTGTCTTACGCCTCTTTTTAAGGGAATCGCCTTCGAGCTCTGTTCGTGTACTCGGACTGACATAGTGGCGTTTTTATACAAACACTTCAACACTTCGATGTACCGATAGTCAATACGGCATCGTTGGAGAGACTCAAGCACTGCCCATGTTTCGATCGAATCGAAGGCTTTCTCATAGTCCACAAACGCTAGACATAGCGGCAAGTTATACTCTTCGGTCTTCTGTATGACTTGCCGCAGCGTATGTATGTGGTCTATGGTACTGTAGCCTTTACGGAACCCGGCTTGTTCTGGAGGCTGGAAGTCATCAAACCTGCGTTCGAGACGGTTCGCGATGACCCTCGAAAACAGCTTATAAACATGGCTCAAAAGCGAGATGGGTCTATAACTCTTAAGCAAGGTGTTGTCACCTTTCTTGAAGAACAGAACCACCACGCCCCCCATGCTTTTGGCGTCGTACCTTCAAGCAAGGCGGAATTAAAAAGCTTCTGAAGGACTTTAAGTACCGGTGATCCACCCGCTTTCAGAAGCTCTGAAGTGATTCCGTCCTCACCCGGCGCCTTGTCGTTCTTAAGCTGCTTCAAGGCCATCCTGATCTCATACAGGCTGATGTCCGGAATATCTTCGGTATAATGTCGGGTCAGTTTGGCTCTTGGGTAGTTGGCCGCACTGCAAACAGGTTTAGTGACCGAATCGTAGAGCCGTCCATAGAACCTTTCGACTTCCCTTAACACTTCCGCTTTACTTGACGTTATGCTGCCATCTTCCCTCTTCAGCTTCGTCATGCGGCTCTGCCCAATAGAATTATCTCTCGCGAACACTTTGGAGCCTTTATTCCGCTCTATCCTATCATGTGTAAAAAAACCTTCCCTTTCGTCTCTTTTTTCCTGGCAAACTCTGCCTCTTACTTATGGCAGCGATCACTTCCCTATCCTCATTACCATCCCAAACAGTGTCTCTCCTGAATATAACTTTAATCCCAGTTTAAAATATCGACTTACTGACGCCGATTGGCCTTCTTTCTCCTCTCACTTAAAAAACTTATCGGTCAATCTTTTACCTATACAGACATACAACACTGACAGTTATCTTTCGATCTATTCCAAATTTGTAGAGACTCTTCTTTTATGTGCAAATAAAAATATCCCTCTTAAAAAACGGTCAGTTTGGCTCTTGGGTCGTTGGCCGCACTGCAAACAGGTTTAGTGACTGAATCGTAGAGCCGTCCATAGAACCTTTCGACTTCCAAACATTAATGTAAAAATATCTTAGAGCAAATACAAATGTATTTGTACTTAAAACGGGATATTTACCATGATTGATATGAGTTTTTAAGTATATTCAAAAGTTAATCACAAATGCATTAAGAAAGATAACAGAGCCAAAAGGCTAACTTAAAATTGAAGCATTCAAAGTATGCCGGTCCGCTTGTTAATACAGAGTGCCTCACGCAAATATTTGCAAAACCTTTTTTTTATTTCATTCTAGGAAGAAATCTGCACCTACTCGTAGATATCCATAGTGCACGTAGAGTACAATACGGGTTATGTGGGGTTGTCGGACTCGACGACCACCAAAATCTCATAGGTGGCCGGCCTCAATGCATGTCAAAGGGTTCCGGAACCTCAGCAGGGAATACACCAGAACCCCCTCGTATGCATATCTCAATCATGAACCCTCGCGATGTGTGCACAGCAGCACAATCCACATTGTGCGGCTGCCTCCCTGAGTCCACTTTTCCGTTTTTGTTTTACTTTGAGCAATCCTCATGGATACCGCTCTGAACCCAGCGAGCGGTATGACTGACTCCTACCGGCTAAACCTCCACGGCGTTGCTCCTCTCGCTTTATACCGGGGACACGGGTACAAAGAACATTCTCCCGCGATCCAGCGGAAGAACATTCCGAAAGAACATTCCCGGCGTTGGTCCGCTTTTGCGGGCCCCATCTCTCAGGGTGAGTCCATTATCCCTGTACCAGCCCTGCAGACATTCGCCGCATGGTTGCAATTGTGCAACGTTACAGTCAGTTTTGTAAATGGCCTCTTAATTACCTACTTGTAACGTTGCAGTACTTTTTCTGTATCCTTGATTAGCAATGAGGCGCCTATGTTTTTTTTTTAATTCCATGTAAATGTGTGTAGAATTATGTTTAGTTCCTCAGTTCAGCGATATTCTGCCTTTTGCCTATTCAAATTCAGATTAGTTTATTCCACTTTGATACAACTTTACACTTGGAAAAGTAAAAATAATACCATAACAATTTTAAATAGGAACATACACACATAAAAAGACATATGTAGTATAAATTAACAAATAAAGAAAAAAATAATACATACCCTATGTATTTAGATCATCACGTACCAACGCGTGCATTGTCAATGGTCTATGAAGTATATGGCGCTCCCTCACAACAAATGTAACATTAAATGTCTAGAGTGGCTTAAATCTTTAAATTACGAAGATACTATGGACCTCCTAAGGATTCCCAAATAGTGCCTACACATCAAACTCACGCTTAATTACTCACATACATACACACACACCCTCAAATAAATACATACACACACGCACTCACAAATACACTCTCGCACGCACACACTCACACACACACACACACATCCACCCACGCAGATCCTTCTGGTCCGTTGGTTTAGAACTTTAATTTTTAGTTTAGTTTTTGTGCCATCTAACTGATTGGAACTCATTGCTGTAAAGGAGGAGGGTGTTGGTGTCTGTAACACAGTTTTCATACTTATACAGGCATCATCGTTTCAAACTGTACACATAATTTTAAATTTGTTGTTCCTCAATAAATGCTTTTATTTATTTATAATAGTAGGCAATAGTCATACAAAGACACTAAATAAGACATTCAGTCTGGGAAAATCAGGGTTGCAAATAGTACGGCACAATGTGTAGTGTCGCCGTGTATGCCTTCTATAACACTAGTTAAGAAGTAGTAGTTTAGTTAAGCTTTCAGCCTGCCTAAAAACTGCAAAACCAACGTTAGCTACAAGCTTAAACGAATTTACTACAAACAAAGGGTTACTTAACGCTACTTCTAAATTCAACTTATTGTCGTACCATGCGCTCTTTGTTAACGATAACTCAGTTTATCTGCAACAGTAACGTTTCATATCCAAATCCGCAACTTTGAACGGATTTAGAATATATTAACAGAACTTTGAGATTTAGTTTTGATCTTGCACGAGTATGTAAAATCCGTTAACGCCCAGAATGGCTTTCAAATGTTAAGCAAATCCTGTATAAGCTGTCATTTTTTACGTCCGACTAAAAAGTTGCTCTCATTGCTGTGTTCCGGTTTTAAGGGTATGGGTGCGGTGAAAATAAGAGACTTTTCACCTGTATGTCAGGGTCACAATGAATAATAATAGTCCTCTACGACTGGACTGTCAACAGCAAAATCTCAATAGACATTACGCAAAAATATGGTTTGCTAGTCCAAATTTCGCTTAAAAAGTCCTGCTTCAGGACGAATAGTACAACCGTATTAAAACATCGTACTTGTAGGTCCATGCAACTTGCAGGCAAAGCAATAGATAAAGTCACCTTCCCCTTTTCACCACCGGACAAGCAGACGTACCGAAAAGTACCACCCATACATGATCGGCGATTTCCTTTAAATTGTGCAAATCAGTGACTTAGTTTATTAACAAACTCCTCATTTCTGATTCGATCTTGTAGAAAAACACCAAGCATAGCCCTCTCTGAGCGACCTTCAGCCTTCTTGCGAGATAATGCAAATGCTACATTCAATAGAAACATATTAACATCAGGTGGGCTATCAGCTTGATCCATAACCCCAAGTACAGTTATATTTATTTTTCTCTGTAAGAATCCGCAGTTTTCCTGCCAGTCGTTCCAACGTTCCAAAACAGTCGAGGGTTTATTTTTATGTCCAGTATTTTATCGAGCTTTTTAATTGTAGAATTCATCGAAAATATTAATAAAACTAACATTTTCAAGTTATTTTATACGCAAATATTTCCACGACTATAGAATTTGCCGGATTGCATAAAAATTGCTGGATTATTTAGTTTCAGAGCTTTATTTACAACTTGGTGTCGCCCACAACTTCGCTCGCGTGGCTCAGAAGGTCAGAAGGCGTAGACCTCAGAAGGTCTACTGAGAAGTATGGTGCACAATCCGCGAGTTCTGATTTGTTTGCGTTTGTACGTACCTGATAATTACGTGTATATGCGGCGACAACCAAGGCTGCTCGCGATCCCGAGGGCAAGGACTAATCTCCTTAGCGAAGCTCCATTCACGCGCGCCCTTCGAGTTATCAACAGCATATGTGTAGCCGAAGATGTTGATATGTACAATATTACCTTGACGAAATTCACAGATACGGTCTTGTATTTCTCAGTAAGACCTATCTAGTCTAAGTGTAAATAATTAAATAAGTGTTCATAAGTACTAGATATGAACATTTTGCGTTGTCGCTTTGGTGTTATACTGTAATGGCTATGTAAAAATTTAGGTATATAAAAAAATTAAAATAAAATTTGTTTTTTATCAGCACACACAAATATACATTATGTAGACATATTATATGTGTTGATATTTAATTTATTGCATATCAAAATATTTAGTATGGCATTTAAATTAATTTCCGAACGAATCCAGCAACCGTCGAAGAACACATTTCAGTTATCGAATGGACATTTTCCAATTTCGAAATCAGCCAATCGACGTAATAATTCCAGTATTTACTGGCCGAAACCGGTTTTAGGCGGTTAGTAACTTGTTTAAATTAAATGCTGAACGGATTTTCGTGTAGATGGGCTCAAATTAAGCTAAACTCAACAAGGCTACATTAGCTACTAACAAAGGAGTAATATTTGGTCTGAATTGTTTCACTTTGCGAAATGAAAGAGGTTAGAATAATAAATTACTATGAAAACATGAAGTAATTTTTGTATTTGGCTTTTATTCGCAGCTTTACGGGTTCACAAACCTTTTTCTGATGATGAACCTTGTGTTTCATCCTTAAAAATATAATGAACCCGTTTATCATAGGTAAATACAATTCTCATTACTCATGCTCTGAAAGCTCGATGACCACGACCTGATGCGTAAATGCAATTTACGCCCCTAGGCCAATAAGTAAATTTTCGAACAGAATGAGGTTCATCATAATTATACTAAAATGAAATACAACTTGCGTGACAAATCCTTATTTAGACTTAGAATAAAAAAACCGGCCAAGTGCGAGTCGGACTCGCGCACGATGGGTTTCGTAACATTATTTAAAAAAACGGCAATAAAATCATGTCTGTTGTATGGGAGCCCCACTTAAATATTTGTTTTATTTTAATTTAATTATTTATTTTTAAAGTGAATATATGTATAACTAAATATTCTGTGAGTATTTTAAGCGTCTACCTGTTGCCGTTAGGTATCAATGTCGAACAAAAACAAGCAAAAAAATCACGTTTGCTGTAAGGGAGCCTCCCTTAAATATTTGTTTTATTTTAATTTAATTCTGTAAGTTTTCAAGCGTCTACCTGTTCCCGTTATGAATATCGAGCTAAAACGAGCAAAAAAAATCACGTTTGTTGTATGGGAGCTCCCCTTAAATATTTATTTTATTCTGTTTTTAGTATTTTTTGTTAGAGCGGCAGCAGAAATACATCATATGTGAAAATTTCAACTGTCTAACTATCACGGTTCATGAGATACAGAATGGTGACAGACGGACAGACCGACAGCGGAGTCTTAGTAATAGGGTCCCATTTTACCCTTTGGGTACGGAACCCTTAAAAAAGGTTACATTCATAAACGTTGAAATTAACGAAGTCACATTCATAATGAGACTAAAATTAAATACAACCTCCATGACAAATCCTTATTTAAGATTATTGGCTTTAATTACTATCGTTTAAAAGGATCATTAGACTCAATACTTTACTATATGCGATGGTTACCACTTAACATCAGGTGGGCCATATGCTTGTTCTTACACCAGGTAGTATAAAAAACGAAAGAATAACTAGCCTCGTTTCTAGCCTTTCTTTCCTGGCTTGGTCGCGGAGGAACAGGCAGAAAATTTTACGTTTTAAAGTGAATATCATCATTTTAATTAATAAAGGAAATTTAACTTTGAATTTGATATTTCACTTGAGTCATAGAATCAATTGTTATAAGCGAATCTTAGATAAAGCTTTCGTTACCGAGAATTTAGTCTTCACAGAGAACCATAACACGTTCTCGTTTTGTTCTCTTAACTTACTAAGAGTTTCTAAGAAATTACGTTTGCACTGGCTTGAGCCCGCGGTTTTGCTCGCAATCTTAGCGTAAACAAATTGTAGATATGCTCTTCAAATTGGTTATGCTCGTGTTTTATTACTTTACATTATACAAAAGTTCGCTGGAAGTAAACGTTTATTAGCATTACGCTCGCGTTTTAGTTTCCTAGCGCCATAATAGTAGATTATTAAACGAGGGGATAAAGCAGTGTCTTGCGTCACGGGCGTTATATTGAATCTTGAACGTAACGAAGGATTCTAGAGTTAACGCACAAGCAGAGCGAGGGAGTTAGCATTACGCTCGCCTAAGTTTTAGTTTTCTAGTGCCATAATAGTAGATTATTAAACGAGGGGATAAAGCAGTGTCTTGCGTCACGGGCGTTATATTGAATCTTGAACGTAACGAAGGATTCTAGAGTTAACGCACAAGCAGAGCGAGGGAGTTAGCATTACGCTCGCCTAAGTTTTAGTTTTCTAGCGCCATAATAGTAGATTATTAAACGAGGCGATAAAGCAGTGTCTTGCGTCACGAGCGTCATATTGAATCTTGAACGTAACGAAGGATTCTAGAGTTAACTCACAAGCAGAACGAGGGAGTTACTAGAATCCCGAGTGCAGAGATATAACCACGCCCAAGATGCAGACAGATTTATCCACGAGGAGAATATTCTACTTTTCATACTCTCTGCGAGACAATAAAAACCAAATCTAGGTTGATGCATTATGTGCAGAGATATGTTCGATTTACGAATAAGTTCTTATTGTGTTGGTCTCTTTGGTTCAAACTTTAATACAGATGATTGGTTCCAAATTCAAATCATATCAAATCACCATCATGTGATATGATATAGTGTGATGTGATAAAACGAAGTAGAAAAAATTCAGATAGGAATAAATATACATTTTTTAATGAAAATAATTTTTATTAGCACAAGTTTAGCTGTCGGTTCCGGCTATATCAGTTTTCAAGCGGCCTATAAACTAATACCTCTAAATATTTGGCTATCAACGAATCACAATCCAAATTAAAATAAAACTGTACAGACAGACACAGGACTGTTTTTGAACATTATAGATTTTTCATATGAATATTTTCATAAAGTAAAATAAGAGCCTCCTCGAAGTATTATTACGTAGATTTACGAGATATTATTTTGGAAATAAAGCAATATGATAAGATATCAACTTTTCGTAAGAATATGAAATTGTAAGAACGTTGGATTACATTAGCATTGAATATTTCAATGAAAATAATTGTATATATTCAAGACGCAAACTCTAAATCTATGGTAGGAGGTATAAGGTCTACACAGATGTCCCGCATTGAGGTGTATTGTGTATTACTCTCTCGTAGTCCTTACAGATGTACTAAGTACAAAATCTAGGATACCTTCAAAGGAACTATAGCAGGGGTGGCCAAACTTTTGAGATATGCGGTCTACATTATGATTCAAAATATCCTAGCGTTCAGTAAACAATTCAAATAAAGTGTTCTTTGTAGTAGGAATCCGTCCGTTTCAAAATCCGTAATCTTTTTTATTTTTCCCGAAAACTATAATCCGGGCCTCTATAGGCAAGAGTGAATAGATGTCTTCTAAATCTTCGTGCTTCGTATCAGACCATATCATCGCTTACCATCAGGTGAGATTGTGGTCAAACGAAGATCTATTCACGATAAAAAAAGAAGCGCCAATACTCAGCCACCTTACATGTATGCAAGAAAATATTCTTGAATAGTGCTGTTTCTTCAAGTCGACATCTTGGTCACCTATAGCATACCACGACTGGTTCTACGCGCAGGTCTGTCCCAAGGTGCCATTGAGCCTGAGCTTCAGGATGAGCAGAGCACCCAGTGTCTGCTACATACAGCGCGCAGATGTTCGCTCCATCTAGCTGGCGAGCATCCTAAACTAGGCTTGCTTGGACGTGGTCTCAAGTATAGAACACGTTTACCCCAACGGATATTGGCTCTGAGCTACCAAAACGATAATTTCGTCGATGATTTCAATGACTAAATACTAAGCTAACTTGACTTTTAGTTTAGTTCAATAAAATATTCACAGCCACTGATAGAATCGTTGGAGGGTATCTGCCCCTACAGCGCGCAGATGGTTGCTCCATTTAGCTGGCGAGCGTCCTAAACTAGGCTTGCTTAGACGTGGTCTCGAGTATAGAACACGTTTACCCCAACGGATATTGGCTCTGAGCTACCAAAACGATAATTTCGTCGATGATTTCAATGACTAAATACTAAGCTAACTTGACTTTTAGTTTAATTCAATAAAATATTCACAGCCACTGATAGAATCGTTGGAGGGTATCTGCTCCTACAACGCGCAGATGGTTGCTCTATTTAGCTGGCGAGCGTCCTAAACTAGGCGTGCTTAGACGTGGTCTCGAGTATAGGACACGTTTACCCCAACGGATATTTGCACTGAGCTACCAAAACGATAATTTCGTCGATGATTTCAATGACTTTATACTAAGCTAACTTGACTTTTAGTTTAATTCAATAAAATATTCACAGCCACTGATAGAAACGTTGGAGGGTATCTGCCCCTACAGCGCGCAGATGGTTGCTCCATTTAGCTGGCGAGCGTCCTAAACTAGGCTTGCTTAGACGTGGTCTCGAGTATAGAACACGTTTACCTCAACGGATATTGGCTCTGAGCTACCAAAACGATAATTTCGTCGATGATTTCAATGACTAAATACTAAGCAAACTTGACTTTTAGTTTAATTCAATAAAATATTCACAGCCACTGATAGAATCGTTGGAGGGTATCTGCCCCTACAGCGCGCAGATGGTTGCTCCATTTAGCTGGCGAGCGTCCTAAACTAGGCTTGCTTAGACGTGGTCTCGAGTATAGAACACGTTTACCCCAACGGATATTGGCTCTGAGCTACCAAAACGATAATTTTGTCGATGATTTCAATGACTAAATACTAAGCAAACTTGACTTTTAGTTTAATTCAATAAAATATTCACAGCTACTGATAGAATCGTTGGCAGGTAACGCACGTAAAGTAAATACCTGAAAGTTCTGGAAAGTTTTCACACTTCTCGCTAAGTTTCACTGTTATGAGGTTCTTCCGCGAAAAAGGGTTGAATTCCGTAAGCTTTTCCATGCTCGTAGTACTTACCTGTAATAAGAAAAGATGGGATAAGTCATGGTACAGTTGTAAAAATAAACTGGTTTTGGATCTACATCGCAAAGAACAGCAAATCTTACAAACTTTGAACCATATTTTTTTTTTAATATACTAATAAATTAAACTAAATTAAATCAATTTATTTGCTAAAACTTGGTAAAATACATTGTAGTGTTATTTATAAGTGAGGAGCACATGTATTTGCTTCGCGAGCATGCAAATGTATATTATATAGGTAACAATAGGAACGAGAGTATTCAATAGTAGAAAAAGAGAAAACATTAATTTATGCAAAACTTCACACAATAAGAAAGAAAAAATACAACAACAACATCTCACTTAAAAGCTCTAAAATAAAAACACATTACCTCCGCTCGCGCCTGCGCATTCATGGTTTGTCAATATAAAGTAACATGTGTATCAATCCATGTTGTTATCTATCTTTATTCCAAATTTCATTGAAATTAGTTCAGCCGTTACGACGTGAAAGCGTAACAACCAAATAAACAAACTAACTTTCGCACTTTAATATTAGTATGATAGGCTCGCGTTTGAACACGATTTCGCTTGATGGTAAGCGATGATGAAATCTACGATGGACCACGCTTGCTTAGAAGAAACATGTTTACTCGCAACCCAGGTTGTAATTTATACGATCACTATCTGACCCGCCCGCGGCTTCGCATGCGTGGTATTTCAATAAAAACATTACCCTCCTTTTGCGCACTCGGGTAAAAAGTAGCATGTGTCCTTCCCCGGGATTTAATTTATCTTCTTGCCAAATTTCATTACGATCCGTTCAGCGGTTTAGTTATGAAAAAAGTAAACAGTAAAAGTAAAAAAGTTCTTATTTCTCACAGAAAATATACACTTGGAATCAACTCGAGATAATATAAGATATATATAGATTTACGAATAATTTAAAAATAAGAATAATTTATTATGCAGTACATACTTAAACAGTTGTACTTAAATTTTAAAATTTATGTTTTAAATTTCTGTATTTATCAGATTAGTTACATGTATGATGTTACAAGCTCGATAAGACCCTGCCCTCAGAACTAGTTTGAGACTGTATCTCGTCGGGCACGTCGGCAAAAGGTAACAAACAAACAGTTACTTTCGAAGTTACTATATATGTATTATACATATAAACCTTCCTCACTTAAATCACTTTATCTATTGCTGAAATCTGCATTAAAATCCGTTGAGTAGTTTAAAAGATCTAAGCGAACAGACAGCGGAAGCGACTTCATTTTATATAAAATATACCCACTAAGTGTGGGTATATTTTACATAGTATAAAATGATATGAGACAGACTGTAGACAACGTAAATCTTCGACTACTTACGTTCAATATCTTCGACCATGTGAAATGTTTAAGCTTCTAACTGTTGTCAGACTGGACAAAGCTTCGATTACGATTTATTGTCATCAGAAATCGTAATAAACGCGAATGATAGATGCTAACTGAAGCATCTATCGGATTACTAGTGTGAAAAAGACAATGGCATTACAGAATACTAGGCTATACAATGACACAAAAGTAAATGTGTGCATTTACACCGGCACACTTCGGTGCTCCATTTTTAAATAAGTGTTGCTTATTAATTTTCATTCGTCCGTGGTAATATATTAAATAAAAACTCTAAGTTATAACAATAAGTTTTAAATATATCAAAAACAAAGCGATGATTTTGTTCGATAAATTCAAACCAGCATACACGCCAACACCATACATCCGGATAAACTATCCCCGGACGTCCAGATCAAAGTCTGACCCGGACATTGAATGCGCCCGGGGTCAGATTACCCAGATAGGTACGTGTTCAATCCTTGTAAAATTGGGCTAACAAAGGGTATCGGTCCCTTAGGCCGGAACATGTGTCACTCGTCTAGATTACAAAGAAAAAATAGTCTTACTGCGATGGCTTCAGATATATATTAATAAAAGGTATAATCACATATTTTCCTTTTACCACGATCTCGCCAAATGGTAAGCGATGATGCAGTCTACGACGGACCTCGCTTGCCTAAAATAATCCTTGTGCTTAACCTATAGACTAAGAACTACTGATGTATTTACTATGTTCTCGCAAATAAACGTTATCTTATCTTGTTTGCTCGCCACTTAAAGACACCCAGGTTGTAGGTATCAGCTAATACAGATTTATGACGGGTTCCTATATCCGTCGGTAACCGACTACGAAAGTGTCAAACTAGTGTCAAACTTTTGACAAGTTTTCAAGAAGAAACGTAGCTACGAAGAATCGTAGCTGGTTACCGTCGGATATAGGAACCCGCCATTAGGCAAAGCGTTCCATTCTTTGGCGTTGCGCATAATAAGTTTAATGCTACATTTCAAATCACGAAAATTTTAGGCCTTGTCATTTTGTAGTGGACGTTTATTTTTCTCAACCTAAATTAACGATATTGATACTTAGGACGACTTATCAGGATCAAAAAACCGATAATGGACGAAGGGCAGCATTTTATAATTATAATTCAAGAAATGGTAATAGACAAGATAATTGTTTTCAAATTAATAGTAGAATTTCAATAATGTCTGTCTGTCATTGCTATATCTGAAGCGCTTACATACTATGCGGACGATCTTCATCGAAAGCAATTAGTTATATGAGTGACAGTAAGAGTGCTCTTCTGGCAGGAGGGGTGTGTCGATTGCATATAAAGTGTTGTCGCAAGGAGGCTGACATATTAGCAAAGCAAGCGATTTCAGAAAGCTTTGTGTACAACATACTACCTAACCTAACATAGTTAGTGTTGTGTGTTTGCCTGTACCAAGAACTACCGAAGAGAGCAGCAGTGATGATAATGATGATGACACAGCCGGTAAACACGCTGGGCCTTCGTTGACCCAATCCCCACCGCCCCGCCCGTCCGCACGCGCGCAGAGGGCAGCGGCGCGCATTGCGAGGCGAAACGTTATTCGGAGCGGATCGCACTCACCCTGATAAAATTCACAAATTGAACCGAAACATTGTCGGTCGAAACACCGATAAGACGGTGCGTGATAAATCCCGTATTTATAATAATGATTGAAATCAATAACGAAAGTTTTCTAAGTAAAAATACTACCTAACTATTCAGAATTTTTACCAAAATATAGAAAAAAATGTTACAATTTATGTTAAGAATATTTTTATGAAAGAGAAATAATCCGTAGAAAAAGATCTTTGGTACAAATGTATCTAATGTGAGCCTCCTCACATACCTTGGTATACAAGCCTTTTACGTTGGCTTATTGTTATAGCACACAGGTGGAGAACAGGTCATATGCCATTAAAACTGTTTGCGTTCTTAATGCGTTCTTCACGCGATCTTGCGGAAAAGAATCGCGTCTCTTTTTGACAGATTGCGCGGTAGTCCCAACAGTATTCTGAAGATGATTGCTGGTCGTTTTGATTGCCCTATTCAGAGGCATTGGGTGGGGATAACTACTGGCAATATAAAACACTTTGGTAATTTATTTATTTATTTATTTGTCTGTTGTTTATTTTAATTTTAACTTACCTACTATGTTATAATATTGATTTAATTTAATCTGATTTATTTTAATTTATTTTAATTATTGTTATTATGGCGGACTGATTCTCAAAATAATTCAGTAATTTAATTGTTTTTAATTGTACTTGAATTTGACTTGAATTGTTTATTTAATTAAGTAATATGAATTATTACCAACTGCACTAACATAGTTTTAAGACTTCAGGTTTTACTAACAAATTATGGATGTAATCATCTAAAATAAATTATTTTGAATTTGAATTAATGCGGAAGGCTGACACACTTTATTGTAACACATGTGGAATGGTGGAGGATGTGCACCATTTATTGGTAGAATGTATTCCGCATCCAGCGAGAAAGACAGTCACTGGTAGCGACTTACAACTTGGAACAGATTCGACGTGGGTTTATACAATAAAATCTTAGATGACCCTACATCAGATGCTAAGGAATTATTTAATGCTGTAAGTCGCCACAAGTAACATACATATAGATAGGTATTTTAATTTTCTAGTGTCTAAATAGTGTTTTTTTTAGTTAACTCGTCAAGGATCACAGCTATACTATTTTGTACGTTGTGATTCCGGGCCGATTTAAATAAGTTAATTGTTAGTTTAGACGGGCGACGGCGCCGAGGAAGGCTTAGTAGACGCTGACGGCGTGATGATTTAGATTCCTTCGAGACAGATTGGTGGGATTTGGCAGGCGAGCGAAACTCCTGGAAGACAGTGGAGGTGGGATGACAAAAGCTGAATAAAAAAAATTAAAAAATTGTTTGTTTTGTTTAACTTTCATTTTGTTTGTTTTAAATAATAATAAATAAATAAATATTGCTGGACATTTCACACAGCGCTATCTAGCCCCAAACTAAGCAGATATTGTACTATGAGAACCAGATAACTGATAGAATACTTATATACTTTTTTTTTTTGCAAATACATACTTATAATATATAGAAAAACAACCAGACCCGGAACAAATATCTGTAGATCGTGCAAACATTTGTTCCGCTACGGGAATCGAACCCACTACCTCCTGCGTCTCAGCCGGCTGTTCGCCCACTGCGCCACGGAGGTCGTCCTACACAACAACATCGTGGTCAAACAACAACAGGTCGTCGACAATACACAAAGGTTATCCGGAAGTGAATGCTCTTTAGCATTATGTTCGCCTATGTACTAGTTTTATAAGTGCAATAAAGTGTTTTCAATCAATCAATTAGGCTACATTTTATTTGAAGCGAGTCAACTAGAAGTTGACTACAACTACTTATGTAAAAATTTGTTAAATCAAAGGTACTCCTTTGATTTAACAAATTTTTACATAAGAGGACCGACATTTATATATATCCTTTATAAATGTCGTTATAATAAATTGGAATAAAAAAGGGACGACTTATATATGATTGTTGTAAAAAGTTGTAAAACGAGTTGTAAAATCATACGTCAAATTTAAACATGTTTAGTCGCTTAATACGTATAGGGATCATTATGCAAGCCGGGCTTAGTCTGAAGTCGCTAAGCAATAATACTTGCATTGCTCTGTTCTGGTTCGAAGTGGGCGTATAGCCGGCTGAGACGCAGGAGGTAGCGGGTTCGATTCCCGCCGCGGAACAATTGTTTGAATGATCTACAAATATTTGTTCCGGGTCTGGATGTTTATCTATATATTATAAGTATGTATTTACAAAAAAAAAAGTATATAAGCATTCTATCAGTTATCTGGTTCCCATAGTACAATCTCTGCTTAGTTTGAGGCTAGATAGATCTGTGTGAAATGTCAACCAATATGTATTTATTATTATTCATTTAAAAAAAAATGGTACGGTGATATTATAGGTACATGAGGTCTTTTTATTTTAGAGTAAATCGTGCAATGCAATGCCAAGTAGGACAAGTCTTAGTTGGACGTAACCTGAGACGTACAATAATTTTTGTAGATAACCGCTTAAGATCGGGCATCAAGTCTTGCAAATAAAAAATTTAATAACACATCATTCTGAAATATATTTCAATTTTCGCAACTCAAAAGATAATGGAAATTAATGGCCTATTTTAGTCTTATGAGGGGAAAAACGACACTTAAAAATAAACGTTTACTTATCAACTTTAGAGTTGATTTTACCACTGTAAAGTATAAATACGCATCTCATTCAAAAAGAGGTTTTATTACGTCATTTTAGAGTTGGTTTTAGTACGGAATAGGGTATAAATAGGCCAGGAAACATTTTCAGGTCAGTGTCACACCTGCGACATTTTTATGACATGCATGAGTAATGCTTAGTTTTTATTATGACTGTTTTATGTAACGTGTTGAAATGCGTTTGTGTTTTAAATACTGCAGTTTGTATCATAAAACTTATTTATTGTTACGTTTTACGACTGTGCGCGCCTTAGTTTTGTCTTTAAGGTCGTCCCAATCTCTTCACATTTTCAAAGTCAAGGTATATTTTTCGTTGTCTCGTAACTGCTAGTTAGTGTTTATGTTATTTATCCTCCATATGTAGTGTAGTTTCATCATCATCATCATATCAGCTATAGGACGTCCACTGCTGGACAAAGACCTCCCTCATTGATCTCCAGGAACTGCGGTTGGAAGCGACCTGCATCCAACGCCGACCTGCGGTTCTTATCAAGCCGTCTTCCCATCTTGTAGGTGGACGTCCCACGCTGCGCTTGCCGGTCCGTGGCCTCCATTCGAGAACTTTCCAGCCCCATCGGCCATCTGTTCTGCGCGCTATATGGCCTGCCCATTGCCACTTCAACGTGCTAATCCGTCGGACTATGTCGGTGACTTGAGTTCTCCTACGTATCTCCTCACTTCTGATTCGTAGTGTAGTTTATTTATATATTATTTGTATGTATTTAAGTTTATGTTTATTAGTATAATCAATGGATATATTTTATTTTGTGAGTTCTGTTTATGGTACTCTTACATCGCCGTCTTTTGATTTTTGTTTATCCTGTCCATTCAAAGGATGTCTTTAAGAGATCGTTTTAGCGATGAGACCGCCCATTGTACCGTTATTTATTGTTTTTCTTTGTTATTGTATTTATGTTTGACGTGCAATATAGATTATTTCATTCATTCATTAATTATTATGCAGTTTACAATATCTCTCTTTTGTTTTTGTGTTATATATATTGTAACAGACATACGTGTTTAAATGTTTATTGTATAAGAGATCGTTACAATAAGCCGGGCTAGAATGACTGCCCTAAACATGTTTCTCTATAAAAGAAAAAACTCAACATAACTCCGCTCATTTTAATGGAATGCAAGATTATTAAATTTTAATTTTTTAAACTTACACTTTAAGAGTATAATGGAGTTGAAAATAGATAATGCACGTTCCGCACAGACGATAGTTAGTTTTCTTTACCTAACTAGAAGCCCCATTAATTATAATGAAAATCCATTACCCGACTATGCTACTACGAAAATATGTACATAAGGCACTTCTAGTTTATACTTTACAAGATGGACATAAAGTTCATTATGCTATACCACGTGTTTTGTTATGTACGACATTAAATGAAAACACGAGAAGGCTAAATAGTATTCTTGTTAATAAGTTTTTAAAATTCATTACCATAGAAAATTTTAAATTTACAAACAACCTTAATCTAAAATATCAATGAAACCGCCTTTATAAAATAGGTAAATAAATCAAATTAATTCATCATGTTTTAAGACAAAACGGGTCTTTTCGAACACAGATTTATATCAAAATTATAATTTTGATTAACCTCGACGTACATTAAAAACATGAGTATAGTTGGCGAAAATTTAAAAATTTCATTCAGTAAGTAAAATTGAAATGTCTAGCATTATTTATTTAATAAAATTATTAGCGGTCCTATACGTTGTAGCCTAGTAGATAAGTGTCTTAAAAAAGTTTTCTTGCTAATTTATTATTATTAATATCAGCCCACTGTATCCCACTGCTGGGCAAAGGCCTCCCCCCATTCTTTTCAGACACTTCTTTCAGGCGGTAAGATGATCCGGTCCGCTCGGAAATTAGTAAGCTCGTCCTTCCATCTTTTCTTCTGGTCTGCCGCAACGTCTTAGGGCTGAGTCGGGGTTCCACTCGGTGATGAGCTTAGCCCACTGGTCACCAGACATACGGCATACATAACCAGCCCAATCCCACTTGAGTTTGGCGGCTTTCGTAGCTATATCTACGATTGGTGTTCGAGAGCGGAGCTCGTAACTTATAACAGGTATAAATTAAAAATTAAAAAAACACCCGACTCATAATAAACCCGTAGTAAATTTCCATTTTACAACTGAGATCCCTTCATCAAAAAGGAAAAGTGCTGATAAACTTCGGATCGGCTGACCTGACCTTCATCACACATAGCTAAGAATAGTCCAGTTAAAACAGCTAAATAAAACCGCATCCGAATCGGTCCATCCGTTTGCTACGATGCCACAGACACACCGACAGTCATAAGTAGGGCATCCGATCTCGGTATTCCGAGATCTCGAAATACCGAGATCCCGCATCATTTTTCAGTCCCGCAAGGAGCGGGATTACCTGTGCGGGAATAGAATAGAATAGAATAGAATAGAAGTAAACTGAACTGAATGTCGATTGTTTATTACATATTTTAATTTCTTATATAGTAAGTAATTATTCTAATAAAAAGTACTAAATGAATACCTTATAATTATTATAACATATAAATACACAACACTTAGCAGGCAGTTCATCGCAACACTTGCGGAATCCCGCAAATTACGAGATCACACGGGATCGTAAATCATCAATACCGCAATACATGCGGGATTGGATGCTCTAATCATAGGCGTCTTATAACATGCCTTTTTGCATCAGGAGTTAAAAAGTCCTAAACTTATTTATCAAAAGCCGATAAGAACATAAGAAGTGGATCAAAATAAGTTACTAAATTAATTTGATCCCTCGATAAAAGTTTCACTGGAAAAATCACGCACCGGGACAAATAATAATAGCAGCGTATAGAAACGCTACTCAACCTACTCCTCACCGTCAATTTCACCTCCGATTGATCCGCGTGACAAACACTTAATTAATTAAAAATAACATAAAGCCCGCCAAGTGCGAGTCGGACTCGCGCACGAAGGGTTCCATACCATTATCTATAAAAATGGCAAAAAATCATGTCTGTTGTATGGGAGCCCCCCTTAAATATTTGTTTTATTTTAATTTTAATATTTATTTTTAAAGTGAATTTATAACTAAATATTCTGTGAATATTTCAAGCGTCTACCTGTTGTCGTTATCAATATCGAGCAAAAACGAGCAAAAAAATCAGATACGTTGTATGGGAGCCCCCTTAAATATTGATTGACGTGATAACGTCTTATAAATCAATGAACGCCGGCTGCACGCACAAAAAAGTGGCACGTTCCGCCTGAGCGCGGAACAAGTCTAACTATCACGGTTCATGAGATACAGCCTGGTGGCAGACGGACAGACAGGCAGACAGACAGACAGCGGAGTCTTAGTAAAAGGGTCCCGTTTTCCCCTTTGGGGCGGAACAGTAAATATTGCAGCCTTCGCCTGTCTGTGGCATCGGAGTTCCTTAACGGATGGATGTTTGTGTGAAAGTTTTTAGCTATTTTTAGTGTTTTCTTAATTTAGATAAAGTAATATATTTTTAACGATGTCTTTAAATAGGGGCCGACAATGGGTGAGACTAGCGCAGGATCGCGGCGGATGCCACAAACTTGGGGAGGCCTAAACCCAGCAGTGGGTGAAGTCGGACTGTGGATGATGATGTGGCATCTTCAATTAGTACACGCTGTGGCTTTCTTCAATTGGAAGAAGACATAGATCTAAGAACTCGGATGCTAATAATACTAATGATTTTTGTGATGAATGTCTAATTTTTTTACTCCCAATGCTGTGCAATAGGATCATACTCAAATAAATATATAAATTAAAATTTAGTAAGAACTAAGGTAAGCAAATGAAAACAAATCATTTAATGTTATACATAAATGATTGTCAATGAGTTTACATTCTACTACTAAGTACTACCTACCTATTCGGATAAACTCGGTACGAGCTACGGCCGTTCCGCTCGCTACGCACGTAGCAAAGTAAGTGCTACGCTGCTACGGCGTAGCAATTCACTTGAAGACGAGGCTTTCACGCCAATTTCTTTGCATTTTATATATGGACAGAAAATATGGAAATGTTTATTTAAAGTATTACAATGCTATTTTTGTAAGGATTTGTTCTATTCTGGCGTTCTGCGAGGGAGACCTATGTCGTAGTGAATGTCTATCGGCTAAAATGATAATGATGAATGATGGTGTTGAATGCCACCGTCTCTAATATTCATTTATATGAATGTATTTAAAATATTCCTACATATTTAAGTAACACGCTGTACTGGTGATTATTTGGTAATCTGCCCTCCACTTTAAATGAAGTTCGTGGTGCGAGGCCCTTTGGCAGACCTGGCAGCTTTTCATATCAACTACCTTCCGCCCGTGGTACCTATGCCTCAATCTGGTCATAATCACGCTAATATTATAAATGGAAAAGTTTGGATGTTCGTTTATTTATTTATTTGTTTGTTTGTTACTCAATCCCGTCGTAACGGCTAAACCGATTTCGATGAAATTTAGTATGTATATAGATTATAACCTAGAATTACACATAGTCTACTTTTTATACCATATATTAGGCCCCATGGGATAAAAATGGGGTGTCAAGTCAAGTTGCAACAGCGAGTTTAGCTTTAATAATAATAATAATATTACTGGACATTTCACACAGCGCTATCTAGCCCCAAACTAAGCAGAGCTTGTACAATGGGAACCAGATAACTGATAAAATAGTTATATACATTTTATTTTTGTAAATACATTCTTATAATATAGGTATATAGAGAAACAACCAGACCCGGAACAAATATCTGTACATCATGCAAAAATTTGTTCCGCGGAAGGAATCGAACCCGCTACCTCCTGCGTCTCAGCCGGCTATTCGCCCACTGCACCACAGAGGTCGTCAAATTATTTATTTATTATTTATTTCTAGGTTACCTACACATTTAGTAGTGTAACGCGTACGAAGTCGCGAGCAACAGCTATATACAAAATTTACTTAAAATCGTAGTCGTTCTTTTTCTCCTTCGTGTCAATAGCTTACAACGTATTTTTTACCCCATACTTGCAAGATGTGGAATGAGCTACCATCTGAGGTTTTCCCATTAGGCTACGACATGGCACGCTTCAAGAGAAATGTAAAGAGGTTTCTACAGTGTAGGGAACGCATCGACAATACCCCGGGTGTTGCCGGTGTCAATAGGCGACAGTGACCGCTTACCATCAGGTGGGCCGTAAGCCTATTTCCCCACAAATAACAAGAAAAAAAAATATACGCAACTTTTTATATTAGGGTCGAGTAGTCGTGAAACCATAACAAACATACAGAGAGACAGAGTTACTTTCGAATTAATATTAGTGTGGATACATCATAAGAGACCTCCGAAGCAAAGGAGCCTTCACTTTAAAATAAAATGCACAAAATGAAGTGATGACCTAAGTGTATTAAAGTTCAGAAAGAACAGCTTCTTTCTAGGCAGCGTGCTCCATCTGCGACCACACCATCATTTACCATCAGGTATTGGTCAAGCGCTTGACTATCACCAACAAAAAAACCCCGCGCGACCGAGCCTTGCTTTACCTAGCTGATCTGTTAGGCCGACCAAATAGTTGAAATTATTTTTTCGAAATATCGATTCAGAATTTCGACAGCAGTAAATCCATACAATATCGGCGATAAAATCAAACGGAAAACTACTGTACGGGTGTGATAAGGTCCTTAGTTTTGTAACGATTTTGCCTTCGAAATTCCGACTGAATGAGACCGACCGTATGTCTTCTTCTTCCTGCACTTTTTCCACATTACGTGGGAAACAGACACAACAGGATTTAACCTTCTATCAGCCGTCATCTCCGTTGTCATTTCTTTCTTACCGATATCATTCTTCACACAGTCCATCTATCTCTTCTTCGGCCTTCCTCTACATCTATATCCATCTACACTCATATCTAACACTCTTTTAGTCTTGTGTTTTCTTCCCTACGCATGACATGCTCATACCACGCTAACCTCTTACTCCTCAATTTTGTTATCCCTGGCGCTACTTTCAAACTTCCTCTATGCCTTCCTCTATGCTTAGTGATTAATAATAGTATATTTAATATAATAATAGTAGGTATAGGTAGACACTCTTTCTTCATTGTATCTGTAATATGAGATGTCGAATGGTTGTTCACATACTTTTCTATACATAAAAGTGAAAACCTGTAATTGATTATCTGGTATACAATCTGTTATATTATAAGTATACATTTTAACAGCTGTTACAAATGTAACACTGTACAAATATATTATTTTAAAGTTAAATGCCTTATGTATGAACAAATAAGTATGCACGTCTACCCCGAAATTTGGTTCCATCGGGAAAATAACGTAAATCCACAGATTAACCACTAGTTATATTCATTTTCATTATGCTAATGGAGATCTGCATGCTTTCAATCCGCCTTAATGTTTTTCAATGGAGTTTTCTGAGCGTTCAACAATGGATATTTTTGTTTACTTTTTTTCCCATGAAATAACCTATTGTTACAAAAGCCTTTGTGCTTGAGTAAAAATATCGATATCGATAAAATTCTCCCCTGATATTATAACATGTTTCCGGGAAACACGATATTTTCAGTATTTTTCAAATTCCGGTAAATAAATGTTTACTTGCTTCGTAGGTCACGCACCTTAGAAACGTGCCCTACAACGCACTGCCCTGAGTCCATCAACTTGAGGCATACAGATGTTATGCCTTATAAATAAACAAATAAATATTGCTGGACATTTCACACAGCGCTATCTAGCCCCAAACTAAGCAGAGCTTGTACTATGGGAACCAAATAACTGATAGAATACTTATATACATATATTTTTTGTAAATACATACATATAATATATAGAGAAACAACCAGACCCGGAACAAATATCTGTAGATCGTGCAAACATTTGTTCCGCGGCGGGAATCGAACCCGCTACCTCCTGCGTCTCAGCCGGCTATTCGCCCACTGCACCACGGGGGTCGTCTTCTTATGTGCCTGTGATTTCACCGGCAACCACACCCTTCAAACCGAATAGAGCGCAGATATAAGTAAAGTCACCGACATAGCCCAACGGATTAGCACGTTGAAGTGGCAATGGGCAGGCCATATAGCGCGCAGAACAGATGACCGATGGGGCCGGAAAGTTCTCGAATGGAGGCCACGGACCGGCAAGCGCAGCGTAGGACGTCCACCTACAAGATGGACAGACGACTTGGTAAGAACCGCAGGTCGGCGTTGGATGCAGGCCGCTTCCAACCGCAGTTCCTGGAGATCAATGAGGGAGGCCTTTGTCCAGCAGTGAACGTCCTACGGCTGATATGATGATGATGATAAGTAAAGTAGTAGTAGTTATCCAGGCAAGTCCTTTCGCAAGCAACTCTACTGTTCCTAAAAATAGACATAGTGGTAGCAATTTCCGGGCGAGCTCAGGATTTAACGTGTTTTCTTACCAAAATACCGTTCTTATCTCCAATACTTTACCGTTCGGTTAATTAACTTCTTTGTAGGGTAGCCCCTGATTAACTACTAATGGATGTAGGTAGATCCATTCATCTGTTCTGTTGCTAACCGTCTCTCATTAGCTTGATAGTGGGGCGGATCCTGTGTTTTTATTGAACGCGAGTCATCAGCATCATCATATCAGCCATAAGACATCCACTGGTTCTTCTCTGCGTGTCAAGAGTTCTACGTTTTCATTTATACTAAGTTGGCCAGTGACAATTATTTAGCAAGTGCTGCATTGACTGCGCGGGATCACCGCAGTCGCACTACGTTAAGTTAAGAGTCCCTGAATCCCCATTTGCACATATCCAGTCTGCAGCGGCCAAACACTGCTAAACACAGGCCTTACAAATAGAATTTAATGGCCGCGAGGGTTTTTGAACAAATGAGACGATTTTAAATATGGGAGGCAGCGGGTCCTAAAAAAATATAATCTAGGGAGTTAATAAAGTGTTTTGATTGAACATGCGAGTTTCAAGGAAGGAACATTTTTAATTTTTTATCAGCCAACCCTTGTGCCCCTTTTTAACATTGGTATGTGATAATGCTGTAGTCAAGGAAGTTTGTATACCGCTTTCAGTTCATAACACGAACCTTGTTACCACAAGAAAAAGTTAAACACTGTTTAACGCGTGTTTAAAAAATCCTTACCAATGTTTGTTTGGGAATTTTTATAAACAGTGTTTAGCGGGTGTTTAACTTTTTTGTGATAAGACCCAAAGTTTTTATCCACCACTATCTCATATGAACACGAATATTTTTTACTGCAGTATTCTGGAAACGCCGCGGCAGACCAAAGACGAGATGGAGGGACGAGCTCGCTAAATTACGAGCAGATTTCACCATCATCATCATCATCATATCAGCCGTAGGACGTCCACTGCTGGACAAAGGCCTCCCTCATTGATCTCCAGGAACTGCGGTTGGAAGCGGCCTGCATCCAACGCCGACCTGCGGTTTGTAAATCCATGAGGGGGTTGTTGCCATACTCGCCACGCTTGGCAGGCGGGTTGGCGAGCGCAGTATAGGTATTGAAAACACGAAAAGACGCTGCTGCCCATCTTTCGGAGGTATCCCTTAGCAGACTCCTACTTCATCCACGGGCAAGAGCGGAGGGGCAACATCTATTGCCGGGGCCCCACGGCGTATTGTCGGGGCCCCACGGCGTTTCACCATCATGACACGGAAAAGAATGGGAGACGCGTTTGCCATTTGCCCAGCATAACGAGCGACGTAGCGCAGGACGTACTAGACTGGAAAATAGGACAAGCAACGAAAACAATATTTTAAGATTTTTAAAATCATCTCAAAAATTTCAAGCCTAGACGGGACTTGAACCAGCAACCTTCCTCTTGATACGAGGATGCACTATCCAACTGTGCTACCAGGCAATTAACGTCTAGGTCGAAATGAGTGAGATGATTCAGAATTACGAATAAAGCGCCGGTTCAAGTCCCGTCTAGGCTTGAAATTTTTGAGATGAAATTAAAAATCTTGGAATTTTCCGTATGTGTTCGGATAACACTATAAATAAAAATACTATTTGAAACAATAGTTTAAACTATCATTTCGAAAAAAAACGTTGTCTGGAAGAGATCGCTTTCTTTAGCGATATAAGACCCATCGTCTTTAAGTTTTTTTGTTTCTATTATTGTTCTCTTTCTGTTTTTGTGTTTAGTTTGTAACGTATAATAAAGAATGTTAATTCGTTCGAAATACATGACTCAAAACATATATTCGCAAATAGGTCTAAATTACTTCAGAAGTCGGTATTCCAAAGCCACATAGACTAAGCCGTCTAAGACCTAGTGGTTATTTAACACGAGTGTGAGCAGTTATCCAATTGAACTGTAATGAATCCCGACGCTATAGTCGGGCTCTACGTAATCCTCATAATTGGTCGCTTAGATACATAGTCCACATAATAACAGCTGGGTTATTACATAGAAAGGAAAGAGCGGGCATGGTGAGAGTGCCGACACAACATCTGTCGACCTTCAAAACGCCAGTAAAATAAATATGTTGCATTGCTTAGACTTCGCTCCGGACACATTCCGTCAAACAAGTTTAAATTTTTGATGGGTATTTCAGATTCCCCTAACTGCTCAGAGAGTGATATTGAAGAAGACGTTCATCATGTGTTGACGGAGTGTGTTCGGAATGAGTCACAAAGACAAGATGTTAGGCTTAGGTTTGGTTATAGAGTAGGTATGTGCAATAGCATTTTAGCGTCCCCGCTTTCCGAGGAAGCTGAAATGCTGGTCACACTGTATCTACACTGCCTGCAGATATAGTTTGACTAGCATCTAAATAGCGAAACATGTTCATTCTGGTGTCGGATTTAATTTTTTGCTATAAATGTATCATTTTTGTACGGGGGTGACATAGTCACTGGGTGACAAAACCCCTCATTAAAAATAAAGACAAAAAAAAAACATCGACGACTTTCATGAAGGAAGATATTTGGCTGAAGGGTGTCGTATTTCATCGTTTCCGAGGACGGATACCAAACACCGAGAACTCACGTCTAAAATAGCAGTCAATAATAATAATAATTTGTTATTATTATAGCACATTATATTGATGATGTCTGACCCAGGTATAATACAGGTTGTTTGGTGGAACGATGTAGAGATTTTCAAAGCTGATCAATGGCACCAATATGATCATTTTAAACCACATATATCATTATGACATATTGATGATATAAATATTAGTTTACATGTTTAATTCGGGGTCTGTGAGCGAGCCATGGAGCGGAGTATCCTAGGAGTCAAATTGACAGACTGCGCGAAGAAACAGTGAACTGCGCTCCCAAACACAATCGCGGACGTTGGGCATCAAGTAGGCAAGTTAAAGTGGGACTGGGCGGGCCACGTCTGCCGCAAGTCAGAGGTGTTAGGGGCAAAATCCACCACCGAATGGATTCCAAAAGACAGAAAGCTAGCACGCGGCAGACCGCGACGCCGATGGAAAGACGAACTCGACCCGTATATGGAAGACCACACACGCGCATGTTAGAGTGGAGTGGAAGGAAGGAATTGAGGCCTTTGCCCTGCAGTGGGGCAGTACAGGCTCAAAATCTTATTAAATATGTTTTATTCAAGTTTTGTTTTTGATTGCCTGCTCTATGATTCCTAACGTATTTTGATGAAAAATTGAGTTCTTATTAGTATAAATCAAAACAAACGCGATTGAAGCACTAATTGGTATTTAATAGACCTAGAAACGAACAAATTATCGCCAAAACTAAAAAAAAAATTTATAGGTAACAACATAAAAACATTGAACTTTTTAAATATTGTATTGTTTCGAACTTACTTCTTTCTAACTCTTTTTACATAAAAGATTATGCTGAAGTTAGGCAGCCATTTTGACTGAGCTGCGTTTAGACGAGGTGGATAATAGCAGTTACGTCCGGCCCGATCCGGCTCAAACAGGTTGCGGCAGAAAATCAGGCAAAATGGAGAGAATTTAATTCCCTATTCGGTGATAAGTGGATTTGTATTGATTTTAGCAGAATACTGTCTGAAACCTATCGTTATTGAGTTATTATCATAATTTAAAACAAAAAACTAAAGCCTACAATAGTGTGACTGAATATATATCTGACAATTTGAGTCAATCGTCAACTCGCCCGCTTAAACACGCCCGGTCAGGCGAGATTAGTCATCGACATCATCATCATAACAGCCGTAGGACGTCCACTGCTGGACAAAGGCCTCCCTCATTGATCTCCAGTAACTGCGGTTGGAAGCGGCCTGCATCCAACGCCGACCTGCGGTTCTTACCAAGTCGTCTGTCCATCTTGTAGGTGGACGTCCTACGCTGCGCTTGCCGGTCCGTGGCCTCCATTCGAGAACTTTCCGGCCCCATCGGCCATCTGTTCCGCGCGCTATATGGCCTGCCCATTGCCACTTCAACGTGCTAATCCGTCGAGCTATGTCGGTGACTTGAGTTCTCTTACGTATCTCCTCATTTCTGATTCGATCCCGTAGAGAAACCCCGAGCATAGCCCTTTCCATAGCCCGTTGAGCGACTCTGAGCTTATTCATAAGGCCAATAGTGAAGGACCACGTCTCGGTTCCATATGTCATCACTGGTAACACACACTGATTGAAGACTTTCGTCTTAAGGCACTGAGGTATGTTGAACGAAAAGACGTTGCGAAGTTTCCCAAACGCTGCCCATCCGAGTTGGATTCGACGATTGACCTCTTTCTCGAAGTTGGACCTACCTAATTGGACTGTTTGTCCTAGGTATACATACGCGTCGACAACTTCAAAAGCCGACTTCTCAACCATAACTGAGGCAGGCACGACATGGACATTCGACATAGTTTTCGTCTTGTCCATGTTCATTTTAAGCCCTACCCGTTGGGAGACTCGATTGAGGCCTTCGGGCATTGTGCTGAGCTCTTCCATCGACTTTGCCATGACAACAATAGATTATTAAATGGTAATAATTAATTTGTATCTTTTGTTTCTTTTGACATTTAAATCTATATTATTGCTAGAATGACTGTTTTATAATCACTGTTAACATTTTTATTTTTTGTATTTTCTGTTACATTTTGCATGGTGTAAAGTAGACCATGGCTGTACCCGATTCATACCTTTTTGTCATCTTTTTTATCACCCGTGTTCGCAAAATAAAATATCATAAATTAAAAAGTTTTTTCGATGCGTAGAATGGAAGGTTTGTCAATGCCTAAAGGATTAAAATTCATTAACTCGTCGGTTCGATTTCGTAATGCTGTGCAAATTCTTCTAACTCAAATTCTTGGTTGACCCAACCGCATTGACTTCAAGCTATCATTTCTCTTTCGGCCCAAAATAGCTCAGTGTCTTAAGACGAAAGTCTTATCAGTGTGTTACCAGTAAGAATATATTGCATAGAAATGTGGTCTCTCACTATTGGCCTCAAAGAAGGGTCAAGGTTGCACAGCGAGCTACCGAGAGGGCTATCAGTAGTGTTTTCGATGATCGAATAATTCGCTGTTATAGCCCAGAAGATTAGCAAGCTGCAGTGGCAGAGGGTGCGGCACAAAGCTTGCAGAACTAATGGCCGTTGAGGCCAAATTCTCGAGTGGAGACCACGCACTAAAGCGCAGCGTAGGAAAGCTCCCCCACTAGACGTAAAGACGATCTGATAATGGTTGCTGGGAACCGTTGGGTGCAGACCGCACAAGATCGGTCGCTCTGGAGATCTATAGGGGACTAAATTCAGCACTGGACGTCCTATGCCCGATTTGATGATGGTGGTGATGAATTATTCGTATAAATAAAACAAACGAACATATTTCATAGTAATATGAATATTAGGAACACACATAAATTATTCTGATATATACCACAATTGCCGCCGACGACCGCCGTGGTGCAGTGGGCGAATAGCCGGCTGAGACGCAGGATATAGTGGGTTCGATTCCCGCCGCGGAACAAATGTTTGCATCATTTACAGATATTTGTTCCGGGTCTGGTTATTTCTCTATATATTATAAGTATGTATTTACACAAAAAAATGTATATAAGTATTATATCAGTTATCTGGTTCCCATAGTACAAGCTCTGCTTAGTTTGGGGCTAGATAGTGCTATGTAAAATGTCTAGCAAGATTTATTTTTTATTTTTTTTAAATTTAAGTGTAAACGTATATTAGCCCATATCCTCAGATTCCATCTTGATAACATGCCAATTGTGTTCCTCACATCTGCAATGCTGGTTTCCTTTGATTCTACCAAAATACATGTGAATCATATAAACAATAGGATGTGTAAACCACAACACACCGCCTCTAAGATAAATCGCGCAAAAATCATAAATAATTAAACTGCAAATCGTTTCCGATTTTCCGCCTGACAACATATTATTTCCAAATTCATACCATTTTCAACCTTAACACGTTGACATAAAGACTAGACAAGTGTTGTAATTCTAAATTGTCAACTTTACTGCGTTGTCATAAAGACTTGTATTCCGCCTACATTTTTCTTACAAAACCTCTTCATAGTCAACCTTAAAGCCTTGAGATAGGGATGAAAATTTAATACAGTGGGAGTACGTTAGATTCCGGTTCGTTGGAGGGAAGCGCTGCCCTCTGTTGATATTTCTTTACCTCAACGTTACAATTTCTTGGATTTTTCTAGTTATTTTGCATAGAACATCTTACAACTCACGAGCTCACAGAAACAGCAGGTCCATCGTCATTCTGAAGATTTTTACCTAAATGAATTTAAATAAGGTCTTTACTGGTATCTAGCGTGGTTGTTATTACTATAAGCCCACATTGTCCCATAGTTGGGCAAAGGCCTACCCGCATTTCATTTCATTTATCTCATTTTTTTTTTCATTTCCGCTAGCATGGTTACTCAGATAAAATTGTAGACTATAAAATATTACCTTAATAATATCGTAACCCAACCTGAGCTAAGCCGGGGCGAATCCCTTGTTCCCTAAAAGAAAACGATATTGGATGTCATCTTCAATGGATATCGAACAGTTCAGCGCTCGTTTTCTGACCAAATCAAAGACGCTTTAAGCGAAAACCTGTAAGAACCTGTATGGTTTGTCAATAAAAACAGTACCCTCCTTCTGAGCAGTCGGGTAAAACGTAGCCTGTCTCAATCCAAAGTCAAAGTCAAAATTTATTATTCATTAAAATCACAAGGATCACTTTGAAACGTCAATTTTACTGCCTGTTTCTTCGCGGCCAAGCCAGAAACAAGGCAAGAAACAAGGCTGGTTGTTTTTTTAATGATCCTTTTACAATAAATAACAATACAGGAAATAAATTACGTTTAAATTGTAACAGTTTGAATGAGTTGGAGCAATTTCAATCTCAAGTTTCTCTATCATCTAAATCAGGGATTCCCAAAGTGGTCGATATCGGCTTCCTAGGGGTCGACATAAACGAAAACTGATTTTGGGGGTCGCCGAGGTATAAAAATCGACCCCTATTTAATTAACACAAGTTCTTATTTAAATCTTTCAAGATAGGTAGGTAGGTACTGTATTGTTTATGTTGTGTTACGTGTACTAAGAATAATTAATATTTTTGTAGGAAATAGCATTGTTGTAGTAATGTAAAGTCTCAAGTTCGTACAAGATGAAAAACTCGGCAAGTCAGTGTGGACAAGTTTGTGCAAGATAATGAGTTCGAGCGTACGTCTTTCAGGCGCGTTTTGACTTGCCTATTTGACACTTACGCGATTAAATACGAACGAATTCATGATCAAGTTGCAAGTCCAAACATGTTCCCGATATTTTACTATTTAACGAGCTTGCACTTAGGTTGAAAGTTCATTTGCGTTTTGAAATTCGTTGGAGCTTGAACGATAATAACTCATATAAGTACTCATTTATTTCAAGAGATTACAAAGTTATAACATAGCTAAATTAAGTGTAGTAAAATGATTGAAAAAGAATTTACAAAATGCTGAGCTCCCTACACGAGTTAATAGCGTAACCATACAATATCTGCAGTTTATGAAAAATTAACAGGGTAAGTACCAAACAGTTTTATCCGGCACAGCGCATCAGCATTGCCATACAATGGGGCAATGCAGACAGCGTCCCCAAGACTGTGTGATAGTGATCAGTTGAGCTATGTGTAGATTGTTTGCAACAGTTTGCAGTTGCCTCAGTTGTTTCAATTGTAAAAAATTACCAGTAAATTTAACAGTTTATTATTGTTTTTTATTTAGGTAGTTTCTTATTTTTTTATTTGCAGGATTACTGAGAGTTTTATGATGGCAGACACGAAAAAAAAATGCAGACAATACAGTTTGGACTACTTGAAGTTCGGATTTATTGCATCTCCATCAAATCAACACTTGCCGATGTGTCTCATATGTGAAAAAGTATTCAGTAACGATGGCATGAAGCCTTCAAAAATGGATGATCACTTAAGAGTACATGCTGACGCAAAAAGTAAGCCCTTGTCATTTTTTCAAGCACTTAAAGTAAAACTAGACAAAAGACCATCCATAAGATCGATGTTTGCGTCATCATCTATTAAAGACGATGATGGTTTACGAGCGTCCTATAATATATCTTTACGAATAGCGAAGTCGGGGAAACCCCACACAATTGGAGAGCAGCTTATCTTACCAGCCATTGCGGAGGTCCTTAACAATGTATTGCACAAACCCGCACATGATATTTTAAAGAGAATACCTTTGAGCAATAACACCGTTCAGAGACGCATAGACGAGATGGGACGGGATGTGGAAAACATTTTATGCAAGTTCTTACAGACCAACAGATTCTCTCTCCAGTTGGACGAGTCTACATTACCCGGCAATGAAGCTCTGTTGTTAGGATATGTTCGATATATCAAAGATGAAAATATGTGCCAAGAACTGCTTTTTGCTACATATTTAGAGACTGATACCAGAGGAGAATCGATTTTTCAGGCCGTGGAACATTTTTTACTGACAAAGCTATTCCATGGAAAAACATTGTTTCTGTTGCGACTGATGGTGCACCGTCTATGGTTGGTCGTCATCGTGGGTTTATAGCTCACTTAAAGCGACAACTGCCTGATGTACTGGTCATTCACTGCGTGATTCACAGGCAGCATTTAGTAGCAAAAAAGCTGAGTCCTAGATTGCATAAGTCTTTACAATATGTAATAAATGCTATCAACAAGATTCGAAACAATTCTTTGAACTCTCGGTTATTTGCTCAGCTATGTGAGGAAAACGACGAAGTCTTTACTCGATTACTTCTGCACACTGAAGTTCGCTGGCTATCAAGAGGCTCTTGCTTAGAATGATTTTCAGGCAGTTTTGAATCTGTGTTGGAGTTTTTACAAGAAAAAGATCCGAAATTGAAAGAAAATCTGAACAATTGTAAAACAGATATTTATTACTTGACTGATATCTTTGGAATATTGAACAAAGTTAATTTGCAACTGCAGGGTGACGATCTTAACTTGATTAAAACAAAATCAATAACATCGGCCTGCGTGGGTAAACTAATCCTTTATAAACAAAATTTAGGCAGAAAAGAATATTCGCAGTTTTCGCATTTGTCAAAATTACCAGAAATGCTTCAAGATGATGACATTTTATTATATGTCACTCGCTTGGACGCATTACACAAGAATTTTACGGAGAGGTTTGAGCATCTTTTAAATTTACAAATTCCTCAATGGATAATAAATCCGTCCAATACCACAGCCATAGAAGAAGCCAATGTGATAATGCAAGAAGAGTTGATTACCATCAGCACAGACGAAGAGCTTAAGCAGAAGTTCAACCAAGGCTATCAGAAGATCTGGTTACAACGCAACATTGAAACACAGTATCCTACATTGTGGAACATTGCTGAAAAATACCTTATCGCTTTTCCATCATCATACCTAGTTGAAAAAAGCTTCAGTGTGGCAACAAACATTTTGACGAAACAAAGAAACCGTTTGAAAATCAACGAATGTGGAGATTTAAGCCTACAACTCACCATTATTGAACTGGATGTAGCTAGATTGGTAGATAGTCACCAGGCTCATCCATCACACTGAATGTTTTATTTTCTCTTTGCGAGTTAATACTTTTTTAAATATAATTTCCCACCTACTTAAGATTCTTTAAGTACTTAATTTGTAATAATCATTATAAATTAAACTTGATATTTACTAAATTGTATGTCTTTTTATTTTGTTAAATTTTGATGAAGTCAACTTTACTCACTTAACCAAGTGCAAAGATGTCCAATTGGTACCTTAGTACCTAGGTATTTTGTATCAATAGGAAAAACGAAAGATAGGCCCCCTTATTCATAATAGTCTGCTAACTAATTTAAAGCATTGCTAATTCTCACTCTGTCTTCTTCTATTGACCTAAGTCAGAATGAAAAATAACACTCTGTATCAGCTGTTTTAAGTTAGCGGACCATTATGAATAAGGGGGTTGATCTTAAAAGTAGGTAATTTTGCCATGGGGGTCTGAGGTAACAGCTCATTTTGGAAAAGGGGTCACTTGTCCAAAATAGTTTGGGGATCCCTGATCTAAGTAATCCGATATTTTATGGTAGGCTTTTTTATAAAAAAAAATTTTATTGTGTTTTTAAATTTGTTAATTGTAAATTTTTGTACATCACTTGGGAGTTTGTTATAAAAGGGAACACCTTGGCCTTTAAACGATTTAGGTACTAACTTTATGGAGTCTACAAGTGGCAACAGTGAGTTTATCCTTATTTCTAGTATTTAAACTATGATTATCGCTATTTAGTATAATCATTATCCATGTACTTATACTAAAATTCATCAAAATCGATCCTGTCGTTTAGTCGTAAAAATACAGTCAAACCTGGATAAGCGAGAGTTCAAGGGAGCACAATCTCATTCTCGCTTATAGAGGTTTCTCACTAACCCGAGTTTCTCGCTAATGCAGGTACATGGGTAGCGTTTCTCTCTTATGGTGATGCAATTTTATAATAGGTCGATTCTGGTAAATTAAACTCCCTCTGAATTTCATTTCGCGATTTTACGGATTCAAACGCATTCACTATTTTAAGTTTATAACTTAATGACAGTACTTTAATTTTCCGTTTTGACATGATGCAGCACAGAACTTTCCTTCGCAATTGATAAACTATAAACTGAGTAAGTACGACAAACAGGACAGTACACAGGCACACGTGTCCATTCGAAAAGATTGCGATAAAATAACAACGTTATTTAGTTCCACGAAATAGAATAGGTACAATATTGACGAGAAAACAATACAAAAACAATGGTAGGAAGTTCCACGAAAGTTAAGAATGAGTTATAAAATCTCTGATGTTAAATTTGTAAATAAAGCTCGACTGTCGCTTATAGAGGTATAGATAAGTAGCAGTCTCACTTACGGAGTTCCATGAGGGAAAAACGACTATCTCTAACAGAGGTTTCTGTTTCTCGCTAATAGAGATTTTGGAAGCTTAAAATGACGGGTCCTGGCTATTACTCTCACTTATAGAATTTTCTCACTTATCCAGTTCTCGCTAACTCAGGTATGACTAACAAACTAACATAGAGACAGAGTTAGGTATTTATACTAAAAACGGGATATTTACCATGATTTGTGAGTATTTGAGTATCCCGACATTTCGGCGCAGTTGCATGCGCCATGATCACGGGTAAACTGAAGTCTTTGCGAGTAGGTAGTTATTGGCAGATATAACGATCTACCCTCTTTCTTAGTCTCTTGCTAGGAATTAATTCGCTAATTCTACTACTGCCACCGGCTTCATTCTCGATCATAACTCGATTCCGACACACAACACTCACGGCATCAGGACGCGTAATTGACACTTCACTTTTTCTGTTGTTACACATTCTCACCACAGGATTCCAGGCTCCAGATAATTGAAAACCATCTTCACGATTTAAATTCTTGTGTTTGGCAATCTCAATTGCCTCTTGAACCAGTCTTGGCATGTAATGTCGCTCAGTTGAGATTACTTGTGGGTTGTGTAGCTCGATCCAGTGGTTTGAGCCTGAGTCCAGCACATGTTCCGCTATGGCAGACTTTTGTCTGTCAAGATTCTTCACCGCCCTGATATGTTCCTTCACCCAACAAGCTATAGTGCGTTTGGTTTGACCAATATAAGAACTCCCACAGCTACAGTCTATTTTATACACTCCTGGTTTTTCTAGTGGAAAACAATCTTTTGGTGAGCGCAGGTAGTGTGTAATTTTCTTTAAAGGACGTCGTACATAGTAAGATCAGGTTTACGTACGAGAAAGAATGTGATCGACGTTTGGCGTTTTTGGACGTATTGGTTCAGGTTCGAGAGAATGGTAGTTTGAGCCATTCAGTTTACAGAAAACCTACACATACGGACTGATACCTGCGGATTCACATCATCACCCTCGACAACTTAATTCGGTGGTAACATCACTTACCAATCGTGCATTCGACCTGTGTGATGAGGATCACATTCAGAGTGAATTGGCGCATGTCCGAAATGTGTTGGTGAAGAACGGTTATAAACTGCGGTCCTTACCAGCTCGACCAAGACCTAAAGCCCACAGTTGCAGAGTGGAACGAAAACCTGCTTTTCTACCATATGTTAAAGGAGTGACAGATAAAATCGCAAACATTCTACAAAAATTTTCACTTAAGACCATCTTTACTCCTTTAAAGAAAATTACACACTACCTGCGCTCACCAAAAGATTGTTTTCCACTAGAAAAACCAGGAGTGTATAAAATAGACTGTAGCTGTGGGAGTTCTTATATTGGTCAAACCAAACGCACTATAGCTTGTCGGGTGAAGGAACATATCAGGGCGGTGAAGAATGTTGACAGACAAAAGTCTGCCATAGCGGAACATCTGCTGGACTCAGGCTCAAACCACTGGATCGAGCTACACAACCCACAAGTAATCTCAACTGAGCGACATTACATGCCAAGACTGGTTCAAGAGGCAATAGAGATTGCAAAACAAGAATTTCAATCGTGAAGATGGTTTTCAATTATCTGGAGCCTTGAATCCTGTGGTGAGAATGTGTAACAACAGAAAAAGTGAAGTGTCAATTACGCGTCCTGATACCGTGAGTGTTATGTGTCGGAATCGAGTTATGATCGAGAATGAAGCCGGTAGTAGTAGTAGAATTAGCGAATTAATTCCTAGCAAGAGACTAAGAAAGAGGTTAGATCGTTATATCTGCCAATAACTACCTACTCGCAAAGACTTCAGTTTACCCGTGATCATGGCGCATTCAACTGCGCCGAAATATCGGGATACTCAAATACTCACAAATCATGGTAAATATCCCGTTTTTAGTATAAATAGTGTTCATAACCATGATAGTTTCAAAAGTTACAGAGTTAGGTACTTTCGAATTTATAAATTTATTATGGATTTAATACCATAATGTAACATTTGTGTAAATGTAAGGGATAAAAATATTGTACAACGATAAAATTGTATACGTACAACACATGTTATGTAATACCTTTATATAACAGCTGTGTGGAAGCACCATTACAACAAAGTACGAGTTTTACCAGTATACCAAGCGTTTGGTTGTGTCAATAGAGTTCATAACACAATTAATAATACTCTAATGATTAGTTAACCTACAACACAAACTGTTCATAGCACTAATTAGTGCTACTGTACACAAAGGTTAACGAGGCATAGATTAACGACCTATGAGGCACAGTGGGCGAATAACCGGCGGAGACGCAGGAGGTAGCGGGTTTGATTCCCTTTGCGTGATAAATGTTTGCATGTATTTACAAAAAAATATATAAAAGTATTCTATCTGGTTCCTAAAATAGAAGCTTGACTTAGTTTGGGGCTAGATAGCGCTGTGTGAAATATCCAGTATTTATTTATTTTATAGGTCAGCCGGCAGCATGGGTGAGACCAGCGCAGGATCGTGGCGGATGCCACAAACTTGGAGAGGCTTTTGGGGACCCAGCAGTGGGTGAAGTCAGGCTGTGGATGATGATGATAGGTCATATAATACTACAAGCTTCCGCCTGCGGCTACACACGCGTGGTTTGTCAATAAACTTTATGAACTTATAATACCTAGTCAGGTCATAAGTATTGTCACGCAGTAAAAACTTTTCTTTTAGAATGCTGGCCACAAAAAAGTTTATAGAATTCGAATTTCGAATTGTTCATGAAAATAAAAATGTATACTTTTTAGAATTTTACTCATTTTTAAATATGGAGTGGACGCTTAAAGAAGACCGTGTTGCAGTTATTGCGTTGCATCGTAGCGGTTACGCGCCAATTAAAATTTTTGACATACTGAAAAATTTTAATATAACCAAAAGATTCATTTATCGCACCATCAAACGATACAATGAAGACTCTAGTGTAGATGACAGGTCAAGAAGTGGTCGCCCTCGGTCTGTAAGGACTCCAGCAGTGATAAAAGCTGTGAAGGCGCGAATTCAAAGAAATCCCAAACGTAAGCCGAAACTGTTGGCCCTTCAGATGGGGTTAAGCAGAACCACGGTGAAAAGGGTGTTAAATGAAGACTTAGGGCTTCGGGCATATCGAAGAAAAACAGGACATCGTTTGAATGCTCGTCTAATGGACCTGAGACTGAAGAGATGCCGCGTTTTGTTGAAGCGGTACGCGGGAAAAAAATATCGGGAAATTCTTTTTTCGGATGAAAATTTTTTTACCGTAAAAGAGAGCTACAACAAACAAAATGATAAGGTGTACGCACACAGTAGTGAAAAAGCGAGCAACCGTATTCCGCGTGTCCAACGAAGTCATTTTCCATCCTCGCTCATGGTAAGGTTGGGAGTTTCTTATTGGGGCTTAACAGAGGTACATTTTTGTGAGAAAGGTGTAAAAACGAATGCAGTTGTGTATCAAAATATATCAAAAAATGTCCTGACGAACCTTGTGGAACCTGTTTCTCATACCATGTTCAATAATAGGCACTGGGTATTCCAACAAGATTCGGCGCCAGCTCATAGAGCGAAGAGCACACAAGACTGGCTGGCGGCGCGTGAAATCGACTTCATCCGGCACGAAGACTGGCCCTTCTCCAGTCCAGATTTGAATCCGTTAGATTACAAGATATGGCAACACTTGGAGGAAAAGGCGTGCTCAAAGCCTCATCCCAATTTAAAGTCACTCAAGACATCCTTGATTAAGGCAGCCGCCGATATTGACATGGACCTCGTTCGTGCTGCGATAGACGACTGGCCGCGCAGATTGAAGGCCTGTATTCAAAATCACGGAGGTCATTTTGAATAAACTTTAGTGTCATAAGAATCTATGTTTTGTTAAGTTCATTTTGGTATATAAATGGTTACATAATAAATAAACTTGTTTCAATTATTTTATATTAAACATGTGACAGAATTTATGACCTGACTAGGTATATACGACGACCTCCGTGGTGCAGTGGGCGAATAGCCGGCTGAGACGCAGGAGGCAGCGGGTTCGATTCCCGCCGCGGAACAAATGTTTGCATGATCCTCAGATATTTGTTCCGTTTTGGTTGTTTCTCTATATATTATAACTATGTATTTACGAAAAAAACATTATACCTAGTCAGGTCATAAATTCTGTCACATGTTTAATATTAAATAATTGAAACAAGTTTATTCATTATGTAACCATTTATATACCAAAATGAACTTAACAAAACATAGATTCTTATGACACTAAAGTTTATTCAAAATGACCTCCGTGATTTTGAATACAGGCCTTCAATCTGCGTGGCCAGTCGTCTATCGCAGCACGAACGAGGTCCATGTCAATATCGGCGGCTGCCTTAATCAAGGATGTCTTGAGTGACTCCAAATTGGGATGAAGCTTTGAGCACGCCTTTTCCTCCAAGTGTTGCTATATCTTGTAATCTAACGGATTCAAATCTGGACTGGAGGAGGGCCAGTCTTCGTGCCGGATGAAGTCGATTTCACGCGCCGCCAGCCAGTCTTGTGTGCTCTTCGCTCTATGAGCTGGCGCCGAATCTTGTTGGAATACTCAGTGCCTGTTATTGAACATGGTATGAGAAACAGGTTCCACAAGATTCGTCAGGACTGTATTTTGATACACAACTGCATTCGTTTTTACACCTTTCTCACAAAAATGTACCTCTGTTAAGCCCCAATAAGAAACTCCCAACCATACCATGAGCGAGGATGGAAAATGACCTCGTTGGACACGCGGAATACGGTTGCTCGCTTCTTCACTACTGTCTGCGTACACCTTATCATTTTGTTTGTTGTAGCTCTCTTTTACGATAAAAAAGTTTTCATCCGAAAAAAGAATTTCCCGATATTTTTTTCCCGCGTACCGCTTCAACAAAGCGCGGCATCTCTTCAGTCTCAGGTCCATTAGACTAGCATTCAAACGATGTCCTGTTTTTCTTCGATATGCCCGAAGCCCTAAGTCTTCATTTAACACCCTTTTCACCGTGGTTCTGCTTAACCCCATCTGAAGGGCCAACAGTTTCTGCTTACGTTTGGGATTTCTTTGAATTAGCGCCTTCAGAGCTTATATCACTGCTGGAGTCCTAACAGACCGAGGGCGACCACTTCTTGACCTGTCATCTACACTAGAGTCTTCATTATATCGTTTGATGGTGCGATAAACAAATCTTTTGGTTATATTCAAAGGAGAACGGGCATCCTGGTCTACAGTCCAATAAAAATGAGCAGCACATTTTCGAATTGGCATACAATAGTACATCAAAATATACTATTGGAACTTTCCCCAAAAGTCTGTCCGTTTTGAGTTACAGCCATGCAAACACCAGCATTTTTTGTTTTAAAGAACATAAAATAACGGTTTCACGATTACTATATCCATACATAAAGGCTCCTATACAATGCAGTAGCAAGAGCGAGAAGGGAGAAGAGCGATGTAAGGGCCGTGGGGAGAGGGATGCGTACGCGGGGGAGGGGAACGGTTGTGTACGCGCCGCGCCGGACGGCTACAATAATCAGTCGCATCGCATCAAGTGAGTGGCTACGTCACGTCTTGTTACGATAGTGCTGTGTTTGAACTTCTTTCTCTGTTTTTACTGACCCTGGCTTGCTTTTGGACCCTGTTTCTTTCCCTAATGTGTTAACTTTGGCTCGACTTATTGACTTTTGAACTGCCTACCGATAATGGAAGTTTTTCGAAACTGTGTGATGTGTCGTCGAGGACTTTACCGCGGACGGTACCAGCAGCATATCTTGGCTGATAACCTGCAAAGGGAACGACCAGAATTCGCCGCGTTTATACAACAACATGCTGTGTTGGAGGTTAGTTACCTTTTATTTTTATTATATTGAGTAGTTAGGCATAGGATTTATTTATTTTAAGTATTAATTGTTATTATTTTCAGGTGGTGTTCGACAGTACTCGAAGCTTGTGTCACCGATGTTGGCAGAGGACTGAGCGTGATCATAGACCAGCACAGCAAGCGGCGCGAGCGCCTGGTACATTGCACTCTCAAGGGCATTCAAGGGCTTTATTTGGAAACGATGAAAACATCAAAGCCATAATTATATGTGACGGTACATATATATATATATTAACAAAAGCTCCAACTTTTTGTTTCAACGGCTGTCATACAGCTTACACAAATATCAAAACTTGTTGAAGCCGTTTTTAATGGTATTCACGGACGGCTATATATTAGATGTCAAAAGGCCATTTGCCGCTACCAGAACCGATGCCCAGATCATGAGTGAAATAATGAATAACGAAGATGAGCCGCTGCATTGGTTACTCGAACGTAATGATGCGTTTATCCTAGACAGAGGATTTAGAGATAGTTTGCAGGATATAGAAGCTTGTGGCTACGAACATCATGTGCCACCAACTAAAGACAGAAGAGAAAATCAACTCACTATAGAACAAGCTAATCAGTCTCGTTTGGTCACCATGTGCCGATGGGTGGTGGAAGTAGTAAATGGGAGATTTAAGCGAGATTTTAAACTTTTGCGTCAAAACTATTTTAATAAAACGTTGCCAAAAATGTTTGTTGACTTCAAAATAGCTGCAGCCATTCTAAACCACTTCCACGCCCCCATCGAAGATAGTTCACACGCAGCAGCCTTTTTGAATTCAATAAGAGCTAAAATACACATACCAAACACATTGCACAATTATGTGGAAGCAAAGAGATTGAATTATAGGAGAGCAGACTTCATGCGAATCGAAGCAAATGAAATAGAAAACTTCCCAAGGCTTAGTGAAGAACAAGTCATACATTTTGCCTTGGGAACTTACCAGTTAAAGCTCGCTCGATCATATTGTAGCGAGCACTTACAAAATGGTCTTTATATAATCGAGACGTATAGAGATAACGCTCTAGAAGACTTGGCACAATATGATATCAACGAAGAGGCTTGGCTATTACGTGGACGTATACAGTCTCGACATGTCCGAGCCAGGAAATATTTTTGTTATATATTAATCAATAATATTAATAACAATATTACACAATATTATTGTACCTGCTTGACAGGGCGACGTACTATAGGTACTTGTGCCCATGTACTGTCAATTATATGGTACGTAGGTTATGCCCGTCATGAAGGGTTCAATGAACCTGCATTGTTCCTTAACAGTATTCTCATCGATGATGATGATGATGATAATGTTTAATAACATATTGTTTTGATTTTTTAAGAAGATGTTGTTTTTATTTGTATTACTACTTACCTAACTTAAATAAAATCATTACATTACACAAAATGTTTTTTTTCATTACCACGATATTCAATGTTTGGCACTAAATATTATCAGATTCAATTTTTAGTAGAACTCAGATCGGACAATACTTAGAGAAATGCGACTTTCTACATATGAAAATACATAGAATTACCTTTATATTGACATATGACTCATTTTTATTGCAAGGTAGACCAGCTTCCATACACTTATGCCCGTTCTCCTTTATCAGTATGTCAAAAATTTGAATTGGCGCGTAACCGCAACGATGCAACGCAATAACTGCAACGCGTTCTTCTTTAAGCGTCCACTCCATATTTAAAAATGAGTAAAATTCTAAAAAGTATACATTATTATTTTCATGAACAATTCTAAATTCGAATTCTATAAACTTTTTTGTGGCCAGCATTATAAAAGAAAAGTTTTTACTGTGTGACAATACTTATGACCTGACTAGGTATAAGTATTCTATCAGTTATCTGGTTCCCATAATACAAGCTCTGCTTAGTTTGGGGCTGTGCGCTGTGTGAAATGTCCAGCAATATTTATTTATTTATATATCTAAATACCAAATTTAATTTTACTACGTAGCATAAAAATCGACTTCTTTTTAAAAGTGTTTGCAGTAGGAATTTCATTAACATGGGTCAGTGACTTTTAAAACATAAAAGCAGTTTGGATAAAATGACGAAAAAAGTTGTTACATTTTAATCTAAAAATTCAATTTTCAGCCACTCCCTTAGCCAGGTAGTGAATTAATATTACACAAGCATTAGATATGAACAGAAAGCTGTGTCAGCACATTACGCAAACGTACTCAGATACAGCCAGAGCAAAAAGCACTTTAAAACAAGCATACAGGATACATTTTAGCACGTGAACAATAGCCATTAGGGAAGCTTTGATTAGTCGGCTGACGGTACGTCCTTGTCCTGTTTTGCGCTTTTGTAAACCCTAATAATAATTGCTAACGGCCAAATGATTCCCGCACTTAATACTAAATTGATAAGGTTGGGAATTAAATGGAGTTGAAACTTTCGGGAGGCTTATGTAAAGAGACTGCGGTCATTATAGTCGCAATAAAGGTGTAATCTCAACGAAAATGGAACGAAATGCTGAAACTTTAGTAAATGTTGATAATACTCGTACAATGCAGAGGTATCCACAATACCTTTGCGTTTGTTCATTACCTTTCTATCTTGTATTTAGCAACCCAATTAAAAAAAAAAACTTTTCTTATTTACAAAAACTGTGGGTTACATGGGTTGGGATCTCCTCTGTTAAGTTGCAATAACCTGTATTAGAGGAGTCCCCTCTTTCTTACGGTGATCTTTAAAAACTAGTTAAGTAGTATTTTTTCCGCGGACCAACGCCACCGGGATCGCAGGAGAATGTTCTCTGTTCCCGTGTCCCCGGTATAAAGCGAGAGGATTTTTTAATTTTTTTTTTGAATGGATTAATTTTGCTGTTGGCCTCTGAGGCCGTTGCAGCTTAACCGAACTTTTGGCGAGCGCAGAAGGCGCTCAGCCCTGTAAATTTTTGATGAGGCAACTACCACAAGGGCACCACTTAGGTACGAACCTCGGCTTGGGCTGTTGCCAGGATGGGGATAGGAGAGAAACGCCCGGGTACGTGCTTGTACCTCGTATAGGTAGCGACTGAAGGTACTCGTCGACCTCGCCGGCGAGGTCGGTGTATTTGTGAAGTATTTGCTCTGTCTAATGTAGGTGACTCAGAAATCTCTTTCGCATTAGCGGAGGTGATTTCGTCATCCGGGTCTCCGAGAACGTGTCTCGGACGACGGAGGGTTTTGTTCGCGGGCGGATCTATCGGATAGTCACTGTGTGACACCATGTCACCCGTAGTTCCCGATACCGGTTCAGGGATACCGGGAATCAGTACGTAGTGACCATGTTAGGTGACAATACATTCAAGTAATATTATGTAGATTAGTTATTAAGGCCTTGAAGAGATCTTCTGTTTCTTGGTACGTTAAGGATTTCAGCCAAGGTTTTTGCATTAAGAGTTGTATACAATTTTAATGTTCTATTAATTTTGTCACACAAATTGTCTGATTGATTACTAAATTCTTTTGAAGCAAGTCCTAATGCGTTTGTCATAAAGGTCAAATTAACTAGTTAGAAAGAAAGAACTGGGAAAAAGGAAGGGTGGCGTTTGCCTTGTAGTTGGTCAAAACTGACTAAACATATAAAATAAATTTGTCGTTTATTTAGATTTTACAATTTTGAAACTTCGTTTGATAATTACTAATTAAATAAATAAACATTGCTGGACATTTCACACAGCGTTATCTAGCCCCAAACTAAGCAGAGCTTGTATTATGGGAACCAGATAACTGATAGAATACATTTTTTTTTGTAAATACATACTTATAATATATAGAGAAACAACCAGACCCGGAACAAATATCTGTAGATCATGCAAACATTTGTTCCGCGGCGGGAATCGAACCCGCTACCTTCTGTGTCTCAGCCGGCTATTCGCCTACTGCACCACGGAGGTCGTCAATTGTTGTCATTTGTGTGCCCTTTGGCATAGACCTCCTCCAAATCCTTCCGTTTGTCTCTAAATTGTATTGTTCTTGTCCATAGTTTACCTCCCGTATTTTCGATATCATATAAAAAATATCTATAAATAAATACGTGAAGATAATGCATTGTACCTACCTCCTTTTGAAAGTTATTGTGCTCACTGAGGAGTTTGTGATCTGGCATAGTTAAAGTGTATAATAAATAGTTTATACGACAACCTCCGTGGCGCAGTGGGCGAATAGCCGGCTGAGACGCAGGAAGTAGGATCTACAGATCTTTCAATCGTTCCGGGTCTGGATGTTTTTTATATATTATAAGCATGTATTTAAAAATAATGTATATGTGTATTCTATCAGTTATCTGGTCCCCATAGTACAAGCTCTGCTTAGTTTAGGGCTAGATAGCGCTGTGTGAAATGTCCAGCAATATTTATTTATTTATTATTTACTAGCTGACCAATCCGCAGCTTCGCAAGCGTAGTTTTTCAATAAAAACATACCCTCCTTTGCGCAGTTAGGTAAAAAGTAGCCTATGTTACAAGGGTGAATGTAGCTTTTCAATGGTGAAAGAATTTTTGAAATCGGACCAGTTGTTTTTGAGTTTATTCATTACAAACATACACACAAAAATACAAATCTTTCCTCTTTATAATATTAGTATAGAAGTATAGATATGGAGAAGGAGGGGTAAATGACAAAATATGCTAAGAAAACTGTGCACTTGCAACTAGTCAGTTTATAAATGTAAAGAGCCAGAACAGTAGTTACATCGCAGCAGTTTATTTTTGCATAAACTTACACACTATTATTACCATTATAATAAAGTACAGTTAGATGTTATCGGTACACACGGCTACACATCAAGCTATAAATTTCCAGTATAAGTTGAACTCGCATTGTGTAGGCTTTTCGTAGAATGAGAGGTCCGCTTAAACTGGAAATTATAGCTTGATGTCTAGCCGTGTGTACTACCTCATTATCATCATATCAGCCACAGGATGTCCACTACTGAACATAGGCCTCCATAGATTTCCAGAGCGACCGACCTTGTGCGTCCTGCACCCAACGGCTCCCAGCAACCTTTAACAGGCCCTTTGAGTTATGTCAATGACTTTGGTTCGTCTACGAATCTCCTCATTTTTAATTCAATCTCGTAGAGAAACACCAAGCATAGCACTCTCCACAGCATGCTGAGCGACCTTGAGCCTTTAATGAGCCCCATATGATTTTTTACCCACGTTTCTGTACCATATCACATCACTGGCCTAAGTATTTTTTTATTGATGATAGTCAAGCGCTTGACCACTACCTCACCTGTAAGTGATGGTGTGATCGAAGATAGAGCACGCTTGCCTAGAAAGAACCTATTCACTCGGACTTGACAGACTTACTACCTACAAAATATTTTTTTCACAAACCTTTTACCATCCACAACAACATAGTCGGCCTTTTCCAGACATAGGTATGGTAGGTACAGACAGCGTTCAATAAAAACTTTTTGAAAATTATCCTTCTACAAGTTTTTATTTCAATGTTTAAACACGCAGGGGGTACCAATTAGCGACCTCCTGGTGCAGTGGGCAAATATCCGGCTGAGACGCAGGTGGTAGCGGGTTCGATTCCCACTGCGGAACAAATGTTTGCATGATCTACAGATATTTGTTCCGGGTCTGGTTATTTCTCTATATATTATAAGTATGTATTTACAAAAAAAAAGTATATAAGTATTCTATCAGTTATCTGGTTCCCATAGTACAAGCTCTGCTTAGTTTGGGGCGGCTAGATAGCGCTGTGTGAAATGTGCAGAAATATTTTTATTTTATTTTATTAGCGACACTGCGCTGTCTGCACCACGCGAACAAATCCACAGACAGAAGGTAGTAATGAAAACACAATACGACACGAGTACCTGTCAATATAATGTTTCACTAAATCCTAATTGACAAACGTGAATAGCTAATCCGTAAACTGAGTTTATAGTTGTTGAATCAATTTGGAGATCACTTAATTGAATTTTGCTTAACTGGGTTAATTTAGGAACATTGGATGATATTTGTGTTACATATAGGTAAGTATATTTCGGTATTCGGTTCATATTTGGCTAGCGTAGGCTCCGAGTCCACGTTTCCGAGTTTATCAGTAAGCCCAAGTGCGCACCCGTACGCCTTCGCCGGAATACTCATATCCTCGCCTCCTTATCTCAAAGAACGTTTCCAATTCCTGCACCCTCGATCCTTGCGCTCATCCGAATCTCTCCAAGTTAAGACACCTGTACACTTCTCCTCCTACTACAACTCCTTTACAGCGCAGGCTGTACGTTTATGGAACGCGCTACAAGTGGCTATCAGACGTGCTAAATCACTCGCTATTTTCAGACGTATGGTCATAGAACATTATTTGACTACTTGTCGCTACCTATTGCTTGTCTATTTCATATTATGAATATTTGTATTTAAATGTATTTATTGTAAACGTCACCTATCGTAGGTATGTTCTTGTATAGGTATATATTTTAAAGTATGTATGTATGTATGTGGTACACCATTGATACCCTAGGTAAAACTCACATGATCCATTTCATCCAAAGGTTGTCTGGTAAAGATCGCTACTTAGCGATAAGACCGCCAATTGTATACATTCATTTGAATTCTGTTATTTTTAATTGTTTTGTATTTTATGGTGTGCAATAAAAATACTAAAATATTCCTAGTCAACTCTTTGCTCCTACCTATAATCGACTATGCGGATATACGAGTATCGTACCTAGACCTTAATCAGGACCTCCTCAACAAATTGGACCCACTGCTCAATACGTGCATTAGGTTCATCTACGGTCTCCGTAAGTATGATCATGTGTCTGAGTATCGCTCCAAACTGAAATGGCTCTCAATTCGTGACAGGACAGGAAAGTTAAGAATTTTATGTCTTCTTTTTTCAATCTTTAGAGACCCCTTTACTCCTCATTATCTTAAATGCAAATTTTCCTACCTCTCTGACACCCATGACCAAAACTTCAGATCCACTGATTCTCTCCTTCTCGCTACCCCGAAACACTCAACGGCCTTCCGTGGCAACTCTTTTGAGATGGTAGCTGTCGGTCTATGGAACTCTCTCCCTACTCATATTAAAAAGGCGCCTAGTAAACCGGTTTTCAGACGACTAGTCTACAGTCGTTTCTTGCAGACCTCCACTGGCTGTTAAAATATATGAAAACGTAGTACCTATGTGTGTTGTATGTAATAGTATTTTTTTGTTTTATATCTATAAATATATATATTTGTTATACTTGTCATATATATATTCTATGTATTATTATTGTTATATCACGTAGATTTATGTATTTATTCTAACTGTGATAGGAGTTTATTGTTATTTGTGTTTCTTTTGTTTTTTTTCTTAATTAACATTAATATTGTTTAAAGTTAGCACGCCAACCTTTTTTGTTACCTCTGAGGTTGGCAGGTATAAAATGCTATTAGCATTAAGCCCACCTTTTGTACATGTAATTTGTATTTTTATGCAATAAAGCATTAAATAAATAAATACAATTATCTAATCTATATTTCGTGTATCTTTATTTACACGTGTGAAAAGTGTAAGTCGTGGGATGTCCCTGCTGAACACAGGCATCCACCATTTTCAGAAAGATCGATTGTACGACCTCGCCCATTCGTGGAATAACATTGGTGCTACTAAGATAGGTGCAAATAAAATAGTGCTGTATGAATCCACCTTTATTTTCTACGAGACGACCACCCAACTGATGGTCGAAAGACGTTTTGAACGAAGCTGGGTTCTGAAGGATGAAACTCACAAGGGACATGAGAGAATCTATACGAAAAGAAGACGCTACAGCCTAAAGATTTACAAGTGAGAACAATTTACAGACCCTAAAGGTTCTAAACAACAGTATTTATTCGAGCGATTCTTTCGATGTAATATATTCATCCCCATTGTACCATCGTCCCTTGCTTATATAGCTGTTTTTACACCGGCAATTGAAATTGCTGAGCAATATGTACGATCACACTAAGCAATTGGAACCATCATCATCATCATCCACAGCCTAACTTCACCCATTGTTGGGTATAGGCCTCCCCAAGTTTGTGCCATCCACCACGATCCTGCGCTAGTCTCAGCCACTGACGGCCCGCGACCTTTACGATGTCGTCCACCCATCTCGCTGCTGGTCGTCCTACCCTTCTATACCCGCTCCTTGGCCACCATTCAGTCACTGTCCTGCTCCATCTGTGATTTGAACAAACATGACAAAAATCACAAAATGATAAGAATCATGCAAAAGGAGAAAGTAAACATATACCAAAACAAAAAATATACAGAAAAACTAACAAATACTTAAAAAAGTATGCCCCAACTGTTAACTAATCGTTTATTATGTATCATAAAATATAATCTCTCTTCCAGACCTATAGTTACTTTTTTTTATCAAATGTTTCTTGGGCTCCGTTGCTTCGCTGAGTGTGTTGTCAGATAGCGATTGCTTAATAGCTGCCTATTTAAAGAAACCTTACGTAGGGACCCTAGGTAGGAGGCTTTTGAAGATTTATAATACGGCTGAGAAACACGACTTGGCTTTGGCATAGCTTTATTTTCAAAACTATCGTGAATGTATCAGATTAACGCCCAAGGACGAGCTACCTAAATATAAAGATTTTGAAAATGAACTCATAGTTGATCAAGTTTCAAAAAACCGAGAGTTACCTGACTGAAGCTATTTATAGGGTTTAATGCCCAAAGGATACCAACGGGACTTTATTATGAAGTTTACGCAGTCGGACCTTCTTTATTTTTGTTACTTATTAAAAACTGAAGCACTGTAAAATCCTAGCTTAGGTTAGGTTTGTCAGTGCGCCTCTCAAATAAGAGGGCTTTACCCTGAGAGATGGGGCCCGCAAAAGCCTACCAACGCCACCGGAGTCGCGGGAGAATGTTCTCTGTACCCGTGTCTCCGGTGTAAAGCGACAGGAGGAACGCCGTGGAGGTTTAGCCGGTAGGAGTCCGAAGTAACATACCGCTCCCTGGGTTCAGAGCGGTATCGTTTAGAATTCCTCCAAGTAAAATAAAACAAAAAAGTTTCGTCTCTGTGCTTACCGCACTCACACATACATTCACTGAACATTCCATTATGATCCATAGTTCGGAGGGAGGTATAGGTATGCCATCATACACGTCAATCCTAGTTTGGGTACCTATGTTTTCCATCCTGAATTGTATTATACCTTAGTAAACCATTGTAATTTTTTGTTTGTGACGTATTGAAGTTTGTTGCTGAATAAAATACGTGATTATAAAGATACTACCTACATATACCAAACCTATTGTATCTTATAGATAACTACCTTCCATTCACGGCTTCACACGCGTGCTTTGTCAGTAAAAATTTGTTTATGTTTCAATCCATATATCATTCATCAAAATCGGTTAAGCCGTACCGACGTGAAAGTAGAATAGAATAGAACAATTCTTTATTTGGTACACAAAATGAAACAATTATAAAGAACAGTAGGTACAATCGAATCTAATCACAGACAGTTATTAGACTAAAGACAGTTCGACTCATGTGTCTGCGTACCAAAATGGCGTTCAGCTCAGCATAAGTTTGGATGTTATGCGCCCAACGCTGATTTTCAGTTGAAAGTATTCAAGACTTCCAACATTTCTTGATACCTACTTACTTGACTTACTTCCATTTTATACTTTACTCGCACTATAGGGCGGTATCAAGAATCTGACATCATAGTTGGCCAACAGATCATAAAAACGTATTATTATTATTAAGAGCCTGCAGTGTCCCACTGCAGGGCAAAGGCCTCCCTTCCTTCTCTCCAGTCTTTTCTATTTTGGGCTATTGTGGACCAATCCTGTAAATGGGCATCAATTTCGTCCCTCCATCTTCGCCGCGGTCTGCCACGAGGTCGTTTCCCGTTTAGAGACGTCCACTGTGGTGGCTTTAGCCCATAACGCATCCGAATGCGGCAGACGTGGCCCGCCCAATCCTACTTCAGTTTGCCCGCTTGTTGCCCGACATCCACGATTTGCGAGTCTGACTCCCATAATGGGACTGATAAATGCGAGCTAACCCATAAAAACTTAATGGTTAAAAAATACTCGTGTATTTAAAGTGTGTGACCGGAGTGGCCGTTTATTTAAACTTATTGTTTACAGCTGCCTTAGTCTAAGCTCCCTAAACAAAGAAAAGCTTCGATAACCCTACATTTCAAACAACCATATTTTCCATCGCATTGTTTCGCTGTTTGTTTATTATTTTTGTCGTGCGTGATTGAGTTTGAAGGGCTATTGCGTTATGTTTTGTTGTAAAACAAAGGGTGAATTGTTCTGAGTTATATTATTACGTAACTTGTTGACATGGACCTTTCAGTGGATTCTTTGGATTGTTTTGAACTAAGCGTGTCTTTCGAATGAAAAGTTGATGCGTGGACGAGACAACGTAACATCTCGAACACACCAAATTCATTAACGGCCGTCGCGAACACCAGATCCGGTACGAGGTTGGTTGCAGTAGTGTTCGCTTTTTAGTGTTCCGGATCAAAATGGTAAAAACGGAGACCTCATGGTGGAAACTTTGTCCATCTGTCTGTCGCAGCTGATTATCTCAGCAACTACTGAACGTGAAAATTGGAATGCACAGTTTGATGAGCGTCAAAATTTAAAAAATAAGATTACTACGTCAAGTGGGGTATCATATCAAAGCGATTGATTTACACATTCCAAACCATTTTTTTATTTTATACAGTTTTGTTGTTATGATAAAAAATTACGAAAAAAAATACTAATACTACGAATAAAATAAAATAATATAATTTTATTTAATTTTATTGATTTGTTTTAATTTAATTTAATATCCATTTGTAACGTGTATGAGTCAATGGCTTTAAATAAACATTATTTATCATTTACTTATTATATATATATATTAGCTGTTGCCCGCGACTTCGTACGCGTAAATGTCTAGGTAACCTAGAAATAAAGCTAAACCCGCTGTTGCAACTTGACTCGACACCCCATTTTTATCCCATGGGAACTGATTTATGAGATTAAGTGTAGCCTATGTGGTAATCCAGGTTATAATCTACGTATATACCAAATTTCATCAAAATCAGTTCAGCCGTTACGACCTGATTGAGTTACAAACAAACATCCAAACTTTCACATTTATAGTATTAGTGTGATATCTGATAAACAGAGTTTTTATCGAATTCAACTGATTTTTGTTGGTGAGAATCATCGAATTCAGAAAAGTCGTAGAACATTTAGTTGTTATAACATACTAGTTCTTGAACATTCTGTATACTGTGCACTTCCGTAGAGAAACTTTTCTATGGTGCTCACTCTAGCCTGGCTGATGGTTAAGGGGTTATTTCTACGTATATTGGATAAGGAACGTTTCTACGATAAGAAACCTGCACAGTATTCACAGTTTTAGATTAAAACTTAAAAAATATTTATTACACTGGCAAAAGGAGCAGGAACATGTCAGACTTGATACAAGTGCAATATAACTTTACATACATACATTTACCTAAGTTTACCTACTTTTATATATTTAACTAGCTTTTATATTTAATATGACTCTCTTTATTTTTTCTTGTCATTGTAAAACTTTTTCTGTTTAAAGTTCTTTTTATGTTTTAAGTGTTATTTTTTTTTATATCCTTTAAAATCGCGTTCGCTATGTGTTTATTTGTCTCTGTCGGTCCTAAAGGTTCAAACGTCCTGCAGACGCTGAGTTGAGACCTTTTTGCAACAAATTTGTGTACATTACCATTACCTAGCTTTAAGTTTTTATATTTATTTTTATTGATATACCTATTGTGTTATTTCTTATAGTTCGCTTTGTATTAAGTGTTGTTGCAAATAAAATATTTGATTTGATTTATATTGCATGCCTTTATGACATTGCATTTTCCTTGAAACCGGAACGTAGCAACGCGCTATTTTCCCCGGTCCCGGTATTAACTACTATTTTAAGGTACTTTTTGTGTGCTAACATTGAAAGTATTTACAACTGTATAAAATGTTTGAAGACGTAAACAAGTTTAACAGTGAAGCTGAGTTTGATCGTAAAATTTATATTGGCGGTAAAAATTATGTGATATTTAATATTTTATTGAAAGTACCTAAGTTTTTAGGTAAACTTTGGGACAAAAACGTCAGCTGCTAAATAAATAAATGTAATGTATGTATATTAATACTTTAATGCAAAAATAAAACATGTAACCTGGCTAAACAACGTTTATAAACAAGACAGAAATTATCAATTCATAAAAAAACTTTTTTTTTTCAAAATTGATTCTTTGCAAACTAACCCCCTTCGTTCAAGAAAGCTGTTAAGCAGGTTATCATATCTGATTGTAACGTGAATATTTACCATTAACTTATATCTACTACTAGCTGACCCCCCGAACATTGTAGCACCTTGACATGCATATGACGGGGGCTGCCAATGTATGTCACGCCGGTAGAATTGTCAATCGACCATCATTAGCTGCATCATTTGCGTGAATTTTTCCGCCATTTTAATAGTTATTCTGCTATTCGGGGCGAAGACAAATCCAACAAATCAAAGATCATCAAAATCGGTCCAGCCGTTCTTGGGTTATAAATAGTGTAACTAATCCGACTTTGTTTTATATATATATAGATTTTATTAATAACATAATATATCCGTGGACAACGAGGCTATTTTTTCTTATAGAATAACATTATGTTATTTAATGTATTACTAAGAGATTAATATTTAAGTATAATTGTTAGATGTGCCTACGAGATAAATAAAATAAATTATCCCGCACATAGCTCGATGAACTGACGGCGGTTGGGGCAGAAAGGTAAGATATATGTATATACATACATACATATATGATGAAATACATATATAATTATTTCATCATCCGAATCCTTTGATATATACCATCCCGGACGTATGACGAAATCACCTCCGCTAATGCGGAAGAGATTTCCGAGTCATCTACATTAGACAGAGCAAACACTTCACAGATACACCGACCTCGCCGGCAAGGTCGACGAGTCCCTTCAGTCGCCGCCTATACGAGGTACAAGCACGTACCCGGGCGTTTATCTCCTATCCCCGCCCTGGCAACAGCCCAAGCCGAGGTTCGTACCTAAGTGGTCCCCTTGCGCTAGTAGCCTCATCAAAACTTACAGGGCTGAGCGCCTTCTGCGCTCGCCAAAAGCTCGGTTAAGCTGCAACGGCCTTAGAGGCCAACAGCGAGATTAGTCCATTCGTAAAAAAAAATATATAATTATTGTGTTAGGCATTTATTATTATTTTCTTAATTGTTATTTAGAGTCTGTATTTATAGTTTCTGTATGTATTTTTTTTTATAACTTTGAAATAGCATTTTTCGTCTGTCACGCCATACCTTCTTTTAGCACGAGCTGGATGACTGGTAGATAATGCTTTTAGCATTAATCTCCTAGCTATTATATTTTGTGCGAAAGTATTAAATAAATAAATAAAGGTTCTCGAGTTGAGACACACTGGAAAGCGCAGCGTAGGACAGCCCCTCTAGATGGAAAGACAACCTGATAAAGGTTGGTGGGAGCCGTTGGGTGCAGGCCGCACAAGATCGCTCTGGTAATCTATGGAGGAGGCCTATGTTCAGCAGTGAACGTCCTATGGCCTATAAGATGATGATCCCGCGACTAAACCACGTTTATAATTAAGTCAGATACGATCAATTTATGTCTGAAAAAGAATATTGCTTGAAATCTATAAGAACGGTCTCATTTCAGTATAAACGGCGACGCAACGAATCTTAATTAGTTCGGCTTCAGCAGTTCGTTCGTTGGAGATCGTTAATTCTTTTCAACCAAATTGAAAGTTTAGAATCGCAATTAATTTCGACAAAGTTCGGAACAAATTCACAAACTTCCGAGCTTTGCTTCCCAATTTGATTAAGAGACAAAAGGTCTCTAAGTTTGTACAAGCTATGGACGTTAGTTTAGGGTTCTATAGAGAAGTATGTTATTTTGGGTATTTTGAATAAACCACAACATACCTATCTATAGGTAACAAAATTCAAAACTCAATCAACGTACTTAATCAACGTTTCCTTCATTATTATAAATACGGGATTTATCACGTACCGTCTTATCGGTGTTTCGACCGACAATGTTTCGGTTCAATTCGTGAACCTTCATCAGGGTGAGTGCGATCCGCTCCGAATAACGTCTCGCCTCGCACTGACTCGCCAACGTTTCCTTGTTTATTGCCTGATTCATTATATAGGGTGTTTAATAATATACGCACAAAAATGAAAGGGGTTATTTTGATAAGCATAATAAATAAATTTGTGAAATGTTTACCATAGAAATGTGAAAATTATTTTGGCATGTAAAATAAAACACTTTATTAAACTTATGTTCTGCTATTGCATAATGCTTGCCATCTAACCACAGATACTGTATTGGTGACGTCTCGAGATAAATCTCTTGTTGTCCCTTTCGAATCCAAAATCCGCAGCCATTTCCGAAAGAGATATCAAATCGGCCTTTATTTTTGGATGTCGATTGCAAGAGTAGGCAGTAAATTTTATATCGTATTAATCACCTAAACCTCGTCAATTTTCTTCAAAATTTGATAATATAACTCGTAGTTTTTTTTTCGAGAAGTCTTTTTTGTATGTTTTGAGAAACCGTCACTTGAATATCGTCAGTATATTACCAAACACCGTGTATGCTTGGTCGCGGAAGAACAGGCAGTAAAATTAACTAATATGACTTGACTGAATAATATAAACTTTGACTATGAATGGATGAATTCAAGAGTAGGTTGAATGACATTCTAGTTGGAAAAGCATACTACACTGTAAAAGTATTTCTTGATGTCCATAATATTATTTAACATTAATTTATATAAATTTATTATTATTGCAATTACTTTTAATTCATTGACATATCCATTTTGACATAATTATTATTATTATCTATTATTCTAATTATTATTATTCTTAAATATGCAAATCTATTGTCATTTCTTCATCAACTTATAATAACTGTTTGCTGTTCTTATTTCATGTGATTCTAAACTGTATTAATCTTATTAAGAAAAAAAATGTGTATTATTATGATAAATATTGTGTAATTGTTATGTAGATACAAACATCTACATAACAATTACACAATATTTATCATAATAATACACATTTTTTTTCTTAATAAGATTAATACAGTTTAGAATCACATGAAATAAGAATACGCTTAAATAGCAGAACCTAGAATAGTTCTTTAATATAAGTTCAACCATCAATTATGTTCCTAGGTTAACGAACAATAAAGAATTATGAATTATGAATCGGATATACCAACACAAGTTTATAAAAAAAAATATCGCATTAAAATATGTATGCCCATTTGGGAGCAACGATGCCACAGACGAAAAGAGGTAAAACTAATAAAACGCTTTTTAGGGTTCCGTACCCAAAGGGTAAAACGCCAACAGGTTGTATCTCATGAAACGTGATAGTTAGACAGTTGAAATTTTGATGTATTTCTGTCGCCGCTATAACAACAAATACTAAAAACAGAATAAAATAAATATTTAAGGGGGCTCCCATACAACAAACGTGATTTTTTTGCTCGTTTTTACTCGATATTGATAACGGCAACAGGTAGACGCTTGAAATATTCACAGAATATTTAGTTATATATTCACTTTAAAATCAAATAATTAAATTAAAATAAAACAAATATTTAAGTGGGGCTCGCATACTACAGACATGATTTTTTTGCCGTTTTAATGGATAATGCTACGGAACCCTTCGTGCGCGAGTCCGACTCGCCGACTTGACCGGTTTTTTTTACGTTGTAGTTTCAAAACCTACTATGGTTCTTTATATGATCACAATTAACGTAATTCGTGGATAATACAATACAGGGAGCCGACTTGAACAGTGGCAATATTGGAACACAATGTCGTACTGAGTTCTTAAAAAATATAGGATATAATTAAATATTGCTGGACATGTCACACAGCGCTATCCAGCCCCAAACTAAGCCGAGCTTGTACTATGAGAACCTGATAACTGATAGAATACTTATATACTTTTTTTTGTAAATACATACTTATCATATAAAAAACACCTAGACCCGGAACAAATATCTGTAGATCATGCAAACATTTGTTCCGCGGCGGGCATCGAACCCGCTACCTCCTGAGTCTCAGCCGGCTATTCGGCCATTGCGCCACGGAGGTCGTCACAATTTTAAACCCATATCAGGTAAATCCATACCAATTTATTGTTATGTTTATAACTAGCTGTTACCCGCGACTTCCTACGCGTTACACTACTAAATGTGTAGGTAATTTCGAAATAAAGCTAAACTCGCTGTTGCCACTGGACACCCTATTTTTTCCCATGGGACCTGATTTATGGGATAAAAGTAGCCTATGTGTTAATCCAGGTTATAATCTATGTATATACTAAATTGGTAATGAATACCAATTATATACTAAGTACGAAATGGGATCAAAAAAACAAACATAAAAAAAACAAACAAACAAACATCCAAACTTTCGCATTTATAATATTAGTGTGATAATGGTTGAAATAAAACACGAAAGTTTTCTAAGTAAAATCCACTAGAATGTTAACTAATCCCTAAATTACACTTTACAAGGCACTTTACGATACAATAAACGAGTGTGCTTTAGTCCACACGAATGAAGTAAAATATTAATTTATAAAATTGTTCAATTACAAAATTGTCCACACGTCTGTAGGTCGATCAGTCTATGTCCATCGCAGACAGACGCAACTCGCACTCTTTTTTTTTTAGAATGGACTGATCTCGCTGTTGGTCTCTGAGGCCGTTGCAGCTTAACCGAGCTTTTGGCGAGCGCAGAAGGCGGCGATAGGAGAGAAACGCCCGGGTACGTGCTTGTGCCTCGTATAGGCGGCGACTAAAGGGACTCGTCGACCTCGCCGGCGAGGTCGGTGTATCTGTGAAGTGTTTGCTCTGTCTAATGTAGATGACTCTTCCGCATTAGCGCACATTAACGTTTAAAAATATACGGAACGTAACTCTCTCTCCTTCTAAAATCACTAACTTATATCTCTCTCTCAACTTCCGTTCGCACTTTTCGTTACGCATTCACCAGCTTACTCCCCAAGTCAAGCGTGCGTAAAGAAGTTTTACTTCAAAAATGGTCACCCGCGCGTTGAATAAGTTAAGTAGATAGGTATCATAGGAAAGTAGGTTAACAATACATTCATTGAAACTGATCCCAACTTATCCTTCGTACTTTACCGGCTTAGGACCCACAAATGTTGGAGTGCTTCAGGTTTTGTGAGAAGAGTGTGTAAATGTTTTTGCTTACCTAATATTACTATTTATTGCTTTTGTATTATTTGTTTTTCATCTCATTGTTTTGTAATTTTTTATAACATTGACATTTATTAATTATTTGAATAATGAATATAACTCCATTATTCCAAATTTTATCATGTATGTGGACATGTATTGTAAATATTATACATTTGTAATTAGTAAAATTGGTCAAGGCCATTCTAGTTACATAAATAAATAAAATTAAAGTAAAGTATAAGACATTTATTTACTAGCTAGCTGACAAATCCGCAGCTTCGCACGCGTAGTTTTTAATAAAAACATTACCCTCCTTCTGCGCAGTTGGGTAAAAGTAGCCTATGTCACCCGGGGATAGTGTACGAGTAGCTTCCCAACAGTGAAAGAATTTTTTAAATCGGTCCAGTAGTTTCGGAGCCTATTCAATACAAACAAACAAACAAATTTTTCCTTTTTATAATATTAGTATAGACAAACAGTACAGAACAGACAAAACAGAAGGTAACAAAATAAAATAAAACATACATTGAAAAAGACATTAAAAATAACACTAATTATGAAAATGGTAGGTACCTACCTATAAAATCATCCCGTCGTCGAGATTTTACCACCGCACTTCTCGACAACGTAATAAAGCTCATCCACATATAATCGACAATCGGGTATCGCGCACCACACGCTTCACGCGATCTTTTCTACCCCATATCTAGGTTTTCCCATTAGACTACGACATGGCACGCTTCAAGAGAAATGTAAAGCGGTTTCTACAGTGTGGGGAACGCATCGACAATACCCCGGGTGTTGCCGGTGCCAATAGGCGACGGTGACCGCTTACCATCAGGTAGGCCGTAAGCCTGTTTCCCCACAAAAAACATAAAAAAAAAGAAAAAAAACAGAAGACATAATAATAACAACAGAATTAGGAACGGTTATTTTAGGAGGTACCTAGCAAGAGCTATATAAATACGAGGGCGCTAAAAGGTTCTGTACTATGTGGTGTCCCAAAAAGGATCAGTCTCAGCTTTGTGTTGTACTATTTTGATTTATTGATTCGTGTCACATGCTGTCATGTGTCATTAATTACCTCCTTAAAAACTGTCACTGTTTACGTCACCACCCTGTACAGGCTTCACAGTAGGGCAATAACTAACTGATACAATTAAATTTTCACCAACGTTTGTTACGACCAATTAAAGAATAGCGTGTATACAATTCCTTGAACTAGACAATGAACATGGCTCATGAACGTTTATTTTGACAGCTGCCCGGTTTCGCCATTGTCTGGGAAATAGATGTACCGCATACTCTAATTAATGGTACAGAACGTAGTGACTCACTGTTCAAGCATTTGCCGTTTAAACAATATTCTTAGGATATTTAAAATCTTTCTTAGAAAACTTTCGTGATTGATTTCAATCATTATTATAAATACGGGATTTATCACGTACCGTCTTATCGGTGTTTCGACCGACAATGTTTGGGTTCAATTCGTGAACCTTCATCAGGGTGAGTGCGATCCGCTCTGAATAACGTCTCGCCTCGCACTGCACGCCGCTGCCCTCTGCGCGCGAGTGGACGGGCGGGGTGGTGGGGATCTTTCTTAACATTTTGAACAAGAACGGGATTTGAACCCGCACCATTCCTCTTGACACGAGAACGCGATACCAAATTGGCGAAATACGCCACGGGCTCACTTTTTACGGCGTAAAGCGTCGTTAGCTCCATGTAATAAGTTTTTGTTAAAAATTACTTTTTCAAAACACGCTTTTATACATAATTATTGATTAAAACGGGTATTTATTGCGTATGTACTTTTTTTATTTGTTATCCCGACGTTTCGGCTATGTTGCAACAGTCATGGTCTCGGGCTGACTGGTTACCTAATACAACCTATAATAAGCTTTTATACCATTTATACAAACCAGAAAACATCCTCCGCCATCTTGGCGGTCCCGCCATATTGGATTTATAGTATACATCTTGGATGGTCCCCCATATTTTGGATTTAATGTGACGTTGTATTAGTTTCCGTGTTCTCCTCAGCCCTTTCATTTTATACCCATAATGTGGTAGTGCAGAAAATATAACTAGTCCGCCATCTTGGATGATCCGCCATATTAGAATTAGAATGACGTCACATAGCTAAGCATGCATCCAAAATAAGCGTGTATACTAAGTTTCAGCTCAATCGATTAAAGATAAGTGATTTAAAATTCAGTTGTAAGATTCCACCCGGACAAACATACATACATTGCAAGATAAATAAAAGCTTGTAAAAAAAGAAACATCTCAATAGTTTCAAGCTAGTTGGGCAGTGAGTCCGAGGACGAAAAATGCAAATGCACAGAAAACCAGCGCTGCAACAGTTTTACTTCTGCAGTAAATGTTGAGTGGTGTTCAATTATTGATATATTTGCTTGTCTTTTTAAATTGTGGACTTGTCTCTGACCACCTCTCGTGAGATATCTTCACGGATCTACGTACTGAGTAAAAGATTTGAAGATGACATTATGGGAATTCCTATATTCGTGAATCGTTGAGCCTATTTATATTTTTTGTGACTACATGTAAATTCTGTACACTTCAAGCCAAAATCTCTCTAGAATCCTACGTAATCTAAAGTTCAAATTACGTTGAGGATATTAAATTGATACTATCATTATAATAGCAATATAAAATTTCTCTGAAGTACCATAATTGGCTGGGTGCTACGCTGCTACGGCGTAGCTGCTACGAGATATTTTAAATTGGAATATTTTATTAAATAGATCCTATCGGTAATAAGGTCTCTTAATAATTATGAGACAACGGATCTTATCTTTTTACCCGAGAGAGAACAAAGCCTGGCAAATATTTAAACTGCAACCTTTCTTGCGACCTTAACGCATGTCTTTGATTATCAGACACACTTTAAAAATAGCTATTAATAGATCAATTACGCTATTTTCTAATATAAAGGTTTCTAGTGAATTGAAGACCAGTGAACACGCCCGAATTCTAATTATTTGACCACGACTTTTTTCGTAAAAATCAGTGCATACTGATTGTTTTTTATCAGTATAATACGAGTACCTGAACGGATAAACTGATTTAATAGCGGTTTTTGAGAGGTTCAAAAGTAGGTCCTTAGATAAATAAATGGCACGACACGAATAATAATTAATCACAGAAGACTACTGGTTTACTGATGGAAGAGCTTTTGTGAACGGGCTCGAGGAAGTGGGCACCACCGCCTTACCTTTATCTGCCGCCAAATAGCAGTACTTGTGCTGCTGTGTTCCGGTTAGATGGTAATGGTATGTTCCTGTAATTACTGGCACATACAGGCATAACAGCTAAGTCATATAGTATGGCAACGTATCCACATAGAGATCAAGACAACATAATAGCTTGTTTTGAATTCTATGTGGATATCCATGGGCTGCAGTAGCCACTTAACATATAAGTAGTATAAAAAAAACTACAAAGCTTGCAATTAAAATAGAGCCGCAAGTAATTTACTTATATCGTAATTTCTATAAATAATGAAACTCGAACAATTTGGCAAAAAAATTGTAAAATAACATGTTTATTAATATCACGTATCCGTTTGTGTGTTATAGCACCAACAAACCCAATCCTTTTATTCAGTTTATAAATATAATATTTCTTCAAATGTTGATAGGGCTTCACAATTACTCGTATGATAAGAACATAAGAAAAAACGCAACCGTATTATTCCAGCCTTAAAATTGCGCATTGATCAGAAAGAATAATATTATTCATGCAAAAACAGGGATGAACTCAGGGGAACTCAGGGGGCCACATCGTTATAAGCTGATCTAATTGGAAGTGGAGGGAGTCACGTCCAATCAGATTAGGTGTTGTAGGGAGGTTGAAGGTCACACTTACGATTATAAGGAAGTTCCTACCCGGTAATCAGTCAAGACTAATCAAAAAACGAGTGTGCTTTATACCACACGACTGAAGTAAAACTTTTTTTTCCAAAATATTAATTTATAAAATTGTTCGATTACAAAATTGTCCACACATCTGTAGGTCGATCAGTCTATGTTTATTCTGGACAGACGCAACTCGCATTCGCACATTAACGTTTAAACTGGTACCTCCGTAACCGTAACTCTCTCTCTCTTTTTATGTTCACTAACTTATATCTCCCTGTCAACTTCCGTTCTCACTTTTCGTAAAGCATTCACCAGCTTACTCCCCAAGTCAAGCGTGCGTAAAGAACTTTTACTTCAAAAAGATTTTGTTAATCAATTCAGGTATTTGGAATGACTGGTGTTTATTACGTACTATGTACTACGTGAGTTGCTGCAGGCTCATTGGTGAGTCGGCGACTAGTTGTCCATGCGGTACAGACACTCAAACTATGGCACACTTATTAAGCTGCCCATTGTGTCGTAATTCATGTACTCTGAGGGACACTTGTACCGCCACATATAACGCTTCTGAAGTGGCCAAGTATTGGCAAAACAAAATTTAATATTTAGTATAAGAACCAGAGTGGCACGATGAAGAAGAAGATTTGCGTACTCACCAACAACGGAATCCAAAAGTTATGAATGACAAGGCAAAAAAGACCGTTGTAGTTAAAAAGCCTAAATACTAAGAACCCCCAAAAGCTTGCCCTAGCTACGACCCTGAATGAACCCTGTATGTACCTACCTCATGTATCAAGTATTCTTTTCATAAGCCTCCTTTTTGTATTGACATAGAGCCTCTTTGTGGATATGATGGATACAAAGAAATGGTCAGAAAGGTTTGTTGGATAAATAATTGTCTCAATAGTCGGATACAAAATAATAATAGATTGGTATTTATACTCAGAAATAACTAAGAGAATTTAATTATTATCCATTGCGTCGATTTTATCTGCTTCTGCTGAATGTTATTTATTAATAGAGTACGGTACCTACCTATTAAATAGGTTACCTATCATAGTATCGAAACTTTGAATTCCGAATTTTATTTACCTACCCGCAAACGTTTCACCTGGTATTGATTCTTTTTAATATCGTTTGTCCGAAAAGACTATTCCTATCTATTCAACGGCCCGATTTTTATGTTTTTTTTTTTCAAACCACGTATGTTTATAATACAACAAAACGTTTTTTCGTTATTACAAAAGTCAGATTGTCTTTAATCTTCATAAAATTCATTATCCAAAATATCATACAAAGTTTTTCAGAATCCGTATCAATCGATTCTCTTTCTGATGAGAACCACAGAAGTCTCCAAGGGCTCAACTTAGTAGATACCATAAGCTCGATTAACACCTTGAATACTTAAATTATTCTATGGCATGAAGAAAATGTTTTGTGTGTTGAAGAAATAAACACTATTCTTACTTTTTTCTACCTAAAGATTAAACAAGCATATGGCCCACCTGAATTGGTAATCCAACCATCGTCTATAGCAAATTACGCGGATCACGCACCTAAGAAACGTGGTTTACGAAGCACAGCTCTTCGTCCATCAACTTGAGGCATACAGGTGAAAAACCTCATCTGTAATTTCACCAGAAACCCTTACGGGCAAAAATAGTTGGTGTTAGCACTCCACCGGGCGAGTCCTTTCACAAGAAACTCTACTACTACTCTTAAAATTGGTATTTGTATAATAACCCTTTATTTCTTAACTCAACTTGTATAGTAACACTGTTATACCGGAAAAATTCGGAAAAAACTTTTACTTACCTATTATTTGGCCAAATTTAGGTTTTCCTAGAAAATATTAATAAATACCGTAATTCGGACTGTTACATTCAAATACTTGCATACGCTGATATCTACCAAAATATTTAACTAGTTACCTACTTCACAATCTTATTAATTAACTATAAAAATCTTAGGATCTACCGTACTTGAGACTATTACTATTAGTCCACATTGTCCCATTGTTGGGCAAAGGCCTCCCCCTTCCCGCCACTAACAACTGTCCATCGTATGCCAGTCCATCTCAAAGGCGTCCAGCTCGTCCCGCCACCTCCGGCGTAAGCTCCCGCGGCAAAGCTTTGCTGTCTCAGGACTCCACTTCGTGGTAATTTTAGCCCACAGCACGTAGGCAAGCGACAGACGTGACCGGCCCAGTCCCACTTCAGCCTGGCGGCCTTCTCCCATACATCGGCGATTATGGTTTTGGAGCGCAGTATGGTGTTACGAACGCGGACTTCGGACTAGTATAACTCATATCTAACAAAATACTGTTGTTCAGAAAGAAATAACCGATTAAATTCGTAAGGGTTCCAATCAGTTATGCACATATGATCGCAGATTTTGCGGTTTACCAAGCGTAACAAGTACGAAGTTTAGGCCGTGTTTCAAACTATGCTTCATTGCATCTGTCAGGTTTATTACGAGTACAACTTACCATATTGTTAATCTGCCCTAAGATTTTTGTTGATTTGCTTAAATATAAAGACGCATCCGCTTCGTTCTGTCATCGGTCATTCGTTCTTGACCGTTGACTTGATCATGAACGGCTAGGCGCTTCTGTAGACGACCAAATTTTACTGGTAGTATGGAGAATAAGATCTCCAGTGACGTCCCTCACTTGTCGTGTAGTGTGCATTTGCCCTTTTAACACCACCCCAACCATCCCAACTCCTTATAGTAACAGAGAAGCACTTTTGGTTTTAGACTCAAAGGGACTGCACCTATGTGAAAACCGTCTTGTTTGTGAAGTATACAGATACAAGATAAAGATACGAAGTAGGTAGGTACTCGAGACCCATTATTTATATATTCAATTTTTTCCGCATCACGCGCGTTGCTTGATAAGGAAATTTTCGAGACTGTTCAATTCTGATGAGTATTTCATCTGGATATACATACCTATGTATGTCGAAATGAAACTCAATTTTCTCACCTTCATTTTGTAATAAATACAACCGCATTTCTTCAAGCGGCTAAATCCATTGGATAGGGATTCAAATCCAAAACTTTTCCCGGGAAATTGGTGTCACTTGCATTCACCAGAACCTCTTGAAGTTAGTTTGTATGAGCTGCTAGATATTCGTCTTCTGTATAGTACAGGCCACATAACGAACTCCGACACATGTCATATGGCTTACTGTGTAATAATAACTTGTATCGAAATTAATGTTTTTATCTATCTAATGTCCATGTACCTTCTAAAGCTGTTCAATAAAGTAAGTACATATAAGCTAATGTCCAGCCCAGTAGAGTTTATAGACCTCCCGAATGACTTACTGTATAATAATGTCCACTCATCACACAGATGCTAGCTAATCATGCAAAGGGTTACACGAAACAGCACAGCAGAAATGAAATATTACTGACGAATCCCAAGGTCAGCCACACCCCACTTAAAATCCCATTAGGGATCTTTCACAACGGTATTCACAAGTTCACAAGTCGGGAGTAGCGGGGAGTTATTATGCTATAATTTGGTTGATAAAATCTACAGCTATGTCAGACCTTATACCACTTTGTACTAGCGATTTTTTAAATACATGCCAGTGAGTGATGATTTACTGAATGGTCAAAGTCGGGCTGAAAGAAGTTTGGGTCATTCAAGTGTCCTAGGAAACACCTGAACAAGAGACGCTCAGGATAGAGGAGGCCTATAGCAAGCAGTAGGTATAAATTCCTGGTTGAGATGAGATGTGCACATTAGCCACTGACAACAAAATAATTTTAATAGTGACAGCAAAGTGATCTGTTACTGGAAGATGACCATCGAAGTTCTCAATTTATAACAGTAGAATATAACTTTTGAAACTATCACGGTTATGAACACTATTTATACTAAAATCGTGATAAATATTCCGGTTTTAGTACAAATAACAGTAGAATATAGTTAAAACTGATTTTGATCAGCTAGAGCTAGAGCTCGTCCCTATGCGCCGCCGCCGGGCAATTTTAAAATAACATATTTCATCAAAATAAGTTATTTGGCCTTTCCTTTCATTGTTAGCCATTATTTTAAACAACTTGTAAGATTGCTTCCAAGATAGGGTTCATGGTAAATGAACTAGCGAATTGCGAAGGGAATAAAGCAACCGCCGCCGGTATCCATTAAATATGGATTCCCAGTGCTAATGGCTCGGTCTTCGCATAAATAGTAAACATTCTCTGAAGGCTGTTTGTTCCAGTTTACTGCATAGCATCGTCCCAAGAATTAAATACGTATAAATAAGTTTGTAAGACTGGCTAACCTTTATTTCGAAGTTCATATGCCACTCGTATGCGACGAAGCATATTAATATTTTTTTATTTAACAAGCAGTCTCTTAGCGGATCATGGAAAAAAATTGCTTGGCTAGCTTTTGCAATAGCATACAAAACAAACTTTCAAACCTAGAGGACGGCCCCCACTAGATGGAAGGATGATCTAAAATAGGTTGCTGGGAGCGGTTGGGTGCAGGCCGCACAAGATCTGTCGCTCTGGAAATCTATGGAGGAGGCTTATGTTTAGTACTAGACATCCTATGGCTTATTATTTGAGACCAACAACAAAAAAAAATTTTAGACCGCAATATCAATTATCACTGTCCAAAGCTGAAAGATAAGTGGAATGGTAACAGTTATTATAGGCTTCAGCTCGAAAATGCGTAACCAACAAGAACAAGCGGTGTTTTCGGTTTTATTATCTGTAACCGTCATAAAAATGAAAAAATGAATCCTGTTTTTACTCCCACAAGCGGGATTATAGTCGCTTCAATTTCAGTTCATTCAATTTCAGAAGCCTATTTTAGTATATTATGATACAAGTGAGCTAAGTTGCTCATAATACACGAGGCTGTGGGTTGCAGCCCGAGCCGTAGGCGAGGGTGTAAATCAGCCGAGTGTCTAGTGAGCAAATTGCTCACGAGTTTCATACGCACTTTTTCAACACACTTGCGAGTAAAAAACAAATCTTCTGTACATTTTTACAATTATTTACCACACGGCAACAAATGCGATACAAACAAAAAAATGGGAAATGTCACGTAAGTTTTTTTTTGCACGCGCCAGTTGTAAGGTGATATATACAGCCTACTTCAAAATTATAATTTTTGTGCTAAAATGCAAATAATTTGAAACAAATTATTGTGAATTATAAGTAATTTGATAATAATAAATGTGTTTTCGTCTTAATTAGGGATACATTTATTTATTCCAAAAATTTAATAGGATTTTCAGCGGCATAAAACCTCTTTGTTGTTACAAAAACTGTAATACCCGGTTAAATTAAAAATGTTGTGTTTACTCGCATATAATTTGCAGTTAGGTACTAACTTAACTTTGTAGGGATAATTCTATTATACACTAGTGTGTAATATTATTACGCACGCGTGTGTTATAGTTCGGTTTATGGCCCTAAGAACGATGTACTATGGATCACTTTACGACCACGTGTGTTGAAAAAAATATTATGGATTTAGTAAGAACTTAAAAGGCACACACAATTTTTGTAGGAATCAGTTTGCAATTTTTAGCATATCTTTTTATTAGGTTTTTTTTATAAATGTATTTTTCTTATTATATAATCTGACTTGTTACCAAAAAATATTACAACATAAAATTTGACAAATAAGCTTTTGCATACAAAATGAACAGAAATAGTTACTTTAATAAACAGATCGAAAGTAAACATGAGGGTAAATTGGAAAACAAAATATACCAAAGTAGGTAACTTATCCTCAAGTTCCGCAACAAATTTATCCAACTCCCGAGAAATCAACACCCAATAAAGAATCTCTTTTATGACTTCTTTGGGTGAAGATAGGACTTGAACGTGAATTACACTCGTAACAGAATTATTTGAGCCATAATCTGAAATGCGCCAATGTCAGGATACATGACCCTGTTGGATCGCAAACCTTTTCTCCCCGCTATTGTATAACAGAAGTTAAAACGTAGTTCTTCGTAAAGTTATAACATAATCGTTTTAAAAATATTCTATTCAATTTAATTCAATTTAATTCATTGTAAATCTACGTACAATGTTAGTTGGTAGGGGTTTTATATAAGCGTTAGATTTTGCCTTGCGGTGCACAAGTATTTTATAATTAAAACTAAAACAACATGCAAATACAAAACATTAAAATTACATAACTACTTAATAAGAGTTACTACTTACTCTTTACTTAAGAGCTGATGAAGGGAAACCTTCCTATGTCACTAAAGCGCAAACTCATCGACATGTGTATACTGCCCGTCCTTACCTATGGTGCCCAAAGTATGGTTTCCTGGTCTTTAACCAAGGCTCAAAAATCCAAACTCAAAGTTTGCCAAAGAGCAATGGAGCGCAGCGTGCTTATAGTAAAGAGGATTGACAGAATCCGTACACCACGCTGTTTAAGGACCGGCATTGCTGATGCAGGAAATAAGGCTGCCAAGCTAAAATGGGATTGGGCGAGCTATGTCAAAAAATTATATTTAGGATAATAAAATGTCAAAAATAGTAATTAATTACTATTTTATCTTAAGATTTAAATTAGGATTCATGTCAATTTAAGGTTAAAATTAGATAATATGTTGGTCACCTAAACATTAAATACAGACGTGTTTATTATTTTTAGCATTATTAATTGAAATATAACGTGCCCGCATAACTTTTTTGTAAACTTAAGCCCTTAAATAAATTGAAGGACCAAAAACAATCTTTGAAAAGGTCACGAAGCGGTCACCCCGTCTATTTAAATCAGAAATTTTGATAATTTTATACGCCTATTCAAAAGCATTTAACTGAGTTGAAAAGGGCGAGAACATCAGTTAATAAATGGAGAAAGATAAGTTGCGTCGGCTGTCGTGTCAATAATGTCGTTACAGCACCATCTAGCGACAACAATTGTTTGCTCTAAGTGACGCCCTACTTTCGAGAAGCGTTCTATTTTTAAAAAAGGTTAATTTAAAATTCAAAGACGGCTCTAAATTGAGTGTTCCTGAGGGTACTTACTTACGAAGAGAACTTCGTTATTATTGAGATAAATAACAAACTTATTGAACTGTATTTGCTCCGCAAACTTTCTGTAGCAGATGCTATCGTGTCAGGGGGGTCATGGGTTCTACGTTTGTTTTATTTGTTGTTGAGGTAAGATAAGATAACTCTTGTATTCAATATAGATCACATCGCATCACAGAATAATAAAACTGTTTGGTTTAAATGAAATCAATTCGTACATCGTAGCTTGTTACTAAACTAACTACTGTCACTGTCCAACTACTGTCACTAACTACTGTCAATCTGGTCACCTTTAACCCAACTAAGACGCAAGTCTGTGCGTTCACCACAAAGAAGGCCCCTTTCACAATAGCTCCATGGTTCCAGGGCATTCCTCTCCCCGTCTCGGCGAGTATTCTAGGGATTCTGGGAGTCGAAATTTCTAATGAGGTCCAGTATAGGAGTCACTTAAAAGCAAAAGCTGTGCTCACCTCCAAAAAACTTGGCGTCCTTAACCGTGCAAAACAGTATCTTACGGCACAACAACGGCTATTGCTGCCGCTTAAGTTCGGCCGCTCCCATCTTTGGCACGGAGCTCCAAAGTACCTAATGCTTCGTTTTGACTCCCTTCAGAGAAAAGCCATTAGAATCATCGGTGATCCCAAACTCGCCGACAGGCTGGAACCGCTGAGTCAACGCCGTGACATCGGATCGGACCACACGCTTCACGCGATCTTTTCCACCCCATACTTGCAAGATGGGGAATGAGCTACCATCTGAGGTTTTCCCATTAGACTACGACATGGCACGCTTCAAGAGAAATGTAAAGAGGTTTCTACAGTGTAGGGAACGCATCGACAATACCCCGGGTGTTGCCGGTGTCAAAAGGCGACGGTGACTGCTTACCATCAGTTGGGCCGTAGGCCTGTTTCCCCACAAATAACATAAACAAAACTACTACCTTGCTACATGAAAAATAGTTTTGAAAGAAAATGTCTCGACTCGACTTCTATCAACGCTAGTTTTAGTCATAGAGTGGAAGATGTATCTACGTACTAAAACAAGTACCTACCTAGGCCCTTTCCTCATCACACTGGACAAGTCTGTATCATATTGTGTTAAACAAGTGCCTTTGTAAATTTAATTTTAGAGTTAATGTAAATAAGATAAGTTTAATTGTTAAGATTATATTTTATTGATATATTGTGATAATACGAATAAATGTATTTTCTTTCTTTCTAACAAAATCTTAACTCTTCAACTGGTTTATTTCTGAGTTTCTCCACACTTCACATTTGCGGAAATATAGCGACCAAACTATATCGGCACGTATTTAATAATCCTCCCAAGATACCGGGGTTGATCTAAGTCCACAGTCCGTGCTAAGACGTCGAAAGTTACAAGTTACAGACCAAGTCGGGGAGATCCGTCGGAAACGAACGTCTGCGGAACTTTACCGCTTGAAATTGAACTTGCAATACTCAGAATGAACCTAACTTGGTTTCTGTAGAACACTGAACAAAAGAAAATAAGTAGAATGGAAGACCTCTGTCTAAGCGGGGCGTATTCATTGCTATATCATTGACGTATAAGTACAAATTATATAAGTATTCTATTAGTTATCTGGTTCTGGTACAAGCTCTGCTTAGTTTGGGGCTAGATAGCGCTGTGTGAAATGTCCAGCAATATTTATTTATAATTATTTGTGGAGAGATGAGGGAAGGCCTTTGCCCAGCAGTGGGACAGCATAGGCTAGATAAAAAAATATTTATTAATGCGTGTTTGAAGCCGAACCGAAATGCTGATAAACGTCAAAACGTCCAGCACACCGATGTTCGATTATACTTGCTCATCGAGCATGAATATACGTGTAGGAAGCACCAGTAAGAGAACAATATTCCATTATTCGATTATTGAATTTTAAATCGGGTTACAAACACTAATGAGATAACCATGAAATAACTGACGTTACGTCAACTGTCTTTTGATTGTAAGTTTTGTTAGCTTACAAACAAAAGACAGTTGACGCAACATGGATTCCTACGCTTGTTATGACAGGCGGTGCGTTGCATCTGTTATAACATTCGACACATGCGAACAATTATAACGCGTCTCAACAATTCGCGAGTAAATGCTAACTACTCTGTTTGCTTAGCATTTATAATTTAAGTTCACGGTGAGGTATGGATACAGTCAGATGGTATTGTGTGAAGTAACATTGTATCCAAGACTTGTTTGTTAAAGCACCTACCCTTTCTGGATCAGGTGTCGGGCTTCTCTGAAGATTTTCTCAATAAAGGAAGGAAGCTTTCCCGGACACTGGGGACAGAAATCTTTTTGTAAGATATCTTTGTCAAGATGTTGCAATTTTAACTACAAATAATGATGGAGTATACTTCCGCAATGAGGAAATCCGCAGAAGAACTAAAGTTGCCGACATAGCTCTCAAAATTAGCAAGTTGAAGTGGCAATGGGTGGGCCACATCGCTCGTGGAACCGATAACCGTTAGGGAAGAAAAGTTTTCGAGTGGAGACCACGGACTGGAAGACGCAGCGTAGGCCGGCTCCCCACAAGATGGACCGACGATCTAGTAAGAATCGCGGGGAGCCGTTGGGCGCAAACGGCTACCAACCGCTCGTTGTGGCGATCAAAGGGGGAGGCCTATGTTCAGCAGTGGACGTCTTCCGGATGATGATGATACTTTAGAAACCATAAAAAGATATATTTTTTTTGATCCAACAAGCTTTATATTTGAATTATTGTGCCTAACGTGTAGGTATTTACCACCCTGCCGTTCGCACCGTACGCGCTTTGTTTACTGGTTGGGTCATAGACCGGGCCGAGTTATTGACTGGGTGGGGTCATTGGGGTCAACAAGTATGGTTCGTTGAACGGCTCGTAGTAACTTTTTAGTAATCTGTGACATCGTATAATATGCTAGTTCTATAATATTTCGTCGAACAACATTTTATCGATTTTCTCGTGAATTTGATAATAAAACAAAATAAATTTATAGCTACATGTATTTTTAATTGTTTGTTTAGAAACCGTCCCTGCAATATAATTAGTTTAAATTGCAATACATTCTATAGTAGTGACTTTAAAACGTATAAAGAAAGTGGTCTGAGAAATGGTGTGACATAATATTTCTTTATTCTTTGATATACATATTTTACTGGTGGTAGAGCTTTTGTGAACGGGCTCGAGGAAGTGGGCACCACCGCCTTACCTTTATCTGCCGCCAAATAGCAGTACTCGTGCTGCTGTGTTCCGGTTAGGTGGTAATGGTATCTTCCTGTAATTACTGGCACATAGACATAACAGCTAAGTCCTATAGTATGGCAACGTATCCACATAGAGATTAAGACAACATAATAGCATGTTTTGAATTCTATGTGTATATTCATGGGCTGCAGTAGCCACTTAACATCTGGTGGACTGCATGCTCGTTTGCCATATAAGTAGTATAAAAAAATACACAAAACAGCTTACAAAAAAGACGAAAAATTACCACGACTTTTCAAAAATTTTGACACAAATTTCTAAGAAAGTGAGCGATTCGAAAATCGATCATCACGCTATAAAAGTATTATAGTATTATTAAGCCAAACATTTAACCGTGACATTGATAGATCGTAGGCTCACGAAAAATAAACATGCGATACTATCAATATTGGTAGACGACATATTATTATGCAAGGTGATTGACAAAGCAGATATTAAGTACTTTTATTGACTTGTAATACACCTAGATACTAATAAAAAAACATATCTTATTATGATTTTTACATCATAGACATAGACAATCATTTATTCACTACATTAGCACACAATATAAATTTCAGTTACATTTTAAGAGAGAGAAGATACTTAAAATTAAACAATTAAACAGTATAAACGTAAAACATAAACAAAAATAAGGCAGAACTCGGTAGATACTGTGTTCTACAGCAGTAAATGGGACTCGACTCAGCATTATGCCCGCCGTGATGGTAAGCGCTGATATTCTATCGACACCGCTCCATTTAGCCACTAGACCCTGAGAGTATTGTGTTGTCAAGTGTTGTCAATACTATGTGTCATGGTAGATATGTCATGTTGTGTCAAAATATAATCATATATAGTAGAAAATGTCAAAATATATATAATATCATAACAGTTCACACAATTACAATACAGTTACTGCTGTGTGTAATTGTTATGATTTATTATTAATTAACATGTTTCTTAAATAAGTAGTTATTATTTAGGTTCATTCATTTGTTATTTTTATTTTTTATAATATAAGCATAAGTATGTATATGTAGTATGTTAGGTACACCATTACACCCCAGGTAATGTCCACATAGTTGATTCTATCCAAAGATTGTGGTAGAGATCGCCATTCAGCGATAAGACCGCCAATTGTATGACATAGTTTTACGGTGTTCTTTTTAGCTGTATTGTTTTCTTGGTGTGCAACAAAGAATTATCTAATCTGATCTAATTGTGATTTTTATTAACAAAACCTTTTTTTCTAACCTTTTTTGCCGCAAATAATAAATGACGTTATACATTTTCTTCGTTGTTATCCTAAACTTGCTGTTGCCCGCGACTTCGTACGCTACTAAATGTGTAGGTAACCTAGAAATAAAGCTAAGTTCGCTGTTACAACTTGACTTGACACCCTCATTTTTATCACATAGGATCTGATTTATGGGATAAAAAGTAGCTTATGTGTTCATCCAGGTCATAATCTACGTACATACTAAATTTCATCGGATTCGGTACAGCCGTTACGACGTGATTGAGAAACAAATAAATAAACATCCAATCTTTAACACTTATAATATTAGTGTGATGGTATGTTTTGTGTAATTTTTAGACATTTGACCTACCTAACACTTAGCACTTAATGTATGCCTATTGTACGTTGGAGAAGCTGAATAAAACCACAAATATTCGAGACTGACTTTATTGATGACTAACTGACCAATCCGCAGCTTCGCACGCGTAGTTTTTCAATAAAAACATTACCCTCCTTCTTCGCAGTTGGGTAAAAGTAGCCTATGTCACCCGGGGATAGTGTAGCTTCCCAATAGTGAAAGATTTTTTTAAATAGGTTCAGTAGTTTTTGAGTTTATTCATTACAAACATACACACAAAAATATAAATCTTTCCTTTTTTCTTATACGACTTATATGGCAAACGAGCATGCAGTCCACCAGATGTTAAGTGGCTACTGCAGCCCATGGATATCCACATAGAATTCAACACAAGGTATTATGTTGTCTTGATTTCTATGTGGATACGTTGCCATACTATAGGACTTAGCTGTTATGCCTATGTGCCAGTAATTACAGGAACATACCATTACCATCTAACCGGAACACAGCAGCACAAGTACTGCTATTTGGCGGCAGATAAAGGTAAGGCGGTGGTGCCCACTTCCTCCATTCCTTCATTTCCTCTTTATAATATTAGTATAGATTAGTACAGATTGTCGGTATGCAGAGAAATTTGTGTCTAACCACTATATACACTAAACCTATGACGTACCCTACAGAGCTCACAATAAAGAAATATTAATATTAAACATTGTACCTTTGATATGAATAAAATTTAACTAGAAATACATATAACCTAAATAGCGTGTGCAGTGGTGCAGTAAGCGTAAAGCCGGCTGAGACGCAGGAGGTTGCGGGTTCGACTCCCGCCGCGGAACAAATGTTTGCATGATCTACTGATATTTGTTCCGGGTCTGGTTGTGTCTGTTTATATTATTCTAGATGACCCGCCCGCGGCTTAGCACGCGTTTTTTCGTAAAACATTACCCTCCTGCGCAGTCAGGTAATCGATTTTTTTAAGATATACAATTCCGTAGTACATTAATTTGATATATTTCATAAGGTTTAGCCAGCGTTTGCGATTTAAGCGCACAAAAATATATTTATCGGCTTTTCTGTACTATAATATGTCTGTATCTATACTAATATTATAAAGAGGAAAGATTTGTTTGTTTGTTTGTATTGAATAGGCTCCGAAACTACTGGACCGATTTAAAAAATTCTTTCACTGTTGGGAAGCTACACTATCCCCGGGTAACATAGGCTACTTTTTACTCAACTGCGCAGAAGGAGGGTAATGTTTTAAAAACAGTTTGAAAAACTGCGCGTGCGAAGCTGCGGATTGGTCAGCTAGTTAAACATATAAACCTTGCTCTTGAATCACTCTACTATTGCTGAAAACTGCATTAATATCCGTTGAGTAGTTTAAACAATCTAAGCGAACAGACAGCGGCAACGACTTCATTTTATATTATGTAAAGAAGAAGTATGTATTTAAAAAATAAAAACGCTTTTAAGTATTCTATCAGTTATCTGGTTCCCATAGTACAAGCTTTGCTTAGTTTGGGGCTAGATGACGATGTGTGAAATGTCCAGCATTACTTATTATAGACTCACACACAACACAACAAATCTTTAAGCACATTCATTTCTACCTGGCAAAATGTTGCAACCCGTTAGAGTTGAACAGACGGGCTTAATCACTCTTGCTTGCCTAAATATGTCTCCGTTTATCATCATAATCAAACAATAATACAAGTAGATAGTTTCTCGTCATTAAATTGCAAACAATGAAGCAACTGCATCATCGTAATAGGGTTTACGCATGTTGTGTTTCTAATAAGATCTCTCTCTACACTCTTGCGAGAACCAAGCGCAAAGACCCTCGGAGAAGACAAGGATAGACATGAGTAGATGTCTTCTCGGCGTCGCACATCGTCCTCCGTTTGCCGCCAGATTTCTGTGTCAAATATCCATGAATACAAGAGGAACACGAGTGTGGAAGGTTTCCACAGCTCTTCTGTCGATCTTTCATCTTCGCGTCAAAGAATTGGATGAACACGATTATGTGGCCGCTCGCGTAGCTTGAAGATCGGCCCTTTAACTATCAACTCGCCTTTTCAGGTTTTACCCCATTTCAGTTTTTCAGGCCTTAAGCTTGGTCGGTGAATTTACGTGGCGCTCTTTTAATTCGCGCCGCGATTCACGCAGCAGTGTAGATACTGCTTGAATTACTTTATGAGTTGACATTGACCGCAGTTAATACTAGTGAATCATCAAATTGATTACATCATAGGCACGCGGTTTATTTAAAACGACACAAACCTTTTTTTTTTTGTTGTTTCAGCTTATAATAGATCATCTATTTCATATTTTGACTCTGTAAAATTAGTTAAGTTTTAAGTTGTATGAGTTGAATAAAATTTGGACGTTTTTGATGCCGCATCCTCTTGATTTAGTAGGACAGAGACTTAAATGCAGTTTTTAAATTATAGGTTTATTTTAAATTTAGTTTTGGTTATTTAATTTAGTTGTAGTTTTTATTGTTAATCTGTTTGATACTATTTTGCAGGACACATTATCAAGCACATACCTATTTATGTATATTCAGGGTTTATTAAATAAGTGTATTAAGATATTATTTTTATTATTATCAGCCCGTAGAGTCCCACTGCAGGGCAAAGGCCTATCTTCCCTCTCTCCACGAATCCCGATTATTGGCTAATTGGAGCCACTCTTTCTGGAATGCATCCAGTTCATCCCTCCATCTCCGCCTGGGTCTACCACGAGACCGCCGCCCGTTTGGAACACATTCTGTAGTGGCTTTCGCCTATAGTCCTCTGGCATACGACAAACGTGTCCTGCCCAGACCCATTTAAATTTTGCGAATGTCAGAGATATAAGATAAGATATATAAGATATATTAAAATATATCTAACTATTTTTATTTATTTATTTTTAAAATCCTTCTTAGAATTTTTATTACCCCTGGAAGAAACTAGCTGCACACGACACAGGGAATCCTAGTGTGAGGGCTAGTGTTCACCCAATCAATACTTATCTACTTTTTTGAAATTATTTTCACTTCTGGGTACTTATCGTTTTAGAATCATAAACATTTACGTGGCTACATTATGTCCTACCACATACCAGTATATACCTAAGTTAACTTTTTTCACTTATATTTTTTGCTTATACTGGTCTGTGGTTCTGCCTACATTATGACCTACATTTAATTATGATCTGTCTGTTTTTTATTACTATGATTTACTGTTATTGCCTTTGATTTTAGTTTTAAATATAGTATGTAAGTTGCATGTTCTTTTGGTGAAATAAACTTTATTCTTATTTTGTAATCGGAATGGCGCATGGAGCAAGCTGATCAGATTGAACCAAAACATTGCATGTGCACGTATTTTTATCATAATAACATAATAGCATATAGCAAGGACTTTCTATCAGTGAAAGAATTTTCAAAATCGGTTCAGTACTTCTAGAGATTACCCAGGGGCGTTAGGGGGTGTCTATTAATTACGTGAGGCGTTTTCGACTATTTTATGACTCGAGTTGCGAGATTTAGTTCAACCCCCTTTAACTTCCCTTATCTCACGTGAGATTCACAAAATTTGTTTTCATAAGTTAAATCCGTTGGAATTATTAAAAAACACACAATTGGCTTCATTATTTTTATTTAAGACTAGTATTGAAGATTGTTTCTATCGTAAATAAAAAAAATATACGTGATATTTGCTGATACCCCCCCCCCCCCCTCTCCCCAACGTGAGATTCGGCGAGATTCGTCTTGACCCCCCCCCCCCCTAACACCTCACGTAATTAATGGACGCCCCTTTACATACAAATATTAAACTTACATTATAAATATTAGTGTAGATGTAGATCCGTTACATGTTTGTGCCCAGCGGGACAGCTCGCTGTTGTCTTATATCGCACTAGCTGACCAATCCGCAGCTTCGCACGCGCAGTTTTTCAATAAAAATATAACCTTCCTTCTGCGCAGTTGGGTAAAAAGTAGCCTGTGTTACCCGGGGATAGTGTAGCTTCCCAACAGTGAAAGAATTTTTTAAATCGGTCCAGTAGTTTCGGAGCCTATTCAATACAAACAAACAAACAAATCTTTCCTCTGTATAATATTATTTTTGTAGATATTGATATGTTCTTTAATATTGTAGAACATACTTTTGTTCTATCATCAATAGTTTCCGCAGCGCATGCGACGAAAGACGTTTTAGGGCACTTTTTTACACCTTGGGTTACGTTACTTAAGTTTTAGTTAGGATACCTAATCTTATCTAGCTATACATATAGCCTATGTCACTCAGGGTGAATGTAGCTTTCCAATGGAGAAAGAATTTTTGAAATCAGCACAGTAGTTTTAGAGTTTATTCATTACAAACATATACACACACAAAAATACAAATCTTTACTCTTTTTAATATTAGTATAGAATAGATTATCATCGGAAATTGCCCGGCATGTTTAAGAACAAATTAACGGGTACTGGGATTCTGCACTCAAAATTTCTGATACCCATGACACAGGTAATCCTGGTGAGAGATCAGGATTACGTAACAGCGTTCAGGACTGTTGCGTTTATTTTAATATTACATTTATTTGCTAGATAGCACACATAATACATTTACAAGAGATGAGACATAAGAAAGAAAGATGATTAAAATTATTATTAACTATATAAAAATAAAATTTAAACAGTAGGTACATGCAAAAACAGAAATAATCATAGATAATCATTTTTTATTTAATCCCCCCCATCTCGGAAAGAGTATTTTGGCTCTTCGATATCTGAGTGCAAAAGCCGTTTTTATCCGCTGGAGGATAAAGAAAATCGAATTTAGAATATCGTGTGCACTAAGTTTGTGAATTCAAAACATCATTAAACCTATTTACGTCTACCTCCATGCTACCGAATTTATCATACAACCTTTTTTAATTTGTTTAAAACTCAGACTCGGAACCTTCTTGGTGTATTACTTTTTTTGCATTTAGTCATTTCCGCGCTGAGATGGGATGAAAAGTCACGTGTTGCGCTCGAGTGCAAAGATTTTTCACCTCGTGTTTTTTTGATTCCCTCGCTAACGCTCAGGATTCAAATTTTAGAATCCTTCGCTTGCTCGGTCGGTCATCAAAATTGAGCACGCGGTTAAAAAGCAACTTTGCACTCTTGTATAACAAATAACTATTAAACATCAGGTAGGTATGTTGTGTGGTATAGCAGCAAAAGGGCCTCCACTCAGCATTATGTCAACTAGGTTAGCAGTTGACGCTGTTATTCTGCTGAGACCGCTTAATCACCCACTAGAGACCCTGTGAGAACCAAATTATTGTATGATGTCATAATGATGTATATAATCCATACCAATATTATAAATGCAAAAGTAGCTCTGTTTATTTGTTTGTTACCTTTTCACGAGTAAATGGCTCATAATGAAATTTGGCAAGGAGATACATTATATCCTGGGAAAGGACATAAGCTATCTTTTGTCTCAAAAAATAATCTTTAAGGGAGTGAAATAGGGGTTGAAATTTAGTATGCGACTGCGCAGGAGGGTCTTGTTTTTTATTGACAAACCAGCGCGCGAAGTCGCGTGCGGTCAGCTCGCTCCACTGCACCACGGAGGTAGTATAATGAGTAATAAACAATAAAAAAGACAGTAAATTCACAATAGGTAGTGTTATCGCTAGAAAGCGATCGCATCCAAACAATCTTTGTGTGGAAAGGATCATAACAAATGGAAGATTGGTCGAGGCGTATGTAAGGACAATAAGACATGTATGTAGTGTTAGGGTTCATCCATTTGTAAAGTTATACGTATAGATGCTATGTCGATTAAATAACTTGTTTACTCGATAATATTTTAAAGCTGGCAACTATTTTTAAAATGTTGGCAGCAATGCTTTCGAGTTGGAACTCACTGATTGGTCAACGCAAAATGACGTGGGCCAATCGGTGAGCTCTTCGCATCGGGCGATTTTATACTAAAACCTTTGGACAGTTGCTCATTCTCTTCGTGGCTTTCGAACAAGGAACATTGTAAGCTTAATAAACATGAGTTTATAATAAAAAGTTATTACGTAGTCAGCGTTCTTCTTTCTTACGGATCCTGATATTGAGCTATGCCTACAGTAGACATCTACTGTTAATTAAAAAAACGCAAGTCTTTTTCTTAATTAGGTATCCGAAGGCGTTACTAATTGGATCAAAATTCAAAATAATATTCTCGCAAGAAAAAGTTTCTTGCAATTATTTTTTTAATTGGCTATTTGATTTGAACGTCAATTACATAGCGTTAATTAATTAAACTCATAAAATATCCATGAACTGATAACTACTGAGTGTGGAGTAATATTATTGGGTTTCCATACCTCAAAAGAAAAAAAGGAACCCCTACTTCGTTGTCCGTCTGTCTGTCCGTCTGTCAAGCCCCTTTTTCTCAGGAACGCGTGGAGGTATCAAGTTGAAATTAGTATCGAATACGTAGGTCTATGGACCCTTGGAGCTGTAAAAACATCAAGCTTCTTCGCAATCAAGCGATTGCTTCAACGCAATCATAAAATACGTCTATTTATACCGTTTATTTTGCTCGCAAATAAGTCAAAACGCTGTTCTCCCCGTTAACCTAGAATCATGAAATTACGCAAGAAGCAAGGTCTCACAGCACAATGAAAAAAAAATCCGAAAAAGGTTAGTTTTTAGTTATTTTTATATATTTAAATGAATCCCTATTTCCCTTGGTCACGCCATCACGCGTGAACGGCTGGACCGATTTCGCTAATTCTTTTATTGTTGTATTTCTTATTGTCAGGAGAAGGTTCTTATGAAAGATAAAATTAAGAAAATTGCGCGCAAAGTCAGAAAATTTAAGAATACTTAACCACCATATAAAGCTATTTATAATCTAACCTTAGCGCTTTTATAATGTAACCTTCTGACGTTTGACATAGAATTGACAGAATGCGTGCTGCAAATATCGTCAGAGGATGTAAAAAAATGAATATAGTTTGATGCTTGATTGCTTGAACAGATACTGCGGTCGGAGTTATCCCGAGATATTGTCTAAATATATAAAAATGAATTGCTGTTCGTTAGTCTCGCTAAAACTCGAGAACGGGTGGAACGATTTGGCTAATTTTGGTATTGAATTATCTGTGGAAGTCATTCATTTTCTCATACATAATAATGGCCGGGGACAACAATTGACAATTCTACCAGGGTGACGTATATTGACAGCCCGCGTTATATGCATGTCAAGGCGGTACGAAGTTCGGCGGGCCCACTTGTATTACATAAAAATATATTTTTACTTTCCGATTTTTCTTTTGATATTACCAATGTGGCAAACAAAGTGATGGCCCACTTTATGTTAAGGGGTTACTGGAGCCTATTATGGACATTTATAACACCAAAGGCAACAAACGCGCGTTGCTATTAATGCTTTTCTTTGGTGTTACAAACGCTAGTAAAAAAATGATAAAGCCTTTTAGAAGAACCCCATACTGTCTCTGGAAAAAACCTCGGCACTTCTCACACCTCGGGAGACTGATAACATATTATCAAGTTTTCTAAGTAAAACATATTATGTATTCGTGGGAGTAAATTTCTCTGGAACCACACGGTGCGCGATCACATCGTCTATCATAGGGATGGCAAACCTTTATGTATCAACGTGCCATTTCTTCTAAAGAAATATTTAATGAGGCCCTAGACGTGCCATCAAATAATTGTGACTTCGTGATTATCGGGGAAATAATAATACTAAATGATATCAACACAAAACTCTTTATATACTACAAAAAAAAAACATTTTGCAATGTATATTATTAAATGTTTCAGTAAAACGCGTTATTCAAATTAAAGTAACATTAGTGGTGACTTCTGTTGTTGCAGATAAGACAAATAACTTATATTATGGTTATAAGATGTTACTTTTAGCTTAATATTGTACTTTTTGTAACGACCTACGTGGTGCAGTGGGCGAATAGCTGGCTGAGACGCAGGAGGTAGCGGGTTCGATTCCCGCCGCGGAACAAATGTTTGCATTATCTACAGATATTTGTTCCGGGTCTGGTTGTTTCTCTAGTATGTATTTAAAAAAAATATATAAGTATTCTATCAGTTATCTGGTTCCCAAAGTACAAGCTCTGCTTAGTTTGGAGCTAGATAGTTCTGTGTTTAATGTCCAGCTTTATATATATTATATTATAAATTACTTATATATTTTACTTTTAATCCAAACTCTTTAAATACTTCACCTCTCTTCAAGATACCCAACAAAATAGAGCACACTTTATGTAGATATATTTGTGTATTTCGTTTAAGTACGTGTATTATTATTATTTTTAATTTTTGTAAGTTTATTTTTAAGCTAAAGTTTGATAAAATTTCCTTTTTCTGGCACTACCACTTTCTCCACACTACACAAAGGTTAGCTGGAAGAAAATGCTAATTAGCATTAAGTTCGCCTATATATTATTTTATTAGTGCAATAAAAAAAATTCTAATCTAATCTAATATTTTAATTGGTGGGAAGCCCAAAATATTGTGTTGCGTACCACCAATGGCACGCATGCCATTGGTGGTACGCGGTTCGTCATCCCTGACTGACTAGACCAGAGATTCCCAATTTTATTTTGCCATGGAACCTTAATTGATAATACTTTTTTTGGGTGGAACCCTAGCTGGCTATTTTGATAACTAGTGTTTACCTTGTAGTTTGAATATATTCATGTTAGACTCGAAGAATGAACAAATTATAAATGAAAATATTTATTATAAGTATTGCAAATAATTTATTGTAACAAAGAAATACAATGTACAATTATAATAGCCGTAAAATTAGGCTTTATGTCTGACAATTGAACGCAAACCAATCTCGCATCGGTAAGTCTTCGCAAACTTAATCAAAACCAGGACAGCTTTCTCAACGATTGCCGGGTATTCATCTTTAAGTACATTCAACTTTAACTCTCGGACAGACCAATCCACGGAACCCCAGGGTTCCGCGGACCACCTTTTAGGAATCACTGGACTAGACTGTCTATTATATAGACTCTTAGCTTAGCAGAAAAATTATACCTAAGCACGATGACATAACTTAAGGCAAACTCGATAAGTTTGAGGAAAATTATTTCTAACGAATAATTTAGTTAAAAATAGATACAGGCATTTGTAATGTTCATCATTGCAATTGTCAGTTGACATTTTTAAGCCATGCAAATTTTTTGTAGCGGCTAGTTAGATTCGATCGTTCATTGTAAAGTTAGTGTTTAGATGGAATGGATTGATGATGGCATATCCTACTATCATTCTTATAAACATGTAATTTCAATAAGCTCACAATCCTCCCAGTCAGTTATGCTCGTAGTCATCTATGTTGTATAATTTTTCTAATCGGACTATCATAGCTGGAACCAACATATTAATCTGCCAATCGAAGCACGGAAGCGTTCAATTGCAAATCCAAGTAATGTGCGAGTGGATCGTTGCTCCTTGACCGCAGGAAAAATTAAGATTCTGTTGAGAAAGGCGGCCATACCTTAGACCCGTTTTTCTCTAATTAGATTAAATTGTACCTAATGTTACATCCTTAAGTCGCCTAAAACTCCACAGAGTCTGAAGACCCCCTTATTTATGCAATGTGTTCTGCCCACCATGACTTACGGTGTCGAGACATGGACGCTCACGCAAGAGGCTGTGTACAGGTTAAGAGTTGCACAGAGAGCCATGGAGCGTACCATGCTCGGCATCAAACTCTTAGATCGAGTTCCAAACGTCGAGATCCGTAGAAGAACGAAGGTTCATGATGTTGGGAATCGAGTTATGGAGCTCAAATGGTCTTGGGCGGGACACTTGGCAAGACGTGGTGATGACAGGTGGAGCAGGGTAGCAACTGAATGGTGGCCGAGGAATGGCTGTAGAAGGGTTGGACGTCCGGCAGCGAGACGGGTGGACGACATCGTTAGAGTCGCGGACCGTCAATGGGTGAGACTAGCGCAGGATCGTGGCGGATGGCACAAACTTGGGGAGGCCTATACCCAGCAGTGGGTGAAGTCGGGCTGTGGATGATGATGATGTACCTAATGTTCCAAATACATGATTATTATATTATATTCTATTCTAAACTATCCCTCTATGAGATCACACTGGAGCTTCCTTGTTGTATAAGGATCATTATAACCAGACTTTTCACTTTCTAACTTTTAATAAACTTGGCCATGGAAGAACATACGTAAAATTGACGATAATAATACTTGTGATTTAAAAGATACATTGGGTTTGGTCTGCTTAAATAAAGTTAAAGTAAAATTTCTTTCAAAAAAGTAAGTTTACAAACTTAAAATCTAGACTTAAACTATATACATTCATGTTTCCTAGTGTAACTTAAGTTTGCAGTTATGATGAATACATAGTCAAGTGACTACCCTCCGTACGTTTTATTGGTTTAAAATAGTAGGTATTTAATGTTGTTATGCATGTATTTAATATAGTTTGATTTGAACAATAGTTGTGTTTGTCTTATTATGGCTACCCTTGATCAAGAGATACGTGAGGTAATGTAAACTGGACTCAGCGGAAGACCAGCGCTGCGGCATATTAACATACCGTAGCATCATGCTGAGCTGAGTATCTATTCATCTCCACACAGAGCTTTTTTTTGACTTTTTTTTGTTGTGTTTTATTTTCCTTTATTACTGTGTGGTTGTTGAATAAAATGTTTTCTTTCTTTCTTTCTTTTCTTTCGTACTAGTTTTCACTGTATGACGGCAGGGCGTCGTCCAACAAAACAAAATCCAACCGGCAGGCCATGAGCACTTCAAATTTAGTACCTAATGGCTAAATATTACCCGGTAAATGGTTTAATACCGTAACATTGTGCTATTTGGTACAAACTCTCGTGTCGATCGACAGTTGACCGCATGCATGTCCCAGGGCACCACTCGTTTTGTTCGCAATTTCATTTTAATAATGGCTTCAATGACCTGCCCACTTTGGGAATACCCGACATTATATCGACTAGCCCCTACCTAGTGTACGTTACCGGGTAAAATACTTAAATAAACTAGTGGTTCGCCCCGAACTGAGATCTAGCGAGTCTCGAAAAAAACCAAAAAAATATTACTCTTAATCTTTGACTAATAAAATAGTGGCACGAAAAGCACAACCAACAAACTTGACCTAAAGTTTCGTTCAAATTACAAGTAAGGGGGGTTCATTTAAATTGGTTAGGTACTCTATATTTGCGTCACTAAAGCTACACATACCAAATTACAGCACGGTGGGGTCACTGGTGTACCGTGTGAATTTCGTCAGTTTAGTTTTTATTATGGGTAATAACTAAAAAACTAAAACTGGCTAGGATTAAACTAAAAATGGGTTCTAAATGTACTAAAGAAGACCATTCATTAGACATCCCACTTGACTTAATAGTGTCATTTTGATTTTTTTTACCCTTCTTGAACCCCAATAACTCAGCAACCCCCCAACATATTTTGCACATTTAGTTACACCAAGATTGTGCCAACACTACCTACCTATATATCAAATTTCACGATGATCGGATAAACGCTTCGAAGGTTATCCTCGGACAAACAAACAAACATACATAAGAGTGACGGTATACATGTTAATGGGGACAGCGGAACTCAATAAAATAATTAAAATTTATTCCTGTTGCCCCCATTGACGGTGTACCTGTTAATGGGGTCAGCGGAACTCAATAAAAATAATTAAAATTTATTCCTGTTGTCCCCATTGTCGGAAACTCGATAAAATAATCAAAGTTCGTCGTTACATTGAGCGACGTTATATGGAGTTTACACTGGTTTATTAATTAAATACCTATCTACACAGTAATTGTTGTTACTTTTGCTTAAAAATACACATTCCATATGTTACGGTGTAAAATAGTTTATTATTTGTTTCCTATTTGTCTAGACGAATTATGATAAAACTACTAAATTATATTATATACTAAATTTAAATTCTATAACTACTATGGTAAAACAAGCGTCAAAAGATGCGCTGGCGGCGGCCGAAGAGCACCGCGATGCATTTAGGGAACAAAAGCGCACAGATAACATTGTTTTTGCAAAGATCTCATTGGCTTATGCTAAACTCCACTCCAAAAAATACTTAACACAAAAGGAACTTGTAACTGGGAGTTACTTAGTTTAGTTGTGCTGTATTAATATGGTGTGAATATAGTGGTGAATAGTGGTATTGTAAGTGAAAGTGTAAAAGAACTCATCTAAGTATATTAACATGAACTACCTACCTAAAACATGTTTTGTTATTTCCGACGTATAATAAGACAATATTATGCAAAAATAAAATAACGTACGTTTAGTATACATTACAATTTATAAGAAAATATTATTTCTCCTACAAGCACTAGTTACTACTTATAGTTTATGTATGTTCATTCTACTGTACAGTCTTCAGCTGTAAGGAAAAAATCTGTTTAAAAATAAGCAGCGAATTGGTTGTATCATTCTATTTTTTCTTAGTATTTCTGGCGCACTTACAATAAACAAAAAAAAATATTTTACTTTTCCTAATTGTTATCAACAATGTCACAAGAGCCTCCTATACCTTCGGGAGTAAGTAGTGAACTAAAATACATACAGAAAGGGTGGCACAATACTTTGACATGCTTGACACCAGTTTACGAAAAAGACAACTTTTAAAATCGGAGAAGTTTTGTGGGAATGCTACTTGCAAAAAAAAACTAAACGCACTGGTACAATAAAGATAAAGTAAGTATTTATAAAAGTAAAATACTAGGTATCTATGTCGATTTTGCATATACTAACAAGTGGCCGCCAATGACTTCGCTGCGTATGTATCTTTTTAAACACCTACTATTGAACGTTCATACTGTATATAAAGGTGTATTTGATCATAGTCTCATTCATATTTTAGTTAGATAATTGATTTGTATGTTCGATAAATCATTCATGTTCATGTTCATTCATTTATTTATAGAAAGGTGACATTTTGAAGGAGACCTCAAAGTTAAAGTCAAAGTCAAAACATTTTATTCATTAAAATCACAAGAATCACTTTGAAACGTCAATTTTACTGTCTGTTCCTTCGCGACCAAGCCAGGAAATAAAGGCAAGAAACAAGGCTGGTTGTTTTTTTTCTAAATAATCATCTAAATAATCCGATATTTTATAGTAGGCTTTTTTATAAAGATTTTGTTTAATTGCGTTTTTAAATTTGTTAATTGTCTATTTTTGTACATCACTTGGGAGTTTGTTATAAAAGCGAACACCTTGCCCTTTAAACGATTTACTAACTTTATAGAGTCTACAAGGGGCAACAGCGAGTTTATCTTTATTTCTAGTATTAAAATTATGATTATCGCTATTTTTCTTAAACAAATTAATATTTTTGTGAACATACATCAGATTTGCATAGATGTATTGACAAGGGAATGTCATAATATTTATTTCTTTAAACTTATTGTGTAATGATTCTTTGGGGCCCATATTATAAATTGCACGAACAGCCCTCTTCTGCAGCACAAAAACGGTGTTTATATCTGCAGCACTCCCCCACAGTAGTATACCGTATGACATAATGCTGTGGAAGTAGCTGAAGTAAACTAGTCTAAAAAGACGGATCTTCTTGACTGTGTATCACGCAGAACTAAGTCTCTTCGACAACTTATCAATGTAAGGGCCCCATTGAAGGTTATTATCTAGGGTTATACCTAAGAATACGGTAGTGTCCACAAGAGCCAACTCCTCGTCTTTGATTTTTATATCTGCTTTAGGTACCTTGTGTAACATTAGGTAGTGTAAATCTAATACACTTTGTTTTCTTTTCATTTAGAAGTAGATTGTTTAAATTGAACCATTTTACGACCTTAGAGATTGCATTGTTTACATCGTCAAAATCGGTTTGTCGTCGCTTTAATTTAAATAAAAGTAATGTGTCATCTGCAAACAATACAACCTCATGATCGTCCCTTATAAGATGGGGAAGATCATTAATATAAACTAAAAACAAAAATGGTCCCAGAATTGATCCCTGTGGTACACCCATTTTACCCAGAGACCCCGGAGAACGCTTCCTGTTCACATCAACTCTTTGCACTCTGCCACTTAAATAAGAAGTGAGAAAGTCTAGAGCAACGTTCCTAATACCATAATGGTGTAGTTTCCTGATCAATGTATCATGGTCTACGCAATCAAATGCCTTGGACAAATCACAAAAAACACCTAAACCGTCATGAGACTTCTCCCAGCCATCAAATACGTGCAATACTCACATACTTGTACACCGGATTTCAATAAAAACCTGCATAACACTTACATGGAAGATTGCAAACACAAAATCGCCACAGCGGATGTACCTGCCATACTAACAACAATATAGCTAACAATACAATTATGCCAGAAAACAAAGACACGGGACTCGACAAAGTAATTGAGCTTCCTAAATTTGAAAGTAAGAAAACTTCTCTTTACCACCATAAAAATTCCACATTTGGGGTATCTAAAGCTGTTTTTAATGATGTTAAGAATGTGAAAATACCTCCAAAATATGTAAAATTTGTACAAGCGGGCTATTGTCTGGTTTAAGATTCACTTATAGAGAATATTGTGAGGGTAATACACGTATTATTATATTTTGTTTTGATGAGGCAGGGAGGAGGAGTTAAAATGGTGATCCTTAGACTTTTTTGAAAATGGATTTTATGCGTTAATATACAATGTTGATTCTGCGATACAAATAAATGATTGTGATATTTTTACTCTTTTACAACATTAAGGTTGTTTATTTGTATAAGTTTTTTTTATTAGATTTTTTCACATTTGATTAAAATCCCATTAAACTTGTAAATTTGTTTCATTTGTATGTATATGAACTAAGCGTATGTCAATGGGGACAAAAGGAAGGAAATTTTATGACTTCCCGTTGTCCCCATAACGAAAAAACGCCAATGGGGACAACGGGAAGGACATTTTATGACTTTCCGTTGTCCTCATAACGAGAATGCGTAATGGGGACAACGGGAAGGAAATTTTATGACTTCCTGTTGTCCCCATAATGGGGGCAGCGTTAATGGGGACAACAGGAATACATCAATTGGGAGATCTCGATTCGCTCGATCAATTAAAAACAAACTAAAAGTAGTGCAATGTGTTATGATAAAACAAAGGCGTAGGGAATCATACATATCTAAACTTTAAAGTAAAGTTTAATTATGTGAAAATCGTCCTTTACCTTCAAAGCTATGTACAAAAGTGCCTCTACACGTACGTTCATGCTCGATGAGCAAATTATAATCAAACCGTATTATCAAGTATTTCAGTTCGACTTCGAACATTAACTCTAAAGTTTTTTAGTCTATTTATTTATTTAAAGATACATCAACAGTTTATAGCTTCCAGTTTTATGATGATAGTCATAAACACATTTCAGATAGGTATACCAATTACAGATGTATACAACATTCACCAACAACAGTGAAAAGATAATTGAATTTTTACATATACCTATGTAAACTAATAGTGTTCAGAAATTAATTTACACGTTATAACTTGCTCGGCAAAAACGTCGAGCATGTACGCACGTGAAGATTTACCATAAAGACGCCGCAATGTACGAAAACCTGGATTTCGTACTTTATTGAGTTATTCAGTTTAATTCACTAAAAATAGTTTACAACTTTACAGTACAAGACCAAAACGTTATAACCAAATGTAACGACTATTTAAATCAAATCAAATCTAACATTTATTTGTGAACCACACCAATAGTACAACAGAACAAACACACACAGGAGACATAACAAAACGAACAAAGAAAAAATAGCTAAAAGATTAACATTAAATAAAAATGCAAAATATTGCACATTTACAAATCGGGGCATATAATTAAAGGGATAAAACCTTCTTCGCAGTCGGGTAAAAAGTACCGGCCCTCTTATTACCTAAGCCAAATTGCTGGCGTGTCGCTATCGCTAGTCAGGCCATCCCTTACACACGTGAGGTACGTACTGTACGTGTGAAAGGGATGGCCTGACTAGCGATAGCGACAGTACAGCAATTTGGCTTAGGTAATAAGGGAGCCGAACACTTCGATGTAGTGACGACAACAGAAATAAACTTGCTCTAAAGACTAAACTATTCAAATTAGCCTATTACCAGCGAATTCCAATATTCCGCCTACATTGTAATCAGGTCGACCAGGCGGCGATTAACTTAATTACTGTTTAAAAGCCTTTGCCTCCTCTTATGCTGTCACGAGCTTCTGTGGGTGTTTGGATCAAGTGGGTTGTGATAAAGGTAATATTGATACAACACTTAGGTACACACGGCTACACATCAAGCTATACATTTCCAGTATAAGCTGACCTCTTATTCTACGAAAGGCCTACACAATGCGAGGTCAGCTTATACTGGAAATGTATAGCTTGATGTGTAGCCGTGTGTACAAGGCACAATAAGCTTTCCCTACCTACGTCTTAACTCGAACGAATTTAGGTAGACTTGGCATTTCAGTGAGCTTATCTTTTTTCAAAGACATAATCATGGTTATGTAAAAAAGCAAGGGCCTATTTGTATTATTGTTTGACTCATAGCGATAAGACCGCCGTTTGTGCTTCGATATTGAATGAAGTGTTTATTTTATTGTTAGGGTCCATACTACCTACATAGTTAACTTAAAAATTATCATCGTACTAATATTATACATGTGAAAGTTTGGATGTTTCTTTATTTATTTGTTTGTTTGTTACTCAATCACATCGCAACGGCTGAACCGATTTCGATGAAAATTAGTATATACGTAGATTACAACCTGGATTACCTCATAGCCTACCTTTTATCACATAAATCAGTTCCCATGGGATAAAAATGGGGGTCAAGTCAAGTTGTAACAGCGAGTTTAGCTTTATTTCTAGGTTAATACACACTTACACATTTAGTAGTGTAACGCGTACGAAGAGCGGGCAACAGCTAGTATTCTATATTTTATCAGTAATACTGCATCAAGTACTTTGTAATAAATATATGTAAAGTTAATGGTATAAGCTGAGAACATTCCTTTAAATTTCTCTATAGAAAATAACTCTGTAGTCACGTAAATAAATAAATATATTGCTGGACATTTCACACAGCGCTATCTAGCCCCAAACTAAGCAGCGCTTGTACTATGGGAACCAGATAACTGATAGAATACTTATATACTATTTTTTTTTGTAAATACATACTTATTATATATAGAAAAACATCCAGACCCAGCAAATATCTGTATAACATGCAAACATTTGTTCCGCGGCGGGAATCGAACCCGCTACCTCCTGAGTCTTAGGCGGCTATACGCCCACTGCGCCACGGAGGTCGCCTACAAAGCCTCGAAAGCTTACAATAAATGCTATAAATACTAGAAATGAGATCATGAAACTGCATAGTTAAATATTGATATTTATATGACGCGCATGATAGATTGGAGTGGAAAGGAAGGGAGGGAGACCTTTGCCCTGCAGTGGGACAGTGCAGGCTCCAAATAAAATAATAATAATATGACGTAAGTGTTTTTTACGATTTATAGTTTTGCTGTAATTTGTTATTACAAGTAAGCAATTTTATTTAGTCTAGCTCTCGCGCCTCAAATTAGTCCTCAGCGCGTATTTTGGCATGGCGTTCCATGGCTTGACAGAGAGCGCAACGTACACACGGCTACACATCAAGCTATATATATCCAGTATAAGCTGACCTCTCATTCTACGAAAAGCCTACACAATGCTAGGTCAGTTTATACTGGAATTTTATAGCTTGATGTGTAGCCGTGTGTACGTGGAATGTTATGTGGTATACGCATGGCTTTGAAACAAGTAGGGTTTTTTTCAAATTTAAACTGTTCTCGTAATATATTTATATTTCTGGAAATAAATATTGCTGGACATTTCACGCGGCGCTATCTAGCCCCAAACTAAGCTTAGCTTTTACTATGGGAACAAATATCTGTAGATAATTTCAAACATTCCGCGGTGGGAATCAAACCCGCTACCTCCTGCCCTGCCATTCGGCCACTGCGCCACGGAGGTCGTCTTTGTAATTGTGTCCTCGTCTAAATTCTGGTCGCATTGAAATGGTTGAAATGGTTCGCAAGAAAAAGTGTTTTTGCATTGAGTAAAGAGAAAATTACCTAGATGCAAAGTTTGAAGAGAAACATCGGGATAACAAATAAAAAAGGTACATACGCGATAAATACTCGTTAAAATCAGTAATTATGTACAGTGATCGCAATAGTTTGAAAAATACTAGTTTTAAGTTGTTTATAAACCACATTCCGCTTATGTTTCAAATGAAAAATATTCGCATTTTACTGTTTCAATTTCAGAGCTTCCAAGCTCGATTCCATGCAATTGACAACATAAAATATCAAAGCGTTTTGTCCAGGTGCCAAGTCGATGTCAGTGATGTTCTGCAGTGAAATGTAATAGGCACATTCATTTCGTACCGAGCAACACTACAAAATGTAAAGCACATTTCATCGATATTCAAATATTCGGAGAAAATTGCCACCAAGTTTCATTCGCGCTAAAATATATTTTGCCTATAGTATTGCTAAGCTGAGGACAACATAGACCATTTAGTTAGTAAAAATAAACAAATATAAAAATTTACCGCTAATAAAATCGTTAATAATTAATGTATTATATAAATGTCTAGTTTTTTGCACTTTGCAACAGAAGGAGACTAAATCACTCTCTGTCTGTGTTCAGGATGCTGTTGTGACAGCATCTGTACTCTGCTCATCAGCGATGCAGTCTTTTTGCGTATGATGGCATGGAATCCATCTGCTCTAGCCTGTGAAAACATCTCTGAAGCACTACAAAAGCGTGGCAGCCTCAGCAGCAATCTGAAAGGTAACGACCGAACCGAAGATAAATACAATTAAATATTTTAATTTTAAATTCTGGTAGATTATGGGGTGCCTGCCTTCATTATAACCCCTTTTTAAATGATTTTTTTAAGGAACCGATGAAATGTGGAATCTGGTCAGCAATCTGCACGGCTACATTACGGAAAGTAGGAGCCAGATGAAATTGACGCAGTTTCGCAAAAACAGTCACATGTTTTATTTGCATTAAACTTAATCAAGTTGGCATCGCCCCAGTCGGAGATCGCCTTCAAGGACAAGTTCAAGCGTTCAACCATGTCCTCTCTGAGTGACTGAACCTGCGCTCCACTGGCTCGTGTAGTTGATGTGTAACTTTCCACAATTGTGCTGTCGTCTGACTTTTGCTTATATATGTGTCACTAAAGCTACACGTATACCAAATTTCAGCACTGTGGGGCCACTGATGTACCTTGTGAATTTTGTCAAAGTTCAGTTTTTATTATGGCTAATAACTTAAGAACTAACTAGGATTAAACCAAAAATAAAAACGGGTTCAAAATGTACTAAAGAAGGCCTTTCATTAGACATCCCACTTGACTTAATAGTGTCATTTGGATTTTTTTTTCACCCCTATTGAACCCCAATATCTCAGCAACCCCCCAACATATTTGTTCATTTAGACACACCAAGATTGCGCCAACACTACCTACCTATATATCAAATTTCATAATAATCGGATAAACGCTTCGAATGTTATCTTCGGACAAACAAAAATAAGGTTGTCTGGAAAAGATCGCTTTTAGCGATAAGACCGCTCATTCTACCTTTATTTATTGTTTGTTTCCCTTATTACTGTATTTTTATTTGGTGTGCAATAAATAGTATTTAATTCATTCATTCATTCATTCATACATACATACAACGCCGATTTGCCAAGTTGATTTAGAGATCTCGCTTCGCTCGATCAATTTAGCGCTAACTAATTTTAGGGTGCAGTAATCATATTACTTATTATATAATTTTTGCTCGTCTTCAAAAATAATCTATAATCTATTTGCTCTGGATTTTCCCTCTATACTCTACCATAACGTCGCCCAGCGAGAGTTGCTCACTGAGTGATTTGAGGGGTCCTGAAAGTATCTTTGAACAGTTGATTTTTGAACGATAGTCATTAGTTCCGGAACAAATATTTTCATAACATACAATCATTTATCGAGAAAACTCGAACCTGCAATGACTTGCATATCAGTTGGCTTTATGCCTTCCGCCACAGACTTCCCAATCAGACCTTCAAAGATGAAATAAATACCTACCTACTAATAATTTTGTAAGAAGCAGTCAAGCGAACTCTGCCGATAAAGTAAATTATATTCCTAAGAGCTAGTAGCCAATTCTTCTGCCGATTAAATTCAGGATATAGTCTGCGGTAAACTTAGTTTCAAATTGGTAGATGTTTACTGTCAAAGGCGGACTGTTACTTTGTGGTTCATACAACAATGTAGGTATTCCTGACCATACTAATTCCAAATGTGAAGGTGTGTTTTAATTGTTACTCAGTCACACAGTTATGCTCGAAAAGACGATAAATACCTAGATTATTTTAACCTGGAATGTGACGTAAGATTTACTACGTTATTCATACGTCATCGCGACGAATCAAAACACGCTAAATCTACTGCAAGATTATATCGAAAGATGAATGGGATTCGGAACAGATGCTTACGCAGCCGCCACAGAATAAACCACGCCTTATTATTCTCACAGTTAAACCACATAACCCAGTCATAGTACCTAGTTGATAACAGACTAGCGATTTCTTCCTCGCTTACAAAATACCTACCATAGTTTCAAGCCATAGAATTAGAAGCAATTCTCTAAGAGCTCCCTTTGAACACAGCGTATGTTACAGTTACTATTAGGCTAGATTTCCACAGTCGTAAATAACATAATAGTTAGTACTGCGGTTATGAGGCAAGGTAATTTAGTTCGATTTGTACGCGATTCGACTTTCGGCGCATTAATTTGTTTTTGTTACGTTAAAACGATATTTCTGCTATGTAAACCATTTTTATGCACTTCCATTTCCTCTAAGTAGAGTAAAAGGCCTTATGAATAAGCTCAAGAGTCGCTCAACGAGCTATGGAGAGCGCTATGCTCGGGGTTTCTCTACGGGATCGAATCAGAAATGAGGAGATACGTAGAACTCAAGTCACCGACATAGCCCGACGGATTAGCACGTTGAAGTGGGCAGGCCATATTGCGCGCAGAACAGATGGAAAGTTCTCGAATGGAGGCCACGGACCGGCAAGCGCAGCGTAGGACGTCCACCCACAAGATGGGCAGACGACTTGGTAAGAACCGCAGGTCGGCGTTGGATGCAGGCCGCTTCCAACCGCAGTTCCTGGAGATCAATGAGGGAGGCCTTTGTCCAGCAGTGGACGTCCTACGGCTGATATGATGATGATGATATTCAATAGAGCAATCTACATCGATTTTCTGAGATCTAGATAGATACCTAGCTCTATTTCGATAACTACCTGTTACTCTTTGCCCAGATAAAATGGATATTTGCTCAAAATTGGGATTATACCTAGTGTATGCAAACTAAACATGTTTAGGACTTGTTTTTATTAATTTAGTGAATTTATTTACTTTGAGCACTTGCTATTGTATTTAGTAATGTGTGCAGTAATAATCAGAATCATAATGGATTCTTTCTGATAAGAGTTCACAATACAAAACTGATTTATATTCTTAGTTAGCATCATGCATAATGTTAATTTCATATTGCAAAATGTTGAAATTCATATTAGGTCTGCAGGCAAAATGACTTTATAATTTTATTTTGGGATAAAACAAGGCAATGTTTTTCCTGTTATTTTCATAAATTGTTTTAAAGTTACACATATTTTATTTTGAAAACAATATAAGTACCTAAATATCCTCTCTCCTTGTTGTGGCCAACAGGGTCCATAATGATCATGTACCTATTTAAATACCTATTATTGGATCGTGGACTTGAATAAAATTAAATGATTGAGTATTGAATGACTGCATGGACAAACAGGATGAAGCCAAATCCTAAAGTTACTTAGAATTGAGAAGATTTTTCATATTTTTGGTCTTTAGTGGATTCAACTGTTTCTTTTGTACTATTTACAGATATTAAAACAATTGTATATTTTTTATGTTAGTAAATTTATTGAGAAATAAGTATAGTAGGTAATAATAGATGAATATAGAGCTCATGAAAGAATAAAAACAATTAACTATATTCAGTCAGAGATAACTCTGACTGAGTATAGTCATAATAGCTGATAACTCTGCTTACATAGGTAAGCATAGTTTTCTTCAATTACCTAAATAAATGCCTTGTATTCAGGACTTTTTTCAAATGTCCTACGGACAATTATTTACAAAACAGATTTTCCAAAAGGAGATGTGTTATTGTATTTCTACACCCAAAAAACCTGATAAAAATAAACGTTTAAATTAAGGTTGAGAAATTCTGGCCAAAATTCTGATTTTCTAGCATCTTTTTCTTTTTTTTTCTGCTTACGTAGGTACGGAGCCTGCATGAATATTCTTATTTGACTTATATAGATACTGCAACATTATTTAATTACAATGCAAGGCAGAAACTATTAAAATGAAATAGCAAGAGGAAAATATGATATCATTGTGTACCTACCAAATAATAACCAAGCCATAAGTAATTGATCACTGAATAAAACATTAAAAAAGCATTATAACACTAAAATGATCGTAAATATAAGCTAGGTAATATCAGCCTACAGTTCAGAGTAGAATATTTTGGGCAGGTGCCCATTGTAAACAAATAATTTATTTTTAATTTAGATAATTCTTTCAATGAATGCACCAAAATTTATCCATGGAACAGAAAGTACGCACCATATAAAGTCCTTGCAATGGGAACAGAAGGTGGGCTGCTTGAAGAACCTCGGCATAAACTTGTGGTCCTTTATCAGGTAAACATTTTTCTTCTTCAGGGCACCTTTGCGGCCGCGGAGGCGATGGGCCCCTCCAAAGCCCGCCTCCACAGGCTCCTCACAGTTATTCTCGTCTTCCGCCATGGCGCCGCGCGGTAGCACAACGCCGGGGGATTCGGAATTAATTACTTTCTCACAATATAATATAAATCGACGGAAAACACGACAGCGGACGGGACCACCGCACTCAGCCGAGTGTCATCGCGAATTGTCAATGATTCGAGCTGTCAATGTCAAAAACTACCAATTCGGGTACTAGTATAATGTTGCCATAAATCAACTTTAACTTCCCTTATTCTCAAATATATATATTATAGGTTTTAGTATGTTTTATTTTAAACCTTTTGATAAGTATTAGTAAGTAAACCTTGTAGTACGCTAACCATCTTAACCACACGAGTTGGGAGAAAAGTGTAGTTACTTATATACCCCTAAATTACAAGGTGATACTACCTATGTACACTAGTTGATACACAAGTGGTTCGCCCCGAACTGAGAACTTGCCAGTCCCCCATAAAAACAAAAAATATTATTCGTAATCTTTGACTATCAATATAGTGCCACGAAATGCATAACCAACTATCGGAACCTGCTATCAGAAAAGTTGTATCATTTTGTATAACTTTTCCTTCGACCTTCGACATAAAAAACCAACTGACTTGACCTGCAGTTTCATTCAAATTACAGGTAACGGAAGTTCATGTTATTTGGTTTTTTTTTGGCTTACCAGTTCCAAATATTCTGGATTTCAGACTTTTGACAAGATTTGTTTCACTAAAGCTACACGCATACCAAATTTCAGCACTGTGGGTTTCACCCTGTGAGATTCGTCAAAGTTCAGTTTTATTACGGCTAATAACTCAAAAACTACATAGACTAAACTAAAAATAAAACAGGGTCGAAATATACTAATGAAGACCTTTCATTTGACCTCCCACTTGATTTAATAGTCTCATTTTATTTTGTTTGTTACCCCTCTTGAACCCCAATATCTAAACAACGCCCTCACATTTTTAGCTAATTTAGTTACAATAATTGTGCCATCACTACCTTAATAATTATTAAATTTCATGATGATCAGATCAACGCTTCGAAAGTTATCCTCGGACAAACAAACATACATACATAAAACGCCGATTTGCGAAAGTGGATTTGGAGATCTCGCTTCGCTTGGTCAATAATTATGAGTGTCACAAGAAGGCTCAAGGTTACTGCGCGTTATATGCTTGGTGTTTCCCTACAATATCAAATCATAATTAAGGAGATTTGTGAACAAACCAATATCACTGGCATATCATAGGTATAGGATTAGCTAGCCGAAGTGGCATTAGGCAAGGCTCATAGCTCTAGAATCATCATAATATTCAATGTCATTAGATTGATAACGATTTCTGAGTTAAGAAACAAACTAATCTTATACTAAACCTGTTAAAATTTCAGTGTGTGTGAAAATATGTATGACGTTCCTATTTGTGAATAAATAAATATACTTTAAATGCTTATCATACCTTATATCTTTCCCCATATTATAAATTCAAAAGTAACTCTGTATAACTGTTTATTACGTTTTCACGACTTTTAGACCGTTTAGGCTAGGCGGGACTGATTTTGATGAAATTAAGTATTATTGATAGGTTATACACTGAATTGAGACATAGGCAACTTTTAATTGACAAGCCACCTGTGCAAAGCCGCGGGCGAAATAGGTTTATGTAGGGCGTATCTTTAATTAATAAAATAATTTAAAAAAAAACAAAACCGGTACAGACCTTATTGTAAAAAGTAGTAGATTATTTCCCTAGGAAAACAAAGAAAAACTTCTCCATAATATGAGGTAATTGAAATGATACTGGCAATATTTAATTTTTCAAGCGCGTTCCGAAACATAACTTCACTACTCCAATTTGGCAAAAGTTATGATTAAATTGATGAATGTTACTAAAACAATGAGTGTTTTGTGTGATTAGTCGTATTTTGCTAGATTAAACAAATCATTCTCGCTATTATCTGTGTTATTACGATTTCATAACAACTTTACTAGTTTCCACAAGAACGCTAAACTTTAACAACGTATTTTGTAGAACGTATCTCCCGGCCAATACGAGCTAGGAATGAAAATGATTGCTATTTTTATTTCATAATCATATGATGAAATGATTATTTTTTTTCACTGCTATTTCACCTGTGAAAAATCACAGGCAAGGATTTTTCATTATGATGTCACACTTGCTATTGCTATTTCACATATAAAAGATAAAAATCACAGGCAATTATTTTTCGCTGTTCTTTCTTATAGTTGCTAACTGAACTGAGTGACGATAAGACGTGTTAGTGCTGCCAACTGATCTTAGGCAAAACGCGCTGAAAAGCGCTAAATGACACCTATTAATTAATCGCAAAATGTTTTAAAAACTATTTAAAATGTGTAAGACACAAATTCGTTAAATACCAACACAGTATATTTCTATTCATAATTGGTGAATAAGCTGAAATAACTTACAATATTCATACACTAGAATTAATCTAAACTTAAGACATGGATGGATATTTTATGAAAAGTTATTTGACGCCGAAACCGGAACCAAAGTTTGTCTGTCTGATTCGTTTGATTGTTTGTTTTGCTAATTAAAACGCTACTAGCGCCAAAGTTTTAAAAAGCCGTAGAGAGCAAAGACCAGTAAAACTACTTTTAATATTTAATTTTTTTTTACAAACAAATAAAATAACGTATATTATATTATCGGGATGATAATAGTCTAAAGAAAAATATTTTCATATAGAAACCACGACAAATTTTAATTAGTTTATTTCGTGGCTATAGTTAGAAATATAAATGGTGGCGATTCTTAACTCTGTTGCGTTTAACAAATAACAATCAAACAAACATTTTTCATAGACTCAATAGATGGCGGTACGCTACGTATTTTTTGGAAGTTATCTACTATTGCGCTCTTTCTCGCACGCACCCCTATGTTAAATAAATAAATAAATAAGTATTGCTGGACATTTCACACAGCGCTATCTAGCCCCAAACTAAGCATAGCTTGTACTATGGGAACCAGATAACTGATAGAATACTTATATACTTTATTTTTTAAATACATATTTATAATACATAGAGAAACAACCAGACCCGGAACAAATATCTGTAGATCATGCAAACATTTGTTCCGCAGCGGGAATCGAACCCGCTACCTCCTGCGTCTCAGCCGGCTATTCGCCCACTGCGCCACGGAGGTCGTCAATGTGTCAATGTTGGTAGATTGGTAGGCCTAATTAATTAGCAGTGCACGACACGAAGCTAACCAAAGTCGTCCGAAAAAAACGAATGACATGCAATTTACGAAAACGCTCGACGAATCCCTCCGAGCTCCCAAGCCCTGTCCGCTGAGAACGAACGTTTTTTAGACTCATCTGCGACACAATCTGCGATTTTTAGCAGGCCCGAATAACTACGAGCTGCGAACGATGAAACCCGAAGTGATTTCATATGAATTAATTTTCGCAGGTTATGCGAACGAAAGTAGCAAATGCTACAAATTAAATTTCATTCATATGATTTTTCACATGCTACCTGTGAAAAGTACCATCGCTAATACGAGCCGCCCGTGCAGTGTTGCCATATATACAGATTTATCTGTACCTATACAGAATTAGGACTTCGGATACAGATGAAAGATTTAGCACTTATTTTATACAGATTATGTGAAAATTAACACATTATACATTTAATTATAAAATTACGCAGTATTTTTATTACCAATCTTGAAATGAGAATAAAATATTGTACCATAAACATATTAAAGCCTAAACTGGCACTACTACCATAAACTTACTGGTGGTAGAGCTTTTGTGAACGGGCTCGAGGAAGTGGGCACCACCGCCTTACCTTTATCTGCCGCCAAATAGCAGTACTTGTGCTGCTGTGTTCCAGTTAGATGGTAATGGTATGTTCCTGTGATTACTGGCACATAGGCATAACAGCTAAGTCCTATAGTATGGCAACGTATCCACATAGAGATCAAGACAACATAATAGCTTGTTTTGAATTCTATGTGGATATCCATGGGCTGCAGTAGCCACTTAACATCTGATGGTCTTTTTTTTTCTTTTTTTTCGAATGGACTTATCTCGCTGTTGGCCTCTGGGGCCGTTGCAGCTTAACCGAACTTTTTCGAGCGCAGAAGGCACTCAGCCCTAAAAGTTTTTGATGAGGCAACTAGCGCAAGGGCACCACTTAGGTACGAACCTCGGCTTGGGCTGTTGCCAGGGTGGGGATAAGAGAGAAACGCCCGGGTACGTGCTTGTACCTCGTATAGGCGGCGACTGAAGGTACTCGTCGACCTCGCCGGCGAGGTCGGTGTATCTGTGAAGTGTTTGCTCTGTCTAATGTAGATGATTCTTCCGCATTAGCGGAGGTGATTTCGTCATCCGGGTCTCCGAGAACGTGTCTCGGACGACGGAGGGTTTTGTTCTGTTCGGACGGATCTATCGAATAGTCCGGAATGGTATGTACCAAAGGATTCGGATGATGAGTGGCAAGTTCATAATGTCTCTTGGAAGTGAGCTTGATGAACCATCTGATGGACTGCATGCTCGTTTGCCATATAAGTAGTAAAAAAAACAAATTAAAAAAAACTTGGGGGTTTCCCCGAAAGACTTTGATTGAAGTTTGGAATGAAACAGCATGGTATTGTCGCTCCGTTTTGTTATCCGTTTCATTCAATGTGTTTCAGAGTCGGTAGTCGTTACTTTCAGTAAAAAAATACGTGTGCTAGTGATAATTTACGCAAGAAAAAGTGACAATAATAATTATAGCAGCTAAAAAGCCTCGAAAAACACAGCGTTTCAATCAGGCTTGGATGGAAGAAAACTACTTTAAAGCTTGGCTAAATGCTCAAAGGCAAGTCACAGATTTTATTCAAAAAGGGAATATCTCTGATGATACCAAGAAAGGTGAGGTTATATTAGCGTGTTTTGTTGCCGAGCACAACCTGTCCTTCAATGTCTTAAGTAAATAGTAAAAAATTGGCAAAATGAACAAAGATATGTATATGTAGGTATGTATGTTAATAATAATACAGAATGTAACATTACTTCATTTTATTTCAAAGTAAAGTAACTCCTATCCTTCCCACTATCATAAAAATATTAAACTGTTATTATCTAAAGACCTATACAGATTTTATACAGATTTAAAACATCATATTAATAGATTTAGCACCTAGGCATGTGGCAACACTGCGCCCTTGCCCGCCGCCATTTTTGTTTTGGACGAGATATTTTGATTGATTCGTTGGCTCGACTGACTGCGGTCGGCCGTTATTTTTCAAGATTTGGCCGGCGGTGATCAAAAATTTGTTTAAATTCGCTTTTAATTATAATTGTAGAATACCTGAGCCTAAAAAAGTGGTTTTATGTGTAAAATCAAAGATACTACGCCAAAATGAGTTCAGAAAACTCTGATTGTGGTCCAAATATAGCGCTTTCTTTGGTGGCTCAATTTGACGATATAAATCGGCTGAACAATGTCCTCAACGACGGAGCAGCTGAAGAATGTGAGTAATGTTTAATTGCTAAATTATAAAAAAGGGCTCCCGTCATTGTTTCTATTCATAAAAATCTACCTTCAAAATTTCCGTTAACTATAATGCTACCCATGAAGTTTTTGATTCAATCGTCTTTCCTTTTACTGGGCTTTTGTCCTTGACTTAGCAACTCGTCGTGATTCTCTTCCTTACAACAAGGTGGGTATTATATAAAAAACCACCAAATATACCTAATTAAGCTAACTCTTAGATTTCTATTAGGATGCAACTAGGTAACACAACATTCAAGTCTTGTTGTACTTGTTTACTAACTCAATAATCAATCAATACTATTCAAAATCTACAAGACCATGGGTCTTTTATAATCCTGAAGATCTGAATCACAAATAACAAAAGTTTATACCAACTGAACCCACATTTCAGTCTGCAATAAAAATGGCATATAACATTATATTTCTTGGACCCATCATGCAGTGTCAGGCTTGCATTTAACTCATTATTTCACTGACTTGCATAAGCTCAATCAAACTTGAATTCAGAGCCACTTCAACCTAAGTGAAGCAAACATCAAGATGGTTAGTTCAAAACTAACACTTTATTGGACTAAGAAGCCTACCCACATATATTTAAATTGTAACATATCTTGTAGGTACATCTTTCCCATATTATATGAATAGTAATTAATTTAGTTAGTACCTTAACATAAGTCCTTTTCTCTCAAAAATAATAAGCATAAGTAGGTAGGTTTATCACTAAACACATGTTATAGTCAAAATTCAAGACCTTAAATCTGATGGCTCCCATCGACAGAACTTTCATTGGCTTGACAGACTTTCACAGCTTTCTCTAGCATTAAATTATCTGCCCTTAATAATTGGTCCATAATATCCTGTCTTGAACTAAGCCATCTTCCAGTTGATCATATTCACATTTTTGACTTAATAGTATTAGGGCTGTAACATCTATATATCTATGCTCTCACCAGTTTCTTGATTCCGGGTAAAAAAAATAATTTGCATCATTATTATATTGGCTTTAGTTCCAAAATATGCATCGAAAACTTCAATTAACTTTGTAGTGTATTCGTAATCTGCTTCAACCTTAAACTTCAGTGCCAAATAAATCTCGTATCCTCTGGACCAACCAGATTTATGAATAGGCTAGGTTGTACGTCACCCTTTTTTGCACTCCAGATGCTTTAATAAATACCTACTTGCCATTGGTAAGTAAGCCGCCTTCCAAAAATAACGTGCAAGAGGTCTAGCATACTCCATTATTTTATGCCATGGTTTTTTTTTATACATTATAGGCTTGCGTTTGACCACGATCTCGCCTGATGGTAAGCGATGATGCAGTCTACGATGGGACACGCTTGCTTAGAAGAAACCTATTCACTGGCGACTTAAAGATACCCAGGCTGAAGCTATCTAGAAACACAGACTCTGGCAAGGCCTTCCACTCTTTGGCGGTGCGCATAATAAAGGTCGAAGAGAACCGCTTTGTGCGAATGGGAAGTATTTCTACCATATAGCGGTGGCGCACCGCAGAGCGTCTGGTTGTCCGTTGATAGAATGGAGATGGTGGGATCAGGTTGAAAAGTTCTGCCGCACACTCCCCGAAATGTACTCATATAAAACCGAGAGGCTAGCAACCTTTCGTCGATGCTCCAGGCTGAGGAGCCTTGCATCAACTAGCTCATCGTTGCCTATGAGCTTCTTGGCTCTTTTCTCAATTGATTCCAGAGCTTCAAGTTGGTACTTCGCTGATCCGTCCCAGAGGTGAGAACAGTACTCCAAACACGATCGGACTTGTGCTTGGTACAAGTTGAGCGACTGTCCCGGTGTGAAGTAGTGCCTCACCTTTGCGAGTATACCAAGCTTTTTAGCAGCCAACTGGACTTTTGACCCAATGTAGGAGCCGAAATTGAGAGTCGGAGTTAATGTGATACCAAGAAGCTCGAGGTGGTCAGATATAGGCACGGATACATTTCGGATAGTAGGAGTTGGATTAAATTGACTTCGTTTTGCGGAGAACAGACACGCCTGGGTCTTATTCGCATTGAACTTGACCAGATTGGCATCACCCCAGTCAGAGATTGCCTTCAAGGACAAGTTTAAGCGCTCGACCATGGTCTCCCTGAGTGACTGAATCTGCGCTCCACTGGCTCGTGCACTAGATGTATAGCTTTCCACAACTGCTATCATCTGCATACCCAATGGTACCAGGTTTTAGATCGTTGATATGCAGCAAGAAAAGAGTTGCAGAAAGTACTGACCCTTGTGAGACCCCGGCGTTAATCGCCAATTGATCGGACGAGCAGCCTTCAACGACAACACGTATCGAACGGTCCCTCAAGAAGTCCGATATCCAGACACACAGACCAGTGGGCAAACCGTATGATGGAAGCTTGCTAATAAGGCTATCATGCCAGACCCTATCAAAGGCCTTTGAGATGTTAAGAGAAACAGCCAGTGCTTCTCCGTGTTTCTCAACGGCCTCGCTCCATATATCCATATGTGCGTGGCATACGCTTGAAGGTCTCCAGTGGACCGATTTCGGCGAAAGCCATATTTTCGATCACTGAGGAGGTTATGCATTTCTAGGTGTGCCAGGAGCCTGTTGTTCAGTACACGTTCCATAATCTTATAGGTGACGGATGTGACCGAGATGGGCCTGTAGTTACGAGGGGTCAGCACGACTACCTTTTTTAGGCACGGGCTGCACGTTTGCAAGCTTCCAGGATTTTGGCACTTGTCCAGACTTCACAGAGCGGCGAAAGAGGCGTGTCAGTACAGGAGCGAGCTCAGGCGCGCAGAATTTAAGAACAACTGCCGGAATACCGTCAGGGCCACTGGCTTTGTTCACGTCCAGATTCTGCATCGTTTTTCGAACCTCGGTCTGTTTTATGCGGATTTCCGGCATAAATACCCCACCATCCGGTAGACTCGGACGTAACGCGCTTGCAGCATCTAGACGAGAAGATTCCGCAAAAAGATTGGCGAACAAATTCGCTTTCTCTTTAGCGGTATGGGCCAGAGTACCGTCAGGTTTCAGCAGTGGAGGTAGTGAGGGGCGACAGAAGTTCGACTGAACCGCTTTAGCCAGGGACCAAAACGCCTTACTGCCCGATGGGTACTACGCCAATTTGGCCCTATTCGTCCTATGTGATCAAATCGAGCCTTCCGTAAAGCCTTCTTGTAGGACTTGGCAGCTTTGTTATATATAAGCTGTCTTCTTCCTAGATAGGTTTTGCGGTTTCGAGCATCAACCCATGCCAGGTATGCCTCATGTTTCTGCATTTTAGCGCGTCTACATTCGGCCCCGAACCAAGGTTGAGCTTTGCCTGACACTGTTACGTCAGAGAATGGGATAAAATATTCCATCCCCTGACGCAGCACATCTGTCACGGGATCCGCGCAATCTGAAGGATCATCCGAGGAGAAGCAGACTTGCTACCAAGGGTATTCTGAGAAGAATGCACGCATTTCATCCCAATCAGCTGACTTGTACTGCCATACTCTTCGCTTGCCTCTAGGGCTAAGATCGGGCGGGGAGTAGACATACAGATTTCACCAGACAATGGTCGGAACTACCCAAAGGTGATGAAACCGACACGGAGTAGCGGTCTGGATCAGTTTTCAGTAGAAGGTCCAAGCAATTGGCTGTTTGGCCGTCAACATCAGGAACCCGCGTTGCTCTTTGGACCAGCTGGGGGAGATTAAGCGATAAAGCTAGTTTTCGCGCTTCTCTCCCTGCGTGGTCAGTGCTTTAGTATGGGAAGAGCCACTCTTGGTGGTGAGCATTGAAGTCCCCCAACAGCACCAATTGAGCAGATGGGTACTTTTGTTGGCTGGCGTCCGCCGCCTCACTGAGGTAAGTTATGAGCTTGGTCGTATCCTGGTCTCCACTATGCGAACGGTATATACAGCCATATACATTTTTTTCAAGGCCTGTGTCCACCAAAATCAAACAACAGAAAAGCTGGGATCTTCAAGGTTTCGGAGACGCCGATAGCAGATATCATCTCGGGCGTACACACAGACACCCGCACGGGGTTTAAATCTATGCTCCAGGGTAAACCCTGGATACGAGAGGTACGCCGTGTCAGACGGACATCCTATCTGCGTCTCCAAAAGAAACAAGAGAGCTGGTTTCTTAGTCTCAAGGTGGTGAATGACTGTGACGAGATTTGAGTGCAGACCTCGGATGTTGCAGAGGTGCACTTTGAGTGAGAGGGAGTGCAGCCGCTGTTTAAACTTTTTCTTTTAAACTTGTATACTAAAACAACTTATTTGCCTACCGCATATGTTTTTGTGCAAAATAACTGTAATAACACAATTAATTTTGTTTTACCGCTGTCACCATGAAGCAAACAACAAGATGGTTAGTTCAGAAGTAACACTATTCAACTAAGTAGCCTACCCACATACCTATACCTATTTAGATTGTAAGAAATCCAGTACACTAAGGACCAAATTCAACTTTATAAAATCTAATTTACTTAAGTTTTATAAAGTTGAATTTGGTCCATGTTTTTATTTAATTGGTCTGTCAGGCACAACAACCATACAAAGATGTATTGGTGTGAGTTTATTTTTATTCTTAAACTACTTAGAAATGGAACAAAAATATGGCCCACCTGATGTTAAGTGCACCCTAGAAATATTTGTATATATTCTAGAGAAATTCATGTTTCTATTTAATTTCAATGCCTTGCAATGAATGCAACATTGAATGTAACAGAAAAGTTTGCTGCCTACATTGTAATTTAGGAACATTATAAAAAGTAATTAGGAGAATAAGGGGTGGGGGGGGGGGGGGGGGGGGGGACAACAACATCAATCTTGTTCAATAAATAATGATTGACATAAACACAAACAACTTTACTCAACTTAAAGTTCTCATCAAATATTTCCAGTTTTCCTAGCCTTCATCAAGCAGATCGAGTGGGTACGAGGACAGTGGGCATCAGCCGAGGCAGAGGCCGTCCGGCTTCAATCAGAGCTGGACGAAGCACTCCGGACATTGAGCAAGTGGGAGGCCAAGTTTGCTCATGTCAGGAAGTTGCTAGATGGTGAAAAGAGAGAGAGGAATATTGTTTTGAAGAAGTACAGTGAATTGGTGAGTTGATTTTACATAGTGTCTTTGTAAACAGTCAACACATTTTAAGTAATTGTGGTGCCTGTAATCCAGAATAATGTGTGTTTACATATATATATTATATCTAAAACGGATGGCCGTTGGGGCCGGAAGGTTCTCAAGTGGAGGCCACGGACCGGCAAGCGCAGCGTAGGACGTCCACCTACAAGATGGGCAGACGACTTGGTAAGAACCGCAGGTCGGCGTTGGATGCAGGCCGCTTCCAACCGCAGTTCCTGGAGATCAATGAGGGAGGCCTTTGTCCAGCAGTGGACGTCCTACGGCTGATATGATGATGATGATGATTATAATCTAATATTCAAGTTAAAAATACTATCCCATACAAATAGTATTGTCTACAAATAGCTTTATTGATTGAAGAAAGTGAGATCTCCAAATATACTTTGATGAATCGGCGTTGTATGTATGTTTGTTTGTCTGAGGATAACTTTCACAGCGTTGACCCAATGTTAGTAAAATTTGCTATAAGTATAGGTAGTGATGGCACAATCCTGGTGTGACTAAATAAGCTAGAAATGGGAGGGGGTTGTTTGTTGCGATAATAAGGTTCTTCTATCATGTCAATGGTTAATGCATAATTATTTATATGTTCAAAACTAAATTGACTTTTGAGTAGAACCTGGCCAAGTGTCAAAATAAAATAAAGTTATTAAATCAGCTCATGTGGTTCTTTTCAACCCCGTTTTTATTTTAGTTTAGGCATTGTAGTTTTTAAGTTATTTTTACCCAAAATAAAAACTGAACTTTGATGAAATTCATAGGGCATTCACCAGTAATTCCACAATGCTGAAATTCGGTATGCATGTAGCTTTAGTGACACAAATATAGGGAATAGTCTGAAATCCAGGATAATGCAATTATGACCCCAAAAAAGTATAACCATTGTCATCAACTCCCGTTACTTGTAATTTGAATTAAACTGTAGGTCAAGTTATGTTGTTCGCGCATTTCGTAGATACTTTACACCGTAATGTTTTACATGGCACTATTTTAGCAGTCAAAGATTAGGGATATACACATTTTTTTTAGTGTTTTTTTTGTGGGCTCACTAGGTCTCAGTTCGGGGCGAAGCGTAGTCTATTCCAAATAGCCAGTGTTACAGTGACTGAGTAACAAACATTAACAATTCTCAGTTACATTATACATACCAAAAATGTTCTAGTTTAAAAGTTCTCTTAGTCGTTGCTCTCGTGGCAAAGTAGTCATGGCCATGTCGGAGTTGTGGCACTTTTAACCAACCTTCACCACTCCTCTTGCACCTCTAGATAAAAAGTGACTTAATTTTCAATTAAGTGACTTTCACTTTTGGACTGTGTGAAGATATGATATGGGTAAGAAAGAAGTGACAACGGCTGATAGACATTTATGGAAGAAAAATACATGCTGTGCGAAAACCACGTAATGTGTACCATGTAATGTGGGAAAAAGTAGAGTTGTTACAAAGAAACAATATTTCTTAAAGTTTAAATTTCTTGTCAGAGTAAATTGCTGGACATGGCTCGAGACCTGCTCTTCAATGACAACCGCGCCAAGCTGAATGATGAGACACTACAGAAGCTTGCATTCCTCAATGGAACTCAACAGGACCACAATGCCAAACTTTCAGGAGTGCCTGAACTTAATTCTACTGGTAAGATGATTAACTGATTATCTATTAATATCAAAACACAATACACAAAGGTTAATGAAAAATTTTTATCTGATCCCCCTGGCAAGATATATGAAGAGATATTTATTTATTGATAGAACATTGTCACACCCATTATATCTGAATCAGTAGTTAGGGCATAAATATAGCTAAGTCTGTAAGTGCCTGTTTCACGACCTCCGAATAACTTTAATCAACATATAAAAATCTATTTCTCTATATCTGTTTTCATGTGAAAACAAAAGCCATTATATATTTTTTATCTGTTGGATAGCGTTACTCAGATGATACTCAAGCCTATGTCCTTATCCCGGTCATAATCTATCTGTATACCAAATTTAATTGAAATTGATTCAGCTGTTTAGTTGTGAAACATTAGAAATAGACAGAAAAGAGACAGAATTACTTTGAAACGTATAATATTAGTATGGATATCCACAGGTACCCTTCTATCGGAGATGTCATACTCGCGTTCGGAAGACGACTTGGATCTGTCTCTAGCGTCGACGCGGCGCTCGTGGGTGCAGCGCGGCGGCTGGCAGGCGCGCGAAACGCAGCCCGCCGCCAAGAAACGACGCTCCTCCACTAACTCCTCTGCTACTAAGGTATTACTATTTTAATTCCAGGGTGGGGGGATAAGATCTGCACTGACGTCCCGCATTGGGGTGTATTATGCATTACCCCCCCTCTAATCGGATCCCAGCCATCCTAGCTCCTTGAAGTAACGGAGCAGGACTTTGGGTTGATGGATGCAGCTTTCCAAAATCCTTGTGGATGTTGTTGTGGTGTTAGCGGAGGAGTGTTCGATGAACTGCAGACCCAGTCTCGCTTCAGTCTGACGTCGCTTGTGACCGTACAGTGAAGTATCACGTGCTCCACCGTCTCTTCTTCCTGAATACATGCGGGACAAAGCCCACTGTCTACGGCCCCGGTCTTCAAGAGGTGATGGTTAAGTTTGTAGTGTCCTGTGATGATTCCCTGGTATTACTGTACAACATTGGAGTTACAAACGACATCATTATCATATCACCTACTGTCTACTGCTGAACAAAGCCCTCCCCGTGTATTTTCAGAGCGACCAATCTTGTGCGGCCTACACCTAACGCCTCCCAGCAACTTTTATCAGGTCGTCTTTCCAAATAGTGAGGGGCCATCCTATCTTGTATGCTATTAGTGTTTTAGTACATATAGAACACCTACAGACCACAGATCATCACACTTTTGGCGTAAGAGTCACATTGAGTAGTAGATTTACGTGTAAAAGGACTCGCCTGAGAAAGTACTACTTTCAAACCTGTCTGCCGCCAAGCAGCATTACTGTGTTTCAGTTTGAAGGGTATGGTTGCCGGTAAAATTACAGACACATGAGGATTTACACTTGTATGTCAGGTTGCAGAGCAGTGCATCGTAGGCCCTTTCTAGGGACGTGACTACGGGGTAATACTTTGTTTTAGGCGATGGTTACCACCTAACATCAGCATACGCTAGTTCCATCTCCAGTATATAAACAAAAAATTACTCCACTCCACTCCAAGGGCCAATACTAGGTAGGTTATCATCAGGGCCGGATTATCCATAAGGCGGATTAGGCATCTGCCTAGGGGCCCACGGGGGCCTAGTCGATGTGGGCCACGCACCAAGAAAAAAAACGTTTCATTCGTGATATTCCCCATTATTTACATTCGGTAATGTTGCCATAGAAAAAATATTTTACTTAAAGGTCAACTTCCAAGACGTTTTAAACGATTTTATATCTAAAAAATTTAGAAGAGTTGCTATATACACTTATTGTACCTTTTTTTTCCTAATCTGTCTCGTCCCACTGCTGGGCAAAGGTCTCCCCCAAGTCCCTCCAAGCATCCCTATCTGTCGCTATTTCCCACCATCCTCTTTGGAAGGTGTCGAAATCGTCCCGCCAACGCTTTCTCTGCTGACCCCGACGTCGCCGTCCGTCTTCAGGCGTCCATGATGTTGCAATATGGGCCCATTTTTTCGGAGTGCATTCGGGCAACGTGGCCCGCCCATTCCCACTTAAACACAGCCGATCTTTTATTGTACCTACTTCACAAAAATATTTTCTTTCGGTATACAATATATTTTATTGCATTTAACAAGATTAAATTTAAAATAACCGCGTCACGTCTCATTTATCTTTCCTAATCCATCATGTGACCTGGATCATAACACTTATCTATAACTATAATCTATTCATTATGATCATTTGAATGAAAGCAAAAAGCAGGAGTCGATCTGATCGACTCGACTTTTGTAATAGAAAAAACACATTTTAAAAAGTAAGAAAAGGGTAAAGGAAAGGGCCCTTATATCCCAATACTCGAGTATTGCACTGCCTAGGGACCTCGATAGGCTTAATCCGGCCCTGGTTACCATACCAAGAGTAGTCTGGCGACGAGTGAGATATCCATGGTGCAGGGCCGATTGACCATTTTAATTCAAAATTTATTTGGAACATAAACAAAGTAGAACAATCGTCAGATGAAAACGTTGACAACAGCAAAAGTTAAAAACTGCAGTGTCAGCGCACTCTTCCAAACCAAACTGAACAAGGTTCCAGCGTATAACAAATCGATACAGGTCAATGTTTATACTAGTTATGATTTTAAGTTGAATACTGCACGTGTTTGTGGAAAAATAAAACATTTATTTGACACATGGACAGAACACAAAAGAATATGGTGACATATTCACATATATATACAGAAGTAATGAAAAATCTTGACTTCCGGCTCTGAGAAGTAGGTAGGTGTAAATAGAAGAATAAATAGGTGCAAAAATGCCAGAAGTCGAAGATTACAGGTTAATAAAAAATACAGGATACATATCATTTATTTTAAACCATGTGTACATAATAGGACACGGGCCGAATTATGCAATTACGTAAACTAAACGCGATCAGTTCAAGCTAAACTCAGTTTACGCGTTTAACTGAGTTCAAGACTACAGTTTGCATTTCACCAACGTCAACTGAACGCAGTTAAAGTTTAGCTTTAACTGCGTTCAGCCGTTCAAATTCTGAACGACCAATTTTCGACGTTTAGCTCATCTAAACGAGTTTAGAGAGATGTCAATCAAAAGTCAAAAAGTGTCGGTTTTAAAGAAACGATAAAACGTGATTAGACAGTTTTTTTGACAATTGCGTTTCGATCGTTTCGATACTGAAAAGTTTTGTTAAGTTTAGTTGCAGCAAGACTTTATTTGATGTTGCAAATACAAAACGCATCGCGTTTTTGTCTATGATTGTAGGTAAACTTCGTTTTAGTAAACGCGATCAAAACCGAGCTGGTGAATTCGGTTTCACGAAAACCGAGATCAAGTTAAATATTTGAACTCAGTTAAACAAAACTTGGTTTTATTAAACTTAGTTTCCAAAGGAAATGGTGAAATCGGACCTTAGTTACGTCAACTTCACTGGTACCTAATCATAAAATAAATTCATGGTAATTATGTACAATATTGTTTAAATTGCAGCTCTAGACTTTGTCAGATACAAAATGAAATAAAATAATTATGAATACAATAAGCTAATTGAAGCGGCTGTATGTTGTGGTGTGTTTGTTTTTTTTTTATTTTAGCCGTCTGCAACTTTATGAGAGTTGAAAGTGAAATCATCATCATCGTTTGTGTATTTCAGACCGTGGAGCTGCACGGTGGCAAGGTGCTCGCCACCGCAACTACGACTTTGACACTCGAGCGCACGCCGACCAATCACGATCTCAGACCGCCGCAGAACTTCGTGAGTCATTTTTTCTCTATCTCGTATTTAAAACTACAGACAAAGAGTTATTTAGCCAAATGAACAAGTTCTTTGTTAATATTGGTTACTGAGAAACCAGTATATGCTTTAATTTTTGTTGTAGAACTTCTTTGTGTCGATATGGTTCATATTATTTTAAATATCCAATGTTGTTTTGGCAATACTTGATCACTGCAACAGCGTTATCTGTGGCGGTACAAGTATCCCTCAGGGTGCAAGAATAAGGGCACAATAGGCAGCCAAGTAAGTGTGCCATAGTCTGAGGGTCTGCACCGCATGGGCAACTAGTCGCCGACTCTCCAATGTAGTCCCATTACACATTTTGCCTGCAGCGAGTCACTTGTGTCCTGAGACACAACTTGTGTTCTGTTGTAGAACTGAAAAGCAGAAACAATTTCTTTAGACCTGTTTGATCAGGAATTAAACTGAAATATTATCGGTCGTAACACCGAAACGGTACGTGATAAATCCCATATCTTATATAAGATAAAAAAAATCTGGTTTGTTACACCATTTAAACTCAAAAACGGCGGGAACGATTTTGATGATTTTTAATTTGTTGTATTTGTCTCCGACCCGAATAGCAGAATAACTATTAATATATCGAAAAATTCACACAAAAAAAATTATGAATAAAATTCATTTTCTCATACATAGATGCAGTTAATGATGGCCGATTGACAATTGTACCGGCGACGTACATTGGCAGCCCGCGCCATATGCATGTCAAGGCGGTACGAAGTTCGGCGGGTTTATGATAATAATGAACTTTACAGCAACCGATATCGGAGAGCAGTGACGAGGCGGTCGCGCAGACGCCGCGCAAGTCCTCAGCGCGTCTCTCCGCGCGCGACAAGGCGGAATGCGCGCCCTCCGCCCCGCCCCGCACTGGTACGCCAACACATACATTTATATACACTACTATGATTTAAGTTCAACGTCTCATCATCATCATCATCCACAGCCTGACTTCACCCATTATTGGGTATAGGCCTCCCCAAGTTTGTGCCATCCACCACGATCCTGCGCTAGTCTCACCCACTGACGGCCCACTACCTTTACGATGTCGTCCACCCATCTCGCTGCTGGTCGCCCTACCCTTCTATACCCGCTCCTCGGCCACCATTCAGTCACTGTCCTTATCCATCTGTCATCACCACGTCTAGCCAAGTGTCCCGCCCAAGGCCATTTGAGCTCCATAACTCGAATCCCAACGTCATGAACCAACATTAAAAAAATAACTACTTAAAAACTTCTTTTAGTGTTTATTTTTACGTGGAAGTATCTATATAAGTTCGTGAAATCTTAGATCTTAAGTTGCTTATATATGTTGTTTAACTCAATTGAGTGTTTTGCTGGGTACTCACATACGGTGTTACTGTAACGAGCAAACACGTCGAGTAATAACTACGGTTCGGGCTCTACGGTCTACGTACACGCATTCAGCAACAATCTTATCGAGCGGCGCGACGTTCAGTATTCACCGAACCGTTCCAGCCAAAAGATATTTTTTCAACAAAGGAGACAGTGGCTGCATTTAGCAACGTCTCGCAATTCTTAATTAATTATCTTTTCACTTGACGTTCCATAAACAATCGCAATGTCTATATAAATATTGTTGGACATTTCACACAGCGTTACCTAGCCCCAAACTAAGCAGAACTTGTATTATGGGAACCAGATAACTGATAGAATACTTACATACATTTTTTTGTAAATACATACTTATAATATATAGAGAAATAACCAGACCCAGAACAAATATCTGTAGATCATGCAAACATTTGTTCCGCGGCGGGAATCGAACCCGCGGCCTCCTGCGTCTCAGCCACTATTCGGCCACTGCGCCACGGAGGTCGTCAAATAACAATAGTATAAGTTTATACATTCCTGAATAAACCCTTTAGAATACACTCTTAAATCCATTTCTAAATAAACACGTATTTTAACTACGCTAAACAATGGCGGACTGACGCTCGTGTCGCTCGACAAGTTCGGACACGTACACACGCCCGAGTCAAGCTCGGCGGCTCGCTTCGAGTAGGTGCGAAGGAAATTACATTTTATTTTTTAATGATATAAAAGTTTAAATAAGAGTATTACCCGTGCGCGATAAGTTGGGACCTGAGCGCGATGACGTCATATTGGCGTGTTTGTACCGCCCGCAAAAAAGCGAACATAACAAGTCCGCGGCTTCGTCTTTGTTTTTTTTTAACCTAATTTATTATGTTACTCAGGGAGGACGCTGCTTTTTATCTAATCCTTTTTACACTATTTGAATAAAATAAAAATACAATGTTTAAGTTTATACATTTATTTTATCTATTATTTACATTATCTCATCTTCGTCACTACTTAGTGGATTTATGCCTTCTAGAGGTTGTTCTTCGTCCTCAGTCTCACTCTCACTATAATCACTTGACGAAGAGGTATCCGATAAATTTACAATTAATTGCGATTCATTCGTCTCTTGTAAGAGGTCATCGTCCCCATACTTTTGTCGAAGCCTGTCCACATGGTTGACTTCTTTTTTCCAGACAACAAAACAATAACACAAACGAAAACTAAAAGAATTCCAGAGCGCGTCGTTACGTGACGTAGGCCAGTACGAGACTAAAAACCCTAGTAAAAAATAGTGATGCGAACGGTACAATACGGGCGCCATCGGGGAAGTGCAGGGGAAGCGATCGGGGAGTCGCATTCCTAGCAGGTCCCAAGTTATCGCGCACGAGTAATAAATACAAAGGTCTAAAGAGTCTGTCAAACGAAAGTAGGCACTCGCATTTTTTCGTAACTTTTTACATGGCAATACTAATGTGTTTCCCACCTACGGACGCTATGTTCTACAGGTGGGTAAATTTAGGATGGTATAAAATAATAATTGCACGTACTATAAATAACTATAATAATAACGAATTGTAACCCACTCTTAGCAACTGCAGATTAATTATATTGAACTATTTTATAGGTTTTGTTATTCTGAACCGGAAAAATAGGCAAAAAATGTCTTTTCCCGAAGATGTAGGCAGGAACCACGGATGACCATTTCCCATGAATCTGCCTTACCTCTTTCGTTTCAGTCACTCTCTTAATATTCTTCAAATAGGTCGTCGTTTAAGGTAGGTACTCTTGACTTTTTTTCAACAGATTAGGGAAAATGAGAATCGGAGTGTGGCATCGTTATTATTCCCTAATGTTTGGGTTGCCACGCTGATATTTTTTGAATTTGCCGCGATTTTTCAGGGTCTACTTTCATTTGACAGACTCTACAAGTAGCAAATTTGTTACAATCACAGTTACAAGACACTGGGGTAAGAATAATTATATACAAATCTATAACAAATCCATCAAGAAATAAGTACCTAAAGTATATAATAACCTAAGTACTATCAGTATAATGGTGCGTCAAAAACCGGCCTAGATTTTCTGTATCCCAGTTTTTGACGTCTTCCATTGGACAAACGAGGCTGATCTTACAGTAATTATCTTGATTAATGTAAGAGAGGGTTAATGTAAAGTTAGTTTAAGTTTTGTAGTAAATTTAAATTTAATGTATAAAGCTAGGTATCTGAATTATTATTTACATTTATTTAGTTCCATCGAACCGGCTCGATGCGAGCCTTCGAGTTGTGGGTTTTGCTGTCCACACGGTGATTTTTATTCGGTTTAGAGTAAAACTATCGAGTAATATCGAATGTGAGTACGGAGCCTAATTGGCATACGTATCAGTCCTAGAACTCAATGTTAAAATTTCAGTGTGTGTGAAAATATGCATGCTGCTGGCGTTCCTATAAAATAAATAAAAATCACTCACCAGTGAGCTTCAAAGGCGGTACTAGTATTTGGCTGTTATAGATTCCGATATATTCCGTATAGCCAATTATAGACGCAATTTGCTGAGTAAATAATTAGTGATTAAAACGTGTATTTATCGCGTATGTATACCTTTTTTATTTGTTATCCCGACGTTTCGGATGTGTTGCATCAGCCGTGGTCACGGGCGGACTCAGTTGTCGAGTAACTTAAATAGCAGTACTGTACAAGTTATTATTCCTTAACTTTGAAACCCCGGGAACGACGAAAACAGCTGCACCAATTTCCACCAAACTTGAAATAAATAAATAAATATTGCTGGACAATTCACACAACGCTATCTAGCCCCAAACTAAGCAGAGCTTGTATTATGGGTACCAGATAACTGATAGAATACTTATATACTTTTATTTTTGTAAATACATACTAATAATATATAGAAAAACAACCAGACCCGGAACAAATATCTGTAGATCAAATGATACTTGAATGTAATTTTGGTATAGTTTGTTTTCGATGATTTTTTTTACGATTTGACATTATAAAATGCATATCTTGACATTCCATAAAAAATAAATGTTACTTACTGACATACGCAGCAATTTAGAATTCAAAATAGGTATTTTTTCAATTCTTTGACAATGCCCCTCTACAGCAGATATAATCTTCAGTACCTACATACTTAATAATCAGTATTTATGTGCTTAAATGTAAATGTATATGAAATGCTTGTCTGCTTCTGGCACCTCTACTTAGATAAAGACATGTAATTAAGTAAGTACTATTATTGACGTAACCAAGTATTCCATTGTGTCCCCGGTTTGAATAAATGAGTATTTCATATGAGTATTTTGTAAAAAAACACAATTATGCAAAAATATCCTACCGCGGATGTTTCGTAAATCCTCATTATTAAATAAACATATTCGACTTGCAATACACACAGAATTGGAATAAATAGCCAATCTTAGTAATACTTCAATGGATTACAGAAAAGATAACAACATTGTTCGAATCTCGAAATAAGCACGTTCGTACAATTCATTTGAAGAAGCAAAGATAAACTGCACATTCATACAATCTGGCAGCCAAATTCAGCTGCTCTATCAGCCGGCCCATTAGCTCAGTTGGTTAGAGCGTCGTGCTAATAACGCGAAGGTCGCGGGTTCGATCCCCTCATGGGCCACATTTATTTTTGCATTTTCTCAACTTTTTTGTAAACTTTGCGTTTAAATAACACTTTCCCAGCAGATCGCGTAAAATGTTGTAATGTTTCTTTAGATTCTAACATACTTAAATATTTTGTTATTTAGCCCGGCTTGCACAACGATCCCTAAACATGTTTAAATTTGGCTTATTTGTATGATTTGACAACTCTCTAAATCATAGCCACTAAATACGTTTAATCATCGTTACGCAAGTCGCCCTAAACATGTTTTTTGTTGTTCTCTTTTTGATCCGTAATCAGTTGGAGGATTAAAGACGAATGTGTTGGGAACGTTTGGGATCAAGACACATTAGTCCTTTTTCCCTTCTTTTGAAGCAGCAAGCAGGTTGTCCAAGACATTGACACTTTTTAGTCACATCGTGTCAGAACGATTGTCCTCCAGTGCTCTTGCCAGCGGATTTTCTTGGCATTTTAATCGATCCAGGTATCTTTTCCCTTTGAAGCCAATTTCTGGGCCAATTGTGGGGACTTCTAGGTACTCATGTATATCCTTGTTAGTTGTGAACCATGAGGCATTAGAATTGGAACTAACGATTTTGTTCTAACAGTGATCGATAATAGCACAATTGGATTTGCTGATGGTATTCCAAATTTGTAGCCCATATGTTATAATATGTTGAAAGTTTTTATTTTCATGTCTAATCTTTTAGTCAAAGTACTGATTGATTGATTGAAAATACTTTATTGCACTTATAAAACTAGTAAAAAGGCGAACTTAATGCTAAAGAGCATTCTCTTCCAGATAACCTTTGTGTATTGTAGATAAAGATGTGTAGGTAGTGCACAGGAAAGGCAACTAAAGAAAAATTGGCACAGGACTAATAAAAATAGCATAGGTACATACTACTTAAATACTTTATATCATATACTAAACTATACCATTATCAAATAAAAATACATACATACATAACAATAGAAGAAGTGATAAGGAATGATTAAGTTGCTCATTTTTGGTCGGTTTGACCGAGAAGGTGCCTATAGATTTTCAATCTGAATGCTTCTACTGAAGTAGCCTCGAAATAGTTTGGTGGCATATTATTCCAGAGACGAGTAGCGGTTATGGTGTAAGAGTTAGAGTAAGTAGCCGTGTTATGCTGTCGAGTAATCAATTGGAAACGACGAGACGATCGCACAGCTCTGTCCTCAGTTGATACAAACGTAAATCGCTCTCTGAGGTAGCTGGGAGATAGTGGGTTGCGAAGAATACTAAACAGGAGAGATAGCATGTGGGCATCTCTACGAGCTCTGATGTCAAGCCATTTTAGCTGCTGACGAAATACCGAGACATGGTCATATTTTCGTAGGCCGTAGATATAGCGAATACAGAGATTCTGCAGACGCTCCAACCTGTTCAGTTGCTCTTCCGTAGCATCGGGATAACATACATCTGCATAATCTAGGATGGGTAAGAGTAACGCATTAACCAGTGTAGTCCTCGTAGATTGGGGCAACAAATTTTTTAAGCGTTTCAGAGTATGCATAGTACCATACATCCTCCTACTAATCTGGGTAATATGATGGTCCCATGACAAATTATGAGTAATGAATAGGCCCAAGTTCTTAACCTCCTTGCAGAACTGTAGTGGAATTTTATTATATTTAACCGGAGGAAGAGTGTTATGATTAATCTTGACAATCTGTCTGTTATCACCAATTATTATTTTGTGTCCAGTCATACACAGCGCTTAGATCGTTAGTGAGCTTTTCAATTCCAAATAGAATTTCATCGGGATTGCAACTGAGATATAACTGGACATCATCGGCATATAGGTGATAGGATGTGTGATGTATTACCGATACCAGAGTGTTAATAAAAATAGAGAAGAGGAGAGGTGAAAGAACGCCTCCTTGAGGTACACCTGCTTCGATTTTACACCAGTCAGAGGACAGATCATTAATACGAACACATTGCTCGCGTCCGCAGAGATATGAGCGGAACCAAGTTAAAGAAGACTGAGAAAGATTAATAGAGCGTAAGACGGCCAGCAAAATATCGTGATCCACACAGTTGAACGCGAACAGTACTAATCAATCGAAATGCTTAATTATGTTAGGACTAATAATTTCGTAGGTTTTTCTGTCCAGCGCAACCACGCGGTGCCCCTACCTTCAGCGATGGCACGAGATAATATAATGATATTGTTACTTCCAGACACAGAGAGTCAGTCGGACACGCCGGTCCGCTGCGCGCCGCAGCGCACGCCGTCCGTGATATCGGCCGCGTATGGCGCCTCGCCGCGCTCCAGGCCGCGGCAACACAACTTCGTGGCCAAGAACTTCTACAAGCGAGAGACCTGCGGACCCTGCGGGAAGACGTGAGTACCTACACTCCTACATCCACGCCATTACATTCTACTGATCACACTTATATTATAAATGTAAAAGTTTGTATGTTTGTTTATTTGTTTGTTTGTTACTCAATTACGTCGTAATGACTGAACCGATTTCGATGAAATTTGGTGTATTAATAGATTACCTGGATTCAAAACTATGTTTGTAAAAGTAGCCTATGCTACTTTTTGTTGACAAACAACGGGTGTGAAGCCGCTGGCGGAAGCTAGTATTATACATTCCAAAGTAACTCTGTCTTTCTGTCTGTTTGGTAAATTTTCACAACTAAACGCCTGGACCGATCGTACCGTTAGTAAAAATCTAATTAAACATGTCAAATCCGTTAGTACAAGTGTGATTTCTTAATAGGCATAATAACACAGAACAAAATTTAAATACTCAGGTCCCATTTATCGTCGCAAATTTAAATAGTAATTAGGTTTAAATAATCACTTCGTTTTATCACCTTTTTTAAAGAAAAGCACCACCACGCTCTTATCCCACGCTTTTGGCGTGGTTCCTTCAAGGACGACGGAGTTAAATAACTTCTGGACGACTTGAAGTACCGGTTTTCCACCGGCTCTCAGAAGTTCTGTCGTAACTGCATCCTCACCTGGTGCCTTGTTGTTTTTAAGCTGTTTCAGAGCGATCCTAATCTCGTACAGGCTGATGTCCGGGATGTCTTCGGTATAGTGTCGGGTTAGTTTGGCTCTGGTGTCCTGAGCCAACTGAACAACGGGGTTTTGTGTTGAGGTGTACATCTGTCCATAGAACTTTACGACCTCTCTCAGAATCTCCGGTTTCGACGAAATGATAGTGCCGCTGTCGGTCTTCAGCTTAGTCATTTGGCTTTGCCCTATAGACGAATGCTTTGCAAACACTTTTGTACCTTTGTTCCTTTCTATTGCGACCTTAATACGAGATGTATTAACTAGACATAGTATTAATAGAGATGTACGCAGATCGTGTCGCATAGATTTCGAGATTCGTCTATTAAGCACGCCGTAGGCCGAAATATCAGCTGAAGACTGCAATCTCATTTCATCCCGGTCCTCCATTAGCTTAATGGTTTCCTCTGAGAGTTTCTGGTGCTTAGTTCCGCGGGGGGCCTTAAAGAACTTAGATCCCACCGCTTGGACAGTTTCCACCAACCCGTTGTTTATCTCGTCAATATCATTGCAGCTGACTAGGAACTGGAAGCGTGGTGGTGCTTTTCTTTACAAAAGGTGATAAAACCTTATTAAAGAATTACAGGCCCATCTCTCTCTGGAGCCACGTTTACAAGCTATTTTCGAGAGTGATTAACAACCGTCTCGCACGCAGGTTCGATGACTTCCAGCCTCCTGAACAAGCCGGTTTCCGAAAAGGCTTTAGTACCATAGACCACATCTACACGCTATGCCAGATTATACAGAAGACCGAGGAGTATAATCGGCCGTTATGTCTAGCGTTTATGGACTATGAAAAAGCCTTCGCTTCAATCGAGACCTGGGCGATACTGCAGTCTCTTCAGCGATGCCAAATCGACTATAGGTATATCGAAGTGTTGAAGTGTTTGTATAGTAACGCCACTGTGTCAGTCCGTCTACAGGACCAGAGTACGGAACCAATCCAATTGCAGAGAGGCGTGAGACAGGGAGACGTAATTTCTCCGAAACTTTTCACGAACGCATTGGAGGACGTTTTCAAACTCTTGGCCTGGGACAGACTTGGCATCAATATCAATGGCGAATACATCACTCACCTTCGTTTTGCCGATGATATAGTCATTATAGCCGAATCGCTTGAGGAACTCGGTACCATGCTCAGCGACCTCATTAGGGTCTCCCAACAGGTGGGTCTTAAAATGAACATGGATAAGACGAAAATCATGTCAAATATTCATGTTGCACCCGTTCCGGCAGTTGTTGGGGGCGATACTCTCAAAGTTGTCGACGAATATGTATACCTAGAACAAACTGTCCAATTAGGGAAGTCTAACTTCGACAAAGATAGAGGTCGCACGAAGAATCCAACTCGGCTGAGCAGCGTTCGGGAAACTTCGCGATATCTTCTCGTCCAAAATTCCCCAGAGCCTGAAGACTAAAGTCTTAACCAGTGTGTGTTGCCAGTGATGACGTATTCCACTGAAACGTGGTCCTTTACTCATGGCCTCATGATCAAGCTCAAGGTCGCTCAACGAGCTATGGAGAAGGCCATGCTCGGGGTTTCTTTGCGTGACAAAATCTGCAATGAGGAAATCCGCAGAAGAACTAAAGTTGCCGACATAGCTCTCAAAATTAGCAAGTTGAAGTGGCAATGGGCAGGCCACATCTCTCGTAGAACCCATAACCGTTGGGGAAGAAAGTTTCTCGAGTGGAGACCACGGACTGATCTAGTAAGAATCGCGGGGAGCCGTTGGGCGCAAACGGCTACCAACCGCTCGTTGTGGCGATCTGAGGGGGAGGCCTATGTTCAGCAGTGGACGTTTCCGGCTGATGATGATGATGATGAATCATGTCGTCTTTCCATCTAGTGGATGACCGTCTTTGCGCTTTCGGTGCGTGCTCTCTACTCGAGAACCTATCTGCCCCAACGGCCGTCAGTTGTTCGAGCGATGTGGCCTGCCCACTGCCACTTCAGCTTGCTAATTAATCCTCTGGGCTATGTCAGTGATCTTAGTTTGTCTATGAATTTTCTAATTTCTGATTAGATCACGCAGAGAAACACCAAGTATAGCCCTCTCCATAGCACGCTGAGGGACTTTGAGCCTTCTTATGAGGCCCAAAGTGAGAGACCACTTTCAGTGTCATATACTAAGTGTTTTGTGAAGTACGACATTAAATGAAAACATCGGTTGGGCTACTGGCTAGTATTGTCGTAAAATAGTTTTATTTTTTCAAATTACTACCATAGAAATTTTTAAACTTTCAAACAAGTTTAATATCAAATCCTTAAATATCAATGAAACAACCTGTATAAAAAAAATAAACCAATCATATTCATTCATCATTTAGGTAGGTACCTGTTAAACTGACTAAGCGGCATCGACGCAAAGGCGCCGCCGATTTACGTTAGAAATTGTTTATGAACATGGTTTATGGTTTTTGGAAATGTATCGATTACTGGATAAATATTCAAGCTACCGGTATTATACCCACCTCTGAAATCAGTTAATATGATTTCGGATGTGTGTTTATAATTAATGTCGTACATAACAAAACACGTTAATGTTCTAACAGAATGCTTTTATTTCTAGTATAAAGTTCGCGAAAGTGGGCGTGAAGTGCGAGACATGCCGCGCGCAGGCTCACCCCGAGTGCCGCGCGATGCTGCCGCTGCCGTGCGTGCCGCCCGGCGCCGCCGTCACCAAGCGACCCAACGCACCACAGGTACTCGCATACATACATACATAACGTGAAGTTTTCCCAAAGTACTGTATGGGTTTTAAACGCATTGAGTTTGTTACAGGAGGGCTGTATATCGGAATGGGCACCGCGCACGCCGCCCATGGTGCCCGCGCTGCTCGTGCACTGCATTAACGAAGTAGAGAAGCGAGGCCTAGTCGAGTTGGGAATCTATCGCGTCAACGGCGCAGACAAAGACGTGAAGCGACTCAAAGTATGTTAAATTGTAGAAGCTTATAAGATTCAAAAAAATAATAATCCTGACTAATAATATAAATTTAAAAGAAAATTTGTTTGTTTGTTGTGTGTGAAATGTGGTCTACAGATAGATTATGATCGCGATTAAAGAATCTTGTTGCAATAAAAAACGTTAACCCATAAACGCTATCTGCTCTACTCTATTGTAAGACGCGGTTACAACTAAGGTGGCCTTTTTTTACGTGGAGGAATTCTCATGTATACCGTTCTGAACCCAGGGAGCGGTATGTCGGATTCCTACCGGCTAAACCTCCACGGCGTTCCTCCTCTCGCTCTATACCGGGGACATGGGTACAGAGAACATTCTTCCGCGACATCAGTTATCTGGTTCCTATAATACAAGCTCTGCTTAGTTTAGGGCTAGATAGCGCTGTGTGAAATGTCCAGAAATATTTATTATTATTTATTAAAGAGTATGTCCATCTAATAACAAATAAATAGAGTTGGACATTTCACATATCGCTATCTAGCTCCAAACTAAGCAAAACTTGTACTATGGTATTATAGAGATCGTAGGGCGGCTCAGTCGTGGAATGACATACGTGAGATTATATGCTTATAAGATGATTTTATTGTGCTTAATTTTACAACTGATGATGCTAATGATTATGAGTGGCTCGGCCGCTAGCCGATTATGCACTTATTACGTAAACCGTGCGTCGCCTCGCGGAGGCGGCACTCGACCTACATAGTCAAAATTGCTGGCTGAGCTAAAGGTGTTCGTGTATCGAACATGTATCCAAATAACTGATAGAATATATATACACTTAAATAGGTTTATTTTATTCATATTAGGTAAAATTATCATATATAGAGAAACATCCAGACTCGCAACAAATATCTGTAGATGGTGCAACCAATTGTTCCGCGAGTATCGAACCCGCAACCTCGTGCTTCTGAGCCGGGCACTGCTACACGGTCGTGATGTCACGTGCATTCCAGGAGCGGTTCCTCCGCGGCTGCGGCTCGCCGTCCCTCGCCGCCGAGGACATCCACGTGATCTGCGGCTGCATCAAGGACTTCCTGCGCTCCCTGCGCGAGCCGCTCGTCTCCAACGCTCTGTGGCAGGACTTCATGGCGGCGGCGAGCGTGCGCGAGCGCAACGACGCGCAGGCGGCCATCGTGCAAGCCGTCAGCCAGCTGCCGCCGCCCAACAGGGACAGCCTCGCCTTCTTACTGCTGCATCTACAGAAGTAAGTGCTTCTATTATACATGTTATGTTATCTACGACATTCAATGAAAACACGAGTAGGCCTTATGGCTAGTATTGTTGCTCGGATTTTTGGACGTGAATACGTCTTTAAAACTGCTTCCATAGTGGGAGGCAATTCAAAAAACGAATGATAACAAAATCGGGGGATACAGTTTGGTGTAGCAGCTACATATCTATCATCTGCATCCAAAATTTAATTACACCACTGGATAGCTAGAAAAGCTAAAGGATCAAAGAATTCGTTACGAATTCGTGAGGACTGGGACGCATTTGATGTCATTTTGCTGCGTTTCGAGCTTTCCATTTAGTATAACTTATATATTAGAAATGATCTTGGTAGTACGTGTTGTATGGGCGATTCCCCTCCGGTGTCCCCTTAAGGCGCGGTCTTGTCTTGGAACTTTAGGTATTTTACGCTAGCTCAAGCCCCGCCAATCTAACCGCGTAAATCAACTCGAAGCATTGGAGCCGCGCGAGACGTCACAGTCCGACCGTAAATTCACGCGACAGTGTAAACGATAAGCAGCTAATCAAATTACTATTAATAAATTAAAAATGAATAGGTATAGTGTTATTTAAAGTTCCATTCTAATTACAAGTAACGGCAGTTCATGTAAATTGGGTTCATTTTTAGGGGTAGAAATTGTATTTATTCTGGATTTCAGACTTTTCCCTATATTTGTGCCATTAAATCGACACGAATCCCCAATTTCAGTACTGTGGGGTCACTAATGTACGCTGTGAATTTTGCCAACGTTCAGTTTTTATTGTGGCTAATAACTCAAAACCTCCAAGGAGTAAACTAAAAATAAAGACGGGATTGAAATGTACTAATGAAGATCTCTAATTACACATCGCATTTAACCTAACATTTAATCTAACAACAAACTCATTTAGATTTTTTTTATCCCGTTTGAATCATAATATTCAAACCCCCTACATTTTTAGCTCATTTAGTCACACCAGGATGGTGCCAACACAACGCTTCGAAAGTTATCCTCGGACAAACAAACATACATACAACGCCGATTTGCCCAACTTGACTTTGAGACCTCGCTTCGCTCGATCAATAAACTGCCGAATATACCAATTTATAATGTAGGTAGGTAATAGCACAGACCAGTTTAAGTAAATAGACAGAAGGTCCTTATACTTCATTTTGTAACTCGATATTATGATTACCTGCTAGAACGCGAGATGTCGCTAGGAGTAACGAATTGTTATTTAAATACAATCGTCACGTATTTATCTGTGACCTCTAGCTTCCTACCGCTCATAATGGTACGACAAAAAATAGATGGCGCTATTTCCAATTTCACTTAATGCGGCCTTGTCAGCTTATGCCTTTTGCGATGTGTTGCCGCTTTTTAGTTTGAATAAAACTTTAGTCTCCAGTATTTTTTTGAGATTTGCGCACATTTTGTCAGAATTGCCAGAACATGAAAGTTTCTGTCAAAATAAGGTCTTGTTGGTGCAATAATAAATATGTAGATATATTTTATTCATTACCTAGGTCTATGATCGTACACACACTACACATCAAGCTATACATTCTGGTATAAGCTGACCTCTCATTCTACGTAAAGCCTACACAGTGCGGGGTCAGCTTATACTGGAAATTTATAGCCTGATGTGTAGCCGTGTGTACTATTATCACCTAAATGCGGAAATACCTATTTGTAAAATAAGAATAGGTACGTATTTGTAGTGATATGTACAGGTAGGTAGAACACTTTTTGAAACAAAATATAATTAATTTGTAAGTACCTGGCAAATGCATACCTACTACAAGATAATACGTTCTATTAATTTGAACTGGAAACATAACTACTAAAATAATGAACACAATACATACATAGAGTCTGTCCAAAAACAGAGGCGTCGTAGGAATTGAGGTCGCGCGTGTGCCAATTTAATACTTTTGTTGCGTTGACAACACTGCTCCGTCATTGCTAGTACGACTAAAAGTTTTTGATACTTGGTAGACAGACATCATTCATAGACACCAACTGTTGTCATCAGTAGGTACTTGCTATTAAAATTGGCTACGATAGCACAGCACAGGTGTTATGTGATGAGCCAAAAATAATGGACATGCATGATTCTACTGAGGTTTAAGTGCTGGCTTTAATCAACATTATTTATACAGGATAGTAGCTAGCTATGTTGTAAGTCTAACGTGCTTCCATGGAGCATGGCCTTTCTACTTTTCTAGTACCTACTGATGAGGTGCACTGGACTGCATACCCAGACTTATAAAAATAAAACATGGAGACATTTTATAATTTTATTAACATTATCTTAATATACAGTAAAAATTGACAATTATAGATAATAATTTAATCAGTAACATAATCAAAGTCTGAATCTAAGTATTTAATGCTGCTTATGTCTGAGCTAGCTTTGGAGCATTCACTCTCGGATTCATCTGTTTCATCTTCGGATTCTGATTCTGTTATATTTATGATAAATTCTTGTAAACTGTCCATCAAATGGTCTTGTTCCCAATATATTTCTTCAACATGTTTCACATTTTCACATTCTTTCAGACTAGAAATTCAACCATCAAAATTTATGTCTTTTTTAATACTCTATGCAGCTTCCTTAGAGTCGGTACTTCTTTTCGAACAGTATAAAATTGTCGAATTTTGCTCCGTATGGCACATTTGTCAAAATCGTCCAGAATGATTGTCTTGGGCCGGCCTTTGCGTTTTTCCCTGGAGTGCACCACACATCTCTATTTACAGCACCTTTTTTTTAATTCTAGACACAGTGACTCTACTAAGACCTGCAACATAAAATGTACATAATCAGTTTAATACTCGTATCTAAAAACGCAAAGTATCAATATGTGTTAGTCATACAACAAAAATAGGTCAGAATGGCTCGAGTGATTTTTACCTAATATAGTATTTCCGTTTACGCTAATCACACATAAAACATTAAAGACGCTGTTTATTTCGTCTAAGAAATCAATGTACAGTCCAAAAATACCACAAGAAAGTAATTACATACCAATCATTGCGGCTATTCGTTCCGTAGCTTTGTTCAGGTCGATGAATGGGCTTTTTGACGCTTTTTTGCGTTGACAAAACGGTATCACATTAAATATAATTTGCCTCACAGAGCTGCGTAACGTTTTTCCTCTTTTCGACATAATTAAGCAAATATTTAACACAAAAACAAGATTAACAATAATGTATCGAGCCGAAGTTGGCATTTGACAGTTGCGTGACGAGAGAGATGGCAGCTGGATTGGGTTGCCATATAAAAATCTTAATGTTAGTTCACCGTAATGCCACGACTCTTCTCTTATTGAACAGACTATAGTACAACAAAATTTCGACTTGCTAGTCGCGACTTTTGAGAAGTGAGGTTTGGCAACACAGCATGTAACAACTTAGGTACAAAAACCGTGACTTTGCTTGCTTGCTGGCTGTCAATGTCAGTCAGTTCACGGTCCCTTTGTTTCGGACTTTGTGTTAATATTGTGTTAAGCGCTATGTCGTGTTGCATGTGAACATATTCTGCATCATCGTCTGGAAATTCGAAATCGTCAGGCAGGACAGCATCATCAACTTCGGGTAGGTGTAGAACGGGAATTTCAGCATCTTGTTCTAAAAGTTTTTCAGGAGACTGATTTTCAAATTTAACGGCTTTTGAATTTTCAATTTGTCTAAAGAAATATTCAAAATCAATAATAGCTTCACTATTATCCTCTTCACACTTATCTTCTTTATTAAATGCTCTGTTGTGAAAGTGGTTTCCACATACATATTTTAATGTATGCAACTTTTCAATGGGAACATATATTAAATCTTCTTTGCCCACAATCTTGAGCCACTGTTTGCATCTGATTTTTTTTTTAAAATAAAATTAAATAAATGTTTCTTGGTTAAAATCATAAATACTGATAACGAAGATCGAAGTAGGTAAGTGCATTTAGTGGTGTGTGTCCATAAACATTAATATTACTATAAAACTCATAGATGCACCTTGGCTCCGCCCAAATGTCTGGATCAAACAATTTTTGTGGGCTCATCATCGCCACTTTATTGGTATCAGAAGTGTTGAGCACAAACACATAATGGCCAGGCTTTGCATAGAGCTTACGAAGTTTTTCTTACGTACTCGGCACACTAAATCAATTGTGTGGCATACCATTATTATTAAGATTATGTTTCTAAATCCTGCAAAGTTGCACAACCTATTCCGATCCTTGCTCATTTACGTAGGCACGCCATTCAAATATGCAAAACATTGTGCCTCTACTCTTTCACGCAAATTATAATTCTTATGTTTTTTCAATGATTCTACTAATATTATAAGCGCGAAAGTTTGTATGTATGGATGTTTGTTACTCTCACGCCGGAACAGCTTAACCGATTGCGATGAAATTTGGTATGTACGTAGATCATAACCTGGATTTACACATAGACTAATTTTTATTGGCAAATCACGCGTGCAAAGCCGCTGGCTACAGCTAGTAAACAATAACGCTGTTATCGATATGTGGATATTACAAATGCAGTACATCACTAGCACACATTTTAAATTGGATAAATTTCATTATTTTATTTGTTCCTAGCCTGTTCTACTTACATATCGCTGCAAAGTATCATATTTATGTGATTGCCGGGCTTCATCTAAAGGAAATCTTGCCATAAACACCCTTTTTTCATGATTCGAACGACGTGTTCGATTTTCACAAATTTCACAAGTAATAAACCGTCTCTTCGGTGGCATTTTGATTTAAAGTACATCTCTGATCAACCGTCACTAATTTTGATGAGAAATTACAATTTAAACAATTAAAATCCACAATCAAACAAGCATTTACATTCAAAACACACTGCACGAAATGAATGAAGTTTCGACAAACAACATGGCTGACACTTGACGGCAGTATTGCAAGAAAGAGAAAACGCACTGATGGAGTGTGATAGCAATGTCCGCCATTATTTGCATCGTAAAGTCCATAGAAAAGTTTTTTGTTCCTAGTTTCGCCAGACTGACGGGGCTGATGAGCGCGGGTGATCAGGCATATAAAATACATATTTTTTGCATTAGAAGGGTGGACTTTAAAAAAATATTTTTGACAGCTGCCATTCATTACATTTTTAAGGACATTTAATTTGGTGTAGGTTTTATTTCGCAAAACCTAATATACAAGAAATAAAACTCATATTTATATACGATTTGGACCTATCTTTACGGTTTATGAAATGCAGAAAAATAACAGAAATCGTGTAAAAAATGACTGAGAAAAAAACATCTTAGAGTCACAAATAACATATATTTATTTCAGATTGTTTGAACGCTTTACCTGCAAAAAAAACGTATTTTTAAACACCCTAATTTGGAAAAAGCTTGCCTTAAACTGACTAAGCGGCAAAGGCGCCGCCGATTGTTGTTTATTTTTTTTTTGTTTTAGTTGAAATGTATTTGTTATTTATTTATTTCCACTTCCATTTATTTCTCGATATCTGGAAATATACAGGCAATACAATTCCGGGTGTGTGTTTTAAATTAATGTCGTACATAACATAACTGGTTGTATATTCAGGGCTGCGAGTGCCCTAAAGACTGAATATTTATATATTTTATTTTAATCATTGTAATAAAATACGAGATCGAACACGTCACGCACCGTTTATTCGATGTTACTGGTTCACTAACGTATTTTTATACCGACTTCAGAAGGAAAAACTATGTACTAATCATTTATCAATATTCACAGGGTAGCAGAGAGTCCTGAATGCGGGATGGGCATAGACAACTTAGCCAAGATATTCGCTCCCACTGTCGTCGGCTTCGGCATGATGCAGCAACCCGCTGAGATGTACTCCGCCACTACCAACATGACCAAGGTAAAGTTTTCGGGAGTGCACTCTGTAAAGTGAGGTTGTTAGCAAGTTATAATAAAATTCGCTATTTATAATTTACTAGCTGATCCGCCCGCGGCTTCGCACGGGTGGTTTTTTCAATAAAACATTACCCTTTCACAGGATATAATCTCCTTGCAAAATTTCATTACGATCCGGTCAGCCGTTTAGTCGTGTAAAGGTAACAAACAAACAAACAGAGTTATGTATGTATTATACTTATAAACTTTCCTCTTGAATCGTTATCTATTGAAAACTACATTAAAATCCGTTAAGTAGTTTAAAATATCTAAGGTAACAGACAGCGAAAGCGACTTCATTTTATTGATGAGCGAAGCGAGATCTCTAAATCGGCGTTGTATGTATGTTTGTTTGTCCAAGGATTACTATCGAAGCGTTGATCCGATCATCGTGAAATTTAATACATGGGTGATGGCACAATTTTAGTGTGATTATATGAGCTAAAAATGTTGGGGGGTTGTTGAGATATTGGGGTTCAAGAGGGGTAAATAAAAGGAAAATGAGGGTATTAAGTCAAGTGGGGCGGCAAATGAAAGGCCTTCATTAGTAAATTTTGTTTTTATTTTTCGTAAATTCTTTATAGTTTTTGAGTTATTAGCTATAATAAAAATTAAACTTTGACAAAATTCACAGGGTACACCAGTGACCCCACAGTGCTGTGATTTGGTATGCGTGTAGTTAACTGACACAAATATAGGCAAAAGTCTGAAATCCAGGATAACTGCAATTTGTACCCCAAAAAAGAATAACCACACTACATGAACTCCCGTTACCTGTAATTTTAATGAAGCTGTAGGTTAAGTAAGTTGTTTTTTTTTATATCGTGGCACTATTTTTATAGTCAAAGATTACAAATAATATTTTTTTGTTTTAATCAGAGACTCGCGAGATCTCAGTTCGGGGCGAACCACTAGTACTATGTAATGACGGAGATATAGTTATTAGTTTTTGTTAATGTAGTAACCGAGTATAATAAGCCAAATTTGACGAGAAATGTTTGTAAACAAACCAAACTACTCTAAAAGTAACCTGAAAGCCCGATCTCTAGCGCTTCTCATCCACTCTGCCAGCTGCTGCAGCTACAGCGCTCAAACCGTCGGTCGCTGCTTCTAGCCGGAGAGCGTCCTACTACACTTCCCTAGACATGCTCTCCATTCAATACGTTTTTGAGTCATATTAACCATCTTTTTAGGGGCTTATCTCCGGACAACGTATAAAATATCAGATTATTTAGATGATAGAGAAACTTGGGATTGAAATTGTTCCAACTCGTTCAAAAATGTTACAATTTAGACGTAATTTATTTTCTTTATTGTTATGTATTCTAAAAGGATCATCAAAAAAAAACAACCAGCCTTGTTTCTTGCCTTTCTTTCCTAGCCTAGTCGCGATGGAACTGGCAGTAAAATTGACGTTTCAAAGTGATCCTTGTTATTTTACAGCGCCATGTATTAAGGTAGTTGGAACTAGTTTTAATTTTAAATGGAAAATATAAAGCCCTCAGTGTACACACAGATTATCGATGCAGATGGATAACAGGCATAGAGAACGATTCGTTAAATGAGTGGTGTTTACAAATTGCCCGTGTGTTGTGTGTGTCAGGTGATGCAACTGCTGCTGCAGCTGGACGGCGATTACTGGTCGCAGTGGGCGTGTCCCGCGCTCGACGCCGGCTCGCCGCTCGGCACGCTCACACGCACGAGAGGGTTCTTCTTCTCGCCCGCTGAGACGGGGTAAGTTACCAGCCTCGCCTTTTATACACCGAACAACGCGATGAGGCGCGTAGATGCTTGAAGAGAACTAGTGGTTTCCACGAGACCCCTGAGTATAGCCGCGCCGCCGCGGAACGCGCGGGCGAAGTACTTCGACACGTATACATTAGTGTTGCCGATTGATAGTCGATTATCGATGATTAATCGATAGTCTATCGATAGCCAAGCAATCGCAAGAATATGGATAGGCCTATCGATAATATCGATAGCTCAGAACGAGGCAATACTATCGAATAGGAGCAGCTATCGATAGTATTGTTGCTCGTAAATAAAAAACTATCGATAGTATTGATTATTTTAGACTCGATAGTTTACCAATTTACAATAGTATTGTGTACAATATTCAGGTTTAATATTCAATAGTCATAACAATAAGGATAATGGAATAATTATAATACAGCTACAGCGCGCAAACCGTCGCTGCATCTAGCCGGAGAGCGTCCTACTACACTTCCCTAGACATGCTCTCTATTCGATACGGTTTTCAGTCATATTAACCATCTTTTTAGGGGGTTTTTTGTAACTTGGTAAACTATCGATAGTCTAAATCAATCGAAAGTAGCGATGGTTTTTTATTTACCAGCAACAATACTATCGATAGTTTATTCTTCGCGTGCATCAATACTATCGATAGTATTGCTCCCATTCGATAGTTTTGCCTCGTTCTGACCTATCGATACTATCGATAGGCTAATCGATAGTATGGCTTTTTCAGATGAAAACTATCGATGTTTTTACCATCGATATTTCGGCAACACTAGTATACATGTCGCTTTCACGCTCTCATTCAAATTTATATCTTTTTCACCAGACTTGAGAGTTTCTCAATATGGTTGTATTTTTTTGATATGTTTGTTACCTCAGTACCTCCGTCATTTATCAATAGATTTAGAAAATTATTTGTTTATTTGAAAGGATATACTTTCAGATTGGTCCCATAGAAATTTCATCAAAATCGGTTCAGTAGTTAGGTTAAATCGGTTATATGTATGTTAAAAAGTAACTTGTATATACAACAATCCTGTTTAAAGGTAATGTCTTAAACATCAACTCTCTACACAATGAAGCAATGAGCTATCAACCGTTAATTTTTTCATGTATCTATTTATTTTCCTCTAAAGTAAAAATATAAATTGAATCATTGTCAGACTACAGTTGTTAACTCAGGTCTCAGAGTTTTTAAGCTGCCCCAAGGGCTCCGAAATAAATGAATAATAAATATTGCTGGATATTTTACACAACGCTATCTATCCCCAAACTAAGTAGAGCTTGCACTATGGCAACACGAGAACTGATAGAATAGTTATTTACATTTTTTTATACTTATATAGAAAAACATACAGATTCGGAACAAATAATTATAGATCATGCAAATATTTGTTCCGCGGAGGGAATCGAACCCACTACCTCCTGCGTCTCAGCCTGCTATTCGCTCAATGCGCCACCGAGGTCGTCAAATAAAAATTTGATTTAAATGTGACTGTAAAATCCTGTTTTTTTTCAGCTTGCCCAGAAAGAAGCGAAACTACTTTCAATGACGCACCAGCCAGTTATTAATAATTAAACTAAGATTGTTTGAGAAAACGTTTTATGTTAACCATTTTGTTTGTTTTCTATTTAGTTAATGACTAAATTATAATCATGATTAGTTTTAGTGATGTGTAAAATAAATAATTCAATATTGATTTCTCAGGTTATAAAAACTCTAATTTTGAGATTTCCTGAAGAAAATGTTAGTTTTGATCATTCAACCCACTGTTAGTTGTTAATTTGATATAAGAAAAATTGTGTACTTAATATAAATAAATATTTCTTAGATTTGTTTCTAGTTTTAGGGAATATTGATTTTTTTATACGAAAACAAAAAGATAAGGTACAGAAAGTCGTGGTTATTGGTTACCCCCTCATCACGCTAATATTATAAATGCGAAAGTTTGGATGTTTGTTTGTTACTCAATCACCTCAAAACGGCTGAACTGATTTCCATGATATTTGGTATAAACGTAGATTATAACCTGGATTACCACATAGGCTACTTTTTATCCCAGAAATCAGTTCCCATGGGATAAAAAAGTCAATGTTTCTATATGGCACCAGCTAGTAAGTTCATAAGTCTTTACCTTGTTACCACAAATAAGTTTAACAACTGTTTAACGCGGATTTAAAAATTTCCTTACCAATTTTTGTATAGGTTTTTTTTAACATGCGCTAAATAGTGTTTTGTGTAAGAACCTTGTTTGTGGTTCTGGGTTACAATCAAGGTACAAGATGCTCGAGAATACAAGATTTTAGAAATAGCGCCATATTATCCTTCTTTACAAACAGAACAGATGCAAAACATATTATGACGCACACACTAAAACTCAATTTTAATTAATTTTTTTTAACTACATACTATCTAAACTTCATTTTATTCAAACATAGATTCAAATTTTAACAAGAAAGATAATAATTTCAATATATTAATCACACGTGTATATTACATAATTCATTGTAAAATATTTTATTTTGAAGGGGGTGCGGGGGGGTATGACCAAAAAGCTGCTGCCTGTGCTTAGTTGGTTACACATTCCAAATATAAATTTATGATTGCTAAGTCAAGACCGTGTTTGTGTAACTGATGTGATCAGTATCAAAAAGTCAATGTTGTGTATTATGTATAATATAATATGTATATGATATTATATCTGTGCTACAAATAGACCAGCATTATTCTAGGGACGGTTAGTGTTTTGTGTCTTTCGTACTATTAACAAATCATAATTATCTACAATAGCAACCAGAAAGGAATATAAACAGCATCGCTTATTGCGTTTTGTGTGTTTTCTCGCATGTAGATGCGTAGTTTTATGTCTATAAAATGAGAATCTTAGCTATAATATATTGATTACATTGTTAACAAATGCTGTTGATTCTGTAATGAATAAATAAAAAATAAAAAAAATAATCATCATATTCTGTATGAGGATTCTGTACGAGTTTGTACAGACAGTTTCCACGATTGATTACCTACGTTTAAATAAAGACTATATTTTTTTATGATTCAATTACAAATGTATAGTTTTCAAAAGAACCTTTTATACAATTCATAATCGTAACCGCAAGCAGATTCGAATAAGCCCAAAGCATACGATGTCCATTCAAAAGTTCCGTTGTCTAGCATCCGTCTACATCATGAGACCACCTCCATGATATCATTTAACAAATAAAATTTGTTAGACATTTCACACAACACTATCTAACCCCAAGCTAAGCAAAGCTTGTACTATGGGATATTGATAGCTGTTAGAATACTTATATTATATACTCACATATTTTGCTTGTAAATCAGTACTCAACTTTTAATAGAGAAACACATTTGTTTCGTGGCAGGAATCGAACCCGCAACCTTCTGCGTCTCGGTCGGCAATTCGGGCACTGCGCCACGGAGGTCATCCCTGTGTGTGGCGCTGTTAGTGGTATTAGTTATATTAATAAGGTAGTTCTAGACTAGTATATAATTTCATTTCATTTCCGTTGGAGAGACGTCACGCCACCGCCTACTAATTACTTTACGTATGTTAAATAGTATGTCATCGCTTGGTATAGTTTTTCTTTTTGTGTGTTTTACTTTGTATGATATTCACTACTTCAACTTCAGTATTGAACGTACCTATATAAGGCATTGCAGTTTAAACTACAAATAATGACGGGAGTATATTTTTGAGACCATAAATAATGTTTTTTTTTTATTAAAAAACCTATTTTTTGTGCCTAACATGAAGGTACTTCGCACTCTGTTGACTGGTTAGGTCATTGACCGGGTGAGGTCATTGAACGGCTTGTAGTAACTTTTTAGTAATCATCATACAATACGCTGGCTCTACATTGCGTCGACCAGCATTTTATCGATTTTCTCGAGGTTTTGTTAATAATTGAAGAACATTTTATAGATACATTATCTTTTGTGTAGAAACCGTACCTTCAATATCTTTATATAGGAATATACACTACTATCTGTATGAGTTGGCGATTTCATTCCGTTAGCTGCGATCAAAGAGTACACTTTCGCACTAGTGAAGAGATTTGGATTAGCAGTTTGTAAATATATTGTTTTATTTGTTCTGCTTTGGCCAAATTCTTGCGCTTGCTAATAATATAAATACCAAACGCGACCTTTGTTTCTTTATTGTACAAAATAGTTTTCAAAGCCAACATTGTACAGGGTAAGGACATAAAATAAAAAAAAACAGGATGTTATATTTTCACTTTTGTGTTGGTTCCAATGTCTGCAAGCAACTTTAATTTGAAATGAAAAAGACTTTCTCTTTCGGTAAAGTTCTAGTATTTCTTTCAAGGCTCGTTCATTTGTTCTTCCCTGTTTGTAACAAAATAGTACCTTTAGTGTGGTTTGTGATGATTGTTAAAAGGCAAACTCATTAGTTTTAAGGGTTACGGTAATTGTAGTGTTTGTATATATCAAATTAAACTTAATGTTAAGTTAATTCATGTATCAATGAAAAAGTCGCCATTGATTCAATAATGTTAAATTACCAAATGACATGACTCATTTAGGATATTTTTTTCATTTTGGCTGTATTTCTCATCAGATTACCTAGTCAGAGACTAGTTTAGTTCATATTGTTTGTTCACTGACTGTAAAATATAATAAAATCTTCAAACTATCTGTTGTTTTAATTAGCGTCGCATACACTGACGTTCATTCCTTCCGACTTGTACTGACAAGCATACAAATAAATAAATAAATAATGTTGTGCATTTCACCCAGCGCTGTCTAGCCCCAAACTAAGCAAAGCTTGTACACGGCTACACATCAAGCTATACATTTCCAGTATAAGCTGACCTCTCATTCTATAAAAAGCCTACACAATGCGAGGTCAGCTTAGTGCTTATACTGGAACTGTATAGCTTGATGTGTAGCCGTGTGTACTATGGGCAGAGGCGGCGTAAGGCGTTGGCGACGTGGGCCTACGGCCTCGCGAATCGGACGTTTATGCATTACCAAGCCGTGAACGTGACGAAAAAATTGATGTATTCCCGTTGTCCCCATTATAGTGACAATAGGAAGTCATAAAATTTCCTTCCCGTTGTCCCCATTGACGCGTTCTCGTTATTTTACTCGTCATAAAACGATAAATATTATTATTGACATGTCAAATTTGTTTTTAATTAGTCTAGCAACATTGCTGGCGTTGCGTCGCTATCGCGCGGAATCCCGCCTGTCTTAGATACCTATTTAGTGTGATTTGTTTCCAGAGATAAGTGGCGGCGTTTTTAAGGCTACGATTTTAAGATGCGCCTCGCGACGTTGCGATGCGTCTCGCGACGACGCGCGGCGTAGCGCGAAATCATTGGCCTCTTTGAGTATCGTCGCGTCGCGTCGCGTCTCGGTGTGAATTGACCCTTAGGCGTCATCATTTAATTGGCAATAAAAATCATTAAGTACATTAGTGTATAATTCGGCTCGTTCAATTTAATGTTTTAATTTTGACTAGGAAATGGGCGGGGCCTCGCTAAGCTGATTTCGCCTACGTCCACGTTTGGTCTAGCGCCGGCACTGACTAGGGGAACCAGATAACTGATTGAATACCTACTTAATTAAAAGTACTGTTTATACATAGGTACTTATATGATGGAAGTTGCGTGGGATATTCCTGTATTTTTTTATTATCTTGGTGTTTTCGACTTCTTCCATTTTTGTACCTATTATAGGTACCTACTTATTATCCATTTATTTACACCTACCTACTTCTTAGAGCCAGAAGTCAAGATCTGTCATTACCTACTTCTATGTCACCATCTTTTGTGTTTTATTTCGTCCAAATAAATAATTTTTTTCATTTTTATTTTAAATTTAGAGAAAGAAACCAGACCGAGAGAAAAAACATCTCTATAAATGATGCAAACCCGCAGACTCTTGCGTCTCAGCTGGCTATTCACCCGCTGCGACATGGAGGTCGTCAAAAAAATCGGAAATTAATGATTAGAACTAGCAACAAATTATTTTAAATCGTAAATCCGTCTCTCTGCAAATCCAGTGGCGTTCATTCTTTAGCGATTGTACATTCCAGCAGGAACTAACGTTAGTGGATAATATAATAACTAGTGACTAATAAATTAGTGCCACAAAATGAATAACCAATTTATTTGACCTACAGTTTCATTCAAATTAGAGGTAATGGGGTTTTTTTGTAATTGGTTACTCTACTACTACTCTTTTTTGGTATTGCAGTTATTCTGGATTTCAGACTTCCCTATATATGTGTCACTAAAGCTACACGAATACCAAATTTCAGCATTGAGGATCACTTGTGTACCCTGTGAATTTTGTCAGTTTTGTTTTTATTATGGTTAATATCTCAAAAACTACAGGGATTAAACTAAAAATAAAAACGGGGTTGAAATGTGAAGAACTAATGAAGACCTTTTATTTGACGTCCCACTTGACCTATTTCATTTTTTTTACTGCACTGGAGCCGGAAGCGACGTGCAAATCCAGAGCATACAAGAGTTCGTTGCCATGTTGACAACAGTCGGCACGAACATCTTCAGGGATTTGCCCCACTGCACGCGCGGCTACAGACCACCAAGGACCGTGGCGTCCCCGAGAACTCCTGGACCCCCCCCGACTTCTTGGATGTATGTATGTATTTTTTACCCCCCTTGAACCCCAATGTCTCAACAACCCCCCAATATTTTTAGCTCATTTAGTCACACCAAAATTGTGCCATCAGGTACCTACTTACCTATGTATCAAATTTCACAATGATCGGATCAACGCTTCGAAAGTTATCCGCGGACAAACAAACATACATACATACAAACATACAACGCAGATTTGCCCAAGTTGTTTTGGAGATTTCGCTTCGCTCTATCAATAATAACTAGGGATCGGCGTAGGTAGCGCTATTTTGGGTCAAAGAACCTGAATGATAAGTTAATATGGATATGCCCCGGGATTTATTCCCTGATTCCCGGGAATATTTTTCTGAATGTCAATGTAAATGCGTATGTACTCGCTGCAAATGTGTGCGTATAGTGAAACCGAGTTCTCACCTCACCCGCGATAAGCTACAAAATCGTGAGGGAAAGGGATGACTTTAGTGACCAAATACAACATGTATTTGCATAAAGCTGAATAGTTACTATGTAAAATACGAATTCCTAAAAAACCTGTTAAATAAAATAAAAATATATTTCCCGGGATTTAGAAGGCATATCCATGTTAAGTTAACGGTCACTAATTCCCGTGAATGGCACTACCTACGCCGATCACTAATAATAACGCTGGACATTTCACACAACGTTATCTAGTCCCAAACTAAGCAAAGCTTGTATTACTCGTGCGCGATAACTTGGGACCTGCTAGGAATGCGACTCCCCGACCGCTTCCCCGATGGCGCCCGTATTGTACCGTTCGCATCACTATTTTTTACTAGGGTTACGTCACGTAACGACGCGCTCTGGAATTCATTTAGTTTTCGTTTGTGCTATTGTTTTGTTGTTGTAGTTTTTGTTATTATAGTTTGTGTCATTGTTATAGTTCTTGTTAAGTGTTTTTGTTATCATTATGAAGGGTAAACCTTTGCATAGCGGAGAAAGAAACCTCGTGCTAAAAATGTATGAGTTTTTTGAAAACGAAAAACGGAACAAACAGTTTTGTTTACCTGTCCACTAAGTAGTGACGAAGATGAGATAATGTAAATAATAGATAAAATAAATGTATAAACTTAAACATTGTATTTTTATTTTATTCAAATAGTGTAAAAAAGATTAGATAAAAAGCAGCGTCCTCCCTGAGTAACATAATAAATTAGGTTATAAAAAACAAAGACGAAGCCGCGGGCGGCTGCTTGTTATGTTCGCTTTTTTGCGGGCGGTCCAAACACGCCAATATGTCACCGCGCTCAGGTCCCAACTTATCGCGCACGGGTAATATGTACTATGGGAACCAGATAATTGTTAACTTCGATCAAACATAGATCAAACCTGTGATTTGGAAAAGGAGAAGATAAATAAAACTAGAGAAAATATTAGGAACTATATAAAAGCATTTATTTTCAAATAATAATTAAATTTTTATTTTAAACCAAAATTGAGCAAAACAATATAAAACAACATTGTCTTTAGTAATTAAAATCATAATTGACTATCAAATTATAAGTTACAAAGAATTATATTCATTTAGATTTAAAGTAAAGTACAGTAAAAGACATTTATTTAGGACAACAGTACAGTACAGACAAAATAAAAGATTGAAATAAACATTAAAAATAACATTATAAAAATGGTAGGTACCTATAAAAACGCAGAAAGGCATAAAAACAACAGAATTAGAAACGGTCGTTATAGGCAGGTACCTAAGAAGAGCTACATAAATACGTGGCCCCTAAAAGGTTCTGTACTGTGTGGTGTCCCAAAAAGGATCAGTCTCAGCTTTGTGTTGGTCCACGTTTACGCACTAAGTGCAGACCAACGCTGGTTTTCAGACTGAGCCTGTTATAGTGACCTCACGACCAGAGGGAGACACCGAAGAAACATGAAAAACAGGCATTAGTAGAATACATACATTCAAGATCTTTTGAGAATTCTTGGGTATAAATTGACTATAAAATACATTACCTAACACTAACTTATGTAAAACAAGTAATATGTACACGCTAGTGTATTTACATTTCAACAATCAATTGCAGGATTTTTTTATGTCCAATTATAAATTAACTTACATTCTTGCCTGTAAACAAAAGGACATCGATATCGCTGTAAACTTATTGACGTTTCTTTATATATATATCGTCAATAAGTTATTGACTTATTGTTAGTTTACAGCGATATCGATGTCCTTTTGTTTACAGGCAAGAATGTAAGTTACAACCTGCAACCCAAAACCATTGAGTGCAGGTCACACAATATCGATCTCTACAATTCCTATATTCATCAGTGACTTCCTACATTACGGCTATAATGGCTCGGTGGTTCTAAACGAGCTCAAGAGTAGAGATGGCCCTTAAATTATAATGATGGTGACGATTTGCTATTGTTATTTCCATATATTTCGTAATATATCGATATCCAAATGATCGAGGCTAAAGTCCAAACGTAAACTGATTTAGCTTAGAAACTCATCCTGCGATTTTCTAGGATATAGATTTTCTAAGCATAAGAGGAGAGTAGGTAATCAAATTGCCATATCAGTTGATATTTATATCCGATCTCAATAAGTTATAAGTGTTTAGTTTACGTGAGAAAACTAGACTTGGAAATTTTCTTCCTTATACAAGGTGAATTTCTTCACAGTCGTCAAATTTTGAGGAACGCAAACCAGTCTGTCCGTACAAAAACAAACCTGTATAGGTTCACTTTTTTAAAATTGTTTCAAATTCTTAATTAAGGAGGACCTTTAGTCAATACTTTTAAAAAAAAGGAACTATTTACCCGTTTTTTTCAGTAAATGTACTTTCTTCGAGATGGAATAATATTTAGGGGCAATGTTGTTTGGAAAGGCGTTTGGTTTCTCCTCCATTTAACTATTTTCACTGGTTGCTACATATTAGTGCCTTAATTAAGCTTATTCTAATATTGGTTTAATTCTTTGGATTTTTACATAACTAGTTAAAATATAGAGCAAAATAAACAATTATTGACTATCAAAAAGTACCTTCTATTTGGCTTAGGACCCTGACTGATCTTACAAATAAAATTACTAACGTAAAAAACATGCAACACACGATGTGCCCACCTTCCAAATCCAATCAAGACTTCAGTTGGAGTTTCGTTTTGGAATATGAGCCCAAAACCGTCGCATTATATCGTCTAGACCAGGGTTTCTCAAAGTGGGATACGCTTACCCTGACAGCCCTTTCCCATGGCAACATCCTGTTTTTTGCTGGATACTGCAAACAGGATACTCGTGCGAATACTAGTATTGAAGCATGTACACTACTAAACGGGATCCTACAAAAACTGTATCTGCAAAAAAACGGGATGTTGCCGTGGGAAAGGGCTGTTAGGCCATTTGATGGCAGTGCGCTCGCACGATATTTACGTTATGGCGGCGGCTGGCTGGCTGTCACGCGCGTGCGACACGCATGATGGCGCGCGCGCTTGTAACCAGGTACAACATGGATTGTGTTGTGACTTATGACGGTCGTCTCTCTCGCAAACAAAATACAAAAGTTGACATAGATTTTCTTCTAGGGGTTCGCATCCGTCTAAAAACTTTAACACGGGTACGTACGCCCAAAGTTTGAGAAACCCTGCTCTAGACATATTATTTGATTTGTCATTGTAGCATAGTCTCCGTCATATTAGAAGTGTATGACAAGGACAGTAATACAATTTTAGTTACTTGAACAAATGCTTACTTAAATGCAAAGGTAACAAAGTGCAATTCACTATAAATTAGGCCTAATATAAACAAAGTTTATTATATCTGACAACATCATGAATTCCGGTTTGAGATTCCAAATAAATTATAATTTCATAAACGCTAAAGGAATGTATATCTTATAACACACCATTTATTTATTTATTCTGTTATTAGAGGCAGTTTTTACTTCACTTGCACACTGGTTTGTTATAAAAGCTAACGAAAGCTGTTTATATAAGATTTGAGTACTTTCTCGCTGTTGGCCTCTGAGGCCGTTGCAGCTTAACCGAGCTTTTGGCGAGCGCAGAAGGCGCTCAGCCCTATAATTTTATTTTTGATGAGGCAACTAGCGCAAGGGCACCACTTAGGTACGAACCTCGGCTTGGGCTGTTGCCGGGACGGGGATAGGAGAGAAACGCCCGGGTACGTGCTTGTACCTCGTGTAGGCGGCGACTAATGGGACTCGTCGACCTCGCCGGCGAGGTCGGTGTATTTGTGGAGTGTTTGCTCTGTCTAATGTGGATGATTCACCCGCATTAGCGGAAGTGATTTCGTCATCCGGGTCTCCGAGAACGTGTCTCGGACGACGGAGGGTTTTTCTGTGCTCGGACGGTTCAATCGAATAGTCCGGAATGGTATGTACCAAAGGATTCGGATGATGAGCGGCGAGTTCATAATGTCGCTTGGAAGCGAGCTTGATGAATTTAGCTATTGACTCTAACTTCAAATCACGATGCACGAGGTTGGTGCGCGCCGTGTGCATAGGCCCTTTTTTATTCTAATCTAAAGAGCCCGCTGGATCCCACTGCTGGGCAAAGGTCTCCCTTCCCTTCTTCTATTCATCCCCGTCTAGGGCTTCTGTCGACCAGTTCCCACTATGCGCGTCAAGTTCGTCCCGCCATCTCCGCCTGGACCGGCCACGCGGCTCGCGCCTTGTGGGACCCACTCGGTGGTTATCTTAGCCCACAAGTCATCGCGCCTTCGACATACGAATCCCGCCCAGTCCCACTTCAATTTGGCTGTCTTTTGCGTGACATCGGCGATTATACAATTAAAATATATTTTATATGATCTTTGAGAATCAGAAATGAGGAGATACGTAGGAGAACTCAAGTCACCGACATAGCCCGACGGATTAGCACGTTGAAGTGGCAATGGGCAGGCCATATAGCGCGCAGAACAGATGGCCGATGGGGCCGGAAAGTTCTCGAATTGCCACGGACGTCCACCTACAAGATGGGCAGACGATTTGGTAAGAACCGCACGTCGGCGTTGGATGCAGGCCGCTTCCAACCGCAGTTCCTGGAGATCAATGAGGGAGGCCTTTGTCCAGCAGTGGACGTCCTACGGCTGATATGATGATGATGATATGATCTTTTAGATTCATTTACTTGCTAATTTATTAATCGCTTCCAACCGCCTGCACCGGCAATGAACACGACCGGTTAATTCTGAAGTAACTGTTACAACTGTTATCGCTTATTGCTTCCAATCACCGGGAAGACTCGGGCAACAAACAGCTAGTTATTATTTTTACAATAATAACTATTTTACAAAAGCTGTTAACGTCTATATTGCTACATTTGTTTGGTTTGAATGTTGTAGCATACTCATTCCCAAGCTTTTATACCGACTTCAAAAAAGGAGGAAGTTCTCAACTCGTAGTATTGTGTATGTTCCTTTATAACTTCTTAATGTATGATCCGATTTGAATGTTTTTTTTGCGTGGGTTCTGGCTCTGAGGTGGTCCTATTTAAGTTTAATTGAAGTCAAATCATTTTGAAAGTACCTTCCATCGAGATAAGAGGGGATATAAAACAATTTTTGGTAATATCCCAGTTTGTTTGATATAATTGGAAAGCATTTTAAAAATGAAGTAGACATTTTATTAAGAGTTTAAATTTCCGATTGTTTTTCGATTTTCTGAAGTCGGGTTATAAAGTAACATCCAAGATTTTTTTTAAAATCATCTCAAAAATTTCAAGCCTAGACGGGACTTGAACCCGCAACCTTCCTCTTGATACGAGGATGCACAATCCAACTGTGCTACCATGCCATTTGCGGGTTCAAGTCCCGTCTAGGCTTGAAATTTTTGAGATGATTTTATAAAATCTTGGAATTTTCCGTATGTGTTCGGATAACACTATAAATAAAATACAATTTGATAGAGTAACTTGTTTGTCAACTGGATAGTCCGGTGATTATAACCCTCTTACAGTTGAGCTGCGGTAATCCGGCCCTTGTCTAATCCGACATGCCTTTATCAGTACACATATTTGACGAATATTTGCATGCCTGCAATGCAGATTGAACACATTGACAAGCATTAAGATTAATTAAGACCTTTTATTGTAATTTTTGTGTATTCTAGCAAATACACAATTGAATTTGAATTTACGTGTAAATCACAATCATTACATTTTTATAAGATTACAAGGTTCCGGACTACAAGGGGCGGCAGTAGGTACTATATAGTCCGACAAATTCAATAATCCGACACCGCCTTGCAAAACGTTTGTCGGATTACCACTGGTCTACTGTATTACTTAAACATTTATTGCGTACATGTTGTTTTACATAGGTCTTAAGAGTATTTTCGTTTCAAACATGAATTTTGCAAGGGCAGTGCAATGTTATGGACATAATTGCTGAAAAATATATATGTTGCAATTTAAACTAATTATATTGAAGAGAATTATATTAATTTTTCTTAATATTAATCATAAAAATCTCGAGAAAATCGATAAATTCTGCTCGACGAAATGTTAGAGAACTAGCGTATTGTACGCGATGCCACAGATTACTAAACAGTTACTACGAGACGTTCAATGACCCCGCTAGTTCAATGGCCTCGCCCAGTCAATGTCCCGGCCCGGTCAATGTCCCGGCCCGGTCAATGGACCCAACCAGCGTACAGAGCCCGTACGGTACGTACGGCAGAGCGGTAAGTACATATATGTTGGCACAAAAAAAAATAAAGTTTTTAAGACAAAACGGGTCCCTTCACGCACAGATTTATGTCAAAATTATAATTTTGACTAACCTCGACGTTTCGGCCAAGTTACATTGGACGTGGTCACGAGAGACCGTCTCTCATCTTGGCCGAAACGTCGAGGTTAATCAATATTATAATTTTGATATAAATCTGTGCGCAAAAAGAACCATTTTGTCTTAAAAACATGAGTATAATTCGCGAAAATTTAAAAAGTTCAATAATAAAGTTTACTGGAATAAAAAAAACATTATATAATTATTACTAATGGTCTCAAAATACACTCCCGTCATTATTTGTAGTTTAAATTGCAACACCTTTATATAACAAGAGTTTACAGCGACGCCAATTTATCTACTAGCGTCCCTCCAGTGTAGTATCATTTCTCAGTATTGCGGGTAGTTCTGACTGAGTATAGGTGATGCCGAACGGCCGCAGATGGTATATCAGGTAATCGAGTGTGTACATGTGTTCTGGACTTACGTAATGGAAGGACACCGCGTGGTCGGAGCAACAGTCGAGACCCTGGAAACGGAAGTACATTTATATTATTATGATTTTTACTAAACTATCCCTTTCCACTTCTGGGCAAAGGACTCTCTCAAGTCCTTCCAACCATCTCTATCCCGTGATATTTCCCACCATCCTCTATCGAAGGTGTAATAATTTTGAAAAGAAAATTAAAGTTCAGGCAGGTACATAATACAAAAACCTAATATGTACATATATAACATACGCATTATATAAAAATGGCTGGCCTCTCCGACTTCGAACGGATTTTATTCAATACTTAAAAACGCAAGGCTTGTAAACATATTACCCTACTGCCTAAAGTAGCCTATGTCCCAATCCCGGTCATAATCTATCTATGTATACAAAATTTAATCGAAATTGATGCAGCCGATTAGTCGTAAAAACGTAGCAAACTGAGTTACTTTCGAATTTAAAATATTAGTATGGATTTATTTTATTTTATTTTATAAGGCACACATTACAAGCAAAAAAATATAACTAAGATAACAATTTTATCTGGCTTGAAATGTAACTTATGTGCGCACAGAAAAACATAAATATACTCATCGAGGAAACAAAAGGAAAAGCATCTTTAAGAATATAACTACTACTAAATAATTAAAATGAATAAACACAAAACTGTGAATCAGAAGAAACAAAACTAATAAACAATAATTAAAACAAAAAAACAAACACGTAATTTAGACAAAATACCCAAATATACTATCAACCGACTTGGAGCCCACGACGCTATATAAGAGCGTCTGTATCCCGGTTAAAATGGAGGATGAAATAGAAACAGTAATAAGTGTATTTTGTGACTCTTAACACACTAATATTATAAATGCAAAAGTTTGGATATTTGTTTATTTATTTGTTTGTTTGTTACTCTATTACGTCGTAACGGCTGAACCGATTTCATTGAAATTTGGTGTTTAGATAGATTACGACCGGGACTGAGACATAGGCTACTTTATATCTGATTGCGCAAGAGAGTACTTAATGATTTTATTGGCAAACCACGCGTGATAAGCCGCGGGCGGAAGGTTGTCGAAAAAATAGGGTGTGGCTGTGTCATAGATACTTCCGTGTATTATACGTGAACGTAACTGGTATTATTTTCTATATAAAATACACTATTTAATGTATGTTATTAATCACGTTTGAGAACACTATGAAGTCCTTCGGATCATACTAAATGGAAATCTCGAAACGCAGCAAAATGACCTCAAAATGGCGGCGCTTCCTCCTCCACCACGCGCGATGCGTCACAGTCGTTACTTAGCCTAACAAATTCGTTGATCCTTTAGCTATCCAGTGGTGTAACTAAATTTTGGATGCAGATGATAGATATGTAGCTGCAACACCAAACTGTTTTCCCCCGATTTTATTATCATTCGTTTTATGAATTGCCTCCCGCTATGGAAGCAATTGTAAAAAACTGGCCAAGTGCGAGTCGGACTCGCGCACGAAGGGTTCCGTACTATTATCTATAAAAACGACAAAAAAATCATGACTGTTGTCCTACATAAATATTTGTTTTATTTTAATTTAATTATTTATTTTTAAAAAGAATATATAACTAAATACTCTGTGAATATTTCAAGGATCTACTTGTTGCCATAAGCAATATCGAGAAAAAACGACCAAAAAAATCACGTTTGTTGTATGGGATCCTCCCTTAAATATTTATTTTATTCTGTTTTAGTATTTGTTGTTATAGCGGCAACAGAAATACATCATCTGTGAAAATTTCAACTGTCTGACTATCACGGTTCATGAGATATAGCCTGGTGACAGACGGACAGACAGACAGCGAAGTCTTAGTAATAGGGTCCCGTTTTACCCTTTGGGTACGGAACCCTATTATCGTATTCAAGTCAAAGGGTAACATCTCACCTCATCCGTGGGATAGTAGATATAGTTCCAATACCAGAAGCTTGTATCCTTATTCGGGAAGAGGTGGTCGTGAGGCACGAAGGGGAAGAATCTGCCGCGATGCAGCGAGTCCCGACTGTCCAGCGCCTTCACGCCAATATTCGCCAAACATTTGCCTGGAGTACAAATAAATAAGTAATCAATCAGTAACGAGCATGATATTGTTACGGCTTAAATACACCAAACCCGTCATCAGCCGTAGTGTGCTCGGACGTTAACGGCCGAACTCCGCCGACCAAATCAAACGTATGTAAATTAAAGAAAGCACGCACGCTAGAACCGGGACGAAGTCGTATGCAGTTGTGTACGCGCTCTTATTGTTTTAGGTACATACGTTTGATATGGTCGGTCGACTTCGGCCATCAACGTTCGAGCATACTGTGTGTGGCCGATGACGGATTTAATTAGCGTGTTAATCCGAAATCCTCGTACGCAAGCGATTATATACTTGCGGACTTTATACTGATGTTCTACGCCCCCTCCCCCTGAAGGGTGAGGGGGGGGGATTAAACCAACAGTATTTTTAAGTCCGGGGGGAGTAAAACATCCTCAATTGCAACTGTTGGTTGGGAAACTCTGTTGCCATGGCGGCCGAAAGGATGTGTGCGGTGCGTGCACGTGTCAGTCGCTGTACTAAATTTAATTTCCGCACCTTCTTTTACTTCTGTAATTTTATTTCTTTATTTTGTATTTTGTTGTGTTGACTTGACACAACTCGTAAATGTTTGTCGAAGTGGTTTATACAGTGATTACATGAGAGCTCGTTACTCGAGAGCGAAGCACGAGCGTTCCGTATACACATGAGCGCTCGTTACTGGAGAGCGAAGCACGAGCGCACCGTTTGCACATGAGCGGTCGTTACTCGCGAGCGAAGCACGAGCTCACCGTTTATCCATCTCGTAACTCACACTTTTACAGTTCTTACCCATCTCTGCGTCTTCCGCGCCGTGGTCGCTCGCCTTACACAGATGCGGGGAAGGGAGTGCTTTATTCACAAACTGGTCTAACGCCTCTCTGCTCAGCACGTACCCAGCACCGCCGCTCATGTAACCCTGAAACACACAATAAATAAATAAACTTACTACAACAGTCGCAGAAATATAATGTTCACGTAACAATTAAATAATACTATGTTCTTATTATTATTTTTTTTTAACATCCCATTTTTTGTAATTTTTAGGAGTCTCCCTCAAGAGTGTTATTTACCTGTTTCGTAAACGGCTTGAATCTGCAGCCGAAATATATCGGACTGTTGCTGTCGTGGTCTGCCAGCATGTACCGGAGATTCTCCACTATCACGTATCTGAAACAACCATAACATTTTTTGTTAGAAATTTTTCTAAAGAGCTTTAATACAATTCATAATCGGAACCGCAAGCAGATTCAAATAAGCCCAAACACTAGAAGCCTACGATGTCCATTCAAAAGCTCCATTGTCTAGCATCCGTCTACATCATGAGACAACCTCCATGGTACCATATAATAAATAAATTTTGCTGGACATTTCACACAGCGCTATCTAGCCCCAAACTAAGCAAAGCTTGTAGTATGGGAACCAGATAACTGATAGAATACTTTCATACTTTTTTTTTGTTGAATATATTCTATATATAGAAAAACATCCAGACCCGGAACAAATATCTGTAGATTATCCAAACATTTGTTCCGCGGTGGGAATTGAACCGGCTACCTCCTGCGTCTCAGTCGGCTATTCGCCCACTGCGCCGTCAGAGTCGTCAATTTAATTGCATTGTGACCGAAATTACGTATGTATTGTAAATTTCAGAATTGGTTGGAGGGAACTGGTTTAAAATTCAGTTGCAAGATTTGACCTAAACAAACTAACAAACATTGTAAGTTAAATAAAAACTTCCAAAAATAAATGTTATTTTGGTATGTAGAACGCACCTTAGATACGTGTCCTATGATGCACTGCTCAGCGACCATTAACTTGAAGGTTGGAAGGAGGCCATACAGGAGTAACAGGAGCTTCGTGTGCCTTTCATTTCACCGGCAACCATATCTTTCAAACCGGAACACAGCAAAGCTGGCTAGGCGGTAGAAATGGTATGCCCCTTATACTAAACTTAAGTTTTCTTCCGAACTACTTTGTGGTACTAAGCTGCGCTTTCCGAGTGCGTGATGTTGATTTAAACTAATGATATTGAAGAAATCAATAATTAGTACTATTACGCCGAGGCTGTTACAGAATAAGTAATAGTAAAAGAAGCTTCTCGAAGTTATACCTACTGTGTCACAGAATAGGAAATACTAGGTGTTGAATATATGTACCTACGTACCACGTTTTTACCTACAGTTGCACAGAATACGAAATAATAGTCGGTTAAAATACCTACACTTTTCTAGTTACCAGTGGAAACGTCGAGAAGGTTCTGGAAATAATGCGCGGTATAAATAGTTCGTAGAGACGTCCGCAGGGGAGTCTTGATTTGGCGATACGTGCAAACATTTCGGTGACTTTTAGTGGTCTATTCTGCTACAGTGGTGTGATTTAGTGTGTTGTGATTAGGGAATGCAATCCCGACTCGAGATTGCAAATTCGAGATCCCGCGGGATTAGAAATATCAATCCCGCGGGATCCCGGAATTTTCGGGATCCCGTCTAGTTTAACAAAAATGTTAAATTCGGATGACTGAAAAAGCTAATAACTGCTTGTTTGTGATAGTGAGGTTAACTAAAATAACATATTACTCGAAAGAAAATAAAAACCTTTATTCTTTAATCTTACCAACTAAATAATTATCGTCACCTGTCGTTAATATTCGGAAATAGTCGGAATAGTTTTCTAACGCTGTTTGGCGTTCCTGCCGCTCGCGGCCGTCAGTCAGCCACGCCGCTTGCGCCCCGAGCGGACTTGTGTAGCGTCGCTAACCACTGCCGCCCAATCCCGTCAATCTCGAACGGAATCTCGTCATATGATGCGTCGGGATTGATCCCGAAAAATTACACGAGATCGGGATCCCGCGGGATCGGGATTGCATTCCCTAGTTGTGATTACTTGTGATTAAGTTCGTGTATTTATCATTTCAGTTTTGAATGAAAGTGTTATTTTGGTTAGATTCATTTTCATTATTTTATCCCGAACCCTCAGCTCGTAACAGTACGTTCGTGACCTAAATGCCTCATAGACATGATCAAGTAGGCATTTACTGTCGAACCTTAAAATATCTTCGTAACGCGGTAATATCTCTAATAGGTCTTTAACAACGGAAATAAGGTCGAAATCAGCATGTCTTATGTGAGCGTGATGTAGGCCAATTTGTTTGGCAAATTTTGATGATGATAATGAAAGCCACGATAGCTTTAATAATTCATTCAGTGACAAGCTTCGTTCACAATGTTTGCATTATAGATGATAAGACGTTTTGATGTGATCAACGAATTAAAATTCTTACAAGCTAGATAGGTACAGCAAACTGAGAAACAGGAAAATGTATAATGGGCGCTATGGTGCTAAGAGCACCATTATTTTCCTGACTTTTTTTTCACGTGGTATTTAGTATACTACGTGTTTAGTTATGTACGACATTATATTAAAACACGTGTAGAACCGATAACTAGTATTGTTGTAAAATAGGTTTTTTTTCAAATTCATTACCTTTAAAAATAATTTAATTTCAAACAACCTTATTATCAAGTCCTAAAATATCAATCCAACAGCTTGTATAAAATAGGTAACCAATCATATTCATTCATTTTGTAAGTAGGTGCCTGTTAAACTGACTATAACGCGGGCTGTCAATATACGTCACCCTGGTAGAATTGTCAATTGTTGTCCCCGGCCATTTTTTTACAACCCTACTTAACCATAGACAAAATTACTTTTAGCTGTCATTTGCGTTTTGTTATTCCATGTCAGATGCGTTTTTGTTATACCACTTTTTATAGTGACTTGTATTCTTTTTATGTTTTTTCGTTTTATGTTTTCGTTTTATGTCACGTCACACGGGAACGCAGTCGAACGGAATAAAAAGTATCCTATGTCCGTCTCCTGGTTCTAAGCTACCTCCCCACCAATTTTCAGCCAAATCGGTTCCGCCGTTCTTGAGTTATAAATAGTGTAACTAACACGACTTTCTTTTATATATACCTAGTCTTGCCATAAATACTGTAACAATGAAAAAAACATTTTTTCTATTGCAAATAACATTTATTACTTTTACAGTGTGTTAGTTTAATACATAAATATAAAACAATTTAAAATATAAAAAGCTTAGGTATTTTTTTTATCTATTTTTGTTTAGGGAATTTGCGTCGTTCTTTACGACGATGTCAGTTCTATAATTGTCTACAATATTATACAATTACAAATCATTCTCCCTCAGCAGGTCGTATGTGGACCGGTAGAGCATGTTAGCCGAGTCAGAAGTTTGTTCAGCTAACACACTCTGAAACAGGCCCACATCGATCTGGATCACTTTCAGCGCTCTGTACAACTCCTCTCTCATAGATTGACTCCGGACACACTCCGTTAAAAGGTGGTATACATCCTCCACCACCCCACAAGTATCACAATTAGGAGTATCTATCTTTTTCATTAAAAACTAAAAGTTGTTTAAAGGCATATGCCCGGAAGCTTAGGTATTCGAAGTGGTCTCCATTGGCTGCAATACAGTCCTTCAAACGTTGATGCCAGTTTTATCAATAGAAGCACGCACTCTTTCCATGGGAAAATTCTTCAATCGTATGGAGTGTTTTAGGGACTCCAAATTATCATGGCGTTTAGAGCAAGCCGTACTCTCTAAAACTGACCATAAATCATAATCCAGCGGATTAAGATCGGGACTTATAGACGACGGCCAGTCTTCAGCTCTGATGAAGTCAGAAACGTTCGTTTCCAGCCAAGACTCCGTAGACCGAGCTTTATGACCCAGCGCCGAGTCTTTCTGGAAGACCCATACTTGGTTATTGAACATGGTGTTGTTAAGGGGCTTCACTACCTTCTTGAGAATGGTATCTTGATACACTTGCCGATGGTTTGATACCTTTTTCACAAAAGTATGGCTCAGTCACTCCTTCATAGCTAATACCCCACCAAACCATCACTGAAGTCGGATAATGCCCACGTTGCACTCTATCGACTAATTGAGAAGCTTCCTTATAGCTGTGAGCATAGATACGGTCATTTTGTTTGTTAAAATGTTGCTCAATTATAAAAATTTTCTCATCCGTAAACAAAATTTTTCTGTGACCTCTCTTTGCTTCAGTAGATTTTTCGATTTTACCACTCTATTCTTTTTTTAAATTATCAGTTAAGAAATAACCAGTACGTCTCTTATAGGCTGTAAGTCCTCATCTTTTAAAATACGCGACATGGTTCTAGGTGCTATCTTAATCTCCCGAGATAAAATATTTTGCTTACAGGCAGGATTTCAGCGAATTCTTTCCTTTACTGCTTTGACCACCTTTTTCGTACGAACACTACGTGGACGGCCAAATCTTTTTCTGTCACAAACAGACGAGTTCTCATTGTACCTATTAATAGCCCGGTACACAAACATTTTACTAATACCAAGCGTATGGAGATTTTAAAAATTGCATTTGGCTCCATACCTACTTTGTGTAATGCAATCACAGCGATTCGGCTCCCTTTATCACTCCACATCATTTTAATATCGCAAAATTTTGTACAATGTATTGGCGCCAAAATGAGAAAACACAATGAACAATCATATAAAAATAACAGATTCCAAATTCAAATGTAATTTTTTGTTTATTTTTAATTGTAACAGTATTTATGGCCGGACTAAGTAAAGTTAAGAGAAGAGAATTGCATCGTAGAACACACACGTTAGAAACGTGCCGTGCCGAAACGTGAGGCATACAGGTGTAAAGCCTCATGTGCCTGTAGTTTCACCGGCAACCATACCCTTCAAACCGAAACACAGCAATGCTGCTTGGCATGCGTTATGTATGTCGTGGCACTATTTTCATAGTTAAAGATTACAAATATATATTTTTTTGTTTTTACATGAGACTCGCGAGATCTTAGTTCGGGGCGAACCACTAGTTTTTATCAATATCCGCTAGCGTGGTTACCTCTTTGCAATGTATTTTGGAGTCGGATTTTTTAGTTTTCTTAATAATATAGGTACCATATACAACTTTTATCTACATACTAGTCTGTCCCGTGTATGTTAATGTGTGCGACTTAAAGTATTTGTTTCTTTTCTTTCTATATTGAATAATATTCTTGTTTGAAAAGAGCATCAGCCATCTTTTGTTACAATAATTTATGATAATTAAATAAATAAATGTATACCTACCTAGGCATTATGTTAACACAGGTGGTAATAAAATTGTAAGAGGAGCAATTTTTTGGTTACTAACTGCTTATCCTCAAATGAAAAAAAGGGTATTATACCATTTTTCAAACGGCAATTTAATGCGTTTTGTTAGCTGTCGGTTGAAAGTTGGTATTTGTGAATCTTAGTGAAAAATAGTGGATCCATTGCGAGGGTTATTTTATATAGAAGTTTAATATTTTTTTAGAATTGCCCGAAATTTATATACGACTTATGTACCTGAGCAACTCATGTATATCTTCACACTCTACTCGGTACGTTATAGATACGTCAAGGAAAACTATTGGTACTAAAAACAGTGCAAATTAATGAGTACTTTTGAAGATATTTTCAAAGAAAACGTCAGAATCTTGTTCTTTAATGTACCTATAATAAGGTTTAAAAATGTTAATATTTATAATCTAATCTAGAGTCCGCTGGATCCCACAGCTGGGCACATTCATTTTTATATTCGTTTTTATACTAGTGGTTCGTCCCGAACTGAAATCTCGCGAATCTCACTTAGAAACAAACCCAATAACTTGACCTACAGTTTCATTCAAATTACAGGTAACGGGAGTTCATGTTAAGTGGTTATACCTTTTTTGGGGTAGAAATTGCAGTTACGAGGAGGGATCAAAAAGTAGTGAGAACGACATACTCCTTGGTAATAAAAAACATAAATACTGACAGGCATAGCTCAGATACATATTTGTAATATTAAATAAAGAAAAAAATCTTCGATTCTCTTTTGTTTTTTCCTGAATATAGTCATGTTTGCTTCGTGTCGGAAAGTGTTCTCGAAAATGGAGAAAAACGAAGTCCGAGCCGTTATTAATTACCTCTGTTTAAAAAAGTTAACGACGCAAGAGATTCATTGCGATTTGGAGGCAACATTAGGAGAGTCTGCTCCGCCGTATTCCACTGTCGCAAGGTGGGCTTCTCAATTTCGAGTAGGGAGAACGAGCACGGAAGACGAACATCGTTGCGGCCGTCCATCGACGTCAGTCACCCAAGAAAATGTTGCGAAAGTCGAGAAAATTTTATTGAGCGATCGAAGAGTTACCATCCGATACTTAATTCAAGAAGGCATTTCATATGGAAGTATTCAATCCATATTGAAACAATCTTTGAATATGAGAAACGTCTCCGCAAGATGGGTGCCGAGAATGTTAACCGACAGTCAGAAACAAAATCGACTTGACATTTCGAAGACATTGTTGGACAGGTTTCAAGAAGATTTTGAAAACTTTTTGTCTCGTTTCGTAACAATAGACGAAACATGGGTCCATGATTTTGATTCCGAGACAAAACAGCAATCTTCGCAATGGAAACGGCCATCATCACCGACCCCGAAGAAGTTTCGTGCCGTGGCATCGGCTGGCAAGGTTATGGCCTCAATATTTTGGGACTCAGAAGGGATATTGTTGATTTTTTACCTGGAGTGTGGAACCACTATTACAGGCCAATATTATGCAGCTTTAATTCCCAAGTTGAGGAATGCCATCAAAGAGAAAAGGAGAGGGAAACTTCGAAGGGCGTGCTGTTTCATCACGACAACGCACCCGCGCACAGATCGGCAGTTGCGATGGCTGCCATTCAGCAAGCTGGCTTCGAATTGGTTGACCACCCCCCTTATTCACCAGATCTGACGCCTAGCGATTTTTATCTGTTCCCCAAATTGAAAGAATACTTAAGGGGAAACAGGTACGAAGACGATAACGAGTTGATGGATGTCGTGGAGAGCTTTTTGCAGGACCAAGACAAAACTTTTTTTTGAAACAGATTGAAGCCTTGGAAAAGCGCTGAACTCGGTGTGTAGAGAGACTCGGAGACTATGTAGATAAATAAATTATTAAGTTATCAATAGTCATTATATTCTATCTCATTCTCACTTCTTTTTGATCCCTCCTCGTATTCTGGATTTCAGGCTTTTCTCCATATTTGTGTTACTAAAGCTACACGCATACCAAATTTCAGAACTGTGAGGTCTCTGGTGTACCTTGTGAATTTCGGCAAAATTCAGTTTTTATTACGGCTAATAACTTAAAATTTACAAGGTTTAAACTAAAAATAAAAACGAGATCGAAATATACTCATAAACACCTTTCATTAGACGTGCCACTTGACCGGAAGGTACCATTTTGCTTTGTTTTACCCCTCTCGAACCCCAATATCTCAAGAACCCTCCCACATTTTTAGCTCATTTCGTCACACCAGGATTACTACCTACACTACCTACATATATACCAAATTTCACGATGATCGGATAAGCGCTTCGAAAGTTATCCTTGACAAATAAACAAACATACATACTCGTACATACTTTTGCCCAAGTTGATTTGGAGATGAAATATTTAATTTACTCGTGTATATCTCAGGGTGAAGAGCACAATGGAATGCCATTTAGGCCGACTCCGTATGTGTGACTGTTGGGTTTTCAAAGTACTCACGTATCATCATCCGCCTTGAGGAACCAGTCTGCATCCCTTCTATGGTGCTCGTAGACATAGCGGAAAGCGGCCTTTGTCTTCGCCCAAAGGTAGTCCCTGCCTTCTTGGACAGGCAACGTTACTGTGGGTAACGATTTATCTAAAAAAGGAAAGTAGTTGTATCACTACAAGAACAGAGTTCATTGTTCAAAATTGAGTGTTGATATAGTATATTATGATACAAGTGAGCTAAGTTGCTCATTATACACGAGGCTGTCACACGATTATATACAGCCCGAGCTGTAGGCGAGGGCGTAAATCAGCCGAGTGTCTAGTGAGCAAGTTGCTCACGAGTTTCATAAGCACTTTTTCAACACACTTGCGAGGAAAAACATATCTTCTGTACTAAAGCTTGACATTTTACAATTATTTACCACACAGCAACAAATGCGATACATACAAAAAAATGAGAAATGGCGAGCAATTTTTTTTGCACGCTCCAAATGTAAGGTGATTGATTTGATTACAAAATTATAATTTTAGTGATAAAATGCAAATATTTTATAACAAATTATTGTGAATTATAAGTAATTTGCTAATAATAAATATTTTTTAGTTTTAAGTAGGGATACATTTATTTATTCAAAAAATGTAATAAGATTTTTTGCGCCATAAAACCTCTTTGTTGTTACAAAAACTGTATTAGCCGGTTAAATTGAAAATGTTCTGTTTACTCGCATATAATTTGCAGTTAGGTACTAACTTAACTTTGTAGGGATAATCCTATTATGCACTAGTGTGTAATATTATTACGCGCGCGTGTGTTATAGTTCGGTTTATGGCCCTAAGAACGATGTACTATGGCTCACTTTACGAGCAAGTGTGTTGAAAAGTATGTTACCTGTATGTTCCGGTCTTAGTCTTTATAACTAGGTAGTACAAGGTTTAGTATCAGTTAATTTTATGGCATTATTTAGCATAACCTTATCGTTTGTTAAAAGAGTCGTGTTAGCTTAGTGGGAGTTTTTTTTTAAAACTGTATAGATCTTCGTTTGACCACAATCTCACCTGATGGTAAGCGATGATGTAAATATAAATAAATAAATATTGCTGGACATTTCACACAGCGCTATCTAGCCCCAAACTAAGCAGCGCTTGTATTATGGGAACCAGATAACTGATAGAATACTTAAATACATTATTTTTTGTAAATACATACTTAAAATATATAGAGAAACAACCAGACCTGGAACAAATATCTGTAGATCATACAAACATTTATTCCGCGGCGGGAATCAAACCCGCTCCCTTCTGCGTCTCAGCCGGCTATATGCCCACTGCACCACAGAGGTCGTCAAAGATGTGGTCTAAGATGAAGCACGAAAATCTAGAAGAAACCTTTTCACTCTTACCTTAAAGAGGCCTGTATTCTTTAGTTAGGAAAAACAGACGACAGCAAAGTGTTCCATACTTTAGCTGTGCGCACAAATGTAAAACAAATAGGTATTCAAAACGGCGAAAGAAAATATCGTGAAAAAACTATTTCGTAACTGCCAAGTCCAATACGTCGGTCGGTAATCGAGGGATAGACTTTAATGGAGCTGGGACAGGACACTTAGCTTGACTCGGTGATTGTCGATGGAATACAAGCTTGGCATAGGAAAGGTAGAAAGAATCTAGATTGTCCGACACCGCGATGACTTCGAAAAAGTCGCAGAGAAAATCAAGATAACTGGACCAAGGAGTAGTATGGCATAAATAAATGATGGATGTGGATGCAGTCAAGAGGGCTTAGCCAAGTTACATTCGATTAGCGATGACGCTAGTCGATAATTCCGAAAATGCACATAAGACACATCCTATGAAAATATCACGTGATATATATCGAATACAAACCTATGTAGAAATCGAATCGATTCGAAGCGAATGTAACATCTCTATAGGAATCTTCAAATCCATACTCTTTAAAGACTTCATCTCTCTTCTTCGATACCCAACAAAATTAAATATGCATTGCTGGACATTTCACACAGCGATATCTAGCCCCAAATTAAGCAGAGCTTGTACTATAGGAACCAGATAACTGGTAGAATACTTATATACTATTTTTTTGTAAATACATACATAAAATATATAGAAAAACACTCAGACCCAAAACAATATCTGCAGATCATGCAAACATTTGTTCCGCAGCGGGAATCGAACCTGCTACCTCCTGAAAGTGAGCACTTTAATGTATTTCGCTTATGTATGTGTATTATTATAATTTTTAATTTTTGGAAGTTTATTTCTAAGCTAAAATTTGGTTAACTTTCCAATACCACTTTCTCCAAACTACACAAAAGTTAGCTGGAAGAAAATGCTAATTAGCATTAAGTTCGCCTATGTATTATTTTATTAGTGTTATAAAGAATTGTCTAATCTAATCTAATCTAACCTGGCTACGGGCCCAGCAGTGGATGATTCCGGGATAAGATGATGACGATGATTAAACCAATTACTTAGCAATCGCTTAGCTCCATTCTTATTCTTTATTGTACACAAGAAAATATATTAAAACAGTACAGAAATAGAGGACATGTACAAAGGCGAGCTTAACCCTAAGAATAGTTTTGTCCCAGCAAACCTTTGAGGCTAGAGAGAGAGAGATGATTTTAAAGGTAGATGGTTCTTACCTTCTTGACTGCTCATAAAAAGTAGTATATTGCACCGTTTCCCCCACGTAGCCTTGACATGCTTAGCTTTCTTTGCATGGTTACTAGGCTGGGTCATCACCCAGCACAGCACCCTGACTTTCTTCGCCAGCGCATCGGCCACCGACCGGTCTTCATACTTATGACCCGGTTCATCCTTTCCATGATCTAATACGTCGGATATCGGATGCTTTTCCAAATCTCTGCTTGATTCCCTGAAATGTTACGTTTTTGTAATTGTCAATTGTGGATCCTGATTTTTAAACTTGACATTGTCCTCAATGATTTTTTAATGTTCATGGTTTTTTGGCGTTAAAGTTGCTCAGCTACTTATGCTGTCTATTTTACTTAGCAAAGCACTTATGAAATAGGATGCCCTACATAATACTATAAACTGCAAAAACTAACAGCCGATAATAATAGGCAGAATGTTAAGTCTTCACATAATTAAATTTAACATGACATTAAATTTTACCTATTTAAAATATTAGTTACAAACACTAATTTTTTGCTACATATAACTAAGCGTGGGTATTTTTTTTATGTTAGTTGTGGGGAAACAGGCTTACGGTCCACCTGATGGTAAGCGGTCACCGTCGCCTGTTGACACCGGCAACACCCGGGGTATTGTCGATGCGTTCCCCTGTAGAAACCTCTTTACATTTCTCTTGAAGCGTGCCATGTCGTAGCCTAACGAGAAAACCGCAGATGGTAGCTCATTCCACATCTTGCAAGTATGGAGTAGAAAAGATCGCGTGAAGCGGTACAAAGACTATAAAATAGGAAGAAGTATAAAATAGTGTTTTTTACATACCATTAATCTATCACAATTATGGTAAAATATCTACATTATTTTCTATAATTTGTTAAAGATAAACCAATGTAAGAAAACGGCCACCGGAAGTAGCTCAACAACTTAGGGTGTCAAATTCACCTTCACACAAAACATGACAGGAATGCCTACACTCCTGTCATGTTTTGTGTGAATTGCTTTGCTTTTTGTAATATCAGAGATACCTATATCTCTGATATTACAAAAAACAATTGCCAATGAAAATGGGTATGATTGGCAAGCACGAAGTTACTCGCCATATTAATGTTCGATTTATTAATAATAAATGTTGCCTAGCGTATGATAATAATGCCGATTACTCGCATCGTACAGTAAATCGGTCCGACATAAGTCAGCCAAAACGGGATACGAGACTTTTAGCACTTCCCACGTAAACTTGCAACGAAGAATCGTCCTACAAAAATCGACCAGACTCCCGACGAAACGATTATTTTAGCAAGTAGTACAACATACGATTTTTAATGTGCTAGAAGAACGACACATGTGTAGGACGTGAGCGTTAGGAGTTTGAAGGCATAGACATATTTAAGATTATTGTAATCATCTTAGAATTTATGTGCGGAACGAGACTTGAACTCGCAACAAAGAAAAAATAATATAACGATGATAATTTTATTGTATCTGTTGCTATGGTTGGTTTTAAAATCTTAAGATTTTCCCGTGCGGATAATACTTTAATTAAACGTAACATACATATTTCATTCAGACTACAATGAATATTCGACCGAAGATTTTAATCGATGTCTACGTTAGGCACCTGTACAAATTACTTTATTATCTTATCATTATAATTAAAAATATAGCTATTATGAAAGATGTTCATATGAATAGGAAAATAAAATGCTACGATGCTCATTTCTAGCCACAGCTGCACATGCTTAACAGTAAATATACCCAAATAAATGTTGAAATCCAAATTAAAATATCATAAAGAACCCTGGACTCACACCAGCGACTATCATGCATCTAAGTTTTTTTTTAAATAATAACATTACCTATTTCAAGTTACTACCTAAAGCGGTAGGTACTTACATAAATAAAGCAAAATCGTAAATCTTTTAGCTTTATGTCAGGTAAATGATTAGTAAATGGGCTAAGAATAATACATAGCGCGGACAACAACAAATCTAAAAGTTTTACGCTTAGTAGAGACAAAACTGAACGCCCCTCCTACCTCATTACGTCGCGTCATTACGCAATGTTCATTATTCGCTGTACACACAAGGCTCATTTTGAAAAGTCAAGTAAAAGCGGTAGAGAGGCATTCAGCTTTAGATTAGACGGTCTCTACTAGTGTTGCCGATCGATAGTGGACTATCGATAGTCTATCGATATTCACGAAAATTCAACAGTATCGATACTCTCGATAGTATCGATACTATCAATAGTTTGATATAAGACAATAGTATCGATTTCGTCGAATACTATCGATAGTATCGATTGTATTAAACGTCAATGGTGTCGAAACTATCGATAGTATCGATACTATTGATAGTATTGCATAAAAACTATCAATACTATCGATAATATCGATAGTTGTGTGCTATCGATAGATATCAACTTGTATATAAAGACAAATACTATCGAACTATATGCTACTATCGACAGTACACAACTATCGATAGTGTCGATAGTTTTTATGCAATACTATCGATAGTATCGATACTGTCTATAATTAAGTCACCATTGACGTTTAATACTATCGATAGTATTGAACGAAATCGATATTATTGCCTCATATTACGCTATTGATAGTATCGATACTATCAATACTATCGATAGAACAATCGATCAATGTGTGTAACTGATTTATGACGTCAACTATCGTTAGGGAAACTATCGATATTTCGGCAACAATAGTTTCTACAATATTATGAGAAAATAACGTACAAAGTTGGTATGTATACCTACATATAGAGAACTACTACGTTTGACGGATACATAGAACATAACCTACTGTACCTACTACATATTTTATTTTTATGATATGGAAGACAAGATCAGTAAAAAATATGGTTTATATGGATACCATAATGGTTGTTATTACTATTACATATTTTTCAGGCGTTTTAACTTAATCAGGTTACTTAGAAATTGTATATGGAATATACAATTCTTAAATACCTTGTTCAATGCAGCACAATTAAAATTATCATTATTGTAAAATGAGTTTGTATATCGAAACTAGGTATCTTTCTTTATCTTAAAAAATCAAATGGCTAATTTGCTTTTCTTAATACTTTAATACTACCTGTATTAAAGTATTTTCAGTCAAAATTTTCAGAGATTCTCACTGAAATGTTTAGCCTGCAATAAAATATAAACGCATAATTTGTTTTATATGACTTATAAATATAGCACATTTGAACATGCAACACAATAAGCAGCATGCGTGCGACATACATAATCAAAAGGCAAAAAAAAAACACATAGATGCGGAAAAACGCACAATCCTGCAAGCTCTTTCCATTTACCTGTACGTCGTCGACCACGCCACATCCCTCGAATATCCTGTAGATGTTAATATTATGTACGCAAAACTAAATCCTGCCGATATCCCGATCACCAGGGTTAGCACAAAACGTCGACCCATCACCCGCCCTTCGGCCTGAGGATACATCGTCACAAAATTCGATCAGAATTTTGGTGATCGAATATTGTAGATTTGGAAATGTGACAACGTAACGAATCGCAGAACTTCAAGTTTTATATTTGGTTCGAATGTTTTATTTTTAATTTACGGCGCAAAACACTGTAATGTTCGCGCGAAAATATACAGCCATACTTTTGGCTGTATATTTAGGACTACTAGACTTGACTGATAGCACCTTATCTTTAAAGAATGTAAGCTTACTACAGTCGAGTCTATTTCTAACTGCTTATTTCAGTATTATTTTTTACAATAAATGTGGCACTAAAAAAATCCACCCTGGCATAAAGCGTATTTAAACTGATGATGCTTTCAAGTGTTCGTTTATTACGTTCATAGTGTTATTATGAATTCCATTTAACGGGACACCTGTTTCAACACTTCCATTTCATTTGAAATAACACAGTTGTCTGTCTGTTGTAGGTACTATCGTAAGGAATATTGCCCAATCATATTCAATTTGCTTTATTGATGCCCCAATTTGTTTGTATACGGAACACAAAGAACGATCGCGTTGTCTAGAACAATAAATTAAGTTCCTTGAATTATGACAACTTCTAAACTCTTGGGACAAGCGCAAAAACCTCTGTATACCTACAATGATGATCAAAAATGAGACTCGTTACGTAGACACATTTACAAAATGTTTGAGCATTTTCGGTTAGGATAGAACAGAAGGTTAAATAGGGTGCAACTGTGCCGACTGGCCGCCACCAACACTGAAAATGTTAAGATCTTAAACAGATAGACAGACAATAATATACATGGTATACATAACAATAATAAGAAGATTTGAGGCGCGATCACATTGCTAGCGAGTAACGATACTTTTCGAATAATTGGATTGAGTGTTTTATAGAGCAATGTAGTAGTACGTTTAATAATGAAAAATCTTAACGGCTAGTCTGAAGATTATTGGGTTTTATTCTGTTGATTTGTCGCTAATGTAACTTCAATAAAATTTTAGTTTAAAAAATCCTATAGGCTCGGATTGCTCTTTATTTCTCTGTATTAAGATTACAGATTAACGGCCAATATTAAGGCGACCCAGGCCTCCTTCGTATAAATTGATTGGCAGGTTGGTCAAAACTAAAATTGCTATTAAAATCGCTATTCGCTGGCAAAGAAGCGGTGTATGTTTATTTGTTTGCGTTTTGTCGTTGTTATCTGATCTGGGAATTTTGTTGTGAAAACAGTTAAGAACGTGGCAAACTTCATCTCAATGTTTAAAAAAGACCATAAATATCTATCCACTACCAGTTTTGTATACGTGGTCTCCTTTTATATTGGCGTGGAAATCAAAAATATATTTGCATCCACTTTGCATCCCACGGCAATGCCACGCGGAGGGAAATTACTTTTAATATTAGAGGATTGCAAATTTGACTAAATGAAGAATACATTTTCATTTAAAAACTAAGTAATTATTTTTAAAAGCACAATGGTTTTTTTTTGTCGCTAGCTTGACTGTCTCTAACTCGCTAAATGAGAAGAAAAAAACATTCTCTACTCTTATAGTACCAATCGAAAGGGTTATTATTGAATCAATTCCTTCTTAGTAACATAGATAACGTAACTAGATTCTAAGTAATTATGCTCTTCATCGTGTATAACTTTGTATAGTACACACGGCTACACATCAAGCTATAAATTTCCAGTATAAGCTGACCTCTCATTGTGTAGGCTTTTCGTAGAATGAGAGGTCAGCTTATACTGGAATTATAGCTTGATGTGTAGCCGTGTGTACCTATAGCACGACATTTAGGCTTACTTCCATATGAGTCGATCAATAGCTCATTTAATCAACGGGAAACTTTAATTCTAGCCAACCTAAACAAGTTTTTACAAATTATTTAGAGCCTAAGCAGAAAAAATTCGTTTAAGCAAAAAGTATGTAAGTATTTGTACTGAAAACGGGATATTTACCTTGATTTGTGAGTTTTGAGTATCCCGATATTTCGAAGCAGTTGCATAACCATGTTACATAGTTTCAAAAGTTATAAGTATGTAGGTGATGACGAAATGGGAATAACCGAATGCGAAACAAAATGTTCAACAACAATCTATAGTAAAATGACTGCATGGATCTTTGCCTAGCATTGCGATTCAGCGGGCTCTTTAGATTAGTATGATAGTAAAAATGTATGTCCCTATCAATCAATCAATCTGTGTTATATTTCACAACTAAACTATCCTGTTTAATAATCGGGTATTTAAAAAATGGGAATCAGACACGTGGTCTCATTCGAGTTCTATTTAGGAAAGGAAGTATGTACATTAACTAATTAACACAAGTTACTTGATCGGTTTAAACGTTTGACGAAAAATTCGTCTAAAACCACTCTGATAAGAACTAACATAATGTAAAATAAAAATGGCAAATACTTACAAAGTATTCACAACACAATTATTATTAGTTTTCGCACTAATATGTGAAAGACTATTTGCCAAAGTGGTACCTATTGATGCTTTGACATTGGCACATTTACTGCACTCTGATTATACTCCACAAAAATTCAAATCATTGTCGATAAGAATTGGCACAAAGAGGAATTATATCTAGAGTTATATTCGTGCATATTTTAAAATAGTTCAACTATACAGTTCAACTTGCAAATGAAACTGAACATTTATTGTTATCATAATCAAACTTCCTGTTAGCAGTAACTATCAATATATGTATACAAATCAAGTGATCAAAATGAGCTTTACTGCACTCTACTATAATAAGACCAAACTGAAACACATTCAAAAGAACCTATAGGTACCTACATACAAAGTCATCATTTTTAATTATTATTTTTTAATCGTGTGTAAAGGTACTTTTGGCGCATGATAATGGCAATTTAGGGAATTAGGTTGGAAAAATTACATTGTTGAGTATTTATTGTAACATGAGTTGTGAATCTACTTATGAATTGTTATACAAATATACACCACAGAATATTTTAGTTAGAAATTAATTATTTTAGTTATTTTTTGTGTGGAATTGGTATGCAGTCTTGAAGTTTTAGTAAATATTTTTTTAGTACTATTATTTAGTATTCATCCAATTAACCATTAGTTTTAGTGTGTTATGTATGTTAATAATATCAGAAGTAATTTAATAATCAAGATTATGTTGTTATTAAATTAGATTAGTATCATTTGAGGATTAAAGTTTATCATAAAATTATGTCAGAAATAAAAAGTTATTTTTCAAGATCTTTGTCACCACCCATCATATATCATAAATATTACATTTAAATTATTTTGTGTAGGAATTAATGGCTGTGAGACCTCCATGGCTTTCATTATAACTTAAAAACTGTTATCACAACAAAGAAACCAAGCGATATAGTGTACACCCGAGAGCTAAAACTTAATTTGCTTTACGTTATTAGCAAAGTTAAAGACCATAACTTTTATGTGATATAAATTGACTTTGCAGGATTATGAGATTGTATTAAACAGTAATTTTGGCAAGTTATTCTTTTTATTTTTTTATTTTTGCTGTTCCACTGCTGAGCAAAGGTCTCCTCTTGTCACGTGCCTTGTTCAAATGCTGAATCCCGCCAATTTCTCCAAGGAAGACGTCAAAGTCATCGCACTAGCATTTCTTCAGCCACCAACATAAGTTTATAATAATTTATAGTAAGTATACTATATTATCTTAATATGCCATTTTAGCGCTATGAACACCCATTGTACCTACCTTTATTTATTGTATTTACTCAGTTGGAATTGCCTCTAGCAGTCACCCATCAGAGTAGTAGACGCGCGGAAAGTTGTATTACAATAAAATCTGTTAGTAACGAATGCGCCTGTCTAGCGCACGACAAAAGGAAACAAATAAGAATTAGTACCTGTTTTGCTGTCATGTGTTCTTGCAGTTGTAGTAGAATTATGCGTAAGTATTTTGCCACTATGTGAGACTTATGAAGTAAACCTACAATCTACATACCTATAGACAACGACAATTATAGGACAAGATTTATTTTGCTATGCAAAAGTTAGTTGTATTTTCAGACTTACAGTCATCTTGAAATCCTGTCAGACCAAAAGCATAATTATTCGTTGGATACGAACATATTTGCCGATATTTTCCAGTTGTTTGCACAATTCCACAATCAATTATTAAACAAATCACGATTCTCTTCCTTGTTCCTTCTCTATTTTGCTACGCTACCGTACCGTGCACCGTGCGTGTTTACTTCACAGAACACTATTACGATGGTTAGGTTTACGATGGTTTACTTTCCCAGTCTAATATTTTTTTTTATACCTAACTAAGCTTTAAGGTTTACTTCTTGTCATAGATTAGAGCCTATAGAAAATTTTAGACGAGTACAGCACCAACAAAGGAAGATGTACTAAAGCAACACATTTTGTTAACAGATGGCGTTGCTCTGTCATGCTCTGATTATCAAAGGAAAGTGAATTGTCAATGTCAATTGCTGTGTCAACATTATTCACTGAGGAACTATTTAAATAAAAAAAACGAGTGTGCACACGACTGAAGTAAAACTTATTTTTCAAAATATTATTTGATAAAATTGTTCAATTACAAAATTGTACACACATCTGTAAGTCGATCAGTCTATGTTCATTCTGGACAGACGCAACTCGCACTCTTACATTAACGTTTAAAAATATACGAAACGTAACTCCCTATCTTTCTATCTTCACTAACTTATATCTCCCTCTCAACTTCCGTTAGCACTTTTCGTAATGCATTCACCAGATTACTTCCCAAGTAAAGCGTGCGTAAAGAAGTTCAAAAATACGAGCCTTACCAGTAGTCGCCTAAGATGTGTAACATCTGACCACCGCGCGCGCTCATTGGTCAAATCAAATAACCAGCGATTCCTCGGTTGCCTGTTACACATTTCCGTCCCTCTTGCCAAAATCACTCCCACAAACCGGGGCGAAAAATGTTACACATCAAAACAAAAAAAAATGTGTTTTAGACAAAGATTTTGGCATATATACCATAATGTGTTGGTAGTGAATCTCCAGACAGCGCCATCTATTACGCTAGGTAGAACTAGTATTTTTTCTTTTTAAATTTAAAATGAAAAGCCCTCAGGTAGGCCCGGGTTCGCTGAAACGCACCGGAGACTGACTTTTCCCTTGCATTGGGGTCAGATTTGTTCCCACAGTTTGTGTCCGATTTCATTTCCCGTGGAGGGACGTCAAGAGCGCCTAGTCAAAAGTTACCCGAGATTGCCCAAGAGAGAGAGATAGTACACACGGATACACATCAAGCTATACACTTCCAGTATAAGCTGACCTCTCATTTTACTAAAAGCCTGCCTTTTACAATGCGAGGTCAGCTTATACTAGAAATTATAGCTTGATGTGTAGCCATATGTACCTAGCATGCCTTCCTGAAAATAACCTTACTAAAATAAAAGTTACCTACCAGGTTACAAAAGTCATTTTTTGGCAACACTCAAAACGAAAAGCAAAAAAAAAACGCAAGCACTCAGCCAGCACCAGGGATGTCAGACGTACTAGTTTCTTGGTATACATACTAGTTTTTAGTGTCACGTACCATGTACCAAGACTACTCGGTCCTTGTATGCAAAAATACCAAGATTGGCCGTTGACCGACAAAAATACACCGACAATACAGCTTTCAATCATTTGATGCTGCCTGCTCCTACTGTTATCTGATGACAACCAACAAATACTTCAACCAACACTCCAACAATGAATTATGGACATGAGAATGACTAATACAATACTGACATGGACATTTTGACATCCGTAGATGAATGTAGTTCTACTGAAGTGAATGACCGACCAAACGAGAAACGCGACGTTCCGTGGTTAATTTACTGAGTGCATGATGTCAGTGATCGGCAGATGCAAAGACGATTATACGATTGAAGTGTCAGTGTGTAACAAAAGTTCTCCGCTTTGTTGTTCCTCATTCTTCGTCCTTACCGTAACTGAAATGCTATAAAACTATTTATTTTACGTAAACCCTCGATATACCTTGAAGTTCTTCGTTATTTTTTCTCATAAACATTTTCATATTTAACTATATATCTTGCTCTGACTACCGACATAGCAGCGTTGACATTTAATAGAACAATTTGTTTATGGCTACAGAAAAAAACAACGAAACTTAAAAATATGTAATTTCATACGTTTAAGTGGGTAAACTCACAGTATTTTTTTTCTATTTCATTCATTGCATCTTTAAATATTTATATATTTGTACACGTTTTTTTGCATATACTGCGACATATTTTTGCGTTTTCACGATTGCAATAACTGTGGTGATGGTGTTGGTGGTGGTAAACCAGTTGAATACCACATCAAATATCAAAAATATTATCTCCCATCCCCCAATTGATTTTACTGATGTTAATAGTGAAAGAAATTATTTGCACTTGAATCTCAAAACTCGAAATAAATAGTTTCGTTCGAGTCTGAAAATGTTTTTTCGGCATCCAAATTCCTATAATTCGACTTCGGATTTCTTTTCTATTGTTTGCTTAAGCGAACGAACCCTCGTTTCCGATATATATTTTTTTTAATTATTTAAAAAAAAAAACGGTACACGAAATTGAAATATATTTTTTTTTTTTCACTTGGATGCTATTTTTGACAGAGTTTATTTATCAGTGTTGGCAGCGCCGCAGCGGAGCACAGGGGTACACACGGCTACACATCAAGCTGTACATTTCCAGTATAAGCTGACCTCTTATTCTAATAAAAGCTTACACAATGCGAGGTCAGCTTATACTGGAAATGTATAGCTTGATGTGTAGCCGTGTGTACCAGTTTTTCGTGTTCAATACCAGCTTTCAGCTAGCTCGGTACAAGGATTACTGAGTGGCCGTCTGACATCCCTGGCCAGCACGTCTACGGCGTAGACAGTGCATATTGTAGCTACGGTCTTCGGCCACACAGAAATCAATCTATTTTGATGGCTGTCAGTAGTGACAATGTCAACATTGTTTGATAGTTTGTTGAAACTGTGTTCCATGTTTCAAATCACATTCATTCTTTACACGAAAGTCGAGCGAAGCGAGGTCGTAAGGTTTCGAGTAATTTGAAGATCTTTATGTAGCGAAGTAGTTTGAAGATTTTGTTCAGATTTTGTCTGACATTTTGTACCTGTATTTTGTTTGAGAACAGAGAAAAATAATAAATAAATCAGTTTACAACAATAACCAGTATGCTCAATTTCTACCTGATAACTGACAAATTTGGAACGCTCAATAATTTATGAAAGAGTTGAGTTGCGACTTGCGTAGTTGCAAAAAAATAAATAAAATTGCTATAATCTTGTTTGTCGCCCCTGTGTAAACAGATAATTATTGTTTTTTTTTCTATTTTGTTCCTTAGATTTTGTAGAAAAGAAATGGCGTTTTTGTAAATGTGTTTGTAGTTTGTGTGTTCGGTATGCATTGGTTTTTAGTGTGCTGCCCATAAATAACTACAGACAGTCGAAATGTGGCGATTGTTGTTTTGTGTTTTTATCGTTTTTCCCATAACCTATGTGTCTGGAGTTAATCGCCTTTGCGACAGTACTCCAGAGGACCGGAATACCCTCAGTTGTGCGACACAGGTATGTTTACACAATAAACAACTATTCGTAACCTATTGTTGCAATGTTGAGTATTGATTTTATGGATACCAAATAGTAGCAATCTTCACCTGGTTTTCAGTTTTTTATTTATGATTATCCAACAATGAAGTTCTATGAAATTAATATTTAGATTTAAAGGTCAAAACATACTTAACTATTGTCCTAATACATGAGCACAGTCCTATATTTATTTACTTACAAGGTCATAAAATCAAGAGACAACTTCGCACGCATTTTTTGTCATTAAAAACACTACCCTCCTTCTGCACAGTCGGGTAAAAAGTTGCCTATGTCCCAATCCTGGTCATAATCTATTTGTATACCAAATTTCATTAAAATCAGTCCAGCTGTTTAGTGGTGAAAAAGTAGCAGTTACTTTCGAATTTATAATATTACTTAGTATGGATGTACAATTGTTCAATTGATTTGAGTAATACAATTAGTCTTATTGTGTCTGGTGTTCTACCAGACAACCTGTGCATGATAAGACTTTGTAAATGGTTTGTTATACTATTTCCATTTCTTTATTTTCTCGATGACAGCTCCTGTGAAAACTGGAACGAGCGTCTTTTTTACATTATGTATGCATTATTTTATAAAAATATGACGCTTACGCACGTACAAGGTTATACCAGAGTCAGAGAAACTGATAGGGATGGAGCTATCGATAAACGTAACATGATAACAGACCCCATATTTTTTTTACAAAATGTAAGAAACTAAACTGCTGCTGGATACTTTTGTACAAATTTATTAACTAATATTATATTTCTTTACAAACCACACAAACAGTAATTACGAACCTTGATCACCAGGTCTCTCGCCTGCCTTTTCAGAACAGATCCTTTCGGCATTTTGATATTTGACAGCTGGACAGCAAGCAACATGGATGAACACAAAATACACAATGTATGGATAATGTAAAAAAACTCAGCGAACAGAAATGTAGTGACTAGCACGACCATCTTGTTGCGAGTGACAGATTAAAACAAACACAAAATAGCGGTGGGCGATTGAGTGTTCCCACCTTGAAAAAATATATTTGAATGTTTTTGTTGTAATTGTCTTTGTTCAAAATATAATAAATATATGAGATCGATATCATTACTTATTTGGACACAACACTACAACTATCAAATTAGAACTGTCATCGAGAAAATAAAAAAATGGAAATAGTATAGTTAATTGTTTGTTATAAATAAAAATAAAACATGGCCCTATGCAAATCCAAAAGTTTGCCTAATCGAATTTAAGCTAAAACTCAAAATGGTGATGCCAATGTTTTAATGAATGAAATCATTATAAATTTATTACTAGCTGACCTGCCCGCGGCTTTGTCGTCGTTTGTCAATAAAAACATTAAGTACCCTCCTTTGGCGAAGTTGGGTAAAAAGTAGCCTATGTCTCAATCCTAGTCATAATCTATTTATAAACATTATTTAATCGAAATCGGTAAAGCCATTTAGTCGTGAAAACGTACCAGATAGAGAGACAGTTACTTTCTAATTTATAACATTAGTATGAATATAAAATTTTAGTGTCTTGTATGTTACTTAGGTACACGTTTTGTTCATATTGTCTAGAAGCACTGTTTACATTATCTTCAATTGCTGAAAAGGAAAAAAGAGTACTAATTGCAGACCTGATTTAATTCGATTTTATACTTTAGTTGTACAGTTTTTAAATCTATTATTGGTAAATGCAAACCCATTCGGAGTTCACACCTCTAATGGTTGGTAGTAAACATCTTTAAGCGTTAAGACCGCCCATTATCCTTACTTTTATTTGTTTTTTTCTTTAAATCTGTTGTGTCTAGCTTGTAAGGTATAATAAAGAATTTTCATTCATTCATCTTTTTTTACAGATTCTAGGACGAGATGTTAAGCAAATAGAAAATGACATCTGCAAGATGGACGTGTTCCCTGCCAATAGCCGGGCCTGTACTTCCATGGCGTTTGGGCCTATAGTGCCAAACACTAACATTGGAGGAGTAACCCTGAAACCATACATAGTGACCGTGTATCACACTGATACAGCCACACCATACTCAATCAACCACACAGTACTGAACATTACATTCAGTAATATTAAGTGGAAAAGTGAGTAACTTTTAAATCTATAGCAAATAGACTGTCAATCAATCTCTTTATAACCAATTTCAGAAAAGGAGGGGTATCTCAAAACATTGTTTTTATGGTTTCCAACCAAAATGGAACCCTCATGGTGCAACTTTATCCATCTGTTCATCTGTCACAGCTGATTATCTCAGGAACTACTGAACCTAACGGCTTGAAAAGAATAGTTATAAATAACTAGCTGTTGCCAGCGGCTTCGCACGCGTGGTTTGCCAATAAAAAGTAGCCTATGTGTTAATCCAGGTTATGATCTACATACATACCAAATTTAATCGCAATCGGTTCAGGCATTCCGGCGTGAAAGAGTAACAAACATCCATACATACAAACGTTCGCGTTTATAATATTAGTAGGATACTAACCTTTCTCTATTGCAAGTAAAATAATCAATAGTTTTTTATTAGGCTCAAGGTAGTTCAGCGTGCTATGGAGTGGGCTATGCTTGGTGTTTCTTTACGAGGTCGAATCAGGAATGAGGAGATTCCGAAGTGTGAAAAACTGCCGTTGTGGCAGAAATGTTTTCGAGTGGATACCACACACTGGAAAGCGCAGCGTAGGACGCCCCCCCCCCCCCCCCCTAGATGGAAAGACGACCTGATAAAGGTTCCTGGGAGCCGTTGGGCGCAGGCCGCACAAGATCCGTCGCTCTGGCAATCTATAAGGGAGGCCTATGTTAAACAGCGGACGTTTTATGGATGATATGATAAATAGTTTCTACAATATGACTGGCTGAAGTGTGTTTACCTATTAAGCCACGTTCGCCGTCACGTCGTGAACTCGCGGCGAACACGTTCACAAATCGCCTTGCGGGTATCACGCTCGCTATTCGGCAGTGTGATAAGGCCACTAGCTAAGACTAGAGGTGTGGTACTTATCTGGAGTATGCCGACTGATGCGTACAGTTAAGGGTCGACCAGTTCGAATCGCGCCACAAATTTAAAATCTTATTTCGGAGTTACTTTGTACAATAGACTCAGTTGGCAGCCCCATATAAGTCTAACCATTTCTCTTACCTGAAAACTGATATGCGTCTTTAAGAATTTGAGACATGCTGCTGATTTTGATCGTTGACGTAGTGTATACTATGCACTGGCTCAGTCCATCTTGGGATACTGCATGGAGGAGGTCTGGAGTGGTGCTTGCAAAACACATGCTTCAGCTGTAAAGGGCATGTAGCGACATCTACCGCTACATGGAAGAACGACTTCGACATCAAGCTAACCTACAGAGCGAGCGTCAATACGGAGACTAGGAGACAGCAACGACATCAAACGGCAATTGTAGGCAATATAATCCTAGATCGCGCAAGCAACATATTCTGAGAACTGAAAGATATATTCTCTCAACGAGACCCCGTCTTAGAGACGAGTCTTAGGACCCCGAGCCAAAGATCGCTCGCTAGGGAGATCTCCCCTTTTCAATAGCGGACAGTTATCTATCTTGTCGTCCGGCAAAATGGTGACCTTCGAACGTGCCAGCCGTCGCCCCTTTTCAATGGCAGACAGCTATTAACTTGTCGTCCGCCAAAGACACAACGCTCATTACTAAAAGTAATGACATTCAGCCCTTACAGATATCCTAGAAAAATGTTGTTTGAGAAATGCAAAGTACTACTTTCAGAATCTTTACGAATCACAAATGGTATCAAAAAAACCCAAATCTCGCTATGATAATAGCGACTACAATGAGACTAGAGTAATTAAAAATGTGTGCCTTCCTGTTAAATGCTGCACGGCTTTTGGCTATGACTGTACACCTGTTACGTCATTTTCGCGGACGACTATACAACACAGCGCAAGTGCGTCACACGTCGGAGACTGTACGAGTCAGCAAATAGTTTTAAGTATTTTAATATGTATGTTAGTCACTTTTATGTGGGCCGTCATCTTGTAATTTATTATTCTTAATTCTTGTTCTAGGTATGAGATTCCGTTTCCAAGACAAGTACAAAGATCTACAGAATCACTGTCGCCACATCAACATATCGAATGATGCGCCGATAGACGACCGCTCTGTGCTGTACTACGATTGCTACTGGCCCAAGACTGATGCTAAAGAAGGCCAGAGACATATACTGGATTTCGAGGCGTATGGTGACGGCGTGGTCAACAGGGGCCGGTATTACTTCAACGTACCTACTGCGGAGATGCTCAGTAAGTATACCTAGATCAGAGTAAAGTTATTGTTCACCAACTTGCACATTTAGACGACTGGTAAGCTCAGCGTTCGGCCGGTTTTAGTGCTCGACCGACCGTCGGCGCGTATGTCGGTCGCGCTTGTTATTTGTATGAAAATTCTACGCACTGCGTTCATCTACGCATTCATCTGATTATATTGCTACGCATTGCGTATTAGGACCTTCGATCAAGCGCATCCGCGTGAGTGCCGTCGGTCGAGCGACGCGCTATGGAAACATATTTACGCGTACACTGCTACACCGATCGGTAGACCGACGACCTTCGTGTACGTGCTTGTGACTGTCCAGTCCGGCCAGTTTGGTTGGTCAGGAGAGCACTGAACATTACAAACGGACGATCGGTTATGAGTATCGTCAGGACGATGGTACGCACCGACGATCAGTCGAGCACTAAAACCGGCCTTAGACGTAGGAAAGCTAACCTCATTAAGGTCGCCGGGAGCATCTGGGTGCAGGTCGTACCTGGGGGGGGCTTGTTCAAAACGTCGCGTCGGACGGAACCTTAGAAAATATTTCAAGGGCGCGGTTATAGCAGCTCGCACCGGGCGCATAAAAGGCTAATTACGGCACTGCCTCCAGCATAGATTTCTAGAGCGACAAGCTATTTTGTAAACTATAGTCTCTCTAGAAATCTATGTGAATCTCTAGAATCTATCTAGAGCTTTCTGGTCAATCCGAAATAGATTCAAAATCGAATCCGCCAAAAACAGGTTTCCAATCCTACAGAATCCGACGTGTTTAAATAGCCTCACTAAAATGAAATGAATGATGATGACCAACTTGCCCATTTGGTGTGTAAGTATGAGTTTAGGCGAAGAACAACTAGAATAGTTGTAAAGGTACCGCGCGCATGACCTAGCACATTCAAGATACTTAACATTTTAGAATCATACCAGAAATTACTAACCAGACGGGATTTGAACCAGCAACCTATTCCTTCATACAGAGACGCGAAAAATTTTTTAAAATTTGGAATACTTTTAAAAATTTAATATTTTCCTGTGTCGGATCAGATAAAATATTACCCTCCTGTGCAGTCGGGTCGGGTCGTCAACACAAAATAATTAAGTAGATACGTTTTATTTGAAAAAAAAATAAAACATTTATTTGACACGACACACTTACAAAATAAAAACACAAAAGAAAATGGTGACAAAGTTGTAATGTAGAATCTTGACTTCTGGCTCTAAGAAGTAGATAGGTGTAAATAGAAGTATATGAGACATAGAAGGACAAGAATGCCAAAAGTCAAAGGCTACAGGTTAATAAAAAAATACAGGAATATCTCCCTTTTCAAGGCGACGGGCTTAGAACCTGCAACCTTCTTTATAAGGAGACGCGTTACCGTTGTTTTTTAATTATAGAAATAGTTTAATTCACTTACGTGTCTGACTGAAGCCCAAAAGTCAAAGCACAAGATTTGTCAAAGGGCAATGGAGCGCAGCATTCTCGGCTTTAAACGTGTCGATCGAGTGCGTAACACCATGCTGAGCTCACTTACCGGCATTGCAGATGTAGGGAAGAGTTCGGCTGGGCTTAAGTGGGAATGGGCGGGCCACGTTGCCCGAATGCACTCCGAGAAATGGGCCCATATTGCAACATCATGGACGCCTGAAGACGGAAGGCGACGTCGGGGTCGACCGAGAAAGCGTTGGCGGGACGATTTCGACACCTTCCAAAGAGGATGGTGGGAAATAGCGACAGATAGAGATGCTTGGAGGGACTTGGGGGAGACCTTTGCCCAGTAGTGGGACGAGATAGGTTAGGGTAAAAAAACGTGTTGGATAAAACATTCTAAAAATGACTCTCCTTCGCAGTCGGGTTAACACAAAATAACTATGTTACATATATTTCTCCCTTTTCAAGGTCCGGTGGTGAAAGAAGAGGAATGGAAGCCGTTTATCTACATCGAGATATTTCCGAACAAGATGCGGCTGCACATTCTGCCGCCGCCGGCGCCGCTCAAAATAAACGCGTACAAAATCACAGTTATGAAGGAGTGCGGGGACTATGGCTGCGAAGTCGAGTCTATGTAAGTTATTATTATAATTTAAGGAAATCTTATTGGTTTGATGGGACAAGTTAAAGACACATATTACTTAACTACCTAAACGTGGTCTCAGACTATGGGCCTCTTATGAAAGCTGAGGGTCGTTCAGCGTGCTATGATGAGGGCTATGCTTGGTGTGTATAGACATAGCCAATCATTTATTTGCCAAATAGCATACATAATACAAAGTAAAAAAAATATTGAAAAATCAACATAAAAATAACCACTATACAGTACCTACATGCAAAACAGACATAAACAAACTATATAATATAACTATTAACATTAAACATGAGGTAGGTATGTTGTGTGGTATAGCAGCAAAAGGGCCTCGACTCAGCATTATGTCAACTGGGTTAGCAGTTGACGCTGTTATTCTGCCGAGACCGCTTAATCACCCACTAGACTCTGTGAGAACAAAATTATAATAATTAAGTGATGTCAATAATGAAATATGTGATGTGTATCATAAATAAAAATAGAATAATGTCAGTGATATACAAATTACAAAAATTGCATTAAAAATAAAAAAATAAAATGATTATAATTGAATTATAACAATAAAGAAAAATACCCTAACTAGAAGGCAAAGAGGGCGTTCGCACCAGGCAACCTAGTTTTCTGCCAATCTATCACCACTCTTGAAATTATCTATCTATTATTATCTTTTGAATTTCTCTACGAAATCGAATCAGAAATAGGGAGCTTCGTAGATAAACCAAAGCCGCTGACATTTTGCTGTGTCACAGCAAGACGCTGCCGACTGCAAGTGCAGCTGCCGCGGCGTTTGGAACGTCTGTTATAGAAATACATGCACACCAGTAGTGCCGCTGCCACCGACTGCGGGCAACGGCACTTGCAGTTGTCTTCCGCTGGAACCTGTGTGGGTTGAGCACGGAAGACGGAACTATTTTATTGCATACTAGTGGACCCGCCGAACTTCGTATCGCCTTGACATGCATGTAACGCGGGCTGTCAATATACGTCACCCTGGTAGAATTGTCAATTGTTGTCCCCGGCCATCATTATGTATGAGAAAATGAATGACTTCCACAAATAATTCAATACCAAAATTAGCCAAATCACTCCACATGTTCTCGAGTTTTAGCGAGACTAACGAACAGCAATTCATTTTTATATATATAGACAATATCTCGGGATAACTCCGACCGAAGCATCTGTTTCAAACGATAATTATTTTTTTTACATCCCACAGTTAATCGTCTAGAACATGGTAGCTGGACAAAATTATTTTATGGGTTCACATGATCGCTACAGCCATAATAACATATACTGAATCATTTTTTTTGCGTTATGTGGTAAAATAAAAAAACTTAGTACGAAATAAAAATTTATTGAAAATAGAAGTCTAGAAGAATACATATTAACGAAATAATTTAAATTATATATCTACACAATTTAAAAAACTTAACTTAAATTACTTAACATAACATAACATATCATCACGCCTTATTCCCCGAAGGGGTGGCAGAGGTGTATTACTACACCCACTTTAAATTACTTAACTATAATAATATCTACTATTATAATAAATTACAAATAGAAATCGTCAGATGATTCATCATCGCTGTCACAGTTAGACGAATCAGGTACCACATAATCGTTCTCCTCACATAAAGTAACTTCACGTGGTACTTGATGTGTAGTAGGTATAGAAGGCGGAACTATCAAGCTTAGCACTTCTGCGGGCAATTTTTCAGGTCTTTTCTTAGGAATTTCCCTAAGCGAGTTGATTACAGGATCAGATGTTATCAGCAGCATATATAATAAATCTGTATTCGTGGCAATACGTGACTGTTTTCTGCTATGATGCTCTCGGAATCTACGACAGTCTTTGTTACGGGCTTCTTGAGCCTCCTCCGATAGCTGTCCGATTGGAACAATACAGCTTTGGATGACTTCTGTACTGTGTAATAAGATTTTATGCACAGTAACAGGCATATTATACCACGGATACAGACTAAGGTAAAGAGATCGAGTCTCAGAGCAAACTTTTTCAAATTCTATGCAATTAATATCATACCCAGAAGATAATGTTCGAAGTAATATACACATTTTTTTAATTAAATTAACATCCAATCCTGTAATCTCACCGCTTAGTTCCGGATTCATAAAAAACCTACGTGCAGTGTTACCATCATTTGTGTTACCATAACCCGGTTTTGGTTTGTCTACAATAAGCCCCATCTGAGTTTTAAAATCTAACTTAATTTTCTCTGAACGTAACTTTACACTAATTTTATCGTCAGCGCCCCTAGCTTGCCACTTTTTTATATCCAAACGATAACTAATATGTAGTAAACACTCAAAACAACGTATCCATGCATGTAAAGTAGACAAACCAAAACCGTAATGTTCTTTATTAACGACTACGTCTTTTAAATCACCATTCATCATTGTCGGGGTAGCACCACATATATAACATTTTTGAGGGGAGCGTGTGTCAGTCAAAGCGTTACATACTTTTCCGTCTGTCATAGTCAGTAAGAGGTCATGTTTTATAGTAATTTCATATTCTTCAACATTACAAATAGTTGGAAGAAGCTGAGATATTTCTTCCAAGACTTTGTTGGTTTCGGCTTTGGTGAATTCATTAGTTTCCTTTGAAAAAATAAATTTGATTGGTCGGCAATAGAGAGTTGACGAAGGCCGTGGATTTTGCCATATAATATGTTGGCCGTCACATAATTTCAAAGGAACTAATGAAAACATGAACAGGAATTCATCAGTAGCATTAGCATCTTCGAACCTTTGCTTATAGGTACTGTGGCCTGAACTGCCGTCACAGCCCCATTTGCTAATTAATGTAAGGGATGAATTAGAAGACACAACATTTCTTATAACATCACTTTGCGCTTCAATTAAACGATCAGCAGTTTTGTTTAAAATGCCTTGTAGATTAATTTCAGCGCGCGTTTCCGTCACAGAAATATACTCATCTAAAGGATAACACATTTTTTTAGACTTAACTACACTATGATAAGATGGAAATATCTGATGTCCCGCCTTCAATGACACCTTACGCGTCTGTTTGTAACTATGGCTGGTACACTTAGCATCAACATAATGAGCTAAAGCTTCATCACTGCTCAATTGACGACCACCACACGCAACATTGGTTGTTTTAGCTTTTGGAGAGTTGTCAGATATTTTATGAATTGAACTAGCTACATTTCTTCGACCAGATACTCGATTGGCTACTTCAGCGGCTATGGTTAACTCACTAGCACTTCGCGATTGCACTAAATCTTCAACCCTCCGTTTTTTGGTTTTGAATGACGATTCGTCAAATTCTTTTCTGGGTCTGCCTGTAGTCCGACTTGGTCCAGATGACGAAGACGCAGACGGGCGATGTACTTGAACTTCAAATTGTATTTCATTACCCTCTAACCAATCCTTATTGTTATTCAAAAACCTATTGAGGGTATTTTTCGATGCGGACCACTTTTCAGCAAATTTTGAAGAAATACTTGAAATTTTCGTACAAATATTCTTCTTTGAATCAAGAGTGACATCTGAACTGTTAATTTTGTTCAATACAAACTCTGTGAGCTTTGAATTACGGTCCTCTTTCTTGTGTTTACGCCATTCTTCAAAGAAATCGATTTTTGAAATCGAAATCACAACTTCTGAAAAAAATAATTAAAAAAAATGGGGTGAGTTGGGGTGGCAAAACTATATATCATTTTAAAGTTAAATATTGTGGCTATTACATACGTAAATAACGGCCTGGATATATTTGGATAAAAAAAGTTACACTCGATGAAAGTTACTAAATAGAAAAATTTACACGATATAAATGTCCATTTCTATAAAGCCTATAAACATCAACGTCAACAAGTTAAATGATCCCAATTTATGAAGAAATTTAAAGTACATACCTTCAAGTAGAAAATCCATAACACTCACAATAATATAAATAGCACAAGTGGTCATAAGATGTTGTCGTAAGCACTGCAAACTATCAACTGATTTATTTGCATAAATGCATTTTCCTTATTACCTCACTTTCCAGTACTATGGCGGTGTGCTACAAAGGGTAAGGCACGTGTTATACCTGGAATTCTGAGTTTTGAGGTGTGGTTAATGAGACAGGATTATGATTTAATCGATTCTAGGAATCGACTTTTGTCCAGCTGGCTAGTTCTAGGTAATTCACTGTGCATCCTCTTTGATGATATTTGCAGCACGCATTCTGTCAATTCTATGTCAAACGTCATAAGGTTACATTATAAAAGCGCTAAGGTTAGATTATAAATAATTTTATATGGTGGTTAAGTATTCTTAAATTTTCTAATTTTCTCTTTCATAAGAACCTTCTCCTGATAATAAAAAATACAACAAAAAAGAATTAGCGAAATCGGTCCAGCCGTTCACGCGTGATGGCGTGACCAAGGGAAATAGGGATTCATTTTTATATACAGAGATAAATTATTGCGTCTTGTTTGTTACGTTGAACGCAGCAGCAACCGCTACATGAAAAGCAATTCTCCAACCGCACATTAAAATATAATTTATCTCCATCGTGATGTATGAAACATCCTTGTTTATTGCGTGAAGTGTTTCTGTTAACTCATTAGGATGTCACTTGTGCAACGCACATACAAAATCAAATCAAATAATTTATTTTCACAGAAGTATAACATACAGCTTGGCAAAAAAGAGTAGAAAATCCGGAGGGCGCCACTGTGCTGCTCTTATGGCAACCCGCTGTGACCGTATAGCGTACGCGTACCAACCTATAGTCTTGATATTTTTGTTACTATTTTTTTGTACATATAGTTTATTTATTAAAATCAGTAAATATCATTTAATTAAACAATAATTTATTACCTAAAAATAAATATATTATGCTAGTAGGTAATACTGTGTTTTTAAAATTTTCTCTCTATTTTTTTCTAGGATTAAAATAAGACGCAGATACAATGTTATTGTAATTAATCTAATATATTTTCCTCCAAATATTCCACCCCCTCCATTTCATCCGAGTCTTGGCTAGAGTTAGCCGCATATTCGTCTAAATCGTTCTCCGATTCAGAGGAACTACTATCGTCTTCGAGGTTTATTATAATTCGCTCCATGTCTTCGTACATAGTTAGTTCCCGCTCGTAATAATCTTTTTCTATTTTGATTACATGCTGGCATGAATTCTTCCAATCTTCCTCCGTAATTGATTGGAATGCGCGCTCAGCTGCTTCCTATAAAGACGAAACATTTTAATTAAACCTTTATCAACATTAAAAGTAAAACATCAATATAATCTCTCTCAATATCATACTTTAATAAGCCAAACTGTACCTTTATGTCGATCGAGCCTACATTTTGGGCTGCAATTTTATGTTTCGCTATTCCCCAAATCAGCTCAATAGGATTCAGATCACAGTGGTAAGGTGGAAGTCTTACCACTGTATGTCCATGTTCTCCTAACAGCTCGTCTATTTCAAATTTCGGCTCGGGCTTGTGCCGTTTGACCAGCATCAACAGCTGTGGCTTTTTCAACGACACATCAAATGGAATTCCATTTTTGAATAACCATTCCTTTATATCGGCTACTTTAGTAGCAGAGGTAGGCGCTTTGTTCAATACCACGGAATGATACGGCGCATTATCCATTACCACAATAGATGCAGGTGGTAAATTTGGAATCAACCTATCTTCAACCCATTTTTGAAAATTGGTTTTATTCATTTCCGAATGGTAGTCTGCATTTTTATTTGTTCCAGTAAATATGAGCAAAGCATTAGGAATAAACCCTTTTTCACTGCCAGCATGAACAATAATATAGCGTTTACCCTTTGAAACATTCTGCTTTACTCCACTTACATCAATCGACTGCCAGCACTTTTTTAATTTATACGATTGGTGAACGTAGCTTTCATCGAGGTAAACTATGGGCTTTCTAAGCTCTTCGGGCAAATTTCTATTGCTGATAATTTTATTTAAATACGCTGCCCGTTTCGCTGCTATATTCGGCCGTTCAATTAATGCACTTCTTTCTGACTGACATCTTTTATATTTGAATCCTAGGGCGATAAGTATTTTCCGTAAATGCTCACGGCTTCCGTCATATCCCAAATCTTCTCTTACTACTGGCAGTAAGTTTCGTAAGGTTGGTACCTGAAAATAAAATAACTATGTAAAAATTTTAAATTTGAAAGTTGCAGTGACGTGTCAAACGAATGAACACTGCTAGTACGTATTATTTATTCAGTTAAATTTTAATACCAATAATAATAATGATAAATGTACCTGTTTTCTCACAGTGTAAAAAAATTGAACTTTTTGTCTGATGGCACATAAGTCAAAGTTATCCAACTGTTTTTTAGGACGACCTTTTCTATTTTTTCCGGGTGTAGAAAATACGCCTTTGTTTCGATCTCCTTCCAGCACGACTCTTCTTACAGTGCTTACTGATTTATCTGAGGTGAATAAATAAATATACAAACAAAATATTAATAAAAATACATTTTTGGTAAATTTCTAATTGTAATGATTTTCATTCACACACAATAAAGTTATGTAGAAATCGAATTTAAATTTAGGTACATATTGCAAAGTACGCCACTCAAGTATCAACACTGATCTGTCGCACTATACCAAAGTAATGTTAGACAAAATGTAAACATAACCTATGTGCTCGATGATTATTGTTCAAAATTCCACTTATTTCGTATGCAAGCTATTCAAAACAGAATAGCATTCATCAATTTACACTTAATTCATCTAAAAACAACAATACAAACAGTTACATACCTGTCATATCAGCGGTTCTTTGGTAAACATCGTTGAGATCGGTAAGAATGGTTTTGGCCTCTTTTTCTGCCAAACATCGCCTATAAACCTTATAAATAATTTGTCTGCCAGCACTTCGGATGGTTTTATTCATTTTTAAGTTAGTTTTATCACGCTTTTATGGCACAAATTATAAATTGTATAAACTTCCGAACTTTGTTTACTTCAAACAATTCAAACGTCATCATTTTTTAAATGTTGCCAGCAAACAAAAAAATTAGTTCCGTTTCTACTCATTTTTGCCAAACTATACATGCTTATTCACAGGACAGTATGTGAACATTAAATGATCACTATCTCCCACCTTCGGTATAAACCTGTATTGTGGGAAGGTAGTCTCTTTCGTCCGTTTCTTTATAGTGGGTACTTATGAGTATTAAACAAAGTATAATGTTTTTTATTCAAAATACGTGTTGTGTTGTGTAAAAATCTGTGTGTGTGTGCCTTCTAAACTAATTAAAAAAGAAAACCATCTCTTGGCGATAGGCTCTATAGGCGCGACAAACGGAGTGCGTTTGTCGCAGCGATTGCGCGGCAACAACCGCGCGCTTTACTGGTAATTAGTGTTATCGATAGGTGGTCGGCGCATCACTATCGGCTCCTGCAAGGGCTGCAAGAGCGAGCGAGATAGCAATATCATGGTCGCTTGTCCCACGTTATATGGCCCCGTCTGCCAGGAGCGTTGGCGTCTAGTATGTTTTCCGAAGATATTAATTCCATGAATGTTTACCTCAGGACTAAGTTTCTGCGGAACAGAACTGAAGATGTAACCTACGATTATCCCTACGTGGGTAAGAATGGACCACACTACTTCACTGTCACTCCGATGCATAGAATGTGTAAGGAAGAAAACAAGTGCAGTACTGTGGAGAGCTCGAGGATTATAATCAGTAAGTGTTTTGAAATATTATTTGTTACGACCTAGGGGATAAATAGACTTCCGTGGCGCAGTGGGCAAATAGCCGACTGAAACGCAGGAGGTTGCGGGTTCGATTCCCACTGCGGAACAAATGTTTGCATGACATACAGATATTTGTATAAGGTCGAAGGTTCTATCAGTTATCTGGTTCTCATAGTACAAGCTTTGCTTAGTTTGGGGCTAGATGGCGCTGTTTGGAATGTCCAGCATTATAATTTAAGTGTATTTAATAAGCCTTAGATGCTAATTTAATTAAAACTTTATACTTTGTTTTTGATGAAACAAAATCTATTTTTTTTACAACATTCCCATTACAACACTAGAAAACCAAGGTTTTAAAGAGTTCCATGTTCAACGACCTGATAAAAGTAGCTGGGAGCCATTGGGTGCAGGCCGCACAAGATCGCTCATTCTGGAAATCTATGGCGGCCTATGTTCAGCAGTGAATAATCTATGACTGAATGATTCTTCATACCTCAGTTCTCTTCTGCAGCTAAAAATATCTTACTAGAGGATTTTCAGAGGCAAATCCTTACTAAACATGTCAAAATAAAAGACGACCTCTGTGGCGCAGTAGGCGAATAGCCAGCTGAGCCGCAGGAGGTAGCGGGTTCGATCCCCGTTTGTATGATTTACAGATATTTGTTCCTGGTTTGGGTATTTTATATATATTATAAGTATGTACATATTTACAAAAAAAAAGTATATAAGTATTCTATCAGTTATCTGGTTCCCATAGTAGAAGCTTTGCTTAGTTGGGGGGGGGGGGGGGGGGGGGGGTAGATGGTGCTGTGTGAAATGTTATTATTTATTGATCGAGCGAAGCGAGATCTCCAAATCAACTAGGGCAAATCGGCGTTGTATGTATGAATGTATGTTTGTTTGTCCGAGGATAACTTTCGAATCGTTGATCCGATCATCGTCAAATTTAGTATGTAGGTAGTGATGGCACAATCCTGGTGTGACTCAATGAGCTAAAAAAGTGGGGGGGGTGTTGAGATATTAGGGTTCAACAGGGGTAAAAAAAAAAAGAGACTATCCGGTAATGAAAGGCCTTTATCAATACATTTCGACCTTATTTTTATTTTTAATTTAAATCTTGTAGTTTTTAAGTTATTATATTAGCCATAATAAAAAAACTGAACTTTGGCAAAATTCATAGGGTACACCAGTGACCCCAGAGTGCTGAAATTTGGTATGCGTGTAGCTTTAGTGTCAAAAATATAGGGAAAAGTCTGAAATCCAGAATAACTGCAATTTGTACCCCAAAAAACCTGTAGTACCTGTAATTTGATTGAAACTGTAGTTCAAGTTAAGTAAGATAGTCAATGATTATACATAATATTTTTTTTTGTTTTTATGGGATACTCGCTAGATCTCAGTTCGGGGCGAACCACTATAGTTTACTTATTATTGAATGAATTTGCAGAAAGTATGTCCCAGACAATGAACATCTGCATCGCTAGTGTGAGCGCCCTTATATGCGCCACTCTGTTCGCGTACTACGTCGCCCTACGTTACATCAGACGACGCTGGTGCAAGGATTATAAACGTGCAGGTACTATTCACACATATTATTGTACATAATAGTGCATAGAAACTTGTATTTAAATTTTTTTTTTATAATTATTCTAATATTACTGTTACGAGCTGATGGTTCAGGATAAAATAATGAAAATCAATCTAAGCAAAATAACACCTTTATTCAAGAGTAAAATGATAAATACAGGATCTTAATCACAAGGATTCACAACACAGCTGCACAATAAACCACTTAAAGTTACCGAAATGTTCGCACGTATAGCCAAATTCAGACTGACTGCGGACGTCTCTACGCACTATTTATACCGCGCACAGTAGGCACATAACTCGCGAACGTTCTCGATGGTTCCAATGGTAACTAGAAGAGTGTAAGTATTTCGACCGACTACTATTTCTTATTCTGTGCAACTGTAGGTATATTCCACACCAAGTATTACCTATTCTGTGACACAGTATGTATAACTTCGAGAAGCCGATTATTACTTATTCTGTAACAGCCTCGGCGTAACAGTATGTACAGGATTTTAAGCCAGACCTTCTCTTCAATCAAATTGTTTGAGCAACAAATATTCAAACACATTTTCAAATGATCTGCCCAATTTTAAACTATACCATGTCGGGCGCCAAATTGAAAATGGCGCCCAACACTATACAGTTTAAAACATACCTTGATACGACAAAAAGTTAACAACTGTTTAACGTGTGTTTAAAAACTTACTTAACCAATTTTTGTATAGGGTTATTTTAGAGACGCGCTAAACAATGTTTATTTTTTTTGTGGGAAGACCTATATTTTGTGATTATTTAATTAATCCATATGTATCATTTTTCTTCCAGCAAGCGAAATACCACAACCGACGAAAGTCCTCGTCATATACTCTCCCGCGAACCGACTGCACGCCGAATGCGTCACTTCATTCGTCACCTACCTGCGTGCTAAATGCGGGTTCGACATATTGTACGACGGCGATATATCCAACACGACACACTGCGACCCCTACATATGGGCGGAGGAGGCGTTCCGGCTCGCCTCACACGTCATGTACGTAGTCGGACCCGCGGAGATTAACAACCAGTACAGCATCTACGACAAACCCATCATAACCGCGCACAAGGACGTAGATCTACTCCTTCTATCCTTTATTAGAGAAAACCGCGTATCTAGAAACCCGAAGGAGCTATTGAACGTATTCTTCGAACACTCCAACGGACAGATTCCGATCGAAACCAGACACGACAAAGTGTTTTTCTTGCTGAAGGACTGGCAGAAGTTAATATCGTATCTGTCGAAGAATTTGCTACCGAAACCGCAGTTAATGAAGACGGAGGAAGGAAAAACGTTTTTGGATCAATTGACGCGGGCCAAGGAAATGTTGAGTGTTAAACCTGACGACGTTATCGTAAAGTGCGAGAAATTAAACGTATCCGACAAAAAGATATTGCTGTAAGCCGGTTTTCTGAAATAACGATTTGATAGATGTTGAATTAGTTATGGGATTCAATGGTTATGTGGACACGACATTGGGTTTACCCAAGCTGTGTGTCGGATACGACAATTTGTGCATTCACATAGGTTTCTGTCGTGTCTATTGAAGCATTAATCCGTACGTATTTTAGTGTCTAATGTTCAAGTATATTTCAGCGTTATAGCATACTTCGCTCAAAATTATATTGGCTAAGTATGCAACAAAAAAAAATCATTGAAAACAAACAAAATATTTTTGTGGTTATTTATAATTGTTGTATCTTTTTCCCAGTCTTTGCATATCGCTGTTACTTTATAGATGTGTGTTTAGATCTTATTTTATATTATATTAGATTTATTACTACTTGCTATAATCAAGGATTTTCTACCTTTGAGCTAAGCGCGTGTTCGCCTTTCTTGGTGCAATGGCCGCGGTCCACCACTCTGCCGTTTCCTGGCAGTCGTACTTCGTAGGTGGACGGGAAAGTAATGTTATATTTTTACAGTACTACGATTTATGTTAGACGTCTCAGAAAATGTAGTCTATCATCGAAAATATGCCATATATCGGGATCTATATCTTCCAATACTGGAGCCGTCACGAGCTGTTGGATTTTGTAGTATAATTATAATATTTGTTCGCTACGCTCTATACTACACGAAAATACCATAATTTTATCTTCAGGTCGACTGACTTGTAAATTTGTTTCACATAGCTACATAGGACATTTTTCTTATATTAACTCGTAGATACACATATATACACACTAATAATAGAATGGCCATTTTTTTTGCTTACTCGTTAAAATAAGTCCTCTTAGCAGTACAAAAAGGAAAACGAAACGTATTTTAACTTTCATGTACAATCATTTTCGGAGGGTCTGAATCCAACCCTGGTCACGAGTTAACCTAAATCGTAGTACTTTACCTGTCTGCAACTTTACTAACCTTTCCTTTCAATTTTTCAATTAACTTTTGTAATATCGTTTGGGGAAAGATAATTGATATGAAACTATAAATTTACTACTCATATTGAAGTGTGTTGTAAATTTCAAAGATTTTCCTGTTGCGTAAGCCATAGATACTACCCGTGCGTCTTAAAGTTCTTTCGTATTTCTAAAACAAGCTCGATGTATTGTGTATGGGTCGGCACAAAAATGTAATTGTTATTATTAGTTGACCTAAAATTTCTAAATCGACTCGAATTGTACTTGTACATCTGTAAGGATCCACACACCGTCCGGCGCCGCTTCCGTTACGGTTGACAACCGCGCGGTTCGAAACCTGGGGGGGGGGGGGTCCCATCTACATAGTTCACCTGGCTATTCATTTGATTTGGAACGCTTCAAACTTTAAACCCCCCCCCCCCCCCCCCCCCCCCCCTCAAATGATGGAGGAGAGTGGCGCCACATTAAGTTTCTGCCCCGGTTATGAAAAATTATAGATCCAGAACTGATCGTTGTATTGTCTCACGTTTTTAAGACAAAACGGGTCTTTTTGAGTCTCGTGACCACGGCCGATGTAACTTGGCCGAAACGTTGAGGTTAGTCAAAATTATAATTTTGATATAAATATGTGCGCGAAAAGACCCGTTTTGTCTTAAAAAAAAGAGTATAGATCGCGAAAATTTAAAAAGTTCTGTTGTATTGTCTCATAAAGATACATACAGAATTGTGTAGCCGTAGCCGAGGTAACCGCACCGCGCCCTCCGCACATAACCGCGTTCGGTGTGTAATATAATTTTCTTTTAGACGTTGAATAAGGCTTTTTCATTAAAAATTCGACTAATGCACGATCAAATAAATTCAAAACTTGTCTACTGTAGTGTAATTGTAATGCCTGTTTAAATGGGTTATTGTTGGATACTTGTGTAAGGAATAGATTATCTCGTCGCTGTTCTGACTAAGGTGTCGTACCCGACATTTTGGCGTAACTGACATTTGTAATGTTACTTTTATCTACTTTTGAAGACGAACCGATCTGTCTAATCGGCGTATCTGTATCTTCTACCTATGTCTAGATGTATGTTTGACGTATCTACATATATTAAAATAAGTCGTAAAATAAATCATTCGAAGTGTCCTAAGTACATTCGACTTTTAGTAATATTTTCTAAATTGTCGGTTACGTCAATTGGTTAGAAAACCGACGATCTGTTCTGTGTTTATTTTGTCGTGGGTCGTGCTTTAAACAAATAATTGTTGTTGATCTCATTGGAATTCTAAACTTGTTAAAGTGTGTTCTATCGTTATACAGGACCTTCAATTATTAAGCTCAATATTATATACCTTGTGATGTATTTTTATAAATAAAGTCGTATGTACGTATTAAACATTTTAAGTTTTTTTTTATTTATCTAATACTTTCACACAAAACAGAATAGGAGGACTTAATTCTAATAGTATTGTTTACCAGTCATCCTGGTCGTGCTAAAAGAAGGTAAGGCGTGACACAGGAAAAAAAAATATTTCAAAGCTACAAAAAAATACAGACATACAGAAATACAGACCCTAAATAACGAAATAAGAAAATAATAAAAAATGCCTAACAACTTTTACTAGTTGCTAGAAGTGGTCAGAATTCTACCCTAATTCTTAATACATTTTTTTTAACTTAGTTTTAGCATTTGCCCCTCTTCCAAATAAACTGTAACTATACTAAAAGTCATACTACTCCGTGCGCGCAATATGTTAAAAGGGGTACAATACAAATGTCACACTCATCCTAAAAGGGGTACAATACAAATGTCACACTCATTCTACAAGGGCGTTATGCTAGAATGTCCTTCTGATACGGATCGGTCCGTGCGCGCAATATGTTAAAAGGGGTACAATACAAATGTCACACTCATCCTAAAAGGGGTACAATACAAATGTCACACTCATTCTACAAGGGCGTTATGCTAGAATGTCCTTCTGATACGGATCGGTCCGTGCGCGCAATATGTTAAAAGGGGTACATTACAAATGTGACACTCATCCTACAAGGGCGTTATGCTAGATTGTCCTGATACGGATCGCTCCGTGCGCGCAATATGTTATAAGGGGTACATTACAAATGTCACACTCATCCTACGAGGGCGTTATGCGAGATTGTCCTGATACGGATCGCTCCGTGCTCGCAATATGAAAGGGATACAAAGTTTTCTCTTCACGTATCACACTAATATTACAAATGCGAAAGTTTGGTTGTTTGTTTGCTACTCAATCAGTATCTGTAGATCATGCAAACTTTTATTCATGATCAAGAAACCGCAACCTCCTGCGTCTCAGCTGGCTATTAACCCACAGTGTACTGGATATTGCATAGTGTAAAGCAGGTCTAAGAGATCCTTGGATGTTCAGTTCATCATGAAGTTTAAAGTCGTGAGCCTACAAAATTAAATATAAGCAGTGCCGCCTTTACCATAACGGCACACGGGGCCCGTGCCCAGGGTCCCCCATCCTCAAGGGGCCCCGAAGTACCGACAATTTCTCACACAAGTTCATATCATTCAAAAAATTTATCGAGCACAGTAACATCGCCACCGTCTAATTTTTTTTGTCGGGTTGTAACTACTAATTAATATTTCAGAACGCATCCTAATTTACTAAGTACACCATCTAGCGATCACTCAAGCAAACCACTCCGACTCCAAAGTCAAGCTGCACGAGGCCTAAAATAGATGTTGATATTCTAGTCTATGGTTGGGGGAATTTATTTATTTTTATTTTATTTAATAATACTTAGATTCAGTTACATTGCCGTATATCATACATTTATTAACATAATACTGAATTTAAACCAAATCGAATCTACATTATGTAATACTAAACTTTTATAAATTTGACGCGGCAAAGTAGCCCGCCAGTTAACTTTGATATACCTATTTTAACTAAATTTTTACAATAAAAAAATATAAAAAATGGTTTACAACAAAAAAAAAATCCCCGGAATCCCCAGATGATGATAAAATGTTGGTATAATTAGCTTTCTTTGCTTTCTAAAAGGGCCCCCAATTCTTGTGTGCCCAAGGGCCCAGCATAGTTTAAGATGGCCTTGAATATAGGTAAGGGTAGTATAAATAAGATCAGAAAACGTATGTATCATTGGTTTATTATCACGACAGGTAGACGACTAACAAAGATTACAAAGCACACGTCTGTGTAAGGGCCGATTTATACTTTGACAACACGACACGACACGACGCGTCAGATAAATATAAATCCTTTACAAACATACCAACTCAAAGTTATAAACAAACACACATTTGGAATGTTGTATCGAATACAACTGTCTTTTACGAAATGACAAATACTGAGCAAATGTTATGGAAGTCAATTGCAAAATATAGTTGGACTAAAAACTTTTTTTTTTGTTAAATGCAAAAGTTAATATAAAAATCTATTACAAAATAAAATAAGTCGTAAAGCTAGCTTTAGAGTCAGCATTAGGACGATTATTAAATCGATATCTTTTAACCAATAAATCTGTAATTAGCAGTTTTACACAGTATGGATAAGAACTAGATTTTAATATAGCTATAGGTACATCATTATTAGTTCTTTACCTAAACAAAATTTACCTGATAATCTGAAAATTTAATTAAAAAATTACAAAATTTTACTTTACATTGCTAGGAGTGTCTTAAGAAATAGCAACTTTATCTAAAAACTTATAAAAAAATGTTTTTAGTAAATGGATGCTTACCGAGACAAATGGACACTGCGTCATCATTGACTGACTAAAGTTAAAGTACCCATCAAACGATGTGTGTAACTTTAAGCCGATGGAGTACAGTATTTACAAGGGCCGGCATACTTTGGGGCTTCATTTTGAAAATAGTTGCGCTCAAATTTTTTTATGTGTCGTTTAAATTCTATAAGTAGGTAAATATTGTTTTTTCTATAAGTGTAAAAGGGTCCATGTATTTTTAAGAATGTAATATTCTGAGAGCAAAGGGAATACAAAACTACAAAACAAATAATTGTATTCGACCAAAATTAACAATAGGCCTTCTTATAAATAGCCATATTTTTATACATAGTTTTTGTTTAGCCATTCTACATAAATTCACAAATAACATTAATATAAACTAGTGACTAAATTATTATTGTATTTGAAATTATGCTAAAAATTACTTGTATACCTACCTCCGTTCAGTTTTTAGATTCTCTGAGGCTGGGCATGAAAATCATTGAGTTATCTAGTAAGGCCAAGAGAGTGAAGCGAGATAACCCTTAAACGCACAAGCAATGAGAGGTTTCCACATCTATAGACCAAATGATTCCATATTTTTGACGTTAAATTCGTATTACTCGTCAAGAATCACGCCAATAATTATTTGTATTGTTGTGGTGCCTGACCGATTAATGTTGCCACATCTCCACCGCTAGTACTGATAGAGCACAATTTTAATAAAATAATGATCTCATTACAGTTCACCTTATCCAGTATTTTATCTTTATTTTGACACTTGGTCAGAATGTAACAATTTAAAAACAAAAATAGGTTTATCAAAACATAACAAATAAAACTGTCAATACAGCCTAGCCTTATCCACCCACTAATAATATTAACCCGCCAACGCCTTCGCAAACGTGGTAAAAAAAATGTGTATGATTCTTCTGCTCCTAAACGGCTTGATCGATTTTGATATATTTTTTTGTTCTTTTCTTGTAACCTGGATGGTTCTTCTTAGCTATAGTCAGTGGCGTAGCGTAGTAGGGTCGGCACCTTTAGGGGCGGCAAAATTTAACAATAAATAATAATATATTACAAATATTTGAATCATTACATATTTTTGTGACATAAGCAATGCCAGCTGTGAGAGAAATTTATCAAAATAGAAATTGATCAAAAACTATTTATGATCAACAATGAGTCTCTTGCTCAATAGCAAATACGTTAATTTGCTCTTAAAAAAAGTCCATTAAAGATTTAGTTAAAGACAGAAGTTATAAAGATATATTATATTATAAGTTATATTTATAGTCTAATAGATTGAAATATCTAAATAAGAGGGTGGCAAAAGTTTTCTTCCGCCCTGGGCGGCAGATACCCACGCTACGCCACTGGCTATAGTCCATAAAATTTGGTCAGAAAATAAAAAAAATAACGAAATCTCGACCACAGCGCCACCTACCGGGTCCAACTATATTTAAGAACCATCTAGGCGATTCTAGATAATTTTTTTTATATCAAAATCGTTTAAGCCGTTTAGGAGAAGAATTACGAACGAACGCACACTGGAATTTTATTTATAAAGATATAGTTAAGATAAATTCGTATTATCCTTCGAATAATATTGTAGGCAATACTTTAAAGGCGTTAGTTATCACGTGGGCCATTAGTTTGCGCTATCTTCAAATTAAATTTAAAAAAAACCTATGTTTGTACTACGCACGTAAAAGAAGTTATACTTCTGTGGCATGAATAAATAGTAACTATTAAGTGCACTACTTGGATAACTTCAGATCTGATAAACAACTTCATAGCGTTACATACTTCCGTATAACACGCTGAAAATACTCTGAATCTGTTTCTACTAACGCACCAAAACTATATAACAAAAAAAATATTGTGATACATACAGTTTTGTCATTATCAATAATTTGAAACGTGAACTATTCTTAGGATAACTCGAATTTATTAGTGACGTGGTTAAACTACTAGTAAAACTGAGATAAACATTACAGTAATTAACCTTCCTATAACTTAAGACAGCAATAAGATTACATATTGTTACCTACCGCCAATATTACTACAACATATTTTGTATTTGTACTCTAACACGAGCCAGAGTCGAGGCGGCGGCGCGTCGCGGGCGCACAAGCGGTGCGCCTCATCTACATTTTCTTTAGGCTTAATTGGCAGTGCGCTCATATACCTACTAGTCTCGGCACGGGCGAGTTTGAGGCGGCGCGGAGTCGAGGTGGGGAAGCGGCGGGGGCGCTGTGCGCGCCCGCGCCTCGACTGTATATAGAGATCACGTCTCGAACGTGCCGCGACGCCACCGCGTCCTCGCCTCGACTTACCAGTGAGCGACGCGCCTAACGCGGGCTCCACACGTTGTCTCCAACGCCGCACGTCCAACGTGTGGATCTAGGTAATTGGTCATGGCATTGGTCCCAACGTGGATGCCTAGCAAATTAACCAGCCAACGTTGGTACCGGCGCCGTTGGGACAAACGTGGAGCTGGTGTAAAGGGTCACTACTTTTTTGTATATTGTCTACATTACGCTGTTAATTAACTCGCAGTACCCAAGCGTTAAAGATACGGCGCGATCAGTTTTAATCCGACTACAGGGTAAATTAGTAAACTTTCGTCAATCTTTTGAATAGCTCTACCCGTTATCCTAAACAAAAATCGATGCTTATTTGAATCCAATAATGAAGTTAAAAACCCACCGTTGTACACAAATTCACCATAAATACAATGTAAAACTGATATTCTTTCAAATGATTACAAGCCCTTATGCTAACGAAATTAATTGTCTAATAAACGATTTGAAGGTACTATTATGGTAACAATTAATCCTAATGCGCAAATTACTACAGAAATGCAATCAGAAATAATCACAAAAAATAAACAGCTAATGAAGAAAACGTTTAGAAATGCCGAATAAATATGTCTACCATTTCCTAGAACTAATTATGGTAGTAAAAATAACCTGCCAAAAGTCATAAAACAAGTTGAGAGCATAAACATTTTCAAAAAGAAGGTTGCCTCGTTATGGAAAATGTATTTTGACATTTCTAAATAAAAACCTATCTACAACACATCACCTATACTAATACGGGATGTTTACCATAATTTAGTACAAATAGTGTTCGTAACAGTGATAGTTTGAAAAGTTATACATTATCTGTTTATCCTACTATCCCTTTTGTGTTTTGCCTACCTATTGTTTAGTGTATTTCTTTTTGTTGTCTAATTTTATTAAGTTAGCATTAAGTTGTCTTGTAAGTGTATTTTATTATTTCTTAAGGCAATAAACATTCTCTAAACCGATGTTAATTAAACTATTCTGATAAAACTGAAGTCGCTTTTAAAACTGATTTTCTGCCGTTGAATTCAATCAATCGTAGCATCGCTTGAAGTCTCACCGTGTTTCTCACTCGGGTTTGTTATAGGCATCGTACGCTTCAATCTGCTTTTTATATTCTTCTTTAGCAGCGGCCGATTTTTGTTCCCAGGGAGTCTGATCCACCGACCTCCATATTTTACGCTTAAGATGCGCTAGTTCTGTGACTTTGAGGCCAGGGTGCTGTGCCTCAATGTTGTCTCTCTCTGCGTCTAGCCACATCATGTATCCGGTCTTAGGTTTTGTTATTATGCTCTGTTTTATTATTTCTGTAAACAAATTGATAACGTTTGAAATATCATGTTAGAAATTTCAATATAGCTGTGTATTATTGCGAGTATTGCCACATAGATATTGCAAAAGTAGCCTAATATACTATTTTATATCGAATCAATCGTACCATCGCTTGAAGTATCACTGTGTTGTTTTCGCTCGGGTTTGTTATAGGCATCGTGAGCTTCCTGCCTCTTATATCGTTCGTTAGCAGCGGCCGCTTTTTGCTCCCAGGGAGTTTTATCCACTGCAAGCCATATTTCGCGTCCAAGCTTATTAATTTCGGTGGATTTTAAGTTGGGGTACTGCCTCCTAAGGTTTTTATACCACATATCCCACGCGCTTAGAGGCGTTGTTTTATCCGTAGAATCTTCTCTCTCCCTGATGTAAAAAAAAATCGCTGTACACACGGCTACACATCAAGCTATACATTTCCAGTATAAGCTGACCTCGCATTGCGTAGGCTTTTCGTAAAATGAGAGGTCAGCTTATACTGGAAAAATATAGCTTGATGTGTAGCCGTGTATACAAACTGTTGCGTAGTAGGTTATTCTTGTAGTGTTATCCGAACACTTATTGAAAATTCTAAGATATTTAAAATTCTCTCAATAACTTTCAAGCCGGACGGGACTTGAAACCCGCAAGTTCAATTCGTATACACATTAATTCAGATTACGCTCTGAGTCGTGTTAAAGCAAGTCATTTAAATATCCCGCGCAGTATTTCACGCGCGCATGCGCGACTAATCGGTGAGTGAACTGTTGAACACATCTGTTCCGACTCCGCCATTCCATTCAATCATTCCTTTCCTCACTTCATGTCCGCGTCTCGCCAGCGTAACCAGACAAAATTTATCTTACATCATCGTTTGAGGACACTCAAACCATATCATCAACTCATTTAACCCACCATAAGTCAAGCACCTAACGAAAACGGAGTGCTACCAACACAGATCATCAAGGGGCACCCCTTCGACGAAAACACAGCTTCCAGACGACCACGAGATTTGGTGAGTCCCATACCCTTTTCGAATTCCTTTCACATCAAATATATACAGTCCACTTTCTCTATCAATTCAAATTGCAAACCTTAACAAGTCGTAATTTGAATCATCTCACTAATTTTGACCCTGACAGGGCAAGAACCTGTAGCACAATTGGCAGTGCATCCTCTTATCAACAGGAAGGTTGCGGGTTCAAGTACCATCCGGCTTGAACGTTCTTGAGATAGTTTTAAAATCATAAAACTCTTGGAATATTGGCCGTAGATAGCAGTATTTTGAGGTGTAAATTATAATGGACGACAAGCTTCGTGATTTGCCGATAAAAACAAGCCATCCTGCACAGTCGGATAAAAAGTAGCCTATGCTAAAAAGTAGTCGTGAAAACAAACAGACGGAGACTTTCCAATTTATTATATTAGTGCATTTTCTTTTATCTTGTTGGTTACACTATTTATAGAAAACAGTATTTGCTGTTTCAAGGAGATATCCGATATTTCTATGTACAAAATATAACTAAGAGCTTACTACGACAGGCGAATTATTATATAAAGGTATAGTGTAGATGAATTTATTTTATAAAATAAGTGAAAACAGCTCAAAGAATACAATTTTTTACTAAAATATAAAAAGTACTTTCGCCTGTAATAGTATGCTTACAACGTCCATATTAAGATTAAACGCAGACCAAGCGGGGAACTGACCCAAACAGAGATTAGAAAATTCTTTATTGCACTAATAAAATAATAAATAGGCGAACTTAAAGCTAATTAGCATTTTCTTCCAGCTAACCTTTAAATATTTAACCAAATAATTATTGAATAATAAATATCGTCCTTATCAAATTTAAAATACAGTTGAAAATACTTACAAGAGTAATTTAGCATAACTCAAAAGCATTATCAAACTACTGAACCACATTTAATTTTAATCTGATTAAAAATACTTTTCATCTTAATTTCTCTAACACAGCTGATATAGAATTTAACCTACTGCGTCTAATCCCACTGTGCGCTGGCCGTGATTGACCCCGCATATATGAACAAAACTAACATTGTTCATATAAGCGAGGTCAATGACCCCTTTTAGGGTTACTTATTCTACCTAAAATTTGATAAAATATATAATGTGTTGGAATTTAAACTAATTGTGTTGAAGGGATGTATTTCTATACAAAAAATAAATGTAAGTACCTATCTATAAAATTTTCTTGTTTTATTATCAAAATCTCGAGAAAATCTAACACACCTATTACTAAAAAGTAACTACGAGCCGTTATACAACCCCGCTCGTTCAATGCCCCGCCCAGTCAATAACCCGACTTGGTCAATGGAGCTAATTTGGAGTTTTAATTGGAGAAATTTTAATTGGAGTTTGATTTACGAATAAATTCTTATTGTGTATCTTTGGTTCAAATTTCAATACAGATAAGGTTCCAAATTCAATTAACAGAGCGCGTACGGCAAGGCGGTAAATACCTAAAAATAAATATTTTTGGATAAAAAAACATTATTTATTTCATTTGTATGGCCTCAAAAATATACTCCGTCATTATTTTTAGTTTAAATTGCAACACCTTATATTTATTAGTGGAAAATGCATCGAGTAATTCTCCACTTGGTTTACGCTGTTGTTTTCGACACTTGATTTCGCACTGTACAGGTCGTGTGTTGGACTAGTCTAATATACACTATGATGAACGTCGATCTTCATGTACTGCAACAATAATAGTAGATTATTGAACGAGGGGATAAAACAGTGTCTTGCGTCACGAGCGCTATATTGAATCCCGAACGTAACAAAGGAATCTGAGCGAGGGAGTTACTAGAATCCTGAGTGCAGAGAGGGATATAAGCACGCCTAAGATTCAGACATTTATCCACGAGGAGAATACTCTACTTTTCACACTTTCTGCGAGACAACAAAAATCAAATCTAGGTTGGTGCATTCTGTGCAGAGGTTAGTTCGATTTACGAATAAATTCTTATCGTGTGGGTCTCTTTGGTTCCAATTTTAATACAGATAAGGTTCCAAATTCAAATCACACAAATTTAATGAAACTGAGTACAACTTTACTCCCGACTCAGCCGTAGGGATTTAATCACCTGCTTTCGGTGATGTTTACACGACATATAATTTGACATTGTCGAGCGGTGTGAAAAGATATTTATGGTTTATAAATATTTATTTTCTCAAAACAAAATAGACTATCTAATAACTTATCTCCACAACTCCAAACCAAAAGTGGAGGTTAGTGCGCTAGGCACCAAATTTGCACTCAACCCATAACAAGTTCTTTAAGTTTTATTGTACTATGTATTTCACATTAACTTTATGTTATTTACTTTGTTTTGTACACATGTGTTCGCTTTTTTTAATTAATCATTATCATTAAAATGTTTTAAATTTTTTTTTGACTTTACAAGGTTCTGTACCACAATTGGCATTGCATCCTCGAATCAGGAGGAAGGTTGCGGGTTCAAGTCGGGCGTCCCGCTTGAAAGTTTTTGAGATGGTTTTAAAAGTCTTAGAATTTTCCGCAAGTGTTCGGATAACACTATAAAAATAAATCAATGAGGGGTTTTCATGGACATGTTTTTATGACTGCTAACAGATGGCGTTGCTCTGTCATAAGCTGACCATATTTATTGGCGACTTATCTCGAGAAAGCGCCATCTACATCATACGCCAGTTGAAACTAGTTTTTTTTAATGAATATGAATGAATATGAATATGAATATGAAAAGCCCTCATTTCACTCACATGAGAAAGACGACATTGAAAAAATTTAACAGTAGGTACATTTATTTTGACTACTCTCAAAATTACCAGATATTTTTAATATGCATGTAATTAAAAAACATTGTTCGGTATCATTCTGTAGTTAGCGCTTATTGTCAAGTGGGCTCAAGAATATTCATCAAATGCATAAACATAAAATAACATTTGATTACTCACAACGCCATCTATGAATGATACTGGAAAATTTTCTCGAGTATATAACGCACTGGAAAGTGCAGCGTAGGACGGCTTCCACTAGATGGAAAGAAGGCTTGGTAAAGTTTGGTGGGAGCCGTTGGGTGCAGGCCGCACAAGATCAGTCGTCTTGGAAATCTGGGAGACCTATGTTTAGTAGTGGACATCCTATCTCTTCTTCTTCATGCCCTTTTCCCACATCACGTGTGGTCGGCACACCAATGTATTTTCTTCCATACCTCTCTATCAGCCGTCATCTCTGTTCTCACTTCTTTCTTACCCATATCATTCTTCACACAGTCCATCTACACTCATATCTAACACTCTTTTAGTCACATGATTTTCTTCCCTCACATGCCCATACCACGCTAGCCTCTTACTTCTCAATTTTTCTATCACTGGCGCTACTTTCAAACTTCCTCTAATATACTCATTCCTTATTCATTCTCGTTACCGCACACATCCATCTCAACATTCGCATTTCCGCCGCGCGCAATCGTGGCCCAACACACAGAACATACGACATACATTACGACAGATTTTATGATCGTCTTGTACATTTTCCCCTTAAGTTTAAGGGGCATTCGAGGATCGCACGTTGTTCCTGTAACCTGTCGCCATTTCATCCATCCCGCATTTATTCTATTTTTAAAGTCCCGGTATATGTCGCCATCATATTAGATCAATGACCGAAAGGTACCGAAAGTCGGAGCAGACCGGTAGGGATACAGCATCCAAGGCAGTATTGGTAAAACTGGAGGGACCACCAAAGTCACAGAACAAATGCTCGGTTTTCGTTCTGCTGATCTTCAATCCGACAGTTTCCAGCTTTTCCTGGCCGCTCTCTCTTTTAGCATGCACCAGGGTATGTATAATGAAGTTGACTCACATGATCTCGAGACTGCTGTCGCTGTTCTTGGCGGCGTGCTCGTTCTCGCTGGAGTTGGAGCCGCCCGACTCGGAGCGGCGGCTGCGCGGGCGCATCGGCTCCTCCGCGTCACCCAGCTGCCAGGACGGGATGCTGGCGGCCGTGGTGCGACTCTTCAGCGTCGGGAATTGATTTCTGAAAGATAACGTTATCTTTAAAAACATCGAACTAGTAGCGACATCTATCGCCACATGAAAGAACTACTTTATCAAAATCAAACTTTATTTATTAATTTAAAACACAACTTCATTCTTTCACTTTGAAACGTCATTTTTACTGTTCATTCGCGACCAAGCCAGGAAAGAAAGGCAAGAAACAAGGCTGGTTGTTCTTTTTAATGATCCTTTTAGAATACATAACAACAAGGCAAATAAATGACGTCTAAATTGTAACATTTTTGACCGAGTTGGAGCTATTTCAATCCCAATCTTCTTTATCATCGAAATAATCCGATATTATATAGTAGGCTTTTATGTAAAAATTTTAATTAATTACGTTTTTAAATTTGTTAATTGTAATTTTTTCTAAATTACTTGGGAGTTTGTTATAAAAGCGTACACCTTGCCCTTTAAACGCTCTGTAAGGTTAGCATCATCAAGCGAGCGAGCGTGACACTAAGACGGTGACATCTAACAGCAAATGGAAGAACTGTCCTAGATTGCGCAAACGATATAATCTGACAATTGAAACATATGTAATACTTCTCAACAAGACCTATTGGTCTTAGGACCCCGAGTCAAAGGTCGCTCGATAGATCTCCTATCATATCAGCAATACCATATCACAGTGACCGATCTTGTGCGACATGAACCCAACGGCTCCAGTATCGTTCACAGATGGCATTGTGATCTGTAATTAAAAGAACCTTTCTGCCCCAACGGCCGTCAGTTCTTCGAGCCATATGCCCTGCCCGCTGTCACTTCAGCTTGCTATTCCTTAGTGCTATGTCGGTGACTATGGTTCGCATACGAATCTCCTCATTTCTGATTCGATCTCGTAGCACAAGCATAGCCCTCTCCATACATAGCACGCTAATCCTTCTTAAGGCCTGCGCAGACGACGGACTTTTCCCCGAGGCGGAGAAAAAAGTACGGTCCACGAATAAAAAGTCCGCCGCGGATTTACCGCGAACACGCACTCACGTCACTCTCGTTGCTTCGTCTAGTCACACGAGTTCTATTTTTTTGGAGACCTCCCCGTACTTTTGTCCGGTCCGCTCTCTGCATGTCCTCGGTTATTCGGGGGACTTTTTGTACGCGGTACTTTTAATCCCTCGTTTGCGTTACTCGATACAGTTGTAAGCGATCTATTTTAGCGGATAAAAAAGTCCGCGGACAAAAATCCCTCGTCTGCGCAGGCCATTATGAGGCCTATAGGCTCATAGTGAAAGGCCCTCACTCACCTATTGAGTAGTATTCCTTTAACCGATGCGATGTCAGCTTGAAGATCGCTGAGCTGCGAGCGCGCCGCTGTCTGCTGATTGGCTGTGTGCATCTCGCCGCGTAGTGACGTCACATTTGCGTTCAGTACGTCGAGCGACTTGCGAAGTTCGTCGACGCATTCTGAAGTGCTCTTGCGTTTTGGCTGTTCTATAAACAGTAGATGTCTAATGCAGGTCTGTGGATAGATATAAGTTAATTCATTAATCTGTACGAGCATTGCCAAATTTAAATGAATGAAAATACTTTATTATACCTTACAAGCTAGACACAACTAGATTTAAAGAAACAAACAAATAAAAGTAAGCATAATAGGCGGTCTTATCGCTTAACAAAGCGATCTCTTCCAGACAACCTTTGGATGGAGAGGATCATTGCTTAATGGAAGATTGGCCGAGATGTAAGACGAATAAACTTAATAACAGAAAAAGAAAAATTACTTAACCCTAAATAGTTATATACATACTTAATAGGTAAAATTAGTCTTTACGACAAAATTTAATGACATATTGATCAAAAAGCTTATTATACATTGGATGAATTCTTGACTGACAAAAATGTTATTTAATTTATATTATATCTAAATCAAATTTTTATTGTTCTGACATTTATCTATTTTGTTTATTGTGGTTTATTTTATTCTGATCTGTAATATTCTTATTTTTAAATTTGCTATGACATCCTCGATCACAATATTGTAATTTGACATTTTATCATAACGTGTTATGCTTTTTAGCCATTTTAAATATTTGTATACCTCAAGTAGGTGAATCACAGTGATTTCTCTAATGTAACACCATCTGTCTTGTACAATTTACCTGTGTTTCGTGCAAATAAATATCTTGAATCTTGGTTAGTATTGCAGTTTTTTCCCTTTGCGGCTTTTTGTCACTGCGGCCAAGAGGCCTATTGTGGTCGCCACTTGTGTATACGTCGACCCTAGTTCGTTAGGGCACGGCGGCGGTGCACAGAGTAAGATTATAAAACTGGAGATTATGCGACATACAGATGTATGTATGTCACATATAAGGCTGCCAACTGTACTTTAGCAAAATGTATTTTATTTTGACAGAAACTTTAAAAAGGTATTGAACATACAAATTTTTTTAAAAAAATGCAATGTTCTTAATAAAATACAGAGCCACAAACTGAAACACGATGGAAACGATTTTAAAATTCAAATTAACAGCGCTGTTCAGTTCAAGAATGTACAATTTGTAAATAACATGCTTTTTTTTCAGCGATTATATTTTATTTTCTAGCCAGAAATCTATACTAATATTAAAAAGAGGAAAGATTTATATTTTTGTGTGTGTGTATGTTTGTAATGAATAAACACAAAAACTACCGGTGCGATTTCAAAAACTCTTTCACCATTAGAGTGCTACATTATCCCTGAGTAACATAAGCTACTTTTTATCCAACTGCGCAGAAGGAGGGTAACGTTTTTATTGAAAAACTACGCGTGCGCAGCTGCGGATTGGTCAGCTAGTACGTTATAACTTTAAAAAAAGAGTTGGCAACCGTCGCATAGCACTCGTCATCAGAATGAATGTTTACGCAAAGTTTAATAGTTTTTGCATTTAGTACGCAATTTTAGATAAGGAGCAAGTAAATTACTTGCCACGGTCAACTTTGACCAAATCAACACGCAAAAACGAACGCTGTAGAATTCACATTGGAAAGTGGAAAAGCGAGTTTTTGTTGATATTTTGGCTAATATTATGCCTAGCTTAGTTTGCGTAACAACTCTGACGAAAAACGTATTATGAACTTACGGATTGAGTATTATAAACTAGCTGCCGTGGTTTCGCACGCGTGGTTTGTCATTAAAAACAGTAGCCTCCTTATGGAATAAATAAATGTATCCCTAATTAAGAAGAAAAAACCTTTATAATTATCAAATTATTTATAATTCACATTAACTTGTTATAACATATTTGCATTTTATCACTAAAATTATAATTTTGAAGTAGGCTGTATGTATGGCTATATGTAATCAACCCCCTCGGCTGATTTACGCCCTCGCCTACGGCTCGGGCTGCAACCCACAGCCTCGTGTATAATGAGCAACTTAGCTCACTTGTATCACACTATACTATTAATAGATTGGGGAAAAAGTCTTTTCGCATTATAGTATGTATGAACTTGTAATAAAATCTCTTTGGCTATACTATTTCTATCTGGCTTGTTTTGGTATCATTCAAAGTTTAAATTTTAAAGAAGATAATTTCAAATTCAAATTAGGTAAATGTGTGATTTTTATTTGTTTTTCGTACTGTAAAAAGATGAGTGAATCTAATGAAGAAATTCGATACATTTTAAAATTTTACTACAAAAGAGGTAAAAATGCAACGCAAGCCGCGAAAAAATTTTGCGATGTTTATGGACCTAGTGCAGTGTCTGTGAGAGTAGCACAAATTTGGTTTAAGCATTTTCAATCCGGAAATTTTGATGTCAAAGATGCACGTCGCTCTGGTCGCCCTATTACGGATAAAATTGGTGCCATTTTTGTAAAAGTGGAGTAAGATCGGCATATCAGTAGTTACGACGTAGCTGAAGAACTGGGAATTGACCACAAAACAGTTTTGGCGCATTTGAAAAAACTGGGTACACAAAAAAGCCCGATATTTGGGTACCCCACGAGCTCACTGAAAGAAACCTAATGAACCGTGTACTCATTTGTGATTCTTTATTACGACGGCGACGTAATGAAACCGAACCATATTTGAAGAAGCTGATAACTGGTGATGAAAAGTGGATCACGTACGACAAGAACGTGCGAAAAAGGTCGTGGTCAAAGGCCGGTTAGACTTTTTCTCCAACCTAATATGTATATATTAGGTTGGGGAAAAAGTTTCTTCGCATTTTTTAAGAAAATTCAAAACATATTTTAATATAGTTTATTTACATTTAACTAAAGTATGTAGGTACCATTTAGTTCGATAACTTTTTGCCATCTTGTAGGTAGGGACATGATCCCATTGCTATAGCAATCTTGGGGCTTCTGATCAAAATACAACAAAAATGTTAAGCGCTTAACATTTTTCTATTACCGTACTACAAATGCAAGTTGAAATGTTTAGAATGGCTTATATCCTTATCCTACGATGACATTGAAAACCTTCTGCTTTTTGCTGAGTTACATTCGCCATACACACCCTATACTACATTTTTCACACACTTACACACCCCTACATTCTTACACACTGCACACACACACACTTGTAATTTACTCTGTTATTATTTAAAATTCAAAATAAAATATAATTTATAATTAAAATTTATCATAGTTACTATTCTTCTTGTTATTATATATTTATTGATTAAAACGGGTATTTATCGCGTATGTACCTTTTTTATTTGTTATCCCGACGTTCAGTCAGCCCGAGACCATGACTGTTGCAACACAGCCGAAACGTCGGGATAACAAATAAAAAAGGTACATACGCGATAAATACCCGTTTTAATCAATAATTATGTACAGTGATCGCGAAAGTGTGAAAAATACTATTATATATTTGTAATCGTATCGATATTCGATACTTTTAATTTGTCTGTTTAACATTAAATTAACTTTAGTCTTTCTTTAACTTAGCTTCTATTTTAGTCTAAATATTGAACTCTTTATTTGTTAAGGTTTATGGAGGAAAGCGTTGATGCCTGCGACACAGTATTTTTACTCCTGCATTTATCACCGTTTTCATTTTTTTCTGTACGCTGTTTTACATACCAAATAAAGACATTTTGATTTGATTTACTCCCATTGAACTCCGATGATACCAGTTTCGTAAAACATTTTCTGCTAATATTTCTTCATCATTTTATAACTTTGTTAAAAAAATGAAATAAAATATAATATACTTATTGCACAAAACCATTGCTATTTTCCATTCTATGGAAATTGATTAGAAAATCAACCTTACCATAAGTACCTACTTAAAAAAATTGAGTAATCTTCTATAAACTACTATTTCGAAACAATTTTTTTGATATGGTAACACCTTTGTTTACAAAAATTATCTAGGTTTCTGAATCAAGTATAGTACTTTTTTTTCGTGAAGTCTTTTTTTATGTTTTGAGAAACTGTCACTTGAATATCGTTAGTATATTACCAAACAACCTGTATAGAGATACATTCCACTATGCCAACACGGTATTTTTGTAGACATTTGAAAATTATGCTTTGTAATTCTTAATTAAGTTATTTTATTTGATATCCTACTTGACCTAGTAACCCCAATTTGAAATGTTGACCCTCCATCATTTTGGCCCTTTTAGCAATCAAGATGAAAATAGAGTTTGTTTACTTGAAATAAAGGTAACCCAGTATTGTTTATAACTATTCCTCACGTAAATAGCTTCATTAGTTGCATCATCAGGATTCCGGGTTTACTATTTTGGTCCAGAACCCTAATATTTACATTTTCGTGAGCTACCTAAAAGCAATTAACCGATGGAGGTTACGGGTTCGATTCCCGCTGCGGGACAAATATTTGCATGGTCTACAGATATTTGTTCCTGGTTTGGATATATTTCTATATGGGTATTATAAGTATCATCATCATCATATCAGCCGTAGGACGTCCACTGCAGGACAAAGGCATCCCTCATTGATCTCCAGGAACAGCGGTTGGAAGCGGCCTGCATCCAACGCCGACCTGCGGTTCTTACCATGTTTTCTGCCCATCTTGTAGGTGGACGTCCTACGCTGCGCTTTCCGGTCCGTGGCCTCCATTCGAGAACTTTCCGGCCCCATCGGCCATCTGTTCTGCGCGCTATATGGCCTGCCCATTGCCACTTCAACTCCATTGCCATTATAAGTATGGATTGTCAAATATATATATATATATATATATATATATATATATATATATATACGTAAGTATTCAATTAGTTATGTGGTTCCCTTAGAATACAGTGAAATGTCCAGCATTATTTATTTTATTTATTATTTAAACCTTTGCACTAATATTTATCACACTGTCGCGAATATTATCAACTAAATAGTAGTAATTTGGTAACAGTTATTATAATTGGATAGATAATTATTATTTGAACTAGATAACAAGAATCACAAATCAGTAGCAAATTGTATTGATAAGCTCAGCCTTAACCCAGCTGTGTGTACTTTATAAAACACTTTCCCATTCCGTGATGGCTTTTGCACATAGTTCCTCTTGATACCGGCAAACGGGGTTATTCTTGTGTCCCTGTCCCCACTGGGGACCAGCGGGAAGAGAAAATGTAGTAGGAAGTTTTTAGGAATACGACTGACCGCCGACCGGTTGGTCGTCCCAAGTATCCCTGGAATGATAGGATGGAGGCTGACCTGCGAGACATTGGTGCCGACGACTGGCAAGAGATGGCAATGGACAGAGGAAAGCGGAGAGTTTTCATATCGGAAGCTAAGACTCACTTTGGGTCTCTGCGCCAATGGAGTAAGTAAGGAAGTTTTTAGTGCTACGCAACGCGACTGCAGTACCACGAGTCTTGCAGGAGTTTATAGGGGCGGGAGGACCGCCAGCTTGTGTCTACAAGTTTAATATAAAAAGCGTTGTTACCCTCTAAAATATTGTTACGCCGAGGCTGTTACAGAATAAGTAATAGTCAGCTTTTCTCGTAGTTATACCTACTGTGTCACAGAATAGGTAATACTTGGTATGGAATGACCTACATACCACGTTTTTACCTACCGTTGCACAGATTAAGAAATAGTAGACAATCGAAATACCTGTACTTTTCTAGATACTAGTGAAAGTTTCTGGAAATAATGCTCGTTATAAATAGTGCGTAGAACCGTCCGCAGGGTCAGTCTGGATTTGGCTATACGTGCGAACATTTCGGTGACTTTTAGTGGATTATTGTGCGATAGTGTCGTGAATTAGTGTGTTGTGATTAAGATCGTGTATTTATTGTTTTAGTGTGGAGTAAAAGTGTTATTTTGGTTAGATTCATTTTAATTATTTTATCCTGAACCCTCAGCTCGTAACAATATCATTTTTTAAGATTTATTTTTTAATTCTTCTTCTTTCGTGTCAATAGCTTACAACGGATTTTAATCCGCATTTTTATATTAGGGTAGAACCTGGCCACGTCTATAGCATTCAAATCAATCAAATCCAATGTATTTATTGCTTGAAATATGTATATGTACGGTTAAAGAAACTTTATTCTCAAAAAAGAATTATGCATTCACTTAATATGAGAACTTAAAAAAACTAAATAGGTATTTAAAACTATGACAGTATGCGAGCGCATTAAATTAACAATAACATTAAGAAGGTACGTTATTTCTGTTTGTTTCCTTCAATATTTGTATGGAGTGGATAGTTTTGTATTACTCTAACAAAAACACACCTCTACGTTCTGCGATAACATTTCGGTACCAGCGGAGTGTAGTGAGCGAGTTTACATACAAGGATCGGCAACAACTAGATGCGACAACGCCGTTTAACTATGAATTAAGTTTGAGTTTATGAATTTTGGTTGGCCAAATGTATTTTAAGTAATTTTTTGAAGTTATATAAGGTTTTACATTCTTTTATATTGTTTGGAAGTTTGTCATATATTTGTGCACTTTCATAAGTAATGTTGTTTTTACCATAGTTAGTTCTTGGTGGGCGTAATATAATATTATTTGCATTCCTTAGTCGTCGTAGTTGGCTATGTTCGCGTTTTAGTTCAAAAGTTATATTTGTGTGTATACCTTTTGAAAGTTTTAGTTTTGTTTCATCGTATAATCTTAGTGTTGGCGTTAAGTAATCATAGTTAAAGAGTGTTTTGATTAGTTTGTTTTGTGACGTTTGTAATCTTTTAAGATTGGTTTTTGCTGCTGAGCCCCAGACTTCGATTAGGTAGTCGATGTGCGGCTTTACTAGCGAATTATATATATTATATCTTACGTTTCGTGGTAAACATCGTACTATGCCGCGGAGAGCACCAGACAGAGATGTGAGTTTGGATTTTATTTCCAGAATATGTGGCTTCCATGTTAGTTTATTATCTTTAATAAGACCTAGATATTTTTCGCTGTCCGATCGGTTAATTGATATGTTATCTATTTTAAGGGGGTCAAAATTTGTATTTTTTTTATTTTTTGCTGCAAATATTACAAAGTGTGTTTTATCTATATTAATAGTTAAAAGGTTAGATTTGAACCAAGAGATCTAGATCATATTGGGCATCTTGGATTATTGATTCCATTTTGTGACCGAAGTAAAATAGACTAGTGTCATCAGCATATAGCGATAGTTTTCCTTTTAATTCAAGGTTGCTGATGTTATTTATATAAATAAGGAATAACAAAGGTCCCAGGATAGATCCTTGTGGAACTCCATATGTTAAGGGCTTTGTAGAACTTTGAAATTCCGCAAGCTTGACTACTTGACTGCGACCTGTGAGGTATGATTCGAATATTTTATATGCATTATCAGTTATACCTATATCAATTAGTTTACTCAACAGAATTTTATGACTAATCATATCGAATGCTTTTTTTAGGTCGATGAATATGCCGAGACCGATTTTCTTTTCATCTATGTTGTTTTTTTTAATTTTGTTACTAGGTCTACAGTAGCAGATAAAGTATTCGATTTTGATCTAAATCCATACTATCTGTGATACAAAAAGTTAATCGAATTAAGGTAAGCTTCGAGGCGATGGTAAATTACTTTTTCAAAAATTTTTGATATCACCTGTCATGTTACAAAGATGTCAGAAGTGAATATTGGAATCAATACATTTCTGCCTTTCTGGCATTCAATATTAAAATTACAAAGTCGTAAATAATAATAACACCTGAACAAAATCAATTATAATAATTATATAAAATAAAATAAAACTATTAAAATATTAAAAAAAATATATTAATTATAAAATAAAATAGGTATAATCCTAGCTAATATTTTTCATTTAGATATTCATTTATGGTATAGTAACATTTATTTAACAGTGCAATTTTTAACTTCGAAACATTGAACAAGGTCTCAGTGACTCCGGGAGCTTGTTGTAAATGAATGGAGCAATACAGAAGATGCTTTTGCGCATTAAGGCGGTCTATTTACTGTCTATTTTTTTAAATATAATCACAGCAGGTACTTAGTGAATATTATGAGAATTATTCTAATATATTATTTTTTATCATTTATTTTTACGGCAGGTCCTTGGTAAGTAAATATTATGAAGATTACACTTTAAGTGCAAATGGGGTAGGTATGAATAAGATCTACATTTGGGATGGCAGCTGTCAAACTTTAAGTAGCCGTACCTATCTCTGGGAACCTTTGCCCAAGAAGGGATCCATCTCTCACAATAAAATTAAAAATAACAATTAGTATAATAAAATAACAAGTAGTAATAAGTAGAGATTTGGATTAAAATGGTTTAATAAAAAAAATCTCGAGTACTAGACGTTCTAGGCTAGCTCGTGCTTGAGACATATGGTATCAATGAGATCTGCATTTCTGGTGAGAGCTGTTAACCTTTACATAGCCGTTTCTCGGGATTTTTCTTCACGCTAGTCTTCAGTGGGGACAGGAACAGGGAACAAGAGGGGACCAGCGGGAATAACCCGCCAACGTGCCCAGTCCCACTAAAATTTTGCGGATTTCAGCGCCTCGAATGTGTACTTTGGTCCCAATTGGCCAATGACAGCAAAAGTAGGTGGCATCCCATTTTTAATATCCTCACCTCATCAATAATTAATAACACTACACATCCTCACCTTATAAAACCAATAGCAGCTATACGCAATCCCTCCATACACCAGCAGAGGTACCACGTGATCCCTCAACAGATTCCTCTTCGATTGAAACATCATGATCTCTGACGTCATAGAGGGCAGGTCTAGCATCTCGGCGGTCTTTTCTATGGCCTTCTGAATCTCCGGGTCGGTAAGTCCTTTGCCGCGGAGGAAGCGCTCTTTGCTCTCGATCGTACATCGTTGTACGTTGGGGTTGTTTAGGAATTTGACTGCTGTTGTTACCTGAAATAAGTTTTAAAATAACTTTAAATTGGAATCGTGGATACAAGGCAGTTTTTTAAAATACTCCAACTCCATTATATATTATACATACACCATGTCACATACATAGTTCCGTCCCTGCACTAGGATTCCTGTGTCCTGGGTATCAGGAACTACGGCCCAGACCCAGAACAAATATTTGCAAATCATGCAAACATTCGTTCCACAGCTGGAATCGAACTCGCAGCCTAGGACACTATATACCGTGTGTATGGAACTACGGCATTTTACAAATAGAAACCAATTACTCTCGATATCGTTGATAGAGATAACACCAGATCGAGCAAGAGTCTGTGCTTTAAGTGTAGGCGCACACTAGGCGACACGAGACAGCGACAGCTCGGCGACTAGACGCAACGATAGGCTGCGGCCGACAATTTTCATATATTTTGTTCAAAGCTCCGCACACTTGGTGTCAGAGTCGCGGAGTCGCAACGACAAGCTAGGGGAGTCGCGTGCGCTCGCTACTTGTCGCGCTGTGCACACGCACACACACGACGACAGTTGCGCGACAGCACAGCGTCAGTCTCGCTCTGAGCGCTGAGGAAGGTGCATTATGTGAGGAAGGTATCTTCATGTTTCAATTCATCATATAGTATGGAAAGTAAATAAATTCACGCTCAGTCCGAAGTATTTGAAATTTTAATCATGGTGCATTTTAAGCTCATCAAAAAGCAGAGAAAACTGCCCACGTTCTTGGCGAGGTTAGTATTAGATGGACCCAATAACGGCGATGGATTCGTCGTACTCTGCGCCTTGGCATTTGCAAGATAAGCACCAAGGCAAGTGCAACTAGAGGCCCCATATTCAATCAGAAGATGAACAACACGGCCGTCTCTCTCGAATACTCTCTTACTAATGATCGCTTCCTGCACGACGTCTGCCGTAACGACGGGTCGCCGCAAGCGACAGCTCCGCGTCTAGTAGCGGCGACTAGACGCGGCGACAAGTCGCCCAGTTTGCGATGGCCTTAAAAGTGATTATCGATTTTGTACTATTTCTAGGGTCATGTTGACTTGACTCATTCATGACATTAGATGACTTTAGATCCAGTTTTAAGGGGTCAGGGGTAACTAGATTGCAACATGGAATACTTCATCATAAAGTGAATGACCATCTATATTTCTGAAACAATTGTTTTATAAACGAAATTTGCGCGTGCAAACATATACATACAATTATTTATTCACATAAGTCTTTCAACATAAATTAAGATAAACCAAAGTTAGAAGTACACGAATAGAAAGAAACCACTATTAAAATTATGTTTAAAGCAGCCAATGGACTGCGATCTTGTGCGGCCTGCATCCAACGGCTCCCAGTAATCTTTACCAGGTCTATCTGGTGAGGGGCCGTCGTCGGTCACTCTGGAAATCTATGGGGGAGGCATTCGTTCAGCATTGGACGTTCTGTGGCTGGTATGATGATGATTTTTTTTATACAACTTATGGCAAACGAGCATGCAGTCAACCAGATGTTAAGTGGCTACTGCAGCCCATGGATATCCACATAGAATTCAAAACAAGGTATTATGTTGTCTTGATCTCTATGTGGATACGTTGTTACCATACTATATGACTTAGCTGTTATGCCTGTATGTGCCAGTAATTACAGGAACATACCATTACCATCTAACCGGAACACAGCAGCACAAGTACTGCTATTTGGCGGCAGATAAAGGTAAGGCAGTAGTGCCCACTTCCTCGAGCCCGTTCACAAAAACTCTACCACTAGATGATGAAATGCACCTTGATCAGCAGGTCCATTTCATCATCATTAGCGGTCCCGTGCTTCATAATATAGGTCATAGGGGCTATCAAATCGTCAAGTTATGTCGGAGGACTTCGGATGTCCTAAAACATTCGCCACCCGAGTTGGCAAATAGCTCATACACACTTACTTACATGTAGAGTAGGTAGATAGATAGATAATTCTTTATTGTTACACCAAATTACAATAACTTAACCTAGAAAATTTAGACTAATACATGGCGGTACAATGGACGTACTTATCGCTCAAAGCGATCTCTTCCAGGCAACCTTTGGATAAACTGGATTGAAAAACGTGTGAGGAGGCGGTGTTACAATAAATATCCATTTATGTAGGACACAAATAAATACCAAAACCTAAAAAAAATCCTACATAAAACTACTTAGCATGTCTGATGGAAACGGGCAAGTCATTCCATAATCGTGCAGCTCGTACCGTAAACGAGTTACAAAAGAAGTTGGAATTAGGTAGTGATGGCACAATCCAGTAGGCCTAGCACAGTAACTGTAGAGAAGGGTTTTGACTTGAGTCATATTTCGGAAGAAAGAAGACACTTTTCGACCGTCTCGAGCACGGCGATTGCGAGAGTGAACGGGAAGAAACGTAGTTGACAGTCCCTCGACGGGACGTCTAAAGAAATGTTTTCATTATTACATTTCGACCCCGTTTTTATTTTTAGTTTAATCCTTGTAGTATTTGAGTTATTAGCCATGATAAAAACTGAACTTTGACGAAATTTACAGGGTACACCAGTGCTGAAATTTGGTATTCGTGTAGCTTTAGTGACACAAAATATAGGTATAGGGAAATGTCTGAAATCCAGAATAAATGCAATTTCTACCCCTAAAAAGAAAAACCATATAACATGAACTCCCGTTACTTGTAATTTGAATGAAACTGTAGGTCAAGTACACTTAGCGGCACAATTAACCACCCACCCTTTTAAAGTGGCAAATTTTGATGTTATCGCAATTTGTAAGTTATTGGGCATAAATAAGTCAAGTGTGAAAGAAATGTAGTGACGAAAAAATTACAAACTACCCACTTAACTTTGTTTTTTTTACGCATAAGTTGTGAATAGGATAAATATCGAACTTCGTCTCATTATCGTTATCGTTGCCATACTGCTTACATTGCTTCAGTGGCATTAAAAGTAAAAAAATTGAGTTTGTTTTGGTTTCGTAACTTAAAGCTAGTGTTTGGACATCACAAACATGCCATTTGATGCTAATTCAGTGGCGAGAGCCGTCGCTCTTATCGACGAAGGGTTTAGTCAGCGTTACGTGGCGCGGAAGCTTGGTGTCGCACGTACCCCCTTAAGGGATGCAGTGAAACGATTTCGGGAAACTGGCTCTTATGAGCGAAGACCAGGACAGGGCCGAAAAAGATGCACCTCCGCTCGTGACGACCGATTTCTTGTGACCAATGTTCTAAGAAATCGGTTCACTACAGCTGTTGAGGCACGAAACCAACTTCGTGAGGTTTGCAATGTTCAAGCGAGTGAAAGAACAGTGAGAAGAAGACTAGGAGAGAATGCCCTTGGAGCTTTTCGACCATCTCAAGTGCCACAATTGCTCGTAGGCCACCGGAGAGAAAGACTTCGTTTTTCCCGAGAGCACGCCGAATGGAATATGGAACAATGGAAGAATGTTATGTTTACTGACGAGACAAGAATATGCTTGCATGGTCCTGACGGTCGCCAGCGTGTATACAGACGCAAGAATGAAAGGTTTGCACCATGTACTGTTGTGGAATCAGTAGGTTACCAAGGTGGCTTTATCATGATATGGGGCGGCATTACTTACGAAGCACGCACCGACTTGGTTATCTTCGAAAGAGGTGGAATAAATGCTCAGAGGTATGTAACAGAAGTGTTGGAACCTCATGTAATGCCATTTGCTCCGTTTATTGGCGAAGATTTTTTATTAATGCAGGACAACGCTCGCCCCCACGTTGCTAGAGTTGTTACCGCGTACCTGGATACCGTCGGCATTCGAAAATTAACATGGCCATCCCGGAGCCCAGATTTAAATCCTATTGAACACATATGGGACAATTTAAAAAGACGTGTTCGAAGCCGCATACCAGCTACAACCACCATAGATGAATTAAAACAATCCGTGATTGAGGAGTGGTAGAACATTCCACAACAACAGATCAAAGATGTCATCGACAGCATGCCAAACCATTTGATGGAAGTCATGAGGGCTAGAGGTGGAAATTCGCACTATTAGAATTCATTTATTCAGCAAATTTTTTATTTTTAATCCATTTCATCATATTTGTTAATTTACGGTCAAAGTGTTTTTCAGACTTTTTTGTAAATAAACGTAATAATTAAAAACAATATTATCTTTCATTTTACTTCAATATACCTACGTTATAAAATAACATTCACAAGGCCACAATTTTTTTTTAACCAAAATCGTAAATAATCTAGGTGGGCGGTTAATTGTGCCGCTGAGTGTATTTAGTTAATTATTTCGTGGCACTATTTTGTTAGTCAAAGATTACAAATAATATTTTTTTGTTTTATTCGGAGACACGCGAGATCACAGTTCGGGGCGAACCACTAGTAAATAATTAATAAGAATAACTGTTTACCAGTCCAAGTTCTACCTACTTGTACACACGGCTACACACCAAGCTATACATTTCCAGTATAAGCTGACCTCTCATTCTACGAAAAGCCTACACACAATGCGAGGTCAGCTTATACTGGAAATTTATAGCTTGATGTGTAGCCGTGTGTACACAGGGTTCCGTACTTTATTGGCATTTGTTGTAAAACTGTTATGCATGGATGGAAGTCATAGTTAATACAATTATCGAGATAAGTATGAAAAATAAAAATGATATTTACAAAACTCTGTCTCTACAAACTCTATACGCTTTCACGACTATATGGCTGGACCGATGTCGATGAAATTTAGTATACTTACAGCTAGATTATGACCGGGATCGGGTGGGACATTTTTACCCGACTGCGCTGAAGGAGGGTAATGTTTTTATTGACAAACTACGCGAAGCCGCGGGCTAGTCAGCTAATAATCTATAAAAACTCGTTTGGGTACTTCCTACCGTGGCCGACATAAATCCTACATCATCATCATTTACGGCATGACCACACCCACCGCTGGGCATAGGCCCTAAGTGGCATCCCTAAGTGGCATTCATGTTATTTATGACTTTGACTCATAAATCATCGAGGCTTAGAACCCTTACAAGATAATTTTTTATTCAAATATAACCGGCTTCGAAAACAGAACGTCGAAAAAATGTCTCTTTAATTCACAGATACCTTTGCAAATTAAAGAGATGATTTTCTCATGGATTCCATCATCAGATCTTAACCAAATTTATATGGGTACACCTGAGGTACCTGAGATTACTAACAAAAATTGGTTGTCTGTAAGGTCAGTTTACGGACGATAATTTTACGTGATAACGAGAGAGATAGATGCGTCACAAGCCGAACGCTTAGGCCGATCGTGCCTCTATCGCTTGTTCCGCGCTCTCACTTGCACGCTATGCGCAGGCGGAACGTGACAATGAGTCATGCTTTTTCGTGCGGCGTTTGCAGCCGGCGTTCATCGATTTATAAGACGTTATCACGTCAAAAAAGTCATTTGAATCTGACGACGTTGTAAAGAATTATCGCTATAAATACGCACACACGGCTACGCATCAAGCTATATTTTTCCAATATACCTCGCATTGTGTAGGGTTTTCATAGAATGAGAGGTCAGCTTATACTGAAAAAAATAGCTTGATGTGTAGCCGTGTGTACATTAAAAAAACAAGTAATGGAGAACCTCCTTTTTTGACGTCGGTTAAAAAAATTGGTCAAAATATAACTACAATTCTAGTCATTATTCATTATTGTTAACATGCCCAAGCTTGTATTTGAATACTAGGTAAAAAAAGTACATTAGCATTGAATATTTGTTTCACAACGGTCTCACACTATTGCAGTCATGTGTAAAATCTATTATATAAAGTAGGTATAATTTATTTGTAGTTGCTCGATTGATCTAAGAATTTGCGATGTTCTGGTTGTAGCACCATTTGTGTTTTATATGAGAACACACATGCCCTGCTAATATGTTATCCACTTTGCCTCCTCTATATCTTACTGAAGATACTTTCAAACTTTCTAAACTAGAACTAGAATTAGGAGTCTCTTACAGATATGCTACGGGACAGAAATGCCTAACATGGGCAGTTTGCCAACTCAAATAAAAGAAGTTCTGTTACTGAACTTTTCGTGGTCACTGTGCGAAATGTCAATAATTGTACTAGCAAAGCGAGACATTGAAAATAGGTAATAATTTTTGAATTACTTACCCGAGTACATAGTCAAACAGTTTTACTACCTACATACTTGTTGAATTTTAATTTTCACATTAACATAATGCAATGCTTTGAGCTAAACACATAAAAACTTTGCAACCATGTAAGAAGTAAAATGATGCAATGACACTTACAAATGTTTTTAGATTTAGTCAGGCATGCATTCATTTCTGTTTATAGTACAAGGCAATATTTTGTTAGATAGGCGATGGTTACCACTTAACATCAGGTGGGCCATATGCTTGCTCTATCTCCAGGTGGTAAAAAATAAGTCAATATTCATTAAAACCACATGGATCACTTTGAAACTTCAATTTAACCGCCTGTTCCTCCGCGACCAAGCCAGGAAAGAAACAGGCAAGAGATAAGGTTGGTTTAGGGACGAAGCTACAAGTACATTTGTGGGTCCACCTTGGTATCCTTGGCAGGTGCATTCATTGAGTTCTCGCGATAGAAAGCGAGGCACCTTGTAGGGGATTATAATTTAAAGCACACAGCGCACTGTGCGAGCAGAATTGCACTTTATTTTCGCTCAAAACTAGGAGTGTGTGAGCAGATAACCACTGTCTGCAAAATATTTTGCAACAAAATTGATACACCTGATCTGCTTAACGAGCTACTTCGCTTTTATGTCCCAAATAAATATATCCGGTGCAGAAGACACGGGCTTCTTGCTGTACCCTCGAGCCGTAATGTATCCCATGCTAACTGCGCGCTGCCTCGCACACTCACAGCCCTCAACAAACTCCTAGATGCCAACCCTGAATGCAATGTGTTTGCTGACGAATGGAAGGAATTGATGCTGGTATGTCTAAGGTATTGTGAGATTGATGTATGAAAGGTCTTTAATTTAACAATTCAATTTATGATTATTCAATTTATGTGTGGGATTTAATGAATTTATTTATATTAATGTGTATTATTTTAATTTAATTGTTAATAATTTGTATACTGTGTAGATTTTTATTGTAATTTAGATTTTAATTTGACAATGGTTTAGGTATGTAATTAATGTTTTGAATTGTTTTATATTAATTAGTGTAATTGGTTAATCCCTTCTAATTAAATAAATAAATATATTTATTGCTGTCACAAGAGCCACTATTTATTTTTAAGTCTTTGTGGAGTGATCCCTTTGTATCTAACTATTAATATATTGTGTTTTAGTTTAGATTTGAATTCAGAAAATGAACGAATTTGTGTGTACTTAGGGGTAAATTCAAAATAAATAATTTCTCATGTATAGATTTATTACTTTAACTCTTTAACTTGTCAGAGCTTGCCAGAAGTCCAAGTGTTTATGATAACCTTTGGTTTGGATGATTGCCTTCAGTAATGGAAGATTAGCCAAGGTATACTTAGTTTAAAAAATAATTGAGAATTAAGAGTAAGCTTTATGTTGTGTCAAGTTAATAATAATCTGAATATTTCTTTGTATTTTATGTAAGTATGTATTTACAAAAAAAGTTTATGTATCCTAGCAGTCTTTTCAATGCTTTCAACATAGACATTGTTTAGATTACAGCATTGCTATATAGTAACTATTTTAAGTTGAAAAGCCTCGAGAGAAATCAATAAATTCATAGGCGTAAGATTGCTTAATCAGCAAGTGAACAGATTTTCTGTATTTCTCAATTTTTCAAAAAAATCCAATAAATGCCTGGTTCCGAAGGTCAATGAGGGTGCCAAAATTTGGACAACTGAGATACTGATATCGCGGATCGATTTGTTATAGATAAAATAATGTTCCCTAAATTACAACAAATAGTACTTACCAAATTTTCTCGTATTTGGGTCCCAGAATGTGATAACATTTCTGTAGCCATCTCCGTGAATTTATGTACTCTTCACTTTTTTAAAAACTTGATCGTTACAGCTTACAGGTAAATTAACTTTGTTTTTAATAGCATATGTGTCTGTTTTGTTCTAAACAGGATAAATTGGAAGCTTAGTTAAATTTTTCGCGAAAAAATTGTAAAACTGCAATAAAATGCCTGTCCGTGTCCAAACTCGATCGATTCTCCAAAAAAAAACCAAAAATCAAATCTCAATCTCACTCAAGAAAGCGACAATCAAAAAAAATTGTGATTGTCAATGTCAGCCACAACAGTTGCAGTTGTGATTTCTGCAGGGATTTGCCCCACTGCACGCGCGGCCACCAGACCACCAAGGACCGTGGCATCCACTACCCCAAGAGCTCCTGGACCCCCCGACTTCTTCTTTTTTTTCTCCTTCAACGACTTCACCGATCATTGGCGACGTCACCGTCGAAGATCACAAAGTAAAATAATTTAGGGGTTTTAGGATTATCATAATAATGATACAACCCCTAATGTACTGATTTATCCTTCCTTGATGAAGAGGTTGGAATGAGTAAATGCATCTTCCAATTACCAATTTATTTTCCGCAACTGTACATGTATGAACTGATTGAGCGGAGAGAGATGACTGACGCAGGCACACTACAATACAACAGTGATCATCTACTTAGGTACGACTTACGCGAGTCAGCTATTCTGTATGTAGTGTGTCTCTACAATAATAACAACTAAGACCATCGTCACGCCAAGACGCGGCCGCTTACACCGCGCCGCGAAATATGCCAACGAAAAGCTCCGAAGAGCCACCTGCCATAAGCCAGGAAGGCCACAAAGAGCTGAGAGCCCAGAGACCCGGAGATAGTAGTCTCCGCGAGTTGAAGCCAGGGCGATGGGCTACTCACCTGAGGCCCTTACCTGCAGCTCAAACGCAATAGTTGTGCGTCCGTCCACCACGCACACTACTACGCGATCGAGCCTGGATTGATGCGTTTACGTAGACGGAGAATATTATTCTCAGTCTACGAGCGTTTATTAACGAGCCGTACCACCCATTGACCTACATACTATACAAACTTAATATATTTATATAATATTATATCGATGGTACCACAGAACATAAAAAATAATAGAACTAGCATGATGACTTTTCACTATAAAAACCAGTGTAGCTGAGTTTAGCTACACTGGTTTTCATAGTGAAAAGTCATGTAAAAACTAGCACACTTAGAAATACAAGTTAAAATTGGTTCAAAGAGAACGTGCAAAAAGTCATAAAACCATAAAACTAATTTTACGGATATAAAACCTTAGCCACTAAGGGAACATGGTTTAAAATTCAATAAAATAAATAGAAATAAAAAAATAAAGTCTACTTACCAAAAGATGGCGCTTTAGAAAATATTTTTATTTTAGTCTCTCTTAAGTCTCTATTAATAAGAAATAAGACTGATAATGCAATGGCTGTTACTTGATTACCCACACAACAAAGCCACTCAACAACAGATGGCGCTGTGGCTAACGATTTTTGTTATAGTCTCTAACAGCAAAGAATAAGATTGATAATGCCATTGCTGTTACTCTCTAGTCCAAAATATTTTTGCTACTGCTTTAGTGATGTACCTATGAGGATACAAGACGAATGTATCGATATCGATTATCACCTACCTACTATGGATAACGAAATAGGTACGTCAGGTTATAATATAGGTGGTCGAAATAAACAGTTTTTCTTTTCTTTCTTTCATAACATAATCACAGGTTTCCAACTAATAAATACTTAAAAAAATATTATATTACTGGAATATTAATACTGAATTATTATACGAGGGGCACACTAAAAGTTTCCGGAATCAATAATACAAAAATACTATTAATGGTCAAAAATGAATTTATTTTTTATTTCTCAAAATATTCTCCCTTTGCGTCAATGCACTTTTTCATACAATTGAACCAATTTTGAAAACATTTGTGCCACTCCTCCAGTGGTGACGTCAGAAACATTTTTTTCATACTCTTCGACAGCCTCTTCTGGTGATGAAAACCGTTGATCGGGTTGATTGATTTTTACATATTTTTTTTTTACATTCTTCGATTCTTGATTTTTGGGAACAGAAAAAAGTCACACGGTGCCAGGTCAGGACTCTGTATGCTGGATGACTCATAAGTTGTACGTTTTTTTTTATTTTCTTTTATGTCTGGCGCCTTGGGGAAACTGAAAACAGAAGTTATAATAATATTTCACACCATAGGTCTAAAATGATCTCAAAAAATCATCAATAAAACACCAACAGGAATTAACGCCCTAAAACTTACACACCTTTTATAGGTGGTAACTAATTAAAGCTATCGATAACACATTCATCAGTATATTGGGGTCACATCCCTAATTGAGTAGCGTAAATTGAGGTTTAAGAGAAACGCGACCTTAAAGAGTATGATTCACAGTCTATTTTGTTTGACGATTTTGCATTTTAAACAAAACTAACAAAAAACAATAAAATAATACTTTCCGGTGATAGAATATGCCCCCTTTTGTTAAATTTTTGGTTCGGCTATAATATTTACACTCCAAAACGGCACAATATGGCATTTTTATATATTTTTGAAGTACGTTTACCCCACAGTAATTGAAACACGACTGAAGTGAGCGAAGCTTGTAGTGCGCGGAACTCCGCGTACTTGGTATTACGCGGGCCCCGCCTACTTACGACTTCTATTATTTTTTGTGTTCTGTGGATGGTACCACCTGACTACACTGAACCACATTGAAAAAGGCCGTAAGCCAAGAAATAAAATTGGCGTCGTAATATTTGATGGGCCAAACTGTAAGCCAGGATGGCACGGGCACTATCCCGTGACTCAGAGGTAGTCGCATCTGAAGTAGAAGCCAGGGTTATGAATGCAAGTCCGACCTTTACCGACATTTCCCAAACCAAGATGGTCGAAGTGTCGAAGACTTCCTGATCAGTCGTACTTGGACCATCATCAAGTTGTCTGGATTCTTGGTATCCTTACAGTTATACTTTTTGAAGTAAAACTTCTTTACGCACGTTTGACTTGGGGAGTAAACTGGTGAATGCGTGACGAGAGCGTTACGAAAAGTGTGATCGGGAGAGGCGAACGGAAGTTGAGAGGGAAATATAAGTTAATAAAGATAGAAACAGAGATTACGTTTCGTATATTACTGTAGAGGCAAGAAAGAGAGGTGCGAGCACACATTTTTTCTCTCTTTCTCTCATAGCCAGTTACGTTTCGTATATCTAAAACACAGCGCAGGCCTATCTATTGTCTGTATCACACTGTAGGAGCATGAGAGAGCAGTGCACGTGCACATTTTCTTTCTTCTTCCTCTCATAACCAGTGCACTTAATTTATATATACCTATCTCAGACAGTAATTCGTTTGCGAGTTGGCCAGCGTTACACGAAGGGTGATTTCTTGATTATTGAAGTGAAACTTCTTTACGCACGCTTGACTTGGGGAGTAAGCTGGTGAATGCGTTACGAAAAGTGCGAACGAAAGTTGAGAGGGAGATATAAGTTGGTGAAGATAGAAAGAGAGAGAGTTACGTTTCGTATATTACTCTAAGGGCAAGAAAGAGAGGTGCGAGCACACAATTTCTTTCACTGTTTCTCTCATAGCCAGTTGATTTGTCCTCTATCTCCTATCCCAAATTAGCCTAAAATATACAAACTGCAAATATAATACAAACATAAATGTATACATACATAAGGAGCTAAAGAAGTTTTACATCAGTCGTGTGGTCGTGCACACTTGTTTTTTTTCGTAAGTTCATTTCGTTCTTGAAAAATTAATTTTATAAATTAATATTTGGAAAAAGAAGTTTTACTTCAGTCGTGTGGTCTAACTAAAGCACACTCGTTGAGAGAGAGAGAAAAAGGTGCGAGCGCACATTTCTTTCTCTCTTTCTCTCATAGCCAGTTGACTTGTCGCATATCTCCTATCCCAAATTAGTCTAAATTATACAAACTGCAAAAACAAAACACTCCATCATGCTGTTTAATGAAGTTCATTTTGCTTTATATAAAAAATGTATTTACGACGTTTCGTATTTTGAATCTACCAGCTTCGATTTACGAAAAAGTTCAGCTATTTAACAACAGATGGCAGGCAGCAGGAGAAAATAACTTATGTACTTACCGTATGTGCCTCGAAATAAGGTTGACATTTCTTTTTATTATTTTTTTCCTTTTAATAACATTATTTTTACCGCCACTCAGCCAGTGCGGTGACACAAAATATTGTCATTATCGATAGATTGGACCCGATTTTGGGTTTGATTAAATGCTATAGGCTACAAAAGGGTGTTCTTATCTATAATCTAGGGCTAATCTAGTTCAGTATTTGACTAAAAATTATGTACCTACTACTAAGTAAGCTTTATTTCGTCATTTTTAACATTTAGGGCCCATTTCACAGGTTCCTGATAAAGTTCCAGATAGCTATCTGACAAATAACGCTCTATAACAGTTGTTACTCTTTGAGGTTACCCGATGACACAAAGATATACTCTTAGATACACGGTTCAAGTTATAATTTTAACAACCCTTCATTTTGGTAAGGGGTAAAAATCATTTGATGAACGTTTATTTATATAAGTAAGAATTTTAATATTTAAGGCAGATATCGATAAAACTGCTTACGCATTAGACTACATCACTAACTGAGTAGCGGAGAATATTCCAGAATGAAAAGAGAAAGAGAACAGGTTATTAGTAATCCAAAACAAGCTTTATGTCTGAAAGAGAATGATTGATTTTGGTATGAAATTAGAAGTTTTACTATAGTCGTATGGTCTAAAGCACACCCGTTTTTTTTTCGTAACTTCATTTCGTTCTTGAACAATTTTAAAAATATTACATTTGAAAAAGAAGTTTTACTTTAGTCGTGTGGTCTAAAGCCACTCGTTTTGATTTTGTTTTTTCTTGTTTTAGCATCGCACTTTTCATTATACTTCATCACACTACACTCAACTATTATAGTGTCAACGTCAGACTGTCATTGACTGATATTGTCAGTCAACCAACAAACAAACATTTAAACAGCACAGCACCAGCAGCGAAATCACCAGCTATTTTCGATTTCGTCATGTATTTCATAGATTCGTTCTAAAATCTATCAAAATGAGTGATTTTGATAATGCTACTGAAGCAGCTTCCTTGGCCGTCCAGTTCGATCAGACTGGACAAACGGACAAGGCCGTGGAATGCTATAGAACTGCTGCAAGATTGCTGGATAGAATCCGGGACCGTCTACCTCCGGACAAACAGGTGGAGTTGAGGAGTAAAGTGCGGGAATACTTGAAACGAGCTACTACATTACAGGAACAAAAGGGTTTGAGTAATTTTTTTGATTTTTTCCTATTAAACTTTTATGAAGTGTATGCAGTGCACAGTGAAATGATGAGTCATAATAATCCTTTCTTAGCTTACAATTTGCGGTTTCAATCGCCTCTTCTTCAATTAATGACTCATGGTGTTATATAAATGGCATCTCCTATGATACATAAATCAAGTTAAAACTTGAAATTTAATAGTAAGTTGGTACTGGCTGGTAAATTAAGCTGTTATTTTATGACAATTATTTAGATGTAACAAAAAGGTAATAATAACTTATCTCATAGAACTACAGTACACTTAACATCAGGAAACCCCATCAGAATATGGGCTTGTTAGTTTGTATAAAAACAATTCTATATATCAATTGCAGATATAGCTCAACAAGCAGAGAGCGAGCGCATCATGCAGCAATGCTACTTCCTCATGCAGCAAGCATTAGATGCAGATGAAGCTGGGCTAAAAGACCCCGCCCTGCAATTATACACACATGCTGTTGAAATGGCTGTAGGAGCGGTAAGTTATGCACTACTTAACATTAAATATGTTGCATTTATTTGAGAATAGTCAAGTGCTTGACTACTTCATCGCTTGATGGTAAGTGATGGTGTGGATTAAAACCATGTCAAAAATGTTCAAGCCTAGACAGGACTTGAACCCGCAACCTTCCTCTTGATACGAGTATGCACTAACCAATTGGGCTACCGGCCTCTGTCACATCAGGGTCGAAATTAGTGAGACGATTCAGGTTACGACTAAAGTGATTTTTGAGATGGTTTAAAACTTGGAACCTATGAAATTGTTTTACTATACTCTCACTTTAAATTACAAGACCCTCTTCAGGGCCACATACACACATAACATGGTACTGTGATTAAAAATAGCTATAAATGTTATTTTGCTCTCGCCTTTGAGACAGGTCAGCAAAATACCAGCTTGAGGCTCTAGATTCAATTGGGAGAAAAGCCAAGAAGCTCATTTGCGATGATGAACTAGTAGATGCAAGGCTCCAAAGCCTAGATCATTGAAAGGTTTATTATTGTATATAAGAGCTTAGCTCTTGCTACATTTTCTCTTTCAAATGCAGCATCCTTTACTTCCCTATACGAATTGAAGGGTTGTAACACTTATTATAAATTCCAAAGTACTGTCCCTTTGTCTGTTTGTTACGTTTTCACGACTAAACAGCTGGACCGATCTTGATGAAATTTGAGATAGATTATAACCAGGATGGGACATAGGCTACTAATTACCAAACTGCGAATAAGGATGTAATGTTTTATTGAAAAAAAATGCGTGGGAAACCACGGGCGGGTCAACTAGTAAATAAAAATTGTTGAATATTCTTATTTTTTTAACTTCTTTAATGTTTTTTTGGTGTAGAAAGTAAGTGACCCAGATATAAAAGCAAGGATTATGAATATAGCCTCGCAAGCATTGGATAGAGCAGAAGACATAAAAGGAATCAAGAAGATGGGGTCCTTATCAGTAAACGAAAATAAAAAACCAGGTAAGGTGAATTATTATAAAATTTTTAATTGAAAACCAAACAGGTAAAGATTTATTTATTTGCCAAAAACTGGGTAAAATTCTCCACCATACTCAGCCATAGTGGCGTGCAATTATATTGTCATAAAATAAAATTATATATGGATAAGTACTTAAAATGCTCAAAATGCCTTTAATAACAGAAAGTAAGCATATACAATAAGTATTTACATGACTAATTAGTGCAGGATTCATTTTTGATGTGAAACATCTCTTGGCGCGCCTTGTCATTAAAACCGACTCGTATGCCGTGACGGCAAACGGCATGACGCTCTCTTATACCGTCATGCCACCCTCTAAGCCACCGCTCTCGATCAACTCTGATGTTTCACATCTGCTGGGCGTCCCGCAAGGGGCAACTTTTTATTTTATTTGTTTATTCGAATTTTAGATGGAACTTGCTAATGCTGCACCTGATGTTAAATGATTATTATATTATTGCATTGCCACGTAATTTTAAAAAGTATGTACCAAATTGTATGTATGTATACAATTTTCTCTCACACCGCCGCCGCGCCGCCGCCGTGCGCACAGGATCGACATAAAACGTTTTTTAACCCATTAAAAAAGCAGTTCAGAATACAAATTCAAAATGTTTATATTTATTAAAATCACAAGGACCACTTTGAATTTTACTGCCTGTTTCTTCGCGAAGCGAAGAAAGATAAGAAAAAAGGCTGTTTGTTCTTTTTAATCATCCTTTTAGAATACATAACAACAAAGAAAATAAATGTCATCTAAATTATGATATTTTTGACCGAATTCGAGCAATCCCAAGCTTCTCAAGTCATCTTCGATTCCCCGAAATCCCTAGATTTTAATAATTTCCCCACAATTGGCAGCATTGCACATGACATACTAATGACCGAATTGAATGTCCTTACAGGAGTATCACCAAACCGTGTCCAACTACAGAGAGAGCAAAGTGTTCACCTAAAAGTGAGCGGGAAGCATACATACACGGATGAAGAAAAAGAGGTCCTACGTCAAACTTCCAACATCAACCACAACTGTTTCCTGCCATTTATGGATGTAGATCTATCGGAGAAGTTCCAATATGCCATTCCCTTTGAGGATAGGGCTAGTGAGCTTAAGTTATCAGGAAAGCAAGCGAAAGAGTTTGACAGTTGGATCCGTCCACATGAGATATGTGCTGACCCGAAGATGATTGTCGGAAATCATGTTGACTGCTACAGTATTAAACAGACTGTGAGTAATGCTGTCATTTTAAAGTATCTACACTTACCTCACATATGTACGTCTTATATTTTGATCTCATAAATACTCTTAGAAGCTTCATTCACCGAACATGGTTTGAGACAGCGCGGTTACCGCAGTTGCCAAGTTTTGTTTGAATTCGGTGTATTGAGTCCTTTGCCGAGGAGCGGGTATATAAGGGTAGGACGACCAGCAGCGAGATCGGTGGACGATATCGTAAAGGTCGCGCGCCGTCAGTGGGTGAGACTAGCGCAGGATCGTGGTGGATGGCACAAACTTGGGGAGGCCTATACCCAGCAGTGGGTGAAGTCGGGCTGTGAATGATGATGATGAGTGCGTTCCACCTAAGTTGCAGTTGGCGAGCGAAACGAGTTGCAAAAAACGGAACGAGCAGAAAAATTTAGACTTCAAATTAGGTATTATAATAAATTCTTTGACAATGTCAATGACAAACAAGCTCCTACGAGTATAGAGGGGTCTATAGGAGCTATAATCTTAAGAACATACTTTTTAATCAGTGTTTAGATGCTTAAATGTAAATGTATATGAAATGCTTGTCTGTTTCTAGCATCTCCAAAATTATGGTGCAATGAGCTACTTAGCTAAAGCCTATGTAATTAATTAAGTACTAGTATTGACGTAATCAAGTGTTCTATTTAATTGTGTCCCTACGGTTTGAATAAATGAGTTTGAGTATGAGAAGCTGATGAGCAGTGTGCCTCTTCAACTTGGTGTGTTAAGCGCCGATGATCGCCACATTACATTAGACATAAGTTGACGGGCCTCCTGATGTTAAGCACCGTCGCCTTTAAACTCCTGCAGCACTCGTGGTACCTCAGTCGTGTAAAAGAAACGAGCGGGTGAAACGCAACAGACTTCCACGCATCTACAATATGTGGGAGAGCTTGTTGCCGGTCTCGGGAGGTTCGATGGTGGAAAAATTTGTTAAGTTAGATAACACATCATTTCGTTAAGTTTAAAGATAGATAATCTAATTAACTAGTGGTTTCGCCCCGAACAAAAATATATTATTACGGTTAAAGAACATTATTCTCAAAAAAGAATTATGCATTCACTTTATATGTGAACTTAAAAAAACTAAATAGGTATTTAAAACTATGACAGTAATTATTCGTAATCTTTAACTATCAAAATAGTGCCACGAAATAAAGAACCACCTAACTTGACCTTCATTCAAATTACAAGTAACGGGAGTTCATGTAAATGGTTATAATTTTTAGGGGTAGAAATTACAGTTATTCTGTATACTCCAAGTTTTAGCGATTACTCGCGTTCCCTTGGTCCTAGAAGGTCGAATCTGGTGTCTACGGGTTCGTCTCGTGAATGCAGAGAGGTCTGCGTAGTCTGATTGGTATAGGTAGGTTGGTATACATTTTCCTAAAAAAAAAACAAATATTGAAATCCGTCCATATAACGCTACAGCAAACTTCCCTCCTATTTGCCCCCCCCCCCTTCAATCAAAAATCGCTCTCGACTAAAAAAAATTAATAAATCAAGGAACTTGTGTGCTAATTTTCTTCAAAATTTGTTGAAAAATGCGACCTGTAGGCGAGAACAGACTTACAGACGGACTAAAACAATTTGACCAATCTCGAAACTGAGACGCTTCGCTCGCTTCACTCGCTCAGTAAATAAGTATTAACATAATATTGTATAATTGTGTCCTATGTACGATCCCAATGTGGGTGAAATAAATGATTTAGCGTCCCACACTACGTTTGCCAAGATGCGATTCTAGAACTCTTTTACCCCAACGGTTGTCGATTCATCATATGACCAGCCCACTGCCCTTCAGCTTGCTAATCCTTTGGGCTTCGTCGATGCATTATATATGCAATATTTTTTACTGGACTAAGGGTTAGCCAAAATGAAGGGTTATGTTTTTAGCAGTCTATGTATGTATGTGAGTAAATATGTATGTATAAATAAATAAATATTGCTGGACATTTCACACAGCGCTATCTAGCCCCAAACTAAGCAGAGCTTGTATTATGGGAACCAGATAACTGATAGAGTACTTATATACTTTTTTTTTGTAAATACATACTTATTATACCTAGTCAGGTCATAAATTCTGTCACATGTTTAATATAAAATAATTGAAACAAGTTTATTCATTATGTAACCATTTATATACCAAAATGAACTTAACAAAACATAGATTCTTATGACACTAAAGTTTATTCAAAATGACCTCCGTGATTTTGAATACAGGCCTTCAAGCTGCGCGGCCAGTCGTCTATCGCAGGACGAACGAGGTCCATGTCAATATCGGCGGCTGTCTTAATCAAGGATGTCTTGAGTGACTACAAATTGGGATGAGGCTTTGAGCACGCCTTTTCCTCCAAGTGTTGCCATATCTTGTAATCTAACGGATTCAAATCTGGACTGGAGGAGGGCCAGTCTTTGTGCCGGATGAATTCGATTTCACGCGCCGCCAGCCAGTCTTGTGTGCTCTTCGCTCTATGAGCTGGCGCCGAATCTTATTGGAATACCCAGTGCCTGATATTGAACATGGTATGAGAAACAGGTTCCACAAGGTTCGTCAGGACTGTATTTTGATACACAACTGCATTAGTTTTTACACCTTTCTCACAAAAATGTACCTCTGTTAAGCCCCAATAAGAAACTCCCAACCATACCATGAGCGAGGATGGAAAATGACCTCGTTGGACACGCGGAATACGGTTGCTCGCTTGTTCACTACTGTGTGCGTACACCTTATCATTTTGTTTGTTGTAGCTCTCTTCTACGGTAAAAAATTTTTCATCCGAAAAAAGAATTTCCCGATATTTTTTTCCCGCGTACCGCTTCAACAAAGTGCGGCATCTCTTCAGTCTCAGGTCCATTAGACGAGCATTCAAACGATGTCCTGTTTTTATTCGATATGCCCGAAGCCCTAAGTCTTCATTTAACACCCTTTTCACCGTGGTTCTGCTTAACCCCATCTGAAGGGCCAACAGTTTCTGCTTACGTTTGGGATTTCTTTGAATTCGCGCCTTCACAGCTTTTATCACTGCTGGAGTCCTAACAGACCGAGGGCGACCACTTCTTGACCTGTCATCTACACTAGAGTTTTCATTGTATCGTTTGATGGTGCGATAAACGAATCTTTTGGTTATATTCAAATTTTTCAGTATGTCAAAAATTTGAATTGGCGCGTAACTGCAACGATGCAACGCAATAACTGCAACACGGTCTTCTTTAAGCGTCCACTCCATATTTAAAAATGAGTAAAATTCTAAAAAGTATACATTTTTATTTTCATGAACAGTTCGAAATTCGAGTTCAATAAACTTTTTTGTGGCCAGCATTCTAAAAGAAAAGTTTTTACTGTGTGACAATACTTATGACCTGACTAGGTATATAGAAAAACATCCAGACCCGAATCAAATGTCTGTGTGTGTGGCGTTTCCACGGCTTGGGTCATTCCAGGAATTTGTGGTTTTTGTTGGTCGGTGTCTCGATGCGTCTCTTGGACACATATAATATCGCATTGGCAAAGCTTTGCGAGGAGCTCGCTTTTTGCGTAGGAAGAACTTTCTATGTTGATGGATATTACAGCCAGAGCAGGTTTGGGTGCATGAAGATATCCTCCACGCGGCGCATCCTGTAAGCAGCTAGACCCGGTAACGCAGGGTCTAGGCTGACTAATATCTTCACCACAATGGCTAAATCTATATTATCTGTAGATTATGAAAACATTTGTTCGGAATCGAACCCGCTGCCTCCCGCGTCTCGGCCGGCTATCCGCCCACTGCGCCACGGACGTCGTCAGACGTCAGTATGTATTTACCTATGTTCCACCGTAGTGCCTAAACTACTCATCCAATTTTGATGTATGAGGTGTAAATCAATTCGTTATTATAAAAAAAAATTATGTAGCTCATATAGGAAAGCGCACAACACAATAGGTAAGCTAAGGTTTATACAGGGTTTTTGACAGCAATGTCTGGTGTACGGGTAGTCTACTCTGGCGGCTTACATTGCCAAGACGGTGTTGGCGCTGGCCTGCAGTCTGAGCACCAGGGACGCGGCTCGCTTGCGCATTACGGTATGGAAGCAGTCGACCCGTGCCGCTGCGAACATCCCTGATGCACTGCAGTAGCCCCAGGGCGGCCCAGCCACTCAGGGCGGTGCTGGGGTTGCCCCAGCACCGCCCTGAGTGCATTGTTATACTTGACGCGGAGTGCGCTGTACGCCGCCTGCGTATACTTCGCCCACAGGCTGCACGAGTACAGAGAGGTACAGTACGCCCGAAATAAAGTCAGCGTAACCCCCTCTGAACTACGCGCATAATTATTATGGTGCAGGTGACATAGGCATTGGTATTAAGTAGTCGGGTTTTAGTTTTTAAACTAATAGCTTGTTTATCTTTGAACAGGTAGTATCAGATTGCTCGTTCGTTGCATCGCTGGCTGTGAGCGCGCTGTACGAGAAGCGGTTCAACAAGAAGCTCATCACCTCCATCATATACCCCAAGAACAAGAACAAGGAGCCGGTATATAACCCCTTCGGGAAGTACATGGTAAAGCTGCATCTCAACGGAGTTAGAAGAAAGGTATTTAGTTTTATTTTATTTATTTGGGACTAGCTGACCAATCCGCAGCTTCGCACGTGTAGTTTTTTAATTAAAACATTACCCTCCTTCTCCGCAGTTGGGTAAAAAGTAGCCTGTCACCCGGAGATAGTGTAGCTTCCCAACAGTGAAAGAATTTTTTAAATCGGTTCATTAATTTCGGAGCCTATTCAATAAAAACAAACAAACAAACAAACGAATCTTTCCTCTTTATAATATTACGAAGTTTTTTGTAGATATTGATATGTTCTTTATATTGTAGAACATACTTTTGTTCTATCATCAATAGTTTCCGCAGCGTATGCGACGAAAGACGTTTTAGGGCACTTTTTACACCTTGGGTTACGTTACTAAAGTTTTAGTAAGGACCCCTAATCTTTTCTAGCAATAAATATAGCCTATGTCACTCAGGTGAATGTAACTTTCCAATGGTGAAAGAATTTTTGAAATCGGCACAGTAGTTTTTGAGTTTATTCATTACAAACATACACACAAAAATACAAATCTTTCCTCTTTATAATATTAGTATAGATGATAAACAGTTATACATTATGAACTTGAACATAGTGCTGGTAGTTACATAAATAAATGCATGACATCATCCACGGATTAGTAAGGAGGTGTATTCAATATCCGAAATATATACCAAAAGATCAAACGAACTTCTTGAAGTGAAGTTCGATCATTAGCGCCGACCGGTTAGCATTATTCAACGGTGAAGTTTGTGAAAGTAATCAATCGTAATTTAATGGCGGGTTTCTATATCCGTTGGTAACCGACTACGACTCGTATCTCCTTGAAAAAGTGTCAAACTAGTGTCAAATTTTTGACACGTTTTCAAGTAGAAACCAGTCGTAGCTGGTTACCGACAGATATAGAAACCCGCCATAATACAATCATACTTCTAGCAAAATAATTAATTTCATATCATTTCAGAAATGCTTCATAGTAATACATAAATAAGGTTTTTGTTGAAAAATTACTTTTTCAAAACAAACTTTTATAAAATTCATAATCGGAACCGCAAGCAGATTCAAATGAGCCCAACACTAGTAGAGTAGCCTACTATAATCCATTCAGAAGTTCCGTTGTCTAGCATCCGTCTCCATATCCATAGCATCCATAGCATTCATGCATGCTGTGCCTACTTCTAGAAGGTCGTACACCGGCTTTGGTAAAATTGTATTTATTTTTCCTTGTATTGCTGTGTGTAAAAAAAATGAGACCAACTCCATTGTACTATATTATTACATTGACCGAAGTTACATAATGTATTCCTAATTTCAGCTCAATCAGTTCAGGGGAACGGGTTTAAAATACAGTTGCAAGATTCCACCCCGACAAACATACATACATTGCAAGTTAATAAAAAGCTTGTAACTTAGACATATCAGAAGAAATCCCGCCAAATATACAATATACAATATTTCAGGTGATAATAGACGACCGGCTACCTTATAGCAAATATGGCCGACTCCTGTGTTCGTTCTCCAACAACAAGAACGAGTTTTGGGTGTCACTGCTTGAGAAGGCCTATATGAAAGTGATGGGGGGCTATGACTTTCCTGGATCTAACAGTGTAAGGCTTTGAATTTATTTTATCTCATTATTTATCTGTTTTTAGGGTTCCGTACAGCAAAAGCAAAAAAGGAACCCTTACAAAATCACTTGGTTGTCCGTCCGTCTGTCTGTCTGTTTATTTGTCGGACAGGAACTTTTGCCCAGGAACGCGTGGAGGTATCAAGTTGAGATTAATATATAATATGTAGTCTACGGGCCCTAGAAGGTGTAAAAAATGTAGCTTCTAAGTCAACGCACTCAAAAAATACGGCGATTTATGCCGCATATTTTGTTCGCAAATAAATCAAAACCTATATAGGGTACTTTCCGTTGACCTACAATAATGAAATTTGTCAAGAAGCAAGGCTTTACAGCACATGTAAATGAAAAACCCGAAAAAGATTAATTTGAGGCTATATCACATAAAAAATAAACTGATCCTCGGCGCGCGAGTCAGTCTTACACTTTTTTTCTACTAAAAATAAATAATTTACTCGCTCGGCATAATATAGAAATAGAAATATATTTATTGTGACCATAGAAGTTGCATAGATGAGTTGTGACGCTGTTTCCCAGAATATATTAATGCATGCAGTCTATCATCTGTGATTATAGCAGCACTAAGTTCTTCCATTTCTAAATGTAACTGCTGAATATTATCAGTGTATGATATATTGATGATTCTTATTAATTGTAATATAAAAAAATAAAAAATATAATAATATAATATTTAATATCGGTGGGTGAATTTAATTAAAAGTTTCTCGGCTAAGTGCCAAGTGAATCTAACTAATAAAGATACAGGTAGGCAAACTAAAATACAAAAACTAATAACAAACTAATCTCGGGCGCCATGCCTACCTGAATTTTGAAAAACAAATTACCTGGATAAATTGCCGAAGAGATTGAGCTTCTAATCACAAGGCCGGGGAGGCTAATGAAAGATTGTATATCATTTTTAGAGTTTATTGTAAGTCTTTGCCCGTGGAAATTTGAACTCTGTATGCGGCAATGTGAAGTTAAATTTACTTATTAATTAAGCCAGTAGATCCCATAAACTACGGTGTCGGAGGTTAAAAACTAAACAAAGTTGTAAACTGTGGTTGACTGTCGTTATTGCAATCCAATAAAAATAAAAAGGAAATTAGCAGAAGGCTAGTATAAAGGTTTAACTCCTAGTGTATTCTAATTAGAATCTTATAAGCTAGGGTGAAGTTGTAAATTCCAATTGAAAATCTTGTCCTCCAAAACGTGGGGTTTCCAATGAAATAGGTCAATCAAATTAAATCCAAATAATAGACAAGAAAACCAAGGAAAACCAAGCCGTAGGGTTACCCAAAAGACTCGTCTCAAACGAGTAACAACGTTCAAAAATCCCATACGAAGAAAATATCTTTGAAATCGAATTCCAAAATTTTTAGACCGACACTAACGCTAAGCCATTTCTAATCAATTTTCAACACAAAACATGATAAATCCCCTCAAAACCTGGAGATTAAATCTGATAAAACAAATCTTGAAAAATAAAACACGTCATTTACGACATTGTGACAGGGCGAAATGTGGTTTTTTTTCTTCAAAAAATAGTGATGCGGTAAAGATTTCCTGAAAACAGTCGAATCGGAAATCGATCTGTTTTTTATAAAACCAGTGAATGATTGCATGACAACAAATGAACTGTCAGTGTCAAAGACCCAACCAAACGTCAGAATCAAAACAATGTTCACCACTACAGCAATACTGCTCAAAAATCCAGCCAAACACAACTCCAAACCAGGATTCGTGTAACGAGACTAAAAGCATCGTTACATAATAAAATAAAACAATAACTAAAATAAATTTAAAATATTTTATTTCGGACAGCTTAATAAAGCCCATATCTAAAACTAAAACACAATAAACAAAAATAACATAGGGACTGGATGAAAAATAGAAACTACCATTTTGTGCCAAGGATGACGAATTGAAGAAATTATTTCTTTCATTAATCACCCTTCGCACGCGGCATTTCCAGAGCGAAGATGTGCAGCACTCAGCCACCGTTCTCAGGATGCTGTTGCGACTGTCCCGAACTCTGTTCATCAGCGATGCAGTTTTTTTGCGCATGATAGCGTAAAAGCCGTCTGTGTGATAATGGGCAAACATCCCTGATGCACTGCAGTATCTATCGAGGCAGATATTGCGTAGCTTCATCATTTTTTTTAATGTTATTTGTGGGGAAACAGGCTTACGGCCCACCTGATGGTAAGCGGTCACCGTCGCCTATTGACACCGGCAACATCCGGGGTATTGTCGATGCGTTCCCTACACTGTAGAAACCTCTTCACATTTCTCTTGAAGCGTACCATGTCGTAGCCTAATGGGAAAACCTCAGATGGTAGCTCATCATATAATGGATGTGTAGGACATCCAATAATCTCTTGGTATGTCGGACCCACATACTTCCCATGTAAACGCTCTAACAGTACGCTTTAAAAAGCGCAACTTGTTCAGTACTATGCTTGTTTTCACAGAACATAGACCTACACGCGCTAACGGGCTGGATCCCAGAGCGCTGCGCCGTCCGGCCCGGCGAAGCGGACTTCAACGCTGAATCACTGTTCGAGAGCCTTCGCACGCGGAGTGCGCGGGGCGAGGTGCTCGCCAGCGTGGCCACCGGAGAACTGAGCGACGCAGACGCCGAGAGGACTGGCTTAGTGGCCACACACGCGTACGCCGTGCTTGATGTCAGGGATGTGGACGTAAGTTGCAGCTTCCTGTAACATGGGGTTAAGACGATCATAAGACCTGTCGTAATGTATGTTTCTGAGTGTTGGTCCACGCAAGAGACGGATGAAAGAAGAGTGCTAGCGGCGGAAATGCGAATGTTGAGATGGATGTGTGGGGTAACAAGAATGGATAAGATGATATATTAGAGGAAGTTTGAAAGTAGCGCCAGTGATAGAAAAATTGAGGAGTAAGAGGCTAGCGTGGTATGAGCATATGAGGGAAGAAAATCATGTGACTAAAAGGGTGTTAGATATAGTGTAGATGAATATAAAAGTAGAGGAAGACCGAAGAAGAGATTGATGGAATGTGTGATGAATGATATGGCTGATAGAGAGATATGGAAGAAAAATACATATTCTGCCGACCACACGTAATGTGCGAAAAGGGCAGGAAGAAGAAGAGAAGAAGATACTCCAACGAGTCCTTGAGTAATCATTATTATAAATACGGGATTTATCACGTACCGTCTTATCGGTGTTTCAAACAAAAATGTTTCGGTTCAATTCGTGAACCTTCATCAGGGTGTGTGCGATCCGCTCCGATAACGTCTCGCCTTGCACTAATTCGGAGCGGATTGCACTCATCCTGATGAAGGTTTACGAATTGAACCGAAACATTGTCGGTCGAAACACCGATAAGACGGTAAGTGATAAATTCCGTATTTATAATATTGATTGAAATTAATCACGAAAGTTTTCTAAGTAAATGTCCTTGAGTACTTTGGACACATATCAAGGAAGCACAGTCAGCCCCGGATCTAGTATTATTCTAAACCGAAGCAGAAACTTGATGTGACGCCTCCATCAGCTTTTGTGAGGGGTGGAGGGGGGGGGGGGGGGTATTAAAGTTGTATGTAACTATGTAGGTGGACCACAGGCAGGAAGTGAAATAATCGATCGACTAATATCTGTAGACATCATGCAAACATTTGTTCTGCGGCGGGAATAGAACCCGCTGCCTCATGCGTGTCAGCCGCTGCGCCCCGTCTGGCATGAGTCTTGGCGTATGTTATAGTTTATTATTTTCATTTTGCAGGGTGTAAAACTATTCAAGCTCAAGAACCCCTGGTCTCATCTGCGGTGGAGGGGTAACTATTCAGAGCTAGACACCGTGCATTGGACGCAAAAGCTACGCACCGCACTCAACTATTCGCCTGACAGGTATTAATTATAATAATATCTTTTTATTTTATTTTTATTCAAGATCAAAGTTAAAGTTAAAATACAACGATAAGAGTAGTAGAGTTTCTTGTGAAAGGGCTCGCCCGGGGAAGTACTACCACCATACCTATTCCTGCCGCCAAGCAGCATTACTGTGTTTCGGTTTGAAGGGTATGGTTGCCGGTGAAATTACAGGCTTTACACCGCAGGGTAGTGCATCGTAGGGCACGTTTTTAAGGTGCGTGACCTACGAGGAATTACTTTGTTATAGGCGATGGTTACCACTTAACATCAGGTGGGCCGTATGCTTGCTCCATCAACAGGTAACATAAAAAAAGTGGCACTCCGGGAGTGCCGACAGAAGTTAAAACTAGAACAATTACGAGATACTTATATATATATTCAGAGGTGTCGGTAACAGAGGTAACACTGTCGCGAGTTCAATGGTTTTTTCCCCATCTCAAAAAATGCCCAACGCGCCTAAAGAAGTTTTCACTTAAAATCTAAAATATGTAAAAGCAAAAATATGATATACAATGGTATACTAGTACAATCTTTTACTTTTAATCCTAATGATAAAACCACGATGTTCTCATCATATCAGCCACAGGACGTCCACTACTGAACATAGACCTGCATAGATTTCAAAAGTGACTGGTATTGTGCGGCCTGCACCCAACGGCTCACACCAACTTTTGTCAGTTCGTCTATCCATCTAGCTAGTGGCGTGTCAATTCTTCTTTTGCCTTTTGGTCCTTTCCAGCTACGTGCCGTAAAACCAAACTTATAGAATGCTCTTGAGTGTGCGCGTAAAATTAAGTGGCACTGGGCGTGACACGTAGCCAAAATGTCCAGCATTATTTATTAGACATCGACGATCATTTATTTGCTAAATAGCACACGTTATGTCGTAACGTCGATCAAAATATTTAACAAACTACCTGACGCATTGATTAATGAGACTAATAACATAAAATTCATAAAACATTTACTAACTAGACTCTGTACAAAAAGAGAAGCGTCGTAGGAATTGAGGTCGCGCGTGTGCCAATTTAATACTTTTGTTGCGTTGACAACACTGCTCTGTCATTGCCAGTACGACTAAAAGTTTTTGATACTTGGTAGACAGACATCATTCATAGATACCAACTGTTGTCATCAGTAGGTACTTGCTATTAAGTAGGTAGGTTGGCATGTACCTTCGCTTAATTCTGATTAAATTGACTACCATAGCACAGCACAGGTGTTATGTGATGAGCCAAAAATAATGGACATGCATAATTCTAATGAGGTTTAAGTGCTTTAATCAACATTATTTATATTAGATAGTGGCAACTTATGTTGTAAGTCTAACGTGCTTCCATGGAGCATGGCCTTTCTACTCTTCTAGTACCTACTGATGAGGTGCACTGGACTGGCATACCCAGACTTAAAAAAATAAAACATGTAGACATTTTATAATTTTATTAACGTTATCTTAATATACAGTAGAAATTGACAATTCTAGATAATAATTTAATCAGTACCATAATCAAAGTCTGAATCTAAGTATTCAATGCCGCTTAAAGCTAGCTTTAGAGCATTTACTCTCGGACTCATCTGTTACATCTTCGGATTCTGTTATATGTATGATATTTTTTTGTAAATTGTCTATCAAATCCTATCCGGTCCTGTTTCCAATATTTTTCAACATGTTTCACTTGTTCAAATTCTTTTTGCCACTGAGCAGTAGTAATATTATTGAAGCATTCATTTATTCCAGCAATTCCTTGGCTGTTACATTAACATTCTTTGCTGCAACAAATCCATTCCGGGTACCAGCATGTACGATAATATATATTTCACCAAGGGAAATGGCTTTAGATATCCCAGGTTTATCTGGGCCTTGCTAGTACCTGTTGACTTCATGCGCAGTATGGATGTATGTTTCATCTACATAAAGAATTGGTTTTTCTGTTTCTCTTAAACGGTTCATGGTCTGCAAATATTTGGCACGCCAAGTCACAATATCATGCCGCTCTATAAATATTTTTCTTTTTGACTGTCATTTTTTATATTGATATCCCATTTCTTTCAAAACACTCTGCAGATTAGAAATTTCAACACCAAAATTTATGTATTTTTTTAGTACTTTAAGCAGCTTCCTTAGAGTCGGTACCTCTTTTCGAACAGTATAAAATTGACGAATTTTGCTCCGTATGGCACATTTGTCAAAATCGTCCAGAATTATTGTCTTGGGCCGGCCTTTGCGTTTTTTTCCTGGACTGCACCACACACCTCTATTTACAGCGCCTTCTTTTTTAATTCTAGACACAGTGACTCTACTAAGACCTGCAACATAAAATGTACATAATCTGTTTATTATCTAAAAACGCAAAGTATCAATATGTGTTAGTCGTACTACAAAAATAGGTCAGTTTGACTTGAGTGATTTTTACCTAATATGGTATTTCCGTTTACGCTAATCACACATAAAACACTAAATACGCTGTTTATTTCGTCTAAGAAGTTAATGTACAGTAAAAAATACCACAAGAAAGCTATTACATACCAGTCATTGCGGCTACTCGTTCCGTAGCTTTGTTCAGGTCGATGATTGGGCTTTTTGACGCTTTTTCGCGTTGACAAAACTGTATCAAATTAAATATTATTTGCCTCACAGAGCTGCGTAATGTTTTTCCTCTTCGACATAATTAAGCAAATATTTAACACAAAAACAAGATCAACAATAATGTATAGAGTCGAAGTTGGCATTTGACAGTTGCGTGACGAGAGAGGTGGCAGCTGGGATTGGGTTGCCATATAAAAATCTTAATGTTAGTTCACCATAACACCACGACTCTTCTCTTATTGAACAGACTACTAAAACCTACTATACAATTGACGAATATTTTAATGACAAATTTTAGATACTTACTATCTTTGACATTAGATTAGTGTTTTCTTTTTAAAATAAATATAAACTAACAAGAACAATGACGTCCTCCTCTCTTCAAAATATTGTTGTGCACAACAGGGTCCATAATGATCATGTACCTATCAATTACCACCTATTATTACATTGTACAATAAATGATTGAGTATTGATTGTTAATACATTTACAACAGTGAGACACAAGATAGAAAGAAAGATGATTTAAAAAAATAAAAATTAAATAATAAAAACAGAAACAAACATTTATATTATTTGTTTTTTTTATACATTATAGGTTTGCGTTTGACCACGATCTCGCCTGATGGTAAGTGATGATGCAGTCTACGATGGTACATGCTTGCCTAGAAGAAACCTATTCACTCGCGACTTAAAGATACCCAGGTTATAGCTATCAGGAAACACAGACTCTGGCAAGGCGTTCTTTGGCGGTGCGCATAATAAAAGTCGAAGAGAACCGCTTTGTGCGAATGCGAGGTATTTCTACCATATAGCGATGGCGCACCGTAGAGCGTCTGGTTGTCAGTTGATAGAATGGAGATGGCGGGATCAGGTTGAAAAGTTCCGCCGCACACTCCCCGAAATGTACTCGATTAAAACCATTATTAATGTTGTGTGGTATAGCAGCAAAAGGGTCTCGATTCAGGATTATTTCCACTGGGTTAGCAGCGGACGCTGTTATTCTGCCGCTGTATATACTAGCTGTACACAACGAAATGTGTAGGTAAGCTAGAAATAAAGTCAAACTCGCTGTTGCAACTTGACATCCCATTTTTATCCCATGAGACCTGATTTATCTTTACTTCTATAGTAATATTATAAAAAGGAAAGATTTGTATTTTTGTGTGTGTGTATGTTTGTAATGAATAAACAGAAATACTACTGTGCCGATTTCAAAAATTCTTTGACCATTGGAAAGCATCATTCACCCTGAGTGACATAGGCTATATTTATTGCTAGAAAAGATTAGGGATCCTTACTAAAACTTAAGTAACGTAACCCAAGGTGTAAAAAAAGTGCCCTATGATATCTTTCGTCGCATGCGCTGCGGAAACTATTGATGATAGAACAAAAGTATGTTCTACAATATTAAAGTTCTATCTTTCTTTATTCTTTATTCTTTAACACAAGAAAATACATTATAAAGTACAGAAATAGAGCACATGTACAAAGGCGAGCTTAACCCTATGAAGAGTTTTCTTCCAGCAAACCTTTGAGGCTAGAGAGAGAGATGATTTTAAAGGTAGGTGCGTGTACAAGAATCATAAATATGTACATATATCTTAAACAAATAAAACGAAATATACCAAAAGAAAGTAATAAATGAATGAATATAATAAATAAAATAAATAGACTAATATATACAAAAATAAATATATACCTACAATAAAATAAAATTACAGAGAAAGATAATGCTCTTTAATTTTCCGTTTGAAAATGTTAAACGACGGACTAGCGCGAACTTCATGGGGCAGGGCATTCCAAATTTTCACCGCATAAATGGTAAAGGAGCCACCATAGCGGCTTGAAGTATGTTGAGGTGGTTTGAGGAGAAGGGACTTAGAGGACCGGGATGTCACACTGCAAGGGACAAGGAATTCGAAGCGTTCACGGAGGTAGGGAGGAGAGAGTGGACAATATAATACTTTAAATAAGAGTGAAAGAACGTGAAGATCACGACGAAGACGAATAGGGAGCCATTTAAGTTGGGATCTGAACGTGGATACGTGATCGAACTAGCGCAGTCCGAATATAAAACGGATGCACAAGTTCTGTAGACGTTCCAGTTTATTGAGAAGTTCCTCCGTGGCATCAAGAAAGCAGACATCTGAAAAGTCGAGAAGGGGTAGCAACAGGGCTTGGGCGAGAGTAATTTTTGTTTCAAAGGGAAGAAATTTCTGAAGACGTTTGAGGGATTTAAAAAAGAAATGCACCATTTTGCTTATTGCATTGATGTGGCTGGCCCATGATTGCTGATTGTCAAAAATGACACCAAGGTTCTTGGCCTTGCTCGAGTAAGGTATAGGCACCTGATCGAACTGGATTTGAGGAAGGGTAGACTTGGTTGACAACACTCAGCGTGTATGAACATCCTAAAAATAGAACCTGGGAACCTTAGAAGGGTTAACCAATAGACCAACGGTTTTAGCCCATGTGTTAATGCGGTCAAGATCAGCGTTCATCTGGTCAACTCCCTCTAATATGTCCTCGGCTTTAAAGTGTCGATAAATTTGTAAGTCGTCGGCATAAAGATGGCAATGAGAGGAAATAACAAGAGTAATAGAGTTAATTAAAAATGAGAAAAGTAGAGGGGAAAGGACGCCTCCTTGCGGAACACCAGCAGATATATCGCACCAGTCAGAGCAGGACTCGTTCCACCGCACACACTGCGAGCGTCCGGAAAGATAAGATTTGAACCAAGAGGTTACTTGATGCATTGATTGAGGCATTTAGGGAGGAAAGGATAAATAGTAGGATATCATAGTCAACATAATTAAAAGCACTATTGAAATCCAATAACACTAAGACAGTAAGGCACTTATTGTCCACGCCCCAACGAATGTCGTCAGAGACTTTCGTAAGGGCGCTTACGGTGCTGTGGCCAGGTCGAAACCCAGATTGGAATGGACTCAGCAGGCTATTTTTAGTAACAAAGAGAGAAAGTTGCCTATGAACTTTGGAAAGAACAGGTAAAATGGAGATTGGACGAAATTGGGAGACAACTGTAGGATTAGAAATTTTAGGCAAAGGAAGGACAAAAGCTTTTCTCCAGGCAGAAGGAAAAGAGCTGGTTGTTAAGGAGTGATTTATGATGTGGTTGATGAAAGGAGCAAGCTCAGAGGATAAAAGTTGTAACATTTGAATCTGAATGTCGTCTGAGCCTACAGCTTTGGTGGAGATGGATTTTAGGAATAAAATTACTTCTTTCTCAGTAACCTCTCTGAAGACAAGAGGAGGGCACTCAGGCCTGGGTAAGCGAGAGATTTTGTCTAAGGTGGAAAGTTTGATGTTCTTATCAAGAGAAAGAGGAGATTTGGAGAAATGAGTGTTAATAGTATTCAAGTCAAATGATATGGCGGAATCGCTAGACAGTTTACCCAGTCCAAGAGATTTTAAAAATTTCCACTTTTGTGAGGAATTGCAACATTTTATAGAATCGTGTATGTGGCGTCTCTTGGCATCTCTGCACAACTTAGTACAACGATTACGGAGTTTCTTGTAGATAGCTAAATTCTCCTCGGTAGGAGACAATTTAAAGGTCCGTTTAGCTTTATCCCGGTTAGACATTGCCTTCTCAATAGATCCTGTCAACCAGGGAGCAGGTGGGTGTTTGACCTTAACAAGGGGTGCATGAGCGTCATAGAGTGTAGTTAAAATATTATTGAAAGCGGCTACTTTGTCATCTATCTCCACAGCATTGATGATCGGAGACCAATCAATGTTGCATGAGTCGGCTCTTAAACGCTCCAGATCAATGTCCTTAAAACTGCGAAGTAGAAGTGTTTTAGGTTTTTGTCGAAGGCAACGAATCTTATATGAGAGGAACAGAAGATCATGATAGGAGAAAGGGGCAGTGAGTTGTCCGTGAGTAGCAATGTTCTACAATGTTCTACATATCAATATCTACAAAAATAATATTATAAAGAGGAAAGATTTGTTTGTTTGTTTGGATTGAATAGGCTCCGAAACTACTGGACCGATTTAAAAAATCGTTCACCGTTGCGAAGCTACACTATCCCCGGGTGACATTGGCTACTTTTTACCCAACTGCGCAGGAGGGATTTTTTTTTTGAAAAACAACGCGTGCGATGCTGCCGATTGGTCAGCTAGTGGGATATAAAGTAGCCTATGTGTGTAATCCAGGTTATAATCTACGTAGGTACATACTAAATTTCATCGATATCGGTTCAGCCGTTACGACATAATTGAGTAACAAACAAACAAAAACATTCAAACGTTCGCATTTATAATATTAGTGTGTTATAATTTGATTGAATTGTTTTCGGTTTGACAGCGCAGCGCAATACGACAACGGTGTGTTCTGGATCGACTACAACAGTATATTGAGCTTCTTCGACGTGTTTTATCTGAACTGGAACCCTGGGATGTTTGAATTCACTTATTGTATTCACCAGTAAGTAATGTTTTTACTGCGTTACACACTTTCTAACACCCCCATAACATGGGCGGAAGCTAGTGACTACCCGAACCCCCTACTCCCAAACAAAAAAAAAAAATTATTTCACTTGCGTCACGAATATCAAGAATGTCAAAAAAAAACAGTTATTTCTTGTTTTAACCAGAATCGTCGAAGGCTTGCGTTGAAATAAATAAAAAATCGCTTTAAGCGATAAGACCGCCCTTTGTGCATTTCTATTGTTGATGTGTAACATCTTTCCTCTCGGTTTGTGGGAGTGATTTTGGCAAAAGGAACGGAAATATGTAACAGAAAACCGGGGAAGCCGCACTGTTTGATTTGACCAATAAGCGCGCGGTTGTCAGATGTTACACATCATATGCGACTACTGTGAGGCTCGTAGTGTTTTTTCAAAGTATTTTCTTTGTGTATTGTCACACGCATACCTAATTTCAGCACTGTGGGGTTGCTGGTATACCCTGTGAATTTCGTCAAAGTTAAGTTTTTATTATGACTAATACTTGAAAACTATAAGGCTTACACTAAAGGGATCGAAAATTAAATGTACTAATGAAGACCTTTCATTAGACGTCGCACTTGACCTGATAATGTAATTTTTATTTATTTTATTTTATTTAATAATACTTAGATTCACAGTTACATTACCGTTTATCATACATTTATTAACATAATACTGAATTTAAACCAAATTGAATCTACATTATGTAATACTAGACTTTTATAAATTTGACGCGGCAAAGTAGCCCGCCGGTTATCTTTAACATACCTATTATTACGAAATTTTTACAAAAAATCACAAGAAATAGTTTACAACAAAAAAAAGTGAGTATTACAAATTTTTAGAATATTTAAATTAATGAAGAAGTGCCCCTTGAGCTGCAATGTTTGCTTGATCGCATTTGGAGTGTGTGTGTGTTCATGTGTGTATAGTGTACCTAGTGTGTGTGGTGTGGGATGTATTTTATAGTGTTATGTTTTAAAGTGTTAATTATCAGATCATTTGGGAATGGCAACAAAAAAAAAGAAGGTAGTTAACTAAAGTGCAGATGAATCCGCTCCAAAAATAATATTATCTACAAACTATTTATAAAGTGAGTTTACACGCAAGGAGTTGTGATATTTTACTTCCTCCCTAGAACCACAATATCGCAACAACCCCCCCCCCCCCCCCCCCCCCCCCCCCCCACATTTTTAGCACATTTAGTATCACCAGAATAGTGCCATCACTACCTACATACAGTGGTGGTGATATAATTACAGACACTGGAAGCATATTAAAATAACTAAGCTATTCCTCTGTACATGTTTTATCAGACTGCCATTGGAACTTGCTACACAATAAAGAAATATTTCATTCTCAACCATCTCAGGCACCAGTCTCTCACCAAAACAGGTTTATTATTAGTCTAAGAGTAGTACAGTTCCTTGTTAAAAGGCTCGCCCGGAAAATTCTACCACCATACCTATTTATGCGAAACACAGCATTGCTGTGTTTCGGTTTGAAGGGTTTGATGGTTGCCGGTGAAATTACAGGCGCAAAGATGGACGCTGAGCACGTAGGACGTGCATCGTAGGGCACATTTCTAAGATGCGTGACCTACGAGGTAATTTTCTGTTATAGACGATGGTTACTACTTAACATCAGGTGGGCCATAAGTTTGCTCCATCTCCAAGTGGTAGAAAAAAAAAGTCCTTTCAATGAGTTTGCTGTACCTATTTTGTAAAGAGAAAATAAAGTTTTAATTTATTTATCATGGTCCCCTTTAAAAGTATCTATGTATTATTCGTTGATAGGAAATGGGAAGCCGGCAACGGGCCAGCTAAAGACGCGTACAACGTCGGCGAGAACCCTCAGTTCTCCCTGCACGTGCAGGGCAAGGGCGCCGTCTGGCTGCTGCTGACGAGGCACATCACCAGGATAGAGGACTTCAGCAACAACAAGGAGTACATCACGCTTCTAGTGTACAAAAATAATGGGAAGAGAGTTTATTATCCTTGTAAGTACTTCACTGCTGGGTATAGGCCTCCCCAAGTTTGTGCCATCCACCACGATCCTGCGCTAGTCTCACCCATTGACGGCCTGTGACTTTAACGATGTCGTCCACCCATCTCGCTGCCCGACGTCCAGTAAGCAAGTGCTTGATGTTAATACTAATTCATCATATCAGCCAAAGGACTTCCACTGCTCAACATATACCCATAGATTGCCAGAGCGACCGATCTTGTGCGGCCTTCACCCAATGGCTCCCAGCAACCTTTATCAGGTCGTCTTTCCATCTAGGGGACGCCGTCATCCGCTGCGCTTTCTAGTGCGTGGTCTCCACTCGAGAACCTTTCTGCCCCAACGACCGTCAGTTCTTCCACTGCCACTTCAGCTTGATAATCTTTTGTGCTTTGTCGGTGACTTTGGTTCGTCTACGAATTTTCGCATTTCTGATTCTCCACAATCAGAAAACACTCTCCATAGCACGCTTAGCGACCTTGAGCCTTATGAGACTTTGCACTTTTTAAATTTTTTTATTCTCTTTGCCAGACGATCCTGAACCTTATATCGACGGCGTAAGGATCAACAGTCCGCACTACCTCTGCAAGATCAAAACTACAGAAGCTATCGGTGGGAAATACACTCTAGTGATATCACAGTATGAGAAGACCACTACCATTTACTACACTCTGCGCGCGTACGCGACTTGTCCTTTCGCATTGAACAAGCTTCCAAACTACCCTCATTGTAGAACGGTAAGTCAATTATTAATTAATATAATTAACAGACACACGGACGGGACGAAATTACTAGGTTTCGGTTTTTGTTATTTGGCTAAGGACCTCTAAAATTATCAATTAACGAATTTTTCCCTATCCACTGACGATTATGATTTTGTTTATTCCACAGATAAAAGGTGAATGGTCTGGTAGATCAGCCGGTGGTTGCGAAAACCATCGCGCGACCTACCCTAACAACCCCAAGTTCACTATAACCGTCCCTGACTGCAGAGGGAATTGTCATGTGGTGGTAGAACTGAAGGGACCGAAGCAGTACCAACTGGGGGTTGACGTTAGGGTAGATGCATTGGACGATCAGAGTGTCACTGCGCCGTTTTTAAAGGAAACCTCGGGATCATATCGGTACGTTTATAAAGGTTTAAGTCAATGTCATTTTCAAGGATTGTCAAGGATTGACAGAATCCGTAACACCACGCTGCGTTTAAAGACCGGCATTGCTGATGCAGGAAATAAGGCTGCCAGGCCAAAATGGGATTGGGCGGGCCACGTAAGACGAATGCACCCGGACAGATGGGCAACGATAGTCACGCAGCGGGTGCCTGAAGACGGACGACGGCGCCGAGGAAGGCCTAGTAGACGCTGGCGTGACGATCTCGATGCCTTCGAGACAGGTTGGTGGGATTTGGCACGCGAGCGAAAGTCCTGGAAGACAGTGGAGGAGACCTTTGCCCAGCAGTGGGATGACGTAGGTTGAAAAAAAAGTCAATGTCAAAGTTGAGGTTAAAGTCATGGATTAACAATATGTTAGGGTTCAAGTTAAATGTCTTTGGACGATCAGAGTTTGGCCATACATGCCGCATACTTGTCAAACGCAAATAAAACAAAACCGTTACGGTACTTCCCGTTGACCTAGAATCATAAAATTTGTCAAGAAGCAAAATCTCACAGCACAAGTAAAGGAAACAATCAGAAAATCGTTAATTTATAGTTGAAGAAATAAAAGTGGCACTCCGGGAGTGCAAACAGAAGTGAAAACTCCAATAAGAACTTGAATTCTCGTCCGAAAAATCCTCAATAAATCGATCCACACTAATCTAACGTTCACTAAAACAAAGGAATTGACATAGCGAAGTACGCGTCGCGCTAGCTTTCTTGTCTTACCTAAATGTCGTACGAACTATGGCAAAAAAACAATAGATCACAAAGGCGAACAGCTTTATAATAAATTACCCTGTGATATAAAAAATGTAAGCTCATTTAACGCATTTAAAATTAAACTCAACATATTACAACTAATGTTTACTAAATAAAGTAGTTATATAACTAACGAACGATCTACCTGAATGCGTTAATTGAGTACCTTATCTACATAACTCGAACGAATTATATTTAACATTTCTATGTGTACTGATTCATTAGCATTCTCATGTAAGTGATAATTGTTATCTTGTTGAGAATAAATGATTAAAAAACCTTATAAAAGCTGACTACACTACAGATATTTATATACAGAGTGGTCAGTAGCCAAAGAGAATATAATACCTACGGACTGTAACAGTCAGTGTTAGTAGTCAGTGACAGGTGCCGGTAACAGTGTCGCGAGTTCAAAGGTTTTTTCCCCATCTCAAAAAATGTTCAACGCGCCTAAAAAAGTTTTCACTTTAAAAACACATACTTATAAAAATAATATATTTAAAAACCTTAGTAGGTTTGTCCTAAGCGCTACTCAAACATTCTTTTTTCTTTAATATTGAACTCTTTAACTTCGAGGCGAGGTATTGAGAATAGCGAAGTATAAGTCGCGGCACGTAAGTCTAGCGCTGAACGATACGCGGAAGGGATAGCTGCGCATGGGTAATGTCGCACAAGCAATACAATAGTCAATAGCCACTATTGGCTTAATTGGAGATGTTCCTTACGCAATTGACGTATTTGTAGACTCTGCTGCCCTTTTTTGGATTTTCCCTAAATCGCCATTTAATTAAATTTTTCCCGCCTTAATAATTTCGGCAGTTTGTTTATCTGGCTCAAATTTACAGTGCTGCTGTCCGAATGACTGAGTAAAGTACTTGTAGCTTCATCAATCTCACTTTTGATTTGTTTCAAAGAATCAATTAATTCATTAGATTCCCTTTTTAAAAACAATTCACGTCATAAATCATTTTCCTTGCCTGTATTTTCAAAACAGTATTTCTCTAGGCATATTCACTTTAAAGTCACAAACAAACTTAAAAAACTGAATTTAACAAATAACTTCAAATAACAGCAATAACAATACAATTAAGAACGCGACTGTACACTGGATATGCGCGGGGTGTCGTATCAGTGCGGGGAACGGAATGCGACTGGAGAGCCAATCGGCGCTACGCACGCCCGCCCTTCATCCCACTAGCCCCCCTCAGGTACCTTATTTTTTTACTTCTGCGCAATAACGGTCAGCGCTAAAGTTTCGTGCCGCTACTTATAACGTGCGTTGTGCCTAACTAGATGTAAGCGTGTATGTAAGCAGGTAATTATCACATAAAATAAAGAAAAATTACGAAACCATCGGACTCACACTTGTCAGATAGAATATATATATCTGAATATACTAGCTGACCAATCCGCAGCTTCGCACGCGTAGTTTTTTGATAAACACATTACCCTCCTTCTCCGCAGTTGGGTAAAAAGTAGCCTGTGTCACCCAGAGATAGTGTAGCTTCTCAACAGTGAATGATTTTTTTAAATCGGTCCAGTAGTTTCGGAGCCTATTCAATACAAACAAACAAATCTTTCCTCTTTATAATATAATTTTTTAGATATTGATATGTTCTTTAATATTGTAGAACATACTTTTGTTCTATCGTCAATAGTTTCCGCAGAGCATGCGACGAAAGACGTTTTAGGGAACTTTTTTACACCTTGGGTTACGTTACTTAGGTTTTAGTAAGGATCCCTAATCTTTTCTAGCAATAAATATAGCCTATGTCACTCAGGGTGAATGTAACTTTCCAATGGTGAAAGAATTTTTGAAATCGGCACTGTTGTTTTAGAGTTTATTCATTACAAACATACACACAAAAATACAAATATTTCCTCTTTATAATATTAGTATCGATTAATATAGATAAGATATATTCTGATAGTAGAATATACGGCGTGTTTTGTTATGGACGACATTAAATGAAAACACGGGTAGAGCTAATGGCTAGTATTGTAAAATAGTTTTCTTTCAAATTCATTACAATAGAAAATGTTAGCTGTCTTTATATCAAATCCTGAAATATCAATGTAACAGCCTGTATAAAATAGGTAATCAAATCATATTCATTCATCATCTAAGTAGGTATCTGTTAAACTGACTGAGCGATTTCGTCGTAAAGGTGCTGCTAATTTAGGTAAACGATTGTTTATGGGAAATATATCGATTACTGGATAAATATTCAAGCTACCGGTATTAAACCCACCTCTAAAATCAGTTAATACGATTCCGGATATCTGTTTTAAATTAATGTCGTACATAACACAACAGGTTGTCTAAGAATCAACAAAATGTAATATCGAAATTAATGTACAACTATCTGTTGCCCGCGACTTCGTACGCGTTACACTACTAAAAGTGTAGGTAATCTAGAAATAATCTCGCTGTTACAACCTGACACCCCGTTTTTATCTCATGGTACCTGATTTATGGGATAAAAAGTAGCATACGTGTTAAACCTGGTTATAATCTACGTACATACTAAATTTCATCGAAATCGGTTCAGCCGTTACGACGTGATTCAGTGACAAACAAACATCCAAACTTTCCCATCCCACTAATATTATAAACGCGAAAGTTTGTATGGATGTATGTGTGGATGTTTGTTACTCTTTCACGCAAAGACTGAATCTTTACTGAATGGATTTTAATGAAATTTAATACGTACGTAGATTATAACCTGGATTAACACATAGGCTACTCTTTATTGACAAAACACGCGTTAAAGGATAAAACGGCAACCTATTATTGAGGCTTCGCTGTCTGTCTGTCTGTCTGTCCGTCTGTCACCAGGATGTATCTCATGAACCGTGATAGTTAGACAGTTGATATTTTCACAGATGATGTATTTCTTTTGCCGCTATAACAGCAAATACTAAAAACTGAATAAAATAAATATTTAGGGGGGGGGCTCCCATACAACAAACGTTAATTTTTTGCCGTTTTTATAGATAATGGTACGGAACCCTTCGTGCGCGAGTCCGACTCGCACTTGGCCGGTTTTTGTATTTTTTATTATTAGTGTGATACTGGCCAATAAACTTTTATACTCTGCTTCTATTTAACTAAGTACGTTTATTTAGGAGCGGTTTCTGCGTGCTGGAAGTACCGCCGCTCCCGGCTGGCAGGTACACGCTGACGGCGTCCACCTTCAACCCGGGACAGGAAGGACCGTTCATACTGGAGCTCAAGTCGACGGCGCCGCTCGCGGTCGAGGCGCGCAACTAGCGACCGCTCGCCAGGAGATGGGAAAACGATTTTAATATATAACGCGTTCATACTTATTTACTGAAAAAAAAAACAATTACAATTAATTTCCTAAACATAACATCAAATAAAATTGATACCTTAAGGGGTTGGTACACACGGCTACACATCAAGCTATACATTTCCAGTATAAGCTGACCTCGCATTCTACGAAAAGACTACACAATGCGAGGTCAGCTTATATTGGAAATGTATAGCTTGATGTGTAGCCGTGTGTACAATGATAATCATACATTTCAGCACGTCAGTTACACATAAAAAAAATCAAATATAATATCAAGTTCAGTCAACCTCGTATATGGCGTCAGTTCGACTAAGCACAGTTTCAACTTATTTTTACAGGCATTTCTTATGTTGTCTGGTAGTCCGTTGTAATCACTGGGAGCCATAACATACACCAGTTTCGACGTTTTGGTCAGTCGATGGGTGATTGCAGTTTATGTCCGTTCCGTATGTCTGTGTGCTAACTCGAAACTGAATCTATTACTCCAGCATCGATTTTAAAAGTTTTTTAGATATAGATAGATATTTATTTTCCAAATTGCCATTAATTTATCATAACAAAGGATATCGCACGCCTTGAAATAAAATCATTTAAATCATTTATTCGCAAGATTTTAATATATAACGAATGTCTGAGCTAACTCGAAACTGAATCTATTTCTCAAGCATATTTTTTTTATAGTATTTTAGATATAGACAGAGATAGACAATTGTTTATTTTCCAAATTGTCATTATTTTATCATAAAAAAAATATCGCGCGCCTTGAAATGAAATCATTTATTCGCAAATCTTTTGTAGTTTTATAGATATAGACAGAGATAGACAATTATTTATTTTCCACATTGTCATTAATTTATCATAACAAAGGATATCGCGTGCCTTGTAATGAAATCATTTATTCGCAAATGTTTTATAGTTTTTTAGATATAGACAGAGCTAGACAATTATTTATTTTCTACATTGCCATCATTTTATCATAACAAAGGATATCGCACACTTTGAAATTAAAAATCATTGAAATAATTTATTCGCAAGAACACATGTGATGTATGTATAAAGGTCTTAAAAAATGTTGTAGAATCAACATGCTCTACCATACATGAGGCGTGCGAAAATTGCATAAAGAATACTTACTGCTATTAATTAAAAAAAAAAACTAGCTAGATTTTAAGCACTGTGAGAAAGTAGCAAACTTTGTGCGAAGATAATATATTTGCTTTGGCACATTGGTTTTTAAACAAGTAGCTACTCTGTGATAAAACGTAAAAGCTCATTTTTCAATTCACACTTCGTCATGTTAACACCACAGGTAGCGAGTTACTGGATGCTAACTGTTCATCTGACGCGTTTTGGCGGAGTTTTAGCCAAGCCGCGGCTGGGCGGTTGATGCGAGATCATTTTCTCTGATAAATCAATGCACACAGCACACAAAATAAATATGACCAATATGAGACAAGACAAAGAAGAATAACATATTTTTTTTTACATATTAATTTGGAGTATTTTTGAACATGAAGTATTTAGTGTTGGATTTTTGGATTGCATCATTGAAAGCTGTCAAAAAATATACGCTAGAGCCTTGATTTACGCTTCTGGAATACGGGCCTAAGGCTAAGACCACACAAGGTATACGTGTTAGGAGCTTATATACTTGTGACTAGACATAGAACGAGTACTCGGTTTGGATTCGGTACTCGGCAGATTCGGCTTTTTTTAAGGTTCGGCCGAGCACCGAGTATTAGCGGCCGAGTACTCGGCCTTAATTATATTGCAGGGAAGAATAAAGTTAAAAAGCCTGTTTTTATTATTATTATTATATTAGATACATTAAACCATAAGGAACATGAGAACAGCAGAAATATTGAAAACGTACATAAGAATCTTTAATAGAAATTATTACTATTACTAATATTTAAAAGGAAGATTGTGATGCATAAACGCTAGTTTTTCGCTCCTATTTGGGCCTGGTTTGCTCCTTTTTGCTTCATATGTATATTTTTTCCCAAGATAGGGTAATTACCTTTATAACCCACCATTTATATGGATTTGCATCTCTTGCGGCCCTTGGCACGCTTAAGTAATGATCTAACTCCGCTGTAGCGAAATTCTTTGGGTCATTAGGTTGGTAACTGGTTGATGCGTCAGCAGCTTCTTCAAAACATTCCCAGAATAGATTATGTATGATATATTGTGTAAGGGAAATAACCGCGCGCCGCCCGTTACTGCGTTTTTTTAAAGCCGAGTATTCGGCATGGTACTCGGCGAATCACTACTCGTTCCATGTCTACTTGGCTCTTAGTAGTGTGGCCTCATCCTTAGTGTTTTTTAAAATCTAAAGTTGTGTTTTCGAATGCAGACATTTTAGAGGCGTTTTGCACTGGCGATTTTTAAGCGTTATTCGCTGCATTTCTTTTGTTTTGATTATTTTCCCGAAAAACATGATATTTAAAAGATTGTTTTAAATAAAGTTTTTGATTTGAGTTCTCAGATGCGAATTTCAGTTTATCTTGAGATCATGACGCAATTGTGTCAAAATATTAAGAAACGCATAAACTCTCATGGTATCATCGTACCATATATAATCATGGTAAATGTTCTGTTTCTTTAAAGTTAAATAGTGAACACGATATTCTACAGTTTCAAAAGTAGATTTCTTGTGTAGTTTTTGAACCCTTACTCAGCTCTTACGCGATGTTAACGCGACGATTACGAAGCGTAGTGTCGACGTACTGTCTATCAATAATACAGAACCCGAAATCACGATGGGAAAATATCATTTTACTCTAATAATAACTTTCTAGACTGTTCGTTCATGCTAGCCTGGTTCATGTAACACAAAGGTTAAATAAATAAATAAATATTGCTGAACATTTGACACAGCGCTATCTAGCCCCTAAGCAGAGCTTGTACTATGGGAACCTGATAACTGATAGAATACTTATATACATTTTGTTTTTGGTAAATACATACTTATAATATATAGAGAAACAACGAGACCCGAAACAAATATCTGTAGAGCATGCAAACATTTGTTTTGCGGCGGGAATCGAACCCGCTACCTCCTGCGTCTCAGCCGGCTATTCGCCCGTTGCACCACGGTGGTCGTCGGTTAGCTTGAAGAAAATGTTAATTAGCATTAAGTTCGCCTGTGTATTATTTTATTTGTTGAAACGGTGGTGAAGATAAACGCAGTGTGTGATCAGTTTTTCTTATAATCATAAAAATATACTTTGACAATGTTTTTCCTCCACTCGTGTGCCGTCAGAATCGACGATAAGCTCACAGTGACGTTCTACCAATCACCGCGCTTGTGCCTTGGCGGCCAATTTAAATCAGCTGGCTGGATTGGCTGGCATGGCTGGCGTGGCTGACGTGGCGGGCTTGGCTGGGTTGCCACATCGAAAGAGCTGGCATCTGGCAAGGCGTTACATTGTGGAATAAAGAATTTTCTAGTCTTATCTAGCCTGGCTGGTCTATGTGACGTATATAGAATAGAAAACTCTATTGAATTACCACACAAACATAAATCATACAAAATTAAGTACTAGGATAGAACAGAAGGCAATACAATGTCTACACATCAAGCTATACATTTCCAGTTTAAGCTGACCTCTCATTCTACGAAAAGCCTACAAAATGCGAGGTCAGCTTATACTGGAGAATCCAAAGCTTGATGTGTAGCCGTGTGTACGCTGTGTTATCGTCGCGTTGACGTAACGTATACGTTGAATTAACGCCTACGTTGGAAAAGGACAGTGTTAGAAATACAGTTTTAATAGAATATTGTCAAAGAAACTATATTTTAAAATTGCTAACGCTGCATTTGAAAGCATTCCTTAATATTGCATTGAGCTTAGATATTGTATGCTTTATTCCGATAAACATAAACGCTGTTTTCGTTTAATTTATTCGGCCGCATTTAAACGGGAAATGAATGGGTAAATCTCAAATTAACAGTTTTTAGCAAATTTTTTATTTTGATGTATTATCTAAGACGCATTTTGGGATTTTGTAGAAAATTCACGTGGTATTGTTTGTGTATTGACTTTTTGAGTTTGATGAAATCTATTTTTATAAGGGTTTTTTTAGTGTTTGACAATAAATCTAATTATATTCAGATCTGTGCCTTCGCGAATCATGTATAAAAGAGATTATATTAGGACTACATGTAACCTATTAAAAAAGGTACAAATCAATTTATAGGGCTCTCTGTTCGGTTTCAGCTCAGGGTTTCGACCCACTGGTATTAAAATTCTGTTTCAGTTTAAAATGTAGTTCGGGTTCGACCCGCTTAAAAAACACTGCAATAATATAGATGCAATTAAACTGCATTAAATCTGTCGCAAAAACTAAATGAGTTTAGTTTTAAACTGAACCAAACCACATTCAAAACTAAAGTTCGCATTGAGCACGCTAGCGCTACAAAAAACGTATCGTCCCCGCTTTGCGAACCGGCTAGAACCGCTTCTAATTGGTTCGATGCAAATTTATGCATTTTCTTGTTGTTTTCTCTTTACCGTGTGCGGTTTGGTAAGCGCTTTTGTGTTGTACACATTTTAGGGTTCCGTATGAATAAGATTCTCTAAATATCAATTGTAACTTAAATAATATTCAATATTTGTATTTTGAATAATCATGGAATAGAATATAATCATTTATTTTAGACAATGTCCATAGAATACACAAAACATAAAAGTTATAATTACAAATACAAATTAAGCCCATGTCAGAACAAAAATATACAAAATAATAAAAACAATTCAGTAAAATTTAAAAGTAAAATGTCAGAAATGGAACAGATCTTACCTATACATTATCTGCTATTATTTGACCTCGCATTGTGTAGGGTTTTCGTAGAATGAGAGGTCAGCTTATACTGGAACTATATAGCTTGATGTGTAGCCGTGTGTACCTCTCCAATTGTTACAGAAGACAGTTTGATTGTATATCGGTAACTTTTAACCCTTAAATCTACAGTCAGATGAAAAGACAACTGACTGCTGGAGGAACTATCCTAAGAAACAATCAGTAAACCAACATCATTACTTAATTCTCGAATTTGGGATCAATTTAGGAGACTCATTTTTAGAGAGTGGTACACTTATCTCGTCAGCTGACTGTACTTAATATGAATTTATAAACAATTTTGGTAACCTATGTTTGTTCTTATTTCTCCATGTACAGAGTTTTTTTAGACAACCTTTGAATAGACAAGTTTTATGTGAACAAATGAATTATTTGCAAGCTCATGTATATTTGTAAGCTCGCAATCTCCTCATTTTGATGTCGACCGTTCAGTAAGTTGCACGTCTCTCTGTGATAGACTAGTTTGTAAGATCACGGTTTATGTAAGTACTTTAAATTTGAGTTTTATAAAACGTTAATAAAATATTTTTTATAATTTTTTTGTTTTATTGCTATAATAAATAAATAATGCTGTACATTTCACACAGCACCATCTAGCCCCAAACTAAGCAGAGCTTGTACTATGGGAACCAGATAACTGATAGAATACTTATATACCTACATTTTTATATTGTAAATATATATAATACTAGCTGTTGCCAGCGGCTTCGCACGCGTGGTTTGCCAATAAAAGTAGCCTATGTGTTAATCCAGTTTATGATCTACGTACATACCAAATTCCATCGCAATCGGTTCAGCCGTTCCGGCGTGAAAGAGTAACAAACATCCATAAATACAAACTTTCGCGTTTTTAATATTAGTAGGATAATTATAGGAAAATAACTAAACCCAGAACAGATATCTGTTGACCATGTAAACATTTGTCCCGCAGCGGGAATCGAATCAGCAACTTGCGTGTCAGCCAGTTATTCGCTACTGTGCCATGGAGGTCATCAATCCGGCCAATACGTATATAAAATAAAACCGGCCACGTGCGAGTCAGACTCGTGCACGAAGGGTTCCGTACCATTATCTATAAAAACGGCATTAAAATCACGTTTGTTGTATGGGAGCCCCCTTAAATATTACTTAAAATAAATTTAATTATTTAATTTTAAGTGAATAATATAACTCAATATTCTGTGATTATTTTAAGCGTCTACCTGTTGCCGTTATCAATATCTAGCAAAAAAGAGCAAAAAAATCACGTTTGTTCTATGGGAACCCCCCTTAAATATTTGTATTATTTTAATTATTTATTTTTAAAGTGAATATATAACATTTAGTTATTAAATAATATTAATAATAATATAATAAATAATATATGTTAATATTTAATTCTATGGATATTTCAAGCGTTGCCGTTATCAATATCGAGCAAAAACGAGCATAAACATCACGTTTATTGTATGGGAGCCTCCTTAAATATTTATTTTATTCTGTTTTTAGTTTTTAGTAGTATTTGTTGTTATAGCGGCAACAGAAATACATAAGAAATACATATGTCTAACTAACACGGTTCATGAGATACAGCCTGGTGACAGACGGACAGACAGACAGCGGAATCTTATTAATAGGGTCCCATTTAGGTACGGAACTCTAAAAAATATATACTTTGAGGGACGCATAGCTATTGTCTTTGAAATCAATGCGTTTCTTTCATCAGATCCTAACAAGACACTTTTTGCTTATGTGTATAGGTACAATTACAACACAAACTTACTTATTAAGCAAGTGTATTTTATAATTATTTAATAATAATAATAATAATAATCCTCCTAGCCGATTTTGGCTACAGAGACTTGACTTTGTGATTATTGGCCTAGGTGTTTAGCCTGTATGTGGCTGATGTACCCTATTTTTGCGCTAAAAGTCCGGTTACAATGAACACAAGTTAAGGCGCCATTAATGTAGTTGTAATTGATATTAGCCGGCGGTCGACTTTTAAGCTGATCTCGTTTTAAGTCTAGTTCTTGCCTCCTTTCTTCTTCAAACTCGTACACTTTGTCCTGAACATGACGCCTCCATTCAGGTCGTTTTTCAGCGAGAGCCTCCCAGCGCGACGGATCGATACAACACCTCTTCATGTGCCTCTTCTGTACGTCTTTGAAACGTAGGAACTGACCTCCGCGTTTCCGCTTACCATGTTCTAGTTCACAGAAGAAAATGCGTTTCGCCCTTCGCTCATCAGACATCCGAGACAGGTGCCCGCACCAACGCAGCTGACGCCGCATCAAATATGCCTCTATGCCACAGACATTAGCCCGTCGTAGAACATCGGTATTACGGACCCGATCCGACCACTTGATGTTAAGAATGTCGCGGAGGCATTTCAGATGGAATCTGTCTAACGTGCGTATGTGTCTGCGATACAGGCACCATGTCTCTGACGAGTACAATATTTAATTTTATAATTATTTATGCAGGTACATAATATGTACATGCAAAAATAATTTTTATGTAAGTAACCAAACCTAATAAAATGACATTCGCGTTTTGAGTTTAACTTGCTTATTATGTATGTATATTTAGGTTAGGTGACGATTGGGGTTGGTACAGAGACCGCTACTTGACTTTAGGTTTTCGTATTTATGTGTTCAGTTTGCGAACGAGAGCGAGTGAGCGAGAGGGCGCACAGTACCGGAGACGGGGGACATTTGTCTCGGTCGCCATTGTGTCTCTTGTCTTGGCTTCAGCTCACAGTGTCGGAGACGGGAGACATTTGTCTCGGTCGCCATTGTGTCTCCTGTTTTGGCTTCGGTGCACAGTGTTGGAGACGGGAGACATTTTTTTCGCTCTCGGTGCACACAGTACAGGAGACCTGTCTCCCGTCCTTGCTTCGGCGCACAGTGTCGGAGATGAGAGACATTTGTCTCAGTCTCCTGTCTTTCCTCGGCACACAGTGCCAGAGACGGGAGACATTTTTCTCGGTCTCGGTACACAGTACAGGAGATCTGTCTCCCGTGTTTGCTTCGGCGCACAGTGTCGGAGACTTAAGACATTTGTTTCGGTCTCCCGTCTGTGTCTCCTGTCTTGGCTCCGGCGCAAAGTGTCGGAGACGGGATACATTTTTCTCGGTCTCGGTGCACAGTACAGGAGACCTGTCTCCCGTCTTGGCTTCGGCGCATAGTGTCGGAGACGGGATAAATTTTTCTCGGTCTCCCTCTGTGTCTCCTGTCTTGGCTTCGGCGCACAGTGTCGGAGACGGGAAACATTTTTCTCGGTCTCGGTGCACAGTACAGGAGACCTGTCTCCCGTCTTGGCCTCGGCGCACAGTGTCGGAGACGGGAGACATTTGTTTTAGACTCCTGTCTATTATGTCTCATTCCAACCGCCACCTTTAAGTAGAAGGTATATTCAATGCCAATTATGGAATAGAATGCTTGGGCAGAACAAATAACACAAAGCGTAATTTTATACCGGTACACGAGTCCTACCCGTATTTTATTCAACAAATCATTCAAAATGGTTTCGGTATGATGAATGTGCTGTATGTAATGTATTAGGTTGGGATCGAAGCGGGACAAAATGTAACATTGAAACGGCAAATCAAATACTCGTTAGAAATGCTTGTTAGATTTTGAGCTTTATGTCTGCGGAGTAGAGACTTCTGACATTTTGAATGAAAGTACGATGATTGGTGCAGTTGATAGACTGTAGAGATATAGCAAACTAAATTGGGCGCTCCTCCATTGCAACTACTTGAAGCTTACTTACATGTTGACTTGATGTTTAAAATTAGTCTTAGGAGTAAATAAAGATTGTTTGGCTTGACGTTTTAATGTACAGCAGTTTAATACTGTTAGGTTACGCGACTCCATAAACGTGTCCTTAGATATCTAGCATAGAATAAAATTGTTTACAAGGTTTTTCCGTATCTGTTCCGTATAGCTGCTACTAAGTTTATACGTCGCTACGACGTAACCCTGCTACGTCGTAGCACTTTTACAAAAATTCTGCTACTAGCTATTACTATTGTTCGGTTTCTGCTGTTGAATTGAGGGTACTTTGTAAATCATCACCGCGCGGTGCCTCGCGGCCTTGCCTTGGCACATATCAAGCGTTTTCGCGTCGACCGGAACGTCCGTACATCCGTCTGTATCCTTGGAACATTTATTAAGGCCCAGAGTTTCGACGCGCAGATTACAGATTTCACCCCCACTTCACCCCGCACGCGCTATATTTACGCCAAAGCAACAACTAGAGACATTATCACAAATAAAATTTACGGAAATTTGCGGAACTAAACATATACAAAATACTGTTAGTTACCCTTTAATATACTAGCGCCATCTGTTTAGATACGTGGGAACTACGTTTCATTGCAAATAACTTGTGGCGTATGCTAACACACTCCTACAATAATTCACATGACAGTGACATATAAATGCGGCTCAATAGTTGAGGAGTCTGAACAAGTTTTCGTGTGCAGAATGTCACTGTCAGTGATGAGAATGACATTGCGCCAGTCGGCATGAGAGACAGACCGTGGTCCCGTAATTTTGTCTCCTCATCGTTATGTTTAATTTACCCTTTACGGCTCCAATAATAAGTGTTACAAGCAAATAACCGGAGTTTTATTTAGAAGGAACTCAGACTGAGCAACCCTCCAAAAACTCAACAACGTGATCTATACGCCATCTATACATTCACACGATACGCTGGTTGGATGTTGTTGTCAGTGTGTCACAGTAAAATAAATGTTGTAGGTACTGCAGAGTACTGTACGCTCCAGTACCGAGACCCGCTAGAATAGCTAACCTTTAACTCTCTTGATGAAAATAAGAATATATTTCGGTCAGTGGTCGCGGTACAAACAACTCTGGCTAATTGAGATATTTTTCAAAATCATAGTAAATGTTATCAAATGGCAATAAATATGCACAAGTAAAAGGTTTACTCACCTTAATTTATCTATCATGTATATTGCGCGCGTAATGCACATTTTTTTACATTGTTTTGACCCATTTGTGTGGGCTTATTTTTGTTTTATTTCTGGAAAAAAGTAGCATAGGTCCGTCTAGCAACGCGGATCGCCGCGGAATGAGAGTGAGCCCGAAGTAAAATACGCGAGCCCGAAGTAAAATACGCGAGCAACCAGTAAAAAGAGTGCGACACGATATTGAAGTTGCTCCGAATTAATCAACGTAAGCGACATTTGTAAAAATCAAAATTACTGTGTAAATAAATATCTTATTCTAAAAAATTTATCAATAGTTTATTTTCTAATAATTTGAAGAATATTTTTGTGAAATATCATATCACCTTATTGTGTAGAATTAACTTGGGAATGTCTTAATTGTCAGAGGTGTCTTTGTAATTTTTTTTACTGACATTGTATTAGTAATTCGTGTTTTTAGAACAATAGTTTTGTTATTTATATCCTTGAGTATCGTGTATTTAAATTTCAATACTATACAACTAGCAGAATAATAATTGTTAGGGATTGCAATATTGAAATTCTACCCCTTAAGGGGCAGAATGTTTTACGGTGTTCAATTTAATTAAGTTAGGTATGCCTTTTTGTGTCATCCCAATGTGTAAAAATTCAGCTGGGCTCAGTAAAAACAAGATGGGATCATATTTCATACGTAAAGAGCGCATTTAGATATTATGTTATTTGTTTATTGAATAAATTGTTCGGTTTGTGATTGTCGTAAATAATGATCCTCCATTTTGCTGGTGTTGCCAAATATCGAGTTATTTTCCCTACTCTAAAATTCTGAGATTAAAAACTTTTATAAGCTGTAGTTTTAAATTATACTAGTGGTTCGCCCCGAACTGAGATCTCGCAAATCTCCCAAAAACAAAAAAAAATATTCTTTTTAGGGCGATTTGCGCAACGTTGCCTAAACGTATTTAGTGGCTAAAAATAATATAACGAGTTATCAAATCATACAAATATGTCAAATTTAAACATGTTTAGTCGCTAAATACGTTAAGGATCGTTTTGCAAACCGACCTTAATATTTGATTAATAAAATAGTGTCATAGTTAAGTTCAAGCATTAAGCCCACCTTTTGTAGCATTAAGCCCACCTTTTGTTGCATTAAGCCCACCTTTTGTAGCATTAAGCCCACCTTTTGTACATGTAATTTGTATTTTTGTGCAATAAAGTATTAAATAAATAAATAAAAAATAGTTACATTAGTTGTATCTTACCCAAAACATACTCTAAAACGGGTATATAATGACTAAGCTAGCAACATTATGCGAGTGGGGGTGAGGAGGGTGCGGGACGCGGGTTTTATTTTATGAACACAGCGCACGGCTTGCAATCACAGCTGAATGTGTGTTCTGGTTTTTTTATCTATTCTGTGCGAGTAGGTAGGTTTGTTTTTATTTATTTCAAAATGAATAAGCGGTACTCTTTTAATTCTACCCTCCGCTCCACGCCTCTAACTTAGCCCAATGTCGCGTAAATGTTTTATATGGGGTTCGGCTTCAAAATTTAATTTACCTTGCCTATGTGAGCGATTTCATTGTTTTTGTAGGCCCTAATTTTGTCGGAGTCAGTATAAGCAAACGTCGGCGTTTCAGCATTCAACCTGTCACTTTGTAAAGTGTTATATTAGGGGATGTTTATTCGGGGTGTTGAATTAGTGTAGTTAGAATGAAGTAAGGAAGGAGGTACGCTTTTGCTTGACTGCTGAAGGAAGATTATGGTTAGCGCGCGTAATTTTTAACTTAGATGCTTTTAAATAAATGGGATCTACCTAGTTATCCAAACCCGCGAAGACCTACTACTGCCAGAAACTTGAAATATACAGAAGTCCGCATTACACAACCATCAAAATTGACAATAAAATACCTGTCAGTTTAAAAACCGAATTAAAAGACAAAACGTTTATAAATAAACTCAAAGATTTACTATTACAAAAATGTTATTATTCACTAACTAATTTTTTTGAAAGAAAGAAAGAAATAATATTTATTCAGACCACCACAAATGGACACAGAAATAAATGACACAAAAAATATAATATACCTAAAATTTTTGAAATGTGGTGGCGAAAGGGTCCTCAGCTCAGCATTTGCTACAGCATGTTGTCATACTGCAGCGCTGGTATTATGCTGAGGCCAGTGTCGACCTCACGGACACCCAGACATTTATACAACTATAAGATTTAAAAGATTTACATAATTTTAATTTTTGATGGCAATAAATTACTTAACAGTTAAATCCGCACAACATTAAAACGATTCAAATTATTGTAATCTATTATTTATGTACTTAAATGAAAATATAATAATAAGCTTACATTTAAATAATGTGATATTGTAATGTAACAAAGATATATTCTTAGGTAAATACTGTAACTACACTCAGCGGCACAATTAACCGCCCACCTTGATTTTTTACGATTTTGGTTAAAAAAAAAATTGTGGCCTTACTTGTGAATGTTATTTTATAACGTAGGTATATTGAAGTAAAATGAAAGATAATATTTTTTTTAATTATTACGTTTATTTATAAAAAAGTCTGAAAAACACTTTGACCGTAAATTAACAAATGTGATGAAATGGCTTAAAAATAAAAAATCTGTTGAATAAATGAATTCTAATAGTGCGTACCTCTAGCCCTCATGACTTCCATCAAACGGTTTGGCATGATGTCGATGACATCTTTGATCTGTTGTTGTGGAATGTTCTGCCACTCCTCAATCACGGATTGTTTTAATTCATCTATGGTGGTTGGAGCTGGTATGCGGCTTCGAACACGTCTTTTTAAATTGTCCCATATGTGTTCAATAGGATTTAAATCTGGGCTCCGGGATGGCCATGTTAATTTTCGAATGCCGACGGTATCCAGGTACGCGGTAACAACTCTAGCAACGTGGGGGCGAGCGATGTCCTGCATTAATAAAAAATCTTCGCCAATAAACGGAGCAAATGGCATTACATGAGGTTCCAACACTTCTGTTACATACCTCTGAGCATTTATTCCACCTCTTTCGATTACCAAGTCGGTGCGTGCTTCGTAAGTAATGCCGCCCCATATCATGATAGAGCCACCTTGGTAACCTACTGTTTCCACAACAGTACATGGTGCAAACTTTTCATTCTTGCGTCTATATACACGCTGGCAACCGTCAGGACCGTGCAAGCATATTCTTGTCTCGTCAGTAAACATAACATTCTTCCATTGTTCCATATTCCATTCGGCGTGCTCTCGGGAAAAACGAAGTCTTTCTCTCCGGTGGCCTACGAGCAATTGTGGCACTCGAGATGGTCGAAAAGCCCCAAGGGCATTCTCTCCTAGTCTTCTTCTCACTGTTCTTTCACTCACTTGAACATTGCGAACCTCACGAAGTTGGTTTCGTGCCTCAACAGCTGTAGTGAACCGATTTCTTAGAACATTGGTCACAAGAAATCGGTCGTCACGAGCGGAGGTGCATCTTTTTCGGCCCTGTCCTGGTCTTCGCTCATAAGAGCCAGTTTCCCGAAACCGTTTCACTGCATCCCTTAAGGTGGTACGTGCGACACCAAGCTTCCGCGCCACGTAACGCTGACTAAACCCTTCGTCGATAAGAGCGACGGTTCTCGCCACTGAATTAGCATCAAATGGCATGTTTGTGATGTCCAAACACTAGCTTTAAGTTACGAAACCAAAACAAACTCAAATTGTTTACTTTTAATGCCACTGAAGCAATGTCAGCAGTATGGCAAGGATAACGATAATGAGACGAAGTTCGATATTTATCCTATTCACAACTTATGCGTAAAAAAAAAACAAAGTTAAGTGGGTAGTTTGTAATTTTTTCGTCACTACATTTCTTTTACACTTGACTTATTTATGCCCAATAACTTACAACTGCGATAACATCAAAATTTGCCACTTTAAAAGGGTGGGCGGTTAATTGTGCCGCTAAGTGTAATTTTAGAAATTTAATTTAACTTTACCTATTAAGGTACGTATGACGTACAAGTATAGGTAGATACCCGTTAAGTTCATATAAGTACAATATTAATATTAGAATATTAGCTATTAGTTAGAATATTAGTTATTAGTTATATTAGAATATTAAACTACCTCCGTGGTGCAATGGGCGAATAGCCGGCTGAGACGCAGGAGGTAGCGGGTTCGAATCCCGCCGCGGAACAAATGTTTGCATGATCTACAAATATTTGTTCCGGGTCTGGTTGTTTCCCTATATATTTTAAGTATGTATTTACATAAAAAATGTATAAGTATTCTATCAGTTATCTGGTTCCCATAATACAAGCTCTGCTTAGTTTGGGGCTAGATAGCGGTGTGTGAAATGTCCAGCATTATTTATTTATTTATTATTATATAAAACTTAATATTAAAAAGTCTATATAAGTTTAATTTTAGTGCGCATTTTTAAAATGCAATTATAGATTCTGCCACGCCCTAACAGGGTACATGTCATTTAGTAGGTACCTACTACACAATACTTTAAACAGAAGATGTTTGTATGTAACTGATTTCGCGCCGCGAATAAAGAATATGAATATCCTCGTGACTATGATATCAGGTATCCATCAGGTACTCATCAGGTTTCTCACTTGCTATACAGATAAGCCGATCCCTTGCACAGGCGTCGCGATCAGTCCGTCATTGCCGCTTTCTCAGCCGACCATGACCGACATTGCGTTTCGTCAGAACTTCCAAAATTAATACAATCTTTTCATTCAAAGTTAATCCTTCTGTCTGTCTCATGGACTGTGTATTGTCCATGGTCTGTTTGCATGGCATCCTGACATGATTGCTTTTTTAAGACACGTCGCCAAAAAAAAAGCGAATACTCTCTGCATTTCCGATTTCAAAATTCTTATAGTATTTTACCTTTTGTGGTGCACTGTAACATACATAATTTCAAAACCTACCCCCCCCCCCCCCTTCCCCCTTCCATTTGAAGTTAATCACAGTGATTTGACAATAATTATACCTAGTATATATGAGGAGATACGTAGGAGAACTCAAGTCACCGACATAGCCTGAAGGATTAGCATGTTGAAGTGGCAATGAGCAGGCCATATAGCGCGCAGAACAGATGGCCGATAGGGACGGCAGGTTCTCGAGTGGAGGCCACGCACCGGCAAGCGCAGCGTAGGACGTCCACCTACAAGATGGGCAGACGACTTGGTAAGAACCGCAGGTCGGCGTTGGATGCAGGCCGCTTCCAACCGCAGTTCCTGGAGATCAATGAGGGCGGCCTTTGTCCAGCAGTGGACGTCCTACGGCTGATATGATGATGATGATACCTAGTAACTTTTCACTATACGGAAAATCTATTCAGGGGCTATTTAAATCTATTTTTCAAACTTTCGCGATCACTGTACATAATTATTGATTAAAACGGGTATTTGTCGCGTATGTACCTTTTTTTATTTGTTATCCCGACGTTTCGGCTGTGTTGCAACAGTCATGGTCTCGGGCTGACTGGAGTACTTGGAGCTACCGTCGGGAAGTGCGGGTAGCTGCAGCATCTACCCTCACTTGGTCTTCAGAATTAGAAATGTCCTCGTTCATATTACGACACACTACACTAACCGTATCTACGCACTGAGTCGACCGATTACGACGCGCACACCTAGCAATCACCGGGTTCCAAGACGCTGAGAGTCTATAGCCATCTTCCCGATTGAAATTTGGAAATTTCTTGATTTCAATCGCTTCACGAACTATTCTCTTGTAATAACGGCGTTCACTAGAGAGAACCTTAGGATCATGAAGTTCAATCCAATGATTCGGTCTCGAGTCTACCAGATGCTCTGCTATCGCCGACTTGTTTACCTGGCGATTTTTGACAGCTGCGATATGCTCTTTGACACGCTCGGCAATGGTACGTTTGGTTTGCCCGATGTAAGAGCGGCCACAGCTACAGTCTATCTTATAAACACCAGGCATCTGCAGAGGTATAACATCCTTTGGAGTCCGTAAATGCTTGGCCATCTTTGAGAGAGGAGTGAAGACCGACTTGATTGAAAACCCTTTCAACACATTTCCAATTTTATCCGTCACCCCTTTCACGTATGGCAAAAACGTTGGCTTTCTACAGACCTCCGTTGGTTTTTCTCTGTTTGTGCGTCTTGGCTGCCGTCTATTTACATATCCGTTGGATTTTAGAACCTCCTGAACATGGGCCAGCTCACTCTCCAGATGTTCAGGGTCACAGAGAGCGTAAGCTCTGTTTGTTAACGATGAAACAACAGATTGCAAATGGCGAGGATGGTGGTGTGACGCAGCGTTCAAATAGCGGTCAGTGTGTGTTGGCTTTCTGTAAACAGAGTGCGCTAGACGGCCATCTGATTTCACCATAACTTTGACATCGAGAAAAGCTAATATCCTATTATCCTCCATTTCATAAGTGAACCGCATATTCGGGTGAATGGAGTTTAGGTATACAGTAAATTGTTCAACTTCTCGTTTACTCCCCTTCATTATGCAAAAGACATCATCCACGTATCTCTTCCATAACTTTATACCATGAGCTGTAAGATCTAATTTAGTTTCAAAATGCTCCATCCAGATATTAGCCAAAACTGGTGCCACCGGGCTACCCATGGCCACTCCATCAATCTGGAGGTAATGTTGCCCATGATATAAAAAGAAGTTCCCATCTAAACAGTGTTCAAGGAGAACAATGTACTGGTCAGGCAGTTCGTGATCCTTTAGCTTCTCTCGTATAACATCCAGGCAGTCTTTTGTTGGAACGTTGGTGAAGAGCGCTTCCACATCGAAACTCACCAATATGTCGTCTGGTTCCAATTTTAAACTCCCCAGTATGTCTACAAAATGGCGCGAGTCCTATACAAAAGATGTCGTCTTTCCCACCAAAGGCTGCAAAATTGAAGTAACATGCTTTGCCAAATAATAGGTAGGCGAATCAATCTGGCTCACAATGGGACGAAGAGGCACATTACTCTTATGCACCTTAGGTAAACCATACAATGTTGGCGACTGCACTATAGTAGGTCTATGTAGACGGTTATAAACATCTTCTGTAAAAAGATCCTTGTGTTCCGAAATCAGATTTCTAATACGCTTTGTCACTCTGGCAGTTGGGTTGTAAGGTACTTGCTTATACACCTTATCATCACATAACAAACTCCTCATTTTTTCTTATCATAGTCAGTGGAATTAATCACTACAGTGGCGTTACCCTTATCGGCCTTAAGTACCAAAATATCTTGGTTCTCCCTTAATGCTCTGAGTGCTAGACACTCTTCCGCGGTGATATTCGGCTTCGGTAACCTGGACTTTCGTAAAATTATTGCAACATCTTGTCTCAGCGTTTCTGCGTCAGTGGATGGTATTTTGTTGCTTATAATAGATTCCTCTACACTGCTAATAATGTCTTCGTAAGGAACGCGCTTAGGTGTAGGTGCAAAGTTTAAACCCTTTTCTAGTATATTCTGTGTAGTTGTATCCAAAGTAACATTCGATAAATTTATGACGGTATCACGATTTTTTGTTACTGACTGTACCTGGCATCCTGTAAATTTCCGCCTAGCAATCAACTTTTGTAACTTGTTATCGTGCTGCTCTGTACACAAAACAAAAGTTCGCTGTGATTGATTGTACGTTACCCGGTCACATAAATCGAAATCACTCAAAGATAACACACATCACTGCATTCCAAGTGTAGCTTGTATAACTCGCACTGCACTCCGTTTAAATAACACTGGTTATTCCTAATCAATTGTTTTAGAAGACGGACACTCGCATTCCCTAGAATTCTGTCGGAATATTCAATATCACTACGCGGCCTTATCCGAACACACGTAGGTATTAAGTCCCAATCACGACAATTTGTTAAAAATGTCAATGATGTAGCAAGTTTCACACTTTTCTTCCGTAAGTATTCTAGCCGTCGAACTTTGTTTACAATATCCGGCCCGTACCGGTTTGCAATAGTATTTTTCAAACTTTCGCGATCACTGTACATAATTATTGATTAAAACGGGTATTTATCGCGTATGTACCTTTTTTATTTGTTATCCCGACGTTTCGGCTGTGTTGCAACAGTCATGGTCTCGGGCTGACTGGAGTACTTGGAGCTACCGTCGGGAAGTGCGGGTAGCTGCAGCATCTACCCTCACTTGGTCTTCAGAATTAGAAATGTCCTCGTTCATATTACGACACACTACACTAACCGTATCTACGCACTGAGTCGACCGATTACGACGCGCACACCTAGCAATCACCGGGCTCCAAGACGCTGAGAGTCTATAGCCATCTTCCCGATTGAAATTTGGAAATTTCTTGATTTCAATCGCTTCACGAACTATTCTCTTGTAATAACGGCGTTCACTAGAGAGAACCTTAGGATCATGAAGTTCAATCCAATGATTCGGTCCCGAGTCTACCAGATGCTCTGCTATCGCCGACTTGTTTACCTGGCGATTTTTGACAGCTGCGATATGCTCTTTGACACGCTCGGCAATGGTACGTTTGGTTTGCCCGATGTAAGAGCGGCCACAGCTACAGTCTATCTTATAAACACCAGGCATCTGCAGAGGTATAACATCCTTTGGAGTCCGTAAATGCTTGGCCATCTTTGAGAGAGGAGTGAAGACCGACTTGATTGAAAACCCTTTCAACACATTTCCAATTTTATCCGTCACCCCTTTCACGTATGGCAAAAACGATGGCTTTCTACAGACCTCCGTTGGTTTTTCTCTGTTTGTGCGTCTTGGCTGCCGTCTATTTACATATCCGTTGGATTTTAGAACCTCCTGAACATGGGCCAGCTCACTCTCCAGATGTTCAGGGTCACAGAGAGCGTAAGCTCTGTTTGTTAACGATGAAACAACAGATTGCAAATGGCGAGGATGGTGGTGTGACGCAGCGTTCAAATAGCGGTCAGTGTGTGTTGGCTTTCTGTAAACAGAGTGCGCTAGACGGCCATCTGATTTCACTATAACTTTGACATCGAGAAAAGCTAATATTCTATTATCCTCCATTTCATAAGTGAACCGCATATTCGGGTGAATGGAGTTTAGGTATACAGTAAATTGTTCAACTTCTCGTTTACTCCCCTTCATTATGCAAAAGACATCATCCACGTATCTCTTCCATAACTTTATACCATGAGCTGTAAGATCTAGTTTAGTTTCAAAATGCTCCATCCAGATATTAGCCAAAACTGGTGCCACCGGGCTACCCATGGCCACTCCATCAATCTGGAGGTAATGTTGCCCATGATATAAAAAGAAGTTCCCATCTAAACAGTGTTCAAGGAGAACAATGTACTGGTCAGGCAGTTCGTGATCCTTTAGCTTCTCTCGTATAACATCCAGGCAGTCTTTTGTTGGAACGTTGGTGAAGAGCGCTTCCACATCGTAACTCACCAATATGTCGTCTGGTTCCAATTTTAAACTCCCCAGTATGTCTACAAAATGGCGCGAGTCCTTTACAAAAGATGTCGTCTTTCCCACCAAAGGCTGCAAAATTACTGTATACCTACAATTTACTGTATACCTAAACTCCATTCACCCGAATATGCGGTTCACTTATGAAATGGAGGATAATAGGATATTAGCTTTTCTCGATGTCAAAGTTAAGGTGAAATCAGATGGCCGTCTAGCGCACTCTGTTTACAGAAAGCCAACACACACTGACCGCTATTTGAACGCTGCGTCACACCACCATCCTCGCCATTTGCAATCTGTTGTTTCATCGTTAACAAACAGAGCTTACGCTCTCTGTGACCCTGAACATCTGGAGAGTGAGCTGGCCCATGTTCAGGAGGTTCTAAAATCCAACGGATATGTAAATAGACGGCAGCCAACACGCACAAACAGAGAAAAACCAACGGAGGTTTGTAGAAAGCCAACGTTTTTGCCATACGTGAAAGGGGTGACGGATAAAATTGGAAATGTGTTGAAAGGGTTTTCAATCAAGTCGGTCTTCGCTCCTCTCTCAAAGATGGCCAAGCATTTACGGACTCCAAAGGATGTTATACCTCTGCAGATGCCTGGTGTTTATAAGATAGACTGTAGCTGTGGCCGCTCTTACATCGGGCAAACCAAACGTACCATTGCCGAGCGTGTCAAAGAGCATATCGCAGCTGTCAAAAATCGCCAGGTAAACAAGTCGGCGATAGCAGAGCATCTGGTAGACTCGGGACCGAATCATTGGATTGAACTTCATGATCCTAAGGTTCTCTCTAGTGAACGCCGTTATTACAAGAGAATAGTTCGTGAAGTGATTGAAATCAAGAAATTTCCAAATTTCAATCGGGAAGATGGCTATAGACTCTCAGCGTCTTGGAACCCGGTGATTGCTAGGTGTGCGCGTCGTAATCGGTCGACTCAGTGCGTAGATACGGTTAGTGTAGTGTGTCGTAATATGAACGAGGACATTTCTAACTCTGAAGACCAAGTGAGGGTAGATGCTGCAGCTACCCGCACTTCCCGACGGTAGCTCCAAGTACTCCAGTCAGCCCGAGACCATGACTGTTGCAACACAGCCGAAACGTCGGGATAACAAATAAAAAAGGTACATACGCGATAAATACCCGTTTTAATCAATAATTATTTAAATCTATTCAGTAGAAAGACATCTGTAATTCTAAGCTTTTCCATTATACTTACTAAACTTGAGTACAAAAAGTCTGAAGTCTGAGCTAAATAAAGGGATCAGTGTTTTCTAAACTGGCAAACTTTTCCTGCGAAAAAACGCAGACTAAATTTATCTAGAATTCAAAAGTGCAAGATACCACCTAAACTTGGATTAGACAGCCAAATAAAGTTAATAGCAGAGAATTGCTGCAACAATTTTAATGTAGACATTTATGAGTGGATTTTACTAAACTTTTTATGACGAATTTATGTATTTAAGGTAGTGGAATTAAGGGGCACTGAAATAAATGAAGTAATTTCAAATTAAAGAGAATTTCACATTTACCTACATACATGAACGTATTGATTTTTTTTATACATTATATGCTTGCCTTTGACCACGATCTCGCCTGATGGTAAGCGATGAGGCAGTTCACGATGGTACACGCTTGCCTAGAAGAAACCTATTCACTAGCGACTTCAAGATACCCAGGTTTGTAGCTATCAGGAAATACAGACAAGGGAGGGCGTTCCACTCTTTGGCGGTGCGCATAATAAAGGTCGAAGAGAACCGCTTTGTGCGAATGGGAGGTATTTCTACCATATAGCGGTGGCGCACCGCAGAGCGTCTGGTTCTCCGATGTATCGAGAGGCTAGCAACCTTTCATCGATGTTCCAGGCTGAGCCTTGCATCAACTAGCTCATCGTTGCCTATGAGCTTCTTGGCTCTTCTCTCAATTGATTCTTGAGCTTCAAGTCGGTACTTCGCTAATTGTACCTATATATATAGTATAGCCAGCTGGCTCTGTTGAGAGCCAATAACAATGAAAAATTAGTTCTATTTAATATGTACTGGCTTTTGATAGAATATGGGTTAAATAGTTTACACAGGTAATGTGATCAGTTTTGGCTTAACTAGTTTACAAAATAAAACAAATTATTCACTTCTAAAATAATATTGAAAGAAACGTGAGGAAACCCGCTGTGATTTATTATAAGTGTACTAATATATACTAACCAATAATATATGTATAGAATATATGTATAGAAGAAAGTCGTGTTAGTTACACTATTTATAACTCAAGAACGGCTGAACCTATTTGGCTGAAAATTGGTAGGGAGGTAGCTAAGAACCAGGAGAAGGACATAGGATACTTTTTATCCCGTTCCCGTCGTTCCCGTGGGACGTGACATAAAACGTCAAAGAGAATACAAGTCACTATAAAACTTCGTATAACAAAAACGCATCTGACATGGAATAACAAAACAGCTATGACAGCAAATGACAGCTAAACGTAATTTTGTCTATGGTTAAGTATGGTTGTATAATGATGGCAACAATTGACAATTCTACCAGGGTGACGTTTAATGACAGCCCGCGTTATATGCATGTCAAGGCGGTACGAAGTTCGGCGGGTCCACTTGTAATACAATATATATAGATATATAGTAACCATGTCCAGCCGAACTAGAATGACAGTTCTAGAAAAGTTTCTATTTACGGAAGAATAGAGCATAATGTCATTTGAGAGTATGTCGTTTTACTGGGGGCGGTATAAAACAACACATTCACACTACTGTTAAAATAGATAACAAAAAACAAGTAGGTACATAAGTATTCTATCAGTTATCAGGTTCCCATAGTACCTACAAGCTTTGCTTAGTTTGGGGCTAGATAGCGCAGTGTGATATATCCAGCAGCATTATTTACTTAACACTGTTAAAAAGTAGCTTGAAGTCTTCGCACTTGTATCCATATGACGACCTCCGTGGCGCATTGGGCGAATAGCCGGTTGAGACGCAGGAGGTGGCGGATTCGATTCCCGCCGAGGGACAATTTTGTTTTTATGAATTATAGACTAGCCTTTGACCACGATCTAGCCTGATGGTAAGCAATGATGCAGTTTACGATGGTACACGCTTGCCTAAAAGGAACCTATTCACTCGCGACTTGAAGACCCCTAGGTTGTAGTTATCAGGAAACACAGACTCAGGCAAGGCGTTCCTCTCCTTGGCGGTGCGCATAATAAAGGTGGAAGAGTACCGTTTTGTGCGTATGGGAGGTATGACTGACATACCATAGGTGGCGCACCGCGGAGCGTCTGGTTGTGTGATGAATGTGAGAATGGGGATGGTGGGATCAGCTTGAAACGCTCATGCGACATGTTTGCATGATCTGCAGATATTTGGTTCGGGTCTGGATGTTTTTCTATCTATACTAATTTTATAAAGAGGAAAGATTTGTTTGTTTGTATTGAATAGACTCCGAAACTACTGGACCGATTTGAAAAAAAATTCACTGTTGGGAAGCTACACTATCTCCGGGTGACATAGGCTACTTTTTACCCAACTGCGCAGAAGGAGGGTAGTGTTTCTATTGAAAATCTACGCGTACGAAGCTGCGGATTTGTCAGCTAATATATTATAAGTATGTATTTAAAAAAAAATACAAGTATTCTATCAGTTATCTGGTTCTCATAGTACAAGCTCTGCCTAGTTTGGAGCTAGATAGCGCTGTGTGAAATATCCAGCAATATTTATTATTTATTTATATAAAAACTGTCCATTTGGACTCCATCGCGTCCCTTTTATACTCGCGCGTAATCTTTCCACTAATTTCTGGAACATACCTATTAGCTCCCTGCACACGGCGCGTTTGGGTTTACTGTTGTTATGTTATCCCGGCTATTGCTTACAAATGTTCGGGTCTGGGTCTTTCATATTAGATTATTAAACGAGGAGATAAAGCAGTGTCTTGTGCCACAAGCGCTATTTTGAATTCCGAACGTAACGAAGGATTCTAGAGTTAAATTACGAGCGGAGCGAGGGAGTTACTAGAATCCTGAGTGCAGAGAAAAGATATAAGGACGCCAAAGATGCAGACAGCTTTATTCACGGGGAGAATACTCTACTTTTCACATTTTCTGCAAGACAATAATGGTGCTTTCTGTGCAGAGGTTAGTTCGATTTACGAATAAGTTCTTATTGTGTGGGTCCAAAGATGAGGTTCCGAATTCAAATCATGAAATTCAGTACAACTTTTCTCCCGGCTCAGCCGTAGGGATTTTATCACCTGCTTTCGATGAGGTTTACATGACATATAATTTGACATTATCGAGCAGGTGGTATGAAAATTAATTTTTCTCTTCGAATTTATGTATATACACGGTCTTGCAATTTAAACTAATTAAATTGAAAGGACAGTTTCTACACAAAAAATAAAAATAAATGTTTGGTTGTTATGTGGTGCTGAATCCAAACTTCAATATTGTGTCTACATAATTACAACCTTTACAAGCACACCAGAATCTAAATAATTACAATCAAACGAAACGAGAACATGCGCGCACGACGGGCGGACATGAGAGTGAGAGAGTGAGTTGTTTTCGGTCACAGAATATACATCGGAGGTGTGATTGAATGAGTGACCGAACACTGCTCCCTCCACTCGTATTGCCAGGTGGCAATATTATGTTGTGGCGCGTTTATCCGTCACAAATGTATCAATAAAATTTTCTAGTTTCATTATCAAAATCTGGAGAAAGTCGTAAAAAATACTGCTCGACGCAATGTTAGAGAACTAGCGTATTATGCGATGCCACTGATTACTAAAAAGTTACTACGAGCCGTTTAGTTCAATGTTCCTCCGCCCAGTCATTGTCCCACCCGGTCCACAGGGCGCGTACGGCGCGTACGACAGAGCGGTAAGTACAGTCAAACCTGGATAAGCGAGAGTTCAAGGGAGCACAATCTCATTCTCGCTTATAAAGGTACGCAGCAATAACAAGTCACAGCAAATACGAATGTAGTAAATATGTAATATGATAAAATTATGTGCATAATATGCACAACATATATGTATTATGTACATATATATTTTTAATAGTGTGTATATGTTACGTTCATTAGATTTCGACATACAAGTAAGTACTTGATAAGGGTAGGTATCAAGATGCTTACGAAAACAAACAAAAAATTCATGCACTATATAATTTTATTTTATTTAGAACTTATTTACACATAAAAAAATCCGTAAATTTATTTAGTTCCACGAAATAGGATAGGTACAATATTGACGAGAAAACAATACAAAAACAATGGTAGGAAGTTCCACGAAAGTTAAGAATGAGTTATAAAATAGCAGATGTGTCCATTCGAAAAGAACGCGATACTATAACAACGTTATTTAATTCCACGAAATAGAATAGGTACAATATTGACGAGAAAACAATACAAAAACAATGGTAGGAAGTTCCACGAAAGTTAAGAATCAGTTATAAAATAGCAGATGTGTCCATTCGAAAAGAATGCGATACTATAACAACGTTATTTAATTCCACGAAATAGAATAGGTACAATATTGACGAGAAAACAATACAAAAACAATGGTAGGAAGTTCCACGAAAGTTAAGAATCAGTTATAAAATAGCAGATGTGTCCATTCGAAAAGAATGCGATACTATAACAACGTTATTTAATTCTACGAAATAGAATAGGTACAATATTGACGAGAAAACAATACAAAAACAATGGTAGGAAGTTCCACGAAAGTTAAGAATCAGTTATAAAATAGCAGATGTGTCCATTCGAAAAGAATGCGATACTATAACAACGTTATTTAATTCTACGAAATAAAATAGGTACAATATTGACGAGAAAACAATACAAAAACAATGGTAGGAAGTTCCACGAAAGTTAAGAATCAGTTATAAAATAGCAGATGTGTCCATTCGAAAAGAATGCGATACTATAACAACGTTATTTAATTCTACGAAATAAAATAGGTACAATATTGACGAGAAAACAATACAAAAACAATGGTAGGAAGTTCCACGAAAGTTAAGAATCAGTTATAAAATAGCAGATGTGTCCATTCGAAAAGAATGCGATACTATAACAACGTTATTTAATTCTACGAAATAGAATAGGTACAATATTGACGAGAAAACAATACAAAAACAATGGTAGGAAGTTCCACGAAAGTTAAGAATGAGTTATAAAATAGCAGATGTTAAATTTGTAAATAAAGCTCGACTGTCGCTTATAGAGGTATAGATAAGTAGCAGTCTCACTTACGGAGTTCCGCGAGGGAAAAACGACTCTCTCTTACTGAGGTTTCTGTTTCTCGCTAATAGAGGTTTTGGAAGCTTAAAATGACGGGTCCTGGCTATTACTTTCACTTATAGAGTTTTCTCACTTATCCAGTTCTCACTTACCCAGGTTTGACTTTACTCACCAGTTAGGGTACAAAAACTCAAAAATAAGGTAATTAGATCTAAATCAAACATAATTTATTTAATCATCGGTCTCAAAAACATACTCTGCCATTATTTGTTGTGTAAATTGCAAGACCAAAAATTAAAAAAAAAATTATCTATTATTAAGCTTTGATGAGGGTGCTAGATAGCGCTGTGTTAAATGTTCAGCTTTAATTATTACCTAATCCATTAGCCCCTGACAATAAGCCTAGCTAAAGCCCTGTATAATAAACACCCTCCTGGGCTAGGTCGTCTACGGTGTCTGTAGTTTTTTATTGCACAAAGTATGAAATATGAACGCATTTGTAGAACGTTCGGGGATTTCTCGGTCTCAGTCCGACTACAGTCTCTGATAAAATATTAAATAATGCACTTTAATGTTTTTTTTTTTTTACAATATTACTTCTTCTTTGTTAACTGCACTCTAGAAGCTCGAGATACAAGCTCCATGATTAGTTCGGGTCACGCAGACTAGCTCTAAAAAAAAAATTGTATCTGTATTATGTAACCTGCCAAATGATGTAATTTTCTTTTGCAGTAAACATTTTTATCTTTATCTTTAGTAAGACGCACAAAACACATTACAACCACTTAGAAGTAAAAATTACAAAATGCTTTTTTTGATCTGGATTGTAACAAACACATGTGAGTGCAGCTAAAGGGGGTTTGGAGATTCAACCTAAATCAACTTGGAGAAATCGGCGTTGTATGTAATAGGTTGGGGAAAAAGTCTTTTCGCATTATAGTATGTATGAACTTGTAATAAAATCTCTTTGGCTATACTATTTGTATCTGGCTGGTTTTGGTATCATTCAAAGTTTAAATTTTAAAGAAGATAATTCCAAATTCAAATTAGGAAAATGTGTGATTTTTATTTGTTTTTCGTACTGTAAAGATGAGTGAATTTAATGAAGAAATTCGATACATTTTAAAACTTTACTACAAAAAAGGTAAAAATGCAACGCAATACGCAAATTTGCGATGTTTATGGACCTGGTGCAGTGTCTGTGTGAAAAACAACCAGACCCGGAACAAATATCTGTAGATCATGAAAACATTTGTTCCGCGGTGGGAGTCGAATCCGCTACCTCCTGCGTCTCAGCCGGCTATTCATAAAAATATTACGACAAACTTAATACTATAAAGCATTTTCTTCCAGATAACCATTTAATTTCATTTCAACCTTTGTTCGTTGCGTATAAAGATGTATGAGTAGTGCACAGAATAGGTTTTATTCATTATGTTACATACTATAATAACTAGGTACATTAAAATATTTACTTCAATAGATAGTATAGACTATACCGAACTCTAATAAAAGTACATTCATAGCAGTTAAAGAAATGCTGCAAATTGTTTTATCAGTTAAGTAGGTTATAATTCATGGGATAAGTCATCTCACCTACATTTTTGAAGCGTCATTTATTGTCCGCCCACGCTAACTCTGTATAACGCTAGGATATACGAGTACTTAAATAATATTTAATTGTTTGAATTTATGTTCTTTTCACGTAATATAGATAGATATTACCCGTGCGCGATAAGTTGGGACCTGAGCGCGGTGACGTCATATTGGCGTGTTTGTACCGCCCGCAAAAAGCGAACATAACAAGCAGCCGCCCCCGGCTTCATCTTTGTTTTTTTTAACCTAATTTATTATGTTACTCAGGGAGGACGCTGCTTTTTATCTAATCTTTTTTACACTATTCGAATAAAATAAAAATACAATGATTAAGTTTATACATTTATTTTATCTATTATTTACATTATCTCATCTTCGTCACTACTTAGTGGACAGGTAAACAAAACTGTTTGTTCCGTTTTTCAAAAAACTCTAACACTTTTAGCACGAGGTTTCTTTCTCCGCTATGCAAAGGTTTACCCTTCATAATGATAACAAAAACACTTAACAAGAACTATAACAACAAAAACTACAACAACAAAACAATAACACAAACGAAAACTAAAAGAATTCCAGAGCGCGTCGTTACGTGACGTAGGCCAGTACAAGACTAAAAACCCTAGTAAAAAATAGTGATGCGAACGGTACAATACGGGCGCCATCGGGGAAGTGCAGGGGAAGCGTTCGGGGAGTCGCATTCCTAGCAGGTCCCAAGTTATCGCGCACGAGTAATAGATGATATAGACATTTATTTCGACACAAGTAACAGACACACAGAAACTACACACAGTGGATAATTAAAGACAGACAGTTAAATACAGACAATTAAAAACACGTTAACATAAACAATAAAATAAAAAAAAAACAATAGATGCGTGCCCAGTCACTATGAGCCCTGTGCCGAAAAAGTAGAATGACTCAGCATTATGCTGAACAATAAACTTATTGCTCAACGCTGGTATCAATATAAAATATAGGTGTGAGGATTTGTATTGGTATTTTAATAGTTCTTATGTTCAGTGCTCGAAATGAACCGGAACGCACCGGAACGTCGCGGCGCACCGCCGTTCCGGTTCGTGAAATCGCCGTTCCGTTTCATAAAAGTTCTGTAGCGACAGCAATTAGCACTGTAAGGTGTAAGCGAAATTGTAAAACGCTTGTTCGCCCCATGGGAACGAGTCAGTAGCATGCCGCATCGCATCGCGTACGGGTCTGCTCGCGCGCCCGCACTGTAATTGATGTAACAAAATATAACGCAGTCAGTGAAGTTACATCTTGTTTTAATTCCATCCATGTTCCTTAGCAAGAGTAGAGGATTCAAACCATAAGCATTTACAGTTCTAATCATCGGCGTAAAAACCTTACCTTCTTGTAGCACGACCAGGATGACTGGTAGATCTTGTAGCACGACCAGGATGACTGGTAGATCTTGTAGCACGACCAGGATGACTGGTAGATCATGCAATTAGCATTAAGTCCTAGCACTATTCTGTTTCGTGTGCAAGTATTAATTCATTTTTATTAACGAATTTATATATTTTTTTTGTTGGGTATATAGGTTTGCGAAAAGAGTGCTGGAAAGCACAGCGTAGAACGGCCCCCCGCTGGATGGAAAGACGACCTGATTAAGGCTGCTGGGAGCCGTTGGGTGCAGGCGGCACAAGATCGGTCACTCTGGAAATCTATTGTGGAGGCCTATGTTCAGCAGGGGACGTCGTTCGGTAGATATGATGATGATTACATTAAATTCGATAATTCTTTATTGCACACCATAAAACAATTCAAATAAAAACTAACAACGTAAATCCTTGGATACAATTGGCGACCTTATTTCTAAATAGTGATCTCTACCAGACAACCTTTGGATAGAATGGACTGTGTGGACATTATCTGAGGTGTAATGGTGTACCTAACATACTATATGTACATACATACTAATACTAATGATATAAAATTAAAATTACATAAATTAATGATGATGATGAATTAAAAATACCTGAAGATTTGAAGTGAAATACGAAAGAAAGTCTAATTCGATCGATATTCCCAACACTGCTTGTGTTGGGAATAGATTTAAAAGTAAAAACCATAGAATTGATAAAACACCAGAACACGCATTCAGCTGTGATTGCAAGCCGTGCGCTGTGTCCATAAAATAAAACCCACGTCCCGCACCCACCTCACCTTCCACCCGCGTAATTTTGCTAGCTTAGTCATCATTATATAGGTATACCCATTTTGGGGTAAATGTTTTTGGTAAGATACAGCTAATGTAACTATAGCACTATTTTATAAGTATCAATTAGTTAAGTCGGTTTGCAAAACGATCCCTAAAGGTATTTGGCGACTAAACATGTTTAAATTTGACATATTTAAGAACTCGTTAAATCATATTTAGCCACTAAATAAGTTTAGGCATCGTTGCACAAATCGTCCTAAAAATATTTTTTTTTTGTTTTTTGGACTATTTGCGAGATCTCAGTTCGGGGCGAACCACTAGTATAATTTATAACTACAACTAATAAAAAATTTTAATGTCATAATTCTAGAGTAGGGAACACAATGAAACTCGATATTTGACAACTCCAGCAAAATGGAGGATCATTATTTATGACAATTACAAACCGCACAATTTATACAATAAACAAATAACACAACATTAAAATGCGCTACTTACGTATGAAATATGATCTCATCTTTATTTTTTTTTGAATTTTTACACATTGGGACGACACAAGAAGGCATACTCCAATTAAATTGAACACTGTAAAACACGTCACGCGTGACGACGGTCACAGACTGACTAATGGCGGCGTATTTTACTTGGAGTAGATGTTGACATTTCAGTATTGGGCGCGTTCACTTGTTCTGGGGTTTTATCTATTCCGTGGTAAAAACATAAAACGTTCCATTCCGAGTTAGCGTTGCTAGACTATAACCAGCCAAGTACAAAATTAATGACTGTCTATTTCGTCTATTATTAAATCCGTTCGTTCCCTTTTAACAAGAAACTAAATTGTAACATAATTGCTGAATTATTACGAACCGCCAATTGCCCTATTTATGAACAAGTTATGTTTATAATAGAGGGTTGTTTGAACGCTCTGAATTATCAATATTTATCTGGCTAATTCAAGACGTAATAGTAGATTATTAAACGAGGGGATAAAACAGTGACTTGCGTCACGGGCGCTATATTGATTCCCGAACGTAACGAAGGATTCTAGAGTTACCTCACGCGTGGAGCGAAGGAGTTACTAGAATCCTGAGTGCAGAGAGGGATATAAGCACGCCCAAAGTGCAGTCAGCTTTATCCACGAGAAAAATACTCTACTTTTAACACATTCTGCAAAACAATAAAAACCAAATCTAGGTTGGTGCATTCTGTGCAGAGGTTAGTTCGATTTACGAATAAGTTTTTATTGTGTGGATCTCTTTAGTTCAAATTTTAATACAGATGAGGTTTCACATTTAAGTCATAATGAAATTCAGTACAACTTTACTCCCGGCTCAGCCGTAGGGATCACCTGCTTTCGGTGCGGTTTACATGATATAATTTGACATTGTCAAGCAGGTGGTCTGAAAAATATATTATAACAGAAGCGGCACTTTTTCAACTTCTTGATTTATCTCAAATGGTAAAACCATAAAAACATCATGAAAACATCGTGAGGAAACCGGGTGTTTCAAAAATCAATATTCTAGAATTCTATTATAGATTTCAATATACCTATTAGGTTTCAAATAGAAAATTTAACTAGTGGTTCTTTTACCAGTGTCCTGAATTTTAATTTTTCTTTATCAATTTCCGTTCGCATAGCTATTGCTAGCAATACTCTAGCAAAGTTTCGAAAAAATTGTAATACACGGTGTCCTTTAAATCACTGTTTCCCAGAACAAACGTTGTTCAGACCATGGTCTACTAACAGTTTATAACATCAAATTAAAAAACAAAACGAAATAGGTCTTTGAAAAATATAAAAAGTTGCGAACTTAAAACGTCTATTTTAACGTTACGCCCTACAACATAGTCAGCGCGCTGACCGGTACCTACTAGGTACCTAACTAAGGAGTAGGTAATACGCAACGGCTAGCGTACCCATGAACGGTTAGTTTTTGAACAAAGTCAGACATATTTGAGAAGGTCTAGATTTTTTTTTTCTCTTATTTGATGCTATAAACAGTTATTAGACCATGGTCTGAGCAACGTTTGTTCTGGGAAAACAGTGATTTAAAGGACACCGCGTGGAGTCAAATTATATTATAGCGTAGAATGTACAATCCTTTCTATGCGCATTTTACTATTATTAATAACTAGCTGACCTGCCTGCAGCTTCGCACGCATGCTTTGTCAATAAAACATTACCCTCTTTCTGTGCAATCGGATAAAAAGTAGCTTATGTTACTCAGAAATAATGTAGCATTCTAACGATGAAAGATTTTTTTAAATCGCACCAGTAGTTTTTGAGTTTATTCGTTACAAAAATACACATCTTTCCTTATATAATATTGACGACCTCCGTGGCGCAGTGGGCGTATAGCCAGCTGAGACGCAGGAGGTAGCGGGTTCGTCCCGCCGCGAAACAAATGTTTGCATAATCTACAAATATTTGTTCCGGATCTGGTTGTTTCTCTATTTAATATAAGTCGGAAGAGTCCGTTTCTACACAGTACGGTAGTGCATTGGATCGGGGAGCTACTCTAAATCCTGGTCCATCCAATTACGCAATTCATGGGGAGGATTGCTCATTTCCGGGTCCCAGCCCTGTCCTATCTCGGCACATGATAACAGATGCCCGCAGTCTGTCTGCCCTGAATCGGTAGGCGCGGACTGTGACATGCCATGCGTAATCGACGAAATCAACTGAGTTTCTCTACGTAGAGCGCAATACAAATATAAGTATGTATTTACAAAAAAAAATGTGTATAAGTATTCTATAAGTTTATTGGTTCCCACAGTACAAGCTCTGATTAGTTTGGGGCTAGATAGCGCTGTGTGAAATGTCCAGTAATATTTATTTATTTATTTATAATTTTGGTCGGTATTTCTATCAACTTTTAAATGGTAAAAAGTGGTTATTGTGACATAACGTTAATAGTTGGACATATGGTATCTCAAAGTTTTTTGTAGATATTGATATGTTCTTTAATATTGTAGAACATACTTTTGTTCTATTAACAATAGTTTCTGCAGCGCATTCGACGAAAGACGTTTTAGGGCACTTTTTTACACCTTGGGTTACGTTACTTAAGTTTTAGTAAGGATGCCTATTCTTTTCTAGTAATAAATATAGCCTATGTCACTCAAGGTGAATGTAGATTTCCAATGGTAAAAAAATTTTTGCACAGTAGTTTTTGTGTTTATTCATTACAAACATACACACAAAAATACAAATATTGCCTCTTCATAATATTAGTATAGATATAAATTTATTTAATAATTAATTTGTTATAAAATTAATATACATTTTTAATAATCTTTTTGAATTTAAATACAATCTCATGAATAAACAATTCTTATTGGTTGAAATAACGTTTTTTTAAATTAATATTTATTATTATTCTATTAAATTAATGAAAAAAAATATAAATTATATAGTAATTATAATATATAATTTTATTATTATAATAAGTATATATATAAGTATAATTATATTATATTATATAAAATATATAGCGTTTAATGTCGGCAATGCTGCCTCGTCCGGCAGGCTAGCATGAATACTCTAGAAAAATATTTCTACGGAAGAATAAAGTAAAATATTTGAAATATTAAGAAAAAAACAATAACCTGACTGTAAAATTAACTGAAAAGAAGTAAACAAGCTTGCTCATTTTGATAAACGCAGGAGGGAAAAGCAGGTAGAAAAAACACACATTTGTATGGTCTCGTATATCCGGGATTGCGAGTAACGTTAGTAAATAAATAATGCTATACATTTCACACAGCGCTATCTAGCCCAAAACTAGGCAGATCTTGTACTGAGGGAACCAGATAACTGGTAGAATACTTACTTAGGTATACATATATAATATTAGTTTGTAAAAATATACATACTTATAACATATAGAAAAACACCTAGGACTTTACCTAGAGGATCCCGCGATTTCCAGCTTCCCAGCCGGCTATTCGGCCACTGCGCCACGGAGGTTGTCAACATTGCTAAATCTAAGTAACTTAGGTAGGTAGGTAGATATAGAAATGTTAAATCGGACATAAGCCACTCGCCATCTAGAACACTCGCTCATTCCCAGCTATAAAAGCGCGATCGTAACCGCATTTTACGCCGATGTAAAACGCCCTGGCGATGAATCTAGCCGTAAAATTGAAATCAAAGGAATTACAATAGAAGGAATAAATCGTAGGGCGATTGGGAGCGGTGCTCGTTTTATTCGGGCTTTCTGCAAATCTGTGAATTTCTGTGATAGTCGGATCAGCTTACAGAAATTTAATTGTATTCGTTTCACACCTTTATAAAATCACTTATTGAATACCATTTTTAACAGCCTTTCTATTTAGTTAAAAAGGACACAATCAGCCACGTTAAAAAAATTCACAAAATAAGTTTCAGGAATACCACTGTTAGTTGATTGATTGATTGAAACATGTACATAAGCGAACTTAATGCTAGCAAGCATTCGCTTCCCGTTAACTTTTACGTAGCGTGGAAAATATATCAGTTAGTTACAAGAAAATTCGTCTAATACTTGTGGTTCGCCCCGAACTGAGATCTCGGGACTCTCTCATAAAATAAAAAATCTTTGATTATCAAAATAGTGCCCTGAGATGCTTAACCTACATAGCTAATAACCTAAAAACGTCAAGGTATAAACTAAAAATAAAAACGGAATCGAAATGTATTTACAAAGACCTTTTATTGGGCGTGTCACTTGACCGGATAGTCTCATTTTGTTTTTTTTTACCCCTCTTAAACCCCAATATCTCAACAACCCCCCATATCGTTTAGTCACACCTAAATTGTGCCATCACTACCTACCTATATACCAAATTTCACGATGATCGGATAAACACTGCAGAAAGGTATCCTCGGACAAACAAACATACATACAACGTCGATTTGACCAAGTTGATTTGGTGATCTCGCTTCGCTCGATCAATAAATAAGTATTCAGTATAGTGTGACCATTAGTGCTGTGCACTCCCTGAGGTATGCGCGGCGAGGTGGGAGGCAAAGAAAAAACTGCATGAGTTCACATGAGATCAATACATGTCGGACATATCTTACGATATCATTTTGCATTTCTAAGGCAAGACTTGTGGCGGGACGATGGTCGGAGGCTATCTATCTGTAATATATTATACTTACTTAGTTGATTAAAATGTAACTTAAATATACTCATATTTTATTAAAAATATGCAGGTGATAAATAAGAACTAAACTTATAATTCAAAGGACTTGTTTTATTGAACATTTTTTATATTTACAAACAATTATATATTCTAACGAAAGTTATTCTGACATAGATTCTGTTTCAACTTCATCTTCCATTTTATATCACGAGATAACGCACGACCCATCTTTGAATATTTATCCCGTGTGCGTCTGACATAGACCGTCCGGTACAAAAGCCACCTACCACCGTGAGCGTTGACGGCAGACTGATAGATCGGAGCGGCCGACACATCCCCCCCGTCTCGCCGCGCGCATACCTCAGGGAGTGCACAGCACTAATGGTCACATTATAAAACAAAAATAAGTATGGTAATTACATACAGCATACATACACACATTCATAATTAGTGGACTTCAGTTCATACATTCGTAATATACATTTGACTATTTCTTTTATGGGCTACGACGTCCTCTACGTCGTAGAGGTTCGTAGAGCCTACGAACTATTTTCGTAGATAAGATTCCTCTACGAAATGCCTACGGTGCCTCAAGACGAAACATCAAGACATTATCACAATCCACATTAATTTACGTTAGTATGTTCACGATACAAACAATTTGATCTGAATGTGTAGATAATACTGTTTCCTGTATCCGAACAGGAAGGTTTCACATATCAGTGACTCTGTAAGTAGACAGTCGGAAGCGGCTGTATGAATTGCAAGTTCCGCTCAGAGACACAGCTTACATAAAACAGTATGATCACTTCGAATCGTGAAGTTGATATCCAGGCTTGCTTGGTAGCGGATGAACAGGTGGTAATATTGACGTTTCAAAATGATCTAAAATTCAAAAACTACAATCCCGGCTGGTTTACAAAATTGTGTCTAACAATATACAGAAAAATTCAGCGCAAAAGTAGATCACTTACTTTTAATAGTCTTTTAACTAGATTAACCAATAGTTGAATATTATATATGTAAAAGTTTGGATGTTTGTTTATTTGTTTGTGTGTTACTCAATCACGTCGTAACGGCTTAACAGATTTTGATAAAACTTGGTTTGCTAATAGCTTATGACCTGGATTCAAACATATGTTAGTTTTTATGACAAACAACATGCGAAGCCGCTGGCAGAAACTAGTATGGAATATATACATTTTAGGGGATGGCCTAAGTTGAAAATGTTGATTTATTTTTTTGGAAAACTATATTAATATGACACTGAAAAGAGAAAAAGACTATAGCCTTCCATTTCTTTATTTTCTCGATGACAGCTCCTGTGAAAACTTGAACGAGCGTCTGTTTTACATTATGTATGCATTATTTTATAAAAATATGACGCTTACGCACGTACAAGGTTATACCAGAGTCGGAGCAACTGATAGGGATGGAGCTATCGATAAACGTAACACGATAACAAACCTGATATTTTTTTACAAAATGTAAAAAACTAAACTACTGCCGGATACTTTTGTACAAATTTATTAACTAATATTATATTTCATTACAAGATGTTACAAATATTAATTCTTGATTGATAATGCCAAATTTTTTACAGTTTTCGAAGCTGTTGTAAAATAAGTAGGTATAGGTAGGTACTCGACAATGAAACGAAATAATTATAACGACAGGTAATCTTTATTTATTTATTTTAATCAAAATCTTATGAATCGTCACTGTAACTCGATGAGCTCTCCCCATGAGGTCACAACACTACAACTATCAAATTAGAACTGTCATCGAGAAAATAAAGAAATGGAAAGACTATAGACTATATTTAAATCTACTAATAAGACTATATTTAAATAAACTTACCGTTTGTTGTTGGTTTGTCTTACCGTTTGTTGTTGGTTTGTTGTGAATAAACTGTTTTCCCATTACTGTGGGCATAGCCTTTCACTTTAGATTAGCATCGCACCGACTCACAAAACATTGTGCTTTCGAGTGAGAAGTAGGGTATAGACTTTTCTAAAGGTCACAGTCGTAAATAAATATTAAGCAAATATTTTTTTATAACACCAACTGGGGATAGAACGAGCATATGGCCCACCTGATGTTAAGTGGTAACCATCGCCTATAGCAAAGTAATGCCTCATAGGTCACCCTAGAAGCGTGCCTTAAGATGCACTAAAGTATGACTTGTGAATGAAGTACTTCTCCTTTACCATTGACATTGCCAACCATTTTAATGATTTTTTCACTCAGATAGCAGTAAAATTGACTAAACATCTCAATACCTCAGAAATAGTCTTTAAAATACTTGACTAAATTTAAACCATCAAATAATATGACATTCGTGCTTAAGAATATTACTCCAAATTGTATAGTTAAAATCATTGATCAGTTAAAATCTAAGAGCTTGTGTGAGTAATAAAAATATTTTGATTTGATTTGACTGCCCTGCGTCCATCAACTTGAGGCATACATGTGTAAGGCCTGTAATTTCACCGGCACTAATACCCTTCAAACTGCAACACAGCAACTGTTTGTCGACAGATTATGATTTGCTGCAGATATAAACACCGTTTTTGTGCTGCAGAAGAGGGCTGTTCGTGCAATTTATAATATGGGCTTCAGAGAATCATTACGCAATAAGTTTAAAGAAATAAATATTATGACATTCTCTTGTCAATACATCTATGAAAATCTGATGTATGTTCACAAAAATATTACTTTTTGTTTAAGAAATATAGCGATAATCATAATTTTAATACTAGAAATAAAGATAGATATGCTGTTGCCACTTGTAGACTCCGTAAAGTTAGTAAATCGTTTAAAGGGCAAGGTGTTCGCTTTTATAACAAACTCCCAAGTGATGTACAAAAATTGACAATTTTCAAATTTAAAAACGCAATTAAACAAAATCTTTATAAAAAAGCCTACATTAAAATATCGGATTATTTAGATGATAGAGAAGCTTGGGATTGAAATTGGAATTGCTCCAACTCGTTCAAAATGTTACAATTTAGACGTAATTTATTTCCTGTATTGTTATGTATTCTAAAATAATCGTAAAAAAACAACCAGCCTTGTTTTCTTGCCTTTCTTTCCTGACTTGGTCGCGAAGGATCAGGCAGTAAAATTGACATTTCAAAGTGATCCTTGTGATTTTATTGAATAAAAGATTTTGACTTTGACTTTGAAATAGGTACGGTGGTATTAACTATTGGGTTTAAATCCTATAGTTGTAACGACGGATCATAATCTAAGTTTATACCAACTTTCATTGAAATTGGTCACGCCGTTTAGACTTAACTAACAAACAGACAGACAGACTTTCGAATTTTAGTGTAACGTGCCGCTGGTGATACGATATTCTTTAAGGCTAATTTCATTTCTAACAACTTTCCACAAAGAATGAATAAAATAATTGTGTGCTATATAAATTACAGGGTTATATGTACTCGTACATCATTGTGGCAAGCACTATTTTTAATTATCAGAACACAAAAATAAATGTCTGTTTTACAGAATTTAGTATAAATTTACTAGTTGCCCCCCACGGGAACGGATTTGTAGAGTAAAAAGAAGCCTATGTCCTATTCTAGGTCAACATTAGCTTTATTAACATTATGTTTAGGTTTAATAATCATTTATTCTCAAAAAGATAACAATTATGACTTCCATGAGAATCAGTAACATAGAAAAGTTAATGTAATTCGTTCGAGTTATGTATTACTCGTGCACGATAACTTTGGACCTGCTAGGAATGCGACTCCCCGACCGCTTCCCCTGCACTTCCCCGATGGCGCCCATATTGTACCGTTCGCATCACTATTTTATCACATAACATTTGATGAAAGAATGACAAAATCTGAAATGTATCACTTGTTACAGATAAATAAGCCCCCAAAAAATATTTGATTGACGAACTTTTTAAAGGGCATGGCCACGAAGTAGTTCGTCTACCACCATACATGTGTGACCTCAATCCAATAGAATACATTTGGAATTTGGTCAAGCAAAGAGTAGCCGATAAAAATATCAACCAGTCAGAAAGGGAAATAGAAAAATTAACGAGAGATGCAATTACCAGCATAAGTGAGAGTGACTGGAAAAAAGAAGTCAACCATGTGGACAGGCTTCGACAAAAGTATTGGGACGATGACCTCTTACAAGAGACGAATGAATCGCAATCAATTGTAAATTTATCGGATACCTCTTCGTCAAGTAATTATAGTGAGACTGAGGACGAAGAACAACCTCTAGAAGGCATAAATCCACTAAGTAGTGACGAAGATGAGATAATGTAAATAATAGATAAAATAAATGTATAAACTTACACATTGTATTTTTATTTTATTCAAATAGTGTAAAAAAGATTAAATAAAAAGCAGCGTCTGAGTAACATAATAAATTAGGTTAAAAAAACAAAGACGAAGCCGCGGGCGGCTGCTTGTTATGTTCGCTTTTTTGCGGGCGGTACAAACACGCCAATATGACGTCACCGCGCCCAGGTCCCAACTTATCGCGCACGGGTATAGGTTTAATTAACGCATTCAGGTAGATCGTTAAATTAGTTTTATATCTACTTCATTTAGTAAACATTACTTGTAATATGTTGAGCGAGTTAAGTTTTAAATGCGTTAAATGAGCTTACATTTTTTACATCACAGGGTAATTTATTATAAAGCTGTGCGCCTGCGTGATCTATTGTTTTTTTGCCATAGTTCATACGACATTTAGGTAAGACAAGAAAGCTAGCGCGACGCGTACTTCGCTTCGTCAATTCCTTTACTTTAGTGAACGTTAGATTAGTGTGGATCGATTTATTGAGGATTTTTCGGACGAGAATGCATGTAGTATTGTAAATAATTGTTTCAAGTTCATAATTTTAGTTTCTTGATAGATTTTATTAGTTGATGTTAGATATGGATAGGTAAATAGCAATTTGATAATATTGTTTTGTAGAATTTGTAGTTCAGATAATTTAGGTATAGCGGCATTCCCCCAAATTTCTATTAAGTATAACAGATGTGGCTCTACGAGTGAATTGTAGATGGTGTAGCGTAATTGACGCGGGACACACCGAACAAATCTATGGCAAATCATCCGCTGTCGAAGCAGTGCGCCTTTGGAATGCTTTGCCTGTGGAAATTGAACGGGCTCCTTAACAGCACTCTTTTAAGCTGAGATTGAAGCAACATTACTTAAATGCTTCGCTTTCTTGTCATTTGAGTTACCTATTTATTTATTTATTTTAATTTTATTGTACTCGTTTTATTAGAATTGTAAGAATATTGATTTAGGTTATTAGTTTGGTATAGATTGGTCTATCTTTAGGTATTTATTTATGTATTAGGATTATAAGTATTTTTTTCATTTGTAAATATACTCTGTGCACCGCTGTTACTGCTTCGCTCTTTACTTTCCATCCAAAGGTTGCCTGGAAGAAATCGCTTTCAGCGATAAGGCCACATTGTACTATATTTATCATAAATTAGTTTTTTTAAGTATTCTTGGTGTACAATAAAGAATTCTTCTATTCTATTCATCTTTTAAATTTCAACCAAATAGGTTCAGTAGTTTTGGCGTTAGAGAGGAATAAACATGTGTCCAAACATCCTAACTTTCGCATTTATAATAATAATGGGATTAGTGAGATAGTGGGAAGTATGGATTTGCCCTTCGAGAAAATGGACGACTAATGTTTCCTATACTTACCGCTACACGCAACCTTGCAATCGCTAACCCATCAAGATACAGATCGACTGGTAATGCCATGGTTTTGCCAGGTTTCTGGAACACGCCCTGTCTAAACATTATGACATTCCCTTGTCAATACATCTATGAAAATCTGATGAATGTTCACAAAAATATTAATTTGTTTAAGAAAAATAGCGATAATCATACTTTTAATGCTAGAAATAAAGATAAACTCGCTGTTGCCACTTGTAGACTCCCTTAAACTTAGTAAATCGTTTAAATGGCAAGGTGTTCGCTTTTATAACAAACTCCCAAGTGATGTACAAAAACTGACAAATTTAAAAATTTAATTAAAATCTTTATAAAAAAGCCTACTATAAAATATCGGAATATCTAGATGATAGAGAAGCTTGGGATTGAAATTGCTCCAACTCGTTCAAAATGTTACAATTACGTAGACGTAAAGATTTAATTTATTTTCTATAGTGTTATGTATTCTAAAAGAATAATTAAAAAGAGCAAACAGCCTTGTTTCTTGCCTTTCTTTCCTGGTTTCGTCGCGAAGGAACTGGCAGTAAAATTGACGTTTCAAAGTGATGTATCAACGAACAAAAAGATTTTGATTTTGTTCAAGTTCATTGTGCATAGGTTGATTGTATTTTTTGTGCAGTCCTTAAGTATAGCTTGCTATGTAATTTGTTTCCTACTCCACTTATACAGGTTTTTACAAATTGATTACTGATATATGTAGAACGTAGGGCTTTTAGGCTTATATGTGAGCAACATATGGCAGAGACTAAGACCCAAAGTTTCGAACACCGCCGTAAAGTTGCAAGCCTATCGATCTTATACAGAATACATTTTGGGGAATGTTCTCAGCAACTATACGATCTGATCCCACCATCCCCCTTCCATCAAAGGACAAGCAGGCGCACGGCTCAGTACCATCCGTACCTAGTTGATATACCACCCATTCGCACACACCGTTTTGGTTCTACGTTCTTGATGCGTACAGCTAAGATATGGAACACTTTACCGTTATCTGTTTTTCCTAATAAATACGATCCGGGCCTCTTTAAGTTAAGAGTGAATAGGTTTCTTCTAGATCTTCGTGCTACATCTTAGACCACATCATCGCTTACCATCAGGTGAGATTGTGGTCAAACGAAGTTCTATCATGTTTAAAATATATATATATATGCCGTGCCTAAGGGTTCTCCTCTACTTTCATTGTTAGTACAAGCAATATGTGCTTGGTGGAAATTGAAAAACGCTTTGTTGGCAGTCAGCGACAATGTCAAGTTTCTTTTATTATGATGCTAATGATATGATGATGACAGGAATGTTTCAAGTGGAACGTTTCAATCAAAATGTGGCCGAAGAGTTGCTTCAAAAACCTACAGTAGCGAGAGAAGTAGCGGGCCTTCGTCAGGTCAGACAAGCGCAGAAACATGGATAATACAAACTTTTGGCGGCATATATCCAGAAGTGGGTGAAAGTGAGTTCTGGTGAGAAAGTTGGTGAACATTGAATTGCAGAGCTACGGCATCCTCTACGAAATTCTTTTTTTTTTCTTTAGCTTCTTGGCTTTTCTTTCAATTGAATCTAGAGCCTTTAGCTGGTATTTCGCTGATCCGTCCCAGAGGTGTGAACAGTACTCCAGACAGGTGTGAAGTATTGCCTCACCTTTCTTTTTTTCTATTTCGTTTTTAAAAACATATACTTATAAAATTTAACACGTATAAAACCTTAGTAGGTTTGTCCTAAGTGAAAATTTGACATTCCTCTTTAGTATATTTATAACTATTTTTACATGTGCGTAATTTTTTATAATTAAGTTTTTTCTGTACGTAGTACATGGCCATTCGTGCGCCGGCTCACATTCAATCGTTATCTGCACAAACATACAGGTTGCTCTAAAATGGCCAACTTTCAAGTATACCAATCTTTTAAGCGGCCAGCTGGGCTTTCGACTCAATGTAGGAGCCGAAATTGAGAATCGGTGTTAATAAGATACCAAGAAGCTCGAGGTGGTCAGAAATCGGCACGGATACATTACGGAAAGTAGGAGCCAGATGAAATTGGCTCGGTTTCACGGAAAACAGACACGCCTGGGTTTTATTTGCATTAAACTTAATCAAGTTGGCATCGCCCCAGGCGTTCAACCATGGCCTCCCCGTGTGACTGAATCCCTTACTCACAACTTGTATCGCACAACTGACAACTAGTATTTCGTGGCTGTTTCGTAGCCCTCGACGACATTGTAAAACCATTCACATGCAATCTAACCCACCAAGATACAATGGTTTGTCAAGCTTATGTAACACGCCCGCAATGTTTAAGTTTGTGGTGTAAGGTCCCAAATTATACCGTGTTACGTAAATTTACTTGCTACGTTGCCGTAAGTGTTTTCTAATTGGGCGAGTCCGTAGAGGGTAAAGGTTGTTCTTTCCACCTTTGGCGGCCCTTGCCAACGATTTTCTCTTTGGTTTATTTCGACAAAAATCTTATAAAAAGAACATTGTACAAAAGAATTTTAGTAAATTAATAAATAAAAAAGCAAATATTATGCCAAGATCGGTAACGGAGGAGAAAATTGATCATCGGTTTGCAAGGTGTAGGGCACAATAGCCAGTTAAGTAGGCGAGCTATAAAGATAAATAGAAAATGCTTTACTGGTGGTAGAGCTTTTGTGAACGGGCTCGAGGAAGTGGGCACCACCGCCTTACCTTTATCTGCCGCCAAATAGCAGTACTTGTGCCGCTGTGTTCCGGTTAGATGGTAATGGTATGTTCCTGTAATTACTGGCGCATAGGCATAACAGTTAAGTCCTATAGTATGGCAACGTATCTACATAGAGATCAAGACAACATAATAGCTTGTTTTGAATTCTATGTGGATATCCATGGGCTGCAGTAGCCACTTAACATCTGGTGGACTGCAAGCTCGTGCCATAAAAGTAGTATAAAAAAAATAAAGAAATAAAAATTGTTTACTACACTTAATTAACTAATAACACTAATATTATAAATAACGTTGAGTTAATTTGGATATCTACCTAGTCAGGTTATAGGTATTGTCACACAGTAAAAACTTTTCTTTTAGAATGCTGGCCACAAAAAAGTTTATTGAATTCGAATTTAGAATTGTCCATGATAATAAAAATGTATACTTTTTAGAATTTTACTCATTTTTAAATATCGAGTGGACGCTTAAAGAAGACCGTGTTGCAGGTATTGCGTTGCATCGTTGCGGTTACGCGCCAATTCAATTTTTTGACATACTGCAAAATTTAAATATAACCAAAAGATTCGTTTATTGCACCATCAAACGATATAATGAAGACTCTAGTGTAGATGACAGGTCAAGAAGTGGTCGCCCTCGGTCTGTTAGGACTCCAGCAGTGATAAAAGCTGTGAAGGCGCGAATTAAAAAAAATCCCAAACGTAAGCAGAAACTGTTGGCCCTTCAGATGGGGTTAAGCAGAACCATGGTGAAAAGGGTGTTAAATGAAGACTTAGGGCTTCAGGCATATCGAAGAAAAACAGGACATCGTTTGAATGCTCGTCTAATGGACCTGAGACTGAAGAGATGCCGCGCTTTGTTGAAGCGGTACGCGGGAAAAAAATATCGGGAAATTCTTTTTTCGGATGAAAAATTTTTTACCGTAGAAGAGAGCTACAACAAACAAAATGATAAGGTATACGCACACAATAGTGAAGAAGCGAGCAACCGTATTCCGCGTGTCCAACGAGGTCATTTTCCATCCTCGCTCATGGTATGATTGGGAGTTTCTTATTGGGGCTTAACAGAGGTACATTTTTGTGAGAAAGGTGTAAAAACGAATGCAGTTGTGTATCAAAATACAGTCCTGACGAACCTTGTGGAACCTGTTTCTCATACCATGTTCAATAACAGACACTGGGTATTCCAACAAGATTCGGCGCCAGCTCATAGAGCGAAGAGCACACAAGACTGGCTGGCGGCGCGTGAAATCGACTTCATCCGGCACGAAGACTGGCCCTCCTCCAGTCCAGATTTGAATCCGTTAGATTACAAGATATTGCAACACTTGGAGGAAAAGGCGTGCTCAAAACCGCATCCCAATTTGGAGTCACTCAAGACATCCTTGATTAAGGCAGCCGCCGATATTGACATGGACCTCGTTCGTGCTGCAATAGACGACTGGCCGCGCAGATTGAAGGCCTGTATTCAAAATCACGGAGGTCATTTTGAATAAACTTTAGTGTCATAAGAATCTGTTTTGTTAAGTTTATTTTGGTATATAAATAGTTACATAATGAATAAACTTGTTTCAATTATTTTATATTAAACATATGACATAATTTATGACCTGACTAGGTATTTGTTACTCAATCACGTCGTAACGGCTGAACTGATTTTGACGAAATTTGGTATGTATGTAGATTTTAAACTAAATCAACACATAGGCTACTTTTTGTTGACAAAAAACTCGTGCGAAGTGGCAGTCTAACAGCTAAAAGCGATCTTTTCCAGGCAGCCTTTGGATGGCCTGTATTACACGAGAACATTGTAGGACGGTAGCTTTGTCTTTTTATTTTGTTTTTCGGCATAGTCTGATCTTATTCTGGTTGATAGCCTAGGTACTAGATGAGGATGGGTGCCTCAAACCACTAGGTCTATTAATAAATTTAAGACTTTCCTCGAAGTTAAAAAATATCGCGTAATAAGTAACAATTACTCAGGCAAGTTTTTATACAAAAGTGTGAATAACTTTGCCTCGTAGCTGTGAGAATTTTAACAATGAATATTTGCAAATATTACTAATGTGTATGTTTGTTGAATGTAAAGCTATAAATTTAGACGACTAGGGACGACTTAACCTAGTTTAGGCCGGCTAAAGGCGTTTTTGAGAGTGTATGCACTAGGCTAGGTATTCTGCGTTACTTCGTAGTGAAAAACCCATGGTGGATTTTTTTTCAACAGTATTGTTTCCCGTTCTTAAAGAAAGAACGAGAAACAAAAAGGGTTACAAATAGCGTTCCAAAAAGTCATAAATATTAAAAAATAACTAGCTATTGATTGGGGTGAAAGGCATAAAACCTATCTAGGTAGTAAAAAAAAACTGATTCTAAAAAAATCTTATGCCGCCGTCCTTATTTGTTCATATAGATTCTGTCCATCCAAAGGTTGCCTGGAAGAGATCGCTTTTAGCGATAAGGCCGCCCATTGTACCTATGATTTAAAATTGTATTTTCTTTTATATGTTTGTATTTAATGGTGTGCAATAAAGAAATTATCTATCTATCTATCTATCTAGGTAGGTACATAATTATGTCGCGACTCCGATAGAGGATGATCTTACACACAAAGGTTGTGTTTTGTTATGTGCGACATTAATATAACACACATATCCAGTATCGTATTACCTGATTTTAGAGGTGGGTTTAATACCGGTAGCTGAATATTTATCCAGTAATCAATACATGGATGGAAGAGCTCACGATGCTCGAAGGCCTCAATCGAGTCTCCCAACGGGTAGGGCTTAAAATGAACACGGACAAGACGAAAATTATGTCGAATGTCCATGTCGTGCCTGCCCCAGTTATGGTTGAGAACTCGGCTCTTGAAGTTGTCGACGCGTATGTATACCTAGGACAAACAGTCCAATTAGGTAGGTCCAACTTCGAGAATGAGGTCAATCGTCGAATCCAACTCGGATGGGCAGCGTTTGGGAAACTTCGCAACGTCTTTTCGTCCAACATACCTCAGTGCCTTAAGACGAAAGTCTTCAATCAGTGTGTGTTACCAGTGATGACATATGGAACCGAGACGTGGTCCTATTGGCCTTATGAATAAGCTAAGAGTCGCTCAACGAGCTATGGAGAGGGCTATGCTCAGGGTTTCTCTACGGGATCGAATCAGAAATGAGGAGATACGTAGGAGAACTCAAGTCACCGACATAGCCCGATGGATTAGCACGTTGAAGTGGCAATGGGTAGGCCATATAGCGCGTAGAACAGATGGCCGCTGGGGCCGGAAAGTTCTCGAATGGAGGCCACGGACCGGCAAGCGCAGCGTAGGACGTCCACCTACAAAATGGGCAAACGACTTGGTAAGAACCGCAGGTCGGCGTTGGATGCAGGCCGCTTCCAACCGCAGTTCCTGGAGATCAATGAGGGAGGCCTTTGTCCAGCAGTGGACGTCCTACGGCTGATATGATGATGATGATGAATCAATACATTTCCAGAATTGGCAGTGCTTTTACTACGACGCCGCTTAGTCAGGTTACTTACATGATGAATAAATATGATTTGTTTACCTATTTTACACTGGCTGTTTCATTTATATTTTTGGACTTCGTATTAATGTTGTTTGAAAACATAAAAAAATCTATGGAAATGGATTTGAAAAGTACCTATTTTAAAACAACACTAGCTATTAGCCCTACCCGTGTTTTTATATAATGTCGTACAAAACCAAACAAGTAGTATATTAATTTTTATTACCATTCATGATATGAAACACCCTGGAAAGGCAACAGTTTTTCGGATACCACGCGAGTGAAGTAGTGGGCACAAACTTGTACAAAATGTTACTTGGTAGTGTACATAATGTTACGAGGTGAGGGTTTGGGATAAAATAATGAAAATCAATCACTAGCTGAAAATTCCGCAGCTCGCACGCGTAGTTTTTCAATAAAAATATTACCCTCCTTCAGCGCAGTTGGATAAAAAGTAGCCTATGTTACCCGGGGATAGTGTAGCTTCCCAACAGTGAAAGAGTTTTTTTAAATTGGTCACGTAGTTTCGAAGCTTATTCAATACAAAAAAAACAAATCTTTCCTCTTTATAATATTAGTATAGACTAATAGCGGGTTCCTATATCCGTCGGTATCCGACTACACCTCGTATCTCCTTAAAAAGTGTCAAACTAGTGTCAAACTTTTGACACGTTTTCAAGGAGAAACGAGTCGTAGTTGGTTACCGACGGATATAGGAACCCGCCATTAAACGATAAATACACGAACTTTATCACAAGGATTCACAGCCCACTAATTCACAACACGGTTGCACAATAAACCGTCACCGAAATATGCGCACTTATTGCTATAACCAGACTGACTCCTTCGGGCGTCTCTACGCACTATTTATACCGCGCACAGTACATATCTCTCGAACTTTGTCGATGGTTCCACTGGCGACTAGAAACGGGTAGGTATTTCCACAGGCTAGCTATTTCTTATTCTGTGCAACTGGAGGTAAAAACGTAATTTGTAGATTTATTAAGCACCAAGTATTACCTATTCTGTGACACAGTAGGTATAACTTCGAGAAATCGACTATTACTTATTCTGTAACAGCCTCGGCGTAACAATAGCATTGTTTTATCAACATGAGTAAATAATAAATCAGTGAGTACGTGGATTCTTCAACACATTGAAGGAAGTAAAATTAAGTGAGTTTGTTGTTTCGCTTATAGGCAACTTACTGTTGAAGTTTACAGGCCGCTCAAAGAACTCTGACATAACTTGAGTGATAGATGGAATTAGTTTTGCACTGACGGTCTGCGTAAGGGGGTAACTCTTTTCTAACCTGACCCCAGCCAGTAGTATTGGGCTGATGGCAGTAGTTTTCTAGAACCCTCTTTAGAAGGTTATCAGTTGTTCAAATCTCTTTTTTTCATAATTAAAGACTTTAAAACTCTCGTAACTATATTTTTTTTAATTCAAGTTTTGAATCAATCTCGATGCGTTTCAAATCGCGAAATCACAATAAAATAAACAACTGTAAAAATAGTTTGAGTTGATAATTTATTATTTTATTGATTTATTAGTGTTAACTACTGCTAATACTTTAGTTAGGCTTGTCCTTAGGTTAAATATTGTACGAACATCATTCTGTAAGAGAATAAAATGAGCAAGTTAAGCATTTTAATCTGAAATTCGGGAACAAAATCATAAGATTTTGGTGTTCTACCTGTGATTTTGATTACATTTTACTAACAAAATGGCATAAAAATTATATTTTCAGAAAGCCTATTTTATCTAGATTTTAGTAGAATAAGATTTTTATACAGTGCTGATAGAAAAATATTGATAAATCTTACTCGTAGTCCAAACGCAGCTCGGTATTTACTGCGTGTGATTTTTTTTCCCTGGAAGTGATAATTGTTTTTTTTGTGCGCGAGGTGAAAGCAGCCCAGGGGTTGATAAAATAAGCGTAAATTATGATTATTCCCGTCTGTATTATCGTAACTTTTCACTTATTACGTTTGAACTTTTGCGGTTTTGTGTTCGTTGCGGGCTTTGTTCCGATTTATTTGCAGAGTTTGTTACCATTTTTGCGGCTAATAAATGAATATTAAGCGCTATTGTATTTGTGGAGTGGAAAGCTTAAATAAAGGTTAGGAAGGTGAACAAAGAGAAAAAGTTGTTTTCGTTGTGAATTGTGAATATCGAGCAGCTTTAATTCATATTTACTGACCGAGGAATAGCTTTTATATCAGAAAATATACTTTCCAATTTTGAAACATCAAGATATTAAAATTGGTAGGTTTTCATACTGGTCTTACAGAAGAGTTAGTAACTAAAAGAATATTCAAGTAGCATTATCTATATATATAAAATAAAGTCGGGTTAGTCCTATAACGTTCTCGTGAAGTCCAGTCCATCCAAAGGTTGTCTGGAAGAGATCGCTTTTAGCGATTAGACCGCCAATTGTATATCTGCGTGTATTGTTATTTGTTTTTTTATTTTAAATGTGATTTACAATAATGCGTTTACTATCTATCTATCTTAGTTATACCATTTATATGTAACTCAAGAACGGCTGGACCGATTTTGATGATCTTTAACTGGTTGGATTTGTCTCCGCCCCGAATAGCAGAATAACTATTAAAATAAAATAAAAAACGCAAAAAGAAAGTATGAAGAAAATTCATTTTCTCATACATAGATGCAGCTAATGATGGCCGATTGACAATTCTACCGGCGACGTACATTGGCATATGCATGTCAAGGCGGTAGCGAAGTTCGGTAGGTCAGCTAGTAAAATATAAAAGAAACAGTTGAGCTATCTAAAGACTTTTGAAAATGATCTGTGGATAGCTTAACTACCAATTGGAAGTCCCCGAGATAATGTCTGCATTGCTCCGCTGAATAGCGATGCTTATCCGTTGACTCATATAGTTGGTTTGTTGGGAGGCTTGTATTTAATAGGTTTATTTTCACGGAACGCAACGTAAGTATAGTTCAAGATAAAAAAGGGACATTTTTCATTCATGCTTGTATACATACAGGAAGTTCCTAAAAGATATGTAAATGAAAATTTCGATCATTATCGACCTCCGTGGCGCAGTGGGCGAATAGCCGGCTGAGACGTAGGAGTTAGCGGGTTCGATTCCCGCCGCGGAACAAATGTTTGCATGACCTACAGATATTTGTTTCGGGTCTGGATGTTTTTCTACATATTATAAGTATGTAATACTTACAAAAAAGAATTATATAAGTATTCTATCAGTTATCTGGTTCCCATAGTACAAGCTCTGCTTAGTTTGGGGCTAGATAGCGCTGTGTGAAATTTCCAGCAATATTTATTTATTTATTTAAGCGCACTCTCAATTACCCTATGAACGTTTTTGAAACCCCTTTTTTATATTAAACTTGTAGACACACAAGCTGACGGGCCTTTGGATGTTAAGTGGTCATCCTCTGTAAAAACATACCTATATATTGTATAAGTCGCGCAACGTATTATAAGGGTCTGTTTGCATTACCAGCAACAATAAAATTAATTAATCCATTTATGTATTTAGAGCCAAAATGCCTATAATAACAATATATATACCTATATATATACATGACTAAAATACAGAAGAATCAATTGAATCATCTAATCAAACCATAGATAGCTCAACTGCTCCACATTACTACCAGGCGAAAGTGTCCTCAAGTCACTGGCTGCATTGCCCCGCTGAATCGCAATGCTTATGCGTTGACCCAGATAAGCGCCAGCTCCCGGATCACACGTCGCTTCGACCAGACGCCCAAAAAGAACTTTGAAAACGCGATGAGGCCCGGTATCCCATAGACCTCAAATGGTCAAATGGTCTCGACCCCAAATGGCTCAAACACGTAAGCTCTGCCGAGACTTCCATATTTGCGCCGCTTGAGATCTTCGGCTGAAATTGCCGTTTATAAATTCAGACATATAGTAGGTTTACAAGTATATTTGTATTAGTAGGTACATAAAATCTATGTATATGTAAAGAAATCGTACCTATTCCTTAGAATTTGATTTGTGTCGCGCTGCCGGTAAAGTAGGTTGGTTGTGAGTATAGAATGTCGTTAAAGCAGGTTAGGCGTGTTGAAAAATAATATGACAGTTTGCAATGTCAAACAGTGAACTGTCTTTTGATAAAAATTGCAATATGATTTGATTTATTACCGAACTAAAAGTGTTATGGATTACCTAATAATGAAGAATAAGCTTTAATATCGTTTCCTTGTTTACAGCTAGGTGTTTTGGTATTGTGTAATAGTGTAAGTAGTTTAGGATTTTAGAGATATTTCAATAAAATATAAATCTTTGTTTACAGATCAACACATCATTGTTTATTTCATGGGTCAGTCCTGTTGAATAGATGATAAATATTTTTATATATATAAAATTGAATATATAGTCATTATTATAAATACGGGATTTATCACGTACCGTTTTATCGGTCTTTCAACCGATAATGTTTCGGTTCAACACGTGAACCTTCATCAGGGCGAGTGCGATCCGTTCCGAATAACGTCTTGCCTCACACAAACGGTAAGTGATAAATACCGTATTTAAATCAATCACTAAAGTTTTGTAAGTAAAATTATATGTATAGGTTAATAACAATACATGTATTTTTGTTAAAAATTTAATTCGCATCCCGGCCTAATAGTCATAAAGCAATTTGATCAGGATCCGAATGAAAGATTGAATTACAGGTAGGTCATATCTATCAGGTATGACCTGTAGAATACTGTTGGAGCTGGCCCGTACTATGTTTAGCACTGAGGCCTAAATAAGCTTTTAATTAATTTTATAAGTATATGTTTTTTAAAAATAAATAAATAAAAAAAGCATGTCTGTTTTTTATTCCAAAGTCTAAGCGCAAGAAGATAAAAGACTAATTCTAGTTCACTCTTATCCGAAAGTAGATCCAGACCCAAATTGAAGTTTTCAGGAAAAACAGACGACAGTAATGTATTCCATACCTTAGCTGAGCATTAATGCGAACGTATAACGAAAAGGGTGAGTACGATTGGCTGATTAAGGAGGTATGGATGGAACTTTTTTTTTTGTTTTTATTTATACTAGTTATTTGGCAAACGAGCATGCAGTCCACCAGATGATAATTCGCTACTGCAGCCCATGGATATCCACGTAGAATTCAAAACAAGCTATTATGTTGTCTTGATTTCTATGTGGATAAGTTGCCATACTATAGGACTTAGCTGTTATACCTATGTGCCAGTAATTACAGGAACATACCATTACCATCTAACCGGAACACAGCAGCACAAGTACTGCTATTTGGCGGCAGATAAAGGTAAGGCGGTGGTGCCCACTTCATCGAGCCCGTTCACAAAAGCTCTACCACCAGTAGGAACTAGCTAGCAGCTAGGAACTAGCAGTAGGAACTAGAAACTGCTTGCCTTTTGATGGAAAGTCTGTCGTGCTTAGGTACAGGGTTTGCGATGTTACCTAAATAAACGGTATAAGAGTAGTTGAGCAATCCATAGTTAGTTTATAATGGTTGTTAGACTACGCAATTATTTACTGGGATTTTGTTAAATTGAAGATGATTTACTTAGACAAATTTAAGTTGTAGTACTAGCTGGATGAAGAACGCAGTCTGTGTAGTGCCTGGGAGATGATTTTAGATGGCGTAAGTTTGCCTAGCACCTATAGTAATCTACAAGTACCATTCAAAGCTTTAACTAAATATAAATATAACGATTGTACACACGGCTACACATCAAGCTATACATTTCCAGTATAAGCTGATCTCACATTGTTTAGGCTTTTCGTAGAATGTATAGCCGTGTGTACGTCCAATTTGGAGTATCTATACGCACATACTGGACCCTCTATATGTCTGAGCCTGGCCTTTCATTCATTGTTTATTATTCTACATTAAGATAAACCAAAGCTAATAGAATTGAGGCCGTGGATATATTGACCTTCAGCTAAAGCCAGTTTAATCGTATTGTATACGTGCAATGAATAAGGGTTGGAGAAGGTAAAATGAAGTGAGTTATTCCAAAACACCCTAAGACGGGACGGGGTACGTAGGTAGGTGAACTGACGACTGAGATTACTAACTAGATTAGAAGGAAGACGGCCTTATTAAGGTAGCTACTAGCTAGGAATTACATAATGTATCTATTCTTACCCGTTATGCTTAAAATGTTTTGTGCAAGAAGCAATCCGGAAACCAATATCTATCACTGCAAACGATCTACTTACCGTATCAAAGGAACTACTTTCCTAGATCCCAAAACAAACAGTTGTACCAAATCGCGCAGTCAATTAGATACCACGGCCTTTTTTCAATCGAAACCTTATCTCCGTAAGTAGAGGGCTGAGTTTAGGTTGCAGCTACCAATCCCCAAAGCGGTTTGTCAACTTCTTATTAGGCATTCCGTTTGAGGCTCGAGAAGGCTCGAGAAAGGGATCGGTAATAGTGAGGAAAGACGCTAGAGGGTTCCTCTAGGGATACAGAGAGCAATAAGATTTCGTCAGACGTCAGAATTGTTGGTAGGGCTGTAGTTTGTAATAATAATGCATGCCAACATAATTAAGATTTTCAACCGCTTCATTGTTGTTTGTTTTCATACAATATGTAACAAAATCCCATCAGATCCATGAAGAGCGTATTCCTACATAGAAATTAAAGTCGGAGAGATGTTTAAAAACATCTGTAAGTATCAAATAAATTGAAAGTTATTCCATTTTTAATTTCGCGAATAATCTGAATTAGGTTGGCGTGCTTAACTAGGTACTAACAAAAAATACATAGAAATAAAAAAAACTACTAACTACCTAATATACTCATAAGGAGGTGGGCGTTGATGCCTGCGTCACAGTATTTTACTCTTGCGGGTAACACCGTTTACATTTTATTTTTGTACACTGTTTGATGTTCCAAATAAAGATATTTTGATTTTTGATTGTTTGATTTGAATTACCTACATAAATATAATAATACTCACAAATACAATATAATTATAAAAAATAATACAATACACAAATATGACACATAAATTAATAAATAAAATAAATCTAATCTTCTTCTTTGCCGTGTGGTCCCGGCGTAATAATAGGGCCACCCCTTCTCATCCCGCGGGAGCCGTGTGAGCCGGCAAAGGGAGTTGTTCCAGGGAATGGGCAGCAGCATTCTTCTGTGTACTAAACACCAACCACTGCGATCACCAAGCCGCCTGCCAAGCGTGGTGATTATGGCAAAACCCCCCTATGACAGACACAACACACAAACGGCCCCCAGTCCCTGGCGGCTCCGTCATGCCTGTAAGTGGTAGCAACCAGGGCAGTGGCGGAGCAGGGGGTGCTAAAAATTCCCGGCAGCGATCCAGCTACCACCACCGACGACTGGACCTGGCAACGTACAACACAACAGGGCTGAGGAACGCTCAGGGCTGACGAGAAGATTGTCGAGCTGGAAGAAAAACTGAGCAAGCTACGTTGGGACATCCTAGGATTGTCGGAAGTCCGAAGACAGGGTCAGGACACGATGATCCTTAACTCTGGTAACATGCTCTTCTACCGGGAGGGAGCTCAACTATCCCAGAGTGGTGTCGGGTTTCTCGTCCGCAAGTCCCTCGTTAACAACGTGACAAAAGTCGACAGTGTGTCGAACAGGGTAGCATACCTTATACTCAGAATTATCGAAAGGTATTCGTTGAAGGTCATACAGGTATATGCGTCGACCTCGACACACCCAGACGATGAAGTGGAAGCCATGTATGAGGAGATCTCCGAGGCCATACATACTTCCAAGTCTCATTTCACGGTTGTAATGGGGGACTTCAACGCAAAGCTAGGAACAAGGAAAGACGATGAGCTGAGAGTGGGGCCATTTGGATTCGGGCGGCGGAACCGAAGGGGTCAGAGACTGGCCGACTTCATGGAGAAGGAGGGCCTCTTCATGATGAACTCCTTCTATGAGAAGCGGCCAGCCAGAAAGTGGACGTGGATAAGCCCCGACGGTTTCACTAGAAATGAGATAGACTTCATTATGACGACCAAGAAGCAAATATTTAATGATGTCTCTGTGAAAAGCAGGGTAAAAACCGGGAGCGATCACCGCATTGTTAGAGGCACATTGAATATCGATGTTAAGCTTGAAAGGGCACGTCTGATGAAGTCTGCGCTCCGTCCAAATCCTGCCCAAATCCAAAACCCCGAGAGCTTTCAGCTAGAACTGCACAATCGCTTCCAGTGCCTAGCCAGCTGCAATGATATTGACGAGATAAACAACGGGTTGGTGGAAACTGTCCAAGCGGTGGGATCTAAGTTCTTTAAGGCCCCCCGCCGAACTAAGCACCAGAAACTCTCAAATGAAACCATTAAGCTAATGGAGGACCGGGATGAAATGAGATTGCAGTCTTCAGCTGATATGTCGGCATACGGCGTGCTTAATAGACGAATCTCGAAATCTATGCGACACGATCTGCGTACCTTTAATACATCTCGTATTAAGGTCGCAATAGAAAGGAACAAAGGTTCAAAAGTGTTTGCAAAGCATTCGTCTATAGGGCAAAGCCAAATGACTAAGCTGAAGACCGACAGCGGCACTATCATTTCGTCGAAACCGGAGATTCTGAGAGAAGTCGAAAAGTTCTATGGACAGTTAGCTCAGGACACCAGAGCCAAACTAACCCGACACTATACCGAAGACATCCCGGACATCAGCCTGTACGAGATTAGGATCGCTCTGAAACAGCTTAAAAACAACAAGGCACCAGGTGAGGATGGAGTTACGACAGAACTTCTGAGAGCGGGTGGAAAACCGGTACTTCAAGTCCTCCAGAAGTTATTTAACTCCGTCGTCCTCGAAGGAACTACGCCAAAAGCGTGGGATAAGAGCGTGGTGGTGCTTTTCTTTAAAAAAGGTGATAAAACCTTATTAAAGAACTACAGGCCCATCTCGCTCTTGAGCCACGTTTACAAGCTGTTTTCGAGAGTGATTACGAACCGTCTCGCACGCAGGTTCGATGACTTCCAGCCTCCCGAACAAGCCGGTTTCCGAAAAGGCTTTATTACCATAGACCACATCCACACGCTACGCCAGATTATACAGAAGACCGAGGAGTATAATCGGCCGTTATGTCTAGCGTTTGTGGACTATGAAAAAGCCTTCGATTCAATCGAGACCTGGGCGGTACTGCAGTCTCTTCAGCGATGCCAAATCGACTATAGGTATATCGAAGTGTTGAAGTGTTTGTATAGTAACGCCACTATGTCAGTCCGTCTACAGGACCAGAGTACGGAACTAATCCAATTGCAGAGAGGCGTGAGACAGGGAGACGTAATTTCTCCGAAACTGTTCACGAACGCATTGGAGGACGTTTTCAAACTCTTGGTCTGGGACAGACTTGGCATCAATATCAATGGCGAAAACATCACTCACCTTCGTTTTGCCGATGATATAGTCATTATGGCCGAATCGCTCGAGGAACTCGGTACCATGCTCAACGACCTCAGTAGGTGGGTCTTAAAATGAACATGGATAAGACGAAAATCATGTCAAATATCCATGTTGCGCCCGTGCCGGTAGTTGTTGGGGGCGATACTCTCGAAGTTGTCGACGAATATGTATACCTAGGACAAACTGTCCAATTAGGTAAGTCCAACTTCGACAAAGAGGTCGCACGAAGAATCCAACTCGGCTGGGCAGCGTTCGGGAAACTTCGCGATATCTTCTCGTCCAAAATTCCCCAGAGCCTGAAGACTTAAGTCTTCAATCAGTGTGTATTGCCAGTGATGACCTATGGCACTGAAACGTGGTCCTTTACTCATGGCCTCATGACCAAGCTCAAGGTCGCTCAACGAGCTATGGAGAGGGCTATGCTCGGGGTTTCTTTGCGTGACAAAATCCGCAATGAGGAAATCCGCAGAAGAACTAAAGTTGCCGACATAGCTCTCAAAATTAGCAAGTTGAAGTGGCAATGGGCAGGCCACATCGCTCGTAGAACCGATAACCGTTGGGGAAGAAAGGTTCTCGAGTGGAGACCACGGACTGGAAGACGCAGCGTAGACCGGCCCCCCACAAGGTGGACCGACGATCTAGTAAGAATCGAGGGGAGCCGTTGGGCGCAAACGGCTACCAACGGCTCGATGTGGCGATCTAAGGGGGAGGCCAATGTTCAGCAGTGGACGTCTTCCGGCTGATGATGAATCTTCTTCTTCTTCTTTCGTGTCAATGGCTGTTTGACTTCTAAATTTGATTAGCCCAATAGAGAGCAACTTCTACACCCCTCTCTATTGCCTGGTACAAGTCATTCCGTGTGCAGGTGGTTGGGCATAGAGGACATGAGAGCATGTGAGCCATTGTTTGTATGGTGGCCCGCAGTGGCACTGGCTCCGGAATGGGTAGATGCAGTCCCACTTGCCTAGATTAGATTAGATTAGATTAGATAATTTCTTTATTGCACACCATTAAATACAAACATATAAAAGAAAATACAATTTCAAATCATAGGTACAATGGGCGGCCTTATCGCTAAAAGCGATCTCTTCCAGGCAACCTTTGGATGGACAGAATCTATATGAACAAATAAGGACGGCGGCATAAGATTTTTTTAAAATCAGTTTTTTTTTTTTTAAAAACAAGCATATATTGCAATTTATAAAAAATATAGTATATAAAATAAAATGCTTAATTATATTAAATAATATAATCATAAAATTAATAAATATTAATATTAAGATACATAAAATACATATATATATATATATATTTATATATAAATATTGTCATACCTACATACATAAATTATAAAAATGTATAAATAAATAAATGGCCTAGTGAGCAATGGATGACAGAGAGTGTTGTCTGACCATGTTTTTAAAGATAGGGAGAGATTTTGCATGACGAATTGAGACAGGTAGGGCATTCCAGAGTCTGGTAGCTTGCAGAGTAAAAGAGGTACTATAAAATACTGAGGTATGGTGGGGAGTTTTTAATTGAAGGGTTTCAGAGGAACGTAAGGATCGAGAGTTGGAAAGGTGAAGAAACTCAAAGCGTTCTTTGAGGTAGGACGGAGTAGAAGGGATGAAAAGGATGCTGTAAAGGAGGGAAAGGATATGCGCATTCCGGCGAAGGCGGATGGGTAACCAGTTAAGTCTGTGGCGATACTCAGAAATGTGGTCGAACTTGCGCAAGCCAAATATGAATCTAATAGAGAAATTCTGGAGACGCTCAAGCTTGTTGAGTTGGTCTTCAGTTAAATCAAGATAGCTGGCGTCAGCGTAATCGAGAATGGGATGCAGCAATGTCTGTGCAAGTGCAATTTTGGTGGAAGTCGGAAGGAAGTTTCGCAGCCGTTTAAGAGAGGCAGCTGCAGCAAAGGTCTTTCGGTTTACCGCTGCTAGTTGTGGTCCCCAAAATAACTGACGATCCATGAGTACCCCCAGATTCTTGACTACCTTGCTAACTTCTATTGATGTACCGTCAAATTTCACTTCAGGTAAATCAAGCCAATCGATTTGTGTAATCATCCGCAAGCTTCCTATAACAATCACTTGAGTTTTCGTTGGATTTACTTTCAGCCCGTATGATTTGCTCCACTGAAGAATACTCTGGAGATCACTATTTATGTCAGTAATTGCTTCACGTAACCATCCAACAGGGGCTTGGGTATAAATTTGCAAATCATCTGCATAAAGGTGGTAGGACGATGAGAGTTGTTCAGAGATGGAATTAATAAAGATGGCAAAAAGAAGAGGAGATAAAACGCCGCCCTGAGGTACACCAGCACTCAATTGACACCAAGAGGAAAATGTGTCGTCAATACGGATACGTTGCCGGCGTCCAAACAGGTAACTACGAAACCAGTCAATTACTGTTGAAGATATGTTAAGAGAGCGAAGAAAAGCTAACAGTATATCGAAATCCACATTGTTTAAGGCATTGCTGAAATCCAGCAGGGATTGGACAGTGACCAGCCCAGATTCCATACCATGCCTGATATCATCGGTGATTTTGATGAGAGCAGAAACAGTGCTATGGCCTGGGCAAAACCCGGACTGAAAGGGATTCAAGAGGTTGTTTGCGTTAAGGAATGAGCTGAGTTGGTGATGTATAAGACGCTCTAAGACCAAAGATAGGAACGGGAGAATGGATATAGGACGGTACTCGGAAAAGGACGAAGGATTTGTTTTTTTAGGAAGCGGGGTTATTTGAGCTTCCTTTCACGCCCTTGGAAACGTTCCAGTGTCGATGGAAGAATTAAGCAGATACGTAATTACGTGGACGATTTCATTGAGAATCGGAGTTATCATTCGGATTGTCTCGGCAGCGGCCAACTTGAGTGCGCAACCGGTTTAGGGACTTCCGAATTGGCCACTGCAGCTTGTAGCCGTATATATCTAATACATCTTGTAACAAATAGTACATAGTACCTATACAAATAGTACCTATACGGAAAGCTCAAGTGGAATTATGAATTGAAATAGTGACTATGGACAGAACGTTTGAAAGCTGGTTTTGATGACCTTGGTGTTATGTTAACTAAATAATTTTGCGAAATAAAGATATCAAATTGTTGCGGAGACATTACCTTTCAACAATAACGCGTTATGGAAGATTTGCCCTATTCCGAAGGAGACCAAACTGCTCGTCTCTTTGTTTGGTTATACTGATTGCAGTATTGCGATTTGGAAAAGATAAAATTTGTGTTATTCTATAACACTTTTTTACGAGGTGTCAGCAGACACCCATGGTCCACCTGATGTGAAACAGTTTCCACCAACTCAAAGGCGAGGCCACACTACACGTGCCAGGTTAGAGCTATGATTGGCACCTAGTGAAGCGCGTCGCTTGCAGTGTAGCCAACTGCGTTAGTTGCCAATACATCTGTTCACAAGATCAATTTCTAAGCGAGGTTCCTAGTAGTGTGGCCAGAGCGTACTGGGGCTACATGCCATGTATTGCGCCCGTCAATCTGACACATACAGGTGACGAGCCTACACTGAACTTATGAATAAAAATAAGAACAATGTATCGAGTTCTTTAGAATTGTTTGGTACTAGTATATAGGTTACATGAAATGTTAGCCTAAATTCATAAATCATAATCATAAAATTCTTTATTTGGAACATAAACAATTGTACAAATGATGTGAAAAACGATGATATCTGCAGAAGTATTAAACTGTGTCGCAGACATCAACGCCCTCCTCCAGGAAATATTACAGTAGGTCCAAATCAAGGTGCATTAGTTACACATACAAAATATATGTGTATGTATATATTAATGAGTCTATGCCTGTAAGTATGTGTGTGTGTGTGTGCGTATGTATGCATGAGTGTGTGCGTGCGTGCGTGCGTATGCGCGAGGGTGTATTTGGGGGTGCGTGCGTGTGTGTAAGTATGTGTGCATGTATGTGTGTGTGCTAGGCTACAAAATTAGCAGACTGCAATAACCAGGTGACAATTTTATATCAGCTATATTTGAGCAGAGTATCTGACATACCTCTGTTTCTCACACTAGGTCTCTGGCGAGCCCGTGTTGTGAGGTTACAGTGATTCGCTTCGGGCTCTCGCCAAACAGAAATAACAACTGTCCCATTTTGATTGGCTGGGTGCATAAATTATAATCTAAATAATAAACTAGATTAAAGTAATTAATAATAATAATAATAAGGAAAGTAAGGAGTGTGTAAGGTCAAACATGTAGGAAATGCTTGTATTTGGTTAGTTGCCATGTTTTCTTGCGAAGACTGACTAAGTTGAGACGATGTGCCGGGCAAGCCTATTCCATCTATAAATCTGTGTAAAAGAATAGAAAAAAAAAACTTTTATCAGGCACAATACGTCACGACTCACGACGCTGGAATTTGACACCAGACATTTCGATTAATTTATTTATCAAATTATATGCTAGGTAGATGGGTAATGGGTAAAAACCCATTCTATCCACCGGGTGATTTGGGTTTTAACCCGATTTTAACCCGTGGTGATTTTAACGGGTTTTGACTATTTTGGCAAAGTTAAAATAAGGCAAATAAATAAATAGGGAAACAGAATAGACATGACATTTCCTTAAAACATTATTTTTACCACTACTCAGCCAGTGCGGTGACACAAAATATTGTCATTATCGATTGGACCCGATTTTGGGTTTGATTAAAATGTTATAAGTGATTAAAATACAAAAGGGTGCTGTTATCTATAATCTAAGGATAATCTAGTTCAATATTTGACTAAAACTTACTAAGATCATTATTATTTACCTACAGAAATGGAATTATTTTTTGCGAAGATCATGATGTAAATAATAATGCGCATGAATAAATATATGTCGTTATTACCAGTTGAAAACTAAAAGACGTAAGTTTTATTCGTCGTTTTTAACACTTAGGGCCCATTTCACAGCTTCCTGATAAAGTTCCACATAGCAATCTGACAAAAAACACCATACAAAAGTTGTTACTTTTTGAGGTTACCCGATGGATGACACAAACATAGACTCCTAAATTACCAGTACAAGTTATAATTTTAACAACCCTTCATTTTGGTAAAGGGTAAAACCATTTGATGAACGTTTATTAATTAATGTGAAAATTTTAATATAAATGGCAGAGATCGATAAAACTGCTATCGCATTAGACTACATCACTAACTGTATAGCGGAGAATATTCTAGAACGCATATCTCCTATCCCAAATTAGCCTTAGTTATACAAACTGCAAAAAAACACTTCTTCATGCTTGTATAATGGAGTTAATTTTGCTATAGATAAAAAATGTATTTACGACGTTTCTATTTTGAACATACCAGCTTCGATTTACGAAAAAGTTCAGCTATTCCACAACAGATGGCAGGCAGCAGCAGAAGATAACTTATGTACTTATTGTATGCACCTCGAAATAAGGTTGACATTTCCTTAAACATTATAGCTATAGCTAGGTATAGGTAAAATAATGTAAGTAATGTATATAAATATATAGTATATAATATATATAATCGAGAAACTTGTGTCTAGTTAAACCTTACATTGGTTTAAGACATTATTTTATTACATTATTTACATACTATTATATACTATATATATATATTATATATTATATATATATATATATATATATATATATATATATATTATTATAATAATGATTTATAGATTAATTTTGTTACTAGTTAAATTACTTTAGTTACTAGGTGAATTAATTTAGTAACTAGGTAAATTACTTTAGTTACTAGGTAAATTACTTTAGTTACTAGGTAAATTACTTTAGTTACTAGGTAAATTACTTTAGTTACTAGGTAAATTATTTTAGTTACTAGGTAAATTACTTTAGTTACTAGGTAAATTACTTTAGTTACTAGGTAAATTACTTTAGTTACTAGGTAAATTACTTTAGTTACTAGGTAAATTACTTTAGTTACTAGGTAAATTACTTTAGCTACTAGGTTAATTACTTTAGTTACTAGGTAAATTACTTTAGTTACTAGGTACATTACTTTAGTTACTAGGTATATTACTTTCGTTATAAGGTAAAGTTCTTTAGTTACTAGGTAAATTACTTTAGTTACTAGGTACATTACTTTAGTTACTAGGTACAGTACTTTAGTTACTAGGTAAATTACTTTAGTTATTAGGTAAATTACTTTAGTTACTAGGTACATTACTTTAGTTACTAGGTACATTACTTTAGTTACTAGGTAAATTACTTTAGTTACTAGGTACATTACTTTAGTTACTAGGTACAGTACTTTAGTTACTAGGTAAATTACTTTAGTTATTAGGTAAATTACTTTAGTTACTAGGTAAATTACTTTAGTTACTAGGTATATTACTTTCGTTATAAGGTAAAGTTCTTTAGTTACTAGGTAAACTACTATAGTTATTAGGTACATACATTACTTTAGTTACTAGGTAAATTACTTTAGTTACTAGGTACATAACATTAGTTACTAGGTACATTACTTTAGTTACTAGGTACATTACTTTAGTTACTAGGTACATTACTTTAGTTACTAGGTACATTACTTTAGTTACTAGGTACATTACTTTAGTTACTAGGTACATTACTTTAGTTACTAGGTACATTACTTTAGTTACTAGGTAAATTACTTTAGTTACTAGGTACATAACATTAGTTACTAGGTACATTACTTTAGTTACTAGGTACATTACTTTAGTTATTAGGTACATTACTTTAGTTACTAGGTACAGAACTCTAGTTACTAGGTACATTACTTTAGTTACTAGGTACATTACTTTAGTTACTAGGTACATTACTTTAGTTACTAGGTAAATTACTTTAGTTACTAGGTAAATTACTTTAGTTACTAGGTATATTACTTTCGTTATAAGGTAAAGTTCTTTAGTTACTAGGTAAACTACTATAATTATTAGGTACATTACTTTAGTTACTAGGTTCATTACTTTAGTTACTAGGTAAATTACTTTAGTTACTAGGTACATTACTTTAGTTACTAGGTAAATTACTATAGTTACTAGGTACATAACATTAGTTACTAGGTACATTACTTTAGTTACTAGGTACATTACTTTAGTTACTAGGTACATTACTTTAGTTATTAGGTACATTACTTTAGTTACTAGGTATATTACTTTCGTTATAAGGTAAAGTTCTTTAGTTACTAGGTAAACTACTATAGTTATTAGGTACATTACTTTAGTTACTAGGTACATTACTTTAGTTACTAGGTAAATTACTTTAGTTACGAGGTACATTACTTTAGTTACTAGGTAAATTACTTTAGTTACTAGGTATATTACTTTCGTTATAAGGTAAAGTTCTTTAGTTACTAGGTAAACTACTATAGTTATTAGGTACATTACTTTAGTTACTAGGTACATTACTTTAGTTACTAGGTAAATTACTTTAGTTACTAGGTACATTACTTTAGTTACTAGGTACATAACATTAGTTACTAGGTACATAACATTAGTTACTAGGTACATTACTTTAGTTACTAGGCACATTACTTTAGTTATTAGGTACATTACTTTAGTTACTAGGTACATTACTTTAGTTACTAGGTACATTACTTTAGTTACTAGGTAAATTACTTTAGTTACTAGGTAAATTACTTTAGTTACTAGGTACATAACATTAGTTACTAGGTACATTACTTTAGTTACTAGGTACATTACTTTAGTTATTAGGTACATTACTTTAGTTACTAGGTACATTACTTTAGTTACTAGGTACATAACTTTAGTTACTAGGTACATTACTTTAGTTACTAGGTAAATTACTTTAGTTACTAGGTAAATTACTTTAGTTACTAGGTATATTACTTTAGTTACTAGGTATATTACTTTCGTTATAAGGTAAAGTTCTTTAGTTACTAGGTAAACTACTATAGTTATTAGGTACATTACTTTAGTTACTAGGTACATTACTTTAGTTACTAGGTAAATTACTTTAGTTACTAGGTACATTACTTTAGTTACTAGGTACATTACTTTAGTTACTAGGTACATTACTTAAGTTACTAGGTACATTACTTTAGTTACTAGGTACATTAATATAGTTACTAGGTAAATTACTTTAGTGATTAGGTAAATTACTTTAGTTATTAGGTAAATTACTTTAGTTACTAGGTATATTACTTTCGTTATAAGGTAAAGTTCTTTAGTTACTAGGTAAATTACTATAGTTATTAGGTAAATTAATTTAGTTACTAGGTTAATTACTTAGTTAATAATTAAATTACTTTAGTTACTAGGTAAATTACTTTAGTTACTAGGTAAATTACTTTAGTTACTAGGTAAATTACTTAAGTTATTAGGTACATTACTTTAGTTACTAGGTACATTACTTTAGTTACTAGGTAAATTACTTTAGTTATTAGGTAAATTACTTTAGTTATTAGCTAAATTACTTTAGTTACTAGGTAAATTACTTTAGTTACTAGGTATATTACCTTAGTTACTAGGTAAATTACTTTAGTTACTAGGTAAATTACTTTAGTTACTAGGTAAATTACTTTAGTTACTAGGTACAATACTTTAGTTACTAGGTACATTACTTTAGTTACTAGGTACATTACTTTAGTTACTAGGTAAATTACTTTAGTTATTAGGTAAATTACTTTAGTTATTAGGTAAATTACTTTAGGTACTAGGTACATTACTTTCTTTATTAGGTAAAGTTCTTTAGTTACTAGGTAAATTACTTTAGTTACTAGGTAAATTACTTTACTTACTAGGTAAATTAATTTAGTTACTAGGTAAATTACCTTAGTTACTAGGTAAATTACTTTAGTTACTAGGTAAATTACTTTAGTTACTAGGTTAATTAATTTAGTTACTAGGTAAATTACCTTAGTTACTAGGTAAATTACTTTAGTAACTAATCATCATCATCATCATCAGCCCACATTAGTCCACTGCTGGACATAGGTCTCTCCCAATACGCGCCACTGAGCCTGGTGTTCGGCTCTTCTCATCCAATTTCTGTCCGCCACCTTGCTTATGTCATCGCTCCACCTAGCTGGGAGACGCCCCACACTACGTTTTCCAAGACGCGGTCTCCATTCAAGAACTCGTTTACTCCAACGGTTGTCGGTTCTCCGGCATATATGGCCAGTCCACTGCCACTTCAGTTTGCTAATCCGCTGGGCTATGTCGGTAACTTTGGTTCTCTGTCGGATAACCTTGTTACGGATTTTATCCTTCAGAAAACTCCAAGCATAGCCCGTTCCATAGCTCGCTGCGCAACCTTAAATTGGTGGACTAGTCCTACCGTGAGCGTCCACGTCTCTGCAACGTAAGTCATTACGGATAATAATATAATACAGATTTTTTTTCACTAAGTGATAAGAGCGAGCGATCACCTGAGCACACACACACACATTTCTAATTGATAGACAATTGAAAAGCTTTTCAAGCTCCTTATTACCGATATCATGAAAGTAAAGTTATGAACAGACACGTGTAAATTGAAGATATTAAAGATTTTCGACACTAAAAATCCTTCATAAATTTTCATTTTAAAGCTGAGGTTAAATAAAATAGGATTTTTTTTTATTGGGGTTAAAAATAGTAAAGATACAATAAAACAGTATCTAAGCTGAAGTGGAAGGTGTAAGCTAGTATAAACATTTGTTTTGCTGCATTATACGTTGCAAACTAAGATCTACGCCTTTGTGGCTATTCTGAGGATTTCCTAGAAATGGCTAGAATGTAGGTTTGAGAGGCAAGAAGGGACTAAATGTGATTTGTGTTACTGAATCCGAGTGAAATCAGTTCAGTCGAAGGCTTTTATATACTTTTACATAACTTTGTAATACACAAGAGAGTAAATCTATATCTATACTAATATTATAAACAGGAAAGATTTGTATTTTTGTGTGTATGTTTGTAATGAATAAACTCAAAACTACTGTGCCGATTCCAAAAATTCTTTCACCATTGGAAAGCTACATTCACCTTGAGTGACATAGGCTATATTTATTGCTAGAAAAGATTAGGGGTCCTTATTAAAATTTTAGGTAACGCAACACAAGCTGTAAAAAAGTGCCCTAAAACGTCTTTCGTCGCATGCGCTGCGGAAACTATTGATGATAGAACAAAAGTATGTTCTACAATATTAAAGAACATATCAATATCTTCAAAAAACTTCGTAGTAATAAGGAGGACAGATTTGTTTGTTTGTATTGAAAAGGCTGCGAAACTACTGGACCGATTTAAAGAATTCTTTCACTGTTGGAAAGCTACACTATCTCCGGGTGACACAGGCTACTTTTTACTCAACTGCGGAGAAGGAGGGTAATGTTTTTATTAAAAAACTACGCGTGCGAAGCTAGTTACGTATATTATCGACGAATGTGAGTACCCAGACATACGCTTTTAAGAGAATATTATTAAGTTATATGTACTTATATTGTAGTAAACAAATGAAACAAAAACCAGCACCCACTAATAGATTTTTCTATCGAAAAAATTATGTGCGTGTTTACAAGTACTCAAGAAAACGTAGTGAGGAAACTGCCATGTCCTACGACCAATTATTCGAAGGCATATGTCCTCTTTAGTCCGCAGAAGAACTAAAATTGCCGACATAGCTCTCAAAATTAGCAAGCTGAAGTGGCAATGGGCGGGCCACATCGCTCGTAGAACCAATAACCATTGGGGAAGAAAGGTTCTCGAGTGGAGACCACGGACTGGAAGACGCAACGTAGGCTGGCCCCCCACAAGGTGGACCGACGATCTACTAAGAATCGCGGGGAGCCGCTGGTCGCAAACGGCTACCAACCGCTCGTTGTGGCGATCTAAGGGGGAGGCCTATGTTCAGCAGTGGACGCGCCCCGGCTGATGATGATGATGATGATGATATGTCATCTGGTTAGTCTTTTAATCAATCTGTTAAGTGAATGAATATGCTCAGAGTGGGCATGTATCAAACTGGGCATGATAAAGATTGTTGTTTGTATGTTTGTATGTTTGTAAGGGGTAATCTCAGAAACTACTGTACATTTTCTAAAAACTATTTTACTGATAGAAAGCTATACTATCCATGAGTGATATAGACTTTATTTTATTTTGATAAAAATGGATTTTTCTATCGAAATGTCTTCTTTTTCTTTTCCAAATCGATTGATAAATAACGGAGTTCTGAGGTACTATACAATTTTAGGGTTGCCCCCGAACTTATAAAAATAATTATGCATACACCATTGTCACGATAGAAGAAGAAGAAGGGTTGCCCTCGATTTTTTTGGAATCCCATCATCAGATCCTGACTTGGTGCCAATGGAACTATCTGGGAAGTATACCCAAAAATAATTTCTCGAATCGGCCCAGGCGTCTTCGAGTAATCGGGGAACACATAAAAAATATTCCAACGAATCTCCTCCTTTTTCTGAAGTCTGTTAAAACGGGCTATAGCACAGATTTTACTCACAACTTATTCTTTCCCTTCGACGGTCAACCCTGGGTTATACCCCCTTTTCTACTAGAAGTTGCTTTTTTGGACAACCTGTGTACACACGGCTACACATCAAGCTATAAACTTCCAGTATAAGCTGACCTCTCATTCTACGAAAAGCCTACACAATGCGAAGTCAGCTTACACTGGATATGTATAGTTTGATGTGTAGCTGTGTGTACAATCTGTTTTGTTATGTACGACAATAATTTAAAACACACATCTGGAATTGTATTAACAGATTTTAGAGGCGGGTAATACCGATGACTTGAATATTTATCCGGTAATCGAAACATTTCCAATGAAAAAAAACGAGTGTGCTTTAGACCATATGACTGAAATAAAACTTCTTTTTAAAATATTAATTTGTAAAATGGTTTTACAATACTACTATATATAAGCAGGAGCATGTCAGTCGACATCCTTTATATATCCATCAAATTCCACAAGGCCGCCTGAAAAGTCGTAAGAGTTTTCAGCGTTCCACGCAGGCCACCAGCGACGACCCATCTGTTGCTAGACGCGCACTGTGGATAGATAGTAACCCCCCACCACCTGACTTCATTCTCCTTCAAGAACAGCTTCCACCAGGGCACGACCTTCCGTGGCCAGCGTGGAAGTCCTTAAATAGGCTTCGCACACAGGTTGGTCGTTGCAGAGTCAATATGTGCCAATGGGGGTCCAGGGATCCCAGACAAACGCAATGCGACTGTGGTGACCCTGCACAGTCGATGAAACACCTGCTAATGTGCCCTTTGTGCTCGAACACCTGCACAATGGTTGTCTTAAAAATGGCTTCTCTGACGTCATCAATGTAGCCAATTACCTATCTAACACAATATAAGTAGAACTATTGACACGTTAAGAAAAAGAAGAACAACACTACTACTACTACTAAAGTCTAACTTTTTATTAGCTGCAGTAAAATGACGTTTTGTGGGTTGCCGGTTTTTGAAGAAAAATAAATAGGGATGTAGCTAAATGAGTGAATCATAAATGAATAATCAGTTTGGTTGTTTTTTTTGAGATTTAATATTAAGTTGTAATGTATTTTTTTAACCTATTATTATTACTATACTAGAGGATTGATCTTTTTTAGTGGAAGTATAGGGAGGTACATTCAAAATGAAACAAAAACGTCATAATAATGTTATTTAATTAATTTTTGTGAACTGAATCACATCCCTATTGAGATTAGGCTGGCAACATTATTTTACGGAATGACATTTAGAAACGTCATTTTACTGCAGCTAATAAAAAGTTAGACTATAGTGTTTTCATTTAATGTCGTACATAATAAAACACGTAGATAAGAGAATCCTTTTGTTTGAATAAATACAATATCCCAACAAATATTCATACAGCAATTTAATAATCGAATTATTGGTTTGTCACGTTTGAAATCGTTTCGCGCGGAAGAATGGTTTTAATAAATTAGATTATTTGGACGCGCGGTAATCAGTTGATGGTTTATTAGTTCATTAAAAACGGTGAATAGTTATACTATGTTTAACAATTATAATAATTTGTAGCTGGGAAATGAAGCAGTGTAATGGTTGAATAATTTGAATACAATAAATTATATAAACGAGTCGAGCTAGGATGGGCCGCCTTTAGTAATTTAGAAGACGTTCTAAAGTCTAAATTTCCTCAATGCCTCAAGACCAGGGTCTAATTCTAATTCTAGGGTGGGGGGAATAAAAGATCTGCACTGACGTCCCGCATTGGGGTGTATTGTGCACTACCCCCCTTCTAACCTGACCCCAGCCATCCTAACTCCTTGAAGTAACGGAGTAGGACTTTGGGTTGGTGGCAGCAGCTTTCCAGGGTCCCCGTGGATGTTGAAGTAGTGGTGGTGTTAGTGGAACATGAGGATTCGATGATCCCTTGCAGACCCGTTCTTAGTCTTGCGTCGTTTGTGGCAGTGCAGTGGAGTATCACGTGCTCCACAGTCTCTTCCTACCGAAGGCATCCGCGACAAAGTCCACTGTCCGTGGCTCCGGTCTTTAGGAGGTGATGGTTAAGTTTGCAGTGTCTTCGCAGTGTTCGCATCTTTGCGTTTCATTTTTAGCAAGGTGTTTGTTGTTTTTCTGTTTTTTGTCGGAAGCATTGTCTTTGTCTGCTTGCAGTCGGCTCTACGTTCCCAGTATTTCTGGTGCTCCTTTTCGTAATTCATCCTCAGTCTGTTTTTGATTTCCGCAGTTGGCGAATTGGATAGATTAATATCATTTGTGTTTGGTGTTAGCCTGGCTCCTTCTCTTGCTAGGGAGTCTGCCTTGTTGTTCTCTGGACAGGAACCGTGAGCTTAAGTCAATTTGATAGTTACACTATGTTTCTCAGCCAATTTCTGTAGAGCACTATAGCACTCAGCGACAGATTTTGGGTGACCAGACCAGGGTGTTTAACCAATGTATCCTGCCCATTCTTACTTACGGTTCCGAGACATGGCCGCTCACAAAGGAATACATGCGTAAGATTAGAGTAGCTCAACGGGCAATGGAGCGTGCCATGCTCGGTATATCCCTCTTGAACCACATACCCAATGTAGAAATCCGACGTCGCACAAAGGTTGTGGACGTGGGTATGAGGATCGCAGGGCTGAAGTGGAGATGGGCTGGACACTTGGCTAGGAGGGATGACGGGCGTTGGACGAAAGCGATTACAGAGTGGTGGCCAAGGGATGCTCGTAGACCAAGAGGCCCGATGGTCAAAGGACATTGAAAGCGTAGCTGGAATGGAATGGATGAGACTCTCAAGGGACCAACAGTGGGTGCAGACGGGCTGAGATGAATGAATGAATGAAAATTATACAAATAACACCCAAGGTATTTAATAATCATGCCCTGTGCATCTGTGCATCGTATCGTTCGGCCAGGCCGCCCCTTTCTTAAAAAGTTGTTTAAAACATCACGTGATTAAGGGACTATCTCTTGGAATGTTGGCATTAAATAAAAATAAATAAAATAAACATGGCTGGACATTTCACACAGCGCTATCTAGCCCCAAACTAAGCAGAGCTTGTTCTATGGGAACCAGATAACTGATAGAATACTTATATACATTTTTTTTTGTAAATACATACCTATAATATATAGAGAAACAACCAGACCTGGAACAAATATCTGTAGATCATGCAAACATTTGTTCCGCGGCAGGAATCTAACCCGCTACCTCCTGCGTCTCAGCCGGCTATTCGCCCACTGCACCACGGAGGTTGTCATTATTGACTAGCACGGATTCACCCACCATCTATTACAGTGTACTGCAATTTGTATGTGATCTAGAGATTGGATGGGCCACAGGGAACTTACATACTACTACTAAGTAAAGCTCTAGTTTTATAAAAGGCTGCTACCGTCATACGACGGCCGTTATGCGGTCCAATTGATTTTACAACTTATGACAATTAAATAATGATATATAAATGATGTAACGCTTTTAATAATTCATTTATTTCCGAATAAACTCAATACTCAAAACACTAATACAAAATTAAATGCAAACAATCTTCAGAAAATATATAAACAAAATATATGATTGCTTACAAAATTTATTTAAATGACACATGCTTTAAGTTATTGAAAAAATACTGGTTAAAGATATATATTTTTTATACTACTAAGGTAGCAAACAAGCATACGGCCCACCTGATGGTAAGCGGTTACCGTAGCCTATGGACGTTTGTAACACCAAAGGTATCATTCGCGCGTGGCCAGCGCCTTAAAATTTTCAAACCGTCTTTTTTGTAGAACCCCATACTGTAGTCTCTGGGGAAAACCTCAGCAGGGTGACCATTCCACAAGCGAAGTGTACGACGGAGCAAATTCCTCTGGAACCTCACTGTGCGCGTCCACATCGTCTCCAAGGTATGTGGATGCATTCCCTGCTGATAGCGAGCGGTGCGATGGTAAAAGGAACCTGCAGGCACCGTGAAAATGTAATAATGGTTAAAGGTTATTATTATGACTTAAATGAGTCTTTTGGGCATGATATGAAATAATTATGAATCGATGGCAGCACGCAATTTAAATCGCACGCTTAGCTTGAGCGAAATGTGTTGGATCTAAACTAAAATTGACATCTTGTAAATTAACCATATTTCATGCAATACAAAATATCATTTCATTTCTATAAAAACAATAAAATCGGTTAGTCCAAATAGGAGTTATACTGACCCAGGCAGACCGTCGTATAACGTAAACGATGTAGACATTGAGAGGGAGCGGAGGGCGTTGTCTGTGAGAGCAAACATGATTGCCCGCAGGTTTGCTCGTTGCTCCACTGATGTGAAAATCTCCCTATTCCGAACCTAATGTACCAGCTTCTACACGAGCAGCCAGTGGTTTAATTATTCGCAAAAACGCAGTATAATAACGCGTTTGGGGTGCTGGGGGAGCTGCCCCGGTTCTGCAGCGCGTCGGGGATGTTCGCCGAGGCGCGAGTGGACCGTTTCTACAGCACCATGCGCAAGCGGTGCACATCCCTGGGGCGCAGAATCCGGGCCAGCTCCAACGGTATATTGAATACCTTCTCAAACAGGTTCGACTATGAGTATCTAACTAAACCATTGTAATTCATAATTCTTTATTGTTCATGAGACTAGGTACATATTTGATGGTTGAACTTAAAATATAGAGCTATTCTAGGTTCTGCCATTTAAGCGAACAAACATTTATATAACAATTACTTAGTACAATATTTATCATAATAATACATATTTTTTTCTTAATAAGATTAATACAGTTCAGAATCATATCAAATAAGTAGAGCAAATAGTTATTAAAAGTTGAAGAAAAAATGTCAAAAGATTTGCATATTTAAAAACAATATTAACTACAATAGATAATAATAATAGTTATGTCAAAATGGAGATGTTAATAAATTAAAAGTAAATACTAATAAATTTATATAAATTAATGTTAAATAATATTTTGGTTATTAGGAAATTATTTTACAGTGTAGTATGATTTTATAACTACATGATCGATACATGATAGAATATCATTCAACCTGATCTTGAATTCATTATTGGAGAGCAAGCGAACATTGTTGTGAAACAAGCGCAATTGTTGTAATTTACTTTTCAAATATACAGTTTTATTTAAATTTTGTTTTCCTTAACTGAAATCACACTTGTACTAACCATTCGACATGTTTAATTATGTTTGTACTAACAGATATGGATCTTTGGAAAATAAATAATAAATACAACAAACTTTATATGGGTTCAGGAAAAGACTTAAAATGTTTCTCAGTAAACGGCAAAAGGAGAGCGAACACCTCAAAAATGAGGTGTCCTTCATTTAAACGTGTCTACACTTTATTGGTAAATGCTAGGAGTAGGTTCGTATGAGTGGGTGGCCAGCTAGTGCGTTGTTGTGCGGTTAGCTTGTCGTGTGTTCTATTTTAGTTCTTGTTGACTCTCTCCGGCTTCACAGTAAATAGGTAGGCGTTATTAGTATTATATTTTATTATGTTATTTATTTTTATCCATCGTATATTTAATTGTATTTAGTTGTTCAATGCTTAGTTAGTGGGCGGATATCCGTGGTCTACTCAAAGAGGCTCTAACGGAAGACCAGCGCAACCCAGCACATGCTGAGTTAAACCCTTTTTGTGACACATGCAGTGAGTACGATGAGACACACATACTGCAATATTTTGCATTTTTATTTAATTTTAATCTTTTAGTTATTGTTTCTTTGTTCTTTTTGTTATGTTTCCTGTGTGTGTTTGTTTTGTTGTAGGTACTATATAGTATTGGTGTTGTTCACAAATAAATGTTTTTGATTTGATTTGATTTGAAATGAATTGAATATAACGGTGACCGCTTCTTAGAAAGCAAAGTTTAACAAACAGGCCCAATCTTGGGATTTATTAGGCTCATGTACTCAAATTCGATTCGGTACATTTGTTGCACGGACAGATTACTTCGAACCCGTTTGGATAGGGTAGTATAGACGCCTACCTGCCAATTACTGCTGCCTATATCTCTAGCAATTAGGAAATGATTTGCTTCCGTCTTCCCAAAAGGTAGGCTCCTAATAGGCTTAGATAGATTAACCGTTAACACCAAATTGACAATTACTGACCTCCGTGGCGCAGTGAGCATATAGCCGGCTGAGAACAGCATGTTGCGGGGTCGATTCCCGCTGCGGAACAAATATTTGCACTATCTCAGATAATTGTTCCGGGTCTGGATGTTTCTTTATAAATATACTAGATGACTAATCCGCAGCTTCGCACGCGTAGTATTTCAATAAAAATATTACCCTTCTTCTGCGCAGTGGGGAAAAAGTAATCTATGTCACCCGGAGATAGTGTAGCTTCCCAACAGCTGAAATAATTTTTTAAATCGGTGTAGTAGTTTTTGAGTTTATTCATTACAAACATACACACAAAAATACAAATCTTTCCTCTTTATAATATTAGTATAGAAGTATAGATATAAGTATGTGTTAAAAAAAAGTATTCATATATTATATTAGTTATCTGGTTCTGTGAAATAACAATGGGCGGTCTTACCGCGAAAGCCATTTCACCCAAAAACCTTAAGAAACTCGTGAACAAGAAATCAGTTTTAACATATTTCTTTTTTTAAACTTTTATATCTCTTTGAAACCGTCTGATTAATGATCTTTATTTTGACCGGTGATACTATAATTAACTAAATAAATAAATATTGCTGGAAATTTCACACAGCGCAATCTAGCCCCAAACTAAACAGAGCTTGTTTTATGGGAACCAAATAACTGAATACTTATAGAATACTTATAAACTTTTTTTTTTGTAAATACATACTTATAATATATAGAAAAACATCAAGACCCGAAACAAAAATACCTGTAGATTATGCGAACATTTCATCCGCGGCGGGAATCGAATACCGCTACCTCCTGAGTCTCAGCCGGCTATTCGTCCACTGCGCCACGTAGGTCGTCGTAGTTGGAAGAATACTGTTTCTACATGCAAGAAAAAATTGTACCTGATACCCACTATACAGAGTGTTTGTTTTAACTGTAACACTACGGCAGCGCCCATAACCAGAGGAGATACAGGTGCAGTTTATTTTAAAACATCAGCTCGTTTTCGAAAAAAAACATTTTGGCCTTAAATTTTTTTTGGTCAAGTGTGAGTAGTGCCTTAAAATGAATCAAGTTGGTAAATTTTTTTATGCCGATCGATGCAATCCTTTGTAAGGATCATTTTATTGTATAGGATGAAAAAAATCTGAACAGCGGAAGTTAGTCAAATTTGATAAAAAGTATTCTCATACAACAGGACAAACAAAATTCCTTCTACAAACATTTTATTAGATTCTAATTGCACATTAAAGAAGTATTAATATTGTAGCGATTAAGAAGTTTAAGAACTCCATGCTCTCATGAGCAATTAAAAAACATTTTGTATTTCAGAACAATTTTAAATTTCGAACATGGTTCTTGCACCTGTCGGACTTTTATATCAGTCATTGCATCATCTTATTTGTCCTATCATGGCATTGTCAAATACGCAAAAAGTAGACTTAATTGAAGCACACTTCCTCAATCGCGGTCTGTGTAGCGTTCCTGATACCACTTCAGCGCATTAGTTGGGCTTCGTCGGTTAAGGAAGTATGCTTCAATTAGGTCTACGTTTTACGTATTTGACAATGCAATGATAGTACAAATAAGATGATGCAATGACTGATATAAAAGTCTGACAGGTGCAAGAACCATGTTCGAAATTCAAAATTGTTCTGAAATACGAAATGTTTTTGAATTGCTCATGAGAGCATGGAGTTCCTAAACTTCTTAATCACTACAGTATTAATACTTCTTTAATGTGCAATTAGAATCTAATAAAATGTTTGTGTAAGGAATTTTGCTTGTCCTGTTGTATGAGAATACTTTTTATCAAATTTGACTAACTTCCGCTGTTCAGATTTTTTTCATCCGATACAATAAAATGATCCTTACAAAGGACTGCATCGATAAGCATAAAAAAAAATTACCAACTTGATTCATTTTAAGGCGCTACTCACACTTGACCAAAAAAAATTTAATGCCAAAATTTTTATCTTCGAAAACGAGCTGATGTTTTAAAAGAAACTGCACCTGTATCTTCTCTGGTTATGGGTGCTGCCGTACTGTTACAGTTAAAAAAAAACACTGTATATTTTCATATGGTTATTGGTAGTCATAACGTACTATTCCGAGCAACGCTGCTGGCTGAAATGCTTAAGACTTAAATATTAATCAATCCCTTTAAACATATCAGCAACTTTGTATGACTTTCTGGAGTTGCAGCCGGCAACTGCAGTTGGCAGTTGCATTCGGCAGTTGCAGTCGGCAGTTGCAGTCGGCAGTTGCATTCGTAAGTAGCAGTCGGCAGTTGCATTCAACAGCTGCAGTCGGCAGTTGCAGTCGGCAGTTGCATTCGGCAGTGGCAGTCGCCAGCGTAGCTCGGGAAATAGTACCTGGATTCAATAGCCAGTGAAACTAAGAGAAGTAGAGTTCCTAGTGCAAGGGCTCGTCGCCCGGGGAAGTACTACCACCATGCTTATTTATGCCGCCAAGCAGCATTGCCGTGTTTCGGTTTGGAGGGTATGGTTGCCAGGGAAATTGCAGGCACATGAGGCTTTACACCAGTGTGCCTCAAGTTGATGGATACAGGGCAGTGCATCGTAGGGCACGTTTCTAAGGTGCGTTAACCTACGACGCAATACTATTGTTATAGGCGATTGTTACCACTTAATATCAAGTGGACCATATGCTTGTTCTTTCTCCAGTAGTATAAAAAACCCATTGATGACGTCAGAAAAACCTTTATAATATTTATTTTGCCTCATTAAAACGAAACCGCGATCAGACAAGTTATTATACCGTTAATAATTGTACCACAACAGACCCTAAGTTGAAAGCGATAAGGTACAGAATCGCGAATCTATGAAGGTAAATTTTTCGACCGTTTGTCAGTTATTATGATATTACTAATCACCGTCACTTAATTATAATTGCTAAAGTTTGTCTTTGGATGTGAATAAATGCCGGAACATAACTTTTAAACTGTCATCGTTATGAACACTATTTGTACTAACAAGTAACTTTTTAATAAAAATATAACTAACTTATCCAAGCTAACTGAACTGATTTTCATGAAATTTTTATGATACCAATATGAAAGTATATCCTTTCAAAAAAAGAATTATCCATTAACCGTTGATAAATAACTGAGTTATGAGGTAATGACCAACACAAAACCGAATTGCGATCCGATAAAATTTTTGAGGGTTGCCCTCGTTTTTTTTGGTATCCCATCATCAGATCCTGACTTCGTGCCAATGGGACCATCTGGGAAATGAACCATTTTAGTAAAAAAAAAAAAAAAATCTTGAATCGGTCAAGGCGTTTTCGAGTAATCGGAGAATATACAGAAAAATTTGAGAACCACCTCCTTTTTTGAAGTCAGTTGAAAATGGGATATAAAGTTGCAAAAAAAAAAACTCGAAAGCATTTATAGACCCGACTATTTCGACGGTTTTAAAGTATGAGCCAACTGCTTTGAAGGCATTTGAACTATATAGGTACACGCAAATGGAAATAAAATGCCAATCAATTAGCATAATGTAAAAAACTAAATAAAAACAATAATATTTTGAATGAATGAATGAATGAAAACACTTTATTGTACTTACACTTCAAAAAACAAAAATAACAGACAAATTAGAAGACACAAAGCAAATAGTACAATCGCCGGTCTTATCGCTTTGAAGCAATTTCTTCCAGACAACCTTTGGATGGAGAGAATTTTGGTATGTCAAAGATATGGTTGGGGGTGCACTTTTAAGATGCACAGTTTTTTTGCACCTTTTTTTTGGATCAATTGCTCATAACGTTGAAATCCTAAGGAGTTCCAATTTCCTCGCATGAAAAGTTATATGTTATACTAATAATGTCGCCACGCTTAGGTAGGTATGTTATGTAAGTTATGAAATAAAAACTGATAACTTGTTTTTAGAGTTTCACATAAGAAAAAAAGAACCCTTATACTCTTTCGTTGTCCGTCTGTCAAGACCCTTTTTATCAGGAACGCGTTGATGTATCAAGTTTAAATAAATATCAAATACGTATGTCTATGGTCCCTTGAAGCTGTAAAAAAATCAGGCGTCAAGGTATAAGTCAAGGCAATTAAAAAAACCTTTCAATGAGACAGGTTCAGTTATACATTATAAAAATATTTTATATCATTATTATAAATACGGGATTTATCACGTACCGTCTTATCGGTGTTTCGACCGACAATATTTCGGTTCAATTCGTGAACCTGCATCAGGGTGAGTGCGATCCACTCCGAATAACGTCTCGCCTCGCACGAAGACGAGACGAGACGACGTCAATCGAGACGTTATTCGGAGCGGATCGCACTCACCATGATGAAGGTTCACGAATTGAACCGAAACATTGTCGGTCGAAACACCGATAAGACGGTACGTGATAAATCCCGTATTTATAATAATGATTGAAATCAATCACGAAAGTTTTCTAAGTAAAATATTTTATATATAGTAAAATATTAGTATATTAAATATTGCATAATATTGCAAAATAAAGCACACTGCAGTTAGACGAATCCCACAACATTGCCGTTTTTGCCATTATTTGGAATAACAAGAATAATTTCTTTGTTTGCCTCGAAGCAAAAGAAATAAGAACAACCTAACGAACTGGTGTAGTTCGATAGGTTGTACTTATTTCTTGCCACCGTTGTTTGAAAAATAATACTGAGGCTGTTTTACACCTCTAGCCATGGCTCCGAGTCGTAGGGCTTGACTGGGTGCTCTTTACACAAACCTGGAGCTTCGTCTTCGCGCGCCGCTTTCACCTCTGGTTTTGTCATTATTCCAGTGACATTGAATTTTTGGTGTTTTGTATGCTTTTTTGTGTTTTATTTTCGTATTAATATTTAGTGTTTATATCTATAAGATTAAACCTATTTTTTTTTAGAAATTATGTTGTGTATTTTACTTAATGATTTTGTCATAACTCTGAACCTTGTTTTCGTGTTTTCTTCGGGTTATTGCACAAAAATAGGGTCTATGTTTTTTTTTCTATCTTCCAATGATTGTGACTTTGTCATTTGAAAAGCCTATTGTATAATTTTTATACTTATTAATGATCTAGGTATTGCAGTGGAAGCAAAACATTAAGGTCCGTTTTGGCTCAAAACGCACGACCCAGGCTTAAGTTTTTATCAAATATTTTATGTTGTAATATTACTTAAAATTATCCTAATATTTGATATTATATATATATATATCATATCAATAAAAATATTATATTAATAAAATTAATATCAATATATTATAAATAAATTAATATCAATAAAAATATATATATATTATATATATATATATATATATATAATATATACCTAGTCAGGTCATAAGTATTGTCACACAGTAAAAACTTTTTTTAGAATGCTGGCCACAAAAAAGTTTATAGAATTCGAATTTCGAATTGTTCATGAAAATAAAAATGTATACTTTTTAGAATTTTACTCATTTTTAAATATGGAGTGGACGTTAAAGAAGACCGTGTTGCAGTTATTGCGTTGCATCGTTGCGGTTACGCGCCAATTCAAATTTTTGACATACCTAAAAATATATATATAATATATATAACCAAAAGATTCGTTTATCGTACCATCAAACGATACAATGAAGACTCTAGTGTAGATGGCAGGTCAAGAAGTGGTCGCCCTCGGTCTGTAAGGACTCCAGCAGTGATAAAAGCTGTGAAGGCGCGAATTCAAAGAAATCCCAAACGTAAGCAGAAACTGTTGGCCCTTCAGATGGGGTTAAGCAGAACCACGATGAAAAGTGTGTTAAATGAAGACTTAGGGCTTCGGGCATATCGAAGAAAAACAGGACATCGTTTGAATGCTCGTCTAATGGACCTGAGACTGAAGAGATGCCGCGCTTTGTTGAAGCGGTACGCGGGAAAAAAATATCGGGAAATTCTTTTTTCGGATGAAAAAATTTTTACCGTAGAAGAGAGCTTCAACAAACAAAAAGGTGTACGCACACAGTAGTGAAGAAGCGAGCAACCGTATTCCGCGTGTCCAACGAGGTCATTTTCCATCCTTGCTCATGGTATGGTTGGGAGTTTCTTATTGGGGCTTAACAGAGGTACATTTTTGTGAGAAAGGTGTAAAAACGAATGCAGTTGTGTATCAAAATACAGCCCTGACGAACCTTGTGGAACCTGTTTCTCATACCATGTTCAATAACAGGCACTGGGTATTCCAACAAGATTCGGCGCCAGCTCATAGAGCGAAGAGCACACAAGACTGGCTGGCGGCGTGCTCAAAGCCTCATCCCAATTTGGAGTCACTCCTTGATTAAGGCAGCCGCCGATATTGACATGGACCTCGTTCGTGCTGAGATAGACGATTGGCCGCGCAGATTGAAGGCCTGTATTCAAAATCACGGAGGTCATTTTGAATAATCTTTAGTGTCATAAGAATCTATAATTTGTTAATTCATTTTGGTATATAAATGGGTACATAATGAATAAACTTGTTTCAATTATTTTATATTAAACATGTGACAGAATTTATGACGTGACTAGGTATATATTTAACGCAATCAAAAAATACGGCTATTTTTATGCCACATATTTAGTAATAATAGTAAAAGGCATTCATTTACACACACACCTATTATGCTAACAGAAGTAGGTAGGTACAATATGTAAGTATAACACTAGGCCTAATTCTAAGAAACGTTAGTACATTATGTATTATTATTTCATTTTGCTGTAATGTAAAATGTAGAAACGTATAGTCAGGACTATGTTTAGCACTGTTAGATGTTTATTGATGATGATTGAGCGAAGCGGGATCTCCAAATCAACTGGGTAAATCGGCGTTGTATGTATGTATGTTTGTTTATTCGAGGATAACTTTCGAAGCGTTGATCCGATCATCGTGATATTTGGTAGGTACATAAACAGGTAGTGATGGCACATTCCTGGTGTGACTAAATGAGCTAACAATATTGGGGGGGCTCTTGAAATATTTGCGTTCAAGAGGGGTAAAAAACCCAAAATGTGACTATCTGATCAAATGGCATGTCTAATGAATCTCTATTAGTACATGTTGACGTCGTTTTTATTTTAAGCTTAAGCCTTGTAGTTTTAAAGTTATTAGCGATTATAAAACCTGAACTATACAGCTCCTGTACTGACACGCCTCTTTCGCCGCTCTGTGAAGTCTAGACAAGTGCCGAAATCCTGGAAGCTTGCAAACGTGCAGCCCGTGCCTAAAAAAGTTAGTCGTGCCGACCCCTCGTAACTACAGGCCCATCTCAGTCACGTCCGTCATCTATAAGATTATGGAACGTGTACTCAACAACAGGCTCCTGGCACACCTAGAAACGCATAACCTCCTCAGTGATAGACAATATGGCTTTCGCCGAAATCGGTCTACTAGGGATCTTCTAGCGTATGCCACGCACATATGGAGCGAGGCCGTAGAGAAACATGGAGAAGCGCTTGCTGTTTCTCTTGACATCTCAAAGGCCTTTGATAGGGTTTGGCATGATATCCTTATTAACAAGCTTTCATCATACGGTCTGCCCACTGGTCTGTGTGTCTGGATATCGAACTTCTTGAGGGACCGTTCGATACGAGTTGTCGTTGAAGGCTGCTCGTCCGATCAATTGGCGATTAATGCCAGGGCCCCACATGGGTCAGTACTATCCGCAACTCTGTTCTTGCTGCATATCAACGATCTGCTAAAACCCGGTACCTTTGGGTATGCAGACGATAGCACAGTTGTGGAAAGCTATATACTCAGGGAGGCCATGGTCGAGTGCTTAAACTTGTTCTTGAAGGCAATCTCCGACTGGGGTGATGCCAATCTGGTCAAGTTCAATGCGAATAAGACCCAGGCGTGTCTGTTCTCCGCAAAACGAAGTCAATTTAATCTGACTCCTACTTTCCGAAATGCACCCGTGCTGATATCTGACCACCTCGAGCTTCTTGGTATCACATTAACTCCGACTCTCAATTTCGGCTCCTACATTGAGTCGAAAGCCCAGTTGGCTGCTAAAAAGCTTGGTATACTCGCAAAGGTGAGGCACTACTTCACACCGGGACAGTTGCTCAACTTGTACCAAGCACAAGTCCGTTCGTGTTTGGAGTACTGTTCTCACCTCTGGGACGGATCAGCGAAGTACCAACTTGAAGCTCTGGAATCAATTGAGAGAAGAGCCAAGAAGCTCATAGGCAACGATGAGCTAGTTGATCTCCTCAGCCTGGAGCATCGACGAAAGGTTGCTAGCCTCTCGGTTTTTATCGAGTACATTTCGGGGAGTGTGCGGCGGAACTTTTCAACCTGATCCCTCCATCTCCATTCTATCAACGGACAACCAGACGCTCTGCGGTGCGCCACCGCTATATGGTAGAAATACCTCCCATTCGCACAAAGCAGTTCTCTTCGACCTTTATTATGCACACCGCCAAAGAGTGGAACGCCTTGCCAGAGTCTGTGTTTCTAGATAGCTTCAGCCTGGGTATCTTTAAGTCGCGAGTTAATAGGTTTCTTCTAAGCAAGCGTGTACCATCGTAGACTGCATCATCGCTTACCACCAGGCGAGATCGTGGTCAAACGCAAGCCTATATTATAATTTCGCCATAGTTTTTTTTTATATATATAAAAAAAAACTATGGCGAAATTCACAGGGTACACCAGTGACCCCACAGTGCTGAAATTTAGTACGCGTATAGCTTTAGTGAATCAAATATAAGAACACAAAAATAGAAAATCTAGAAAAAATGCAATTGCTACCCAAAAAAATTTTACATGAACTTCCGTTACCTGTAATTTGAATGTAACTGTAGGTCAAGTAATTTGGTTGTTCATTTCTTTGCACTATTTTGATACTCAAAGGATTACTAATAGTACATTATTTCTTTTTATAGGAGACTCGTGAGATCTCAGTTCGATGCAAACCACTAGTTAGATAATCAGAGGAAATCGAAAACAAAAACAATTCCGCCCGCCCTTGGCCGATAAATCCCTGCCCTCAGGGTGTTGACGCCTAGTTAGGCTCCGCTACGTGCCGTCCCGCCAGGATTACACGCTAATCTGCAGTTAGATCGTAAGTTCACCAACAAACGGACGGGGTATTGTAACAATCTGTCTGCTAACAAAAAACTGAGACCGTTAATTAGCGACGTCTAATTTACGCATTTCATTTCGGTCTTTTTACTGGGCGAACGAATTTTGATGATTTTTTTTTTAATTGGTAGGCTATATATAACTTGAGCAATAAACATTATGACATTCCCTTGTCAATACATCTATGAAAATCTGATGTATGTTCACAAAAATATTAATTTATTTAAGAATAATAGCGATAATCATAATTTTAATACTAGAAATAAAGATAAACTCGCTGTTGCCCCTTGTAGACTCCATAAAGTTGGTAAATCGTTTAAAGGGCCAGGTGTTCGCTTGTATAACAAACTCCCAAGTGATGTACAAAAATTGACTATTAACAAATTTAAAAACGCAATTAAACAAAATCTTTATAAAAAAGCCTACTATAAAATATCGGATTATTTAGATCAGGGATTCCCAAAGTGGTCCGGAAAACCGAAACGGTGAAAGGACCCCAAAGGGTCGATATCGGTTTCCTAGGGGTCGACATAAACGAAAACAGATTTTGGGGGTCGACGAGGTCTAAAAATCGACCCCTATTTAATTAACACAAGTTCTTATTTATATCTTTCAAGATAGGTAGGTAGGTACTGTATTGTTTATGTTGTGTTACGTGTACTAAGAATAATTAATATTTATGTAGGAAATAGCATTGTTGTAGTAATGTAAAGTCTCAAGTTCGTACAAGATGAAAAACTCGGCTAGTCAGTGTGGACAAGTTTGTGCAATATAATGAGTTCGAGCGTACGTCTTTCAGGCGCGTTTTGACTTGCTTTCTATTTAACGCTTACGCGATTAAATACGAACGAATTCATGATCAAGTTGCAAGTCCAAACATGTTCCCGATATTTTACTATTTAACGAGCTTGCACTTAGGTTGAAAGTTCATTTGCGTTTTGAAATTCGTTGGAGCTTGAACGATAATAACTCATATAAGTACTCATTTATTTCAAGATATTACAAAGTTATAACATAGCTAAATTAAGTGAAGTAAAGTGATTGAAAAAGAATTTACAAAATGCTGAGCTCCCTACGCGAGTTAATAGCCTAACCATACAATATCTGCAGTTTATGAAAAATTAACAGGGTAAGTACCATACAGTTTTTATCCGGCACAGCGCATCAGCATTGCCATACAAAGGAGCAATGCAGCCAGCGTCTTTAGGACGCTGTCTGCATTGCCCCACTGTGTGATAGTGATCAGTTGAGCTAAGTGTAGATTGTTTGCAACAGTTTGCAGTTGCCTCAGTTATTTCAATTGTAAAAAATTACTAGTAAATTTAACAGTTTTTTTATTGTTTTTTAATTAGGTAGATTCTTATTATTTTATTTGCAGGATTACTGAGAGTTTTATGATGGCGGACACGAAAAAACAATGCAGACAATACAGTTTGGACTACTTGAAGTTTGGATTTATTGCATCTCCATCAAATCAACACTTGCCGATGTGTCTCATATGTGAAAAAGTATTCAGTAACGATGCCATGAAGCCTTCAAAAATGGATGACCACTTATCAAGGGTACATGCTGACAAAAAAAGTCATTGTCATTTTTTCAAGCACTTAAAGAAAAACTAGACAAAAGACCATCCATAAGATCGATGTTTGCGTCATCATCTATTAAGGACGATGTTGGTTTACGAGCGTCCTATAATATATCTTTACTAATAGCGAAGTCGGGGAAACCCCACACAATTGAAGAGCAGCTTATCTTATCAGCCATTGCGGAGGTCCTTAACAATGTATTGCACAAACCCGCACATGATATGTTAAAGAGAATACCTTTGAGCAATAACACCGCTCGGAGACGCATAGACGAGATGGGACGGGATGTGGTAAACATTTTATGCAAGTTCTTACAGACCAACAGATTCTCTCTCCAGTTGCACGAGTCTACATTACCCGGCAATGAAGCTCTGTTGTTAGGATATGTTCGATATATCAAAGATGAAAATATGTGCCAAGAACTGCTTTTTGCTTCATATTTAGAGACTGATACCAGAGGAGAATCGATTTTTCAGGCCGTGTAACATTTTTTTACTGACAAAGCTATTCCATGGAAAAACATTGTTTCTGTTGCGACTGATGGTGCACCGTCTATGATTGGTCGTCATCGTGGTTTTATAGCTCACTTAAAGCGACAACTGCCTGATGTACTGGTCATTCACTGCGTGATTCACAGGCAGCATTTAGTAGCAAAAAAGCTGAGTCCTAGATTGCATAAGTCTTTACAATATGTAATAAATGCTATCAACAAGATTCGAAGCGATTCTTTGAACTCTCGGTTATTTGCTCAGCTATGTGAGGAAAATGACGAGGTCTTTACTCGATTACTTCTGCACACTGAAGTTCGCTGGCTATCAAGAGGCTCTTGCTTAGAAAGATTTTCAGTCATTTTTGAATTTGTGTTGGAGTTTTTACAACAAAAAGATCCGAATTTGAAAGAAAATCTGAACAATTGTAAAACAGATACTTATTACTTGACTGATATCTTTGGAATATTCAAGAAAGTTAATTTGCAGCTGCAGGGTGACGATCTTAACTTGATTAAAACAAAATCAATAATATTGGCCTTCGTGGGTAAACTAATCCTTTATAAACAAAATTTAGGCAGAAAAGAATATTCGCAGTTTCCGCATTTGTCAAAATTACCAGAAATGCTTCAAGATGATGACATTTTATTATATGTCACTCACTTGGACGCATTACACAAGGATTTTACGGAGAGGTTTGAGGATCTTTTAAATTTACAAATTCCTCAATGGATAATAAATCCGTACAATACCACAGCCATAGAAGAAGCCAATGTGATAATGCAAGAAGAGTTGATTACCATCAGCACAGACAAAGAGATTAAGCAAAAGTTCAACCAAGGCTATCAGAAGTTCTGGTTGCGACGCAACATTGAAACACAGTATCCTACATTGTGGAACATTGCTGAAAAATACCTTATCGCTTTTCCATCATCATAGCTAGTTGAAAAAAGCTTCAGTGTGGTAACAAACATTTTGACGAAACAAAGAAACCGTTTGAAAATCAACGAAAGTGGAGATTTAAGGCTACAACTCACCAATATTGAACCGGATGTAGCTAGATTGGTAGATAGTCACCAGGTTCATCCATTACACTGAATGTTTTATTTTCTCTTTGCGAATTAATACTTTTTTAAATATAATTTCCTACCTACTTAAGATTCTTTAAGTACTTAATTTGTAATAATCATTATAAATTAAACTTGATATGTACTGAATTGTATGTCTTTTATTTTGTTAAATTTTGATGAAGTCAACTTTACTCACTTAACCAAGTGCAAAGTTTTCCAATTGGTACCTTAGTACCTAGGTATTTTGTATCAATAGGAAAAAACGAAAGATAGGCCCCCTTATTCATAATAGTCTGCTAACTAATTTAAAGCATTGCTAATTCTCACTCTGTCTTTTTCTATTCACCTAAGTCAGAATGAAAAATAACACTCTGTATCAGCTGTTTTAAGTTAGCGGACCATTATAAGGGGGTTGATCTTAAAAGTAGGTAATTTGGCCATGGGGGTCTGAGGTAACAGTTCATTTTGGAAAAGGGGTCACTTGTCCAAAATAGTTTGGGGATCCCTGATTTAGATGAAAGAGAAGCTTGGGATTGAAATTACTAAATATAAATAACTTTAATTAATAACTTGAATTATAAATAACTTTACGTAAATCGAAAAGAACCAGACTATCATCAGGTACTTCAAAGATATGGGTTCGTGGCGGATGTTCGAATAATGTGATGTGGGTCAGTTATTCCGCGGATAACATTTGCTTGCAAGCCAGTGACAAGCTCGTCACCGAGTTCCTGTACTATATGCATATGCATTATCTACTTCGACACACTAATTGTAAATGTTGTGCAAGCAATACAAAAACATTGGTTCGGTCTTACCGCTGTCGTGTTGATGGATTAGATCGCATCCACAGTGCGATCTGTTACCATTTTGCTGCACCGCTGGCACACTATCTTCCCAAGCGACGTGCTCCTAGTTCAGGCTCCAGCGCCTGACCCGTGCAGGACACGATGAGTGAATCCAGTGGAGGCACCGAAGGCGCCGACGGCGGAGGCATCAACACGCTACTGGCAGGCGAGCTGAACGCCTGCGATCGAGGCGCAGGCCGCGGCGGTACAGGCGGTGAGAGCGCACGAGCGCCTGGTGACAGCGCACGCGATGAGGCCCGCGCGTGAGCACGGAAACGGCGAGCGCTGACGGTAGACGTTCCTCAGCACGTGGTGGTGTGCTCGGTCACGAGAACAGTGGCGCTTGTCGTGGTGATCACGCTCATGGGCGCATCGCCCTCGAGTGTCCGACCGATGACCATGCGAGTGTCGGTGCGGGGAACGCTCACGAGAGTGACTGCGGCGCCGCTGACTGCTGGAGCGTCGATAAGGCGATCGACTACGCGAGCGCCGCTGATGCGACGATCGACCACGCGAGCGGTCACGGAAGCGCTGACTACGGGACCTCTGGTCTCGTGACCTCCGTGATACAGACGGTCGCCGGTGGCGAGACCAGGGGCGGCTCAACCTCTTCATCTCTACGATTGCACTGTAAAGAAAACACAAAAGCGGTGCACCAGCGCACCCTAATTAGATAAACACTTAAATGACAATCAGAAGAAATAATATTAACTACCTTCAACTAACATAAAAAAATAAACACCACGTTTAGTATTTTATTCTTTTTTTTAAGACAAGGGAAATAATGGGAATGTTTTCTTTATCCCACTTCTGATTTTAGGAATCAGAAGCAGTTTTATATAAAAAATACAATTTTATTAACCTAAAAATAAGTTAATCAAAAACAGAAATCATTAAAACTAAAAGAACAATCCAGCCCAAAAGAAAATAAGAATTATACAAAACAAATCTATAGGTGGTACTCAGTACGTCCGTTTAGAACTGTGAATCGCAGCGAAAAGAAGGCCCTCCTCCTCGCGTCGTCCGTATTTATAGTGTTTGCCGTAGGTAGTTCGAAGCACTTCCAACAATATATAATATTATAATATATTATTTTTATAACTATATTTAATTTTTTTTTTCGTTTTTGTGCCGTCATGTGTTACATTTTGAGCCTGTCCATACAAAGGTTGTCTGGAAGAGATCGCTTTTAGCGATAAGACCGCCCATTGTACTAAATCTATTTGTAAGAATTATGTTCTGTATTTTACTTTGGTGTACAATAAAGAGTTATCCTATCTTATCTTATTTTTAAAATTAAATTATTTGACCCCTGGTCTTACACTTTTGAGTCGTTTACCCTACGAAGTCATAAACAGACGCCAATGTGAACCTAAATTACTGGTTCCTGAAATACCCTGAACTATTTACAGAGTGTTATGTATTATTTATGATGATGTATAACAAACGCTATTCGAAATGTCATACCGTCTTCAAGCTACCTACTCGTAAATTGATGAGCTTGTATTTTGTGGAGTAAGGTCGGTATCTTTGAGTAATAACCAAGTTTAGTAGGCTATTCTGTCTACTTACAACTTAAAATTAAAAATGGACTAACTAATGGACATAGATAAAACATACAAATATTATACATGTATATGTATATAATAAGAAAAATGCTTTCAAAAGATATACACACAAATATAACTTTTGAACTAAAACGCGAACATAGGAATGCTACGACGACTAAGGAATGCAAATCAGTTTCGTTTCGGCACTCGAACGAGGTGTTTGTGTCGTACCTAATTACTATTTTAACGTTTACGCGCGCGCCGCATTTCGTTGCACGGTGCACCTGTGTGCGTCGGGTAGGTATCTACCTGACGGCCTGGTTACTGACGACAACGCGATGGATGACATTACAGAAAATGAGCATGTGAATAGTTTTGCAGTACTAAATAGCGACAGCTCTTTTAGTGAACAAGACATGATCGGAAATGAGATGGAACAACAACCAGCAGGAGACAACTAAGTGGATATGGAGGAACGTCAAAATGATCGTCATAAGAGGGGAAGAGAAGAAGATGAGGAAGAAGATGAACTCGAGTGGAATACCATAAAATCAAAGGAAAAAAGTTCAAATCAAATGTTATAGAAATGTATATTTCATGCAGCGAAAAAATGCCAAAAATGTTTTCTTTAGCAAAAATATTTAAGACCTATGGCTTAGTAGATATCGACAAAGTTAAGTTTGTAAATCAATTTAAAGTGCGAATTGATGTAAGTAGCGAAGATTGTGCTTCTAAGTTAGAAAGTTGCCAGCATCTACTTGTTACGGGATGGAGAATTAATCGGGCCATGGAGAAAAACCTGTCATTTGGCGTTATTAAAAATGTTGACATAGATATGGCCGATGAAGACATTTTTAAGAGCATAACAAGCCCCGAAAATGCTGAGCTGTTATCTATATACCGCCTCAAGCGACGCTGTAAAGAAGAGGAAGATGGATGGAAAATAAGTGAATCGGTTCGTCTTTGTTTTAAGGGATCATTTCTCCCTAGTTATATCTCCGTAGATGGTTTGCGGATCAGAGTCGAACGTCGAAAATCTGTACAGTTACAATTAGAAACGAGTAGTCTTAACCCTGGCATTGAAATTTTAGGAATTAAGATATACAATTGCGAGCAAATTCAAAATTTGATATCATTATATAGTGCTCCCTTGCCGCATCGAACTAGCCAACGTGACTGGGATCATCTTTTTTCATCTATGAGCACCAAAACTTTAATTATGGGTGACTTTAACGGGCACCATACTAGTTGGTCATACAAAACGGATCAAAGAGGCTCACAAATATTTGACGCGCTTATCGATAACTCATTTATAACATTAAACAATGGACAACACACACGAATCAAATTAGCGCGTAATGTATTGCAGAAATGTTCGGCCGATATATCCCTTGCTTCATCTGATATCGCTTTAAGATTAAATTGGTCCACCTTAAGTGAAACGTTAGGAAGCGATCACGTGTTTATTAAAATTTCTACTCATTTAAAAAATACTTCTGCAGTTATAGCTTTACGAAGAAATCTAAAAAAAGCCGATTGGCACGAATATAAATGTAGTTTAGATACGCTATTTACCATTTTTTCTATTTCAAGTGATCTTCAACAGTCTTATGATAGTTTTGTAGATTGCATAAACACAGCTGCCGATTACCATATTCCTTTTATTAAAATCAACTCAAACCCAGAAAATAAATTTGTTTCCAAACCCTATTGAAATGTTTCTATATCTAAAATAGTGGCAGAACGTCGCCTAGCGCTTTCTAGATTCCGTCGTAATCCCACCCCAAACAACTTAACTTTATTGCAGAAAAAAGTATGTGAAGCACAGAAATTAATACGCAAAGAGAAAGATAAGACTTGGCACGAGTACTGTTCATCAATAGATGGTTCAACGCCTCAAAGCGAATTATGGCGTAAGATAAAATGGTTCAAGGGATTTAATGCGCCTCGATCTTATATTGACGAAAATAAGGCTAAGCAGTTACTTCAAAGTTTGACACCCGATTATGTCCGGCCCGAAGATCCTAATTTCACGTCTTGTAACAGTACTTTAGAAACTCCGATACAGAGACAAGAGTTCGACCATTGTCTACCTACGATATAAGGACACCTCCCCCGGGTGTGATAACATATCGTACTCGATGTTAGCTAATCTCCCCGAAAACGGTAAAACTATTTTAACGTCTTTATGTAATGAGTTCTATAAAACCGGTTTTGTTCCCCGCCAGTGGCGCGATATCACTATCGTCCCAATACCGAAGCCAGGTCGAGACCCACAATCAATATCAGCCCTGCGTCCGATATCTATGATTTCCTGTCTTTGTAAGATTTTTCACTGCATACTAATCAGTAGATAGAGTGGTTTGTTGAGAAAAATAACTTGTTATCTCCAAACACAATTGGCTTCAGAAAAGGTCGTTCATCTTTGGACAATCTAACCAGCTTAGTGACGCGTATACAATTGGGTTTCTTAGAAAGAAAATGTACGGTAGCTTGCTTTATAGATATTGACAACGCATACAATAATGTCGATCTCAGGGCTCTGATAGATATTTTGGATGAAATAGGTATAGGTACACAAATGTGTCGATATATTTGGAACTTTTTAAAAGAACGAAATCTCAACATTCACATTGAAAGTTCTTCCTTTTGTCGTAGTACTGATCGTGGTCTAGCCCAAGGGGATCCATTATCCCCTCTTCTTTTTAATATCGTAACGTATCATGTGTGCAAGGATATTTCTAATGTGTATATATCACAATATGCAGATGATTTTGTCTTGTACGTTTGTTGCAATAACATAGGCCAGCTGTAAGTTTGTTGCAATAACAAAGGCCAGCTGTAAGTTTGTTGCAATAACATAGGCCAGCTGTAAGTTTGTTGCAATAACAAAGGCCAGCTGTAAGTTTTGCGTACCTTCTGTACGCAAAACTTACAGCTGGCCTTAAATAAGTTATCAATTATTTTATCTAAGATAGGTTTGAGCATTTCCCCATCCAAAAGCAAAGTTTGTATTTTTAGAAACAACTATAAGAGAGTATCCATTAATCTCACAATTAACAATTCCTCTTTACAATTAGTAGATAATTATAAGTACTTGGGACTTTGGCTAGATAGATCATTACGTTGGGCCAAACACATCAATGAGATCAAAGAAAAAGCGGCAAAATTTTTGAACATCTTTAAAGTACTTGCCGGGTCAGGTTGGGGGATGCACCCACGTCATTTGAGACGTTTGTATATAGCTAGCATACGAAGTAGATTAGATTATGCAAGCTTTATCTATGGGAACAGCTGTAAGACACATACATATAAGTAAGTTAGATCGGACACAGAATCAATGCAGGCGTGTTATAGGTGGATTGATACGTAGTACAGCAATACATGTCATGGAGTCTGAGCTTTATCTCCAACCTTTGTTTGTGCGTAGGTACTATCTCGCCGGTAAATACTGGTTACGAAGAAAGCCAATTTCCGACGGTGAAACAATTGATTTATTGAGTGAATTAAGTGCTCGTAACCAAAATATTCTCTACGGGATCGAATCAGAAATGAGGAGATACGTAGGAGAACTCAAGTCACCGACATAGCCCGACGGATTAGCACGTTGAAGTGGCAATGGGCAGGCCATATAGCGCGCAGAACAGATGGCCGATGGGGCCGAAAGGTTCTCGAGTGGAGGCCACGGACCGGCAAGCGCAGCGTAGGACGTCCACCCACAAGATGGGCAGACGACTTGGTAAGAACCGCAGGTCGGCGTTGGATGCAGGCCGCTTCCAACCGCAGTTCCTGGAGATCAATGAGGGAGGCCTTTGTCCAGCAGTGGACGTCCTACGGCTGATATGATGATGATATGATGAACCAAAATATTTTATCGCGCAATACAAAACCTTTATTAGCCATGATTCATGACCGTTACAAAGATTTACCCATTCACTCAAGTTCTAAAAATGCAATGTTTTCTTTAGATACGTGGATGAGCAGTGTGGATGTTTCCTATATAAAATCTAACATTGATACTGTTGCTTTATCTAAGAGAAACTACGATCCGGGATGTCTAAGAAAATTATGTGATAAGTTTTTGGCCGCTAAATATCAAAATTATTATAAAATATATAGAGACGGTTCCAAAGAGACTGATATGTCAGGACTGGCCATATTCGATCCTCAAACGAACGGTGTAATAAAAATTAGAATAAAATCGAACATATCTATAATGTACACGGAACTCATTGCTATCGCAGAAGCGGTATCTTACATCGATTCCTTTGAATCTGGATTTTATGTTATTCTGACGGACTCTAAAAGTGCCCTCCATCATCTCGCTCGATGCACCACGGGTTTTTGGCGCACCGGTAGCGTACGGCATATTAGAGTCAATTAATAAGTTGTCGAGTAAAAACAAACATGTCACGCTGCAATGGGTGCCATCACACGTCGGTTTGTCCGGCAATGAGGAAGCCGATCGTCTTGCTAAGGAAGCTATTGTAGACGGCATCGTTATGAACTTTTTACCCTATCACAGCGTTCTTTTATATGTAATAAAAACAAGATGTAGATTAGACTGGAAAGAATATTTTGACGAGAGATCGCTGAGTAAGGGTATATGGTACAGGACGGTGCAACCAGGCCTAGCTAAATCGCCGTGGTTTGATGGTTCGGGTATGACCAGAACTGACATCGTAACTTTAATGAGACTTCGATCGGGACACATTCCATTAAATAGTTTTGGATACTTAATGGGAAAGATCAGTTCTCCAAACTGTGCTGAGTGTGATGTGATAGAAGATGCTTATCATATTATTGTGGAATGTGTCCGGAACGAAGCAGAAAGAATAATGTTTTGTTACCTATTCGATGTTGATTTGTTTTCTGTAGGTATATGTAATAACATCTTGGCTTGCCCCTTATCGGAGCAAGCCAAGATGCTAATTAAGGTTGTTAAAATAGGTATAAGACGAAGATAATTCGGTTTAAGTGTATTTTCGAGGGTGCCATAATCATGATGATTAAACCCTCACTAAATATAATAAAGATTAAAAAAAAAAAAAAAAAGGAATGCAAATAATATTATATTACGCCCACCAAGAACTAACTATGGAAAAACAACATTACTTATGAAAGTGCACAAATATATGACAAACTTCCAAACAATATAAAAGAATGTAAAACATTACATAACTTCAAAAAATTACATATAATACATTTGGCCAATCAAAATTCATAAAATTAAACTTAATTCATAGTTAAACGGCGTTGTCGCATCTAGTTGTTGCCGATCCTTGTATGTAAACTCGCTCACTACACTTCGCTGGTACCGAAATGTCATCGCAGAACGTAGTGTGTTTTTGTTAAAGTAATACAAAGCTACCTACTCCATACAAATATTGAAGGAAACAAACAGAAATAATGTACCTTCTTAATTTTATTGTTAATTTAATGCGCTCGCATACTGTTATAGTTTTAAATACCTATTTAGTTTTTTTAAGTTCTCATATTAAGTGAATGCGTAATTCTGTTTGAGAATAAAGTTTCTTTAACCGTAGACAAAGTGCACATAGAACGGCCCCGAACTGAGATCTCGCGAGTATTCCATTTAACAAAAAAAATATTATTTTTAATCTTTGACTATCAAAATAGAGTGGCACGATATAATTAACCAAAGTACTTGACCTCCAGTTTCATTCGAATTGCAGGTAACGGGAGTTCATGTTAATTGATTGTTCTTTTTTGGGGTAGATATTGCAGTTATTCTGAATTTCAGACTTTACCCTATATTTGTATAACAAAAACTACACGCATACCAAGTTTCAGCACTGTGGGGCCGCTGGTGTAAGCTGTGAATTTCGTCAAAGTTCAGTTGTTATTAGGGCTAATAACTTGAAAACTACAAGGTTTAAACTAAAAATAAAAACGGGATTTAAATGTACTCATAAAAACCTTTCTTTAGACGTGCCACTTGAGCGGATAGTCACATTTTGTTTTTTTTACCCCTCTTGAACTTCAAAGTCACACCAAAATTGTGCCATCACTGTATACAAAATTTCACTATAATCGGATCAACGCTTCGAAAGTTATCCTCGGACAAACAAACATAAATACATATATAATCAAGTACATACCTTCAGGTTGTATAACGATGCATAGACGATTGTAAACTACATATTTATTTTGACATTTCACTATTGTCTGGTTAGTATACCCAATGGCGATTGCCTGCACACGTTACATTTTGTTTTAAAATTGTAGGTACAATATTAAATTATTCTGTAACAATGTGTACAAGTCTCCCTAGGGAGCAAAACGCATTTCCTCCCGCTCTACAAGCCAGAAGTTAAAAATCATTGCCGAGGCTGCAGTTTGTTTATCTACAGAAAAGATATCGTTTGTTCCGGGTTTTATTTATTTACCAACGGATATTGAGCCTTATTGGCCTAGTGGGATGTACCCAGACTTTCGATTCGTAGGTTGTGGTTTCATGGATTGTGCTCCATAAAATTTATGTGCTCGTACATAAAATATTGATTAAATTTATTTACTTATTAATAAATTATTATAATATGAATGCGGATGAAACGTGGTCCTTTACTCATGGCCTCATGACCAAGCTCAAGGTCGCTCAACGAGCTGTGGAGAGGGCTATGCTCGGGGTTTCTTTGCGTGACAAAATCCGCAGAAAAACTAAAGTTGCCGACATAGCTCTTAAAATTAGCAAGTTGAAGTGGCAATGGGCGGGCCACATCGCTCGTAGAACCGATAACCGTTGGGGAAGAAAGGTTCTCGAGTGGAGACCACGGACTGGAAGACGCAGCGTAGGCCGCCTCCCCACAAGGTGGATCGACGATCTAGTAAGAATCGCGGGGAGCCGTTGGGCGCAAACGGCTACCAACCGCTCGTTGTGGCGATCTAAGGGGGAGGCCTATGTTCAGCGGTAGACGTCTTCCGGCTGATGATGCAATGATGATGATGATGATGAATGCGGATGGATATAGACGTAGAGGAAGTCCGAAGAAGAAGAAATGGATGCACTGTGTGAAGAATGATATAGGTAGGAAAGAAGTGACAATGGAGAGGACGTCGAGAGGTATGGAAGAAAAATAGTTGTTGTGCCGATCCCACGTAATGTGGAGAAGAAGTAAGTAGTAAGGGTAGGAAGAAGATTTAAATTTAATTACTTATACGTGCCCAAAATAGTAAAAGCTTGTGCTAAGCGACGATGGGCTTGTAAGCTATCTCGTACGCAATGCTAACTACTACGCTACAAGCACTCCGCACTCCGCGTCCATAACAATTCCGCGCAAAACTCAAGTGGCTCCCTATCCTTCTTCGCCGGAATTCACATATTCTATCACTTCTTTGTACATCGCCTTTGTACATGTCCATTTTGTAAGCTATTTTATCTGTAAATCTATTTGTGTACAATAAAGAATAATTTAATTCTTTTTAACTTTCTCAATAATCCCACTTCACCTTCTTATCTAAAGGAGCTTTTCAAGTTTCTGTATCAGACACACTCTCTAACCCTTTGTTCTTCCGAAACTCTACAGCTTCTAACTCCCGTCCATAGTTCACAATTTTATGGTGACTCCTTCACAGTACAAGCTGTGCGACTGTGGAACGCCTTACCTTTGTCTATAAGGTCGTTCCAATCTCTTCCTATTTTCAAAGTCAAGGTATACAACCATTTCCTTTCGTTGTCTCGTAACTGCTAGTTAGTGTTTATGTTATTTATCCGCTTTATGTAGTGTAGTTTATTTATTTATTATTTGTATGTATTTAAGTTTATGTGTATTAGTATAATCAATAGGTATATTTTATTTTGTGGGTTCTGTTTATGTCTGTAGGTACTCTTACACCGCCGTCTTTTGATTTTGTTTATCCTGTCCATCCAAAGGTTGTCTGGAAGAGATCGCTTTTAGCGATAAGACCGCCCATTGTACCTTTATTTAATGTTTATTTCCATTATTACTGTATTTTTGTTTGGTGTGCAATAAAGAGTATTTCAATCATTCATTCATTCAACAATGCACTCAGGGCGGTGCTTGGGCTGCCCCGCTACTGCAGCGCATCGGTGCTGGCGCGGGTCGACTGCTTCCACAGCGTCATGCGTAAGCGAGCCGCGTCCCTGGTGCACAGGCTGCGGGCTAACTTCAACACCGTTCTGGCAATGATAGCCGGCAGAGTAGACTGCCCGTACACCAGACATTGCTGTCACAGGCATGCTCTCAAAAAAGTAGATACCTTTTGTCTAGCTCATAGGGAGCTATATAATCGCTTTAAATATATGTTGTTGAGGATGAATATAGGGCGCTGGTAAATGAGTTTAAATAATATCGAAGGACCTTTTAAATTGATATAATAAGTGTAGAATGTATGTAGGTATGCTCTAAGAAGAAGAATCTTTGCTCAATTATACAAAGTAGACGTACAAGGAATGCCACCCACATCAAATACTTCAAACCGCACGTTTCTAGACGTGGATTTGCTCGGCACAGTGTCCTGATGATGGAATGTCTTTTGAGGGCCGATTCACCCACGTCCGTAGGAGAATACCCATATAGAATCCCTACACGTGGTCCCCGGGTGGTGCCAACCAGGTGAAATCGGTGGTAGGCTTCGGCCGCGGCTGATCACCACCCACTGGTCAAAGTCGTGTCGCCAAGTAGCTCCGCTGAGTTCCGATACGGTGACTGATGTAGCCACTAACGGGGGCGTGTCGACGTGATGGTCTCATTGCTGGCAGACCGACCTGATGCACACAGACAAGCGCCGCATCGGATGACTAGTCGTGGAGGGTAGCGGGATCCAAGGCACGGTGCACCGCTGGCCGACCGCAGTCAGTAAGGGGCCCAAGTAGCGAAATAGCCACTCGTGAAAGGCTGCCCCGCCAACTAGCGAAAAATCCCTGGATGCGCCATGGTGCCGGCTGGCGACCGGACGAGAGGGCCCTATGGACATCCTAGGGGGGGCTCGGGCGTCCCCGCAGTCTCCAGACTAGTCCTCCAACGATGAAACTTTTAGTGTGCGTCTGAGGGTTATCAGTATGAAGCCCCACTTCACTGCCGCCTCCTAACCTTAAATCACTCGTAACTATAATGAAAAATAGAAACAAGAGAACGTTTAAACAGCGGCTGCACTCCCTCTCACTCAAAGTGTACCTCTGCAACATCCGAAGTCTGCACTCAAATCTCGTCACAGTCCATCACCACCTTGAGACTGAGAAACCAGCTCTCTTGTTTCTTTCGGAGACGCAGATAGGATGTCCGTCTGACACGGCGTACCTCTCGTATCCAGGGTTTACCCTGGAGCACAATTTTAAACCCCGAGCGGGTGTCTGTGTGTACCGGATAAGAGTCTACCGGATGGTGGGGTATATATGCCGGAAATCCGCATACATCAGACCGAGGTTCGAAAAACGATGCAGAATCTGGACGTGAACAAAGCCAGTGGCCCTGACGGTATTCCGGAAGTTGATCTTAAATTCTGCGCACCTGAGCTCGCTCCTTTACTGACACGCCTCTTTCGCCGCTCTGTGAAGTCTGGACAAGTGCCGAAATCCTGGAAGCTTGCAAACGTGCAGCCCGTGCCTAAAAAAGGTAGTCGTGCCGACCCCTCGTAACTACAGGCCCATCTCGGTCACGTCCGTCATCTATAAAATTATGGAACGTGTACTGAACAACAGGCTCCTGGCACACCTAGAAACGCATAACCTCCTCAGTGATAGACAATATGGCTTTCGCCGAAATCGGTCTACTAGGGATCTTCTAGCGTATGCCACGCACATATGGAGCGAGGCCGTAGAGAAACATGGAGAAGCGCTTGCTGTTTCTCTTGACATCTCAAAGGCCTTTGATAGGGTTTGGCATGATAGCCTTATTAACAAGCTTCCATCATACGGTCTGCCCACTGGTCTGTGTGTCTGGATATCGAACTTCTTGAGGGACCGTTCGATACGAGTTGTCGTTGAAGGCTGCTCGTCCGATCAATTGGCGATTAATGCCAGGGTCCCACATGGGTCAGTACTATCCGCAACTCTGTTCTTGCTGCATATCAACGATCTGCTAAAACCCGGTACCTTTGGGTATGCAGACGATAGCACAGTTGTGGAAAGCTATATATCTAGTGCACGAGCCAGTAGAACGCAGATTCAGTCACTCAGGGAGGCCATGGTCGAGTGCTTAAACTTGTCCTTGAAGGCAATCTCCGACTGGGGTGATGCCAATCTGGTCAAGTTCAATGCGAATAAGACCCAGGCGTGTCTGTTCTCCGCAAAACGAAGTCAATTTAATCTGACTCCTACTTTCCGAAATGCACCCGTGCCGATATCTGACCACCTCGAGCTTCTTGGTATCACATTAACTCCGACTCTCAATTTCGGCTCCTACATTGAGTCGAAAGCCCAGTTGGCTGCTAAAAAGCTTGGTATACTCGCAAAGGTGAGGCACTACTTCACACCGGGACAGTTGCTCAACTTGTACCAAGCACAAGTCCGTTCGTGTTTGGAGTACTGTTCTCACCTCTGGGACGGATCAGCGAAGTACCAACTTGAAGCTCTGGAATCAATTGAGAGAAGAGCCAAGAAGCTCATAGGCAACGATGAGCTAGTTGATCTCCTCAGCCTGGAGCATCGACGAAAGGTTGCTAGCCTCTCGGTTTTTATCGAGTACATTTCGGGGAGTGTGCGGCGGAACTTTTCAACCTGATCCCACCATCTCCTTTCTATCAACGGACAACCAGACGCTCTGCAGTGCACCACCGTTATATGGTAGAAATACCTCCCATTCGCACAAAGCGGTTCTCTTCGACCTTTATTATGCGCACCGCCAAAGAGTGGAACGACTTGCCAGAGTCTGTGTTTCCAGATAGCTACAACCTGGGTATCTTTAAGTCGCGAGTGAATAGGTTTCTTCTAGGCAAGCGTGTACTATCGTAGACTGCATCATCGCTTACCATCAGGCGAGATCGTGGTCAAACGCAAGCCTATAATATAAAAAAACAAACAAGAAATGTCTTCTGAGGCACAGTTGAAAATGCACAGCACTTCACGAGATACGTCTCGAGCACAGCAGTTACAAAATAGAGTTAAACTTGTTTATTCACGGAATAGTTTCTTCAGGGGGTAACAACGCGACCAGCAAGGTGCGGTCGTACAAGTAAACTGAACGGCGCCCTCGCTGGCAGGGAGCCGCGGAAGAGCGCGCGGGGCGAAGAACGGCAGTTATGACCAACCCGCCTATCCAACGTTTTTTCAAAACGACGGTAGTTGTAGAAAAAGCGGATGACAAACAGAATTCATCTACTTTATATTTTTAATGAGCAAAGATCCAACAAATGTATTTTGTTTATATAAAAGTGGGCATGTATCTATGTAATGTTTGGACATATCTTGACGGCTCTGCGTACTAAGCAAAAGATCTGAGCATATCCATCATAGGACATAATAAAGTGGTGTGCCTATAAGTATTATTTAAGTAGAATCGGGAAGATGGGGCAAGTAGGGTTGGCGTCTATTTTGACAATCATCTGTCTTGGGTGCGGCATGTTAATGAGATTAGTAAAAGGGTTAACTACTCTTTTCAATCTCTTAAGCGTCTCCAAAAGTTTTTACCCTTCAAAACTAAAATTACTCTTGCTCAAACACTCATGTTACCCCTTTTAGACTATGCCGATGTCTGTTTTCTTGTCGCCACCGAGGAACTTCTAAATAAACTGGAACGTCTTCAGAATTTGTGTATCCGATTCATATTCGGGTTGCGCAAGTTTGATCACGTCTCCATGTTTAGATCCCAGCTAAAATGGCTTCCCATTCGTCGTCGACGTGATTTTCATGTTTTAACTTTTCTCTTCAACCCTCTTTTCAATCCTTTAGCTCCTTCTTACCTCCGTGAGCGCTTCGATTTTCTTGTCCTACCGGAGATGACTTGTAGGTCATCTAAGTCCCTCCTTCTCAAAACCCCTCCTCATTCCTCCAGTCGCTATGGCGGTTCCTTCGCTGTCCATGGAGTCAACCTGTGGAATTCTCTACCACACTCTATCCGCGCAAGTCCATCACTAAGCACTTTTAAGCTTAGAGTCAAAGAGCATTAGGTACCTGTCCTTGTAAGCTTTTGGGTTATTTATTATGTATAAGTAGGTATATTATTTATATTTTGTATAATGTATTATGTTTATCTCTAATGTAGGTATAGTATAAAGGTATTATTATTATTTTTTAATATGGTTAAGTGTTGTATTTATTATAGTATATACTATATATTAGTATTCTACTCCAATGTCATTCTCTGTGCACGTACCCACCACTATAATCAAATATCTCTATCTTCAAAGGTTTGCTGAAAGAAAACTCTTATTAGGGTTAAGCTCGCCTTTGTACATGTCCATTTTGTAAGCTATTTTTATCTGTAAATCTATTTGTGTACAATAAAGAATAAAGAATAGATTTGTATGTCAGTTCGTGATGGATGTCATTGTCGTCGAGCTGTTCTTGTATGTTGATGCATTTTAAGTGACGTGGATGGAAAGTTTTATTTATTTTTAGAACGAAACGTCGTTCGTAATGTTTTGTACTTTATGTTAGTAGACGTGGCAGACCACGACGCCGATGGAAAGACGAACTCAACTCGTTAATGGAAAACTGGACTACACACGCGCATAAGTGCGAGTGGAGTGGAAGGAAGGAAGGGAGGCCTTTGCCCTGCAGTGGGACAGTACAGGCTCCAAATAATAATAATAACATGTTAGAAGAATGTGTCAGGATTTAGCCTACGGTTTTGTACGGTGATTATAATACAAATTGCATCGGTACTTGAAACCGTTGCCGCAAAATTTTGTATAACTTAACAGGGTTGGATTTAGGGTCAGAAGTGCGGCGCTTCTCGCATGACCTACGTGTAATTTGCCCAGGGGTCGCGGGGTATTAGACGCCGCGCGTGCAGCGGGGCAATAGCGTTGAGGTGGCTGTGGCGGCAATTGTTAGCGCGATCGTACATACGACGCGTAAACATTGAAACATAGTCCTTGACGCTGGATATCTTCTATTCGCGGGTGATTTACTCCTATTTTTTATAATAGGATACCCTACCATGTTTATACCACAACATATTTTTTAACCACTACAAAAAAACTAGACTTGTTACCACAAAAAAAGTTAAACACTGTTTAACGCGTGTTTAAAAAAATCCTTATAATTTTTTGTATAGGAATTTTTTAAACACGTTTTAAACAGTGTTTAGTTTTATTTGTGGTAAGACCCTATGTATTTAAGCGTCTAAAAATGGTCATCAACTTTTCTTACGTAGTGAATACACAGCTTGAAGATAGGTACGTATGTAGTGAAGCCGAACGAATAGAGTAAATCGATTCCGTATCACTGTCGGTACGGAAGTGGCTGGCTGAGTGAATGTGTCGGTAGCTATGAACATCTCGGATATTCGTTGACGTTGAAAGCTTTTGTCGATTATTGTACAGTGCTTAGGATTTTTCGGAGTGGATTTTCGGTTTCTGTAAATATTGGGAAGAGGCTTAGGATTTCGTTAAAGCAACGAATAACGAAACTTAGGGCAATTCTGATGGCATAAAGTAAACTAAATTTAAGTTTATCAAGCACTCAAGTTATTCCTATCCTTTTTTGCTACTTAAGTAATTTTAGATGCTGGCAAAACTAGTTTAGTTTGTGCTAACAAAATTACTCCCACTGACATTTCTGTTGTTTTTTAACTTTGAAGTAAAACTAAATTTTTGTGGAAAATCGGTACAGCCTGTCCAGACAGTTTTTAATTCACCGTATTGTACTTATTGCAAAATTAACTCTATTATACTGCTAGAAGGAGTGTTTTGTTTTTGCAGTTTGTATAATTTAGTCTAATTTGGGATATACTTATATGCGACAGATCAACTTGCCCCTACAGTAATATACGAAACGTAACTCTCTCTCTTTCTATCTTCACTAACTTATATCTCGCTCTCATCTTCCGTTCGCACTTTTCGTTACGCATTCACCAGCTTACTCCCCGAGTCAAGCGTGCCTAAAGAAGTTTTACTTCAAAAATACCTCTGGTATTATTAGGTTCCTCGATCAAATTTATTTCCAAGATAAATCAAGCATGTTTTTCCGTAGCGACCGATTTAGTGCAGCCACCATGGTTTTAGTTATAGTGTGACCATTAGTGTTGTGCACTCCCTGAGGTATGCGCGCGGCGAGACGGGGGGGAGAATCGGCTGCTGCGCTCTGTCAGTTCGCCATCAACGCTCGTGGCGGCAGGTAGTGTTATTTGTATCGGACTGTCTATGTCAGACGCACATGAGATAAATATTCAAAGATGGGTCGTGCGTTATCTCGTGATATGAAATGGAAGATGAAGTTGAAACAGAATCTATGTCAGAATAACTTTCGTTAGAATATATAATTGTTTGTAAATATAAAAAATGTTCAATAAAACAAATCCTTTGAATTATAAGTTTAGTTCTTATTTATCACCTGCATATTTTTAATAAAATATGAGTATATTTAAGTTACATTTTAATCAACTAAGTAAGTATAATATATTACAGATAGATAGCCTCCGACCATCGTCCCGCCACAAGTCTTGCCTTAGAAATGCAAACTGATATCGTAAGATATGTCCGACATGTATTGATCTCATGTGAACTCATGCAGTTTTTTCTTTGCCTCCCACCTCGCCGCGCATACCTCAGGGAGTGCACAACACTAATGGTCACACTATAGTTAATTGTTTTCTCGTAAATTGGTAATATGCAATATATATAATTATATATTATAAGAACCTTAGAATAGGAAAATTACGGAATAAACATCGATGGTGTCAACTTGTCTCATCTTAGATTCGCAGATGATCTCGTACTATTTGCACAAAACTTTAGTGATCTCCAGACAATGCTGCAACATCTTTTTGATGCTTCTTTGAATGTAGGCCTTAAGATGAATATGTCCAAGATGAAGGTGCTCTCGAATGTCTCCGGTGTCACAAACCCCATTGTAATAATGGGAAATGAGAAGCGGGAAACAGTCGACCAGTATGTTTATCTTGGACATATTCTATTGTTTGGTAAAGAGCATCAGCAGAAGGAGATCTCTAAGTGAATCCAATTGGGATGGGCTGCATTCGGAAAGTTAGACGACATCCTTAGGTCGCCTAAATTTTCACAGTGTCTGAAGACCCGCTTATTCAACCAATGTGTTCTGCCCACCATAACCTACGGTGCCGAGACGTGGACGCTCACGCAGGAGGTTGTGTACAGGTTAACGTTCCAAACGTCGAGATCCGTAGACGAACGAAGGTTCATGACGGGTGTTGGGATTCGAGTTATGGAGCTCAAATGGTCTTGGACGGGACACTTGGCTAGACGTGGTGATGGCAAATGGAGCAGGACATTGACTGAATGGTGGTCGAGGAGCGGGTATAGAAGGGTAGGACGACCGGCAGCGAAATGGGTGGACGACATCGTAACGGTCGTGGGCCGTCAGTGAGTGAGACTAGCGCAGGATCGTGGTGGATGGCACAAACTTGGGGAGGCCTTTACCCAACAATGGGTGAAGTCAGGCTGTGGATGATGATGATGATGATATTATATATAATTATTGGTAATATAATTAGTATCTACAATCCCGGAATAATATTCTACATTTATAATAGATCCCACCCGCCGATATCAATTCCCAAATACATCCCTTACAACCACTCCATAGATCGTTAATCGCACAAAGTGCTCGAGCGATTTTAATCGATTCATTTCAATCTGCGACCGCGGAATTGCTTTCGATATCTCACGTGTATAGGGCTGTGTAGCTTTCAATATTAACCGGAAGAAAAGGCTGGAGAAATTGTATAGAAATATATATAGAAAAAATTCAGTTCAGCCGTGACCGCAGCTGTTGTAACACAGCCGAAACGTCGGGATAACAAATAAAAAAAGTACGTACGTGATAAATACCCGTTTTAATCAATAATTATGTACAGTGATAGAGAAATTTTGGAAAATACTAAATATCTTTAATATTCATACTTACATTATCAGTAAGTAAATCGTTAATAAGGAGATATTTTGAGCAACATAAAATAATGACTGTAATATCTCTGTGCATATTAAAAAGTCTCCTTGAAATTCATCAAAACAAGGATACGGAGTATATTAAGAAAAAAAGACACACACAACTATAATTTAAGAAATAAGGAGAAATTATATGAACCAAAAGTAAGACGAGCTAACGTGCAAAAGCAGGGATAATATAATAAATTACTAATCCTCCTAATATTATAAACGCGAAAGATTGTATGTATGGATGTTTGTTACTCTTTCACGCCGGAACGGCTGAACCGATTACGATGAAATTTGGTATGTACGTAGATCATAACCTGGATTAACACATAGGCTACTTTTATTGACAAACCACGCGTGCGAAGCCGCGGATTGGTCAGCTAGTATACAATAAACTGCCAACAAAAATTGTAAATTTAGAATATACCTACATATTTCAGATTTTAAACCAAAAATCATATAGTTTTTTGAATGCCATGCTTTTTATTGTTTAAATGAGTTTATGAATTTTAATTTATTAGAATCTTCCTTTGACGCTATTATATATCATTTTAATTTAATTGTTATAAGTTTTATAATGTAAAAACTGACATGCCTCTAACAACCAATGTTATATTTAAGGTGAAATAAATAAATCTAAAATCTGAAATCATTCCGTCGACCTCCGTTGTTGAAAAGCTGGCTGAGAGGCAGGAGGTTGCGGGTTCGTTTCCCTCCGCGGAACAAATGTTTGCATGATCTACAGATATTTGTTCCCGGTCTGGATGTTGTCCTAAGTATTATAAGTAAGTATACAAAAAAAATGAATAATATAATAATACTTATATTATTTATATAAATAAATAAATATTTCTGGACATTTCACACTGCGCTATCTAGCCCCAAACTAAACAGAGCTTGTACTATGGGAACCAGATAACTGATAGAATACTTATATACTTTTTTTGTAAATACATACTTATAATATATAGAGAAACAACCAGACCCGGAACAAATATCTGTAATGCAAACATTCGTTCCGCAGCGGGAATTGATTCCGCTACCTCCTGTATTTTTTGTACCGCAGGTTATTTGCCCACTGCGCCACGGATTTAGGCTGCTTTTTTACCAGAGATGTGCTATGCTTCGTTGCTATTTTTAGCAATAATCGGATATCAATTATTAATATAATTTTAATCGTTAATTTATCATGATTGAGCTTATATGTAACTGTAAATATAAACTATTGTTAGGTAATATATGTACCTACCTTGGTACTTGACTTATTACTTGGTGTTATCAATAAAGATATTGTATTGTATGGCTGCGTTTGATATCCACCAATCATATTCATTGGTCCACATAGCACTGGTGGAAACGGATTCAACTAAGCTATGTTTTTTATATGGAAGGATGCGTGCTATGGATGGTCGCGAGTGGTAGCTATGAGAAGAGCAGAGTACTCAGTAGGCCCGCGATTGTCACTGAAAGTAGACATGCCATCGTCTTTTGCTGCGCGACAGCTGCGCGTCTTCCTCGCACAGCTACTTTGTGGCGGCACATCTTACTCGCTCCGCTACATAGCTTAGTATCAGTGGAAACGATTACATAGTTTCATAGCTTAGCTTTTACATCCTCCTAGCATAGCTGCATAGCATATCTCTTGTGGAAAAGCAGCCTTATCCGGTCATCTTTCTATCTGTGTAGGAAGTCCTACACTGCGCTCTCCAGTTCGTGGTTTCCACTCTAGTAAACGAGAAAGATTCTAATGTGAGCTTTAATGCGTTTTCATGAATAGAGACTGTGACAATGTGATGGTAGATAAATTATAAGTCATGGAAAGTCCACTGCCATACACGACTAAATATTATAAGTATGTATTTACAAAAAAAAAAACGTATATAAGTATGCTATCATTTATCTGGTTCCTATAATACAAGCTCTGCTCAGTTTGGGGCTAGATAGCGCTGTGTAAAATATCCAGCAATATTTATTATTATTATATAAAAAGCCGGTGGTATAGCATCCCTGGTCGTGGTCCTATGACGATGTGTTTGTAAAGACTAATGGCTCGCAGTGGAGAGAGTGAGGAAGATATAAAACCATAGGAAAACCTACTCTTTTATTTAGTAGAATAGTGAATAATTCACATTGTAGGTTTGTCTTCCTATATGGCCAGTTAGCTTCCTATATCTACTATTTATACTATGTGAGAGAGAGAAATAATTCTTTATTGTTACACCAAATTAAAATAACTTAAACTAGAAAACTCAAAGACTACTACATGGTGGTACAATGGGCGGCCTTATCGCTAAACGCGATCTCTTCCAGGCAACCTATGGATGGACTGGATTGAAAAGACGTGTGAGGAGGCGGTGTTACAATAACTAGCTATTTATGTAGGATGAAAACAAATATATACCTAAACCTAAAATATAACATATACTTATATAAATATAAAATATATACATTATGCTTTTACAATAAATATCGAAAGGAAATACAATGTTTATTCTAAAGAAGCCGCTAAGTATAAGTTTGTAGACCTCATTTTTTAAAATAGGTAAAGATTTAGCATGTGCGATGGAAACGGGCAAGTCATTTCATAATCGGACAGCTCGTACCGTAAACGACTTACTAAAGAAGTTGGAATTATGGACTGGAGTTTTTTTTTTATTTCAATTTATTATAAAGATCTTTATAAAAATACGTGTCAGTCCTATCGTATGTACAATTAATTAGATCAAAGGTAGAAAACAAATAAAATAAAGTAACACAAAACAAACAAATATTACGAATAACAACTTATTTAAATCGGTCCGGAACCACAACCATACATAAATGTATAGATATGATCCTAGACGGATTAACTTAAAAAATAAAATCTTTAGACACGATTAAATTATAATACCTATCTATTACCCGTGCGCGATAAGTTGGGACCTGAGCGCGGTGACGTCATATTGGCGTGTTTGTACTGCCCGCAAAAAAGCGAACATAACAAGCCGCCGCCCGCGGCTTCCACTTTGTTTTTTTCAACCTAATTTATTATGTTACTCAGGGAGGACGCTGCTTTTTATCTAATCTTTTTTACACTATTTGAATTATAACAACACTATTTAACTATAACAACAAAAACTACAACAACAAAACAATAACACAAACGAAAACTAAAAGAATTCCAGAGCGCGTCGTTACGTGACGTAGGCCAGTACGAGACTAAAAACCCTAGTAAAAAATAGTGATGCGAACGGTACAATACGGGCGCCATCGCGGAAGTGCAGGGGAAGCGGCCGGGGAGTCGCATTCCTAGCAGGTCCCAAGTTATCGCGCACGAGTAATATATGTATGTTACTTGTGGCATTAAGCGTTTTATTTGGTAATCAAAACTCTCCGACTACCGAAAAAATCTCGCAATATTTGCAAACGAGTGATTAATCCTATCGGGAACTGGGACTTTTGATATTGAGGGTTTACAAACCCTCAATAACAACCAGAACTAAATAAAAGCAAATCGGCGTTGTATGGTTTGGTTGTCCGAGGATAAAAAGTTCCGACACAATAGTTTATTGTTTGAGAATAAATGAAATGATAACTTTCGAAGCGTTTATCCGATCAGCGTGAAATTTGGTATATAATTAGGTAGTATTAGCACAATTTTGTTGTGACTAAGTCAGCTAAAAATGGGGGGGGGGGAATGGGGTTGTTGAGATACTGGGGTTCAAGAGGGGTAAAATCAAAACAAAATAGGACTATGCGGTCAAGTGGTACGTCTGCTAAAAGGTCTTTGGTTTAGACCTTGTAGTTTTTAAGTTATTAGCCATAATAAAACTGAACGTTGACAAAACTCACAGGGTACACCAGTGACTCCACAGTGCTGAAATTTTGTACGCGTGTAGCTTTAGTGACACAAATATAGGAAAAAGTCTGAAATCCAGAATAACTGCAATTTCCACCCCAAAAAAGAAAAACCAAATACATGAACTCCCGTTACCTGTAATTTGAATGTAACTGTAGGTCAAGTATTTGGTTATCATTTCGTGGCACTATTTTGATAGCCAAACATTACGAATAATATTTTTTTGTTTTATGGGATACTTGTGGGATCGCAGTTCGGGGCGAACCACTATTTAGGAAAATCATCATCACACACTTACATCACCTACAGGACGTCCACTGCTGAACATAGGCCATAGATTGCCAGAGTGACCGATCTTGTGCGTCTTGCACGCAACGGATCCCAGCAACCTTTAACAGGTCGTCTTTCCATCTAGTGGTAAGGAAAAAAAACGAGTGTGCTTTAGACCACACGATTGAAATAAAACTTCTTTTTCAAAATATTAATTTATAAAATTATTCAAGAACGATTGAAATTACGACATAGAAACAAGAAATCACTGTTCGCGTAACGCTAGCAAACTCGCAAACGAACTACTGACTGAGATGTATATATCATGCACTGGCTTTGAGAGGAAGAGATATGAATATAGAAAATGTGCGCGTGCACTGCTCTCTCTTGCTCCTACAGTGTGATACAGACAATAGGCCTGCACTGTGTCCTAGATATACGAAACGTAACTGGCTATGAGAGAAAGAGAGAAAGAAAATGTGTGCTCAAACCTCTCTCTCTTGCCTATACAGTAATATACGAAACGTAACTCTCTCTGTTTCTACCTTCACTAACTTATATCCCCCTCTCAACTCCTCTCCGTTCGCCTCGTCCGATTACATTTTTCGTAACGCTCTCGTCATGCATTCACCAGCTTACTCCCCAAGTCAAGCGTGCGTAAAGAAGTTTTACTTCAAAAAGCATTAAAATGAAATAGCGGAATTACACAAATACAAAAAAAAAATCACGATTACCATTTTCATGATAACTATCATTAAGTCCTCGGAGTGTTTCATGTGAATGTATTAAATAAATCTAATAAAGAAAAAACAAATATGTACCCATATAAATCATAGCCAACGGAAAGATGCGCTCCTGTTTTAAAAAATCTGTTTAAAAAATCTGTAATACCCGAGCAAAACAGACTTAACAAAACCTCGCTCATTTTACTCTACACAAAAGGAAATTTCAATAAACCTCGTTTGGCCAAGGAAGACGTCTTTAATCTAGATTACAGTCGCAAGACCACAAGTCTTGCGACCAGCTCGACTGTCCCACAATGCACAAAACAAATATAAACCAATGACTCGTGAATGCACTATTCATCATGGACTCTCATTCCCTCTACTCTCAACCTTCAAACCCAACTACACAATTGTCATACCCGCAACCCATCGATGGCTAACTGCTACCTTTTCAATGATTGAGATTTCATCTCCATACTAAAGCAGCGATGTATATGCGGTAATGTGAAAAGGTAGGATGGGGCTGATTTCGGTAAGCGAGTGATTGATAATCAGAACGAAATTGTAGTGAAGTCTTGAACCGAATGCCTCTGTCGTGGCTGTTATTTAAGTCTGTGAGTTTATATTACATCGACAAGAAAATATAGGTATAAGGGTCAAGTCAATTATTCCGGCATTACACGATCAAGTTAGTGTAGCAGTCATGTTTATGATTACCTCAGTACCTACAACGCGGTCACATTAACTAGACGCTTGAACATGTGACGTCATTTTGGCGCTCAAGTACGGTGTGGAAAAAAAGCCTGCTCTTTTCGGCTGCTTTGCCTTTTTTATTATTGGATACAATTCCCTTTTTCTCATATTTGCTGACCGTAATGAGACTTGCCGGGCGAGAAAAGGGAATGCGGGGGGCAGCGGGCGGGGACCCGCATTCCAGCGATGCGTCGAGTTAATGTGACCGCGTAGTACCAATACCTATAGGATATCTATATATACCTATGATATCTACCTATAAACAATTTATAAAATACTAATTTGTCATAATATAGAAGCAGAAACCCGCTTGCAAAGAAACCTTCAAAAGCAGAACATAAAATTCGAGTTCAGAGAAGACTGTAAAATAATATGTATGTTTATATCTGTAAATTGGCGCCATTCAACTGAGATATCTCATTGGAAAATTCTATTAAAACTGAACTCGCAGAAACAATACTAGTAAACTGTAGTCCTACCACGGTAAGTCTGCGTAATGCGAGTAATTTATTTATTTTGAAACTAAACTGCAGGCCGAATCTGACCTGTTTTCGCTGTTTCTTTGCTGCAGTGGGCCAGTCTGGAAGATAAACCCGTGTAGGAGCACGGTGATGGTCTACCTACTGCATCCAGTTCATCCAAGGGTTACCTGGAAAAAATCACTTTAAGCGATAATGCTGCCGATTGTAAGATCGCATATTAGTCTTAAAGTTTTTTAGGTTAAGTAATCGTAATTAGGGCCCGAGTTTACGACCAGATGTTTGAATTTTAAACAGTTATTGACCTTAAACCACTGTTTTTAATTATTTTGCTGTTTATCACGCACTCAACCAGGGCTTGCCAAATTTATTTGTACTGTGACACCCCTTTGAGAATTTGCCTTTTTTTACGACGCCCAGAAACGCCCCCCCCCCCCTCCCGACCCCAAGGGCCAAAAGTAGTCACCAGTTTTAATACTAGCCTAACTACCGGTTATCAGCAAAACTCTATTAGGACATTTACATTTTTTATTAGAAAGTAAGAACAAAACCAACACAAAAGTATAAAAAGAGATATATATTTTACTGTTGGCTGGCTGCTAATGAGAAGGATGTGCTTACTTTTCTGAGCATAGCTTCTCAAAACGGGGCTCCAGTTTGGAAATTGCCACTCTCATTTGTTTCTCTACGTCTGTTTTTGACCTGTACTTGTTCGTTATTACTGCAACTGCAGATATACCTGTTTCGCACAAGTACGAAGTCGCAAATGGTAATAGAACCTTTAATGCTGCAGTGCTGATGGCATGAGAAACAGAGCTCCAAAATTAGCTCCTTCGACTCCGTCGCAACGACACACGACGCCCCTGGGACAATGCTGCGACGTCTCCGCGACGTTCGGGAAGCCGCTAACCATTGATTAAGAGCTGAAATCGACTATTTAACCTAAAAAAATGTAATCAAATTAGTTTAACCATTGGCTATTGCTCCAACGTGAAATTGTAACCCATCACTTTTACTAGTGTTACGCAGACTTATCGTGGGTGGACTATATCGACACAAGTTGGCATAAAACAGAGACACAGCATTTTATGAGAGCTTTGTGTATTGTGTTTCACGAAATTCCTAAGGACAGGTGTACAACCTTTGTTACAATAATCTAAACTTTTTTGATCATGTATTTTTTTATTTTACATTTACTGACTTTTTACCGAGTACAAGGTTAATGTTAATGTAAGAATTTTACATGTACCTACTTATAGGTATTTAACCGCTTTAGGCCTTTAACGATACCTGCAAACTGTGGGAGGGGGGAGTCTATTTGGCGCGTAAAGGAATGGTGGCCAATCTTTGTATGGAAATTATACATGTCATAATGGACTTTATGTCAAACTAGCTGATGGCAGCGGCTTCGCCCGCGTTGTTCTCGGGTGCAAAAATACATACAGAAAACTGTGACATCCCATTTTTATCCAATGGGAACTGATTCATAGGATAAAAAGTAGTCTATGTGTTAATCTAGGCTATAACCTACGTACATACCAAATGTCATCAAAATCGGTTCAGCAGTTTTGACGTGATTGAGGAACAAACAAGCAAACATCCAAACTTTCGCATTTATAATATTAGTGTGATGTCTAACGAATAAACTAGATACGAGCCAAAATACCAGTCGCTCGTCTTCCAGAGTGCAGTGGAGGTCCTGTGGCCGAAGTGGTGATGCTGATAAAGAGTACGAGTATAAGTCTGACTTTGCCTAGCAGTGGGACGTAATGGGTCCTTTTTTGTTATTAAATCGTTGACTTATTTATTTTTCTTTATTATGGACAACAAACAAATTATACAATTAAGTTACTTAAGGCGAAAATAGTAGCAGATTGGTCTTATTTGGAGGCTTTCTCCTCAGGGAAAAATCAGTTTTATGTGCTCAAAAAAATATATGTCATTCATTGACCTTTTATCTGAAAAGTGAACATACAAAAAAGCTCTACTTGTTTGTTTAATATGAGAAAAAAATTAACAAAATGTAGCTGTTTTCGACTTTCAATTTGATTCAACCTCTAAACGATGTAAAATTTTGTAATTTTTCTTTCACCTAAATGTGGGCAAATACTATACCTTCACGTTGAACAAATAAATCTGTGCTGCGATGGTCTTTCACGTGGCAATTAATTATTTTAAATTTTTCCGAATAATAAGCGGGCGTACCCTTAGAAGGTGGTTGCGCGGGCGACGGGCGGCAGTGTACCGCTGACTGTCGTATGGGAGGGTGTTGCTCGTCTGCCTCGCACTCACCTATTTGCTGGTCGGTTAGATGCGTGTGGCGGAAGGTGCGGGGCCGAAACAATAGCTACGCCCATTCGCTCAAGGTCATCGGCTACGGTTAGCGCCTTAATAAGAATACTAAACAAGGTTCTTATATGTCCAACAGCCACGGTGTCCACAATTTGGGTTGACTAATTACAAGGGCATTAAAAGTGCTAATGCATGCTTAAGAAAAAATACAAATAATATCTATAGGTTACATACATACAACAAACACAACATTTTAACTTTCACTTTATGACATTGGATTCACTCTTTCTACTATTTCGAGGCTACTTCAGTGGAAACATTCAGATTGAGAATCTATAGGCACCTTCTCGGTCAAGCCGACCAAAAATGAGCAACTTAATCTTTCCTTAACACTTAAGGGGTGTATTTTTATTTGATTTTTTTTTATTTATTCATTTATTTAAAAAAAAACATATACTGATAAAATTAATACACTTATAAAACCTTAGTAGGTTTGTCCTAAGTGAAAAGCATTGGTATAGTTTAGTCTGTAATAATGTATTTAAGTAGGTTTATTAATGTAGTATGTACTTATATTATGTTATTTTTATTAGTCCTGTGCAAATTTTCATTAGTTTCCTTTTCTGTGCACTCCTACACATCTTTATCTGCAACACACAAAGGTTATCTGTAAGAGAATGCTCTTTAGCATTAAGTTCGCCTTTGTACTAGTTATATAAGTGCAATAAAGTATTTTCAATCAATAAATCAATCTTTTTATTGAGCTGGGTGAGGTTGCAAACAGTTCGATACCCAGTAAAGAGATCATTGTGTTGTTCGCGTTAGTTATGCAGAAACAAATTGCGTTTGCGAGTCTCTCGAAGGTAAGATGCAGACCAAGCGTTAAACTGAACTATTCACAAAACGTGTGGTTATAGTTATGCGTCAATTCGAATGCAATGCCCGTAGCATTTCCATCTATACCATACGTTGTATACTGTGAAGTGGCTATAAAATGTTGGTATTCTTTTGTATGGACTCTCAGTTGAGTCGTGGATTTATTTATATATGTAAGTAGTGCATGGTAGTGACACAAAAACGGTAGCGGCACTCGCTTCTGGCGTTTTTGGCGACTTGATCCGAGACCGTCGTACGCGCGCATCTAATTGTGTGCCTATTATCGCTCATTGTACTAGGCTGAGTATCTGTACTCTGTGGTAGTGAGGCCGCACCCTGGAGTTTTGGTAGTAGAGTTTGTGAAAGAGTTTAATTTATTTATTTTATTTGATTTATTTACTATAATGCACAATTTTCTAACCACATCAGAGATCAGTAGGTACACATTTAGGACCCGACTCACGGGCCGTCTCCAAATTACCAAAAAAATATTCATTGTCATTTGGGCCCACATGCACGCACATGCAGTACAGTTAACATGAGTAATCAGCATCGGAAGTTTCTTTATTTTATTTATTTAACAAAATCCACAGCCTTTATAAGATACAAACATATGCTAAGCGTAACATAGGGCCAACAACGGATTTACTTTATATAAAAAAGAATTTATAAATAGACTGTCTAAATTAAACTTAAAATACGAACTAAACAAATTACGTGTAAAAACACAAAAAGATTGATAAAATACATAGAATACATATATATACTCGTAAGTAGTTATATCATAAATTCATACATATACAGGATGTGGCGTAATGAGTGGATAATAGGGTACCTGCGGGTAGGGGCCATTGTGGCGGTTCAGAAAAATATTTGTTATGCTCAGTAAAAGTGCCTCGGTTTTCGAGATATTCGACATTTTCGAAATTTAAGAAATATTTCACCCTTCGTCACTATTTTTGGCGCCAAGACTGCAAATGAAATTTTTTTTCTATCTATTTTTTGGATAGTATTCTTGGTTAGATGTGCTATCGAATGGAAACTATTATTTTTATAACACAAGCACAGTTATGTTTTTAAAATAAGATTTCACTAAAATTTTACTTGCTTTCGTTTGTTTTCCTGACCCCTCTGTGGTGTAAAAAAAATGTATGGTCACTTGAATGCCAAATTTTAAAAAAAAATTGCCAAATCCAAATGATGTAACAAATACATCTACCAACTAACTTGTCATGATATAAAATAAATACATAAGTAACAGAAAGAATATGTCTACGCCTGTGTGCAGTGGTGCCTACACGCACCCATAGAACAGAGGAGGCGGCGCGGCGAGGAGGGGAACTCGTCGGACCGCTATGCAGGCTCACCCGCGCGCCCGACACGCCGCAATCGACCACGGCTCGGCAGACGCACATTATTCATAGTATTATAACCAAATTACATGTACCTATCTAAACTTGCAAAAGTAATTAAAACTTTAATCTTATACAGTTTTGTTATTTATTAACAGAATATGCAATTAATTATAATAAAATACAGAAGAAACAGTTGAATAATCTAAAGATCGTTGCAAACGATCTATAGGTAAAACTGCTAAAATAAATTAATATCAATATTGCTGGATATTCACGCAGCGCTATCTAGCCCCAAAGTAAGCAGAGATTGTACTATAGGAACCAGATATCTTATAGAATACATGTATACTTTTTATATACATACTTAAAATATATTTACGCTTAATAAATAAAGCGACGCCGAGGAAGGCCTAAAAGCGCTGGAGCGATGACTTGGACGTCTTCCAAAGAGACTGGCGGGATATGGCTCTAGACCGTGATAAGTGGAAGGAAGAGGGGGAGGCCTTTGCCCAGCCGTGGGACAGTATGGGCTAATAAAAAAAATATATGCCCTAGAAAAAGATCCTGACTCTAAACAAACTGTAGATAATGAAAGCATTTGTTCCGAGGGACGGGGGGGGGGGGGGGACGGGGGGGAAGGATCAAACCCGCTACCTCCTCCTACTACCTCCAGCTGGCTATTCGCCCAATACGTCACGGAGGTCGTCAATATTGTCATGAAAAGTTTTTATATTGCTTGAGTTCAGTTTCACCAATCGGTTTTGCCGACTGTACTTTACCAGTATTTTGCATAACAACAACTAAAACTAACTATGACAGACAACTAACACGGTTGTATTCCGTTTGGCGCCGACAGAGCATTCTAATGCTGCGTATTATCTTGCAATTAATTACTTGTCACAGGTGTGCCGTGAACTACTCGTATACCTGGTTATATCAATGTTAGGGCGTAATTACACTGTACAATAGCCAGCATACAAGTATTGTATTTTATACAGCCTGTTTTGTCATGTACGACATTAATTTAAAACACACATCTAGAATCGTATGAACTGATTTTATTTCCAATTAAGAATTTTTAACTTAAATCGGCGGTGCCTTGCGGCTATGCCGCTTAGTCAGTTTAACAGGTACCTACGTAGGTACTTACATATGAATGAATATGATTTGGTTAACTATTTTATACAGTCTGTTTCAATGATATTTAAAGACTTGATATTTAATTTTAAATTTTCTATGAATTTGAAAAAAAACCTATTTAACAACAATACTAGCCATTAGCCAATCACGAAGTATATGAAATACCAACAAGAAATTCAGTTTTTACCAAGTTGTCACTTCTTCAGGCTACAGTATAGTACAAAAATCGTGAGTAATCCTCCTTAAACATAATTCGGGAGATTATGAAGTGATATTCCCTCAGGGATTTAGGATAGATTAGGCACGGTAACCTTATGTACAGTATTCTGTCTTCATACAAACGGCCGGAACGTGAGCTATACCTACGCGCCGCGTTTTCGGTACCCACTCGGTACACAACCAGTCGCGATTGCGCCGCAGCACGGTAATGTCGTTGCCGAAGTGACGAACAGTGTAATTTTTTTTGTAAGCAGTAAGCTTGCGATTTGTGAATATTTTATTAAAATAAGTACAAGTACTAACTTAATATGGCAAAGAGCACGAATAGACTATATTGTGCTGTTTTTGGTTGTTTGAATTCTTTAATAACGCACCCAAAGATAACATTTTTTGAACTACCTGCAAACTTCGAAAGGTAAGACTATAAACTATTTTTATAATCTAGTAAGTACATAATTTGTTTCTTTTTTAATAGGTAGGTATTTCGCTTTTGGGGTGATACGTTGCGAGTACGTTCTGTACGGACCATGGTGAATTTTGCATCATTTTTTATTACAGGAAGACTATCTTAAAGTGTGCTATTTAGTGCACCTATCAAAAAGCTGTACGTTTGGTAAATTAGGACTAATAGTAAAGTTAAGTTAGTTCCTTTAAATGTGAATAGGTCCGTCCGTCCTTTTATGTATAATTATTTAAATTATTTAAAGATTATTTCTATAAAGATATTTTAAAGTTAAGTAGAAGGCAGATGCACTTATTTTTGCCACTATCTGTAAATAACTACTAACGTAGGTAAGTAGGACCCTATTTTAAGTTGAGCGATTGATAACTTGTAAAGTACCTACTTTAACTCCGGAAGCCGGTTGTGGCGGGTAGCTTGTCTAAATAAATACCTACCCATTCTAAAGTTAAGGTTGATGACCTCCTATGATGAGACAATGGTCATCTCTTTCTCTAATAATAATGTGATAGTATAGTAAGAAAAGTGAAATAAGGATAGTTATAAAATGATAAGAAAAACTAAAATATTTATTTTAGAACTTAGGTACATTATGTACCTACTACATGTGCGAAGTAGGTACACACACTTCTTATTCACTTCCTATTTCATTCACTACTAATTTTTTTTATATATAAAATATACAATCACAAAACTAGAAAGAAATTCAAGTAGGTAGATGAAATTAAAATACTGCAGGCGGGCAGCCCTATCACGCGTTTATGCAGCGCGCGACTGTAGGTAATTATTTCAAGGACAGGGCCGAGTCACAATACTGTTAGATAACATTAACGTGGATTAGGTTTCTTTAAGACATTCAACGCAATAATTAGGCATATAAGTATGCCTAATTATTACTAATGTATTAACTCTTCACACTCACCGAGGCAATTAGATATCTAGTTCAGACTGCGGAATGCGCTAAATAAAGCTAGTATAACGAGTCATTTTACATCAATTAATTGATCATGGTTTATACAGATAGCAAGGAGGATTAGCAAGCTGAAGTGGCAATGGCAGGGCCAGCTTGAAGATGTCGCCATCAAGTGAGATCATGGTCAAATGCTAGCCTCAAAAAAAACTGCCGGCCGTTGGAGCAAAACGGTTCTCGAGTTTAGACCTGGAAGTGCAGCGTAGGAAGCTCCCCACTAAATGGAAAAAAGACCTGATAAAGGTTATTGGGAGCCGTTGGGTGCAGGCCGCTCCGGCCATCCGTCGCTCCGGAAATATATGCGAGAGGCAGGTTCCGCAGTGGACGTCTTATTGCTGATGCTGATTTAACCAGTGTAGTTTTTACAAGCCTTTATTTAACTTGCAATGAATTTGGTATACACGCTTATTTTGGATGACAATACATGGTTAGCTATGTGACGCCATTTTATTTCCAATATGGCGGATCATCCAAGATGGCGGACGAGTTATTTTTTCTGCACTACCACAGAATAAGTATCAAATGAAAGGGCTTGCTGAGGAGAACACGAAAACTAATACAACGTCACATTAAATCCAAAATATGGGGAAAAATCCAAGATGTATACTATAATTCCAATATGGCGGGGCCTCCAAGATGGCGGAGGAGGTTTTCTGGTTTTCTGAAGTCATTAACAGCTGAATTTTAACAAAAGTATGCTTTGGTCGACTTCATAATTTGACTTGTGTAATTTGGCGAGATAGGCGTCAACAGCATTGGTTCGCAATCTATCTAGAAAAGGATATTGCTATAAAACCCAATATGGAAGCGGCCAAAATGCCTATACTTTGTGCTTACAAATTAAATTTTTGATAGGTTTGCTTCCACGGCGTGCCGTGCATGCGTTTGGACTTATTTGAATCTGCTTTTTGTACTGATTATGAATTTTATAAAAGCTTGTTTTGAAGAAGTAATTTTTCAACAAATAACTTATTTATTTTTTATACAAATTATAGGCTAGCGCTTGATCACGATCTCTCCTGGTGGTAAGCGATGATTCAGTCTACTATGGTACACGCTTGCCTAGAAGAAACCTATTCACTCGTGACTTGAAGATCCCTAGGTTGTAGTTACCAAGAAACACAGACTCAGGCAAGGCGTTCCACTCCTTGGCGATGCGCATAATAAAGGTGGAAGAGTACCGCTTTGTGCGTATGGGAGGTAAGTCTACCATGTAGCGGTGGCGCATCGCGGAGCGTCTGGTTGTCCGATGATAGAAAGGGGAAGTGGGATCAGATTGAAAAGCTCCGCAGCACATTCTCCGAAACGAGGTAAAGATATTGTTCAGGATAGTGGTAGCCTGTGGGTCATGGTCTTATGCAGTCACCCAATCATAAAAATAACTGAAAAAGTACAGGTCTAACTAGCGCACCGAGAGTTCCGCATTTTTTTTCATTGATATAGTTAAAATGAACTAAATACTAAAAACTTTTAATAAAAAAAATATGTATTTCAGATTTTTCCTTTTCTTGTGGAGTGAGACGTTGTTTACTGCCAACTTTCTTGATTCTAGGTCAACGGAAAGTACTATTTAAGGTTTGTTTTAATCGCTAGTGTCAAAATAAGCGTCATAAATGGCCTTATTTTATGATTGTGTTGATTTCGAAGCTTGATTTTGTTACAGCTCCAAGCGACGGTAGAGTTAGGCATCAGATATTAATTTCAACTTGATACCTCCACGCGTTCCTGATAAAAGGGTCTTGACAGACAGACAGACAGACGGACAACGAAGTAATCCTATAAGATAAGGGTTCCTTTTTCCCTTTTGAGGTACGAAATCCTAAAAAAGACAAAAACTATAAGCCCAGCTTTCACAACGATCCCTAAACGTATTTAGCTGCTAAACATATGTAACTACTAAACACAAATTTCACATATTTGTATGGTTTGACAACTCACTAAACTAGTGGTTTGCCTTTAACTGAGATCTCGCGAGTCTCCCATAAAAACAAAAATATATTATTTGTAATCTTTGACTAACAAAATAGTGCCACGAAATAAATAACCAAATTACTTGACCTATAGTTTCATTTAAATTACAGGTAACGGGTTTTCATGTTATTTGGATACTATTTTTTTGGGTACAAATTGTAGTTACTCTGGATTTCAGAGTTTTGCCTATATTTGTGTCACTTAAGCTACACGCATACAAAATTAGAGCACTGTGGAGTCACTGGTGTACTCTGTGAATTTTGCCAATGTTCAGTTCTATTATGGCTAATAACTCAAAAACTACAAAGACTTTACTAAAAATAAATACGTAGTCGAAATATACTAATGAAGGCCTTTTCTTATTTGACGTCCCACTTGATCTAATAGTCTCATTTTCTTTTTTTTTTTACCCCAATTGAACCCCAATATCTCAACCACCCTCCAACATTTTTAACTCATTTAGTCATACCAAAATTGTATCATCACTTTTAGAGTGCCTGTGTATCAATGTATCAAATTTTACGATGATCGGATCAACGCTTCGAAAGTTATCCTCGGACAAACAAACATTCATACATACATACAACGCCGATTTGACCAAGTTGATTTGGAGATCTCGATTCGCTCGATATTTAGCCACTTAATATGGTTAAGTATCGTTGCGTGAGTCACCCTAAATCTGACCTAGAAAACAGCATTGCATTGTGAAAGGAAACTAATTAAAACCTTAACCATACTTAAAAGTGCCCCCAATAAAAATAGAGAAACTCAGACATGTTAAATAAATTCCCTAAAGAAGTACAACTCAACTGAAGATCCAACTGTTTAGTTAGATACAAGTGAAATTTAAACCACTGGCAATGTTATTATAAATACGGGATTTATCACGTACCATTTTATCGGTCTTTCGACCGACAATGTTACGGTTCAATCCGTGAACCTTCATCAGAGTGAGTGCGATCCGCTCCGAACTACGTCTCGCCTCGCACTACGCGCTGCAGCCCTCTGCGCGCGGGTAGACAAGTGTGGTGGGAATGCGGTGGGGGTTGCGTCAACGGTGGCCCATAGTGTTGACAGGCTGATGAAGGTTTACGGATTGAACCGAAACATTCGGTCGAAACACCGATAAAACTCGTATACGTGATAAATCTTGTATTATATATACCTATATTATATACGGCTCGATTACCACTCACTCATTGACATAATTGTTCTCCCAGATGCCCCCTCGTAGGGTAGAAATGTTTACTGGGGTCGTATAGAAGGAGTTTCGGTGAGTTGGAAATAAATCCTAAAGTACATCCACATCGCATCTCGGAAAGTAACAGACTTAGAGCATTAGCGCCAGAAGTAATGTTGCTCAAGACATTTTTTTATATCCAGATCCATTAAAAAAAAAATTATCTTTCATACAAAAAAAAAATTGTCGCATACAAAATATTTTTGTGCAAATACCGTACACCGTATATTTCGTTTGCCGTAACTTTTGTACCGTTTTTGTAGGGAGCCAAATGGCTTGTGGGTACTATAAAATTTATTTTACTGTAATTTTATTTATTGGTGGAGGGGCTTGAGGTAACTAAATTTTCAAGTTTATTCGACATCCATAATCATCATCATTTTGGAAGTCCATTTTTTTTTAGTTTGGGCATAAGGCAACTTTCTTAGTAAATTTTCATATTTATGCGACATCCATCATCATCATCATTTTGGATATCCAATTTTTTTTTTAGTTTTCATGTTTATGATTGCTTCTACCACTTCGATATCGTCTTTGATTGCTTCTTTGACTTCGTTTTCGTCTTTAAATGGTTCTTTTACTTCTTCCACTTCGATATTCTGTTTGATTGCTACTTCCACTTCGATATCGTCTTTGACTGCTTCTTCCACATCGATATCCTCTTTTATTGCTTTTTTAAATTTAATATCCTATTCGATGGCTTCGTTAAATTCGATATCTTATTTGATAGATTCTTCTACTTTGATATCTTCGTTGATTTCTTCCACTACGATATCCTCTCAACAAAATTAAGATTTTTCAAAAAAAAAACTTTAATTGCTCGTATCTTCTAAACGGAAGCAATTAGGCATAGTAAAGTTTACAAAATGGTAGTACAAATTTTTGGTGGAATCGTTTTTTATTGTCAACATCGATCTTGATAGGTATCCATTTTGAATTCTTTTTTCACTTCGGTATCTTCTTTGATCATGTTTTCTACTTCGGTATCCTCTTTGGATGCTTATTTCAATTCGATATCCTCTTTGATTGCGTCTTCCACTTGGATATTCTCTTTTATTGCTACTTTCACTTCGATATCGTCTTTGACTGCTTCTTCCACTTCGATATTCTATTTTATTGCTTTTTTAAATTCAATACCCTATGCGATTGCTTCGATAACTTCGATATCTTATTTGATAGATTCTTCCACTTCAATTCTTCGTTGATTGCTTCTTCCACTACGATATCCTCTCAACAAAATTGAGATTTTTGCTTAAAAAAAACAAAAATTGATTGCTTCTTCCACTACGATATCCTCTCAACAAAATTGAGATTTTTGCTTAAAAAAAATTAAATTGCTTGTATCTCCTAAACGTAAGCAGTTAGACATAGTAAAGTTTACAAAATGGTAGTACAAATTTTTGGTGGAATCGTTTTTTTATTTTCAACATCGATCTTGATAGGTATCCATTTTGATTTCTTTTTTCATTTCGGTATCTTCCTTGATCGTGTTTTCTACTTAGGTATCCTCTTTGAATGCTTATTCCAATTCGATATCGTCTTTGATTGCGTCTTCCACTTGGGTATTCTTTTTTATTGCTACCTCTACTTCAATATCATCTTTGACTGCTTCTTCCACTTCGATATTCTATTTTATTGCTTTTTTAAATTTAATATCCTATTCGATTGCTTCGATAACTTCGATATATTATTTGATAGATACTTCCGCTTCGATATCTTCGTTGATTGCTTCTTCCACTACGATATCCTCTAACAAAATTACGATTTCTCTTAAAAAAACTTTAATTGCTTGTATCTGCTAAACGGAAGCAGTTAGGCATAATAAAGTTTACAAATTGGTAGAACCAATTATGGTGGAATCGTTTTTTATTGTCATCATCGACCTTGATAGGTATCCGTTTCGATTTCTTCTTTCACTTCGGTATCCTCTTAGATTGCTTCTTACAATTTGATATCGTCTTTGATTGCGTCTTCCACTTCGATGGCCTCTTTGATTACTTCTTCCATTTCAATACCTTCTTTAATTTCTGCTTCCACTTATCTTCTATGATCGTGTTTTCTACTTCGGTATCTTCTTTGAATACATATTCCAATTCAATATCGTCTTCGATTGCGTCTTCCACTTGGATATTCTCTTTTAGTAAACTACTTTTGGAAGTGGCAATGCTACTTCCACTTCGATATCGTCTTTGACTGTTTCTTCTACTTCGATATCCTCTTTTATTGCTTTTTAAAATTTAATATCCTATGCGATTGCTTCGTTAACTTCTTTATCTTATTTAATAGATTCTTTGACTTCGATATCTTTGTTGATTGCTTCTTCAACTACGATATCCTCTCAACAAAATTATGATTTTTCTTTAAAAAAACTTTAATAGCTTGTATCTCCTAAACGGAAGCATTTACGCATAGTAAAGTTTACAAAATGGTAAAACCAATTATTAGTGGAATCGTTTTTTATTATAATCATCGACCTTAATAGGTATCCGTTTTGATTTCTTCTTTCACTTCGGTATCCTCTTTGATTGCTTCTTTCACTTCTATATCGTCTTTGATTGCTTCTTCCATTTAGATAACCTCTTTGAGTGCTTCATCCACTTGGGTATCCTATTTGATCGCGTTTTCTACTTGGATATCCTGTTTGATTGCATCTTTCCCTTTGATACCCGTTTTGACTGCTATTTCTACTTGGATATTCTATTTGAGTGCTTTTTCCATTTTGATATCCTCTTTGATGATTGCTTCTACCACTTCGATATCCTCCTTGATTGCTTCTTCTACTTCGTTATCCTCTTTGTTTCCTTTTTATATTTTGATATCCTCTTTGATAGATTCTTCTACTTTGTAAACCTCTTTAATTGGTTTCTCATTTTCGATATCCTCTTTGATTGCATTTTTCTTCGATATCCTGTTTGGTTGTTTCTTGCACTTTGATATCCTCTTTGATTGCTTCTTCTACAAACAGAAAAACACGCGAACTGCAAGCAGCTCGCGCATCACGCGACCTCTAGTCTCTATATAAAAATGAATCCCTATTTACCTTGGTCACGCCATCACGCGAGAACGGCTGGACCTATTTCGCTAATTTTTTTTGTTGTATTTCTTATTATCAGGAGAAGGTTATTATGAAAGAAAAAAATTAAGAAAATTGCGCGAAAATTAGAAATTTAAGAATACTTAACCACCATATAAAATTATTTATAATCTAACCTTAGCGCTTTTATAATGTAACCTTATGACGTTTGACATAGAATTGACAGAATGCGTGCTGCAAATATCGTCAAAGAGAATGTAAAAATAAATGAATATCGTTTGAAACAGATGCTTCGGTCGGAGTTATCCCGAGATATTGTCTATGCCGGGGACAAAAATTGACAATTCTACCAGGGTGACGTATATTGACAGCCCGCGTTATATGCGTGTCAAGGCGGTACAAAGTTCGGCGGGTCCACTAGTTTATAATAATTATTGAAATAAATCACGAAAAATTTCTAAGTAAAACTAACATTGTTCTTCTTTTTCTTGCGTGTTAAAGTTTGATACCTAAATGTTATTAGCCTAATAGAGAGCAACATTCACACTCCTCTGTGTTGCCTGGTACAAGTTTAATGTAAAATGTCCACTAACAATGTATGATTTTTAGAAGAGTAGAAGAGTTCCTTGTGAAAGGGCTCGCCAGGGAAAGTACTACCGCCCTAAATATTTCTGCCGCATTGCTGTGTTTTGTTTTGAAGAGTATGGTTGCCAGCACATTACAGGCACATGCGGCTTTATATCTATGTGTCTTAAAATGATGGACGTAGAGCATTGGATTAAGTTCTTTATTCTATACTAGCTGACCAATCTGCAGTTTCGCACGCGTAGTTTTGCAATAAAAACATTACCCTCCCTCCTTCCTTCCTTCCATTACGCTCCTTCATTAGGTAAAACACTTAAAATAAAAAAAAAACAATATAAAAAACAAATAACAATACACGCAGAAATACAAGTGGCGGTCTTAGTCTTAGTCAAGTATAGCTTCCCAACAGTGAAATAATTTTTTAAATCGGTCCAGTAGTTTCGGAGCCTATTTAATACAAACAAACAAATCCTTCTTCTTTATAATATTAGTATAGATACACAAAGGTAATCTGGAAGAGAATGCTCTTTGACATTAACTTCGCCTTTGTACTAGTATAAGTGCAAGAAAGTGTTTTCAATCAATCAATCGTTTCCGTGAGCTCGCTTAGGGTTACCAGTGTAAGAATTTTTAAAATCGGTTCAGTAGTTTCGGAGCCTATTCAATACAAACAAACAAACAAACAAATCTTCCTTCTTTATAATATTATAGTATAGAAATATAGATTGTACACAAGAAAATACACTAAAAAGTACATAAATAGAGGACATGTACAAAGGTGAGCTAAGAAAAGTTTTCTTCCAGCAAAAATTTGAGGCTAGAGAGAGAGAGAGAGTTGATTTTAAAAGTAGGTGCATGTACAATAATCATAAATATGTACCTACATATATCTTAAACAAATAAAACGACATATACCTAAAGTAACTAAGGTTAGGCATTAAGGTAGGGCACGTTTCTAATTCGCGTGACCTATGAGGCAATACTTTGTTATGATGGTTATCCCTTTAGATTAGATCGGCCATAAGTGTATCATCTGCAGGTAATATAAAAATATATAAAAAATACTGTGTATTGTGTATAATTGTATAATATAAACTCACAATCCTGTCGATTGTTTGGGTCTTTCACAGTTTTAGTACGAATTGTATAAGCCTCTGATACATTTTTTATCACACACGTTGATGTCATTGGAATGTGTGACATGAACACTGTTGCTATTGGCTTAATTTAGGTAAATGCAATAGCTAATAGGTATGTTAATGCATTAGTTAAATAAAAAGCAATTATCATCATCATATCAGCCAATCAACGTCCACTGCTAAACATAGGCCTCCCCCATAGATTTCCAGAGCGACCGATCTTGTGCGGCCTGCACCCAATGGCTCCCAGCAACATGAAATATAAAACACGCCAACGTAAGATTGACGTCTTATTTGATTTCTCAAACAGATACCGTTACAGACTGTTGTCTCGATTTAAATACTGCCGTGTATCCCCAGCAGATAAGTTTTTACTAAAACCAACAGCTTAAACCGGTTTCCCTGCAACAATTCACGACAAGATGGCTCTTGGCAAGGCTTCTTCGAGCCTGTATCTGCGAAAAAAAGAAGTATTCAATGAATCTTGGCTAGTTTCGATTACAAACTAATTTATTACGTTAGTGCCCTGGTTTTTGATCTAAGCTTTGATATTGGGTTGCCAATAAACTAGGTACAGTAGAATATTTGTTAATTTTAAAGAATGTTAGAGAAATGAGCTTAAATTTAAGGAAAGCGATGACTGTAAAATGTGCTTGTGAAGTGAAGATACAGAAATCAAATGTTTAAGTTTTTCAAATGTATGAGAAATCATTCAGTCTACTAGGTACAATCCAGGACTGCGTTAGTGCGAATAAAAATAGCGAAGATTTCTTTGTTACATAATCATATGTGAATCTCAACTTTACACTCTGTAGGATTACAGTATTCCAGGTAATACAAGTTATTTTAAGAAATCTGGCTTGACGTACTTTGTATTTAGATAGTTAGATGATGTCTTTATCGCACACCATTAAAAATAAACAAATGAATTCAAATACACTTTTAAATCGTAGGTAACATCTTTTACTCAAGACGCCTGAGCATAAAACTTCTTTCTTCTTCTCTCTTTCATCTGCTATCCGCTTGTGGAACTCTATATCTGTGGAAATCAACAGGGCCGCCTCTATGGGAATCTTCAAACAGAAACAATATGAACACTTTATCTCTCTTCAAGATACTCAACAAAATTGAGCAGTTTATGTGGGTTTATTTATGTATTTCGTTTATATATGTGTATTATTATTATTATTAATTGTTGTAAGTTTGTTTTACATAAGCTCAAGTTTGTTTATCTTTCTATTTTCTGGCATTACCACCTTATCCACACTACACAAAGGGTAGCTGGAAGAAAATGGTAATTAGCATTAAGTTCGCCTATGTATTAATTTATTAGTGCAAGAAATTTCTTATCTAAACTAATCTACAATGGGCGGCCTTATCGCTGAAAGCGATCTCTTCCAGACAACCTTTGGATGGACATGATCTATGTGAACAAATAAGGACGGCGGCGTAATTCGGACATTATTAGAACATATTACAATTTAATATAAAGTAAAGATAATATTAAATAAAACACATTTTAATATAACCATAATATTATTATTTATCGTCATGCCTACATATATTTGAGATAACCTATACTGACCCACCGCTGGGCAAAGGTCTCCCCCATTCCCTTCTATTCTTTGCATTTTTTACTAATCTCCTGCCAGTCAGAGTGGAGTGATACATCTAGATCGACGCGCAAAAAGATACCTATATAAAACTATAAATGAATAATAATTTTATACACTAAATAGCTGTTGCCAGCGGCTTCGCATGCGTGGTTTGCCAATAAAAAGTAGCCTATGTGTTAATCCAGGTTATGATCTACGTACATACCAAATTTCATCGCAATCGGTTCAGCCGTTTCGGCGTGAAAGAGTAACAAACATCCATACATACAAACTTTCGCGTTTATAACATTAATTTTTTTATATATAAATTATATAAATGTATAAATTTATAAGTGACCTAGTGAGCGACGGAGATAGTGTAGTCTGACCATATTTTTAAAGATATTTAGCGTGACGAATGGAGAGGTAGGGCATTCCAGAGTCTGGTAGTAAGTATATTTAGGTAACAACGCTATCTACCAAGTATCCTATCTTCATTTTATATCCATTTACTTCCAGTCCGGCGTCTTACTATCCTGTAATGCGTTTGTGAATGGGACTCGACAAAATTACATCCCTCCGTGTAATTTGGCGGAATCTGCTGTAGTGAGAAACAAGTCACATGGTGCGATGCGGCAGCGCAGTTGCTTTAGTTGTGAAATCCATTCGAAAAATGCATGAGTAAGCTTAGAAAATAAGTATGATTTTTTATGTAATATAATGGTTAAAAATATAACATAGTGTTGTAGTGTTATTCCGATAAAAATAACACGACACCCTTTAAAATGATTTATGCTTAAACTAAAAACATTCTTCGCAAATCACCCAATTCTTATTATATAAATGAATACATGAGCTATATAAGTAGTTTCTAATCTGCATGAGTAGTATCTAACTCATGCATGCTGTTACAAATTGTTTATTCCAATGTTCTGCTTAATGTTTTTTTTCCTCAACCTATGTCATCCCACTGCTGGGCAAAGGTCTCCCCCACTGTCTTCCAGGACTTTCGCTCGCGTGCCAAAACCCATCAATCTGTCTCGAAGGCATCGAGGTCTTCCTCGGCGCCGTCGTCCGTCTTCAGGCACCCACTGCGTGACGATCGTTGCCTATCTGTCCGGGTGAATTCGTCTTACGTGGCCCGCCCAATCCCATTTTAGTATGGCAGCCTTATTTCCTGCATCAGCAATGCCGGTCTTTAAACGCAGCGTGGTGTTACGGATTCTGTAAATCCTCTTTACTCCAAGCACGCTGCGCTCCATTGCTCTTTGGAAAACCTTGAGTTTGGATTATTGAGCCTCGGTTAAAGACCACGTTTGGGAACCATAGGTAAGGACGGGCAGTATACACATGTCGATGAGTTTATTAATTACTATTAGTACTTAACTGACATATTTTGTAATATATTTTTGAGATACCAGTATTATGCAGTGTAATGAAATGGTGAATAAATGAACAGTGTGACACAATGGCCGATAAATAAGCACCGATAAAAATACAGGATGTCACACTGTTACACGATAAAGCGTAGAAACCTTGGACTTGTTTTAAAGATTGTATCACATTAACTTAAATAACCCGTGAAAACTGTCTTACGTACGATTCAGAGACGCGACAACCGGATGAAAGGCTAGTGCGGCACCGCCATTATGGAAGCGAACCTTGTACAAGACTTTCGCAAGCCTCTCTGCGAGGAATTTGTTCAAACTTTGAGGTTTGTGCAAGGCTTTAAAGAAATGAAAAAAATAAAATTTTACTGGTGGTAGAGCTTTTGTGAACGGGCTCGATGAAGTGGGCACCACCGCCTTACCTTTATCTGCCGCCAAATAGCAGTACTTGTGCTGCTGTGTTCCGGTTAGATGCTAATGGTATATTACTGTAATTACTGGCACATAACAGCTAAGTCCTATAGTATGGCAACATATCCACATAGAGATCAAGACAACATAATAGCTTGTTTTGAATTCTATGTGGATATCCATGGGCGGCAGTAGCCACTTAACATCTGGTGGACTGCATGCTTATTTGCCATATAAGTAGTATAAAAAAAATCGTAGACGTGTATGAGGCCTACTAGTGTGAGAATGATAAAGGAGGCGATATCTTAGTTAGTTACGTTGCGATGCGACGCCGCCGTGCCGTACAACTCCATGTCAGCAAAATAACTTGGTTCGGCGACGCAACGCACCGCTTGGCTCGGCTCTAAAGAGGTCATTGTTCCCACGTTCTACTTAAAACCTCGTAAAATTTTCATAAGCACTGGTAACTGCTTAAATTAAAATTGTGATTGCTGGATAAATATTTTTGCTGTACAACTTTTATAAAATTAGTATGATGATGATATATGTATATCCTTGCCGATTTTAGCCATGGCGATTGCATTCATCCTGGACAGGCATATTTAACTCTGTTATAGAGGACGGCAATACAATTTTCAATGAGGACCTCGCTGGTCCGTCCCTCGATGCGCCCTATCGTGGCTTATATAACCGATTTTGTTTGTAAAGGTCCGACCGCGTTTTCAGCATGTCAAGACTCCGCTGACGTAGTTATATCAGATGGCCGCTGGTGATCGGGCCTTAAGATCGTCCCGCTTTTTATAGTATTAGTATCTAGGTATTAGTAGAACATCCGAGAATAAGGAGCCCAAAACTCTACTAGACCGTAATTCTAGGTTCACCTACTGTTTTCATCATCAGGACCATCATAACTCCTTGTAATCTTAACTTCGTTCGGCCTTTCGGTCCCATGACGATCTCTCAGTGGTCTAAGATGCGGCTTAAGATCCTGCAACCATCTGCTTTCTAGATGAAAACCTTTTTTTTAAATAAATGTATAAGCAAATACATCGACTACTCGAGACGTGGTGCTGGAGAAGAATGCTTGGGGTATGATGGAAAGAATTCCGTATCCATAATTCATGAACTCGGCATCAATCAGCGTCTCTCTTCCACGGTACAGTCGTTTACCGGTACCTTCGTTGGACACGTGTCGCGGCGCGGGGAGCTCTCCGTTGAACGCTTGGTGGTACAGGGGAAGGTTAAGGGTAAAAGAGCGCGTGGCATATCGCCTATGTGATGGGCGGATCAAGTAAAGGCCTAATAAGGATAGATGTTCCTTTGAACGAATGTGCCAGAAGAAATTGATAATTCTTTATTGTTACACCAAATTACAATTACTTAACCTAGAAAACTTAAAGACTAAACTAAACATGGTGGTATAAAGGGCAGCCTTATCGCTTTGTTGAACGTAAAATAAGTATAAAATGTTTGGACTCGTGTTTAGTGAGGGCAAACACAACTAGATGGCGCCCCTATATTTGTACATTTTCTGAATCGCGCTATCGAATCGTTTTTGGTGTCAGTTAACCTCGAGTTCACTGTAAATAAATATTTGCTTACTTCTACCAAGTCTGTTTGTTTTATTTACAAGCATTTAATGCCAATTTGGTTTGGATCCGTACACGCTTAAAGCGATCCAGTCCATCCAAAGGTCAGGCAACCTTTGGATGGACTGGATCGCTTTAAGCGTGTACGAAGAGTCTGCCTGAACTCTTTGGATAATTAAATAAATATTGCTGGACATTTCACACAGCGCTATCTAGCCCCAAACTAAGCAGAGCTTGTAATATGGGAACCAGATAACTGATAGAATACTTATATACTTTTATTTTTTTTGTAAATACATACTTATAATAATAGGTTGGGGAAAAAGTCTTTTTGCATTATAGTATGTATGAACTTGTAATAAAATCTCTTTGGTTATACTATTTGTATCTGGCTGGTTTTGGTATCATTCAAAGTTTAAATTTTAAAGAAGATAATTCCAAATTCAAATTAGGAAAATGTGTGATTTTTATTTGTTTTTCGTACTGTAAAGATGAGTGAATCTAATGAAGAAATTCGATACATTTTAAAATTTTACTACAAAAAAGGTAAAAATGCAACGCAAGCCTCGAAAAAAATTTGCGATGTTTATGGACCTAGTGTCAGACTAGACTTCTGTGAGAGTAGCACAAATTTGGTTTAAGCGTTTTCAATCCGGAAATTTTGATGTCAAAGATGCACGTCGCTCTGGTCGCCCTATTACGGATAAAATTGATGCCATTTTTTAAAAAGTGGAGCAAGATCGACATTTCCGTAGTTACGACGGAGCTGAAGAACTGGGAATTGACCATAAAACAGTATTGGCGCATTTGTAAAAAACTGGGTACACAATAAAGCTCGATATTTGGGTACACCACGAGCTCACTGAAAAAACCTAATGAACCGTGTACTTATTTGTGATTCTTTATTACGACGTAATGAAACCGAACCATTTTTGAAGAAGCTGATAACTGGTGATGAAAAATGGATCACGTACGACAAGAACGTGCGAAAAAGGTTGAGAGAAAGCGGCCGGAATTAATCAACAGAAGGGGTGTGGTTTTTCATCATGATAACGCTAGACCTCACACATCTTTAGCCACTCAGCAAAAATTAAGAGAGTTTGGCTGGGAGGTGTTAATGCATCCACCGTTTAGTCCTGACCTTGCACCTTCAGATTTCTACCTGTTTCGGTCTCTTCAGAATTCTTCAGGCAGTGTCAGGTTACATCACGAGAGGACTTCCAAAACTACTTGTCGCGGTATTTTGATCAGAAGCCCCAAAATTTATATAGCAATGGGATCATGTCCCTACCTACAAGATGGCAAAAAGTTATCGAACAAAATGGTACCTACATACTTTAGTTAAATGTAAATAAGGTATATTAAAAAATGTTTTGAATTTTCTTAAAAAATGCGAACAAACTTTTTCCCCAACCTAATATATAGAGAAATAACCAGACCCGGAACAAATATCTGTAGATCATGCAAACATTTGTTCCGCGGCGGGAATCGAACCCGCTACCTTCTGCGTCTCAGCCGGCTATTCGCCCACTGCACCACGGAGGTCGTAACAGAGGTTTGGATGGAATGGATTGAAAAAACTTGAGAGGAGGCGGTGTTATAATAAATGCCTATTTAAGTAGGATAAAAAATAAATAAATGCCTAAACCTAATATATACCAAAATGTACCTAGTCAGGTCATAAGTATTGTCACACAGTAAAAACTTTTCTTTTAGAATGCTGGCCACAAAAAAGTTTATAGAATTCGAATTTCGAATTGTTCATGAAAATAAAAATGTATACTTTTTAGAATTTTACTCATTTTTAAATATGGAGTGGACGCTTAAAGAAGACCGTGTTGCAGTTATTGCGTTGCATTGTTGCGGTTACGCGCCAATTAAAATTTTTGACATACTGAAAAATTTGAATATAACCAATAGATTCGTTTATCGCACCATCAAACGATACAATGAAGACTCTAGTGTAGATGACAGGTCAAGAAGTGGTCGCCCTCGGTCTGTTAGGACTTCAGCAGTGATAAAAGCTGTGAAGGCGCGAATTCAAAGAAATCCCAAACGTAAGCAGAAACTGTTGGCCCTTCAGATGGGGTTAAGCAGAACCACGGTGAAAAGGGTGTTAAATGAAGACTTAGGGCTTCGAGCATATCGAAGAAAAACAGGACATCGTTTGAATGCTCGTCTAGTGGACCTGAGACTGAAGAGATGCCGCGCTTTGTTGAAGCGGTACGCGGGAAAAAAATATCGGGAAATTCTTTTTTCGGATGAAAAAATTTTTACCGTAGAAGAGAGCTACAACAAACAAAATGATAAGGTGTACGCACACAGTAGTGAAGAAGCGAGCAACCGTATTCCGCGTGTCCAACGAGGTTATTTTCCATCCTCGCTCATGATATGGTTGGGAGTTTCTTATTGGGGCTTAACAGAGGTACATTTTTGTGAGAAAGGTGTAAAAACGAATGCAGTTGTGTATCAAAATACAGTCCTGACGAACCTTGTGGAACTTGTTTCTCATACCATGTTCAATAACAGGCACTGGGTATTCCAACAAGATTCGGCGCCAGCTCATAGAGCGAAGAGCACACAAGACTGGCTGGCGGCGCGTGAAATCGACATCATCCGGCACGAAGACTGGCCCTCCTCCAGTCCAGATCTAAATCCGTTAGATTACAAGATATGGCAACACTTGGAGAAAAAGGCGTGCTCAAAGCCTCATCCTAATTTGGAGTCACTCAAGACATCCTTGATTAAGGCAGTCGCCGATATTGACATGGACCTCGTTCGTGCTGCGATAGACGACTGGCCACGCAGATTGAAGGCCTGTATTCAAAATCACGGAGGTCATTTAGAATAAACTTTAGTGTCATAAGAATCTATGTTTTGTTAAGTTCATTTTGTTATATAAATGGTTACATAATGAATAAACTTGTTTCAATAATTTTATATTAAACATGTGACAGAATTTATGACCTGACTAGGTACTTACATAGAATATAAAATACATATATTATACTTTAAAAATATATATGGAAAGGAAATACAACGTATAATCTAAAGAAGCTGCTAAGTAATGTTTGTAGACCTCATTTTTTTAAAGTCATTCCATAATCAGACAGTTCGTACCGTAAACAAGTTATTAAAGAAGTTGTAATTATGAGCAGGAGTTTTTAACTGGAAGAAGAACTGGAACTGGAAAAGCAGCGGTGCGAGAAGAGTGATGGAGGGTGGTTAAGCGCGCTACAACCCCGACATGATGACCACGACCACTCTGCCAAGAGTGCTACGACAAGTAGTATATGAAAACATATCACGCACATCATCACAATTCTTTATTGTACACAAATATACATACCTATTTCTGCCGCAAAGCAGTTTCGGTTTGAAAGGTATGGTTGCCGGAGAAATTACAGGCACATAAGGCTTTACACCTGTATGCCTCAAGTTGATAGACGGAGGGCAGTGCATCGTAGGCCACATTTTTAACGTGCGTCACCTACGAAGCAGTTCTCTGTTATAGGCGATGTTCACTGACATCAGGTGGGCCATAAGCTTGTTCCATCTCATTAAAAAATACATTACAGTCAAAAATGCATACAAAAAGGACATGTACAAAGGCGAGCTCAACCCTAATAAGAGTTTTCTTGCAGAATACATTAAAAATTACAATAAATTTAATTATCCTGCGTTTATATTTAAGTTCTAGCGTGAGCCCTAATATGGCTTGCTAGGCCAAACTTAGTTTTAAAAATCCTATCACAGGTGTCACAATAGAGTTGGCCAGCTGCGTTATAAGTGTAAGTATAAAAGGGCTTAGGTCTTTCTTTACGTATCTGGCGCTTTATATCGAGTGTATGAAGTCGGTTTTCTTCGAAAGTTAAAATGTTAGCTTTTTAAATACAAATAGAATATAAATAATTTTTTTTCGACAAAAGGTTTACAAATATCACTTATATCTAAGGGTTCTTATTTAAATAACACCTGTTTCGCGAGAGACTATAAATAATATACTATAAATACAGCTGAAGCTATAAGCTTTAAGCTAAACCAAACGTTCTTTGGAATTGGCAATCGTTTACTCTGAAAGAAAAAGTATAGAGGCATTTGGCACGATCAAACGTAGATCCATTGCGATAGAAATCTGTAATGGCCAGGAATAGCTCGTTTAGTTTGTTGCTACTGGTTTTTTAGGGTTCCGTACCCAAAGGGTAAAACGGCACCCTATTACTGAGGCTCCGCGGTCTGTCTGTCTGTCTGGCCGTCTGTCACCGGGCTGTATCTCATGAACCATGATAGTTAGACAGTTGAAATTTTTACAGATGATATATTTCTGTTGCCGCTTTAACAACAAATTTAAATAACCGCAATAAAAAAACTAAAAAATGAATAAAATAAATATCTACGGGGGGCTCCCATACAACAAACGTGATTTTTTGGCTCGTTTTAGCTCGATATTGATAACGGCAACAACTTGACGCTTGAAATATTAACAGAGTTTTAAATTCACTTTAAAAATAAATACTTAAATTAAAATAAAACAAATATTAAAGAGGGTCTCCCATACAACAAACGTGATTATTTGCCGTTTTTATAGATAATGGGTACGGAACCCTTCGTGCGCGAGTCTGACTCGGACTTGGCGGTTTTATAGATTGACCAGCCTTGTTTTACATGACGTCATCTCCAGCAACTCTCAAATCAATGTTTCAATCGCGATCCGAATTAAATTTTAATATCAAGTCCTAAAATGCCAATTAAATGTAAAAATAGGTTCTCTTCGACCTATATTATGCGCACCGCCTAGGAGTGGAACGCCTTGCCAGAATCTGCGTTTCCTGATAACTATAACCTGGGTATCTGTAAGTCGCGAGTGAATAGGTTTCTTCTACGCAAGCGTGTACCAACGTAGACTGCATCATCGCTTACCATCAGGCGAGATCGTGGTCAAACGCAAGCCTATAATGTATAATAAATAGGAACCTGTTAAACTGACTAAGCGACATCGTCGCAAAGGCGCCGCCGATTTACGTTAAGAATTGTTTATTGAAAATGTATCGATGATTAATAATCAAGGTAGCGGTATTAAATCCACCTCTATGGCAACATGCTGTAGCAAATGCTGAGATGAGGACCCTTTCGGCACTACATTTAAAATTTTTAGTTAGATTATATTTTTTGTGTCATTTGTTTCTGTGCCCATTTGTGGTGTTGTTCTTTGTTCTTTCTTTCTCTAAAATCAGTTAATACGATTCCGGATGTGTGTTTTAAATAATTGTCGTACATAACAAAACAGGTTGTATAGTCGACACGTGCGAGGAAGATGATTGTTAAATGAAAAATTGCTTCTGTTTGGATACCATAAGGTAATACTTATTCTGCGACTACGATTCTTACGTTAAATAAATCAGTGTGTCTCTACTCTAGGCGTGTCATTTCACTTGTTTCGTCACATACCTAACAATGACTAACCTAAGTGATAAAACCGCCCATTGTACTGGCTTTGTGAATTTTTATATTTCTTTTATATTTTTATATTCATTCATATAATTACCATCTTATTTATTGTCCATACTAATAATATAAAAAAAAACTTTATTTTGGAACCAGAAAAGATGTCATGAACAATTTTAAACATAGGTGCTAGTTTATATATAGGCACTAATTATAATTTTTATGTATGCTTAATCATTTGAAGATTATACAAATCAGCATAAGTAATAATTATATACCTAACAATATTATGCAATAACTTTGACCTACACTAGGATTCCCTGTATTGTGGAGATCAAATACAAGAAAGGTTAATAAAGGTAGTGCAGTGTGAATTTAAATTTAAATTATGTTTCTATTTAAATGAATATCATGTGTTAATTTAAAGTAAAGTTAATTTTAATCTAGTTATGTTTATAGTATTAAATTTGGTTTTATATATCTATATCTATAATGTGTGTGTTGTCTATTATTACTCGTGTTTCGTCCTTGAGACTAATACCTGAAATAAAACTGTTAATATTTTGTAGTTACACGCAAGTGACACCACTCAAGCACTATTAGTTCAGAGATTAGGGTATAGTGTGACCATTAGTGCTGTGCACTCCCTGAGGTATGCGCGCGACGAGACGGGGGGGAGAATCGGCTGCTGCGCTCTGTCAGTTCGCCGTCAACGCTCGTGGCGGCACGTAGTGTTATTTGTATCGGACTGTCTACATATGTCAGACGCACATGAGATAGACAGTCCGATACAAATAACACTACCTGCCGCCACTAGCGTTGACGGCGAACTGACAGAGCGCAGCAGCCGATTCTCCCCCCCGTCTCGCCGCGCGCATACCTCAGGGAGTGCACATCACTAATGGTCACAGTATAGTAATTTTTTTTTCATTACTACCCGCTTTTCCGCGATCTTCATTCACGTTTTAGTGCGCTGCCACTCAACATCTTTATAAAATATTTATTTCAGATTATTGTAAATTTACCAAAATTAATTGTTTAAACATTATTGAACAATGCCTAAGCGTAAAAAGTCCGACAAAGTTAGTGATATCAGCTGGAAAATAAGGAAATTACGGCGTAAAAGTGAAAGTGATAGTTCTACGAGTGAATCTCCTCCACCTTATTTGGATGAAACGACAGGTATGTACACCAAGTACTTTAGATCAATCGTTTGCGTAGAATTGATCACAATACTAGGGGCGTTTGTTACGTACGAAACCCGCAGTACTTTTGCACAGGCAGCATAACTTGCCGTGCTTATATTAAGCGCCAGTGGTTTACGACTGGTTTTTTGATAATATTTAATAAAGGCATTGCTACTTTAATGTTCCTTCGAAGAACAAAGATCTTGTAACGTAGTTTTTAGAATTGACTTGTCATTCTGGGAAATGTTTTGGCGATTAACCCGTCAAGCATCACGCTATTACATTTTTGTATGGGTTTGCCGAACAATAATAGTCAGTCAGAGCAGCTTATGGGGCTGACTTGCCGGTACATTATCTCACAATATTTTGCCATTCAGAGCAGCTTATGGGGCTGACTTGACGGTACATTATCTCACAATATTTTGCCATTCAGAGCAGCTTATGGGGCTGACTTGACGGTACATTATCTCACAATATTTTGCCATTCAGAGCAGCTTATGGGGCTGACTTGACAGTACATTATCTCACAATATTTTGCCATTCAGAACAGCTTATGGGGCTGACTTTCCGGTATATTATATCACAATATTTTGCCATTCAGAGCAGCTTATGGGGCTGACTTGACGGTACATTATCTCACAATATTTTGCCATTCAGAGCAGCTTATGGGGCTGACTTGACGGTACATTATCTCACAATATTTTGCCATTCAGAGCAGCTTATGGGGCTGACTTGACGGTACATTATCTCACAATATTTTGCCATTCAGAACAGCTTATGAGGCTGACTTTCCGGTATATTATATCACAATATTTTGCCATTCAAAGCAGATTATGGGGCTGACTTGACGGTACATTATCTCACAATATTTTGCCATTCAGAGCAGCTTATGGGGCTGACTTGACGGTACATTATCTCACAATATTTTGCCATTCAGAGCAGCTTATGGGGCTGACTTTCCGGTATATTATATCACAATATTTTGTCATTCAGAGCAGCTTATGGGGCTGACTTGCCGGTACATTATCTCACAATATTTTGCCATTCAGAGCAGCTTATGGGGCTGACTTGCCGGTACATTATCTCACAATATTTTGCCATTCAGAGCAGCTTATGAGGCTGACTTGACGGTACATTATCTCACAATATTTTGCCATTCAGAGCAGCTTATGGGGCTGACTTAACGGTACATTATCTCACAATATTTTGCCATACAGAGCAGCTTATGGGGCTGACTTTCCGGTATATTATATCACAATATTTTGCCATTCAGAACCGCTTTTGGGACTGATTCGCCGGCACACATTTTTTATTATCATGGAGAATTTATACAATATTATGCCATTCAGAGCAGCTTATGGGGTGGTCTTGTCGGCATACCTACTTATTTACGGACGAGGACAATAGTAAATAATGATCATTATCATAAACTTGACCATTATCTAGCCATTCAGAGCAGTTTTTGGGACTGACTCGCAGGCATATTTATTTACAAAATACCCTGAATGTACCTACTGTAAAGTTATTACAGTTATGGACCTCATGGATAGCCCACCCAGATAGCTCTGGGTGGGCTATCCATGAGGTCCATGAATCTGACTTGCCGACAGAGACACTTCAGCCGAGATGCCAATCGTGTTACCTCAAAATTCTGAGGCCATAAAGGAAACCGATGATGTTCTATCTACCTGCAATTTAGATCCTGAAATTTTAGATATTCTGGGCATTGATTCAACGAACGCAAAAAGAGGTTTATGGCAGGGATATCTGCGCAGGACTTCATCCAGGCTCAAACATATTGCTACCACTGGACTCTCTAAAGCAGGGATGCACAGACCACGGCCCGCCGGACGAATACTGGTGGCCCGCCGACGGCAAAAATAATACTCATACATTCGAAAAACATTGAATTCTATTCCAGAATAAAACCAAATAAAATATGTTCGAAAAGTAGTTTGAATCTCGCGCGCGCACTCTTAAGTGCGCTTATCGGTGCGCCATGCATGCGTCGGTAACAGCGGTCGGTAATGTTCGTGCCGATCTCGGTTAAATTCGTTTTCTTGAGGAAGCGCCGCGGCCGGCGGCGCCGGCGCGGCGACGACGGCAGCGCGGTGGCGGCTTATCCACGGGTTATATTGTTAGAGCAAGCGAGATAGCAATAGTCCCGAATTCCCGATTGCTCGCGTAGGTAGATACACGAAGCTTCCAGAGTCGGTTTCGAGATTTCTCCAGACAGTTTTCGACTCTATACGCGCGGTATAAAAGCCACGATAACCGCAGCGACCGACAGTTCGGTTTTAATTTGAGTGAAGTGTCAATAGTTCTAGTGTAGATTTTAATTAACTCGACTAGCCGGTGTCATATATTTTGATCCACATTCAACGTAGATTTCCCGTCAAGTGCCGTGTATAATTATTAATTGTGTTGTGAAATCGTAAGTAAAACTCTGTTATTAATAAGTGTTTCCCTACATATTTCATCAATTATTTTTGGTAATTTAAAAAAGGATGGGTATTTTAAGTAGGTACTGTAATTGTTTTTAGGTGCTGTGTTAATCATAGCCAGGATTAGAACGCAACATGGACAAGCCAGGGCCTAGTAAAAAACGTAAGGTTAAAAATGAAAATCGGCAGTTTCAAGAAATTTGGACTGAGAAATACTTTTTTGTATGGTCGCATAACAAAGTCGTTTGTTTAATTTGCCAAAATTCTGTTGCGATTGCAAAGGAATATAATGTAAAAAGGCACTATGAAACGCAGCATCCTACTTTTACCAAGTTTACAGGCGAATTAAGAAAGCAAAAAATGTTGTCTTTAAAACGGGAGCTTACTGGTCAGCAAGCTATAAAACCCATTCAAGATTCAGAAACAGCCACAGAAGTTAGTTATGAAATTTCTCGGATGATAGCAAAGCGAAGTCGCCCCTTCAATGATGGGGATTTTGTAAAAGAATGTATAGAAATTGCCGCTAAGAAAATGTATCCAGAAGCAGCAAAAAAGTTTGAGAAAATTTAACTGAGTCGTATGACTATCCAAAGACGAATTATGTCTTTGTCAGGTAATATTGCGGAACAATTAAATGAAAAAACTAAGATCATTGAATTTTTTTCATTAGCACTCGACGAATCCACTGATATTAGTTCCACAGCTCAACTTCTCATATTCATACGAGGTGTTACTCAAGATTTTGAAGTCTTAGAAGAGTTATTAGGAATGTGTTCATTGAAAGGTCAAACCAGAGGAGTTGATATACTCAATGTACTTTTGGATGAGTGTTCAAAAACTGATTTGGACTTATCAAAATTATCGGGAGTTGCGACTGACGGTGCTCCTTCGATGATTGGTGTCAATTCTGGGCTAGTTACTTTGCTGAAAAAGCATCTACAAGAAAAAAACATAAACGCTGAAGATCTCATGCAGTTTCACTGCATTATACACCAAGAAGCCCTCTGTTCTAAAAAAATTAAATTTCAATATGTCATGAAAGTGGTAGTTTCTACTGTAAATTTCATAAAATCACGAGGACTCAATCACAGGCAATTCAAACAATTCCTTGATGACATCGAAAGCGAATATGGAGATTTACTGTATTATACAGAAGTAAGGTGGCTAAGTCGTGGATTGACACTGGAACGATTTCTAAATTTAATAGAAGAAATTGGAATATTTCTGGCGGAAAAGCAAAGGGATGTCCCAGAACTTAAAAATCCTGATTGGTTGTGTGATTTGGCTTTTTTAGTTGACATTACAAATCATTTGAATGTCTTGAACACACGGCTTCAACGCAAAAATCAACTGATATCCCAGCTCTACGCTCATGTATCATCCTTTCAATGCAAGCTGACACTTTTCAGATCGCAATTGAATTCTGGAAATTACAATCATTTTCCGAATTATAAGAAAATGGCTGAAAAATTCAACAAAACTGCGATTAATTTCAGTTATGTAGAAAAGCTAGATATTTTGATTCAATCTTTTCAAGACAGATTTTCGGAGTTTAAAAAAGTGAAACCTCTGTTGGACATATTTAGCAATCCTTTCACGATTTCAGTTGAAAATGCGCCACAGTCAATGCAGTTAGAAATTATCGACATTCAAAACGACCAAGATTTACGCAACAAATTCAACGAAGGAGACTTGTTGAACTTTTACCGCTGCATTGATAAAAATACGTACAAAGAGTTGCGCATAAACGCTCTGAAATGTGCCAGCTTATTTGGTTCTACCTATATATGTGAACAAACCTTTTCAATACTAAATAATAATAAAACAAAAAATCGAAACCGCCTTGCAAACGAAAGTTTGGAAGCAGTTTTACGTGTTGCTACAAGTAAATTTGAGCCAAATATAAAAAAGATTGTAAGCACTATGCAGTGCCACGCTTCAAATTAATAAATTCTTTTTCAATTTTAATACATTATTATCAATTCTTTATTGTCTTTAATTACCTATACTTCTGGCGGCCCCCCATCAGTTCATAATTTGCCCGAGTGGCCCCTAGTCTTAATAAGTCTGTGCATCCCTGCTCTAAAGTAACGCGAAAAGAGGTGAATGATAAATATTTACTTCCAGCCAACTGTGTGAAGTTTGTTTCGCCAGCTATGAAGAGCTAAAAGCAAAAAAAACACCAAGCGGCTAAAACAGCTTATGGACGTCTGTCGTATGCTATGCGATATTCAACACTCTGTGTCCGTTACCAGCCGTTACTTCGCCATATACTCTACGCTATAAAGAGGGATATAAATGAGCACATCTACAATACTAAAATTGATAAGTGCCTTTCAGAAACCTGTCAGAAAATATAAAAGCCGCTAAAGCTGTGACTACATCAAGTACAGAATTAAAACAAACCCCCAACCAAAACCTAAGCCGTTTAAGGGTATGCACCCTACGACTAATATAAACTTGAAGAGCCCGGCTCCAGCGCGCAAGCAAACCGATTCGCATCGGAGCCGCAAACCAGCTCACCCGAGAGCTTCGACGCCGGGCCCTCCGACATGATCCAATCGCAACACGACGCGCTACGACTCGTCGAGGTCGTCGCAGTATCAGTACAAGCAGACCCGCCATCGTTAAGCCCGGTAAAGTACGCCGGTCAGTTCTGTCTTTTATAACAGTGGCCACTCATTACCGATGACCAAACTATATTATCGTGGATCGACGGTTATCAACTGAAGTTCTCCAGACCAGTGGTTCAGCATACCCCTCCCAAATCACTAGAACCATCCCAAATTGAAAAGCGTCATTTTAGTGAGGCCATAAACAATTTAGATAAGTACTATAGGTGCTTTATCCAAATGCGTGCCCTGCAAGGGACAGTTTTTTATCAAGTATTTTTTATCAAGTATTTTTTAAGGCCCAAACCTAATGGGAAAATGAGATTCATTCTCTATCTAAAAAAAATTAATAAATTTATCGACACTGCACACTTCAAACTTGAAGATATACGAACTGCGATAAAACTAGTCTCAAGGGACAGTTAGATGGCAAATATGGACCTAAAAGATGCATATTTTTTTAATATTTACATTCTAATTCCAAAAGATATTATGTATATATGGGAAGACCAAATGTATGAATATAATGTCTTGGTATTTGGTTTGAACACGGCCTCTTAAGTTTTACAAAACTATAAGTTAAATTACTTAGAACGTTCGGACAACGATCTACTGTATATTTGGATGATTTTTTCCTACTCGGGTAAACATATTCAGAATGTCATAATAACGTTTCGATTACACGGAAACTGTTAACAAATCTAGGCTTTATAATTAACGAGAAAACGAGCAATCTTATTCCCTCTAAGCTCTGCAAATTCGTGGGATACTGTATGGACTCTAGCAAGTATGTAATAACGCTATATACTAAAATATCACATAAAAAGGTTTTGTTAAATTTTATGCTACTAAAGCGATGTAAAGTCCGAAAATTTACCCAACTTCTTGGTCTTTTGATCTTTACATGTCCAGCAATTGAGTATGGTAGATATGCTGTACACATAATAATTCGAGCGGTGTAAATATCTAAATTTAATCAATGATCATGACTACGGTAAAATCATGAACATACTGTATACATTACTTTCATACATGAAATGGTGGTTGCAGGCAATTGACACATCGGTACTGAAAATAAGAATCGATGAATTCCGTGCTGAAATCTTTACTGACGCCTCAACTACGGAATGGGGCGCGGCCTGTGGGGAGGACACAGCTAGTGGAGTATGGTCATGGGATGAAAAACATATCAACGAATTAGAGTTGCTGGTCGCATTTTTTGGTTTAAAAATATTCGCAGAGGAATTATATAGTTATCAAATTTTACTTCGCCTAGATAATTCTACAGCCATAGCCATATATTAACCGCATGGGTGAAATACAATTTCCACACGTTACTAAAATTTCTAAGGATATTGACAGTGGTGTGAATCCCGCGACATATTCTTGTATGCTTTGTATACAAAATCTTCTGATAATAAAATTGCCGACGCGGAATCAAGATGAGAATATCCAGATATTGAATGGGAATTTTCTGAAAATGCAATAAAAATTATTACTTGTAAATGTGGTTTTCCTAAAATTTACCTTTTTTCGATAGCCGCATAAATACCAAATGTAAAACATACATCTCATGGTATCGTGATCCAGATGCTTATGCGGTTAACGCATTTAATGTGCATTGGTCATGCACCTATTTTTATGCTTTTGGGATTAAAAATTATATCGGATAAGGCTAAATGAATATTTCCTAAGTGGCCCACACAACCGTGGTACCCTATATTTCTATGACTGTTAGTCTCTGATATACCTGAATTGAAGCCTGTCTGTCTGCCTGACTGCCTGACTGAAGCCTGACTGTGTAGTACTATCTCGTTCTAGCAACCGGAATATTCAAGCGAACCCCTGGTTGTTGTAGTCTTATGCGGACAGCGTTACTGTGACGCAGCATTCCACTATCTAAAATGGGCATAATGGTAGCCTCATTATCAGAAAACTCAATAAAACAGTATCGTACTGTTTTATTCAGTTGCGCTTAAGAAATGGTTCATTTTCTGTGCTGGAAATCACTCAAATCTTTTTGAAGCATCAATACCTACTGTCTTGTATTTCCTTACGGAAGCGTTCAATAAGGGCTGTCAATGCGGATGTCTAAATTCTTACCGGTCAGCCTTAGCTCTTATCCTAGGACCATAATGTAAAGATGATAGAATTTCACGATTCTTTAAAGGAGTGAATCGATGACGACCTCCTCGGCCGAAATATAATACTACTTGGGATACTTCGATCGTTTTTAGCCCACGAAATTCTGTCATTGCAAGTTCTTGCAAAGAAATGTACAACGCTCTTAGCTTTATCAACGGCTCATCCAGTTCAAACGTTTTCAGTAATCAAGGTTGCCAATATTGAAATTCTATCTTCTCAAGTTAACCTCAAACTTCCTGTCATAATTATGACTTCTAGCCCCGGTTCTTATCAGCCAGTTTTAACGTTACCATTTTTTATAGAAAAACCAGAAGTTTGCCCGTCTAAAACTCTTATTTCTTATTTAGAGAAAACCGGTACGTAGTTGTGATAACTTGTTTGTCAGTTTTAAGAAACCATACAATGCCGTATCATCACAAACTTTGAGCAGGTCGATCAAATTAGTGCTGAATGACAGCGGCATTGATGTCTCAATGTCTCCGGCGCATAGCACGCGCCATGCCGCCACATCTAAATCGCACAAGAGTGGTGCCTCTGTAGATTTAATACGAAAGACAGCAGGTTGGAGTGGGAACGCAATACATTCGAAAAATTCTACAATACGGGCTGAGTTTGAATTCGTATGTTATCCTGGAAGGGGGTAAAACTACTCCCGAAGCTCAACAACGTTTGTTCTACGACTTTTCGAAATTCGTACTTTTTCATTGAAGAAATCGCATGTAAAGTTCACGTCTTATTTTTACTCAAGCGCTTGCGGGACACCCCTAATCACAGCTGATTTGGTTGAACTTTTAACTTGACCTAATGATAATGTTGATCAGAAATGACACGAAAATAATGCCAAAAAATGCCTATTCCAGTCGTGCATCTGTGAGGCAATGACATGATCAGCCTTCTAATGTTCCCACTGCTGGTAAATGCCCTAGCAGTGGGTCTTTTCGCGAGAGTGATACCACGCGGACGCAATGGTACATTTATTTCGTATTTTAAGTACTTGGACTTTATGTTTTCCTTCGCCGTTTCGAGCACGAGTAATAGACATACATACATTTTTAGATAAAAAAACGAGTGTGCTTTAGACCACACGACTGAAGTAAAACTTCTTTTTCAAAATATTAATTTATAAAATTCTTCTATTACCTACCATACCAACCATTTCTTAAATACTTTAATTTGAGAAACTAGTCGTTCATGCTTTAAAAATTTTAGATAAGTACCTACTATTCTTCAACCGGATCAAATGATTAGCATCGACTAGGGACTCGATCGAGTTTTACCTACCTACGTAGCTATGAAACCCAGTTTGTACGTGAAGTTTAAAAACCAGTTTATTTTTTATTTTAAACTGATCTGTACCTACCTATTTACTCTTTGAGTTCAAAAAATCCTTTGGTTCTGGTGACTATTGTCATTGGCTCGCGGAAATTGTCAAAACGATACCGAGTACCAACTTAGTTTTGATTGGTCGGCTACCAATCCGTCTACCAATTACAAAGACGCGGCGTTTCTTTTTGAAACGCTTTTTAGATAGACATAATACAAATGGGTTCTGTACAATTTTTTTAACGTAAATGATAAAATTTTAATGTAAAATATTTGTTACCTAACCTTTTGATTATAGGGAAGAGGGAGGAGGTGTTTTTTTTACATTTCTATTTGTATGGGATTTTAAACAGAGAACGGGTTATTAATTAAAATATTTCAGGAGTAACTACATAAATCCGATGTTCGAGTTAATTTTAATGCCAATAGCTTAGGTATGCTTTAGGTTATCATTCTATGGTAAGGTTACCATTCGTTTTGTCACAACATAACGTAACACATCCAACAGTTACATACATAGGTTATGACATGACTGACCCTAAGATTCCTTGTGTCGTAGGTATCCATTTCTCCGGCAGCGGGAATCGAACCAGCAACCGTTATGTTGTGTGTAGCAGACAAGTTAATGAGACAGACAAGTTGAGAGTTGGTACCTACCTAGGTACTTACAAATTTTCTTTAAGCGATCGTGATGAAAATTGGTTAGTAGGTAGATTCCAACTATCTAGGTGGGTACAATGTGTTTGTGTCCGTCTCTCTACACGGCTAACTTCACGTTTAACTCGTTACGCCGACAGTAGTACTGTACCTACCTAAATTATGTTTTCCGCTAAGTTTTATGTTACGGATGATCACGGTCCCATGGAAATTTAATTAAAATCGGTTCAGTAGTTTGGTTTTTAATCGAAATAACTAAAAAACATATGTTTGGAGTCGGGTTTTTTAAATATCCCCTTGTTTTTATACCTGGCGGTAAGTGGTGACCGTAACCTATGGAATGAGCGCTTGTAACACCAAATATATTATTCATGTTTCACAGGTTTTTATTTCTTTGCCAAAACGGGACCCTAAAAACGTTCGGCTTTTGTCAAAGGCGGTAGGTATTTTAAATTAAAATTATGAAATCTATTTTTATTAATGCTTTTGTTCAAAGGCGGTATTTTAGGTTAAAATTGTGAAATCTTTTTTTAGTAATTATTAGCATTCGTTGCTGTCGGACGTGCATTCGCAGTAATTTTTTCGTGCTGTACGTATTCGGACGAGTGATTCTTGTGAGGTGTTGTGTGTGTTAGTTAGTTCACGATGTTAAGAGTATACTCAAACGCGGAATATTATGACATGATTATGTGTGTTGGCCCTTCAAGGAACAACGAGCTGATGGCAGCACGGAATCTGTACCAAGATCGGTATCCCCAGAAACCCGTACCATCTTATAATTGTTTTCGGAGTCTAGTGAAAAGATTCCACTCCACCGGTTCGTTCTATAGGGCTGCTGGGCACGCAGGGAGGTCGGAAGAAGTGTCGACGCAAAAAGAGGAGGTGTTGTTACTGATGGACGAGGATCCTAGGCGTAGCACTCGACGCGTTGCCGCTGCTGTTGGACTGTCGCAGAGGAAGGTGTGGAGTGTGCTACATTACGACCACCAGCATCCGTACCACTACAGTAAAGTGCAGGAATGGATGAATTGGATGGTGCCAACTACCTGGAGTTGCTGAGGGGTCCGTTGGAAGATCACCTCGAGGATTTTTCACTGGCAGCGTACTGGGATGTGATCTTCCAGCAGGATGGCGCACCGGCACATTACTCACGCGCCGTGCGTGAGTATCTGGACGACCGCTTTCGGATGTGGATAGGCCGCAGCGGTACTGTGGCCTGGCCTTCGCGTTCTCCAGATCTAACCCCACTGGATTTCTTCCTTTGGGGCTATTTGAAGGGAGTAGTGTACGCAGAGGACTGTGATACGCCTGAACAGATGCACGAGCGCATAACATCTGCATGCGCCAGAATCACTCCTGAGATGCTGAAGAAAGCGACAGGCGCCGTGCTTCACCGTGCAGATGTATGCGTGCTACGACAGGGCAGGCACTTTGAGCAACATCTAGGCGGTCTGTAAACGTACGAAAACATACCTACCTACCAACAAGTAGTAACGTGAATGGTAGTTAATGACGTGACTTTACAAAATTTAGTTAACATAAAGTACCTAGTCAGGTTACTACTACCTACGTGAATGTTGTGTGCAAAATCTACCTCGATAGTAGGTAATGTGACGTAAAATAAAGTGTTGATAGAAATGTGATATTTTGTGTAGTACCTACTTATCGAAACAAAAGGCTGCTTACCCTGGAAAAACCAGAAAAAATTATAGGTATGTATCTAGCTTCTAACTTTATTACTAAGTACGTAACAAACTGTAGCTCCGCCTTACTGATCATATGATTTGAGGGTTGTCACGCATTGATAATTAACTTTTTGTATGAAATTTTGTAATCACTTATTTCTAAAGTAGATTCTTACAACTTGTCGACAACCATGGTCCCAATCACCTTCTTTCGGGATCACATACGAATTCAAACTCATCCTGTATAATTATAACAACCAATGACGATAGTGCAGGATTAACATAGTCGTGGTCAAGTCACAAGAAGTTATAATTTAATTTTTATAATCATAGATATAAGTAAGACGTAGGTATTTTATTAATGTACTTACATACTGTACTTAAAAATACCTATTTTTAAATAACAAAATCAATTTTTCAAATCAAAATATTATATTAAATTAATTAAATATTGAATGTACTTACATAAATCTATATTGTGACAAAAAATATATAAAAACATTATGTTTAACAGTTTTAATTAGTGGTCCACCTAGGTCCTGGACGCAGCCCAGGGGGGGTCATGACCCCCATGACCCTCCCCCTGGATCCGTCCTTGGTTGTATGGGTAGAAATACCCAGCAGAAGGTGAAGTCAGACTGGATGGATATTTTCAATAATTATTGTTGCTGTATGTTTTATTTTAATTTAACGGTTCAAAAGCCTTAACGGTGCCTTAAGACGAAAGTCTTCAATCAGTGTGTGTTACCAGTGATGACATATGGAACCGAGACGTGGTCCTTCACTATTGGCCTTATGAATAAGCTCAGAGTCGCTCAACGAGATATAGAGAGGGCTATGCTCGGGGTTTCTTTACGGGATCGAATCAGGAAGAGATACGTAGGAGAACTCAAGTCACCGACATAGCCCGACGGATTAGCACGTTGAAGTGGCAATGGGCAGGCCATGTAGCGCGCAGAACAGATGTCCGATGGGGCCGGAAAATTCTCGAATGGAGGCCACGGACCGGCAAGCGCAGCGTAGGACCTCCACCTACAAGATGGGCAGACGACTTGGTAAGAACCGCAGATCGGCGTTGGATGCAGGCCGCTTCCATCCGCAGTTCCTGGAGATCAATGAGGGAGGCCTTTGTCCAGCAGTGGACGTCCTACGGCTGATATGATGATGATGATGATGAACGGTTCAAATAAATATATTGCTTTGATGGACGAAATTAATATAACATTTCAACACACTAATATCATAAATGCGAAAGTTTGGATGTTTGTTTGTTACTCTTTCACGCCGGAACGGCTGAACCGATTGCGATGAAATTTGGTATGTACGTAGATCATAACCTGGATTAATACATAGGCAGCTTTTTATTGGCAAACCACGCGTGCGAAGCCGCGGATTGGTCAGCTAGTATATATATATATGATTTTGAAAAAATAATATGTGTTAAGGATAAATAAACAGACTAGTCCAAGAGTGGCATTCTTGACATGACATTAAGAGATACTTGTAATAAAATCATATATATATATATATATATATATAGATATACATATAGATATACCACATATGATACTTTTTATTCCATAAATCAGGTCCTATGGGATAAAAATGGGGTATCAAGTCAGGTTGAAACAGAGTGTTTAGATTTATTTATAGGTTACCTACACATCTAGTAGTGTAACGTATACGAAGTCGAGGGCAACAGCTAGTCATAAACAAAATAATGCTATGAGTAAATATGTACTATGAGAACCTGAGAGCTGACATAATACATATATACTTTTTTTGATAATACACATATACTTTTTATATATAAAACCAAGTCGGGTTAGTTACACTATTTATATAACTCATGAACGGCTGAACCGATTTTGATGATCTTTAATATGTTAGATTTGTCTCCGCCCCGAATAGCAGAATAACTATTAAAATATCCGAAAAATTCACAAAATTCATTTTCTTATACATCATCACCATCATCCACAGCCTGACTTCACCCATTGTTGGGTATATGCCTCCCCAAGTTTGTGCCATCCACCACGATCCTGCGCTAGTCTCACCCACTGACGGCGCGCGACCATTACGATGTCATCCACCCATCTCGCTGCTGGTAGTCCTACCCTTCTATACCCGCTCCTCGGCCACCATTCAGTCACTGTCCTGCTCTATCTGTCATCACCACGTCTAGCCAAGTCCCGCCCAAGACCATTTGAGCTCCGTAACTCGAACCCCAACGTCATGAACCTTCGTTCGTCTACGGATCTCGACGTTTGGAACTCGATCTAACAGTCTGATGCCGAGTATGGTACGCTCCATGGCTCTCTTTGCAACTCTTAGCCTGTACACAGCCTCCTGCGTGAGTGTCCATGTTCTTATACATAGATGCAGCTAATGATGGCTGATTGACGATTCTACCGGGGCGACGTACATTGGCAGTCCGCGTCATGTGCATGTCAAGGCGGTACGAAGTTCGGCGGGTCAGCTAGTAATATATTAAGAAGCAACCAGAGCCATCACCTATTATTTTTACACTTACCTAAAACTTTACAAATGACTGTCTTTGTGGCGCTTCATGGACTAGAAGGAGCTTTGAGTAGGACCTGTAATGTGCCATGTTACAGGTAGTTAGGTTTACCCATCCCGATTATAAAGCTGTCCAGCACAAAACTGCTTGTGAATACCAGTAAATGAGTTCTACCGAGTTGGACGTTCTTGTGATTGTAGACGTTTTAAATTGGAATGTTAAAGAAATTCCTTAAAGATCAAGAACACTGTAACCAATCCTTATATCATCGGCTAGCCATTTTATTTATATATTCAGAACAGAATCAACAGCACTTGATTTTAATGACAATAATAAGAATAAAAGAAAGTTTAATAAAAGTTATATTGGTTAAAACATGAACAAAGAGAATGGTAAAAAGTTTTAGATATAAAGTATTAGATCGCAGCCAAAATTTATTTTGTTTAACGAAACAGAGATCTCTGGATTTTTAAAGTAATGTGAGGTGTCATTTGAAAGGGCTTTGAAAGCACTTTAAAAAAGTATGCCCTCATAATTACTCTTTGAGGTAAACCAAAATGTAGAAAAAGGAATTCGTATGCAGCGCCAGCCCTGGCCTTTGATCAAGATCTTTCAGCGCTCTTTAGTCGACGCTTTCACTTCACGTTAATTCTACTGCGGTTTTATGTTAAATAAATAATAATCCCACTGCTGGGCATATACCTCTCTTCGTTGCCGCCATTCGCCTCTGTCCTGCGCTGTTCTAACCCACATAATACCTGCGATTTTATAATGTCGTCGACTCATCTTGCCGGTGGACGACATGCGTTCCTGGTTCCATCTCGGGGCCACCACTCAGTCAGCCCTGCTCCACCTGTCATCACAACGCCTGGCCGCATGTCCTGCCTAACTCCATTTGAGTCCCAAGAGGCCTATGCCCAGTAGTGGGATGAGAAAGGCTGACGATGATGATGATGAAATATTAATCAGCTGTACACAAAAGAGCCGTCACTTATGTAATTTTACAAGAAACGCTGTTTACGGACTAGGTTCAGGCTTTTCTAGCCGCTCCAAACAGTCAGATTTAGTTTTTAAAAAAGACTAGACTAGATTTATCAAAAGGCAATCTACGGATTTTACAGCGTCACCCAACGGATTTTAAAAAATCTGATCTGGCAACACAAAACTGCTACGGCGCCTCTCAAAAGGGCCATCACAATTTCATTTTGCGCTGGAAATTATTTTTCGCATTTGGCTTTTTGGCGCCCCTTGCCATCTGGCGTCTAGAGCGACCGCTCCTCTCGCTCTATCCCAGGGTCGGCCGGCGCTGTTCCTATGTTTCTTTCTATGGACTAAATTGGCCCTTGGCCTTTAGTATGAGTTATCGAATTACGCAAACCTTAATAGTTTTCGTGAGCGTTTTCTTTTCCTTCCATACATTTACTTGCAGCGAACCCTAAGCAAGCTCACGGAAACGATTGATTGATTGAAAACACTTTCTTGCACTAATACTAATATATATAAAACTAGTACAAAGGCGAAGTTAATATTAAAGAGCATTCTCTTCCAGATAACCTTTGTGTATTGTAGATAAAAATGTGTAGGTAGTGCACAGAAAAGGAAACTAATGTTAATTTGCACAGGACTAATAAAAATAGCATAATATATTTACATACTACATAAATAAAGAAACTTAAATACATTATATATATAGGGTGTTTAATAATATGCGCACAAAAATGAAAGAGGTAATTTTGATGAGCATAATCAATAAATATGCGAAAATATGTTTACCATAGAAATGTGAAATTTATTTTGGCATGTAAATACAAACACTTTCTAAACTTATGTTGTGATATTGCATAATGCGTGCCATCTAACCACGGATACTGTATTTGTGACGTTTCTAGATATCTCTTGTTGTCCCTTTCTAACCCAAAACCCGCAGGCATTCCCGAAAGAGATATCAAATCGGCCTTTATTTTTGGATGTCGATTGCAAGATTAGGCAGTAAGTTTTGTATCGAATTAATCAACTAAACTTAGTCGAATTTTTTTACATTTGATAATGTAACTAGTAGTTTTTTTTCAGAAGTCTTTTTTTATGTTTAGAGAAACCGTCACATGAATAGCGTCAGTATATTATCAAACATTCTGTATTGTGTCTGCCTAATGTTTCCATTTATTTATGTTCCTTTGTACCTATTCATTTGTTACCAATAAATATGATTGAATATTATATAATACACTAAACTATCCCAATATAAACCTCCGTGGCGCATTGTGCGAATAGCCAGCTGAGACGCAGGAGGTAGCAGGTACGATTCCCGCTGCGGAACAAATGTTTGCATGATCTACAGATATTTGTTCCGGGTCTATATATTTTTATTTTTATTATAAGTATGTATTTACAAAAAAAATGTATATAAGTATTCTATTAGTTATCTGGTTCCCATAGTACAGGCTCTGCTTAGTTTGGGGGTGGATAGCGCTGTGTAAATTGTCCAGTAATATTGATTATTAATTTATTATCAAATTAAAATACATACTTAACAATAGAAGAAGTGATAAGGAAAGATTAAGCTGCTCATTTTTGGTCAGTTTGACCGAGAATGTGCCTACAGATTCTCAATCTGATGTTTGCTTAATTTAACAACTCATATTAAAGGATTAAGTTTTAACTTAAACGAGGTGAAATTTAGAGTTCCTTCGACAGACTCCAGCAAGATACGGGTAGGTATTGAAAGGTACTCACAATGCGTTCGGTGGCTGGTCCGCTTAATTTTAAGTAACACTCCACTTTTTATTGCACACTTTATAGTTTAAATAGATCACAGCAATAATTGGATTGTTTTGGATATCAATTTTCAGTTCACTATGAAAGCTTTCACATTAATTTTTGGATTTTGTCGTCACGCACAGCTCTTTTCAAAGTAAGGCAGCCATCTTGTTTTATTCTACAACAGTAGGTCACCGTTCATTCCCGTGTTGTCGTGGCGCCAAATTTGAATTTGCAAGTTGTCGAAAGGTATTGTGAAGGAAGGATAGGATTTAGCCGAAGTCTGAACAGCTTAGTCTCGTGAAAAAGGTTATAGGAGAAATTGTCAAATTAGATAAGGTAGGGCTACAAAGATTCTTCTCTTAGTGTATAAAAAGATTCTAGTTGAAAGGAGTTGGTGACGCAATTCCCGCGGCACTTGTAATATCCCTTTCATTTGCATTCCTACGGACAGGTTGGAATAATAGTTTTACATATAATTTCAAGAACGCTTTAATGATATCGTACTTTTAATAGTAGTAGTCGTTTTTTTATGTGAAACATCTATTGACGCGTATTAGGAGTAAGCCCGACGCGTATGCCGTCACACCGTGACGGCATGCGGCCAATAGCCTTTATGGCTATTGCCTATGGCAAGGTCTCTTTGTTATATACGACACGTATTTATATTGCATATGATAAGATAATATACAGAGTGTTTTTTTTTAACTTGGACAGTACGGCAGCACCCATAACCAGAGGATATACAGGTGCAGTTTCTTTTAAAACATCAGCTCGTTTTCGAAGAAAAACATTTCGGCATTAAAATGTTTTTGGTCAAGTGTGAATCCTTAAAATGAATCAAGCTGCTAAATTTTTTTTGATGCCGATCGATGCAATCCTTTGTAAGGATCATTTTATTGTACAGGATGAAAAAAATCTGAACAGCGGAAGTTAGTCAAATTTGATAAAAAGTATTCTCATACAACAGGACAAACAAAATTCCTTCTACAAACATTTTATTAGATTCTAATTGCACATTAAAGAAGTATTAATATTGTAGCGATTAAGAAGTTTAAGAACTCCATGCTCTCATGAGCAATTCAAAAACATGTCGTATTTCAGAACAATTTTGAATTTCGAACATGGTTCTTGCACCTGTCGGACTTTTATATCAGTCATTGCATCATCTTATTTGTCCTATCATGGCATTGTCAAATACGCAAAAAGTAGACTTAATTGAAGCATACTTCCTCAATCGCGGTCTGGGTAGCGTTCCAGATACCACTTCAACGCATTAGTTGGGCTTCGTCGGTTAATCCCTAACATATGAAATATATGTACTGTAGGTGATCTAGCGATTTTTGTTCAGTGTTTTTTTTATAGATTATAAGTATGTATATATGACGACCTCCGTGGTGCAGTGGGCGAATAGCCGGCTGAGACGCAGGAGGTAGCGGGTTCGATTCCCGCTGCGGAACAAATGTTTGAATGATCTGCAGATATTTGTTCCGGGGTCTGGTTGTTTCTCTATGTATTATAAGTATGTATTTACAAAAAAAAGTATATAAGTATTCTATCAGTAATCTGGTTCCTATAGTACAAGCATAGCTTAGTCTGGAGCTAGATAGCGCTGCGTGATATGTCCAGCGGTATTTATTTATTTAACTCTGTGTTATTATATAGGTATTTTTACGTAAGAAGGTACTAGATACAAGATATTTTTTTGCATAAACAAATGTACAATAAGGTTTTTAAAAAAACGAGTGTGCTTTAGACCGAAGTAAAACTTCTTTTTCAAAATATTAATTTATAAAATTGTTCAATTACAAAATTGTCCACACGTCTGTAGGTCGATCAGTCTATGTTCATTCTGGACAAACGCAACTCGCACTCGCACATTAACGTTTAAAATATGCGATACGTAACTCTCTCTCTTTCTATCTTCACTAACTTGTATATCAATCTCAACTTCCGTTCGCACTTTTCGTAACGCATTCACCAGCTTACTTCAAGTCAAGTGTGCGTAAAGAAGTTTTACTTCAACTAGGTAATGGCGCTTTATACTTGTTTACTCGTTACGAGCATCGCGGATTACTGATTACTGGGTTCTTTCGCATCGATAGTACGATTATAATCTATTACCTATTTTTAGTAATAGCATTAAGAATTCAGTAATAAATAACCCGTTCGAATTGGATGCGAATAGTTTGCAGTCCTCGGCCCGAGTTCAAGAATGCGGACGATTAATCGGAATCAGCCGAGTGCAAGTAATGGAGACCTCTTAATTGATGAACTTTAGTCAAACAAAGAACTATTGACTGCGAATTCTGTTGTTATGTGGTAAAAAACTTCTTTACTAGCTGACTCGCAAGGGTTTTTATCAAAATGAAATAACGCTATATTTCATTAAAACTCAGGAATAATCAAATATCAAATCAAATAACTTTCTTTGGAACAAAAACATGGTACAACAATAATACTGGAATACGATAGATAGTATTAGCAGAAGTTATAAACTGTGTCGCGAACACTGACGCCCACTCAGAGTTTAATATTTCCAATTTTTATTAAATTATAGGTACAAGTAGGCATGCGTGATTATGTGAGCGTATGTGTGTAATAATTATGTAGCTTTCTATATGTGAAAGAGTTTTCAGAATCGGCTAAGTGATTACCCCTTCATCCAAATAAACAAACTATTTAAACTTTACCTCTTGATAATATTAAATACGGCTTTGCGCATGGTTTCTCAAAAAAAAAGTAGCATTTTGATCCAGGTTATAATGAGTAACAAATAAACAAACATCGACACTTTCGCATTAATATATTAGTGTGATGATACTAGTATATGTATATAGTACTTAGGGATAAAATGTGTGACTGGTTTCTCTTTTTTTATTTTGAACATACTGTTACGCCGAGGCTGTTACAGAATAAGTAATAGTAAAGTAAGTGTCATAGAATAGGTAATACTTGGTGTGAAATATGATACATGATACGTTTTTACTTACAGTTGTACAGAATAAGAAATAGTGGTCAGTCGAAGTACCTACACTTTTCTAGTTACCTGTGGAACCATCTAGAACAGGACTTCCCAACAGGTGGGGCGCGCCCGGGGGGGGGGGGGGGGTAGAGAGATCCTAAGGGGGGCATGTTCAGAAATTTAAATCTACCTGAATAATGAGAATAATGAAATCTCTTAATCAGTATTAATGTTCAAGATTTAACACTACACATATTTAGTTACGCCAACTAGTTCCAACCGTCGAGCCAGCTACCACTTTTTGTTCAATCACTCATTGTACTAAACAGGGCGCATACAGTAAGTAGCACCAAAGATGTTTAATTTTCGTGAGATAAAAATGTCTTGGAAATAAATTGTGTGTTTTTAATGAAGCAATGGAAAAAACCGGGACACGAAAATATTTTTTACAATCCGGGGGGCACCAGGCAAAAAAGGTTGGGAAACCCTGATCTAGAACGTTCGCCAGTTATGTACCTACTGTGCGCGGTATAAATAGTGCGTAGAGACGTCCGCAGAGTCAGTCCAAATACTGGACTTTCTAAACCCTCCGTCGTCCGAGACACGTTCTCGGAGACCCGGATGACGAAATCACTTCCGCTAATGCGGGTGAGTCATCCACATTAGACAGAGCAAACACTCCACAAATACACCGACCTCGCCGGCGAGGTCGACGAGTCCCATTAGTCGCCGCCTACACGAGGTACAAGCACGTACCCGGGCGTTTCTCTCCTATCCCCGTCCCGGCAACAGCCCAAGCCGAGGTTCGTACCTAAGTGGTGCCCTTGCGCTAGTGGCCTCATCAAAAATAAAATTATATGGCTGAGCGCCTTCTGCGCTCGCCAAAAGCTCGGTTAAGCTGCACCGGCCTCAGAGGCCAACAGCGAAATAAGTCCATTCGAAAAAAAAAGACGCAGAGTCAGTGTGGCTTTGGCGATACGTGCGAACATTTCGGTGACTTTTAGTGGCTAATTGTGCGATAGTGTTGGGAATTAGTATGTTGTGTTTACTTGTGCTTAAGTTCGTTTATTTATCATTTCAGCATTGAATAAAAGCGATATTTTGGTTAGATTGATTTTCATTATTTTATCCCGAACCCTCAGCTCGTAACAATACTTATACTTACTTACTTACTCCATTGGCGCAGGGATCCAAAGTGAGTCTTGGCCTCCGATATGAGAACTCTCCTCTTTCCTCTGTCCATTGCCATCTCTTGCCAGTTGTCAGCCACAAGATCATCTATTTCCGCGTTTTTACGAAACCTCAGGCATCTTCTCTTCTATTTGACCCAAGATTTTCCTATGAACTTTTCTCTCTGCTATTAAAAGCTGATTCTCCTCCTTTAGGGTTAGCGTCCAGGATTCAGAACCATTTATGTGGATGGGCCGTATTACGGTTTTGTAAATTCAGACCTTGGTTTTTCTGCTGAGAAGCCTGGTTACCAGTACCTTAGTAGTGCAGCACTGCACCGTAAGAAATTCTGGATGCGAATTTGAATTTCTTCTTCACGGGTGTTTGTGTCTGTGATAGTGCATCCACGGTACTAGAATTTGGCCACTCCCTTGTACACACGGCTACACATCAAGCTATACATTTCTAGTATAAGCTGACCTATTCCGTGGAATTTTTTCTACGTAGAATTAATTCTACGAAAAGCCTACACAATGCGAGGTCAGCTTATACTGGAAGTGTATAGTGCTTGATGTGTAGCCGTGTGTACGTAGTATCTCCAACAACGTGTAGATCTTGGCGCGGGATAAGAGTGTTTTTAAATCGTTTCATATGAAGATACTCCGTCTTGTCGTAGTTAATTTTGAGTCCATATCTTTCCGCTACTTTTTCTAAAACCCTTGTGGCCTCTGCGACTTCTTCGCGACTTTCCCCAAGCAGAGCTAAATCATCAGCGTACCCGAGCTCAATAATAAGCTTACCTCAGCGTAACCGTATGCCTTCCATTTAGTGTCAGACCTCCAGTCACCACTGCGAGCACTTTTCTGAGTACGTATTCCAGAACCAACATACTTATGTAATCATTTTATTATTAAAACTTCTTTACGCTCGCTTGACTTGGGGAGTAAGCTGCTGGATACGTTACGAAAAGTGCGAACGGAAGTTGAGAGGAAGATATAAGTTAGTGAAGATAGAAAGAGAGAGAGAGTTACGTTTCATATATTACTGTAGGGGCAAGAGAGAGAGGTGCGAGCACATATTTTCTGTCTCTCTTTTTTTCATAGCCAGTTGATTTGTCGCTATCTCAAATTAGCCTAAATTATACAAACTGAAATAACAAAACACTCCTTCATGCTGTAGAATAAGAGTTCATTTTGCTATAGATAGAAAAAAGTATTTACGACGTTTCGTATTTTGAATCTACCAGCTTCGATTTACGAAAAAGTTCAGCTATTCCACAACAGATGGCAGGCAGCAGCAGAAGTTTTACTTCAGTCGTGTGGTCTAAAGCACATTCTTTTTTTATTATTGTTGTATAAGTGGCATTTTAAATTAAATTATATAGGAATCTTATAATGTTTGAATACCGCAAATGATTGGCACTACGTACACAAATTAAAATGTTAACATCTTCACATCTAGTTTTCTGAATAAATCATTTCATTTTACTAAATCATCACTTATAGGTAGTGTTTATATGAGTGTAGATTGTACCTACTTCCGTTTTTCTACGGATCTCTTAGAGCAACATTAATCATAGCCCAACCTTTATAATACCGAATTTGAGCCTAAAGTACGCATTTGTTGCTGAAAAGTTGGCCCATATTCATATAGTATATTCATAACCCTATTTAGTTACCGAAATAAACAATTTTAATTCAAAATTTATATTTTATTTTTATTCAAAAATCTCAAAACAATTTAACGCCTATTCACATTTATATCGAAACTTTGGCTGAAACCCAAAATTAATATAATTCCATCCCTTCGTAGAGTTACAATAAAACATTTCTGTACAATGTCGACAGTTCCTCGGCCCCAGTTCCTTATTGCATCGTAAATCCTGAGAGTAAACATGGCCGGATCTATAAAACTAATAGTCTGCGCTGTGCAGTTGAAAGGAAAGTCAGGTTTAAATAGCTGTACTTCACGAGTTGTGCTTACCCGACTACTGAAGGATGGTTGTGTTTATTGTGAGTCTTTTATTTAGATATAAGGATGTTTTGAAAACTGAGCATTCCTAATCAAGACATAAACGCTGCTAGCGTTCACGTAGTTATTTTGCGTACCGATACAGTTATCGCGCTGATGACAGTTGAGTGCCGTCAAGAATTCGGAACGCTCATGAACGCGCTGCAAGTCAGTGTTCCTATATTTTCATAACAGCATTAAAACCAATAAACCACAGAGCACTATTACTCACAAGAAACCAACCAACCAGCCGTCACGTCACTTTTGACAGGAAAGCTCACAGTGATCTCGGTTTGGAGCATGGACGCTGTTAGCGCAAAATGGCGGATGTAATGACGTCATCTATGACGAATCACAGGACATCGTTGTCGCGCTCACGGCGACTCGAAACGCTTGTTAGCGTGATGACAGATGATATCGATTTTAGCGTGATTCGGAATGCAGCCAAGGTTGTCATTATTGTAAAAGTGATACATCATTTTGTTGGATTTCAAGTATCTGGGCCACTGGGCCACTGAGGCTCTAAAAGTTTTTTTAAATGTTATTTGTGGGGAAACAGGCTTAATGCCCACCTGATGGTAAGCGGTCATTGTCACCAATTGACACCGGCAACACCCGGGGTATTGTCGATGCGTTCCCTGCCCTTTAGAAACCTCTCTGATTTCACTATTTAAAACATCTAGTATGTTTTATCTTGGAGTTACAGCTGTGACTTTCCAGAGCTCTGAGTATTGCTGTACTGTCGGAGAGGATTCGTATATTGTAGTCTTCGATCTGCCTCCTGTTTATTGCGATAGCTGCTTCGGTAATGGCCATACATTCATATTGGAAGATGGAACTGTATGTACTTAGTGTCAATGATATGTTTATGTTGATCCAGTGAATGAATTCCCGTGCCCGTTCCCTGTTTGGTTTTTGAGCCATCGGTGTAAACGCGGACTTCACTGATTCCTGATTGATCTCTCTGTTCCTCGTAGACTTGTATGTTATAGTGTTTTTGAAATATCTGTTGTCGTGGGATCTTGTCGCACGGGGCGGCAAGTAGTGGTTCGTAGGCTATCGCTCGCTCTAAGATAGATGCGTGCTGACTCCTTGTGTTTCCCCACAGTCCCAGGGGTTTAAGTCTTATAGCGGCCATCATCGCTTCTTATTGTATATAAAGATCTAAAGGAGCCCCTATAATACCCCTGTTTTTGCGTCGGGATTTAAAAAGAGTAAGTCGGTCTACCACTACGCTAAACTATGCCAAAGGTTAGCCACATTTACAAAATAAAACCACAAATGAGCAAAAAACTTTTGGTCTAGATTTGTAAAACACCGGCCTATATCATACTATTAAGGGACTGTACTGCTTAAAGGTTCAATAAAAGAAAGAAAAAATATTTATTGGAAAAAGTTTTTTCTCTCTACTGTGTTTGAAGACCCGCTTATTCGACATGACATGGACATGCCGAGACATGGACGCTCACGCAGGAGGCTGTGTACAAGTTAAGAGTTGCACAGAAATCCATGGAGCGTACCATGCTCGGCATCAAACTCTTAGATCGAGTTCCAAACGTCGAGATCTGTACACGATCGAAGGTTCATGACGTTGGGAATCGAGTTATGGAACTCAAATCTGAAACGACAACGACTTGCCAACATACTTACATACATATAGGTTCAATATCCTTTGTATTTCTATTTTTATATATCTGTCTTTATCTTTTCTTTAGTTTATATAATTTTATTTTTAATAAAATTGGACTATCCGGTACTGAATGTAGCAGCCGGCGGAAGATCAGCGCGCTGCGTACTCGTATTTACTAGTGCGTAGCGCATAATGCTGAGCCGGATCTTAGTTTGCGGACGCTCATAACCTGGACGTACTAACTGCCTATGTATATTTTAGGTATTCTATTTTTGTTTGTTATATAGCTACTCCTACTGTCGTACTATTTTTGTCACTGTGTATGTCTTTGTTTTGTTATGTCTGCAAATAAATGTATTTTCTTTCTTTTCTTTCTTTCTTTCAAATGGTCTTGGGTGGGACACTTGGCTAGACGTGGTGGGTGATGGAGCAGAGCTGTGACTGAATGGTGGCCGAGGAGCGGGTATAGAAGTGTAGGACGACCTGAAGCGAGATGGGTGGACGACATCTTAAAGGTCGCGCGCCGTCAGTGGGTGAGACTAGCGCAGGATCGTGGTGGATGGCACAAACTTGGGGAGGCCTATACCCAATAATAGGTATGGCTATGGATGATGATGATGATGATGACACAGGTTTTTTACAGACAACACTACGCACTAAATAACACAATATAAAACACACAACACAATAAATACAAAGTTACAGTGGATCCACACGCGGGAAAGCGCAACGTAGGACGGTCCCCCGCTAGATGGAAAAACGACCTGTTAAAGGTTGACGGGAGCCGTTGGGTGCAGGCTACGCAAAATCGGTCAGCAGTGGATGTCCCGTAACTGATATGATGATGATAACATACTGTAAATCCAGTCCTTTCCAAGATTGTCTGGAAATGATTGCTGATTTTGACGACCTCCGTGTTGCAGTGGGCGAACAGCCGGCTGAAACGCAGGTTTTTTTTATACAACTTATATGGCCAACGAGCATGCAGTCCACCAGATGTTAAGTGGCTACTGCAGCCCATGGATATCCACATAGAATTCAAAACAAGGTATTATGTTGTCTGGATCTCTATGTGGATACGTTGCCATACTATAGGACTTAGCTGTTATGCCTATGTGTCTGTAACTACAGGAACATACCATAACAGTATATACAGCACAAATACTGCTATTTGGCGGCAGATAAAGATGGCGGTGGTGCCCACTTCCTCGAGCCCGTTCAAAAAAGCTCTACCACCAGCAGGTGGTAGTAGGTTCGATTCCTGCCGCGGAACAAATGTTTGCATGATCTACAGATATTTGTTCCGGGTCTGATTATGTTTCTATATATTATAAGTATGTATTTACAAAAAAAAGTATATAAGTATTCTATCAGTTATTTGGTTCCCATAGTACAAGCTCTGCTTAGTTTGGGGCGCTTAATTTCACACAGCGCCGTGTGAAATGTCCAGCAATATTTATATTTATTTATTTATAGGGATAAGCTCGCTGATTGTTCTTCACAATATACTAAGTATTTATTTTGTTTTGTTAATATGTTTGTTTTTATATGTTGTACAATATAGTGTTTTTTATTCTATTCCAAGGCCAGCTTGCATGAAGAAGCCTAAACGTATTTAGTAGCTAAATATGATTTGGGTATCAAATCGTAAAAAAACGTCAAAGTTAAACATGTTTAGCCGCTAAACACGTTTAGGGATTGTCGTGCAAGCCGGGCTAAAATTGCAAGTTACTCCGTAACCTAAATTGCTTATTAGTATAGCATTACATTTCTCGCAAATCTTGCCAAACAATACTCCATAATATAAAACACATTTCGTGTTAGTCGCGCCCATTCCTAACATCTATTTCCGTTATATATTTAACGCTCTTGCGAAAACTACGATTCATCATTTTGTCTACGCGAGATATTTTTGGGACCCTAAATAACATTTCGATTTCCTCAACAACCTTCGTAGAATAAAAAATATTACGAATAATGGCTTCTTAGTTTTTATTTATTGAATTTTTGAAACAGACTTATCTTTATTTATTTATTATCTGAAAGAGATCGCTTTGAGCTATAAGACCGTCCATTGTAATTTATTTTTGTGTATTTCTTTGCCATTGTAATTCTGTTTGTTTTGCAATTGAGAGTATTCACCCATTCGCACACACCGTTTTGGTTCTACGTTCTTGATGAGTACAGCTAAGGTATGGAACACTTTGCCGTCGTCTGTTTTTCTGTAAAATAATCGTAGCCCTACAGGTATAGTAGGTGAGCGTCTTCAAAACCTCTGTATTCGGTTCATATTTGGCTTGCGCAAGTATGACCATATTTCTGATTTTCGCACAAAGCTCAAGTGGCTCCCCATCCGCCTTCGCCGGAATGCACACATACTGTCCCTTTTGTATAACATCCTTTTTAACCCTTCTTCTCCCTTCTATCTTAAGGAGCGTTTTGAGTTTCTCCACAAGGCTAATGATCGCAATTTGCGTTCAGATTCCCTCCAACTTAAAACTCCTGTCCATACGACAGAGTTTTATAGTCGATCCTTCACTGTAACAGCCGTACGATTGTAGAACGCTTTGCCCCTTTCTATAAGAACATCCAAGTCTATTAGTAATTTTACAACAAAAGTGCACTCCCATGGCATTATCTGTCCCTGTGTTGAAGTTGTAGCTGCTTGTTAATTCATCATAACCATTTTTAGAGTTGCTTATTTAAATTAAATTTGTGTTATTACTGGTAATTTAGGTTTATAGTATGTTGATATGTTTTTAAATTTATATAGATGCACCGCCGTCATGTGTTACATTTTGATCCTGTCCATACAAAGGTTGTCTGGAAGAGATCGCTTTTAGCGATAAGACCGCCCATTGTACTAAATCTATTTGTAAGAATTACGTTCTGTATTTTACTTTGGTGTACAATAAAGAGTTATCTTATCTTATATACTAATAATAGGTCCTTTTATAATCCGATAGTGAGAATGTGTCGTCTTTACAATGATCTGTTAGTAAATAATGGTGTTATTATTAATATTGGCAATTATTTAAGTTTAAAAAAGATATCGAGGCTACTCTTTAAGTAAGAGAGTAAAGAGAGTGCTTGGGCCTTCATTCTCCAAACATATTTTATTGATCATTATTATAAATACGGGATTTATCACGTACCGTCTTATCGGTGTTTCGACCGACAATGCTTCGGTTCAATTCGTGAACCTTCATCAGGGTGAGCGCGATCCGCTCCGGATAACGTCTCGCCTCGCACAGTGTCTGTGCGAGGCGAGACGTTATTCGGAGCTCACCCTGATGAAGTTTCACGAATTGAACCGAAGCATTGTCGGTCGAAACACCGATAAGACGGTACGTGATAAATCCCGTATTTATAATATTGATTGAAATCAATATTTTATAGTACAATTAAGTAAAATATTTTATTTATTATTATTTTTTATTTATCACATTATTGGAGGCTATTTTTTTTTTTATTTTTATTGTTACTTATTTTATTGTTACTTGGGCCGAAAGGTTCTCGAGTGGAGGCCACGGACCGGCAAGCGCAGCGTAGGACGTCCACCCACAAGATGGGCAGACGACTTGGTAAGAACCGCAGGTCGGCGTTGGATGCAGGCCGCTTCCAACCGCAGTTCCTGGAGATCAATGAGGGAGGCCTTTGTCCAGCAGTGGACGTCCTACGGCTGATATGATGATGATGATGATGATTGTTACTTTGTTTTGCCTGTGTAAGTAAATATTTCCCATCAGCTGGTCTACACAGAACTTCCCTTTAGTTATCACGCTGTGTACACATGTTTTGTGATACAATCTAGGTCTAAGAGTAGATCACTATATTTTGTATCTGATTGGTTGTATTCTGTTTTGTGTGCCTTAAGAATAAAATAAAACAAAAATAAAGAATACGATCCGGGTCTCTTTAAGGTAAGAGTGAATAGGTTTTTTTTATCTTCATGCTTCATCTTAGACCACATCATCGCTTACCATCAGGTGATATTGTGGTCAAACGAAGACCTATCCAGTTACAAAAAATATATATCTATCCGCGGTCTTCTGTAAGAGAATGCTTTCTAGCATTAATATCACCTTTGTATTATTTTATATCATCATCATCATCATCATCAGACGTCCACTGCTGAACATAGGCCTCCCCCTTAGATCGCCACAACGAGCGATTGGTAGCCGTTTGCGCCCAACGGCTCCCCGCGATTCTTACTAGATCGTCGGTCCACCTTGTGGGGGGCCGGCCTACGCTGCGTCTTCCAGTCCGTGGGCACCACTCGAGAACCTTTCTTCCCCAACCTTTATTTTATATGTAATAAGGTTTTTCAATGTTGTAATTTATTTATTTTACGGAAACTATAACTGAAGGCCATTAGGGGGTTAACACGGCCACTGCGCCGGCGCAGTCTCAAATAAAAAAATCAAAACTAACCACTGTTTTTGACATTTAGGCCGGCTTACGCAACGATGCCTAAACGTACTTTAGCGGCTATATATGATTTAAGGAGTTGTTAAATCATACAACAACGTCCAATTTAAACATGTTTATTCATTAATTACGTTTAGGGATTGTTGTGCAAGTCGGAATTAATGTAGGTCAGCGCTATGTATCGAGCTTATTTTTTATAGTAAAGGAACATCTCTCATTCCCTACAAAACATCCTCTACAACCTAGAGGTCTTCAAGTCGCGAGTGAATAAGTTTCTTCTAGGCAAGCGTGTACCATCGTAGACTGCATTATCGCTTACCATCAGGCGAGATCGTGGTCAAACGGTGGCCCATAATTTATAAAAAAAATAGAGAAGTTAATCATTGAAAAAATTCATGTTTCGATCTAACTCCGATACCTGACAATGCAAAAATTGATGAAACTGAGAGGTGATGTCTCGATAGAACATCAAATTGATTCACAATATGAGATTTGGGATTTGAGTCAATGTTTTACTTTCGTTTTATTCTCTACAATCAACATCAACACAACAAAGCAATCAACATAACTACAACAATCTCGTAGCGCTGTTGCAGCCACGTCGCAGAATTTATGTTAATATTGTTACGAGCTAAAATAAAATCAGATCGGAGATCGGGATAAAATAATTAAAATGAATCTAACCAAAATAACACTTTTATTCCACACTAAAACAATAAATACACGATCTTAATCACAACACTATCGCACAATAAACCACTAAAAGTCACCGAAATGTTCGCACGTATCGCCAAATCCAGACTCACTCTGCGGACGTCTCTACGCACTATTTATACCGAGCATTATTTCCAGAACCATCCACTAGTATCTAGAAAAGTATAGGTATTTTGATTGTCTACTATTTCATATTCTGTGCAACGGTAGGCAAAAACGTGGTATGTAGGTCATTCCATACCAAGTATTACATATTCTGTGACACAGTAGGTATAACTTCGAGAAACACCGACTATTACTTATTCTGTAACAGCCTCGGCGTAACAATATTCTTAGCAAGTGTTTAATATTTTTTGACACTACATTACGAATATTGTACATAGATCTGTTTTGGGAATATTGTATTATTTTAATGGCCAGCAGCGGCTCCATAATTGTTTTTTTATATTATTTATTTAAACCAACGTTACATTCAATTAATACATTACATATTAGAGCTAATTGCACAATCAATTACAGGTTAAAACTGCATGCAAATAAAATAAACCTAAGATTAACTATACTATAACAGAACTAAGACATAAACTGTGCACGTGCAATGTACATTTTTACATAAATAATTTAATTATACATTGTGATCTAATTTTAATTGTGTAAGTTCTCATCGAAGTAATGACGGAACTTATTTAAATTAGGAAAAAAATATCTATGTCCTTGTAGTTATTCAAGGCTTTGCAATGCCTGGGCATGGGGGAGTTGCTACCAGGACTGTAGTACGGAGCGGAGGGACAAGTGGTGCAATCGGTTGGCGAGGCGTTCAGCATAGAGTTTGTGAATTCAAAACTTTATACAGAAATTTAAGATCTAGCTGCGTTCTACGTTTTTACAGAGACGATATTTTAAAATGCTTTAGCCTCTCTGCATAGGATACCTTTTTTTTGCAATTTTTGCAGCATAGGCGAGATGCCACAGAACGTTTTTTAATACGCTTGATCCTCAGTATATGAGTTGCGTAGTGGGGTCTCCACACAACAGGACAGTATTCCAGTATGCTTTGGACCAAAGTGTTGTATAATAGTATTTTCAACACAATTGCTCGTAAAGTGCGCCATACTACATTGTTATTAGGGTCACAAACCGAACTATAACACACGCGTGCGTAATAATATAACACTAGTGCATAATAGAATTATCCCTACAAAGTTAAGTTAGTATCTAACTGCAAATTATATGCGAGTAAACAGAGCATTTTCAATTTAACCGGGTAATACAGTTTTTGTAACAACAAAGAGGTTTTATGCCGCTGAAAATCCTATTACATTTTTTGGAATAAATAAATGTATCCCTAATTAAGGCGAAAAAACATTTATTATTATCAAATTACTTATAATTCACAATAAATTATTGTAAAATATTTGCATTTTATCACTAAAATTATAATTTTCAAGTAGGCTGTATGGCTTTATGTAATCAATCACCTTACGACGACGATAAGACGGTACGTGATGAATCCCGTATTTATAATAATGATTGAAATCAATCACGAAAGTTTTCTAAGTAAAACATTCACCTTATATTTGGCGCGTGCAAAAAAAAAAATTGCACGCCATTTCCCATTTTTTTGTTTGTATCGCATTTGTTGCTTTGTGGTAAATACGAGTAATTGTAAAAATGTCAAGTTTTAGCACAGAAGATTAACAATTGATAGAATTAACACCGCCAGAAATACTAAATGCAGCACAAAAGGCAAATGAAAGCCTAGTACCTGCAAAATCTAGAGAAAAGTACTTAGCTGCTTACGCTAGTTTAATACAATGGAAAACCAACAAAAAAGCCAGTCATTTTCTGAAAATGTGTTTTGGCGTATTTCTCTGAACTCGCCAATACATACATACAGCTCCCTGTGGTGCATCTATTCCATGTTAGGAAGCATGGTTAAGCTCAAACATTGTGTTGATATCAAAACGTACTGTAACCCACAACCATGTACATCCCGCAGCTTGAGTTATTTGATGCCATCTCCTTCCAGTAATTTGTATGATTTACCTTTGTCGCCGACATTTACACAAGAAGTAAATGAAGATACTAAAGAAGTGGCAAGTACCAATGTAAGACAAACTGTGAAATCGGCATCAAAAATAATCCAATATCGTTTTGAAAATTGTACATACACCAATTGTTTTAATAATTAAACGATTTATGCAATACATATTTGTGTTTTCCTCGCAAGTGTGTTGAAAAAGTGCGTATGAAACTCGTGAGCAACTAGCTCACTAGAAACTCGGCTGATTTACGCCCTCGCCTACGGCTCGGGCTGCAAATCACAGCCTCGTGTGTAATGAGCAACTTAGCTCACTTGTATCATAATATACTATTTGGTTTCTTATAAAAAGTTTACTGTTTGTTATGACGAACCCTAACATTTTAGATGCTCTTTTAATAACGTCTTTAATAAGGGGGATATATGTCAATTTAAAAACTAAAGTTACCCCTAGGTCTTTTTTACTATCCTATTCTTGTAATGGTTTACCACCTATGCTATAGTTGGATTTAAAGACATTGTGCCTTCGTAAATAATGTAGTAAAAAAGCATTTGTCTGTGTTAAGGGGACACCGGAGGGACAATCGCCCATACAACACGTACTACCAAGATCATTTCTAATTGGAGCATATTTCTACCTTAATAAGGTATTATTTTAATTTGAATAGTATTTATTTAGGTTCCCAGCTATATATTAGATCAAAATACTTACCTAAAATGAAATAGAAGCGTATCGCATTCTGCATGTTTTTACGTCATAAAAGACCTGTTTTCAACCTAATTGTTTCGTATTAAAAACAACATCATCTTACGTATCCTAGTCATGGGAACATAGATTATATCGTCTAGTTACAGAATAACAACACAATGAGAAAAATACAACAAGTTTTCAGTCATCATTTGTGGTATTACGGAACACGGTCCAAATCTAATCAAATTTAGAATAGTTCTACTGCTATCACTGTCGCTCTGCGTGGCTAAACTTCGTCACTAAACAAGGATAGCGATATTCAGGCCGAAGTTTTTGACGCGGCCGAATTGAAGTTGTGCTCAGGGTTCGCCGGCGCGTTAAGGTTCGTTCATTTTTTGGCGCGACACCATTCGTATAGCCTATCCAGGTCAGTTTGTAACAGGGATATATCAGTAGAGCGATTTTACGAGAAATTTTAAGGTCGTCTGCAAATAAAAACGGCAAAGAAGAGTGAAAGCAATTAGGGATGTCATTTATAAAATAAATATATAATTTATATAATATATTAAATAAAATGGGTCCTAGGTGTGATCCTTGAGGCACTCCAGAGCCTAATTAATCTAATAGAGTAATAAATCTGTTACTTGTGATTTTAACGATTCTGTAGAACTATTGTAGCAATGCTGTAGCACTGCTGTCGCAATGCCATAGCACTGCTGTGGCAATGCCGTGGCACTGATGTAGCAATGCCGTAGCACTCCTGTGGCAATGCCGTAGCACTGCTGTGGCTATGCCGTAGCACTGCTGTGGCAATGCCGTGGCAATACCGTGGCACTGATGTAGCAATGCCGTAGCACGACTGTAGTAATGTCTATTTATTTATTTATTCATTATTCATTACAGAATCAACAGCACTTGTTAAAAATGTAAACAATCTCTTATAACTAATGCTTAATGCCAATAACAGATTTTAATTTTATAGACTTAACTTTTAAGAAATTAGTCACCTAGAGAAAATGATTACAAACATAATATATTAATTAAGGTAGTAGCACTGTTGTAGATATTTTTGTTGCCCTTTTCGTGTATTAGTTTTGTGGGTGAGTAGCCGCAAGACATTACTGGTTCAAATTCGGGTACACTGAAAATACTTACAAGATAAGCAAATATTTGTCCCAGGTTTGGGGGTTATGGTACCATGGTCCTCGTAGTTCCTGATACATTCCATCTTCCAGGGGTCAAGACTATGTGTCTATTGGGTATTTATTTAGCAATGAATACAGTTAATTAAGCCACTGTATCAATATCAGACATAGAATGGCCGTCCTGCACGATTGGGGAGTTAATGACTTGCTCCGACGCTGCCATGAGACATCAACACGAAAGAAGAAGAATTTAATGAAAGAAAAAAATGTTCGTTCTAAGTATGTAATCAAATGTAATCAAGAATCTTATTATACCTATCACGTAACCCTGAATAATACCACTAATAAGCAATATGAAAGCCCTTCAAAGGCGTTATTAGATCTGTAATTGATTTTCTTAGAGAGATATTTTCGGCAAATTACATTTTCTTATATAAATCCTTTATTAGCCACACCTGACACAGACTTAATTATAGTACCAAGTACTTAGATTTACTGGATCTCAGGTTAAGAAGATTTTTGTGATCGGAATATTAAAAGATCTTAGGTGAGATCAATAGGTAATTTAACCACGTTTTGAATGAGCACGGGCTTGGAAATATTTGTTTATCTGCCTTGTATTTGTAGTTAAGAGAGTTGGATGTTGCGAGCTATGAATGTTTTTCGACTAGAATTAAGATCTCAATCTATGAATTTTAATTCCCGCCGCGGAACAAATGTTTCCATGATCTACAGAGTTAGAGTTTAGGTGTTTTTCTATAAAATACTAGCTGGCCAATTCGCACGAGTAGTTTTTCAATAAAAATATTACCCTTGCGCAGTTGGGTAAAATGTAGCTTCTGTTACTCAGGGATAATGTCATTCTAATGATGAAATCATTTGAAATCGGACCCGTAGTTTTTGAGTTTATTTGTTACAAACATACAAAAATACATATCTTTACTCTTTATAATATTAGTATAGTACAGATAAGTATGAGCATACAAAAAAATGTTTATATGTATTCGTGGGTCAGTTCCAGTACATAATTATTGATTAAAACGGGTATTTATCACGTATTTACCTTTTTAATTTGTTATCCCGACGTTTCGGCTGTGTTGCAACAGTCATGGGACCATGACTGTTGCAACACAAAAAAAAATAAACAACAAATAAAAAAGGTAAATACGCGATAAATACCCGTTTTAATCAATAATTATGTACAATGATCGCAAAAGTTTGAAAAATAATAGTTCCAATACATTTATGTTAACAATGTTGTTACAGGTAGTAGGTAGATAGTTTTACATATGAACCCTGGCAGGGTATAGCAACAAGAAGACAGACCATGTTTTTGTATATAAATAGGAAAGTAGACATACTGTTTTTACATTATACAATTTATTCAATATTTTTTGACTTAGCCACATGTTTAATTTTAGGTTATCGTTAGTAAGTTAATAAATAAATATTGTTGGACATTTCACACAGTGTTATCTAGCCCCAAACTAAGCAAAGTTTGCACTATGGTAACCAGATAAATGATAGGACACTTATATATGTTTTGTTTTGTACCTATCACACTAATATTATAAATGCGAAAGTTTGGATGTCTGTTTATTAATTTATTTGTTTGTTTGTTACTCAATCACGTCGTAACGGCTAAACCAATTTCGATTAAATTTAGCATGTACGTGGATTATAGTCTGGATTAACACATAGGGTACTTTTTATCCCATAAATCAGGTCTCATAGGATAAAAATGGTGTGTCAATTCAAGTTGCAACAGCGAGTTACGCTTTATTTCTAGGTTACCTACATATGAAGTACGAAGTCCCGGGCAGCAGCTAGTAATATATAAAGAAACAATCAGACCCGGAACAAACAAACAAAAAACAACAACCTGATCCCACCATCTCCTTTCTATCAACGGACAACCAGACGCTCTGCGGTGCGTCACCGCTATATGGTAGAAATACCTCCCATTCGCACAAAGCGGTTCTCTTCGACCTTTATTATGCGCACCGCCAAAGAGTGGAACGCCTTGCCAGAGTCTGTGTTTACTGATAGCTACAACCTGGGTATCTTTAAGTCGCGAGTAAATAGGTTTCTTCTAGGCAAGCGTGTAACATCATAGACTGCATCATCGCCATCAGGCGAGATCGTGGTCAAACGCAATAATATATAAAAAAAAAATCTGTAGATCATGCAAATATTTGTTCCGCGTCATACAAATGTAAATACATATGTAGTAGGTTTAAAAGGAACACTCAATCAAATTGGAACTAGGAATACTACCTCCCCACATTCGTCTACATTGTGGCTATTGTGACGTAATTGCCAATTACTGGTAAAATAACGAGTAGTTCATTTCCCATGTGTGTTGTGTAGCTGTATGGACTACGTCAGCGAAATATGTGTAAGGTCCATTCAAGGTCGTAATTTACGGACTAATGAATGGTATTATGTTGTTAATTTACTAACTGTGTTTAACTTCTTGGGTCTGACCACAAAAAAACATAAACTCACTTTAGCGCGCGTTTCATAAATTCCTACACAAAAATAGGTAAAAATAAAATAAAATGGTATTCGTTGGTAAATGCGTCACTTACACTCCTTTATTTGAGCCCAAAAAAGGATTTTAGGGAATAAAAAATTTCAAATGTAGCCCGGTGATAATTCAGAACAAAACTGAAAGGGATTTTTCTATGGGATTTTAGTACGAACTCAAAACCAGGCTATAATATTATTTTGAAATCCGTGTGATGCTGGGCCGGGCCAAGTTGTGCCTAAGTACTTAACTAGTATCAAAACCGTAATGCTATTTTATAAGTAGAGGTTATAGACATATTCCTTTACTCGAGAATATAACAAGCTAACATGATTCTCTTACTGGTGGTAGAGCTTTTGTGAACGAGCTCGAGGAAGTGGGCACCACCGCCTTACCTTTATCTGCCGTCAAATAACAGTACTTGTGCTGCTGTGTTCCGGTTAGATGATAATGGTATGTTCCTGTAATTACTGGCACACATGCATAACAGCTAAGTCCTATAGTATGGCAACGTATCCACGTAGAGATCAAGACAACATAATACGTTGTGTTGAATTCTATGTGGATATCCATGGGCTGCAGTAGCCACTTAACATCTGGCGGAGTGCATGCTCATTTGCCATATAAGTAGTATAAAAAAATAAAAAATCTAAATGAGCTATGATTATAAGGATAAAGAAGAAGCGCCGTGGAAAAAATTCGGGGACATATACCTATACTATTGTACAAAACTTTATATATGTATTTTAGTTATCATTTTCAACTTTTATAAGAAACACGCAAATGACTGGCCACCAGGCTAGCATAAGCACCATACAAACGTTTTTTTTCTAAGGAATAATAGAAAATTTCATTTAAGCGTAGACATTTATAACATTTGTACGGCCGTGTTACTCTCTACGCTAGAATGTAATTTTTGTCTATTTTGTCATAGAGAAAAACATTTTTATGGCGGTCATGCTACTAGGGTGATAAATAGTAACGACCGTCTATAAATAAATAAATAAAATAAATAAATATTGCTGGACATTTCACACGGTGGTATCTAGCCCCAAATTAAGCAGAGCTTGCACTATGAGAACCAGATAACTGATAGAATACTTATATACATTTGTTGTAAATATATACTTATAATATATAGAGCCGACACAGACCCGAAGCCAAACTATAAGGGTTCCTAGTCGGACTACGGAACTGTAAAATACAGAGCACTTACAAGATTACTCTCGCGTCCGTCTGTTTGTTTCCCACAGGGGTTTCTATAACCTGTTGATCCGTTGATGTATTGGATATAGGGTAAAACAGGTTATGTGAGGCCGTCAAACTTGACGGCTTACTGAAACCCACCCCGGTCGGTGGCCTCGATGCATGTCAAAGGGCTCTAGGATCTCCAAAGGGAACGCAACCCTCTCGCATATCGCCCTATTCTTCTTAGTATTATACTTCGTTTTTTTATACGACCTGGTTATGGAACAAACATATGATCCTCCTGATGTTAAGTGGTAACCATCGCCTATTAGACATTTTGAAAATTTTGAAAAAAAAATAACAAAGAGTAGATGCACTGCCATGCGTCTATCAACTTAAAGCATAGGTGTAAAGCCTGTGCCTGTAATTTCACCGTCAATCAGGTGAAGTAGTGGTCAAGCGCTTGACTACCATTAATAAAATAAAAAAAAACATTTTGAAGATCTGCTTATTTTAAGCGTGTCGAGCTACGCACAACTTAGACCATATTTAGATGTTACGTGGCCATTTGAATCGCACGGTCTATGGCACCTTTTAAGTCTTCCTACGGGGATTTGGGCACAAGGGGCATACCAGTAACAGTGACATGAACTCTATCTAGTTCGATTTATTCTCAAAATCTCCACCGCTACGTCCCCACCAGTGTGTATAGGCCTTGTAACTGGACGATTGACGTATCGACAATACCCCGGGTGTTGCCGGTGTCAATAGGCGACGGTGACCGTTTACCATCAGGTGGGCCGTAAGCCTGTTTCCCCACAAATAACATAGAAACAAACTACAAATATACATACTTTAACACGGGCAATTTGTTTTCAAATAATTTAATAAGAAAAATTATCTAGTATTTTTTAAACTTTCGCGACCACTGTACATAGTTACTGATTACAACGTGTATTTATCGTGACTTTGTTGCAACAGCCGTGGTCGCGTGCAGACTGATAACAAATAAAAAAGGTACATACGCGATAAATACCCGTTTTAATAAGTAAACTCCATCTAGTTCTAGTGGTAACCTTTCTTGTGGGGACATGGAGATTCAAAGTTTACATCTGGTGAAAAGGGCCATCATTTGTCATGTGTACTGTGCATTTAAAACTTTTGCAGCTTTTAAGGGGAGCTGGAGGGTCCAAATCTATTCCTATTTTCAAATGCGAGGTATACAACCATTTCCTTTCTTTGTCTCTGAACTGCTAGTTAGTGTTTATGTTATTTATCCTCATGTAGTGTAGTTTGTTTATATATTATTTGTAAGCTTTTAAGTTTATGTTTGTTAATTACTAGCTGACCAATCCGCAGCTTTGCACGCGTAGTTTTTTAATAAAAACATTACCCCCCTTCTCCGAGGTTGGGTAAAAAGTAGCCTGTGTCACCCGGAGATGTGTAGCTTCCCAACAGTGAAATATTTTTTTAAATCGGTCCAGTAGTTTCGGAGCCTATTCAATAGAAACAAACAAACAAATCTTTACTCTTTATAATATTAAAAAGTTTTTTGTAGATATTGATATGTTCTTTAATATTCTAGAACATACTTTTGTTCTATCATCAATAGTTTCCGCAGCGCATGCGACGAAAGACGTTTTATGGCACATTTTTACACCTTCGGTTACGTTACTTAAGTTTTAGTAAGGTTCCCTAATCTTTTCTAGCATTAAATATAGCTTATATCACTCAGGGTGAATGTAGCTTTCCAATAGTGCAAGAATCTTTGAAATCGGCACAGTAGTTTTTGAGTTTATTCATTACAAACATACAAACAAAAATACAAATCTTTCCTCTTTATAATATTAGTACTTACAGAAGTATAGAAACAGACAAGAGAAATAAGAGTATAGATAACCAATAGGTATATTGTATTTTATAGGTTACGTTTATGTATGTTAAAGGTACTCGTAGGTACACCGTCGTCTTTTGATCTTCGTTTATCCTGTCCATCTCAAGGTTGTCTGGAAGAGATCTCTTTTAGCGATAATACCGCCCATTGTAACGTTATTTATATACTAGCTTCAACCAGCGGCTTCCCTCGCGTAGTTTGTCAACAAAAAGTATCCTATGTGTCCACAACAAATTTCATCGAAATCGGTTCAGCGTTCATCTGCTTTCGTGGCAATGGTAAGCTAAACTCTTTTAGAGTAGTATTTTGCCACTTCTATAGCGTTGGGTGTGGCTTTGTTGAGGTCATCCCTTGTGCAGGTGGTAGGGCTCAAGAGACAGGAGAACAGATGAGACGTAGACTGAATGGGTGCTCCGCAGTCGCGAAGTTACGACGTGAAAGAGTAACAAACATCCACACATACATCGATACAAACTTTTGCGGTTATAATATTAGTAGGATTTCCTTTGTTTCTGTATTTTTAATTGGTGTGCAATAAAGAGTATCGATCAATCACTCGAGGGATTTGGTGACCGGGAAAGGGTGTCATTCTCCTGTTTACCTATATTTATTTCATTTTATTATATTTTATTTATAAATAAAAATAAATAGATACATTGTATTTCTAAGCAATACATAATACAATCGAGCGATTCGGCCATAATGACTATATCATATAGTCATTATGGCCGAATCGCTCGAGGAACTCGGTACCATGCTCAACGACCTCAGTAGGGTCTCCCAACAGGTGGGTCTTAAAATGAACATGGATAAGACGAAAATCATGTCAAATATCCATGTTGCACCCGTACCGGTAGTTGTTGGGGGCGATACTCACGAAGTTGTCGTCGAATATGTATACCTAGGACAAACTGTCCAATTAGGTAAGTCCAACTTCGACAAAGAGGTCGAACGAAGAATCCAACTCGGCTGGGCAGCGTTCGGGAAACTTCGCGATATCTTCTCGTCCAAAATTCCCCAGAGCCTGAAGACTAAAGTCTTAACCAGTGTGTGTTGCCAGTGATGACCTATGGCACTGAAACGTGGTCCTTTACTCATGGCCTCATGACCAAGCTCAAGGTCGCTCAACGAGCTATGGAGAGGGCTATGCTCGGGGTTTCTTTGCGTGACAAAATCCGCAATGAGGAAATCCGCAGAAGAACTAAAGTTGCCGACATAGCTCTCAAAATTAGCAAGTTGAAGTGGCAATGGGCAGGCCACATCGCTCGTAGAACCGATAACCGTTGGGGAAGAAAGGTTCTCGAGTGGTGCCCACGGACTGGAAGACGCAGCGTAGGCCGGCCCCCCACAAGGTGGACTGACGATCTAGTAAGAATCGCGGGGAGCCGTTGGGCGCAAACGGCTACCAACCGCTCGTTGTGGCGATCTACGGGGGAGGCCTATGTTCAGCAGTGGACGTCTTCCGGCTGATGATGATGATGATGATGATGACATAATCCAAAACAAGTTTCAACAAAGAAGTGCTAAACATTTAAAGAAGAAAATGTATACCTCAAGTTATTGGATAACTAACCTGTGACATGTGATTTTTACACTAACATAAAGATAAAACTTACAATCTAGATATAAAATAACAATAGATCGCTCTGACAAAATTATTTGGTCTTGGTCAGGCACCACAACCATACAAAAATGTATTAGCGTGATTCGTGTCAGGTTAAAGAATTATTGATAAAAAAACCGGCCAAGTGCGAGTCGGACTCGCGCACGAATGGTTCCGTTCCATTATCTATAAAAACGACAAAAAAATCACGTTTGTTTTATAGGAGCCCCCTTAAATATTTATTTTTTTCTGTTTCTAGTATTTGTTGTTATAGCGGCAACAGAAATACATCATCTGTGAAAGTTTCAACTGTCTAACTATCACGGTTCACGAGATACAGCCTGGTGACAGACGTACAGACAAACAGCGGAGTTTTAGTAATAGGGTCCCGTGTTACCCTTTGGGTACGGAACCCTAAAAAGGCTGACCTTAAAACTGTTGAGTCTGTGGGGAAATATGTGAATGTCGGAGTAGCTCTGATTATAAACATCACTTGCATTCCAATATGGATGAAGCAATGAAACTGATCCATTTAAACAAAGTAGCGAATTATTTAATCTCACTCAATATCATTGTTTTCTTTAATTTCTGCACCTTTCAACCAAAGTGAATCAATTTGCTAGGCTTGTCCCGCCTATGACTTGAAAGTGTTTGAGATGGTTTTAAAATCTTTAATGTTGAACCCGCTACACATTTTAGATACATAAAAAATTTGCCACTGACGTCCATTGCTGAAAAAAGGCCTCCCTCATTGATCTCCAGGAACTGCGGTCGAAAGCGGCCTGCATCCAACGCCGACCTGCGGTTCTTACCAAGTCGTCTGCCCATCTTGTAGGTGGATGTCCTACGCTGCGCTTGCCGGTCCGTGGCCTCCATTCGAGAACTTTCCGGACCCATCGGCCATCTGTTCTGCGCGCTATATGGCCTGTCCATTGCCACTTCAACGTGCTAATCCGTCGGGCTATGTCGGTGACTTGCGTTCTCCTACATATCTCCTCATTTCTGATTCGATCCCGTAGAGAAATCTCAAGCATAGCCCTCTCCATAGCTCGTTGAGCGACTCTGAGCTTATTCATAAGCCTGGTTCCATCTTTACCTAAATATAATTACCTATATATAGTCATCCTATCCCTCCTATTCAAGATCCTTCGTAATCCTTCCACGCCTTGTTATCTGAAGGAACGCTTTGAATTCCTTTTTTACACAAATTCAAAAACACTCCGATCCTCTGAAAACCTCCTTCTCAAAACCCCGATACATAGAACCAGTTTCTATGCAAACTCCTTTTCCGTCCAAGCTGTCCGATTATGGAACGCCTTGCCGGTCTCCATTAAGAAATCCCCCTCAACTTCCGTATTTAAAGCTAGACTCAAAAACTTTTATCTCCATGAAGAGTCATGATTCATCTGATCTCTAATATTATTATTGTAAGTATAAGTATGTAAGTACATATTTGTTTATTTTATATACATATGATATTTATGTATTTAAAGTTATTTATGTACCTAATATGTATGTATATAACTAATTTCTTTTTCTATTATTAAGTTTATTCTTTTTACACCTCGGCCAATCTTCCATTAAGCAATGACCCTCTCCATCCAAAGGCTGTCTGGAAGAGATCGCTTTGTTAAGCGATAAGACCGCCCATTATGCTTACTTTTATTTGTGTTTTTCTTTAAATCTGTTGTGTCTAGCTTGTAAGGTATAATAAAGAATTTTCATTCATTCATTCATTCATAGTCATACTGACACACTTCAACTGACCTAACAACCCAAATTACCTTCTACATCTACAACCTATTATCAAAAGTATGTACGCATACATAGTAAGTAGGCGTCAGCAATTATAAATACTTACATAGGTATATGTACTTTTTTTATTAAATTTTTATTAATTATTTTATTTCAGGCTGGATCTGGCGCTGGACCGTGACAAGTGGAAGGAAGAGGGGGAGGCCTTTGCCCAGTAATGGGACAACGGGCTAGTAAAATAGTAGATTATTAACCAAGGGGATAAAGCAGTGTCTTCTGTCGCGGGTGACGATTTAAATCGCGAGCGTAACGAAGGACTCGAGGTTTACTCCCGAGCGTAGCGAGGGTGTTAAAAACTTAAATCACGAGCGAAGTGAGGGATTTAAGACGAGTCCTGAGTGTAGCGAGGGATTTAAGTTCACCCAAGACTAAGACAGCTTTATCACCGAGGAAAATACTCTACTTTTAGTACCATTTGCGAAAAAAATAACACAATAATAATATGAGATAAGCATTTATTAAAAATAATGACAATTAAAAGTAAAAGTTAACATTCGAAACATTGGTCCAATTATTGATAGAGAGAGTTACATTTTTGTTTGGTACATTTATTGTTGATGAGTTGATTTGAGTATTTTAGAACATTAACTTATTTATAAAAATAAATTAAAATAAACTTAACGTTTATGTATTTGATTAAAAACGCGGCAAATTCCTAGACTAACATTTTTTTGTCGGAAAAGCAAAGGCATCAAGCTCATACGGCCTCGTCGGTTTTCGTAATTTTATTTAATAATCATAACTGCATAATAAATGCGTATTCCTTTTTCAAAAAGATGTATAATACTCTATATACAAACTCAATGGTGTAAACACAGATGTAGTTCAGTATAAAATTCGGTAAGTATTCCAAATTTAAATCACATTCTCCCCCTAGAGGATGAATGAAATTCAGTACAATTTTCTTTCCCTGTTTTTAACAGATTAAAAATGACTATTGTTATGTTCGCTTTTTGTGGCATAGAATGTCACTTTTTTGAGCAAGTGGTACGAAAAAATATTTATTCCATTAATTAATAAAAAACGGCACAATAATCTTCACTGCATACATGCACAGATAATGTACGTGTCATATAAAAAAAGGCTGACCTTAAAACTGTTGAGTCTGCGGTAACATATGCCAATGTCGGATAAGCCCTGACAATAGATGGATAGATAGTTATTTTTTGTTACACCAAATTACAATAACTTAACTTAGAAAATACATGGTGGTACAATCAAATTCAAAATCAAAATTTCATAAATCTTTTATTTGTATATTATAAGAGTACATTTAAAAACTAGGGTTGGAAACTCTTCTTTTAAGTTGCGTTAACCTGTGTTAGAAGTGTCCCCTCTTGACTGTGGTAGTTTAGGATCACATCTTGCATAACAATAAGTGTAAACTAATAACATAAATAAATTGATAATATTGAGTGAAGACATGCTGTACTAATTGAGTGTAAATAGTATATAAAGATCATTTTGTAGGTTCTATATACATACATATAAGTGTAGCTATCGTTTTACATAAATAAATTTGCATAACAAGTTTTGATTGAAAATAATTTATAAGTTGTAGGTTTAAAAGTTAAGTTAGTTAAGTTGTTTGAATGGGTTGGAGTTTTAAGACAATAACTATAAGGCATAAATAAACGTAATAAGTATTTAAATTAATTAGGACAAGTATAGATCATCTGCAGCTATATTTGAATAGTTCATAGTCTGTTTCATATTAATATTAGGTAGGTATTCTATATTGTAGATATGTGTATTGTATAACTGTAAATAAATATAAAATTATATTATTATAACTTTTAAATGTGAAGGATTAGGGATAGGTTATGGATAAGCATACTACTATACAGAATTAAGGAAATCTTCCTTTTGTTGGTGAGTCTGCGATTTTAACCAATTTGTAACTATTTTTTTTTACATTTAGCGTAGGTTATAGTATAAATATTTAAGTTTCTGTTAATTTTATTATATATTTTTATTGATTGAGTATTGAATTGTTTTGAAGTGAATACTGTTCTATTTATGGAGTTAGTTAATACTGTACTTTGATTGCGTTTTTTAGAAACAATGGGCGACCTTATCGCTCAAAGCGATCTCGTTCAGGCAACCTTTAGATGGACTGGATTGATAAAACGTGTGAGGAGGCGGTGTTACAATAAATACCTATTAAAACCTAAACCTGAAAAATTCTTTCATATACTTACATAAATAAATATAAAATACATACATACATATTATACAAACATACAAACTACCTAGTCAGGTCATAAGTAGTGTCACACAGTAAAAACTTTTCTTTTAGAATGCTGGCCACAAAACAGTTTATAGAATTCGAATTTCGAATTGTTCATGAAAATAAAAATGTATACTTTTTAGAATTTTACTCATTTTTAAATATGGAGTGGACGCTTAAAGAAGACCGTGTTGCAGTTATTGCGTTGCATCGTTGCGGTTACGCGCCAATTAAAATTTTTGACATACTGAAAAATTTGAATATAACCAAAAGATTCATTTATCGCACCATCAAACGATACAATGAAGACTCTAGTGTAGATGACAGGTCAAGAAGTGGTCGCCCTCGTTCTGTTAGGACTCCAGCAGTGATAAAAGCTGTGAAGGCGCGAATTCAAAGAAATCCCAAACGTAAGCAGAAACTGTTGGCCCTTCAGATGGGGTTAAGCAGAACCACGGTGAAAAGGGTGTTAAATGAAGACTTAGGGCTTCGAGCATATCGAAGAAAAACAGGACATCGTTTGAATGCTCGTCTAATGGACCTGAGACTGAAGAGATACCGCGCTTTGTTGAAGCGGTACGCGGGAAAAAAAAATATCGGGAAATTCTTTTTTCGGATGAAAAAAATTTTACCGTAGAAGAGAGCTACAACAAACAAAATGATAAGGTGTACGCACACAGTAGTGAAGAAGCGAGCAACCGTATTCCGCGTGTCCAACGAGGTCATTTTCCAACCTCGCTCATGGTATGGTTGGGAGTTTCTTATTGGGGCTTAACAGAGGTACATTTTTGTGAGAAAGGTGTAAAAACGAATGCAGTTGTGTATCAAAATACAGTCCTGACGAACCTTGTGGAACCTGTTTCTCATACCATGTTCAATAACAGGCACTGGGTGTTCCAACAAGATTCGGCGCCAGCTCATAGAGCGAAGAGCACACTAGACTGGCTGGCGGCGGGTGCAATCGACTACATCCGGCACGAAGACTGGCCCTCCTCCAGTCCAGATTTGAATCCGTTAGATTACAAGATATGGCAACACTTGGAGAAAAAGGCATGCTCAAAGCCTCATCCCAATTTGGAGTCACTCAAGACATCCTTGATTAAGGCAGCCGCCGATATTGACATGGACCTCGTTCGTGCTGCGATAGACGACTGGCCGCGCAGATTGAAGGCCTGTATTAAAAATCACGGAGGTCATTTTGAATAAACTTTAGTGTCATAAAAATCTATGTTTTGTTAAGTTCATTTTGGTATATAAATGGTTACATAATGAATAAACTTGTTTCAATTATTTTATATTAAACATGTGACAGAATTTATTACCTGACTAGGTATATATATATATATAAATGCTCCGCCGTCATGTGTTACATTTTGATCCTGTCCATACAAAGGTTGTCTGGAAGAGATCGCTTTTAGCGATAAGACCGCCCATTGTACTAAATCTATTTGTAAGAATTATGTTCTGTATTTTACTTTGGTGTACAATAAAGAGATCTTATCTTATATATATATACTATATACTAAACATACATATACATACAAACTTATAATACTATAGAATACTTTCTATGAATTACTATAGAATACAAAAGAAGCTGCTAAGTAAAGTTTGGAGACCTCATTTTGAAAAATAGCTAAAGATTTAGCATGTTTGATAGAAACGGGCAAGTCATTCCATAACCGTACAGCTCGTACCGTAAACGAATTACTATAGAAATTGGAATTATGGGCTTTAGTTTTCAACTGGCTAGTAGTGAAATAATGCAGATTGCGGGGATTGGATAAACTTAGGGATTCAAAGCATTGTCTGAGATACGGCGGAGAAGAAGTAGATATAATTTTATACAAGACAGTTAGAATATAAGCATCCCGACGAAGGCGGGTTGGCAACCACTTGAGTTCAACGCAAAACTCGAAAATATTTGCATAAGCCAAATATGAATCGAATGCAAACGTTTTGAAGGCGCTCAAGCTTATTAAGATGTTCTTCTGTAAGATCTTCTTCTGTAAGGGAAACTGGCGTCAGCTTAGTCTAATAAAGGGAGTAAGAGAGACTGAGCGAACGCAATTTTTGTGGCGGTAGGAAGAAAATTGCGAAGTCTTCTCATTGAGGCAGCCGACGCAAACATTTTTCTACTGATTTCGGCAAGATGTGGTCCCCATGACAGCTCACTGTTCATGATGATGCCCATATTCTTGACAGTCTTGCTAAATGGAATGATAGTGCCGTCAAAAGTAATTTGGTGAAGACAAGACCAGTCAACCCTAGGGAGCATCCTCGAGCTTCCAATAAATGTGACCTGCGTTTTTGCGAGGTTCACCCCAAGGCCGTATGACTTGCTCCATTCGAGTGTATACTCCAGGTCACTATTAATGGTGTAAATGGCCTGATTAATGTTACTAATAGTGACATGGGTATACATTTGAAGATTGTCAGCATACAGGTGGTAGGAAGAAGTGATTTTTTTTATATGGAGTTTATAAAGATAAAGCAAAAAGGGGAGATAAAACGTCGCCCTGAGGTACGCCGGCGCTTAGGCTACACCAAGACGAATATGTATCTTCAATACGCACACGTTGCCGGCGTCCATACAGGTAACTATAAAACCATTCAATCGCCGTTGGAACTGTATAGGTTAATTGAGCGCAAAGTTCCACTAATAATATCAAAGTCAACGTTGTTAAATGCACTGCTAAACTCCACCAATGGTACAACGGTCAGTTGACCGTTATCCATTCCTAAGCGGATGTCATCAGTGATTTTTATTAGAGCTGTGAATGTGCTGTGTCCGGACCGAAAACCAGATTGATAAGGATTTATAAGAAAATTTCTAACGTGGAAGGTGTTTAGCTGGTAAAGAACTAAACGTTTCAGGACTTTAGAAAGAAAGGGAAGGATGGATAAAGGACGATACTTAGGGAAGAGGAGTAACTTGATCATCTTTCCAGGAAGTTGGGAAGGTAGAACAAGAAATGGAGCTGTTCAGATGATGTGTGATGACAAGGATAATTTCATCCAAAATGGGCGGGATCATGTTTCGACTTATACTGTTACTGCCGACTGCATTGGAAGTTATGGATTTTACGCTCTTCTTAACATCAGAATCGGAGAATTGATAGAAAATGAAATAAAGGAAGTCAGGGGTGGTATTAAAAAAAGATATTTCAAAATGTCAGCTTTATCAGTAGCAATAAGGTAAGGAGAAGAAGTGAAGTGTTTAGTTAATAAATCGATGTTGAGATTGTTTGGAATACTAAATTGACGAGACTTACCAACCCCCAAGAACCTTAGGAATTACCATACTTTTGATGGATCATCATTTTCTACTGAACTATGAATGTATCGGCGTTGTGCGTCCCTACGCGCCCTGTTGCATTTATTACGACTGATAAAATATATTTCTTTATTTTCCTCTGTAGGTTTACATTTAAATCAATATGGATGAAGCAATGAAACTATCCATCTTGTTTACTTCATCCTCGCTTAGTCTGGTTGAAATCGACAGAAAGTCGAAGCAAGTTCATCTTCTATACAGGGTGTTCGTTAATTATTTATCATTTTAGACAAAATCTTGTGTTTATAAAGCACTTTATAAATCAAGAATTTATTCATTAATAATTAATTTGATCTGATGATTATGTAATGGCGATATTACGCGGTTTAAAATAATTGCTTTAACATTTATAAAATAAATAAATAACAATAGTTAAATATAATCTTAATTTAAATAGTTAATTATTAATGAATAAATTCTTATCTGATGGTGAAATGCCCGATAGAAACTAGATATTAGATATTAATAAAATAAACATATAGTTAGAATCTTGAGAGGTGACTACATTTGACAAGCGCCGTAACGCGAGACCCAATATTTGAATAATAAGAAATTATTAATTGAGTCTAAAATTCAAGAAAACTTTGTTCTCATAATTACCTGTCGCTACCTAACTCCGTTTTATTCGGGCCCGGGACTTTAATTAACTAAAATTAACGGAGAAAAATAATAAAATCCGAAGAAAAGTAGTTATGTTAAAAACTTGGCGTACTGAAATTGTTTTGATAACTTTTTGGTATTGGAATTGGACCTCGTACTATTATCCAAGGTTTCTTTTGCTGACATACCAGTCAAAAGTATTACCTGTATATATATATATATATATATTATATATATACAGGTAATATATATATGTATAGTATGTATGTACCTACCTGAAATTTCACCGGGACCTTTAGACCGGAACAAAGCAATACTAATTATAATTATTGATTAAAACGTGTATTTATCGAGTATGTCCACACGGCTACACATCAAGCTATACATTTCCAGTATTAGCTGACCTCTCATTCTACTAAAAGCCTACACAATGCGAGGTCAGCTTATACTGGAGTTGTATAGATTGATGTGTAGCCGTGTGTACCTTTTTTGTTATCCCGACGTTTCGGCTATGTTGCAGCAGTCGTGGTCACGGGTTGAAAAGAGTACTTGGAGCTACCGTCAAGAAGTGATGGCAGCTGCAGCAACTACCCTCACTTCTTCAGAATTAGAAATGTCCTCGTTCATATTACGACACACTACACTAACCGTATCTACGCACTGAGACGACGCGCACACCTAGTAATCACCGGGTTCCAGGACCCTGAGAGTCCATAGACAATCTTTCCGATTGAAATTTTGAAATTTGTTGATTTCAATAAATTTTGTTTTAATCAAGAATTATTATGTACAGTAATCGCGAAAGTTTCAAAAATACTAATACTACTATTACTGCTTGTTGGCAGGAATACATATGTGGTAGTATTTTCCAGACGAACATTATTGCTTGACGACAGAAAAGGTACGGTAGTACCTTTTCCTGGATGAACTCTTCTGTGTTTAAGACTACGAGAATTAGGGTATTGTTTACAAAGACATACATGAACGAATGAGCGCTTTAGTAGACGGACTCCTCAAATAAAGCTTTGATAAAATCCTCGCTCAATGGTACACGTGTTCAATTCCCGTAATGGAGGTCATTTTCTGTTATTACAAAATAATTACTACTTTGGAATTTGTAAGGTGGTTATTAGGTACCTATAATTTCGAGACTTATTTGATGTCTGGCTTGTTGCTTAGTGTTTATCACGCTAATATTATAACTGCGCAAGTTTGATTGTTTGTTTGTTTGTTACTCAATCACGTCGTAACGACTGAACTGATTTCGATGAAATTTAATATATAGATAGGTAGATTATGACCTGGATTAAATCATAGTCTTCTTTTTATTGTAAAGCCGCTGGCGGAAGCCAGTGTTTCATGTTTGGCCCGGCTTGCACAGCTTACCCAAACGTATTTAGCGACTAATCATGTTTAAATTTTATGTGGTTATTTGTATGATTTGACAACTTAGTTTATCAACGTTCCCGTTATCGTTTCATGCCTTGCTGCCACAGGAATTACATTAATTTCATCATCAACATCATCGTCAGCCCTTCTTATCCCACTGCTGGGCGTAGGCCTCTCTTCGTTAACCCCATTCGCCTCTGCCCTGCGCTGTTCTACCCCACATACGACCTGCGATTTTAAAATGTCGTCTATGGGTCGACGGACGATTGCCAGCGGACGACCTGCGTTCCTGGTTCCATTATTTCAATGCAATTAAAACACTTTACATATTGATTTTGTATTTATTACATATTTTGTGCATTTATTGACCTTAATTCATTTAGAGTATTATTAATTCATTTATATCGGAACAAGTCCATTGGTACATTAGATCTGATTATCTAATTAATTAGAAGTTATACAATAAAAAAAACTCACACACTTTAAAAATAACAAAAACCAACATAATTTTACAATAAAATAAAAATAAAATAACTAAAAATGCTCAAAATTAATATAAAAATATCAAAAAATTAATTACTAACAATTAATAAATAACAATGTATTCATATTATCATATTAAAAAACTGAATTTAATTCAGCTAACAAGTTAACACCGCATTTATCAATTCTTAGACGGTAAGAAGTAATACAACCAGCTGACACGCCCGCAGCTTCGCACGCGTGGTTTGTCCATAAAAACATTACCTTCCTTCAACATTACCTTTAACATTACCTTTAACCAAAACATTACCTTTAAAACTCGGTCGCGTTGTCCTTGAGTTATCCATGGTGTAACTAACCCTACTGTTTTATATATTTACTAGTAGACCCAGCGAACTTCGTACCACCCTGACATGCGTAATAACGCGGGCTGCCAATGTACGTCGCCCCGGTAGAATTAAAAATCGGCCATCATTAGCTGCATCTATGTATGAGAACGGCGAATACATCACTCACCTTCGGTTTGCCGATGAATTTCTGGTCATGGCAAAGTCGATGGAAGAGCTCAGCACGATGCTTGAAGGCCCCAATCGAGTCTCCCAACGGGTAGGGCTTAAAATGAACATGGACAAGACGAAAATTATGTCGAATGTCCATGTCGTGCCTGCCCCAGTCATGGTTGAGAACTCGGCTCTTGAAGTTGTCGACGCGTATGTATACCTAGGACACACAGTCCAATTAGGTAGGTCCAACTTCGAGAAAGAGGTCAATCGTCGAATCCAACTCGGATGGGCAGCGTTTGGGAAACTTCGCAACGTCTTTTCGTCCAACATACCTCAGTGCCTTAAGACGAAAGTCTTCAATCAGTGTGTGTTACCAGTGATGACATATGGAACCGAGACGTGGTCCTTCACTAATAGCCTTATGAATAAGCTCAGAGTCGCTCAACGAGCTATGGAGAGGGCTATGTTCGGGGTTTCTCTACGGGATCGAATCAGAAATGAGGAGATACGTAGGAGAACTCAAGTCACCGACATAGCCCGACGGATTAGCACGTTTAAGTGGCAATGGGCTGGCCATATAGCACGCAGAACAGATGGCCGATGGAGCTGGAAGGTTCTCGAGTGGAAGCCACGGACCGGCAAGCGCAGCGTAGGACGTCCACCTACAAGATGGGCAGACGACTTGGTAAGAACCGCAGGTCGGCGTTGGATGCAGGCCGCTTCCAACCGCAGTTCCTGGAGATCAATGAGGGAGGCCTTTGTCCAGCAGTGGACGTCCTACGGCTGATATGATGATGATGATGATGTTGTATGAAAAAATAAATTTTCTTCATAATATCATTTTGCGTGAATTTTTCCGATATTTTAACAGTTATTCTGCTATTCGGGGCGGATACAAATCCAACAAATCAAAGAAATCTTGAGTTTCTTCCGAACTAACCCGACTTTGTTTTATATATACAGAGGAACATTTTTTTCGTTCGATCGGCTGTTAGATTATAAGCTAGTAAATATCTGTACAAGTAAGAGATGGTCAATATCTGCACTATAAGACTGCCACAGTTGTCCGTACATTTGAAGGAATTAATGAACAGATATATAAAAATCTTATTATATCACTATCAATCTATGTAAATCAGCTGGAGATCAGCAGCACAACTGCACTCGTCAACCCGCATGTCCAGCGTGATGAGTACAAATCCCCCTATAATCATTGCTCTGGAAACCTACTAGGGAGGGCTATGTTCAACATGTCTTATGGTTGAGATGATGATGATTATGGGTATCATTTAATAAAAATTCAATAAAAAAACACAATTTGTACACCCAATATTTTATTTGCGTCAATTTTTTGGGTTCAGTACCCAAAGGGTAAAACGGCACCCTATTACTGAAGCTCCGCTGTCTGTCTGTCTGTCTGTCCGTCTGTCACCAGGCTGTATCTCATGAACTGTGATAGGTAGACAGTTGAAATTTTCACAGTTAATTATTTCTGTTGCCGCTATAACATCAAATACTAAAAACAGAATAAAATTAATATTTAAGGGAGGCTCCCATACAACAAACGTGATTTTTTTGCTTGCTTTAGCTCGATATTGATAACGGCAATAGGTAGACGCTTGACATATTCACAGAATATTTAGTTATATATTCACTTTAAAAATAACTAATGAAATTAAAATAAAACAAATATTTAAGGGGGGCTCCCATACAGGAAACGTGATTTTATTGCAGTTTTTATAGATAATGATACGGAACCCTTCGTGCGCGAGTCCGACTCGCACTTGGCCGGTTTTATTTTTTTAGTTTTGATTTCGTTGGATGTTCTATGATTTGAAATCGACTCATTTGTTCCAAGTAGTTAGAACTCGTTAACTAGCTAATTTTATCGGTTACTCAATATTTTAGGTGCCCCAGCCAAGATGCCCCAGCCTGGCAACTTAATGCGCGGGAAGCTTATTGGAAACCGGTTTTTGATGTAGTAACAAAAGTCTATTCCAATCGCTCGTGGATTTTAATTTGATTGCATCTGTGGATGATATTCCAATCCAATTACCAATCGCTCTCCCATTTGCGTCTAACTGCGAGTGAAGCCTTCGTATCTTTTAATTGAACTTAATTCGCTTGAGATTACCACCGATCTATTAAACATAAATTAAAAAAAATATGTTATTAGTTATATATTTTGACATAATTTATTAATAAAATATATTAAAAGATAGCCCACGATTATATTACTCCCCATGATGGCGTCCTTGAAGTACGCAGACCGGTGAAGATATCCCACAACAGGGTAGTCAGAGGCAAATCACGATTTAATTGACAGGATTTTCTTTTAAGTTTATTAGTATGGTGGGTAGAGTTAACAAAATCATTTTGAATTTTGGATCTCTGTGGCTTGGTGGATGAGTAGTCGCCTGAGATGCAAACGTTCGGTTCCCGCTACAGCAAAAATGCTTGAAGGATCTGCGAATATTTGTTCCAGGTGTGTGTCGTGGAATCCTAGTTCAGGACTATATAGGTTTGTTAATTTTAAAAAGAACTGAAATCACCTAGAACAAGATACGAATAAATAATACCTAAGATAAGATAAGATAACCCTTTAGAGATTTGACTGATTTTTTTTGACATATTTTTTTTCAAACGTTTTTTAAATTTAATTTGCTGATCTTCATTATTGTTGTTACTTTTAAACTTTGACCTCAATTAAATTGAAATCTATAAATATTTCTAATAGGCTAAGTAGATATACCTATTAACTGCATTTGAATACCAACTACTATGGTAAAACATGTCTGGAACCTACATATGTTGTAACATTTGTCATCTATTTTTATACATATTTACCCATGCTTGTGAATGAATAAATGAATTATGAATTATATTTAATGTAATTACCACTCAGAAACAATATAACACTAAAATAAAACAAAAACGCAACACAATGGGTGACCTTATCGCTAAGAGCGATCTCTTTCAGGTAACCTTTCATCATATCAGCCGTAGGACGTCCACTGCTGGACAAAGGCCTCCCTCTTTGATCTCCAGGAACTGCGGTTGGAAGCGGCCTGCATCCGACGCCGACCTGCGGTTCTTACCAAGTCGTCTGCCCATCTTGTAGGTGGACGTCCTACGCTGCGCTTGCCGGTCCGTGGCCTCCATTCGATAACTTTCCGGCCCCATCGGCCATCTGTTCTGCGCACTATATGGCCTGCCCATTGCCACTTCAACGTGCTAATCCGTCGGGCTATGTCAGTGACTTGAGTTCTCCTACGTATCTCCTCATTTCTGATTCGATCCCGTAGAGAAAACCCGAGCATAGCCCTTTCCATAGCTCGTTGAGCGACTCTGAGCTTATTCATAAGGCCATTAGTGAAGGACCACGTCTCGGTTCCATATGACGTCACTGGTAACACACACTGATTGAAGACTTTCGTCTTAAGGCACTGAGGTATGTTGGACGAAAAGACGTTGCGAAGTTTCCCAAACGCTGCCCATCCGAGTTGGATTCGACGATTGACCTCTTTCTCGAAGTTGGACCTACCTAATTGGACTGTTTGTTCTAGGTATACATACGCGTCGACAACTTCAAGAGCCAAGTTCTCAACCATAACTGGGGCAGGGACGACATGGACATTCGACATGATTTTCGTCTTGTCCATGTTCATTTTAAGTCCTACCCGTTGGGAGACTCGATTGAGGCCTTCGAGCATCGTGCAGGTAACCTTTAGATGGAAAGAAATTAGTGAAGTTATAACGGAGTGCGGTGTACTACAGATTATTAACAAAGTTTAGTTAAATAATTTATAATTCAAATACATAAATAGTTATAAAATATACTGATACATACCATCTTTATATAATATACTAAAGTAATATGTTAAGATAATACATGATAAAATGTTTAAAAATAATAAGTAAACAATTGCTAAGAAATGTTACAGGGGATGACATTTATAAGTAAAGCTGTCTCACCTTCAGCTTCAAAGTGTGCAGAGAAAATGACCGCCTTATAACGACGGGCAGCGCGTTCCACAGCCGAACAGCATGAACAGCAAAAGAATCGCTATAAAAGAAGCTACTGTGCCGTCTTAAACCCTCCGTCGACCGACACGTTCTTGGAGATGCGGAGGAGATTTCTGGGTCATTTACATTAGACAGAGCAAACACTTCAAAGATATACTGACCTCGCTGGCGAGGTCGACGAGTCCCTTCAGTCGCCGCATATACAAGGTACAGACATGTACCCGGGCGTTTCTCTCCTATCCCCATCCTGGCAACGGCCCAAGCCGAGGTTCGTACCTAAGTGGTGCCCTTGCGCTAGTTGCCTCTTCAAAATTTACAGGGCTGAGCGCCATCTGCGCTCGCCAAAAATTCGGTTAAGCTGCAACGGTTTCAGAGGCCAAGAGCGAGAAAGTGCAATTGAAAAAAAAAAGATTTATTGGTGGTTTGGCGGTAAATAAGGTTGATATTCGCGACAACGATCTCATAATATCAAAATCCTTATCGTTTACCCACGTTATTATATTTAGAACATCAAAAACGTTTCTCTGAATTCCATTTACATCAAAGACAAACACTTCGTATATTATCAAAGCTGAAGGCCATCAAACAAGGCAATACTCAGCAATAAAACTCTAGTTTTTATTGAGAGGACCAATAAAACAAAATCGCAGAGGCAAAATACTGAAGTTGGCTTTACGAGAATACTGTTGTCTATTAACTTGACCGGTTACAGGAAAATAATTTTCTGATCTATGGCAGTAAGTACTATTCAACATTTATAGACACGAAATTGCATCAAGCAAGATTAGGCCAACACATATGTATTTGTGCTAAATTCTCGTTGGTATGAAAGAGTAAAAAAATAGTTAGATAGATAGATATTTCTTTATTGTTACACCAAATTAAAATAACTTAACCTAGAAAACTTAAAGACCAATACATGGTGGTACAATGGGTGGCCTTATCGCTCAAAGCGATCTCTTCCAGGCAACCTTTGGATGGACTGGATTGAAAAGACGTGTGAAGAAATAAATATTTTTCAAGGTACAAGCTGATAAAAATGAACATCAATTTTTAATTTGAAGCTGTCAAATAGTTCTCAGTTAATTTCTTAACTCAAATTGTAGTTTTGACGAGACTTTGATTAAAATTAAAATTTAGCTTGGCTTGCACAACGATCCCTAAACGTATTTAGCGACTAAACCTATTTAAATATCACGTATTTGTATTATTTGACAACTTCTTATATCATATTTAGCCACTAAATACGTTTAGGCATCGTTGAGTAAGTCGCTCTTGTACCCCAATTCTCGTGTGAATGAGAGCATTATATCAGTTATGTCAAAAGTTGCATTTATATACCTCGAGATCAGATTAAATCGGAATTTAACTGGAATGCAAAAGTAATAGAATCTGCTCTAGTTAAATTAAGTGTTTCTCGAGTGTTGATATTTTTAACAATAGCAAGCACTCATGTATATGAAATGAGTGTGATGAAATGATCTGCTGGATCTTTGATTTGTTGGATTTGTCTCCGTCCGGAATAGCAGAATAACTATTTAAATATTGGAATAAAATACGTAAAAAGAAATTATGTGGCAGCCCGCGTCTTATGCATGTGAAGGCGGTACAAAGTTCAGCGGGTCAGCTAGTTTAAAAATAAATAGATTTATTGTCATAATTATAATATTGATAATTATTATGTCATCACTCATCACTGTTATGCATAGGTAAATTGTAGGAACTACGTTTTTTTTTACTTTTAGACAGACCTTTAAGTGGCTGTATAATAAAATCTTAAACAAATATTCTGTTCTTTATTTGTAGATGGTGGTCTTTATAAAAAAATCAAATAATTAAAAGATTGCCTGCAGTATAAATTAGGTTAAATTAAATTCAATTATCAAATCAGACAATATTGGTTTACAAGCCCATTTGTGTTAGTAGGTGTATAAACTTAAATATCTAGGTTAGTAACATTACATGTATTTCGTTAAACCTATCATTCGCATCCAGTCATAAGACTATTTGAACAGGATCCGAATGAAGGACTGCATTACAGGCAGGTTATATCTTTATTCTTTATTGTACATAAATAGATTTACAGACAAAAATAGCTTACAAAATGGACATGTACAAAGGCGAGCTTAACCCTAATAAGAGTTTTCTTCCAGCAAACCTTTGAAGATAGAGATATTTGATGATAGTGGTGGGTACGTGCACAGAGAAGGACATTAGAGTAAAATACTAATATATGATATATAAACTACTCAAAACAAAATAGGGCCCACCCAATAAAATATGATTTAAATTAAAATAAAATAAAAAAGAATACGTACAATTTATTTCAAGTTTAATTTTAGAAATAGGTTAACACATTCAGAATCATAAAAAACATTACAATGCCTTATTTTTGCCAAAAAAATCGTCAAGAAATGCACGTTTTACACATTAACTTAAAATTACACGGTTTTCCAAAACAACACGTTGAAGACACGAGCACATTTTTTTTAAACATGTTCTTAGGGTTGCTTCAATGCCTTATGTTTAGTAACGCGTAGGTCCACACACTCTCTGAGTCGGTTCGGAACACTCTCTATAAGGTGGATGACGTTTTTATCTGGAATTTGCTCCCAACACACTTTTAAAGCAGTTATAAACTCCTGTCGGCTATGCATTTCAGTGTGTCTTTAAGACTTCTTTTCAACTGGTGCCAGATATGCTCGATCGGATTCAGGTCCGGACTCATGGCAGGCCAGGGTAGAACTGCGATACCAGCTTCGGAGATTGCACTTTGGGTCACTCTGGCAGTATGAGGGCGAGCGTTGTCTTGCATCAGAATAAAGTTAGGGCCTACTTGCTGTGAATATGGGATCACATGAGGTCGGATGACATGCTGAACATAGCTGGCGGCCGTTACATCGCCTTCATCCAAAATCACTAGCTCGGTTTTGCCCATTATGCTAACCCCACCCATTCATGGTTCTGTAAAACGTTCTCCAGGTCGTCGCCAAACTCGTACGCGTCTGTCATCATTAAAAAACTTTACTTTAGATTCATCTGTAAAAAGCACTGTCCTCCAATTATTCATGGTCCATTCGAGGTGATCACGTGCAAACCTTAATCGCGTTGCACGGTGGGCTCTGGTCAATTTGAGCCGAACAACTGGCATTCTGGAGCGTTATTGGTCTTCATTAAGTCTGTTGCGAACAGTTTGGTCATTCACTCGCGTTCCAGTGGCGTCACGTAAGCGGTTTCTCAATATGCGTGCAGTTACAGTTCGCTCGCGACGTGCAGAGTCGGATGTATCGGTCTTCTTGGGAGGTTGTCACTCGGGTTCTACCTGAACCGCGCCTCCTACTCACACTAACTGTCTCTTGAAAGCGTTCCCACACATTTCGAATAGCTCGTCTTGATACACCTAAGCTTGAAGCTACCGATCTTTGCGAATTTCCCTGCTGAAGCAAAACAATGGCTCTAGTCGCGGATTCCGTGTCCATGTGATGTCGAGAACCAGGCATTGTTTATGCAAACAGTAATGTAATCGATAATTAAAGGTAAGGTTACGATAACTTCTTCGTTAGACACAACAAACCCCACTGAGCAACAATGTAATGGCACTCACAGATGCTGCGGTATATCGTAAGATTTTGTTTCTTGTCTACCCACTTAAGAACTACCCTAAGCTTGGCGTTTAAGTGTTAATTTATGATCAATAAATATGCCAACTTAACATTTCCATACATCAGTATGCCAACAACTCGCAAAAAAAATGTGTCAGACAAAATATCGAAATATTTTTAAATATTTTTTAGTGGGCCCTATTTTGTTTTGAGTAGTTTATTTAAGGCAACCTTGAATTTTTACTTTTCGAGAGTACTGCAACTTGTAATCATCTTTAAATGTGTCATATTTAAATTATTTAAAGATGATTACAAGTTGTAGTTTTTTAATTGAACTTTGAATTTTTACTTTTCGAGAGTACTGCAACTTGTAATCATCTTTAAATGTGTCATATTTAAATTATTTAAAGATGATTACAAGTTGTAGTTTTTTAATTGAACTTTGAATTTTTACTTTTCGAGAGTACTGCAACTTGTAATCATCTTTAAATGTGTCATATTTAAATTATTTAAAGATGATTACAAGTTGTAGTTTTTTAATTGAACTTTGAATTTTTACTTTTCGAGAGTACTGCAACTTGTAATCATCTTTAAATGTGTCATATTTAAATTATTTAAAGATGATTACAAGTTGTAGTTTTTTAATTGAACTTTGAATTTTTACTTTTCGAGAGTACTGCAACTTGTAATCATCTTTAAATGTGTCATATTTAAATTATTTAAAGATGATTACAAGTTGTAGTTTTTTAATTGAACTTTGAATTTTTACTTTTCGAGAGTACTGCAACTTGTAATCATCTTTAAATGTGTCATATTTAAATTATTTAAAGATGATTACAAGTTGTAGTTTTTTAATTGAACTTTGAATTTTTACTTTTCGAGACTACTTACTGCAACTTGTAATCATATTTAAATAATTTCAAGATGATTACCTTTAAGTGGCTGTATAATAAAATCTTAAACAAATATTTTGTTCTTTATTTGTAGATGGTGGTCTTTATAAAAAAATCAAATAATTAAAAGATTATGACCTGCAGTATAAATTAGGTTAAATTAAATTCGATTATCAAATCAGACAATATTGGTTTACAAGCCCATTTGTGTTAGTAGGTGTATAAACTTAAATATCTAGGTTAGTAACATTACATGTATTTCGTTAAACCTATCATTCGCATCCAGTCATAAGACTATTTGAACAGGATCCGAATGAAAGACTGAATCACAGGCAGGTTATATCTATATTCTTTATTGTACATAAATAGATTTACAGACAAAAATAGCTTACAAAATGGACATGTACAAAGGCGAGCTTAACCCTAATAAGAGTTTTCTTCCAGCAAACCTTTGAAGATAGAGATATTTGATGATAGTGGTGGGTACGTGCACAGAGAAGGACATTAGAGTAAAATACTAATATATAATATATAAACTACTCAAAACAAAATAGGGCCCACCCAATAAAATATGATTTAAATTAAAATAAAATAAAAAAGGATACGTACAATTTATTTCAAGTTTAATTTTAGAAATAGGTTGACACATTCAGAATCATTAAAAAAACATTACAATGCCTTATTTTTGCCAAAAAAATCGTCAAGAAATGCACGTTTTACACATTAACTTAAAATTACACGGTTTTCCAAAACAACACGTTGAAGACACGAGCACATTTTTTTTAAACATGTTCTTAGGGTTGCTTCAATGCCTTATGTTTAGTAACGCGTAGGTCCACACACTCTCTGAGTCGGTTCGGAACACTCTCTATAAGGTGGATGACGTTTTTATCTGGAATTTGCTCCCAACACACTTTTAAAGCAGTTATAAACTCCTGTCGGCTATGCATTTCAGTGTGTCTTTAAGACTTCTTTTCAACTGGTGCCAGATATGCTCGATCGGATTCAGGTCCGGACTCATGGCAGGCCAGGGTAGAACTGCGATACCAGCTTCGGAGATTGCACTTTGGGTCACTCTGGCAGTATGAGGGCGAGCGTTGTCTTGCATCAGAATAAAGTTAGGGCCTACTTGCTGTGAATATGGGATCACATGAGGTCGGATGACATGCTGAACATAGCTGGCGGCCGTTACATCGCCTTCATCCAAAATCACTAGCTCGGTTTTGCCCATTATGCTAACCCCACCCATTCATGGTTCTGTAAAACGTTCTCCAGGTCGTCGCCAAACTCGTACGCGTCTGTCATCATTAAAAAACTTTACTTTAGATTCATCTGTAAAAAGCACTGTCCTCCAATTATTCATGGTCCATTCGAGGTGATCACGTGCAAACCTTAATCGCGTTGCACGGTGGGCTCTGGTCAATTTGAGCCGAACAACTGGCATTCTGGAGCGTTATTGGTCTTCATTAAGTCTGTTGCGAACAGTTTGGTCATTCACTCGCGTTCCAGTGGCGTCACGTAAGCGGTTTCTCAATATGCGTGCAGTTACAGTTCGCTCGCGACGTGCAGAGTCGGATGTATCGGTCTTCTTGGGAGGTTGTCACTCGGGTTCTACCTGAACCGCGCCTCCTACTCACACTAACTGTCTGTTGAAAGCGTTCCCACACATTTCGAATAGCTCGTCTTGATACACCTAAGCTTGAAGCTACCGATCTTTGCGAATTTCCCTGCTGAAGCAAAACAATGGCTCTAGTCGCGGATTCCGTGTCCATGTGATGTCGAGAACCAGGCATTGTTTATGCAAACAGTAATGTAATCGATAATTAAAGGTAAGGTTACGATAACTTCTTCGTTAGACACAACAAACCCCACTGAGCAACAATGTAATGGCACTCACAGATGCTGCGGTATATCGTAAGATTTTGTTTCTTGTCTACCCACTTAAGAACTACCCTAAGCTTGGCGTTTAAGTGTTAATTTATGATCAATAAATATGCCAACTTAACATTTCCATACATCAGTATGCCAACAACTCGCAAAAAAAATGTGTCAGACAAAATATCGAAATATTTTTAAATATTTTTTAGTGGGCCCTATTTTGTTTTGAGTAGTTTATTTAAGGCAACCTTGAATTTTTACTTTTCGAGAGTACTGCAACTTGTAATCATCTTTAAATGTGTCATATTTAAATTATTTAAAGATGATTACAAGTTGTAGTTTTTTAATTGAACTTTGAATTTTTACTTTTCGAGAGTACTGCAACTTGTAATCATCTTTAAATGTGTCATATTTAAATTATTTAAAGATGATTACAAGTTGTAGTTTTTTAATTGAACTTTGAATTTTTACTTTTCGAGAGTACTGCAACTTGTAATCATCTTTAAATGTGTCATATTTAAATTATTTAAAGATGATTACAAGTTGTAGTTTTTTAATTGAACTTTGAATTTTTACTTTTCGAGAGTACTGCAACTTGTAATCATCTTTAAATGTGTCATATTTAAATTATTTAAAGATGATTACAAGTTGTAGTTTTTTAATTGAACTTTGAATTTTTACTTTTCGAGAGTACTGCAACTTGTAATCATCTTTAAATGTGTCATATTTAAATCATTTAAAGATGATTACAAGTTGTAGTTTTTTAATTGAACTTTGAATTTTTACTTTTCGAGAGTACTGCAACTTGTAATCATCTTTAAATGTGTCATATTTAAATTATTTAAAGATGATTACAAGTTGTAGTTTTTTAATTGAACTTTGAATTTTTACTTTTCGAGACTACTTACTGCAACTTGTAATCATATTTAAATAATTTCAAGATGATTACCTTTAAGTGGCTGTATAATAAAATCTTAAACAAATATTTTGTTCTTTATTTGTAGATGGTGGTCTTTATAAAAAAATCAAATAATTAAAAGATTATGACCTGCAGTATAAATTAGGTTAAATTAAATTCGATTATCAAATCAGACAATATTGGTTTACAAGCCCATTTGTGTTAGTAGGTGTATAAACTTAAATATCTAGGTTAGTAACATTACATGTATTTCGTTAAACCTATCATTCGCATCCAGTCATAAGACTATTTGAACAGGATCCGAATGAAAGACTGAATCACAGGCAGGTTATATCTATATTCTTTATTGTACATAAATAGATTTACAGACAAAAATAGCTTACAAAATGGACATGTACAAAGGCGAGCTTAACCCTAATAAGAGTTTTCTTCCAGCAAACCTTTGAAGATAGAGATATTTGATGATAGTGGTGGGTACGTGCACAGAGAAGGACATTAGAGTAAAATACTAATATATAATATATAAACTACTCAAAACAAAATAGGGCCCACCCAATAAAATATGATTTAAATTAAAATAAAATAAAAAAGGATACGTACAATTTATTTCAAGTTTAATTTTAGAAATAGGTTGACACATTCAGAATCATTAAAAAAACATTACAATGCCTTATTTTTGCCAAAAAAATCGTCAAGAAATGCACGTTTTACACATTAACTTAAAATTACACGGTTTTCCAAAACAACACGTTGAAGACACGAGCACATTTTTTTTAAACATGTTCTTAGGGTTGCTTCAATGCCTTATGTTTAGTAACGCGTAGGTCCACACACTCTCTGAGTCGGTTCGGAACACTCTCTATAAGGTGGATGACGTTTTTATCTGGAATTTGCTCCCAACACACTTTTAAAGCAGTTATAAACTCCTGTCGGCTATGAATTTCAGTGTGGTTGTCTTTAAGGCTTCTTTTCAACTGGTTCCAGATATGCTCGATCGGATTCAGGTCCGGACTCATGGCAGGCCAGGGTAGAACTGCGATACCAGCTTCGGAGATTGCACTTTGGGTCACTCTGGCAGTATGAGGGCGAGCGTTGTCTTGCATCTTGCTTGAAGCTACCGATCTTTGCGAATTTCCCTGCGGAAGCAAACAATGGCTCTAGTCGCGGATTCCGTGTCCATGTGATGTCGAGAACCAGGCATTGTTTATGCAAACAGTAATGTAATCGATAATTAAAGGTAAGGTTACGATAACTTCTTCGTTAGACACAACAAACCCCACTGAGCAACAATGTAATGGCACTCACAGATTCTGCGGTATATCGTAAGATTTTGTTTCTCGTCTACCCACTTAAGAACTACCCTAAACTTGGCGTTTAAGTGTTAATTTATGATCAATAAATATGCCTTCTCAACATTTCCATACATCAGTATGCCAACAACTCGCAAAAAAAATGTGTCGGGCAAAATTTAGAAATATTTCAAGTGGGCCCTATTTTGTTTTGAGTAGTTTACTAAAATAAATACAACACTTATCTATACTAAATAAATAATAATACCTATAAACTATACCTCAATCATAGATAAACATAAGATAAACATATCTATCAGGTATGACCTGCAGAATGCTGTTGGAATGAAACACTCACAACAGACTTGCAGCCATTGGAAAATAAATAGCAGATTTATGTGTCTAAGTAACACTGGCATACAGACAACAATCTCTGTAAGCCATGGAAAATATATAAGAGATTTACATGTCTTGCTGCTTACCTGAGCTTGACATAGACAATGCGAGTCCTATGCTATTTTTACTCTTCAGATAGAGAAAATACATTTCGAAGAAACGTTCTATAAGTTACACGGGGCATTTTTTTCTTCTGAATCCTGACAGCCTTGAAAGATGGATTTGAAAGGGTGTAATTGAGAGGCTTTAGCGGAAAATGCAGTTAAACAACTGTTTGAATAACATCTTTATTCGGGTAACTAAAAAACCTATTAGTGACCTTTTTTAAACAAACATATTTTAAGTACTTATAAAACTTTCGTAATTTATTTCAATCATTATTATAAACTAGCTGTTGCCCGCGTATTCGTACGCGTTACACTACTAAATGTGTAGATATCGTAGAAATAAAGCTACATTCACTGTTGAAACTTGACTTGACACTCCATGTTTACCCCGTGGCTTGCGTTTGACCACGATCTCGCCTGATGGTAAGCGATGATACATTCTACGATGGTACACGCTTGCCTAGAAGAAACCTATTCACTCGAGTTTCCCAGTTTGTAGCTATCAGGAAACACAAACTCTGGCAAGGCATTCCACTCTTTGGCGGTGCGCATAATAAAGGTCGATGAGAACCGCTTTGTGCGAATGGGAGGTATTTCTACCATATAGTGGTGGCGCAGCGCCGAGCGTCTGGTTGTCCGATGATAGAATGGGATTAGATTGAAAAGTTCCGCCGCACACTCTCTGAAATGTACCCGATAAAAAACCGAGAGGCTAGCAACCTTTCGTCGATGCTCCAGGCTGAGAAGCCTTGCATCAACTAGGTCATGCATATATATGCCTATGAGCTTCTTGGCTCTTCTTTAAATTTATTCTAGAGTTTCAAGTTAGTACATCGCTGATCCGTCCCAGAGGTGAGAACAGTAAGCCAAACACGATCGGACTTGTGCTTGGTACAAGTTGAGCAACTGTCCCGGTGTGAAGTAGTGCCTCACCTTTGCGAGCATACCAAGCTTTTTAGCAGCCAACTGGGCTTTCGACTCAATGTAGGAGCCGAATTTGAGAGTCGGAGTTAATGAGATACTTGAGTTATCGGCACGGATATATTTCGGAAAGTAGGAGTCTATTTATATATTATATCTAGAAGTTATGGGATAAAAAGTAGCCTATAAGTTAATCCAGGTCATACTCTACGTACCAATTAAATTTAATCTAAATCGGTTCAGCCGTTAATATGTGATTGAGTAACAAACAAACAAATAAATAAATAAACAAACATCTTATTCAGCTTAAAAAGTGGATGGTTTTTGAGATAATGGGGTTCAAGAGGCGAAAATCCAGTCAAATGGCACGTCTAATTAAAGGCCTTTATTGGTAAATGTTGACCTTGTTTTTATTTTTAGTTAAAACCTTGCAGTTTTTAAGTTATTAGTTAGCCATAATAAAAACTGAACTTTGATGAAGTACACAGGATACACAAGTGACCCCACAGTACTGAAATTTGGTATGCGTGTCGCTTTAGTGACACAAATACAGGTAAAAGTCTTAAATCCAAAATAACTGCATTTTCTAACCCAAATGCGTTTGACCACGAGGTAACTCCCGTTACCTGTAATTTGAATGAATCTGTAGGTCAAGTTGTTGGTTATTTATTTCATGGCACTATTTTGATAGTCAAAGATTACAAATAATATATTTTTTTGGTTATTATGGGAGATTCGCGAGATTTCAGTTCGGGGCGAACCACTATTTTATAAAGTTCAGCCCCGCTCTCTTCCCCACCACCGCCTTATCACCCCATATGTTGTCACAAACGTCGACGCAGGGGGAAAAATAAATTGTGGATGAAACTCGCCTTCACCATAAGTCTCCCGTAATAACCCGACGACTGATAACGCGTAATACCGTGAAGATAGAGTTGAGGTAGTTACGTTATAAATGGGTACCTACCGTGGGAATTACGGCCTAAAGACTTCACCGATGTGGGAAGAAAATTTATTGTTTTGACGCTATCAGTATAACAAAAAAAAAAACAAAAATGTTTTTTATTTCTGTAACAGATAGTTTTTTACATACCTTCTTTTAAGTATAAAAACTTGTGTAAGAAGGCTCCGCTCTTCCATATCGAAGAGTATTTTTATTGGTTACAGATACTTATTTTGCAAGTTACATAATTTAATAATTAGACATGCATTAATATGATAGATAAAAGTGTGTGTACGTGGGTGGGTGTGTGTACGCGTACGGGTGTGTATGCGTAAGTGTGCGGGTGTGTATGTGTAAAAGTGTGTGTGTATATGTGAGAGAGAGAGAGAGTGAGTTAGTATGTGAGAGTGCGAGCGCGCGTTGTTTATGTTCTGCCTCTAGTCCAGTTTTCACTGTTATTTTAATATTTAGCTATGATAACAATTTTATAAATATAAATATGATCAAAAATACAGGATAATACCTACTTTATTATAAATATCACGACAAAACCTGAAGAAATGCTTCCGTCTCTAAAGACCAGTATAACAAAGAGATTTTGATGTTGGATGGAAACTTAATTTTATTAAGGTTTTATCAGGCAATTCACGTAATAAAATGTGAAAAAGATAACGAAAGTTGACCCAAACAAGATCGAATTATGAATTAAATAAATTTGGGCATTCTGCGCCTCTAATATTAAGATATCATCTTGAAATAATTAAAGTCTATAATCGCAAGATCAAAGATTGAGTGTTACTGTTTAAAGTTACGTGAATTGGCCTTCTGTTGTCGGGAAAAGAAGTTTGTTTGTAAGTGATTGCTATTTAGGGATAAGACCGGCCATTGTGCATTCAATATTTTATTCTATTGTGTTCTACAAAAAATATTTTTTATTTATGCATTTATTTATTTTAATCCAGCGAAACTTGAAGTTCGTTATAGGATTGAAATAAACACTAATATTATAATACTAGCTGACCCGCCCGCAACTTCGCACGCCTGAAATTTCCCCTTCCCGTGGGAACTTCGGGATAAAAACTATATAAAACATTTTACAAAGTGACGCGACACTTCATGTAAACTACGTCAATGAACAACGGTTAAATTGATATTGTTCATACAAATATACTAAAATTACTATAAAAAAAATGGAGGGTGGGGGTTGGAGGGTAAAAAATATTACGACCTATTCTCATACCTACTAAGTATACAAACGAAATTTCATTAAAATCGGTCAACCCGTTTCGCAGAAGTGCGACCACTAAAACTGTGACACGTTATTTCTATACACGGTGTCCTTTAAATCACTGTTTTCCCGGAACAAACGTTGCTCAGACCATGGTATACTAACTGTTTATAGCACCAAACAAGAGAATAAAAAAAAATTTAGACCTCAAATAAGTCTAACTTTGTTCAAAAACTAACCGTGACATAAAGTTTCCATGAACTTACGCTAGCCGTAGCGTATTACCTACTCCTTAGTACCTAGTAGCTACCCGTCAGCGCGCTATGTGGTAGGGTTTTTAGTTCGCAACTTTTTATATTTTTCAAAGACCAATATCGTTTTGTTTTTTAATTTGATGTTATAAACTCTGAGTTGACCAGGGTCTGAACAACGTTTGTTCTGGGAAAACAGTGATTTAAAGGACACCGTGTATATTAAACTAGCAGACTATTCTGCAGCTTTGCACGCGTAGTTTTTCAATAAAAACATTACCCTCCTTCTTCGCAGTTGGGTTAAAAGTAGCCTATGTCACCCGGGGATAATGTAGCTTCCTAATAGTGAAATATATTTTTAAATCGGTCTAGTAGTTTTTGAGTTTATTCATTACAAACATACACACAAAAATACAAATCTTTCCTCTTTATAATATTAGTATACATAGATTATTTTGGATCAAAAACAGAGCGGTAGGCTTGAACTTGAACGCCTTCAAGATAAATATAAATAAGGCATTCAGTTTTATGAAAGAAAATTTTGATAAATTTGCTTGGGTAATATGAAAATTCTGGGAAAACTGAAAATGGTTTTTTGTAAGGGATTTTTGTAATAACTCAAAACCAGGCTATATTTTATTTTGAAATAAGTACGTGCAAAGCCGGGGCGGGTCAACTAAGGGGAATACATTATAGCCGTTCCTCCATAAGTCAACTGTTTACAAACTCACCTAGTAAAACGATTCCAAGGACTGATTGAAGAGGGCTTAGCTTAGCTTAGATGATGGGCCGCGGGCTACATACTAAATACAACAAAAGACAGGCTTTGCTGTTATCTAAGCATTCTTAAAAAACCTTTTGATAGAAACACAAATAAAGATATACAAAAGAAACAGTTTATCAATCTTAATCTGGTTGATGTGGCAGATGAGGGACTACAGTATGGGGTTCTTCAAAAGGGGCGTTTTAAAAATTTTAAAGGGTCGGCAACGCGTGAGTGCCTTCAGTGTTACAAACGTCCATAGGCTATGGTAACCGCTTACCATCAGGTGGGCCGTATGCTTCTTTGCTAACTTAGTGGAATAAAAAAAAATTAAATACATATTTGCGGATCATGCAAGCATTGGCATGCTGTGGGAATCGAGAAAGCAGCCGCTTGCGTCTCAGTCGGCTTGTGCACTATGAATGTCGTTGTGAGTCGCGGAAAAGAACGCTTTATGTACCACATATTTAGAAGTAAAACTTCTTTACGCACGCTTGACTTGGGGAGTAAGCTGGTGAATGCGTTACTAAAAGTGCGAACGGAAGTTGAGAGGGTTAGTATATAAGTTAGTGAACATGGAAACAGAGAGAGTTACGTTTATGTGCGAGTACGATTTGCGAATGTCCAGAATGAACATAGACTGATCGACCTACAGATGTGTGGACAATTTTGTGATTGAACAGTTTTATAATTCAATATTTTGAAAAAGAAGTTTTACTTCAGTCGTATGGTCTAAAGCACACTCTTTTTTTTACTAGCTAACTGTATACACTGCTAGGAAAAGGCCTCCCCTTCACTTCCCACGCCCCTGATGAACTGTATTTCACCGGAACGTTATATATGAAGTACTCTACAAACACCTCTACATCATGAGAGCAACAGACAGCCCACTCTACAGGGGATGTCTCACCAAAGAAGAATCAGCTGCCCACGTAGTCCTGGAATGCGTGGGGGTAACAGCACAACGTGCAGAAATCCTGGACAATCCAAAGCCACTCCGTGAAGCCTGCGAAGACCCCAGGAAACTTCTGCGCTTCTGGTCGGAGTTAGGCTGGCTATCCATATAGCCAACTCTCTCACGCATAATGGATCACTTAAGAGTTCAAATGCGGAAAAGGGAGTCCACCAACATAACATAACATGACTTACCGTGAGTGGGGAGTTCTTGATAAAATCGAACAATGTTTCAATTTAGCACATCGCTGTTAAAAGTAATATTAACTTTGACTATAAAAGTCGTTAAACATGGGTCCAATTTAAAGCGTTCCTGTGCGGTGATGGATATTAAAATTAATTGTTGACATGTGACCGAAAATTGGAAAACATAAAATAGCTTACTTTATGTAGAAAATATTGCCTGTAACGTACACGTATACACGTATTCACACACGGCCGTGTCCATGACACAGCCACATCCCATTTTTAGGGTTTCGTATCCAAATGGCAAAAAAAGATCAAAAAACGGAACCCGGATTCGTCATGTCTGTCTGTCTGCCCGTCCGTATGTCACAGCCATTTTTTCTGAAACATTAAGAACTACCTATTAGAACTTTGTAAGTAGATGTATTTTGTGAACCGCATTAAGATTTTCATACAAAAATAGAAAAAACTATAAATTTTGGGGGTTCCCCATACTTAGAACAGAGACTCGTAATTTTTTTTTCATCAAACCTATACGTGTGGGGTATCTATGGATAGGTCTTTAAAAACGATATTGAGGTTTTTAATAACATTTCTTTCTAAACAGAATAGTTTGCGCGAAAGACACTTCCAAAGTGGTAAAACGTGTCCCTCCCCCCCTCCCCCCTGTAACTTCTTAAATAAGAGAATGATAAAACTAAAAAAAATATGATGTACATTATCACGAAAACTTCTACCGAAAATTGGTTTGAACGAGATCTAGTAAGTAGCTTTTTTAAAACGTCATAAATCGTAAACCGCAATTGACCTTTCATTCAATCAACTCAAATATAAAAAAAGTTACAACAAACTACAAGAACTTTTATATAATGTTACTTGTTGCTACGGAACCCTTCATGGGCGAGTTCGACTCGCACTTGGCCGTTTTTTTTTGTTATTGTTATGGCTGAGTTTTCTTAATAAGAAAAATAAAAAAACTATACAATTAAAACAAGGCCGGTCAAGTACACACGGCTACACATCAAGCTATAAGTTCCAGTATAAGCTGACCTCGCATTGTGTAGGCTTTTCGTAGAATGAGAGGTCAGCTTATACTAGAAGTGTATGGAAGTGTATAGCTTAATGTGAGTGTAAGTAGTGTCGTTGAGTTGAAGGTTTAACAGGATATTAAACAAGTGTTCACATCGTGTTGTACGAGTAGAACTTGTGCACAGAAGGTTTCTAACCTATATAGGTTTAAGTATTCACGTTAATTAAGCAACGCTACCTAGTTATGAAACAAAGAAAACTTTAATACAGATATTTTAAAAACTGTTCTAGACTTCGTTATAATTTTCCGGTAATCTTTGCATGAAATGAAATTTATTTATTTGCCAGAAGCATGGTGTATAAGTTGTTACAGCTATATATTACTCGTGCGCGATAACTTGGGACCTGCTAGGAATGCGACTCCCCGACCGCTTCCCCTGCACTTCCCCGATGGCGCCCGTATTGTACCGTTTGCATCACTATTTTTTACTAGGGTTTTTAGTCTCGTACTGGCCTACGCCACGTAACGACGCGCTCTGGAATTCTTTTAGTTTTCGTTTGTGTTATTGTTTTGTTGTTGTAGTTTTTGTTGTTATAGTTTGTGTCATTGTTTTGTTGTTATAGTTCTTGTTAAGTGTTTTTGTTATCATATCATTATGAAGGGTAAACCTTTGCAAAGCGGAGAAAGAAATCTCGTGGTAAAAGTGTTAGAGTTTTTTGAAAACGAGAAACGGAACAAACAGTTTTGTTTACCTGTCCACTAAGTAGTGACGAAGATGAGATAATGTAAATAATAGATAAAATAAATGTATAAACTTAAACATTGTATTTTTATTTTATTCAAATAGTGCAAAAAAGATTAGATAAAAAGCAGCGTCCTCCCTGAGTAACATAATAAATTAGGTTAAAAAAAACAAAGACGAAGCCGCGGGCGGCTGCTTGTTATGTTCACTTTTTTGCGGGCGGTACAAACACGCCAATATGACGTCACCGCGCTCAGGTCCCAACTTATCGCGCACGGGTAATAGGTAGATTTCACATACTTCACCGATTAACAGCGTGCAAATTACAGTTACATAAAATTAATTCAGTTATCTAACATGGAGCGCGTGGGCTGGGGTCACTACGGCTAGCATTTTTTATGGCTCACCATTGTGACAATATTAAACTTAAAGGGAGTGGACTGCAGAACGCTTGTTGTAGCTTAAAATTTATTAACTGATTTAAGGGATTATAAGTAGTTTAAGCGTAAATCCAGGTTAAAATCTACGTACATACCAAATTTCTTCGAAATCGGTTTTAGCCGTTACGACGTGATTACACAATCACGTCGTAACGGCTAAAACCGATTTCGAACAAATAAACAAACAAGCAAGCGCAGCGTAGGACGTCCACCCACAAGATGGGCAGACGACTTGGCAAGAACCTCAGGTCGGCGTTGGATGCAGGCCGCTTCCAACCGCAGTTCCTGGAGATCAATGAGGGAGGCCTTTGTCCAGCAGTGGACGTCCTACGGCTGATATGATGATGATGATGATGAAACAAACAAACAAATAAACAAACATCCTCACTGAACGTCATCACATAAACTAATGTGATATGTTATGATAAATCAGTACACATTTAGTAGTGTAACGCGTACGAAGTCGCGGGCAACAGCTAGTGCACAATATAAATATAGAAATAAAAAATCCGGCCATAGAATTTTTTTTTGGCCACGTGGTTAAACTTCTCATTTAATAACTAAGCAACGGGAAAATGAGATAGCCTCTAATAAACTAATTCATCTTCTTTACAGCGCCAACTAAAAATGTTAAAGAAAGCGTCAAGTCAATATCTACAATTATTTTTACTTGTCCTTCTGATTTATACATTGCCAACTAATTTACTAACTCGGCCACGGAATTTGCAAGTCATCACCATTTTACATTTTACAGCTACAATACAAGATACTCAAAAAATATATATTCAAGCTTCAATAGACAATATCATATATTATAACTTAGCATGTAAAATAATACTTCATATTTTTTTATCGTGAAAATAGCCACTGTACGAATTGGCGCGAGTGCGCAACATGACACCAACCGGCCATTTGCACCAATCAGCGAGCGCCATTCAATTCTTGTACCGACCCACACGCCCGTGTTTGTTTATTGTCGTTCGTGCGTTCGTATTGCAATAGTTTCATCTGTAATTAATTAAAGTTTTCAAAAGTTTTAATTAGTTATAACATCCAAAAGTGAAAACGAAGTACCTTTGTACTGTTCTGACGAGGAATCGGAAGGAGAAGGTCAGCCGCAACGTACGTGTGTTAAGTGTATAAAATTAAATAAAGTGTAAATGTGTATGTATGAATCGAGACAGGGCACCCCGACTAGTGTAGGTTAGGTCTAGATGAGTGGGAGAACCGACGCGGGGCACCCCGACTCTAGGCAGTCTTGTGCGTGACACCCCTAGTGTTATAAAAAGCGCGGAGCCAGAAGCTCGCGTGGTCGGCCCTGAGTTCTGGCGAGAGCCCACCCCAAAAAAACTATTTGTGCACTCCGACGCTAGAGGGGGGATCGACACGAGGCACCTCGAGTACAGAACCTCCTAGCTATGAGGTAAGCATTTTATTCTAAATTTCTTTAGACTAATAATAATACGAATAATCCAGTAATGTTTTCTTTTTCTTTTAATTACGTAATTATACGTGCTTAGTATATCTTTATTTTTTTTAAAATATCTATAATGATTGTATTTTAATACACAAATTGATTTTTATAAATTAATTGTTTTATTTTGTCTATCCTCAATATTTCATATGTACCTATTATTAGTGGCTTTAATATACTATTTGATGTCAATTTTAGGTAAATTTAACGATCGATTAATGTAGGATGATAATGACATTTAAAACATACCGAATTATACAATTAGAAGCTAATAGAATAACTATTTTGGTGTCATATATTTATATTTTAGAAGTTTGCTATTTGAATGCATGCCACAAATTTAGATGCTAAAAAATAACCACCATACTGAGTCATATTTACAGTGGCTTACATAGAAGATAACTAGTGGCTGATATACTAATAATCAGACGCGCGTTGGTTGTGGCTGACTTAGTAATTTAGAAGGTAACTTATATTTTCCGAGGCGAACAATGCTATTAAAAAGAAGCCTGTTTAATTAGTACCCATATAAATATATCAACCATATTATTTTCATTTTTTTTACATAGAAAACTTCTGGGATAAGAAGGAGGATTAGCTTAAATACACCTACCTAGGTCCAGAACTCTCGTTGCGCTAGTCCTACTCGTACTAAACCGGTATTATACTGATAAAACTTTATAAAAAAGCCCAGCTGTATAGTATACAGGTATTTGTACTTCAAGCTTATCAAGTGAAGCTTCAAGTTGCACAGTTGTTAATGACAAGGCGAGACAGGAAATCTGGCCCCGAGCGTTCTTTATCAACTTCTCAAGCTACCGATTTTGGCAACATCCCAACTTAAATAGGTTGAGTTTACTACTTCTCACTTAAAAAGGTTATTGGGGACTAATAACGAAGAATTGATTGAATAATAGATCGAAGTCAAACGCAAGCCTATATGATGTACAAAAAAAAGATAATAACAATAATAATAAAAAAGTCTTTATTAACAACTAGTGGACCCCCCGAACTTCATATCGGCTTGACATGCATAGCTATAACGCGGGCTGTCAATATAAGTCACCCTGGTAGAATTGTCAACTGTTGTCCCCGGCCATCATTATGTATGAGAAAATTAATGACTTCCACAAATAATTCAATACCAAAATTAGCCAAATCGCTCCACCCGTTCTCGAGTTTTAGCGAGACTAACGAACAGCAATTAATTTTTATATATATAGATAATATATCTCGGGATAACTCCTACCGAAGCATCTGTTTCAAACGATATCCATTTTTTTTACATCCTCTTTGACGATATTTGCAGCACGCATTCTGTCAATTCTATGTCAAACGTCATAAGGTTACATTATAAAAGCGCTTAGGTTAGATTATAGATAATTTTATATGGTGGTTAAGTATTCTTAAATTTTCTAATTTTGCGCGCAATTTTCTTAATTTTTTCTTTCTTAAGAACCTTCTCCTGACAATAAGAAATACAACAAAAAGAATTGGCCAAATTGGTCCTGGCGTTGTTGAGTTATGCGCTTACCAACACATTTTGCGATTCATTTTTATATTATAGACAAGAGGTCGCATGGTGCGCAAGCTGCTCGCAGTTCGCGTGTTTTTCTGTTTGTAGAAGAAGCAATCAAAGAGGATATCGAAGTGAAAAAAGCAACCAACTAGTATAACGAAGAAAAATGCAATCAAAGAGGATATCGAAAATGAGAAAGCAATTAAAGAGGATAACGAAATAGAAGAAGTAATTAAGGAGGATATCGAAGTGAAAGAAGCAATCATCAAAGAGGATATCAAAACGGAAAAAGCATTCAAAGAGGATATCCAAGTGGAAAAAGCAGTCAAAACAGATATCAAAGAGAAAGATGCAATCAAAAAGAATATCCAAGTAGAAAACGCGATCAAATAGGATACCCAAGTGGATGAAGCAATCAAAGAGGTTATCTAAATGGAAGAAGCAATGAAAGGAGATATCCAAGTGGAAGCAGAAATTAAAGAGGGTATCAAAATGGAAGAAGTAATCAAAGAGGGCATTGAAGTGGAAAACGCAATCAAAGACGATATCGAAGTGGAAGAAGCAATCAAACAGGATACCAAAGTGAAAGAAGAAATCAAAAAAGATTCCTATTAAGGTCGATGATGACAATAAAAAACGATTCCACCAAAAATTCATACTACCATTTTGTAAACTTTACTATGCGTAACTGCTTCCGTTTAGGAGATACAAGCAGTTAAAGTTTTTTTTAAGAAAAATCATATTTTGTTGAGAGGATATCGTAGTGGAAGAAGCAATCAACAAAGATATCGAAGTGGAAGAATCTATCAAATAAGATATCGATGTGCAAGTAGCAGTCAAAAACGATATCGAAGTGAAAGTAGCAATAAAAGAGAATATCCAAGTGAAAGACGCAATCAAAGACGACATCGAATTTGAATAAGCATTTAAAGAGGATACCGAAGTAAAAAACACGATCAAAGAAGATACCGAATTGATAGAAGATATCAAAAAGGATACCTATCAAGATCGATGATGACAATAAAAGACGATTTCACCAAAAAAATTTACTATCATTTTGTAAACTTTACTATGCCTAACTGCTTTCGCTTAGAAGATACGAGCAATTAAATTTTTTTAGGAAAAATCATAATATTGTTGAGAGGATATCGTAGTGGAAAAAAGCAATCAACGAAGATATCAAAGTGGAAGAATCTATCAAATAAGATATCGAATTTAACGAAGCAATCGAATAGGATAATAAATTTAAATAAGCAATAAAAGAGGATATCGAAGTGGAAGAAGCAATCAAAAAGGATATCGAAGTGGAAGAAGTAAAAGAAGCATTCAAAGACAAATACGAGTTGAAAGAAGCAAACAAAGACGATATAGAGGTGGTAGAAGCAATCATAAACATTAAAATTTACTAAGCAAGCTGCCTTATGCCACTCCAAAAATAAAAAAAAAATAAAAAAATTTGACATCAAAAATGATGATGATGATAGATGTCGCATAAACATGAAAATTTAGTTATCTCATGCCCCTCCACCAATAAATAAAATTAAAGTAATATAAATTTTATAGTACCGCTCATATTAGTACGGTATTTGCACAGAAATATTTTGTGTGGGACTATTTTTTTTTTATGAAAGACCATTTTTTTGTATGGATCCGTACATAAAAAAATGTCCTGAGCAACATTAGTTTTGGCGCTAATGCTCTAAGACTTTTACTTTCCAAGATACGAGTTAGCATGCCCCTCCACCAATAAATAAAATTACAGTAAAATAAATTTTATAGTACCCACAAGCCGTTTGGCTCCCTATAAAAACGGTATAAAAGTTACGGCAAACGAAATATACGGTGTACGGTATTTACACAAAAATATTTTGTATGGGACAATTTTTGTTTTGCATGAAAGTCGATTTTTTTTAATGGATCCGGATATAAAAAAATGTCCTGAGCAACATTAGTTTTGGCGCTAATGCTCCAAGACTTGTACTTTCCAAGATACGAGGTGGATGGAAGCGAATGGGGGACACAAGGGGTACTTTAGGATTTATTTCCAACTCATCGGAACTCCCTCTATACAACTATTTCTCTCTCTATTCTATTTCTACCCTACGAGGGGGCATCTGGGAGAACAAGGATGTCAATGAGTCAGTCAGTCAGTGAATGGTAATCCAGTTGTATATAATATAATAAAAAAAATACACATACATTGTTCTACTTAGTACTACAAAATTTGTTTATGTATCATTTTTTTCAGCCCTTGTCGATTCACTGCTGGGCATATGCCTCATTGTTTTTGCCATTCTTCCCGATCCTGTGCCAGTTTGAACCACGTACGACCCACGGTCTTATGGATGTCGTCGACCCATCTCGCTGGTGGACGTCCCCTATTTCGATGCCTAGTTCTCGGCCTCCACTCTGTTAGGGCCTTGGTCCACCTGTCGTCACTACGTCTGGCCAAGTGTCCTGCCCAACTCGACTTGAGCCCCAATATTCGCTTGCTGGCGTCTTGTACTTTAGTCTGCTTGCGAATTTCGGTATTGGAAACTCGATCTAAGAGTGTGATGCCGAGCATGGCGTGCTCCATGGCTCTCTGTGCTACACTTATTTAGTACACAGCTTCCTTCGTGAGCCTCCATGTCTCGGCACCATAAGTCATAGTTGGCAGAACACATTGGTTATAGAGACGTGTTTTAAGACATTGTGGATTTTAATATATCAGCTAGTTTGCCGAAAGCTGCCCATCCAAGTTGAACACGCCTGATGACTTCCCTCATTTAATACTCCTTGGCAAAAGATAAAACATGGCCAAGATAAACGTATGAGTCGACCATTTCTAGTTTCTCGTTTCCAACAACGACGTTTGTGAGTGAAACTCCAGAAATGCTCGACATAACCTTCGTCTTGCCCATGTTCATCCTGAGGCCCACTCTTAGAGATGCATTGAACAAAGAGGAGCTAGCCTTAAAACGCCGCGCTGGCCAGTGCGTCGTGGCGAGTTTTCTTCCCGGTTACGTTAGCCTGTAGTAAGAAGTGCAATAGTTTAGCTATTCTTGCATTTCTCCCAACAGTTACCAGGGGGGACCACACGGAGGTGTAACTCGGAACTGGTATAGCAAAGCCATGTGCTGCAATATTGTAACTAGTTACATTACAAAACATTACTTCCCTCTCCCCCCCGGTTCCCACGTTTATGTATAGATATAAAAAATACCTAGTCAGGTCATAAGTATTGTCACACAGTAAAAACTTTTCTTTTAGAATGCTGGCCACAAAAAAGTTTATTGAATTCGAATTTCGAATTGTTCATGAAAATAAAAATGTATACTTTTTAGAATTTTACTCATTTTTAAATATGGAGTGGACGCTTAAAGAAGACCGTGTTGCAGTTATTGCGTTGCATCGTTGCGGTTACGCGCCAATTAAAATTTTTGACATACTGAAAAATTTGAATAGAACCAAAAGATTCGTTTATCGCACCATCAAACGATACAATGAAGACTCTAGTGTAGATGACAGGTCAAGAAGTGGTCGCCCTCGGTCTGTTAGGACTCCAGCAGTGATAAAAGCTGTAAAGGCGCGAATTCAAAGAAATCCCAAACGTAAGCAGAAACTGTTGGCCCTTCAGATGGGGTTAAGCAGAACCACGGTGAAAAGGGTGTTATATGAAGACTTAGGGCTTCGGGCATATCGAAGAAAAACAGGACATCGTTTGAATGCTCGTCTAATGGACCTGAAACTGAAGAGATGCCGCGCTTTGTTGAAGCGGTACGCGGGAAAAAAATATCGGGAAATTCTTTTTTCGGTTGAAAAAATTTTTACCGTAGAAGAGAGCTACAACAAACAAAATGATAAGGTGTACGCACACAGTAGTGAAGAAGCGAGCAACCGTATTCAGCGTGTCCAACGAGGTCATTTTCCATCCTCGTTCATGGTATGGTTGGGAGTTTCTTATTGGGGCTTAACAGAGGTACATTTTTGTGAGAAAGGTGTAAAAACGAATGCAGTTGTGTATCAAAATACAGTCCTGACGAAACTTGTGGAACCTGTTTCTCATACCACGTTCAATAACAGGCACTGGGTATTCCAACAAGATTCGGCGCCAGCTCATAGAGCGAAGAGCACACAAGACTAGCTGTCGGCGCATGAAATCGACTTCATCCGGCACGAAGACTGGCCCTCCTCCAGTCCAGATTTGAATCCGTTAGATTACAAGATATGGCAACACTTGGAGGAAAAAGCGTGCTCCAAGCCTCATCCCAATTTGGAGTCACTCAAGACATCCTTGATTAAGGCAGCCGCCGATATTGACATGGACCTCGTTCGTGCTGCGATAGACGACTGGCCGCGCAGATTGAAGGCCTGTATTCAAAATCACGGAGGTCATTTTGAATAAACTTTAGTGTCATTAGAATCTATGTTTTGTTAAGTTCATTTTGGTATATAAATGGTTACATAATAAATAAACTTGTTTCAATTATTTTATATTAAACATGTGACAGAATTTATGACCTGACTAGGTATAACAGTAGTTTTCAGATTAGACCCCGGTTTTTTGATTGTCTTGCTTTTCAGCATAGGCCCCCCGAGTGTTCTCCACAAAGATCTATCTCTAACTTTTCTCGCCCAAGTCGTAAAAAAAACATATGTTATATCAAATGGTCACACATTTTTGTCTGGCCTTTACTTTACTCAAGACACTCAATTGAAAATTAATTATACTATTGAATATGTAGGATAAATAAAATAAAATTATGAATAGTAGATTACCCCCTACAAACATGCAATCTTCCCACTTTACAATATTAGTATATATAATGATTATTGTACTAGTGCCGTTATAACAAGCCCGATTTGACGTCTGTCATTTTTCTCGCCGTGATAACTTTGAACGAACGTCTACACAAGAAGTCGAAAAATCAAACATAAGTAATGCCAAAATTATTATGATATTCAACGCTATTACATTAATTGTATCATTGGGTTCAATACCGTAAAGTTGTGATCGTTTTAACCACTTCGGAACCAAAACAAAATTGATTATTACAAAAAATCAAAAATTTAGTAAACTTATGATTGTTGCGATCGTTTCTAACTACATCGGAACCAAACAAAATCGATTATTATAAAAATCGAAACATTTACTAAACTTTAGTTTTATAAAATATAATAGTAGATTATTAACCAAGGGTATAAAGCAATGTCTTGTGTCGCGGGTGTACCGAGGGATTTAGATTCACCCAAGACTAAGACAGCTTTATCCCCTAGGAAAATACTCTACTTTTTGTAGGAAAATACGGACCATTTGCGAAAAAATTTACACAATAATAATATGAGATAGGGTCGTTGCGCCGGTTGGCGGCCTTTTAGTCGCCTTCCCACCTTTGCTCCTTGAAATGAGTATGATATGTCCATTATTCAGGTTCTGATTGTTTCTTTAGGCGTAGCAGATATCATCAAGTTATTTTTCGAAATTAGTATTGGAGGACTACTGTAACAGTTTTTTTTAAAATAAATAATTACCTAAAATTTGCTCAAAATGCTGGTTGACGGCCACTTTTTTCAGATCGCGGCCATCCTAAAGTTAGTTCGCGGCCGCCAGTTTTACATACAATAATGACTTACGAGTATTTCATACTTTTTTGCGTTTATGTACACTTTTCACCTTATAATGGTCCTATTATAAATTTCCACATAGGGCATAATGATTACAATTTTCACTCAAATGCCTTTACTCTTAAAAAGCACGTTCTCTTCAGTATTCTTCCCTTTCTTGTGCTCTAACTTAACCTTACCTTACACTATTCTAACATCTCTTATTTCCACAGGATTTGTTCATCTAATCTGGGGTCACGCACTACAATCTCGTCATTCAGGCATTCTAATCTCTACAGCATTTTACCTTCTCCTCCCAACTCACCTTCATAATTTCTGCAACAATTCTTTCTTCTTTCCTTTCTCTATTTTTCCTCCTTTTTTTCCTTACTTGAAACTCCTAACCACTAGGTTGTTTTTGTTACAGCTTTGTTCAAATTTTCTGGCTTTCCAAGGAATTTTCTGACGTGACTCTTCCACTGGGCTTTTAACGGAGCAAACACGCTGACATCGGCAGGCTGCAGCATATGCGTAGTGTTCGGGGGAAGAGCATATAAAATAATACCAAGCTCTTCACAGATAGAGCTCAACATTAAAGACATTACCTATGTCTTTAATATTGAGCGACTTATGCCCATCGACTAGCAGAAGAACGGGCTTCTTGATATTATTTTCTGTTATGCAATTGATGAATTCTGTCATCCATTTATCCACCCGGATTCGCTTCTTCCTGGACTCCAGTGTTGTGGCATGCCGTCTGATAAACTTTTTGGTTGTCTAATATGTATTAGACCACCAAAAAGTTTGTGTTAAGTCTAAGTTTTTCTATATGGAAAAACTACCAATGGCGGGCACATCTCACCAGTAACGTTAAATGTTTAGAGTACTGTTAGGTTATATTCTGTTCTGTTAGGTCTTCAACCACAGTGGAATCGATTCTTCGGTCACCCTAGCGCGAGCTTTGTTGATTCCTTCTGCCGATCTTACTGATATCTCAGGGTGCCGTTTTAAAAAGTTTAGATACAATGTCTGTCCAGGACGATCATCCTTAAAAGGATTCGGCTTTTTTAAATCTTTGAAGTTTTTTGCACGGTATCTAATAGCTCTTGTTTCTTCACTGGAAAAACCACATTTGGCTATATTTATAAGCCACTCTACAACTTTTTTTCGCCTTCTTCTCCCAGCACTGGCTCAGGGCCCAGTTTTTTTAGTTCGTCAGTTCTTCTGCCACATAATCGATCTTGAATTATACGTCTCGGAATACCGAATTTACGTGATGCTTTCCTGATTGGGACTTGGTCTTCGCGAATTTCTTTTAATGCCTTCTACAGAGTTTCAGGAGTGTAAGTCACAGTTTTTTTGGGTTTGTTCGTATACATCTTTAATAACAAAACTTATCGAAAAACCAAACAAAACAGTATGTTTGAAAGAAGTGGCCGTAAACTTACACCTCTATTTGCAAATAGTCAGATAACGGCCGTCTATTTTTCATATGATTTTCGGACGGCTGCGAACCCGATTTGTTTTGTTAGCATGTTTTAGTTTGCGGCCACATTATAGATAAAATCCGTATAAAATTATATTTTGGTGGCCGTGAACTAACCATATCATTTAAACCAACCCCTACAATAAAAAAATGTTGCACAAAGAGAAGCTTTATTTACATTAATAATAGAAAAGAAAGCAAACTTATTGCATTCAATGAGCTAGTGCCACGGCCACCCGGCCGTATACCCACTTTACTAAAAAAATATTGTGTTGGTTGGCGGCCACCAAATAAAGCTGGTATTAATGTAATTTACTCCCATAATAAATGCAGAATTACATGAAACAATCAACTATGATCTCTCAAAAAACAATCCCACTAGTAATAAGTAATCGTAAACTTGAAATACTTACGTTGAAAGCGGGACCTGTTCGCTATTTTTTGCGCAGCTTTACGTACGTGTGTACGCTGACAGCGCGGCTGGCAAAATTGACGATTTATTTCCGGCACACGGATTAGGATAACCGATTAATTTGAATAGGCATTACATTCTGCAACTATCCTACTTTTTAAAGTGCCACAACGCGTTGGTAACAGTGAGATAGAATTCTTATTATTGCAATATTTATACTGTTGGTCCTCTAAAAGGCCGCGAAACAACGCACGGCCGCGATCCAGCGTAATGACCCTAAGCATTTATTAAAAATAATGACAATTAAACTAAAAGTTAACATTCGAAACATTGGTCGAATTATTGATAGAGAGAGTTACATTTTTGTTTGGTACATTTATTGTTGATGAGTTGATTTGAGTATGAGAAATACTCAAATCAACTTTCTTCTTTCTCTAGTTCTTGCGTCTGAGGAACTTGCGTTTCATTGTAGATAGTATACGACGGAGATAGTGGTGGTGGTGCATCGTGAGTGACGGACGAAGATAAGATGCCGGAAGTTGATGGTTGTGGCTCCGATGTATTAAGTTTTATACTTTTTGTTAATTTGACTGCTTAATATGGTTATTCCTTTTTTAAAAAGATGTATAATGCTTTATATACAAACTCAATGGTGTAAACACAGATGTAGTTCAGTATAAAATTCGGTAAGTATTCCAAATTTAAATCACATTCTCCGCCTAGAGGATGAATGAAATTCAGTACAATTTTCTTTCCCTGTTTAACAGATTAAAAATGACTATTGTTATGTTCGCTTTTTGTGGCATAGAATGTCACTTTTTTGAGCAAGTGATACGAAAACGATTTTTATTGTTTTAATGTTTTATACCTAGAATCGATTATAGATAGTGATGGACCCACAATGAGAGGTTTTCATCATTATTTTATGAGCGCAATAAAGAATTATCTAATCTACTAAACATTATCGTCAATAATTTCTTGAATAAAAAACTTCTTGATACTAATTATTTATGTATACAAGGGTGTTTGGTAATATACTGACGATATTCAAGGGACGTTTTCTCAAAACATAAAAAAAGACATCTCGGAAAAAAAAACTACTAGTTATATATACAAATTTTAAAGAAAATCGACTAAGTTTAGGTGATTAATTCGATATAAAACTTACTGCCTAAGCTTGCAGTCGACATCCAAAGACATAAAGGCCTTAATCCACAAAAGCGTAGATTTGCTACTTATATCCTTTCTTTAAGCGCTCTCTGCTTAGAACCACGATGCGAATGCACTGTAGAAAATAAGACATGCCGCTTGACCGTTTCCACTAAAGCTGAGCGGAGAGATGTCGGAATATCGATATGCTATTAGTTATTTTCCCATAGTATTCTCATCTCTACAAATCTGCGCTTAGGTGGACATTGGCCTGGAAATGCCTAGAAATTGTGGACCCGGGATTGGTTATCTGCAAACTGCCCACTTTAGCCACAGTAAACTTATTGAAATTATTCCAATTAGGTAGGTCCTACTTTATCCAATTCTTTGAGAGATAGGTATCTAGTGCATTGTCAAAATTGATGAGTCTTTTTTCAATTCTGGTTTCTGCCGAAGAAGAAGAGAAGAATAAGAATAAAGTTTAATTCACAAAAAAGAACATGCAAATTACATCAAACAAAGGCAATAACAGCTGTGATTTAATGAGTAGGTATCATTGGGTCATAGCCCTGTTTACAAAACAAAGTACCTATTGGGGGCGGCGAGCTCAAAGAATCGAAGCGGCACCTTTGACTAACCGCTTATTCTTTCGAGTTCTTTTTGATATGCCGCGCGAAGGGATGTACGGCTTACAATACCTCGCTACACCGGTTACCGGTATTAACGTAAATGTTTGAATCGATTGTATTTGAATAAAATCTTTTTTTTTAATCGAGTGTAGCGAGATCTCTAAATCAACTTAGGCAAATCGCCGTTGTTTGTTTGTATGTTCGTTTGTCCGAGTATAACTTTCGAAGCGTTGATCCGATCATCGTGACTATCAAAATATTGCCACAAAATAAATAACCAACTAACTTGACCTACAGTTTCACTAAAATTACAGGTAACGGGAGTTCATGTTATTTGGTTATTCTTTTTTGGGGTACAAATTGCAGTTATTCTGGGTTTCAAACTTTAGCTTTTTTGTCACTTAAGCTACACGCATACCAAATTACAGCACTGTAGGGTCAATGGTGTACCCTGTGAATTTTGTCAAAGTTCAATTTTTATTATGGCTAATAACTCAAAAACTATAAAAACTTTACCAAAAATAAAAACGGAGTCTAAATGTATCAATGAATATTTCATTTGACTTCCCACTTGACCTAATAGTTTCATTTAGAACCCCAATATCTCGACAAACCCCAACGTTTTTAGCTCATTTAGTCCCACCAAAATTGCGCCATCACTAACTACCTATGTATAAAATTACACGATAATCGGATAAACGCTTCGAAAGTTATCCTCGGACAAACATACATACATACATACAACGCCGATTTGCCCAAGTTGATTTAGAGATCTCGCTTGGCTCGATCAATAATTACACTACATTGTTTCCACAGTTCTGAGTCGAAAGGGTTAAGTCTCATGTGCCTGTAATTTCACCGATACCCTTACCCTTCAAACCGGAACACAAAAATGCGAGTTTACTATTTGGCAGCAGAAATAGGTATGGTGGTAGTACTTTCCCGGACAAACTCTTTCACAGAGAGCTCTACTACTACTCACAGATTGTATGACAGATTGACCTACGCGTATTTTGTAAAACTAGTTCGGTTTTGATTTACGATGTTTTGAACAAGCTTTTATTAGGTCGACTTGTGTATCCTAACTAGCTAATCCAATTTCGGATCGTCCAACACCGAAAGTCAGAACCGGTATTGATTTCCCAGCCCTAGTGTAAGAAGGCGGGCACTTTGGCACGTGTCGGCGTTCGTGCAATTAATTATTTATTATTTTGAATCAATTCAGTAGTTGATTTCATTTCTAATTGTGCGGACGGATTTAGAAAAATTGCGATACTTAACTACAGGTACTCCACGGAAAGTGGTCCTGTCAAGAGCGCAGGACTTTTATCAGATATGGCACGGAACCAGCAGGGCACGCGGACTGTTCCGCGGCACAGGGAGAGCAGTGAATTCCAGCCCCATGTTGAGGCGGGCAGGCCACCTCGCTATTCAGCGCGCATGGAATTTTTTGAAGAGGATCCGCTGGCGAGCACTTGTGACGCGGCCCGCGTGTACGGTGATAGCGCTACCTATGGGTAAAGTCTTAGGGAGGAAGGCCAGCACCCGTATAGTTTTACACCAGTGCAGGAGCTCTGGACTCCTGACTACGAGACCAGAATGCGGTTTTGTTTGTGTCTGCTGCAGCACGGACCTTGGAAGATCGACAAGGACTACGATCGGCGAGTGCGCGAATACCTGGGCAGTGCTTATGGTAATCGATGGATTGGGCGCGGAGGGCCAGTTGCACAGCCCGCACGCTCACCGGACTTAACCCCCTTAGATTTTTATTTGTGGGGTAGGGTAAAGGACTATGGCCATACAATAGACTAACTATGGCCATACAATAGAAAGTGACTTAGAACGCGAATTGTGAACGCTATTAATGTGGTGCGAAGTGACAGAGTCACGTGTTGGCACGAGTTCGTGTGTATTGCATTGGCCGTGCTATTCTTCCTAGACTCTAGATCAAGAAGGTACGTGCAACAACTTTTGTGAATAAAATTGTGTAGCTATACCTATCTGTGATAATAACTGTAGATAACTAGTGTAAGTTACTGTGTAACTGTACATTCTGTAAATAGGTACCAACTAAATGTCGTAAATAACTGATAGCTGTGTTGTACATATTTTGTAGTTACATAGGTAGCTAATGAACTTTTAAACACGCCAAATTATCGTTGATAAAGTGAAGGCACCTCCTACTTACCTCTCGATTTGAGGTAAGAGCTACCTACTACTTTTTCACGTTAATGTATCAGTCGACAGCCTAATAAAAGTGTGTTGGAAAGCTCGAGTTTACCTAAATTGATTAGGTACTTCATTTTGAATTGAATAAATCTTTTAAAATACTACTTCAGCTGTTTTTTATTTATAAATTTTTCTCTGTAGTTTAGCTAGTCATTGCAAAGATCACGTCTACCCTATCTAATTTAGTCTTGGTCACTCTGCCTAAGTGAGCGGTAGGCATTTGTGAAACGCCACCTGGGCTCTAATACCTATCTATCTCAACCTAATCACTGCACTGACGTAGGTACCTACCTAGCTCACAGTGACCAAGAAAGAACTAGTGAGTGACACGACGAATTAAATTAATGTAGGTATGTACCTACCTAGGTTAGGCCAAAAATACCTGTCTTCCGACCTATCATAATTCGAGTCAGTGACACCGATCGCTTGTAGGTACTACTCTGGACCAAGAAAGAACAAGCGAATGTAGAGGCACCTGTAGGGATATTTTTTTACCTAGTAGCTACGGCTTACTGATTTATAACTCAAAACGTAGATCTATGGTAGGCTAGTACCTACTACCGTAGGCAGGCATGTATTTTTGATATCTCTTTCGGAAATGGCTGCGGGTTTCGGGTTAGAAAGGGACAACAAGAGATATCTCGAGACGCCACCAGTCTGTGGTTAGATGGCAAGCATTATGCAATAGCACAACATAAGTTTATTAAAGTGTTTCTTTTAACATGCTAAAATAAATTTCACATTTCTTTGGTAAACATTTCACAAATTTATTTATTATGCTCATCTAAACAACCCCTTTCATTTTTTTGCATATATTACCAAACTCCCTATATATAGCCAGGCTAGTTCGTTATTAATTTAACGTAAGTGAAACTAAACGATAAAAAATCTTAGTACGAGAGAGACGGCCATGCTGTTCATCTGGTAAGTGAACATGGAGTCTCTAGTTGCACTTGCCTTGGTGCTTATCTTGCAAATGCAAAGGCGCATAGTACAACGAATCCATCGCTGTTATTAGGTTCATCTAATACTAACCTCTCGCAAAGAACGTAAGCAGTTTTCTCTGCTTTTTTATGCTCAAAATGAACCACGAATTTTTTTTAAATACTTGGTGAGATTCTCAAAAAAAAAAACACGTGCTCCTTCCTCAGCGCTCACAGCGAGACTGGACGCGGCTACAAGTAGCGAGCGCGCGAGTCTTCCCTAGCTTGTATTTGCCACTCCACGACTCTGACGCGAAGTGTGCGGAACTTTGAACAAAATATGTGAAAATATATAATATATTATGAATAAGCTCGGAGTCGCTCAACGAGCTATGGAGAGGGCTATGCTCGGGGTTTCTCTACGGGATCGAATCAGAAATGAGGAGATAAGTAGGAGAACTCAAGTCACCGACATAGCCCGACGGATTAGCACGTTGAAGTGGCAATGGGCAGGCCAAATAGCACGCAGAACAGATGGCCGATGGGGCCGGTAAGTTCTCGAATGGAGGCCACGGACCGGCAAGCGCAGCGTAGGACGTCCACCTACAAGATGGGCAGACGACTTGGTAAGAACCGTAGGTCAGCGTTGGATGCAGGCCGCTTCCAACCGCAGTTCCTGGAGATCAATGAGGGAGGCCTTTGTCCAGCATTGGACGTCCTACGGCTGATATGATGATGATTATATGAAATTTGTCGGCCGCAGTCTGTCGTCGCATCTAGTCGCCGAGCTGTCGCTGTCGCGTATCGCCTAGTCTGCGCCTACACTTAATCAAAATGTCCCGAGAACGATTATTTTATTCTACTCTAGTTCCCATCTCTACTCTCTGTATTTTGACAACATCAATTGGGCGTCTTATAATGGCGATAGTATACTTACAAACTTACTTAATTGACACTGAAATATCTCCCAAATGTTTTCACGAACAAACATTACTGGTCACTGAGCTGTAACATTGCCCTTCACAAATGGTGTTTAGTCCCATAAATTAGTCTCAAATCACAAAGAGATAGGGTGCAAAGATATCCCTGTTTTTACCGCCGTGGGCTTCATCCCACATAATCCTAGCTTAGTGCTGGTGTGAAATTAACCCTCATTAATGGTTAAGTACTATAACTAGAATTATGTTTAGTATGTGGTGTTGTTAGTCGGGTAACCGCATTTTAGAAATTACACCATTCCACGTGTTCCATATAATTTTAGTTAATTAAGCCAGCCTCCGGACACGCCATAGAAACAAACTCAGTTAATTTTATATTACTTCTAATGGCGAAGTGGCTTGTCCGCACGTGGTTTTTGTGTGTGGGAAATTATCGTTAGTAAGACTCAGCTACGCCAAGCGAGCGGGACAGGGACAACATTAAGGGCAGGTTTCTATATCCGTCGGTAATCAGCTACGACTCGTTTCTCCTTGAAAAAGTGTCAAACTAGTGTCTTTGACTTTTATAGAAGTCCTAGTCGGTTACTGGCGGAAATAGGAACCCGCCATAAGCATGTTAAAGTCAGACCATTTTAAAAGATAACATTTGACGTCTGTTGACGTCTGTCAGTTCGGTACAACTCTTACCGAACTCGTAATCGTATCGGTCATTATTACAATAAATATATAATCGTAATTAAAACATGTTAAGCAATTGTGCAGTTCTAACAAAACGAAACAATATATTATTTTATGCCCGCCGTTACAAGGTTACGTTGTAGAATTTTGATGAACTGTCAAATGTTACCTATTAAAATGGCCTGACTTTAGTTGATGTCTTTCTGTCGTTTTTATGTGAGCATCGGTGACAACCCAATGAAGGTTGTTGAGGCAATACTTACCAGGCCTACTGCTACATTGCTACCGTCCATCCAAAGATTGTCTGAATCAGAATTTAGCGATAAGACCGCCCATTGTGCTACCTTTGTGTATTTCTTTGTCTATTTAATTTTGTTTTGAGTGTGACAAGTTGCATTATAAAAAAAGCATTAGATATTTTGTTTATTTACATTATGTTCCTGTTATAAACTTCAATTTTGTCGTCAAGTTCCAAATGTCAATGTCAAATCAATGATTCGATGTCTTGGAGATTTTTTTAGAACGAAATTATATTATACATGTTTCCGAACGAAACGTTTGGTCAATGGCTATATTTATAAGAACAATGACCTGTAATTGAGGCTTATTGATAATGTTATGATGGTACATTAGAACAATAAATAATTGTATTAATATTATTGATATTTTCAGCTGTGTTTACATTTTGTTTCTCTATTCCTAAAATATAAGTTTTAAAATGATTACTTGTCAGGATTGATATGTATCATTGATATGTTGTCATATGTTAGGAATACGATTTTCAATTATCGAAAGATTGTGTAATTAATTATTCAATTTTTAAAAATGTTCTACTTAATTAGATTTTGTTAGAATTAACGATATGAGAATAATGCTGTGATTGGTGGCGCCTAAAAAGTAGAAATTTGTGCCATATTAATACGATTTTGTGATTGTTAGGACTTGTAATAATCATTAATTAAGTTTTAATATACTTTAAGTTCATTATATATTGTTATTATAGCCAATATAAAAAGATATTATGATGTAAACAACCAATGCTTGTGATTGGCTAAAGATGTCGTGACTTTTTACGACTTTTGGGGGGTATAAATAGCATTGTAAATGCTCTGGGGGTACTTTTGTATTCCTGGCTCGAGAATAAGTTAAGTACCAACCAATTTACTAATGCTGTAATATCTTTCTTTGTAAACTTGTACTTGTATTTCTGTGTGTTACCTGATTGGCTTGGGTGAGCTACCGTGTATTTAGATTATTGTAATAGACCGTATAGTTATTCAAACTATATCAGTTACACTGTCGCCCATCCAGCTTATTTTGTGTAGATAATTTTGGAATAGAATCTAGATACTTTTCATTATCGTCAGCCTTTTGTTTCAATTTATTACCTGTTTATAGTATGTAATGAATGAATATACATTGTTCAAGTATTTTATGTTTATTTTGTGTATATCCTTTATTTAATTTAACAAATCCCCATTAGGTTGTGTATAGTTCAAGGCACAGTAGCTGTAAAAGTAGAATTGCGAGTCCAGCACAATGCTACTTTGGCTATTGATTTGTATTTCTAGATGGGTCATAGTGAAATTATTAGTAGACTGTTATACCCTTTCTATCAAGTGCAATATAGAGTATATATATCTATGCATCTATCTTTCTACATTGCGGTGACAATAAGTTGGCGGGGAAAATGTTACTTCTTTACAAAGCTTAGTATTCTTTGGTGTAAGCATATTCATAAATCAATAATGCTAGATATTTCACACAACGCTATCTAGTAAGTAAAATAGTAATTCCTAATATATTGGAAAAAAAACTTGTTATATACTAATTTCTTAGTTTTTTAAAAGTTCCTCGTGGTTTAACTATCAGTGTTACCTATGGTTAAACCGATAAACTACTTCTAGTACTAGGCAAGATAAATAAATAAAATAATTACTTACATCGGGTTGCTTAATAGTTCCGAACGCCACCGCGCCCTTGAAGCGATTTTCTGGTTTTTAGGGTTCCGTACCTCAAAAAATAAAAAGGAACCCTTATAAGATCACTCTCTTGTCCGTCTGTCCGTATATCACCACCGATTTTCTCATGAACAGGCAAGTTGAAATTTATACCAGATACTGAAGTCAATAGTCCCTATTAGGTGTATAAAAATCAAGGTCCTGAAAAAACACGTTAAAAAGATATGAGCAAATTTAGATTTTCGCGAAAACTTGTAAGTACCAAAACTTACTTTAGTTATCAATTTTTTCTGTTTTTCGGAATTTTCCCTTTACTTTTTATGTAAGACCTTGCTTTAAACCAGAATTGACAATTCTAGGTCAACCGGAAGTATCCTAAAGGTCGAAAACCTATGTGGTAGTTTCCGTTGACTTAGAATCACGAAATTTGGTAAAAAGCAAGGTTTTCAAAGGAAAAATTCCAAAAAATAAAAAAAAGTTGAAAATTAAAGGGTGTCCCCGTACATACATAGTTGACGCTAATTAAGATAGTCCTCTGAGTTGTATCGGCACCAACCTCAAATAAGATAAATAAATAAGATTGAGCTATTGAATAAAATAAATATTTAAGTGGGGCTCCCATACAACAGATATGATTTTTTTCCGGTTTTTATAGATAATGGTACGGAACCCTTCGTGCGCAAGTCCGACTCGCACTAGCCGGTTTTTTTAACGAAATCCAATCTAATTTATTCTATAAAATTTATAAAATCCGTGTTAGTTGTAAGATTATTGTAAACTAGCAGACCAATCTGCAGCTTCGCACGCGTAGTTTTTTAATAAAAACATTACCCTCCTTTGCGCAGTTGAGTAAAAAGTAGCCTTTGTTACTCAAGGTGAATGTAGCTTTCCAATGGTGAAAGAATTTTTGAAATTGGACTCGTAGTTTTTGAGTTTATTCATTACAAACATACACACAAAAATACAAATCTTTCCTCTTTATAATATTAAGTATAGAAGTATAGATAGTGTTACGCTGAGGCTGTTACAGAATAAGTAATAGTCGGCTTTTCTCGAAGTTATACCTACTGTGTCACAGAATAGGTAATACTTGGTTTTGAATATACGTACATACCACGTTTTTACCTACAGTTGCACAGATTAAGAAATAGTAGCCTGTCGAAATACCTCTACTTTTCTAGTAACTAGTAGAATCATTGAGAAGGTTCTGGAAATAATGCGCGATATAAATAGTGCGTAGCGACTCTCGAGCGGGGAGTCTTGATTTGGAGATACGTGCGAATATTTCGGTGACTTTTAGTGGTTTATTGTGTAAGAGTGGTGTGATTTAGTGTGTTGTGAATCTTTGTGATGAAGATCGTGTATTTATCGTTTTAGTGTTGAATAAAAGTGTTATTTTGGTTAGATTCATTTTAATTATTTTATCCTGAACCCTCAGCTCGTAACAATAGTATGATATGTTAGGGTGACTTGCGCAACGATGCCTAAACGTATTTAGCGGCTGAACATGTTTAAGTTTATGACTTAAATGTATGATTTAACAAGTCCTTAAGTCATATGTAGCCACTTAATTCGTTTAGGCATGGTTGCCCAAGTCGTCTTTATGTGGGCCTTGTTATCATATTTTGTATGTGCATATTGTTGCCTGAACTAAACGTCAGTCCCGGATCTAGAATTATACCTAACCGGGTCAAAAATTTGATGTTGCGTCCCCTCTCCTCCAGCATTCGAGAGGGGAATCAAATGTACAGTCAGGTGAACTTTGTAGGTGGATCACGGGCAGGGAGTGGAATAATCGATAATACGGCGTGCGCTGATTATCAAGCGCTTTTTCAAACATATTTTTATTGAGTAATTTCGCGCCCCCTAAAATTTCCGCCAAGGGCAGGTGCCCTGGTTTGCCCCGATCTAGATCCGGGGCTGCTAAACGTTATGTTATTATTATAATTACGAAAATACACGTTCTTATCATATCCGCCTTTCCTTTATCTGCCGCCAAATAGCAGTACTTGTGCTGCTGTGTTCCGGTTAGATGGTAACGGTATCTTCCTGTAATTACTGGCACACATGCATACCAGCTAAGTCCTATAGTATGGCAACGTATCCACATAGAGATCAAGACAACATAATAGCTTATGTTGAATTCTATGTGGATATCCATGGGCTGCAGTAGCCACTTAACATCTGGTGGACTGCATGCTCGTTTGCCATATAAGTTGTATAAAAAAATCCTCTAGAACAGAAACAGAAACCTTAATAACCTATTATCATAAACTTACCTTATATATGACCTACGCTAAATGTAAAAAAATAGTAACAAATTGGTTAAAATCGCAGACTTACCAACAAACTGAAGATTTCCTTAATTCTGTATAGTATAGTGTGACCATTAGTGCTGTGCACTCCCTGAGGTATGCGCGCGGCGAGACGGGGGCGAGAATCGGCTGCTGCGCTCTGTCAGTTCGCCGTCAACGCTCGTGGCGGCAGGTAGTGTTATTTGTATCGGACTGTCTATGTCATGTGCGTCTGACATAGATAGTCCGATACAAATAACACTACCTGCCGCCACGAGCGTGTTATTTGTATCGGACTGTCTATGTCATGTGCGTCTGACATAGACAGTTCGATACAAATAACACGCTCGTGGCGGCAGGTAGTGTTATTTGTATCGGACTATCTATGTCAGACGCACATGACATAGACAGTCCGATACAAATAACACTACCTGCCGCCACGAGCGTTGACGGCGAACTGACAGAGCGCAGCAGCCGATTCTCCCCCCCGTCTCGCCGCGCGCATACCTCAGGCAGTGCACAGCACTAATGGTCACACTATAGTATTCCTATCTATAACCTATCCCTAATCCTTCACATTTAAAAGTTATATTAATATAATTTTATATTTATTTACAGTTATACAATACACATATCTACAATATAGAATACCTACCTAATATTAATATGAAACAGACTATGAACTATTCAAATATAGCTGCAGACGACCTATACTTGTCCTAATTAATTTAAATACTTATTACGTTTATTTTGTCTTGCAGTTATTGTCTTAAAACTCCAACCCATTCAAACAACTCAACTAACTTAACTTTTAAACCTACAACTTATAAATTATTTTCAATTAAAACTTGTTATACAAATTTATTTATGTAAAACGATAGCTACACTTATATGTATATAGAACCTACAAAATGATCTTTATATACTATTTACACTCAATTAGTAGAGCATGTCTTCACTCAATATTATCTATTTATTTATGTTATTAGTTTACACTTATTGTTATGCAAGATGTGATCCTAAACGACCACAATCAAGAGGGGACTCTTTTAACACAGGTTAATGCAACTTAAAAGAAGAGTTCCCAACCCTAGTTTTTAAATGTACTCTTGTAATATAAAAATAAAAGATTTTTTTTTTGTTTTTTTTATATGCCTTACAACCTTTCACACTGCTCTATAATATCCTATCCTATCCTATATCTATATCCTTTTGATAGTAATTTGGTTTCCAAAATTAATTTAATTAAGTAAGATAAATTAAATATTTATTTATTTCAGATCCATATCATAAAAGTTTTTAAAAAACTATATTATAAATAAAATTTATTTTTTCCGTTTTACAAAGATCAGGTATATGAACGAGTAAGCTACCTGCACATAACCCCTATGCAGTGTTTATAGAGGGCCGTGATACTGGTCCGCTATTGTCCTCAGAATAGTGTTGGTACTCCCGCGTACAAAGCTGCCTTATTCCTCATATTAACGTGGTCAGACGGTCCCTACCTGGTGGCTATATACAACTACCCCCTGTTACAATTTCAAAGAAGATAAAAGCAATATAAACAATAACACATGATCATCACATAATGTAAATTGGTAGACGTAATTGGTTTTTATTCAACGATTTCTTATGGATCACACGTTTTTAGATGTCTTCCTTTCAAATACTGTTAGCAATGCTCTCAGACGACCCGACGCTCGATCAAAATCTGTCGCGGAGTGCTATAGTGCTCTACAGAAATTGGCTGAGAAACATAGTGTAACTATCAAATGGACTAAAGCTCACGGTTCCTGTCCAGAGAACAACAAGGCAGACTTCCTAGCAAGAGAAGGAGCCAAGCTGACACCAAACACAAATGATATTAATCTCTCCAATCCACCAACTGCGGAAATACAAAACAAACTGAGGATGAATTCTGAAAAGGAGCACCAGAAATACTGGGAACGTAGAGCTGACTGCAAGCAGACAAATACAATGCTTCCGACGAAAAACAGAAAAACAACAAACACCTTGCTAAAGATGAAACGCGAAGATCTAAGGATGATGGTGGGAATCATCACGGGACACTGCGAACTTAACCATCACCTCCAAAAGACCGGAGCTACGGACAGTGGACTTTGTCACGGATGCCTTCGGTAGGCAGAGACTGTGGAGCACGTGATACTCCACTGCACTGCCACAAACGATGCAACACTAAGAACGTGTCTGCAAGGGGTCTTCGAATCCTCATGCTCCACTAACACCACTACTACTTCAACATCCACGGGGACCCTGGAAAGTTGCTGCCACCAACCCAAAGTTCTACTCCGTTACTTCAAGAGTTAGGATGGCTGGGGTCAGGTTAGTAGGGGGGTAATGCACAATACACCCCAATGCGGGACGTCAGTGCAGATCTTTTATTCACCCCATTTTTTCACATTTTAATTAGAATTAGATTACTGTTAGCAAGCCATTGGTCATAGCCACCAATCGCGGCCAAATACCTCAAACGCGTGCTCTTTTATGTTCGACACTTTTTTTTGTCTAATTATTAATTCCAATGTTTATAAAACCATTTCAAAATTCTTGTAACTTTCCGTACCTATGTGTTCGGATAACACTATAAATAAAAATACAATTTGAAATAAGCAACGCGACATCTCTTGTCAATGTACTGAACTGTAACGTTTGGCATTGAGCAGGCAACTGTATAAGTTTTCCTGTAGCTAACGGCGCTGTAGTCGTAATCTGAATCATCTCACTAATTTCGACCGTGACGTGACAAGAGCCGGTAGCACAATTGGTAGTGCATCCTTGTATCAAGAGGAAGGTTGCGGGTTCAAGGTTTTAATAGTCTTGGAATTTTCCGTAAGTGTTCGGAATAACATTATAAAAATATAGTAATACTAGTTGCCTGCCAGCGCACAGTGGTCGCTATTGGAACGTATTGTTTTTTATCTTCAACTTAGCATTAACCCTCTTATTAATACTACTCCATATTAACTTTAACTATGCCTAATCGTAATCACAGATACCTCCACGCGCGAAATAATCTCCAAAAGGGGTACACATTTTTCTCTTCATGTATAGATTAAACGGTTATTTATCGCGTTTTATTAATTATCCCGACGACAATTTGAATTTGACACAGTCGTGACTGGCGAATAGACGCTGGCACTGCCCTAGCTTTTGCCATTTTCTTTTTGTTGGGGATGAATATAGGCCCTGGTAAATGAGATTATTAATATCGAAAGACCTGTTAAATTGAAATGATAAGTGTATAATACATGTAGGTATGCTATATAAAAAAGAATTATTGCTCAATTATACAAGGTAGACAAACAAGGAATGCCACCTACCTTAATTACTTCAAACAGCACGTTCAAGACGTGGACTTGTTCAGCACAGTACAGTATCCTGATGGCGGAATGTCTTTTGAAGCACAATTGAAAACGCACAGCACTTCACGAGAACGTCTCGAGCACAGCACGTACAAATAGAGAAAACTTGTCTATTTTAGTGTATCTATTCAGGGAATAGTTTCTTCAGAACACGAGCAGCAAGGTGCGATCGTATCGGTCAACTGCACGGCGCCCGCGCTGCTATGGAGCAGCGCTGGGGAGCGCGTGGGGCGAGGCACGGCAGTTATGGCCGACCTCCTATCCAACCTTTTTCAAAACGACGGTAGCCGTAGAAAAAGCGGATGACAAACAGAATTCATCTACCTTATATTTTTAATGAGCAAAGATCCAAAACTTTTTTATGATATTTGTGGGAAAACAGGCTTACAGCCCACCTGATGGTAAGCGGTCACCGTCGCCTATTGAAACCGGTAACATCCTTTGTCGCGATGACTTCAAAGTATGCAAATGCAGATTGCGGCCGGAGAGCAATAGAAACGCCATGATTTTCCGCCGAGCAAAGCCACGGGAAGGTTATAATGTCCAAATTTCCTACAAAAAGGTTCTGCTAATGAGCGCTTCATCAGGCCAGCAATCAGCTTGAAGAGGCTTTAGCGTAACGATCACTTTGGGTCGGACGTTATTTTTAATCTTTGTCGCGTGGGTCATAGATGGGCTGGGCTGAATGGACAGTTATATTTTAAGCTGATGAACATTTTTGACTGTTATATTAGTAGAAAACTCAAGAACGGATCAATATGAATAAATTAAATAGCTAGCTAGCTTTTAATATGATAAAACCCTGTGAAAAGTAAAAATCTCCTTACACCCGTTAAATATTTTTTTTAACCTATATTTTCCCCCGGCAAAGGTCTCCCCCCTGTTCCTCCACATCTCATGTTCACTCGCCACGTCCCACCAGCCATCTTGGAATGCATCGAGGTCACGCCAACGCTTCCTCGGCCTGCCCCGGTTTCGACGCCGGCAGGCACACATTGTGTGACGACTGTTGCCCATTTGTCTGTGACCATACGACTGACGTGACCCGCCCAGTTCCACTTCAGCCTGGCTGTCTTGTCGCCAACATCTACGATGCCGGTCTTCGCGCGCAGTGTGGTATTGCGGATCCTGTCGATTCTCTTTACCCCTAACACGCTGCGTTCCATGGTAAACCTTGTTAAATATAAAATAACTTGTTAAATGTTTCTAAAATTATAAAAAAGTCTAACGTAGATTTATAATGATTAAATCTTTCAGAACCTCTCGACGTTCACCTTCAAAAGTTTAATTTTTTTCCTGTTTCATGTTTCCTTCACCCATGACTTGCTCGCTATCTCAACTGTCTCGTCTGTCATCTCTCTGTGGTCTCCCGTGTTAGACCTGCTATAGATACAAAGTTAATAATACGTATGTACGTTACTCAATCACAAATTTGATTAAAGCTAAAAACGTAGCTATACGTTATATTCTAGCAAGGTATATTACTTTCCTAAAGTATATTTTGAGTACCCACACACGTAGCTTTAATATATTATATAACTATTAGGTCTTTACCTATGAAATTGTCGTTTTGTATGGAATAAGTGAAAGTACTTATTTTTTTAAACTTTTTTATTTCTGTTACTCAAAGTAATCACCCATGCAATCGACAAATCTTTGCCAACGCATTGGCAGTTTATTGATGCCCTTCTTTTAAAATCAGCTGGACGGGAGGTACCAAACTCTTCAAAGGCATTTTGTACTGCCTCTCGGGAATTGAATTTTTTACCCACTAAAAAGTTGTCTAAATTTTGGAAAAAGTAATAGTCGGTAGGTGCAAGGTCTGGTGAGTATGGCGGATGAGGGAGAGCTTCCAACCCTGGCTTTTTGGTTTAGGGCATTGCTTTGGTGCTGAACCAGAATCTCACCAACTTGCTGAGCGCTTTCGATTGTCGAACAGAATCCATTTTTCATCGCACGTAACAGTTCAAAATTCTTCTTCATTTCTTTGCCTATTGTGCAGCGCGAGGCAGGTATCGATGCGTACGTTGCGCTGGCGATCGTTAAGTTCGTGGGGCACCCATCTATCAAGTTTTTTTTACCTTGCCTATTTGTCGCAAATGGATCAAAATTGTTTTGATGCTAACATCAAAAGCTGCTGCTAGCATAGCTGTAGATTGAGTTTTGTCAGCTTCAACAATCGCCTTTAATTCATCATTGTTGACCAAAGTCTCCGGACGACCACGAGCTTCATTTTTCAAGTCAAAATTTCCAGAACGGAACCGGGAAAACCAATAACGGGTTGTGCGTTCGTTTGTAAAGTTCTCTCCGTAAACGTTTTTGATGTTACGAGTACGTGCCGTTTGTGTCGCGTTGGTGCCACGACGGAACTCATATTCCATAATTACACGAATTTTTAAAGTATCCATTGTGACGAAAAATGTTCAAATGTAATGAAAATACAACGCTAATCAATAAACAAAAGACTGAGTTTGTAAAAAGAACAAAAACAAAATTAATTTGAATTTAGAATACAAAGCCATTCCAAACTTTTTTTCTATTTGAAATTACCAGTACTGAAGAACGGCAATTTCATAGGTAAAGACCTATTATTACGTCACTAACCTATACTCAAATATAAACTAGGTACGCCATTGACGGGCATTAAAAGAGCATGAACGCTTTTGTACGGATCTTGGATAGAGACACAAACAGCTCGTATTTATAAGATACATTAATATGATGTTAGTAGAAACTTCGTATAAAATGCAAACTTTTATAACCGTACCATACCTAGTCAGGTCATAAGTATTGTCACACAGTAAAAACTTTTCTTTTAGAATGCTGGCCACAAAAAAGTTTATAGAATTCGAATTTCGAATTGTTCATGAAAATAAAAATGTATACTTTTTAGAAGTTTACTCATTTTTAAATATGGAGTGGACGCTTAAAGAAGACCGTGTTGCAGTTGTTGCGTTGCATCGTTGCGGTTACGCGCCAATTAAAATTTTTGACATACTGAAAAATTTGAATATAAACAAAAGATTCGTTTATCGCACCATCAAACGATACAATGAAGACTCTAGTGTAGATGACAGGTCAAGAAGTGGTCGCCCTCGGTCTGTTAGGACTCCAGCAGTGATAAAAGCCGTGAAGGCACGAATTCAAAGAAATCCCAAACGTAAGCAGAAACTGTTGGCCCTTCAGATGGGGTTAAGCAGAACCACGGTGAAAAGGGTGTTAAATGAAGACTTAGGGCTTCGGGCATATCGAAGAAAAACAGGACATCGTTTGAATGCTCATCTAATGGACCTGAGACTGAAGAGATGCCGCGCTTTGTTGAAGCGGTACGCGGGAAAAAAATATCGGGAAATTCTTTTTTCGGATGAAAAAATTTTTACCGTAGAAGAGAGCTACAACAAACAAAATGATAAGGTGTACGCACACAGTAGTGAAGAAGCGAGCAACCGTATTCCGCGTGTCCAACGAGGTCATTTTCCAACCTCGCTCATGGTATGGTTGGGAGTTTCTTATTGGGGCTTAACAGAGGTACATTTTTGTGAGAAAGGTGTAAAAACGAATGCAGTTGTGTATCAAAATACAGTCCTGACGAACCTTGTGGAACCTGTTTCTCATACGTTTATGTTCAATAACAGGCACTGGGTATTCCAACAAGATTCGGCGCCAGCTCATAGAGCGAAGAGCACACAAGACTGGCTGGCGGCGCGTGAAATCGACTTCATCCGCACGAAGACTGGCCCTCCTCCAGTCCAGATTTAAATCCGTTAGATTACAAGATATGGCAACACTTGGAGGAAAAGGCGTGCTCAAAGCCTCATCCCAATTTGGAGTCACTCAAGACATCCTTGATTAAGGCAGCCGCCGATATTGACATGGACCTCGTTCGTGCTGCGATAGACGACTGGCCGCGCAGATTGAAGGCCTGTATTCAAAATCACGGAGGTCATTTTGAATAAACTTTAGTCTCATAAGAATCTATGTTTTGTGAAGTTCATTTTGTTATATAAATGGTTACATAATGAATAAACTTGTTTGAATTATTTTATATTAAACATGTGACAGAATTTATGACCTGACTATGTATATGCAAAGCAGGCAAACGGACGGCTTTGCATGCATAGCGCCAGTTACCGACTTGTACGAGAAATTTTAGATTCTTTAAGAAGGACTTTTTAAGCAGCTCAAATGGAAAATAAAACCATAATATCTGATATAATTTAAATATTTATTTTGTAATGTCACTTGAAACAACTCGCAGCGGCGACGCCCACAGGACTCAGGCAGGCGTCGGCGCGGCCTCATATAGGTACTATTAACGCGTAAAAAAACAATTCAACATCTCACTGCAGTAATAAGGAAGATATAGAGCTTCTGAGGGTATGAACACACGCTGATGACGATCGCACTTAGTTCTCGGCTGTTTTTGTGGCTATCATTTTCATCATCTATTAAAATGAGGGCGTACTGCGCAACGATGCTTAAACGTATTTAATAAATAAATATAAATAATAATAATGCTGGTAAATAATAACATTTGACGATCTCCGGGGTACAGTGGGCGAATAGCCGGCTGAGACACAGTAGGTAATGGGTTCGATTCCCGCCGCGGAACAAATGTTTGTATGAATCATTCTTATAAATACGGGATTTATCACGTACCGTCAGTGCAAGGCGAGATGTTATTCGGAGCGGTCGCACTCACCCTGACGAAGGTTCACGAGTTGAACCGAAACATTGTCGGTCGAAACACCGATACGACGGTACGTGATAAATCCCGTATTTATATAATGATTCAAGTCAATCACGAAAGTTTTTTAAGTAAAATGTTTGTATGATCTACAGATATTTGTTCCGGGTCTGGATGTTTTTCTATATAATGTAAATATGTATGTATTTACAAAAAAAGTATATAAGTAATGAAATGACAAGGATAATATTATTTTAATGAGCGTTCTTGATCGAACACTTTTCTTTGCCACTGTATGTTTATAACAGCCAGAACCAGTCAGAAATATCAACGTTGCGCAGGAAGAATATGCTTACGTTTAGCATAAGCCAACTATGCTCCCAATCCTGCTCTATAGCCTTCTTATTAGGCGGAGTTTAATATAATATATGGTCTAAAAGACCCTCGCATGGAGCGTAGTCCGGTGGAAAGCAAGATTGAATCTGTTCATTTAAAGAAGGCTGGGTTATTCTGGCGTATCTAAGTATCACCAGAGTTGATGAACGTCATTCGAAAAGGAAAATTAAATGCGGTTTTGGATAATATTTTTTCCATCGCTCATGCTCTAAATGTCGGTTATTGTTTATTCAAAAACTGTTCCGGAAATATGATTTACTGCCATAGGGCCGAAATTAAATTAGAAAATGGAACGAAGCTAATTGCAATCATAATATGCTATAATTAAATACAATCTCCATGTCAAATCCTTATTTATATTTAAAAATGTAACTGGACATACTTTGGTTGTAAAAAAATATAAAAGAATGAACATCGGGAACGACATCTTTTCAGCAACAAATTACTATGAAAAATACTTTTTTAATTGCTTCGCATTCGTGATAAAAAGTTATGTTGTACTCGAGTGTAAGTGATCAATATAACCTTTGTACTCTCTACAACTCGAAGAAATTATTTCGGGTGTAATTGATCGCTTTCAGCTTTTATAACAATAAATTATTTTTGACGGCAACATTTCTTGATCATAAAGAAATCATGGGCTCGAGTCGCCCTTTCGTATGATTTATGTTTCATCTGTGGTCACGACTTAGGCCGCTTATACGTTTCACCCAGCCTCCTTTCATTGGCACTATTTCTTTTATTTCAAAGCTTGCTTACCGCCGCATGCCAACGAGTTAAACCCTTGCGATCTTAGACCTAGTTTATACATCATATATTTTATTTATATATTATCATTATAGTATTTACATAATATCTCTCTCGCTAAACGTATTTACACTAACCACTAGTATGTATAACATACAGAAAGCGAAATATCATACAAGAGGAGTAACATAGTCTTACACATTACACTTAGTTCATTGTCTTTGCACTTACTTGTAAAAGTAGTAGTAACAGTTCTGTTAGAATTTTTTATTCCTTCTTCTCCTGTGGGTCCCGAATAGGATCCGTGCGAAAGCCTGGCGGAAGTCGGGACTAAATATCGTGTAGATCACTGGGTTAAGAGTAGAATTGAAATACCCGAGCCATAGGAAAAAGCTGGCAAGGTAGTCACTGATCACGCAGCTCTGGCAAATAGGCATCACCAGTGCCATTATAAAGAACGGCAGCCAGCAGAATACAAATGCTCCTGTTATAATCGCAAGCGTCTTTGCTGCTTTTCTCTCTCTCTTCGCCTCAAGCGATTCCTTCTTTTCTCTATGAGTGGGAGCGGGAAGGATAGCTTTCTCCGTTTTCGAGCCGTTCGTTACCGTCGAGGAAGACTTTTCTGGGGACACTGAGGCCACTTTCTCATTGATCGTGAAGGCGGTTGTACGTGGTTCCTCGTCTAAAGTGTCTACCGTCGAAGTGCTTTGCCCCTCTGTGAGAAGTAACGAAGCTGCGAGTGTTTCAGTGCGTGTTCTCTGATTGCACTTCTTAAGGTTAAGAAACCGTTTCTTGACGAAGCGTCTGTCTCTCGCTGATTGAATGGAAGGCCGTCCTGAGGGGGTAGCACCGTCAGCTGACGTCGGGCGAGCGGGAGGGGGTTCACGCCTCCTACGAATACGTCTACGAGCAGTCTGGAATATCTTCCAGTATAGGATCAGGATGACGGTCAGAGGAACGTAGAAGGTAGACATTGTCGCGAAGATCTGGTAGGATAGATCTTGGCTCACGAGGCACTTCTGTTGTTGGATGATCCTGGCGTGGTATTCTGGGTCCTTCCAGCCGAGAAGAGGTGCGAGGGAGACGACGAGAGCTGACACCCAGACTAGGATGATCATTGTGAAGATTCGCCTTTCGTTGCGGATGTGGATATAGTCTACGTCTGTCACAGCCCAATACCTGACAAAATATAAGATAGTTTACTTAACCAAATAGTATTTAAGAAATAAAATCACTGGGATCATTGCGAAAAGATTAACAAACATTTAAAAACCAAGCGTAGAAAAGAGCATCAAAGAAGATGATTCGCTTACCTATCAGTAGCAATAGCCACGAGGTGTAAAATAGATGCGGAACTGCAGAGGACATCGCTGGATGTCCACATATCACACAGCTCAGGTCCTAGGATCCAGCCTTGGCTTACCTGTCAATGAAATTTAATTGTAATTACATTTGATTTTATTCTTTAATGATTTAAAGTAGTTAGAATGCAGACGGACGAAAGTGATCAAAGAATGGTTGCCAAGGGGACCAAGAGAACCAAAGCGCCGCCTGATGGATTGTCAAGCTGATGGAAATCAATTGATGAGACTCGCGGGGGTCGAAGAGAAAGGCGTGATAAAGTATTTTTATTTTTAATTTTCATTAATAGAAATTTAGTCCATATTTATTTGTTATAAAATTGCCGGAGATACAAATTAATTATTCTGCTTTTTCTAATGAGATTTTTACTCAGAAGTGGATGCAGACAGGCTGAAATGAAATTGAGAAAATATTTACTAGTCGAAATGAGTCTTGGGATTTTAATGAATATTCAAATTTTCTTGTCACAGAGAACAAAAGTAGAGCAAAATTATATTATCATTATAGCGATGCTTATATATCCGTTTTACGAAGGAAATCAGGTTGGTAAAGTGATCGCCTTTAGTTCAGAAAGTCAGTTCAGAAATTTGCTCTGTCTTCTAGACCTATACTATAAAATAAATCTTCAAACTATGCGCATAGATAGTTAACTCCGGCTTTAGTTTTAGCTATAAGAAAACTGCCAATTAAAAGGATTGTTTTAATGACAATATTGACATTTAAAACCTATTAGTACGCATTTACTAAGTATTTACCTATATCAGACATGCCATGAAAAATGGCTGAGGTAGACTCGGTTAAAATAAAACTATTACTTTACAAGTTTTTTTTTAAACATGATAGAACTTCGTTTGACCACAATCTCATGTGTTGGTAAGCCATGATGTGGTCTAAGATGTAGCACGCAGATCTAGAAGAAACCTATTCACTCTTACCTTAAAGAGGCTCGGATCGTATTTATTAGGAAAACCAGACGACAGTAAGTGTTCCATACCTTAGCTGTACGCATCAAGAACGTAGAACCAAAACGGTGTGTGCGAATGGGTGGTATATCAACTAGGTACGGATGGTACTGAGCCGTGCGCCTGCTTGTCCTTTGATGGAAGGGGGATGGTGGGATCAGATCGTATAGTTATTGGGAACTTTCCTTAGGCTACTTGTACACGCTAAGAAAACTGACCGGGTAGACGCAAGAATTCGAGTCCTTTCACACGAACTGTGTACATAGCTCCGCCGCTGACCAAAAAAAATCTTGTCTGCGCAAGACACGACGCGCTCTGTGTTATTGCGGTGAAGGGAGGGGCGGAGTAGGTGAGGTGTAGAAAAACCTCATCGTTTATATGTTCCTATTTATCTTGTCTGGAGCAGACACGACAAACTTTTGTGGCTAGATCCGAATAAATTCTAAACGTGTACATGATGAATTGATGCGTGTACACACGGCTACACATAAAGCTTTTATTTTCCAATATAAGCTGACCTCGCATTGTCTATGCTTTTCATAGAATGAGAGGTCAGCTTATACTGGAAATGTATAGCTTGATGTGTAGCCGTGTGTAAAAGGGCCCTAAGAGTCTAAATGAATCAAAGAAATAAATATGTACATATATATCAACCTTTATTTATGTAAACAAATATAGGTATCATTCATTATTTTGAGTTCACGCAGGTACAATGATCACACAGTTAAGAAGGCATTAGACCTGCTGGAGAGAAAATAAAAAAACATGTATATTTGTCGGTGTCTCCATTCTTAATGTCAATTTTTGAATTTGATGTTTTGAATTTTCTCATATAATAAATGACTAAAGTGGGCACACGTAGATTTTTTATTTAATTTCAGCCTACGGTCTTTCCCTGTTCAGATAGAGGCCGGGCAAAGCTTTTGCTAGATTGTGGAGTAATATTACCAAGATTTAAGAGTTTCAGTTCTATTAGATATTCGTCATTCGTCACAGAATAAACAGCAAAAGGTGAGCTTTAAAACTTATATTAAACCTTTGGGCTTCTTGATTTTTACTCCAGCCGTAAGTTGATAGGTTTGTACAGGGTGCTATTTATAGTTGAAGAATTGAAGTTTTTCATTATCAGTTTAATAGTGTTCATTTTATATCTAGAGATTTTTTTAACTCTACTAAACATGATATAAAAAAATACTAAAATCAGCTGTTCCCTACTTTTTGACAGAGTAGATTATTTTAGATAGATAGATAGATAGATAACTCTTTATTGAATTACCACACAAACAGAAATAATAAAAAAAAATAAGTACTGGGTTAAAATAAATAAGGCAATACAATGGGCGGCCTTATCGCTAAAAGCGATCTCTTCCAGGCAACCTTTGGATGGAGCGAAATTTTTAAAAATTACGGAGTGCGGTGTACTTTAGCGGATACATTACATTTACACATAATATATTCTAAGATATAATAATAATATGAAGTTTTAATCCTAATACTTAATATACTTATAAAATAGACTAATATATAGGTATATACATATAGCAAACTATACTAACAGATAAAATAAGTACATAAATAGTAAATAAATAACGCTAGGAAGATGACATCGTCAGGTAATGATGTTTCACCTTCAATTTGAAGACGTGTAAGGACGATGACCGTCTTACTTCTTCGGGCAGAGCATTCCACAGCTGAACAGCCTGGACAGTAAAAGAAGCGCTGTAAAAGGAAGTGCTGTGCGAAGGAGTTCTGAGTATCAAGTTTTCTGATGACCTAAGAGTATAGTTATTTGAAGAATGGAGAAATTCAAATCTATCTTTCAGATAGTGAGGAGAGAAGGGATTGAAAAGAATAGAATAGAGAAGAAAAAGGATATGCGTATTCCGACGAAGACGAATCGGAAGCCATTTAAGCTTTGAACGGAAGGGAGACACATGATCATATTTACGGAGGCCAAATATAAATCTAATACAAAAATTTTGTAAACGCTCGAGCTTGTTAAGCTGTTCCTCAGTGAGGTCCAGATAACAAGCATCGGCATAGTCTAGTACGGGATGTAAAAGCGATTGTGCAAGCGCAGTCTTGGTGGACGTAGGCAAAAAGTTTCGTAGTCTCCTTAGTGAACCAGCTGACGCAAACAACTTCCGGCTGGTTAGTTCAAGCTGAGCCTTCCATGAAAAGTTGCGGTCAATGATGATACCTAAATTCTTAACGGTTTCGCTGAATGGGATTGCTATTCCGTCAAAGACAACTTGTGGGACAGTGGACCAATCAATTTTGCTAAGCGTTCTTGAACTACCTACAATAATGGTTTGCGTTTTGGTAGGATTAACTTTCAAACCGTGGAGCTTGCTCCACTCTGCAATACGGCGTAAATCGCAATTGGTAACGTCAACAGCATCAGCAATATTACTGAGCGTAGCTTGATTATAAATCTGAAGATCGTCTGCGTAGAGGTGAAAAGACGAAGAAAGATTAAGAGAAATAGAGTTTATGAAGATTGAAAAAAGAAGAGGAGATAAAACGCCACCTTGAGGTACACCAGCAGACGTATTACACCACGAAGAGAGAGACTCCTCGAGTCGAACACGCTGACGGCGCCCGTGCAAGTAATTGAAAAACCAACCAATCACCGCTGGAGATACGTTAAAGGAGCTAAGTATTGCCAGGAGAATATCAAAATCTACGGTGTTGAACGCATTACTGAAATCAAGTAAAGTCAGCACGGTAAGTTGCCCATTTTCCATGCCCACTCGTATATCGTCCGTGATTTTGACTAGAGCAGTGACAGTACTGTGGCCTTTACGAAAGCCAGACTGCAGAGGATTAAGGAGACTATAGGAAGAAAAAAAAGAGTTTAATTGATTATGGACCAAGCGTTCGAGAACTTTGGAGAGAAAAGGAAGGATAGAAATCGGGCGATATTCAGAAAAGGATTTGGGATTAGGTTTCTTAGGAAGAGGAATTATTTGGGCTTCCTTCCAAATGGAAGGGAAGGTACCGGTCATTAGGGAGTGGTTCAAGAGATGGCAGAGGGTAGGTAGAATGATATCAAGGATAGGAATAAGCATATTGCGGCTGATACCGTCAAGCCCAACAGCATTGGATGTAATTGACAAAATACTTTTCTTAACGTCAGCAACGGTGATTTGGCTAAATAGAAAAGGAGGATGATCAGGAGTTGGTAACGAAGAGAGAAAATTAATTGAACTGATTTTATCAGCATCAGCAATGTAAGAAGATGAAGAAAAATGTTGATTAAGGGAGTCAATGTTTAAATCGCTAGGAATTGAATCCTGGCGAGATTTACCAACTCCTAACGATCTCAGAAACTTCCATACTTTAGCTGGATCTTCATCGGAAACGGATTCATGGATATGGCGACGTTGTGCGTCCCTACACACTCTATTGCAGCGATTTCGAGAATTGTAATACTTGTTTTTGTTGTACTCACTTGAAACTATTTTGTGTGATATTTAACTATTTTAAGTGATTGCGAATGATAAATATTATTGGGTACCCTAATATGGAAACTTTACTCACGGTGTACAGAAAAGTAATAGGGCAACGACGACCATGGCGCAGTGGCCGAGACGTACGAGGTTGCGGGTTCGATTCCCGCCGCGGAACGAATGTTTGCATGATCTACAAATATATGTTCTGGGTCTGGTTGTTTCTCTATATATTATAAGCATGCATTATATAAGTATTTTATCAGTTATCTGGTCACATAGTTAAAGCTTTGGTTAATGAATTGATTGTGAAAATAGTATATGAAGTTTAGGAGGGTATGGGTCGTATAACTGTGGAAGGCATCAGCGTGTTTTGAAGTTATTTTTATTTGGATTTGTTGTACATGAAATTAGAGGGTTCTTTAATTAATAACCATATTTAAGTGAACGGTATGTACACGGTTTTTTAATAAAAAAGGTATACATAAAATGAATAACAACACCATTTTGCAATTCTGGAGTACCCTTTGTAAGTAATAGTCTACATTACATTCACTCCCAAATCAAAACAAACCCAAGATCTAAACTTTCTCAGTACTTCCATATAAAGCGGTATATACACTTGAGACAACAAACAAATACACGATAAACACGCGTATATAAAAGGACAGAACCACTGTGGAGTGTAGATGTATCACAGCCTAGGGCGATATTTCATGTTATGTTTTTTGTAAGAAAAACCACTGGGAATTTGAATTTGCGAATTTAAGCTGATTTTGCATATTTGGTTAACGAATTGACGACCTTGACGACCTCCGCGGTGCAGTGGGCGATTAGCTGGCTGAGACGCAGGAGGTATCGGGTTCGATTCCCGCCGCGGAACAAATGTTTGCACGATCTGCAGATATTTGTTCCGGGTCTGGCTGTTTCTCTATATATTATAATAACGTATTTACAAAAAAAAAATGTACATAAGTATTCCATCAGTTATCTGGTTTCCATAGTACAACCTCTGCTTAGTTTGGGGCTAGATAGCGCTGTGTGAAATGTCCAGCAATATTTATTTATTTATTTAATTTATTCTTGAGAATACTGTATTTGCTTTCTCTATATCTCTCACATATCTCTTTATATCAAGATCACTTGCCGCATCTCATCTACCTTCCAGTAGGATAGTACAGGTTAACAAAAAAAACTAATAATTATTATTATAAGCCTATTGTGTCCCCCTGCAGGACAAAGCCCTCCCTCCATTACACACACCCATAGACTGCTAAAAACATAACCCTTTCTTTTAGATTTGCGGTAGTCGCGTAAAAATACATTAAGTTTGTCTTATACATTGCTAATCTTCAATACTCACTTCATATACAGCACCCAGCGGCATCACAAGGCACGCCACCATAAGATCGGCCACCGCTAGCGACGCCACCAGGTAGTTAGCGACATTCTGCAGGTTCCTCTCGATAATAATAGCCGCTATTACGAACACATTACCTGCCGACAAAGTATCAATGTTAATATTTGTAAATTAAATAGATCCATGTCTATGAAACACCGGGTGTGTCTCTTAGACTGAACTAGCACTGAATAGAAACTCAAGCGCAGATTTCTGACAGTTCTTTCATTGAAAACTGTCAAAAATTATACGCTTTGGGTTCTACAATATGGTCATTATCAAAGCCGACATTCTCCGTGGTGCAGTGGGCGGATATCCAGCTGAGACGCGGGTGGTAGCGGGTTGGATTCCCGCCGCGGAACAGATGTTTGCATGACCTACAGATTCATGGGTCGAGATTTCTTTCTTAATAAAAAAACGTATATTAGTATTATATTAGTTATCTGGTTTCCATAGTAAAGCTATGCTTAGTTTGAGCATAGATAGCGTTTTGTGAAGTATCTAGCATTATTCACTTACTTAAAATAAAACTATTTGTAAGTGTGAACTATCTCAACACAGCACTTGCGTCATATTAAATATCAATAATATGCAATTTTCGCTATCTTATAAACATTATTATTGAAAACTTCATCATCATCATCACCCACAGTCTGACTTCACCCACTGCTGGGTATAGGCCTCCCCAAGTTTGTGCCATCCACCACGATCCTGCACTAGTCTCACCCACTGACGGCGCGCAAACTTTACGATGTCGTCCACCCATCTCCTACCATCTATACCCGCTCATCGGGCACCATTCAGTCGCTGCCCTGCTCCATCTGTCATCACCACGTCTACCCAAGTGTCCCACCCAAGATCATTTGAGCTCTATAACTCGAATCCCAACGTCATGAACCGTTGTTCGTCTACGGATCTCGACGTTTGGAACCCGATCTAACAGTCTGATACCGAGCATGGTACGCTTCATGGCTCTCTGTGCAACTCTTAAAACCTGTACACAGCCTCCTGCATGAGCGTCCATGTCCCTACATACATGTACAGTTGTGGAAATATAAATTGGTAATTAGACGATGCATCTACTCATTCCAACCTCCTCATGAAGAAAGAATTAATCAGTACATTAGGGGTTGCATCATTATTATGAATATCACGAATACCCTAAACAACGTAAATGATGCAGTTTTACTGATAAAAATATCGGATCTTAGATTAGGCTAGAACATTCTTTATTGCACTAATAAAATAACTTACTTTAAGTAGTGTTGATTAAGTGGTAGTGTCATCATATTATGAAGTTAACAGAGATACTCGTAGTACAGACCCTTTACGTCAAAATGTTAACTGAATTAATTGTCTTTAGATATAGAGGCATATCGTGCTGCTGCCCTATACGGCCCCCCACGACACGGAAGACTGCATGAACTGATCGAGTCATCTTCGACATCAGCAACGACCCCGGGAAAACTGCTGCCACCAATCCAAAGTGCCACTCCGCTACTTCAGGGAGTTGGGATGGCTGGGGTCAGGTTCGAAGGGGAGTAATGCACAATACACTCCTATGCGGGACGTTAGTGCAGATCTTATTCCCCCAACCCTAGAATTAGAATTAGCAGCCTATCCACTAACGTTCTTTCATTTTGATTTGTTCAAATTGTACAGAAGCGCGGTAGGATAAAAAACAGAACAAATTGTTCTGAGTTATTACAGTCATTCTTTCTCGCTCTTGCAAATTCACTGGCGTTCATTCTGCAGCAACAGTAGATTCCGGCAGGTATATGGGCCGCTCTTGTATTTAGACAGTAAAAATTAAAATTGCGGTAATGTCGACGAGCTTGTACACTTTATGTTCCGATTTTTCGAGCTTTGGTTTGTTCGATATAGCCTAGTCAGGAAACCGACAGATAAAATATTAATGATATGTTCCTGTAATTACTGGCACATAGGCATAACAGCTAAGTGCTATAGTATGGCAACGTATCCACATAGAGATCCAGAGAACATAATACCTTGTTTTGAATTCTATGTGGATATCCATGGGCTGCAGTATCCACTTAACATCTGGTGGACTGCATGCTCGTTTGCCATATAAGTTGTATAAAAAAATATTAATTGTAAAATATATGTAATTGTCTGCAAAATTGATGTAGGTCTCTATTACTTGTAGTAACTACATTAACTAGTACCAACTTATAAAACCTATAGATATACCAAATTTCACGATTATCGGATAAAAGCTTCGAAAGTTATCCTCGGACAAACAAACATACATACATACATACAACGCCGATTTGCCCAAGTTGATTTGGAGATCTCGCTTCGCTCGATCAATTATTTATATAAGCCTACCCACTTAGCCTAGCATAAGAATGTAAACATTATTATAGATTCGACGATTCTGTGTTTTTTGTTGTTATAATAATAGTACGAGTAGATTATTAAACGAGGGGATAAAGCAGTGTCTTGAGACACGGACGCTATATTGAATCGCGAACGTAGCGAAGGATTCTAGAATTAACTCACGACCGGAGCGAAGGAGTTATTAAAGTCCTGAGTGTGAAGAGGGATATAAGCACACCCAAGATGCAGAAAGCTTTATCCACGAGGAGAATACTCTACTTTTTACATTTTCTGCTTTCACGATATAAACCAAATCTAGGTTGGTGCATTCTGTGCAGAGGTTAGTTCGATTTACGAATAAGTTCTATACGAATAAGTGGGTCTCTTTGGTTCAAAATTGAATAAAGATTAGGTACCAAATTCACATCACATTATGCCCGCTTGGACGTAATGAAATTCATTACAACTTTACTCCCGGTTCAGCTGTAGGGATTTAATCACCTGCTTTCGGTGAAATTACATGACATATAATTTGACACTGTCGAGCAAGTGTGAATAATATTTTTATTGTTCAGTTTCATGTACAGCTGACAGGGACTTATAATTTTGGTGTGAATTAGTAACAACGTTAAATGTATAGTTATTATTTAGATTGCAGTAACAAGTAACCATGCTTCGATAGATACGATAGTCTGTGGATTCAGGCCGTTGGGTTTTTATTCTATACGTGTTCACTTCGTAAGCTTACATAATAAGTACCTATTACCCGTGCGCGATAAGTAGGGACCTGAGCGCGGTGACGTCATATTGGCGTGTTTGTACCGCCCGCAAAAAAGCGAACATAACAAGCAGCCGGCCGCGGCTTCGTCTTTGTTTTTTTTACCTAATTTATTATGTCACTCAGGGAGGACGCTGCTTTTTATCTAATCTTTTTACACTACTTGAATAAAATAAAAATACAATGTTTAAGTTTATACATTTATTTTATCTATTATTTACATTATCTCATCTTCGTCACTACTTAGTGGACAGGTAAACAAAACTGTTTGTTCCGTTTTTCGTTTTCAAAAAACTCTAACACTTTTAGCACGAGGTTTCTTTCTCCGCTATGCAAAGGTTTACCCTTCATAATGATAACACATACATAACAAAAACACTTAACAAGAACTATAACAACAAAAACTACGACAACAAAACAATGACACAAACTATAACAACAAAAACTACAACAACAAAACAATAACACAAACGAAAACTCCAGAGCGCGTCGTTACGTGACGTAGGCCAGTACGAGACTAAAAACCCTAGTAAAAAATAGTGATGCGAACGGTACAATACAGGCGCCATCGGGGAAGTGCAGGGGAAGCAGTCGGGGATTCGCATTCCTAGCAGGTCTCAAGTTATCGCGCACGAGTAATATACCTATATAGCTAGCTTAGAACGACATTGTTCAAACAACTTCGAGGTCGTTGTCTTGTCTGTACCTTATATAAGAAGCATTTGTCTTTTACAAGGAACTTTTAATGCATGACACCACATGGAGAAAGTTTTCATATAAAACCATTATTGAAAAATCGTGATCGTAGATTCTACGCACGAAAATAAATATCACTTTGGAAAATTATAAGAGAAATGTAATAAATCATTTATCAAACTGATGAACAATAAAGTTGGGAGCAGTTTGCAAACTTCGGTCTTTTTATTTGGGTAAAAAGGCATTGTTTCTTTTGTAAGAGCATTTTCAATGGAAAACTAATTTTTACAAAGTTAGACAGATTATTCGAGTCAAGTGTTCAAAAAAGTCTAGTAATCGAAATACAAATAGGTTTATCCGTCATGAATGGATGAAGGAATGAATGGAAGAAGGGAAGGGAGGGCTTTGCCCAGCAGTTGGATCCAGCGGGCTCCTTAGATTAATACTCATTAGATATGTAGTTCTGCTGAGAACTTAGCTCGTTTGCGGGATATAAGTGTTGAAATGAAGTCTCTTCTAGGCATGCTGAATTGTTTACCAGAAGAATGAAATAATAATAATGCTGGACAACATATCACACAGCGCCATCTAGCCCCAAACTAAGCAAAGCTTATATGGAATCCAAGTAACTGATAGAATACGTATGTACTTTTTTTTGTAAACACATACTTACGATATACAAACGGTTTTGTTAATTAATTAATTAACATTAATTTATTACTTTACATTTTGACATTATTTTAAAACATTCATCTGGAATAATATTAACTGATGTTAGGGGTGGGTGTAGCTTTAATATTTATCCAGTTATCGAAAATTTCCAATAAACAATTTTTAACGTAAATCGGCGGCGCCTTTGCGACGATGCGGCTTTGTCAGTTTAACAGGTACCTACTTACATAATGAATGAATATGATTTGTGAACCTATTTTTTTTTTATTTATTTGAGACAACAAACAATTATGCCTAAATATTACTGTCTATACAAAAGTTGTCTTGAAGAGATCTCTTTTAGCGATAAGACCGCCCATTGTACTAAATCTATTTGTAAGAATTATGTTCTGTATTTTACTTTGGTGTACAATAAAGAGTTATTTTACAGGCATAACCAGCACCGTTGTACGATAGATTACGCTAAGTGGGCATGAGTGTATACAATATTAAATACAAACAAAAATATGAATATATAAATGAACCTACATTAAGCAGGCAAGCAAGTGCCTACGTACCTACGTATCTACACAATACAGGTTCATATTTAGTAATATTTATACAGGCTGTTTCCTTGATATTTTAAGACTTGATATTAAGACTGTTTGAAAATTTCAATTTTGTATTGTAATTAATTAGAAAAAATATATTTTACAACAATACTAGCCATTAGCCCTACCTGTGTTTTCATTTAATGTCGTACATAGAAAAACACGTAGTACAGAGAAACAACCGGACCCGGAACAAATATCTGTAGATCACGCAAACATTTGTTCTGAGGGAATCGAACCCGCAACCTCCTGCGTCTAGGCCGGCTATTCGCCCACTGCGCCACAGAGGTCGTCAAATGTGTTTTTTACCGTCAAAACAAAATAAGTAAGGTTACATAAGTCGGCATCGCTTGGGACAAGTTGGTATTTCGTAATGTATACATTCTAGGTAAAACAATATATTTTCAAAAGTATTTCTTGAGTCTGGTCTAAGTGATATGAGATCCAAAGTCAAAATCTTTTTTTCATTAAAATCATAAGGATCACTTTGAAACGTCAATTTTACAGTCTGTTCCTTCGCGACCAAGCCAGGAAAGAAAGGCAAGAAACAAGGCTGGTTCTTTTTTTTAATGATCCTTTTACTATACATAACAATACAGGAGATAAATTACGTCTAAATTGTAACATTTTAAACGAGTTGGAGCAATTTCAATCCCAAGTTTCTTTATCATCTAAATAATCCGATATTTTATAGTAGGCTTTTTTATAAAGATTTTGTTTAATTGCGTTTTTAAGTTTGTTAATTGACAATTTTTGGACATCACTTGGGAGTTTGTTATAAAAGCGAACACCTTGCCCTTTAAACGATTTACTAACTTTATGGAGTCTACAAGGGGCAACAGCGAGTTTATCTTTATTTCTAGTATTAAAATTATGATTATCGCTATTTTTCTTAAACAAATTAATATTTTTGTGAACATACATCCGATTTTCATAAATGTGTTGACAAGGGAATGTCATACTATTTATTTTATTAAACTTATTGCGTTATGATTCTCGGGGGCCCATATTATAAATTGCACGAACAACCCCCTTCTGCAGCACAAAAACTGTGTTTATACCTGCAGCACTCCCCCACAGCAGTATACCGTATGACATAATGCTGTGGAAGTAGCTGAAGTAAACTAGTCTAGCTGTGTCTACGTCTGTAAAAAGACGGATCTTTTTGATGTCCAAGAATCCAAGAGTTAGTGCTTATCTAGGTCAACGCTTAAGCATTGAACTTGTGCAGGGCAATGCAGCTAGTGTTTTGGGAATACTTCCGTTTGAAGTAGTTGGGCTATGTATAAATCATTTGTCACGGTCTTCAGATGGCTGAACTGTTTCTTAGACTAGCGTTTGACCACGTTTTCGCCTGATAGTAAGCGATGATGCAGTCTACGCTAGTACACGTTTGCCTATTCCAACGCTTGCCACGAAGAAACCTATTCACTCGCGACTTGAAAACCCCTAGGTTGTAGTTATCTAGTAGTAGTTAAATAAATATTGCTGGATATTTCACACAACGCTATCTAGCCCCAAACTAAGCAGAGCTTGTACTATGGGAACCAGATAACTGATAGAATACTTATATACTTTTTTTTTGTAAATACATACTTATGATATATAGAAAAACAACCAGACCCGGAACAAATATCTGTAGATCATGCAAACATTTGTTCCGCAACGGGAATCGAACCCGCTACCTCCTGCGTCTCAGCCGGCTATTCGCCCACTGCGCCACGGAGGTCGTCAGAGATAATTCTATATCTATAGAAATATTTCTGTTCATCCATTTCATCTTAGGCATAGAACGGCTGGTGAAGGCTATTGACGCGCTTAGAAGAACAGAGAACGAAGTAATTCATTACTTTCGTTTCATCATGATCATCATCATCATGACAACCTCCGTGGTGCAGTGGGTGAATAGCCGGCTGAGACGCAGGAGGTAGTGTTGTTCGATTCCCGCCGCGGAACAAATGTTTGCATGATCTACAGATACTTGCAAAACAAATGTATATAAGTATTCTATCAGTTATCTGGTTTCCATAGTAAAAGCTCTGCTTAGTTTAGGGGTAGATAGCGCTGTTTGAAATGTCCAGCAATATTTATATCAGCTATAGGGAGTCTACTGCCAAATATTGCTTCTCCCATAGCTCCCAGTAACTTTTATCAGGTTGTATTACGATTTCATGGGGACCGTTTTACGTGGAGCTTTTTAGTGTGTGAACTCCACTTGATACCTTACTTCCCGGCGGCAGTCAGTTCTATATTTATAAATCCTTATTATTATTAGAAATTCGAAAGTAGCTTTGCTCCTCTTATCTTTCTGTCTCTCTGTCCGTTTTATAAGTTTTCACGACTAAAGCTGTTGAAGGAAACAAACAGAAATAATGTACCTACTTAATTTTATTGTTAACTTCGCACGCGTAGTTTTTCAATAAAAACATTACCCTCCTTTGCGCAGTTAGGTAAAAAGTAGCCTATATTACTCAGGGTGAATGTAGCTTTCCCATGGTAAACGAATTTTTAAAATCGGACCAGTAGTTTTTGAGTTTATTCATTACAAACATACACACAAAAATACAAATCTTTCCTCTTTATAATATTAGTACCTATAGATTTAATGCGCTCGCACGCTGTCATAGTTTTAAGCACCTATTTAGTTTTTTTAAGTTCTCATATTAAGTGAATGCATTATTCGTTTTTGAGAATAAAGTTTCTTTAACCGTAAAGCTGGACCGATTTCGATGAAATTTAGTACACAGATAAGTTATGACCAGGATTGAGAGATAGGCTACCTTTTACTCAACTGCGCAAAAGGAGGGTAATGTTTTTATTGAAAAACCCGCGAGTGAAGTCGCAGGCGAGTCAGCTAGTATATATAGGCCCTCACAAAAATACACTTTCTTGGCTTGGTAAACAATCTACTGTTTATCCGCAATAACCTTGATTGTTAACTACTTTAATTGACGTAACTACACTCGAGAGCATATACATCGCACATCCAGTACGTTTTAATTTCGACCCTAAATATTTTTAAAATTAAGGTTGCAAACATAACTTAAATTAAAGTACACACTGTTAGCTTTCTAAAACCCATGGAATCGCAAGGTATCTGTTATTTAGGCTAGGGGAGGCAATACCTCATATTAAAGCATAAAATTTATTTTATTTTTAACCTTTCATACCTGCTCAAAGTCCCACAAACCGAGCAACCTGAAACGAGTGAATTTGGGTAAACCTATTGTTTTAAATAAATATAAAATAAATATTGCTGGACATTTCACACAGCGCTATCTAGCCCCAAACTAAGCAGAGCTTGTACTATGGGAACCAGATAACTGATAAAATAATTATATACATTTTTTTGGAAATACATACTTATAATATATAGAGAAACAACCAGACTCGGAACAAATATCTGTAGATCATGAAAACATTTGTTTCGCGGCTGGAATCGAACCCGCTACCTCCTGCGTCTCAGCCGGCTATTCGCCCACTGCACTGGTCGTCGTTATGTTGCCACTGTTATGATTTCCAAGGTCAAGGCTAGACCGTATTGGTTTTTAGGAAGCTAACAGTGTGTACTTTCATTTAATTTAGGTTATATTTGCAACCAAACTTTAATTTTTAAAATATTTATGAAAATGTCGAAATGAAAAAGTACTGAGTGTGCGATTTCTATGCTCTCGAGTGTAGTATCTCATATCATCGTAGATAAGCAATTTACCTATCAATCAGTGTAGTGTTGTGGTGTATGCTTAAAGGCTAAACTATCGGCACACTGGTTTATCAAACATCGATTCTTACTTCAGGGACTTGATGTAACGAAGAAAACATTCAAAGATGCTTTTTTGTGCAACTGTCTTTTTCACACTACGAAAGAGCGCAGTGCGAGAAGGAATTAATCGTGACGCGTGAATGAAAACCTAATAATATTGTATAATACCTAGTCAGGTCATAAATTCTGTCACATGTTTAATATAAAATAATTGAAACAAGTTTATTCATTATGTAACCATTTATATACCAAAATGAACTTAACAAATTATAGATTCTTATGACACTAAAGATTATTTAAAATGACCTCCGTGATTTTGAATACAGGCCTTCAATCTGCGCGGCCAGTCGTCTATCGCAGCACGAACGAGGTCCATGTCAATATCGGCGGCTGCCTTAATCAAGGTTGTCTTGAGTGACTCCAAATTGGGATGAGGCTTTGAGCACGCCTTTTCCTCCAAGTGTTGCCATATCTTGTAATCTAACGGATTCAAATCTGGACTGGAGGAGGGCCAGTCTTCGTGCCGGATGAAGTCGATTTCACGCGCTGCCAGCCAGTCTTGTGTGCTCTTCGCTCTATGAGCTGGCGCCGAATCTGGTTGGAATACCCAGTGCCTGTTATTGAACATGGTATGAGAAACAGGTTCGACAAGGTTCGTCAGGACTATATTTTGATACACAACTGCATTCGTTTTTACACCTTTCTCACAAAAATGTACCTCTGTTAAGCCCCAATAAGAAACTCCCAACCATACCATGAGCGAGGATGGAAAATGACCTCGTTGGACACGCGGAATACGGTTGCTCGCTTCTTCACTACTGTGTGCGTACACCTTATCATTTTGTTTGTTGTAGCTCTCTTCTACGGTAATTTTTTTTTCATCCGAATAAAGAATTTCCCGATATTTTTTTCCCGCGTACCGCTTCAACAAAGCGCGGCATCTCTTCAGTCTCAGGTCCATTAGACGAGCATTCAAACGATGTCCTGTTTTCTTCGATATGCCCGAAGCCCTAAGTCTTAATTTAACACCCTTTTCACCGTGGTTCTGCTTAACCCCATCTGAAGGGCCAACAGTTTCTGCTTACGTTTGGGATTTCTTTGAATTCGCAAAAATGTCAAAAATTTTAATTGGCGCGTAACCGCAACGATGCAACGCAATAACTGCAACACGGTCTTCTTTAAGCGTCCACTCCATATTTAACAATGAGTAAAATTCTAAAAAGTATACATTTTTATTTTCATGAACAATTCGAAATTCGAATTCTATAAACTTTTTTGTGGCCAGCATTCTAAAAGAAAAGTTTTTACTATGAGACAATACTTATGACTTGACTAGGTATAATGATTTATATCAAAACTATTGGTTTATAAACATCGAAAAGTACTTGCGTCATACAAATATCAATAACTGTGCAAAGTTTCACGATATCCTTTATTGATCGAGCGAAGAGAGATCTCTAAATCAACTGGGGCAAATCGGCGTTGTATGTATGTTTGTTTGTCCGAGGATAACTTTTGAAGCGTTGATCCGATCATCTTGAAATTTGATACAAAGGTAGTGAGGGGGGGGGGGGGGTTGAGATATTGTGGTTCAAGAGGTGTATAATAGGTCAAATGGGACGTCCAATAAAAGACATTTCGACTCCTGTTTTTATTTTTAGTAAAATTCTAATAGTTTTTGAGTTATTAGCCATAATAAAAACTAATGCGTGTAGCGACACAAATATAAGCAAAAGTCTGAAATTCGGAATAACTGCAATTTGTACCCCAAAAAAATAACCAAATTACATGAACTCCCGTTACTTGTATTTTTAATGAAACTGAACGTCAAGTAATTTGGTTATATACTTCGTGGCACTATTTTGATAGTCAAAAATTGCGACTCGCGAGATCTCAGTTCGGGGCGAACCACAGGGTTTAAAGTATTAATTTTATTTAATACTATGAGATTATTGTAAGTTTTGGACGTGACTTTGGATTTTATTCCATCAAAGAAAATGCTTAAATTATTATATTCACTAGCTTTCGCCAGCGGCTTCGCACGCGTGTTTTGTCAGTATAAAGTAGCCTTTGTGTTAATCCAGGTCATAATCTATCGGTATTACAAATTTCATCATAATTGGTTCAGCCGTTACGACGTGATTGTGTATGAGAGTGTGATCAAAAATAGAAAATAGAAATGATTCAGTATTTCTGATAAAAATATAAGATCGTATGAAGTTATCTATTTTTTTGAATTAGTATTTATTTCGTTTGTTTTATAACAAAATTCACAGCTCCATAAACTTTTGATTTGTCATATGTGTTCAGAATTTACCATTAAAAGTCATCTTTCTCTCTTCATCTTTTTTAAATAAAGTCATTTTCACAGCACATGCTCGTCTATGTCAAATTACATATCATGGTAAACCTAACCGAAAGCAGGTGATTAAATTCCTACGACTGAGCCGGGCGTAAAGTTGTACTGAATTTCATTGTGCCCACGCGGGCATAAAGTGTATTAAAAATTGTATTAAATAATTTTATATAAAAATAATTTGTATTAAAATTTGAACCATGAATCCCACACAATAAGATCTTATTCGTTAATTGCACTAGCTTCTATACGGAACGTAACATATGTTTATATCTTCTTAGGTCTTCTTATGTCCTTCAGTCGTGCTCGAGCCGTCGTACAGTGCGGACCTCTCTGGGGCGTCGTTACGCTGCCCGTTGAATATACGAAGATTCGATCGTCGTTAGTGGTCGAGGCAACATCGCCTATAAAAGGCTCCTCAGATCGCGCGGCACGCATTCGATCGTCGTTAGTGGTCGCCGCTATAGCATGCAGCGGCCACACCTTAGGAACCTAGGCTGGTAGAGGGGGGCTCGAGTGCCGAAACACTTTGTTGTAGCAACGGCGTGTTTCGGCCCTCGAGTCGGCACGGTCACTCCCCGTGCTAGTGCTCGTTGCTTCGGCGTCAACGCAATCCACCTCAAGTGGCGAGGCAACCAGGCAACTGTAGAAGGCCTGAAGGTAGCGATAGGAGTTTTTATCGTTGCCAGATACTGCGTCCTGTTCCCTTCCAGTCGTAGCGGTTCTCCGTTCCACTGGGTCAAGGGGAGTAAGGAGGAGAGGGTGCATCTGTGTACGGCGCGCACACTTATGCAACTTAATATATCCTGCGCATCTGACTTGGCTTTGTCATTCCGAGTTTAAAAAAGTCCTGGGCTTGGTCTAATACCTGGACACGGGTGGCCTAAGGAGAGGAGAGTGGTCGCTCTAGCACTGCATCGGGGTGACAGTGTGGTTCGGCAGCACTCTTTGAGACAAAGCAGCTTTATTTAGAGAGGCACTGCTTTCCTCGCTCAGCCGGGGAGGGGGCTAGAAAAGGTGCCCCAAACAAACGCTCATTCCTCGCAATAAGAATAAATCTAAAAACATGCAGATGAATATGACTTTTGGTGCGTGGAATGTACGTACTCTTTTAGACCGACCCAACAACCTCTGCCCAGAACGTAAAACCGCCATTGTGGCTCGCGAGCTCAAACGCTATGACGTCGACATAGCCGCTCTCAGCGAAACACATCTAGCTGACGAAGGTGAGCTTGTTGAACGTGGTGGTGGGTACACTTTCTTCTGGAAAGGCACACCAGCTTCTGAGCCTAGACGGTCAGGAGTAGGCTTTGCTATTAAAACTACTTTAGCCTCTAAGTTGGAAGAACATCCAGTTGCTATCTCTGATCGTGTCATGTCCTTACGTTTCCATCTTCGAAACAATAAATACTTAAATGTTATCAGCGTATATTCGCCAACACTCGACAAAAGTGATGACGTCAAGGACAAATTTTATGAGGAAGTGTCAGAAGTGCTGACTAAAATCCGGCGCTGTGAGAAAGTTTTGCTTCTTGGCGACTTTAATGCTCGCGTCGGACGTGATTTTGAAGCTTGGCCTCGGGTGATAGGGCGACATGGCATTGGTAACATGAACAGTAATGGGCAACTGTTACTAAGCCTCTGTTCCCAATTTCATCTGGGTATTACCAATACCATGTTTAGACTCCCAAATAAATACAAAACTACCTGGATGCACCCAAGGTCCAAGCATTGGCATCTTATTGATTATGCTATAGTCCGTCAACGGGATATAGCGGATGTCAAAGTAACGAGAGTAATGAGGGGCGCAAACTGTTGGTCGGATCACCGACTTGTTGTTACAAAACTATTTTTGCGTCTTAGCCCTTGCCGTAGACCTCGCAGGGCTAAGCCTAACTGTCTTCATCTGAAAAAGCTAGAGTCTGCTGAAATATTGGCAAATTACAGGGAAGCTGTCAATACCTTTACAGCAGGCATACACCCCGAAGATGAACAGTTAGACGAGGGCTGGAAACTGTTAACTACAAATACCATCAATGCGGCTACTGAGATCTTAGGCCAAAAACCTCGTGTCTGTAAAGACTGGTTTGACGAAAATGATAATACATTGACAGTCGCCCTAGAAAAACACCGCCAGCTCCTTCGAAAGGGAAATCAGACAACTGCTTCTGAAAAAATAAAGGAGAGTACGAGCCAAATAAGGAGACTAACTCGAAACGCAAAAGATGAGTGGTGGCTGAACAAGGTTCGCTATATTCAGTGGCTTGCTGATTCGAATAGACTCGGCGATTTCTTTAACGAGATTAAAAAGTTAGTAGGAAGTCCACATCAAGTAAACGTACCACTGAAATCACTTTCAGGTACCCTCCTGGTAAGCAAAGGAGAAGTTCTTACTCGCTGGGCAGAACACTATAACAGCTTACTCAATGTGGATCGTTCTGCTGACATAAACTATTTAGCATCACTTCCTGCCTTACCACAAGCCGTAGATCTGGATCAGCCTCCTTCTCTTGAGGAAGTTATCATCGCCATCAAAGCGCAGAAAAACAATAAGGCTGTCGGCATCGATAACATACCAGGAGAACTATTAAAATATGGCGGAGATGAGTTGCACTACAAGATTTGGCAATTTTTCCAGCGCATGTGGGAAATGGAGTTCGTTCCTCCTAGTTTTGGCGTATCACTAATTTGCTCTTTGTATAAAAATAAAGGTGATCGATCTGTTTGCAACTCTTATAGGGGTATATCACTTCTGTCTACTCCAGGAAAAACTTTTGCCAGAGTACTCTTAAATCGTCTTATGGAGCTCTCTGAAAGTATATTGCCTGAAACGCAATTTGGGTTTAGACCCAATTGCGGCACATGCGAGGCCATATTCTCTCTTAGACAACTGCAAGAGAAAAGCAGGGAACAGTGTCAACCTCTGTTTCTCTGTTTTGTTGATCTGGAGAAAGCTTTTGACAGTGTACCTCGCGAAGCTTTGTGGATTGTGCTTTCGAAACTTGGTTGCACCGACAAATTTATACGCTTGATAAGACTTCTTCACGACAACATGACTTGTTGCGTAGCCGTCAATGGTGAGCAGACAGAGCAATTCCCTGTCACTTGTGGTGTAAAACAAGGCTGTGTATTAGCACCCACTCTTTTTGCTCTGTACTTTTCCGTTGTCGTGAGGGAGACTTTACAAGCCAACACCGAAGGGATCCGCATACGTTTTCGCACAGATGGCAGTATCTTTAACCTGGCTAGGTTAAAAGCGCACACAAAGGTATCGTATGACCTCATTACCGAATTGATGTATGCTGATGACCTATGTTTCGTTGCGGAATCTTCTGAGGGACTCCAGGACTTGATGACTCGGCTTGACGCTGCGTGCTGTAGATTTGGCCTCAAAATTAATATTACAAAGACAGAGGTGATGGCCATGGACACTGTTAACCAAGCTCCACTGAATCTGCAAATCGATGGAAAGCCCATAAAACAGGTCGATACATTCAGATATCTGGGAAGCAGCATAACAACAAAATGCGACCTTGACTCGGAGATCAACAGCAGACTTGGCTCCGCTATGGCTGCTTTTGGTAAACTACGAGTCCAGGTATTTCGCTCCCATAACATCAAATTGAGTACCAAGATTAAGGTGTATATGGCTATTGTACTTCCTAACATCTTGTACTCGTCAGAGACATGGTGCCTGTATCGCAGACACATACGCACGTTAGACAGATTCCATCTGAAATGCCTCCGCGACATTCTTAACATCAAGTGGTCGGATCGGGTCCGTAATACCGATGTTCTACGACGGGCTAATGTCTGTGGCATAGAGGCATATTTGATGCGGCGTCAGCTGCGTTGGTGCGGGCACCTGTCTCGGATGTCTGATGAGCGAAGGGCGAAACGCATTTTCTTCTGTGAACTAGAACATGGTAAGCGGAAACGCGGAGGTCAGTTCCTACGTTTCAAAGACGTACAGAAGAGGCACATGAAGAGGTGTTGTATCGATCCGTCGCGCTGGGAGGCTCTCGCTGAAAAACGACCTGAATGGAGGCGTCATGTTCAGGACAAAGTGTACGAGTTTGAAGAAGAAAGGAGGCAAGAACTAGACTTAAAACGAGATCAGCTTAAAAGTCGACCGCCGGCTAATATCAATTACAACTACATTAATGGCGCCTTAACTTGTGTTCATTGTAACCGGACTTTTAGCGCAAAAATAGGGTACATCAGCCACATACAGGCTAAACACCTAGGCCAATAATCACAAAGTCAAGTCTCTGTAGCCGAAATCGGCTAGGAGGATTATTATTATTATGTCCTTCTACGTCTTCTTATATTTTTAAATATCTTCGTAGGTCTTGTTCTACTTTCTTAGGTCTTTTTATATCTTCTTAAGTATTCTAATATCTTCCTTTCTCTTACTAGGTCTTTTAATGTCTTCTTGTGCCTTTCTGAGACTTCTTGTGCCTTTCTGAGACTTATTGTGTCTTCTTAAGACTACTAAGGTCTTCTTAGGTCTTCTTATGAATTATTTTGTTTCACGTTTCGTTAAAACGCTGTTCCAAAGATAAAATTTGTCTCGCAGTAAGTGTGAAAAGTAGAGTGATCTCCTTGTGGAGAAAGGTGTAAGCGTCTTGGGCGAGCTTATATCCCTCTCTGAACTCAGGATACTAGTAACTCCCTCGCTCCGCTTGTAAGTTAACTTTAGAGTCCTTTGTTACGCTCGGGATTCAATACCTATAGCGCCCGTGACGCAAGACACTGCTTTGTCCCCTCGTTTAATAATTTACTATTATTATTATCTTTATTTCTTCCCTAGGGAGGGACATGGACTCGACTAGATCGAACGATCACAGAGGAACCGTATGGAGGAAGCCTACACCCAACTTTGGGTGTCAAAGTAAACAAATAAAATATGAAAACTTAAATACTAAGAATAACAGCAACTGCTATTTGAATAATTGTTCCATAAAGTTTGCCATTTTAGAGCAACCTGTATGTTTGTGCAGATAACGATGGAATGTGAGCCGGCGCACGAATGCCCATGTACGACGTACAGAACAAAACATATTTATAAAAATTTCGTACATGTAAAAATAGTTATAAATATACTAAAGAGGAATGTTGAATTTTTTTTAAAGTGTAATAATTTTATAAGTATATGTTTAAAAAAAAAAAAATATAAAAAAATAATGTAACTGCAAAAAATTTGGAACTAAGGCTATATTTATTTATTTTATTTTTATCTTTATTTCTTAGTAATGAACTATTTAATTTGCCTACTTAGTATTTTTTGAAGGGTTTAAGTTTAGACTGTTTTACTAATGTTAACGTTAGTTTCATAAATCCAAAGGTCTCTGACACTTATTTCTGACTATAGTCTTCCACACGTATTGCTGACAGCACGTATGCGCTTCCACAATAGTTCCTCTTATATTGAGAGTTCTCGAATGCACTTCTATTTGCCCGTGGTTTAAACTACAAGATATACGTTGTTTTAAGCTATCAGTTCATGATGCAAGCGACAGAGGAGTGAGTGAACCTGCTAGACGCATAGTAGCGTGTTTGCCTGTGCCGATGACTAGCAAAGACAACAGCAGTGCAGCATAATGATGTTGCAGCCTCTCAACACTATGGGCGGCCGTTGACACAACCCCCACCACCGCACCCGTTGCGTGGTGCGCGGCGAGACGCAGTGCGGAGCGGATCGCACTCGCCCTGATGAAGGTTCACGAATTGAACCGAAACATTGTCCGTTGTAAAATCGATAGAACGGTCCGTGATAAATCAACTATTTATAATAACTATTGAAATAAGCCACGATAGTTTTATATGTATAACTAGCTTCGGTAATCGGCCATTGAACATCCATTGCTGAACATAAGCCTCCTCCATATATTTCCAGATCAACTGTTCTTGTGCGGCCTGCACCCAACGGCTCCCAGGAACCTTTATAAGGTCGTCCTTCGATCTAGAAGGGAGTCTGTTCTGTGCGACCTTTCTGTCCCAAACACAGTTAGTTCTTCGAGCTATGCGCCCTGCCCACTGCCACTACAACTTGCTAACCCTCTGGGTTATATCAGTGGCTTTGGTTTATCTACAAATCTTCTTATTTCTGATTTAATCTTGTATCTATCTACTAGTGGTTTGCTCCGAACTGAGATCTCGGGAGTCTTTGATTATAAAAAAAATATTATTTGTAATATTTGACTATCAAAATAGTGTTACGAAATAAATAACCAAACTACTTGACCTACAGTTTCATTCAAATTACAGATAACGGGAGCTCATGTTATATGGTTAAATTTTTTGGGGTACAAATTGCAGTTATTCTGGAATTTAGACTTTTGCCTATATTTGTGTCACTTAAGCTACTAAAATACAGCACTGTGGGGTCACTGGTGTACCCTGTGAATTTTGTCAAAGTTCAGTTTTTATTATGGCTAATAACTCAAAAACTATAAGAGCTTTACTAAAAATAAAAACGGAGTCTAAATGTACTAATGAAGACCTTTCATTTGACGTCCTATTTGATCTAATAGTCTCATTTTATTTAACCCTTTGGAACCCCAATATCTCAACAACCCCCCGATATTTTAAGCTCATTTATTCACACCAAAATTATGCTATCACTACCTACCTATGTATAAAATTTATTTCACGATGATCGGATCAACGCTTCGAAAGTTATCCTCGGACAAATAAACATACATACAACGCCGAGTTGCCCAAGTTGATACTCATAGATATTTGTTCCAATATTTCCTCTAAAATCAATCAAATAAACATAAAACGAACAGATATCGGCCGGTAAGCAAATCAAATACGCCTCGTAGTTTTGACAGTCAGCTGACGTCTTAAAATTTTTATAAGAACGCTAGTAACTGTCATTCTCATATATTTTGGCTACGAGGCGTAGCCAGTAGGTCCTCCCGTCAGTAAAATTTCAGATCCTTCGGTTACTGTCATCTGTCGGTTGATTTTAAATTTTATAGGAACGCTTTTGGAATACGGTTCGTTACTTTACTAACCATTCGTAACAAGAACGCCTCGTATTTCGAATAAAGGAACCGGCCATTAGAGATCTCGCATCGCTCGATCAATTATTAAAGGTAACGTATGCGAGGACATCCATTTTTACTAATAGGATATAAAAATAGGTTCAAACAGGAAAGTTTAAATAGCAATTAGCGTTCTCTATCTACCCTTACGCAGATTAAAAGATTGTTTACAAACCTGCATTGTTCATTATCTACAATAACAAAACCCTCGACAATGAATAAAATGCGTTCCAATTAAACAGATATGAGTATTATTTATTTGCAAAATATTCCTGAAAACATTAGCACATTGGAAAACGAATGTTGTACATTCAATTTTCATTTGAAAAGCCCTTAGGGCGTGATTGGATTTCTCTCAATTACAGTATCAATGTTTCAGAAATGCGAGCTATAAATTGAAAAGTTCACACGTTGTTGCAATTGAAAATTTAAATCTGACAGCCAATTTGATTTGAGATCGTGCTGGAGATTTTACCAATTAGTTAAAATATCGGTTGTAGCTTAGAAAAAGTAGTAGAAGGTTTTTTAAGTAGGTAATTAAAAACCAGACCAGGCAAGTGGGAGTGAAACTCGCGCACCGAGGGTTATTTATATTTATGTAAATTAAGCAACGCCATATTCTCAAAAAAAAAATTCGTTATTTTTCAAATTTTAGGTGTGAGTATTGGTTTTGGGAAGATGTCTTCTGCAATACTCAACCAGAAGACAGAAGACTCTCTCTACTTTGTACCGTGTTTTATGATAATATTAGCTGTTACACTGCTGAATGTGTAGGTAGCCTAGAAATAAAGCTAAACTCACTGTTGCAACTTGACACCCCATTTTTATACCATGGGAACTGATTTATGGGATAAAAGGGATATATGTGACAATCTAAGTTATACTCTATGTATATAGCAAATTTCATCGAAGTCGGTTCAGCCTTTATGACGTGATTGAGTAACAAACAAACAAATAAATATATAAACAAACATCCAAACTTTCACATTTATAATAATAGTGTGATTAAATGATTTACATATATTTATTGAACCATCTTTTTCATATATTTTTATCAATCATGTTAATTCCAGGCTTTTGGCTGGTAAGCTTTGGAAAAAAGGGAGGAATGGTATTTTTTCGGCATTTTTTATCCTAACTGAAAACTAAATGACAAAAAAAAACTATTTTGGAATATGTAAATTTTGTTTTCTTTTATCGCATTTATTGAGCGGGTTTCGAGTTATCAATGACCACTTTCAAAATGATGAATTTTTTTTTAATTATGCTTCTTATTCTTATTATTTAATTACGCTCTTTCGAGGCAAGACAGGATAAAGAGATTACTCGCCGCACAGAAAACGCCTGGAAAAGGTCAATGAAATACCTTATGAAAGGAGATCTGCCACTATCTTTAAAACGAAAACTAATGGGCATGTGCGTTCTCCCCATTCTCACATATGGTGCACAAACTTGGTCCTTTATCAATATTCAAAAGTCCCGCCTCGGTGTTTGTCAACGAGCTATGGAGCGCAGCATCCTCGGAGTCAGGCTCACAGACCGTATACGAAACTCAACACTGCGCTCCAAAACACAGATAGCTGACGTGGCTCTGACATCCGCAAAATTGAAGTGGGACTGGGTAGAATACGTTTGTCGTATGCCAGAGGAACTATGGGCGAAAGCCACTACAGAATGGGTTCCAAACGGGCGGCGGCCTCGTGGTAGACCCAGGCGGAGATGGAGGGATGAACTGGATGCATTCTAGAAAGAGTGGCCCCAATTAGCCAATAACCGGGATTCGTGGAGAGAGGGAAGGGAGGCCTTTGCCCTGCAATGGGACTCTACGGGCTGATAATAATAATAATAAATGCTTCTTATTAAAATCGGTACGATACACGCTTTTAGGCTTTGCCTTAGAGCCGCATCCCACATGTCGGCAACAACTTGACCTACTCACAACAGATTTCGCACTTCGCCACGGCTTACGTAAACCGGAGCGTTCGATCTATAGTTTGATTAAGACGCGGTTTACTAAAAACTGGCGACCGCTGTATGGCAGTTGAATGCGTTACACAAACCTGCAAATTCTGCAATGAAGCGGTAGATTTTTTTTTTACAACTTATATGGCAAACGGGCATGCAGTCCACCAGAATGTTAAGTGGCTACTGCAGCCCATGGATATAATTCAAAACAAGCTTTTATGTTGTCTTAATCTCTAGGTGGATACGTTTGTACTATAGGACTTAGCTGTTATGCCTATGTGCCAGTAATTACAGGAACATACCATTACTATCTAACCGGAACACAGCAGCACAAGTACTGCTATTTGGCGGCAGATAAAGGTAAGGCGGTTGTGCCCACTTCCTCGAGCTCGTTCACAAAAGCTGTACCACCAGTAATGGTAGAATTGCCTGTATAAATGTTAGGCGAGTGTGATCCGCTTATGCGCAAACGTAGTATTCATCTAGGCAAACTCATCCTCAGCCCGGAGGAGTTAACATCTATCACGCCTGAGAATATCCTTCAGTTTCAATCAGCTGTAGCCTCGTACGGCCCAATGTATCTTTCATTCCAGAAAATAGACAATAGGCTCACCGCCCAAACTTTCAATTTGTTCATAGGGTATGTCCCTTAAATTGGACAAACCAGTTTTTCGTATTCTTCACAATTCAAATTATACCACTATTTTACTGCTCCATCGTGATTGGCTGATATTGTTACGACATATTCAGTGCTGCCAACATGTTCACACACAAAAATTACTCAGTCGAGAGCCTCGCAAATTTGAATATGGTGACCTAGCGGAATCCAAGTAAGTTTAATCCATAAACATCATAGGTATTTTTTATTATGTTTCAAATTACTCTAAAAATATAATTAGTATTCTATAATAGTTTATCGTTATTTGTGAAAAATATCTGATGTATTTGAAATTATTTTGATTTGAATCGATTTGTCCAATATGATTCACATTGGTTGTTCGTTAGTTAAATAATTAGGTTCTATTTGTGTCATCCAGTTGACATTGGGTCGACATTTATTTCACAGGATTGCGGAACGCGAATATTATCGAGGACTTGAATGACTCTGACGTCGGGGATTTCATACCCAGTGACGATGACTTCGGAGACGTGGAGTAGGTACACTATTCCTTCTTTCGATGCTCCTGCCTACAGTGTTACTCCCTTTAAAGGAGAAACGTGTGCAAATTGCAAAGCATATGCCATCGATCATAAGTCATGACAGATGCAGAAAATACCATGTCAATAAAACTTATTTTGCATGTCCCACATGCAATGTTCGTTTGTGTTTGACCAAACTGCGAATTTTGTTTGCAGATTTTCATAGTGAACATGATGTTAACTATAGCATTGTAATAAAGTTTTAAAACAATATAGTAAATATAAAATTGTATAAGTATAATTATCATTTTGTTTTAAATAAACAGCCCAATGTACTTGAAATTTGATAAATATACGTTAGGAGTTTATGCTCATAACGCCCAATGTCCCTTAAAACTGAACCGAAGATATTTCACTTTTGAATGTGCAGACAGAACCTTTAATATATAAATAGTACCCCCAAAAATTATTAAAAAGTTTAGAAACTAATAACTATCATTAAAAATAAAATAATTTTTTGGGCTGCAATTAATCATTTTGTCCAATAAATTTGACTTCGGCGGTAATTCAAATGTCCAATAAATTGACTTGGACCGTAGAAGGGGAGGGCTTAGAAGTAAAATTTGAATACCCCCACGAACTAGGGGCGGCTTATACACAAGTGGCGATCACAATAGCCGCAAAAACTTATAAAAAATGGCAGTTGAATAAGCTTTGTCAATGTAGTCACAATATCTAGTATTACATATATATGTTCGAATTTGGATGTTTTACTAAGAAAACTTTCGTGATTTATTTCAAACATTATGCATTTATGCTACGGGATGAATCACGTACCGTTTTATCGGTATAACGGTCGATAATGTTTCGGTTTAGTTTGTGAACCTTCTTTAGGAGTGCGATCCGCTCCGTATTGCGTCTCGTCTCGCACTATGTGCCGTAGTTCTCGAACATAAAGGTTTTCCCGTAATTATAATATTAAATGGTTGTTTGTTCGAGAACGATCTTTCTGGAAATCTAAGGCAAGGACTACGTTCAGCGGTAGAATACTTTTAAACGATTTGCATGATATTATTAGATGATTAGATGAAATTATTACAGGCCATAAAATCCTAAAACCCCTGAAATATATTCAGATTCAGATTCGTTTATTCCAAACAGATACCTAAGTACAATTGGTAAAGTCGATATATTACATTATAACAATATAAATATCGCCATTTAAACAAAAACAAAAAGAAATTAACTAACTTAAACTAACATAAAACATTGAGTACGTAGTACAAATTTATATTTCAAAGAATAGCAATATCAAATAATTTAACTAAATAACAAAAAACATATACAATAAATAAATTCCCAGTGTACCTACTTACTAAGATCATCAGCAAGTGCTTCGTCAATCGTGTAATGTGATTTGTCCAATAACATCTTTCTAATTTCTAATTACTGAAGTCGGCATGACTTGTATTCCACAGATTATGTAATAATTAATAAAATAATTTAACATTTAGACATCAGAAACTTTTCCAACCTTAGCTTTAAGAAGTTATTAAGCAATTTTTACAATATAATCTCGATGCCTGGCAGTGTAACGTTTGATAATAATCTTTCATTATGGACTGAGACTGGAGTTACACACATGCTTTTTATCGGAGAATAATAAAAGGGCTAAACCGAGACAAAAGCTATTACGTCAACAGTGTCTTGGATGTAAAGTTGCAAATCGTTCGTCGCTATATTACGGTCATCAACTGCTACCGCTATATATGAGACCAAAGTTTTACTAGATCAAGAGAATATCGAGTTTGGAGCCCTTTCGAAGGCCTATTGTCTCATTTGAAAGTGAGATTAGGGATGCAATCAACGTAGTTGTCAGTGCTTTGAACAACGCTCGTTTTTATTATAACTGAACACAGGTGTGGTATAGACGACCTCCTTGGCTTGTCTGGCATCATTATCAGCCAAAGGACGTCCACTGCTGCCTCCCCCATAGATTTCCAGATTGACCGATCTTGTGCGACCTGCACCCAACGGCTCCCAGCAACCTTTATCAGGTCGTCTTTTCTTCTAGTGCGTGGTCTCCAGTCAAGAACATTTCTGCCCCAATGGCCGTCAGTTCTTCGAGCTATGTGCCTTGCCCACTGCGAATTCAGCTTGCTAATCCTTTGAATGAATGAATGAAAACACTTTATTGTATACATTAAAAAAATAGAAATTACAGACACAGAGCAAATAGTACAATGGGCGGTTTTATCGCAGTGAAGCGATTTCTTCCAGACAACCTTTGGATGGAGAGGATATAAATAAATAAATAAATAAAATACATTTATTTCAAGCAATTATGTAGCTCATATAGGAAAGCGCACAACAAAATAAGTAAACTAAGGTTTATACAGGGTTTTTGAGAGCTGTGACAGCAATGTCTCATGTACGGGCAGTCTACTCTGCCGGCTATCATTGCCAAGAAGGTGTTGGCGCTGACCCGCAGCCTGTGCACCAGGGACGCGGCTCGCTTGCGTATGACGGTATGGAAGTAGTCGACCCGCGCCGTCGCGCCGCGAACATCCCTATGCACTGCAGTAGCGGGGCACCCCCAGCTCCGCCCTGAGTGCATTGTTATACTGGACGCGGAGTGCGCTGTACGCCGCCTGCGTATACTTCGATATATATATACTTCTACCTATGATATAGTAATGTCAAAGACGGTCGGGGGTGCACGTATGATAAAATATAAATAGACATAAACAAATTATTAAATTACATGTACTGGTACATGTACTTTGTGCTTTGTATGGCATACATTTTAACAACTTTTGAAAAAACTAATGAGCGATTAGCTCAAATTCTAAGTAGTTCTCAAAGGAAACAGCAGCACACCTAATAAACAAGCTACGAGCTCTTTTAATAAGCATAGCTTTAAACGCAACAATACAAATATTATAAGTAGATGCTATGCAAAAAATGTAAGTAAGATAACCGCCTTGAAAGACATCAAAAAGGGTCGACAGACAACTACCGGAAGGAGTAGTCGTTAGCATCATAAAGGATATATTTTACCCGCATTTTTCACAGGCAACCCAAACAAAATTACATCAAAGAGACTTAGAAAATGTCGCTGTAAAAATGTGTATATAAGATAAGCTAAGATAACACTTTATTGTACACCAAAGTAAAATACAGAACATAATTCTTACAAATAGATTTAGTACAATGGGCGGTCTTACCGCTAAAAGCGATCTCCTACAGACAACCTTTGTATGGACAGGATCAAAATGTAACACATGACGGCGGTGCATCTATATAAATTTAATAACATATCTACATACTATAAACCTAAATTACCAGTAATAACACAAATTTAATTTAAATAAGCAACTCTAAAAATGGTTATGATGAATTAACAAGAAGCTACAACTTCAACACAAGGACAGATAATGGGTGTGCACTTTTGTTTTAAACTTACTAATAGACTTGGACGTTCTTATAGAGAAGGGCAAACCGTTCCACAATCGTACGGCTGTTACAGTGAAGGATCGACTATAAAACTCTGTCGTATGGAGAGGAGTTTTAAGTTGGAGTGAATCTGAAGAACGCAAATTGCGATCATTAGCCTGGTGGAGAAACTCAAAACGCTCCTTAAGATAGAAGGGAGAAGAAGGGTTAAAAAGGATGTATAAGGTGTACTGCAATGTATTATGTAGTCCTGTAGTATTATTACGTAAAGCAATTGCTGTTGCTGTACACCTACAGTGCGTATCTTACGTGCGTAAGAGACGTCTTGAAGGACAGGAACAGTCATCGGCTAACGTAATAAAGCTACGAGACTACATATACATACATTGCATATCATCTTATACAACGTGTTTTGTTATGTACAACATTAAATGAAAACACGGGTAGTGTTAATAGCTAGTATTATTGAAAAATAGGTTCTTTTCAAATTCAATAAAATAGAAAATTTTAAATTTTCAAACAACCTTGATATTTAATCCTAAAATATCAATAAAACAGCATGTATAAAATAGGTAAACAAATCATATTCATTCAACAGGTAAGTAGGTACCTGTTAAACTGACTAAGCGGCATCATCGCAAAGGCACCGCTGATTAACATTAAAATTCGTTTATTGGAAACGTATCGATTACTGGATAAATATTCAATCTACCGGTATTAAGCCCACCTCTAAAATCAGTTAATAGGATTTCGGATGTGTGTTTTAAATAATTGTCGTACTTAACGAAACAGGGTGTAAATAGATAATGTAAAATACAATTTTTAAATTAAAAAAAAATATAGATGCTGTTCATATTTATGAGTCTAATGTTCAGGTGTTCATGTTCATTTCATGGGTTAAAATACATATTCTGAAACATCTCATATCATAATCCTTTTGGATCCGAAATTCATCAGAATGTTGAGTACTTTGAACCCGCATTACCAAATAAATTCTATCATAAAACACACGGAAAGGGGAAAATATGTTCTGATAAAGTTTTTACGGCCTTATCGAATTATGCAAAGGATAAAAATATATGTATTAAATATATATTATATGTTCGCTCTTTCGTTAGAATAAGCTTCCGTTCGAGGCTTTGCATGGTTTCTAACTGATTTTAGTTTTACAACAGTCATGTCTGTGCTCGATTTAAATAGTTTTTATAGTAGGAATCCTTTTTAACTTCTGCAGAATTAAACGAGATAAAGTTTTATTATCTTATCATGGTTTGCATTTACAGTTGATATAAAAACTAGTATCTTGTGTCTACGAATAAGTGCAATTTTACGACCATTTTGCCAGATGCAAATTAGTTTTGGTATAAAATAAAATAAAATTAAATACATTTATTTCAAGCAATTATGTAGCTCATATAGGAAAGCGCACAACACAATAAGTAAACTAAGGTTTATACAGGGTTTTTGAGAGCATGCCTGTGACAGCAATGTCTGATCTACGGGCAGTCTACTCTGCCGGCTATCATTGCCAAGACGGTGTTGGCGCTGGCCCGCAGCCTGTGCACCAGGGACGCGGCTCGCTTGCGCATGACGGTATGGAAGCAGTCAAACCGGTATAACATTCGATTGGGGAAGAATACTTAAAAACTGACGGAATAAAGTCTATGAGAGGTTATGCACAGGTAAGTCAATCGAAAGATCGAAAGTCAATCGAGATCGAAATGGGCTTTTAACTAATAATAAAATATACATTTAATTTTAAACTAATGAGTAGTATTTTTTTGAAGTAAAAACTTATTTAGGCGCCATAGTGAAAACTTCTTTAGGTGCGTTGAGCATTTTTTGAGATGGGAAAAAACCATTGAACTCATGACCCTGTTACGACACCTGTCACTGACTACTGACACTGAATGTTTGTTGGTTGTCTATAATGTTCAAATGTCGCCAGTGAACTAACTTCATTGTTGTCAGCGTTGCCAGATCTGCTGATCTACCAGGCGATTTCCTGATTTGTTTGAGATTCTTCTGATCTAATGATTTTTTTTAGTTTTGAAGAGACAACTTTCTTAGTAATTTACATGTTTATTCGACGTCCATCATGATAGTATTTTATTTATAGTGTTATCCGAACACATACAAAAAATTCCAAGATTTTTAATATCATCTCAAAAATTTCAAGCCTAGACGAGACTTGATACCGCAACCTTCCTCTTGATACGAGGATGCACTTTCCAACTGTGCTACCAGGACATTTCATGTCTAGGTCGAAATTAGTGAGATGATTCAGAATTACGACTGAAGCGCCGTTAGCTCCATCTACAGGAAAACTTATACAGTTTTTGTACCTGCTCAATGCCAAACGTTGCACTTCAGTACATTGACAAGAGATGCCGCGTTGCTTATTTCAAATAGTATTTTATTTATAGTGTAATCCGAACACATACGGAAAATGATTACCTATCATGATCATTTTGCAACATACAAATTTTTTTGAAGTGTAAACTTCTTTAGGCTTTTTTTTTTTAGATATGGGAAAAAAACTATTGAATTCGCTACGCTGTTACCGTTATCGTTTCCGACACCGTTCCAGACGATCCAGAAATACACACGTAATTGTTAAAGTTTTCATTTCTGTCGGCACACTCGGAGTGCCGCTTTTTTTTTAAATCACGATATATCTTCATTTGACTAAAATTTCACCTGATGGTAAGCGATGATATGGTCTAAGATTGAGCAGATGACCGTAAATATTTCCATAGCTTTACGCATTAAAAACGTAGAATTAAAATGGTGAGTGCTAATGGGTGGTATATATCGAGGTATAAATGTTATTGCTCCGCATTCTTGACGACCTCCGTGGCGCAGCGGGCGAACAGCCGGCTGAGACGCAGGAGGTAGCGGGTTCGAATCCCGCTGCAGAACAAATAATTGTATGACCTGCACATATTTGTTTCGGGTCTGGATGTTTTTCTATAAATTATGAAATACTCTTTATTGCACACCAAATAAAAATACAATAATGGAAATAAACAATAAATAAAGGTACAATGGGCGGTCTTATCGCTAAAAGCGATCTCTTCCAGACAACCTTTGGATGAACAGGATAAACAAAATCAAAAGACGGCGGTGTAAGAGTATCTACAGACATAAACAGAACCCACAAAATAAAATATACCTATTAATTATACTAATAAACATAAACTTAAATACATACAAATAATATAAGTATAAATAAACTACACTACATAAAGATGATAAATAACATAAACACTAACTAGCAGTTACGAGACAACGAAAGGAAATGGTTGTATACCTTGACTTTGAAAATAGGAAGAGATTGGGACGACCTTATAGACAAAGGTAAGGCGTTCCACAGTCGCACAGCTTGTACTGTAAAGGAGTCACCATAAAATTGTGAACTATGGATGGGAGTTCGAAGCTGTAGAGCTTCGGAAGAACGAAGGGTTTGAGAGTGTCCCTGATACAGAAACTCGAAACGCTCCTTTAGATAAGAAGGTTAAGTGGGATTATAGGGAATGTTATAAAGAAGTGATACAATATGTGCATTCCGGCGAAGACGTATAGGGAGCCACTTGAGTTTTGCGCGGAATTCTGAGACATGGACATACGTTTGCGCAAGCCGAATATGTACCGAATACAAAGGTTTTGAAGGCGCTCAAGTTTACTCATTTGGACTTCGGAAATGTCGAGGTAGCTGGCGTCGGCGTAATCTAAGATAGGGAGTAGAAGGGATTGTGCAAGCGTAATTTTGGTGGCGGTCGGTAAAAAGTTACGAAGTCTACGCAACGAAGCTGAAGAAGCAAACACTTTGCGGCTGATCTCAGCAATACACGGCACCCATGATAGCTTGGTGTCCATGATAATTCCCAAGTTTTTCACCGTCTGACTGATAGCTATTTGTGTTCCAAAAAGTACAGGTGGGAGTTGTGCAAAATCTAGCCTAGGAATCATTTTGTGACTACCGATTATGATCACTTGTGTCTTTTTAGGGTTTACGGTAAGACCAAAGGATTTGCTCCAGTCACAAATTCGGTCCAAATCTGAGTTTATTAAACTGATAGCTCCGTTAATGTTGTCAATCGGGGCTTGTGTGTAAATTTGTAAATCATCTGCATACAAGTGGTAGGAAGAAGAAAGATTTTGAGATATTGAATGAATAAAAACACTGAAGAGGAGAGGAGATAAGACGCGCTTAAATTATAAGTACGTATTAACAAAAAAAAAGATTATTAGTATTCTATCAGTTATCTGGTTTCCATAGTATAAGCTCTGCTTGGTTTGGGGCTAGATAGCGCTGTGTGAAATGTCCAGGAATATTTGTTTATTATTATTTATTCCATGAAGTGAAATCAAGGGTAGAACGTTGCCTGTATCCCGATTCTCGTAATTTTATTTTCATACAACTTTCGGTCGGTTCATACAATACGGTAGAAATCACATCACCTTTGAAATACGTCAAGTGTTGTATTGATGATAATCGAGTTATTCATACGATTACATCGAAATTAGAATTTGACAAAATTTAACTACGGGCCTTTAGACTTAAGTGCCTTTATGTGGCACTTAAAAGGGTGTTTAAAACGATATACAAATTTAATTTCGGTGACGATTGAGCGGAGCATCCAGAAATGCAAAAAATACTGTGATATTTACTTGCTTAGGTGAAGAACGAGACAAACATGTATCATAGCTGCGCCGCATTGTCGCAGGAGTAAATAACGTAAGCGATAAAAGATAAAATCTCTAATTGCATGAGAACCAACAAATGAAAAAAATGATTTTCCATTAATTTAGGTACCATAATTACCTACATAACTATGTAAAAAATACTTAAAACCTTTTCTAGAGTCCGAGAATGAACGATGTTTTAGAAAAAGCCGATTTTGATAAATAATTATATCGAGAAAAGTTTCACCAATTGCGTTTCTGAGTTTCGTTTATGTAGTTTAAATCTTCAAGTAAATATTGCTTAAATATGAAATCAGTACCATTTTTTATTATTAGATACGTCAGTAATTTAACGGCTCGAAATTTTTTACATATCGTTTCAACGAACGGAAAATATCCAGTCGGGCAAAGATTTCAGTTCTGAAAAAGCTAATATCCTAATATTGCAATTCCACCAATTACTATTCTTGCTCTTAAAAACAGACAAAAGCCAAAAATAAAATAGTTATTAGTAATTACGCGATAACACCAACCCAAAGGACCTAAAAATACATTAACTTCAGCGCAAACAAGTACCAACAGGCTCGTTTTCCCTTGATTATGACTAGAAATTAATTTCCCCAAATGAAAAATTCTATCTGTTTATTTCAATTCGTTTGTGCGCGAAAAAGATAAATAATTTCGACATACGATTACAAGTTCTTTTTCGATAGACCCATATCAAATGGTATTATGAAATTGAACGTTCCTAAGTGCACCAAATGTGAAATTTCCGGGATTATAGAATGCACTTAAGAACTCACGTTCGATTTATTACGGGGAGCGATGTGGATCCACAGGGACTACGTTCAGACTTTTAAGCCGAAGTTTTAAATAAGGGATGTCTTTTTACATTTTACCTTTTTTTTTATACATTTTAGCCTTGCGTTTGACACGATCTCGCCTGATGGTAATGAATAATGAATCACGCTTGCCTGGAAGAAACCTATTCAATCGCGAATTGAAGACATCCAGTTTGTAGTTATCAGGAAGCACAGACTCCGGCAAGGCGTTTCACTCTTTGGCAGTGCGCATAATAAAGGCTAATACCCGTTAACAAAACACCCCCTAGTGGTTTTTATTGTTCCGTAGTAATACCATTTTGTTAAATATAATGTTAATGTTGACACAACAATAAATTATGAAGAAAATTCATTTTCTCATACATCATCTTGATCATCATTAACCGGAGGACGTCAACTGCTGAACATAGGCCTCCCGCTTAGATCACCACAACGAGCGGTTGGTAGCCGTTTGCGCCTAACGGCTCCCCGCGATTCTTACTAGATCGTCGGTCCACCTTGTGGGGGGCCGGCCTACGCTGTGTCTTCCAATCCGTGGTCTCCACTCGAGAACCTTTCTTCCCCAAAGGTTATCGGTTCTACGAGCGATGTGGCCTGCCCATTGCCACTACAACTTGCTAATTTTGAGAGCTATGTCGGCAACTTTAGTTCTTCTGCGGATTTCCTCATTGCGGATTTTGTCACGCAAAGAAACCCCGAGTATAGCCCTTTCCATAGCTCGTTGAGTGACCTTGAGCTTGGTCATGAGGCCATGAGTAAAAGACCACGTTTCAGTGCCATAGGTCATCACTGGCAACACACACTGGTTGAATACTTTAGTCTTCAGGCTCTGGGGAATTTTGGACGAGAAGATATCGCGAAGTTTCCCGAACGCTGCCCAGCCGAGTTGGATTCTTCGTGCGACCTCTTTGTCGAAGTTGAACTTCCTAATTGGACAGTTTGTCCTAGGTATACATAATAGTCGACAACTTCGAGAGTATCGCCTCCAACAACTACCGCTATGGGTGCAATATGGATATTGGACATGATTTTTGTCTTATCCATGTTCATTTTAAGACCCACCTGTTGGGAGACCCTACTGAGGTCGTTGAGCATGGCACCGAGTTTCTCGAGCGATTCGGCCATAATGACTATATCATCGGCAAAACGAAGGTGAGTGATGTATTCGCCATTGATATTGATGCCAAGTCTGTCCCAAACCAAGAGTTTGAAAACGTCCTCCAATGAGTTTGTGAACAGTTTCGGAGAAACTACGTCTCCCTGTCTCACGCCTCTCTGCAATTGGATTGGTTCCGTACTCTGGTCCTGTAGACGGACTGACATAGTGGCGTTACTATACAAACACTTCAACACTTCGATATACCTATAGTCAATTTGGCATCGCTGAAGAGACTGCAGTACCGCCCAGGTCTCGATTGAATCGAAGGCTTTTTCATAGTCCACAAACGCTAGACATAACGGCCGATTATACTCCTCGGTCTTCTGTATAATCTGCCGTAGCGTGTGGATGTGGTCTATGGTACTAAAGCCTTTTCGGAAACCGGCTTGTTCGGGAGGCTGGAAGTCATCGAACCTGCGTGCGAGACGGTTCGTAATCACTCTCGAAAACAGCTTGTAAACGTGGCTCAAGAACGAGATGGGCCTGTAGTTCTTTAATAAGGTTTTATCACCTTTTTTAAAGAAAAGCACCACCACGCTCTTATCCCACGCTTTTGGCGTGGTTCCTTCAAGGACGACGGAGTTAAATAACTTCTGGAGGACTTGAAGTACCGGTTTTCCACCCGCTCTCAGAAGTTCTATCGTAACTCCACCCTCACCTGGTGCCGTATTGTTTTTAAGCTGTTCCAGAGCGATCCTAATCTCGTACAGGCTGATGTCCGGGATGTCTTCGGTATAGTGTCGGGTTAGTTTGGCTCTGGTGTCCTGAGCAAACTGACCAATGGGGTTTTGTGTTGAGGTGTACATCTGTCCATAGAACTTTTCGACCTCTCTCAGAATCTCCGGTTTCAACGAAATGATAGTGCTGCTGTCGGTCTTCAGCTTAGTCATTTGGCTTTGCCCTATAGACGAATGTTTTGCAAACACTTTTGAACCTTTGTTTCTTTCTATTGCGACCTTAATATGAGATGTATTAAAGGTACGCAGATCGTGTCGCATAGATTTCGAGATTCGTCTATTTAGCACGCCGTCGGCCGACATATCAGCTGAGTACTGCAATCTCATTTCATCCCGGTCCTCCATTAGCTTAATGGTTTAATCTGAAAGTTTCTGGTGCTTAGTTCGGTGGGGGGCCTTAAAGAACTTAGATCCCACCGCTTGGATAGTTTTCACTAACCCGTTGTTTATCTCGTCAATATCATTGCAGCTGGCTAGGCACTCGAAGCGATTGTGCAGTTCTAGCTGAAAGCTCTTGGGGTTTTGGATTTGGGCAGGATTTGTACGGAGCGCTGACTTCATCAGACGTGCTCTTTCAAGCTTAACATCGATATTCAATGTGCCTCTAACAATGTTGTGATCGTTCCCGGTTTTCACCCTGCTGATCACGGAGACATCATCAAATATTTGCTTCTTGGTCGTCATAATGAAGTCTATCTCATTTCTAGTGAAACCGTCGGGGCTTATCCACGTTCACTTTCTGGCTGGCCGCTTCTCATAGAAGGAGTTCATCATGAAGAGGCCCTTCTTCTCCATGAAGTCGACCAGTCTCTGGCCCCTTCGGTTCCGCCGCCCGAATCCAAATGGCCTCACTCTCAGCTCATCGTCTTTCCTTGTGCCTAGCTTTGCGTTGAAGTCCCCCATTACAATCGTGAAATGAGTCTTGGAAGTATGTATGGCCTCAGAGATCTCCTTATACATGGCTTCCACTTCATCGTCTGGGTTCTCACACATAGATGTAGCTAATGATGGCCGATTGACAATTCTACCGGTGACGTACATTGGCATCTCGCGTCATATGCATGTAAAGGCGGTACGAAATTCGCCGGTTCAGCTAGTTAGTAATAAAAGATCGAATAAATAAATCAAATAAAATTAATTTAAGAATTAAAAACATTTCTTCAAACAACTAGCACGCGAAGGGCACAATAAAGCATGCAATCTATATACACGGTGTCCTTTAAATCGCTGTTTTCCCAGGACAAACGTTGTTCAGAATATGGTCTACAAAGGGTTTATAACCTCAAATTAAAAAAAATGAAATTTGTCTTTGAAAAACATTAAAAATTACTTAGTTAGCCAACTTAATACGTATATTTTAACGTTACGCCAGTTAGTAGGTACGCTACGGCTAGTGTGCCAATCATCGTGCCAATGAACTTTATGTCACGGCTAGTTTTTGAACATAGTTAGACTTATTTGAGAAGATCTAGATTTTTTTTTAATTCTTTTGTTTGATGCTCAAAACTGTAAGTAGACCATGGTCTGAACAGCGTTTGTTCTGGGAAAACAGTGATTCAATGGACACCGTGTATATAAATACGTGAAGAGAAAAATTAGTATCCCTTTTTAAGCCTCTTGCACGAACGGCAGATTGTGAGATGTAGCGTATATACAATATACATACATTTTACAGTTTTTATGATACAGTTTACAAATTACAGTTTATATGAGGAAGGAAGGGCGAATGCTAAATTAAATCTTAAAACAAATAGGTTACGGTCGAATTTCGACCACAGTGCACTGACAACTAGTATCAATAAATAGGTGAACCGGAAAACAAATGGAAGGAAAATAAACAGAGTTTTTCTCCCGGAATGGACAAAACGATTAAAGGGAATGGATGTTTTTATTGGAGGCGAGTTGAACGCGTTGATGATTGCTCCGGCTATTAACTGACGAATGGAGGAGACGTGGTAGCTTAAGCCACCTCTTACTTAATAAGGACGTTTATATATGAGCAATTAAGTGGCCGACATTGAAGGTCAATTTCATGAAATATAGTTAAAGTTTTGGTAATAATTCGGATATGAAACAAAAATTTATTTATTCATTAAAATCACAAGGGTCACTTTGAAACGTCAATTTTACTGGCTGTTCCTCCGCGGCCAAGCTAAGAGGTTGTTCTTTTTAATTATCCTTTTATATTACATAACAATATAGAAACTAAATTACGTCTAAATTGTAATGCATTTTTAGACCGAGTTGGAGGAATTTTAATCCTAAGCTTCTCTAACATCTAAATGGTCAGACAGTGCCTGTCATTGAAACCTTTGACTAATTATAAGGTTTGTAAATAAATATTGCTAGATAATTTACACAGCGCTATCTAGCCGATAACAATAGATAGAATAACAATTTAATACTTTTTTGTTAATAGATAACTTATAATACACAGCAAACTACACATACCCGCCCCCTTATTACATAAGCTAAATTGCTGTCATGTCGCTATCGCTTGTCAGGCCATCCCTTTCACACGTACAATACGGACCTCACGTTTGAATGGGATGGCCTGACTAGCGATAGCGACAAGACAGCAATTTGGCTTAGGTAATACGACCGCCGGAACAAATATATGAAAATAAGTAATAATAATCATTCTTCTTTATTGCAGACACAGTGATCCATATTTTATAATCTAGACTAAACTAAAATTTAAAAAAAAAACGAATTTAAACAATTACACCATAATTAAAATACAATAAAAGTTTTTAAAAATTAGGTACTTAGGTTAGGTGGCTATTTCCACCCAACGTCAATACGCTGCCATCAGCATCAGTAATGTAAAGGTTTGATCCGTGGTGGGAATTGAGCCCGCAATCTTCTGCGTCACAGTCGGCTATTTTCCGACTGCGCCACGGAAGTCGTCATTGGTCATTTTAGATTACCATATAGATTGATCTGCCCGGATAGATCATAATGTTTGAAGTTACTTAAGAAGAAGACGTAACTTAGATATTATTCAAGATATGTACCATGATGAAAGCAAAGGGAAACAGGGGTTGTATTTATAGGCTTTTGAAGGAAGCTGAACATTCCCTAACATTTGTGATCTAATTACTGATTAAAACGGGTATTTATCGCGTATATACCTGTTTAGGGTTACGTACCCAAAGAATCAAACGGGACCCTATTACTAAGAATCCGCTGTCAGTCTGTCTGTCCGTCTGTCACCAGGCCCTATCTCAAGAACCGTGATAGTTAGACAGTTGAAATTTTCACAGATGATGTATTTATGTTGGTTGCAGCTTAAGTTGCTCGTTTTTGCTCAACGCTTGAAATATGCAAAGAATATTTAGTTATATATTCACTTTAAAAAATAAATAATTAAATTAAAATAAAACAAATTTTTAAGGGTGGCTCCCATACAACAAACGTGATATTTTTGCTTGTTTTTGCTCGATATTGATAACGTCAACAGGTAAAGGCTTGAAATATTCACAGAATATTGAGTTATATTATTCACTTTAAAACAAATAATTAAATTTAAATAAAATTAATATTTACAGGGGGGGGGGGGGGACGTGATTTTTTTGCCCTTTTTATAGTTAATGGTACGGAGAACCCTTCGTGCGCGAGTCCTACTCGCACTTGGCCAGTTTTTTATTTGTTCCACCCGTGACCACGGCTCTTGTAACATAGTCGAATCGTCGGGATAACAAATAAAAAAGGTACATACGTGTCAAACACCCGTTTTAATCAGTAATGTGTGACCTACTTAGAAACCCCCAAAATGTTCACTACCATAAAATAGTACAAACAAAACTCAACCGCGTGAAACTTTTCAATGGTCACATTAACTATAAAGTTCATAACTCTCTAAAAAGCGCCGGGAGTAATAAGTTATGTAATAGTTACCTACCGCAAACTTTTTCAAAATCAACTCGAACACAGTAAAGTTTACAGTTTACAAAACTCGGAGCTAGCTTAGTTATTTTATAGTGTAAAATTGAAACTGACGCTCGTTGTCTGGCGAGCGAGATTATGTATAAATATGTATATTAGACTCGTACGTGTAAATAGGGTTGTTAACTCCTTCTTTATTGGAGTAATGGCAATAATAGTTAAGCACGCCAACCTCAGTTTTCCTGTCACGGATGGTAGAAAATGCTTTAAGCATTAAATCCTCCATTTGTACATTTTTATGTATGTGCAATGAATTAAAACAAACAAAACAATGATATGAGATTAACGTATTGTTCACTTTTAACTTTCACTTTGGATGCTTCGAAGTAAAACACCTTAGATCACCAGATTGATTTTTTTTATGATTACATGATTTTGGGTGTATCGATAAATTGAAAGGCAAGAGTGAAAAAGAATTAGCGGTTATTAGGATCGTCATTTAAACCGTGACAAATAGATTATTAATCAAGGGGATAAAGTAGTGTCTTACGTCACAGGCGCTATATTGAATCCTTCGGAGAGTAACGAAGAGGATTAACGAGCGGAGCGACGTAGTTACTAGAATCCTAAATACAGTGCATACTTTATTTAAATTTAATTGTATTTTTCATTATTTTATTAAATATTATGATGATTCTATTTTTTTAATTATTACATTTAAATTTGAAATTTTACGTTGTATTGTTGTAATTTGCATGCCAGTTATGATATAATATAATTGACACTTACCTACTTAAATAAGACATTTATACGTTATGTTCAAGTAAATAAATTTATTTTTATTTTTTTACATATAGGGATATCCACGAGGAAAATAGAGTATTCTCCTCGTGGATATCTTTATGTGTAAAAACTTCTTCTTAACTTTTCACACTTTCTGCGAGACAATTAAAAGCAATATGGTGAAACACTGGCTGTTTCACTCGATATCTCAAAAGCTTTTGACAGGGTTTGGCACGTCAGCCTTATTGGCAAGCTTCCTTCATACGGACTTCTAGCTCAGCTCTACTCTTGGCTTGCAGATTTTCTGAGGGAACGATCCATTCGGGTAGTCATTGATGGCCGCTCGTCTGATCAATTGGCTATAAACGCCGGGGTACCTCAGGGGTCAGTACTCTCTGCTACACTGTTTCTGTTGCATATAAATGATCTGCTCATGCCCGGTATCATTGGGTACGCAACCGACAGTACAGTTGTAGAGAGGTACACTTCTAATGCTCGAGCCAGCAGGGCTGAAATTCAAAGGCAGAGAGATGAGATGCTGCAGCTGTTGAATTTGACACTCAAGGCCGTCTCTGACTAGGGCGATGCCAATCTCGTCAAATTCAATGCTTCAAAAACGCAAGCATGTCTCTTCTCGGCGAAAAAGAGTCAGTTTCTCCAAGTTCCCATTTTCCGAGATGTACCGGTAGCCGTAAAAGGTCACCTCGAGCTTCTAGGGGTTTCGCTCACGCCTACTCTCAACTTTAGCTCATACATCGAGTCTAAGGCTAAAACAGCTGCCATAAAGCTGGGCATCCTTAACAAGGTCAGGAGATACTTCACACCAGGACAGCTTCTTAGTCTTTACAAAGCACAAGTCCGGTCTGGTATGGAGTACTGCTGCCACCTTTGGGATGGTTCGGCCAAATATCAGCTCGCTATCTTAGACTTGATTGAACGTAGAGCTTTTAGGCTTATAGGTGAGCAATATATGGCGGAGCCTAAGACCCAAAGTTTCGAACACCGCCGTAAAGTTGCAAGCTTATCGATCTTTTACAGAATACATTTCGGGGAATGTGCCCAGGAACTTTACGATCTGCTTCCGTCATCTCCTTTCCATCAAAGGACAAGTCGTCTGTTTTTCCTAAAGAATACAATCCGGGACGCTTTAAGGTAAGAGTGAATAGGTTTTTCTAGATCTTCGTGCTTCATCTTAGACCACATCATCGCTTACCATCAGACGAGATTGTAGTCAAACGAAGATCTATATAGTTTAAAAAAAATCTAAGTAAACGCATTTCTAAATAAAAATAATAGCATTATTAGTAATAAAAATAAATAAAAGCCCTTTAGCGTATCGCAGCATTAGTGTTTTTTTGCGTTCTGTGCATAGGCGATTCACGAATAAGTTATTATTATGTTGGTCTCTTTGATTAATATTTTCGCACAAATTTTTAGGTTCCAAATTTTGAATCTCAATATGTCCTAGCGAGAATAAAAAAATTCAGTATAACTCCCGGCTCAGCCGTAAGGCTATAACCACCTGCTTTCGATTAGGTTTACATGACATAACTTGACATTGTCGAGCAGATAGTGTGAAAAATATTTAATAGAAATCTTTTTTACAAAAGCTGTAACTAACTTTTATGTCTAAGACACTTGCCTCACCGCCGGCGATGAACGAGAAGCGAGTAGAACTAGAAACTAGAAACGAGTTGGCAAGCAGCGAAACGCGAGTGTGTAAATCCTATAGTTGTTTCGCTGGGCTATAAAGCGAGTGAGCGAGTGCGGCGGGCGATACTCATCACCTCACGGCGTGTGTTCTGACCGCCAAGCGAGTATAGCTGAGCGAGTGTTGTAGTCGCTGCGACAAAATAGTGGAGAGCGAGTATTCGCCGGCGGCAGTGTGAACGGCCAGCGATCAACTATTAATATACGTATCTCTTTTACAGACACGGAATCTATATCTTTTGTTCGTTTCTTGAGCGAGAAAATAGTTGATAGCTAATCGCTTACTCGCCGGCGGTGTGACAAGTACCGAAAGTTATTCATCGATAAGTTTGTATTTATTCCGCCTCCATTGTAAGAAATAGATTGACAAGCCGGGGTAAAGTTTCAACGTAATCAATTACCGGAAACTGGGCCAAACTTGCTTAGGATTAGTACGACAAATACAAATAAATACATATACTAGTTTCATGTGTTAAGAGGGTGTAAAATATACATAACGTTCTGCTACTTCTAAATGTTATATAATATAATACAAATGTTTCTATTCAATTATCTTGCGTTTGAATAGCTTTATTAGAACTTTAATCATTCTTTTATGTATATTTAGTAACAATACATTCATAATATTTAAAACTTTTATATTAGTGCGTTAGTATTTTTCAAACTTTTGCAATTACTGTCCGTAATTGTTTGGTGTTTATAGCGTATTTTCTATACTAAAGGAGGAAAAATTTGTTTGTTTGTATTGAATAGGCTACAAAACTACTGGACCGATTTAAAAAAATCTTTCACTGTTGAGAAGCTACACTATCCCCGGGTGACATAGATTACTTTTTACCCAACTGCCAACTGCACAAAAGGAGGGTAATGTTTTTATTGAAAAAATACGCGTGCGATGCTGCGGATTGGTCGGCTAGTTATTAATAAAAACAGACAGGGGTAAAGGCTGAGACCACAGAATACAGAAACTGAGACGCAGGACGTAGCGGGCTCGACTCCCGCGGCGGAACAGATCTATCAGTTATCTGGTACCTTTAGTAAAAGCTCTGATTAGTTTGGGGCTAGATAGCGCTGCGCTAAATATTCAGAAATATTTATTTATTTATACGCGATAAATACCGTTGTTGTTTACATAAAAACTTTTATGTTTCGTTTTTATGTAAACCACGTACGGTTCTTATGTTAATGAGCCGACGACATTGACATCTAGGAATTGCTGATAAGACCTGAATGCGATTAGTCCAAGAACGGAGTAAATGATACAAAATGGAGGAAGCTTATACCGAAATATGGGTGGGTAACCGCTGATAATGATCAAGTAAAGACGGTTGTATATAGGTAACAACCAGGACTTCTTAATGCGATTCAATGGCAGACTTAAACTGAATATTTTTAGATCTTTCTGACAGATACGCAAACCCTATTTGTTGAAAATAAACGTCATGGTACGATAGCCGCTCTAAGGCCATTTATAACTGGTTCCTGGCAACCCTACAGTGCAGCTAAGCTACTGAATATGAAATGCCCAGCTTTCCACCGGCTAGGTACGGTTCAGCCTTTGAGATAGAGGGTGTTTTTGTTACGTTTAGTTCTTATAATTTTATGCATTTATTGCTGAGTGGAGGCATAAAATTACGCAAGAGTAGCGCTTCAATAGTTTTGAATACTAGTTTACAAATTTTAGTGTTTAAAAGTACTGTGGGAATAGTCTTCATATTTTCTTTAAATTGTAATTTTGACTGTTTGAAGTGCATTTTAGTCAATTTCATTGTTGTTCTATAATTGCTCACTGGTTCATCAGTAATTCATACTATTTATCTACTCATAGAATTTTTTGGCGATACAAGTATACTTTAAATATATTTATGTAGTATTAAGTAGTTTCTATATAACTTATTATCCATATTTATTTTTAACCACTTTGTTTTAACTTTTTTTATTGTTCACTTCACATTTTGTTTTATTATGTTATTTAGTCGTGAAAACCTATTATTGGCTTTTTTTATCTACTGTGTTTCATATTATGTATAATTAGCTGTTGGTTTTCCAAATAAATAAATATAAATATTAAGTCCATCCAAAGATTGCCTGGAAGAAATCACTTTAAGTGATAAAACCCTCCATTATACCATCACGTATTAAGTTTAAAGGCGAGTACACATTAGGCGCTCGGCGTAGCGTTCGACGCGCGTTAGTAGCGTATATACAGCGCGCTTAGCTCGGCGTTTATCGAGCATTACACCTAGTAGTATACACCTTGATACTACTGGGTCAGTTCGAAAATGGACATCGAAGTGATTGCTTGCGTGTGGCTCTTATACCGTCGCTATAAGACGTGAAAGGAAAAAGGAAAGGCAAAAGGAATTTTGGGTGCATCAAATATTACGAGATAGACGCATGGAATGAACATCGTATCCAAAAGTAAGACAATACGAACGTAAGTTTTTAAATTATTTTAGAATGTTCATAAAATCATTTCATGACTTACTCCATATTATAAAAGTGGTTACTGGTGATTCAACAATTTTAAGAGAGTCGATTTTTAAGAGAGTCGATTATATACGTCCACCCTACACGAAAGCGCGTGATCGGATGTACGGCAAAATGGCGGTGCTCGTATCTATCTACAAGCGCGCAGCTGTCGCCCACGCAACGCCCCATCATCATGGGTCTTCAACACTTCGACCATTTTTGATTGGGAAGTGTGGGTAAGGGTCGGACTTTCGTGATTAACCCTGGCTTCAACGTCAGAGACGACTATCTCTGAGTCACGGGGTGGTGTCCGAAGTGCCATCCTGGCTTGCAGTTTGGCCTCTCAGACGTTAAGTGGCCGATGTTTTGGCTAACGTTGGTCCTCTTGTGGTATACGCTATGGAGAGGATGGTGCAGCGGAGCGATGGCGTTGAGGTGAGCATGGCGGCAATTGTCGGCCCGATCGTATATACGGCGGCTTGATCAGAAGCGCGCGCTTGCATGTGTACACCCTCAACCGACCTCTTTAGTCTTAAAACGCGCGTTACCAAAGCGCGTGCTTCAAAACTCCTAATGTGTACTCGCTCTAGGTCTTTAAGTTTTCTAAGCTAAGTAATTGTAATCGGTGTAACAATGGTGGATTTTTTATGGATAGAAGAATAATGGGATGTAAAGGATGCGAACTAACCTTTTTTTTTGTCTTCTTGGCGTCACAGCGGCTGGCTGGTTCCTTTATATAATCATCACACACACACTTTGTTTATATTCATTCTGATTAGTTTATTTACACGCAGCGTTAAATTCTACCGGTAGATTGTTCTGATTTTGATTTGAATTTTGCTCTGAGAATTAGATAGACGTCACGATCGCTGGAGTATGAATGACATTTTTTGCTTCCAGAATGAATGTTTGAATTCGGCCAGTCTTGAATGAGTGAAACCACGTTCTTGCGTTTTCATTCGCTAACGACGGTCGCAGGATTCGTTCGCACGGGAATAAAGGACAGATAATATATAAAAATAGAATAAGGTATAATGTTTGTGTGTGGCCCTAATAGATAACGCTACTAAACAATAAAGCAATTTGCAACGAGTTTTTGCCTTATCATCATTATTATTATCATATCAGCCGTATAACGTCCACTGCTGGACAAAGGCATCACTCATTGATCTCCAGGAACTGTGGTTGGAAGCGGCCTGCATCCAACGCCGACCTGCGGTTCTTACCAAGTCGTCTTCCCATCTTGTAGGTGGACGTCCTACGCTGCGCTTGCCGGTCCGTGGCATCCATTCGAGAACCTTCCGGCCCCATCGGCCATCTGTTCTGCGCGCTATATGGCCTGCCCATTGCCACTTCAACGTGCTAATCCGTCGGGCTATGTCGGTGACTTGAGTTCTCCTACGTATCTCCTCATTTCTGATTCGATCCTGTAGAAAAACCCCGAGCATAGCCCTCTCCATAGCTCGTTGAGCGACTCTGAGCTTATTCATAAGGCCAATAGTGAAGGACCACGTCTCGGTTCCATATGTCATCACTGGTTGAACACACTGATTGAAGACTTTCGTCTTAAGGCACTGAGGTATGTTGGACAAAAAGACGTTGCGAAGTTTCCCAAACGCCGAGTTGAATTCGACGATTGACCTCTTTCTCGAAGTTGGACCTACCTAATTGGACTGTGTGTCCTAGGTATACATACGCGTCGACAATTTCAAGAGCCGAGTTCTCAACCATAACTGGGGCAGGCACGACATGGATATTCGACATAATGTTCGTCTTGTCCATGTTCATTTTAAGCCCTACCCGTTGAGAAGTTTGCCTAGTTTTTTAAAATTGCTTACATTCGAACATTGTTGTTTCAAATGAAACAATACCAAAGATCGCTCAATGTGGTCGTGTCATCAAATCAACCCGGAATAGAGCAATTTAATCGTCCGTGTAAGAAAATTTAAGCTTGAACAAACGATATGACATTTCTTGCGCTAATAACTCACTTTAAATCCCTTGTTATTTATTAGTTACAACCAACAGTTATTTTGTGCGGTTAGTAACTGTATTTTAAAGTTATTATATTACACCAAAATTGTAATTGATTTTGTTTACATAAGCGTAAATCTAAATGATTTATTCAATAAACCTACTTTATAGCACAAATTGTTTGGATTTACGTTTTGAATTATTTTAACGAAGCACTCTTAATGAGCTTAATTGATGGAGCGAAGCGAGACCTCCAAATCAACTTGGGCAAATCGGCGTTGTATATATGTATGTAAGTATGTATGTATGTTTGTTTCTCAGAGGATAACTTTCGAAGCGTTAATCCGTTCATCGTGAAATTTAATACATAGGTAGATAGTGATGGCACAATTTTGGTGTGTCTAAATGAGCTAAAAATGTGAGGGAGTTATTGAGATATTGGGGTTCAAGAGGGGTAAAAAAATAAAAATGAGACTATTAGGTCAAATGGGACGTTTAATAAAAAGTCTTTATTGGTACATTTCAACCCCGTTTTTATATTTAGTTTAATTTTTGTAGTTTTTTGAGTTATTAGCCATAATAAAAACAAAATGTCACAAAATTCACAGGGTACACCAGTGACCTCACAATGCTGAAATTTGGTATACGTGTAGCTTTAGTGACACAAATATTGTGAAAAGTCTAATATCCGGAATAATTGCAATTTCTACCCCTAATAAGATCAACCAATTACATGAACCCCCGTTACCTCTAATTTGAATGAAACTGTAGGTCAAATGTGATGGAAAGGCATTTCGTGGCACTGATATAATAGTCAAAGATTAAGGCCGGCTTGCACAAATATCATTAAACGTACTTAGCAACTAAAAATGGTTAAATTTGACGTATTTCTATGATTTGACAAACTCCAATAGGTAGGTTTAGATAAAATTGATTGACATAGATAACAGGTGCAAGTCGCCCTATGAAAAATATTACTTTTGTTTTTTGGAAATTCGCGAGATCTCAGTTTGAGGCGAACCACTAGTTATATATAGGGAATGCAATCCCGATCCCGATCTCGTGTAATTTTTCGGGATCAATCCCGACGCATCATATGACGAGATCCCGTTCGAGATTGACGGGATTGGGGGGCAGTGGTCAGCGACGCTACACACGTCCACTCGGGGCGCAAGGGGCGCGTTGACTGGCGGCCGCGAGCGGCAAGAACGCCAAACAGCGTTAGAAAACTATTCCGACTATTTCCGAATATTAGCGACAGGTGACGATAATTATTTAGTTGGTAGGATTAAAGAATAAAGATTTTTATTTTCTTTCGAGTAATATGTTATTTTAATTAACCTCACTATCACAAACAAGCAGTTATTAGGTTTTTCAGTCATCCGAATTTAACATTTTTTTTAAACTAGACGGGATCTCGAAAATTCCGGGATCCCGCGGGATTGATATTTCTAATCCCGCGGGATCTCGAATTTGCAATCTCGAGTCGGGATTGCATTCCCTAGTTATATATAGTTCAATTTTAAACTCTATAATAATTTCTATAGACTAGCTGATACGCAAGCAGCTTCGCATGTTTGATATTTCCCGTTCTCGTGGAAATTTCGGGATAAACCTATATAAAACACACTTTTCAAAGTGACGCGACACTTTATGTAAACGACTTCACGTCAAAGAACAAAAGTTAAATTATATGGATATATCTATTACCATTGTTATCTAGTTGTAACTGCATAAAACGTTATTTATATTACGAAACTGACATATTAGGTTGGGGAAAAAGTTTCTTCGCATTTTTTAAGAATTTTTTTTTTTTTTTTTTTATATAGTTTATTTACATTTAACTAAAGTATGTAGGTACTATTTTGTTTGATTACTTTTTGCCATGTTGTAGGTAGGGACATGATCCCATTGCTATAGAAATTTTGGGGCTTCTGATCAAAATACCGCGACAAGTAGTTTTGGCAGTCCTCTCGTGATGTTAACCTGACACTGCCTAAAGAATTCTGAAGAGAACAAAACGGGTGGAAATCTGAAGGTGCAAGGTCAGGACTATACGGTGGATGCATTAACACCTCCCAGCCAAACTCTCTTAATTTTTGCTGAGTGGCTAAAGATGTGTGAGGTCTAGCGTTATTCATGATGAAAAACCACACCCCTGCTGTTGATTGATTCCGGCCGCTTTCTCTCAACTTTTTGTTTTAATCTCATCAGTTGTTCGCAGTAGAGTTCAGAATCGATGGTCCTGCCTGGTGGTAACAGCTCATAATGAATAATGCCCTTACAATCCCACCGCACACACAGCATCACCTTGTTGTAAGTTAACCCGGGTTTCGCCACAGCCTGTGTGACCGGCCTTTGACCACGACCTTTTTCGCACGTTCTTATCGTACGTGATCCACTTTTCATCACCAGTTATCAGCTTCTTCAAAAATGGTTCGGTTTCATTACGTCGTAATAAAGAATCACAAATGAGTACACGGTTCATTAGGTTTCTTTCAGTGAGCTCGTGGGGTACCCAAATATCGAGCTTTTTTATGTACCCAGTTTTTTTTCAACTGCGCCAAAACTGTTTTGTGGTCAATTTCCAGTTCTTCAGCTACGTCGTGTCTACTGATATGTCGATCTTGCTCCACTTTTTCAAAAATGGCATCAATTTTATCCGTAATAGGGCGACCAGAGCGACGTGCATCTTTGACATTAAAAATTCCAGATTGAAAACGCTTAAACCAAATTTGTGCTACTCTCACAGATACTGCACTAGGTCCATAAACATCGTTAATTTTTTTCGCGGCTTGCGTTGCATTTTTACCTTTTTTGTAGTAAAATTTTAAAATGTATCGAATTTCTTCATTAGATTCACTCATCTTTACAGTACAAAAAACAAATAAAAATCACACGTTTTCCTAATTTGAATTAGGAATTATTTTCTTTAAAATTTAAGCTTTGAATGATATCAAACCCAGCCAGATACAAATAGTAAGGCCGAAGAGATTTTATTACAAGTTCATACATACTATAATGCGAAAAGACTTTTTCCCCAACCTATTATCTGTTTTTTAATGATACTGTTTTATTGGTACTAACTGTATGCCAATGTTTTGGCCGTGATAATATAAAGTACGTCTGCAGGCAAGTTGGAAACTCCAACAAGGAGAATGAACGTAGTTAAGTGTTTAAATAACCGTACGCTAAGCTCATAGCTAAAAGCTTAAAGCAAAGCAAAAAATGTGGGACATCGACTAAGTGAATACCAAATGTGAACAGATCACCTTTCTGTCAATATTCTAAATTCCTATACGTCCTCTAAACGAGTACTTCGGACGCAAAATATGAAACCAAATATTGGACAGTAGCCAATACACCGTCAATTGCCAAAGCCTGCTTCTATATCGGTGTTATAAGAAAAAAAACCAGTCAAACCTGTGTTGGATCGCCAATCAATTGAGTTCCGTCCGACGGCGCCGCAGTTTCAAAAAATTCTGTTGACATGTCTCTAAACGTCAAATCGTTTTGAACATGTGCAGAGTTTGTGAATGATCTGCAAGTCAGAGATGTGATGAATAACACTCACTTATTTCTTACAGATGAGAGTGTATTAATTTAGTATTCAATTATTCATTGCATAATATTGGTGTGTCAAAAATATATTACAAATCTCTGATAATAATAGTGCAGTTTTTATAAGACAACTGTCTATAACACTTGCACACACAGATTATGTCCGACTAAGATTTCAAATCAAATCAAATTGTATTTATTGCGCATTAAGGGTAATAACAAGGTGTTGTACAGTTTTTGTGTAGGCACAGCCATATTAAGCGTTTAAGGGGGCACCGGAGGGACAATCGCCCATACAACACGTACTACCAAGATAATTTCTAATTGGAGCATATTTCTACCTTAATAAGTATTATTTTAATTTGAATAGTATTTATCTAGGTTCCCAACCACATATTAGATCAATATTCTTACCTAAAATAAATTAGAAGCGTATCGAATTCTGCATGTTTTAACGTCATAAAAGACCTGTTTTCAACCTAATTGTTTCGTATTAAAAACAACAACATCTTACGTATCCTAGTCATGGGAACATAGATTATATCGTCTTGTTACAGAATAACAACACAATGAGAAAAATACAACAAGTTTTCAGTCATCATTTTTGGTATTATGGAACACGGTCGAAATCTAATCTAATTTAGAATCGTTCTTTTGCTATCACTGTCGCTCTGCGTGGCTAAACTTCGTCACTTAACAGGGATAGCGATATTCAGGCCGAAGTTTTTGACGTGGCCGAATTGAAGTTGCGCTCAGTGTTCGCCGGTGCGTTAACGCATGCAATATTAAAGCTTTACACATTCATTTTATTAAAACGTTTTTGCATCTAAGCACAATGTCAGGGTTGTTTATTTACAATAATAACAATTATTTTTTGCAGCTCTTAAATCACAAAAAATATAAACAATTAAAAAGTATTAATAATATAAATCAAACTTAAAATAAAAAATAAAATTATAATTGGTCAATCAAAACGAATGATCGATTTGACCTACATGTCATCAAGTCCCTGTAATTTCACCAGCACGAGTCGACTATACTTTGTGCTACTGTCTCAGTCACTCCATGCGACAATACCCGCAGTGCGAGAATGATAGCGAAAACCAAATAGAATTGCATAAGCGATCTCGATACCTTCTAGACAGATTATTGGGATTTGGCAGGCGAGTAAAAGTCCTGAAAGACAATGGGGGAGACCTTTACCAGCAGTGGGATGACAGGTTGAATAAATATAAATAAATAAATAATACTTTATAACAAAACTATTGGTTAATGTGAATAATCTAAACACAAGTGATAGGCGTCATAAATATCGATAAGAAAGTTTCACGAACTCATTTGTTGTAGGTTTTGGACGTGACTTTGGAATTATTATAGAGAACATTTTATGAAATAATGTTTTTGTACACGTAGTCTTTAGCATATGTATATCCACAACTTTAACATATATTGATTACAAAGTAAATGATGCAGTATTAATCGTGCAAATATAGAATCGTATGAAGCTATCTAAAGTATTTTTACTTAGAAACGTGATTGATTTCAATCATTAATTATAAATACGGAATTTATCACGTACCGTCTTATCGGTGTTTCCACCGACAATGTTTCGGTTCAATTCGTGAACCTTCATCAGGGTGAGTGCGATCCGCTCCGAATAACGTCTCGCCTTGCACTGACGAGTGAATTCACTATACCTATGATATCATTGTTATAAATACGGGACTTATCACGTACCGTCTTATCGGTGTTTCCACCGACAATGTTTCGGTTCAATTCGTGAACCTTCATCAGGATGAGTGTGATCCGCTCCGAATAACGTCTCGCCTTGCACTGACGAGTGAGTTCACTATACCTTAGATATCATTGTTATAAATACGGGATTTATCACGTACCGTCTTATCGGAGTTTCGACCGATAATGTTTCTGTTCAATTCGTGAACCTTCATTAGGGTGAGTGCGATCCGTTCCGAATAACATCTCGCCTCGCACTGAGTCAGTGCGAGATACGGAAGATGATAAATCCCGTACTATAACAATGATATCTAAGGTATAGTTAACTCTTAAATCGGAGTTATGCGAGAATTACTACGTGGTGGCAGAAATGGTACTAATTATTCATAGATACTATAGAGAGTCCCTAGACGAACTCTTTACGGAACCCTAATTCTAATTTGTGTATTAAATGTATTAGTAATCATGTGACAAATTAATCTAGGTAGATTTATAATACGCATTTGATAATAATAATACATTTAATAAAAAATATTAAACAATTATTTACAAGATTTTTAAAATCATCTCAAAAATTCCAAGCCTAGACGGGATTTGAACCCGCCACCTTCCTCTTGATACGAGGACGCACTACCATCTGTGCAACAAGGCAATTCACGTCTAGGTCGAAATTAGTGAGATGATTCAGAATTACGACTAAAGCGCCGTTAGCTCCATCTACAGGAAAACTTATATAGTTATTTGTATCTGCTCAATGCTAAACGTTGCAGTTCAGTACATTGACAAGAGATGTCGCGTTGCTAATTAATTTTAAAAATCTTGGAATTTTCCGCATGTGTTCGGATAAGACTATAAATAAAAATACTATTTGAAATTATTTAAGAGACTATACAAAGTACAAAAGAAACAGATCACCCAAAATGCGTTGCAAACGATCTATAGATAGCCTAACTACTACCAGAGCACTATCAGGTAGAAGTGTTTTCAAAACACTGGGTGTACTCCCCCGATGAATTGAAATACTTATCTATTAAGCCAGATAAGCGGGTCAAATTCTATCGGATCACGTGTCGCTTCGACAAAAATATAATTTTAAAAACGCTATGGGCCGCGGAACCCTGTGGACCTTGGGTCTCGAGTCTCGACTCAAAATGGCTCAAATGCATAGATTCTCTCGAGAGTTAGACTCCCATATTTGTGAATCTTGAGATCTTCGGCAGAATTTGCCACCGCACCGGTCCTAACTGCTGTCCCAGACAGATGAAATATCGTAACAGCGCAGATGAAGGAACAATGGCGATGCACGTGGCGTCCTACACCAAAGGCCTACCCTTCTCTCAAGGTACAGGAGCCTTACAATTACGTCTAGTTTTGATAAAAAAAATAAGGACTAATATTTGTATGATAATTTTGAGCACAAGCTATTTTAGATCTTATACATATGCTACACAGTCTAAATTACTACAAACACATAAATTGTATTTGTATACGCGTACAAATAAACGAAATATATATTTGTTAGCAGACATTTTCTGTTTTTGTGTACTTGTTTGGAGTTTATTTACTCTGATTGATTAATTTAGTATTATTTGTTGTTAAAACATGAACGTATAACATTTATAGGTAAATACTTGTTCCGTAAAGAAGACAATAGCTCGTATAGGAACGTGGGTGGGTCCCAGAAAATTCACTCAATCTTGACACGGAATTTTAAAATCATTGACAATATGATCCATCACAAAATTATTTATTATTTTAATTTTTATTATCAGCTCGTAGAGTCGAAAGAAGTGACAACGGAGATGGCGACTGATAGAGAGTTATGAAAGAAAAATACATTTAGTGCTGGCCCCATGTAATGTGAGAAAAATGTGGCAGGAAGAAAAAGAGTCCAACTGCAGGGCAAAGGCCTCGCTTCCCTCACTCCACACATCCTGGTTACCATTTAATTGAGATCACTCTGTATGTTATGCATCCAGTTCAGTGTCTCCAACAACGCCGTAATTACGGTAAACCTACCGTAATTTGAACATATCTACCACCTACCATAGACATGTTCAATTCTTCCGTAATTAAAATAAAGTGTCAAAAGTCAGAACTACAGAAGATTCGCGACCATTCTATAATTAAGCACATTTTATGCTAGGAATGTTGTTAATGCCCCGCTTAAACACCGATTGCGAGCGTATTTTCAGCCACATTACGAACTTAAAAACAAAAAAGAGAAACCATTTGTCAACCAAATGTATTGCTGGGAATTTATTTACGCAGCAACTCATAAAGAGATCAGAAAAAAACTGCGTAGATTTCGACGCCACCGATAAAATGATAAAAATGATAAAGGTTTCCATGTACAAAAAGGCTGAAACGCCTGAAACTTAATGTTTAATTGTGAAAGAAAGTAACCGTATTATTAATTTTTGAACTCCCGTAATTTTCCACCATTTACCGTATTTTTAAACTAGCAACACCGTAATTGTGACAAATAGAGTTGGAGACACCGATCCAGTTCATCTCTCTATCTCTGCCTGCCGTTTGGAACCCATTCTGTAGTGATTTTCGCCCATAGTCCCTCTGGCATAGGACAAACGTGTCCCACTCCCACTTCAATTTTGCGGATGTCAGAGCTACGTAAGCATTCGGTGTTTTGGAGCGCAGTGTGGAGTTTTTAATACAGTCTGTGAGCTTAATTCCGAGGATGCTGCGCTCCACAGCTCGTTGAGAAACACCGAGGCAGGACTTCAAAAATACCGTGATTTTATTTTAAATTGTCTATAACGCCCCTCCTTTGGCATTAAATATGTCCACAAGAATATGGTAACCGCTTACCTTCATATAGACTGTATGCTTGTTCGCTGCGTTAGTGGTAAAAACCCTCAGTAAAACCGAAAAATTATGCAATACTGCTTCAGACAAATAAATCTCCAATATCAAGGTATACTTTTATGGATTACTTTGACGGATCACCGGATTTAAATATGCTGCCTTTTGACATTTTAAGATAATGGATAGTCTTGTAGATCACCTAAACTTGTAGGTTAAGTGACGTCACCAATGAAGTTAGTGACGTAACATCTATGCACGTTAAGTTTAGCCCTGCGCCGATTGGAGTTTTTGTAGTAATCAGTATTATTTATATTTATTTAAAAGTATTGATATTTTGTTTATACTACATATTTTTGGAGGTAGACATATTTTGTACTATTACAAATAAATAAGTAAATATTGCTGGACATTTCACACAGCGCTATCTAGCCCCAAAGTAAGCAGAGCTTGTACTATGGTAGCCAGATAACTGATAGAATACTTACATACATTTTTTTTGTAAATACATACTTATAATATAAAGACAAACATCTAGACCCGGAATAAATATCTGTAGGTAATGCTAACATTTGTAACGTGGCGGGAATTGAACCCCACTCGCCCACTACGCCACAGTGTTCGTAAATAAATACTATTACAAAGTAAAAGTAACTAAATCCGTGCGCCGGCGCCGTGACGTCACTAGATATTCTGCATATACTGACGTCTAATCAAACACGTTACAATTAACAACAATAGTAGCATAAATGATGAGCGCGAGCACCACTGACGTGACAGCCATGAGGACGAGCGACGTGTCGTCAGTACACGTCCTGCTTATGGTGACGTGGAATCAAACAAGTGACAATTACCAACAATAGTGGCATAAATGATGAGCGCGAGCACCACTGACGTAACAGCCCTGAGGACGAGCGTCGTGTCGTCAGTAGACGTCCTGCTTATGGTGACGTGGAATCAAACAAGTGACAATTACCCACAATAGTAGCATAAATGATGAGCGCGAGCACCACTGACGGGACAGCCATAAGGACGAACGACGTGACGTCCGTAGACGTCCTGCTTATGGTGACGTGAAATCAAAAAAATTACACTTACCAACAATAGTAGCTAATATGATAAGCGCGAGCACCACTGACGTGACAGCCATGAAGATGAGCGACGTGTCGTCAGTAGACGTCCTTCTTATGGTGACGTGAAATCAAAAAAATGACACTTACCAACAATAGTAGCTAATATGATAAGCGCGAGCACCACTGACGTGACAGCCATGAGGATTAGCGACGTGTCGTCAGTAGACGTCTTTCTTATGGTGACTTGAAATCAAATAAGTGACACTTACCAACAATAGTAGCTAATATGATAAGCGCGAGCACCACTAACGTGACAGCCATGAGGACGAGCGACGTGACGTCAGTAGACGTCCTGCTTATGGTGACGTGGAATCAAACAAGTGACACTTACCAACAATAGTAGCTAATATGATAAGCGCGAGCACCACTGACGTGACAGCCATGAGGACGAGCGACGTGACGTCAGTGGACGTAGCGTTGTGCGACGTGCCGTTGATAGTGACGTTGCAGCCCCACGACACGGCGTCTGCCCAGGAGCAGTTGCCGTTAAACCAGTCCGACGTCGTGGGGGGATAGGTGACGTCATCTGGGGAAAAAATTTTATAATTATTATTAACTTGATCTGTAAAATATTTATATACAGGACAGGTAGCTTAGAATAGAACTAAACGTAATGCTAATAACAGGTTTCTACGTATAGAGTTACATTCAAATATGTAGTATTAGTAAATTGTACACTGCACCTATAATGAAAGGATTTAATATGAATTATTGTCTGTAAAATATAGAATACTAGCTGTTGTCCTTCGTACACTACTAAACGTGTAGGTAACCTAGAAAAAAAGCTAAACACACTGTTGCAGCTTGACTTGATACCCCATTTTTATCCCATGGGTACTGATTTATGGGATAAAAGGTAGCCTTTGTGGTAATTCTGGTTATAATCTACGTATATACGACGACCTCCGTAGCACAGTTGGCGAATAGCCGGCTGAGACGCAGGGGGTACCGGGTTCGATTCCCGCCGCGGAAGAAATGTTTGCATGATTTACAGATATTTGTTCCGGGTCTGGATGTACTCGAATTTCTATATATTATAAGTATGTTTTTACAAAAAAAAGTATATAAGTATTCCATCAGTTATCTGGTTCCCATAGTACAAGCTCTGTTTAGTTTGTGGCTAGATAGCGCTATGTAAATTGTACAACAATATTAAAAAAAAAATATACCAAATTTCATTAAAGTCGGCTCAGCCGTTACGACGTGGTTGACTTACAAACACACAAACAAACATCCAAACTTTCACATTTATAATATTCTTTGTCGTTACACCAAAAGTACAATAAAATCTTAAACCTAGAGAACCAAGACTGTGGTCAGGGCGGCCTTATCGCTTAAAGCGACCAGGCACACTTTGGATGGACTGGATTAATAAGAACGTGAGAGGAGGCGGTGTCATAAAGGCGGCATGTTAGCATATATACTCATCTAAGGTAGGTAGGTACAATTTGTTGGGCAGGCAACATGTTTTGTTCTTCTAAAAAGTATTTTTTTTTTTTCACTTTAACTGGCATCCGTGACGTCAATGCAGGTTTGATGGCTGAAAACCAGCGTTGAGCAATACATGTATTGCTCAGCATAATGCTGAGCCATTCTCCTTTTTCGGCACAGGGCTCATAGTGACTGGGTACGTATCTTTTGTTTTTCTTTCATTTTATTGTTTACGTAAACATGTTTTTATTGTCTGTATTTAATTGTCTGTCTTTAATTATCCACTGTATGTAGTTTCTGTGTGTTTGTTACTTGTGTCGAAATAAATGTATATATCTATCTATTTATCTATCTATAAAGAAATGTCTTAGCAAGATTGAAACTAAGAAAAAGCTTCTAAAAAATTTGATAAGAAGAATTCCGTCTATCCCACTAGTTCCATCGTGTTGTCCCATGATGGGCCAACTGACACTATTCTGTCCGAGTAGATCAATTGGACAAATGACAAAAATATTCAATTTTATTCCACTTCGATACAACTGTACACTTGGAAAAGTCAAAATACTGTTACGCCGAGGCTGTAATAGAATAAGTAATAGTAAATTTATTATAGTTGGCTTCTCGGAGTTATACCTAATGTGTCACAGAATAGGTAATACTGGGTGTGAAATATACCTACATACTATGTTTTTACCTTCAGTTGCACAGAATAAGAAATAGTAGTCGGTCGAAATACCTACACTTTTCTAGTCGCCAGTGGAAAAACCGAGAAACTTCGAGAAGTATGTACTGGCGCGGTATAAATAGTGCGTAGATACGCCCGAAGGAGTCAGTCTTAATTTAGCGATATTTTGGTGACTTTATGTGGTTTATTGTGCAACAGTGGTGTTATTTAGTGAGTTGTGAGTGCTTGTGATCCAGTTCGTGTATTTATCATTTCAGTGTTGAATAAAAGTGTTATTTTGGTTAGATTGATTTTCAATATTTTATCCCGAACGCACAGCTCGTCGAACATTACAATTTCTGAGTATCATAATTATAAGTCTCTCTAAACAAGTAATAATGATGCATAGCAGTTTTAAATAAGTACAAACACATATAAAAACATAGAACAATTAAATTAAATTAACCGACTTCAAAAAAGGAGGAAATTCTCAATTCGACTGTATTTTTTTATATTTGTTACCTCAGAGCTTTCGACAGGGTGAACAGATTTTGATGATTCTTTGTTTATTTGAAAGCTGGTATTTTCCGTGTAGTAATATTTCCATTTGGTCCAGTTCTGACAATGCCATCCATGAGAAAACCATATAAGTCTTAAATTTGTTTAGAGTGTCTTAAATCATTTTATAAAAGGACTAGCTGACCAATCCGCAGCTTCGCACGTGTAGTTTTTTAATAAAAATATTACCCTCCTTTGCACAGTTCGGTAAAAAGTAGCCTATGTTACTCAAGGTGAATGTAGCTTTTCAATGGTGAAATAATTATTGAAATCGGCACAGTAGTATTAGAGTTTATTCATTACAAACATACACACAAAAATATAAAAATACAAATCTTTCCTCTTTAAAATATTAGTTTTATAAAGGGATATACTTTTAGATTGATCCCATGGAAATTTTGTCATATTCAATTTTGTCAAAATTTCATCTAAATTGGTAGAGTAGTTTGGTTTTTACTGTTATCTGGAGTTGGTTATACTTTTGTTAAAAGTTACTTGTATTTTTTATTCTTTAACTCGAGCTTAGCAACTTAGCAAACTTCTTTAACTTGAGCTTAGCAACTTAGCAAACTTCTTTAACTTGAGCTTAGCAACTTAGCAAACTTCTGTAACTTGAGCTTAGCAACTTAGCAAACTTCTTTAACTTGAGCTTAGCAACTTAGCAAACTTCTTTAACTTGAGCTTAGCAACTTAGCAAACTTCTTTAACTTGAGCTTAGCAACTTAGCAAACTTCTTTAACTTGAGCTTAGCAACTTAGCAAACTTCTTTAACTTGAGCTTAGCAACTTAGCAAACTTCTTTAACTTGAGGAAAACTGTTATCCTCATTAAAATAACAAGTCTCTTTTGGTAACAAGTACCCAACGTCTCGCCTGAAAACCACCATTTTATTCATTTTATTTATGTCACGCATTTCGTTCATTTCATTTGCCTTCGAATAGTTGTCAGCAATACGATGAGACGGCGCCTGTTTGAGACGCCACACATTACTGAAGACTATCATTTTTTTTTTCGAATGGACTTATCTTGCTGTTGGCCTCTGAGGCCGTTGCAGCTTAACCGAGCTTTTGGCGAGCACAGAAGGCGCTCAGCCCTATAATTTTATTTTTTTGATGAGGCAACTAGCGCAAGGGCACCACTTAGGTAAAAACCTCGGCTTGGGCTGTTGCCGGGGCGGGGATAGGAGAGAAACGCCCGGGTACGTGCTTGTACCTCGTGTAGGCGGCGACTAAAGGGACTCGTCGACCTCGCCGGCGAGGTCGGTGTATTTGTGGAGTGTTTGCTCTGTCTAATGTGGATGACTCACCTGCATTAGCGGAAGTGATTTCGTCATCCGGGTCTCCGAGAACGTGTCTCGGACGACGGAGGGTTTATGAAGACTATCATAAGAACTGGCCTACCTTTTTATACCTACCTTATGTTCTTTCTCTTCCTGTTTTTTAGTTAACTAAAGGCGACTTGCGCAACGATGCGTAAAAGTGCTTAGTGCCTAAATATTATTTAATTAGCTTCCGCCCACGGCTTCGCACGCGTATTTTATCTACAAAAGGTAGCATATGTGGTAATCCAAGTTATAATCTACGTACATACCAAATTTCATTGAAATCGGTTCAGCCGTTACGACGTGATTGAGTAGCAAACAAACAAATAAATAAACAAACATCCAAACTTTCGCATTTATAATAACCTTTGTCGTTACACCAAAATAACAATAAAATCTGCAGAAGTTTGAATCTGAGTGCTGCAGGAGTTTATAGGCGGCGGTGACCACTTAACATCAGGAGGCCCGTCAGCTGTGTGTCTACAAGAATACCTAATATATAATATATAAAAAAATAATAATATTAGTGTGATGAGCTGTTACATCATACAAATACCTACGTCAAATTTTGACATGTTTATTCGCTAGATATGATTAGTGATCATTGTGCATGCCGGTCTAAGTATTTTGTGGTCTGTCCTGTGTCAAATAAATGTATTTTCTTTCTTTATTTATACAAGTAGAACTAAGATCTTGCGAGTCTAAATCATGTAAACATTTGTTCCGCGCCGGGAATCGAACCCGCTACCTCCTGCGTCTCAGCTGGTTATTCGCCCACTGCACCACGGAGGTAGTCAGAATATTTAATTACTTCTTATTCTATCAGTTATCTGGTTCCCATAGTATAAGCTATGCTTAGTTTGGGGCTAGATAGCGCTGTGTGAAATGTCTAGAAATATTTATTTATACATACAACGCCGATTTGCCCAAGTCGATTTGGAGATCTCCCTTCGCTCGATCAAATTATAACATTTTGGTAGTCGGTTTATGGCATTCCAATTGCAACATACATCTTGGTTCCGTTCAGAATGTAGTTTATATAAATTTACTTCGCCTAGACAGCGGATTTTATTCAGCCGTCGTATATCACTGGAGCTGCCGAATTGCGCGCTAATCCGTTTACTATACTGGGTGGAAATATACGAGTAAAATCCTGAATGAAATCCATATCGATAATAATATTTACGCAAGAAAAGCGTTAGAATCAGAGCCTAATATAAAAACTTTTACCTTATAAAAATTACAAAAATTAATATTCTTAGACATCTTTTCGAAATTGAAATCAATTTATTTGGTACTAGTTGACCAATCCGCAGCATTGCACGCGTAGTTTTCAATGAAAACATTACCCTCCTTCTGCGAAGTTGGATAAAAAGTAGCCTATGTCACCCGGGGATAGTGTAGCTTCCCAACAGTGAAAGAATTTTTTAAATCGGGCTAGTAATTTTTGAGTTTATTGATTACAAACATACAAATCTTTCCTCTTTATAATATTAGTATAGAAAACACGGTAGAAGAAATTGTTATGTATATGTGAGGAGTACATAATTTTGCTTCGCGAGAATGCAAATGTATTATTTCATCATCATCATCAAATGATGTCTGCAAACTATACTTAGTGGCTTCTTTAGAGTAAACATTGTATTTCCTTTCAATATTTATTGTAAAAGTATAGTGTTTTTTTTAACTGTAACAGTACGGCAGCACCCATAACCAGAGGACATACTGGTGCAGTTTCTTATAAAACATCAGCTCGTTCTCGAAGCAAAACATTTTGGCATTAAATTTTTTTTGGTCAAGTGTGAGTAGCGCCTTAAAATGAATCAAGTTGGTAAAATTTTTTTTGATGCTTATTGATGCAGTTCTTTGTAAGGATCATTTTATTGTATTGGATGAAAAAAAGACAAACAAAATTCCTTCTACAAACATTTTATTAGATTCTAATTGCACATTAAAGAAGTATTAATACTGAACGATTAAGAAGTTTAGGAACTCCATGCTCTCTTTAGCAATTCAAAAACATTTTGTATTTCAGAACAATTTTGAATTTCGAACATGGTTCTTGCACCTGTCGGACTTTTATATCAGTCATTGCATCATCTTATTTGTCCTATCATGGCATTGTCAAATACGCAAAAAGTAGACTTAATTGAAGCATACTTCCTCAATCGCGGTCTGGGTAGCGTTCCTGATACCACTTCAGCGCAATAGTTGGGCTTCGTCGGTTATGGAAGTACGCTTCAATTAAGTCTAATGGTCTAATTATGTGTTAGGTAAGTATGTCAAATTAGAAAAAAAATAAGTATAATAAATTAACAAGTAAGCATTAATTTATTGAGAAAACTTTCGTGATTGATTTCAATCATTATTACGGGATTTATCACGTACCGTCTTATCGGTGTATCGACCGACAATGTTTCGGTTCAATTAGTGAACTATTCGTATAAGATCGGAAACTTGTTACGCCATAAGTACAGCATTAAGACGATATTCCGTCCTCAAACACAATTGAGGCAGCTACTGCGTTCGCCGAAGGACAGTTACCCTCTGGCCGTCCCCAGCGTATACCTTTAGGATACCGTGTGACTGCGGTAAATACTACATTGGTAAAACAAAGCGAAACGAATCTACCAGGTTGACTGAATACTTACGTGCAATGAAGAATGTCGACTCCAACAGTTCTGCAGTGGCGGAACATGTCCTAGATTCTGATTCAACGCATTACATACGTTTCGACAAAGCCCGGGTCTTAGCGAGAGAGAAGTTCTTCGTTCGTAGCAAGATCCGAGAGGCGATAGAAATAAGTCGTGTGCCGAACTATAACAGAGATAGAGGATGGGTTCTACCTGCCTGGAGGCCACGTCTTCATCAAGACGAGAGCAGCAGTGATGATGATGATGATGACGCAGCCTGTCAGCACTCTGGGCCATCGTTGACGCAATCCCAACCACCGCGCCCGCCGACTCTCGCGCAGAGAGCTGCGGCGCTCAGTGCGAGGCGAGACGTTATTCGTAGTGCATCGCACTCACCCTGATGAAGGTTCACGAATTGAACCGAAGCATTGTCGGTCGATACACCGATAAGACAGTACGTGATAAATCCCGTATTTATAATAATGAGTTACGAGTAAGTATTATGTCAAAATAAAAAATAGCTTTAGAAAATTACATTGTTTTAACTCAGTATGACATTTTTGTACCTATTGTTTTTGCTTGTATAAATTTAAATTTAATCATCATCATATCAGCTATAGGACGTATACTGCTGTAATTAAGCTTCCGAGATAGATTTCGAGAACGAGCAATCTTGTGCGGCCAGCACCCAACGGCTCCCAGCAACCTTTTGGGTAGTCTTTCTATCTGTGCTGCGCTGTCCAGTGCGTGGTTTCCACTCAAGAACCTTTCTGCTCCAACGGCCGTCATTAATAATATTTATTTGAACACCAACATATTGTACTAACATTAACACAATTTATTTAATTAATTTATATTTCTACAATCTACAATTATTGTCATTGAAAAATGTATGCCTCATAATATGTTTTTGCTCTGTTCTGATCATTTTGTGAGACGTAGGATTTAGCGCTCTCATATTAAACATATATTTTTTCCGGCTTTGGTTGTTTTTCTATATATTATAAGTATGTATTTACAAAAAAAAGTATATAAGTATTCTACAGTTATCTGGTTCCCATAATTAAACTTTAATGTTTTCATATATCATAAAAAATATTTATTGTGGATATATACACAGCGCTATCTAGCCACAAACTAAGTAAAGATACAAGGTTTGCTTAGTATGGGGCTAGATGGCGCTGTCTGAAATGTCCAGCTTTATTTATTAATCCAACAACATCTTCAATGTAATCCAAATCTACAATAAATATTTTTTATGATATATGAATACATATAAGTTCAATCAAAATAAGTGAAACGGAGAAAATTAAATGCTACACACAAAACATATTTTTTTTATCTAGCCTATGTTGTCCCACTGCTGGTCAAAGGCCTCCCCCTCATCTCTCCACTTTTCTCGATATTGTACTAAATCCCGCCAGTCCCTATATAAAGCGTCTAAATCATAGCGCCACCGCTTCGTAGGCCTTCCACGGTGTCGCTTTCTATCCACAGGAATCCATCCAGTTACGACCTTAGCCCACTTATTTGGTTGCATGCGGGTGACCATGATGACCCGCTCAATCCCACTTCAACTTAGCAGCCTTGATACTGACGTCAGTGATGCCGGTCCTTGAGCGTAGCGAGGTGTTCCGAATCCTGTCTATTCTCTTGACACTCAAAATGCTGCGCTCCATCGCTCTTTGGCAAACCCCGAGCCTGGACTTTTGAGTTTCAGTCAGTGACCAAGACTGGGCACTATAGGTTAGGACAGGCAGAATACACATGTCGATGAGTTGACGTTTTAGTGATAATGGAAGGTCGCGTGTCATGAATGTCTTCATGGACCAGTAGCTCTTCCAGGCATTGTCGATACGACAATTGATTTCTTTGTCCTGCCTGTTTTCGAAGGAAGTTAACTTGCCCAAGTAGATGTACTCATCGACATAGTGTATTTCTTGCCCGTCTACCACCACCCTACGTTTCGTGCTATTGGTCATAATTTGAGTCTATAATCGAGTCATCATTAGTCCAACCTCCAGGCTCGCTGTGCTTAGTTCTTGTAGCATTTCTTGTAACTCGGATGCATTTGGGGCAAAAAGAACTATGTCATAGGCGAACCGAAGGTTTGTAAGCCTCTGGCCACCGACTTCAATACCCCTTGTTGCCCATGGGACTGCCAATGGTTTGAAAACTTCTTCCAACGTACATACATGTAAATAGTTTGAGTGAGAGTGGGTCGCCCTGCTTGACGCCTTTTTTGATTAGAAACTGTGGACCGGAGGACTCTAATTTTATACTGGCCTGACTTTTTCTGTAAATTATTTTAACTAAATCGATGTATGTTTTGTCTATCTGTGGTTGTTCTAAAGCTGAAAATATTGCTGAATGTTTGACACTGTCAAAGGCTTTTGTATAATCCACAAAAGCCAGATGCAGTGATTTGTGGTACTCGTTATGCTTCTCTATAATTTGATTCAGTGTGTGTATATGGTCGATAGTGGAAAAATCTGGTCTAAAGCCCGCTTGTTCTGGAGGTTGGTGGTTATCCAGTATGCCATTAATGCGTTTTTGAACGACTTTGATGAATGTTACAAAATATAAAATGAAAAAAACATATTTTAACAGTGTCATAATATCTGCTAAAACTGGTGCACAAACTTCATAAATTACTGCAATTTCAAGCTTTATGTGCTATAAAAAAGGTTATAAAATTTACATTCGCGTCTAAAGGGTTTTCAGTAAAGTCCGCCATGGGGTAAATTTAAAGTTAAAAATTAAACATTGTTCTGCACAGCTTTAAAGTGGCTCAATTGGCTCGAAGGTAGCCCCAGTAAATCCTTATTTGAACGTGTTTGAAATATGAAATTGGGTGAAAAATTGGTGACCCGGTCAGTTGGGTTTTCAAGTCCGGTCACGTGCTTCTACCAAAAGTTAGGGAACCCTAATCCCTTTGTTGCTCTCTTATATGTCAAAGTAGTAGTTGAAGCGTGACAGTGCGGTGGATATGTTTGGTTCGATCTTTAGGTTTCAAAGGTATAGTTGAGCCATGTAGTACACCGATGGTGGGTCGTAGATTACATCAACCAATTTCTGTTGATATATGTAGCAAAACATGATACCTTATACTTTAAGAGTAGTAGAATTGCTTGTGAAAAGGGTCACCCGGGGAACCTCATCATACCCATTTCTGCCACCAAGCAGCATTGCTGTGTTTCGGTTGCCGGTTAATTACAGGTACATGAAGCTTTACACCTGAACGCCTCAAGTTGGTAAGCGCATCGTAGAACACATTTCCAAGGTGTAGAAAATACTTTGGTATAGGCGATGGTTACTACTTAACATCAGGTAAACCATATGCTAGTTCCATCTCCAAGTTGTAATAATAAAATGCATCATTAAGATAATCTAAGTCAGGGGTGACCAAGTTATAAAAGATAACTTGGCTACCACTGGTGGACATTGGGAGGAAGTATAAAATTAATACCCTTTATGCTTAATAAATGACATCCCGCTGACCCCCAAAATATTATAAACATAACAAAGAAAATGTAGGATTAATCCAATCCAACAAAAGAAGCAAAACCTTTAGCCACTTTGTAGCAGACATCAACATATTTTTAAGAATTCATCCAGCGGGATTATAGACATGACAAATGGAATATAGAAACAACCCAATCCAATTAGAGAATCAAATCAGACTAACAATTTCAATAGCATTTAAACGAACGAGCGACTTGTATTAGCCACAATAAACGTACGATCTCAGAACTACTCGCAACGTTCGCATTTCTATGAAATTCACAGCAGAAAATCACAATAGGTACTCCTGCATTCACGACGTTGAATGCCACAGGCTCCCGTTATTACAATGTAATTTTCTAAAGTCCGTCCACGCTAAATCTGCATAAGATATTATTAATCTTTTTTCAATAAATAAATAAACATAAATATGTATTCCGTCACATATTGTGTGACGGAATACATCTACCTAGGTCAGATAATCTCCCACAAAGACCAAACCATCAAAGAAATTCATAGGAGAACTGCAATATCTCTTCCATCCATGGAAGAGATACTGGTCTTTGAAGGAAATCATGAAATCAAAGAAGGTAAGCATGCAAATAAAAAGGAGAGTCTTCGACGCATGTATACTTCCAGTCATCACTTATGGCTGTGAAACTTGGTCACTCACCAAACATCACAGGGAAAAGTTGAAACGATGTCACAGAGCCATGGAGAGAAGCTTAACAGGGATAAAAAAGCTAGACAAAGTGAGAAGCAGCATAATAAGGAAAAAAACTAAAGTAGTTGATATAATTACCCGAATAGATCAACTGAAGTGGAGATGGACAGGCCACATGATCCGAGATTCTCAGGACAAATGGTGTAAAAGGGTCACTTATTGGTACCCCAGAGATGGTAAACGCAATAGAGGGCGTCAACAAACAAGATTGGAAGACGACCTAAAACTCACAGCTGGATAACACTAGAAAAGGGTAGCACAAGATAGAACCCAGTGGAAAATGTTAGAGGAGGCCTATGCCAAGAGGCACACCGAACTGCGGGACATTCTATAATAAAATCTGAACTCACATATGCAAAAAAAAACATGTACACCCAAAGTTTGGAATAAATGACTTATTACTATTATTTTATATTGCTGGACATTTCACACAGCGCTATCTAGCCCCAAACTAAGCATAGCTTGTACTATGGGAACCAGGTAACTGATATGATACTTTGGTGTATATTTTTTTTTGTAAATACATTAGAAATACATCCAGACCCGGAACAAATATCTGTAGTTCATGCAAACATTTGTTCCGCGGAGGGAATTGAACCCGCTACCTCCTGCGTCTCAGCCAGCTACTCGTCTACTGCACCACGGAGGTCGTCGAATAGAATGCATTAGCATATTTTCTTCTTTTCTTCTTAGTCGGGCACTCTTGCCAGAGTGGTCGTGGTTATGTCAGGCTCTTGAGTAGCGGCTCTATCGATGCATCTCCATTCAGCTCTATTGAAGGCATTGCGAGAACATTCAGTCATGGTAGAGTGTGATGGACTTGATGAGGTCCAACCATCTCATTGGAGAGCGGCCACGCGGTCTCTTTCCCTCTCTTTGCACTACTAAACGTTCCATTGATTTATCTTTACGGGTAACTTGTCCACTGAACTTAATTACTTTTTATACCGTTGTGATTTGTCAACCCAAATTGTGGGCACCGTGGCTGATTTTACCTAAAGTACCTTGTTTAGTTTTAGTAATATGTATCCTAATTGTATAATTGTTTGTTGTCATTAAAATAAATAAATTGTAATGTGCGTCGTTGAGTTGCAGGGTTAAGCCAAAAACTTCAGTTCATAAAGTTAGTAAATCGTTTAAAGGGCCAAAGTATTCGCTTTTATAACAAACTCCCAAGTGATGTACAAACATTGACAAATAAGAAATTTAAAAATGTAATTAAACAAAATCTTTATAAAAAAGCCTACTATAAAATATCAGATTTTTTAGATGATAGAGAAGCTTGGGATAGAAATTGCTCCAACTCGTTCGAAATGTTACAATTTAGACGTAATGTATTTTCTGTATTGTAATGTATTATCAAAGGATCATTAAAAAACAACCAGCCTTGTTTCTTGCTTTTCTTTCCTGGCTTGGTCGCGAAGGAACATGCAGTAAAATTGAATTTTAAGTGATCCTTGTGATTTTAATGAATAAAAGATTTTGACCTTGACTTAAGTGGAATATAAAGAAGTGTTCACATCGAAGTACACACGGCTGCACATCAAGCTATAACTTTCCAGTATAAGCTGACCTCTCATTCTATGAAAAGCCTACACAATGCGAGGTCAGCTTATACTGGAAATGTATAGCTTGATGTGTAGCCGTGTGTACCATTTATTTCTAAACTTAATCTACTTAGTGCTAACATAGCGTTTCTTACCGTTGCGTATCTATTTTATTTGCTGAATTATCTAGGGTATTGCTGAATTATCAATACGCTACAAAATAATTAAAACCTTTATTTCCAAAAATGTCTTAGTATCTAAGTTTACGTGATCTAATTCGTACACTTTGGCAGATTTGGCACCCAAAGTCGGATGTAGGTCTCTTAGATACGGTTTCATTGTGATCGATCTTGTGCTAGTCGAGTCTAAATCCTTCCCGCTGCCTCCACGTTATCTCGTGGGTACCAGTGCAGGATCCGCTCACTCCAGCGCTCATCTTTATGTGATCTGACAATGTGACCCGCCACTTCCATTGAAGTTTACAGAGCATATTGACTGCATCAGTAACCTTCGTGGTATATCTTAGGCATTCGCACGTGACTCTATCTTTTAATTTTAGGTTCAGATAAATAGATATAGACATTTATTTCGACACAAGTAACAAACACACAGAAACTACATACAGTGGATAATTAAAGACATACAATTAAATACAGACAATCAAAAACACGTTAACATAAACAGTAAAATACAAGTAAAACAAAAAATACGTACCCAGTCACTATGAGCCCTGCGCCGAAAAAGGAGAATGGCTCAGCATTATGCTGAACAATGAACTTATTGCTCAATGCTGGTTTTCAGCCATGAATTCAGCATTGATCTCTCTGTTGATCTTTGGAAAGAAGTTAGTTTCCTGACTATTTCTCTGTTCAAAGGCCAACTTTGACAACCATACAGTAGTGCTGGGAGTATGGTATTGTCCATCAGTTTTTTCTTAAGGTGGATTGTTGTCATTATAGAAAAATTCAATAAAATAACGCTAAAAACAATGAGAGATTTTCATTGCTTCTAATGTTGTATAAAGATGGCATTGCATTGACTTACTGGTTACCATGACATTAGTTTTTATTTTGTATTATATTGACATTTCTAGTTATATTTATTTATCTAGATAATTATTTTGAATGACATTAGATATTCACTTAGTTTCAATTTGATTTACATAGTAATTTATATTTGCACACCATCTGTATGGTAGAATATATAAGGATTAATCAAATGTATGGACAAGACAAGATAACAAAGACAAGACAAGAAGATAACATGGACAAGACGAAAATCATGTCGAATGTCCATGTCGTCCCTGCTCCAGTTATGGTTGAGAACTCGGCTCTTGAAGTTGTCGACGCGTATGTATACCTAGGACAAACAGTCCAATTAGGTAGGTCCAACTTCGAGAAAGAGGTCAATCGTCGAATCCAACTCGGATGGGCAGCGTTTGGGAAATTTCGCAACGACTTTTCGTCCAACATACCTCAGTGCCTTAAGACGAAAGTCTACAACCAGTGTGTGTTACCAGTGATGACATATGGAACCGAGACGTGGTCCTTCACTATTGGCCTTATGAATAAGCTCAGAGTCGCTCATCGAGCTATGGAGAGGGCTATGCTCGGGGTTTCTCTACGGGATCGAATCAGAAATGAGGAGATACGTAGGAGAACTCAAGCCACCGACATAGCCCGACGGATTAGCACGTTGAAGTGGCAATGGGCAGGCCATAAAGCGCGCAGAACAGATGGCCGATGGGGCCGAAAGGTTCTCGAGTGGAGGCCACGGACCGGCAAGCGCAGCGTAGGACGTCCACCCACAAGATGGGCAGACGACTTGGTAAGAACCGCAGGTCGGCGTTGGATGCAGGCCGCTTCCAACCGCAGTTCCTGGAGATCAATGAGGGAGGCCTTTGTCCAGCAGTGGACGTCCTACGGCTGATATGATGATGATGATGATGATGAACCAAATGTAACATCGCAAGATATCGTTGCTGCGTGTGCGAATTGGCGTATGAGCAATTTGTAAAGATCGCGTATTTGCTTTTTGATGATTTTACAGGAGGAAGAAAAAATTTAGTATCTCAGCGATTACAATTCTTATTACCGACTGAACTTAACAGCTAGTTCTTTACAACTTTATTAGATTTTGTGCAAAGTCACTTACGCGGTTTTGTTTAAACTAATTACAAATTATTAAAGGTACGCGGTTTTTAAATAAATTAATTTAGTAAAGGGTTGTAAACAATATAATCTAACAAAATATTGTTTATTTATTATCGAAATCAGTTTACAAAAGAATATTATGTACCTATATTCTGGCAAATAAACGTTGTGATTTCTGATATGCTGTATGAAAAACATTGGATAGATGGTACTCAAAATCTCAGCGTCATATCCGTTAAATTATGTCCGAACACCGAGATCTCAAAGTGTTGTTTGTAATAAATATAAGTATTCATTACCATATCTATCTTAGGCGAAGGTATATCTTTATGGGCCGTAGAATAAGTTCATTACTATGCTGTAATGCATGATTAAATGTTTTATTATTATTAATATTTTACTCCGTCGTAAATGTCGTAAATGCAGAAATAATGAATTTTTTTTAATAGCATAAAGGCTAAGAATTATTTTAAACATTTGTCGTCGTGAACAACTTTAGGTTTCTCAACTACTGAGGCAAACCGAAAGTTTAATTTTTTTTAATTGTTTATAGAAACTGACCATTCCTAGCTTTCTGCAGACTTAGAATGGCCGCATTATATGATTTAATGCACTTTTTTCCTTTCGTCAGGATTGTAATATTCTGTTGAGCTAAGCCACACAAGAATCACACAAGAATGTTCATTAAAAATAAAGCTTTATCTTGCCACATTAAGATTCAAATTTAAACGTAAGGTGAGGAAAAAAATAGATCGTTAGGATAAGGATTGCTATATACGTTTATGGAGTAATTTCAACCTCAAGCTTCTCTAATATCAATTCTTAGCACACAACTAAGCACCAGTCACTGTACAAGTTTTCTTCAATTATTTAAAAAACTGAAGATTTTTAGCTGCTTAGAACTTTGACATGTTAGTATTAATTACTCCTGTGATTCGGTTTCAGTGTTCCCATTTCAATGCGTCCAGTTATTACTTTTCTAATTGAATTATAGGGAGATAGAAGCGCGAAAGAATAAAGCGGTCTTATTTGGAAACGAGAGGAGGTAGAGCTTCTATTGTTTTGATGAGGTTTTATTTAAAATGCTGGAAACCTATTCCAATTAGGAGGTTGAAAGGCAGAATGAAAACCTTTCAATTAGAAGCTAACCAACCATTTAGATTTTCATAGATCTCGGTTTTGTACAGACAAATTAATAGGACGAGTAAGGAAAGGATTTGTTTTCGACAACTCGTGCCACGTTGAATTTATGGGACGATTTGCTGAACAACATATAATTGAAACATATTACTAAGTAACATATCATTAAGTACTTAGGCCATGTATTAACTCCATCTCCAGATCGTATACAAAAAAAGTTTATAGAATCTAAAAAAATACTGTGAAATTACCAGCTTTATGCAAAAATCACGTGCGTCTGACATATTTGTATCGGACAGTCTATGTCATGTGCGTCTGACATAGACAGTCCGATACAAATAACACTACCTGCCGCCACGAGCGTTGACGGCGTACTGACAGAGCGCAGCAGCCGATTCTCCCCCCCGTCTCGCCGCGCGCATACCTCAGGGAGTGCACAGCACTAATGGTCACACTATATCAAAGATTACAAATAATATTTATTTGTTCATAATGGACCACATACAGAGTTTGAATGCGGAAAAGGGACTTCACCAACAGAATCGGAGACTCGCGAGATCTCAGTTCGGGGCGAACTACAAGTATAGTCAGAAAGATACAACAGTAATCTCGTGAACGCCTCCGTCCTTAAATTTTGTCAGAAAACACAACTCACTGTTGGAATTAAAAAGCAATTCACAAACTTTCCTTCAGAAATAACTAGCGAAACATCTGCCCATCCGCAAAAACCCAGAATAATGAAAAAACATTTTTCAACTTCAAAAAGTTAAGCTACTACTAAACCACTTTGAAACGCTCTTCAAATGAAACGGAAAGATTCCGGATTCTCCAAGTTTTGAGAGATTTCGACGTAATGCATTGGAAAAATGTCGTAGGCTCAAGTAAAGTTGAATGCGTTGTGTTGGCTATTTAAAAACGTACGCCCTATGATGTAATTTCCACCAATATATAGGATCTATAGAACATAAGCCTTGTTTAAAGGGTTACGGACTGAAATAGTAAAAACGGAACCCTACGGTGGGATTTTGTCCGACCGTCTGTCACTTGAATAATTGAATATTAGACATTGATTTAATATTTGGAATAACTAAACATTATGCTGGCTGTGCCTTAAGACGAAAGTCTTCAATCAGTGTGTGTTACCAGTGATGACATATGGAACCGAGACGTGGTCCTTCACTATTGGCCTTATGAATAAGCTCAGAGTCGCTCAACGAGCTATGGAGAGGGCTATGCTCGGGGTTTCTCTACGGGATCGAATCAGAAATGAGGAGATACGTAGGAGAACTCAAGTCACCGACATAGCCCGACGGATTAGCACGTTGAAGTGGCAATGGGCAGGCGCCAGAACAGATGGCCGATGGGGCCGAAAGGTTCTCGAGTGGAGGCCACGGACCGGCAAGCGCAGCGTAGGACGTCCACTCACAAGATGGGCAGACGACTTGGTAAGAACCGCAGGTCGGCGTTGGATGCAGGCCGCTTCCAACCGCAGTTCCTGGAGATCAATGAGGGAGACCTTTGTCCAGCAGTGGACGTCCTACGGCTGATATGATGATGATGATGCTGGCTGTCCTGCCGCCCCGTGATGTAAACTTTGCTGGAATATATCACCCTATCCCGATCATCTCCTTCCTGGGCACGAGCTTCCATTATGTGCATAAAAATAGGTTTTAATTCCTGTTCTTAATCTACATTATGTTATCGGCAAACGCTTTACTATGTCGTAACAGCTTGTCCTTCGACAAAGGCTTCCTCTATGGATTTCCACTTTATCTTGCGACGACTTCCGTGGCGTAGTGGGCGTATAGCCCGATGAGACGCAGGATTCCTGCCGCGGAACAAATGTTTGCATGATCTACAGATATTTGTTCCGTGTCTGGGTGCTTTCCTTTAAATTATAAGTATCTATGTATTTACAAAATAAAGTATTTAAGTATTCAATCAGTTATCTGGTTCCCATAGTACAAGCTCTGCTTAGTTGAGGGCTAGATAGCGCTGTGTGAAATGTCCAGCAATATTTATTTATTTATTTATCTTCTTCCTGGTAGTTCTCGTCCATTCTGTAGTAGCTATTTTCTTCAAATCATCTTCTTAACGCCCTGTTTGTCTTCCTTTGTGACTTTTACCATCTTTTGGGAACCATTCTGTTATTATTTTGGTCCATTTTTCTTATATCTCTCTAAGCTGACTACTATCACACATATAATAAACTTAAATTGTGACTCGACGTACCGCATCCTCTGTCAATCAAAGCCTTTCAGCTAGGTGATTAATGTGTTGGCTTACCAGAACGCTTAAATAGGGCACTATTAGGATTTACGGGGAAATGCTGAAACATGGGGAAACATAAGGTGATTATCTCAATGAACTTCAGTAGGTTTTGTCAAAGGAATAATTTTGGCGGGTACTGGGATGTTAAGGAGTAAATAGACACGTTCCTCCATAATATAAATATGGGATTTGTCACGTACCGTTGTATCAGTGTTTCGACCGACAATGTTTCTGTTAAATGCGTGAACGGGTGAATGCGATCCGCTCCAAACAACGTCTCGCCTCGCACTGCGCGCCGTAGCTTTCTGCGCGCGAGTAGACGGGCGCGGTGGTGGGAATTGCGTCAACGCGTTGACAAGCTGCGTCATCATCATTATCATCACTGCTGTTATCTTCGGTAGTTCTCGGAACAGGTAAACACACTACACTATGTCTCTACCAGGTTCACTCACTCCTCTGTCACTTGCATCATGAAGACGTGGCCTCCAGGCTGGCGGTAGAACCCATCGTCTATCTCGGTTCTATTCCTGAGTAGGATGTGCACGCAGAGGCTAGGCACGTTAGCCGCTTAGCCTTTGTATGCCTCCGTGTGCCTGCTATTCCACAGCAGAATTTGCGGCAGACGGATATTGACCCGGAAAATAGAACCACTTTTTAAAAGACAACTGATCTCTGTACTGCGTATTTAATTTAAATTATGACTTTTTGGCTTTTTGAAAACATTTAAAACTCAATAACTTCTAAATGAAACGTGAGTTGTAGTTTATTAAATTTTTTCTACTCATTTGCATTGTGTACTCCTAATCGTATAAAAATTTGCTTGTTAGATCCTCCTTTTATACTAAATCTAACCTTATTAGGGTTCCGTACCCAAAGGATAAAACGGAACCCCATTACTAACTCCTTACATTACTCCGCTGTCTGTCTGTCTGTCTGTCCGTCTGTCCGCCTGTCAGCAGGCTGGAACCGTACTAGTTAAGACAGTTGAAATTTTCACACATGATATGTATTTCTGTTGCCGCTATAAAAACAAATACTAAAAACAGAATAAAATAAATATTTAAGGGGGGCTCCCATACAACAGATATGATTTTTAGGGTTCCGTACCCATAGGGTCAAACGGGACCCTATTACTAAGACTCCGCTGTCTGTCTGGTTGTCCGTCTGTCACCAGGCAGTATCTCATGAACCGTGATAGTTAGACAGTAGAAATTTTCACAGATGATGTATTTTTGTTATAATAACAAATATTAAATACATAATAAAAAAAATATTTAAGGGGGCCTCCCATACAACAAAGGTTGATTTTTTGCTTGTTTTTGCTCGATATTGATAACGACAACAGGTACACGCTTGAAATATTCACATACTATTTAGTTATATATTCACTTTAAAAATAAATAAATAAATTAAAATAAAATTTATATTTACGGGGGGCTCCCATACAACAAAGGTTGATTTTTTGCTTGTTTTTGCTCGATATTGATAACGACAATAGGTGCACGCTTAAAATATTCACATACTATTTAGTTATATATTCACTTTAAGAATAAATAAATAAATTAAAATAAAATTTATATTTACGGGGGCCTCCCATACAACAAAGGTTGATTTTTTGCTTGTTTTTGCTCGATATTGATAACGACAACAGGTACACGCTTGAAATATTCACATAATATATAGTTATATATTCACTTTAATAATAAATAAATAAATTAAAATAAAATTTATATTTACGGGGGGCTCCCATACAACAAACGTGATTTTTTGGCGTTTTTATAGATAATGGTACGGAACCCTTAGTGCGCGAGTCTGACTCGCACTTGGCAGGATTTTTTCTTTATTTTTAATATATGTCTCGTTAAAATGCACAGTGAGGCGTGTAACATCTGCCCCCAAAAATAATGATACAACATGACCACGACCGCTCTGTCAAGAGCGTTACGATTGAGAAGAAAATGCACATTCTATATATAATTTAAATATTTCAGACTTACTGGTGTCGTTGACCCCGGCTGTCGAGTCCATGTCGCGGTCGCTCGTCCTCCTGAAAAGGGAATATTAAAATTAACCATACAAGTGGTTTGCCCCCAACTAAGAATTCGCGAGACAACCATAAAAACAAAAAAAAATATTATTTTTAATATTTAACTAACAAAATAGTGCCACGAAATATATCCATCTTACTTGACCTAGAGCTTCATTCAACTTACAGGTATCGGGAGTTCATGTGATATGGTTAATATTTTTTGGGGTAGAAATTGCATTTATTCTAGATTCTAGACTTTTCCCTATATTTGTGCCAATAAAGCTACACGCATACCAAATTTCAGCACTGTGGGGTAACTGTGAATTTCGTCAAAGTTATTTTTTAATCCTACTAATATTATAAACGCGAAAGTTTGTATGTATAGAAGTATGGATGTTTGTTACTCTTTCACGCCGGAACGGCTGAACCGATTGCGATGAAATTTGGTATGTACGTAGATCATAACCTGGATTAACACATAGGCTACTTTATATTGGCAAAACACGCGTGCGAAGCCGCGGATTGGTCAGCTAGTATGGCTAATAAATTAAAAAATACAAGATTTAAAGACGAAATAAAGTCATAAAGAACTTTCGTTAGACGTACCATTTGACCGGATAGTCTCATCTTGTTTTTTTATCCTTTCTTGAACCCCAATATCTCAAGAACTCCCCTACATTTTAGTTAATTTAGTCACACCAGGATTGTGCTATCACTACCTACCTATGTATCATATTTCAATCGGACCTCGGACAAACAAACATACATATACTACTCAAAACAAAATAAGGGCCACCTGAATATTTTGTTTTAGACCATTTTTTACTGACCTTCGTTGCGAAAATTAATTATTATGAATGCCACTCTGTTCTCAAGTGTCGAGTAAATGATAACAGTGAAGCACTAAGGATATTGGTGCTGACGGTGTGTTGATGTCTCCGATATCGTGAAGTGGGTAGAGTTTTGTTTATTTTGTCATTTGACTTCAGATTAGTTTAACACAAGTCTACTGACCGCTACAGTTGTTTTCGGAAGTTTAACGTGTAATTTGATCATTTAACCGTAAAATACCAAGAGTTTGACGCCATATGGACAATGCTTCTGCTACCAGAACCGTGACAATGATAGAGGCTGGTCAGTCGCAACGTTCCGTGAGTTTACAGCTAGAGTATTCGCGAAGGGCTATTCAAAACCTTTGAAACCGGTATCAGGAGACCGAGAGCGTATCCCGACGTCGTGGCTCTGGAAGAAATCGTGCTACCACCGCCCAGGAAGACCGGTACGTGCGACTTACTGCGCGACGTGATCGTACTCTGACAGCGCGCGCATTACAAAACCGATTATGCCGGACTACTGGTATCCTCGTCAGCAACCAGACCTTTAGAAATCGTTTGCACGAAGACCAGCAACGTTCACGAAGGCCTGTTACCCGCACTAAACTGACCGGGATTCATCGTGCAAATCGTTTAAGGTTTGCACACCAACATCTTGAATGGGGCATGGAGGAATGGCGTAAGGTGCTTTTCACGGATGAGTGTAAGGTGAAGTTTTCTAGTGAAGATAGACGTATGCGAGTGTGGAGAGAAAGCCGAGAAAGATTTTCAGATCATTTCATTCACGAACGTGACAGGCATGGTGGTCCCAATGTCATGGTCTGGGGCGGGATCAGCTTACAAGGTAAAACTGACCTTGTTTTTCTGAATGAGGGCACTGTGACATCTCAGAGTTACATTGAACGGGTTGTCAGGCCATATCTCATCCCATTTTCACAACGAGCGGTGGACGGTTTTATCCTGACGCAGGATAATGCACGACCGCACACAGCCCGGGCGACTATCTCTGTCCTGGAGTAAGCCAATATTCAGGTTTGGGCTTGGCCTGCGATGCGAACAGCCCTGACCTAAATCCAATTGAACACCTTTGGGACCAATTAAAACGCCGAGTCCGGGCAGCTGAAGAGGATGTGCACAACCAGCAACAGTTGATTGAATTGTTGAAAAGGTGCTGGGAGGAGATCCCAGAAGAAAACATCCGCCATCTTATTGAGAGCATGTCATCGAGACTACAAGAATGTGTTTCGAAAAGGGGAGGACATACCCGTTATTAAACACCTCAAAATTAAACAACTCAGCTGTGCGTTTAGTCTACAATTTAATGTAATTGTTAGGTGTAAACTGTATAGTGTTAGCTATAAAAAGTGATAAAAATCAAAAACATCCTAAGATTAAGTATTTTTTGTCTAATTGCATCAAGATTCGAATTTAATAAAAAAAGCATTGTTTCATTAAATTTAAAACATTCAGAGCAAAAAATCCTGTCAAAAAAATAATAATCGGAACATAAGTGGTGGCCCTTATTTTGTTTTGAGTAGTATATGTATATACAACACCGATTTGCCTAAGTTGATTTGGAGATCTCGCTTCGCTCTATTAATAAATTAGATAGTAGCTCTGACTGTATATTTGTTACGTTTTCACGACTGTGGCTGGACCGATTTAGCTAATATTTTGTAAATAGATAGATTATGATTGGTTAAGTAAAGTATGTAAAGTAATATTTATTTGGATAAAGTAAGTTTACAAACTTAAAATCTAGACTTACACTATATACATATATTCAATCATGTTACCTAGTGTAACTTAAGTTTGCAGTTGTGATGAATACATAGTCAAGCCCTCCGTACTATGTAGTTTGCACTGTATGACGGCAGGGCGTCGTTGCTCTTCCTTAAAATGCTATCGACTTATGAATGATTGATTATTATTGAGACATAAGCTACTTTTTACTCAAACGCGCATATAGGGTAATGCTTTGAATGGCTAAGGGTCAACTCACACGTACCACAACCACACCACGTCGCAGCGACAAAATGTGGTCAAGCTGTGGTTACGTGTGAATAGTGTCGCAGCAGCTTTTTGCAGTTGCGTTGTGGTACCGACAAAATGTCGATGTGGTTGCCTTGTTGCTGTCGTTGCGATGTGGTGACCACGTGGTCATGTGCTGTTATACTCCGGCTTTCGTAGAGGAAACACGGCTTGACTGAACGTAGTCATGTAGGAAAGATTGTTGTTGCTATACTTGTTTTCGTACAACCACGCGGCAACTCAGTAGAACGCAGAATGAATGGAGGGAGCGCAGGCGCCAGCTAGGCGCGCGCTGTTGATGACGTCGTGTCGTGGCGATGTGGCTGCGGTGCCGCCGCCGGTGGTGGCGTTTCCGTCGCGATGTGGTTGCGATGTGGTCGTATTACACAGGTGGTCGATAACAAAGGCAAATTGTGGTACGTGTAAATTGTAATATTCATTTTCAATACAAAATATACGCCCGATCACATGGCGTCGTTGTGGTGTGGTTGTGGCTGTGGTGTGATTGTGGTACGTGTGAATTGACCCTAACCACTCGTGCAAAGTTGCAGGTGAATACATGTTTTTTTTTACTATTATTGTATTTTCCTGTTTGTATAACTTTTTTCGTGTTCTATTAGTTTTTTATGTATGTGAGGATAACGGTATGTTTCATATTTTATATTTGTTTTGTAGTAGGTACCTAGTTATAACGTTTTGGTATTGTACACACGGCTACACATCAAGCTATACTATTCCAATATAAGCTGTCCTCGCATTGTGTAGGCTTTTCGTAGAATGAGAGGTCAGCTTATACTGGAAATTTATAGCTTGATGTGTAACCGTGTGTACTGTAAAGCCGTAACTATTTTTATTGAATTAAACTGAATGTATTATTATAAAGAGTATTTTTCAAACTTTCGCGTTCACTGTACGTAATTACTGATTTGAACGGGTATTTATCGCGTATGTACCATTTTTATTTGTTATTCCGACGTTTCGACGTTTAAGAGGTAAAGTTTGTAGTTTGTGTTTGTAGGGGATAACTTAGAAACTACCACAAAAAATTCTGAAAAATGTTTCACTAATAAATAAATATTGCTGGACATTTCACACAGCGCTATCTAGCCCCAAACTAAGCAGAGCTTGTACTATGGGAACCAGATAACTGATATAATACTTATATGCACTTTTTTTGTTAATACATACTTATAACAATAGAGAAACAACCAGATCCGGAACAAATATATGTAGATCATGCAAACATTTGTTCCGCGGTGAAAATCGAACCCGCTACCTCCTGCGTCTCAGCTGGCTATTCGCCCACTGCACCACGGATGTCGCTTAAAGCTAGTTTCGCTACGCTATTTTGACATAATCCGTGCGAAGTCGGGACCGGTCCGCTAGTAACTCATAATTTCAGTTTATAATAAGATAAGATAAGATAACTCTTATTGTACACCAAAGTAAAATACAGAACATAATTCTTACAAATAGATTTAGTACAATGGGCGGTCTTATCGCTAAAAGCGATCTCTTCCAGACAACCTTTGTAAAATATCTAATTAACTCATAAGTTAATGATTAAAAGTAATTAACAACTAGCCAAAAATGTATTGGCGTGATCCTTGACGAATAATACAACCTTGTTACCACACAAAAAAACAACACGTGTAAAAAAAATCCTTACCAATATTTGGAGAGGAATTTATTAAACAAAAACTTTATGATATTTGAAGTAAAACTTCTTTACGCACGCTTGACTTGGGGAGTAAGCTGGTGAATGCGTTACGAAAAGTGCGAACGGAAGTTGAGAGAGCTATATAAGTTAGTGAAGATAGAAAGAGAGTTACGTTTCGTATATTACTGTAGGCGCAAGAGAGAGAGGTGCGCGCACACATTTTCTTTCTCTCTTCCTCTCATAGCCAGTGCAGTAGTTCGTTTGATTATTTTTCGTAATTTCATTTCGTTCTTGAATAATTTTATAAATTAATATTTTGAAAAAAAGTTATGTTCAGTTTTGTGGTCTAAAAGCACACTCGTTATTTTTCGATAATATTTTTTTTTAACTTTTTATATATTTTCTCTGAACTGGCAAGACCTGCATAAACACTCTGCCAGGAGTGTCCAACTAAGACAGAGGATTAGTTCGCCTTGATAAAGTTTGACCGGTAACAGACACCAATTTATAAGTTCCGGGTCCATTGTCACGGCGAAGCAAGCTATAGCAATTATGTTAGAACTTAGAACTTTGGAAGGTTTATGATCTCGATGAGTTTAATTGAAAATGGTACAGTATTTAAGAAATTATGGTTATTATGTTTATGTACCTATATGTATTTCCTATATGTATATGTATTTGTTTATTATATTCATACATTTCATTACTTACTTTTGGTATATTTAGTTTTATTTGTTTAAGATATATGTACATACTAGCTGTTGCCGGCGGCTTCGCACGCGTGGTTTGTCAATAAAAAGTAGCCTAAGTGTTAATCCAGGTTATGATCTACGTACATACCAAATTTCATCGCAATCGGTTAAGCCGTTCCGGCGTGAAAGAGTAATAAACATCCATATATACAAACTTTCGCATTTATAATATTAGTAGGAGTACGATTTATGATTCTTGTACACGCACCTACCTTTAAAATCATCTCTCTCTCTAGCCTTAAAGGTTTGCTGGAAGAAAACTCTTCATAGGGTTAAGCTCGCCTTTGTACATGCCCTCTATTTCTATACTTTTTAATGTATTTTATTGTGTACACATGGCTACACGTCAAGCTATACATTCCAGTATAAGCTGACCTCGCATTGTGTAAGCTTTTCGTAGAATGAGAGGGCAGCTTATACTGGTAATTTATAGCTTGATGTGTAGCCGTGTGTACAATAAAGAATAAGGGAAAAGGGCAGGAAGAAAAGAGCATAAAATAGATCGAATATACATTTCTTTATTGATTATTTGTTCGAAACATATAAACGCTACACAATAGGTCACAGGTGATAGTTAAGGTCTGCTATATACCTAGTCAGGTCATAAGTATTGTCACACAGTAAAAACTTTTCTTTTAGAATGCTGGCCATAAAAAAGTTTATAGAATTCGAATTTCGAATTATTCATGAAATGTATACTTTTTAGAATTTTACTCATTTTTAAATATGGAGTGGACGCTTAAAGAAGACCGTGTTGCAGTTATTGCGTTGCATCGTTGCGGTTACGCGCCAATCAAAATTTTTGACATACTGAAAAATTTGAATATAACCAAAAGATTCGTTTATCGCACCATCAAACGATACAATGAAGACTCTAGTGTAGATGAAAGGTCAAGAAGTGGTCGCCCTCGGTCTGTTAGGACTCCAGCAGTGATAAAAGCTGTGAAGGCGCGAATTCAAAGAAATCCCAAACGTAAGCAGAAACTGTTGGCCCTTCAGATGGGGTTAAGCAGAACCACGGTGAAAAGGGTGTTAAATGAAGACTTGGGCTTCGGGCATATCGAAGAAAAACAGGACATCGTTTCAATGCTCGTCTAATGGACCTGAGACTGAAGAGATACCGCGCTTTGCTGAAGCGGTACGCGGGAAAAAAATATCGGGAAATTCTTTTTTCGGATGAAAAAATTTTTACCGTAGAAGAGAGCTACAACAAACAAAATGATAAGGTGTACGCACACAGTAGTGAAGAAGCGAGCAACCGTATTCCGCGTGTCCAACGAGGTCATTTTCCAACCTCGCTCATGGTATGGTTGGGAGTTTCTTATTGGGGCTTAACAGAGGTACATTTTTGTGAGAAAGGTGTAAAAACGAATGCATTTGTGTATCAAAATACAGTCCTGACGAACCTTGTGGAACCTATTTCTCAAACCATGTTCAATAACAGGCACTGGGTATTCCAACAAGATTCGGCGCCAGCTCATAGAACGAAGAGCACACAAGACTGGCTCGCGGCGCGTGAAATTGACTTCATCCGGCACGAAGACTGGCCCTCCTCCAGTCTAGATTTGAATCCGTTAGATTACAAGATATGGCAACACTTGGAAGAAAAGGCGTGCTCAAAGCCTCATCCCAATTTGGAGTCACTCAAGACATCCCTGATTAAGGCAGCCGCCGATATTGACATGGACCTCGTTCGTGCTGCGATAGACGACTGGCCGCGTAGATTGAAGGCCAGTATTCAAAATCACGGAGGTCATTTTGAATAAACTTTAGTGTCATAAGAATCTATGTTTTGTTAAGTTCATTTTTGTATATATATGGTTACATAATGAATAAACTTGTTTCAATTATTTTATATTAAACATGTGTCAGAATTTATGACCTGACTAGGTATCTAGCAGACATAAAAGTTCATACATTTAAATATGTTTTAGTAAACATAATCATAAATGGGATTGGGCGGGCCATGTAATACGAATGCTCTCGGACAGATGGGCAACGATCGCCACGCAGTGGGCGCCTGAAGACGGGCGACGGCGCCGAGGAAGGTCTAGTACACGCTGGCGTGACGATCTCGATACCTTCGAGACAGATGGGTGGGGTTTGGCACGTGAGAGAAAGTCCTGGAAGACAGTGAGGGAGACCTTTGCCCAGCAGTGGGATGACGTAGGTTGAAAAAAATCATAACTAAATGACATTTTTTTTTTCACAACACATTTCAAATATTTGCAATGGCCGACCTGATGCTATCGTTCTGTTATTCCTACGTGACATTTTCACTACTAAACGTTTCAGTTTAGTACCGTTTGCCTGTAAAACCGCGAGAGTGCAATTACATTTAAATGCTGTGTTGACTCGTAATTCGGTTAAGAGTCTTCGCAGGGTAACCGTCGACCTTTCATATTATCGTTTCAACTTGGTTCAAATTTATGTAGTTTGCAAAGAAAGGAAAAATATATAAGACGAGAGAGAAGGAGAGAAGACGACTTCCGTGGCGCAGCAGGTCTGGAAGTTTTTCTATACTACGTGTTTTTCTATGTACGACAGTAAATGAAAACAAGGGTAGGGGCTAATGGCTAGTATTGTTGTAAAATAGATTATTTTAAATTAATGACATAGAAAATTTTAAGTTTTTAAACAACCTTAGTATTAAGTCGTAAAATATTACCGAAACAATCTGTATATATTATAATAGGTGAACAAATCACATTCGTTCATCATGTAAATAGGTACCTGTTAAACTCCGGCATCATCGCAAAGGCACCGCGGATTTACATTAAAAAATATTTTTGGTAAATGTATCGATTACTGGATAAATATTCAAACTACCGGCATTAAACCCATCTCTGAAATAAGTAAATACGATTCCGGATGTGTGTTTTAAATTAATGTCGTACATAACATAACAGGTTGCAAAATAACGGTAGCTTGAATATTTACGCAGTAATCGTTACATTTCCAATAAACAATTTATATCGTTGATCGGCAGCGCCTTTGCGACGATGCCGCTTACTCACTTAACAGAGCGCTTAGCCAAGTTAAATTCGATTAGCGCTGACGCTTGTCGATAAGTCCTAAAAGGTATGGGATTTGACACATGCTATAGAAATTATCACGTGATATATCGATAACAAACCTATGTTCTACTGGTACTTTTCTACTGGTGGTAGAGCTTTTGTGAACGGGCTCGAGGAAGTGGGCACCACCGCCTTACCTTTATCTGCCGCCAAACAGCAGTACTTGTGCTGCTGTGTTCCGGTTAGATGGTAATGGTATGTTCCTGTAATTACTGGCACATAGGCATAACAGCTAAGTCCTATAGTATGGCAATGTATCCACATAGAGATCAAGACAACATAATAGCTTGTTTTGAATTCTATGTGGATATCCATGGACTGCAGTAGCCACTTAACATCTGGTGGACTGCATGCTCGTTTGCCATTTAGGTAGTATAACAAAAAAAATGTAGAAATCGAATCGATTGGAAGCGAATGTATCTTGGCTACGGGCGCAGGTAGTAATATTAATAATAAATATTGCTGGATATTTCACACAGCGCTATCTAGCCCCAAACTAAGCAGAGCTTGTACCATGGGAACCAGTTAACTGATAGAATACTTATATACATAAGCACTACTAACTATAATACTTATACTTATGGAAATACTTATAACCCGGTACCTCTGGGTATGCAGACGATAGCACAGTTGTGGAAAGCTATACATCTAGTGCACGAGCCAGTAGAGCGCAGATTCAGTCACTCAGGGAGGCCATTAACGAGCGCTTAAACTTGTCCTTGAAGGCAATCTCCGACTGGGGTGATGCCAATCTGGTCAAATTCAATGCGAATAAGACCCAGGCGTGTCTGTTCTCCGCAAAACAAAGTCAGTTTAATCTGACTCCTACTTTCCGAAATGTATCGTGCCGATATCTGACCACCTCGAGCTTCTTGGTATCACGTTAACTCCAACTCTCAACTTCGGCTCCTACTACATTGAGTCGAAAGCCCAGTTGGCTACTAAAAAGCTTGGTATACTCTCAAAGGTGAGGCACTACTTCACACCGGGACAGTTGCTCAATTTGTACCAAGCACAAGTCCGATCGTGTTTGGAGTACTGTTCTCACCTCTGGGACGGATCAGCGAAGTACCAACTTGACGCTCTGGAATCAATTGAGAGAAGAGCCAAGAAGCTTATAGGCAACGATGAGCTAGTTGATGCAAGGCTCCTCAGCATAGAGCATCGACGAAAGGTTGCTAGCCTCTCGGTTTTTTATCGAGTACATTTCGGGGAGAGTGCGGCGGAACTTTTCAACCTGATCCCACCATCTCCTTTCTATCAACGGACAACCAGACGCTCTGCGGTGCGCCACCACTATATGGTAACAATACCTCCTATTCGCACAAAGCGGTTCTCTTCGACCTTTATTATGCGCACCGCAAAAAAGTGGAACGCCTTGCCAGAATCTGTGTTTCCTGATAGCTACAACCTGGGTATCTTTCAGTCGCGAGTGAATAGGTTTCTTCTAAGAAAGCGTGTACTATCGTAGATTGCATCATCGCTTACCATCAGGCGAGATCGTGGTCAAACGCAAGCCTATAATATATATAATAAAAATATACATTTTTTTTGTAAATACATACTTATAATATATAGAGAAACAACCAGCCCTGGAACAAATATATGTCATTCATGCAAACATTTGTTCCGCGGCGGGGATCGAACCCGCTACGTCCTTCCGGCGTCTCAGCCGGCTATTCACCCATTGCACCACGGAGGTTGTCAGGTACCTACTTACATGACGATTTGTTTACGGATTTTATACAGGCAATTTTTCATTTTGTTAGAAAATTTCAAATTTTCTTCGGTAATTAATTAGAAAAAAAGCTATTTTGCAACAATTAGGTATTGTTGCAAAATAGTCATAAGCCCTACCCGTGTTTTCATATAATGTCGTACCTATAGAACAAAACACGTAGTATATTTCACTGTATAAAACAGCCTAAACAGTTCATTTATATTCAAGTGTAAACCAACCAAGCTACTAAATCAATAGAGCATTTGATAGCGCCGTTTATGTACACTGAGGGATAGAATAATACAAACTCGACTTTGGAAGTGTTACGTAGTAACGCTAGGATAGTTATACTATTGCTACTAATCTATTTACATTGAAAATACATGTAGATTAATTACAGATTATTCTATATAGAGGATGGGTTCTACCGCCAGCCTGGAGTCCATGTCTTCATTATGCAAGTGACAGAAGAGTGAGTGAACCTGGTAGAGACATAGTGTTGTGTGTTTGCCTGTACCAAGGACTACCGAAGAGAGCAGCAGTGATGATAATGATGATGATACTGCCGGTAAACACACTGTACCTTCGTTGACCCCATCCCCACCACCCCCGTCCACTCGCGCGCAGAGGGCAGCGGCGTGCAGTGCGAGGCGAGACGTTATTCGGAGCGGATCGCACTCACCCTGATGAAGGTTCACGAATTGAACCGAAACATTGTCGGTCGGAACACCGATAAGACGGTAGGTGATAAATCCCGTATTTATAATAATGACAGATTATTCTGTCGACTTCCGTAGCGCTGTGGGCGAATAGCCGATTAAGACGCAAGATAATTCTTCGGTCTGGGTATTTCTCTTTCTTTCTAATATAGGGTGTCCCGGAATAAGTATTTTAAGCCTGAAGAGGATAATTCCGACCATGAAAATTAGCGAAGTTTCATAGAAATAATATAAAGCGGTCAAGTGCGAGTCGGACTAACGCACTAAGGGTTCCGTACCATCTAATCCAGTCAAAAAACGGAAAAAAATCACGTTGTATGGGAGCTCTCCTTAAATATTAATTTTATTTCAATTAAATTATTTATTTTTAATACTAATAATATAACTCAATATTCTGTTATTATTTCAAGTGTCTACCTGTTGCCGTTTTCAATCGAACAAAAACGAGCAAAAAAATCACGTTTGTTGTATGGGAGCCCCTCCTTAAATATTTATTTTATTCTTTTTTTACTATTTGTTGTTATAGCGGCCACAGAAATACATTATCTGTGAAAATTTCAACTTTCTAACTATTTAATGAGATACAACCTGGTGACAGACGGACAGACAGACAAACAGCGGAGCCTTAGTAATAGGGTGCCGTTTTACCATTTGGGTATGCAACCCTAAAAGAGAGGAGAGAGACCCTTTACGAGATATTTATATTTAAAGGTGTCGGTGACGGTAACAGTGTCGCGAGTTCAATGGTTTTTCCCATCTGTAAAAATGCCCAACGCGCCTAAACAAGTTTTCACTTCAAAAATCCGGAAGTCGTCAATTTGTATCGTAAAATCAGATATAAAGATTTTCTTTTTTTGAAGACGGTTGTATTTCTACAAGATTTTTATTATCTTGCAATGTATGTTCGTCCGGGTGGAATCTTGCAACTTAATTTTAAATCCGCTCCCCTCAACCTATTGAGCTGAAATTTGGAATATATCTAACTTCGGTGATAATGCAATAATATGGTACCATGGAGGTGGTCTCATGATGGAGACAGATGCTAGATAACGGATCTTCTGAATGGATTATAGGCTACTAGTGTTTTTAGTTTACGCAGTTTAGGGCTCATTTGAATCTGCGTGCGGTTCCGATTATGAATTATATAAATGCTTGTTTTGAAAAGGTAAGTATTCAACAAAAAATTTATTCTATAAAAGTTACTTCTTATGTAATATATTTTCTTACAACTAATCTAACAACCTCCTTGGCTCAGTGGGCGAATAGCCGGCTGAGACGCAGAAGGTAGCGGGTTCGATTCCCATCGCGGAACAAATGTTTGCATGTTCTACAGATATTTGTTCCGGGTCTGGTTGTTTCTCTATGTATTATAAGTATGTATTTACAAAAAAAAGTATATAAGTATTCTAACAGTTATCTAGATACCATTGTACAAGCTCTGCTTAGTTTGGGGCTAGATAACGCTGTTTGAAATGTACAGCAATATTTTTTTTTATCTAAGCTTTGATTATTAGAAACCAGGGGTATCTTAGAGCTCATCAAGTTTCCTCACGGCTCATTAGAGTCTTCGAAAGTTGTTCAAACTTCTGCAAATACCTTTTCTGATTTAACGAGGGCAGCTTCTTGCTTTGGATTTATGAGACAGGTAAAACCACGGTTTTGCAAAGAACGGTCACCGGTTTATGACGGCTGTTGCATTTACAACTCCTTAGTGCAATAACTAGTACATAATGTTATTTAGCATTTTCTTCAAGCTAATCTTTGATAATGATACTGTTTTTTTTATCTTTTTACATTTACATGTACTTAGATACGTTATAACAGTAATATAATAATATAGAGTCACAAGGAATAAACGCACAAGGATCACTTTGAAACGTCAATTTTAAAACAATTTGGAGTATGCCACCCTAAGTGCCTATTTTACCACATCTAAGTTACACTATCCAACGGATAAAATTTTTTTTTTTTTATTTTCACATGAAAACAGATGTTTTGATTCAGATGATTATTTTTATTCAACTATTTAATTTACCTTGGTATTATAATTGTATTGTTGAATAAGAACTTAAACCTGAGTAAACCTTTGAGCAAGAAGGTGAGATGGCTGGTTAAAACCTCCGTAGTGCAGTGGGCGAATACCCGGCTGAGACGCAGGAGGTAGCGGGTTCCATTCCCGCCGCGGAAACAAGTTTTGCATGATCTACAGGTATATGTTCTGGGTCTGGTTGATTCTTATATTTTAAGTATGTATTTACTACTATATATTATATACATATTATTATATTATATTATGTTATATACAACTATATATTTAAGTATGTATACCTAGGACAAACAGTCCAATTAGGTAGGTCCAACTTCGAGAAAGAGGTCAATCGTCGAATCCAACTCGGATGGGCAGCGTTTGCGCAAACTTCGCAACGTCTTTTCGTCCAACATACCTCAGTGCCCTAAGACGAAAGTCTTCAATCAGTGTGTGTTACCAGTGATGACATATGGAACCGAGACGTGTTCCTTCACTATTGGCCTTATGAATAAGCTCAGAGTCGCTCAACGAGCTATGGAGAGGGCTATGCTCGGGGTTTCTCTACGGGATCGAATCAGAAATGAGAAGATACGTAAGAGAACTCAAGTCACCGACATAGTCCGACGGATTAGCACGTTGAAGTGGCAATGGGCAGGCCATATAGCGCGCAGAACAGATGGCCGTTGGGGCCGGAAGGTTCTCGAGTGGAGGCCACGGACCGGCAAGCGCAGCGTAGGACGTCCACCTACAAGATGGGCAGACGAGTTGGTAAGAACCACAGCTCGGCGTTGGATGCAGGCTTCTTCCAACCGCAGTTCCTGGAGATCAATGAGGGAGGCCTTTGTCCAGCAGTGGACGTCCTACGGCTGATATGATGATGATGATGATTTACAAGAAGAAATGTATTTAAGTATTCTATCGGTTATCTGCTTCCCATTGTACAAGCTCTGCTTAGTTCCCGCCGCGGAACAAATGTTTGCATGATCTACAGGTATTTGTTCCGGGTCTGGTTGATTCTTATATTTTAAGTATGTATTTAAAACAAGAAATGTATTTAAGTATTCTATCGGTTATCTCCTTCCTATAGTACAAGCTCTGCTTAGTTCCTGCCGCGGAACAAATGTTTGCATGATCTACAGGTATTTGTTCCGGGTCGGGTTGATTCTTATATTTTAAGTATGAATTTAAAACAAGAAATGTATTTAAGTATTCTATCGGTTATCTGCTTCCTATAGTACAAGCTCTGCTTAGTTCCTGCCGCGGAACAAATGTTTGCATGATCTACAGGTATTTGTTCCGGGTCTGGTTGATTCTTATATTTTAAGTATGTATTTACAACAAGAAATGTATTTTAGTATTCTATCGGTTATCTGCTTCCCATGGTACAAGCTCTGCTTAGTTTGGGTCTAGATAGGGCTGTGTGAAATATCCAGCAATATTTATTATTATTAAAAGTACTAGTAATAATTCAAGCGATTAATGATCCAAAATAATTTGCCATCTTTAATGTACCATCTGTTATCTTTACATAGTATAAAATGAAGTCACTTCCGCTGTCTGTTACCTTAGATCTTTTAAACTTCTCAACGGTTTAATTCAGTTTTCAGCAATAGATTGTTATTCAAGAGAAAAGTTAATATATAACTAGCTTCCGCCAGCGGCTTCGCACTCGTTGTTTGTCAACAAAAAGTAGCCTATGTGTTAATCCAGGTTATAATTTACATACCGATTTGAAAGTAACGCTGTCTCTCTGTATGTTTGTTACCTTTTCACCACTTAACGGCTCGATCGATTTCGATGGATTTTAGTACCTTTATACCTAGGTATAAGCGCGCAGAACAGATGGCCGATGGGGCCGGAAGGTTCTCGAGTGGAGGCCACGGACCGGTAAGCGCAGCGTAGGACGTCCACCTACAAGATGAGCAGAAGACTTGGTAAGAACCGCAGGTCGGCGTTGGATGCAGGCCGCTTCCAACCGCAGTTCCTGGAGATCAATGAGGGAGGCCTTTGTCCAGCAGTGGACGTCCTACGGCTGATATGATGATGATGATACCTAGGTAGGTTATGAATGGACTTGAGACATAGGATACACTTTACGCGACGGCACAGAAAGAGGGCAATGTTTTATTGACAAACCAGGCGTACGAAGCCGCGGGCGGGTCAGCTAGTTACTTATATAAGCAGTGTTAAAAAGAATAACCAGCCGCGTTTCTTGCTTTTCTTGGTCGCGGAAGAAAAGGCAGAGATTGATTTAAAATAAATTACCGAATGCTTGGAAGAGATCGCTTTTAGCGAATACATAATTTTAGAAATCCCAGCTTTACTGAGCTTTAGCTATATACATATATCTGCCCGAAGATCCTTTGAATTAGGCGAAAATACCCATTACAAACGAAGTAATTAAATATTCTGACTACCTCCGTGGTGCAGTGGGGGAATAACCAGCTGAGACAAAGGAGGTAGCGGGTTCGATTCCCGCCGCGGAACAAATATTTACATGATATACATATGATAAGTATGTATTTGCAAAAAAAAAATGTATTTAAGTATTCTATCAGTTATCTGGTTCCCATAGTACAAGCTCTGCTTAGTTTGGGGCTAGATAGCGCTGTGTCAAATGTCCATCAATATTTATTTATATTTATTCTTAGTTTTATGTAATGATTATGTAAAACTAGCTTCCACCAGCGGCTTTGGACGTTTGTTTTGTCAATATTACGTCTCTTATGTTTTACTCCAGGTTGTAGTCTATCTGTATACCAAATTTCATCGAAATCGGTTAAGCCATTACGAACGAACATAAAGTAAGTATAGTAAAAGTATGTAAAGTAATATTTATTTGGATAAAGTAAGTTTACAAACTTAAAATCTAGACTTAAACTATATACATATTTACAATCATGTTACCTAGTGTAACTTAAGTTTGTATTACTCGTGCGCGATAACTTGGGACCTGCTAGGAATGCGACTCCCCGACCGCTTCCCCTGCACTTCCCCGATGGCGCCCGTATTGTACCGTTCGCATCACTATTTTTTACTAGGGGTTTTAGTCTCGTACTGGCCTACGTCACGTAACGACGCGCTCTGGAATTCTTTTAGTTTTCGTTTGCGTTATTGTTTTGTTGTTGTAGTTTTTGTTGTTATAGTTTGTGTCATTGTTTTGTTGTTGTAGTTTTTTGTTGTTATAGTTCTTGTTAAGTGTTTTTGTTATTATTATGAAGGGTAAACCTTTGCATAGCGGAGAAAGAAACCTCGTGCTAAAAGTGTTAGAGTTTTTTCAGACAGTTTTTTAAGACAGGCTTCGACAAAAGTATTGGGACGATGACCTCTTACAAGAGACGAATGAATCGCAATTAATTGCAAATTTATCGGATACCTCCGTGACGCAGTGGGCGAATAGCCAGCTGAGACGCAGGAGGTAGCGGGTTCGATTCCCGCTGCGGAACAAATGTTTGCATGATCTACAGATATTTGTTCCGGGTCTGGTTGTTTCTCTATGTATTATAAGTATGTATTTACAAAAAAAAAAGTATATAAGTATTCTATCAGTTATCTCGTTCCCATAGTACAAGCTATGCTTAGTTTGGGGCTAGATAGCGCTGTGTGAAATGTCCAGCAATATTTATTTTATTTATTTATTTACGTCTTCGTCAAGTGATTATAGTGAGACTGAGGACGAAGAACAACCTCTAGAAGGCATAAATCCACTAAGTAGTGACGAAGATGAGATAATGTAAATAATAGATAAAATAAATGTATAAACTTAAACATTGTATTTTTATTTTATTCAAATAGTGTAAAAAAGATTAGATAAAAAGCAGCGTCCTCCCTGAGTAACTTAATAAATTAGGTTAAAAAAAAACAAAGACGAAGCCGCGGGCGGCTGCTTGTTATGTTCGCTTTTTTGCGGGCGGTACAAACACGCCAATATGACGTCACCGCGCTCAGGTGCCAACTTATCGCGCACGGGTAATAGTTATGATGAATATATGAAAGTCAAGTGACTACCCTCCGTACTAGATTTCACTGTATGGCGGCAGGGCGTCGTGGCTCTTCTACCTATATAATGCTAACGACTTAAGAATTTAAACTTTTTAGTTATGTTAATTATGTATATTATACTTAACAAACTCGAGCGTTTACAAAATTTTTGTATTAGATTTATAATTGACCTCCGTAAATATGATCATGTGTCTCCCTTCCGTTCAAAGCTTAAATGGCTTCCGATTCGTCTTCGTCGGAATACGCATATCCTTTCTCTTTTCTATTCTATTCTTTTCAATCTCTTCTCTCCTCACTATCTGAAAGATAGATTTGAATCTCCATTCTTCAAATAACTATACTCATAGGTCATCAGAAAACTTGATACTCAGAACTCCTTCGCACAGCACTTCCTTTTACAGCGCTTCTTTTACTGTCCAGGCTGTTCAGCTGTGGAATGCTCTGCCCGAAGAAGTAAGACGGTCATCGTCCTTACACACCTTCAAATTGAAGGTGAAACATCATTACCTGACGATGTCATCTTCCTAGCGTTATTTATTTACTATTTATGTACTTATGTTATCAGTTAGTATAGTTTGCTATATGTATATACCTATATGTTAGTCTATTTTATAAGTATACTAAGTATTAGGATTAAAACTTCATATTATTATTATATCTTAGAATATATTATGTGTAAATGTAATGTATCCTCTAAAGTACACCGCACTCCGTATTTTTTATAAATTAATTTCGCTCCATCCAAAGGTTGCCTGGAAGAGATCGCTTTTAGCGATAAGGTCGCCCATTGTATTGCCTTATTTATTTTAACCTAGTACTTATTTTTGTATTATTTCTGTTTGTGTGGTAATTCAATAAAGAGTTATCTATCTATCTATCTATGTTAAATTCTTATAAATCTACTAATCATTATTTATATATACAGTGTAAACTCTATATAACGACACTCAAGGGACTGAGCATATTTTGACGTTATAGAGAGTTGTCGTTAAATGGAGAGAAGTAAAATCTGTATTAGAAACAGAAAACGTTTATTTCTGATGTGTCTTGTTAAATAGTACCTACAATAAAAATCTGTTTTAATTTGAACGCTATTGCGTTTTACAGTTTATGTATACAATTTGAAAGTTTGTGAGCTACTAAGAATATGACAACGTATAGATAAAATCCATCACTTCTACTAACAACAGTCTGCAGCTACACGTGCAAGCAATCCCATTTTGTAAACAATAGATCGGATTTCTTAGAAAGTTTGGTGTGTATGATGCCAACAGTCGAGTTTATTATGGTCTAGGATAATAAAACGACAAAAGGATATACACAGCTCCGCAGTTTTTACTAATTTGGCAACTTAAAAAGAACTTTTTATTACAAATTGTTGTCGTTATTAAGAGTGGGTGTAATGCTATACAGAGTGTACCATTGTATGCAAGACAAGCTAAACCAACCAAAGCCTAGTGATTTCAACGCTTTAGAGAGTTTGTCGTTAAAACGAGTGACGTTATATGGAGTTTACACTGTACTATATTAACTATGATATCTGTTATATGAATATCTGTTATCTGTTATACATACAAACTTTCGCATTTATAATATTAATGTGATAATCTTTTAAGGGTTTTGGGACAATCAATTATAGAGAAAATTAGGGGCTTCAGTCGCAGACTGGCCTACTTAAAGATAAAGCGTTTAATTACTGAAGCTGAGATACTCGAACACTACTTGAGTAAGTTGAGTAACAAACTCGAGTGTCATTGTTTGGAGTCGAGCTTAAAGTAACTTAATTTGGTGAATCTTTAGTGCCTTTTGTAGAATCTTGAGCACTATCGTTGCTTTTGATTCAATTTAACATAAATTTCTTCTTCAAAATAGATAAGTATTTGAATTGTCCTCTGGAAGGAGATGAGTCATTCCAGTACTAGTGGTTCGCCCCGAACTGAGATCTCGCGAGTCTCCCAAAACACAAAAAAAAATATTCTTAGGGCGCCTCGCGCAACGATGCCTAAACGTATTTAGGGACTAACTATGATTGAAGGAGTTGTCAAATCATTCAAATACGTAAAATTTAAACATATTTAGTCGCTAAATACGTTTAGTTATCGTTGTGCAAGCCGTTTAGGGATCTTTGACCAATAAAATAGTGCCTCGAAATACATAACCAAATTACTTGACCTACATTTTTATTCAAATTACAGGTAACGGGAGTTCATGCTTTTGGTTATTTTTTTTGTTACAATTTGCAGTTATTTTAGATTTCAGACTTTTGCTTATATTTGTGTTACTTAAGCTACACGCATACCAAATTACAGCACTGCGGGGTCACTGGTGTACCCTCTGAATTTTGTCAAAGTTCTGTTTTTAGTTCCGACCAAAATCACTACAAAATTAATGTTGTATACTGCTATACTAGCTGTTGCCCGCGACTTCGTACGCGTTACACTACTAAATGTGAACTCAGAAATAAAGCTAAACTCGCTGTTTTTAACTTGACTTGACACCCCATTTTAATCCTATAAAGTCTGATTTATGAGATTACAAGTAACCTATGTGTTAATCCAGACTATAATCTACGTACATACTAAATTTCATCGAAATCGGTTTAGCCGTTACGACATGATTGAGTAACAAACAAACATCTAAACTTTCGCATTTAAAATATTATTGTGAGGTGAAGTGTGATGACCAAAATACAGCCGGTACTGACTACAGAATCCTTCACTGTGCATGGTTCGACACGCACTTGACCAATTTATTTTTTATTGATCAAACAACGTGCGAAGCCGCAGGCGGAAGCTGGTATTTCAATAAATCGACAAATCCCGGTCTACAGCGGTACCGATAAAAGCTATTCCACTCAATGCTTTATAGTGTACTGGTGAGGAGAAAAGTATGAAAAATTGGGTGTAAGATCATTCTTAGTATTTGAAATTGTTAGGGCAAAGCATAAATTATGATTAACGAGTGTCTGTGAATCATAAGTTTTCCCGTAAGTGTCTAATAACACTTAAAAATACAAGTACTGTTTGATCGAGCGAAGTGAGATCTCAAAATCAACTGGGACGAATCGGTGTTGTATGTATGTTTGTTTGTCCGAGGATAACTTTCGAAGTGGTAGAAGTAAAAAAAGTAGGGGTAAAAAATGAGATTATTAGGTCAAGTTGGACGTCTAATAAAGGTCTTTGTCAATCAATTTCTATCCCGTTGTTATTTTTTATATATATAAGCTTTGTTATTATCTATGGATAATCATAAAAACTGAACTTTGACGAAATTCACTTGGTACCAGGGACCGCACAGTGCTGAAATTTGGTATGCGTGTGGCTTTAGTGACAAAAATATAGAGAAAAGTCTGAAAACCAGAATAACTGCAATTTTTACCTCAACAGTACAATAAAAAATAAGTATGTTTATATTAATGGTGGCAGTCGCCTATGTGATAAATAGCGGGGAAAATAACAAAATCCATTTTCTAATGATTCAATGTAAAAAATGTTTCACTACAATCTACCAGTTTATTAGGTTATTGCCGTGTTATGCCGTGTGGTCCCGGCGATGCCGTGTGGTCCCGGCGTAATAATAGGGCCCTTCTTATCCCGCGGGAGCCGTGTGAGCCGGCAAAGGGAGTTGTTCCAGGGAATGGGCAGCAGCATTCTTCTGTGTACTAAACACCAACCACTGCGATCACCAAGCTGCCTGCCAAGCGTGGTGATTATGGCAAAACCCCCCCTATGACAGACACAACACACAAACGACCCTCAGTCCCCGGCGGCTCCGTCATCCCTGGAAGTGGTAGCAACCAGGGCAGTGGCGGAGCAGGGGGTGCTAAGAATCCCCGGCAGCGATCCAGCTACCACCACCGACGACTGGACCTGGCAACGTACAACACACGAACGCTCAGGGCTGACGAGAAGATTGTCGAGCTGGAAGAAGAACTGAGCAAGCTACGTTGGGACATCCTAGGATTGTCGGAAGTCCGAAGACAGGGTCAGGACACGATGATCCTTAACTCCGGTAACTTGGTCTTCTACCGGGAGGGAGATCAACTATCCCAGGGTGGTGTCGGGTTTCTCGTCCGCAAGTCCCTCGTTAACAACGTGAGAAAAGTCGACAGTGTGTCGAACAGGGTAACATACCTTATACTCAGAATTACCGAAAGGTATTCGTTGAAGGTCATACAGGTATATGCGCCGACCTCGACACACCCAGACGATGAAGTGGAAGCCATGTATGAGGAGATCTCCGAGGCCATACATACTTCCAAGACTCATTTCACGGTTGTAATGGGGGACTTCAACGCAAAGCTAGGCACAAGGAAAGACGATGAGCTGAGAGTGGGGCCATTAAAGCCCCGACGGTTTCACTAGAAATGAGATAGACTTCATTATGACGACCAAGAAGCAAATATTTAATGATGTCTCTGTGATCAGCAGGGTGAAAACCGGGAGCGATCACCGCATTGTTAGAGGCACATTGAATATCGATGTTAAGCTTGAAAGGGCACGTCTGATGAAGTCTGCGCTCCGTCCAAATCCTGCCCAAATCCAAAACCCCCAGAGCTTTCAGCTAGAACTGCACAATCGCTTCCAGTGCCTAGCTGCAAGCAAGCAAGCGTCAATAGCATTGCAGCTGCAATGCTATTGACGAGATAAACAACGGGTTGGTGGAAACTGTCCAAGCGGTGGGATCTAAGTTCTTTAAGGCCCCCCGCCGAACTAAGCACCAGAAACTCTCAGATGAAACCATTAAGCTAATGGAGGACCGGAATGAAATGAGATTGCAGTCTTCAGTTGACATGTCGGCATACGGCGTGCTTAATAGACGAATCTCGAAATCTATGCGACACGATCTGCGTACCTTTAATTCATCTCGTATTAAGGTCGCAATAGAAAGGAACAAAGGTTCAAAAGTGTTTGCAAAGCATTCGTCTATAGGGCAAAGCCAAATGACTAAGCTGAAGACCGACAGCGGCACTATCATTTCGTCGAAACCGGAGATTCTGAGAGAAGTCGAAAAGTTCTATGGACAGATGTACACCTCAACACAAAACCCCGTTGGTCAGTTGGCTCAGGACACCAGAGCCAAACTAACCCGACACTATACTGAAGACATCCCGGACATCAGCCTGTACGAGATTAGGATCGCTCTGAAACAGCTTAAAAACAACAAGGCACCAGGTGAGGATGGAGTTACGACAGAACTTCTGAGAGCGGGTGGAAAACCGGTACTTCAAGTCCTCCAGAAGTTATTTAACTCCGTCGTCCTCGAAGGAACCACGCCAAAAGCGTGGGATAAGAGCGTGGTGGTGCTTTTCTTTAAAAAAGGTGATAAAACCTTATTAAAGAACTACAGGCCCATCTCGCTCTTGAGCCACGTTTACAAGCTGTTTTCGAGAGTGATTACGAACCGTCTCGCACGCAGGTTCGATGACTTCCAGCCTCCCGAACAAGCCGGTTTCCGAAAAGGCTTTAGTACCATAGACCACATCCACACGCTACGCCAGATTATACAGAAGACCGAGGAGTATAATCGGCCGTTATGTCTAGTGTTTGTGGACTATGAAAAAGCCTTCGATTCATTCGAGACCTGGGCGGTACTGCAGTCTCTTCAGCGATGCCAAATCGACTATAGGTATATCGAAGTGTTGAAGTGTTTGTATAGTAACGCCACTATGTCAGTCCGTCTACAGGACCAGAGTACGGAACCAATCCAATTGCAGAGAGGCGTGAGACAGGGAGACGTAATTTCTCCGAAACTGTTCACGAACGCATTGGAGGACGTTTTCAAACTCTTGGTCTGGGACAGACTTGGCATCAATATCAATGGCGAATACATCACTCACCTTCGTTTTGCCGATGATATAGTCATTATGGCCGAATCGCTCGAGGAACTCGGTACCATGCTCAACGACCTCAGTAGGGTCTCCCAACAGGTGGGTCTTAAAATGAACATGGATAAGACGAAAATCATGTCAAATATCCATGTTGCGCCCGTACCGGTAGTTGTTGGGGGCGATACTCTCGAAGTTGTCGACTAATATGTATACCTAGGACAAACTGTCCAATTAGGTAAGTCCAACTTCGACAAAGAGGTCGCACGAAGAATCCAACTCGGCTGGGCAGCGTTCGGAAAACTTCGCGATATCTTCTCGTCCAAAATTCCCCAGAGCCTGAAGACTAAAGTCTTCAACCAGTGTGTGTTGCCAGTGATGACCTATGGCACTGAAACGTGGTCCTTTACTCATGGCCTCATGACCAAGCTCAAGGTCGCTCAACGAGCTATGGAGAGGGCTATGCTCGGGGTTTCTTTGCGTGACAAAATCCGCAATGAGGAAATCCGCAGAAGAACTAAAGTTGCCGACATAGCTCTCAAAATTAGCAAGTTGAAGTGGCAATGGGCAGGCCACATCGCTCGTAGAACCGATAACCGTTGGGGAAGAAAGGTTATCGAGTGGAGACCACGGACTGGAAGACGCAGCGTAGGCCAGCCCCCCACAAGGTGGACCGACGATCTAGTAAGAATCGCGGGGAGCCGTTGGGCGCAAACGGCTACCAACCGCTCGTGATCTAAGGGGGAGGCCTATGTTCAGCAGTGGACGTCTTCCGGCTGGTGATGATGATGATGATTAGGTAAAATAACCTAATCATCATCATCATCACTATATCATATCATCACAATAATTATTATTACACTAGTTTCTGCCAGCGACTTTGCACGCACTATTTGCCAATAATAATTAGCCTATCTTTCACATCGTTTTTGCGTATTTATGTGATGACAAAACACCAGTCTGTGTGTTTTTTCGTGGCATCCATAGGGATGGATGTATTCAAAATATCTCATTAAAGATTGGTAACCTTATAATAAAAAATAGTTTACGTAATATGGATAAGGGAGTTCTTAAATATTGTAAATTTTTGAAGTAAAACTTCTTGACGCACGCTTGACTTGGGTAGTAAGCTAGATGTCTAATAACTCAGAAACTATAAAGAATTTACTAAAAACAAAAACGAATTCTAAATGTACTAATTAAGACTTTTCATTTAACGTCCTATTTCTCTTAATAGTCTCATTTTCATTTTTTTTTACCTTTCTTGAACCTCAATATCATAACAACGCCCTTACATTTTTAGCTCATTTAGTCACACCAAAATTGTGCCATTACTACCTATCTATGTATCAAATTTCACGATGATCGGATCAACGCTTCGAAACTTATCCTTGGACAAACAAACATACATACGTACAATGCCGATTTGCCAAAGTTTATTTAGAGATAGAGAAGACTCGTTTCGCTCGAGCAATAAATAACCTTCAAGCGGAAGTTAGAGGATTATTGGCCAAAGAAAAGAAAGTAAAAATATAAAAATGTGAGTGGAAAGCGTCTGGTCTTCACTCAAGAACCGTTTTGTCTCAACAGCCTTCCGTTATTTAAGCTACAAGCAAAATAACTTGTTAAATCAATCAGAACCATCGCTCGCTCTTATGTTAAAATCACATGAGCAAACTACGATAAACAAGGCGACCTCTCGAGTCGTTACATCTTTAATATCGAGGCAATGATGCGTTAACGAGCTAATCCATTTAACGTTATGCTGTATCAATAGTGCCATGAGCATAACATTATCGATTATGGGCGTTATCGATGTTTGAGTTAATCCTCTTTAGCAGCTGTTGGTAATAAGGTCAAAGAATTGGCATGGCTTACCAATGAGCTAATCAATGTTGGGATTCATGACGACCTCAGTTGCGTAGTGGCCGAATAGCCGGCTGAGACGCACGACGTTCTACAGATATTTGTACTGGGTCTGGGTGTTTTTGTATATGCTACGAGTATAGTACATCACAAGTCTTTTTTTTATTGATGATAGCCAAGCGCTTGACCACTATCTCACTTGATGGTAAGTGAAGGTGTGATCGAAGAGCACGCTTGCCTAGAAAGAACCTATTCCCTCTGGACTTGAAGACTCCAAGATTATACTGGTTTGGAAAAACATACGCCGGAATTGAGTTCCACTCCTCTTTTCGACTTAGTGTACTCGACTTAGTGTAGCTCCAGTTTAAAATCATGATATTTTTACAAGCCATTATTTAAAAAATTATAAGTTTTTGTAAATAATATTGTTTAAAATTGTTATTATGTGCTTGAAATGAATAAATTAAATTATGAAGATTAAAACATCTATTTATCGCGTATGTACCTGTTTTATTTGTTATCCCGACGTTTCGGCTGTGTTGCAACAGTCGTGGTCTCCGTAGTGGAGTGTAGGTTGAGTGGTTGAAGTGACACTCAGGGGCAGCAACGCGAGAGTTCTGGCGAGATCCCATTTCAGAAAACTATAGAGACAGAATGGAAACGGGACACCCTGACTTGAATAGGTTATTCGATAAACAAACTGACACGTCTGCGTGGTCAAACCCCGATTTCATCAAACTGCAGTAATTGGGTTTAGTAGTCAATACGGGTGGATTCCTATATCAATACAAAGGTAATTATGCAAACTTTGTTGTTCATTTTGGTAGTTTTGTATGAACACTATATGAACTGTTTAAGAATCTAAAACATAAATAAGTTGTTCGGAATAGTTAACCCCCCTCACCTCTCAGGTCACAAACCTCAGAAACATGCCTTCAGATGAACTGCTCTGCATCCATCAACTTGCCTGGCCTGTAATTTCACCGGCAACCATACCCTTAAAACCGAAACACAGCAATGCTGTTTGGCGGCAGAAATAGGTATGGTGGTAGTACTTCCCCGGACGAGCCCTTTCACAAGAAACTCTACTCTTAAACATCTATATAATCTAATCTATGTATTTGTAAAAATTATGCTGTGTATTTTATTTTGGTGTTTAATAAACAGTTATCTTATCTTATCTTAGATCTAAGCTTACATGCACTACAACAGCTTCTTCATAAAGCCGATGGAAACATCATATTCTCATCGTGAATATGTAGGTACGTTTTACGCAAAATAAAGAACGAACTCGGCAACGTGTTAAATTGCACTAGGGATGTGCTTTCTCTCCGTATTTAAAATAATATATTTTGTCATTTAAATAAATACATCTATTAACCGAAAGATATTACAGTTATTTACAAGACTACAAATACCGAAAAAACAGTTGAATCATCTAAATACCGTTGCATACGGTCTATAGATAGCTCAACCTCTCCAGATCCACCAAACTCCACTGATTTGAAATGCTTATGCGTTGACCCAGATAAGCGCCAGCTCTCGAATCATACGTCACTTCGACCACGCCCAGATATAATTTTGTAAACGCGTTGGGCCCCGGTATTTCATGGACACAGGGTCTCGACCCTAATGTGCTACAGGCACCAGATAACTTAAATACTTTTTTATTTGTAAATCATACTTATATAATAGGTATAGAAAAATACCCAAACCCGGAACAAATATCTGTAGATCATGCAAGCATTTATCCCGCAGCGGGAATTCATCAAACTCGCTACGTACGTCTCAGTCGGCTATTCGCCCTGCGTCGCAGAGGTCGTCAATGAGATTGATAATACCTATAAATACCTCTATAAAATATACTAAACAAAAAAAATGCAGGCGTAAATGATAATACATGGATATGATGATGACGATGATGTTCCATTAAAAGAAAAACACAGCTTGGCTATTGTATATGCTTCGTTTTACCCATACTGTGAGTGTATGAAAATAAAGTACATATGTACTAGTATTTATAAAAAAATAAACCTTAAATTAATATTTCTTGGTTTTAATGAGCCTAAGGATTGTGATTATAAATATCTATTTTTTTTATCTAACCTATGCTGTCCCACTGCTAGGCAAAGGCCTCCCACTCATTCTTTCCACTTTTCTCGATCCTGTACCAAATCCCGCCAGTCCCTATAAAAAGCGTCCAACTCATCGCGCCACCGCTTCTTAGGCCTTCCACGGTGTCGCTTCCACAGGGATCCATCCAGTTACGACCTTAGCCCATCTACATATTTGGTTGCATGCAGGAGACATGACCCACCCAATCCCACTTCAACTTGGCAGCCTTGATACCGACGTCAGCGATGGCGGTCCTTGAGCGCAGCAAGGTGTAACGAATCCTGTCTATTCTCTTGACACCCAAAATGCTGCGCTCCATCGCTCTTTGGCAAACCCCGAGCCTGGGCTTAAGAGATTCAGCCAATGACCAAGACTGGGCACCGTAGGTTAGGATAGGCAGAATACACAATACATGATCTATGGATATATCACTGGAGATTTTTTTTAATACAACTTGGAGAAGTAACAAGCAAATAACTCATCTGATGTTATATGATAACCATTACCCTAACAAAGCATTGCCTCGTAGATCACGCACCTTAGAAACGTGCCTTGCGTACGATGCACTGCCCTGCGTCCATCAACTTTAGCGACCTCTAGTTATATTAACGATTGTTATAGAATCCATACTAATATTATAAACTCTGTCTCCCTGTCTGTTTGTTACGCTTTAACGACCAAACGGCTAAACCAATATCTATGAAATTTAGTATACAGATAGATTATGACCAGGATTGGGACATAGGCTACTTTTTACTCGACTGCTCAGAAGGAGGGTAATGTTTTTATTGACAAACCACGCGTGCGATGCCGCTGGCGGGTGAGCTAGTAATAAATAAAAAGGTTTAAAGAACTACCGGCATCGCAGATGTTGGTGACAAGACTGCCAGGTTGAAGTGGGACTGGGCGGGTCACGTCAGTTGTATTGTCACAGACAAATGGGCAACAGTCGTCACTACTGATCGGCATAGGTAATGCTATTCACGGGAATTAGTAAACGTTAACACAACATGGATATGCCTTCTAAATCCCGGGAAACATATTTTTATTTTATTTAACAAAGTAAATAACCTGTTAAATAATCTATTCAGCTTTATTCAAATACATGTTGTATTGGTCACTCTAGTCATCCCTTTCCCTCACGCTTTTGTAGCTTATCGCGGGTGAGGTGAGGGCTCGGTTTCACTATACGCACACATTTACATCGACATTAACATTTTATCGACATTTTAACTTCATTTACATCGACATTTAGAAAAATATTATCGGGAATCGGGGAATAAATCCCGGGCATATCCATATTAACTTATCATTCAGGTTCATTGACCCAAAATAGCACTACCTACGCCGACCCCTAGTCGTCACACAATGGGTGCCTGCAGATGGGCGTCGAAGCCGGGGCAGGCCGAGGAAGCGTTGGCGTGACGACCTCGATGCATTCCAAGATGGCTGGTGGGACGTGGCGAGTGATCGTGAGATGTGGAGGAATAGGGGTGAGATTTTTGCCCAGCGGTGGGAAAATATAGGTTAAATAAATAAAAAATAACTATGTTTATCAATATGAAGTCTTTTGGCTGATTCAATGAAGATGTTTGTGAATAACTGCTATTCCGAATATATAATCAGTCTATAATGAAAATGTCAATCACTATGGCAAAGTTTGCGTTGATATTATGAATACAATAAGCTTGCCATATTGCTAGGTATTGGATCGTAGCTGAATCAATCATGAGAAATAAATTATGCTAAGTACTAGGAATGGAACATTTCACGAGTAGCATATGAAAAATCATATGAACTTAAAAATCATATGTCACACCTGCTATTTTCCTTCACATAACCTGCTAAAAATCATTCAAATGAAATCACCTTCGGTTTTCACCGTAAATTATTCGAGTCTGCTACAAATCACAGTCGTTCACATTTCTTCGGAATTCATCGCGCGTTTACGTTGCCCGTGATTTTTCACATGTGAAATAGCACTAGCAATCATAATCATAATAGAAAGAATAGCAAGTGTGAAATAACGACATCATAATAGTGAAATAGAAAGTGTCACATTACGGCATTATAATGAAAAATCATTATCTGTGATTTTTACATGTGAAATAGCAGTGATAAAAAATAATCATATTATCATATGAAAATGATTTATAAGTAGCAATCATTTCCATGCCTATTAAGTACAAGCTTTGACCCCCGGCTTCGCACGCTTGAATCAAAAGTAGTCTATGTCTATAACAACAACTTATTTAATCGATATATATCAAACATCGTAATCAGTTCAGCCGTTCAGTCATGAAAACGTAACAAACTAGATATACAGTTGCTTTCAAAAATAAACATTAACTAAATATTTCTTAGTCATATAGAGCCTTTGGATTGTGATTAAAATCAATGATACAAGAATGATATGATATAAATTAATGATATCATCCGCCGGGCTTTTTGCAGCATCAAAGTTCCAGCCGTTCTCGAACCAAACGGTCTGATACGTGACGATGGTAAGAGGTCTAACGGTATGACTTTTATACCTTGGGAGAAGGCTAGGCCTTTGGTGTGGGACGCCACGTGCGTCGATACCCTTGCGCCATCTCATCTATCTGGTACAGCAGTTGGGGCCGGTGCGGCGGCAAATTCAGCCGAAGATCTCAAGCACCGCAAATATGGAAGTCTTGACAGAGCTTACGTATTTGAGTCATTTGGGGTCGAAATCCTGGGTCCATGAGGTACCGGGGCCCGTCGCGTTTTCAAAATTCTTTCTGGGCGTCTGGTCGAAGCAACGTGTGATCCGAGAGCTGGCGCTTATCTGAGTCAACGCATAAGCATTGCAATTCAGCGGGGCAATGCAGCCAGTATCTTAGGGACACTTACGCCTGGTAATATTACCAGACGAGCTATATATAGATCGTGTGCAACGGTCTTTTGATGATTTAACTGTTTTTTTCTGTATTTTTATTGTAAATAATTGTATATTCTTTCTGTTATTAAAGATTTATTGGATATTTGTAACTATCAAATCTGTATTATAATTTAGGGGGCAGAGCTATACCCATGTAGTGGGCGAAGTAGAGCTGTAAATGATATATAGTTAAACTAAAATAACTTAGACACAGTGGGCCATTTGCTTATACCATCTCCATGTTGAATAATTTTATTTTTTAATAATACCAAGTTTTTTGATCAAATACTATCAAGTAGACGTAGATAATTGTATTGATCTTTTCTTTATATAAATAGTTTTTACATTCGAAAACAAAAATGTTGGGTTTCATTTCACTCCAAAACATATAATATAAAAATACTCTTTCACTTTCAAGGCCTAAACGATTTATTTTGACATTCCATTTATTTAAATCTCAAATGTTTGGGCGACAAGATACATGACAAACACTTATACTAGATAAAGCGACAGACATCCCTAGAAAACGTGAAATATTGAGATGAAAATTGGCCGGACACATATGTCCTATAGTTGGTTCTGTCGACATTTACAGTGTAGCCCGAAAGATTAATATCCTGTCAATGTGAGAATAAAACTACCATTGGCCAGTTATTTGTGTATTATTGGATTGAAATAAATACAGATTATTGTTAGAGTAGATTACTGTAGTAAATAGAGGTCTTTGTTAGAGAGCTCGCCCGTGAAAGTACTACAATTGTTAGCAACGTCGACCCAAAGCCTTACATTATTAAGTTATAACGAGATATAAGAATATAGAATATTTAAGTACAAATAGGTATGAAATACATAGTTAAGATGGAAGTAAAATTTTGAGTAATAAACGAAAATGGTATTTTTAGCTAGAAATGTTATGAAGACATTGGAAACAAAATTAGGTTGTTTTAATTTCGACCCGCGGCTAATCACAGAGCTTTACAGATAAGACAGAGATGAATAGACACCGACTTCTATGAACTTGTCCGAACGCACAAAGGGCGCCAACGAGCGAACATAGGATGACACCGGCTTCTCGGAACTTGTCCGAGCTCACATCTGGTGCCGACGAGCGAGACAACAATGATAAGTTGAGTTAATAACGCAACAAGATGAAAGATGGGAGGGATACACTGTAATGACAAAACAAACTGATAAACCAAGCTTACTGATCGGCCCGGTACCGTTTGGGATAGCTCTGTCCCTTTCAGAGGATTTTATATAAATATAACACCTCCGCTAATGCAGAAGAGATTTCCGAGTCATTACATTAGACAGAGCAAACACTTCACAGATACACCGACCTCGCCGGCGAGGTCGACGAGTCCCTTCAGTAACCGTCTATACGAGGTATAAGTACTTACTTGGGCGTTTCTCTCCTATCCCCACCCTGGCAATAAGCCCAAGCCGAGGTTCGACCTAAGTGATGCCCTTGTGCTAGTTGCCTCATCAAAACTTACAGGGCTGAGCGCCTTCTGCGCTCGCCAAAAGTTCGGTTAAGCTGCAACTGCCTCAAAGGCCAACAGCGAGATAAGTCCATTCGAAAAAAAAGAGAAATTTGTAGTTAAACGCAAGACCTCAAGTTAAGAATACGGAAATAAAGAACTGTCCAGATCTCAGCCTGCTAGTATTATTTTCAAGCCCGAAGAACACCGTAGGGGCTTCACCACCACCTTCTACCTTGGTGCCATTATTGTAGCCTACTGTTATACCTACCTAGCTTTATTTAGTACTTATTGTACCTACCTTCTTCTGTAAGCATAATAGGTGTGTGTGTAAATAAATGCCTTTTATTATTAATATTATTAAAAAATAGAAAATGACACTTCTTGAGCGAAGTAACGTTAGCAAAGAATTTAATTTAATTTCATATTGAAGAAAAAAGAAACGTATTACGGACAAAGCCGTATGCACCTCAATAGTGGAACGTCTTGTCTGAGCCAGTCTTTCCTGATACCTACAACCTAGGGTCTTTAAGTCGCGAGTGAATAGGTTTCTTCTAGGCAAGCGTGTTCCATCGTTGACTGCATTCTCGCATACCATTAGGCGAGATTGTCTGCAAACGCTAGCCTATATAAAAAAAAACCATAGGACAGCTGCAAAGGCTATTTCCCGAAGGCCAATCCCCAATGTTTTCCTCATCCATTTTCCCCTCTCAATCCGTAACTTATCGCTCTGAAATTCGGCTCGAAATAACGAGAATATAATAAAGTTAGGTACTTCAGTAAATAAGCAACATTCGGAGAAAAATCGCTTAGAAATTGTTTTGGATGAGTTTTTAAGTGTAGTCGTAAAAGTTATGATTATGTTTTGATGTTTCACTTCCTGTTTTATGGCAGTTTCGAACAGATTGGATGTAGGAACGATTTCACTAAGCCGTGGTTACGAGGCACTTTACAGAGTTTTTTTTGTCATACAACTTTTTAACTTGCAAATTTCACTTGACGCTAACATTACCCCAACCCCAGCTATAAGGTCATAGAGTCGCTTAAAGAACCCATGAACTCAATTTTAATGAAAATAAAAGTGTCTTAACAAGATATAATTTAAATTAAAAAAAAATATTGAATATTAAGTGTTGGAAGAGGTTTAGTGTTAGATTAGATTAGAAAATTATTTATGGCACTAATAAAATAATATACACGGTAATTACTATTTACCCTACCCAGAACTAACGTTGCTTAGACTATGGTCTAATAACTGTTTATAACATCAAATAAGAGAATAAAAAAAATCTAGACCTTCTCAAATAAGTCTAACTTTGTTCAAAAACTAACTGTGACAGCCGTAGCGTATTACCTTCTCCTTAGTTAGATAGGTATCTAGTAGCTACCGGTCAGCGCCCTCACTATGTTGTAGGGCGTAACGTTAAAATAGACGTTTTAAGTTCGCAACTTTTTATATTTTTATAAGACCGATTTCGTTTTGTTTTTAATTTTGATGTTATAAACTATTAGTAGACCATGGTCTGAACAACGTTTGTTCTGGGAAAACAGTAATTTAAATGACACCGTGTATAGGCGAACCTAATGCTAATTAGCATTTTCTTCCAAATAACCAGTGTAAGTTAATACTAACACTAATTAGCTGGTTACATTACATAATATACTATGTAATCATAGTTTATGTAATGTACAGACATGTTTATGGTGGCTTTACGCAGGCAATATCGAGTTTTATAAGGTACCATTTTAATGTCAAACGATGTCAGGATTATTTAGTTAGTTATACCCTTTTTGCAAGATTCTTATCATCTACTAATTCCTTGGAAATATTATTGCTTAGGATTTTTAAAGGCCTTTTATACAACCTGTTTTGTTATGTACGACATTAGTTTAAAACACACATCCCGAATCATATTAACTGATTTAAAGGTGGGTTTTATACCAGTAGCTGAATATTTATCCAGTAATCGATGCATTTCCAATAAACAAAATTTTAACGTAAATAAGCGGCGCCTTTGCGAAGATGTCGCTTAGTCAGTTTAACAGGTATCTACTTACATGATGAATGAGTATGGTTTGTGTACCTATTTTATACAGACTGTTTAATTCTGCCAAATCCCTTCCTATCTTTAAAACGCTATTGTTTAAGCACTATTTGTCTGCATCAGAGAGCTGAGTCATCTTATTTTGTTATTATATTTGTCGTTGTTACTGTTTGTATTACAGCTGTTTCATAATGTATTTTATTTATTATTAGTATGTATATATAATATAATAGATTGTTTATGTATAATATTTATATTAATATTACCTACCCTGGTATCTATTTATTTTCTTTTGCTTATGTAAATATACCTACAATTAAATAAAAAGCTTATGTTATAAAGCTACCGTCCTTTAACGTTCTCGTAAAATCCAGTCCATCCAACGGTTGTCTGGAAGAGATCGCTTTTAGCGATAAGACCGCCAATTGTACTATCGCGTGTCTAGTTTTAAGTGTTTAATTATGATTTGTTAATTTAAGTGTGGTATACAATAAAGCGTTTTCTATCTATATATTCAAATGTAATGAATTAAAAATAAACCTAATTTACATTAATACTAGTCTTATCCGTGTTTTTATTTAATAAAAACGTAGTATAAGCCATTTTTGCCTTTAATAGGCTCCGACCGAAAATGTCTATTATAGACTTAGGAAGTTGTGATATACGGGCAGCGATACCGATATCACTTTTATTATAAAGAGCAGTTCTATTACGAGGAAACCAAACTTTATTGTGGCATTTCCTGATACGATTTATGAAAAGTCCATATTTGTTACCATCTGTAGTCGCATGTTCATAAACTTAGAGACCGGGCAGCTTTAGCTAACAGCACCGTAATACAATACTATGTTACAACAATAGTATTTTTCAAACTTTTGCGTTCACTGTACATAATTAAAACGGGTATTTATCGCGTATGTACCTTTTTTATTTGTTATCCCGACGTTTCGGCTGTGTTGGTAGTGTGGTCGCGGGCGGACTGGAGTACTTGGATCTATCATCGAGAAGTGATGGCAGCTGCAGCAACTACCCTCACTTCGCCTTCAGAATTAGAAATGTCCTTGTTCATATTACGATACACTACACTAACCGTATCTACGCACTGAGACGACCGATCACGACGCGCACAACGAATAATCACCGGGTTCCAGGACGCAGAGAACCATCTTCCCGATTGAAATTTGGAAATTAAATAGGCACATACACGTTTTAATCAGTAATTATGTTACAAAAATTACTCCACTAATATTATAAATGCGAAAGTTTGATGATTGTTATTTATTTGTTTGTTACTTAATCACGTCGTAACTGCTTAACCGATTTCGATTAAATTTAGTATGTACGTAGATTTTAACCTGGATAACACATAGGCTACTTTTATCCCCTAAATCAGGTCCCATGGGATAAAAATGGGGTGTCAAGTCAAGTTGCAACTGTGAGTTATGCTTTATTTGTAGGTTATCTACATTTGGTAGTATAACGCGTACGAAGTCGCGGGCAACAGCTAGTAAACAAATAAATAATGCTGGACCTTTCACACAGTGCCATCTAGCCGTTAACTAAGCAAAGCTTGTATGTATCAGACTACTAATATAATACTTATATAGTTTTGTTGTAATTACATTCCTAAAATATACTAGCTAACAAATCCGCAGCTTTGCACGCGTAGTTTTTCAATAGAAACATTACCCTCCTTTTGCGCAATTGGGTAAAAAGTAGCCTATTTTACCCGGGGATAGTATTGCTTCCCAACAGTGAAAGAATTTTTTAAATCGGTCCAGTAGTTTCGGAGCCTATTCAATACAAACAAACAAATATTTCCTCTTTATAATATTAGTATAGATATAGATGAGAAACCACCAGAGCCGGAAACAATATCTGTAGGTCATGCAAATATTTTTTCCGCGGTGGATTGATTAATAGTTAACCTAGAAACTTTTGATCCCTAGATAAACAACCTACTATTATGGTTCGCTACAGTGAATACCATGTTTTGTTAGTGCACCGAAATGTTTTGCATCAGAGGAAGCGACCGCCATCCAACGTTGTTTGTTTTGTTTGCGAAATATTAGCCAGGGGCCAGACCAAATCGTTCAAACTGTTTACAACATCCAACAATATTATCATTGGAAAAGTGCTTTTAAAATTATCAAATTGCCAATATCTTATATTAGCATAGCCGCGCTTGGTACGGTGAGAAAATGGTTCTCTTATAAATCAAGTATATTTGTGTTTTACTTAATCACGTCGTAACGATTTTATAAAATTTGGTGTACAGTGTTAGGGTTCATCCATTTGTAAAGTTATATAGATGCTATGTCGATCAAATAATTTGTTTACTCGATATTATTTTAAAGCTGGCAACTATTTTTAAAAGGTTGTCAGCAATGCTTTCGAATTGGAACTCAGTGATTGGTCAACGCAAAATGACATGGGCCAATCGGTGAGCTCTTCGCATCGGATGATTTTATACTAAAACCTTTGGACAGTTGCTCATTCTCTTCGTGGCTTTCGAACAAGGAACATTGTAAGCTTAAACATGAGTTTAAAATAAAAAGTTATTACGTATTTGACGTTCTTCTTTCCTACGGATCCTGATATTGAGCTAAGCTTACAATGGAGAGATTATGACCTGGGCGCCAACCATAATCTGTGCGTCATCATGTTTCAGGAGCGTTTTGTTTCTAGCTTGTAGCAACGTTACTTCGATTTGAACCACAAAGCTTGTTAACATTACTGTTACAATCCTAATAATGTTGTATATTTAGTGCTTTCTAGTAACAACACCACGTTTAATGTAAAAAATTGCGAAAATAAACACGATTTACCTACTGGTTAGGATAATTTTACGCTTTGTTTGGGCTCTAATGTGAAACGTTTTGCTTAAGCGATACCAGATACGAGCCGAAATGCACAAGAAACTCGCAGCCAAGGTTAGATTCAAACGCAATAATTCTGATGCAAACCGTAAGAAGTATGCTGAGAGTAGAAATCACTGTAATAGGGTGTGTAGAGATGCTCAACGCCGATATATCCATGAATCTGTAGAAAATAATGACCCTACGAAAGTATGGAAGTTCTTGCGGTCACTAGGAGTTGGAAAATCACGCCAAGATACTATTCCTAAGGACTTGGACGTAGATTCTTTGAATCTACATTTCTCCTCTTCATCTAATTCTGATGGACCTACTAAGACACAAACATTAAATTATCTTTCTTCATTACCAACTCCTGACTCTTCACCTTTTTTGTTTCGCCAATTTACTGATTGTGATGTTAAGAAGAGCATATCATCCATTAAATCTAATGCAGTTAGTAGTGACTGCTTTAGTAAAAGAATGATTACTCCGATTCTCAATGAAAACGTCCACGTAATTACGTATCTGCTTAATTATTCCATCGACACTGGAACGTTTCCAAGTGCGTGGAAGGAAGCTCAAATAACCCCGCTTCCTAAAAAAACAAATCCTTCGTCCTTTTCCGAGTACCGTCTTATATCCATTCTCCCGTTCCTATCCAAAGTCTTAGAGCGTCTTATACATCAACAGCTCATTCCTTAACACAAACAACCTGTTGAATCCCTTTCAGTCAGGGTTTCGCCCAGGCCATAGCACTATTTCTGCTCTCATCAAAATCACCGATGATATCAGGCATGGTATGGAATCTGGGCTGGTCACTGTCCTATCCCTGCTGGATTTCAGCAATGCCTTTAACAATATTTAAATATAGATTTCGATATACTGTTAGCTTTCCTTCGCTCTCTTAACATATCTCCAACAGTAATTGACTGGTTTCGTAGTCTCCTCTTCTTTTTGCCATCTTTATTAATTCCATCTCTGAACAACTCTCTTCGTCCTACCACCTCTATGCAGATGATTTGCAAATTTATACCCAAGCCCCTGTTGGATGGTTACGTGAAGAAATTACTGACATAAATAGTGATCTCCAGAGTATTCTTCAGTGGAGCAAATCATACGGGCTGAAAGTAAATCCAACGAAAACTCAAGTGATTTTAATAGGAAGCTCGAGGATGATTACACAAATTGATTGGCTTGATATACCTGAAGTAAAATTTGACGGTACATCAATAGAAGTTAGCAAGGTAGTCAAGAATCTGGGGGTACTCATGGATCATCAGTTATCTTTGGGACCACAACTAGCAGCGGTAAGCTGAAAGACCTTTGCTGCAGCTGCCTCTCTTAAACGGCTGCGAAACTTCCTTCCGACTTCCACCTAAATTGCACTTGCACAGACATTGCTGCATCCCATTCTCGATTACGCTGACGCCAGCTATCTTGATTTAACTGAAGACCAACTCAACAAGCTTGAGCGTCTCTAGAATTTCTCTATTAGATTCATATTTGGCTTGCGCAAGTTCGACCACATTTCTGAGTATCGCCACAGACTTAAGTGGTTACCCATCCGCCTTCGTTAGAATGCGCATATCCTTTTCCTCCTTTACAGCACCCTTTTCATCCCTTCTACTCCGTCCTACCTCAAAGAACGCTTTGACTTTCTTCACCTTTCCAACTCTCGATCCTTACGTTCCTCTGAAACCCTTCAGTTAAAAACTCCCCACCATACCTCAGTGTTTTATAGTACCTCTTTTACTCTGCAGGCTACCAGACTCTGGAATGCCTTACCTGTCTCAATTCGTCATGCAAAATCTCTCCCTATCTTTAAAAACATGGTCAGACAACACTTTCTGTCATCCATCGCTCACTAGACCATTTATTTATTTATAAATTTTTATAATTTATGTATGTAGGTATGATAATATATATATATATATATATTATGTATATTAATATTAATATTATGTAATTTTATGAATATATTATTTAATATAATTAAGTATTTTATTTTAATTATATTTTTTATAAATTGTAATATATGCTTGTTTAAAAAAAAAACTGATTCTAAAAAGAAAAAATCTTATGCCGCCGTCCTTATTTGTTCATATAGATCCTGTCCATCCAAAGGTTGCCTGGAAGAGATCGCTTTTAGGGATAAGGCCGCCCATTGTACCTATGATTTAAAATTGTATTTTCTTTTATATGTTTGTATTTAATGGTGTGCAATAAAGAAATTATCTAATCTAATCTAAGCGATTTATGGTGACGTCACCAAAACTGTTTCATCATCATTATCATCAGCCGGAAGGCATCCACTGCTGAACATAGGCCTCCCCCTTAGATCGCCACAACGAGCAGTTGGTAGCCGTTTGCGCCCAACGGCTCCCCGCGATTTTTACTAGATCGTCGGTCCACCTTGTGGGGGGCTGGCCTACGTTGCGTCTTCCAGTCCGTGTTCTCGACTCGAGAACCTTTCGTCCCCAACGGTTCTAAGAGCGATGTGGCCTGTCCATTGCCCCTTCAACTTGCTAATTTTGAGATCTATGTCGGCAACTTTAGTTCTTCTGCAGATTTCCTTATTGCGGATTTTGTCACGCAAAGTAATAGCCCTCTCCATAGCTCGTTGAGTGACATTGAGCTTGGTCATGAGGCCATGAGTAAAGGACCACGTTTCAGTGCCATAGGTCATCACTGGCAACATACACTGGTTGAAAACTTTAGTCTTCAGGCTCTGGGGAATTTTGGACGAGAAGATATCGCGAAGTTTTCCGAACGCTGCCCAGCAGAGTTGGATTCTTCGTGCGACCTCTTTGTCAAAGTTGGACTTACCTAATTGGACAGTTTGTCCTAGATATACATATTCGTCGACAATTTCGAGAGTATCGCCCCCAACAACTACCGGTACGGGTGCAACATGAATATTTGACATGATTTTCATCTTATCCATGTTTCAAAACTGTTTCACATTTACAATATTGAAGTAAGCTTACTTATTGAGGGTGTACGTACCATGAGTACAAAATGTCCCCCTGGATTAAAACATAGTGTCGCTTTATTGACAAAACATGGTGTTTGTTGCCACAAAAAAAGTTAAACACTGTCTGTGTAAAATCCCTATTATTGTTTAGAATGTATTTTAAACTGTCTTTAGCGGGTGTTTAAGTATTTTGAGGTAAGACCCTATTTATTTGTCAATATTGGATCGAACAAAGCGAGTTCTCCCAAACAACTTGGGTAGGTAAATCGGCGTTGTATGTATGTATGTTTGTTCATCAGATAATAACTTTTGAAGCATTTATCCGATCATCATGAAAAGTATATAGTTATGGCACAATCATGGTGTGACTAAATAAGCTAAAATATGTGGGCGTTGTGAGATACTGGGGTTCAAAAGGGATAAAAAAAGACCAAAATGAGACAATAGGAATATGAATAGGAACAACTTGGACGTCTAATGAAATGTCTTCATGAGTACATTTTGACCTCGTATTTATTTTTTTAAGCCTTGTAGTGTTTGAGTTATTAGCCATAATAAAACAGAACTTTAAAAAAATTGACAGGGTATACCAGTGACCTCACAGTGCTGAAATTTGATATGCGTGTAGCTTTAGTAACAAAAAGTCTGAAATAAAAAAAACTAACCAATTTACATGAACTCCCGTTACTTGTAATTTGAATGAAACTGTAGGTCAAGCGAGTTGGTGATTAATTTCGTGGCACTATTTGAATAGTCAAAGATTACAAATAATATTTTTACGTTTTTATAGAAGACTCGCGAGATCTCAGTTCCGGGCGACTCACTAGCTAGAAACATTCTTGACAAGTTTCTTCATCTCTTTTGTATAAAGGCTATCAGGACTCTTCGAGACTTATTGTATGCCAAACCACGAACATTATTACAAGTCGGAGAATGGCACAATGCTTCGTCCCTCGATGACTCGACTCTAGTTTTCCGCTAGGATCAAATAAACGCTTTGTCCGACAGCAAAAATTCAGGCAATTATATTTGTTTTGCTGAATTTTATTGCGTTGGATCAGTTTTTACAATCGGTTATTGATTCAGACTTTCTTTTGTTAATATATAATGAATAAATACATTAAGGCGAATATAGTAGCTGATCAGTTTTGTGTGCTTAAAAATATATGTCATGCATTGACCTTTTAACTGCAAAGTGAACATACAAAAAAGTTCTACCTGTTTATTTACTATGAGAAAAAAATAACAAAATGTAGCTGTTTTCGACTTTCAATTTGATTCAACCTCTAAACGACGTAAAATTTTGTTATTTTTCTTTCACCTAAATGTGGGCAAAGATTATACATTCAAGTTGAACAGGATGCTGTGCTGTGACGGTCTTTCACGTAGTATTTACTTATTTTCAATTTTTCGAATAATTAGCGGGCGTACTTTTAGAAGGTGGTGGCGCGGGCGACGGGTGGCAGTGTACCGCTGACTGTCGTACGGGAGGGTTGTGCTCATCTGCCTCGTGCTCACCTATTTGCTGGTCCGTTAGATGTGTGTAGCGGAAGGTGCGGTTGGTGCGGGGCCGAAACAATAGCTACGTCCATTCGCTCAAGGTCTTCGGCTACGGATAGCGCCTTAATGGTGCTGGAAATTCACACGGCGCTACCTAGCCCCAAACTAAATAAAGCTTATAACTGATATTGGAACTGAATATTGGAACTATTTACACATTTTGCAAATTCATACCTACCTACATAAAATATTTAACTTAAAAAATATATAGCTGAACAGCCAGACTTGTAACACATATCTATATATCATGTAGACATTTGCTCCTTGGCGGGAATGGAACCCGCAACCTCCTGCGTCTAAGCTGGTTAAGCGCCAATTATAATAAAATCGAAAGCTATTGTATTTTAGAAGGATTTATATTTGTCTGACGAGTCGTGTTCTGTTATCAGAACGATAGCAGTTTCATTCATTTAATATGGTTAGATTTATATTTGTGTTTCATGATGTGTTGTTAAATCTCACTGTAATGTATGAAACTGATACCGTTCTGATGCGTCACGCACGATACGACACGTCGGACAAATTACTTGACATAAATCCGTCTGTCGTGCATGAGTTCATAACATACCTACATTATGTTCTATTTGTTATGTAGGTACTCTATTGGTTCTAAGTTAAGTAAAAGTATTATGTTACTATTTACTACGGGCTAAGGATTTGGTTTATATCATAAAATTATTATATTCAATTTAAAAATAACGAGTAAAGTGCGAGTCGGACTCGCGCACGAAGGTTTCCGTACCATTATCTATAAAAACGGCCAAACGTCATGTCTGTTTATGGTAGCCCCCTTAAATATTAATTTAATTATTTATTTTAAAGTGAATATTATAACTAAATATTCTGTGAATATTTCAAGCGTCGACCTGTTGTCGTTATCAATATAGTCAAAAACGAGCAAACAAAATCACGTTGTATAGGAGCCCCCCTTGAATATTTATTTTATTCTGTTTTTAGTATCTGTTGTTAAAGCGGCAACAGAAATACATCATCTGTGAAAATTTCAACTGTCTAACTATCACGGTTCATGAGATACAGCCTGGTGACAGACAGACCGCGGAGGCTCAGTAATAGGGTCCCGTTTTACTCTTTGGGTACGGAACCCTGATAAAAAACATGTACTTTCCTATTATACTTTTGTGTGTTTAGAGTATTTTGCCCGGTTTAATTAAATTAAAGCCCCGGCTTAAAATTATATTATCTCGAACTCGTAATAATCCTATAAAATCTTGAAAACGTCGCTAAGCCTGACCCACAGCCACTGATCCATCATAATTAAGTTCCACTGAAACAAATTAGAAAACCCCTATTTTCAGATAGTGGTTTAGTGGGATATAGTCCGGTTTCCAATTTGACGATTGTTGTTTCGAAAACAGACCGTGGACAAATGAAAAATGTATGAATGAATGAATGACTAGCTGAATGACCGCTAAACGCACACTGTGGATAAAAAGTAACTCCCCATCGCCTGATTTTATCACCCCACAGGAACAGTAACCACCCGGCCACGATCTGCCGTGGCCAGCCTGGAAGTGCTTAAACAGGCTCCGCACCCAGATTAGCCGCTGCAGACTGAATATGTCCAAATGGGGACTCAGGGACTCTAACTTAACGCAGTGCGATTGCGGCGATCCCGCGCAGTCAATGTAGCACTTGCTAATGCGCCCTTTGTGTCCGAACACCTGCAAGATGGAGGACTTAATAACCGCCTCACCTAATGCTATTGTTGTGGCCAAACACCTGTCCAACATACTATAAATGAAAACGTAGAACTCTTGACACGCTAAGAAGAAAAAGAATGAATGAAAACACTTTATTGTACACAATAGAACTTAAAACTCCTGTCCATACGACATAGTTTTATAGTCGATCCTTCACTGTAATAGCCGTACGATTGTGGAACGCTTTGCCCCTCTCTATAAGAACATCCAAGTCTATTAGTAATTTTAAAACAAAAGTGCACACCCATACCCCTTGTGTTGAAGTTGTAGCTGCTTGTTAGTTCACTTTTAGAGTTGCTTATTTAAATTAAATTTGTGTTATTACTGGTAATTTAGATTTATAGTCTGTAGATATGTTTTTAAATTTATATAGATGCACCGCCGTCATGTGTTACATTTTTATCCTGTCCATACAAAGGTTGTCTGGAAGAGATCGCTTTTAGCGATAAGACCGCCCATTGTACTAAATCTATTTGTAAGAATTATGTTCTGTATTTTACTTTGGTGTACAATAAAGAGTTATCTTATCTTATCTTCATACAAACAAACAAAATATAAAACACAAAGCAAATAGCACAATGGACGGTCTTATCGCTTAGAAGCGATCTCTTTCAGACAACCTTTGGATGTAGAGAATTTAGATAAAACAAACATAATGGTCGGGGGTGTACATTTATGGCCAAACTACATATTTATGAAGAGAGTGCGTCTAATACCAAAATAAAAATATAACTAAAAACTAAAATTTATAAATAAATATGAATACAAATAGAACATTGACGACCTCCGTGGAGCAGTGGGCGAATAGCCGGCTGAGACGCAGGAGGTAGCGGGTTCGATTCCCGCCGCGGAACAAATGTTTGCATGATCTACAGATATTTGTACCCGGTCTGGTTGTTTCTCTATATATTATAAGTATGTACTTACAAAAAAAAATTTATATGTATATAAAATGTATTCTATCAGTTATCTGGTTCCCATAGTACAAGCTCTGCTTAGTTAGGGGCTGTGTGAAATGTTCGTCAATATTTTATTTATTTATTACTAGCTGACCGATCCGCAGCTTCGCACGCGTAGTTTTTCAATAAAAACATTACTTTTTTTTGCGCAGTTGCATAAAAAATAGCCTATGTTACTAAGGGTGAGTGTAGCTTTCCAATGGTGAAAGAATTTATAAAATCGGACTAGTAGTTTTTGAGTTTTTTCATTACAAACATACACACAAAAATACAAATCTTTCCTCTTTATAATATAAGTATAGATATAGATTACTATAGGTTATAAGTACTTACATGAAATATAATAATATGATATATAAAGAATAAAAATAAGCTGATAAATGCGATTACATATATAAATGAATGTATGCGCGCAAAACTGTGGAGGATGTTACTGTATGTACGAGTACGGTTACTGGGCGCAGGCCGAATAAGATCGGTCTCGGAGAGGCCTAAGTTCAGATGTTGGCGTCATATGGCTAATATATATGATGACGGTGCCAAAAGTGGGCATGTATCAAACGTATCTATCTTTATAACTATGTATCTCCCCTTGTGGGGCATCTACGTGGATCTGCGTATTAGGTAAATAAGAGACATGAGGATATCCATCATCGAGATTAATATTGTAGTGAGATCTTTAATTGATTTTATGCTGTGGAAATGCGCAGGCACTCAAAATAATTGTTGCCAAATTGAAGAAAATCAAGAAAATAAAGGATCTATTCCACAGAGCCAGCGATGTGAATAACATAACTCGATTGAAACAGCTAGGTCACTCCGCTTTTCTAGGAGTCGAGACATGCTATGCGTTGCGGTGCACGAAATGAGGCGGCCAGCGAAGCGAAGTTAGAAAAAGCGTTGTGTGCAATGCATACGAACCATTTTTTAAATATTGATATACAGGCTGGAAAATAAATATATTATGTTTTTTGGGCAGGCTATATGTGATAAGCAATTTGCCTTACTATGCAGTAATTTACAATGAAAGAAAATAGCATTTATTTGCGACTAATTAACAGAAACATCCTCCTTCTTCGCATTCGGATAAAAGCACAGTATACACTTAAAGGCGCACTATACCTGGGGAATTTGGTCCTTTCAATTTGTAATTCATATATGTTATATTTTAGGATACGTGCTAGAACGCTTGTATTGTGAAAACACGATTCCTTAAAATTTTATCGATCGAAAAAAATCTAAAGATGACTCCAAATTAAATCCATTCTTATGCGATGTTTACTTCAAATTAGATTTTGAAACTTTATACAGTAATTCTACACAACATAAATAAGTGCACCTGTGTTTTAAATTTTCAAAATACCTTTTAATTTTACCATTAAATGAAAATACCTAACATTTGCACTAATGAAACCATTCGCTTCAGACACCCGGTTCGCGAATCAGTCTGGCCTCGGCTTTGAGACGGGGTACCCGTGACCGTAATTCGTAGGTAGAATTTATATTTAGTTGGTTTTTGTAAAGACGTAGTAATGAGAATTAAGCACATCAAGAAAATGAAGGAACTGAATGATAAAAAAAACCGACAAACATATGAACCACGACATAAATGTAACTCAGCATGTGTTGTGTATCGATAACACTTTACTGATCTTCCGTTCCTTTGTAACCAATGAAGTGGGGTGTAGTGGAGTGTTCCGAATCTTTATTTAACCTCCAAATTCTCTTTTTTAGTGGCTCCAAGAAGCTGTAGTCACGGCGGCCACACCCCGGTAAACCACATCAGTGGGCTAAACCTAGAGAAGGGGGCTACATCTACGAATATCTGTAGATTAGCTATCGGATGATCCATGAAACCAAACCAAAGTCTACATCGGTATGAGTACTTCCCGAATATCAATGTAGCAGGGTAACGTGAAGCACCCTAAGGGCGTTTGTCAGGATCCATCGAGTGGCATACGGCCTTTCACTGCATCCCAATCTCAGCCGATCATACCGCTCTTTCGGTCCATTGGACCACAGGACGAGAGAGTGGGCTTGCACCCGCGCAACCGCTTGCCCACTTTAAATAATTTCACGCGCAGATGACCCTAGCTATTCTTCCCGGATATGAATATTAAAAAAAGTCCTGTGGCGATGGGGTGTTGGCGGTGGGGTTTAGGTATCGATGTACTGACGCTCTAGTTAACATCTTGCACGCAGGCGATCAGGAGAGAGTGGTCGCTCCCGGAGTCGATTGAGGCAGGGCTCGGGGTTCGGCAGCACAACTGGCGACAAAACAGCCCTATTTAGGATCGCTCTGCTTTCTTCTGCATAGAGTAGGGGTCTAGAAAAGATGGCCTAAAAATAGTCTGTTTCACCCACCATCTAGGTGCTGCGGGCGCCTAGACATCGACTAACGCGGTCGAAAAATACGTAAAAATAAGCAATCTAACATTATTTATAAACGACTTTGCTTAGCCACTTGGAACGTACGAACTTTACTGGACAATGACCGTAACTTATGCCCAGAAAGGAAAACTTCTCTCATAGCACAAGAGTTGGCACGCTATAAAATAGATATAGCCACAATTAGTAAAACCCATCTGCATGGCAGAGGGGAGCTTCGTGAAGAACTCGGCGGCTACACATACTTTTGGAGCGGACGTCCTGTCGGTGAAAGAGCGGGTAATGGCGTAGGTTTTGCTATTCGCAATGGCTTGGTCAGAGATCTGAGTGACTTACCTAAGGGGGTCAATGACCACCTCATGACTCTACGCCTGCCAATTACTGGTAATAAATTTGCCCATGTAATAAGCGCCTATGCCCCTAACCTATGTTCGCCATATGACGATAAAGAGGACTTTTATCAACAACTCCGTCAAACTTTGGAAAGAATTCCAAAACATGACAAGATTATTTTGTTGGGAGATTTCAATGCTCGTGGTGGCACCGAACATGAGCATTGGAACGATGCCCTTGGCAAACATGGAGTCGGAAAATACGACGACAATAGTCTGCGCCTTCTATCGTTGTGTGCTGAATTCGACCTCAGCATCACCAACACACACTTCCGACTTGCTAAGAAATATAAGACCTCGTGGATGCACCCAAGATCTAAGCACTGGAATCTTTTAGAATACGTCATTGTCCGCCGAAAAGACCTGCGAGATGTTCTTATAAGAAATAGCAATGCGTGGGGCACTGGGCTGGACTGACCACCGTCTCATTAGATCAAAGATACGTCTGGAACTTAAACGAGCGAGCACCCTACAAAATACCACCAAAACGAGTCTTCTCCTAACTTATTATCTCACCAGAACTGGGTAATACCTTAGATGCAAAATTTGCTGTTAGTGTTCCGCAGACTGAGTTTCCCACATTAGATGATGAATGGAGAGCATTAGCAAAACACCTTCATAGCTGTGCTCTGGATACTATAGGCAAACCACAGAAGAAGCACCAGGATTGGTTTGACGCATCGAATGCTGAGATCCAGTTGTTAGTTGAAAGGCACAGACATGAATTAAATTCTAAATCAAACCATGGACACAGTAAAAAGGAAGCTCAACTAAAACTAAAATTAAGATCGCAAGTCCGCTTACTAAAAGATAAATGGTGGAAGGAAAAAACGACTGAACTACAGCACTGCGCTGATACCCATCAAACTGGCCAGTTTTTCGAAGGTCTTCAAGCAATATTTGGTCCACGGGTATGAAAAACAGCTCCAATATACTCAAAAGATAGACAATGCCGAGTTACGCAAGAAGTCACGTATTTAAACGATGGGTCGAGCATTTTAACGATGTACCGAATCCTGTGCGCTCAGTATTGACCTGTCTTACATTAACTCGCTAGAAGAACTGCCAGTTTGCCAACATCTCGAAGATCCACCGACTTTTGAAGAGTTTGTAAGAGCAGTTAAACGGCTCAAAAATTCAAAAACTCCTGGTATGGACCAACTCCCTGCTGAAGTATATAAATATAGTGGAAAAAACATAATTAATAGGCTTTATCATCTTGCCAAAAGAGTGTGGGATTCTGAGGAAGTTCCACAGAACTGAAGAGATGCAGTGATTTGTAAGCTGTACAAAGGGAAGGGAGATGTCTCCGATTGCAGCTCTTACCGCGGTATATCTCTTCTCTCCAGTGCTGGAAAAATCCTTGATCACATTGTTAACACCCGCCTTAGTGAACTCGCAGAGAAGTACCTTCCTGAAAGCCAATGTGGTTTCCGTCCCAGTAGAGGAACTATCGATGCAATATCTGTCGTAAGGCAACTTCAAGAAAAGAGTTTAGAGCATCAACTGCCTCTCTACATGTGCTTTGTTGAGTTGGAGAAAGCATTCGATAGAGTTCCGCGTGAGGCCCTCTGGCTTGTTCTGCAAAAATCGGGGTATCCGAAGAAGTTCGTCAACCTCATACGCCAATTCCATATTGGCATGAAAGCGCAAGTTCAGTATGAAAACGAACTGTCTGAGGTTATTCAAATCACAAGCGGAGTAAAACAAGGTTGCGTAATGGCTCCCACTCTCTTCGCTATTTACTTCGCAGTTGTTATGCTCTTATTCATCTAAATGTCCGCACAGAAAAAGGCGTTTTTGACATTTCAAGATTTAGGGCAAAATCTAAAATGCAGAATATCTCTATTTTAGAGATTCTCTACGCAGATGACGTCTGCCACATGTCAGACAGTATGGTACATCTTCAAAGCTACGTTGACGCACTTTACCAATCCTGTCAACGGTTTGGCCTAGTTATCAGTGCTTCCAAGACTCAAATCCTCAAACAACCACCTCAGGGCTACGAAGCTGATAAGGCAACACTGAATCTAGACGGGAAACCCCTAGAGGAAGTATCTCACTTTAAGTATCTTGGAAGCAATATCCGACATGATAACACCTTGTCTTCGGAGATACCATCGCGCAATGCAAACGCCGCTGCCAACCTCGGGCGACTCACCGATCGTGTCTGGAAATCCCATGTTTTGAAGTTAGTGACAAAGATTAGTGTCTAAAAGACCCTAATCATTCCAGTCCTCCTATATGGCGCAGAGACATGGTGTCTCTATAAGACAGACATAAAAAAACTGGACACATACCATCTAAGATGTCTAAGATCGATCCTTAAGATTAAGTGGCAGGATCGCGTGCCGAATACTGAGGTCCTGCGTCAATCCGGTATGTACGGCATGGAAGCTCTCCTTATGCAGCGACAGCTCAGGTGGTGCGGACACGTCTTCCGCATGGATGACCAGCGGTACCCAAAGCGGTATTTTATTCTGAGATGGCAGAGGGTAAGTGTAAGCACGGTGGTCAGCATCTGCGTTTTAAGGACGTGTTCAAGAGACATATAAATGCCTGCGATATTGACCCTGCAAGTTGGGAGGAGCTCGCTTTCGTCGTCCTGGCGCTCTACCATCTATAATAATATTAAATATTTCGAAGAAAACCGACTTCATACGCTCGATATAAAGCGCCAAATACGTAAAGAAAGACAAAAGCCCTCTTATACTTACACTTATAACGCAGCAGGCCAACTCTATTGTGACACCTGTAATAGGATTTTTAAAACTAAGTTTGGTCTAGCAAGCCATGTTAGGCCTCACGCTAGAATTTAAATATAAACGCAGTATTATTAAAATAATTGTAATTTTTATGCATTTAATAGCATTTTCTTTAAATTTAAATATAGTTAGTGTCGCCGTCATCGAAATCGATGAGGAGGACTATATACCTATATATATCCAATGGAGTGAGATCACGAATTATTCAGCTATGTTATTTGTGCTGTGGCATTTATGTGAATAGGTTTATCCATTTAAGAATCTTCGTCTTGGAAGGAGCTCGTACCACTTAGAATAATTGTCCGTAAATTGGCAAAATTAGAGGAATAAATGCCGATGTCTTAGGATAATTCGGGAGAAATCTCGTTTGTGTTTTTTTTTAACTTATTGCCCGACTGCCGCAGTTTATGACAAAGTGTATAATAATATAGGTACATATATTTTATCATAACCTCTGTGTGGTAGCCGAGAGGTTGCAGGTTTGATCTGCGAGATAAATAATGCTGGACAATTCACACAGCGCTATCTAACCCCAAACTAAGCAAAGATAGGAACCATATAACCGATAGAATACTTATGTATATTTTTTTATAAATACCTACTTATAATATTTTGAGAAAACCCATTACAGGAGCAAATATCATCCAAGCAAACTTACAAATATATTTCTACCCTTAATCATTTAGTTGGAATTTGGCTGAAGGATTCTGTCTAAAGTTAAAAAGGTGTTTATTAATCATGTATATAATATATTTTTGTTAATATTTAAAGCAGTAGTAGTTTTTTTTTGTTTTATTGGTGTTAGTCAAGCACTTGACAACTACATTACCTGATGGTAAGTGATGGTGTGATTGAAGATGGAGCACGTTTGCCCAAAACAAACCTGCTCACTCTGGACTTGAAGGCTCCGAGATTGTCATCATCATCAGCCTACATTAGGCCACTGCTGGACATAGGCCTCTCCCAATACGCGCCACTGAGCCCGGACTTCGGCTCTTCTCATACAACTCCTGTACGCCACCTTTCTTAAGTCATCGCTCCACCTAGCCGGGGGGCGCCCCACATTACGCTTGCCAAGACGCAGTCTCCACTCAAGAACTCGTTTACCCCAAAGGTTGTCGGTTCTTTGGCATATATGGCCAACGCACTCTTCAGTTTGCTAATCCGTTAAACTATCTCGGTGACCTTGGTTCTCTGTCAGATAATCTTGTTACGAATTGTATCCTTCAGAGAAACTGCAAGCAAAGTCCGAGATTATACCGGCCCGGAAAAACATACGCCGGAAGTGAGTTCCAATCCTTACTCGTGCTAACAAGAAAAGTTGAAGAAAAGTCTTGCCTAATATAACGGTGTAGGTATTAAGATTTTGTCTTATAGCTATCTAGCTAACATTCCCCAGCTCCGCACGGATTCAATATTGCAATAGGGGATAATGCAGAAAGATGATGCTTAAAGATTCGATTCGATTGAGCGACGTGCTGCTAGACTCATTGGTCATGACTCCCTAGTGGAAGCAGACTTCCTAGTAATATATTGTAATAAAGAAATACAATGTACCTAGGTAATAATTTAATGTAAAGAATGAAATTTTTTCACGTTATTTCTTATAATAGCCGTAAAATTAGGCTTTATGTCTCACAATTGAACGCAAACCAATCTCGCATCCGTAAGTTTTCACAAACTTAATCAGAACCAGGACAGCTTTCTTAAAGATCGCCGGGTATTCATCTTTAAGTACAATTAACCTTTAACTCTCGGACAGACCGCGGAACCCCTGTGACCCATCCGCGGAACCCCAGGGATCCACGGACCACCTTTTAGGAATCACTGGTCTAGAGCACAGGCGCCGGGTAGCCAGACTTTCAGTTTTTATAAGATTCATTTTGGTGAATGGACGCAAGATCTTCATGACCTTATTCTTCCTTCCCCTTCCACCACCGGACAAGCAGACGTACCGAGAAGTACCACGCATACATGGTCGGCATACCACCTTGCCGTACCAAACGATTTTCATCAACTTTTCTTGTTAGCTCAAGTAAGGAGTGGAACTCACTTCCGGCGTATGTTTTTCCAAACCAGTATAATCTCGGAGTCTTCAAGTTCTTGAAGACTCCGAGATTATACAGAAATTTACTTTACATATATTGTAAAACTAAAAAATTAAAATATTAAATTAAAGTTAAAATTTGAAACTTGACTTATATTGCCAAGAAAGAACCTATTCCCTCCGTTCATTTAATAGGTTCTTTCTTGGCAAGAGTGTTCCATCTTCGATCACACCATTACTTACCACCAGGTGAGGTAATAGCAATTAAAAAAAAAATTCTATCAAAAAAATAATTTTCTAAATAAGTTTTGTAATTTCTGAAATTAAACCCTATCAATAAACATACTAACACACAAACTTTATCACCTATACTAATAAATATAACAAAACAGATAAGATTGTTTTTACTTGCTTACAAAATAAAAGTCGAAAAACATGACTAACGCATTGTAATCACAATGGAAACATGAATTACCATAAACGTTGGCTTTGATGTCGGCTGACAGCTTGTAAGGGTACAATAAAGATTTTGCCTTCGCTATAAATAGCATTTAAATTCTTGTTGTACCATCTTATGAAATATGAAGTCTGATATATCTAAAGGAAGTCTGTAAGGCGAGTTTTAATTTGAGAAAGGTTTCTTTCGAAAACCTACTTCAAATGATCTTGTTTTGTAGTCAAAAGACGACTAAAAATGAGCAACTCAATCTTTCCTTTTTTATTGTTAAGTATGTATTTTTATTTGATATTGGTATAGTTTAGTCTATCATATAAAGGATTTAAGTAGGTTTATTTATGTAGTATGTACCAATATTATGCTAATTTTATTAGTCCTGTGCAAATTTTCATTAGTTCCCTTTCCTGTGAACTACCTACACATCTTATCTACAATACACAAAGGTTATCTGGAAGAGAATGCTCTTTAGCATTAAGTTCGTTTTTGTACTAGTTTTATAAGTGCAATAAAGTATTTTCAACCAATCAATCAGATAATATGAATGGCATAACTCAATAGAGCAATTGTATTTATCGAGTTTAAAGTTTTCGGTACATATGAGTAGTATCGTTATTAGTGGGTGTTTATAGGAGGATAACCAGAAAATACTTCCATTTTCTCATCCAACCACGACGTAGCGTTTCCTCAGGCTGTCAAAGGGTGGCATTCGTCCACTTCGCTGGATCCAGCCAGCTAACATGGCGCGCCCAGTAACACTTCAATCATTCCGGTTTTCCCCACATCGGCAATTTCATTAGTAGAACGCAACACAGTGTTTCGTACTCGGTCAGTGCATTTAAACCAGAGAATGCTGCATTCCATTCCCTCTGGAAAACTCTGTGCACTATATGTTAGGACGGGCAAGATACACGAGTCGAAGAGTCTGCGCTTGAGCGCAAGCGAAAGGTCACCCTTCATGGATCAGTAGCTCTTCCAGGTTTTCGATACGGCGATAGATTTTTTTATCCCGCCTCTTCTACTTTATTCTTTTGGCCCAGCGAATCAAAGTGGATCTTGGCCTCCGACACAAAAGTTCACCAAGCTTCTCGGTTGTGTGTTTCGTGCAATACAGTAACTATTTCGTCTATCCAGTGGTACCTGGGGTGGCCGCCTAGTCGCCCCGATTATCCGAGCCAACGCAAACGCAAAACGCATTTTTCGTACATTTTATATGCACTCGCTGCACACGGTTGAAGCCAGTGCTCGCTACATGCATGTTACAAGATGCCGCTTTTCGCTTTGTGTAGATATGTGGCCGCCATCGACCAAAAATTAGCTGTTGAGCGCTTCCGCTACTAAGTGGTTGCTTCCAGCTTCATGTAGTGGCGTTTTGTGGCTGTGACCCGTGGCTCGTGTGCGAGGAGGCCAAGGGTAACTAGGTAGGTAGTAGCTAAAAGTGTTGGTTTAAAGCCAACGACAAGGCTCCATTCGTGCAGCGAACTATCCACTAAAGGCGCGTTTAAACCAAATGAACATGGAGCTAGAGCTAGAACAAGAGCATTCTTTCTCGATCTTTTAGTGTAAATGAAAGATAGTTCTTAGCATTTACACCAAAATATCAACGAGCAAGAATGTGAACGAAGAACTATAATTCTTGCACGATAGATGTTTAGATCAGCCGAACGAATGCTCATTGCTCATTTTTCTTGAGGCCAATCCATAGTTGAATCGATAAGTATACATTAACATGAACACTTTGAAGAGACCGCTCCGGGGATCGAGCACGTTCAAACACGCAAGAATGCTCTGAGCAACTGTTCGCACTTTAATACCGTTTACATCAAGCGAGCGAGCCTTTTTAGAATATTCCATAGAATCTTTGGGAACGCAGACAAAACAACAAAAGAATGCTCTACGTCTGTTTACATCACAAGAATTTGATAGAATGGGGATAGAATGAGCATTCGCTCGTTTGATGTAAATCGGCCTTAACACACATGAACTTATAAAACTGACTTTACAAAGAACAAGACTGCAAGTCGCTACACATTTAAATATTTGCAGATAGCTACCTTACGAGACTTCTGTGTGTTATCTTGCATTTTCAGCCGCGGGCTACGAAAATAGAGATGAATTTTTGAACTAGCTTTTGAGGTAAATATAGAAACGATAGGAAATTCGGAACCCGCAAAGCGTTTGTGAACACGCGAATGTGAATCGTTTGCTTTGGAGTCTGCATCGGAGATCGGGGTAAAAAGTTTCTTTGTAGCTAGCACTCGTAATTTCATGTTAAGTAAGAAATGTTGCATCGACAGTTGCTGAGAATATAACGATAACTGACTAGATTAATAAGTTTAAACACCTATGGCAGTGTTTGTGAGTGATGAGTTTAGTGAGATGATCGATATCCACTTTTGATGTCTAATACTCGTAATTGCATGTTAAATAAGAAATGTTTCATCGACAGTTGCTGAGATTATACCGATAACTGACTAGATTAATAAATTTAACACCTATGGCAGTGTTTGTGAGTGATGAGTTAAGTGAGATGATCGATATCCACTTTTGATGTCTAATACCCGTAATTTCATGTTATATGATAAATTTTGCATCAACAGTTGCTGAGATTATACCGATAACTGACCAGATTAATAAGTTTAACACCTATGGCAGTGTCTATGAGTGATGAGTTTAGTGAGATGATCTATATCTACTTTTGATGTTTCTTTCAGTTTACATTTGAAGATGAAGGTTCTTTGATTTCATCTGGTACATCGTTTTTAGTTCCATCGAATGTTTTTCTGGCCACATCTCATACGTGATGCTTACACAAATGAAAACTATAGTATTTTTTTCTTAAACTACGGTCACAGTTATACACCTATATTATTGCTTTGTTATTACTCAGCGACACACACAATATAAAACGTATTTTCTAAGAGAACCATTGTTTTTATTTGCGTTGAATTTTATCTCACTCGTTGCATTTCTAAAGAAAAGTACGTGGGAGTTTTGGGGTACGCTCTTTTGTTGGTACTCGGCAAAGTATCACAAAAGCCCTTTGTTATTATGTTACAAGTTTCAGTGAGCTGTATCCACTTAGTTATTGGCTGTGGTTTGTGAACTGACTGAGACAACTAAATTAATTTTAATAGAGCTTTTTGCTTACATGGTAGTTTGCCGTTTATTTTTAGGTAATACTCACTTCCGCCTGCGGCTTCACATGCGTGGTTCGTCATTAAAAAGTAGCCGATGTCTCAACTCAGGTCATCGTATATCTGTATACCAAATTTTATGGAAATCTGTCCAGCCGTTACAAAACTCTTTATTGAATTACCACACAAATAATACATAAACAAGTAGTAGGCTAGAATAAATAAGACAATACGACGTAAGCCTTATCGCTGAAAGTGATCTCTTCCAGGCAACTAAGTGTATGGTAAATAGATTTAAGACACGCATTTTATTACTTAATAGAATGACTAAATGTACATATTTTATATGGTGATCGTTGATGTTCGTTTAAAAAGTGTTAACGGTTCATAATATTACCTGAATATAGGAATACTTTTGTTGTTGCACTTCCTTGCTACCACAAAAAAGTAAAAAAAAATCTAACCAATTTTTGTCTAGGATCTTTTTAAACACGCGCTTAACAGTGTTTACAGTGTGTGTAACAGATAACCGATGGGGTCGGAAAGTTCTCGAATGGAGGCCACGGACCGGCAAGCGCAGCGTAGGACGTCCACTTACAAGATGGGCAGGCGACTTGGTAAGAACCGCTGGTCGGTGTTGGATGTAGGCTGCTTCCAACCGCAGTTCCTGGAGATCAATGAGGGAGGCCTTTGTCCAGCAGCGGACGTCCTACTGCTGATATGATAATGATGAAACAGTGTTTTATTAGTATTGTGGTAAGGCCCCATGTTCTAAGTTAAAGTAGTATTCATAACCATGATAGTCTTAAGTTATATTGTTAGAAGTATATACCGATTATTATGTGTTACATAATAATATAGGTATATACATGAAAATACACATTGTATATATTTTAAGTATTTATAGAATCCAACGGCGATAAAAATTGTTTGGTTACATAGCTTAGAACTGAACGTAAGGCTATTAACAGGTTTCTAAGTTTGAATATTATAAAGAAAGATGTCGGGAACAAAAACAAAAGAAAAACAGCCTAGTTAGCCCATTTTAGAGCTACAATCAAAATAGTATTGGTAGGTTGTACTACTAATACTATTTTGGTACTAATAGGTTGTAATTAACCCAAGGTATTGAAATATGTACCAAAAACACGTTTCAATTACCCCAATGTATTGAAATATGTACCAAAAACACGTTTCAATTACCCTAATGTATTGAAATATGTACCAAAAACACGTTTCAAATACCCCAATGTATTGAAATATGTACCAAAAACTCGTTTCAATTAACCCAAGGTATTGAAATATGTACCAAAAACACGTTTCAATTACCCCAAGATATTGAAATATGTACCAAAAACACGTTTCAATTAACCCAAGGTAGGTAGGTGTTTCGGTAGATGGACGAGGGCAGCAACTGAGTGGTGGCCGCAAGAAGGGCGCAGACCAGTTGGCCGACCACCAACCAGATGGTCGGACGACATCGCGAGAGTTACGGGAAGGCAATGGATGCACTTGGCACAGGACCGGAGAGAATGGCGTGATAGCGAGGAGGCCTATACCCAGCAGTGGGTGGATGTGGGCTGAGATGATGATGATGATGAGGTAGGTGTTGAAGTGTAATAAATTCAAAATTCAATTTCATAGGTATTATAAAAAAACAAGTGTGTGCCATCACTTGGGGAGGCCTATACCCAGCAGTGGGTGAAGTCGGGCTGTGAATGATGATGATGATGATGATGACAAAAACATGTTATAAAAATAGGCTAATCCACCGCACAAGAAAGCTCCCATCCACCACCACGCCTTAAGATTCACCACGTAATGCTTTCGCGCCTAAAGAAGTTTTCACTTTAAAAACCCCCTCGATTTGTAATTTAAAGATTCACCCCAAAAACCAAACAGAGGATTTGCGGAAACAAAATGTTATGAAAAAAATGGGGAGAGAGACATTTTATCACTTTGGAAGTGTCTCTCGCACAAACTATTCGGTTTAGAATAAATCATATTAAAAACCTCAATATCATTTTTGAAGACCTATCCATAGATACGCCATACGTATGGGTTTGCAAAAATATTTTTTTTTGAGTTTCAGTTCTAAGTATGGGGAACCACTAATATTTATTGTTTTTTTTCTATATTTGTGTGACAATCTTAATGCGGTTCACAGAATACATCTACTTACCAAGTTTCAACAGTATAGTTCTTATAGTTTCGGAAAAAAAGTGGCTGGGACTTACGGACGGACAGACAGACAGACATGACGAATCCATAAGGGTTCCGTTTTTTGCCATTTGGCTACGGATCCCTAAAAAAGGGTGCGAGTATCATATTGATAAGCAAAATTCACTCTATCATACCATCGTAATTGAACATTATAAGCATAGCTATATCGATTTGATAAAATAAAGACGTTAAATTGCTAATTTGTTGTGGGCTTAGCTTAGCATTTTTGGTCAGCTATATTTATCTAGGTTATTATTTGAGAAAATAAATCTACACCTTAAAATTCAACATATTTTATCTAGGTTCTGACCTAACATAATTATGATGCATGCTATACACTGTATAGGTCTGTGAAAAAACAAAACTGTGTACAAATTAATTTTTGGCGAGTTATTGCCACGAAAATACATGCATTGCATGTTAAGAAACTCATAAAATATTTTAATTATTTATTTTAACTTAAACACCAACAGTTACGATAAAACATCCAATTAAAGGCGCTGCCGGTGGCTATCAGATGTGCCAAGTCACTTGCCATTTTTAAACGTATACTCAGAGAACACTATCTGAGTATTTGTCGCTAAATATATATGTATTTATTATTAATTATTTGTTTCTTAAATAAGTCTAAGTATGTATCTATAAATTATTATGGTTAGTTATTATTTAGATTCATGTAACTTTCATTTATGTAAGTTTTATATTTTTATTTTTTTTATTTTTATATAATTAGTATTAGTATGTATGTACATATAGTATGTTAGGTACACCATTACACCCCAGGTAATGTCTACACAGTCCATTCCATCCAAAGGTTGTCTGGTAGAGATCGCTAGTTAGCGATAAGACCGCCAATTGTATCCATATATTTACGTAGTTGTTTTTTATATGTATTTGATTCGTGGTGTGCAAAAAAGTATTATCTAATCTAATCTAATCTAAAGGTCTCTCTAAATAATACGTATAGTGATAGTTCCTACAATTTATATGTGACAGTGATAATTTGTAATATAGTGATAGTGAATTAAGTAAAGTCAATGAGTATATAAAGATATGAATACTTATATATTTTAATAAAACAAAATAACTAATTATTATATATAATAACTATATTATATTATACATATTTGTGTAAATTAAATAAATATTATGTACTACATGTTTCTATGTGTACAAAAATTATAAATAATAGGTTAGGGAAAAAGTCTTTTCGCATTATAGTATGTACTTGTAATAAAATCTCTTTGGCTATACTATTTGTATCTGGCTGGTTTTGGTATCATTCAAAGTTTAAATTTTAAAGAAGATAATTCCAAATTCAAATTAGCAAAATGTGTGATTTTTATTTGTTTTTCGTATTTTAAAGATGAGTGAATCTAATGAAGAAATTCGATACATTTTAAAATTTTATTACAAAAAAGGTAAAATGCAACGCAAGCCGCGAAAAAAATTGCGATGTTTACGGACCTAGTGCAGTGTCTGTGAGAGTAGCACAAATTTGCTTTAAGCGTTTTCAATCCGGAAATTTTGATGTCAAAGATGCACGTTGCTCTGGTCGCCCTATTACGGATAAAATTGATGCCATTTTTGAGAAAGTGGAGCAAGATCGGCATATCAGTAGTTATGACGTCGCTGAAGAACTGGGAATTGACCACAAAACAGTTTTGGCGTATTTGAAAAAAACTGGATACACAAAAAAGCTCGATATTTAGGTACCCCACGAGCTCACTAAAAAAACCTAATGAACCGTGTACTCATTAGTGATTCTTTATTACGACGTAATGAAACCGAACCATTTTTGAAGAGGCTGATAACTGGTGATAAAAAGTGGTTAAAGGCCGGTCAGGCTTCACAGACTGTGGTGAAACCCGGGTTAACTTGCAACAAGGTGATCTTGTGTGTGTGGTGGGATTGGAAGGGCATTATTTATTATGAGCTGTTACCACCAGGCAGGACCATCGATTCTGAACTCTACTGCGAACAACTGATGAGATTAAAGCAAGAAATTGAGAGAAAGCGGCCGGAATTAATTAACAGAAGGGGTGTGGTTTTTCATCATGATAACGCTAGACCTCACACATCTTTAGCTACTCAGCAAAAATTAAGAGAGTTTGGCTGGGAGGTGTTAATGCATCCGCCGTATAGTCCTGACCTTGCATCTTCAGATTTCCACCTGTTTCAGTCTCTTCAGAATTCTTTAGGCAGGGTCAGGTTAACATCACGAGAGGACTGCCAAAACGACTTGTCGCGGTATTTTGATCAGAAGCCCCAAAATTTCTAAAGCAATGGGATCATGTCCTTACCTACAAGATGGCAAAAAGTTATCGAACAAAATGGTACCTACATACTTTAGTTAAATGTAAATAAACTATATTAAAAAACGTTTTGAATTTTCTTAAAAAATGCGAAGAAACTTTTTCCCCAACCTAATATATCTAAGTATGTATCTAGTAAGCAAGCAAAATAAAGCAACTTGTTTATTTTACCATTAATACACCAAATACCTATCTACAGTTTTTTATAAATAAGTAAATACATACATATCACAATACAATGCATTTGGTTGCGCTGATTCAATAGCTAATCGTAATTTTCATTCTATTTCTCATAAAGAACAAATCGTTTAATTTAATTGTTGCATAAACCTCTTATATATCTATTCCTCTCCCACGCACACCTGCCCTATACGTGTGAGCGAGGACGCGCAAAAAAACGTTTAACACCGTCGTGGGCGCTTACAAAGTGGCGCCATCTATCGAAAGTGTAACGAAAGACAGTTTGGAACAATATGTCCGCGTCGCTGGTATGTTAGAATTCGTCTCGCTTAAAGAACTTAATTTGTGGTTGAAATACAGTGGATATAAGTGCACCCCTTTCGAACCTGTCGCCGCTACACGCCATCAAAGGATTTAAAGGTATTGTGCATCCTTCCTTTTTTGGAAACTGTTCTTTCTCATCCAAATCCATAACAGTTTTCAGCTTCCATCTCTCGCAACAATCAAACTCAAATTTTGTATAATTTTGCTATATTTCGCATCTCCCGCGTAAACATTTTATGGTCCTTCAAACCCGGATATTGAATCAGTGTTAGCTATTAACCTAGGTATTCTAGATAGTTCGTAAAAACAATTCGCATAACATTGCATCAGCCGGCATACGCCTGCCTACCTACATTTCGTTCACTAGCATCGAAAAATCTTCAGTCGAATTTCGTTCGCTTTTCTCGCATTTAGTAACTTTAATAACTAGCTTATTTACCTACATACCGTATTATATTGTCGTTCATCCCGCATTAGGTATATAGGTTAATTTTCGTCGTTGTTTTATCATCTATCCATTCGTGAAAATAAAGTAGGTAGGTAGTTAAAACTTACACCTACAAATAGTTCGTTCACCTCGCGTAAAATAAATTATAATTAGTTAACTTACAACTCGTATTTATTCGTATTCGTAGTTATTATAGGTATATACTTGCAATAGGTTAGTACTTATACGCGCATCACTTGTCGTATACCAATCGTTGTTGCTAGGACGTAGGTACGCTTATTGTATAAGTACCTACCTACCTACCTACCCCCGCGTCGCTGTACGTAGATCACCGTAGATCGGTGTCGTGATTTTGTCTTTATCTATATACCTACCTACCTACTTAGAGTTAGGTGCAGGTAGGTATTTAGGTTCAAATATTTCGATACAGAGACCTATAGCTGTACGTAGGTTATTCATCTAGTTGCTAAACTTGGAAGTTGTGTATCGTGATTTAACCGACTGCCTACGGAGATATTCTGTTGTCTGCTGATTGAAAAACCTATTCGTGTCGCTTATAATATAGATATCCGCCAATCTATTTTAAAATGGCACCTACTACCGCAGCTGGTAAGGTAGATTTGAACGTTCAATTGAAGGTGTTATACGTTAAAAGAGATAGGATCTTTTCTCGCATGCAAGGTATTTGTAATCGCGTAAAGGATCTTGAGTCCACGGCGTCTAAGGAATCGTTTTTGTGTGAAATGGAAACTGTAGATACATTGCATGAGGATTTCGAAAGTGTGCTGGACCAAATAGTCAACCTGGAGCTAAAACTTGATCCCGATTTTGTTATCAGTTATCAGTCACTCTCAGCGTTCGAAGATATATTAGGTTGCGTCAAGCGAGCTGCTAAGAAATTCAATTCGTCAACGGGCGATGTCAAGGTAGGAAGCCAACCCAGGTCACCTAAATTGCCACCGATGGAGATCCCTGAATTCAATGGCGAGATCAAAAATTGGCCGCTATTTTTCGCTAGTTTCCAAAACGCCGTACACAATAATGCATCGTTAACAAACTCGGAAAAATTGTACTATTTGATAGGAAAATTGACCGGAAAGGCTAAGTCCGTCTGCGCCGGCATAACTCCATGCGCCGAAAATTATTCGATTATTTTAGACTTGCTTAAAAATAAGTACGAAGACAAGCGGCTAGTAGCTACTTCGTATTTAGATCAAATGTTTGATTTTAAAGCTATCGTATCCGCAACCCCTAGTAATCTAGAACAATTTCTAGATAAATTCGCATCGTCTGTCGCCGCTTTGAAAAATCTGAAGGTCAAGGACCTCTCCGATTTCTTATTTCTGTACATCGCACTTAAGAAGTTAGACTCGGACACCGCACGTTCGTTCGAGTCGGACAACCGTAAATGCGATATGCCATCTTTCAATGATCTAACGTTGTTTTTGCGCGATCACATAAAAATATTGCAACGCACCTCGTCGGCGAAACATGAAGTGCCGAAGAAATACATTGAACGTAAAACGGATGCGGCATCCAAGTTACCGAAATCGTCTACTACGCATGCCTACGTAAATGCCACATCCAGTTCTCACGAATCTTCGTGCTCCTTGTGCAATAGTCAACATGACCATTTATATAAATGTTCCGTGTTTCACAATTATAAACCGAATGAACGTTTTAAATTCGTTAAGGCGAATAACTTGTGCATCAATTGCTTAAGTGGAGGACATCGTGTTTCCACGTGTGGGTCGAATTCTTTGTGTAAAAAATGCAATTCAAAACACCACACTTTGTTGTGTTTCGGAAATGTATCCGTGGATAGTAGCGTGCCTCGCGTGTCTGCCGCTCCTTCCGCGCCCGCGCCGCCGCCGTCGGCACTCTCTGCGGAACCCAGTGACGCGTCAGTTGCACCCACTCGCTCCGCTCGTACTAATGACGTCACACTCTGTGCGTTATCAGATAACGTAAACAAACTTGTTCGCGGTCCTACCACGGTACTAATCGCAACCGCTCGTATTATTATCGTCGATTCTCGTGGTTACGAACATAGCGTACGCGCTTTGTTGGACAGCGCTTCTCAAAGCAACTTTATCACTAGTGATTGTTGTCAACGCTTAGGCTTGAATATAAACCGAAGACCTGCTTGTTCCGTGGTGAAGGGAATAGGGGGCTCGTCTAAAACAATTCAAGGGTCGGTGAAAATTAATTTTTCATCTCGCTTTAATCGCAACGTTAATTATGACATGGAATCGCTGGTGGTAGATAAAATAACGGAACGCTTGCCCACTGTCTCTGTTAATGTTTCGCATTTATTGAATTTCAAAGACCTACCACTTGCGGATGATACGTACTGCGTTTCTGGTCCTATAGAAGCGTTAGTCGGAGCTTCGATTTTCCCGCATCTGCTTTTGTCTCACAAGGTTAAAGGGCAATCTCCGCATCCGTCCCCGCTCGCTATAGAAACTGTTCTTGGCTATGTGATTGTAGGTGACGCTCCGGTCTGCGTTGGTAGTACCGAGACCGTTTCATATTGTTGTGCCACTGACTCCCTGGATTCCGCCGTCCATAAATTCTGGGAATTGGAGGAGGTGAACGTTCCACCTATACTCAGCCCAGATGACAAAATCTGTGAGGAATTTTATACCCGCACGACCTCTCGCGATGATGATGGACGTTACGAAGTAGCGCTTCCATTTAAGGGTGATGTTCATTCGCTCGGCAACTCTCGTCAAGCAAGTGAACGACGCTTTCTTTGCTTAGAAAAAAAGATGCTGGCATCTCCGAAATTAAAGGAAGCCTATGATGCCGTCATTCATGAATATTTAGAAAAGGGGTATATTTCGCTTGCTTCAGCAGACATAAATCAATCGGACGCACAATCGTATATAATACCGCATCACGGAGTGATTAGGGAAGATAAGGTCACGTCTAAATTACGTGTCGTATTAGACGGTAGTTGCAAGACAACTACTAACGTTTCGCTCAATGACCTTCTGTATAATGGTCAAAATCTCCAAGGAAATTTGTTTAACATAATCGTTAACTTTCGTTTGTTTTCGATCGCCCTCTCTGCTGACATTCGCCAAATGTTTCTCAGTATAGGCATTCGGGATTGCGATCGACGATTTCAACGCATCCTATATCGTTTCTCCCCACAAGAACCTTTAAAGGTTTACGAATTCAATAGAGTCGTTTTTGGACTTAAATCAAGTCCATTCCATGCACTACGGACAATTAGACAGCTCGCGACTGATGAAGGCGATTTTTACAGTAAGGCTAAAGATCTTATTGGATGTGGGCTGTACATGGATGATTTTGTGCATTCCGTCCAAAATCAGGAAGACGGCATATCTACCGCTTCTGAAATGATAGGTCTTATGAAGTCTGGTCAGTTTGAACTCGTAAAATGGACGAGCAACTCGCAAGCCGTTCTCGATTCGATTCCGCCATCGCATCGTCTCACTTCAGTCAAAGAATTTGATGAATCGGATCAACATAAGGTACTCGGCTTATGTTGGTCGCCCGAAACCGATCTGTTTGGTCTAAAGATTAGTACACCCGCTAATACCTGTACAAAACGCATCATATTGTCATGTGTCGCAAAAATATGGGACGTAATGGGATTCGTTGCGCCCGTTGTGTTGTATGCCAAACTCGTAATTAAGCAGCTTTGGTTGTGCGAGTGTGATTGGGATGATACACCACCTGAAGGTATCGTTCAATTGTGGTCTCGATTTAGGGAAGAACTTCCTTTGCTCTCTAATATAAAGGTTCCACGCCACGTGGGTATCATCTCGGATAGTGTCGTTACGATTGTTGGCTTCGCAGACGCCAGTGAGAAGGCGTACGGGGGAGTGGTTTACTTCCACGTTCAGAATAGCAATGGTAATACATTTAGCTTGGTGAGCGCTAAATCAAAGGTTTCCCCTCGTAAAGTCGTTTCGCTCGCGAGACTTGAGCTTTGTGCTATTCTCGTTCTTGCCCAGCTTATAAAGAACATCGTCGTCGCTTGTCAAAACCGTATCAATCTTCGAAACGTTTTCGCATTTTCAGATTCGACAGTTGCCCTGTGCTGGGTGCATTCGTCGCCCCATCGATGGGACACATTTGTGGCCAACAGAGTATCGAAAATACAAAGTGACTTATTACCGCAAAATTTGTATCATGTCGCCGGTACTGAAAATCCTGCGGATTGCTTGTCACGCGGACTTACACCTGCGCAAATTATTGACCACCCGCTTTGGTTTAATGGCCCCACATGGGCCCACTTAGATATCTCTCAGTGGCCTATTGTTCCCTTCAATCCTTCCACGGTGACAGAGGCACCGGAAGAAAGGAAACATTCATTACTTACCGCTACGCCACGTGTTGAGTCTCCAATTATTTCGTTGGCCTATCGTTTTTCGTCGTGGTCAAAATTGTTGCGCTGCGTCGTTTATATGTGCAGATTCGCAAAACTTTTACGATCACATGACCAAATATCGGGGTCAGATCTCGACTTCGCTGAGATACTGACACTTCGTGAACTTCAACGTTATCATTTTCCAGATGAGATCGCTAATCTGCAATCGGGCAAGGCTTGTAGCCGTTCCCTTCAACACCTCAAACCATTCCTCGATGACGGGGTTATTAGAGTCGGAGGTCGTTTGTCCAATTCAAACTTGGATTATCATCAGAACCACCCTATTGTGCTGCCTCGAAAGGATCCTATTTTGGATTTGTTGGTAGATTACCACCACAAAGTAAATTGTCACGCAGGTCCTGACCTGTTGATGTCACTCTTACGTCAAAGGTATTGGATACTCTCTGCACGTAGCTTGATTAGGAATAGGATACACAAATGTCTCCCTTGCTTTAGACTTCGACCAAAACCAACGTTTCCTGAAATGGCGGATCATCGTTCGTGTCGTGTCGTTCAATCTGCAAAACCGTTCGTTCACACGGGTACTGATTACGCAGGCCCGTTTAAGGTTACTTTAACTCGTGGTCGTGGTATTCGGTCCACAAAGGCTTACGTGTGCCTTTTCGTCTGTATGACTACTCGCGCAGTGCACATAGAGCTTGCTGGTGATTTAAGCACTTCAAGCTTTATGGGAGCATTTAAACGATTTTTATCGCGCCGCGGTCCAATCGCTAGAATTTATTCTGATAATGGAACCAATTACATCGGTGCTAAACGTTTACTTTCGGAGCTTCACGAATTCTTGACATCAAAACATCATAAAACTGAGTTTGGTAAAATATTAGCTGATAATCGCATAGATTGGTCTCTTAATGTCCCAGCTGCAAGTCATTTTGGGGGAAATTGGGAGGCTAATATCAAGACTTTCAAAACTCACCTGTATCGCGTGATAGGTGAGCAAATCCTATCGTTCGAAGAGTTAAATACGGTACTCGCTCAGATTGAATCGGTCATGAATACTCGACCTCTATGTAGAACGCTCTCCAGTGACCCTTCTGAGGCTCTGGCTCTGACTCCAGCGCACTTTTTAAATCTCACACCGCTGAAATATTTGCCCTCTAGAGAAATAGACGATAATTTGCATACTCTTTCGCGACATGATTTGCTTGACAAATTAGTCCAGTCTTTCTGGAAGCGCTGGAGAACAGAATATCTCCATACTCTGCAGTCGCGTTGCAAATGGAACACTCCGTCCAATCCAATCGCTGTCGGGACTGTTGTGATTCTTTTGACAGAAAACGCTCCTCCCCTTCACTGGCCTATGGGTGTTGTGGAGGAAGTTTTCCCCGGTTCAAACGGTGTTACCCGAGTGGTACGTATTAGAACAGCAACTGGATCGTACTTGCGTCCGGTTGTACGTCTCTACCCGTTACCTAATCAGTAACCCAAATAGCGTTGCACTATTAACTATTAGGTTAGGTTATTAGTAGTTAGTTTAAGATACGTTATTTGATAGTATTACAATAGGTTAACATTATAGTTCGCGTTAGTTCTTGTAACAGATTAGCATTATAGTTGTTTTAAATTTTTTGAAGGTATCCCTTCAAGCCCGGGGGAATGGTTGCGCTGATTCAATAGCTAATCGTAATTTTCATTCTATTTATCATAAAGAACAAATCGTTTAATTTAATTGTTGCATAAACCTCTTATATATCTATTCCTCTCCCACGCACACCTGCCCTATACGTGTGAGCGAGGACGCGCAAAAAAACGTTTAACACCGTCGTGGGCGCTTACAAAGTGGCGCCATCTATCGAAAGTGTAACGAAAGACAGTTTGGAACAATATGTCCGCGTCGCTGGTATGTTAGAATTCGTCTCGCTTAAAGAACTTAAGTTGTGGTTGAAATACAGTGGATATAAGTGCACCCCTTTCGAACCTGTCGCCGCTACACGCCATCAAAGGATTTAAAGGTATTGTGCATCCTTCCTTTTTTGGAAACTGTTCTTTCTCATCCAAATCCATAACAGTTTTCAGCTTCCATCTCTCGCAACAATCAAACTCAAATTTTGTATAATTTTGCTATATTTCGCATCTCCCGCGTAAACAGCATTCATTTAGTGCATCAAGATAAACTATAAAACCCACAAATAAAACAAATTGCTTTATTTGACGATTATACATAATATACATAGACCAATTTGTAGCTATATTCATTCATATTTTTTTAAGTTCCGACCTGAACTTTGAAAGAAAGAAATTCTAGCAAAGAAATTCTTAGTTCCGGAAGGAGCGCCTTAAATAGTAATGTAATCCAGTTTTGAAAGTCTATTTAAAATGATGTACCAATTCCAGGAGGAAGAAATGCTGCGTAAATTGCAATGTGTAACAGTATGACAATGTTTAAACCGAAAAAAGCTTTTTCAGCCGTTGGTAATTCATATACATAACTGTAAAAAGAACGTGTTCTGAGGGGATTCCCTTGTTGAACATGAAATATGGCACACCACTCACCCATAAAAGCTGAGATACCAAAACTTGTTGACGTTACTCTAAAAAGCCGTGAACAAAACCATGTAACCATTTCAATCACGCTCAACTTTTACAAAAGAAAAATCGATGGAGCCAAGGGATTCAATCGTGCTTGATTCTAAAATCGAACAAAACCCTCTTCTGAGCCGAGCTCTTATTCATTTAAAGAGGCAAGACTAGATAAAAGATAGCTCATCCCCCCTCCAGTCTTTAGAGCTGAGCACAGTGTACCTAGGTATAGACAGTAGTAACACTAAGGAACTCTACTCACCGTAAGTCAAATATTGCAATGACAGGCATCAACATAGACTAGATTTAATTACGGAAATTGATTTTGGTATTATTTGAATTTGCCTTTAGTTTTGGAATAAAATAAATAATGCTGGACATTTCACACAGCGCTATATAGCCCCAAACTAAGTCAAGCTTGCATTATGGGAACCAGATTATGAATACAATACTTCTTTTAAAGTTATACTTCTTTTTTACAGTGTTTGGAAAAAAAATATGAGAGTAAAATTATTACGGTGCGCGCGTACACCGACAGCCAAAAAGCAACATGATGAAGTTAGCTGATAACCATCTCATGCGCGCGCACATTGACAGCCAAAAGCTACATAATGAAGTTAGCTAATAACTCTCTCAACTTACCGTGAAAACTAATATATAAGTGTGGGAGCATGGAGCGCACGCATGAGCGGACGTCCGCAGCGGGGAGTGCGCCGCCGAAACTGCGGTCACTCACACTTTTTTTCGAATGGACTGATCTCGCTGTTAGCCTCTGAGGCTGTTCCAGCTTAACCACACTTTTGGCGAGCGCAGATGGCGTTCAGCCCTATAAGTTTTTTGATGAGGCAACTAGTGCAAGGGCACCACTTAGGTGCGAGCCTCAGCTTGGGTTTTGCCGGGCTGGGGATACGTGCTTGTACCTCGTATAGGCGGCGACTGAAGGGATTCGTCGACCTCGCCGGCGAGGTCAGTGTATCTGTGAAGTGTTTGCTCTGTCTAATTTAAATGACGACTGAGGGTTTATGCGGTCACTCACACTTGGAACGCGCTATTTTATGCTAGTGCTATCCTGCTCTCGCGGAACGTCTCTATCGCAGGATCGCCATTCATGTGCCGCGTAGCGCACTATGATTGGTTGTTTCAATGCACTTATTCCAGTAACAACATTAGAAAGAAGATAGTTTATATATAGGTAGTAAGAATTTATAAATAAAGGTGGTTATACAGTTAAAATCAGTGTTTAATTTTATACCTAACTTCAGAAACCTAGTAGGAACAGTGGTTAGGCAGGCAGAGTAGGCCATCGTATCACCACATCGTAGCACCACATCGCATCACTACATTGCATATCCAAATCGTATTACCACTCCTGCATCACTACATAACTATATTTATTAATTTATCATTCCTTTTACAAACAAAGAGTTGCGGCATACGGTATGAAATCTATAAGTATTTTTGTTCTGTTACGCCAAAAAAGTATAACTTCGTGCATGTTATACTACTGGCTTTAAAGACGACATAAGACAAACTGGCCTTTATTTGTTGCGTTGCAAGGAACAAATGCTGCAAAGACAGGTCTAATATATATATTTGCATTAAAATCCCGACTCTTAGTTTAGTAGATAGTTTATCTACTGCTCCCAATATCTTTATCTTTTCCGTGGCTGGGACGTGACCTAGAAAGTTGGATGCGTTTTTTTTGCATTCCACAGTCTACTGAGCCTGTATTGCGCTCATTAGTTCCAGTTTATATTCTCCGTTTGTTCCACTTCTCATCTGAATTGCGAATTTATGCTCTCAATTGGCTGTCTGGCCTAATTTAAGTGAAGATTGACGGTCGTTTAATTGTTTGTGGAACATTAATCTTAGATTTTATGGGGGTGTTATAGACTGAGTAATCGCAGTTGGCAATCGTATCTTATTGAGCACCAGAATTAAATGGAGTAAAAGAGGTTTTCCATTCCATTATTGGTAGGGTTGGTACAATCGGAAAGGTTTATACAAAGAAAACATGGTTAAAAGTCCTGGCAAGATGCCCTGTAGCTCGACCACCATAGCTTTAGCTGATATCGATAGTTAGTTTGTTTGTCCTACTTAAAAATAAGCAAGAGTTAAGCCACTACCTTTTCGCAATTTATGTGCAACTAGCTGTTGCTCTCGACTTCGTATGCGTTACACTACTAAATGTGAAGGTAACCTAGAAATAAAGCTAAACTCGCTGTTGCAACTTGACTTGAGTAGTAGCTTATGTGGTAATCCAGGTTAAAGTTTGCGTATATAATGAATTTCATCGAAATCGGTTCAGCAGCTACGACGTGATTGAGTACAAACAAACAAACAAACATACGCATTTATAATATTTGTGTGATAACCACATCTTTTCTTACATACCTCTATGTTATCAATATTTATCATTATAATAATGATAACATCAGCATGACAGAATGCGGATCGCATTCAGCCTGATAAAGATTCACGAATTTAACCGAAACAATTGTCGGTCGAAACACCAATATAACGGTACGTGATAAATCCCGTTCTTATAATAATGATAGATGTTAACATTCTACGCATAGAATAAACTTACGTCACCCATACAAAACTTTTCTATGTTACTTTATGTCGACTTTAAGGCAATGTTTAATGGCGGATTCCTATAGCCGTCAGTAACCAGCTACGACTCGTTTCTCCTTGAAAACCTGTCAAAAGTTTGACACTAGTTTGAATCATTTTTAAGGAGATACGAGGCGTAGCTGATTACCGACGGATATAGGAACCCGCCATTAATCGGGTACTCAATAAGGAAGAGTAGCCCACAGTACTCGCTTAGACTAAAAGTGCTCATTCCGGCTTGATGGATTTTTTTAACGTCGTCTAGTGATTACATAAGTCTTTTTAGGGTTCCGTACCTCAAAAGATAAAAAAAGAAACCCTTATAAGATCACTCTCTTGTCCAGCTGTCTGTCCGTGTGTCACCACCGATTTTCTCAGGAATGGGTGGACCTATTAAGTTGAAATCTATATACCAGATACCCCCTCGAGATACCAGAGGTCCCTATTAGGTGTAATCATATACCTTGATAAAAATCAAGGTCCTGAATCAACACGATAAAAAGATATGGGCAAATTTGGATTTCAGCAAAACCTTGTAAGTACCAAAATTTACCTTATTTTTCAACTTTTTTAATATTTTGGAATTTCCCTTTACTTGTTTTTAACGAAAGTTGACAATTCTAGGTCAACAGGAAGTACCCTATATGTTTTGGGTGGAAAACCTATATGGTATTTCCCGTTGACCTAGAATCACGAAATTTGGTAAAAAGCAAGGCTTACAGCACAAATAAAGGAAACATTTCTAAAAACAAAATAGATGAAAATTAAAGGGAGTCCCCATACATAAATAGTTGACACCAATCAAGATAGTTGTATGTGTTGTATGGGCGCTCGTAAAATTTAGAGGACAAGCTTAATTGGCACCAACCTCAAATAAGGTAAAGAAATAAAATTGTGCTATTGAATAAAATAAATATTTAAGTGGGTTCCCTAACAACAGACATGATTTTTTGCTGTTTTTATAAATAATGGTACGGAACCCTTCGTGCGCGAGTCCGACTCGCACTTGGCCGGATTTATTTTTTGTATAATCATTTATTTCATAAACAGTTATTTAAGCACATCAATTGTTTGAAATAAATACATTTAATTTAATTTTTGTTTTATTTGAACGTTTGTTTTTTTTTCTGCATTTAAAAGAAAAAGTTCAGTAAATTCCTTATAGTGGGAAGTTAACTCAGCAATGCAAATTGTCGAGCATTTCTACGTCTTTGTTTTATTTCTAGATCTCTTCCAAGGTAATTTTAAATGGTGAAATGATCTTGGAGTTTTCATTAAGTTTTGTAAAAAGAGTTCTTCCTTTGTATATACATAATAACGCCTTTAAATAAAAATGTTTTAGAAGAAAACTTTTAAGATCTTTACATTTTTATAAATCTTAGTATCAAAAAGGAAGTTGCGGGATCATATTGACTTAAGATTTGTAATTTGTGAGACGTTTAAAAAGAAAGATTTACCGTGATCTGTTGGTCCTTACTTCGCACTAAAAAACTGTATTTGACTAGATTTTCTTATTATTATATCAGCCCACTGTACCTCACTTCTGGGCAAAGGCCTCCTCCCATTCTTTCCAGGCAGTTCTTTCAGGCGCTAAGATGATCCAGTTTGAAAAATACTATGGTCCAGTCCACTCGGAGATTAGTGAGCTCGTCCCTCCTTTTTTTTGTCTACCACGTCTTCGGGCTGTGTCGGGGTTCCACTTGGTGGAAGCAGATATATTTTCTTATCACACTAATAATATAAATGTGAAAGTTTTGATGTTTGTTCATTTATTTGTTTGTTTGTTACTCAATCACGTCGTACAGTCGTAACGGCTGAACCGATTTCGATGAAATTTAGTATATACGTAGATTATAAACTGGATTAGCACATAGGCTACCTTTTATCATATAAATCAGTTCCCATAGAATAAAAATGGGGTGTCAAGTCAAGTTGCAATAGCGAGTTTAGCTTTATTTCTAGGTTACCCACACATTTAGTAGTGTAACGTGTACGAAGTCGCGGACAACAGCTAGTGTTAGAACAACTCTTTCCATTCTTAGTTTGTCTAGAAGGATCATTTTAAAGTGATAAAACCACCCATTTGCTTTGTGTCATAATTTTTTTTTGTTTTATTTTTATGGTGTATTCGTTCATACAATGGTTCCATTTTTTTTCGAACGGAACCATTTAAACCATCAACTATCATTTTTTGATACATGGTGTCCGCATTAATCAAATCCAATCAAATAATATTTATTGCATGAAATACATGTGCAGAGATGACAGTATTAATAATAGAGTTTCAATGAGTCAATCGTCAACTCGCCCGCTTAAAACTCGCCCGGACAGGCGAAATAGCGAATTCAAAAAAAATATAATATACTAGCTGACCTGCCCGCGGCTTCGCACGCGTGGTTTTTTAATAAAAACAATACCCTCCTTCTGCGCAGTCGGGTAAACAGTAGCCTATGTCCCAATCCCGGTTACAACCTATCTATATACCAACGGTACATTGAGAGTGCATCTAAAGAATATCTCATAATTTTAACCCAATTTTTGTGAAAAAGTTGAAACACTTTTTTATTTCCTAGCAAAAACCTAAATATTAATTTTCAGATCCCTAATTTAAGGAATTATGGATTACCCATACAAACTTTCAACCCCTATTTCACCCCTTTCAAGATTATTTATTTTTTGAGATAAGAGATAAATTTCATTACGATCCGTTCAGTAGTTTTGTTGTGAAAAGGTTACAAATAAACAGAGTTACTTACGGATCTTTATGTATGGAAGTGTTGATTTTTGATCGTCAACTCGCCCGGTTTTTAGTCAAGATGTGATTTAGTACAGTGAAAGACAAAATTGTTAAAATGTAATCTACCGATTAGGGCATGTGTTTACAATATTAATTACATAATGTCAACAACAGAACACAACTGCAAATAGCATAACTGATAGCGATTACGGTCATAACTCCTACATTTCTAACACACCGTACCGGTCACATTTTGTACATAACTCCCCACCACACGGAAGCATAGTCTACATGAGCGGAATACTAATGTAATCTACCATTTAAGGCTACGTTCACACTCAATATGAAATATGTAACAGGCGGGTAACGAAAAAAGAGGTTTTCACGATCATAATTTTCTATTTTAATGGCGTCGCTGAAAAGGGCGGACACCCGGAATGACCTTTTAATTTTATTTATTTGAATATTCTTTTTGTAGATTTCGGGTATTTTTTCCGGTTTGTTTTTACAACGCGCGGTTTTATAGTCGCTTCCTCTTCCGACTCTTGCCTAAGATGCTTAATCTTAATTAGCTAAGGGTTTTTTCAAACTAAGAAATATTAAGCAAATTCAAGTCAAATACATTTTATATTTTGTTTTATTTATTAAATAAAATCGACAGCCCTTGTTATATAGATACAAACTATTCTTTGACAAACCTTCACGACCTCCGTGGTGCAGTGGGCGAATAGCCGGCTGAGACGCAGAAGGTGATTTTGATTCCCGCCGCGGAACAAATGTTTGCATGATCTACAGATACTCGTTCCCGGTCTGGTTGTTTCTCTATATATTAAAATATTGTATTTACAAAAAAATATTCTATCAGTTATCTGGCTCCCATAGTACAAGCTCTGCTTAGTTTGGGGCTAGATGTCCGAAATGTCCAGCGAAATTTATTATTATTATTGCCATGCTTAACTTACGGCCAAAAACGGATTTATTTTATGTAAAAAAATATTTTTTAAATATACAGTCTGAATTAGATTAAAGATACGAATGAAATAAGTTACGTTTAAAACACAAAAAGGTTGATAAATACACAGAATATTAGAGTGTGTTCTATTCATTTATTTCAGATAATTTAGTAATCCACAATAAGACTAAAAATGAAAAATATTATGAAAATTAAAATTAAATTAAGATATACTTATATATAAGTAGTGTAAGTAATGAGAAGTTATATCATAAATTAATACATATATACTATAACTAGCTGTTGCCTGTGGCTTTGTACGCGTGACACTACTAAATGTAATGGGGAATGTTCTGAGGAGCTATTTGATCTCATCCCGTCGTCGTGATTTTACCACCGCACTTCTCGACAATGTAATAAAACTCATCCAGAAATCATCGACAATTGGGTATCACGCACCACACGCTTCACGCAATCTTTTCTACCCCATACTTGCAAGATGTGGAATGAGCTACCATCTGAGGTTTTCCCATTAGGCTACGACATGGCACGCTTCAAGAGAAATGTAAAGAGGTTTCTACAGTGTAGGGAATGCATCGACAATACCCCGGGTGTTGCCGGTGTTTATAGGCGACGGTGACCGCTTACCATCAGGTAAAAAAAAATACTTGGCTGCCGAGGTGATAAATTTAAAGAAAAAATCTTTTATTCATTAAAATCACAAGGATCACTTTGAAACGTCAATCTTACTGCCTGTTTCTTTGCGACCAATCCAGGAAAGAAAGGCAAGAAACAAGGCTGGTTGTTTTTTTAATGATCCTTTTAGAATACATTACAATACAGAAAATAAAATACGTCTAAAAACGTGTTTCCGGTGTCAATAGGCGACGGTAACCGTCGCCATTACCATCAGGTGGACCGTAAGCCTGTTTCTCCACAAATAACATAAAAAAATGTGTAGTTAACCTAGAAATAAAGCTAAACTCGCTGTTGCAACTTGATTTGACACCCCATTTTTATTCCATGGGACCTGATTTATGGGATAAAAAGTAGCCTATGTGTTAATCCAAGTTTGAATCTACGTACGGACTAAATTTTATAAATATCGGTTAAGCATTTACATCGTGAATGAATTTGATTGATTGGATTGGTTGAAGGTTGTCGGAATTGAATTGTCGGTCGAAACACCGATAAGACGGTACGTGATAAATCCCGTATATATAATAATGATTTACAACGTGATTGAGTAACAAACAAATAAATAAACAAACATCCAAACTTATATAGATAAGTAGTTTTATGTGTTGCGTTTTTATCATGAACGTGTGTCATACTACATAATTTTTAAAGTTTCTGTTTTAAAAGTTCGCCGGAGAAGAAATTCTTATTATAAACTCTTTCTAATCTGTTGACGATTGAATGTATTGCATTTTAAAGAAAAATTAAGGTCTTGAAGCTCCTATTGATATGCATTGCATTTTTAAAAAGTGATTATGTCATGAAGAATCAAAAAAGAAACTGAAATGAACCTAACAGGAGATAGGCCAGGTACGCATTTCAGCAATAAAACAATTGTTCACTAATGAAAACCATCTCTATATAACTTAACAGTTTCAACTGAAAGCTCAGAAGTGTCATCAGACTAATATGTAAGTACATAAGGATTGAGGAGCCACATTCAAATTTTCAAATAATACTTTGTATAGATTACGTGTCACCCCCCCCCCCCCCCCCTCCCCCCTCCCTCCCTCCCCCACGCCTCGCGCTGTGAGTCAACCAACAACTAATGATTATCCTCAACGATTGTTGTTCTTTTATCCAACAAATTACGACTATAATACCTTACAAGCTAGACACAACAGCTCTAAAGAAATGAACCAATAAAAGTAAGCCAAATGGGCGGTCTTATCGCTTAACAAAGCGATCTCTTCCCGACAACCTTTGGATGGAGAGGATCATTGCTTAATGGAACATTGGCCGAGGTGTAAAAAGACGGACCTTCGATTTGATTGTGAGCGCTTCGATTTTCTTGTCCTACCGGAGATGACTTGTAGGTCATCTAAGTCCCTCCTTCTCAAAACCCCTCCTCATTCCTCCAGTCGCTATGGCGGTTCCTTCACTGTCCATGGAGTCAACCTGTGGAGTTCTCCACCACACTCTATCCGCGCAAGTCCATCACTAAGCACTTTTAAGCTTAGAGTGAAAGAGCATTAGGTACCTGTCCTTGTAAGCTTTTGGGTTATTTATTATGTATAAGTAGGTATATTATTTATATTTTGTATAATATATTATGTTTATCTATAATGTAGGTATAGTATAAAGGTATTATTATTATTTTTAATATGGTTAAGTGTTGTATTTATTATAGTATATACTATATATTAGTATTCTACTCCAATGCCATTCTCTGTGCACGTACCCACCACTATAATCAAATATCTCTATCTTCAAAGGTTTGCTGGAAGAAAACTCTTATTAGGATTAAGCTCGCCTTTGTACATGTCCATTTTGTAAGCTATTTTTATCTGTAAATCTATTTGTGTACAATAAAGAATAAAAAGAATAAACTGAATAATAGAAAAAGAAAAATTACTAAACCCTAAAGAGTTATATAGGTTTAATAATCATTTATTCATAAAGAGATAACAGTTATCACTTACATGAGAATCAGTATACATAGAAAAGTTAATTTAATTCGTTCGAGTTATGTAGATAGGTACTCAATTAACGCATTCAGGTAGATCGTTCGTTAGTTATATAACTACTTTATTTAGTAAACATTAGTTGTAATATGTTGAGCGAGTTTAATTTTAAATGCGTTAAATGAGCTTACATTTTTTACATCACAGGGTAATTTATTAGAAAGCTGTGCGCCTGCGTGATCTATTATATACAGGTATGTAAATAATAAATAGGTATGTGTTTATTGTTTCCGTGACATAGTGGACGAATAGCCGACTGAGACGCAGGAGGTAGCGGGTTCGATTCCCGCCGCGGAACAAATGTTTGCACGAACTACAGATATTTGTTTCGGGTCTAGATGTTTTTCTTTTTAATCTAAGTACCTATGTATTTAGAAAGAAGTATATAAGTATTCTATGTCACTAAAGCGCAAACTCATCGACATGTGTATACTGCCCGTCCTCACCTATGGTTCCCAAACGTGGTCTTTAACCGAGGCTCAAAAATCCTAACTCAAGATTTGCCAAAGAGCAATGGAACGCAGCGTGCTTGGAGTAACGAGGATTGACAGAATCCGTAACACCACGCTGCGTTTAAAGACCGGCATTGCTGATGCAGGAAATAAGGCTGCCAGGCTAAAATGGGATTTGGCGGAGCATGTAAGACAAATGCACCCGGACAGATGGGCAACGATCATCACGCAGTGGGTGTCTGAAGACGGGCGACGGCGCCGACGAAGGCATAGTAGACGCTGGCGTGATGATTTCGATGCCTTCGAGACAGATTGGTGGGATTCGGCAAGCGAGCGAAACTCCTGGAAGACAGTGGGGGAGACCTTTGCCTAGCAGTGGGATGGCATAGGTTGAAAAAAGAAGTATTCTATTAGTTATCTGGTTCCCATAGTTCAAGCTTTGCTTAGTTTGGGACTAGATAGCGCTGAGTGAAATGTCCTGCATAATTTATTTATTGTTTGTCAAGTTATAAATTCTTGTGAGGATATAAATGTTAATACCAGGATTGGGCCTACAGAGTCATTTCTATTACTACTAAATTAATATCTGATTTTACTTTGAAATTTAAACGTTGTACAATGTACATAGACTATTGCATTGAATTGCTGAATTGGAATACGTATTATCATCATTATTTCGGACGTCAACTGCTAAACATAGGCCTCCCCCATAGATTTCCAGAGTGAGCGATCTTGCGCGACCTGCACCGAACGGCTCCCAGCAACCAGCAACAGCAACGTAGCTATGTGCTCTGCCCACTGCAATACATATGCGTAGAGTCAATATACACCAACTAGGATTACACATCGCATCGACTTCAAAAATCTTACTCGCCACAGGTTTTTGAAAACGCGATAGACCCCGGTTCCCCATAGACCCAGTGTCTCGTCTCAGAAAGGTTCAAACACGCTCTGTGCACTATAGTAATAAATAATTTAATTTGGGCAACAACAACAGTTACATTATCACTGTATAGTGTAAAACAAAGTCGCTTCCCGCTGTCTGTCCCTATGTATGCTTAGATCTTTAAAACTACGCAACGGATTTTGATATGGTTATTTCAATGGATAGAGTGGTTCAAGAGAAAGATTTAGATGTATAAAACATGCATAATGTACTAGAAAAACACTGATAATTTTAGAGGTTTCTAATGTGATATCGTAAATACTCATAATACTCTTTCAAAATACTCGTCAAGAGTAACCTCTAAAGAAAACATGTTTGTATTGTCTAATGACAAAAAAGCTGTGAACGCTGTATATAGGTAAAGATATTCTGTAGTATTAAACAAAGTCTGGTTAGTTACACCATTTATAACTCAAGAACGGCTTTACCGATTTTCATAATGTTTGATTTGTTGGATTTATCTCCGCTCTGAATAGCAGAATAACTAATAAAATATGGAAAAAAATAACACAAAAATATTTTATGTAGAAAATTCAATAACTCATACATAGATGCTGCTAGTAATGGCCGACAATTCTACCGGGGGTACAGCCCACGTCTAATGCATGTCAAGGCGGTACGAAGTTCGGCGGGTCAGCTCATTCATTCATTTATTCATCTCAGCCCGTCTGCACCCGCTGTTGGTGCCTCCTCTTTATTACGCCATTCTTTCCGGTCCCTTACGAGTCTCATCCATTGACACCTAGCTACGCTTTCAATGTTATTCTACCATGTGGCGTGTAGTCTGCCACTTGGTCTACGAGCATCCCTTGGCCACCACTCTGTAATCGCCTTTGTCCAACGCCCGTCATCCCTCCTAGCCAAGTGTCCAGCCCATCTTCACTTCAGCCGTGCGATCCTCATACCCACGACCACAACCTTTGTGCGACGTCGGATCTACATTGGGTATGTGATCCAATAAATAATAATAATAAATATTGCTGGACATTTCACACAGCGCTATCTAGCCCCAAACTAAGTAGAGCTTGTATTAGGAACCAGATAACTGATATAATACTTATATTTTTTTTTGTAAATATACATACTTATAAAACAAATATGTACATCATGGTTCCGCGGCGGGAATGGAACCCGCTACCTCCTGCGTCTCACGGAGGTCGCCAAGCGTGATATACCGAGCATGACCATTGCCCGTCAGCTAGTATTATAATATTATGATAAAAACTTTAATATATTTACTACATAAATACTGCAATACACTGCTCTTGAAAACCCTACTAAATAGAAATGTTTGACTTCAATAGCTTTGTAGATAATTTACCGGCTAATATTCAAAACAGCGTGCTCTTAACGAACAAAGTAGTTTCACCTGTAAAACAGGCAGGAACATTGGATGCGGTACAACGCTAACCATATCATTAAACTTCCTTAACTTCGTCCTGACATCTAAATTTAGAGTACCTACTCAGTGTCACTGGAATTTCAACCTAATTAGCGGTTTCGCGTATCTACATACGTAATGTGGCGAGGTAGTGTAGAGTGACTATGATGACCGGGGGTCGTAGGATAATTGGACGTGAAAAAGGGTTCTTAGGAAATTAATGAGGTAAATTAATTAGGTATAACACACGGAGATTTTGTTTTTGTTTAAACTTCAGCGAGAGTTGCCAACATAATTACCAATTAAAACGGGTACTTACCGCGTATGTACCTATTTTATTTGTTATCTCGACGTTTCGGCTGTGTTACAACAGCCGTGGTCACGGGTGGACTCTCATACATGAGCGAAATTGTGCTTTGTAGAGACTGAGCAGCTGTCCCGGAATTAATTGTAGTTGAATTGTAGTCGAAAACTCTGCTCATAGTACATTGCAATGACTTTTTATAGTGGTAATATTAACTAAAGAAATGGTTAACGTTACATTTGACGTAACTTTAGTGGATAATGCTGCCTATTAATAATTTATATAAGGGCTTGGATATAATCAATAAAAAAAACACATGCGGAATCGTATTAACTGATTTTAGAGGTGGTTAATACAAATAGCTTGGATATTTATCCAGTAATTGTTCTCTCTCTCTCTCTCTTCCCAGCTATGTATCTCACACGGTGGTGGGGTTAGCTTTCCTGGTCATTCTTCTCCACTTCACTCTATCCTCGACGTCGTCATCAGAAACTTGGCACTCTCTCATGTCTTTTGACACTACATCTCTCCACCCTGTCTTGGGACCTCTAGATCTTCGACCGGGGATGGAAAGTTGTAGTGCCAAATTTCCTACGTAGTCAGGTGACCGTACCATCGCAGCCGACTCTCCTGCATCTTGTCAGCGATGTCGCGCACCACCAGGCCTCCTCGCACGTACTCGTTACGGATTTTATCGAGCCTGGTGACGCCGCACATCTACCTCAGCATTGATATATTATCCAGTAATTGATACATTTCCAATAAACAATTTTTAATGTTATTCGGTGGCGCCTGATGCCGCTTAGTCAGTCTAAAATTACCTACTTACAATGAATATAATTTATTTACCTATTTTATACAGGCTTTTTCATTGATATTTTAGAAATTGTTAATAAGGGTACTAGAATATTTAAAATTTAAAAAAAAAAACATATTGTTCAACAATTAGCCCCCTACTCATGTTTTCATTTAATGTCCTACATAAGAAACACGTAGTGTGGTAGTGACGAAAATTTGGGTACAGTCCATACCAATTTTCCTCCGTTGAAGGGTAGGTAGTATATTTTTTAGAAAACTTTCGTGATTGATTTCAATCATTATTATAAATACGGGATTTATCACGTATCCTCTTATCGGTGTTTCGACCGACAATGCGAAACAAAGCGAAACGTATCTACCAGGTTGACTGAAGACATACGTGCAATGAAGAATGGTGACTTTTGAGTTCTGCAGTGGCAGAACAGGCCCCAGATTCTGATTCGACGCCCCCCCGGCCCCGGCCCGGGTCTTAGCGAGAGAGACGTTTTTCGTTCCTCGCAAGATAGAAATAACTCGTGTGCCGAACTTTAACAGAGATCGAGGATCGGTTATACCGCCAGCCTGGAGGCCATGTCTACATGATTCAAGTGACAGAAGAGTGAGTGAACCTGGTGGAGACATAGTTTGCCTGTACCAAGAACTACAGAAGAGAGCAGCAGTGATGATAATGATGATGATACAGCCTGTCAACACGCTGGGCCTTCGTTGACGCAATCCCCACCACCACGCCCGTCTACTCGCGCGCAGAGGGCAGCGGCGCGCAGTGCGAGTCGAGACGTTATTCGTATCCGATCGCACTCACCCTGATGAAGGTTCATGGATTGAACCAAAACATTGTAGGTAATATTTTCCTCGTAATATGGTCACTCTAATTCTGGTTGTCAGTAGCCGCTAGGTTCACAATGCAGTATATTACGCTCGTTTGAAGCGCGATCAAATCGGAAATGACTATTGATAGAAGCCGGCACCGTTATTGAACTGGCAACAAAACACATAGATACTTTTTAAACCACCCTTTTACGACTGCTTAGAATGTACCAGTATAGAAAATAAAGCGAAATTTCATTCACTAAACATTGTTTTACTGATAGTTAAAAGATTCATTTCGTCAAATAAGATTAGGATTTCACTCAGAAATTTGGCTAAGCCGGAATTGGTGATTCTCACTATGAAAAAAATCCGGCCAAGTGCGAGTTGGACTCGCGCACGAAAGGTTCCATTCCATTATCTATAAAAAAAGGGGAAAAAATATGAATTTGCAACTTTTTTTTCTTTTTGGTAATTTTTACTGTAACTGTGCTATAAGGACCTTGCTTTTTGCCAAATTTCGTGATTCTAGGTCAACGGGAACTACCATATAGGTTTTCGACACAAAATCTTTAAGGTACTTCTGGTGACCTAGAATTGTCAATTTTGGTTAAAAGCAAGATAGCAGTACAAGTAAAGGAAAAATTCCGAAAAATAAAAAAAAATTGAAAATTAAGGTAAATTATAGTACTTACAAGTTTTCGAGAAAATCTAAATTTTCCCATATCTTTTTATTGTGTTGACTCAGGATCTTGATTTTTATACACCTAATAGGGACTATAGACTTCAGTATCTGATATAAATTTAAACTTGCTAGGTCTAACAGTTTCTAAGAAAATCGGTGGTGACACACGGACAGACAGACGGACAGACGGACAAGAGAGTGATGTTATAACGGTTAAATTTTTTACCTTTTGAGGTACGGAACCCTTATTAACAACATTTCATAGAAAACATAATAATTTGTATAAGTATAATATTTTTCTGGATTTTTTTAAATTTACAGTTGTATTAAATCAGCAGTTTTGTTGACTTTGCGCCTGTCCTAGAATTTACCTTACAAACGTTATTATTACGTATACGACTTAAGGTCTTTGACCTAAAACAGCTGGAAACAGAATTTTGACAGATATAACCTGATTTTAACCAAGATATTTCAAGGAAAATCATCGAACTTACAAAAGTGTAGAGCATTTGTTGTTCTCGTAAGTGTCGAGAATCGCGTCCCTCGGAATAACATACTAAAGGCCGTCCATTATACGTGAGATGTTCAGGGGGGGAGGGGGTCTAGCCGAATCTCGCGCAATCTAACGTGGGGGAGAGGGTGGGGGGTCTCGGCTAATATCACGTAATATTATTTTTTTATTTTATCACTGTAAATCTAGATTACGAGAGAAGCAATCTTGAAATAATGAAGCCAATTGTGTTATTTTTAATTATGTACACACGGCTACACATCAAGCTATACATTTCCAGTATAAGCTGACATCGCATTGTGTAGGCTTTTCGTAGAATGAGAGGTCAGCTTATACTGGAAATTTGTAGCTTGTTCTGTAGCCGTGTGTACGACGCATTTATGAATACAATTTTTTTTTAAATTTCACGTGATATAAAGGGAGGGTTGGAGGCGCGGGGGGGGGGGGGGGGGTCGAAACAAACCTCGCGGCATCTCACCAGGGGGGAGGGTGGGTTAAAAAATCGTCAAAAACGTCTCATGTAATTAATGAACGCCCCCTTATTTCTGGGACGCCTTATTTATCTTCAACGCTCAAAAACATAACCGCTTTGAGATGAGGAGTTCAAGTTTGAAGTAAAGAAAAATATTATATGTTTAAAGGTTAGATTGGGTCAATCAATGGCTCACCTGCTCTCATGTCCTATATGCCCAACCACTTGCACACGAGAAGACTTGTAGGTATCAGGCAACAGAGACGGGTGTGGAAGTTGCTCTCTATTTGGCTAATAAAATTTAGAAGACAAACAACCATTGACACGAAAGAAGAAGTTATTTGAAGGATATAAAAGAATTTATCTACATATTTCGAAATCTGACATTAATTTCCTGAAAGCTTTCAATAATCTGAATCATAGGCACATTTTCTGTCTTTATCCAGTACTAAAAATATAGCACAATCAGTCAAAGGCAACGTTATAAACGTGCGGTGATGGATGAGATTGGATGAAGCGAAAATGATGAAGAACAAATATTCGACTGGGAATTATAGACTTCAAGGGTGTCGTAAGAAAACCTACATTATAGAGTACTATAACAGATAATATCCAGTCAAAGACAATCATTAAAAAACGAGTGTGCTTTAGACCACACGACTGAAGTCAAACTTCTCTTTCAAATATTAATGTATAAAATTGTTCAATTACAAAATTGGCCACACGTCTGTAGGTCGCTCAGTCTATGTTCATTCTGGAAAGACGCAAATCGCACTCGCACATTAACGTTTAAAAATATACGAAACGTAGCTCTCTCTCTTTCTATCTTCACTAACTTACATCTCTATCTCAACTTCCGTTCGCACTTTTCGTAACGCATTCACTAGCTTACTCCCCAAGCTAAGCGTGCGTAAAGAAGTTTTACTTCAAAAAATTGCGTTATACATAACAAGCATTGCCGAAGCAATAAAAGCTGTTTTTGTGTTTGTAAACAATTCAAGAAGCCGTCGAACCAATATTACGAGCAAAGCTTTCAGAATGCGCAAGTTCATTGGCAATAGGCGGGTTAAATTCGAAGAACGGACAACCATTGAGGAATGTTCTCGAATGACGACCACGAACTGGAATGCGTTGTGTAGGACAGAAGGCGAATGCAGGACAAGACTGTTTTCTTGCTACGCATTGGACGCTTTTCGGCTGTAACAACGAGTGCTAACATCGTCATGTTTATTTAACTTAAGTCAGTAGTTCATAAAGAAGTGTTGTATAGAGTGATCTCCTGGTCTATTACCTTTTAGTGTGGGTGGTCTGGAATAAATTGCTTTTACTGATTGGACCGTTGATTTTTGATTTCCTTGTTTCAAAATGTAGGTTACATTAAATAATTGTCTGGTTTAAAAATATACGTATTTTAGAACATTGCCTCCTTCATTATTCAACCAGAAATATTATATTTTATCACGGAAGTCCCATGCCATAATTTAATTTTGAAAATATTATAGTAAAACACATGAAACTATATTTTTAGTTGAAATAATGAACGTTTCCGACGGAAGTTCGTTTTATCGCGACATTCTAAAAGAAAACATACACTTTGTACGTGAGAATAGTTTTAAAAAGTATCATAAAGTGTTACAATGGATTAAAAGGGTACTACGAGCATATAACTGTGCCAAATAAGCACTGGCTCTGGAGACGTGCCGGAACTACCATTAGTGTGTACTGTACGTAGTGACGTCATAAGTAGTTATTCTAGTATTTTTATCAAAAATGCTTTTGAGTTCTTTCAGAAGTTCAGAAGTTGAGGTAGGAGTTAATGTAGATTTTTCAATTGAATTTTCTTATACATATATCTGAGCTACCACAGTCTTTACACAGCATAAAATGAAGTCGCTTCCGCTGTCTGTTACCTTAGATCTTTTAAACTTCTCAACGGATTTCAATGTATTTTATAGCAATAGATTTAAGATCACGAGCGATTGAAGAGAAAGGTTAATATGTATAATTTAGGTTAGGGAAAAAGTTTCTTCGCATTTTTTAAGAAAATTTAAAACATTTTTTAGTATAGTTTATTGACATTTAACTAAAGTATATAGGTACCATTTTGTTTGATAACTTTTTGCCATCTTGAAGGTAGGGACATGATCCCATTGCTATAGAAATTTTGGGGCTTCTGATCAAAATACCGCGACAAGTAGTTTTGGCAGTCCTCTCGTGATGTTAACCTAACCCTGCCTAAAGAATTCTGAAGAGACTGAAACAGGTGGAAATCTGAAGATGCAAGGTCAGGACTATACGGCGGATGCATTAACACCTCCCAGCCAAACTCTCTTAATTTTTGCTGAGTAGCTAAAGATGTGTGAGGTCTAGCGTTATCATGATCAAAAACCACACCCCTTCTGTTAATTAGTTCCGGCCGCTTTCTCTCAACTTCTTGCTTTAATCTAATCAGTTGTTCGCAGTAGAGTTCAGATTCGATGGTTCTGCCTGGTGGTAACAGCTCATAATGAATAATACCCTTCCAATTCCACCACACACACAGCATCACCTTGTTGCGAGTTAACCTGGGTTTCGCCACAGTCTGTGAAGCCAGACCGGCCTTTGACCATGACCTTTTTCGCACGTTCTTGTCGTACGTGATCCACTTTTCATCACCAGTTATCAGCTTCTTCAAAAATGGTTCAGTTTCATTACGTCGTAATAAAGAATCATCGGTTCATTAGGTTTCTTTCAGAGAGCTCGTGGGGTACCCAAATATACCCTTTTATGTGTACCCAGTTTTTTTTCAAATGTGCCACAACTGTTTTGTGGTCAATTCCCAGTTTTTCAGCTACGTCGTAACTACTGATATGCCGATCTTGCTCCACTTTTTCAAAAATGGCATCAATTTTATCCGTAATAGGGCGACCAGAGCGACGTGCATCTTTGACATCAAAATTTCGGGATTGAAAAAGCTTAAACCAGATTTTTGCTACTCTCACAGACACTGCACTAGGTCCATAAACATCGCATATTTTTTTCGCGGCTTGCGTTGCATTTTTACCTTATTTGTAGTAAAATTTTAAAATGTATCGAATTTCTTCATTAGATTCACTCATCTTTACAGTACAAAAACCAAATAAAAATCACACATTTTCTTAATTTGAATTAGGAATTACCTTCTCTAAAATTTAAACTTTGAATGATACCAAAACCAGCCAGATACAAATAGTATAGCCAAAGAGATTTTATTACAAGTTCATTCATACTATAAAGCAAAAAGACTTTATCCCCAACCTAATACTACATAATATATACTAATATTATAAAGAGGAAAGATTTGTTTGTTGGTATTGAATAGGCTCCGAAACTGGACCGATTTAAAAAAATATTTCACTGTTGGGAAGCTACACTATCCCGAGGTGACATAGGCTACTTTTTACCCAACTTCACAGAAGGAGAATAATGTTTTTATTGAAAAACTATGCGTGCGAAGCTGCGGATTGGTGAGCTAGTGTAAATACATACATAGTAACTGCGAAAGTAACTGTTTGTTTGTTAGTTTGTTTGTTACCTATTCATTAACTAAATAGTTAAACGGATCGTTATGAAATTTGGCGAGGAGATAGATTATATCCTGAGCAAGGAGATACTAGAGGCTACTTTTTACCCGAGTACGCAAAATGTGGCTAAGGTTTTTATTGAAATTCCACGCATGCGAAGCGGCGGGCGGGTCAGCTAGTTTTTAGATAAAACATTACAAAATAGACACAGAGTATAGAAGAATAAAACAGGAATTAAGGATTAATGCGTTTATTGGTCACCATTAAAAATAATCTTAAATCTAGGTTTTAATGAGATAATTGTGATAAAGTTGGCCATGACAGCCATAGGCCATAGCGTAGATTCTAGGGCAGATTAGCTCGGCCATAGCACTAGTCTGCCGTGGTCGCTGTGGCAGCCACTAGTGACTACTGCGAGATTGGCATAGTATCGAAACCGTTTTTATGCATCTACTTATAAGTATTCTAATGTTCAAATTATCTTCTATTGAATAAGAATCTCGTGTCACGGTTTTAGTGGTCGCACTCCTCTGAAACAGGTAGACTGTAATGATTTTTTTTTTTGTATATTTGGTAGGTCTGTGAAATTTTTTCGCGTCTGGAGTGCGCAACATCGCTGACAAGATGCAGGAGAGTCAGCTGCGATAGTACGGTCACGTGAAGAGGAGGCCACCTAACTACGTAGGGAATTTGGCACTACAACTTTCCATCCCCGGTTGAAGATCTAGAGGTAGACCCAAGACAAGGTGGAGAGATGTAGTATCAAAAGGCATGAGAGAGTGCCAAGTTTCTGATGACGATGTCAAGGATAGAGCAAAGTGGAGAAGAACGACCAGGAAAGCTGACCCCACCACCATGTGGGATACATAGCTGGGAAGAGAGAGAAAGGTAGGTCTGAGAAATAGGTTGTAAAGTATTTTTCACCCTTCTACCCCTCAAAATTTGTTATATTACATTAAAGTATACATTCAGATTTTCTATAAAATACGAGCCAGCTTGGAATAATTCAATTCATTTATTTATCACACATGTCGTCCATATTGTTTGTAAATAATAATACAATCTTAGAATTATGTAAGTAGGTAGTTGCAATCTATACTAATATTATAAAGAGGAAAGATTTGTTTGTTTGTATTGAATAGGCTCCGAAAGTATTGGACTGATTTAAAAAAATCTTTCACTGTTAAGAAGCTACACCATATACGGGTGACATAGGCTACTTTTTACTCACTGCGCAATAGGAGGGTAATGTTTTTATTCAAAAACTACGCGCGCGAAACTGCGAATTGGTCAGCTAGTTAAAATAACATAATACAATTGGAACATTTACAATAATCAAACAAATAATAAATTCAAATCCAGACAATTAATAGCTGGGTCATACAAATAAATAATAATATAATATATGTGTATAAATATTGAGTCATAAGCTGGGCGACTGGTATTTTAAATTCCAGCAGCCAATACCGGATTTAAAATTAAAATTATCTGCCACAACAGCCAGCATCCTCCAGCAGCCATGTTGGAGCTGCCTCGGACGCGGCTCATCAGGGTCGCGGTTCTTTTGCATATGATCGCATAAAAGTCGTCAACTCGCAAGTCTGCGAACATACCTGATGCGCTGCAGTACCTCCGCAGCCCCAGTAAAATTAATAGATTATAATATAATTATTTATATGACAAACACAAAGAAACATAGAACGGATCACAAACAAAATAGGTAGATAAACAGGAAAATTACAAAACAATGAGATTAATTTAGACCTACAGCTAGAACACATACGTACCTACCCCACCAGTAGGTAGTAGGTAGGTGCACCAACTAGTCCCGCTCCGTGTCACGCGTGGCCAAACAAGCTCTGCCTCAGCTTTATGCTTCTTTGCAATAAATGATGCAAAGCAGCGCTGGTTTTCAGGCAGAGCCTTATGTAGGGTGACGTCACAAATTTAAACAAAATAAACATAATACGACCAATTATACAAAAATAAACATACAGTGTAAACTCCATGTAACGTCACTCGTTTTAACGACAAACTCTCTAAAGCGTCGAAATCACTCGGCTTTGGTTGGTTTAGCTTGTCTTGCTTACAATGGTACACTCTGTATAGCATTACACCAACTCTCAATAACGACAACAATTTGTAATAAAAAGTTCTTTTTAAGTTGCCAAATTAGTAAAAACTGCGCAGCTGTGTATATCCTTTTGCCGTTTTATTATCCTAGACCATAATAAACTCGACTGTCGGCATCATACACACCAAACTTTCAAAGAAATCCGTTCTTTTGTTTAGAAAAAGGGATTGCTTGCACGTGTAGCTGCAGACTGTTGTTAGTAGAAGTGATGGATTTTATTTATACGTTGTCATACAGATTTTACTTCTCTCCATTTAACGACAACTCTCTATAACGTCAAAACATGCTCAGTCCTTTGAGTGTCGTTATATAGAGTTTACACTGTATTTATATAATAAATAAGCAATGATAACAATATTAATAACAAATACCTACATGATATACAAAAACAATAAGATGTTATATATAGGTACATATATATTATAATTATTTAACATAAAAGAGGAGAGAAGAAGGGTTAGTTTGTGGCTGTTTGTAAATAGTATCTCCTGAAAGTGATGAGCAATAAAAAAATAAAAAGAAATAGAAGGCACCTTTGTTTGTGGCAGGCACAAGTAGCACCCTAAATCCGTTGTTGTACTGGTCTCGTAGAGCATTGTAGGATTTCTGCGTATGCCGGACCCACAGGCTGCACGTGTACAGGTAATAAGTCGCTTTATTTGCTGGTTCGTGCATCCCATACTATTCAGTCTTGTGCTTTGAATAATATCCTTTGATAGCATTGATTTATTAACAAAGGATATCGCACGCCATACGCACGAACAAAAAAGTGGCATTCGTTACGCTTTACCCCTCTCTATAAGAACATCCAAGTCTATTAGTAATTTTAAAACAAAAGTGCACTCCCATTATCTGTCCTTGTGTTGAAGTTTTAACTGCTTGTTAATTCCTTATAACCATTTTCAGAGTTGCTTATTTTAAATTAAATTTGTGTAATTACTAGTATTTTAGGTTTATAAATAAATAAAATAAAAATAAATAAATTAAAAATATTTTATTTCAGACAACTAGAGTCCATATCTTAAGACTAACATATACACAAAAAAATATATATATAACAACAAAGAAGAACAGCTAAATATACAAAAATAGGCAAAAATAAAAAATAGGCACTGGGTGAAAATAGAAAACACCATTTTGTGCCAAGGGTGACTAACTGAGGAAATTATTTCCTTCATTTATCACCCTTCGCACAAAACATTTCCAGAGCGGAGATGTGCAGCACTCAGCCACTGTCCTCAGGATGCTGTTGCGACTGCCCCGAATTCTGCTCATCAGCGATGCCGTTTTTTTTGCGCATGATGGCGTGAAAGCCATCTGTGTGATAGTAGGCAAACATCCCCGATGCACTGCAGTATCGGGGCAACCGCAACATCATCCGGAAGATGTTATTATATTGGATGCGTAGGTCCTCCAATGATCTTTTGGTATTTCGGACCCACAGACTTCCCGTGTAAAAGCTCTGACAGTACGCTTTAAAAAGCGTAACTTTAACTTGTTCAGTACAACGGGAAAATCTACGGGCTAACATGTTACCTCGGACCGCTAAGGCCCTACGCTCCCTCTCAACATCTGCATCGTCTTTAAGATCGTCGGCAAGAAAATGTCCCAGATATTTAAATTTCGTAACACGATTTAAGTTCAAGCCGTTTAGGGTTATATTCAGTGTAAAACCGGGACATTTACCGGCGGCCTTAAAAACCATGTATTCGTTCTTCTTCGCATTATATATAAGCCCGTGCTCAACAGCATAGGCTTCACAGACCCTCAGTAATACCCTGAGACCCCCCACCGTCGGGCTCAGCAGCACCATGTCATCGGCGTAACTAATGTTGTTGATGCTAACGCCGTTCATCCGGCAGCCGACACGCATGCTGCTCAGCCCGATGATGAGGTCGTTTTCATAGAGATTGAAGAGCTTGGGAGAACTCAAGCCCCCCTGTCTCACCCCGCTCTCCAACCTATATGCATTTGAGAGAGAATTGGCCCATCTCACATAGTTGGTCTGATTGTCATACCAAAATTTAAATATATTTTGGATTTTAGCCGGTATACCCAGGTCCTTCAACTTTCTCCAGAGCACATCATAAGACACAAGGTCAAAGGCTTTGGAGAGGTCAAGGAAGCAGGCGTATATAGGCGTCCTACGGTCTGTATAATACTGGACGGTATGTTTGAGACTTATAATCGCACTTTCAGTAGAAAGTCCGGGCCGAAACCCGAACTGGGCGTCATGGAGATTTAAATGTTTTTCTAAGCAAGAATCAAGCAAACCGTCCAGTATAAATATAGTATGTACATATATTTTTAAATTTATATAGATGCACCACCGTCATGTGTTACAATATAATCCTGTCCATACAAAGGTTGTCTGAAAGAGATCGATTTTAGCGATAAGACCGCGATACTAAATCTATTTGTAAGAATTATGTTCTGTGTTTTACTTTGGTGTACAATAAAGAGTTATCTTATCTTATCTATGCTTGATTACATAGTAATTACTGCTTTCACACATTGACTATTCAAACAAATAGCGACCCTACACTAAAACGTTAAGGCTTAAATTGTTAGCACACTTCGCTATGTTGACACATTGACAGCTAACGAGTAACTAGATAGAGTTATATTATTTTTTCGAATGGACTTATCTCGCTGTTGGGCTCTGAGGCCGTTGCAGCTTAACCAAGCTTTTCGCGAGCGTAGAAGGCGCTCAGCCCTGTAAGTTTTGATGAGGCAACTAGCACAAGGGCACCACTTAGGTACGAACCTCGGCTTGGGCTGTTGCCAGAATGGGGATAGGAGCGAAACGCCCGGGTACGTGCTTGTACCTCGTATAAGCGGCGACTGAAGGGACTCGTCAACCTCGCCGGCGCGGCGAGGTCGGTGTTTCTGTGAAGTGTTTGCTCTGTCTAATGTAGATGACTCTTCCGCATTAGCGGAGGTGATTTCGTCATCCAGGTCTCCGAGAACGTGTCTCGGACGACGCAGAGCTTTGTTCTGTGCAGGCGGATCTATCGAATAGTCCGGAATGGTATGTAGGGTTCGGATGATGGAACTAGATGCAAACTGCTTCCATGACGAGTTTTAAGCAAGCCAGGGCCGGGTGGTTGTTGCTAAATCATTTTGCTATATGAAATCAATTTTTGAAATGCATAGATTTTATGATGTCAAGGATTTATACTTATTAAGGAATATACTTATTTTACCTACTTGTTAAGGATTTATACGAATTTTTTCAAATATGATTTTTTAAGATGTGAGTGTTGTTTCACCTATATTCTTGAGAAATAAATTTTTAAATTCTGTGTTTCAGTGGGCGAATAGCCAGCTGAGACGCAGGAGTTTGCGAGTTTGATTCTCAATGCGTGAGAAATGTGTGCAAGTTCTACAAATATATGTTCCGGGTTTGGGTAACCAGACAACCTTTGGATGGCGAGGCTTTATCTCATTAGTACGATACTCTTTCCGGTGACCTGTCCATTGATTAAATAAATTTTGAGTGTAAGTTTGACTTAAGTTTTCAATAGATTAAGTATTCTAACCTGTATTTTTAGGGTTGTCTGGAAGAGATCGCTTTTTTAGCGATAAAACTGCCTATTAAATATTTAATAAATAAATATTACTGGAAATTTCTCTCAGCGCCATCTAGCCCCAAACCACGCAAAGCTTGTACTATGAGAACCAGATAGCTGAGAGAAACAGCTAGACCCGGAACAAATATCTATAGGGCACACAAACATTTGTTCCGCGATGAGAATCGAACCCGCAACCTCCTCTCAAGACAGCTATTTTCCCACTGCGCCACGGAGGTCGTTAATTAAGTATTAATTTGTGTAATTTTTTTTTGTATCTAGCTTGTAAAGTTTAAAAGGTTTTTTTTCTTATATCACCCCACATTACCAGAGACCCTATGTCTTAATACTAGAAAAGATGATTTTACTTAGAAAACTTTCGTGATTTATTTTAATCATTATTATAAAGACGGGATTTATCACGCACCGTTTTATCGGTGTTTCGACCGACAATGTTTTGATTCAATTCGTGTACTTTCAGGGTTAGTGCGATCCGCTCCGAACAACGTCTCGGCTCGTACTACGCGCCGCAGCTCTCTGCGCGGGAACATTGTCGGTCGAAACACCGATAAAACGGTACGTGATAAATCCCGTTTTTATAATTGGGATAAGATGATGTTTATAAAGTGTTCTCCCGGGTTATATACTAAGCATGTGCATTGTGTTAGAATTTCATGCTCGGCGAACTGTAGCTAACAAATCTGTTGCCTCAGGGGTGTTGGATCATGGAGTTGGAGCTTAGCTCTGAAGTTATTTGTTGAATAAACTATATCTTTAACCTGTTTTGTTATGAACGACATTAATTTAAAACACATCCAGGATCGTGTTAAATGATTTCCAACGTGGATTTAACACGGATACCTTGAATATTTATTCAGTAATCGATACATTTCCAATATACAATTATTAACTTGAATCGGCGGCGCCTTTGCGACGATGCCGCTTAGTCAGTTTAACAGATACCTACTTACATGATGAATGAGTATGATTTGTTTACCTATTTTATACGGGCTGTTTTATTCATATTTTAGGACTTGATATTAAGGTAGTTTGAATATTTAAAATTTTCTAGGATATTGCATTTGATGAAAACCTATTTTATAACAATACTTGCCATTAGCCCTACCCGTGTTTTCAATTAATGTCGTATATAATAAAACACGTGGTATACTAGTTGTATTTTTACTCTGTAGATGAGTTCTACACATTGCCTATTATATAATTTTTGATAAAATGAATTTATTATACAATTAATACATTATATTTATATTAGATATTTTAATAATCTAAATATTCAATTTATTCCTGACCTATGTAACTTTTTTGTTTATTTGTGTTTTTGACTTGTAACTTGGCGTTATAAATGAAGAATTGTATTGTATTGTATTGTATGCCCGCGATTTCATCTGCAATTTCTGGATCTCGACAACAGCGCTGCCTACCAGGTCTACTTGTGCATCTAAACCAGAGGTTCCCAAACTTTTTATTAGACCACTTTCAAAATTTTGCTGGTTCAGGTGGACCCCCTGCAGCTAGATTTCTACCATATTTCCGGTCGACAAAAAATTTGAAGATTAGATCTAACTATGGAAATTTGCGTTGCGGCTGAGTGAGAATTGATTGGTTAATTAATGAATTGATTGTGCTGTGGGTGGATGTCACAAAAGTAAAGTTGGCCAATCAAAAAAGTTATTTCATCCAACTTTACTTTTTTAACATCTAGACGCTTGAAATATTCACAGAATATTTAGTTATACATTCACTTTAAAAGTAAATAATTAAATTAAAATAAAACAAATATTTTAAGGGGCTCCCATACAACAAACGAGTTTTTTTGCCGTTTTTATACGAGTGCGACTCGCACTTGGCTGGTTTTTATTACTTCTGTGTGTGTTTGTTCTATTCATTGGTGTTGTCACAAATAAATTTTATTTGTTTTGATTTCAAAATTTTAATTTGTATTATGCTTAAGTATATGATCTTATTTTAAGGCCACCTGCCATTATTATGAGCGTTTTTGTCCATATTTATGTTTACAACAAGAATAAAGAATGAAGACTAAGGCTGCATTCAGACTAATGCCTATAGTCGTATGGACCACACCCATTACTCTTAAAGCTGCCTTAATGTTAATATTTACAGCACAGCTACATTGTGATAAAAATACCTTCTCCATCCGACCTTGGTTAGTAGATGCAGGACAGTATATGTCAAGGCTCCACAGTATTGCACCGTATCCATCACTCACACGTCAGGTAGAAACTTTCATTGCTCCATGTACAGTCAACGTTGCCTTCGATCTTCTTCAATCATTAATAAAAATACGGGATTTTTTTTACCGGGTAAAACACCAATGAAACGGTACGTAATAAATCCCGTATTTATAATATATAATGATCTTATTATCTTATTAAATATACGCCATTTTAGATCGGAATATATAGCTAACAAAAAAAAAATTTCATCGCTCATGCTCTGAAAGTTGGTCATTGTTAGCTCGATACATGCTATTTACGCCTCTAAGGACGTAATTATTTTGAAAATAGAATGAGTCTAATTGTATTCATTCTAAAATTAAATGCAACATCCATGACAAATCCCTATTTCTATTAAATAAAAGGGGCCATAGTTTAGTAGATGGAAAAAAAACATTGAATACCAGGATTTTCTTTTTAGCAACAAACTGTTTTAAGGACTTATATTTTCCTCGCATTCGTGATGAAATGCTATGTGTTACACTCGGATGTAAGCGGTTAATAGCACTCTCGACTTATAAGCGTCTTGGCTCGCTTTAGCTCACTCGTACGCCAAAATATTTGCGCAATGATGCCTAAACATATTTAGTGGCTAAATATGATCAATCATAGGAGTTATCAAAACATAATAATACGTGAAATTTAAATATGTTTAGCCGTTAATTACGTTTAAGGGTCGTTATGCAAGCTGGACTAAATGGCAGTGTCTATATTAATGTTTTAACAGCGTTCACTTAAAAAAACTATTAAAATTATACCTTGTTACCACAAATAAATTTAACAATTGTTTAACGCGGGTTTAAAGATTTCTTTACCAATTTTCGTTTAGGATTTTTTTAAACATGAACTAAATAGTGCTTATTTATTTTTTTGACCCTAAGTCTAAAATTACTTCTAAATAATTATTTGTATAAAGTAGTAGCTGTTGCCAGCGACTTCGTATGCGTTACACTACAAAATGTGCAGGTAACCTAGAAATAAAGCTAAACTAGCTGTTGGAGCTTGACTTAACACCCCATTTTTATCTCAAGTAACCTGATTTAGGGGTTAAAAAGTAGCCTTTGTGTTAATCCAGGTTATAATCTACGTACATACTAAATTTCAATGAAATCGGTTAAGCCGTTACGACGTGATTGAGTAAGAAACAAACAACGATAAGCTAGTAGATGCAAGGCTCCTCAGCCTGGAGCATCGACGAAAGGTTGCTAGCCCCTCGGTTTTTTATCGAGTACATTTCGGGTGTGTGCGGCGGAACTGTTCAACTTAATCCCACCATCTCCATTCTATCAACGGACAACCAGACGCTCTGCGGTGCGCCACCGCTATATGATAGAAATACCTCCCATTCGCACAAAGCGGTCCTCTACGACCTTTATTATGCGCACCGCCAAAGAGTGGAACGCCGAGTCTGTGTTTCCTAAAATCACGAGTGAATAGGTTTCTTCTAGGCAAACGTGTACCATCGTAGACTGCATCATCGCTTACCATCAGGCGAGATCGTGGCCAAACGCAAGCCTATAATGTATAAAAAAACCAAATAAATAAATAAACAAACATCCAAACTTTCACATTTATAATACTAGTGTGATGATGTGATTAAAACTCTCTTAGTTCTAGCAGTACCTGCTTTCAAATATACAGGGAATGGCACTTAGGAATTTTTCTAGGAACTTCTGATTCTTCCGAGAACGCGAAATGTATAATGGAATACTTTGTGGTAGAAGGAAATATAATAATATCTGGTTATTTTGAGAATAGCTTCAAAACTAAACGTGATATTTGTGTTTCATTCGTTATTTCAGTGGGAAAATATATTTTAAAATTCCACTCAAAATTTTTCACCAGCGCGCTTTTAAACTTAAGAAAAATGTAGTGTTTCGTTCCACTAAAATTGTAATATATGGAAATGCTCACGTCTTTATTACGTAAAGCTCCTTTCCATCCAAATATTGCATAGAAAAGTTCGCTCTCTTTAGAGTTATGACCGCCCCTTATACTTGTTTCTTTGATAATTTGCAAACACGGAAAATTATTTTTTTATTTGTTGTATCTAGGTAGATCTAGATCCTGTACGAATTTTCATTAATTTATACATTAATATTCTTTACTCAGCACGCAGACTGGTAAAGATGTCCCACAAGAGACAGGCAAGTCCAAACATAACGTTTGGTACATACCCACTATTTGAGTTAGCAAAAATGTATTACTAAAGTGCTCTGATATGCCCATCTGTAAAACATACTACGTGGTTTTGTTATGTTCGACATTAAATGAAAACACGAGTAGGGCGAATGTCTAGTATTGTTGTAAAGTAGGGGTTTTTCAAATCTATTTTCAAACAACCTTACTTTCATGTCCTATAAAATATCAGAGAAAGAGCCTGTAGAAAATAGGTAAACAAATCATATTCATTCATCATGTAAGTAGGTACCTGTTAAACTGATTAAGCGGCATCGTCGCAAAGGCGGTGCCGATTTGTTTGTTGCAAAATTGTTTATTGGAAATGTATCGATTACTGGATAAATATTTAATCTACTACACCTTGTAAAATCAGTTAATATGATTTCGGATGTGTGTTTTATATTAATGTCGTACACACGGCTACACATCAAGTTATAAATTTCAAGTATAAGCTGACCTCTCATTCTACGAAAGGCCTGAACAATGCGAGGTCAGCTTATACTGGCATTTATAGCTTGTTGTGTAGCCGTGTGTACATGGCAAAACAGGTTGTATACTAGGAGCAGACAACTAGTATAACATCTACGCTGCTTTTAAATCTGAAAATAGGTAGTCTGTATCATATTAATCTTGTAAAATGAGCTCTATTTCTTCAGCGTATATGTATTTTTCACAAGAAAAAAGGATATAATCTTGTCGGCTTACAAACTCGTCTGATTTCTATACCGCGTAACTGATGTTCTAAATTAACATATAGACTACCTACGGCTTTTTACAATATCGGGCACAAGGGCATATCACGAATTCACGACATAGGTATAGCTAAGAAATTTGTTATGTGTCTTATTTTGTGAGAAATATTTGGTTAGGTAAATATATTTTTGCTTGGGATACGTTTTATATAATGAATAAACTAGTGGTTCGCCCCGAACTGACATCTCGCGAGTCTCCCAAAACAAAACAAAAATATTCTTAGAGCGACTCGCGCAACGATGCCTAAACGTATTTACTGGCTTAATAGGATTTAAGGAGTTGTCCAATCATACAAATACGTAAAATTTAAATATGTTTAGTCGCTAAATACATTTAGGGATCGTGGTGCAAGCCGGCCTTAATCTTTGACTAATAAAATAGTGCCACGAAAAGGAGCCAACTAACTCGACCCACAGTTTTTTACAAATTACAGGTAACGGGAGTTCGTGTAAATTGGATTCTTTTTTATGGGGTACAAATTGCAGTTATTTTAGATTTCTGACTTTTGCCTATATTTGTGTTATTAAAGCTACATGCATACCAAATTTCAGCGCTGTGGGATTACTGGTGTACCCTCTGAATTTCGTCAGTTTAGTTTTTATCATGGGTAATAACTCAAAAACTATAAAGAGTTTATGAAAAATAAAAACAGAGCCTAAATGTACTAATAAATACCTTTCATTTGACGTAACATTTGGCCTGATAGTCTCACTTTCATTTTTTACCCCACTTGAACCCCAATATCTCAACAACGCCCCAACATTTTTAGCTCATTTAGTTACACTAAAATTGTGCTTTGACTACCTACCGATGTATTAAATTTCACGATGATCGGATTAACGTTATGAAAGTTATTTTCGAGCAAACATACATACATACAACGCCGATTTGCCCAAGTTGATTTAGAGATTAGAGATCTTGCTTCACTCGATCAATAAAACAATAATTCTGGACATATCACACAGCGCTATGTAGCCGTAAACTAAACAAAGTTTGTACTTTGGAAACTAGATAACTGATAGTAAAATGTATTTTTTTTAACGTACTTAAATATAGAAACAAAGAAATAATACCCGGTAAAAATATCCGTAGATCATGTAAACATATGTTAGGAATCGAAGGTATCAAACCTGCAACCTCCTGCATCTCAGACGGCTGTTCGCACACTGCGCCACAGCGGTCGGCGAACAGAGAAAAAACACGTAAATATGGCAAGGATAATTATGTTAGTTTATTAGTAAAACGGTGAGGTAAAATCTCTGACACTAGGGATGGTAAGCTCATACGAAATTACTTAAAACTTTCTAGAACTTTGGCAGCACCTAAGAAAATAATAACTTCATACAAACTTCCGACGTATGAGTAAAGATAAGCTTATTAACTTAAGTTTATTATTAAGTTTTCTGGTTTATTAGAAGTTAAATTACCGACAGACTTCCTAATATCTTCACTTGACAATTAAAAAAGAGGCTTAACCACAATTTTTGGAGAAGTTGGTTAATTAATACTCCATATAATATATTTTTCGACACACTTGCTCGTAAAGTGAGCCTTATTACATGGTTCTTAGGGCCATAGACCGAACTATAACACACACATGCATAATAATATTACACACTAGTGCATAATAGAATTATCCCTACAAAGTAAAGTTAGTACCTATCTGCAAATTATGTGCGGGTAAACAGAGCATTTTCAATTTGTCCGGCTAATACGTGCCGGAATAATAACAAATGTTTGCATGATCTACAAATATTTGTTTCGGGTCTGGATGTTTTTCTATATATTGTAAGTAAGTATTTAAAAAAAAAAGTATATAAGTATTCTATCAGTTATCTGGTTCCCATAACACAAGCTCTGCTTAGTTTGGGGCTAGATAGCGTTGTGTGAAATGTCCACCAATATTTATTTATTATTTAATATTATTATTATTATTTTCTAAAAGTTTTCCTGCTACATTAAATTTTTTTAATCAATCAATGGCCCATACCAAGAAGTTTGACTTGTATCAGTGTTTCAAAATGGTAAAATGGTAAGAGAAGGTGCTATTTCTTCGTATGCTTTATAAAAGAAGCCTTCGATTAATCAATCAGGCTTACAAAGAAACTGAGTACACACAGCTGAGTGGTCACGGCTATTAAAGTCAGGTGATAGTAGACCGAGAGGGCACTGTAAGCAACAGTAGCTTATCGTGTTCCAGCACCCCAATTCTACTAAATTAATCCCTTCACTATGACAATGGTATCGTCGCAAAATGGCTACTATACCTATAGATACCTTTTGAAATTCTATTGACAATATATTTTTTTATTGTCCGTCGTTGCTATATATATATATTCAACACCATTGATTTGGCAGTTTAAGACAGGAACAACAATCATAATCGTTAAATAATGGTAGATATGGCTCCATAATCGCTTTTCTTATAAACTAGCAGAAAAAGGGCCCCAGGGGCCCAACTCTAATTATTAATTGATGCTATTTTCTGTTATGTGACAGATGGTATCAATCGAATTAATATCTCCTATTGGTTGAGTTTTTGTTGTGATTACACTTGTTTATAAAATAAATTGTGTTAAAAGTAAACAAAATCAATAAATCATTATTGATGACCTCCGTGGCGCAGTGGGCTAACAGCCGCTTAAGACGCAGGAGGTAGCGTGTTCGATTCCCGCCACGGAACAAATGTTTGCATGATAACAGATATTTGTTCCGGGTCTAATCGTTTTTTTATATATATTATAAGTATGTATTTACAAAAAAAAAGTATATAAGTATTCTATCAGTTATCTGGTTCCCATAGTACAAGCTCTGCTTAGTTTGGGGCTAGATAGCGCTGTGTGAAATGGCCAGCAATATTTATTTATTTATTATTAAAATAATCTCGACTGGAATATGAAAGTCTGAGCCTAGGACATTTAAAATTTATTTCGCTATCTAGTTTCATATCTGACTTCCTTATATCTCATATGAGCTTGAAATACGGCCTAAAATTGTAAAAAGTAGGCACCCGCTCAAAACCAAGTGATGTTAAATCTTTTTGTAATATTTTATTTAATTGGTTGTTTGTAAATGGTAGCTATTTTAAACACAAGACCGTGCATTTTGTTTTCTTCTGTTTTATTGTTTATATTTATATATATTCTTGCAGGTGAGGTTGGTTTGGGGCCCGAGAGATGTTAACCGCATTAGCCTTATATTAAAGGTAAACAAATAAAATATGATTTATTCATATGTGCACATACTTAGCCATATGTATATTACTTTTATACATTTATGACGACCTCCGTAGCGTAGTGGGCGAATAACCGACTGAGACGAATGATGTAGCGGTTTCGATTCCCGCTGCGGAACAAATTTTTGCATGATCTACAGATATTTGTTCCGGGTCTGGATGTTTTTCTATATTATAAGTACGTATTTACAAAAAAAAAGTATGTAAGTATTCTATCAGTTATCTGGTTCCCATAGTATAAACTCTGCATAGTTTAGGGCTAGATAGCGCTGTGTGAATCCAATTTCTCTGCTACTGGATAATGTCCGGTAATCAAAAGTGGTCTCCTGCTCTTTAACCTATGTAAGTTTTTCTAGGGCTAAGGTCATATTAACTAACCCGATCAGCTGGATGCAGCGACGTGTCACTAAGATACTGAAGGACGGACAGATACCGGTTTCCAAAAAAGTGGCGAACGTCAAAAGCTGTAGTATTTTACTTTTATCATCATCATCATCATATTGATTTGACCTACCCTGATATATATTTATTTTATTTTAAGTATTTTATTTCGCTTATGTAAGTAGGTACAAACTCAGTTAATTTTTCTTATTGTTATTTATAAGGCTACGTTCTCGTTAAATCCACTCCATCCAAAGGTTGTCTGGAAGAGATCGTTTATAGCGATAAGACCGCCACTTGTACTATCGCGTATCTAGTTATATATTCTAAATGACGTCATCCGTGGCGCAGTGGGTGAACAGCCGGTTGAGACGCAGGAGGTAGCGGGTTCGATTCCCGCCGCGGAACAAATGTTTGCATGATCTACAGATATTTGTTCCGGGTCTGGTTGTTTTTCTATTTATTATAAGTATGTATTTACAAAAAAATATATATATAAGTATTCTATCAGTTATCTGGTTCCCATAGTACAAGCTCTGCTCAGTTTGGGGCTAGTTAGCGCTGTGTGAAATGTCCAGCAATATTTATTTATCATTTATTTTAATATTATTTGTTAATTTTGGCGTGATATACAACGTTTTCTATTCTATTCTATTTTGTCATCCACAGGCCGACTTCACCCACTAATGGGTATAGGCCTCCCCAATTTTCTAAAATTCTAAAAATAAAATAAGTTTGTGCCATCGACCACGATCCTGCGCTAGTCTCACTTTGTCCAAGTTGATTTGGAGATCTCGTTTCGCTCGGTCAAAAATATAAAATATTTATTAATGACATGTCTACAAAAACAAAATAAAGTTATGGTTACAAAAATATTCTCGAAAGAAAATATACATGTCACGTCATGAGAAACATTAGGTAACATTAAATATTCAGTGAGCATGTAGATAATTGTAGGTTTTTAGGGTTCCGTACCCAAAGGGTAAAACCCCTATTACTGAGACTCCGCTGTCTGTCTGTCTGTCACCAGGCTGTATCTCATGAACCGTGATAGGTGAATATTCATTTTATTCTGTTTTTAGTATTTGTTGTTATCAATATCGAGCTAAAAAATCACGTTTCTTGTATGGGAGCACAGAAATACATCATCTGTGAAAATTTCTACTAGACAGTAGAAATTTTCACAGATGATGTATATCTGTTGTCGTTATAACAACAAATATTAAAAACAGAATAAAATGAATATTTAAGCGGATAATGAAACACATCATCTGTGAAAATTTCTACTAGGCAGTAGAAATTTTCACAGATGATGTATTTCTGTTGTCGCTATAACAAGAAATATTAAAAACAGAATAAAATGAATATTTAAGCGGGGCTTCCATACAAGAAACGTGATTTTATACCTCGATATTGATAGCGACCACAGGCAGACGCTGAAATATTCACAGAATATTTAGTAATATGTTCTTTTAAAGATAAATACTTAAATTAAAATAAAACCAATATTTACGGGGGGCTCCCATACAACAAACGTATTTTTTTTGCCGTTTTTATAGATAATGGTACGGAACCCTTCGTGCGCGAGTCCAACTCGCACTTGGCCGATTTTTTTTGTTCTGTTCTTAAAGTCAGAAATATAGTTTATTTATTATATAAACAGAAATAGTTAATATATTAAGTAATTGTATTATGGCATTATGTATATTATGGTTAGCATTATTTATTTAGAACACCAGAATAATCTGTGTAGATAACTTGTACGACATTATTATTACAGCCGTAATATTATGGTCACCGTTTCCTCAGAAACTAAGACGAGATCAAAGCGCAGTTGCATTGATAACTTTTTGATGTGAATAATTTTCTATAGTGAAGTAATCCACTTTCAAAGAAGTTTTATATATAATATATCACGTTCGCTCGTCATTTCATTGGTTATTTCTTGGTTACTCAGCTCAGAGGATTAACGAATTGAAGTGGCAGTGAGTGAAGTACGGAGCCTATTCAATACAAACAAACAAACAAACAAATCTTTCTTCTTTATAAAATTGCAAAGTATTTTGTAGATATTGATATGTTCTTTAATATTGTGGAACATACTTTTGTTCTATCATCAATAGTTTCCGCAGCGCATGCGACGAAAGACGTTTTAGGGCACTTTTTTACACCTTGGGTTACGTTGCTTAAGTTTTAGTAAGGATCCCTAATTTTTTCTAGCAATAAATATAGCCTATGTCACTCAGGGTGAATATAGGTTTCTTATGGTGAAAAAATTTTTGAAATCGGCACAGTAGTGTTTGAGTTTATTCATTACAAACACACAAAAATACAAATCTTTCCTCTATAAAATATTAGCATAGATTTTTTATTGATTATTATTCATTAAGTTGGTCGCCAGTGTCTACCTATATGACATGTGGCATCGCTCTAGCGCCTCGAATTAGTCAGTATTCGTAATTCGTTTACTGTCTGTAAACCTAGGTACATAAGATGGTTTCTGGTGGTAGAGCTTTTGTGAACGGGCTCGAGGAAGTGGGTACCGCCTTACCTTTATCTGTCGCCAAATAGCAGTACTTGTGCTGCTGTGTTCCGGTTAGATGGTAATGGTATGTTCCTGTAAGTCCTGTAGTATGGCAACATATCCACATAGAGATAAAGACAACATAATACCTTGTTTTGAATTCTATGTAGATATCCATGGGCTGCAGTAGCCACTTAACATCTGGTTGACTGCATGCTCGTTTGCCATATAAGTATCTAGTATAAAAAAAGAATGAGCATAAGAAATAGCTAGTATTCATTTATTCACTATTTCATTACATTTGGTAATAATGGTATGTCAAAAATATAACAAACTAGCTTCCGCCAGCGGCTTCCCACGCGTTGTTAGTCAGAAAAAAAATCCTATGTTTGAATCCAGGTCATAATCCCGTAATAGTCCGTGAAATAACTTTTGAAACCGGTCCAGTAGTTTTTGAGTTTATTCGTTACGTTTGTAACGAATAAACTCAAAAATGCAAATCTTTCCTCTTTATAATATTAATAAGTATCAAAAAAAATCAAAAATTCTTTAACCATTAGAATGTTACAAGATTCTTGATTAACTTAAGATAAGATAACTCTTTATTGTACACTAAAGTAAAATACAGAACATAATTCTTACAAATAGATTTAGTACAATGGGCGGTCTTATCGAATCGAACTATTTATACTATTTTTTACCCAACTGCGTAGAACGAGGGTAATGTTTTATTGACAAACCATGCGTGAGAAGCCAGAGGCAGGTCATTCTTTATTCTTTATTGTACACAAGAAAATACATTATAAAGTACAGAAATAGAGGACACGTACAAAGGCGAGCTTAACCCTATAAAGAGTTTTCTTCCAGCAAACCTTTAAGGCTAGAGAGAGAGATGATTTTAAAGGTAGGTGCGTGTACAAGAATTATAAATATGTACATATATCTTAAACAAATAAAACGAATTAACCACAAGAAAGTAATAAAATGAATGAATATAATAAATAGACTAATATATACCTACATTAATAAATATATACCTACAATAAAATAAAATTACAGAGAAAGATAGTGCTCTTTAACTTTCCGTTTGAAAATGTTAAACGACGGACTAGCGCGAACTTCATGGGGCAGGGCATTCCAAATTTTCACCGCATAAACGGTAAAGGAGCCACCATAGCGGCTTGAAGTGTGTTGAGGTGTTTTGAGGAGAAGGGACTTAGAGGACCGGGATGTCACACTGCGATGGACAAGGAATTCGAAGCGTTCACGGAGGTAGGGAGGAGAAAGTGGACAATATAATACTTTAAATAAGAGTGAGAGAACATGAAGATCACGACGAAGACGAATAGGGAGCCATTTAAGTTGGGATTTGAACGTGGATACGTGATCGAACTTGCGCAGTCCGAAAATAAAAATGATGCTCAAGTTCTGTAGACGTTCCAGTTTATTGAGAAATTCCTCCGTGGCATCAAGAACGCAGACATCTGAATAGTCGAGAAGGGGCAGCAACAGGGCTTGGGCGAGAGTAATTTTTATTTAAAAGGGAAGAAATTTCTGAAGACGTGTGAGGGATTGAAAAGAGAAATGCACCCTTTTGCTTATTGCATTGATGTGGCTGGCCCATGATAGCTGATTGTCAAAAATGACACCAAGGTTCTTGGCCTTGCTCGAGTAAGGTATAGGCACCTGATCGAACCAGTCGAAGGTCAGCTAGTTAATTGTAAATGTCTAAGGTCTTACATATTTAATTGATATAATAATGATGTCAAAACTAAGATAAATGTCGGAAGTCATAGTATTTAGTATTTTATTGCGTTCATACAAATTATATTAAAATATTATAATGTTTTGTGTAAGATCTTCACTAATATAAATACGGAATTTATCACGTACCGTCTTATCGGTGTTTCGACCGACAATATTTCGGTTCAATTCGTGAACCTATCAGGGTAAGTGCGATCCGCTCCGAATAACGTCTCGCCTCGCACTCGCTCGTCTCGTCCCGTGTAAGATCTTATTGATTATTCAAGACTGGGACCTAATACTGCTAATTTAAATGAAAAATTATTACGAAACAATACCATAATTTAACGATTAAGATTGTTTTTTATATCATAATCTGCCAAACCAACACATAGCCATTGAAAAATATTGTGTTAGTAGAATAACAAAATATTTCTATACTAATATTATAAAGAGGAAAGATTTGTATTTTTGTGTGTATGTTTGTAATAAATAAACTCAAAAACTACTAGTCCTATTTCAAAAATTCTTTTTTCATTGGAAAGCTACATTCACCTTGAGTAACATAGCTTACTTTTTACCCAACTGTGCAAAGAAGGGTAATGTTTTTATTAAAAAAACTACGCGTGCGAAGCTGCGGATTGGTCAGCCACTTTGATATAATTTGAGACGATACCATTGTCCTAATGAATCGATGTATCCTGTAATGAGGCCTTTCTCGCACAACGCGTCTTTTCACATGGAGTGAAAGGGACAAATATACAAGGTTTTATGGGCTCTTAAAAGCACGTAGTGTTGCGCACATCATTTATCAAGGGGAAAAATCCATGAAACCGGAATTCAAACCCCCATCGTTAGGATCGGAAGCGTGACGTCATTACTTCACAGCTAGCTTCTCCATTCGGGACATTGGACTGATTTTCATCATTAGTGTTAATACAAAAGTTGCGCACTTTGGATTTGAGCAGCAGTATCTATTATTCCTAACTCATCGTCGTCGGTAACAACTCAATTGCGGAGAAAAACTAGGTAAAGTCATTAATTATTTAGAAATGTAATGTCTTAGTTCTAGAACTGCATGTGCCAGAGTACAATGGAAATTGGTAGCGCAAATATGTTTTATCAATGTTTAACAGATGTGTTGAAGAAGTGTGATATTAAAGGGATAATTATGTTCTTTCGTAAATCAGACAATTACAATGATAAGATAAGATAACTCTTCATTGTACACCAAAGTAAAATACATTACATAATTCTTACAAATAGATTTAGTACAATGGGTGGTCTTATCGCTAAAAGCGATCTCTTCCAGACAACCTTTGTATGGACAGGATCAAAATGTAACACATGACGGCGGTGCATCTAAATAAATTTAAATACATATCTACATACTATTAACCTAAATTACCAATAATAACACAAATTTAATTTAAATAAGCAACTCAAAAAATGGTTATGATGAATTAACAAGCAGCTACAACTTCAACACAAGGACAGATAATGGGTGTGCACTTTTGTTTTAAAATTACTAATAGACTTGGATGTTCTTATAGAGAGGGGCAAAGCGTTCCACAATCGTACGGCTGTAACAGTGAAGGATCGACTATAAAACTCTGTCATATGGACAGGAGTTTTAAGTTGGAGGGAATCTGAAGAACGCAAATTGCGATCATTAGCCAATGGTATCTCATTTGTCATAATCCATCAAGCCATTTGGCCTACACGATAAACCAAATGAACACCCTAAAACACTTAACACGTAAAATATTCTTGACAGATTGTTTTTTTTCATTGATTTGGGTCTGACAGTTTATCAAAAATTTCTTCTTCTCAATCGTAACGCTCTTGACAGAGCGGTCGTGGTCAACATGTTGTATCATTATTTTTGGAGACAGATGTTACACGCCTCACGATATCTAGCCATTTGTCTCTGTTGACAGACATTCTCGTGCATTCATGCAGTTGGCCGCCCACTGCAGCTTTATTTGATCTGTCCACCGCATGGGCGTCCTTCCGCGTGATCTGATGCCCTCCACTCGTCCTTGTACGACAAGACGCTCAATCGAGTCAGTTTCCCGCCTCGAGACGTGGCCGAAGAACTTCAGAATGCGAGTTTGTACTAAAGCCGACAGACGCTGTTTTATGCCGAGCTCCTGGAGCATAAAGACATTAGTTTGAAACTCGGTACATAATATTTCAAGAAGCCTTCTCCAACACCACATTTCCAGAGCGTCTTTCTTTTTCTTTTCAACTTCTCGTCGCGGCCGCGTCTCCGCAGCGTACAGAAATATGGGGACAATAAAAGTTCGAACGAGCCGGATCTTAGTGGCTTTGCTGATATGTCGATTCCTACATATTTTAAGTTTAAAGAACTTTATTTCTCATAAAAACTATATGGTTCACTTAAAATGAGATACATAGAGATTTCACAATGATAATCTTGACCTCTGGGGCCTTATAGCTATAATTATTACATTCTATAATGTTTGTACATATTTCTTAAGTTTGTTTTTATATATTTGTCGTAGTATTATGCGTACCAAGTTTAAAATCAAGAAGTCCCTTGGAGTGCCGATACGAAAACACCTCCTTCACTGAGCATCGAAACTGTCACGTTCACCGTATCTACCTGGCTATCAATAACATTGTACCTACCTGCCAAACTGAAGCCCTAATAAAAGCAAGCTTACCTACTGGATTTTACTGGTTTGCCTGAGTACCCTGCACCTGCACCATGGACTTCATACCCCAGGACTGCGATGAGCCACCTTCCAACACAACGCCCACGTTCCAGCCGTCATATTTTTAAATTAACAGACTCTTTTATGTTGTTAGGTAATTTGTTGCACAGCTATGCTCCCTCAAACAAAATCGTTTTCTTTCCGCAATTAGTTCGAGGCTTAGATATATTTAATTTAATTTTGTTTCTTAGATTGTGTTTATTTGATTTATGTTGGAGCTGTATATTGGATTGGATGGAATTAGTAGTGATATTTTTTATTAGAATGCAAGTGTATAGATATAAAGTTATTCTATATTAATTATTTTGCTCCTCATCTTGTCCATAGCAGTTCTATATAAAAATAATACCTATTAATTCCAAAATTTCCATTAAATATTTTCCAGTTATGAAAAAAACAGGAACTATGAGGACCATATGGCACATCACCCCGGCTAGGAACAAATGCAATCATTTGTTCTACAGCGTGAATTGAACTCGGAACGATATGCGATAGACAGCTACTCTGTGCGATATGTTGGCAACCACAAGGTTGTCAACATCACTACGTATCTTTTAGCCCACGCCTAGTATAAAGATTTCATTTAATTTCTGTGTACATTGGTACAAAATAAACGTTTTGTTATAATATTTCTTTTTAATACGTTTAAAGGCATTACAAGCAAAAGATTGTATCTAAAGTAGGTGCCTCGTTATTGAAGTTATGTAAGTTGCAATTCTGTATTTCAGAAATACTATGACCTACACGATCTTGGAACTACCGTGCACAGAATATTATTGTATTTGAACAGTGAATTTAATTAAAATTTTAATTAATGCTTTCGTCCGCCACGGTTTAGAATTTATGCCTTAAAATGCATTAGGAAATTCGTTCGTTTGAAATGTGGAGTTTTATTAAAAGAGTTAGAGGATTTTTATTTTGTTTTAATACCACTAGGGTGGCCAAACAAGTCTAGGTCTCACCTCATGGCGTTTGGTGGTGGCATATGGACGTTTGTAACACCAAAGGCCAGAGTAATTACAGACACATATGATTTTTCACCGTAACAACGCACGAGTGATACTTTTGGTCTTACAAATGTCTATAAGAAACTGTGGGTTTGTATGCGTGTTTGGCACCTTATTGGTATAAAAACAATGCAAAATCAGAGCGCAACTCACAAATAGAATGACATAACTTCACGTGTAGCAACAAACGTCCACAATAGAATCACTTATCGGGACAGATAAGTATAGGTGGCACTATACTTGACATCAATCAACGCGTATCGCCCTATTTCATTGACACTGGATCCAGATAACACATCATACGTCCTCTTTGAAATAATACGTCATCGAATAGATTACGTTGCGTCGATGACACGCGACATCTTAAGATAAAGCTGTTTGCTGAGAAACGGTGGCTGTTATATTACGGTATAATAAAATACGGCGAATATGTTCACGAACTATGAGGAACGGCTTTGTGATTTAGAAATCTGAAAAGTTGTAGCCAAAAAGTCCTGAAAGCCCCTGCGCAGGTGATTGTCTCAGGAGATTTGGGGGGTAGGCCCAGTATATAAACCCTGTGTTATCTAAATAGTTGTGGCCGATGACACTAAGGGTACTAAGAAAACTGTCTACGACATCAATAACAATGTATTTAGGTATTTGGAAACCTAAGTGGTCTAATTTGACGTCACGATTTTGCATGCCGTGGAAATGTGTTTAGATGGACTTTTGTCTTTAAACAAGACGTTCACACACACTCATTTCCACAAGAAATCGAAACACCGGCCAAGTGCGAGTCGCACTCGTGCACTAAGGGTTCCGTAACATTATCTATAAAAACGGCAAAACATCACGTTTGTCGTATGGGAGCCCCCCTTAAATACTTGTTTTATTCTGTTTTTAGTATTTGTTGTTATAGCGGCAATAGAAATACAGCACCTGTAAAAATTTCAACTGTCCAAATATCACGGTTCATGAGATACAGCCTGGTCACAGACAGACAGACAGACAGCGGAGTCTTAGTAATAGTACCCAAAAGGTCAAACGGGACCCTTTGACCCTTTGGGTACGAAACCCTAAAAATCAACCACATATTGCCAAATAATTTTAGTGTTATCCATTCACTATAAAAATAATTAATAAGCACAAAATTGCACTTTATAATAAAAACTACACTAAATTTAGAAATTCTGGATCAAAACGGTGGCAAAAAAACGGTTGTCTAAATAATTTTGTTAGTAAATTAATAAAAAGTTTGGGAAAAAGTCTTTTCGTATTATAATATGTATGAACTTGTAATAAAATCTCTTTGGCTATACTATTTGTATCGGGCTGGTTTTGGTATCATTCAATGTTTAAAATTTAAAGAAGATAATTCAAAATTGAAATTAGGAAAATGTGTGATTTTTATTTGTTTTTCGTACTGTAAAGATGAGTGAATCTAATGAAGAAATTCGATACATTTTAAAATTTTACTACAAAAAAGGTAAAAATGCAACGCAAGCCGTGAAAAAATTTTCCTATGTTTATGGACCTAGTGCAGTGTCTGTGAGAGTAGCACAAATTTGGTTTAAGCGTTTTCAATCCGGAAGTTTTTATGTCAAAGATGCACGTCGCTCTGGTCGCCCTATTACGGATAAAATTGATGCCATTTTTGAAAAAGTGAAGCAAGATCGGCATATTTGTAGTTACGACGTAGCTGAAAAACTGGGAATTGACCACAAAACAGTTTTGGCGCATTGGAAAAAAAACTGCGTACACAAATAAGCTCGATATTTGGGTACCCCACGAGTTCACTGAAAGAAACCTAATGAATCGTGTACTCATTTGTGATTCTTTATTACGACGTAATGAAACCGAACCATTTTTGAAGAAGCTGATAACTGGTGATGAAAAATGGATCACGTACGACAAGAACGTGCGAAAAAGGTCGTGGTCAAAGGCCGGTCAGGCTACACAGACTGTGGCGAAACCCGGGTAAATTCGCAACAAGGTGGTGCTGTGTGTGCGGAGGGATTGTAAGGGCATTATTCATTATGAGCTGTTACCACCAGGCAGGACCATCGATTCTGAACTCTACTGCGAACAACTGGTGAGATTAAAACAAGAAGTTGAGAGAAAGCGGCCGGAATCAATCAACAAAAGGGGTGTAGTTTTTCATCATGATAACGCTAGACCTTACACATCTTTATAGTCACTCAGCAAAAATTAAGAGAGTTTGGCTGGGAGGTGTTGATGAATCCGCCGTATAGTCCTAAACTTGCACATCCAGATTTACACCTGTTTCGGTCTCTTCAGAATTCTTTAGGCAGTTTCAGGTTAACATCACAAGAGGACTGCCAAAACTACTTGTCGCGGTATTTTGATCAAAAGCCCTAAAATTTCTATAGTAATGGGATCATGGCCCTACCTACAAGATGGCAAAAAGTTATCAAACAAAATAGTACCTACATACTTTAGTTAAATGTAAATAAACTCTAATAAAGAATGTTTTGAATTTTCTTAAAAAATGCGAAGAAACTTTTTCCCCTACCTAATATTATGATTTTTACACTAACCATTGTTTTGTCCTTATCAAAAATAAATTAACTTAAATAAATGAGTTGATGTCATTTCTTTGTAGGAAGACTTAACTAATAGGATAACTATTATCCAAAATTCAAGTCATAATAGCAAAATGCCTCATAAATGATTTTAATCTGTGCAATAAAAAATGCAGCCAGGAAAACTAACCATTTAGAAAATATGTTGTACCAGAACTCTTTTAAAAGAATGGCAATTTTTCATGGACAGTATGGCGGTCATAATTTAGCAGGAAATGTTTAAAAGCTGCAAATTAATATAACATATAATAATGCTTTCCTCAATTTTTTTTTTAAGTTATTTGTGGGGAAACAGGCTTACGGCCCACCTGATGGTAAGTGGTCACCGTCGCTTATTAACACCGGCAACACCCGGGGTATTGTCGATGCGTTCTCTACACTGTAGAAACCTCTTTACATTTCTCTTGAAGCGTGTCATGTCGTAGCCTAATGGGAAAACCTCAGATGGGATGGACCTCAGACCATTCCACATCTTGCAAGTATGGGGTAGAAAACATCGTTTGATGCGTGTGGTGCGCGATACCCAATTGTCGATGATATGTGGATGAGATTTATTACGTTGTCGAGAAGTGCGGTGGTAAAATCTCGACGACGGGATGAGATCAAATAGCTCCTCAGAACATTCCCCATTATACAGGCGGTAGAATGCACTGAGCGATCGTACGACAATAAAAATATAAACTAAACTAGCCACGTCTTAACCGAGGATTCCCTATGTCGTGGTTATCACAGACACATGTTACCGCAGATGGTGCAAACATTTTAGTCCAGTAGTTGGAATCGAAATGGAAGCCCACTGCACCACAGAGCCAATTTAAAAGTAGAACAATGAGTTTATTTATAAGAAGTGATTACGGCATAAGTCCACGGCCCAGCTGATGTTAATCGGTTCTTCTGCTTAGCCGTAGCACTCTTGACAGAGTGGTAGTCGTCGTCATGTCAGGGTTGTGTCGCGCTTGACTACCCTTCACCAGTCCTCTCGCACTCTTCTTGCACATTCGTTTGAAGGAACATCTATGGCAGAATTTAATTGATCCGTCCATCTCATATGGTAAAGAGCATCAGCATAAGGAGATCTCTAGAAGGATCCAATTGGGATGGGCTGCAGACGACATCCTTAAGTCACCTAAAACTCCAAAGTGTCTAAAAACCCGCTTATTCGACTAAGGCCCGTAACATCAATAGCAGTTTAAACTAGAATTCTAAGCTTAAACTAAAACTTTTCTATGTCAGTGATGGTTTAAGCTTAGAATTTTAGTTAAACTACTATTAATCTTACATGCCTAATGTATTCTGCCCACCATGACCTACGGTGCCAAGACAGGAGGCTGTGTACAGGTTAAGAGTTGCCAGTACCATGGCGCGTATCATGCTCGGCATCGGACTGTTAGATCGAGTTCCAAACGTCGAGATCCGTAGACGAACGAAGGTACATGACGTTGGGATTTGAGTTATGGACCTCAAATGGTCTTGCGCGGGATACTTGGCTAGACGTGCTGATACCAGACGGAGCAGGGCAGTGACTGAATGGTGGCCGAGGAGCGGGTATAGAAGGGTAGGACGTCCGGCAGCAAGATGGGTGGATGACTCATCCTTCCCCTGCACCACCAAGCGTTTAATGGAGTTAAGCGGTAATCACTTCCTATAACTATCGCATTACCCTACAAGTAAAATTCAACAGAAAGCCCGTGCAAACCAAATGCGAGCGCATGACGTGGCCTGCAGCGTGCCCGTCATAATGCCACTCAATCAGTCTCACATCTTCCATAAGCTATTTATTTATTTAATACATTCACACATAACAGAACACACTTTATAGCATTATCTACCAGTCATCCTAGTCGTGCTAAAAGAAGGTAAGGCGTGACGCAGGAAAAAAGGTATTTCAAAACTAATAATAAATACAGACACTAAATAACTAAATAAGAACATAATAATATATGCCTAACATAATGATATATACCTAGTCAGGTCATAAATTCTGTCACATGTTTAATATAAAATAATTTAAACAAGTTTATTCATTATGTAACCATTTATATACCAAAATGAACTTAACAAAACATTGATTCTTATGACACTAAAGTTTATTCAAAATGACCTCCGTGATTTTGAATACAGGCCTTCAATCTGCGCGGCCAGTCGTCTATCGCAGCACGAACGAGGTCCATGTCAATATCGGCAGCTGCCTTAATCAAGGATGTCTTGAGTGACTCCAAATTGGGATGAGGCTTTGAGCACGCCTTTTCTTCCAAGTGTTGCCATATCTTGTAATCTAACGGATTCAAATCTGGACTGGAGGTGGACCAGTCTTCGTGCCGGATGAAGTCGATTTCACGCGCCGCCAGCCAGTCTTGTGTGCTCTTCGCTCTATGAGCTGGCGCCGAATCTTGTTGGAATACCCAGTGCCTGTTATTGAACATGGTATGAGAAACAGGTTCCACAAGGTTCGTCAGGACTGTATTTTCATACACAACTGCATTCGTTCTTACACCTTTCTCACAAAAATGTACCTCTGTTAAGCCCCAATAAGAAACTCCCAACCATACCATGAGCGAGGATGGAAAATGACCTCGTTGGACACGCGGAATACGGTTGCTCGCTTCTTCACTACTGTGTGCGTACATCTTATCATTTTGTTTCTTGTAGCTCTCTTCTACGGTAAAATTTTTTTCATCCGATAAAAGAATTTCCCGATATTTTTTTTCCGCGTACCGCTTCAACAAAGCGCGGCATCTCTTCAGTCTCAGGTCCATTAGACGAGCATTCAAACGATGTCCTGTTTTTCTTCGATATTCCCGAAGCCCTAAGTCTTCATTTAACACCCTTTTCACCGTGGTTCTGCTTAACCCCATCTGAAGGGCCAACAGTTTCTGCTTACGTTTGGGATTTCTTTGAATTCGCGCCTTCACAGCTTTTATCACTGCTGGAGTCCTGACAGACCGAGGGCGACCACTTCTTGACCTGTCATCTACACTAGAGTCTTCATTGTATCGTTTGATGGTGCGATAAACGAATCTTTTGGTTATATTCAAATTTTTCAGTATGTCAAAAATTTGAATTGGCACGTAACCGCAACGATGCAACGCAATAACTGCAACACGGTCTTCGTTAAGCGTCCACTCCATATTTAAAAATGAGTAAAATTCAAAAAAGTATACATTTTTATTTTCATGAACAATTCAAAATTCGAATTCTATAAACTTTTTTGTGGCCAGCATTCTAAAAGAAAAGTTTTTACTGTGTGACAATACTTATGACCTGACTAGGTATATATAGCTACATAAATACAGTTATCTATCAGCTATCTCTAGACCAGTGCGCTTTCATGTTCATCTTGCGTCTTCAACTTTCAATTCGTCTTGCGTTAAGCTATATTGATTGCCATAAGACGCATGAAGCTTAACATTTACACTTGTATGCCTCGATCAGTCAAAATAGACGCGTGTGAACTATTAGCTATCTGCGGCATATTTAGTATTAAGTGCAGGGAAAATATGCAAGATAAAGAAGAATCTGGATGAAAGATTATTTGAAGAATAATCGTTCATACAGACGGAACAACACAACACTAATATTTCCAAAGTTTTTTTTAACCTTATCTTTCCGCAATTTTGTCTGGTAAAACGCTCGGAATGTTGCACGCCATCGGTGCCGGATCAGCGTGTGCAAAGGGCATGTGCTGTAGTTAAACTAGTTTGAGTATGCGCTATGGCGCTTCATGCATCCGTCAGAGGAAGACCCACGATGACCATGAATGCGTACTGGTTAGAAAGGATTCTTCATTGAGAAACTAGCTGACCCACCTTGGTATCGCACGGATTTTTATCAAAACAAAACCTAAGAATAGTGTACTTTCTATAAGTAAAATAATGTTCAATATAGGTTTAGTAGTTTTTGAGATTACCCCCTACGAACATACAAACATTAAACATTACCTCAATATAGTACTGGTGGTTCGCCCCGAACTGAGATCTCGCGAGTCTCCCATAAAAACAAAAATAATTCGTAATTTTTGACTATCAAAATAGAGCCACGAAAATAACCACTTTACTTGACCTACAGTTTCATTCAAACTACAGGTAACGGGAATCCACGTTAGTTGGATACATTTATTGGGGTACAAACAGCATTTATTCTGGATTTCAGACTTTTGCCTATGTTTGTATCACTAAAGCTACACGAATACTAAATTTCAGCACTGTGGGGTCACTGGTGTACTGTGTGAATGTTGTCAAAGTTATGTTTTTATTATAAAAAACAGGGTTGAAATGTACTAATAAAGACCTTTCATTTGACGTCCCACTTGAATCAATAGCCTCATTTATATTTTTTTTTACCCCTCTCGAACCACAATATTTCAACAACCTCACAACATTTTTAGTTCATTAACCCATTATGAGCTAGAGGTGCCGTGCGGCAACGCCTAAGCGTAGTTAGAATTTTCGTGCTTTTTTTGTTATTTGTGCAAGCTAGGTTACAAACCAAATGCTGTTTCGAAGAATTTATCAAGGCGCTGTAGTAATTCGATAAGCCAATTGGATTTTCGGAGACAAATAGTGCAGACGTACCTTATGAGATACCAAACGATACCTCGTGGTGGAGGACGTTCAGGAGTCTCCAGATCGTCTGGTGTCTCAACACAGAATCTCAGACAACATAAGATTAGACGGCATGAATCAACTGTTGGTGGAGGACCACGCAGGATGGAAAACGCCAGAGATGTGCCCTGATGGAGTCATGCAAGAGCCAAACCAGAACGGAGTGCCGTAAGTGTGGTATTGGCCTATGGTACTTATAGAAATAATAAAAATATATAACTACTTCCTAATTTTTGTGTTTTATTGATAGAACAGTTCTAATAATATTGTTTTAAAACACTTTGTATAGAGAGACCTGATTTTGTTGTAGAAATGTACTAGAAATGTAAAAGTACCGCACGTAAGTGGTGCTTTACGGCATCACCCATTTTTTCAAAAACAGTAACATATTTTTTTTTTAATTTCAACTATTTTATGTTAAGGGGGTCCATATTGACCACATATGTAAAGCTCCCAAATAAAAAGAGCCATAAATTAATTCAGCCCATAATGGGTTACGTCACACCAAAATTGTGCCATCACGAACAACGAATATACCAAATTTCACGATGATCGGATCAACGCTTTGAAAGTTATCCTCGGACAAACAAACATACATACATACATACAACGCCGATTTGTCCAAGTTGACTTAGAGATCTCGCTTCACTCGATCAATTATAGATACCTGTGCATTTGGTTTTATGTTAAAAATAATACAAAAGAAAAGACAATCTCTTCTTATGTTACTTTTAAAATACAACAGAAGATTTTTATATCCATGAATCGTAGATTCATAAAAGCATCGAGCTTCTAAGCTTACTGTAAATACTCGAAAAGAAACGAAACATAATACGCGATTGTGTGGTTTTTAGCAGATTGGAAAAATATGGGTTTGATATTTTGTCATTGATGTTTATTTCTCTTTAGAAAATTTAAAATTTTGAAGCTATTGTAACTTGTATGCCTCAAGTTGATGAACGAAAGGCAATGCATCGTAGGGCACGTTTCTAAGGTGACCTACAATAAGTTACAGGCGATGGTTACCACTTGGCATCAAGTAGGCCAGCTTGTTCCATCTCCAGGTTGTATAAAATTATAAAAAAAACTAGCTGACCAATCCGCAGCTTTGCACGCGTAGATTTTCAATAAATACATTACCCTCCTTCTGCGCAGTTTAGTAAAAAGTAGCCGATGTCACCGAGAGATAATGTAGCTTCTCAACAGTGAAATAGTTTTTTAAATCGTTCCAGTAGTTTTTGAGTTTATTCATTACAAACATACACACAAACATACAAATCTTTCTCTTTTATAATATTAGTATACACTAACGGCCCATCCCGGTTTCGTACGGGTGGACATTTATTTTAGAAACATTTTTTTATAGCTTAGTTTTTACACTTTGGGTTCCATTATTGAAGTTTTGGTAGGGATCCCTAATTTTTAGTAATAATAAATTTAGCTTATGTTACTTAATGTTAATTTAGCATTCTAATGGTGTAACAATTTTTGTAATCGGACCAGTATAAATAAATAAATAATATAAATATTGCTGGACATTTCACACAGCGCTATCTAGCCCCAAACTAAGCATAGCTTGTACTATGGGAACCAGATAACTGATAGAATACTTATGTACTTTTTTTTTGTAAATACATACTTATAATACATAGAGAAACAACCAGACCCGGAACAAATATCTGTAGATGATGCAAACATTTGTTCCGCAGCGGGAATCAAACCCGCTACCTCCTGCGTCTCAGCCGGCTATTCGCCCACTGCGCCACGGTCGTCAGTATATTTTGAGTTTATTCGTTAAAAACATACAAATATTCAACTCTTTCCTGTTTATAATATTACTAGCTGACCAATATTACTAGCTTCGCACGCGTAGTTTTTAATGAAAACATTACCCTCCTTAAGTATGTATTAACACAAAAAAAGTATATATAAGTACTCTATCAGTTATCTAGTTCCCATAATACAAGCTCTGCTTAGTTTGGGGCTAGATAACGGTGTGTGAAATGTCCAGCAATACGTATTTGTTATTTATTTATTAAAGCACGCTATTCACAGCGGACCATAGTGTTTTGCACCACTTGGAATGTAAGACAACATTCCAAATTTCAGTTGTATTTGTGTTGACACTCATTTTTAAAACATATAAAAATGTAAAAACATCACCCGGCGGTGTCGAAATTTATTTCTTTACTAGCTGACCAATCCGAAGCTTCTCACATATAGATTTTTAATAAAAACATCACCCTCCTTCTGTGCAGTTGGGTAAAAAGTAGCCTATGTCACCCGGGGATAGTGTAGCTTCCCAACAGTGAAATAATTTTTTAAATCGGTCCAGTTGTTTCGGAGCCTATTCGATACAAACAAACAAACAAATCTTTCCTCTTTATAATATTAGTATAGATTATAATAAGTTGAGTTTAAAATTAATTAAACACAGGACATAATATTATCTCCTAATATTACCAGTTAGTGATTACGTCTAAAGCTCTTACGTCGAGATCCCTGCCATTAATTACAAGGAAAATAAAAAATTAACATAATTTTTGGCAAAATGATACGAAAAATGATATAGCTGTATTCATTAACGTCAAAAACATCCTTGTATTTTACTTCCTACTTCGTACGTATTTTAATCAAAACAAAAGAAATCCTTCAACGATAACATTAACTCTATTTGTGAAATTCCGAATCTGTTTAGTTTTGTGACTTATCCCCCTGGCAGTCGGCGGGAAAGCAGTCTACGTCATCAACTATGCAAGACAGCACTGTTACGTCTTAGTGTGTTCTGTATGGCGCCTATCATATGCAATCATGTCCTTTTGTCAATTCGGGCCGAAGATAGTTTGAATGCATTTAAAAATTTGCTGACCAAATTGTTAGGAAAAAGCCTTCTACTCCATTGACGCATTTCTAATTGATAAATTTTAACGCCTGTTTAATTGTAGTGTAAGATTTTGAGTTTAAGTTTCCATGACATTTTATTAGTTGTATTGTACTCGTTGACATTTTTTTTTGTATTTGCTGACATTTTATTGTATTCGTAGACATTTTTAACTTTCTTCTCTATTGACATTTCCTGTTTTTTTTTATTTTATAATCGTGTTTGCCAAAGAGCGATGGAGAATATTGAGTGTCAAGAGAACAGACCGGATTCGGAACACCTCGCTGCGCTCAAGGACCGGCATCGCCGACGTCGGTATCAAGGCTGCCAAGTTGAAGTGGGATAGGGCGGGTCATGTCTCTCGCATGCAACCAAATAGTTGGGCTAAGGTGCTAACTGGATGGATCCCTATGGATGGAAAGCGACACCGTGGAAGGCCTAAGAAGCGGTGGCGCAATGATTTGGACGCTTTTTATATGGACTGGCGGGATTTAGTACAAGATCGAGAAAAGTGGAGAGATGAGGGACCATTTTTTTTTTTTTTTTCTTTGCCCAGCAGTGGGACAGCATAGGCTAGATATAAAAAATCGTGTTTTTATCATTGACATTGTTTATCGTTGCACGCTCATACGCTGATTATGGAGATTCAAATTGATATTTATTTATCATCTGTTTCTATGTAACTGTACCCATTTTTGCAAGGAATTAATGAAATGAAAGAGTTTTTAAAACCGATTCAGTAGTTTCCGAGGTAAAAACATATTAACAACAAACTTATACTGATTAATAAACAATATTAGGAGAGATTTGAAAAAATACAAATGTTATGCTCTAAAATAAGTAATTTATTATTTATATAATTTATTATTAATTTTTAAGTAGCTTCCGCACGCGTCTTCGCGCGCGTGTTTTTTCAATGAAAATATGTAATGAAATTTGGTATACTATTCGACATACCAAACTTCATCGGTTCAGCCCCCATACGACGTGATTGAGTAACAAACAAACAAACATCCAAACTTGAGGACAAGGTTGTCAGGAAGAGATCGCTTTTAGGGATAAGACCGCCCAGTGTAGCTTTGTTTATTGTTTATTTCCATTATTACTGTATTTTTGTTTGGTGTGCAATTAAGAGTATTTCATTCATTCATTCATTCAAACTTTCGCGTTTATAATATTAGTGTGATAGTGTGATTAATACAAGTAAGTTTTTAACAAAAATATAATCGACTTTAGATAACAGTGAAAACCAAATTACTCCACCAATTTTGATGAAATTTCCATAGAATCAATCTAATAGTATCTCTTTAAATAAAAAACAAATTTTCTAAATTGTTTGATAAATTGATAATATAACGGAGGTCTGAACTAACAAACATAACATAAAAATTAAACAAATTTAATAAATATATGGTTTTCTCATGGATGCCATTGCCAGAACTGGACCAAATAGAAATGGGACCACAAGGGAAGCACCAGATTTTAAATAAAAAACATTAATTCAAAATCGGTTCACCCAGTCGAAAGTTTTGACGTAACTAACAAACATAAATTAAATTATAAATAATAATTAAATTTAAAATTATTTATGTACCTAGTATGTATGTATATATATAACTATTTAGGGTTAAGTAATATTTCATTTATATTATTATTATTATTTTTTCTATTATATTTATTCTTTTTACACCTCGGCCATCAACAATCAATACAATCTTCCATTAAACAATGATCCTCTCCATCCAAAGGTTGTCTGGAAGAGATCGCTATGTTAAGCGATACGATCACTCATTATTCTTACTTTTATTTGTTTATTTCTATACCTAGTCAGGTCATAAGTATTGTCACACAGTAAAAACTTTTCTTTTAGAATGCTGGCCACAAAAAAGTTTATAGAATTCGAATTTCGAATTGTTCATGAAAATAAAAATGTATACTTTTTAGAATTTTACTCATTTTTAAATATGGAATGGACGCTTAAAGAAGACCGTATTGCAGTTATTGCGTTGCATCGTTGCGGTTACGCGCCAATTCAAATTTTTGACATACTGTAAAATTTGAATATAACCAAAAGAGTCGTTTATCGCACCATCAAACGATACAATGAAGACTCTAGTGTAGGTGACAGGTCAAGAAGTGGTCGCCCTCGGTCTGTTAGGACTCCAGCAGTGATAAAAGCTGTGAAGGCGCGAATTCAAAGAAATCCCAAACGTAAGCAGAAACTGTTGGCCCTTCAGATGGGGTTAAGCAGAACCACGGTGAAAAGGGTGTTAAATGAAGACTTATGGCTTCAGGCATATCGAAGAAAAACAGGACATCGTTTGAATGCTCATCTAATGGACCTGAGACTGAAGAGATGCCGCGCTTTGTTGAAGCGGTACGCGGGAAAAAAATATCGGGTAATTCTTTTTTCGGATGAAAAAATTTTTACCGTAGAAGAGAGCTACAACAAACAAAATGATAAGGTGTACGCACACTGTAGTGAAGAAGCGAGCAACCGTATTCCGCATGTCCAACGAGGTCATTTTCCATCCTCGCTCATGGTATGGTTGGGAGTTTCTTATTGGGGCTTAACAGAGGTACATTTTTGTGAGAAAGGTGTAAAAACGAATGCAGTTGTGTATCAAAATACAGTCCTGACGAACCTTGTGGAACCTGTTTCTCATACCATGTTCAATAACAGGCACTGGGTATTCCAACAAGATTCGGCGCCAGCTCATAGAGCGAAGAGCACACAAGACTGGCTGCCGGCGCGTGAAATCGACTTCATCCGGCACGAAGACTGGCCCTCCTCCAGTCCAGATTTGAATCCGTTAGATTACAAGATATAGCAACACTTGGAGGAAAAAGCGTGCTCAAAGCCTCATCCCAATTTGGAGTCACTCAAGACATCCTTGATTAAAGCAGCCGCCGATATTGACATGGACCTCGTTCGTGCTGCGATAGACGACTGGCCTCGCAGATTGAAGGCCTGTATTCAAAATCACGGAGGTCATTTTGAATAAACTTTAGTGTCATAAAAATCTATGTTTTATTAAGTTCATTTTGGTGTATAAATGGTTACATAATGAATAAACTTGTTTCAATTATTTTATATTAAACATGTGACAGAATTTATGACCTGACTAGGTATATATGTTGTGTCTAGCTTGTAAGGAATTTTCATACGAAAAGAATAAGAATACAGATATAAACACAAAGACATAAAGAATTTTCATTCATTCATTCATAAAAACAATACAGTCGAATTGAAAACCTCCTACTTTTTTGAATTAGGTTTAAATTATATAAAGATAGCACTTTTTGTAAAACAAAATGCAAATAACTATTATTCTCAACAACAAAATTATGTACTGGATTCCGAAACACTTATTCCTTGCATAGCAGTAAAAAGTTTAATAATAGAATATATATAATAATATATATATAACAATAGAACGTAAATTATAACGATGAACGACTATATTAGGACGATATGTAAAAAAAAATTGAGCCGCTTAGTAACTGTCGTATTCAATAACGAAAACTTTTCCTGATACATTTCTTTGATGACCTCCGTGGTGCAGTGGACGAATAGCCGGCTGAGACGCAGGAGGTAGCGGGTTCAACCGCTGCGGAACAATTGTTTGCATGATCTACAGATATTTGTTCCGGGTCTGGTGGTTTCTCTATATATTATAAGTAAGTATTACAAAAAATAAGTATATATGTATTCTATCAGTTATCTGGTTCCCATAGTACAAGCTCTGCTTAGTTTGGGGCTAGATAGCGCTGTGCGAAATGTCCATACATATTTATTTATTTATCATACAATCATTTGTCAAAATCGGCTCTTCTAAAACACTAATATCGTTCATTCTCCGACTCTAGAAAAGATTTAAAGTATTTTTTACATAGTTATGTAGGTAATTATGGTACCTAAATTAATGGAAAAGCATTTTTTTCATTTGTTGGATCTCATGCAATACGAGATTTTATCTTTTGTCGCTTACGTCATTTACTCCTGCGACAATGCGGCGCGACTATGACACATGTTTGTCTCGTTCTTCACCTAATCAAGTAAATAGCACTGTAACTTTATTGCATTTCCGGGTGGTCAGCTATATGCTCTGCCCATTCGTCACCGAAATTAAATTTGTATATCGTCTTAAAACATGTTCCTTTAAAATGATGTATACGAGTTTCCCGTACAGTACTCGAAATTCGACCGTATTTCATAATTATAAGTTTTAAGCTTTCGCCTCTCCTAAAAACATTGTACACCTACGCCAAATATCCTCCGTCGCGAAATAAGCATAAAAGAAGGACCAAGTTTTCTCTTTACGTATTAATATATAGATAAATAGAGAATCCTCCCATTTAAATTTATTTATTGTAAACTATAGGTGCGAATGTTTCGAACCTGTCTTTTTGTATTCCCAAGAAAAATAAAACATTCTTACAATGAAAAAAACGTCTATATAGTTTAGAACCACTATCTGGCCTAGACTATTAAACTGAGTAAAGTTAATTTAGAGTTATTTAGGAAATTATAAATATGTTTAACAATATTCTTTGTAAATAACAAAGAAGTTTGGCAAATCTTTTGTTTGATGAGATTTTTGTTTTTTTTAGTCGGCTTTTGTTTTATTTTATGACTTTTGACAAGATGGGTCGCTCTGAAAATCTATAGTTCTATGTTCAGCGGATGTCTTATAGCTGTTTTTATCTATGCTAATATTATAAAGAGGAAAGATTTGTTTGTTTGTATTGCTACGAAACTACTGGAGCGATTTAAAAAAATGTTTACACTGTTGGGTAGCTACACTATCCCCGGGTGGCATAGGCTACTTTTTACCCAACTGGGCAGAAGTAGATTAATGGTTTTATTGAAAAACTACTCGTGCGAAGCTGCGGATTGGTCGGCTAGTGATAAAATATACAGGGTATAAAACTGCATCCCTGATTCGCAGAGTGCGGGACCGTCAAAACAGTATCATGAAAACCATATCGGCAGAGTTACCTCTCCGATATACACAAGAAATGCTTCGTGTTGAGAGTGAAGGTTGGTCACTCTCAGCGCAAAGACCTTATGTTTGTTCTTGTATTCTCTTTCTATTGTGTACGTACTAATCTAGTCTTTAAGTAAGTAACTAGCAATGTATGGATTGGTATAATCAGAAATAAATATTTTATACATATATATATATATCTACATTATTTTATAACCACACGAAAGTTAAACACTGTATAAAAAAAACAGTTACGAAAATTTGTGAGGATTTTTGTAACAAATATTTGTGTCTTAGTATAAAATTACAAATTACAATTAGGTTCTAAAATGATTCTTAATTAGGTACAACATCATAACAGTAGGTGTATTGTGTACGTTATATTTGAGTGGTCAAAACATATAACTCCAAAAAAAACTAAGATTTGACATGTTGAAAAATTTGAGGCATAAATTAAAAAAATATATATATATTTACATATTTTAGAGCATATGTGAAATCTCCAGCAACATTTAATAGTTAACATTAAAAAAGAACTTTTCTGTTTTTCTAAGCCAATGAATGCCTTAAAGTAAATATTAAAATGAATGAGTATATTTCTTTTTAAACTTAAAAAATGAGGAACTTATCAATCCGTCAGTTTTTAAATATATGTTTACGATAACTATTATGATTAAAATTATTAATTATTAAATTTAACACGTCCTCCGATTTTAATTATTTGTTCTATTATTAATATTGGAAAGGGGGTACAAATTTATCATCTGATGATGGGATCCTTAATCATCAAACTCTTCAATTTGAAACGGCATCTACGTTATTTATATGTTCTGTTTTCTGAAGTCGGCTATATCTTTACATAGTATAAAATGAACTCGCTTCCGCTGTCTGTTACCTTAGATCTTTTAAACGACTCAACGTATTTTATTGTAGTTTTCAGCAAAAGATACACTGATTCAAGAGAAAGGTTAATATGTATAATACATATATAGTAACTGCGAAACTAACTGTATGTTTGTGAGTTTGTTTGTTACCTTTTCATAACTAAACGGCTGAACGGATCGTAATGAAATTTGGCAAGGAGTTAGATTATACCCTGGAGAAGGACATAGGCTACTTTTTACCTGAGTGCGCAAGAGGAGGGTAATGTTTTTATTGAAATACCACGCATGCGAGGCTGCGGGCGGGTCAGGTTGTTTTTGATAAAAGTTACTATTTATTCCAGAAAAACTATCATTATTTTTATTTCGTGCATTGCAGCTATGAATGATATTGTCAATAAAAATATATGGCTTCCAATATCTTGATTACGTGATTTTAATTCGACGTGCAGTGAAAAATAAAATTGAATAATATATGAAGCCGTGTTGGACCAGTGGCACCCCGACCTCTTATATGAAGGTCATGTGAAGGTGAGGGGGTTGTAATGGTAGGACTAGACTCTGACTACCTCCTAGTCTGAAAACCTTGTAGAGCTTTAGAGTATTGAATAAAATATTTATAAATTTACATTAAATGTTTTTTTGATGATTTAATTGTATTTTTTTAAAGAGATATAGATTATATGTACTTAAATGTGATATTTATTTTTGAGTAGATATATTATTTATTTATGTAAATATATTAAAATATAGTACTATTTTATGAGGCATAGAAAACAAAATGAAACTTTCTTAAATTCCAAAATCCATATAAGTTTTAGTCGAAGCACGCAGGTAGTTTTTAAAAAACGTAAGCAAAATTTTATCGTTCTGAAATAGCGTGGCTGTTGAAATATTTATTAAAATTAACGATTGCAACGTGCTCCTGACATTTCAAAACCTCAAGAGATAAAGTGAATCCAGAAGAGAACCATTCAGGAATATTCAACGATTTTTATTCATGCTTATCTATTGTATATAACTTTTTCTATACATATCAAGGTCAAGGTCATTTGTGTCTCTCCAATAATCGTACTCCTTTTTTTACATTAGCTTACGATCTTAAAGTTGATTAATAAAAATATTAAATGTATTGACAACAATTTGTACAATAATCAAAAAAAACTTATTTATTTTTGTTATTCTAACGGAACCCTGTATATAAAGAGCAAGGTTATTTAAAAACTATATAAATACCTGGCAGTTGCTCGTTCAAAACCGTCCCGTCGTCTTTATCATCATTTTATCATCGAAGCGATGACATTTTTCAAATTCACTAACCCACCTCTGTCAGATACCACATAACGTTTCTACGTTCACAGCACTGGCCACTCAGAAAAAAAGTTTATATAAAATTCGATTCTAAATTCAAACCGATGTCATTTCTAATGCGCGACAGACGTGCGTATTTCGCGAGGGCTTGTATTCTACTAGGGGTGGCGTGGGAGCGACTGAGTCGGACCGAGGCGTGCGCAAAACTGTTGAGCTAAGACCTCTGTAAGTTCGGGATGAAATGTGAAGGTGGACTGTAGTTTTGGGGCGATGTCGTGGAGAATGACAGCTAGTATCCATTACTCACACAATGGTACAGTACTCACTCGCACTAGTAAATGAAATGGACTTTATTGCGGTGTATTGTAGGTAGATATGAATCACAACGAGATATAGTGGTGAAGGGTAGGATTAGCAATATGAGTCAGTCGAGATCTCTGTTACAGAATATTTAAAATGTCTATCAGTAAATTAAAGGATTTGACTTAAATAGTAGCAACTTTTTAGCTAGCAACTTTCATTTTTTTACAAGATTCATTTTGGTGAATGTGCACAAAATCTTCATGACCTTCTATCATGACCTCCTTCCCTTTTCCTCCACCGGAAAAGCAGACGTACCGTGTAGTACTACACCTGGTTGGCATACCACCTTGCCGTATTCAATTTGCTTCAACTTTTCTTGTTAGCACATGTAAGGAGTGGAACTCACTACCGGCGTATGTTTTTCCGAACTAGTGTAATCTTGGAGTCTTCAAGTCCAGAGTGAATAGGTTCTTTCTAGGCAAGCATACCACCTTTGATCACACCTTCACTTACCATCAGGTGAGGTAGAAGTCAAGTGCTTGGCTATCATCAACAAAAAAAAAACTTAGGCCCGTCAGAAAACCAGCAGCGCTGCATCGTATCCAACAAGGTTCAAAGCAGCGTATGCTGAGACAGGGACCATTATGTCCTCAATACTTAATTCATTTATTGATTTGACATGGTGCTACAGAAAGTTATTACAGGTAGATATTTTCGCATATGAACACTGGAAGGGTATATCAAAAGGAAGGCGGACCATGTTTTCATAAATTTTTTTATATATTATTTTTGTATACTGCCCGTCCTTACCTATGGTTCCCAAACGTAGTTTTTAACCGAGGCTCAAAAATCCAAACTCAAGGTTTGCCAAAGAACAATGGAGCGCAGCATGCTTGAAGTAAAGAGGATTGACCGAGTCTGTAATACCACGCTGCGTTTAAAGACCGGCATTGCTGATGCATGAAATAAGGCTGCCAGGCCAAAATGGGATTGGGCAGACGAATGCATCCGGACAGATGGGCAACGATCGTCACGCAGTGGATGCCTGAAGACGGGCAACGGCGTCGAGGAAGGCCTAGTAGACGCTGACGTGACGATCTCGATGCCTTTGAGAGAGTATGGTGGGATTTGGCACGCGAGCGAAAGTTCTGGAAGACAGTGGGGGAGATTCCCCAGCTGTGGGAAGACATAGGTTGAAAAAAAAATTAACCACGTTTTTAGTTTTACATATTTATTATAATACTATTTGACCCACCGAACTTCGTACCGCCTTGACATGCATATAACGCGGGCTGTCAATAGCTGTCAATAGGCTGTCACCCTGATAGAATTGTCAATTGTTGTCCCCGGCCATCATTACTAACCTGATTTTTTTATATATATTTACAACCATACTTAACCATAGACAAAGTTACGCTAAGCTTTCATTTGCGTTTTGTTATTCCATGTCAGACGCGTTTTTGTTATACGACGTTTTATAGTGACTTGTATTCTCTTTGACGTTTTATGTCACGTCACACGGAAACGCGGTCGAATGGGATAAAAAGTATCCTATGTCCGTCTCCTGGTTTTAAGCTACCTCTTCACCAATTTTCAGCCAAATCGGTTCAGCCGTTCTTGAGTTATAAATAGTTTAACTAATACGACTTTTCTTTTATATATATCTATACTAATATTATAAAGAGGAAAGATGTGTACCTATTTTTGTATGTTTGTATGTTTGTAATGAATAGGCTCAAAAAGTACTGGGCCGATTTAAAAAGTTCTTTCACCAATAGAATGGTACATTCTTCCAATTTGACATAGGCTACATTTCATTTTGAAAAAAATTAGGGATCCTTGGTAAAATTTGAACAATAGATAGATAGATAGATAGATAACTCTTTATTGAATTACCACACAAACAGAAATAATAAAAAAATAAGTACTGGGTTAAAATAAATAAGGCAATACAATGGGCGGCCTTATCGCTAAAAGCGATCTCTTCCAGGCAACCTTTGGATGGAGCGAAATTTTTAAAAATTACGGAGTGCGGTGTACTTTAGCGGATACATTACATTTACACATAATATATTCTAAGATATAATAATAATATGAAGTTTTAATCCTAATACTTAATATACTTATAAAATAGACTAATATATAGGTATATACATATAGCAAACTATACTAACAGATAAAATAAGTACATAAATAGTAAATAAATAACGCTAGGAAGATGACATCGTCAGGTAATGATGTTTCACCTTCAATTTGAAGACGTGTAAGGACGATGACCGTCTTACTTCTTCGGGCAGAGCATTCCACAGCTGAACAGCCTGGACAGTAAAAGAAGCGCTGTAAAAGGAAGTGCTGTGCGAAGGAGTTCTGAGTATCAAGTTTTCTGATGACCTAAGAGTATAGTTATTTGAAGAATGGAGAAATTCAAATCTATCTTTCAGATAGTGAGGAGAGAAGGGATTGAAAAGAATAGAATAGAGAAGAAAAAGGATATGCGTATTCCGACGAAGACGAATCGGAAGCCATTTAAGCTTTGAACGGAAGGGAGACACATGATCATATTTACGATGAATTATTGTTACGATTTATAACAATGTAACCGAAGGTGTAGATGTAGATAGAAAATGAGTCTTAAAATGTCTTTCATCGAATGCGCTGCCGAAACTATTAGCGATAGAACAAAATAATGTACAACAATATTGAAGAACATCATAATGTCTACAAAAAACTCCGCGGTAGCATATGTCCAACTATTGTAGTTATGTCACTACAACAACTTTTATCATTTTAAACAATAATGAAAATGCTAACCAAATTCAAACCATGCTATTTATGTGTTTATATTAATCCTAATTAATAATAATTAATAAATAATAATTTTTTAATAAATAAAAATATTTGTGAAAAAAAGTGTTTTATATCCAAATTTACATAAATAAATAATTGTCTACCCCGTGCGAAGCCGGGACGGGCTGCTAGTATATATATATAGAAGATGTCTTTTACAAATTACCTCCGTGGTACAGTGGGCGAATAGCCGGCTGAGACGCAGGAGGTAGCGGGTTCGATTCCCGCCGCGGAACAAATGTTTGTATGATCTACAGATATTTGTTTCGTGTCTTGTTGTTTCTCTATATATTATAAGTGTGTATTTACAAAAAAAAAGTATGTAAGTATTTTGTCAGTTATCTGGTTCCCATAGTACAAGCTCTGCTTAGTTTGAGGCTAGATAGCGCTGTGTGAAATGTCCAGCAATATTTATTTATTTATTTTTATTTAATTATTAAATATTATTATGTTATTATTATTATTTTACTGACATATCTAAGAATATTGTAATTTGTCACAGGATGGATAAATGGATTGAACTTGATTCATTCATAATTCATTTATAAAGACGTTTATTTTCTCTCACAAAAGTACTTCGTTACAAAAAGTACTCTAAATTCTATACTATATACTACAATATAGAATTTAGAGTAAAAATAAAATAACAAGGATAAGAATTATAGGACTTAGGATAAACATACCAAGTTCTTAACCTGTTTTGTGAGAGACTGGTGCCTGAGGTAGGTTTATAAATAAACCTGTGAACACCAGTGCTCCCACTCCGCGGGCAGCAAAAAAAAAACCAGTCATTGAATACGTAATAACAATAATTTAATTTAATATTGATAATAATTATTTGTCTAGTGTCCTACGGTGCGCTTTCTTTGCAGTTACATTGTGTAATTATGCTAAATTTGCTGAACATTCAGCTGCAAAGCTTTTGCAACCTAAATCGCTTTACATTTTAAAACAAGCTAACAGGATTGAAACCTTTTGAAATAGATTTACATCAAGCGCTTTCTATAACTGTATATTCGCACTGAATTTACAGATCGTGTTTTATTATAATTTAACTACTTACTGTTGATATCTCGCTCTTTTAAAATCACTTATTTTGTATTTTAACCAACTATACAAAAGTTGGTTGGAATGAATTAAGGGACAGCAAAATCGACATTCGTAATGATTGATTGATTGATTGATTGAAAATACTTTATTGCACTTATAAAACTAGTACAAAGGCAAACTTAATGCTAAAGAGCATTCTCTTCCAGATAACCTTTGTGTATTGTAGAAAAATATGTGTAGGTAGTGCACAGGAAAGGGAAGTAAAGAAAAATTTGCACAGGACTAATAAAAATAGCATAGGTACATACTACTTAAATACTTTATATCATATACTAAACTATACTATTATCAAATAAAAATACATACATACATAACAATAGAAGGAGTGATAAGGAACGATTAAGTTGCTCATTTTTGGTCGGTTTGACCGAGAAGGTGCCTATAGATTTTCAATCTGAATGATCTTTATAGTCCAGTCATTACGTCGAAAAAAACGAGTTAGAAATGCAAATGAACCGAGAAAGCTGAATTTTGGATATTTCGTAGGAGAGGCTAGAAAAGCTTAAGTTCAAAATGTCGACCAAAATTACCTTGAGCATTTTCCGCCATCTTGAAACAAGGGTTAAATTCAGTTATTTCATCATAACTCAGTTCTCCGTTGAGGTACGAAAATCTTCATGCAATACTTTTTTGTTGCTTTCCTCACGATCTACAATTAAGGTCCTCAACATTTTTCTCGTATCGAGTCTTCACGACTTGAAGAGTCTACCGAGGAGGAACGTCTTCAGTCAGGACCATCAAAGCGACAAAAAATATTTAAAAAAATGATCTCGAATTATTACATTTTACTACACAAAAATTATTTGATCAATAAATCTCATGTATTTGATTTATAATTTGGCTCGTTTATTAATTTATTTTGTATTGCAATAATTCCCTAAACAACCTTCCATCCATTTTGACGTGTGTTGATACGTGAAAAGTTTAAAGGACCTTAATAGATCGTGAGGAAAGGAAAACAACAAAAAAGTATTGCATAAAAAATTTCGTATCTCAACGGAGAACCGAGTTATGATGAAATAACTAAATTTAACCCTTTTTTCAAGCTGGCGGAAAACGAACAAGGTAATTTTGGCTTAAGCTTTTCTAGCAACTTGTAATATCCAAAATTCAGCTTTCTCGGTTCATTTGCATTTCCAAATAATATATCACAATATAATGACTGGACTATTATTATTTTAATGAAATTAATATTATTAATTATATTAATTCGACGACCTCCGTGGCGCAGTGGTCGAATAGCCGGCTGAGACGCAGGAGGTAGCGGGTTCGATTCCCGCCGCGGAACAAATGTTTGCATGATCTACAGATATTTGTTCCGGGTCTTGTTGTTTCTCTATGTATTATAAGTATGTATTTACAAAAAAAAAGTATATAAGTATTCTATCAGTTATCTGGCTCCCATAGTACAAGCTATGCTTAGTTTGGGGCTAGATAGCGCTGTGTGAAATGTCCAGCAATATTTATATATTTATTTATTTATTGATTTTTTGAATTGTGTATAACAGATTGTCAGTTTTGGAACAAATGCATGATCTACACATATTTGTTTCGGGTCTGGTTGTTTTTCTATCTATACTAATATTATAAAGAGGAAAGATTTGTATATTTGTATGTTTGTTACGTTTTCACGACTAAACGGCGGGACTGATTTCGATAAAATTTTGGTTAATAGATAGGTTATAACCGGGATTGAGACATAGGCTATTTTTTACCCAACTGCGCTGAAGGAGGGTAATGTTTTTATTGAAAAACTACACGTGCGAAGCTGCTGATTGGTCATTACACTAGCTGACCAATCCGCAGCTTCGCACGCGTAGTTTTTCCATAAAAAAATTACCCTCCTTCTGCGCAGTGGCATAAAAAGTAGCCTTTGTCACTTAGGGATAGTGTAGCTTCCCAACAGTGAAATAATTTTTTAAATCGGTTCAGTAGTATTTAAGTTTATTCATTACAAATATACACACAAAAATACAAATCTTTCCTCATTATAATATTAGTATGGATTATGTATTATCAAAAAAATAGATAAGTATCTGTTTAGTTTGGGGCTAGATAGCGCTGTGTGAAATGTCCAGCAAGGTTTTTTTATATATTTCTTTGTTGTACAGTTAACATCAAAAGTAGAGGATTATAAAGGCACAACGTATCAAAAGTGAAAAATGAATGTCAACTTTGTATGTTTATTGTAATTTTGCAATCTTATTGTTCACCAACTTTTTAAATAACCGTCTCATAATTTTGACAACACCACCAGCAATTAAGGAAATTTCGGACAATCAGATAAACTGAGAAGTAACACCCATACCTGGTCGGCATACCACCTTGACGATTTGCTTCAACTTTTCTTGTTAGCACGTGCAAGAAGTGGACCTCACTTCCGGCGTATGTTATTCCGAATCAGTATAATCTCGGAGCTTTCAATCCTAGTCAATGGGTTCTTTCTAGACAAGCGTGCTCCATCTTCGACCACACCATCACTTACCATCAGATGAGGTAGTGGTCAAGCGCTTGACTATCAACAATAAAAAAATACTCTTCTCTTTAAAAATTCAGGGACTCACCTCGCTTAACCATCTCTCGTAGATGTAAGAGGCCAATGGTGATGATGAGCGCGCATAAAAAAGAACCTTTATAGACCAGTAGTTGACAAATTATTAAACTTCTTTTTTTTATATCGTAGCTCAAAAATATAAGCTGAAATTGCAGCTTCAAGTTTTCGAACAAGTTTTCACATCAGCATATGACATTTTCGACACAGAAGATACAATAGTTAAGCGTGTAGATTATTCACTTCACTAAAAATAAAACCGGCCAAGTGCGAGTCGAACTCGCGAAGGGTACCGTACCATTATTGATCGATCGAAACGAGATCTCTAAAGCAACTTGGGCAACTCGGCGTTGTATGTATGTTTGTTTGTTTGTCCGAGGATAACTGTCGAAGCGTTTATCCGATCATCGTGAAATTAGGTATATAGGTAGGTAGTATTTTAAAATGTGTGTGTGGGGGGGGGGGGGGGGGTTGTCGAGATATTGGGGTTCAAGAAGGATAAAAAAAAAATCAAAATTAGGCTATCCGGGCTATATATGACACGTCTACTAAAAGGTATTTGTGAGACCTTTCAAACCTGTTTTTATTTTTAGTTCAAACCTTGTAGTTTTTAAGTAATTAACCATAAAAAAACTGACTTTTGACAAAAATCACAGTGCTGAAATTTGGTATACGTGTAGCTTTAGTGACCCAAATATAGGTAAAAGTCTGAGATTCAGAATAACTGCAACTTGTACCCAAAAAAAAACATCCAAAAACATGATCTCCCGTTACCTGCAATTTGAATAAAACTGTAGGTCAAGTGTTCGGTTTTTCATTTCGTGGCACTATTTTATTAGTCAAAGATTAAGGCCGGCCTGCACAATGATCTCTTAACATATTTAGCGACTAAACATGTTTAAAATTTATGTATTTGTATGATTTGTCAACTCCTTAAATCATATAACCATATTTAGTAGCGAGAGTCGTCCTAAGAATTTTTTTTTGTGTTTTGGAACATCCGCGAGATCTCATTTCGGGGCGAACCACTAGTCTATAAAAATGGCAAAAATACACGGGAGCCCCTCTTAAATATTTATTTTATTTTAATTTAAATATTTCTTTTTAAAATGAATATATAACTAAATATTCTGTGAAATTTTCAAGCGTCTACCTGTTGCCGTTATCAATATCAGCTAAAACAACCAAAAAAATCACGTTTTTTATGGGAGCCCCCCTTTAATATTTATTTATTCTATTTTAAGTATTTGTTGTTATAGCGGCAACAGAAATACATCATCTGTGAAAATTTCAACTGTCTTACTATCACGATTCATGAGATACAGCTTGGTGACAGACGGACAGAGAGACAGACCGCGGAGTCTCAGTAATAGGGTGCCGTTTTACCCTTTGGGTACGGAACCCTAAAAAGTACCAGTCTTACGCGCGCACCGAAGGTTCCGTACAATATTTTGATAAATAACTACACAGTAACGATTTTTGGATATTTTCCTTTACTTGTGCTGTGAGTCCTGGCAAATTTTTTATTCGAGGTCAACGAGACTTCACTGCACATACAGAAAAATGTACAGATGCAGGACCTAATGCTAAAAACATTTTCTACTAGCCAACCGTGACAGGTAAAAAACTTAGGTTGGCGTGCTTAACTAGGTACTAACAAAAACATTTAGAAAGGAATAAAAAAAACTACTTACTACCTAATTCTCTATATGAATATAATAATACTCACAAGAACAATAAACTTACAAAAATAATAAATTACACAAATATAACATATAAAAAGATCAAATATATATAATAAATAAATCTAATAACAAATCTATACTAATATTTTATAGAGAAAAGATTTGTTTGTTTGTATTGAATAGGCTCCGAAACTACTGGACCGATTTAAAAAATTCTTTCACTGTTGGGAAGCTATCCCGGATGCTACTTTTTAACCAACTGCGCAGAAAGAGGGTAATGTTTTTATTGGAAAACTACGCGTGCGAAGCTGCGGATTGGTCAGCTAGTATTAAATAAAGTTATACAGAAAGCTAAAGTGGAACTATGAATTTAAATAGTGATTATGGACAGAACGTTTGAAAGCTGCTTTTGATATCGTTTTTCTAGTACTGAGAGGAAGAGCGTTCCACAAGCCTTCACTTCAGAAGAGTTGGCACGGTAGGCAGAGGAGTGCTTAGGGATGGCTAGGCAGAGAGAATCTGTTGACCTAAGATTACGATCGTTAGTGTCGGCTCAGAAAGTAAACTTTGGTTTTAGGTAATGTGGTGTTTTCAAAGCTGTATGTGGTCTTTCAAAATTGAGAAAAGGAGATACATTATTCTTCGATTTCTTCTTTCCCTAATTGGGAGCCATTTCAGCTTATAACGGAACTCCGGGACGTTGTCATTTTTACGAAGAGCATACACAATTTTTTTGGTTATTTTTGTTTATATTTATTTGCGGGCGTGGCAAAAATTGCCGTATTTTTTATTGCGTTTGCTTAGAAGCTACTTGATACCTCCTCTCCACGCGTTCCTAAGAAAAAGCGTATCGTCTGACAGACAGACAGACGGACAACGAAGTGATCCTTTTATCCTTTTGAGGTACGGAACCCAAATATAACTTTTTAACTTTTCGCAAACTATACTCACTCAACGAGCTATGGAGAGGGCTTTGCTCAGGGTTTCTTTGCGTGACAAAATCTGCAATGAGGAAATCCGCAGAAGAACTAAAGTTGCCGACATAGCTCTCAAAATTACCAAGTTGAAGTGGCAATGGGCAGGCCACATCGCTCGTAGAACCGATAACCGTTGGGGGAAGAAAGGTTCTCGAGTGGAGACCACGGACTGGAAGACGCAGCGTAGGCCGGCCACCCACAAGGTGGACTGACGATCTAGTAGGAATCGCGGGGAGTCGTTGGGCGCAAACGGCTACCAAACGCTCGTTGTGGCGATCTAAGGGGGAGGCCTATGTTCAGCAGTGGACGTCTTCCGGCTGATGATGAACTATATTCTACGTTTTTAAGACAAAACGGGTCTTTTCGCGCACATATTATTATCAAAATTATAATTTTGACTAAAATCGACGTTTCGCCTAAGTTACATCGGCCGTCTTTTCGTCCAACATACCTCAGTTCCTTAAGACGAAAGTCTTCAATAAGTGTGTGTTACCAGTGATGACATATGGAACCGAGACGTGGTCCTTCACTATTGGCCTTATGAATAAGCTATGGAGAGGGCTATGCTCGGGGTTTCTCTACGGGATCGAATCAGAAATGAGGAGATACGTAGGAGAACTCAAGTCACTGACATAGCCCGACGGATTAGCACGTTGAAGTGGCAATGGGCAGGCCATATAGCGTGCAGAACAGATGGCCGATGGGGCCGAAAGGTTCTCGAGTGGAGGCCACGGACCGGCAAGCGCAGCGTAGAACGTCCACCTACAAGATGGGAAGACCACTTGGTAAAAACCGCAGGTCGGCGTTGGATGCAGGCCGCTTCCAACCGCAGTTCCTGGAGATCAATGAGGGAGGCCTTTGTCAAGCAGTGGACGTCCTACGGCTGATATGATGATGATGATGATGACATCGGCCGTGGTCACGAGAGACTGAAAGCGGGCGGGTGTCATTGCCGGGAAGCGCGAATGTTGTCACCAACTACCCGCACTTGGTTTTCTGAGTCGCACGTATCACTGTTTCGACATAAAATACTAACAGTATCTGAAGTTACGCGTGGATCTAAATCCCGACGTGAACACCTAACTATAACTGGATTCCACGATGCAGATAATCTAAAGCCGTCCTCACGATTAAAATTGAGATATTTCTTTATCTCGACGGCTTCTCGAACGATTCTTGGGTAATATTGGCGTTCGGTGGAGAGAATTTTGGGGCCGTGAAGTTCTATCCAGTGGTTTTGTCCAGATTCGATGGAACCCGAACACTCTATGAAAAAAAATGTTTTTATTCAATAAATCACAAGCATCACTTTGAAACGTTAATTTCACTGCCTGTTCCTTCGCGACCAAGCCAGGAAAGAAAGTTTGCTGTATTCAAGTGTCGTTAAAGATAGCTGTGTGCGATGGACGCCTGTGAACTTGTAGCTTAGCGTACGCTAAAGGCATGCACTGTTTTCGAACTAGTTTTAAATATGCGCTTCATGCATGGGTCAGAGGTAGACGCAAGATGAACATTAAAGCGCACTGGTATACCTTTTTGTAGCTTCATTACAATGTCACCGTGCATTTTATGTGTTATTTTAAAGATGTATGCAAGGCTATTATGGATCTTAATACAGGGATACAAAGCACATTTCATATTATCATTTGATCTGAAGTAACACAAGTTTAATTGAATCCCGGAGTGTCACAATGCAATACCGTGTCACAAAATATGCCATAATAATATTATAAGACGTAGACGCGTTTCAGACGAATTTGCCGCTCTTTATATATATATTTTTATACTGTAAAGCTTATATTTCAGGATTTTGTCATAATTTAGGATGTTTAGTAAAGGATGCCTATGATTGCATGCTAGTAGAGTTCTTTTAAAAGTACTCGCTCGGGAAAGTATGTGTACAGAACGGATACAGAAGTAGAGGAGGGCCAAATAAGAGATGAATAGACTATGTGAAGGTTGATGGGTTAGAAAGAAGTTACAACTAATATGACAGCTGATAGAGAGGTATGGAAGAAAAATACATGTTTTGCTGACCCTATTTACTCTGCGATAAGGGCAGGAAGATGATATCAGTTTACTTGTTCCTATAGTACAAACTCTGCTTTGTTTGGGGCTAGGTAGCGCTGGGTCAAATATCCAGATAATAGAAAACAAATAACGAAAAAAAGCTTAAACTTAACACGCCGTGTGAGGTGCGTCAACATGTGCACTGCTCCGCTACATAGCTTAGTATCAGTGGAAACGGATGCGTGCTATGGATGATCGCGAGTGGTAGCTATGTGAAGAGCAGAGTACTCAGTTGGCCCGCGTTTGCACATCTTACTCGCTCCGCTACATAGCTTAGTATCAGTGGAAACTGATAATTCTATGTCGGTTAAATTAATATTTTTAAAATATGATCTAATATTGAGCCCTGAGATACGATAAGATAACTCTTTATTGTTCACCAAAATAAAATACAGAACATAATTCTAACAAATATATTTAGTACAATGGGCGGTCTTATCGCTAAAATAGATCTCTTCCAGACAACCTTTGTATACTCCTGCAAAAATGTTTGTCAATAGATATGACTTCATTTCCAAATTCTCTAACATATTCCTCGCCATTATTATTATTGGCTGACCTACTGTTCATTTAACAAAAACAATCTATTATTTATGTGAGACTCCTGTAGGTAAGGGAACGTACACATACTAAGTGACCCGTCCAGGGGGGAAGGGTGGTCTTTAAGATAGCACGCATGGTTACAGTAGGGGGGTTAGGTTTTCGTGACGTAGTCAATATCCTATAGGGAAATATAGTGCTTTTTCGAGCTATACAGGCTGTTTGGTAATATACTGACGATATTCAAGTGACGATTAATCAAAACATAAAAAAGACTTCTCAAAAAAAAAACCTACTAGTTATATATTCAAATTTTAAAGAAAATCGACTAAGTTCAGGTGATTAATTCGATATAAAAGTTACTGCCTACTCTCCACAAAAGCGTAGATTTGTTACTTATGTCCTCTCTCTATACGCTCTCTGCTAAGAACTTCGCTGCGAATGCGCTGTAGTAAAAATAAGCCATCGCCACTTAACCGTTTTACTAAAGCTGAGCGGAGAGATGTTGGAATATCGATATGCTATTAGTTATTTTCGCATGGTATTATCATCTCTGCAAATCTACGCTTTGGTGGACCAATGTCCACGCGCAGCGTTTTTCGCATTTTAAACTCACTGGTGGGTGACAATACTGACGCATATCTACCGGATCGTGAGCTGATTGATAAATATTACCCAATTAATTTTTTTATTAAGAACCATATTTATGAATTACTACGTGAAAACTGGAGGGGTGGGGGGGGGGGGGGGGGGGTCTTGGCATACACTACGGGTGGTCACCGAGGGGGAGGACGGGGGTAAAAAATTAATAAAACTGGGTACGTTCTCTAAGCTTCTATAAGCTGACCTCGCATTATGTAGGCTTTTCGTAGAATAAGAGGTCAGCTTATACTGGAAATGATAGTTTGATGTGTAACCGTGTGTATCTCACCTAGCTAGCGTGCATTTACCCGGTACAAGGGATAAATTAATCTCTCAAAGCTTTCACCAATCAGGTACAAAGATACGTGTGTGCATTGAAGCCAACAGTGCTTTGTCCGCCGCGAAGCGGACCATAACACCTGGTAATAACAATCATAATTACTTGCAAGCTTTGACTGGGACGCGTGAAATCGTTTAGTAGATGTGCTCTGTTTGAGTTCACTGACTTTTGATAAGGGTTTCGCTATATGGAGATCACTACAATAATTTACCTGTTTAAGGTTTTATGGAAGCAAGAATTAGCAAAAAGACCGCCCATTGTACTTAATTAGACAGACATCTATCGATCTATCTTTTTATTTATATTTACAAGAAGCCCTGTTGGCCAATTTAATTAGGGTTCCGTACCTCAAAAGGTAAAAAAGGAACCCTTTATAACTCTCACACTTCAAGAGACTCTTGCCCGTTTGTCCGTCTGTCTGTCCGTATGTCACCACCGATTTTCTCAGAAACGGGTGGACCTAGCAAGTTGAAATTTATACCAGATACCGAGGTCTATAGTCCCTATTAGGTGTATAGAAATCAAGTTCCCGAGTCGACACGATAAAAAGATATGGGCAAATTTAGATTTTCGCGAAAACTTGTAAGTACCAAAATTGACCTTAATTTTCAACTTTTTTTTGTTTTTCTGAATTTTTCCTATACTTTACCTTGCTATTAACCAAAATTTTCAATTCTAGGTCGAAAATCGAAAATCTATATGATAGTTCCCGTTGACCTAGAATCACGAAATTTGTCAAAAATCAAGCAATCAATCAATCAATCATAAAGAAAAACTCTAATAAATAAAAAAAGTTGATAATCATAGGGTGTCCCCATACATACATAGTTTACGCCGATTATGATAGTCCTCTGAGTTGTATGGGCGCTCATACAATTTAGAGGACTAGTTTAATCGGCACCAATCGCAAATAAGGTAAATAAATAAAATTATGCTATTGAATAAAATAAATATTTAAGTGGGACTCTAATACAACAGGCATGATTTTTTTGCCGTTTTCATAGATAATGGTACGGAACCCTTCGTGCGCGAGTCCGACTCGCACTTGACCGTTTTTTTGTCTGATGCCTTTCCTACGGAATAAAATGTATAATAAACGAAAAACGGAAGGGTTCTAGGGATGAATTAGAAGTGAAATATTTATGAAAGAATATGCGTTATTGTATTATTATTCAAATAAGTAAATTTAAGAATAATCTACTAAATAATAAATAAAATTCGTTTATTGCAGGCACAAAAAATACAACCCATATCACATACAAAAACAAACAAACAAAAATAAAATACACTACAACAGAATTGAGAACCTCCTCCTTTTCTGAAGATGGTTAAAAATACAGCATATGCCACGGAGCAGATGCTCCAGTGTAGTATTTTTTATTTTCGTCCAAGTGGACGAAAATCCAATACTTATAACTAAATACTCATAACTAAACCAATAATGCAATATATCAGATCACAGCAATTGTTTTAATATCTGTTGTTAGGGCTGTAACGGGGAAAGTTTTTTTTTTATTTATTTATTCGACGATGGGTAAATTTAGGCTAGTTAATACAAATATTCGACAAAAGGTTATATACCTAAAAGCACTGTAAAACCGTAGAGGTTTGTCTCGGTGTTCAGAGTCACTCGAGCCACTATACATTACTTAGATAATGTTATGTTTATAAAACATAAATACTCAACTTTCACAGCATTATGTCATACGGTATACTGCTGTGAGGGAGTGCTTGTGGTAAACACCGTTTTTATGCTACAGAAGAGGGCTGTTCGTGCAATTAATAATATGGGCCCCAAAAATCATTACGCAATAAGTTTAAAGAAATAAATATTATGATATTCCCTTGTCAATACATCTATAAAAATCTGATGTATGTTCACAAAATATTATTTTGTTTAAGAAAAATAGCGATAATCATAATTGTAATACTAGAAATGAAGATAAACTCGCTGTTGCCACTTGTAGACTCCATAAAGTTAGTAATTTGATTAAAGGGCAAGGTGTACGCTTTTTTATCAAACTCCCAAGTGATGTACAAAAATGTACAATTAACAAATTTAAAAACGTAATAAAACAAAATCTTTATTTAAAACGTACTTTAAAATATCGGATTATTTAGATGATAGAGAAGCTTGGGATTGAAACTGCTCAAACTCTTTAAAAAATGTTACAATTTAGAAATAATTTATTTTCTTTATTGTTATGTATTCTAAAAAGATCATTAAACACCGTCGGCCTTGTTTCTTGCCTTTCTTTCCTGGCTTGGTCGCTAAGGAACAGGCAGTAAAATTGACGTTTCAAAGTGATCCTTGTTATTTTACCGAATGAAAGATTTTGACTTTGAATTTGACTTATAACATAATTTATCTGACTTACCCACCCAAATTACCGTCTACAACTTGTTACCAAAAGTATGTACCTACGCAAACATAGTCAGTAGGTGGCAGCAACTAAAAATTTAAGTAGTTACGAGTTTAATGTTTTCTCAAACATGCTTGGAAATTAAAGCATTATTTTAACAACCTTCTTCGAGATAAATCATAATTCTTGTACTGGCCAAATACATGCGAGCAGCTGCCTGCAAAAGTTGTGGGCAAAGTACCCAATTATTGGCACTTTATGGACCCCCGTGAACATAAATCATGAAAACTGTCTCTGCGAAGTGTAGCCAACAACAATAAAACGTCAAAATGACAAAAAAAGAGCTGAACTATTGATTTTAATTCACGTCGAACCCACTTACATTATAATTTCATGTGTTTTTACTGTTTTTTCTAAGGTACACAATTTTCCCAATTATTGACACACTTTGGTTAATTATCGGCATCTGCATGTCCAATTTATTGGCAGTCCAAACTGTTCAGTAAAGAGAGTGCTAGAAAAGTTTAAGTGGGTACAATAAAAAAAACAGTCATAAAATTTATATTTATTTATTTTTTATTATAGGTGCCTATTTAATCACGTGTCAAACATTTCTCTATTTCAGCTGCTGTGTACAGGATCTTTATTTTTCTTCTGTCATTGGAGTAGTCAATGTCATTTCTTTCATCATCATTCAAGTTTTCTTTTTCTGCAGTTTGAGATGGCTTCAGTTTTATTTCAATGACATCAATCTTTTCAGGTTCCACATGCTTTTTTTTCTTTTTAAAGTTCACTTTTGCATTACTTTCCTTCATAACTTTAGTATAAGTGACTGACACCTTTGCTTTTGTCTGATTTGGTTTAGTTTTTGCTTCCAATTTCTTTTTTTCTCTGTCTTCTTTTCTTTTTCTTATTCCTTCGTATTTTTCTTCTTTAATTCTTTTTTTATCATTTTCTTGAGATCTTCATTCATCAAATGTGCTAACAAAAGGTGCTCTTTTAATATTTCTAACACCTTTTCGTTGAGGCGTTTTTGGTAATACAAGTACATCTGTTAATTTAACAGGAGTAAGGTAAGGTTGTATCGCGGAAAGTTTTTTTATATCATTAGTTTCTTTTTCTGTGTAAGTTTCTATTTTGTCCAAGTCTTTGTCTGTAAAATTTTCCTGTTGTACTACTGGATACTTGGTGCATCCGACCTTTTGGGACCAAAAATTATATTATTGTTGCGAGTCATGGTTTTGGACATTTTTGTTCTATATGTTATTTGTAAAACTTCCTGTGAATCATCATTTAAGGAACCAGCTCCATTTTCATCAATGAAACAAAAACTGTTGTCATTATACTCATGGAAATCATCTGTTGTCACAATTACTTCATACTCTGGTGCTGGTACGACATTGGAAAGTTCTACACTCAGATCACGGCCGAAAACAATTGGCTAATTATCAATATCCATTACATCTGGCGTCATAACCGTAACATTTGTATACGCTATGCCCAAATTTATGTCCTCTTGAGGTTTTGTGTAAAAGTCCCAAATCTTTTTCAAATAGTTTTCTTCAATACCTAATTGCCCTCGTTCAATTTGACTGATATTGGTTGTCCCTATAATATCCTTGAATTTATCTTTGGTTAGTACTCGTTCAGACATTACGCCAGCCTCATGAGTTTCTTCTGTTCTGCTTGGCTTTCCTAGGCATTTCAAAAAGTCTACGGCATTTACGTTTCATGGGCACAGACCTGTAGCTCTGAATCCATTGGTGACTGTTGTTGATGTTATTTAGGTTTTAATCGTCTTGTATAAAGTGGTACAAAATTGATATTAGTTAGAGCTTCTGAAAGATGGTCTCGTCTCCATTGTTAAACGGTTTTTTGCAAACCATATTTCAATGGCTTGAATGCTGATACATCTGCAGGCTGCAATAGTCTGGTGCAGTTTATAGTGCGATAAGTACGATGTCTAATTTTTTACATAGCTTACTAACAGCATACGTTAAGTGAGTTTTGTTCCCGTCAACAAAAAATATTATAGGGAACAGAGTTCCTTTTTTGACCAAGTGTGAATTAAGTACAGTCTCTATATAATCATGAAAGACTTTGGCTTTCATCCAGCCGTTGTTACTGAGGCCTATCCCCCAATCTGATGGAACATTAGTCGTTTCAGCAGATAGTCGTTTATTTGGAAATATTACCATTAGAGGTGTGAGGTCTCCATGGGCAGAAAATGTGAACATCACAGTTAAGGATGTTTTCGCCAGAGCATTATCTATTTTTTAGGAGCCAAGACGACTCCCGTTTTTGGACAAAGTTAGAAGTTGGTTTCGTCACCACTGAAGACTCTTGATGGGTCTGGGAGCACCTCGAATAACCCGTTTTCTTCAAGGTACTGTTCAATTTGATTGACCCCTCCTCTAACATCATTTTCAGATACTGCAACGCTATCTGCAGTGACTGCCTAGGGTGTTCGGATAGAAATAGTAGGATGTCGCTGCAGAAATAATTTGTACCATTTCTCGCCGTTTTTGAACGCACTGACTTTATCAGAGTTTTATAGAAAGTTTGCTACGCTGCTAATTAAGTCATCTTTTCTTTTTGGAAAGCCTTTTTTGCAACTCATTATTTTCTAATTTTCCAGGTCTTGTTCTTCCTTTTCTGACAAAACAGTGGGAGGGCCAGGACGCGACTGATGATCAGGGTTCTTAATTCTGAATTGTAAAGTTGCCCTTGGTATCTGATAAATTTTCGCTGCCAGATTTTTACCTATGCCTCCTTCTACGGCTTGCAGGGCTTTTAGCAGACTCCTGATTGTATTTTTTACGTCAAACTATTTTTTTTAGGCGCAATTCCTTTCTTTTTCTTCGTCCGACTTTTTGGATTCAAGTTGATCAAAGGCTTGAGGGTAGACTGAAAATAAAAACCTAATGTTAAACCAATTATTAGCACACTGAAGTCTTATTATTGGCCCTAGTGTCAATAATTAGTATAATACTGGTTGGCACCAGGGCCAAGATTTGAAATCATGACTTGTTTGGCCTTCTTAAATGAATCATAATGTAATAAGGTATACCTTAGAATATGTATAGCATAAAATTAATCTAAAAAAAATGCGTCAGAAAAACCAATTATTGTCATCAGTGCCAATAAATTGGATAACATCAATTTCGCTGTACCAAATGTTGACATCGCTATAAAACAATAAAAACAATGCAACTCTTCACAATAAACTCCCAGAAAACTCAAAAAAAAAGTCTTTAAACTATTTAAAACCTTAAGCAAAAAAATAATAACTAAGCAACTGAGAAATGATGAGATCAAAAAAGTTCTTACCTTAGCAAAAAAATAGTTTTACACTGGTCTAGTCAAGACGCAATTCTGTTGACGTCGTTTCGACGCCATTGTGATTTTGTTTCTTTTCTGTGTCGCGAGTATGATAACTCAGAATTACCTTTATTGAATTAAGATAAGTTGCAACACTGCGACATTCAGTTTTTTTCTTAGTAAACGCAATAAATTGGAGAAGTGCCAATAGTTGGTGGGGTGCCAAAATAAGGTGTCTTTACCCCATACAAAATGTTAATCAGTAATGTTTTTCCGACTAGTATAATCTCGTAGTCTTCAAGTCCAGAGTGAACAGGTTCTTTTTAAGCAATCCTCCTCCATCTTCAATCATACCATCACCATCAGGTAAAGTAGTGGTCAAGTGCTTGAATAATATCAATAAAAAAAATATGTACAGTGATCGCGAAAGTTTAAAAATACAATTCCATTATTGTACAGCACAAACGGTACGTAATGGGTAATCTCCGGAAGTACTTCACTGAATTATTTCACTGATAGCTACACTATCCCTGAATGCTATAGGTTATATTTTATTTTGATAATAATTCAAGCGCAGCCGGGGCACGACCGCTAGTTCAATAAAAAGTATCTAAAATATGAACGGTATAAAATCTAAGATTATTAAAACCAACTCAAAAACTTACAAGCCAGACGGGACTTGAACCCGCAATCTTTCTCTTGATACGAGGATGCACTGCCAATTGTGCTACAGGCTCTTGTCACGCCAGAGTCGAAATTAGTGAAACGATTCAGTTTACGACTCGAAGCGTCGTTAGCTCCATCTACAGGAAACTTTTTACAGTTTTTGACCTGTTCAATGCCTATGCTAAAAATGCTCAATGCTCTTCGAGATGCGCACATGCTACCCCTCCTGTATAGTATTCTTCGCAACTCTCTATCTCCCAGCTACCTCAGAAAGCGATTTGCATCCGTATCAACTGATGACAGAGCTGTGCGGTCGTCTTGTCGTTTCCAATTGGTTATTCCACAGCATAACACGGCTACTTACTCTGACTCTGACACCATAACCGCTACTCGTCTCTGGAATAATAAGCCACCAAACTATTTCGAGGCTTCTTCAGTGGAAGCATTCAGATTGAAAATCTATAGGCAACTTCTCGGTCAAACCCACCCAAAATGAGCAATTTAATCTTTCCTTATCACTTTTTCTATTGATAAGTATGTATTTTTATTTGATATTGGTATATTTTAGTCTATCATATAAAGTTTTTAAGTAGGTTTATTTATGTAGTATGTACCTATATAAGAAAGGTTCTCGAGTGGAGACCACGGACTGGAAGACGCAGCGTGGGCCGGCAAGGTGTACCGACGATCTAGTAAGAATCGCGGGGAGCCGTTGGGGGCAAACGGCTACCAACCGCTCGTTGTGGCGATCTAAGGGGGAGGCCTATGTTCAGCAGTGGATGTCTACCGGCTGATGATGATGATGTATCTATATTATGCAATTTGTATTAGTCCTGTACACTTACTACACTACAATACACTTTCATGAATTCTCTTTCCTGTACACATCTTTATATACAATACACAAAGTTTACCTGGAAAATAATGTTCTTTATATGCATTAAGTTCGCCTTTGTACTAGCTCTATAAGTACCTATATAATAAAGTATTTTCAATCAATCAATCAATGCTAAAAATCTTAGAATTTTCCGTAAGTGTCGATAACACTATACAAATAAAACACTAATGGTATATAACCTGAATGCTATAAAATTCGCTCCATTTCGTCGGTTTTTCCATAAATCCTCACAAAACATTTTTAACAATATACAAATTTCGACGTTGTAAACTTACTCAGATTTATAGGCGTAACTTCGTCAAAATTCAAATTTTATTTTGTTGGCCATTTCTCACACTCGGTTCGTAGTACAGTCAACAGAAAAAGTTGACCACACATAATCTCATTTCATCTCCTAGGGCGGGAAGCATGAACGAACTATGTTGTACACTGACGTGCGTTAGTGCAGCGTTGCACTTTACGCGCTCATCGCCATCGTAAGCTGCCCACGATTCATTGCAAATTCATATCAGTTCGCACTTTATACATCAAATCGTTACACGCGTTCATACAATCACTTCAATAATTTAATAAGGTTTTTTTTCGATTTCGAAACCTTTCAAATAGGTTTCCCTAAATAATAAAATCGATCGTCACGCAGTGGGTGCCTGAAGACGGGCGACGGCGCCGAGGAAGGCCTAGTAGACGATGGCGTGACGATCTCGATGCCTTCGAGACAGATTGGTGGAATTTGACACGTGATCGAAAGTCCTGGAAGACAGAGGGGGAGACCTTTGCCCGGCAGTGGGATGACATAGGTAGAAAAAAAAAGAAAAAAAAAGTACGTAGAATCCTGTACAGTAACTCTACAGAAGAATTCACACCAGTAAGGCTGTTACAGTATAAGTAATAGTCGGACCTCGAAGGTATACCTACTGTGTCACAGAATAGGTATTACTTGGTATGGAATATAACTACATGCGTGTCGGTCGAAATACCTACACTTTTAAAGTCGCCAGTGGAAACGTTGAGAAACTTCGAGAGATAGTACTGGCGCTGTATAAATAGTGCGTAGAGACGCCCGAAGGGGTCAGTCTAGTTTTGGCAATCAAGATAGCTTCGGTGACATTTTAGTGGTTTATTGTGCGACCGTGTTGTGAATTAGTGTATTGTGATTACTTGTGATTAAGTTCGTGTATTTATCATTTCAGTGTTGAATAAAAGTGTTATTTTGGTTAGATTGATTTTCATTATATTATCCCGAACCCTCAGCTCGCAACAAAATGTATTTTAAGCTGGAAGGGGTCCTTGTCTTTATGAGAGTAAAGTTTTACTTAACCTAAAAAAGACAGCGTAGGTCTTTTAGTTTAGAGGATTACAAAAACTACAATGGCGGAGCGGTCACATTCCGTCGCTCTGAAAACCCATTGGTGAGAGGCCTACGAGTATGTTTCAGAAGTGGATGTCTTTTGGCTGATATGATAAATAAATAATAAATAAATAAATATTGCTGGATATTTCACACAGCGCTATCCAGCCCCAAACCAAGCAGAGCTTGTATTATGGGAACCAGATAACTGATATAATACTTATATACATTTTTTTATGTAAATACATACTTATAATATATAGAGAAAAAACCAGACCCGGAACAAATATATGCAGATCATGCAAACATTTGTTCCGCAGCGGGAATCGAACCCGCTACCTTCTGCATCTCAGCCGGCTTCGCCCAGTGCACCACGGAGGTCGTAAACTGAGGTTGCACATTTGCAGTCGGCTGTACCGAAGCAGTGTAATTAACCGTGGCCCAAATTAATTAAACCAAAGTTAAAGCACTTAAGTTAAATTAAGAGTCTCCAATGCTTAAGAGATTTAAAGAGAGGTAGAACAGTGTTAGATACGAGTGTAGGAACCCTTTCCTTATTTACTTACTCACTTTACTTTAAGGCTTTACAGTCGAACAAATAAGGAAGGGATACCCGTATAGTACTAAGAGATAGTGCAGCTTTATTAGGGAATGAATTATCAAAATTGGATTAGTAGTTGTGCTTAAAGATATTTATTCTCAAAGAACAGGGTTCACTTACAGAGAATATCTAATTATATTATTGTACTGGATTATGTCCAGTGATAATAATATAATATAGTATAAAAAATATAATATAATATAATATAATATAATATAATATAATATAATATAATATAATATAATATAATATAATATAATATAATATAATATAATATAATATAATATAATATAATATAATATAATATAATATAATATAATATAATATAATATAATATAATACAATACAATACAATACAATACAATACAATACAATATAATACAATATAATATAATATAATATAATATAATATAATATAATATAATATAATATAATATAATATAATATAATATAATATAATATAATATAATATAATATAATATAATATAATATAATATAATATAATATAATATAATATAATATAATATAATATAATATAATATAATATAATATAATATAATATAACATAACTTAATATAATAATTTCATTTATTCATTTCAAGCACATAATAACAATTTTAAATATTATATTTTAAAAAGATTTATAATTTAAATAATAAATAAAATAAATAAATATTGCTGGACATTTCACACAGCGCTATCCAGCCCCAAACAAAGCAGAGCTTGTACTATGGGAACCAGATAACTGATATCATACTTATATACATCTTTTTTGTAAATACATACTTATAATATATACAGAAACAACCAGACCCGGAACAAATATCTGTAGATCATGCAAACATTTGTTTAGCGGCGGGAATCGAACCCGCTACCTCCTGCGTCTCAGCCGGCTATTCGCCCACTGCGCCACGGAGGTCGTCAATAATGGCTTGTATGTACATCATAATTACAAACAGGACCTACACTAAGTCGAATAGACTTGTGCTGTAGATCCTGTTTTCCTTCGAGTGGGTTCCCAAGTAGTAGCCATAGTATAATTGATATAACAGTAACATTGCTTAAATTAATATATATTACAATAACTTAATATTATTTAGTATATAGATTCTCAATCTTAAGTAGTTTCTTGATGTGCCATTAAAAAACTTAAAAATGTTACTTCTATGTAGTACTAGCTGTTGCCTGCGACTTCGTACGCGTTACACTACTAAATGTGTAGGAAACCTAGAAATAAAGCTAAACTCACTGTTGCAACTTGACTTGACACCCCATTTTTATCACAAACAACCTTAAATATAGGATAAAAAGTAGCTCATCTGATAATCCAGGTTATAATCTATGTATATAAAAAATTTCATCGAAATCAGTTCAGCTGTTACGGCGTGATTGAGTAACTAGCAAACAAACATCCAAACTTTCGCATTTATAATATTCATTATATCAGCCGTAGGACGTCCACTGCTGGACAAAGGCCTCCCTCATTGATCTCCAGGAACTGCGGTTGGAAGCGGCCTGCATCCAACGCCGACCTGCGGTTCTTACCAAGTCGTCTGCCCATCTTGTGGGTGGACGTCCTACGCTGCGCTTGCCGGTCCGTGGCCTCCACTCGAGAACCTTTCGGACCCATCGGCCATCTGTTCTGCGCGCTATATGGCCTGCCCATTGCCACTTCAACGTGCTAATCCGTCGGGCTATGTCGGTGACTTGAGTTCTCCTACGTATCTCCTCATTTCTGATTCGATCCCGTAGAGAAACTCCGAGCATAGCCCTCTCCATAGCTCGTTGAGCGACTCTGAGCTTATTCATAAGGCCAATAGTGAAGGACCACGTCTCGGTTCCATATGTCATCACTGGAAACACACACTGATTGTAGACTTTCGTCTTAAGGCACTGAGGTATGTTGGACGAAAAGACGTTGCGAAGTTTCCCAAACGCTGCCCATCCGAGTTGGATTCGACGATTGACCTCTTTCTCGAAGTTGGACCTACCTAATTGGACTGTTTGTCCTAGGTATACATACGCGTCGACAACTTCAAGAGCCGAGTTCTCAACCATAACTGGGGCAGGGACGACATGGACATTCGACATGATTTTCGTCTTCTCCATGTTCATTTTAAGTCCTACCCGTTGGGAGACTCGATTTATAATATTAGTGTGATTTATTTATTTACGTTATTTTATTCATAGATTATAACCTGGATTACCTCATAGGCTACCTTTTATCCCATAAATCAATTCCCATAGGATAAAAATGGGGTGTCAAATCAAGTTGCGAGTTTAGCTTTATTTCTAGGTTACCTACACATTTAGTAGTGTATCGCGTACGAAGTCGCGAGCAACTGCTAGTATTAGAATAAATTAATTAATACTAAATAATCAAAATTCTATTCTATCTTCATGAAACCTATTATTACTGAAGCTAAGAAAATACGCTGTATTGGTTTCAGTTCATTTTCAATAGCAACAAAGATCAAAGTACCAAATTGTTCTTGGAACAAAATTTAATAATGTCTCTTTGATGCTGTTTTAACTGTTTTAATTATGCCCATACGCAGGCTGTACTTAAATTCGTACATTTTAATTTGAGATTGAAAAATTTGGCCAAAATACAATATGACCACCATATTAAATAAATATACTTTATATATTAAATATGTGCAGTATACTTTTACATAATATCATCAAAATTTACTGTTCTTTCGTTTTGAAATTTAAGTCAAATTACATCTATTTACATGATACGAGAACATTTTTACATATAGCCAAAGCTTCTATTAACGACTCTCCCGTGATACTACAATAAGCGAAGAGAACTATTAGACCATAGAAAATACCGAATAACACAATACAGAATATGATCAACACTTGGTTTCTTATTATTGATTCTCTAAGAGCGAGCATACAGCCGACATTTCTGTAAGATCGTATGTCTGTATCTAAGCTTTGCGTGCAATTCTCAGACACCGGTATTAATAGAGTTTTATTCGCTAAAACACAGCACTGAACAGGATATAGTTGATAAAACTCAGTTATTCTCCAACACACCACAGCATTCATGTTTAAACATAACAAAGTTCCAAAGGAAGGTAAAAAAATCCTTTTCTTTCCCGTAATAATTCTTTAGAGAAGCTTGAAGGTACAGCCGTGTACTTGGATCGTTTGCGTAAATGTTGTAGACGCCAGAAATAAAGAAAATCCAAAAGAATGCCCCAGATATGACAGTGACGAGAAGAACGTAAGATTTTATAGCCCATTTCATCTTGCACCCGGCACCAAGCACGCCACAGCACGAGGTGAACATTACCAGTATTGTAACAGGTACAATGATTGCGGTAATCGGAAGCAGTCTAAACTTTAAGTTCACAAAGTTGGCTATAGAAGATACATAGGAACTTTTTGTGACTGCATAGTTGACATGCTTGAAGTATTCTGTATTGTAGGCGCACCAAACACAAATACCACAACAGATAGCTGCCCACACAAAGAATAAAACGTTGGTAAAAACAAGGCAGGTGCGGGGGAGTCCAACAGCGTCCATTACATCAGGAAAATCAAAATTTGCTTTCAAAAATTGTTAAAAACGTTATAAAACGGACTGACATTTTAATTGACACGTTTCTTTTTTTTATTATGACCACAGTTGAGTTATTCAATCAATCTGAGGTCGATCCCAATTTGTAGAGTTGTTCATGGTTTTTGGGGGACTTTTCACACAGCACGGTCTAGCCCCAAACTAAGGAAAACTTGTGCAATGAGAGACTGACAAAATATATATATATATACTTTTTTTGTATATATCTAATATTTAAAAATCTCGTGTCACGGTGTTTGTGGTCGCACTACCGATTTCTATGATTTCTTTTTGTATACTTGGTAGGAATAAGAAAAGGTCGTAAAGTATTTTTACCCTCCTAGTTCCACGCTCCATTGTTAATAGCGATTTTAGTATCTTTGTATGAACAATCCCACTAATATTATAAACGCGAAAATTTGTATGGATGTATTTGTGGATGTTTGTTACTCTTTCACATCGTAATGGCTGAACCGATTTCGATGAAATTTGGCACGTAGATACGTAGATTATAACTTGGATTACCACATATGCACATATTTGTTGACAAAAAGCGCGTGCAAAGTTGCGGGCGGAAGCTAGTATCCATATAATTTAACCATCGTTCATTGACGTGAAGTCATTTACATGAAGTGTCACGTCACATTGACAAGAGTGTTTTATATAGTTTTTATCTGGAAGTTTCCACGGGAACGGGAAATTTCAAGCGCGCAAAACCGTGAGCGGGTCTGCTAGTATACTTATAATATAAAGAGAAAAAACCAGACTAGGAATAAAAATCTGTAGATCATTCAAACACATACCATACGTCCTCCGCACCCTCCTGCGTCTCAGCCGCCTATCCGCTCACTGCACCATGGAGGTCGCCAAAAGTCGTCATGGGAGGTTGTCTGAAAGATGGGGGGGGGGGGAAGGGCAACTAGAGCACCCGTTTCAGGCTGTAATTTCAGGGGGCGCCAAATTTTGCAATAAAAATATGTTAGAAATAAAAACTTGTTTAAAAAGCGATTGGAATCCAGCGCAAGTCGTACGATAGATTATTCCACTTTCTGCCCGTGGGTCAATCTACACAGTTCACCTGGCTATCTATTTGATTTGGAGCGCTTCAAACCTAATCCCCTCCGCTCTACCCCCACCCCAAACGCAGGAGCAAAGCTAGATCGAGTTTCTGCCCCGGTTAGGAAAGATTCTTGCTCCGGGGCTGGTTGTAGGCTACCACGCAGCCGACTACAGCCACGCTGAAAGGAGTCGCATCAGAAAATATTTCCATGATCTACAGATCCGGATCTGGTTGTTTCTCTACATTAAGAGTAGTACAAAAAAAGTAAATAAGTATTCTAACAGTTAGCTGAATCCCATAGAACAAGCTTTGCTTAGTTTGCAGCTAGATGGCGCTGTGTGAAATGTCTAACAATATTTATTTATACCGGGCTTTAATAATAATAAGCCTAGAAGGGATTGTCGTCTACCTTACCTCACTAAAAATCCATAGGGTACAAGCTTATGAACTACAACGGGAAAACATTCGATAAAAGCCTGATGGTATCTATTATGTTTTTTTAGCAGTAAAAACTAACAAAATACTACTTTTATTGTTATTTAACGACTTGATGGAACCACATAAAATGCCTAAAAATGCCATAAAAACTTCGATACCAGGCTCGTGAACTTACTACAAAATTGTATTATTAAAGGAAATAATATAAAATTATTTACAAAAACAGTTGAATCATCTAAAGACCGTAGCAAACGATCTATAAATAGCTCAACTGCTCCAGATCACTACCAGGTGGAAGTGTCCTCAAGACACTGACTGTATTGTCCCGCTGAATTGCAATGCTTAAGCGTTGACTGAGATAAGCGCCAGCTCACGGATCACACGTCACTTCGACCAGACGCCCAGAAAAAAATTTGAAAACGCGATGAGTCCCGGTACCTCACGGACCCAGGGTCTTCACTCCAAATGGCTCAAATACATAAGCTATTTCGAGACTTCCATATTTGCGCTGCTTGAGATCTTTGACTGAATTTGCCACCGCACCGGCCCCAACTACTGCTCCAGACTGATGAGATGGCGCAAGGGTATCGATGCACGTGGCATCCCACAAAGGCCTACCCTTCTCTTACCATCGTCACGTATCAGACCGTACGGTTTGAGAACGGCTGGAAAATTGACGCTGCAAAAAGCTCGGCAGATGATATCATTGAGGCTAACGTGACGGCAAATCCTACCGACGGCCCTGGAACACGATAATTCATGTTGTCCAAGCTGGTCTAAGCATCTTGCAGATGACGATATCCTGATTGTAAGAGTTTATCACTCAAATAAAACGAGCAATTCTGATTATTTAATATTATTTGAAAAATTATTGAGTAAAGTTACAGACGAAGGGCTAGTTGCAATTATTAGACAATTATACAATATACATTAATATGTTGGAAAATTCATCAATTAAAAAACAGTTAGCCGTTAGCCAGAAGCAAAGGAACGAGGTAGTGCCACAACTCGAGTCAAGGTTCAAATCTAACGGTCTGATATTGAACCGGGACTTATCCCGATTCAATATATTCAATACCTTTTAGGGAGAGTGTAATGAAATAGGTCTTAACCTGCTACATGACATTCTCCCTAAATGCTAGTATACCACTTTCACATAAAGTTACCGCCGGGAATACCATGCTGAAACAAATCTAAACTACGAAACTGTTGGGATTTTCACATAGACTCCTCGCTCGTGTGGAACACCTACCCATAATGAACCCGTAAAACTAAAATAGCTAAGAACCAACGCAGTTATACTAGCTGTAAAGCTAGTATAATAAAAATATAAAAAAAACTGCCTCCAAATCGGTTCATCCGTTTGGGAACTACAATGCTACAGACAGACAGCCACACAGTCAGATACTGGCGTTAAGATAAGACCACCTTCATATCAGTGATTAAAAAGCACGAGGCAGTCTCAAAACATATTTTTCACACCACCTGCTCAACAATGCCAAATTATATGTCATGTAAACCTCACCGAAAGCAGGTGATTAAATCCCTACAGTAGAGCCGGGAGTAAAGATGTACTGAATTGTATTATGCCCTCGCGGGCGTAATGTGATTTGAATTTGGAACCTCATCTGTATTAAAATTTGAAATAAAGAGACCCACACAATAAGAACTTATTCGTAAATCGCACATAATGCATCAACCTAGATTTGGTTGTTATTGTCTTACTGAAAGTGTAAATAGTAGAGTATTCTCCTCGTGGATAAAGCTGTCTGTATCTTGGGCGTGCTTATATCCCTCTCTGCATTCAGGATTTTAGTAATTCCCTCGCTCCGCTCGTGAGTTAACTCTAGAATTCTTCGTTGCGTTCGGGATTCAATATATCGCCCGTGACGCAAGACACTGCTTTATCCCCTCGTTTAATAATCTACTATTCAATATTGAGAGAACACAGCAAATATTTAAATATTAACTAGATTTGGTCAATACGCATCAATTTAAAGTATTCATGTTTACAAGTCAATATGTGTTTCGTGTCAAAAGCTATTGGAAAAAAGACTTAAAACTTATTTTACGCCGAACTCAAAGCAGAAAATGAAGTCAAATGTGTATAGTCAAGCGTGTATAACATCATTCTAATCCATATTTTAACCTTTTTATTGACTTTACAAATGTTAGAAAAAATATAATATTCAGAATCAAAAATCATTGGAGACAAAACACTATCATTCTGCTTATTATCTACTAGATGTTGCCCGCGACTTTGTACGTGTTATACTACTAAATGTGTAGATAACCTACAAATAAAGCTAAACTTGCTGTTGCAACTTGTCTTGACACCCCCATTTCATCCCAGGGTAACTGATTTATGGGATAAATGGTAACCTATCTCGTAATCCAGGTTATAATCTATGAATATACCAAATTTCATAGAAATCAGTTCAGCCGTTACAACGTGATTGAGTAACAAACTCCAAATACTATCCTGGCTATGATAGCCATTAAGTAGACTGCCCATACATATAGCACTGCTGTGAGCCACATCTGCCCACCAATCCTGTTAGTCTTAAGTTGTTTAACTGTTGCATGCTAGTTTTTTTATGTGTCCCCTATTTGAGTTCTGATAACTTAAAATTAAATATATTTTATTGATTACTAGCTTCTGCCAGCGGCTTCAATCTATTACCTCTTATCTACAACCTATTTTGCGCAATTTTAACTTTAGTAATATTACGTTCTATCTAAACATCAGTTTCAGTTACATCAAAAATAACAATGACAGGCAATGACTGGTCTCGTTTTTAAGCAGAAGGCTTTGTTGCTGGGAATGGTTTCGTTTTGCGAACTTCGCAGATAAGAACGGGGGAATAGTATTATCAACATTTTTCCTCATAACATAAAACGCTGATACGGCATAAAAACAATACTCAGCTGTTTTGGAATGTGCAAATTGACTTATTTTAATGATACCCAATTTGTACTAGATGCCCTATCTCAAAATAGTCTTTACCATTTTGGACTCTTTTGTAATTCGAATAAAAATATTTTTGAATTTTTCAACTTGTAATAAAGGTGTGCATGTATTTTTGAAGTAAAACTTCCTTACACACGCTTGACTTGGGGAGTAAGCTGGTGATTGCGTTACGAAAAGTGCAAACGGAAGTTGAGAGGGAGATTTATGTTAGTGGAGATAGTAAGAGATAGAGTTACGTTTCTTATATTACTGTAGGGCAAGGAAGAGAGGTGCGAGCACACATTTCTTTCCCTCTTTCTCTCATAGCCAGTTGGTTTGTCGCATATCTCCTATCTCAAATTAGCCTTATGTGTTGGTCAGTGTACTAGTAAATAATAATACTGGACTTCAATTAACTTGGTTTTATTAGCTATTTCCACAATAAAAATTCACACCGGGGCTCGTGGGCCCTCCATGACAGACCGACCGTTTGTCAACTAGTCATGTGACCTCAGTACTTATAACTAGTGATGTGACATACTCATAACACCTTAATTATACAAACTGCAAAAACAAAACACTCCTTCATGCTGTTTAATAGAGTTTATTGTGCAATAAATAAAAAAAAGTATTTACGACATTTCGTATTTCGCATCTACCAGCTTCGATTTACGCAAAAGTTAAGAAATTCCACAACAGATGGCAGGCAGCAGCAAAATAGTGAATAATTTATATACTTACTGTATGCACCTCGAAATAAGGTTGACATTTCGTTAAAACAATGTTTTATACATATAGATGGAGCTAAAGAAGCTTTACCTCAGTCGTGTGGTCTAAAGCACACTCATTTTTTTTTAATTTCATTTATCAAAATTTCTAAGATAATCGGCTGTGACAGATGGACTGACGGACGGACAGATAGACAAACAAAGACGCAGTAAGAGTTGTTTTTACTAAAATACCCTAAAATACGGAAACTAAATAAATAATAACAAACATAATAAATAAACATTTTACACAGCGCCATCTAGTCCCAAACTAAGCAAAGCTTGTACCATGGGAACCAGTTAACTGTTAAAATATTTATTACAATAAATACTTATATTAACTATAAATAAACTACTAGACCCGGAACAAATATCTGTAGATCAAACAATCATTTGTTCCGCGGTGGGAATCAAACCCGCACCCTCTTGCGTCTCGCCTACTGCAATTAGCAGTGACCTTGCTGTCTTTTACATATTATTGTCACTAGACTTTACTATGCATTCTGATTCGTCATCATAATCGTCAGCCCTTCTCATCCCACTGCTGGGCATAGGCCTTTCTTCATTATCGCCATTCGCCTCTGTCCTGCGCTGTTCTAACCCACATATGAACTGAGATTTTTATAATGTCGTCGCCCCATCTTGCCGGTGGACGACCTGCGTTTCTGGTTCCATCTGGCTCTATCTCGAATTATGATTCAACCAGGAAAATAGCTTTAGGTATGATGTGTTACTAAAAACTTTAAAAGTTATTTTTTTCGAAATTTAATCAACCTCCAACCCCCTCTTTTTGCGTCAGGGATTAGACACGGATATTTTTTTAAACTATTTGGTGATGGAACAAGTGTATAGCTCACCTGATGTTAAGTGGTAACCATCGCCTATAGCAAAGTATTGCCTCGTAGGTCACGCACCTTAGAAACGTGCCCCTTCTTGTGTCCATCAACTTGAGGCATACGCTTAAACCTCATATGCCTGTAATTTTACCGGCATAATACCCTTCAAACTAAAACACAGCAATGCTGTTTCGCGGCAGAAATAGATATGGTGGTTGTGCTTCCCCGGGGAGCTATAGAAGCTGTAGCTAAGAAATAGTCCAGTTAAACTAGCTTTCTATTAAAAAAACAGCGTCCAAATCGGTCCATCCCTTGTGAACTAAGATGCCACAGACATACACACGCAGAATTTTTTTTTATACTACTTATATGGCAAAGGAGCATGCAGTCCACCCGATGTTAAGTGGCTATTGCAGCCCATGGATATCCACATAAAATTCAAAACAAGCTATTATGTTGTCTTGATCTCTATGTGGATACGTTGCCATACTATAGGACTTAGCTGTTATGCCTATGTGCCAGTAATTACAGGAACATACCATTACCATCTAACCGGAACAAAGCAGCACAAGTGCTGCTGTTTGGCGGCAGATAAGGCGGTTGTGCTCACTTCCACGAGCCCGTTCACAAAAGCTCTACCACCAGTAAAAATCATCAGACAGTGAATCATCATTCACATGCAGACAGGCATAGGCGTCAAACTAATAACACCCGTCTTTTTAAGTCAGGGGTAAGTATATAACGTCGCATTGAACACGACCAATACATCTTAAATGCTCTTACCTAAGAACAATAAACGCAGATGGATAACAATTAAGCATTGTTTCTTGTTCATTGTTCCACATTATTCTTGAGTATCGATGTCCGATGCTATTGTCTCCTGATTGGAATAGAAAAACTTTCTTGCTATAAGTAAAGTATTGCCCACAGTGTCGCATCTAACCTAGATATACAGTAAAAAAAAAAGAGCCTTAATTGCTGTGGGACGTTCACTTTTTCTCTTGAAGTGTTTCGTTCCAATTGGCCACCGAAGGTGAGAATTGGATGTCTGATTGTTCAGAGCGTCCGATTTGTCCCGAAGTATTATTATAAATATAAATAAATATAATATTACTGGACATTTCACACAGCGCTATCTAGCCCCAAACTAAGCAGAGCTTGTACTATGGGAACCAAGTAACTGATAGAATACTAATATACATTTTTTTTTGTAAATACATACTTATAATATATAGAGAAACAACCAGACCCGGAACAAATATCTGTAGATCATGCAAACATTTGTTCCACGGCGAGAATCGAATAGGGAGATATCATATTATATATTATTATTCTATAGGGGAGCCGTTCTACGCTGCGTTTTCCACGGGCCGTCAGTTTTTCGATAATAACGGGCTTAATGGTTATCAACTAATGGAAAATTCCTCCAATTTAGTAGACATAACCCAGTTAAAAATTATTGATATCTTGAGCGTCTCTGGTCAATTATTTAATTGCGTTTTTATCGATCAGTAAAAACTTTCAGGGTCGTCTTTATGAAAAGGTACTTAGTATACACTTAAAAAAAATCAAATAAACATTAGATCAAATAAGTCGACTGTTTACCACTTTACCCTAAATGTACATGAACTCGAAAGTAACTTTGTCTCTTTGTTACCTTTTTACGACTCAGCGGCTGGACTGATTTCAATAATTTTTTTTTTATATAATATATCTTCGTTTGACCACAATCTCACCTGATGGAAAGCGATGGTGTTAAATTTATTGATTGGTATATAAATAAATTATTACCGAGATTATGACATAGGCTAATTTAAGCCGACTGCGGAGACAGAAGGTAATGTTTTTATTTAGAAACCACGTATGTACCAACTAGTGTTTATCTTTACATAGTACAAAATGAAGTCGCTTCCGCTGTCTGTTCGCTTAGATCTTTTAAACTACATAACGGATTTTAATGCAATTTTCAGAAATAAATAGAATGATTCCATAAAAAGGTTTATATGTATAAAACATACATAGTAACCGCGAAAGTAACTGTTTGTTTGTTACCGTTTCATAACTAAACGGACCAACGGATCGTAATGAAATTTGGCAAGGAGATAGATTATATCCTGGGGAAGGACCAATGCTACGTTTTACCTGGGTGCGCAAAAAGAGGGTAATGTTTTTTTTGAAACACCACGCATCCGAAGCATCGGGCGGGTCAGCTAGTACACTATAAAATAATATTCCATCTATAATATAAGCTCTTTGAGCCAATTTCTTCCAATTTCAATTTCATTGTAATTGGCAATAACATATTTTTACAGCGCCGACGCATGGACAGACGCATGCGCAGACAGCATGACGTGCGTCGTGCTTGGCATTTATTGCAATTAGCTACTTTATTTAGCTACACACACGTTAAAAGCGATTCATTTACGTAAGATGTTGAGGCAAGGTATGGGGAGGAATTGCAAGGAAGCGCGCAGTTACCTATAATGTAGGTTTTTTTTGACCGAAATTTGTAAGTTGTTTTTTTAAATGAAAACCATATTATTTTCTGTACTGACGTACTCGTAATTTAATCAAAGAATATTATTAGGAATAGTTTAGTTTTATTGTCAAAAAACTTACAAAATGTCATAAATGGCCGGCGTACAAAAGAATATTAAATAAAATAAATAAAGCTGTACATTACACATAGCGCTATCTAGCCCAAAACTAAGCAAAGCTTGTATCTGTGGGAACCAGATAACTTAAAGAATAGTTATATATTATTGTGTAAATACCTACTTTTAATTTATAGCAAAATACCCCAAATCCACAACAAATATCTGTAGACCATCCAAACATTTGTCCCACACTGGGAATCAGAACCTACTACCCCCTAAGTCTCAGCCGGCTATTCGGCCACTGCGCTAAGCAGGTAAATGTGTGTTAGTAGTTCGTTCAACCGAATTATTGCAAAATACTTAGGTAATAATGCTCATCCACATATCATCGACAACTGGGTATCACGCACCACACGCTTCACGCGACCTTTTCTACCCCATACTTGCAAAATGTGGTATGAGCTACCATCTGAGTTATTCCCATTAGGCTACGACATGGCACGCTTCAAGAGAAATGTAGAGGTTTTTACAATGTAGGGAACGCTTCGACAATACCCCGGGTGTTGCCGGTGTTTATAGGCGACGGTGACCGCTTACCATCAGGTAAAAAAAAATACTTGGCTGCCGAGGTGATAAATCAAAGTCAAAGAAAAAATCTTTTATTCATTAAAATCACAAGGATTACTTTGAAACGTCAATCTTACTGCCTGTTTCTTTGCGACCAATCCAGGAAAGGAAGGCAAGAAACAAGGCTGGTTGTTTTTTAATGATCCTTTTAGAATACATTACAATACAGAAAATAAATTACGTCTAAATTGTATATAACATTTTGAACGAGTTGGAGCAATTTCAAACCCATGTTTCTCTATCATCTAAATAATCCGATATTTTACAGTAGGCTTTTTTATAAAGATTTTGTTTAATTGCGTTTTTAAATTTGTTAATTGTCAATTTTTATACATCACTTGGGAGTTTGTTATACAAGCAAACACCTTGCCCTTTAAACGATTTACTATCTATATGGAGTCTACAATTGGCAATAGCGAGTTTATCTTTATTTCTAGTATTAAAGTTATGATTATCGCTATATTTCTAGAAATTAATATTTTTGTGAACATACGTCATATTTTCATAGATGTAATACAACTAAAAAGAACACCGTAAAACTATGTGATACAATTTGCGGTTTTATTGCTGAATAGCAATCTCTACCAGACAACCTATGACATTACCTGGGGTGTAATGGTGTACCTAACAGACTACATATACATACTTATACTTATGATATAAATGAATAAAATAAATAATAAGTCAATAATAAATAGTTTTGGACATTTCACACAGCGCTGTCTAGCCCCAAACTAAGCAGAGCTTGTACTATGGGAACCAGATAACTGATAGAATACTTATATACTTTTTTTTTTTAAATACATACTTGTAATATATAGAGAAACAACCAGACCCGGAACAAATATCTGTAGATAATGCAAACATTTGTTCCACAGCGGGAATTGAACCCGCTACCTCCTGCGTCTCAGCCGGCTATTCGCCCACTGCACCACGGAGGTCGTCCTTAAATGATGAAAAACTTTAACTACTTATTTAAGAAGCATATTAATTAATCTATAATATAAAAATGAATCGCAAAATGTGTTGGTAAGCGCATAACTCAACAACGCCGATACCAATTTTGCCAATTCTTTTTTTGTTGTATTTCTTATTGTCAGGAGAAGGTTCTTATGAAAGAAAAAATTAAGAAAATTGCGCGCAAAATTAGAAAATTTAAGAATACTTAACCACCATATAAAATTATTTATAATCTAACCTTAGCGCTTTTATATTGTAACCTTATGACGTTTGACATATAATTGACAGAATGCGTGCTGCAAATATCGTCAAAGAGGATGTAAAACAAATGAATATCGTTTGAAACAGATGCTTCGATAGGAGTTATCTCGAGATATATTGTCTATATATAAAAAAAAATTCTGTTCGTTAGTCTCGCTAAAACTCGAGAACGGGTGGAGCGATTTGGCTAATTTTGGTATTGAATTATTTGTGGAAGTCATTCATTTTCTCATACATAATAATGGCCGGGGACAACAATTGACAATTCTACCAGGGTGAGTTATATTGACAGCCCGCGTTATACCTATGCATGTCAAGCCGATACGAAGTTCGGCGGGACCACTAGTTATAAATACATAGATATTTAGCCACAGATACATTAATAGTGTTCTCTGACCATGCCTTACATCGCTACCAGAAAATGCCTTTTATATTGTTGCTACGCCGTAGCATTTCGTAGACCATCTACGTAGTGCTACGCCGTAGCATTTCGTAGACCATCTACGAAGTGCTACGGCGTAGCTTTTCGTAGACTGTCTATAACTTTCCAGTTAGACAGGTAGTTAGGCAGCTTGCTAATCCTCTGGACAAACAGTAATTAAAGAATTGTATAAACAAAACCAATACAACATTCAGTAATTACTATACAAGTAAACAAGAAGGAAAAAAATCCTATTAACGGTACATTCGGTCACCTAATCTGAATTTGTAATTTGCGCAGATGTCGACTCAATTAACTAATCTGTCATTCTTAATTTATTTATTCTTTATTGGAAGTAAGGGTGAGTCTATACTTATTGACGTGCAAGCTTCTTTAGGCGCGTTGGGCATTTTTTGAGATGGGAAAAACAATTGAACTCGCGACACTGTTACCGTTACCGACACCTGGGTATATAAGTATCTCGTATTTTTTTATTGATGATAGATTAGATTAAATTAGTTAATTTCTTGATTGCACACAATTAAATATAAACGATGAAAAGAAAATACACTTTTTAATCATAGGTACAATTGGCGGCGTCATATAATAGCCAAGCGCTTGACCACTACCTCAACTGGTGGTAAGTGATGGCGTGATCGAAGATGGAACATGCTTTCATAGAAAGTACCTATGATTCTATAAGTAAAATATATTGGTAAAGTTTTCACTTCTGTCGGTACTCCCGGAGTGCCACACATAACAAGAGTTTAAGAGTATTTGAGTTCTGTGTGAAATGGCTTTCCTGACGAAGATTTTATGCCTATTTTGCCAAGCAACATTGCTATGTTTCGGAGCACCCACACACTACACAATACATAAACAAAAAATTAACGAAAATATTTAATTACTACTTATCCTGAACTGCAATAATCTTACTTAAACTGTATTTACCTAATTTTACTTAACTTAAATTCTTTTATTTTTCAATATTGGTATTCATTTGTCAATATTAAAGTTTATTTGTTAATATTGATATTTATTTATCAATATCGATATATTTTTAAAGAGGGCAAAATGCCTTTAATAACAATAAATATTTACATGACTAAAATACAGAGGAAACAGTTGAATAATCTCAAGAGGTTTGTAAACGATCTATAGATATTTCAACTGCTCCAGATCCCTACCAGAAGGAAGTGTCCCCAAGACACTGGCTGCATTGCCTCGCTGAATTGCAATGCTTTTGCGTTGACCCAGATAAGCGCCAGCTCACGGATAACACGTCATTTCTACCAGACGCCCAAAAATAATTTTAAAAACGCGATAGGCCCCGGTACCTCATGGACCGTGGGTCTCGACCCCAAATGGCTCAAATACGTAAACTCTGTCTAGGCACCGGCCCCAACTGTTGTACCAGACAGATGAGATGGCGCAAGGGTCTCGACGCACGTGGCGTCCCACACCAAATGCCAAAGGATATTGATAATAAGATACTTAATTGGAATAACTAAGCTAACGGAAGAGCGAGACCTTCTAGCACAGGAATTTTTATACATAAATGAAGATCCCAAACCTAAAATGTATATAAATTAGGTTAACTGGAATAAATATATTTGAATATTTGATTTGGTTTGAAAAGGTACGAGGCTATAAACCTGTATGCCTCAACATAATAGATACAAAATACAAGTAATCAAAATTTTATCACTAGTAAAATGGCCTTAACGGAAGAGCAGCGCTGGTTGTTGCAACCAGCACATGCTGAGTTAAGGACCATTTTGCCACTATACTTTGTGCATATGTACATTTAGATTTGTTTTGTGTTATGTGCCTTTTTACCTTACTTGATTTTTGTTTTCTGTGTTAAATCTGTATGTTGCAAATAAATAATATTCTATTCTACTAATATGATAAATGTTAACGTTTAGATCTTTGTTTATTTATTTGTTTGTTTCTTACTCAATCACGTCATAACGGCTGAACTGATTTCGATAAAATTTGACATATAATTAAATTACAACCTTGATTATTACATAGGTTACCGTTTATCCCATAAATCAGTTTCCATGGCTTAAAAATGGTGTGTCAAGTCAAACTGCAGCAGAGAGATTTATTTCTAGGTTATCTACACATTTAGTAGCGTAACGCGTACAAATTCGCAGGCAACAGCTAGTTTTCTATAAACAAATTATAAAACATATATTTCTAAATTATAAATACCTATGCCATTATTTTTTTTCTGAAATTATGTTTTGCTATCTGAACACAGCCTTATTCTTGTTAATTGACTTTAATAATCTTTGATCTTTTTGAATTTGATGGTCGAGGGGTGTTAGTTATTAAGGTTTTTCGCTGAAAAATTAAAAGTAATCAATTTGTGGGTACTACAAAGCCTATTTTATAAAGATTATAAAAAGAATTGAGCGTTTCACGAGTAGCATGTCTCTACGCCCACGCCCACGCCCACGCCCACGCCCACGCCCACGCCCACGCCCACGCCCACGCCCACGCCCACGCCCACGCCCACGCCCACGCCCACGCCCACGCCCACGCCCACGCCCACGCCCACGCCCACGCCCACGCCCACGCCCACGCCCACGCCCACGCCCACGCCCACGCCCACGCCCACGCCCACGCCCACGCCCACGCCCACGCCCACGCCCACGCCCACGCCCACGCCCACGCCCACGCCCACGCCCACGCCCACGCCCACGCCCACGCCCACGCCCACGCCCACGCCCACGCCCACGCCCACGCCCACGCCCACGCCCACGCCCACGTCCACGCCCACGCCCACGCCCACGCCCACGCCCACGCCCACGCCCACGCCCACGCCCACGCCCACGCCCACTCCCACGCCCAAGCCCACGCCCACGCCCACGCCCACGCCCACGCCCACGCCCACGCCCACGCCCACGCCCACGCCCACGCCCACGCCCACGCCCACGCCCACGTCAACTCCCACGCCCACGCCCACGCCCATGCCCACGCCCACCCCCACGCCCACGCTAGCAAAAATAATATGTCACACCTGCCATTTTCCTTCGCATAACCTGCTTAAAAAGTTATTCAACTGAAGTTACTTTCGGTTTTCATCGTATATCGGTCGCAGTCATTCGGGTCTTACATAAACCACAGTCGTTCTTCGGATTACATCGGGCGTTTTCGTTGGCCGTGATTTTTCACATGTGGAATGACACTAGCAAGAATAGCAAGTGTGAAATTATGGCAACATAATGAAAAAACAATGCTGGGAATTTTCACATGTGAAATAACAGTGTTACAGAATAATCATATGATCATATGAAAATGATTTATCATAGCAATATTCCATGCCTTGATTGTATTAGCGTTATGTATATTTATTCTTCATTTTTAGGGTTTTTAGTCTAATAGTTTCCCCATGTCCGTGTGTTGTCTATCCGAGAAATTACATACGCTTTATTTGTAGACTGTGTGTTTCCTCGGATGGTTGGCAGCAATACGCTTAGACGGGGCCTGTTTGGCTCACACAGCACGAAAGAATATATTATTTAGGCACTTGCCTACCTAGTACTCAATTTTTATGATATGTTTCTTTGTATAATGTTTAATTATTTATAATCTTTATGTGTGAAGTTAAGGTGGTGTGTAGGTACTGTTCTGAATGGTCTATCCTGTGTGTGTCAAATAAATTTATTATTTTTCTTTCTTTATATAAAGCTGAAAAATTTCATGATTAAACGTTTAAGTGATTACGTTTAAGCCTATTAAGTTGAGATAAATAACGATAAACCTGTTTTTGTAAGGTACACTATCTATATGGAAATTGAGGAAGATTTTATTCACGCACGCTCTCCTATCTGTGGGTTATCGTAGAATAGGTTTGTCAATTAAAAGTGGTTTTGTCTCCAGGTCCAGGTCCATTATCTATACAATAACAGATTTCGTCGTAATGTGTCTAGGCCGTTTATTCCTGAAAACGTAATAAACAGCGATAGAGTTACTTTCGAATTTAAGTATTAGTATTTATAGAAGAGTAGATTTGATTTTATCAACAATTCTGGTCAAGTACGAGTAGGCCTCGCGCACCGAGGGTTCCGAGCCTAGGTTTATTTTTATACGTTTATTTACGGTCATTAAGCAGCGTCATCTAGTTATTTGACCGGTAAACTAAGAACACTTTTAAGACTTAAGAGTTGACTATACCTCAGTCCAAACTCGAATTTCACCCCCGCTTCTCCGCGCGCCTCTGCACGTCTACCTCGTGGTTCATATGTTTGCCGGCTTTTTTATCATTCAGTCCCTTCATTTTCTTGTTGTGCTTATTTCTTATTACTGCGTCTTTACAAAAACCAACTTAATATTAAATTCTACCTAAAAATTACGTGAACGTTTGGAGCGACAAGCGTCACCGGTACCCCGTCTAAAAGCCGAGGCCAGACTGGACCGGGCGTCCGAAGCGAATGGTTCCATTAGGTAAAAACTTAGGTATTTTCATTTTATTGTAAAAACAATAGGAATTTTGATAGTTTAAAACACAGGTGCTCTTATTTATGTTGTGTAGAATTACCGCATAAAGTTTCAAATTTTAATTGAAGTATTCACCGCATAAGAACGGTTTTAAGATAAATTTGAAGTCATCTTTGAATTTTTTCTCTAACGAGAAATTTTTACGGAATCGTGTTTTCACAACACAGACGTTCGATCACTTATTCTTATCTATAACATTTATGAATTACATATTGAAAGCACAAAATTTGTTGTACAAAACATTGTTTCTCAATAAGCGATTTATCGTCTCCCCAGGTACTATACCTTAACTATTCTGCGCCCTTAACTATTCTAAAGATTTCGTTATACGATTCCTTTAATCTTTTCTAATTATTTCAGATTTTGCACTTTGTAAAAGTTACTTCTTTGTAATAAAACAATTATAAACACTATAATGAAAACTAGTTAGTAAAATTTACCTTTCTTTTACACAACCTGCGACAATGTTTCTTAAAATATGAAACTGTGAAATGATTTATTAGTTTGAATAGGAGTAAATACAAAGGTATCACTTACAAGTAGCCAATTTGTTACAATTACAGTTACCATGACCAAGCTCAAGGTCGCTCAACGAGATATGGAGAGGGCTATGCTCGGGGTTTCTTTGCGTGACAAAATCCGCAATCAAGAAATCCGCAGAAGAACTAAATTTGCCGACATAGCTCTCAAAATTAGCAAGTTGAAGTGGCAATGGGCAGGCCACATTGCTCGTAAAACCGATAACCGTTGGGGAAGAAAGGTTCTCGAGTGGAGACCACGGACTGGAAGACGCAGCGTAGGCCGGCCCCCCACAAGATGGACCAACGATCTAGTAAGAATCGCGGGGAGCCGCTACCAACCGCTCGTTGTGGCGATCTAAGGGGGAGGCCTATGTTCAGCAGTGGACGTCTTCCGGCTGATGATGATGATGATAATAACAAAACACTGGTGTAAGAACTATTTTATTGGAATCTATAACAAATCAATCAAGAAATATGTACCTAAAGTAAATAATAACCTAAGTAAGAACCATCAGTATAACTGTACGTCAAAAGTTTTCTGTATCCCAGTTTTTGACGTCTTCCATTGGAGAAACGAGGATTATCGTAAAGTAATGCAAACAGTATAAATAGCTTATATCTGAATGTAGTAGAATGATGTAGATTATTGTAGATGAATGATGAGAATGAATGTATGAGAGAGTTAATGTAAAGTTAGATTAGATTAGAAAATTCTTTATTGCAATAATTAAATAACACATAAGCGCACGAAATGCTAATTTGCATTTCCTTCCAGCTAACCTTTGCGTAGTGTGGATAAAATGGTAATGCCAGAAAATAGATATATTTTTTGTTATACTACTTATATGGCAAACGAGCATACAGTCCACCAGATGTTAAGTGGCTTCTGCAGCCCATGGATATCCTCATAGAATTCAAAACGAGCTATTATGTAGTCTTGATCTCTATGGATGTGGATACGTTGCCATACTATAGGACTAAACTGTTATGCCTATGTGCCAGTAATAACAGGAACATACCGTTACCATCAAACCGGAACACAGCAGCACAAGTACTGCTATTTGGCGGCAGATAAAGGTAAGGCGGTGGTGTCCACTTCCTCGAGCCCGTTCACAAAAGTTTTACCACCAGTAAAGGGTATATATAGGATATAGGTGTAACCTACAGCAGGCAATCAACTAATTGTAATTCATTACCGGAGCGATAATCCCGGGGATTTCTTACCTCCGTACGTAATTAATGAGGGTATATCTAGCTGGCATTTCCGCTATTTGTATTGCTTATATTGGAAGTTTCTAACGGTATGTCAATATAAAGGATAGAACACTCAGATGTGAAGCAATAACTGTGATTCACAGGATTTACTCACCTTTTCTGGTATTTACAACTAGCTGACCCGTCCGTGGCTTCGCATGTGTGGTATTTCAATAAAAACATTATCCACCTTTTGCGCACTCGGATAAAAAGTAGCCGATGGCCTTTATCAGGATATAATCTATCTCCTTGCCAAATTTCATTACAATTCGTTTAGCCGTTTAATTATGAAAATGTAACAAACAAACTAACAAGCAAACAGCTACTTTCGCAAATACTATGTATGTATTATACATATAAACCTTACTCTTGAATCACTCTATCTATTGCTGAAAACTCTATTATAATCCGTTGAGTAGTTTAAAAGATCTAAATGAACAGACAGCGGAAGCGACATCATTTTATACTATGTAAAGATTATTATGTACCTAATATTAATGTATGTATTTAAGGTAATATTTCTTTTTCTATTATTAAATATATTCTTTTTACACCTCGGCCAATCTTCCACCAATGATCCTCACCATGCAAAGGTTGTCTGGAAGAGATCGCTTTCTTAAGGGGACACCGGAGGGACAATCGCCCATACAACACGTACTACCAAGATCATTTCTAATAAGAGTATATTTCTACCTTAATAAGGTGTTATTTTATTTTAATAGTATTTATCTAGGTTCCCAACCATATATTAGATCAAAATACTTACCTAAAATGAAATAGAAGCGTATCGCATTCTGCATGTTTTTACGTCATAAAAGACCTGTTTTCAACCTAATTGTTTCATATTAAAAACAACAACATCTTACGTATCCTAGTCATGGGAACATAGATTATATCGTCTAGTTACAGAATAACAACACAATGAGAAAAATACAACAAGTTTTCAGTCATCATTTTTGGTATTACGGAACACGGTCAAAATATAATCAAATTTAGAATCGTTCAATTGCTATCACTGTCGCTCTGCGTGGCTAAACGTCATCACTAAACAAGGATAGCGATATTCAGGCCGAAGTTTTTGACGCGGCCGAATTGAAGTTGCGCTCGGGGTTCGCAGGCGCGTTAAGCGATATGACTGCCCGTTATGCTTACATTTTTTATATCTGTCGTGTCTAGTTCGTAAGATACTCGTATAATAAAGATTTTTCATTCAATCTTCTATCTCTTTCTCTTTCTAGCCTTAAAAGTTTGCTGGAAGAAAACGTAATATTTGATACGTACCTAATTCGGAACTTTTCAACCATAACCCACCATCTCCATTCTATCATCGGACAACCAAACGCTCTGCGGTGCGCCATCGCTATATGGTAGAAATACCTCCCATTCGCACAAAGCAGTTCTTTTCGACCTTTATTATGCACACCGCCAAAGAGTGGAATGCCTTGCCAGAGTCTATGTTTCCTGAAATTTACGTCGTGAGTGAATAGGTTTCTTCTAGGCAATCGTGTACCATCATAGACTGCATCATCGCTTACCATCAGGCGAGATCATGGTCAATCGCAAGCCTATAATGTATAAAAAAAAATTTAAGGAAAAAGTTTACGTAGAATTTTGCGGTTTTATGGTAAAGCCATATAACAACTTAAATTAAATGTCAGAATTACTATTTTATTCATTTTTAAAATATTAGAAAACAAAATAAATCCAGTATGTTATTTTAAATGTCATTTAATTTACCAGCTAGTTTTTATATATATAAAACAAAGTTGGGCTAGTTGGCATTTATTTATTTATTTTTAGAATAGTTGGACCGATTTTGATTATCGTTAATTTGTTGGATTTGTCTTCGCCCCAAATAGCAGAATAACTATTAAAATATGGGAAAAACTCACGCAACAAAATATGAATAAAATTCATTTTCTCATACATAGATGCAGCTAATAATCGCTGATTGACAATTCTCCCGGCGACGTACATTAACAGCCCGCGTCATATACATTTCAAGGCGGTACGAAGTTCGGCGGGTCAGCTGGTTGTAAATAAAATAAGCTTGCTGAGAATTGTGACACAACTTTTGTCCAAATTAAAAAAAAAACTTTTTTAAAGTATCTTAGAAGTAGGTCAAGCTACACCTTGTTTCCACTCTGTTAATAACAACCAAACCGCCTTTTTGAAATCCTAAGCCCTTATCTCCATTCCCTTAAATATAAAACAAAACTTTGCAAACAGATTATAATAAAGCGAACAAAACATTTGTGGAATTTTAAACCGATTTCGAGTTGCACAAAGTTTTGCCTTTGTTTCATTTTGTAATAAAATGTCATTCGAACGATAAATTTCGATGCCAAAATCTTTTAAATATACATTTTAAATTGTCAAGGTAAGTAAAATTATTGTTTGTTTATTTTGTTGTCGGAGCAGATTGTGCCAGTTCACAGGATCAATGCTTTAGTTTCATAGTAAATAAAATGCCCTTTATTAAGTACCGTGACTACCTCCGTGTCGCAGTGGCGTAAGAGAGGCAGGAGTTTGAGCGTTTGATTCCCACCGCAGAACAAATGTTTGCATCATCTACAGATATTTGTTCCGGGACGTGGGTCATCTTAGAAACCTTGTGAAAGGACTCGCCGGGGAAGTTTTACCAACATACACATTTCTTCCGCCAAGCAGCATTGCTGTATTTCGGTTTGTAGGGTATGGTTGCCAGTGAATTTACAGGCACATGAGGCTTTACACACTGGTATAAAGCCTCATGTGCCCTACGATGCACTGCTCTGCGTAGGCACACTTCTAAAGAACTTGATTTATGACGCAATACTTTATTTGTTACCACGTAACATCAGGTGAGCCATAAATGCTTGTTCTAACTCCAGTCGCATAAAAAATACGATCTCTTCATCATCATATCAGCCGTAGGACGTCCACTGCTGGACAAAGGCCTCCCTCATTAATTTCCAGGAACTGCGGTTGGAAGCGGCCTGCATCCAACCCCGACCTGCGGTTCTTACCAAGTCGTCTGTCCATCTTTTAGGTGGATGTCCTACGCTGCGCTTGCCGGTCCGTGGCCTCCACTCGAGAACCTTCTGTCCCCATCGGTTTAGTGACCGAATCGTAGAGCCGTCCATAGAACCTTTCGACTTCCCTTACCACTTCGGCTTTACTTGACGTTATTCTGCCATCCTCCCTCTTGAGCTTTGTCATGTGGCTCTGCCCAATAGAATTATCTCTCGCGAACATTTTGGAGCCTTTATTCCGCTCTATGGTATCTTTAATACGAGATGTATTAATGGTACGAATATCGTGCCGCAAGGATTTCCAAATTTTTCTATTGAGCTGCCTATGTGACTGAGCATCATCGAGAGACCGCAGTCGCAAAGAACGTCGTTCAGCCATGAGGTTAAGGGTGTCATCAGAGTGTTTCTGAGGTCTATTGGTACGGGGGGTCTTAAAGAACTGGGAACCCACCGTATGGACGGTTTCTACGAACCTGTTGATCTCGTCCACTGATGCTTCTACTTCTAGACAGTCAAAGCGATTTGCAAGTTCGAGTTCAAAGCTCTCGAGGTTTTGGATATGTGCGCGAGTGGGTCGGAGCGTAGACTTCAATAAAGAATTTTTCATTCATAAATTCATTTCCAATTGAAAAGATTTCTATCAATCAATTTCGTACTACTTTTATGCGCCAAAATGGATATCTACCCATCGCCCGTTCCGCTCGATCGAATCCAGGCCATAGCTTGTATATCCAATGATTCATTAAAACTACGATTTCGTACAACTAAACATGAGAGTATCATTTAACATTTAGCAGTGACAACTTGCTTTGTTTGTTTGGTCGGTTTTCATTGTGATATGGGACTAAATAATGAAATAGAACGAAAGAAGATGATCATAAATTATCCATAATAACACACAATAGACACTAAGTAGTATATTTTATAAAACACATCAATAATAAACAACAAAAAGACAATTAAATTGTGAATTAAGTACCTACATTTCTTTGAACAAAACAAATCATGCCCTTAATTTTAAAAAGAATTTTCTCAAAAATAAATATTCTGTTCCCAAAAAACAAGGCGACAAGAAAAACATAAAATATTCTTTTTTCAATGACGGCGAAGTTCTACGATTAACCCTTGAGTTGCTAGTTGGGTTAAATCTGTCAGGGAACTATAATTAATGATATTATTATTATTATTTCAGATTAAATCGATAATTACATTACATTACTACGCAATAAGTATAAAGAAATAAATATTATGACATTCCCTTGTCAATATATCTATTAAAATCTGATGTATGTTCACAAAAATATTAATTTATTTAAGAAAAATAGCGATAATCATAATTTTAACACTAGAAATATAAATAATCTCGCTGTTGCCACTTGTGGACTCCATAAAGTTAAAAAATCGTTTAAAGGGCAAGGTGTACGCTTTTATAACAAACTCAAGTGATGTACAAAAATTAACAAATTTAAATCTCAACAATTAAAAATAAAATCTTTACAAAAAAGCCTACTATAAAATATCGGATTATTTAGATGATAGAGAAGCTTGGGATTGAAATTGCTCCAAATCGTTAAAAATGTTACAATTTAGACGTTTTTTATTACCTGTATTGTTATGTATTCTAAAAGATCAATAAAACAAAAAAAACAACCAGCCTTGTTTCTTGCCTTTCTTCCCTGGCTTGGTCGCGAAGGAACAGACAGTAAAATTGTCGTTTCAAAGTGATCCTTGTGATTTTAATGAATAAAACATTTTGCATTTGACTTGACTTTGACTTAACTTTGACTTGACTTTGACTTGACTTTGACTTGACTTTGACTTGACTTTGACTTGACTTTGACTTGGCTTTGACTTGGCTTTGACTTGGCTTTGACTTGGCTTTGACTTGGCTTTGACTTGGCTTTGACTTGGCTTTGACTTGGCTTTGACTTGGCTTTGACTTGGCTTTGACTTGGCTTTGACTTGGCTTTGACTTGGCTTTGACTTGGCTTTGACTTGGCTTTGACTTGGCTTTGACTTGGCTTTGACTTGGCTTTGACTTGGCTTTGACTTGACTTTGATTAGACTTTGATTAGACTTTGACTTGACTTTGACTTGACTTTGACTTGACTTTGACTTGACTTCGACTTGACTTCGACTTGACTTCGACTTGACTTCGACTTGACTTTGACTTGACTTCGACTTGACTTCGACTTGACTTCGACTTGACTTCGACTTGACTTTGACTTGACTTTGACTTGACTTTGACTTGACTTTGACTTGACTTTGACTTGACTTGACTTGACTTTGACTTGACTTTGACTTGACTTTGACTTGACTTTGACTTGACTTCGACTTGACTTCGACTTGACTTCGACTTGACTTCGACTTGACTTCGACTTGACTTCGACTTGACTTCGACTTGACTTTGACTTGACTTTGACTTGACTTTGACTTGACTTTGACTTGACTTTGACTTGACTTTGACTTGACTTTGACTTGACTTTGACTTGACTTTGACTTGACTTTGACTTGACTTTGACTTGACTTTGACTTGACTTTGACTTGACTTTGACTTGACTTTGACTTGACTTTGACTTGACTTTGACTTGACTTTGACTTGACTTTGACTTGACTTTGACTTGACTTTGACTTGACTTTGACTTGACTTTGACTTGACTTTGACTTGACTTTGACTTGACTTTGACTTGACTTTGACTTGACTTTGACTTGACTTTGACTTGACTTTGACTTGACTTTGACTTGACTTTGACTTGACTTTGACTTGACTTTGACTTGACTTTGACTTGACTTTGACTTGACTTTGACTTGACTTTGACTTGACTTTGACTTGACTTTGACTTGACTTTGACTTTGACTTGACTTTGACTTGACTTTGACTTGACTTTGACTTGACTTTGACTTGACTTTGACTTGACTTTGACTTGACTTTGACTTGACTTTGACTTGACTTTGACTTGACTTTGACTTGACTTTGACTTGACTTTGACTTGACTTTGACTTGACTTTGACTTGACTTTGACTTGACTTTGACTTGACTTTGACTTGACTTTGACTTGACTTTGACTTGACTTTGACTTGACTTTGACTTGACTTTGACTTGACTTTGACTTGACTTTGACTTGACTTTGACTTGACTTTGACTTGACTTTGACTTGACTTTGACTTGACTTTGACTTGACTTTGACTTGACTTTGACTTGACTTTGACTTGACTTTGACTTGACTTTGACTTGACTTTGACTTGACTTTGACTTGACTTTGACTTGACTTTGATTTGACTTTGACTTGACTTTGACTTGACTTTGACTTGACTTTGACTTGACTTTGACTTGACTTTGACTTGACTTTGACTTGACTTTGACTTGACTTTGACTTGACTTTGACTTGACTTTGACTTGACTTTGACTTGACTTTGACTTGACTTTGACTTGACTTTGACTTGACTGTGACTTGACTTTGACTTGACTGTGACTTGACTGTGACTTGACTGTGACTTGACTTTGACTTGACTGTGACTTGACTGTGACTTGACTGTGACTTGACTTTGACTTGACTTTGACTTGACTTTGACTTGACTTTGACTTGACTTTGACTTGACTTTGACTTGACTTTGACTTGACTTTGACTTGACTTTGACTTGACTTTGACTTGACTTTGACTTGACTTTGACTTGACTTTGACTTGACTTTGACTTGACTTTGACTTGACTTTGACTTGACTTTGACTTGACTTTGACTTGACTTTGACTTGACTTTGACTTGACTTTGACTTGACTTTGACTTGACTTTGACTTGACTTTGACTTGACTTTGACTTGACTTTGACTTGACTTTGACTTGGCTTTGACTTGGCTTTGACTTGGCTTTGACTTGGCTTTGACTTGGCTTTGACTTGGCTTTGACTTGGCTTTGACTTGGCTTTGACTTGGCTTTGACTTGGCTTTGACTTGGCTTTGACTTGGCTTTGACTTGGCTTTGACTTGGCTTTGACTTGGCTTTGACTTGGCTTTGACTTGGCTTTGACTTGGCTTTGACTTGGCTTTGACTTGGCTTTGACTTGGCTTTGACTTGGCTTTGACTTGGCTTTGACTTGGCTTTGACTTGGCTTTGACTTGTCTTTGACTTGGCTTTGACTTGGCTTTGACTTGGCTTTGACTTGGCTTTGACTTGGCTTTGACTTGGCTTTGACTTGGCTTTGACTTGGCTTTGACTTGGCTTTGACTTGGCTTTGACTTGGCTTTGACTTGGCTTTGACTTGGCTTTGACTTGGCTTTGACTTGGCTATGACTTGGCTTTGACTTGGCTTTGACTTGGCTTTGACTTGGCTTTGACTTGGCTTTGACTTGGCTTTGACTTGGCTTTGACTTGGCTTTGACTTGGCTTTGACTTGGCTTTGACTTGGCTTTGACTTGGCTTTGACTTGGCTTTGACTTGGCTTTGACTTGGCTTTGACTTGGCTTTGACTTGGCTTTGACTTGACTTTGACTTTGACTTGGCTTTGACTTGGCTTTGACTTGGCTTTGACTTGGCTTTGACTTGGCTTTGACTTGGCTTTGACTTGGCTTTGACTTGGCTTTGAATTGGGCTTTGAATTGGGCTTTGACTTGGCTTTGACTTGGCTTTGACTTGGCTTTGACTTGGCTTTGACTTGGCTTTGACTTGGCTTTGACTTGGCTTTGACTTGGCTTTGACTTGGCTTTGACTTGGCTTTGACTTGGCTTTGACTTGTCTTTGACTTGTCTTTGACTTGTCTTTGACTTGGCTTTGACTTGGCTTTGACTTGGCTTTGACTTGGCTTTGACTTGGCTTTGACTTGGCTTTGACTTGGCTTTGACTTGACTTTGACTGGACAATACATTGAAACATCACTTATTTTTTCATTAATTATAATTAAAAATTACACAATATAAAAAAAAAATAATAGATACCAAATAATGATCTTCTTTATATTCTCGCAAGGTATTATTACAGTATTGAATCATTTGAAATTCACACAACATGCCCAATCAGAGGCCACGATCGTCCCGTAGACATTTAATTTATCGTATTGTTTGTGTCCACAATCGGCGTTATAGGACACGTTGCAACTAATAATTACATTGTTCGTTCCAGTGATATATTCTTTTAGATTCGAACATGTGATATAAAAAGTCTGAAGATGATTGCTGAGACCTGTGTCTGTAGTTCTGGGCATGAGGCTATATGTCTTGTAAGGTATTTTTCAAACCACCTGTTCGACAATTTCAAATTATATGTCATGTAAACCTCACCGAAAGCAGGTGATTAAACTGCTGAACAGTTGTACTGAATATGATTTAAATTTGGAACTTCATCTATATTAAATTTCGAACCAAAGAGACCCACACAATAAGAACTTATTCGTAAATCGAACTAATCTCTGCACAGAATGCACCAACCTAGATTTGATTTTTATTGTCTCGCAGAAAGTGTGAAAAGTAGAGTACTTATTCTCCTCGTGGATAAAATTGTCTGTATCTTGGGCGTGCTCTCTGCACTAGTAACTCCCTACTCCGCGCGTGAGATAACTCTAGAATCTTTCGTTACGTTCGGGATTCAATATAGCGCCCGTGATGCAAGACACGGCTGTATCCCCTTGTTCTACTATTGTGTCTCTCTCTTTATTACTCTTGTTTTTTTTGAGTATTTTATTGTGTTCTGTTCTGGTTGTGGTAACTTAGCTGTAAGAAATAATTGTTACTAACAAGTTATGAACCTTGTTTGTCTGAAATAAATGTAATTTATTTTATTTAATTTTAATTATTTAAATGGGAAGATTATTTGTTAAGTTTATAGGTTATATAATGCCATTACGATATCCTTTTTATGATCCATTTATGAGGTCCCTGATCTCGTTGTATCGTATCTCTTCCATAGTTATACTGATTTGAATGAGGTTATATAATATAAATAAATAATATTTAATTACAGGCACAGAATAAAATAATCATGTCAGACACATACAAACATTATTATAATTAAAATATACAGTAGGTACACAGGAAAATCATTTTTTATTTCCGTCCAATGGCGATTTCAATAAATCTGGTCAGAAATAGCCTCTTATGCTAGTGTTAAAAAGACTCAACTTACTTCAGTAAGAAACTACACAAGCTCGGATGACAGCGAAGAAGTTAAGAATACCTATCCGTCTTTGATTCCAATCCTAACTTCCAAGTTACATATGTGTCTGTCTGTTTATATGTTAAGATTTCACGGCTAATGGCTGAAACTATTTCGATTTTTGACACAAAGATTGCTTGATTTTGGTAGACGGTTTTATGTTACTTACACAACGATCCCTAAACGTATTAAGCGACCAAACATGTTTAAATTTGACGTATTTGTATGATTTACAACTCTTTAAATCATACTTAAGCACTAAATATGAACGCATCGTTTCGCAAGTTGCCCTTTATGATGGAAAACCCGTGCAAATTAAAATTACAATTTGAGTCAATATAACAGATCCAATGTAACATTACTTGTACTCTTTAATGAGTAAGTGACGGTGTCGCTTGTTAGATAAATGAATTTGTGGTAATAAATAATTGGACAATGCTGAGCAAACCACTGCTTAATTAAATATTAGCAGTGGTTTGTTACTAGATCGTCGGTCCACCTTGTGGGGGACCGGCCTACGCTGCGTCTTCCAGTCCGTGGTCTCCACTCAAGAACCTTTCTTCCCCAGCGGTTATCGGTTCTACGAGCGATGTGGCCTGCCCATTGCCACTTCAACTTGCTAATTTTGAGAGCTATGTCGGCAACTTTAGTTCTTCTGCGGATTTCCTCATTGCGGATTATGTCACGCAAAGAAACCCCGAGCATAGCCCTCTCCATAGCTCGTTGAGCGACCTTGAGCTTGGTCATGAGGCCATGAGCAAAGGACCACGTTTCAGTGACATAGGTCATCACTGACAACACACACTGGTTGAAGACTTTAGTCTTATGGCTCTGGGGAATTTTGGACTAGAAGATATCGCGAAGTTTCCCAAACGCTGCCCATCGCAAATCGCGGGGAGCCGTTGGGCGCAAACGGCTACCAACCGCTCGTTGTGGCGATCTAAGGGGGAGGCCTATGTTCAGCAGTGGACGTCTTCCGGCTGTCGGTGATGATGATGATGAGTGGTTTGTATCCAAATATTGACAGATATCATCGTCATCATTATTAGTTCCACAATAAAATTTCGAAAGGCGAAAGGCGAAGTGTACCATACGTATTTCTTTCGCCAAGCAGCATTGCTGTGTTTCATGTGTATGTATGGGTACCAGTTAAATTACAGATACATGAGGCTTTACACCTGTATGCCTCAAGCTGTTTCACGTGGGGCAGTGCATCGTATCTAATCATAGGTCACGTTCCAGAAGTCTCCACTATGCCATACCTAAGAGGATTAGCAAGCTGTAGTGGCAGTGAGCAAGGCACATAGCTCTAAAAACTAATGGTCGTTGGGACAGAAAAGTCCTTAATTGGAGAAAGTCGTGTTGAGTGAGGACAAATAAGCTCCTGGTTCCTGCCTAAGAAGAAGAATAAATTGGGTTAGCACCAGACATAACAATAATAAAATCACCTTTTAAATCAGGACTAAACGCGAAATATGGTAAACGTTGAATAACTTTGCATCGATTCTTTGTGTTTCTACAAAGGCTGAAATCACAAACTTATAGGATAATTTTTTTTATTATTTTTGTAAAAGGACTTGCCAAGGACTTTGAAATTTTATCCAGTTTTCGACGGTTCGTTTTCTTTAGACTTTTTTGATTATTTTAGAAAAGGAATCTAGTCTTGGGATTTTAAATTCTTTGTAGTTTCAAATTATAGTTTAAATGTATTTTTTAAAAAGCATTTAGACTAAGTAATTTCGATGGCACATTCTTCAAACATCGTATTATAAAAATGAGATAATCATTCTGTCTAGACTATTAATTAAGTTTGTCACCTTCGAGTCATCAAGAAAGCTACCATTTACAAACCTTTATTGTCAGAAATAATATTATAAAAAGTAATTGATGGAGCGAAACGAGTCTGCTAATCAACTTAGACCAACCGACGTTGTATGTATGTATGTTTGTTTGTCCGAGAATAACATTCGAAGCGTTTAGCCGATCATCATGAAATTTGGTCACATAAGGTAGGTAGTGATCGCACAATTTTGGTGTGACTAAATAAACTAAAAATGAGGGAGGTTTTTGTGTTATTGGGGTTCAAGATGGGTGAGAAATAAATAACAAAATGGTACTATCCAGTCAAATGGCACCTCTAATAAAAGGTCTTTGTGAGTACATTTTGAACCCGTCTTTATTTTTAGTTCAAACTTTGTATTTTTTAAGTTATTAACCATCGTAAAAACTGAATTATGACCAACTTCACAGGATACACCAGTGACCCCACAGTGCTGAGATTTGGTATGCGTGTATTAGCTTTAGTGTCACAAATATAGGGAAAAGTCTGAAATCAAGAATCATTGCAATTTGTACCCCAAAAAAGGACATCATATTACATAAACTCCCGTTACCTGTAATTTAAAATAAATTTTAGGTCAATTTATTTTGTTGTGCATTTCTTGGCACTATTTTGATAGTAAGAGATTACAATCAATAATATTTTTTTGTTTTTATAGGAGACTCGCGAGATCCCAGTTCGGAGCGAACCACTAGTTTAGTCATGTCAACTATTGTATTGTATTCCAGAGCGTCCCATCTTGTGCGGCCTTCACCCAACTGCTCTGACCAACATTCATCAGGTCACTTTCATTAGGTCATCTTGCTTTCTAGTGGGAGGCCTTATTTCCACTCTCCAGTACATGGTCTCCACGTCTCTCTATATATATATCTAGTCAGGTCAAAAATTCTGTCACATGTTTAATATAAAATAATTGGAACAAGTTTATTCATTATGTAACCATTTATATACCAAAATGAACTTAACAAAACATAAATTCTTATGACACTAAAGTTTATTCAATATGACCTCCGTGATTTTGAATACAGGCCTTCAATCTGCGCGGCCAGTCGTCTATCGCAGCACGAACGAGGTCCATGTCAATATCGGCGGCTGCCTTAATCAAGGATGTCTTGAGTGACTCCAAATTGGGATGAAGCTTTGAGCACGCCTTTTCCTCCAAGTGTTGCCATATCTTGTAATCTAACGGATTCAAATCTGAACTGGAGGAGGGCCAGTCTTCGTGCCGGATGAAGTCGATTTCACGCGCCGCCAGCCAGTCTTGTGCACACAAGACTTGCTTCAATTAAGTCTACTTTTTGCGTATTTGACAATGCCATGATAGGACAAATAAGATGATGCAAAGACTGATATAAAAGTCCGACAGGTGCAAGAACCATGTTCGAAATTCAAAATTGTACTGAAATACGAAATGTTTTTGAATTGCTCATGAGAGCATGGAGTTCCTAAACTTCTTAATCGCTACAGTATGATTACTTCTTTAATGTGCAATTAGAATCTTATAAAATGTTTGTAGAAGGAATTTTGTTTGTCCTGTTGTATGAGAATACTTTTTATCAAATTTGACTAACTTCCGCGGTTTAGATTTTTTTCATCCGATAAAATAAAATGATTCTTACAAAGGACTGCATCGAACGGCATCAAAAAAAATTTACCAACTCGATTCATTTTAAGGCGCTACTCACACTTGACCAAAAAAAATTAATACCAAAATGTTTTTATTCGAAAACGAGCTGATGTTTTAAAAAAACTGCACCTGTATCTCCTCTGGTTATGGGTGCTGCCGTACTGTTACAGTTAAAAATAACACTGTATAATAAACTTACTGGTTTTAACCATTTTTTATTATCTATTCTGTTTTATTCACTTTTTTAATTATTGCTCGAACTTAAATTAGCAAGACATAATTCAACTTATTCATGTGGTGCGAGAAACCACTGGCACCTGAAAAATAGTTTTGTAACTTGTTCGGGAGCCTATGGATTCAAAATATTTGTGTCAAACTTAATTATGTCAATAATAGAAGATTAATAAACGAGGGGATTAAACAGTATCTTGCGTCACGGACACTATATTGAATCTCGAACGTAATAAAGGATTCCGGAGCTACTAGAATCCTGAGCGCAGAGAGGGGTATAAGCACGCCCAAGATGCAGACAGAGAGAGAATAATCCAAGAGAGAATACTCTACTTTTCACACTTTCTGCGTGACAATAAAAATGAAATATAGGTTGGTGCATTCTGTGCAGAGGTTAATTCGATTCACGAATAAGTTCTTACTGTGTCCTCGTTAGTTCGAATTTTAATACAGATGAGGTTCCAAATTTAAATCATATTCAGTATAAGTTTACTCCCGGCTCAGCCGTAGGGATTGAATCATCTGCTTTCGTTGAGGTTTACATGACATATAATTTGACATTGTCGAGCAGATGGTGTAAAAATATATTTTTACTTACTTTATTCGATCTACAAACAACTGTATATTTAAAGATATATTCGCCTAACCCCGATAATATGGGCACAGTATTACAAACACCAAGGCAATCTACAGACAGTCAACAATGACGGGGTGAAAGATTTACCCACGTTTTCATACACCATTTATAGCAATTTAACTGCACATTCGAAGTCTCGCTCGGAATAGCATTACACGCTCTTGGGATATAACGCATTATTATTCGTTCAGAGGAAAGTAATCACTAATGTTACGAGTCGCCTGATAAAGTATAAGATATATTCCGATAATATTCTCCGGCATGCGGGAACACCAAATTATTAAATTATTCGTGCCATATGTTCTGTGCTGCGTTTGTGTGTTTTACTTACTCGCATTATGTTAGTAGCTTAGATGCGATTACGCCACGTCTTCTAGATGGTAGGAATTCTTAACGGAATAGGGGCACTCTACGCTTCTACGTGTTTTACGTTTTTCGGTACAACAATTAATTGTCTGATTATTTATTGAATAACTAACATATACGTATTTATACAAAATAAAAACAAAAACCATAGAAATAAAAACTTTTAAAATGATGATCGTCAAAGAGATCGTCAAATGTGAAAGAGGTCAATCGTCGAATCCAACTCGGATGGACAGCATTTGGTAAACTTCTCAACGTCTTTTCGTCCAACATACCTCAGTGCCTTAAGAGGAAAGTCTTCAATCAGTATGTGTTACCAGTGATGACATATGGAACCGAGACGTGGTCCTTCACTATTGGCCTTATGAATAAGCTCAGAGTCACTCAATGAGCTATGGAGAGGGCTATGCTCGGGGTTTCTCTACGGGATCGAATTAGAAATGAGAAGATACGTAGGAGAACTCAAGTCACCGACTTAGACCGACGGATTAGCACGTTGTAATGGCAATGGGCAGGCCATATAGCGCGCAAAACAGATGGTCGATGGGGCCGGAAAGTTCTCGAATGGAGGCCACGGACTGGCAAGCGCAGCGTAGGACGTCCACCTACAAGATGGGAAGACCACTTGGTAAGAACCGCAGGTCGGCGTTGGATGCAGGCCGCTTCCAACCGCTGTTCCTGGAGATCAATGAGGGAGGCATTTGTCCAGCAGTGGACGTCTTACGGCTGATATGATGATGATGATGAAAAGGATGATTACCAAAAATGTTTTATACACATATTGTAATGTAAAATAATTTGTAATATAATATGTATATAAAATATACAAACGTTTTGGAAATTAAAATCATCCTGCTACCAGTTTTTATTTAAATCTTTAAGCATGCAGCGGGTTACCAATTAGTGAATGAATGAATGAATGAAAACACTTTATTGTACACATAAAAATAGTGTTATCGCTTAGTCTTATAGTGCTGCTGTCTGTACATCATATAATTGTTATATTTTTATTTTATAGCCATATAACGCAGGAAAAAGCGCAGCATACTTGTAATTTTAAAGTAAAGAGTTGTACGCTACGCTTTTCCCTTTTTTATTAGGAATAGTCATGTGCTTCACCACTGCCTCACCTGATGGTAAGTGATGGTGTGGCCGAAAATGAAGCTCGCCTGTTACTTAAAATGATAGTACCTGATTACTCTGGACTTGAAGATTCCTCATTCTCTTTCTGAATCTTACTAGTACAGTGTAGTTAGTAGCAAGTGTTTGTTCAAATAATTTAGTAGCTAATCAACATTAAACGCTCCAACGATGATGCCCTTGCGTGCGAACCCCAATCGTATATCATATGACGCGGTGTGGAATAATGAAAGCGTATTTGGCAAATTTGCAAGAACCCGCCTTTTCGCTTTGAATGTTTTATAGAAACACGCGGTTATTGAGGTTTATTACTTGAGATTAGGAAGATGATCTTAGTATAATATATACCAATACGACGCGATGTAGAATCATAAAAGCTTGCTTGGCAAATTTGCAAGTAATTACACTCTCGCCGTCTTTTCGCTTTGAATGTTTTATAGAAATACGCGGTTATTAAGGTTTATTACTTGAGATCAGGAAGATGATCTTAGTATAATATATACCAATACGATGCGGTGTAGAATCATCAAAAGCTTGCTGGGCAAATTTGCAAGTAATTACACTCTCATCGTCTTTTCGTTTTGAATGTTTTATAGAAACACGCGGTTATTGAGGTTTATTACTTGAGATCAGGAAGATGATATTAGTATAATATATACCAATACGACGCGGTGTAGAATCATAAAAGCTTGCTTGGCAAATTTTCAAGTAATTACACTCTCGCCGTCTTTTCGCTTTGAATGTTTTATAGAAACACGCGGTTATTGAGGTTTATTACTTGAGATCAGGAAGATGATCGTAGTATAATATATACCAATACGACGTGGTGTAGAATCATAAAAGCTTGCTTGGCAAATTTGTAAGTAATTACACTCTCGCCGTCTTTTCGCTTTGAATGTTTTATAGAAACACGCGGTTATTGAGGTTTATTACCTGATATCAGGGAGATCATCTTAGTATAGTATATAACAATACGACGCGGTGTCGAATAATATAAACTTGCTTGGCAAATTTGCAAGTAATTACCCTCTCGCCGTCTTTTCGCTTTGAAGGTTTTGTAGAAACATATACAGTTAATGCGCTTTTAAGGGATTATACATTTTTACTAGAACATTGAGACGAGTTTTAATAAATCTTAATTTGTTTTTGTCACGTTGGTATTACTTTTATTTGCTAGCAGAATTTTAACAGGGTAAGTTCGTATGAGCTGTTATTTAGTGTATTGTGGGCGGCGCCTTTAAACTTAAATGAATGAATGAATGAAAATTCCTTATTATACCTTACAAGCTGGACACAACAGATTTAAAGAAATAAACAAATACAAGTAAGCATAATGGGCGGTCTTATCGCTTAACAAAACGATCTCTTCCAGACAACCTTTGGATGGAGAGGATCATTGCTTAATGAAATATTACAAGAAGAAATATAGAAATACAGAATTAAGTTAATAACAGAAAAAGAAAAATTACTTAACTCTATATAGTTATATACTACATACTAGGTACATACATAATTTTAAATAAATAAATATCATATATAAAATTAGGAACTGAATTAGGGACAATAATATTTCCGTTTTTACTTTTCTGTTCTGAAACTCTGGTTTTAACAAAATGAACAGAAACTCATCTAAGCACAAGATAGAAGCAAGTAGTAGCTATTTAATATTATAATATTCAGCCCTGCTTGGATTCGGTTAGCCTAGAATTTGTCATGCAATTTTGCCGCTTGGACATAGACCAATAAAGTAGCTAGTCCACTAGAATCTACGTTGGATGACGTAAAGGCGTGTCCAGATCTGACGAATGCACCGCTGAGCGTATGCTGCGCACGTGTATTTCATGTGCGCGCGCCTCTCCTGCGCCGTCCGTGCGACGTTCGCGTGCAAGCTATGCACCGCGCATGAACGGTGCAATAGCCACGCGCGTGCGGCCCACGTGCTGTAGTCGTGTGTACCTGCGTGCAGCTCGCATCCTCCCGCCGCACCGCACATCGGCCTCACCTACTCAGTTTATTTCTAACTAGCTGACCAATCCGCAGCTACGCACGCATAGTTTTTCAATAAAAATATTACCCTCCTTCTGCACAGTTGGGTAAAAAGTAGTCTATGTCACTCGGGGATAGTTTTGCTTCCCAACGGTGAAAGAATTTTTTAAATCGGTCCAGTAGTTTCGGAGCCTATTCAATGCAAACAAACAAATATTTCCCCTTTATAATATTATTTTTGTAGATATTGATATGTTCTTTAGTATTGTAAAACATACTTTTGTTCTATCATCAATAGTTTACGCAGCGCATGCGAAGAAAGACGTTTTAGGGCTGCACGTATGCAGCGCATTTTCCAGATCTGTACACACCCTAAGAACGCACAAAAAAGCCTTGCCCTTAAGACAGAATGGGTACCCTTACCCTTTGCAAAAAAATCTGAATTAGATTACTCTTTATCATTATCTAATACGCGGTGGTACAGCGACTTCTTCCATACTACCATTCGATGAATTGATTTAAAAAGAACGTGATATATTTATTCATTGTTGTAGCTTTTTATAAATAAGAAAGTAACTTTGTCTCTCTTTACGTCGTAACGGCTAAACCGCTGTCGATGAAATTTGGTAAATAAGTTCATGGATTAAGACATAAACTACATTTAATGTCAAACCACACGTGAGAAGGTAGTACATTATAAAACTCATTATACTGCTTAACTAATACATGATTGTATTGAACTAATAGATAAATACAGGATGACGGTAGCGGTAATCACAGGACACTGCGAACTTAATCACTAGCTCCTGAAAACAGAGGCCTCGGATAGTGGGCTATGTCAGAGATGCCTACAGGTTGAAGATACAGTGTACGGTTACGAAGCCAGACAGAAGACGGGACAGCATGAACTCATCAAGTTATCTTCGATGTCAGCAATGACCTCGGGGACTCTGGAACACTGCTGCTACCAGCCCAAAGTCCTACTCCGCTACTTTATGAATTTTGGATGGCTGGGGTCAGGTTACACCCCTATGCGGGACGTCAGCATTATTCCCTTACCCTAGAAATATAATTAGATGCTTGTAATTTCTTGAGTCCTATATATATACTATGTGGAGTTTACCAGCTGTTTAAAATACACTGTGGCCCGGTGCAACAATCCAGAGAATTTACATACAAATGAATACAATTACACTATCTTTGTATAATATCGTTCTGGATATTGTAATTTTAGATTTTAAACTCTTTGAATAACTTGTTCACTTCCGTTGAAAAGATATGATAAGTAATGAATATTTGATTGCGCATTAAGGAGAGGCTACTAAAATTGTATGATTTGTTATAGATGCTTGCACATATAATCTAACTGGTTGTTATATTGTTTTGTGCGTATAAATAAATATAAATAAAATATGTTTTATCAATGTAAAAATAAATTTTGTTTATAATTAGCCCGCCGCCGGTGACCGCTCGCATAAAATGAGATTGAGCAGGCCGAATGCATCCAAAACGATGGGCGAATCTAGTCACCTAGTGGATACCACACGGATGACGCAGCCGTGGTAGACCCAGAAAAAGATGGAGAAACGACCTGGATGGAGGGGAGATAGGGAGACCTTTGCCCAGCAGTGGGACAATATAGTAAGTAAAAAAAAATAACCAGCCCGAAATTTTCTGGATCTCGACAACAGTGCCACCTCCAAGGTCCCATTGTGAATCTAATCCATTCAAGGACCCACTCGTACACACACAAAAAAAAAACATCAAAATTGATTTATCCAGTTATGAGTTTTAGCAAGAGTAACGAACTTCAAATGATTTTGGTATATAAACTAGAGGTCGCGTGGTGTGCGAGTCGCTCGCAGCTTGCGTGTTTTTCTGTATGCAGAAGAATAAAACAAAGAGGATATCAAAGTCTTAAAAGCTAAAAAAGAGGATATCCAAGTGTAAGAAGCAGTCAAAGACGATATTAAAGTGGAAGAAGCAATAAAAAAAATATTAAAGTGGAGTGGAAGTAGCACTCAAAGAGTACATATCTAAGTTAGAAAGCATACAAAGAGGATAAAGAAGTAAAAGAAGCAATCATAGAAGATATCGAAGATAAAGAAAGAAGCAATAAAAGGGAAAAAAAGGTTTGAAAGTGAAAAAGCAATCAAACAGGATATTGAAGTTAAAAAAGTATTCAAAGAGGATATCGAGGTGGTTGAAACATTAAAAGAGGAAGGCGAAGTTCGATAAGCATTCAAAAAGAATATCAAGGTCATGGATGACAATAAATAAACACTGTTGATAACACTGCGTTAATGATACTGCGGTAATCAGTTGATAATATCATGGTAATGAGTTGATAATACTGCGGTAATGAGTTGATACCACTGCGGTAATGAGTTGATAATACTGCGGTAATAAGTTGATAATACTGCGGTAATGAGTTGATAATCCTGCGGTAATGAGTTGATAATGCTGCGGAAATAAGTTGATAATGCTATGGTAATGAGTTGATAATGCTGCGGTAATAAGTTGATAATTCTGCGGTAATAAGTTGATAATATTGCGGTAATGAGATAATAACACTGCGGTAATCATTACCGCAGTGTAACGAGTTGATAAAACTGCGGTAATGAGTTGATAACACTGAGGTAATGAGTTGATAACACTGCGGTAATGAGTTGCTAATACTGCGGCATTGAGTTGATAACACTGCGATTAATGAGTTGATAATGCTTCGGAAATAAGTTGATAATGCTATGGTAATGAGTTGATAATGCTGCGGTAATAAGTTGATAATTCTGAGGTAATAAGTTGATAATATTGCGGTGATGAGATAATAACACTGCGGTAATCATTACCGCAGTGTAACGAGTTGATAAAACTGCGGTAATGAGTTGATAACACTGAGGTAAAGAGTTGATAACACTGCGGTAATGAGTTGCTAATACTGCGGCATTGAGTTGATAACACTGTGATTAATGAGTTGATAATACTGCGGTAATGAGTTGATAATGCTGCGATAATGAGTTGATATTACTGCGGTATTGAGTTGATACTACATGGTGCACGAGCTGCTCGCAGCTTGCGTATTTTTCTGTTTTTAGAAGAAGCAATCAAAGAGAATATCGAAGTCTTAAAAGCTAACAAAGAGGATATTTAAGTGTAAGATGCAGTCAAAGATGATATTCAAGTAGAAGAATCGATAAAAAACAGATATTAAAGTAAAGTTAGCAAACCAAAGAGGATACTGAGGTGGTAGAAGCATTCAAAGAGGATGACGAACTGAAAGAAGCAATCAAAGACGATATCAAAGTGGATGAAGCAATCGAATAGGATATTGAAGTAAAAAAACCAATCAAAGAGGATATCGAAGTGGAAGAATTAGTCAAAGACGATATCGAAGTGGAAGTAGCAATCAAAGAGGTAATCTAAATGAAAGCAGCAATTCAAGAGGATATCGAAGTGGAAGAAGTAATCAAAGACGGTATCGAAGTGGAAAAAGCACACAAAGAGATTCAGGTGGTGTATCATCCCAATCACACTCGCACAACCAAAGCTGCTTAATTAAGAGTTTGGCATACAACACAACGGGCGCAACGAATCCCATTACGTCCCATATTTTTGCGACACATGACAATATGATGCGTTTTGTACAGGTATTAGCGGGTGTACTAATCTTTAGACCAAACAGATCGGTTTCGGGCGACCAACATAAGCCGAGTACCTTATGTTGATCCGATTCATCAAATTCTTTGACTGAAGAGAGACGATGCGATGGCGGAATCGAATTAAGAACGGCTTGCGAGTTGCTCGTCCATTTTACGAGTTCAAACTGACCAGAAATCATAAGACCTATCATTTCAGAAGCGGTTGATATGCCGTCTTCCTGATTTTGGACGGAATGCACAAAATCATCCATGTACAGCCCACATCCAATAATATCTTTAGCCTTATTGTAAAAATCGCCTTCATAAATCGCGAGCTGTCTAATTGTCCGTAGTGCATGGAATGGGCTTGATTTAAGTCCAAAAACGACTCTATTGAATTCGTAAACCTTTAAAGGTTCTTGTGGGGAGAAACGATATAGGATGCGTTGAAATCGTCGATCGCAATCCTGAATGCCTATACTGAGAAACATTTGGCGAATGTCAGCAGAGAGGGCGATCGAAAACAAACGAAAGTTAACGATTATGTTAAACAAATTTCCTTGGAGATTTTGACCATTATACAGAAGGTCATTGAGCGAAACGTTAGTAGTTGTCTTGCAACTACCGTCTAGTACGACACGTAATTTAGACGTGACCTTATCTTCCCTTATCACTCCGTGATGCGGTATTATATACGATTGTGCGTCCGATTGATTTATGTCTGCTGAAGCAAGCGAAATATAACCCTTTTGTAAATATTCATGAATGACAGCATCATAGGCTTCCTTTAATTTCGGAGATGCCAGCATCCTTTTTTCTAAGCAAAGAAAGCGTCGTTCACTTGCTTGACGAGAGTTGCCGAGCGAATGAATATCATCCTTAAATGGGAGCGCTACTACGTAACGTGCGGGTATAAAATTCCTCACAGATTTTGTCATCTGGGCTGAGTATAGGTGGAACGTTCACCTCCTCGAATTCCCAGAATTTACGGACGGCGGAGTCCAGGGAGTCACTGGCACAACAATATGAAACGGTCTCGGAACTACCAACGCAGACCGGAGCGTCACCTACAATCACATAGCCAAGAACAGTTTCTATAGCGAGCGGGGACAGATACGAAGATTGCCCTTTAACCTTGTAAGACAAAAGCAGATGCGGGAAAATCGAAGCTCCGACTAACGCTTCTATAGGACCAGAAACGCAGTACGTATCATCAGCAAGTGGTAGGTCTTTGAAATTCAATAAATGCGAAACATCAACCGAGACAGTGGGCAAGCGTTCCGTTATTTTATCTACCACCAGCGATTCCATGTCATAATTTAACGTTGCGATTAAAGCGAGATGAAAAATTTATTTTCACCGACCCTTGAATTGTTTTAGATGAGCCCCCTATTCCCTTCACCACGGAACAAGCAGGTCTTCGGTTTATATTCAAGCCTAAGCGTTGACAACAATCACTAGTGATAAAGTTGCTTTGAGAAGCGCTGTCCAACAAAGCGCGTACGTTATGTTCATAACCACGAGAATCGACGATAATAATACGAGCGGTTGTGATTAGTACCGTGATAGGACCGCGAACAAGTTTGTTTATGTGATCTGATAACGCACAGAGTGTGACGTCTTTAGTACGAGCGGAGCGAGCGGGTGCAACTGACGCGTCACTGGGTTCCGCAGAGAGTGCCGACGGCGGCGGCGCAGGCGCGGAAGGAGCTGCAGACACGCGAGGCACGCTACTATCCACGGATACATTTCCAAAACACAACAAAGTGTGGTGTTTTGAATTGCATTTTTTACACAAAGAATTCGACCCACACGTGGAAACACGATGTCCTCCACTTAAGCAATTGATGCACAAGTTATTCGCCTTAACGAATTTAAAACGTTCATTCGGTTTATAATTGTGAAACACGGAACATTTATATAAATGGTCATGTTGACTATTGCACAAGGAGCACGATGATTCGTGAGAACTGGATGTGGCATTTACGTAGGCATGCGTAGTAGACGATTTCGGTAACTTGGATGCCGCATCCGTTTTACGTTCAATGTATTTCTTCGGCACTTCATGTTTCGCCGACGAGGTGCGTTGCAATATTTTTATGTGATCGCGCACAAACAACGTTAGATCATCGAAAGATGGCATATCGCATTTACGGTTGTCCGACTCGAACGAACGTGCGGTGTCCGAGTCTAACTTCTTAAGTGCGATGTACAGAAATAAGAAATCCGCGAGGTCCTTGACCTTCAGATTTTTCAAAGCGGCGACAGACGATGCGAATTTCTCTTAAAATTGTTCTAGATTACTAGGGGTTGCGGATACGATAGCTTTAAAATCAAACATTTGATCCAAATACGAAGTAGCTACAAGCCGTTTGTCTTCGTACTTATTTTTAAGCAAGTCGAAAATAATCGAATAATTTTCGGCGCATGGAGTTATGCCGGCGCAGACGGACTTAGCCTTTCCGGTCAATTTTCCTATCAAATAGTACAATTTTTCCGAGTCTGTTAACGATGCATTATTGTGTACGGCGTTTTGAAAACTAGCGAAAAAAACGGCCAATTTTTGAGCTCGCCATTGAATTCGGGGATCTTCATCGGTGGCAATTTAGGTGACCTGGGTTAGCTTCCTACCTTGACATCGCCCGTTAACGAATTGAATTTCTTAGCAGCTCGCTTGACGCAACCTAATAGATCTTCGAATGCTGAGAGCGACTGATAACTTATAACGAAATCGGGATCTAGTTTTAGCTCCAGGTTGACTATTTGGTCTAGCACACTTTCGAAATCCTCGTGCAATGTATCTACAGTTTCCATTTCACACAAAAACAATTCCTTAGACGCCGTGGACTCAAGATCCTTTACGCGATTACAAATACCTTGCATGCGAGAAAAGATTCTATCTCTTTTAACGTATAACACCTTCAATTGAACGTTCAAAGCTACCTTACCAGCTGCGGTAGTAGGTGCCATTGTAAAATAGATAGGCGGATATCTATATGATAAGCGACACGAATAGTTTTTTCAATCAGCAGAAAACAGAATACCTCCGTAGGCAGTCGGTTAAATCACGATACACGACTTCCAAGTTTAGCAACTAGATGAATAACCTACATACGTCTCTGTATCAAAATATTTGAACCTAAATACCTACCTGCACCTAACTCTAAGTAAGTAGGTAGGTATATAGATAAAGACAAAATCACGACACCGATCTACGGTGATCTACGTACCGCGACGCGGGGGTAGGTAGGTAGGTACCTATACAATAAGCGTACCTACGTCCTAGCAACAACGATTGGTATACGACAAGTGATGCGCGTATAAGTACTAACCTATTGCAAGTACATACCTATAATAACTACGAATACAAATAATTACGAGTTGTAATACGAGTTAATACTAATTATAATTTATTTTACGAGGGGTGAACGAACTATTTTGTAGGTGTAAGTTTTAACTACCTACCTACTTCATTTTCACGAATGGATAGATGATAAATTGCCGTGGGGCGCCGGCAATAGAATGTTGCCCCTCCGCTCTTGCCCGTGGATGCAGTAGGAGTCTGCTAAAGGATACCTCCGAAAGATGGGCAGCAGCGTATTTTCGTGTTTCAACACCTATACTGCGCTCGCCAACCCGCCTGCCAAGCGTGGCGAGTATGGCAACAACCCCCTCATGGATTTACAACATAAAGCCAGGCCCTGAGTCCCCGGCGGCCCCGCTAATCCTGGCTACGGTAGCAGTCACGGTAACGGCGGGGCCAGGGGTGCTAAGAATCCCCGGGAGACGATCGGCTACCAAACCCTACGACGACCACTGGCCCTGGTAACACACAACATCCGCACTTTGAGGACAGACGAAAAGATTGTTGAGCTGGAAGAAGAAATTAGTAGATTACACTGGGACATTTTGGGGTTATCAGAAGCCCGTAGAGAGGGCGAGGACACGATATCCCTTAAGTCTGGTAATCTACTATACTACCGGGAGGGCGACCAACAGTCCCAAGGTGGTGTTGGGTTTCTCGTTCACAAGTCACTCATCAACAACATTATCACCATCGACAGTGTGTCGAGCAGGGTCGCGTACCTGACACTCAGAATATCTAAGCGATATTCGCTGAAGGTCGTTCAGGTATATGCGCTGACCACTTCACACCCAGATGAAGAAGTAGAGTCTATGTATGAGGACATCAGTAGAGCCATACATACGAACAAAACTCACTTTATTGTTGTTATGGGGGACTTCAATGCAAAGCTAGGCATGAGAAGCGATGATGAGTTGAGAGTGGGGCAATTTGGATATGGGCAACGGAACCCCAGAGGACAGAGGCTGGCCGATTTTCTGGAGAAAGAAGGACTCTTTATGATGAATTCTTTTTTCCAGAAGCCGCCTCACAGGAAATGGACCTGGATGAGTCCCAACGGTTCCACGAGAAATGAGATTGATTTCATCTTGACCAACAAGAAACGGATATTCAATGATGTCTCTGTGATTCACAGGGTGAAAACCGGCAGTGATCACCGAATTGTTAGAGCCACATTGAATATGAACGTTAAACTTGAAAGGTCCCGTTTAATGAAATCTACGCTCCGACCCACTCGCGCACATATCCAAAACCTCGAGAGCTTTCAACTCGAACTTGCAAATCGCTTTGAATGTCTAGAAGTAGATGCATCAGTGGACGAGATCAATAACAGGTTCGTAGAAACCGTCCATACGGTGGGGTCCCAGATCTTTAAGACCCCCCGTACCAATAGACCTCAGAAACTCTCTGATGACACCCTTAACCTCATGGCTGAACGACGTTCTTTGCAACTGCAGTCTCCCGATGATGCTCAGTCACATAGGAAGCTCAATAGAAAGATTTGGAAATCCTTGCGGCACGATATTCGTACCTTTAATACATCTCGTATTAAAGATACGATAGAGCGGAATAAAGGCTCCAAAGTATTCGCGAGAGATAATTCTATTGGGCAGAGCCGCATGACGAAGCTGAAGAGGGAAGATGGCAGCATAAAGTCAAGTAAAGCGGAAGTGTTAAGGGAAGTCGAAAGGTTCTATGGACGGCTCTACGATTCGGTCACTAAACCTGTTTGCAGTGCGGCCAACGACCCAAGAGCCAAACTGACCCGACATTATACCGAAGATATTCCGGACATCAGCCTGTATGAGATCAGGATGGCCTTGAAGCAGCTTAAGAACGACAAGGCGCCTGGTGAGGACGGAATCACTTCAGAGCTTCTGAAAGCGGGTGGATCACCGGTACTTAAAGTCCTTCAGAAGCTTTTTAATTCCGCCTTGCTTGAAGGTACGAAGCCAAAAGCATGGAACGGGGGCGTGGTGGTTCTGTTCTGTGTATTACAGACCCATCTCGCTTTTGAGCCATGTTTATAAGCTGTTTTCGAGGGTCATCGCGAACCGTCTCGAACGCAGGTTTGATAACTTCCAGCCGCCCGAACAAGCCGGGTTCCGTAAAAGCTACAGTACCATAAACCACATACATACGCTGCGGCAAGTCATACAGAAGACCGAAGAGTATAACTTGCCGCTATGTCTCGCGTTTGTGGACTATGAGAAAGCCTTCGATTCGATCGAAACATGGGCAGTGCTTGAGTCTCTCCAACGATGCCGTATTGACTATCGGTACATCGAAGTGTTGAAGTGTTTGTATAAAAACGCCACTATGTCAGTCCGAGTACATGAACAGAGCTCGAAGGCGATTCCCTTAAAAAGAGGCGTAAGACACGGAGATGTCATTTCTCCGAAACTGTTTACGACCGCATTGGAAGATGCCTTCAAGCTTCTGGACTGGAAAGGACTGGGCATCAATATTAACGGCGAATACATCACTCACCTTCGGTTTGCCGATGATATTGTGGTCATGGCAAAGTCGATGGAAGAGCTCAGCACGATGCTCGAAGGCCTCAATCGAGTCTCCCAACGGGTAGGACTTAAAATGAACATGGACAAGACGAAAATCATGTCAAATGTCCATGTCGTCCCTGCCCCAGTTATGGTTGAGAACTCGGCTCTTGAAGTTGTCGACGCGTATGTATACCTAGGACAAACAGTCCAATTAGGTAGGTCCAACTTCGAGAAAGAGGTCAATCGTCGAATCCAACTCGGATGGGCAGCGTTTGGGAAACTTCGCAACGTCTTTTCGTCCAACATACCTCAGTGCCTTAAGACGAAAGTCTACAATCAGTGTGTGTTACCAGTGATGACATATGGAACCGAGACGTGGTAATAATCCTCCTAGCCGATTTCGGCTACAGAGACTTGACTTTGTGATTATTGGCCTAGGTGTTTAGCCTGTATGTGGCTGATGTACCCTATTTTTGCGCTAAAAGTCCGGTTACAATGAACACAAGTTAAGGCGCCATTAATGTAGTTGTAATTGATATTAGCCGGCGGTCGACTTTTAAGCTGATCTCGTTTTAAGTCTAGTTCTTGCCTCCTTTCTTCTTCAAACTCGTACACTTTGTCCTGAACATGACGCCTCCATTCAGGTCGTTTTTCAGAGAGAGCCTCCCAGCGCGACGGATCGATACAACACCTCTTCATGTGCCTCTTCTGTACGTCTTTGAAACGTAGGAACTGACCTCCGCGTTTCCGCTTACCATGTTCTAGTTCACAGAAGAAAATGCGTTTCGCCCTTCGCTCATCAGACATCCGAGACAGGTGCCCGCACCAACGCAGCTGACGCCGCATCAAATATGCCTCTATGCCACAGACATTAGCCCGTCGTAGAACATCGGTATTACGGACCCGATCCGACCACTTGATGTTAAGAATGTCGCGGAGGCATTTCAGATGGAATCTGTCTAACGTGCGTATGTGTCTGCGATACAGGCACCATGTCTCTGACGAGTACAAGATGTTAGGAAGTACAATAGTCATATACACCTTAATCTTGGTACTCAATTTGATGTTATGGGAGCGAAATACCTGGACTCGTAGTTTACCAAAAGCAGCCATAGCGGAGCCAAGTCTGCTGTTGATCTCCGAGTCAAGGTCGCATTTTGTTGTTATGCTGCTTCCCAGATATCTGAATGTATCGACCTGTTTTATGGGCTTTCCATCGATTTGCAGATTCAGTGGAGCTTGGTTAACAGTGTCCATGGCCATCACCTCTGTCTTTGTAATATTAATTTTGAGGCCAAATCTACAGCACGCAGCGTCAAGCCGAGTCATCAAGTCCTGGAGTCCCTCAGAAGATTCCGCAACGAAACATAGGTCATCAGCATACATCAATTCGGTAATGAGGTCATACGATACCTTTGTGTGCGCTTTTAACCTAGCCAGGTTAAAGATACTGCCATCTGTGCGAAAACGTATGCGGATCCCTTCGGTGTTGGCTTGTAAAGTCTCCCTCACGACAACGGAAAAGTACAGAGCAAAAAGAGTGGGTGCTAATACACAGCCTTGTTTTACACCACAAGTGACAGGGAATTGCTCTGTCTGCTCACCATTGACGGTTACGCAACAAGTCATGTTGTCGTGAAGAAGTCTTATCAAGCGTATAAATTTGTCGGTGCAACCAAGTTTCGAAAGCACAATCCACAAAGCTTCGCGAGGTACACTGTCAAAAGCTTTCTCCAGATCAACAAAACAGAGAAACAGAGGTTGACACTGTTCCCTGCTTTTCTCTTGCAGTTGTCTAAGAGAGAATATGGCCTCGCATGTGCCGCGATTGGGTCTAAACCCAAATTGCGTTTCAGGCAATATACTTTCAGAGAGCTCCATAAGACGATTTAAGAGTACTCTGGCAAAAGTTTTTCCTGGAGTAGACAGAAGTGATATACCCCTATAAGAGTTGCAAACAGATCGATCACCTTTATTTTTATACAAAGAGCAAATTAGTGATACGCCAAAACTAGGAGGAACGAACTCCATTTCCCACATGCGCTGGAAAAATTGCCAAATCTTGTAGTGCAACTCATCTCCGCCATATTTTAATAGTTCTCCTGGTATGTTATCGATGCCGACAGCCTTATTGTTTTTCTGCGCTTTGATGGCGATGATAACTTCCTCAAGAGAAGGAGGCTGATCCAGATCTACGGCTTGTGGTAAGGCAGGAAGTGATGCTAAATAGTTTATGTCAGCAGAACGATCCACATTGAGTAAGCTGTTATAGTGTTCTGCCCAGCGAGTAAGAACTTCTCCTTTGCTTACCAGGAGGGTACCTGAAAGTGATTTCAGTGGTACGTTTACTCGATGTGGACTTCCTACTAACTTTTTAATCTCGTTAAAGAAATCGCCGAGTCTATTCGAATCAGCAAGCCACTGAATATAGCGAACCTTGTTCAGCCACCACTCATCTTTTGCGTTTCGAGTTAGTCTCCTTATTTGGCTCGTACTCTCCTTTATTTTTTCAGAAGCAGTTGTCTGATTTCCCTTTCGAAGGAGCTGGCGGTGTTTTTCTAGGGCGACTGTCAATGTATTATCATTTTCGTCAAACCAGTCTTCACAGACACGAGGTTTTTGGCCTAAGATCTCAGTAGCCGCATTGATGGTATTTGTAGTTAACAGTTTCCAGCCCTCGTCTAACTGTTCATCTTCGGGGTGTATGCCTGCTGTAAAGGTATTGACAGCTTCCCTGTAATTTGCCAATATTTCAGCAGACTCTAGCTTTTTCAGATGAAGACAGTTAGGCTTAGCCCTGCGAGGTCTACGGCAAGGGCTAAGACGCAAAAATAGTTTTGTAACAACAAGTCGGTGATCCGACCAACAGTTTGCGCCCCTCATTACTCTCGTTACTTTGACATCCGCTATATCCCGTTGACGGACTATAGCATAATCAATAAGATGCCAATGCTTGGACCTTGGGTGCATCCAGGTAGTTTTGTATTTATTTGGGAGTCTAAACATGGTATTGGTAATACCCAGATGAAATTGGGAACAATGAAATGGAACGAGACGTGGTACTTCACTATTGGCCTTATGAATAAGCTCAGAGTCGCTCAACGAGCTATGGAGAGGGCTATGCTCGGGGTTTCTCTACGGGATCGAATCAGAAATGAGGAGATACGTAAGAGAACTCAAGTCACCGACATAGCCCGACGGATTAGCACGTTGAAGTAACAATGGGCAGGACATATAGCGCGCAGAACAGATGGCCGATGGGGCCGAAAGGTTCTCGAGTGGAGGCCACGGACCGGCAAGCGCAGCGTAGGACGTCCACCCACAAGATGGGCAGACGACTTGGTAAGAACCGCAGGTCGGCGTTGGATGCAGGCCGCTTCCAACCGCAGTTCCTGGAGATCAATGAGGGAGGCCTTTGTCCAGCAGTGGACGTCCTACGGCTGATATGATGATGATGATGATGAGTTGATAAAACGACGACGAAAGTTAGCCTATATACCTAATGCGGGATGAACGACAATATAATACGGTATGTAGGTAAATAAGCGAGTTATTAGAGTTACTAAATGCGAGAAAAGCGAACGAAATTCGATTGAAGATTTTTCGATGCGAGTAAATGAAATGTAGGTAGGCAGGCGTATGCCGGCTGATGCAATGTTATGCGAATTGTTTTTACGAACTACGAGTATCTAGAATACCTAGGTTAATAGCTAACACTGATTCAATATCCGGGTTTGAAGGACCATAAAATGTTTACGCGGGAGATGCGAAATATAGCAAAAATGTACAAAATTTGAGTTTGATTGTTGCGAGAGATGGAAGCTGAAAACTGTTTTGGAATTGGATGAGAAAGAACAGTTTTCCAAAGAAGGAAGGATGCACAATACCTTTAAATCCTTTGATGGCGTGTAGAGGCGACCGGTTCGAATAGGGTGCACTTATATCCACTGTATTTCAACCACAAAATTAAGTTTTTATGCGAGATGAATTCTAACACACCAGCGACGCGGCCATATTGTTCCAAACTGTTTTACGTTACACTTTCGATAGATGGCGCCACTTTGTAAGCGCCCACGACGGTGTTAAACGTACAGCGCGTCCTCCCTCACACGTATAGGGGCAGGTGTGCGTGGGAGAGGAATAGATACATATATAAGAGGTTTATGCAACAATTAAATTAAACGATTTGTTCTTTATGAAAAACAGAAAGAAAATTACGATTAGCTATTGAATCAGCGCAACTACCTATATTAATATTAATTATTCTTAGTACACGTTACACAACATAAACAATACAGTACCTACCTACCTATCTTGAAAGATTTAAATAAGAACTTGTGTTAATTAAATAGGGGTCGATTTTTAGACCTCGTCGACCCCCAAAATCAGTTTTCGTTTATGTCGACCCCTAGGAAACCTTTGGAACTTTGGGGATCACTGGTTTAGAAGATACAAGCCATCAAAGTTTTTTTAAGAAAAATCATAATTTTGTTAAGTGGATATCGTAGTCGAAGAAGCAATCAACAAAGATATCGAAGTGGAAAAATCTATCAAATAAGTTATCGAAGTTAACGAAGCAATCGAATAGGATATTAAATTTAAAAAAGCAATTAAAGAGGATATCGAAGTGGAAGAAGCAATCAGAGAGGTTATCATACTGAAAGAATATTTCAAAGTTGATATCAAAATGGAAAAAACAAACAAAGAGGATATCGAAGTAGGAGAAGCAATCAAGGAGGATATCGAAGTACAAAAAGCAATCAAAGAGAATATCAAAATGGAAAAAGGACACAAAGAGAATATCGAAGTAGGAAAAACAATCAAGGAGAATATCTAAGTGGAAGAAGTAATCATCAAAAAGGATATCCAAATGGAAAAAGCATTCAAATAGGATATCTAAGTATAAAAAGCAGTCAAAAAAGATATCAAAGAAATCAAAAAATCAAAAAAGATTACCAAATAGAGAACGCGATCAAAGAGGATACCCAAGTGGATGAAGCAATCAAAGAGCTTATCTAAATGGAAGAAGCAATCAACGGGGATGTCCAAGTGGAAGCAGAAATTAAAGACGGTATCGAAATTGAATTTACTAAGAAAGTTGCTTTATGCCCCTCCAAAAACGAAAAACAAAAAAAAAATGGGACGTCTCAAAGTATTGATGATGGATGACGCATAAACATGAAAATTTACTAAGAAAATTGCCTTATGCCCCTCCAAAAACTAAAAAAAAATGGTACGTCTCAAAATAATGATGATGAATGTCGCATAAACATGAAAATTTACTACGAAAATTGCCTTATGCTACTCCAAAAACTAAAAAAAATGGGACGTCTCAAACTGATGATGTTGGATGACGCATAAACATGAAAATTTACTAAGAAAGTTGCCTTATGCCCCTCCAAAAACAATAAAAAAAAAATTTTTCGTCCAAAATGATAATGATGATGGATGTCGAATAAACTTCAAACTTAAAATTTAGTTATCTCATGCCCCTCCACACATAAATAAAATTATAGTAAAATAAATTTTATAGTATCCACATGCCGTTTGGCTCCCTACAAAAACAGTATGAAAGTTACGGCAAACGAAATATACGGTGTACGGTATTCACACAAAAATATTTTGTGTGTGACAATTTTTTTTTGTATGAAAGACCATATTTTTTAATGGATTCGGATATAAAAAAAAATGTCCTGAGCAACATTAGTTTTAGCGCTAATGCTCTAAGACTTGTACTTTTCGAGATATGAGATGTGTGGGAGCGAATGGGGGACAAAAGGGGGGCTTTAGGATTTTTTTTTTTTTTTTTTTTTTTTTTTATGTTATTTGTGGGGAAACAGGCTTACGGCCCACCTGATGGTAAGTGGTCACCGTCGCCTATTGACACCGGCAACACCCGGGGTATTGTCGATGCGTTCCCTACACTGAAGAAACCTCTTTACATTTCTCTTGAAGCGTGCCATGTCGTAGTCTAATGGGAAAACCTCAGATGGTAGCTCATTCCACATCTTGCAAGTATGGGGTAGAAAAGATCGCGTGAAGCGTGTGGTGCGCGATACCCAATTGTCGATTATATGTGGATGAGCTTTATTGCGTTGTCGAGAAGTGCGGTGGTAAAATCTCGACGACGGGATGAGATCAAATAGCTCCTCAGAACATTCCCCATTATACAGGCGGTAGAATACACTGAGCGATCCGATGTCACGGCGTTGACTCAGCGGTTCCAGCCTGTCGGCGAGTTTGGGATCACCGATTATTCTAATGGCTCTTCTCTGAAGGGAGTCAAAACGAAGCAATTGGTACTTTGGAGCTCCGTGCCAAAGATGGGAACAGTATTCCACGTGCGGCCGAACTTGCGCTTTGTACAGCAATAGCCGTTGTTGTGCCGTAAAATACTGTTTGGCACGGTTAAGGACTCCAAGTTTTTTGGAGGTGAGCACAGCTTTTGCTTCTAAGTGACTCCCATACTGGACCTCATTAGAAATTTCGACTCCCAGAATCCCTATATTCGCCGAGACGGGGAGAGGAATGCCCTGGAACCGTGGAGCTATTGTGAAAGGGGCCTTCTTTGTGGTGAACGCACAGACTTGCGTCTTGGTTGGGTTAAAGGTGACCAGATTAAGGTTACCCCAATCTGACACACGCTCCAAAGAGCCTTCAACCTCAGACACAAGTCTTTGTCTGTTGTCTTCCACTTCCGACCGAGAGACATTAGGGCGACCAGTGTAGAAAGTATCACCCGTACTGTCATCCGCATAACAATGAAGGCCGCTTATGTGCAGCATATCATTGATGTGAAGAATAAACAGTGTGGGCGATAGCACTGACCCTTGGGGTACACCAGAGTTAATGGGCATTGAGTCCGAGCAAGAACCATCTACAACGGCTCTTATGCTCCGCCCGGATAAGAAACTGGCGACCCAACTGCAAAGTCCCCCGGGGAGGCCGTATGAGGGAAGCTTCGAGAGAAGCGCCTTATGCCACACCCGATCGAACGCCTTCGCGATGTCTAGACTAACAGCTAGAGCTTCCCCCCTACTCTCGACGGCTTCCGCCCAGCGGTGAGTGAGGTAAACTAGAAGATCACCAGCTGATCGCCCATGACGAAAGCCGTATTGGCGGTCACTGATCAGCTGGTGTTCCTCAAGATACCTAAGAAGCTGAGTATTAATTACTCGCTCCATCACTTTACAGAGTAGGGAAGTAATTGCTATAGGCCGATAGTTAGACGGATTGGTTCGATCCCCTTTTTTAGGGATTGGGTGGACATGGGTCACTTTCCAAGAAGACGGCACTATTCAAGAAGACGGATTTATTCCTAAATCACCGAAATTCCCTCTACACGATCCTACCAAATATTTCTACCCTACGAGGGGGCATCTGGGTGAACAATGATGTCAATTAGTCAGTGAGTCAGTGGTAATCGAGCTAGGTATTTAAAATATAAAGAAAAAGAAGATAGGATTATTATTAAATCTTTCAAAATTATGTCTTAGTAGTTGATAATATTTCCTTGCTGTGAGTGTTTGTTTTTATCAACTTAAGGAAAACTCACAAAACATGGTAAATATCCCGTTTTTAATGAAAATTGCGTTCTTATCCACAATACCTTTAAACAATTTTTTTATGATGAAAATATTGACCCTGAAAAATAGGGAACAAAAAAAAATTAGAGACAAAAATACATAGTTAATAGTTTTTTGCTCGAAATACGTGGTTCTTGATACCAAGAATACCAAGAATTAAGAACATTTTATACCAAGAACATTCTATCGAATGGAGTTTTTATTTTATTTTATTGATGATAGTCAAGCGCTTGACCAATACCTCACCAGATGGTGAGTGATGGTGTGATCGAAGATGGAACACGCTTGCCCAAAAAGAACCTGTTAATTCTGCACTTGAAGACTGAGATTATAATGGTCTGGAAAAACATACGCCCGGAAGTGAGTTCCACTCCTTACCCGTGCTAACAAGAAAAGTTGAAGCAAATCGTTTAGTATGGGCCAGGTATGGTTTTAAACATACAACCTGTAAGGGCTGTAGCTAGTACTGAGAAGTATACATATTAATAAAGACACAGAGAAATTAGATGTGTCTATGTCTCTTCTTTCTTACAGTGAGTAAGAACTTTTTTTAAAGATGCTTTTTGACATGAATACGTTTTTAAAAATGGTTACATAGTAGGAGGCAATTCAAAAAACGACATATCAAAATCGGGGGATACAGTTTGGTGTTGCAGATATATATCTATCTCTATATATCTAGCGTTAGCTGTGGTTGCCTTCACAGAGTGAGCACAGGGAGCGCTTCTATTGTAATTTATCTAAATATAAGTCTGTGTATTACTCATTGGAATTCCTTAATAAATGAATTAAATTAATTTAAATCTCCATTAAAAATTTAATAACACCACTGGATAGCTAATGGATAAAATAACTCGTTACGCTAAGTGACGCACCGCGCGCGGTGGAGCCATTTTGAGGTCATTTTGCTGCGTTTAGAGATTTTTTTTGTTTTGAGATCCGAAAGACTTCTTAGTATTCAAACATGATTTTAGGTTATAATTTTTATTTCGACAGAGTTGAATGATTATCTCGGTCGTAAAGTTTTTCGACGGTTTTTTTATATTTTTACTCACAGACATGTGCTATAGTATCTGCTATGCTCTGTGCGTGTCTCTATAAGAGTGCACTTTTTAAATATTGTGTAATTAGTTTTTTGTTTACGTGGCAGTTTTGAAATTTGTCAACTGTCACCTATGATTGTTCAGATTAATAAAAATGCAGCGTTATACAAAAGAAGAACGTGTTATCGTTGTAAAAACTTGTTACAAAAATGGAGAAAGTTACGCTGAGACCACTCGCAAACATATAGGTATATACATATATAAGCGAGTGGTCTCAGCGTAACTTTCTACATTTTTGTAACTTATATAGAGTATAACGATATATGTCAACTTTTTCGAAATTAACTATGATCCATTCAAGTCCCTACGTCTATAAATATTAATAACAAAATCCCTATAGATATTAAACAAGAAGAACACTTACATAAATTTAAAAATATATTGCAAACGGGGTGTGGCTGTTTCATGGCCACGGCCGTGTGCTATACGTGAATACGTGTACGTATCAGGTAATATTTTCTATACAAAATATATAATAAGCTATTTTATGTATGTTATAAATTATAACATACATAAAATAGCGTATTTATATAATAAAACACAAGTCTGTGAGTAAATATATAAAAAAAACCGACGATAAAATTTACTACCGAGAAAATTGCTCAACTCTGTCGAAATAAAAATTGTTCCCCGAAGATTGGAGGCCCATTCACACTAAGAAGGGACGAGAGCAAACTAGTAACTAATAAACCTTGCTTTTACTATGGGTTATGGTTAAGCCTACGAGTTTTACACTAGTAAATTTAAAATACCGTTGAAATAGTTGCACCATAATGGTATTCCAATCGCGGGGTCACAAGATCACCGATGTACCACCCGTCTCTCTTAATGGTGTCGCTTTACCCAGAGTTTCACGTTTCAAGTACCTGGGCCACTGGGTCACGGAGGATCTCACTGACAATGAGGACATTGAGAGGGAGCGCCGGGCGTTGGCTGTCCGAAGCAACATGTTGGCTCGTAGATTTTCACGGTGCACGGGAGCAGTAAAGGTAACTCTCTTTAAGGCCTTCTGGCAGTCTTTTTACACATGCAGTCTATGGATCAACTATACGCAGAAGACAATCAATGCCCTACGCGTTCAGTACAATAACGCGTTTAGGATGTTGTGGGGGCTGCCGAGGTATTGCAGTGCATCAGGCATGTTTGCAGATGCTCACACGGATGGATTTCATGCCATTCTACGCAAGAGAGCCGCCTCAATGCTATGCCGTGCCCGCGGCGGCACTAACACTATCCTACGCGTTTTGGCTGATAAAGCTGACTGCCCAATATTGTAGCACTTAGTTCAGCTACATGTTAGTAATAAGTATTAGTAGGAAATAAGTATTCAGTTTTTATTTTTCATATATTTTATCATTATTTGCCATGTATTTTAATTATTTTATTTTTGATTTAAATTTTTAATTTGTTTTGTCCTTTTTCATTATTTATTTTAAATTTATATTACTAACATAGATATAGGTAAACAAATGTAGTGCTAACCATATATGGACATAATAAAGACTGAAATAAATTTTATTTTTGCCTACTATCACACAGATGGCTTTCACGCCATCATGCGCAAAAAAACGGCATCGCTGATGAGCAGAATTCGGGGCAGTCGCAACAGCATCCTGAGGACAGTGGCTGAGTGCTGCACATCTCCGCTCTGGAAGTGTTTTGTGCCAAGGGTGACTAACTGAGGAAATTATTTCCTCAGTTAGTCACCCTTGGCACAAAATGGTGTTTTCTATTTTCACCCAGTGCCTATTTTTTATTTTTGTATATTTAGCTGTTCTTCTTTGTTGTTATATATATATTTTTTGTGTGTATGTTAGTCTTAAGATATGGACTCTAGTTGTCTAAAATAAAATATTTTTATTTTTTTATTTTATTTTTATTTACTGAAAAAAAAAATTTGAATAAAATTAAAAAAAATTGTAATTTCCATTCACATATGACAAAATATTTAGTAATCCATCTTAGAGCACATCATCTCTTACCATCATGTGAGATTGTAGTCAAACGAACATCAAGACCTGTCAAGTACGAGTAGGACTCACGCGCCGAGGGTTCTGAACCTAGATAGGTTTATTTATGTTAATTAAGCAGCGCCATCTAGTTATATGACCTATAACCAAGAAAACTTGTAAGTCAGATATCTAAAAAATCTGTTCTAAATAGATATTTCGTTATAATGTTCCTGTAATCTTTGCATATAACTCTACTTAATAAATAATTTAATATGTCTATCAATCATAATTATTACAGAAACGGTATTTTTTTGTAATTTTTAATCTTAACTTCAAAAATTTACAAAAATTTTTTTATAAAATATGCTTGTGGAATTTGTAAACTATCTCTTTGATATGACATCCCACTAAACCCTAATTTGAAATTTTAACCAATTTTGGCTGTTCTGGTCTTAAAAATAAATATATTTTATATATATATTTTAGTGCCTACAGCACAAGTCCCGCACTTAGTGTAGGTACCTACTGCACGCCAATATTCACATGTACCTACAAGCAATTATAAAATTGTATTCTAATTAAGTTTAATATAAATATGTATTTATTATGTATATTGCTTGAACTGAGAAATAAATGATTTGATTATTTTTAATGTTTGACGTGATAACGTCTTATATATCGATGAACGCCGGCTGCACGCACGAAAAAGTGTCACGTTCCGCCTGAGCCCAGCGTGCAAACGAGAGCGTGGAACAAGCGATAGAAAGGCACGATCGTTCTAAGCGTCCGGCTTGTGTCGCATCTATCTCTCTTCCGCTTGTTATCACGTAAAATTATCGTCCGTAAACCGACTTTACAGACAACCATTTTTTTACTTGCAATAGTCGAAGGATTATTTTATTTAAAACTAATCCGAATTTCAAGTCGATGGGTTCAGCAGATGCTGTGATTGTCGGACTGGCAGACGAACGGATAAATTTGCACCGGGTTCCATTTTTACCATCCCGGAATCTTAAAATTAAGAAAATATGCCTTGATTTTTCTCTCCCGTTGTCGTGTCTGTCCCGGGTTCATTTAAAAGCTTTAGGAATACACTTGGAAATAAGAAATAGAATATGTTAGCTTGTACGTGTTGACGCGGTGGGAATACTAAAATACTGATTATGGAGGTTTTCGAAACCCCAGGAGTTTCGGACGAGCCCAGCTCCAATCACGCTATCAATGGAAATGGTAATCATGGCAATGATAATATTTTTTTAATTATTTATTAATAGGAGTCGTCAATATAACTGTTATTTTTAAAATACACTGATAATAATTAACGTTTAAATTACAAATAATAAATCTTAGTGCTACGATAATTAAAGATGACATACTGCATGCATTAATATTTTATTCCAAACGAATTAATCCGATTCTAAAAGTATAATAAAATGGTATGCACTTAATTACTGATTGAAACGGGTATTTATCGCGTATGTAACTTTTTTATCAGTTATCCTGACGTTTCGACTATGTTGCAACAGCCTTGGTGCCAGACGGACTGAACGGAGTGTCCGCCCGTGACCACGGCTGTTGCAACATGGTCCTAACGTCGGGATAACAAATAAAAAAGGTACATACGCGATTAATACCTGTTTTAATCAGTAATTGTGTACAGTGATTGCGAAAGTTTGAAAAATACTAAAGTATGCACTTATATCTAGCATTTTCATTTCATTTATTTGCGAAACACAAGTAGAGAAGGATGACAAAGAATTAAAATTTATGCTTAAAACATGAAAAAAATGTATAACTAGTGGTTCTCCCCGAATTGAGATCTCGCGAGTCTCCGATTAAAACAAACAAATTATTATGTGTAATCTTTTACTACAAAAATAGTGTCACGAAAATTAACCAAAACTTGACCTACAGTTTCATTCAAATTACAGGTAACGGGAGTTCATGTACTGTGGTAACCTTTTTTGGGGTACAAATTGTAGTTATTCTGAATTTCAGACTTCTGCCTATATTTGTGTCATTTAAGCTACATACATACTAAATTACAGCACTGTGGGGTCACTGGTGTACCCTGTGAATTTTGTCAAAGTTTAGTTTTTATTATGACTAATAACTGAAAAACTATAACAAATTTACAAAAATAAAAACAGTGACTAAATGTACTAATAAAAAACTGTCACTTGACGTCCAATTTGACAAGTTAACCTCATTTTTATTTTTTTTTACCCCTCTTGATACCCCAATATCTCAACAACCTCCCAACATTTTTAGCTCATTTAGTCACACCAAGATTGTGCTATCACTACCTACCTATGTATTAAATTTCACGATGATCGAATCAACGCTTCGAAAGTTATCCTCGCACAAATATACATACATACATACAACGCCGATTTGCCCAAGTTGATTCAGAGATCTCACTTCGCTCGATCAATAATGTGAACTTAATTTATAATTTATATTATAAAACCCAACATAATCCTGATCACACTTCACGGCCGCACAAGATCGGTCGCTCTGGAAATCTATATGGGAGGCCTATGTTCGGCAGTAGACGTCTTGTGGCTGTTTTGATGATGATGATGATGAAACTTGAGGTTTCCTCGTGTCATGATTATCAGGAACTAAGAGTGCCATGACCAAACCCACTGAACAAATATTTATCTTTGACAGTTACTTAGCCACTTCACCATCAAGATTGGTTGCTCTGGAAATCTATATGGGAGGCTTATGTTCGGAAGTGGACATCCTATGGCTGATATGATGATGATGATGAAACTTGAGGTTTCCTCGTGTCATGATTATCAGGAACTAAGAGTGCCATGACCAAATCCACTGAACAAATATTTATCTTTGACAGTTACTTAGCCACTTCACCATCAAGATTGGTTGCTCTGGAAATCTATATGGGAGGCTTATGTTCGGAAGTGGACATCCTATGGTTGATATGATGATGATGATGAAACTTGAGGTTTCCTCGTGTCATGATTATCAGGAACTAAGAGTGCCATGACCAAACCCACTGAACAAATATTTATCTTTGACAGTTACTTAGCCACTTCACCATCAAGATTGGTTGCTCTGGAAATCTATATGGGAGGCTTATGTTCGGAAGTGGACATCCTATGGTTGATATGATGATGATGATGAAACTTGAGGTTTCCTCGTGTCATGATTATCAGGAACTAAGAGTGCCATGACCAAACCCACTGAACAAATATTTATCTTTGACAGTTACTTAGCCACTTCACCATCAAGATTGGTTGCTCTGGAAATCTATATGGGAGGCTTATGTTCGGAAGTGGACATCCTATGACTGATATGATGATGATGATGAAACTTGAGGTTTCCTCGTGTCGTGATTATCAGGAACTAAGAGTGCCATGACCAAACCCACTGAACAAATATTTATCTTTGACAGTTACTTAGCCACTTCACCATCAAGATTGGTTGCTCTGGAAATCTATATGGGAGGCTTATGTTCGGAAGTGGACATCCTATGGCTGATATGATGATGATGATGAAACTTGAGGTTTCCTCGTGTCGTGATTATCAGGAACTAAGAGTGCCATGACCTAATCCACTGAACAAATGTTTATCTTTCACAGTTACTTAGCCACTTCACCATCAAGATTGGTTGCTCTGGAAATCTATATGGGAGGCTTATGTTCGGAAGTGGACATCCTATGGCTGATATGATGATGATGATGAAACTTGAGGTTTCCTCGTGTCGTGATTATCAGGAACTAAGAGTGCCATGACCAAACCCACTGAACAAATATTTATCATTGACAGTTATTTGGCCACTTCACCATCAAAATTCGACGCTCTTAAAATATTATGGAAGAGGCGATTTCGCTTTTGACTGATTATGATTGATATGATAATGCATGCATTAGCAAGTCATTAACCTACTTCAAAAAAAGTAGGAGGTTCGCAATGAGGCAATGGTTGTTAATTGAGGCGCGGGTCGATGGTTTCCATGTCATAATCCGTAAGAAAACGGTTTCATTGCTTAGCAGAGTACGGGCCAGCCCCAACAGCATTCTGCAGGTCATAGCTGATAGCTATGACCTGCTTGTGATTCAATCTTTCATTCGGATCCTTATCAAATAGCCTTATGGCTATTGGGTTGGGATGCGAATGAAAATTTGAACAAAATACATGCTAATAAATCCTACTATTATTATAAACGCGAAAGTTTGTATGTATGGATGTTTGTTACTCTTTCACGCCGGAACAGCTAAACCGATTTCGATAAAATTTGGTATGTACGTAGATCATAACCTGGATTAACACATAGGTTACTTTTTATTAGCAAACCGCGCGTGCAAAGCCGCTGGCAACAGCTAGTATACTATATACTAATATTACTAACATAGATGGTATTTAAGTTTTATAACCTAACCTAACTAACCTTACACAAATGGACTTGTAAATTGTCTGATCTAATAAATGAATGGAGTTGAATTGAATGCGTCGAAGCTTTTTTTATTTCTTTTTTTCATATAGTTTCACAGATTACTCAAAGACGCCATGACCGATTCGACAAATTCTGTTTTGGGTTAAAAAGGTTTTCTTCCTGGAACCACCACTGGCAGCAAGTTAGGATCTGATGATGGGATCCCAAAAAAAATTGAGGACAACCCTTAAATTGTACAGGGACGTAATTCGGTTTTATAATTGTTATTACTTTAGAACTCTGTCATTTATCAACCGATTTCGAATATTCTTTTTAGGGTTTTTTACCCACAGGGTAAAACGGCACCCTATTACTAAGAAGCCGCTGTCTGTCTGTCTGTCCGTCTGTAACCAGGCTGTATCTCACGAACAGTTTAAATGTTCACAGATGATGTATTTCTGTTGCCGCTTTATCAACAAATACTAAAAACAGAATAAATGATTGTTTGAAAGTGAACGTGATGAAAGTGATTTTTTTTGCTCGATTTTATAGATGGTACGAAACCCTTCGTGCGCGAGTCCGACTCGTACTTGGCCTATTTTAATTATTTTATTTAGAAGAATATACTTTCATTTTAGTCTCACAGAAGTTTCATCAAAATCGGTTCAGTAGATTGGTTAAGTCGATCATATTTTAGTTAAAAAGCTACTTGTTTAACATTGTAAAAACCAAATGATTAGAGAAACAGGTAATTGTATATAGTGAAACACAAAAAAAAAACAGAAACTATATACACCATATATGCTAAAATATAAGATTAGCGTAATTCTGTAAAACTTATATCCATCTCCAAGGGCATACAGATAATTAGTGCAATTGGGGGGTCACTAAACAGCTCTTATAATAATAAAATATATGCTTGTAAATTTATCAATCATTAATTTCTCTGCGATATGCTTTAAACTTCGCTGTTTACTCACCTGTATATTTTCTACTAATTTCTCTAACAACATTTCCAGTGTGCCTGTTTGAAGTACACCTGCAACGTTTTCCTAGTTTAATTCTTCTAGAAATTGATTCCCAAATTGTACATTACCATCTTCATCTATGTAAGTTTCCTTGAGTTCTTTTGTCATCGTTATTCACACTCTGCTCACCTGGTAACTCTTTTTTACTTTATCAAAAGCCGCTGTTTTTATTACTTCCTCATGATGACGAGTTGATTGTAGCTCTCCGGGTATTGCATAAACTTTATCCTCACTTGTGGATATTGAGGTTATAGATAAAACGTTTGATTTTCCATCACTTCCAGGTAATAGAGTAAATTCAAGCGATGTTTTTCCATTTTCAATTGCGTCTTATAAACAAAAATATCGTTTTATAAGATTATTTATCTTCTATTCAACAGGACTGACCCATAAAATAAACAATGATGTGTTGCTCTGTAAACAAAGGAACGACATTAAAGCTTATTCTTCATTATTAGGTAATCCATAACACTTTTAATTCGGTAATAAATCATATTACAATTTTATCAAAAGACAGTTTACTGTTTGACATTGCAAACCGTCATATTATTTTTCAACACGCCTAACCTGCTTTAACGACATTCTATACTCACAACCAACCTACTTTACCGACAGCGCGACACAATTCAAATTCTAAGGAATACGATTTTTTACATATATATATATATTGTATACAGCATACACGGAAAAATATAAGATTAGCGTAAGTCTGTCAAAATGATTCCATCTCCAAGAGCATACAGATAATTAGTGAAATTGGGGGGGGGGGGGGGGGGGGGGGGCACTAAATAGCTCTTCCTTAGTGATCTTTGATTAATTCTCGCTTTCGGAAAGATTTAACTTGGAAGTTTGTTAGCATGTTAATTTGTTAGGAATTTGTTGTTCGTGATTGTGTCATTCGTAACGCGTTTGTGAGAACAAGATTTCTTTTCCCCAATTCTGGTAATTTTATGTGCAGAGAGTTTCAGTTGCATTATCAAACATGTTTATGAACAAAACAAAAAACTGAAAACAACTTAATCGTAGTAATTATTTTTCTTAAGTCTCTGACTAAAAAATATTAGTATTTTTCAAACTTTCGCTATCACTATACATAATTACTGATTAAAACGGGTATTTATCGCATATGTACCTTTTTTATTTGTTAATCCGATGTTTCGAGTGTGTTGCTGTCTCCGTGGTCGCGGGCGGACTGGAGTACTTGGAGCTACCGTCGAGAAGTGATGGCAGCTGCAGCAACTACCCTCACTTCGCCTTCAGAGTTAGAAATGTCTTCGTCCATATTACGATACACTACACTAACCGTATCTACGCACTGAGACGACGCGCACACCTAGTAATCACCGCAACACAGTCGAAACGTCGGGATAACAAATAAAAAATGTACATACGCGATAAATACCCGTTTTAATCTGTTAAAATTATTAGATACTCAGTACACACAGAATGGATTTGCTTGAATAGGTCACCTCAATAAACTAGTGGTTCGCCCCGAACTGAGATCTCGCGAGTCTCTCATAAAAACAAAAATAATAATACTAATTATATTTGACTATACAACCAGAAATAATAAACCAAATTACTTGACCTACAGTTTCATTCAAATTACAGGTAACGGGAGTTCATGTTATTTGGTTAACATTGTTTGGGGTATAAAATGCAGTTATCATGGACTTCAGAATTTTGCCTATATTTGTGTCACTAAAGCTACAGTGGGCGGCCAACTGCATGAATGCACGAGAATGTCTGTCAACAGAGACAAATGGCGAGATATTGTGAGGCGCGTAACATCTGCCCTCAAAAATAATGATACAACATGTTGACCACGACCGCTCTGTCAAGAGCGTTACGATTGAAAAGAAGAAAGCTATACGCATACTAAATTTCAGGATTGTGGGGTCACTGGCGTACTCAGTGAATTTTGTCAAAGTTTTATTTTTATTATGACTTTTATGACTAAAAACTCAAAAACTACAAAAAATAAACTAAAAATAAAAACGGGGTTGAAATATACTAATAAAGACATCCCATTTGACTCAATAGTCTCATTTTCATTTTTTTACCCCTCTTGAACCCCAACATCTCAACCCAATATTTTTAGCTCATTTATGCCGGGTTCCTATATCCGTCGGTAACCAGCTACGACTCGTTTCTCCTTGAAAACCTGTCAAAACTTTGACACTTTTTCAAAGAGATACGAGGCGTAGTCGGTTACCGTCGGATATAAGAACCACCTTAATACCAAATTTCGCAATGATCCGATCAACGCTTCGAAAGTTATACGCAGACAAACATACATACGACGCCGATTTGCCCAAGTTGACTTAGAAATCTCGCTTCGCTCGATCAATCATCACCATCATCATATGATGAGCATAGACTGCGCTCATAGATTGGCAGAGCGACCGATTTTGTGCGGCCGGCACCCAACGGCTCCCAGCTACCTTTATCACGTCATCCTTCTATCTATTGGGGGGGCCGTCCGACGCTGCGCTTTTCAGTACGGGTTGCCACTCTAGAACCTTTCTGCCCCAACGGCCGCGGCCGTCAGTCCTTCGTACCTCAATGATACGCATTTAAAAATTATTTTGTAGTTCTTGCAAAAAAAATATCACGTCATTTAAGAATATTATTTAACGGAACCCTCGGTGCGTGAGTTAGACCCGCACTTGTCCGTTTTTTTAATATTATACTTTTCCTTAAATTATTCTTTACAGATTTAAACGGGTATTTATCGTGTGTATGTAAAAAAGGTACATACGCGATAAATACCTTATTAAATCAATTTTCTCTCTATCTCTCTTAATTATCTTCTCAATTTGTGAACGTTATAATATTTTTACTATATTTATTTATTTTTCTTTGAATGTGGATATAATTAATTTATCAATTTGTTGACAGAATCGAAATTTCTAATGAGGTAAAGCTGTGGTCACATCAAAAAACTTGGAGTTCTTAATCGTGCCAAACAGTATTTTATGGCACAACAACGGCTATTGATATACAAAGCGCAAGTTCGGTCGCCGATTCCGAATATACAGAATACTGTTCCCAACTTTGGCACGGAGCTCCAAAGTACCAATTGCTTTGTTTGGACTACATTCGGAGAAGAGCCATTACAATCATCGGCGATCCCAAACTCGCCTACAGGCTGAAATCACTGAGTCAACGCCGTGACATCGGATCGCTCTGTGTATTCTACTGTCTGTATAATGGGGAATGTTCTGAAGAGCTATTTAATCTCATCCCGTCGTCGAGATTTTACTACCGCACTTCTCGACAACGTAATAAAGCTCATCCAAATATCATCGACACTTGGGCATCGCGCACCACACGCTTCACGCGATCTTTTCTACCCCATACTTGCAAGATGTGGAATGAGCTATTATCTGAGATTTCCCCGTTAGGGTCAATTCACACGTACCACAACCACACCACGTCGCAGCGACAAAATGTGGTCAAGCTGTGGTTACGTGTGAATAGTGTCGCAGCGGCTTTTTGCAGTTGCGTTGTGGTACCGACAAAATATCGATGTGGTTGCGATACCACGTGGTCATGTGCAGTTATACTCTGGCTTTCGTAGAGGAAACACGGCTTGACTGAACGTAGTCATGTAGGAAAGATTGTTGTTGCTATACTTGTTTTCGCACAACCACGCGGCAACTCAGTACAACGCAGAATGAAAGGGGGGAGCGCAGGCGCCAGCTAGGCGCGCGCTGTTGATGACGTCATTTCGTGGCGATGTGGCCGCGGTGCCGCCGCCGGTGGTGGCGTTGCCGTCGCGATGTGGTCGTATTAAACAGGTGGTCGATAACAACGGCAAAATGTGGTACGTGTAAATTGTAAAATTAATTTTCAATACAAAATATACGCCCGACCACATGGCGTCGTTGTGGTGTGGTTGTGGCTGTGGTGTGGTTGTGGTACGTGTGAATTGACCCTTAGGCTACGACATGGCACGCTTCAAGAGAAATGTTAAGAGGTTTCAACAGGGTAGGGAACGCATCGACAATACCCCGGGTGTTGCCGGTGTCAACAGGTTACAGTGATCGCTTACTATCAGCGGGCCGTAAACCTGTTTCCCCATAAATAACATTAAAAAATGTAATCTTAAAAACATAGCCAACCATAGGCGGTAGAATACATTGAAACTTTATTTTATACTAGCTGACCAATCCGCAGCTTCTCACTCGTAGTTTTTCAATAAAAACATTACCTTCCTTTGCACAGTTGAATAAAAAGTAGCCTATGTTACTCAGGGTGAATGTAGCTTTCCAATGGTGAAAGACTTTTTGTAATCGGACCAGTAGTTTTTGAGTTTATTCAGAAATGAGGAGATACGTAGGAGAACTCAAGTCACCGACATAGCCCGACGGATTAGCACGTTGAAGTGGCAATGGGCAGGCCATATAGCGCGCAGAACAGATGGCCGATGGGGCTGAAAGGTTCTCGAGTGGAGGCCACGGACCGGCAAGCGCAGCGTAGAACGTCCACCCACAAGATGGGCAGACGACTTGGTAAGAACCGCAGGTAGGCGTTGGATGCAGGCCGCTTCCAACCGCAGTTCCTGGAGATCAATGAAGGAGGCCTTTGTCCAGCAGTGGACGTCCTACGGCTGATATGATGATGATGATGATTACAAACATATACACAAAAGTACAAATCTTTCCTCTTTATAATATTATTAGTATAGTATATTAGTATAGACAAACATCCCTGTAATACATGCATTTCATGCAATAATTTTTTTTTTATTGATGTTTGCCAAGGGTTTGACCACTACCTCACCTGATGGTAAGTGAAGGTGTGATCGAAGATGGAGCACGCTTACCTAGAAAGAACCTATTAACTCTGGACTTGAAGACTCGAAGATTTATTTTGATTTCATTACTGATCACAAAATTTTGAAAAATACTATTATTATTTTTTTCTCTTCCGCTCATTCACCTCGTTTGTAAGTACTTACAGTGTCTATTTCTGGCATCTCTTTTGATTAAATTACGTCACGGATCTTTCATCAGACCCTAAACCTTCCGGTCACGTCCTCATTATCTAATGCATACAATATGTTAATACATGCACAGTATTACAACATTTACAAGCAGTAGAGATGAAAAAAACCGGACAAGTGCGAGTCGGACTCGCGCATGAAAGGTTCCGTGCCATTATGAATAAAAACGACAAAAAAATTATGTCGGTTGTATGGGAGCCCCACTTAAATATTTTACTTAGTTTTCACGAAAATCTAAATTTGCCCATATCTTTTTACTGTGTTGACTCAGGACCTTGATTTGTATACACCTAATAGGGACTATAGACCTGAGTATCTGGTATAAATTTCAACTTGCTAGGTCCACCCGTTCCTGAGAAAATCAGTGGTGACATACGGATAGACAGACGGACAGACGGACAAGATCTAATAAGGGTTATTTTTTTACCCTTTGAGGTACGGAACCCTAAAAACGTTTTTCTAACTGACAAATAATGCTGATTCTTCCAGTCTCAATGCTTGAAACAAATATAAATAGAAAAAGTATCCATACTAATATGATAAATGCGAAAGTAACTCTGTTTGTTTGTTACCCTTTCACGACTAAACGGCTGAACAGATCGTAATGAAATTTGAGAAGGAGATAGATTATATCCTGGGGAAGGATATAGGCTACTTTTTAACCAACTGCATAGAAGGAGGGTAATGTTTTCATGAACAAAAACACGCATGCGAAGGCCCGGGTGGCAGCTAGTATTACAATATACCTAAATGAATTGCTTAGTGAATATTTTTATAATTTTATTTATTTTCACACTTTTTTTATTTTAAAGTAAGAGCGATGTTGAAAATTATATATTTTTATAAATTATATGTTGTTTTTTTAACCTGTGTTATCCCACTGCAGGGCAAAGGCCTCCCTCCCTTCTTTCCAGTTTTTTCTGCTTTAGTGGGCCAGTCTGGTAAATGCACATCTAAGTCGTCACGCCATCTCCGTGGTGGTCTGCCGCGTGGGCGAGTTGCGTTAGGGACCCAATCAGTTATTATCTTTGCCCATAGATCTTCGGGCATGCGACAGACGTGGCCAGCCCAATCCCACTTGAGCTGTGCTGATTTTTTTGTGACATCCAGAATCTTTGTTTGCGAACGCAGTACGGAGTTCCGTATTCGGTCTGATAACTGGACACCTAAAATACTACGCTCCATAGCCCGCTGATATACCTCGAGTTTGGACCTTTGTTGAACAGTCAAAGACCAAGTCTGTGCACCGTAGGTGAGGATGGGGAGAACGCACATGTCCATGAGCTTGCGTTTAAGGCAGAGTGGTAGTTCGCCTTTCATTAGTTGTTTCATCGACCAGTATCTCCTCCTTTTATGATTTAATCTTATTAAATTTAATTATTTTATGATAGAACGCTTATTGATATTGCATGCGATAAACGCTGATTAAGGACGAACTGTGTACCTCACATAATTTTGTTTTATCCAAATAGTGAGGGAAGATTTGTTGCCTAATTATTTTTTTACGTGAAGTACACTGTAGGGGAAAATTAGTAGATGTTCCCAGGACTGCTTTGTATTTTATGATACAAAATTTTTAATTGCCTGTGATAGCGCATTAGCGACAGAGACGCGAGCATCCCGAGGAATACGTTTCAAAACAGGCGTTGTGATTTTGTACGGGCTAATCACTTTCCAAAACGTGTGTAGATCAGGCGAAGAATTCAAACTTTGAACCGAGACAACTACCGCCCTGCATCCGGAGCAGTCAGCGGGGTGATTGGATTGTTGTGACACCTTTTTTGGTGAATTTTGAGGCCTCTCTGTCCCTTGAAAAAGCGGACCTGGGAACACAGCGTACATTAGGTTGGGCACAGACACGACAGCATCGATCCTATTTGCATTTATCGGTCGCGTGCATGATGTCATCACAATAATTATCCTTATAATATGTACAAAATAAATAAACCTAAAAAGACTTCGGGAAGTAAGCGTAGTGGGTGGCTCGGCACAACGGCAACCGCGCTTCCTCCTGTTGACACGAAAAATAACAGTCTAAGCGGTCCCTAGACGATCATGCAGCATGACATGCGTTACGTGCATGCATGACTGTTTAATTATATTGATTGATGTGAATGACATGCAAACTACGTGCTGGTAGCTGATTGATACACTGATTGCACGCCTGATCGTTTAAGGACCGCTTTAGACTAATATCAAAGGGAATCAAAACAAACTACAAAGAATGAAACTACCTTTTGAATTTTCGGAGCGGTGAGGCTGTCTCCGGGGTGGAAAACAATACCTGGTACCTCCCGCGAGAGTCTCCCGAAACAATAAAAACAGAGATGAGTTGGCTAGTTGACAGCCATCTCATCTCAACATTGAAATCATATAGATATATAACGTATAAAAGATATAACAGAGTATTAACGGATACCGCTCATATTGTAGGCTTCGTTCATGAGAGTGAGATAGTGCTTATATACTTTAGATCTGAAAACCTCAACGGAGGAAACATAATTGATTGATTGATTGAAATTTTTTTATTGCACAGAATACATAAAGCTGTACATAGGCAAACTTAATGCTAGCAAGCATTCTCTTCCAGTTAACCTTTGCGTAGTGTTGAAAAAAAATATTTTTGTAGATAGTGCATGACATAATATAGCAGGAAAAATTTTATAATAAAAAAATATGACTTAAATATATTGAGAATACGAACGAAACATCAAATATATATTTATATAATCATACCGTAAACATAGCGGAACTCTTGCGGAATACTATCAGACTGTATAATTCAATTGAAATCTTATGTTGCTTAAGTTCAATCTAATTTGTTTTTAATTGATTGAGTTGTCGATACATCAAACAAAAGGTAGAACTATTTTTATAAATAAGTAAAAATTTATAGTGATAACTTGTAAACATTCGACTTGTCTAAGTGCATGTTACCATGTCAAAAGATGAATAAATATTCATCTTTGAAGATTACTCATATGTTAGGTATATGAATAATCTAATAACAGTTTTTGCTCCGTATCGGAATTGATTGGAAGTAGGTAACATTTGGAAGACTAAAGACTTCAACCAGTGTGAGTTGCCAGTGATTACCTATGGCTTTGAAACATGGTCCTTTACTCATGGCCTCATGGCCAAGCTCAAGGTCGCTCAACGAGCTATGGAGAGGGCTATGCTCGGGGTTTCTTTGCTTGACAAAATCCGCAATAAAGAAATCCGCAGAAGAACTAAAGTTGCCGACATAGCTCTCAAAATTATAGCAAGTTGAAGTGGCGATGGGCAGGCCACATCGCTCGTAGAACCGAAACCCGTTGGGGAAGAAAGGTTCTCGAGTGGAGACTACGGACTGGAAGACGCAGCGTAGGCCGGCCTCCCACAAGGTGGACCGACGATCTAGTAAGAATTGCAGGGAGCTGTTGGGCGCAAACGGCTACCAACCGCTCGTTTTAGCGATCCAAGGGGGAGGCCTATCTTCAGCAGTGGACGTCCTCCGGCTGATGATGATGAGGTTACATTTTGGAGAATTCGGACAATTTGGAAGGTACATCACAACCTCATTTTATGGATACCCTTATTGGCTGGGAGAAGTGACGATACCTAGGTAACTGTCATCGCGTCTCTACGGGGCGACAGTTCTCATCCGCCTCCCTCATTACAAACATTATGAAATATTGTACGACGCCGGCCGCCGACTAAGTGGTTTTAGCGCGTGCTATATCCCCCAAGAAGCCGACACACATTCTCCATCAACCACAGCCGCCTATGGACAGATGGATGGCGGAATTCAAAGAGCATGCAAAACGCAAGACGGATTAAACCAAGGTCAGTCACTCTCGCATCGGCCTTTTATTGAACTCCTGTACAACTTTATACGACAATATTTTTAAACCTAATGACATCCTAGGATTTGCTTCAGTGAAACTTCACTGAAGCCCTAATGGCTATAGGTACTGGCTACAATCGGAATTAAGCTGGTAAAACAAATACTTATCAAAGAATTAAATATGATGTTAAATTGTCCACAACTATTTTTAATATACATTTTATCTACCTACATAGTACACTGCACATTTCTGTATTATTTTTGTCGATTTTATTCTAAATATCAGCTTAATTCAGATTGTAATCCAATTTAAGGTGAAGCAATATTAAAATAACGGATTGTAACAAATTTATTTATATGTTGTAACACAACAGTTGAAATAAATCAAATAAAATAATATAAATCAAAGTCAAAATCTTTTATTCATTAAAATCACAAGGATCACTTTGAAACATCAATTTTACTGCCTGTTCCTTCGCGACCAAGCCAGGAAAGAAAGGCAGGAAAACAAGACGGCTTGTTTTTTTAATGATCCATTTAGAATACATAACAATACAGGTAATAAATTACGTCTAAACTGTAACATTTTGAACGAGTTGGAGCACTTTCAATCCCAAGCTTCTCTATCATCTAAATAATCCGATATTGTATAGTAAGCTTTTTTATAAAGATTTTGTTTAATTGCGTTTTAAAATTTGCTAATTGTCAATTTTTGTACATCACTTGGAAATGTTTTGGAAGTTATGAATAAAAATGACAAAAAAACTGTTTCCACTCATAACTCGTAATTTTACAAAGCGAAAAATCAGATAATAACAGAATCAAATTCTAAATTATCTAGAAATTAACATGTTTAATTGTAATTTTTTTCTACTGCTTGTAAATGTACATGTACTGTGATGCTTAGTGTTCCCGTATTTGCGTTATCAGTGACAAAACGAAGGTTCACAAAGGGACTCGTAATTTATTCAAGCCGTCCCTTCTCTCACGTACATACGTATATACATGTTTGAATGTGATTAAATAGACCAAATTCATTTGCGGGTTCATTAGGTAACAAAACACTTTATCGTTAAAATAATAGATTACAAATACAAATAATATTATTTTTACAAGCTTTTTATTAACTTAAATAAAATAAATAAATAAAAAATATTGCTGGACAATTCACACAACGCTATCTAGCCCTGAACTAAGCAGAACTTGTATTATGGGAACCAGTTATCTGATAGAATACTTAAATACTTTTTTTTGTAAATAAATACTTATTATATATAAAAAACAACCAGACCCGAAACAAATATCTGTAGATCATGCAAACATTTGTTCCGCGGTGGGAATCGAAACCGCAACCTCCTGCGTCTCAGTCGGCTGTTCGCCGCTATTCATACATACTTGCAAAGTGTGTATGATTTTAAGCCCGTCCCCCCAACCGATTGAGCTGAAATTTGGAATACGTATGTAACTTCGGTGACTTTGCAATAATATGGTACCATGGAGGTGGTCTCATGATGGAGACGGATGCTAGACAACGGAACTTCTGAATGGATTATAGTAGGATACTAGTGTTTGGGGTCATTTGAATTTGCTTGCGGTTCCGATTATGAACTTTATAGCTTGTTTAGAAAAAGAGCTTGTTTTTCAACACAAAACTTATTCAAAATTGAAACACTAACAACTTGTGACGATAAGCGGTATATAATTATTGATTATTGTTGTCGACGCGTATGTATACCTAGGACAAACAGTCCAATTAGGTAGGTCCAACTTCGAGAAAGAGGTCAATCGTCGAATCCAACTCGGATGGGCAGCGTTTGGGAAACTTCACAACGTCTTTTCGTCCAACATACCTCAGTGCCTTAAGACGAAAGTCTACAATCAGTGTGTGTTACCAGTGATGACATATGGAACCGAGACGTGGTCCTTCACTATTGGCCTTATGAATAAGCTCAGAGTCGCTCAACGAGCTATGGAGAGGGCTATGCTCGGGGTTTCTCTACGGGATCGAATCAGAAATGAGGAGATACGTAGGAGAACTCAAGTCACCGACATAGCCCGACGGATTAGCACGTTGAAGTGGCAATGGGCAGGCCATATAGCGTGCAGAACAGATGGCCGATGGAGCCGAAAGGTTCTCGAGTGGAGGCCACGGACCGGCAAGCGCAGCGTAGGACGTCCACCCACAAGATGGGCAGACGACTTGGTAAGAACCGCAGGTCGGCGTTGGATGCAGACCGCTTCCAACCGCAGTTCCTGGAGATCAATGAGGGAGGCCTTTGTCCAGCAGTGGACGTCCTACGGCTGATATGATGATGATGATGATGATTGATATAGTATTTACATACAATAATTTATTAGTAGGTACACACGGCTACACATCAAGCTATACATTTCCAGTATAAGCTGACCATGCATTGTGTAGGCTTTTCGTAAAATGAGAGGTCAGCTTATACTGGAAATGTATAGCTTGATGTGTAGCCGTGTGTACATACTTGTTATCGTTCATAGCGAAAGTAAACATATTATTGTACTAGCTGTTGCCCGCGACCTCGTACGCGTTACACTACTTAATGTGTAGGTAGCCTAGAAATAAAGCTAAACTCACTGACTTGACCGGACACCCCATTTTTATTCCATGGGGTCTGATTTATGGGATAAAAGCCTATGTATTCATCCAGGTAATAATCGTTACGACGTGATTGAGTAACAAACAAACAAACAAATAAATAAACAAACATCCAAACTTTTGCATTTCTAATACTAGCTTCCGCCCGCGGTTTCGCACACGTGTTTTGTCAATATTAAGTAGCCTGTATGTTTTAATCCAGGTTATTCTCCGTTTATATACCAAATTACGACGTTACGACGTGATTGAGTAAAGGTGTGTTTAAACCAAATGAACATGGAGCTAGAGCTAGAACAAGAGCATTCTTTCTCGATCTTTTAGTGTCAACGAGAGATTATACTTAGCGTTTACACCAAAATATCAACGAGCAAGAATGAGAACCAGAGAACCAACTCTTTCAGGATAGATGTTTAGATTAGCCGAACGAATGCTCATTGCTCATTTTTCTTGAGGTCAATCCATAGTTGAATCGATGAGTATATATTCACAAGAACACAAGAACACTTTGAAGAGACCGCTCCGGGGATCAAACACGCAAGAATGCTCTAAGCAACTGTTCGCACACTCTAGTACAGTTTACATCAAGCGAGCGAGCATTCTTAGAATATTCCATAGAATCTTTGGAAACGCAGATAAAACAACGAAATAATGCTCAACGTCTCTTTACACTACAAGAATTCAATAGAATTGAGATATAATGAGCATTCGCTCATCTGATGTAAATCGGCCTTAACAAACAGACAAACATCCAAACATTCGCGTTTATAATATTTGCGTGTAGGTAGTTTGATGACAAATAGTAGAATTAGGCTATCCCTACCCGCCGAAATATTTGAAAATTGTACTCTTACCTCGACGAGTAGTTTTTGTCCTCTTCCCGCACGGGTCTTAGCAGCACCATTTTATTTTATAGTGATAGCAGGATATCTACTATTCACACAAAAACTTACAACAGTAGGAAAATCAATAAGAACCAGTGTGCAGTAAGTAAATAGTTTTTTTTTTCTTTTGCGTATTTTTAACATTCGCCCTTCTCCTTTATCTATGACAAATCTAACACCTCCGTGCGCATAAAATATACAAAGTTTTCTCTTAACTTAATATTATATTGATATTATCACAAAATAGATACAGAAAGTTTGGGCCGATTTTGATTTTAATTGCCTAAGTTCGAGCGTAGCACTAGGGAAAGCTCCTACAACAGTCTACCAAATACAGAACATAAATAAATATAAAACCGGCCAAGCGCGAGTCGGACTCGCGCACGAAGGGTTCCGTAAAATCTATAAAAAACTGCAAAAAAATCACGATTGTTGTATGGGAACCCCCATTTAATATTTACTTTGTTTTTTTAGTATTTGCTGTTATAGCGGTAACAGAAAAACATCATCACACATACAAATCTTTGAAAATTTCAACCGTCTAACTATCACGGTTCATGAGATACAGCCTGGTGACAGACAGACAGACAGCGGAGCCTTAGTAATAGGGTGCCGTTTTACCCTTTGGGTACGGAACCCTAAAACGCATTTATTGAGGAACAACAAATATAAAATCATGTGTACAGTTTGAAACGATGATGCCTGTATAAGTATGAAATTGTATTAAAGACACTAACACCCTCCTCCTTTATAGCAAAGACAAGTGTGTGCTACCAGTACGTATGGTACAGAAACGTGGTATTTCCCTACGGGCCTCATAAAACAGCTAAAGGTCGCTTAGCGTGCTATGGAGTATTGGTTTTACTCTACAAAACCAAATCAGAAATGAAAAGATTCGTAGACGAACCAAAGTCACCGACCGAGCACAAAGGATTAGCTGTAGTTGCAGTGGGCAGTGCACATAGCTCAAAGAACTGACATGGGGGCAGAAAGGTTCTTCAATGGAGACCACGCACAGGAAAGCGCAGCGTAGGAGCCCCCCCCCTCCCCCCCTCCCCCCCAACCCTCATATGGAAAGACGCCCTGTTAAACGTTGCTGGGAGCTGCTGAGTGCAGCCTGCATAAGATGAGTTGCCCTGGAAATCTTTGATAGTCCAGGAATATTAGGGGTAAGAGAGATAGTCAGCTATTATCATAAATATTTCAGTAGGTTTATGATACAACAATAAATATAGGTATACTATTATTATTATCAGCCCACTGTGTGCCGCTGCTGGACAAATGCCTCCCCCCCCCCATTCTTTCCAGACACTTTCAAGCGCTAAGCGTGGTCCAGTCCGCTCGGAAATTAGTGAGCTCATCTCTCCATCTCTTATTTGGTCTGCCACGTCGGGGTTCCACTCGGTGGTGAGCTTAGCCCGCTGATAACTCGACATACAGCATAAATGACCAGCCCAGTCCCACTTGAGTTTAGCGTCTTTCTTAGCTACATCTACGATTTTTGTTCGCGACCGCAGTTCGGTGTTGTGTATGCGGTCAATACGCTTGAATCCGAGAATGCTGCGCTCCATTGCACGTTGACAAACATTGAGTTTATGTTTTTGGATGTTAGTCAAAGACCAGGTCTGCGCACCATAAGTTAGAACGGGGAGGATGCATACGTCCATCAACTTTCGCTTAGCGAAAGAGGAAGGTTACTTTCATCAAATTTCCCATGGACCAATAGCTCCTCCAGGCATTATCGGTTCGCCGAGCGATTTCCTTATCCTGCCTGGAGTCGAAGGAGACTATAAATATACTATGACTAACAAAACTACTGACTAAAGTAGGTAAGTGTTATAGATACTGAATTATTGAAAAAAATATTAATTTTAATGTAAAAGTTAATAAAAAATGCAAAAATATTTAGAATTATATATTTATCAATAATTTATAAACTTTATACAGCGTGTTTTTAATCGGGACTACAGGTTGACCTTGAATGATACTCTAAATAGTTAAACACTGCGCGCGCTCTGCCTTCTATCTCAAAAATGGTCCAAGATATAAAAAAAGTTATAGAGAATTTAATCTTTTATAATATTTATAGTAAATACGCAAAGCATAAAACCCATATGAACCAAGATATTTGCAATAAATATGTAAAAAATACATTTTTTGACCTTTGACCTTGGAATATCTGTAGTCGCGGATACTGTCTAATTTATGTAGGTACTTAATTTAGTAATAAGGTTAATTTTATTCATATCAGCCATAGAGGTCTTATACCATAATTAGTTACGAAAATCAAACTAGATGTCGCTACTAAAAAGTGCCCGTTCCTAGATCGCGCTGACGAAAACCGCTCGGCATATGGTATAAGGCCTCAGAGTAAAATGATTGATTGAGCTCGTTCGGGTGTCTTGTTACTTGCATTAGAGCAACTTTGAAAGTGCAGTGCCTCGGGAGGACCCTTTACAGATACCATACGATAAGTAGGTTTTGAGACAAGTTTTAAGGTGCCAAAAAAAAGGTTTATACAAGTTTATAGCTAACCATCTCTCATTCCGAGACACTTGCCTTCATTTGAATAATATTCTTGGACTATAAAGGACTCTGGGCCTATGTTCAACAGTGGGCGTTCTATGAGTAAAAAAAATAAATAAAAATTCTGGAAAACAACTTATATGTGAGTTACATCGGAACAGTAATTTTCACCTTATTGAAATCATCTCAAGAAAATCATAAAAAATAAAATGTTATGATGTATATCCAAAACAAAGTTTACCTATTCAACAGCCCTAAAATAATATTTTCGTCAAAAACTTCTAATCGCCTTTATTTGAAGACGAAATCTGAGCGTCCCTCAAAAAGCCTTTGAGATAAGGCCGTCTTTTACATGTCCTTTTCAGACTCGGATAATGGATTATGAAAGTGGATGTGATATTTTCTTCCTGAAAATGGTAGGAATGAACTGTTGAGGTATTATTTTTAGTTTTACGAGGAAGAACGTATTAATTTTTTCTTTCCGATTCTGTATGTTGTTCTATTTATTATACATACATATGTATAATAAATAGAACATATTATATATTTTTGTAAATCTATAGAATAGATTTACAAAAAAAAGTATATATGTATTCTGTCAGCTATCTGTCAGAGCTATAGAGCTCTGCTTAGTTTGGGGCTAGATAGCGCGGTGTGGAATGTCCATCAATATTTATTTATTTATTTTATGACCATATGACATTCAAAACAAAGCTATTTACATATCTAATATAGAAGACATTTTATACAATCCAAGAATTGTTTGACGCTAAGAATTAATATTTATAATTTTTAACATTAAACCCGGCTTGTACAACGATCTCCAAACGTATTTAGCGACTAAAAATGTTTAAATTTAACTTATTTGTTGATAACTACTTAAATCATAATTTAGTCAACAAATACGTTTAGTTATGTATCGTTGCGCAAGTTGCCTTTAGGTACATCATTTGACATTATTTTAATTTTATTCGTTTTAATTTTTATTGTTGTGTTATTACTAAGCAATTTAAAACATACCTTTTTATAATTAAAATGTGTACGGCTAGTGCAGATCACAGCTCACTTAACACTTATGTCATGTAAAATCTGTAAAAATTGAAATTTAAAATTTGTATCTAACTCTTACCTTGAACATTTTTTTTATTCCACCTGTAAATAGAACAAGCTTATGGCCCACCTGATGTTAAGTGTATTTTGGAGTAGTATTCAGACACCTGGTAAATAACATTGTTTTGGAAGCGATAAGCAAAAACCATCCCGATCCTGTAATATCTCTCAACTTATAAATAGGCTTTACAAAGAAAAAAGTTAGAGAATAATTATGCTGAAAATAAACGACAATCCAATCTAAATTAGCATCTAAGGAAAACATTCATAGAACACCTTTGTTGAAAAGTCCTCACGATAAAACCACATTATGAAGCGTAGATTAAGATCGACTTAAAGACAAAAAACGATTCTGAGGTTTGCGGTGCGATTCAAGTTACTTTACGTTAACTTATGTCATTGAATGTGTACGGTTTTGCAAACCGGACAATTATACATGTTTCCGCGGGTCAGAAGGTTACGATTAAAAAAAAATATGGTACTCCGAGAGTGCCGACAGAAGCGAAAACTTGAACAATTACGAGATACTTATATACAGAGGTGTTGGTAACGGTAACGGTAACCCTGTCGCAGTTCAATGGCTTTTTCTCATCTCAAAAAATGCCCAACGCGCCTAAAGATGTGTTTACTACTTATATACAGAGGCGTCGGTAATAGTAACAGTGTCACGAGTTCAACGGTTTTTTTCCCATCTCAAAAAGTGTCCAACGCGCCTAAAGATGTGCTTTCTACTTATATACAAGGGTGTCGGTAATGGTAACAGTGTCACGAGTTCAACAGTTTTTTTCCCATCTCAAAAAGTGCCCAACGCGCCTAAAGAAGTTTACACTTCAAAAAAAAAACAAAAATAGGGAGTGAGTGCACTCCCTAGAGTCTTATAAATTGTCTGTATCGAAACAGCAGTAGATAAGTTTCACGGTTTATTTAAGTTTTACATGTTATGTTGATGGTCGCGAGTTAAACCGTGACATGCTGTTGTTTCCGATGATTGTTAGCGACTGCCGGTGACGCCCATAAAAGGACGTCACAACGTAAAATGCTGACCCGCAGAAACATGCATAATTGTGAGGTTTGCAATTACAGAATGGAATCAACGGCCGTAGAATATAAAAAAAAACAATTGCGCATGGCTAAAGAGTAGAACGTTTTCTCTGTATTTCCTAATAACTACAATTTGCTTCTAGTCTTCAAGTCGCGATTGAACTGGTTTCTTCTAGGCAAGCGTGTTACATCTTTGACTAAATCATCGCTACCATTTACTATTACCATCAGGTGAGATCATAGTCAAACGCGAGCCTATAAACTAATTAAAAAATACTATATTTACGTCCGCAACTCAATACATTGTAATAATTTAGTCAGCAACTCTTGGATAAAATATAATTAGTTCAAGTGAATTAAGTCATCATTGTTATAGAATCGCTTACCTGAAGTTTAATATCCGGGATTCGGGAATGGAAAAAAGTCTAATCGAGGCTTGGTTTTAAGATTCGTACACCTTCCAAATTCGATTGTATCTGCGCTTTACAATAAATAAAAAGTAGGCCGTCATATAACACCCGGAAGATGTGAAACATCAAAGTCGATCGAGAGGAGTGGTGTAAAGGTGCATGACGCGTGACGGCATAAGAGAGCGTCGTACGTATCCGTCGACATGGAACGTCGGTTTTACTGCCAAGGCACGCCAATAGAAGTTTCACATCAAACAATATTAGCATCTCAATCATCATGTTTATAAGCCAAAACGGGTCTTTTCGCGCAGAGATTTATATCAAAATTATAATTTTGACTAACCGAATCGTTCGAGAAGCCGTTGCGATAAAGAAATATCACAATTTTAATCGTGAGGACGGCTTTAGATTATCTGCATCGTGGAATCCAGTTATAGTTAGGTGTTCACGTCGCGATTTATATTCGCGAACAGTCCGACAGATGCAAGAACCGTGTTCGAAATTCAAAATTGTTCTGAAATACGAAATGTTTTTGAATTGCTCATGAGAACATGAAGTTCCTAAACTTCTTAATCGCTACGGTATTAATACTTCTTTAATTTGCAATTAGAATCTAATAAAATGTTTGTTGGAGGAATTTTGCGATGTCCTGTTGTATGAGAATACATTTATCAAATTTGACTAACTTACGCTGCTCAGATTTTTTTCAATCCGTACAATAAAATTATCCTTACAAAGGACTGCATCGATCAGCATAAAAAAAAATTACCAACTTGTTTCATTGTTAATGCCAAAATGTTTTTCTTCGAAAACGAGCTGATGTTTTAAAAGAAACTGCACCTGTATCTCTTCTGGTTATGGGTGCTGCCGTTACTGTCCCAGTTAAAAAAAAAACACTCTGTATAGAAAAAAAACGAGCGTGCTTTAGACCACACGACTAAAGTAAAACTTCTTTTTCAAAATATAAATTTATAAAATTGTTCAATTACAAAATTGTTCACACGTCTGTAGATCGATCAGTTTATGTTAATTCTGGACAGACGCAACTCGCACTCGCACATTAACGTTTAAAAATATACGAAACGTAACTCTCTCTTTCTATTTTCACTAACTTATATCCCCTCTCAACATCCGTTCACACTTTTCGCAACGCATTCACCAGCTTATTCCCCAAGTTAAACGTGCATAAAGAAGATTTACTTCAAAAACATCCAGACCTGGAACAAATATCTGTAGATCATGCAAACACTTATTCCGAGGCGGGAGTAGAACCTGCTACCTCCTGCGTCTCAGCCGGCTATTTTTCCACTGCGCCACGGATGTCGTCAAAAGGTAATAATCACTTTACTAATACCAAATTTCATCGAAATCGATGTAGCCGTTTTGTCGTAACCAGACCGGTGTACAGAGAGACAAGAGTTAAATTCGAAAGTATCATTTTAGTATGGATTTGAAGTGTAATAGAACATACAGCTTTTTATTTGAATTATTATTTTTATTTTTAAGCTAGTTCCACTAATACTCCTTTAGGCTACGTTTCCAACAGAGATGTGCGAGGCAGCAAAGCGGTGAGCGAGGCAAAAATCTCCAATAGACTTGCTTTATTTTGACAACCTCCGTAGCGCAGTAGGTAAATAGCCGGTTGAGACGCAGGAGGTAATGGCGAAATGTTTGCATGATCTACAGATATTTGTTCCGAGTCTAGTTGTTTCTCTATCACACTATTATTATAAATGTGAAAGTTTGGATGGTTGTGTATTTGTTAATCAATCATGTCGTAACGCCTGAACCCATTTCGATGAAATTTGGTATATACGTAGATTATAACCTGGATTGCCATATAGGCTTTTATTCCATAAATCAGTTCCCATAGGATAAAAATGGGGTATCAAGTCAAGTTGCAACAGTGAGTTTAGTTTTGCTTCTAGGTTACCTACACATTTGTTTAGATTAAGACTCTAAGATGATATTCTGTCAACACAGCTAAACCAACCGTAGTGGCAGTAGCTGAAGCTCTCTCTCTCCCTCCCCGGTCTCCATGTCTTGTCTTAAATATACCAGTGAAATTTTCTTAAGTGTGATAGTTAGTAGTGATAGTTTTATGGGTTTAAAATAGTAGGTATTTAATTTTGTTATGCATGTATTTAATATGGTTTGATTTGAACAATAGTTGTGTTTGTCTTATTATGGCTACCCTTGATCAAGAGGTACGTGAGGTAATATAAACTGGACTCAGCAGAAGACCAGCGCTGCGGCATACATACCGCAGCATCATGCTGAGCTGAGTACCTATTCATCTCCACACAGAGCTTTTGAGTTTGTTAGTGCTTAGGTTAGATTTTATTGTTGTTGTGTTTTATTTTCCTTTATTACTGTGTGGTTGTTGAATAAAATGTTTTCTTTCTTTCTTTATTTATTTAGTGGTATAACGCGTATAAAGGCATATCGCGGGCAACAGCTAATATATTATATGTATGTATTTACAATGAAAAAGTATATAAGTATCCGTTATCTGGTTCCCTTGAAAGCTTTGCTTAGTTTGAGGCTAGATGGCGCTGTGCGAAATGTTCAGCATATTATTTATATTTATTTATTTATTTATTTATCCTCGCAGAGCTCTGGTAGAAATGCACCCTTACAATGTTTTTTAGCGACTCTTCTGTCTTTCAACTTGCATCAAAATTACTCTGAAGTTACCCTTATCTATCTTGCTCTTCACAGCTTTCATCGCTAAAAGTTAAAGACACAATTTAAAAGTTTTGTCATGATAAAGAATGACTACCTCCTTTATTTTTAAAGGGTCCGTAACAAAACCGCTTTCAGACCCCATGGGATTAATTATCATAATTAAGGAGATGGAATTGATTTCTTTTCATCTCTTTGTGGTAGCAATTTGAATTCAGTGAGTTTTTAAGAATGGTTTAAAAAATTCGAATATTTATACTTACTCCATTGGCGAAGGGAAATGGAGTATTGGCCTCCGATATGAGAACTCTCCACTTTGTTCTGTCAAGTGCTATCTCTTGCCAGTCGTTCCATCCTATCGCTCCAGCGATACTTGGGACGATCAACCGGTCAGCGGTCAGTTTAATACCAATGTTATTTAAAAAATTATTGGCGGAAAACTCAACCATGGTAAAGAGATTAATTCCCAACAGATTATGGAGCGCCAGTGTTTTTCTTTGAATGTGTATTTAGCGCAAAAATATAATTATTTAGGTACTTATTCATTCATTTAATTTTCAGATGACAAATATCCATATTTGTTAGTAAAAAAACTTAATTCAAACATGTCACATAGGTTAATACAACGTATAGGCATAATTAAACAAACATAATTCTATTTTTAAAGTAAAAGACGCTCACTCAAGTCCTGAGCCAATAGTCTTCCACAAAGACTATTCGATCAGAACCCCATTGAAGGATTTCATAATCGGTGAGTCGTATTCGCCAGCTATGACCTGCAGGATGGTGTTGGTGCTGCCTCGTACTCTACGGAGCAGTGAGGCAGTGTTTTTGCGGATGATGGCGAGGAACCCATCGACCCGCGCCTCTGCAAACATGTTCGAAGCGCTGCAGAAGCGAGGCAGCCCCACCAACATCCTGAATCCATTATTATATTGGACACGCAGTGTACTATGTGACTTTTTAGAACAGCTGACCCACAGGCTGCTCATCTAGAATGATTGGTGAAGAGTGTGGTTTTTACCTGCCTACGGCAATGGGCAAACCTGCGCGCCAGCATATTACTTCTAGCCGCAAGTGCCCTGCGTTCTCTTTCTGTATCATCATGGTCGGCGATGTCCTCAGTAACTTAGCAGCTAAATATTTTATACAGGAACTAGCTGCCGCTCTGCGGTTTTGTACTCATGATTTGTCAATAAAACCATTACTCTACTTTTGCGCAGTCGAGTAAAAAATACCCTGTATCTCAATATCGGTCATAATCTCATAATCTATCTAAATATCAAGTTTCATCGAATTTCATCCAGCCGTTTATTCGTGAAACGTAACAAACAAACAGATAAAGAGACAGACAAATAGAGGCACAGAGTCCAAGTTGGATCGTATCCACCACGTATCATCAAACCAACTGAATTCAGTTGCCCGAAAAAAAGAATGTTTCTAAAGCGATCATTCAAATCGGATCGTACAGGATTTTAGCAGATCTACGCTAGATACAAATAAAATGCATTTCTGTTCAGTTGTTGTCGGGATATATAGGTATATGTTTTGTCGGAAAAGATTTTAGAAGGAAGAGTTTTTAGAATATTCATTGTTGTTAAATTGGTCGTGAATCGTGTTCTAAGATGCACTAGCTGACCGGCCCACGGCTTCGCATGCATGATATTTAAATAAAAACATTTCTCTTCTTTTGCGCACTCGAGTTAAAAGTATCCTATGTCCATCTCCAGGATATAATCTATCTCCCTGCCAAATTTCATTACGATCCGATCAGCCGTTTAGTTATGAAAAGGTAACAAATCAACAAACAGTTATTTTTGCAGTTACTATGTACAAATAAACCTTTCTCTTGAATTTTTCTATTTACTGCTGAAAATTACATTAAAATCCGTTGAGTAGTTTAAAAGATCTAAGCGAACAGACAGCGGAAGCGACCTCATTTTATACTATGTAAAGAAGTAACAATTTTTTTCGGAATTTTTGTTTATCAATGAGTTCAAAATATCAGTAAATCATTAGAAATTATGTTGAATGATTAAATTTACCATTCATGTTAATTAGCTTTTAAATCAATAGAGCTGGTCATTTGATTAGACTATCTTTTTTTAGTTTACCATACATTTTATCTATACTAATATTATACAATAGAAAAGAAATCTGTCCCTCTGTATCTGTTTGTTACGTTTTCGACTAAACGGCTCGACCGATTTCTATAAAATTTGGTAAAAAAATAGATTTTTTTTCATTCAACCTGTGTCATCTAATAGCTGTGCCCACTGTCTTCCAGGACTTTTAATCCCGTGCCAAATCCCACCAATCTGCCTCGAAGGCATCGAAATCATCACGCCAGCGTCTAGTAGGCCTTCCTCGGCGCCGTCGCCCGTCTTCAGGCATCCACTAGGTGACGATTGTTGCCCAACTGTCCAGGTGCATTCGTCTTACAAATAGATTTTAAATAAATTGTTAGTAACAATTATTGCTTACAGCTAAATTAGTACCACAGCCAGAACAAAACAAAACACAAATAAATATACAGAACAAAAATAGTAAAGAGATAACACATCACGAGAAATGTAGCCTTCTGAATCTCCCCAGCACTGCAGACTCAAGTCTCTCAGCAATCATTTTCACGATTCAGTTGGAGCTTCCCCGAATTCTACGTATAAGTGAGACTGACATTTGCGCATTATCGCAAAAAAGTCGTCTATCCTCGCAAACATGCCCAAGGCGCTACAAAATCGAGGAAGCATCACCAGAACCCTGAAGTCATTATGACCGGGATTGGAACGTATACTACTTTTTCACCGACAGCGCAGAAGGAGGGTATTGTTTTTATTGACAAACCACGTGTGCGAAGCCACGAGCATCAGCTAATGCGTCTATGACAGTGCCGACAAAACATCTATACTCTGTTATAAGCCATTGAAATGCAAACGTAAAATCAAAATATACATGCACAAAACGTGAAACTGGCTTAGCAAGCCCGCAGTGCTTTTCCACAAGCTTCAGTTAAAAATTTTTATTTTTCCAGCCGAAAATCGCTTCGATTTAGTGTGAACCGTCTTTTATTCGAAGTTTTCGGAAATAACTGCTTCGAAAAACACGCACGAAGTAGGCGAAAATACAGTGAAGCCAGGAGTATGCTGATTGGATTTCCCTCCTTGTTTTTGAATTCGGGAATCGTGCGTGGTTTATTAAAGTCGGTCCATCTTCGATTCAATTTCAACGGTATACTTGGCGATTTGTATTCAGTGGGATTTGGAAAGCCAACGGTGGTATTATGATCTGTGAATAGGTTTAGGTAATCGTTTAGTTGTTTGCTAAGCATTCATCATCAATAGCCTCTACAAGAGATGATTAGGTGACGCCATTGTTAGGTAAGCACTTACGTTCATAGCTTTATTAGTCGAGTTCTTTTCGAAAGGGCTCACCTGGGGAAATACTACCATCATACTTACTGCCGCCAATAGTGTCCGGTGAAATTACAGGCATATGAGGCTTTACACCTGTATGCCTAAAATTGATGGACGCAGAGCAGTGAATTTTAGGGCACGTATCTAAGGTGCGTGACGTGAAAATACTTTGTTATAGGTGATGGTTACCACTTAAAATCAGTTTGATCCATCTCCAGGTCCTATAAAAAAAGCTTATAAGGATGGCCTAATAATATGTATAGGATACGGTACGGATATGGCGAAACTATAAGGCGGTTGACTCACTGCTCCGCACCACTCTGCATGTTGCGTATCGACGCACCTACGCGTGTACTTGCGGGAATGCAGATCTGCATCATCGTGCGGGTTTTTTACGCACTCACGCGAGTAGTTGCGTTTTGTGGATCCACGGCGGCTCTGACTCATTTCATTCGTGGCTGTTCGCTAGTGCAGATCCAAAATAGTTCGCTTACAAAATCACGCACGGGTACTGCGGGACTGAGAGTGCCATACTTTGCGTCTCGCCCCGCACCTACGCGCGGGGGTGCATGTTTCTCCGCGCTTCAGCGCGTGATATGTATGAACGCGCGTGGATGCATTTTCTGTGCGTTCAACGGTGCGTGTTTTCTATACAAACGGAGATACTTACAAGCAACGTCAGAAAACACATTCACGGAACATGCAGCGTGGTGCGTGGCAGTGTGTTGAGCGTTCCGAGTTCGACTACGGAGCCCTAAAATGTATTTTACCTGAGGAGTGTCAGGTATGATTTTCTACGGTCGCCTACTGGCCTAGTTTGTTTAAGAACACCCTTGTAATGGCTGAGTGTATGTGGCAGAATTTCGGCCAAGTGGCCACACTAATGGCTCCGTATCTTGAGGAAGTTACGGAATTATTAATGACGTTGCTCTCAATTTCGGTAAAGTACCTTCGCGATTTAAGACTATTTGAAAGAATTGTTACCATTTCAACAACCTCTGTGGCTCAGTGGACGAATAGGGCTGAGGCGCACGGTAGGTTCGATTCCCGCCGTGGAACAAATGTTTGCGTGTTCTACAGATATTTGTTCTCGATGGTTTTCTATGTATATATATTTATTTATTTATCAGCAATATTTATTCATTTATATTTTATGTTATCTTTTCATAACTAAACGGCTGAATGGGTCGTAATGAAATCTGGCAAGGAGATAGATTATATTCTGGGAAAGCCCGAGTGCGCAAAAGAAGGGTAATTTTTTGTTGAAACACCACGCATGCGAAGCCACGAGCGGGTCAGCTAGTTTTAACATAAAAGAGTATTTATTTATTGATTCGCCATGTTTATTGCCATTTTGGTGCGCAGACACATGAGTTGAACTACTCACATAAATTGAATGGTTTTCACTGTTCTTCAGTTTACCAATTTATGTACTAAACTAGTGGTTTGCCCCCATTTGAGATCTCGTGAGTTTCTAAAAAACAAACCGTATTCAATATTGGACTAACAAAATAGTGCCACGTAATGCACAACCAAATAACTTGACTTACAGTTTCATTTAAATTTTTAGTAACGTGGTTCATGTTAATTGGTTACACTTTTTAGCGCTAGAAATTGCAGTTACTCCGGATTTCAGACTTTTCCCTATATTTGTGTCACTAAAAGCTAACGAATGCCAAATTTCAGCACTGTAAGGTCAATGGTGTACCCTGTGGATTTCGTCAAAATTCAGTTTCGATTCTGGCTAATAACTCGAAAACTACAATGATAAAACCAAAAATAGAAACGTGTTCAAAATGTACATATGTAAACCTTTCATTAGACAATAGTGTCATTTTGATCCCAATATCTACAACTTACTTAATACTTGAAACCCAGTATCTCAGCAACCCCCCAATATTTTTAGCTCACTTAGTCACACCAGGATTGTGCTAACACTATATATAAAATTTCGATCGGATCAACCCTTCGAAAGTTATCTTCGGACAGACAAACATACTTTTTAGGGTTCCGTACCCAAAGGGTCAAACGGGACCCTATTACTAAGACTGCGCTGTCTGTCTGTCGGTCTGTCCGTCTGTCACCAGGCTGTATCTCATGAACCGTGATAGCTCAGAGGATTAGGAAGCTGAAGTAGTAGTACACGAGGCAGATAGCTCGCAGAACTGATGGCTGTTGGGGCAGAAAAGTGGCTGTTGGAGTGGAGACCGCCCAATGGAAAGCGCAGCGTAGGACGGCCATCACTAGATGAAAAGATGACCTTTTAAAGAAAGCCCTACATGATCTGGAAATGTATGGTTAATCTATGTTTGGCAGTTGATGTTCTATGCCCGATGTGATGATCCTGTTACCTTAAAATAAAAGTATAAAACTATCGGAAGCACAGAAGCTACATCCACAAATCCACAAACATAGTTCTCAAAATATACTGCAACTTGTTTTAAAATTCGCTCTGCAACTTTACAAAAGTGTTCCGGTTTTCAGTTTCGCTATATCGCAATGCCTGGTTTAGCTCTAGCTGGTGTTGTAAGTTACCCTATGACATCGTGTAGGACTAAACTATGGTAGTGAAAACTGCGTAAAGTCTATCGAATTTACTGGTGGTAGAGCTTTTGTGATCGGGCTCGAGGAAGTGGACACCACCGACTTAGCTTTATCTGCCGCCAAATAGCAGTACTTTTGCTGCTGTGTTCCGGTTTGATGGTAATGGTATGTTCCTGTAATTACTGGCACATAGGCATAACAGCTAAGTCATATAGTATAGCAACGTATCCTCATAGAGATCAAGACAACATAATAGCTTGTTTTGAATTCTATGTGAATATCCATGGGCTGCAGTAGCCACTTAACATCTGGTGGACTGTATGCTCGTTTGCCATATAAGTATTATAAAAAAAGTGGTTGCAGCTGTACAGGGGCTTTGTCAATAATGGATGTCAAAGATTTATGCGTAATAATATTCAAATTAATAATATCAAAACATACATAACATACTAATTCTAATAAAATAAATTTTGTTTTAAATAATTAACATGTCATTATAGTTGAATTTCAATAATTTTTAGCTTAGGAGTATTCATAATGTTCCAGAGCGACCGATCTTGTGCGGCTTACACCAAGCGTCTTCTGGTCATCGTGTTTTCAACTAGTGGGAGACCGTACTACTCTTCACTTTCCAATGCGTGGTCTCCGCTAACTTTTCTGCCCGAACGGCCGTCAGTTCTCCAAGCTATGTGCCCCGCCTACTGTCACTTTAGCTTGCTAACCCTCTGGGCTATGTCAGTGACTGGTTTCTCTATGAATCCTTATTTGTTTGTTTTCTATGTACTTTGTGTGTCAAACAAACGTCTTTTATTTCTTGCTTATGTCTGATCCGATCTCGTACAGAAATCGGTTTAAAGAGTTTATTCTCATAAGAACAAATTACAGTTCAGTTGAAATGAGTTTATATATACTGAAACAGTAAGTTTAGGCTAGTGTACTAAGCATGCATTCATCAAGTAGTTATTTAATTTAAAACATTGTAGAAACTTGTAAATCAAGGGTTTTCCAAAAGTAGCTACCAACATACTCAAACTATAATCGATTTTAGGTTATGTTTTTTGTTAGCACTGACCAAAGGTATATAGAACCTTCTAACATGTATTTTTTTTTTGGTTATGCGTAAGTAGACAAGTGGGCAACAGTCGTCACACAATGGGTGCCTGCAGATGGGCGTCGAAGCCGGGGCAGGCCGAGGAAGCGTTGGCGTGACGACTTTGATGCATTCCAAGATGGCTGGTGGGACGTGACGAGTGATCGAGAGATGTGGAGGAACAGAGGGGAGACCTTTGCCCAGCAGTGGGAAAATATGGGTTAAAAAAATGTGTAAGTGAAATGGTGTGACGAGACAAATTGCCTAGCATAGCCCTCTTTGGGCCTTGAGCAACGATCAAAGAATTCAGAAATGAAGGTATTTTGGGATTAAGATGATTATCTAAGTATTACTGCCAAATAAATAGACAGTTTTATATGAACTAGCCAGCAACCTCGTTATAATTCTAGTAATTTTAGCCTCAGCCAACTTTTGCTTACATATATAACGATCTATAGACTTTTAGCTACGTCAAATCAAATGAGAGTGCATATCCGTTTCCGTCGTATTTCTACCATCGTTTCCGGTCCAGTGGCGACACCAGGCGGCCGTGCGCCATTTTGGTTTCGTTAAATGTACCGCACCATTTGGAACTCGTTGGCTCATTTTCACCAGGCAGAATTAAAAGTGAAAGTTTCCAGTAAGGTAAGTAGTTTAATATGTGCTTTAATTCAGGTAAAACGCAGCTTTTAAAGGTACTAGACCGTCACTGGAAGCTTCAAGTCATGAGACTTGTTTGTTATCGCCTGGTGATGTCACATATAATTATCACACAGAAAACTTATTAGATAAATAATTAGAAAATTCGCTGTATTTTGACGTAGGTACTAGATTGTGTAGGGTTTTGTTTTATTAAAAAACCTTCCAAACCACTCAAAAACTTTAGAACGATATTCGTCCGTCCACTTTCCCCCATGCATGTTTTACTCTGGAACTCGATGTCATACGGTTGTTTACAGTACCCTCTCAATGTTCACTTCTCAAAGTTTGAACTAAAGTGAATGTACTCGTAAAAGCTTTAACAAGTAAAAGTTTGTATATGGCTGTGAGGTAAACCGCGGTTTATGCTTTATGTACTTAAAGATATTTTTCGAGTACAAGTTGCGTATAACATTTTAATTCAAAGCTTTTTCATTATGATGATCTTTAAATGACAGACAATATAAAAAATAAATTAATTTTACATCGACAATACCCCAGGTATTTCCGGTGTCAATAGGCGATGGCGACATCAGGTGGGCCGTAAGTAGGGTTGCCATACGTCCGGAATTTTCCGGATATGTTCGGTAATATAGGTCTTTGTCCGGAATGCGGGTGAATGCTAAACCGTCCAGAAATTTATAATTTAAGAAGGTAACGAGTAAAATAAAACATAAAATAAACCAAATATTTTATTACAAATAAATTAACAACTAACAGAACCTAAGTTATTTGTCATTTTGATCGTTACTGTTATTTATTTCTCCCAAAATTCAAGAGTTTGGATCATTCACATGCACGGTTCTAAGGATATTAATGTTTTAATTAAAAGAAAGTCCGGAATTTTCATCTTATGTCAGGAATTTACTCCGGAATTGCGGTTTTTTAATCTGGAAACCCTAGCCGTAAGCCTGTTCCCCACAAATAACATAGAGAAAAAGAAAAAAAAAATGGCACTCCGGGAGTGCTGACAGAAGTGAAAACTTGAATAAAAGCAGACTCTTATGTACTACAGATACTTATATATAGAGGTGTCAGTGTCAGTGACTGGTGTCAGTAGTCACTGACAGGTGTCGGTAACAATGGCTGAATGTTTTTTTTCCCATTTCAAAAAATTCTCAAAGCGCGTAAAGAAGTTTTCACTTCAAAAATTTTTATTTCATAGCACCAATTACAATTTAGCCTTGTTTACCAAACTAAGTTAAAATACTTGCGTTTTGGTAAAAAAATAGTGCTAACATTTTAAACGCAAAAGTTTGTATGGATGTATGTGTGGATGTTTCTTACTCTTTCAATTAAAAAACTACTGAATGGATTTTAATGACAGATTATATCGATAGATTATGACCTGAATTGTAAAACATAGGCTACTTTTCATTAACAAAACACGCGTCTGAAGTTGCGGGCGGAAGCTAGTATATCATTATAAATGTACATTGTTCCTGAAAGTATCTTATTGAATAAATCAAGTGGTTACATACATTAGGATATTCAAATTAAAATTCCAAAGATTCATTGAAATTTTTTTTTCATTGATTCAATTCATCAAATTATAAATAAAATTTAATAACAAGCAAACAACTGAAAAATATTTTACACAAAGCAGAAATTCTTAGTTACTAACCTACTAAGTAAATACAATTTGATACAAAATAGTAAGAGTTAAGACCTCCAAAAACTTAGACTCCATAACCATGCCAAACAGTATTTTACGGAGCAACAACGGCTATTGCTGTACAAAGCGCAAGTTCGGCCGCACGTAGAATACTGTTCCCATCTTTGGCACGGAGCTCCAAAGTACCAATTGCTTCGTTTTGACTCCCTTCAGAGAAGAGCCATTAGAATCATCGTTGATCCCAAACTCGCCGACAGGCTGGAACCGCTGAGTCAACGCCGTGACATCAGATCGCTCAGTTTATTCTACCGCCTGTATAATGGGGAATGTTCTGAGGAGCTATTTGATCTCATCCCGTCATCGAGATTTTACCACCGCACTTCTCGACAATGTAATAAAGCTCAACCACATATAATCGACAATTGGGTATCGCGCACCACACGCTTCACGCGATCTTTTCTACCACATACTTGCAAGATGTGGAATGAGCTACCATCTGAGGTTTTCCCATTAGACTACGACATGGCACGCTTCAAGAGAAATGTAAAGAGGTTTCTACAGTGTAGGGAACGCATCGACAATACCCCGGGTGTAGCCGGTGTCAATAGGCGACGGTGACCGCTTACCATCAGGTGGGCCGTAAGCCTGTTTCTCCACAAATAACATAAAAATAATTAAATAAAATTATGTAATGGTATTCGTGAAATAATATTGAGTATTTAAGTTTTAATATAATAAGAACACTGTGTATTAGATTAAAATGATTTATGAAGATTAACCTGGCGTGATTAACGCTGGGTCATGATGGCCCAGCGCGTTTTAATGCACCATATTTTTTATGCGCATATCATATGTTTTATGCGTTTGTGTAGCTGGAGGTACGGCGTTCCCCTCCCCGATCCGCTGGCATATTGTGCCATATTTTCATTTGCCGAGGTCATATCATTACTACTTTGTATACTTCTATGACTATCAATGAATATGTAGAATACTGATTGCTAGTTATTTGTAAAATTGAAAGTTTCTTTGATATCTTATCTGTGACTTATGATTGTTGATGCCTATCATTTGTAAGAATAGTTTATAAAACAGTATTAAAAATAGAATAATAGTATGAATGTTACATTTTCGACGTTGATTTTGCATGTTATTTGGAAGCTAGGAAAAGTTTGATTTAGTTAATACGGTGGCATTATTTTTATTAGGGTTCTGTACCCAAAGGATCAAACGGGACCCTATTACTAAGACTTCGCTGTCTGTCTGTCTGTCCGTCTGCCACCAGGCTGAACCGTGATAGTTAGACAGTTAAAATTTTCACAGATGACGTATTTCTGTTGCCGCTATAACAACAAATACTAAAAACGGAACAAAATAAATATTTAAGGGGGGCTCCCATACAACAAATGTGACTGTTTTGCTCCTCTTAGCTCGATATTGATAACGGCAATAGGTAGACGCTTGAAACAATTGCTTGAATAAAAAGTAACAATTATGTTATTTTATGTTAATAGGTTAGGTTTAGGTCAATAACTATATATAATGCTGTACAATTCACGCGACGCTATTTAGCCCCAAACTAAGCAGAACTTGTACTATGGGAACCAAATAACTGATATAATACTTTATATAACTTAATATACCTAGTCAGGTCATAAATTCTGTCACATGTTTAATATAAAATAATTGAAACAAGTTTATTCATTATGTAACCATTTATATACCAAAATGAACTTAACTAAACATATATTCTTATGACACTAAAGTTTATTCAAAATGACCTCCGAGATTTTGAATACAGGCCTTCAATCTGCGCGGCCAGTCGTCTATCGCAGCACGAACGAGGTCCATGTCAATATCGGCGGCTGCCTTAATCAAGGATGTCTTGAGTGACTCCAAATTGGGATGAGGCTTTGAGCACGCCTTTTCCTGCAAGTGTTGCTATATCTTGTAATCTAATGGATTCAAATCTGGACTGGAGGAGGGCCAGTCTTCGTGCCGGATGAAGTCGATTTCACGCGCCGCCAGCCAGTCTTGTGTGCTCTTCGCTCTATGAGCTGGCGCCGAATCTTGTTGGAATATTCAGTGCCTGTTATTGAACGTGGTATGAGAAACAGGTTCCACAAGGTTCGTCAGGACTGTATATACACAACTGCATTCGTTTTTACACCTTTCTCACAAAAATGTACCTCTGTTAAGCCCCAATAAGAAACTCCCAACCATACCATGAGTGAGGATGGAAAATGACCTCGTTGGACACGCGGAATACGGTTGCTCGCTTCTTCACTACTGTGTGCGTACACCTTATCATTTTGTTTGTTGTAGCTCTCTTCTACGGTAAAATTTTTTTCATACGAAAAAAGAATTTCGCGATATTTTTTTCCCGCGTACCGCTTCAACAAAGCGCGGCATCTCTTCAGTCTCAGGTCCATTAGACGAGCATTCAAACGATGTCCTGTTTTTCTTCGATATGCCCGAAGCCCTAAGTCTTCATTTAACACCCTTTTCACCGTGGTTCTGCTTAACTCCATCTGAAGGGCCAACAGTTTCTGCTTACGTTTGGGATTTCTTTGAATTCGCGCCTTCACAGCTTTTATCACTGCTGGAGTCCTAACAGACCGAAAGCGACCACTTCTTGACCTGTCATCTACACTAGAGTCTTCATTGTATCGTTTGATGGTGCGATAAATGAATCTTTTGGTTATATTCAAATTTTTCAGTATGTCAAAAAATTGAATTGGCGTTTAACCGCAACGATGCAACGCAATAACTGCAACACGGTCTTCTTTAAGCGTCCACTCCATATTTAAAAATGAGTAAAATTCTAAAAAGTATACATTTTTATTTACATGAACAATTCGAAATTCGAATTCTATAAACTTTTTGTGACCAGCATTCTAAACGAAAAGTTTTTACTGTGTGACAATACTTATGACCTGACTAGGTATAACCGATAGAATATGCTTTTTTTGTAAATATATACTACATACCTACTCTATCGAAAAACACCCAGACCCAGAACTGATCTGTAAATCATGCAAACATTTGTTACGCAGTGGGAATCGAACCCGCTACCTCCTGAGTTTCAACCAGCTATTCGCCCACTACGCCACAGAGGTCGTCAACTAAACTTTTGCAAAGTTTGAACTCAATCCGTTCAGTAGTTTGGTCGTAAAGGAACAAAGACCAAAATAATTTTCCTATAAAAACTTTGATACCCCATTTTTATCCCATGGGACCTGATTTGTAAGATTGAAAGTAGCCTGTTTGTTAATAAATAAATAAATAATAATTTAATATTGCTGGACATTTCACACAGCGCTATCTAGCCCCAAACTAAGCAGAGCTTGTACTATGGGAACCAGATAACTGATAGAAATCTTATGTACTTTTTTGTAAATACACACTTATAATACATAGAAAAACATCCAGACCCGGAATTAATATTTGTAGATCATGCACTCATTTGTTCCGCGGCGGAAATCGAATCCGCTACCTCCTGCGTCTCAGCTGGCTATTTGCCCGCTGCGCCACGGAGGTCGTAAGGACTAATTCATGTTATAATCTACATAAATACTAAATTCATCGAAATCGGTTCAGTCGTTACGACGTGATTGAGTAACTAACAAACAAACAAATGATACGCAATAAGACCGCCTGTTATAAGTAGTTTTTAAACATCGAGCGCACACGTGTATCAGTGGTGTTCTTAAATAAAGTCCCGGAAGCTAAACTGAACCTAAGGCACAATCGTCACCGGCCATAGAAAGCACACAGCCAAATAGTAATTATTTTTCTATGTATTTTCAATGTTTTTTGTATATTTTTTTTGTTTATATGGTGTACACTTATGTGTTTATTTTATTCTTTCATTCATTCAAATAAATAAACGAACATAAAAACTTTCTAATTTATACTATTAGTGTGATTCACTCCTGGCTTCATGATCAGACCCTGGTAGTCATTATAGTCTCGCAAAAACAATTTAATAGAATCCAAACACGATAAATCTACTGTTATCCATTAAATAGTTCTGTTGAATCCCTGCTGGCTCCATCATCAGACACTGGTTGACGATATCGTTAAACATCTCACAAAAACAATTCAAAAGAACATATACACGACCGATCTTGTAACTGTTATCAATTAAGGACTTCTGCTGATTTCCTCTAGGCTCCATCATCAGCCCCGGCAGACATTATTGTATTATCGTTATAACTCTCACACAAACAACTTAAAAGGCCCCAAAAACGACCGTTGTACTGTTATCCATTAAATACTTTTGTTGATTCCCTCCTGGCTCCATTATCACACTCTGATATACATTTACCATCATACATCTCACACAAATAATTTAAAAGAACCCAAACTTAACCGTTCTACTCTTATCCATTAAGGAATTCTGTTGATCACCTGTTGGCTCCATTTTATTTTTTACGACATTTAAAACGACACCACTCTCAAATTTTTCATATAAGAGGTCTTAACCTTGGGGTTCCTGAAAATATTTAAATTTAATACTAACTTTAGCTATTTTAAAATACTCTTATATCTGGCTAAAACGAAAAATGAGATTAGGTTGTCAAACAAAGTGGTCCTATGCCTTTTTTCAGGAAATTTTCTGAAAGCGCTGAAATATCTATTAGTTGATTTTATTAGGGAAATTTACGTTTAAAATTTGATCGGTCTACTGCTACCGATACCTGAAAAACAGATTTTTCTTTATTTTATACTCTTATTTTGGACCCCTTGGGGTGCGAATATCAAAAAAATGCTTTCTTAGTCCACCCGTTCAACGTAAAAAGAACACACCATCTATATTTAAAGTCTCTAGGATCAGCGGTTCAGGCTGTACGTTGATTTTCAGTCAGTCTGTCAGTCTCGTAACGATTATTTAATATACTGATGATGTTATTGATGATTAAAAACGGTAGATTTCCCCATTTTAAGACGCTGGTAGTCAATTATATCGTGAAATGTATCGCAGAAACAATTTAATAGAACTCAAACACAATACAGCTACTGTTATCCATTATAGAGTTCTGTAGATTCCCTCCTGGCTCCATCATCAGACTCTGGTGGTATTACCATGATAAAATGTTTCATTATATACCTATAAAAAGCATTTATGCAAAGTTATACGTTCGTAAATGCAAATGACATTCTTTTAGAACAAACTACAACATCCCTTTTCAACCCTATGAGGTGATTTTCAGCTACAATTACTATACCATATTTCATTATGCACCTTGCTTAGTATTTAAGTAAAAATTTAAGTCTATTAACCCTAGAAATAATGTTTTGCCATACAAAGTTCAACAACCTTTTTTATCTACCCAGGGGATGAATTTTGAAAAATAAATAAATACCATTTCTCTTATTTTTATATTTTTATGGAAGAATATAATGTTCGCCAAGTTTCAAGTTTATAAACTCAAGAACCACGGTTTTTCATACAACCGTAAAAACCTTTTTTGAACCCATTGGGAGATGAATTTCCAAAAATTCGTTCTAAATGTTCACTTTCACACCACAAAGAACATACCATCCAAATTTCAAGTCTCTAGGACCAGCGGTTTGGGCTGTGCGTTGTCTATATGTCAGTCAGTCAGGACAACGATTCTTATATATTAAAAAGAGAAGATGGTACGTGCTTCGTGCATGAGTCCGACTCACACATGGCCGATTTTTTACTACATGCACAAAGAACCTTTTTTAACAAAAAGTTTCCAAAATTAAGGTCACATATTTGACTTCGCAAAAATTTTACATTAAAATCGGGGTAGCGGTGACCCAGCGTCATTGCCCGCGTAATTTCTTTCACGTAAATTGCGCCGGGTTAAAGATGATTTCAAGGATATAGAACAGTGTGACAACCTAGTGATAAATTAGGATTTTTATACATTTAAATCGTCGCCGGGGAAGATGACACAATATACCGTAGGTATATTTTATTTTGTGGGTTCTTTTTATGCCTGTAGGTACTCTTACACCGCCGTCTTTTGATTTTGTTTATTCTGCCCATCCTAAGGTTGCCTCGATGAGAATGCTTTTAGCGATAAGACCGCCCATTGTATCTTTATTTAATGTTTATTTCCATTAATACTGTTTTTTTGTTTGGTGTGCAATAAAGAGTATTTCATTCATTCATTCATTCATTCATACCGTATATTGTGTCATCATCCCCGGCGACGATGTAAAACTCTACATAAAGTAGGCATTGTGACACGATACAAAACTAAATCAATACAAAAATACAACAATAACCGATGAAAGTCGGCATTGTGCGGTCGAAATGCATTGTGCATTCAGCGGCGTTCATTCAATGGTTATTTCATTCAATTCATTCAATGTTTCATTTCAATGGACTCTGTAGTCGAGCGATCTGCGTGTAGTATTTCTGCTGCCGCGCGTGAAAACGTGTTCATGTCTTTTTGTAGAATTAATAGTAGATTATTAACCAAGGGGATAAAGCAGTGTCTTCTGTCGCGGGTGACGATGTAAATTGCGAGCGTAACGAAGGACTCGAGGTTTACTCCCGAGCGTAGCAAGGGTGTTAAAAACTTAAATCACGAGCGAAGCGAGGGATTTAAGACGAGTCCTGAGTGTAGCGAGGGATTTAAGACGAGTCCTGAGTGTAGCGAGGGATTTAAGTTCACCCAAGACTAAGACAGCTTTATCACCAAGGAAAATAATCTACTTTTCGTACCATTTGCGAAAAAAATAACACAATAATAATATGAGATAAGCATTTATTAAAAATAATGACAATTAAAAGTAAAAGTTAACATTCGAAACATTGGTACAATTATTGATAGAGAGAGTTACATTTTTGTTTGGTACATTTATTGTTGATGAGTTGATTTGAGTATTTAAGAACATTAACTTATTTATAAAAATAAATTAAAATAAACTTAACGTTCATGTATTTGAAGAAAACAAAAACGCGGCAAATTCCTAGACTAATATTTTTTTGTCGGAAATGCAAAGGCATCAAGCTCATACGGCCTCGTCGGTTTTCGTAATTTTATTTAATAATCATAACTGCATAATAAATGCGTATTTCTTTTTCAAAAAGATGTATAATGCTTTATATACAAACTCAATGGTGTAAACACAGATTTAGTTCAGTATAAATTTCGGTAAGTATTCCAAATTTAAATCACATTCTCCCCCTAGAGGATGAATGAAATTCAGTACAATTTTCTTTCCCTGTTTTTAACAGATTAAAAGTGACTATTGTTAATTTCGCTTTGTGTGGCATAGAATGTCACTTTTTTGAGCAAGTGGTACGAAAAAGTTATTTTGACATTCGCAACCTATGATTGGAGTAGCTATTAACGGAAAGAATAATGCAAATATTAACATCTCTCAAATCGAAAATATTAAAAAAATCTGTTGAATTATCTAAACATAGTTGCAAACGATTAAGTCGACCTCCGTGGTGCAGTGGGCAAATAGCCGGCTGAGACGCAGGAGGTAGTGGGTTTAATTGCCGCTGCGGAACAAATGTTTGCATGATCTACAGATATTAGTTCCGGGTCTGGTTGTTCCTCCATATATTATAAGAACGTATTTACATAAAATATATATAATTATTCTATCAGTTATCTGGTTTCCATAGTACAAGAAATGTCCAGCAAAATTTATTATTATTATTTAATACACATAGCGCTCACCTAGGCTCACCTTTTTTACCCCCTCTGATTCATCATCTATACTAATATTATAAAGAGGAAATATTTGTTTGTTTGTTTGTATTGAATAGGCTCCGAAACTACTGGACCGATTTAAAAAAAGTATTTCAGTGTTGGGAAGCTACACTATCCCCGGGTGACATAGGCTACTTTTTACCTAACTGCGCAGAAGGAGGGTAATGTTTTATTGAAGAACTACGCGTGCGAAGCTGCAGATTGGTTAGCTAGTCATTAACATAATCATCATGTCAGCCATAGAATGTCTACTGCAGTAGGCCTCCTCGGCATATCTCCACAGCAACCGATCTTTTGTGCCCTGCACCGAACGGCTTTCAGCAAATTTGATCAAGTTTTCTAGTGCGTTTTTTTTATATAAAGGTAATGGAAGTGAAAACTTCTTTAGGCGCGTTGGGCATTTTTTGAGACCGAAAAAAGCAATTGAACTGGCGACACTGTTACCGTTACCGTGACCGACACCTCTGTATATAAGTAAGCGGGTTAGGCATTTTTCGAGATGAAAAAACCATTGAACTCGCGACACTATTACCGTTACCGTTTCCGACACCTCTATCTTTAAGTGTCAGCTGTTAAATTTTGAATACCCAAACATTGAGCGCTTCATTTTTCACTTCTGTCGGCACTTCCGGAGTGCCACTTTTTAGGAGAACTTATTAAATTAATAATAAAAAAAGATTTATTATTTATTAAATCAAAGATTTGATTCAAATCTTGAAAATATACAGACTAAGCACTCAGAAACTTCTACAATATCAACTCAGGACTTCACAAGAGGCCTATTAGTTTCAACGCCCTTAAAACTATTCCCAATAAACCCCATCTAATATATAAAATTCTCGTGTCACAGTTTTCGTTGCCATACTCCTCCGAAACGGCTTTACCGATTTTGATGAAATTTTTTGTGCTTATCCGGTATCTATGAGAATCGGCCAACATCAATTTTTCATCCCCCTAAAGGTTAGGGGTAATCCACCCCTAAATTTTTTTTTTTATTTTTTAGACAAAATTTTTAATTTCTATTTTTTTATGATACAACATACAAAAATACATACAATCCTCAATTTTCACCCTTCTACGATCAACCCTTATTTTTTAATAGCAATTATTTATATGGCAAAACAACGTTTGCCGGGTCAGCTAGTTGAACATATAAATCTAATATATAAAATTCTCGTGTCACAGTTTTCGTTGCCATACTCCTCCGAAAGGGCTTGACCGATTTTGATGTAATTTTTTGTGCTTATCCGGTATCTATGAGAATCGGCCAACATCAATTTTTCATCCCCCTAAATGTTAGGGGTAGTTCACCCCTAAATTTTTTTTTTTATTTTTTAGACAAAATTTTTAATTTCTATTTTTTTATGATACAACATACAAAAATACATACAATCCTCAATTTTCACCTTTCTACGATCAACCCTTATTTTTTAATAGCAATTATTTATATGGCAAAACAACGTTTGCCGGGTCAGCTAGTTGAACATATAAAATTATTGAAGAGCTAATAATCGTTCATAACACATTTACCAATAGTTGAGCGTGTGCTTTGGCAAGCAGTACTCAAAGTTGCTCAAACTCAATGTTTATGCAAACTTTTAAACAAGGTTGGTACACATATTGTATGTATACCTATCTATAGAAAAACTAGTGGTTCGCCCCAGACTGAGATTTCGCGCGTCTCCCATAAAACAAAAAAAAATATTATTTGTACCTAATCTTTGACTATCAAAATAGTACCTCGAAATATATATACAAATTACTTGACCTACAGTTTCTTTCAAACTACAGGTAACGGGATTTCTTGTAAGTTCTCTCTTTTTTGGAGTAAAAATTCTAGTTATTCTAGATTTCAGATTTTTCCCAGATTTTATTAAGTTCCGTTTTTATTATGGCTAATAACTTAAAACTAAAAAATAAAAATAGGGTCGAAATGTACTTTCAAAAACCTTTTATTAGACGTTCCACTTGACGGGATAATCCCATTTTGTTTTTTTTTACCGCTCTTGAAACTCATATCTCAACCCCTCCCATTTTTGCTCATTTAGTCACACCAAAATTGTACCATCACTACCTACCTATGTACCAAATATCACGATGATCAGATAAACGCTTCAAAATTCATCCTCGGACAAACAAACATTGTTGACGTTTGTTTTTATTTGCTGTCTTATTTTGTTAAATATGTCCGCAACTAGTGAAATGGCCTTAACGGTAGAGCAGCGCTGGTTGCTGCAACCAGCACATGCTGAGTTAAGGACCATTTTGCCACTATACTTTGTGCATAAGTACATTTAGATTTGTTTTGTGTTATGTGCATTTTTACTTTACTTGATTTTTTAAATTGTTTTTCTGTGTTAAATCTGTATGTTGCAAATAAATAATATTCTATTCTATACATACATACAACGCCGATTTGCCCAAGTTGGTTTGAAGATCTCGCTTCGCTTGATCAATAAATAATATCCTACTTGATCGTTAATTTTGATTGTTAAATAATGATTATGATGATGATGAATGATTTTATTGTCACTATTAGGCTAATGTGTTTCTTATTTAGCTGTGGTCGCCGTCATCTAAACCGATTTGACTACATTCTGTTTCGTTATGTACGACATTCATTTAAAACACACATTGGGAATCGTATTAACTGATATAAAAAGTGGGTTTAATGCCGGCTGAATATTTATCCAGAAATCGATACATTTCTAATAATTTTTTTTATGTAAATCCGCGGCGCCTTTGCGACGATGCCCCTTAGTCAGTTTAACAGGTGCCTACTTACATGATGAAAGAATATGCAATCTGATTTGTTTACCAATTTCATACAGGCTGTTTTATTGATATTTTAGGACTTGATAAAAATTATGAATTTTCAATGAATTTGAAAATACCTATTTTACTACAATACTAGCCATTAGCCCTACCTGTGTTTACATTTAATGTCGCAGATAACATAACACGTTGTTTAAGTATACCAGTTAAAGAATACAGTTTACACACATGAAGCGATGACTAAGCGACCGACTTCGATATTAGGCATTAGGACATAGCGCCGGGAAAGTCATCGCTAATAATGTCAAACCTTTCCCTAGGAAAGTTCATCCGTTTGTAAACTCCGACACCACAGACAGACAGACAGACAGAAACACAGACATACACAGGCTTTAAACATAAAATAATATTCATACCATAAACTCATACCTTCCATGTTTGCACTTACTTTATTTAGTTATTTATATTTTTTTCCATTATGTTAATAGATTCTAAGTTTTGTTAATTTGAGTAATCATTAGTTACCCCAGTCCAGCTTTATTCGCCTGAGATACAGGTTTTCCTAGTTCAGGCAATGTACAGAATCTTACCTATACTCGTAGGTAGATATTAATCCCTAATGTTAATCTTAGCAATATGAAAAATGAATAAATAAAATATATTTAGTATTTTATGTTATCCGAACAACGCTTTAGTCGTAATTCTAAATCATCTCACTAATTTCGACTTAGACGTGAAATGGCCTGGTAGCACAGTTGGATCGTGCATCCTCGTATCAAGAGGAAGGTTGCGGGTTCAAGTCCTGTATAGGCTTTAAATTTTTAAGATGATTTTAAATAAGATATGAAATGAAATGAAATACTCTTTATTGCACACCAAATAAAAATACAATAATGGAAATAAACAATAAATAAAGGTACAATGGGCGGTTTTATCGCTAAAAGCGATCTCTTCCAGACAACCTTTGGATGGACAGGATAAACAAAATCAAAAGACGGCGGTGTAAGAGTACCTACAGACATAAACAGAACCCACAAAATAAAATATACCTATTAATTATACTAATAAACATAAACTTAAATACATACAAATAATATAAGTATAAATAAACTACACTACATAAAGAGGATAAATAACATAAACACTAACTAGCAGTTAAGAGACAACGAAAGGAAATGGTTGTATACCTTGACTTTGAAAATAGGAAGAGTTTGGGACGACCTTACAGACAAAGGTAAGGCGTTCCACAGTCGCACAGCTTGTACTGTAAAGGAGTCACCATAAAATTGTGAACTATGGATGGGAGTTCAAAGCTGTAAAGCTTCGGAAGAACGAAGGGTTTGAGAGTGTCCCTGATACAGAAACTCGAAACGCTCCTTTAGATAAGAAGGTGAAGTGGGATTATAGAGAATGTTATAAAGAAGTGATACAATATGTGCATTCCGGCGAAGACGTACAGGGAGCCACTTGAGTTTTGCGCGGAATTCTGAGACATGGTCATACTTGCGTAAGCCGAATATGAACCGAGTACAAAGGTTTTGAAGGCGCTCAAGTTTACTCATTTGGACTTCGGAAATGTCGAGGTAGCTGGCGTCGGCGTAATCTAAGATAGGGAGTAGAAGGGATTGTGCGAGCGTAATTTTGGTGATTATATAAGATATATTAAATTAAGATTATTAAGATATATTTATTTATTTATAAAATAGTGCTCGTTTTACATAAGGGAACGCAACTTATCTGCATATTTGAAAAGAAGTTAAATATGTCGTGGTTCCGTATGCATAATTTATAGGCGTATGGTACATTTATCTTAAATTCTTCTTTATTCACTGAATTTAAAACATTTTCCGTGTTCCCATAGCAATGAAAAACTGTTTCAGGGGTGCACTCTACTCTTGAAATATTGACCCGTTTCAGTAATTTCTAGTTTTTAGGGTTCGTTATAGGTAAAGGCAATCCTAAAACTTTACATTTACTGTTTCTATTTCTGCCGTCATGTGGTAATGACAACTAGATGACATAAGTATGTATTTACAAAAAATAAAAGTTTGTAAGTATTAAACCTATTAGTTATCTGGTTCCCATAGTCAAGCTTTGCTTAGTTTGGGGCTAGATAACGCTGTGAGAAATGTCCAGCAAAAAACATAATATAATAATAATCATGTACCATCATGCCTTCATGCACCAGCCGAAAATATTTTTACGTAAAATATCCTTTTTAAGTTTGTATGAACTACTTTAAGTTAATTTCGCAAATGCAGATGGCAGGTAATATATAGCCTTTCATCATCATCATCAGCCGGCAGACGTCAACTGCTGAACATAGGCCTCCCCTTAGATCGCCACAACGAGTGGTTGGCAGCCGTTTTCGCCCAACGGTTCCCCGCGATTTTTACTAGATCGTCGGTCCACCTTGTGGGGGGTCGGCCTACGCTGTGTCTTCCAGTCCGTGGTCTCCACTCGAGAACCTTTCTTCCCCAACGGTTATCGGTTCTACGAGCGATGTGGCCCGCCCATTGCCACTTCAACTTGCTAATTTTGAGAGCTATGTCGGCAACTTTAGTTCTTCTGCGGATTTCGTCATTGCGGATTTTGTCACGCAAAGAAACCCCGAGCATAGCACTCTCCATAGCTCGTTGAGCAACCTTGAGCTTGGTGATGAGGCTATGAGTAAAGGACCACGTTTCAGTGCCATAGGTCATCACTGGCAACACACACTGGTTGAAGACTTTAGTCTTCTGGCTCTGGGGAATTTTGGATATATCCTTACTATAGCCTTTACTAGTCGTAAAATCCTAATGCACCAACAAAATCCACTGTACGACGTACATACGACTACACATCAAGCTATAAATTTCCAGTATAAGCTGACCTCGCATTCTATGAAAAGCATACACAGTGTGAGGTCAGCTTATACTGGAAATTTATAGATTGATGTGTAGCCGTGTGTACGTTTCCCGAGCATTCTTACCTAAAGTTTTTAAAAACGCACTGGAGCTAAAAGGTGCCACAGTATTTTGTTTAACCTAAGTAATTTCCATAAGGAACTACAGCATGTATTTTTATGGTTTTTGTGAGTAAATAAAATATTATCATAGTATATAGGTATAACGATCGGGTCATGTGTCTCATATGCAAGCAGATAGGTGGACTAAGGTCGTAACTAGATGGACCCTTGCGGGTGGAATGCGATACCGTGGAAGGCCTAAGAAGCGTTTGCGATAAGTGGAGAGATGAGAGGGAGGCCATTGTCCAGTAGTGGAACAGCATAGACTAAAATAATAAAAAAGAGTAGTTAATAGCAAACAACCGCTTCCCACATATTTTTTAACCACATAAAATATTTTATGTGGTTAAAAACGTTGTAAATGTCGTAATAATTTAATGTTTATTTCCTTTAATACTGTTTTTTTGTTTGGTGTGCAATAAAGAGTATTTCATTCATTCATTCATACCGTATATTGTGTCATCATCCCCGGCGACGATGTAAAACTCTACATAAAGTAGGCATTGTGACACGATACAAAACTAAATCAATACAAAAATGCAACAATAACCGATGAAAGTCGGCATTGTGCGGTCGAAATGCATTGTGCATTCAGCGGCGTTCATTCAATGGTTATTTCATTCAATTCATTCAATGTTTCATTTCAATGGACTCTGTAGTCGAGCGATCTGCGTGTAGTATTTCTGCTGCCGCGCGTGAAAACGTGTTCATGTCTTTTTGTAGAATTAATAGTAGATTATTAACCAAGGGGATAAAGCAGTGTCTTCTGTCGCGGGTGACGATGTAAATTGCGAGCGTAACGAAGGACTCGAGGTTTACTCCCGAGCGTAGCAAGGGTGTTAAAAACTTAAATCACGAGCGAAGCGAGGGATTTAAGACGAGTCCTGAGTGTAGCGAGGGATTTAAGACGAGTCCTGAGTGTAGCGAGGGATTTAAGTTCACCCAAGACTAAGACAGCTTTATCACCAAGGAAAATAATCTACTTTTCGTACCATTTGCGAAAAAATTAACACAATAATAATATGAGATAAGCATTTATTAAAAATAATGACAATTAAAAGTAAAAGTTAACATTCGAAACATTGGTCCAATTATTGATAGAGAGAGTTACATTTTTGTTTGGTACATTTATTGTTGATGAGTTGATTTGAGTATTTAAGAACATTAACTTATTTATAAAAATAAATTAAAATAAACTTAACGTTCATGTATTTGAAGAAAACAAAAACGCGGCAAATTCCTAGACTAATATTTTTTTGTCGGAAATGCAAAGGCATCAAGCTCATACGGCCTCGTCGGTTTTCGTAATTTTATTTAATAATCATAACTGCATAATAAATGCGTATTTCTTTTTCAAAAAGATGTATAATGCTTTATATACAAACTCAATGGTGTAAACACAGATTTAGTTCAGTATAAATTTCGGTAAGTATTCCAAATTTAAATCACATTCTCCCCCTAGAGGATGAATGAAATCCAGTACAATTTTCTTTCCCTGTTTTTAACAGATTAAAAGTGACTATTGTTATGTTCGCTTTGTGTGGCATAGAATGTCACTTTTTTGAGCAAGTGGTACGAAAAAGTTATTTTGACATTCGCAACCTATGATTGGAGTAGCTATTAACGGAAAGAATAATGCAAATATTAACATCTCTCAAATCGAAAATATTAAAAAAATCTGTTGAATTATCTAAACATAGTTGCAAACGATTAAGTCAACCTCCGTGGTGCAGTGGGCAAATAGCCGGCTGAGACGCAGGAGGTAGTGGGTTTAATTGCCGCTGCGGAACAAATGTTTGCATGATCTACAGATATTAGTTCCGGGTCTGGTTGTTCCTCCATATATTATAAGAACGTATTTACATAAAATATATATAATTATTCTATCAGTTATCTGGTTTCCATAGTACAAGAAATGTCCAGCAAAATTTATTATTATTATTTAATACACATAGCGCTCACCTAGGCTCACCTTTTTTACCCCCTCTGATTCATCATCTATACTAATATTATAAAGAGGAAATATTTGTATGTTTGTTTGTATTGAATAGGCTCCGAAACTACTGGACCGATTTAAAAAAAGTATTTCAGTGTTGGGAAGCTACACTATCCCCGGGTGACATAGGCTACTTTTTACCTAACTGCGCAGAAGGAGGGTAATGTTTTATTGAAGAACTACGCGTGCGAAGCTGCAGATTGGTTAGCTAGTCATTAACATAATCATCATGTCAGCCATAGAATGTCTACTGCAGTAGGCCTCCTCGGCATATCTCCACAGCAACCGATCTTTTGTGCCCTGCACCGAACGGCTTTCAGCAAATTTGATCAAGTTTTCTAGTGCGTTTTTTTATATAAAGGTAATGGAAGTGAAAACTTCTTTAGGCGCGTTGGGCATTTTTTGAGACCGAAAAAAGCAATTGAACTGGCGACACTGTTACCGTTACCGTGACCGACACCTCTGTATATAAGTAAGCGGGTTAGGCATTTTTCGAGATGAAAAAACCATTGAACTCGCGACACTATTACCGTTACCGTTTCCGACACCTCTGTCTTTAAGTGTCAGCTGTTAAATTTTGAATACCCAAACATTGAGCGCTTCATTTTTCACTTCTGTCGGCACTTCCGGAGTGCCACTTTTTAGGAGAACTATTACTTATTAAATCAAAGATTTGATTCAAATCTTGAAAATATACAGACTAAGCACTCAGAAACTTCTACAATATCAACTCAGGACTTCACAAGAGGCCTATTAGTTTCAACGCCCTTAAAACTATTCCCAATAAACCCCATCTAATATATAAAATTCTCGTGTCACAGTTTTCGTTGCCATACTCCTCCGAAACGGCTTGACCGATTTTGATGTTATTTTTTGTGCTTATCCGGTATCTATGAGAATCGGCCAACATCAATTTTTCATCCCCCTAAATGTTAGGGGTAGTCCACCCCTAAATTTTTTTTTTATTTTTTAGACTAAATTTTTAATTTCTATTTTTTTATGATACAACATACAAAAATACATACAATCCTCAATTTTCACCCTTCTACGATCAACCCTTATTTTTTAATAGCAATTATTTATATGGCAAAACAACGTTTGCCGGGTCAGCTAGTTGAACATATAAATCTAATATATAAAATTCTCGTGTCACAGTTTTCGTTGCCATACTCCTCCGAAACGGCTAGACCGATTTTGATGTTATTTTTTGTGCTTATCCGGTATCTATGAGAATCGGCCAACATCAATTTTTCATCCCCCTAAATGTTAGGGATAGTCCACCCCTAAATTTTTTTTTTATTTTTTAGACAAAATTTTTAATTTCTATTTTTTTATGATACAACATACAAAAATACATACAATCCTCAATTTTCACCCTTCTACGATCAATCCTTATTTTTTAATAGCAATTATTTATATGGCAAAACAACGTTTGCCGGGTCAGCTAGTTGAACATATAAATCTAATATATAAAATTCTCGTGTCACAGTTTTCGTTGCCATACTCCTCCGAAACGGCTTGACCGATTTTGGTGTAATTTTTTGTGCTTATCCGGTATCTATGAGAATCGGCCAACATCAATTTTTCATCCCCCTAAATGTTAGGGGTAGTCCACCCCTAAATTTTTTTTTTATTTTTTAGACAAAATTTTTAATTTATATTTTTTTATGATACAACATACAAAAATACATACAATTCTCAATTTTCACCCTTCTACGATCAACCCTTATTTTTTAATAGTAATTATTTATATGGCAAAACAACGCTTGCCGGGTCAGCTAGTTGAACATATAAAATTATTGAAGAGCTAATAATCGTTCATAACACATTTACCAATAGTTGAGCGTGTGCTTTGGCAAGCAGTACTCAAAGTCGCTCAAACTCAATGTATATGCAAACTATTAAACAAGGTTGGTACACATATTGTATGTATACCTATCTATAGAAAAACTAGTGGTTCGCCCCAGACTGAGATTTCGCGCGTCTCCCATAAAACAAAAAAAAAATATTTGTACCTAATCTTTGACTATCAAAATAGTACCTCGAAATATATATACAAATTACTTGACCTACAGTTTCTTTCAAACTACAGGTAACGGGATTTCTTGTAAGTTCTCTCTTTTTTGGAGTAAAAATTCCAGTTATTCTAGATTTCAGATTTTTCCCTATATTTGTATCACTGAAGCTACATTCATACCTAATTTCAGCACTGTGTGGTTACTGGTGTACCCTGTGAATTTTATTAAGTTCCGTTTTTATTATGGCTAATAACTTAAAACTAAAAAATAAAAATAGGGTCGAAATGTACTTACAAAAACCTTTTATTAGACGTTCCACTTGACGGGATAATCCCATTTTGTTTTTTTTTACCGCTCTTGAAACTCATATCTCAACAACCCCCCCCCCCCCCCCCATTTTTGCTCATTTAGTCACACCAAAACTGTACCATCACTACCTACCTATGTACCAAATATCACGATGATCAGATAAACGCTTCAAAATTCATCCTCGGACAAACAAACATTGTTTACGTTTGTTTTTATTTGCTGTCTTATTTTGTTAAATATGTCCGCAACTAGTGAAATGGCCTTACCGGCAGAGCAGCGCTGGTTGTTGCAACCAGCACATGCTGTGTTAAGGACCATTTTGCCACTATACTTTGTGCATAAGTACATTTAGATTTGTTTTGTGTTATGTGCATTTTTACTTTACTTGATTTTTTAAATTGTTTTTCTGTGTTAAATTTGTATGTTGCAAATAAATAATATTCTATTCTATACATACATACAACGCCGATTTGCCCAAGTTGGTTTGGAGATCTCGCTTCGCTTGATCAATAAATAATATCCTACTTGATCGTTAATTTTGATTGTTAAATAATGATTATGATGATGATGAATGATTTTATTGTCACTATTAGGCTAATGTGTTTCTTATTTAGCTGTGGTCGCCGTCATCTAAACCGATTTGACTACATTCTGTTTCGTTATGTACGACATTCATTTAAAACACACATTGGGAATCGTATTAACTGATATAAAAGGTGGGTTTAATGCCGGCTGAATATTTATTTAGAAATCGATACATTTCTAATAATTTTTTTTATGTAAATCGGCGGTGCCTTTGTAACAGGTGCCTACTTACAAGATGAAAGAATATGCAATCTGATTTGTTTACCAATTTCATACAGCCTGTTTTATTGATATTTTAGGACTTGATAAAAATTATGAATTTTCAATGAATTTGAAAATACCTATTTTACTACAATACTAGCCATTAGCCCTACCTGTGTTTTCATTTAATGTCGCAGATAACATAACACGTTGTTTAAGTATACCAGTTAAAGAATACAGTTTACACACATGAAGCGATGACTAAGCGACCGACTTCGATATTAGGCATTAGGACATAGCGCCGGGAGAGTCATCGCTAATAATGTCAAACCTTTCCCTAGGAAGGTTCATCCGTTTGTAAACTCCGACACCACAGACAGACAGACAGAAACACAGACATACACAGGCTATAAACATAAAATAATATTCATACCATAAACTCATACCTTCCATGTTTGCACTTAGTTTATTTAGTTATTTATATTTTTTTCCATTATGTTAATAGATTCTAAGTTTTGTTAATTTGAGTAATCATTAGTTACCCCAGTCCAGCTTTATTCGCCTGAGATACAGGTTTTCCTAGTTCAGGCAATGTACAGAATCTTACCTATAGGTAGATATTAATCCCTAATGTTAATCTTAGCAATATGAAAAATGAATAAATAAAATATATTTAGTATTTTATGTTATCCGAACAACGCTTTAGTCGTAATTATAAATTATCTCACTAATTTCGACCTCGACGTGAAATGGCCTGGTAGCACAGTTGGATTGTGCATCCTCGTATCAAGAGGAAGGTTGCGGGTTCAAGTCCTGTCTAGGCTTTAAATTTTTGAGATGATTTTAAATAAGATATGAAATGAAATGAAATACTCTTTATTGCACACCAAATAAAAATACAATAATGGAAATAAACAATAAATAAAGGTACAATGGGCGGTTTTATCGCTAAAAGCGATCTCTTCCAGACAACCTTTGGATGGACAGGATAAACAAAATCAAAAGACGGCGGTGTAAGAGTACCTACAGACATAAACAGAACCCACAAAATAAAATATACCTATTAATTATACTAATAAACATAAACTTAAATACATACAAATAATATAAGTATAAATAAACTACACTACATAAAGAGGATAAATAACATAAACACTAACTAGCAGTTAAGAGACAACGAAAGGAAATGGTTGTATACCTTGACTTTGAAAATAGGAAGAGTTTGGGACGACCTTACAGACAAAGGTAAGGCGTTCCACAGTCGCACAGCTTGTACTGTAAAGGAGTCACCATAAAATTGTGAACTATGGATGGGAGTTCAAAGCTGTAGAGCTTCGGAAGAACGAAGGGTTTGAGAGTGTCCCTGATACAGAAACTCGAAACGCTCCTTTAGATAAGAAGGTGAAGTGGGATTATAGAGAATGTTATAAAGAAGTGATACAATATGTGCATTCCGGCGAAGACGTACAGGGAGCCACTTGAGTTTTGCGCGGAATTCTGAGACATGGTCATACTTGCGTAAGCCGAATATGAACCGAGTACAAAGGTTTTGAAGGCGCTCAAGTTTACTCATTTGGACTTCGGAAATGTCGAGGTAGCTGGCGTCGGCGTAATCTAAGATAGGGAGTAGAAGGGATTGTGCGAGCGTAATTTTGGTGATTATATAAGATATATTAAATTAAGATTATTAAGATATATTTATTTATTTATAAAATAGTGCTCGTTTTACATAAGGGAACGCAACTTATCTGCATATTTGAAAAGAAGTTAAATATGTCGTGGTTCCGTATGCATAATTTATAGGCGTATGGTACATTTATCTTAAATTCTTCTTTATTCACTGAATTTAAAACATTTTCCGTGTTCCCATAGCAATGAAAAACTGTTTCAGGGGTGCACTCTACTCTTGAAATATTGACCCGTTTCAGTAATTTCTAGTTTTTAGGGTTCGTTATAGGTAAAGGCAATCCTAAAACTTTACATTTACTGTTTCTATTTCTGCCGTCATGTGGTAATGACAACTAGATGACATAAGTATGTATTTACAAAAAATAAAAGTTTGTAAGTATTAAACCTATTAGTTATCTGGTTCCCATAGTCAAGCTTTGCTTAGTTTGGGGCTAGATAACGCTGTGAGAAATGTCCAGCAAAAAACATAATATAATAATAATCATGTACCATCATGCCTTCATGCACCAGCCGAAAATATTTTTACGTAAAATATCCTTTTTAAGTTTGTATGAACTACTTTAAGTTAATTTCGCAAATGCAGATGGCAGGTAATATATAGCCTTTCATCATCATCATCAGCCGGCAGACGTCAACTGCTGAACATAGGCCTCCCCTTAGATCGCCACAACGAGTGGTTGGCAGCCGTTTTCGCCCAACGGTTCCCCGCGATTTTTACTAGATCGTCGGTCCACCTTGTGGGGGGTCGGCCTACGCTGTGTCTTCCAGTCCGTGGTCTCCACTCGAGAACCTTTCTTCCCCAACGGTTATCGGTTCTACGAGCGATGTGGCCCGCCCATTGCCACTTCAACTTGCTAATTTTGAGAGCTATGTCGGCAACTTTAGTTCTTCTGCGGATTTCGTCATTGCGGATTTTGTCACGCAAAGAAACCCCGAGCATAGCACTCTCCATAGCTCGTTGAGCAACCTTGAGCTTGGTGATGAGGCTATGAGTAAAGGACCACGTTTCAGTGCCATAGGTCATCACTGGCAACACACACTGGTTGAAGACTTTAGTCTTCTGGCTCTGGGGAATTTTGGATATATCCTTACTATAGCCTTTACTAGTCGTAAAATCCTAATGCACCAACAAAATCCACTGTACGACGTACATACGACTACACATCAAGCTATAAATTTCCAGTATAAGCTGACCTCGCATTCTATGAAAAGCATACACAGTGTGAGGTCAGCTTATACTGGAAATTTATAGATTGATGTGTAGCCGTGTGTACGTTTCCCGAGCATTCTTACCTAAAGTTTTTAAAAACGCACTGGAGCTAAAAGGTGCCACAGTATTTTGTTTAACCTAAGTAATTTCCATAAGGAACTACAGCATGTATTTTTATGGTTTTTGTGAGTAAATAAAATATTATCATAGTATATAGGTATAACGATCGGGTCATGTGTCTCATATGCAAGCAGATAGGTGGACTAAGGTCGTAACTAGATGGACCCTTGCGGGTGGAATGCGATACCGTGGAAGGCCTAAGAAGCGTTTGCGATAAGTGGAGAGATGAGAGGGAGGCCATTGTCCAGTAGTGGGACAGCATAGGCTAAAATAATAAAAAAGAGTAGTTAATAGCAAACAACCGCTTCCCACATATTTTTTAACCACATAAAATATAGCCACTATTTAATGAATATATTTTTTGACGACCACCGTGTTGCAGTGGACGAATAGCCGGCTGAGACGCAGGAGGTAGCGGGTTCGATTCCCGCTGCGAAACAAATATTTGCATGATCTACAGATATTTGTTCCGGGTCTGGTTGTTTCTCTATATATTATAAGTAAGTATGTATTTACAAAAATAATATGAAGTATTTTATCAGTTATCTGGTTCCCATAGTACAAGAATAAGCTCTGCTTAGTTTGGGGCTAGATAGCGCTGTGTGAAATATCCAGAAAAAAATATTTATTTTTTATTTATTTATTCTCCGGAACTAGTGAACTGATTTTGTTAATTCTTTCATGCTATATGCCTGAGTGCTATAGGTTATATTTTTATTTTGATAACCATTCCCACGAAGCCGGGATTAATACAGCTAGTAAATAATAAAGCAGAATAAAGCAAAGTAACTTTCTATATGCTATTTACTTTTCTATATAGGCACTGGTTTAGCAGCAAATCTAATGCGCCTTGTAGATAAAACCTTAGTCAAGTAAGCCTTAGTTTACTCGTGCCGAAATTGCACCGCGCGGCAGGTGTGTAGTATATTTGCGAAGTTTATTCACAGAACAAATAATAGTACTATCGTACTATAATATACTATTCCACTAAAAAAAAAAGAAGAAAATAATTGGTCTTCTTCTTCTTCTTAGAGTGTCAATAATAGCTCTACTTATACTGTGTTAGAAACTGCACATTGATGGCGTCAGTAGAAGCCGTTCTCAAGTCTTCCATCGTGCAGGTGTGTGGGCACAAGGAGCATAATATATATATATGTGTTTGCATATTGACTCTGCAGCGACCAACCTGTGTGCGAAGCCTATTTAAGGACTTCCACATTGGCCACGGCATATCGTGCCCTGGTGGAAGCTGTTCTTGAAGGGGGATGAAGTCAGGTGGTGGGGGGTTACTATCTATCCACAGTGTGCGTTTAGCAACAGATAGGTCGTCGTTGGTGATCTTCGTGGAACGCCGGAAGCTTTTACAACTTTTCAGGTGGCCTTGTGGAATTTGATTGCTATATATAGTCAAAGTCAAAATCTTTTATTCATTAAAATCGCAAGGATCACTTTGAAACGTCAATTTTACTGCCTGTTCCTTCGCGACCAAGCCAGGAAAGAAAGGCAAGAAAACAAGGCTGGTTGTTGTTTTTAATGATCCTTTTAGAATACATAACAATACAGGTAATAAATTACGTCTAAATTGTAACATTTTGAACGAGTTGGAGCAATTTCAATCGCAAGCTTCTCTATCATCTAAATAATCCGATATTTTATAGTAGGCTTTGTTATAAAGATTTTGTTTAATTGCGTTTTTAAATTTGTTAATTGTCAATTTTTGTACATCATTTGGGAGTTTGTTATAAAAGCGAACACCTTGCCCTTTTAACGATTTACTAACTTTATGGAGTCTACAAGTGGCAACAGCGAGTTTATCTTTATTTATATATTAAAATTATGATTATAGCTATTTTTCTTAAACAAATTAATACTTTTGTGAACATACATCAGATTTTCATAGATGTATTGAAAAGGGAATAATATTTATTTCTTTAAACTTATTGCGCAATGATTCTCTGGGGCCCATTTTATAAATTGCACGAACAGCCCTCTTCTGCAGCACTCCCCCACAGCAGTATGCCGTATGACATAATGCTCTGGAAGTAGCTGAAGTAAACTAGTCTAGCTGTGTCTACGTCTGTAAAAAGACGGATCTTTTTTGACTGCGTATGCCGCAGAACTAAGTCTCTTCGACAACTTATCAATAACCCTAGATAATAAGCTTCAATGAGGCCCTCACCTCATTGAAGCTTATTATCTAGGGTTATACCTAAGAATCCGGTAGTGTTCACCAGAGCCAACTCCTCGTCTTTGATTTTTATATCTGCTTTAACTTGTGTAACATTAGGTAGTATAAATCTAATACACTTTGTTTTCTCATTTGGAATAGAGGATGCTGACTTTAATGCTTCTGCTTATATATTTCTGTAAAACAGGCCACATCTTGATGCACTCCAGGGGGTAGGTGAGGCTTAGAGAGGTTGGCTTCAGATATCCTGTTATAATACGGCACGTGTCATTCAGCGCAACAACGACGACCCCTACCGTGTGCGGACCGGTTCCAGACTAGGCAAGTATATTCGCCTGCTGAAAATCACAATGCCAGGCCCGTCGTTCTACAAATAATTAGTCAAGCGCTATACGGACCATGCACAGTAAAGGGTTCCGTAGCCAATACGTAGCTGTATCTTAGTAATTTTAATATACAAAGTTAATTTCGCAGTAGATTTTGGACAGTTTGTATGAACACTATTGAACTTTACAAACCCAACTACAGACAACTAGTAGAGTCTACTCAGAGGGCTTAGCCAAGTTACATTTGATTAGCGATGACGCTAGTCAATAAATCCGAAATTGTATGGGATTTGACACATGCTATGGAAATATCACTTGATATATCGACAACAAACCTATGTGGAAATCGAATCGATTTGAAGCTAACGTAGCTTACGCTACGGGCCCAGCTTTGATAAAATTGTTACTTCACAATATAATAAACGAAAACTAAAAAAGCCTTATTTCCCATACACTATGATTAAGTAGGTACATAATTATAAAAATAAATAATATAAAATACACAAAAAGGACCGCATGTGGCGGTAAAAGCCTCCTCCAATTGACTCCACTCTGGAAAAATATGGCAAAAAAACGCAAGATCTCTTGCGTTTTTTTGCCATATTTTTCCAGCCACTTCTGCTATGTTATCGCTCCATCTCTTTGGAGGTCTGCCCCTTCTGCGCTTTGTACCACGGGGGATCCAGATTGTCGTAGTTTGGCTCTCTGTTGTCTTTTGTCCTCTGCAGGTGGCCCGCCCATTTCCATTTGAGACCCAAGATCCATCGGACTGTGTACACAATATTGTTTTGTTTTAAAAGGTATTTATTGAACATAAATGTTTACAGCGTATTACAACTAAACACAGTTTAGCATAATAGTATCTAAACCTAGAATAACTCAACAGGCTATAGCACCTTTATAAGTTAACCTTTATAAAAGGAGTATTTATGAGAGTAACACTTTTTAAATCAATTTTCTTAATTATATGTAGCCAAAACTTTTCCAGAAGTACTTATTAAAAAGTTGATATACTTTGCATAGCGCGCATTTTTAAGGTCAAAGTACACAATATAACAACAGTATATTTGCTCGTATCGTGGATACCATTAAGGTATCCTACAAAAACCGTTTAGCTGGTAGAAGAGAGAGACTGTTACGAAAATGGTTTCTTTAAAGCTTTATGTTTCTTAAATGGATTTTTGTATTAAAAATATTCAGGAAACATTAAAGTGGTTTTAAAAGACCTATTCCACGAAATCACAGACGAAAAAAACACCTTTCTCTTCAATATAGAGGTACTTGACCGGTTTTGTTAGTTTTTGGGGTCTGTATTGTAGATAGATCGAAAGATATCGCTTTATTATACATTACTCTTAAATTATACTAGTGGTTCGCCCCGAACGTCTCACGAGTATTCCAAAATAAAAAAAAATATTCATTCATTTATTTATTTATTTATTTGATAATACTTAGATCCACAGTTACATTACCGTATATCATACATTTATTAACCAAATACTGAACTAAAACCAAATTGAATCGACATTATGTAATACTAAACTTTTATAAATTTAACGCGGCAAAGTAGCCCGCCGGTTATCTTTAATATACCTATTATAACTAAATTTTTACAAATATTACAAATAAAAAAAAACAAGAAATGGTTTACAACAAATAAAAAATAAGTATTAAACATTTTTGAAACATTTAAATTAATGAAGAAGTGCCCCTTTAGCTGCAATGTTTGCTTGATCGCATTTGGAGTGTGTGTGCGTGGCTGTGTTTATGTGTGTATAGTGTACCTAGTGTGTGTGGTGTGGGATGTATTTTATAGTGTTATGTTATGTTTTAAAGTGTTAATTATCCGATCATTTGGGAATGGCAACAAAAAAAGAAGGTAAATAGTTAACTAAAGTGCAGATGAACCCGCTCCAAAAATAATATTATCTACAAACTGTTTATAAAGTGAGTTTACACGCAAGGGTTACACAACGATTCCTCACGCAACGATGCCTAAACGTATTTAGTGGCTAAATATGATTTAAGGAGTTGTCAAATCATACAAATACGTATAATTTAAACATGTTTAGTCGCTAAATACGTTTAGGGATCGTTGTGCAAGCCGGTCTTAATCTAATAAAATAAAAAATAAAATAGTAAAAACCAAATTATTTGACCTACAGTTTCATTCAAATTACAGGTAACGAGAGCTTATGTGCTGTGGTTATACTTTTTGGGGTACAAATTGCAGTTATTCTGGATTTCAGACTTTGCCTATATTTGTGTTACTTAAGCTACGCGCATACCAAATTTCAGCACTGTGGGATCACTGGTGTACCCTGTAAATTTTGTCAAAGGTCAGTTTTATTATGACTTTTTCTCAAAAACTATAAAGAGTTTACGAAAAATAAAAATGGAGTCTAAATTAACTAATGAAAACCTTTCATTTGACGTCCCATTTGATAAATTAACCTCATTTTCATTTTTTTACCCCTCTTGAAACCCAATATCTCAACAACCCCCCTACATTTTAGCTCATTTAGTCACACCAAAATTGTGCCATCACTACCTACGTATTAAATTATAATAATACCTGCGTATTAAATTTCACGATGATCGGATTAACGCTTCGAAAGTTATCCTCGGACAAACATACATACATACAACGCCGATTTGCCCAAGTTGATTTAGAGATCTCGCTTCGCTCAAAAACAATATAAAAAACTAATAACCATACACGCCGACATACAAGTGTCAGTCTTGAATACAATGAATAAATGGTTTCAATGGTGACAATGGACTTTTTTGATGGTATCTCATAACTACGCTGTGATCAGATATCACAAATAATATATTTAATTATTAATTCTATTTACGTAGTTTATTAAAAGATTCGCTTCAAGCCTTTATGTATCTAAAGTTATTGCTATAAATGCCGTTTTGAAGATGCGTAGACCTACTTCGAATCTTGGGAGCGGAATTTAATCTAGCCCATACAATGTCTAAAAAGATACCTATTGGAGAAAATTGAGAACATCTATTCAATTTCTGCCCCCGTCTAAACTCGAATTGTTTGTCTAAAATATTATTAATAAATCTACATTAATATTAGGATGAAGCTCGCCTTTGTATAAATATCTTTATTTTGTAACATATATCTTGATTAAAACGGGTCATGTCATCTGACATGAGTCAGTCCGAGACCATGACTGTTGCAACACAGCCGAAACGTCGGGATGACAAATAATAAAGATCCATACGCGATAAATACCCGTTTTAATCAATAATTATGTACAGTGATCGCGAAAGTTTGAAACATACAACATATATCTTTTTACCATCATCATATCAGCCTTAGGACGTCCATTTCTCTCCGATCTTATGTGGCCTGCACCCAACGGCTCCCAGCTATCTGTATCGGATCGTTTTTCCATCAAGTGGCGGGGGGGGCGGGGGGGGGGGGGGGATCCTACGCTGCACTTTGTAGTGCGTGGTCTTCACTTGAGAACATTTCTGCCCCAACCGCCGACTGTTCTTCAACCTATGGTGCTTCAACAATTGCTACTTCAGCTTGTTAATACTCTTGGCTAATGACGGTTACTTTGGTTTGCCTAAGAATCTCCTTATTTCTGATCAGCTAGAGAAACACCAAGCATAACCCTCTCCGCACGCTGAACAACCTTGAGGCTCTCTACTTTAGAACCTTTCTGCCTTAACGGCCATTTTTTCCTGTGTACAATAAAGACAAACATTTCAAATTCAAAAGTCTCTCTGTCCCTCTATCTATCTGTTAGCTACGTTTTCATGGCTGTACTGATATTGATTAAATTTAGTAAATAAATGACATAATGAGTCTAATAATAATAAAAATATTTATTTCTGACCATACTTGGGATCTATAATTTTTGTTTGTAACACAAAACAATCTTACTTAAAAATTATTGTTAGTAGGTACACAAAGAGCCACGATAAAAAATAAATGCGGCAATATTGGAATATGGGCGCATCTACTGAGACACCAGGCATGTGCTCGGCTTAAGCAAAGCCATCCAGCGCCTCATGATACGAGTATATGAGCTCACGTTCCCGGCAACAACGGTCAGGAAGCTGTTGGTGCTTCCACGCATGCGGCTCACCAAGGATGCGGTTTTTTTTCGTATGAACACGTAGAAGTCATCGGTACCCGCGTCTGCAAACATCCCCGATGCGCTACAGAACCTTGGCAGCTCCAACAACATCCTGAAGCCGTTATTGTATTGTATTCGTAAGGCATTGTAGGATTTCTGCGTATATTTGGCCCATAGACTGCACGTGTAAAAAGACGTACAATACGCTCTAGACAGAGTAGTTTTAATTGGCGCAGTACAACGCGCAAATCTACGAGTCAACATATTGCATCTTACCGACCATTATGATCTGGATATAGAATTTGAGACTAAGGCTACTTTTTATTTTACTTTGACTAAACGCACGTGCGAAGCCGCCGGGGGACGTTAGTTCTTGATAAATCTTTGCTTTACAGATGTATGTATTGCTATTACTGTTTCTAATTAACACTACTCGTATGTTCAAAAGTAACTTTCTAGTAGAATAAAGTTTATTTCCCCAAAAAATATGCAATTTACGTAGGTACAACATTTATAACTGGAAAAGTGCTTGCTGGAGCTTTTAGGCTTATATGAGAGCAATTTATGGCGGACCCAAAGTCTCGAACACCACCGTAAAGTTGCAAGCCTATCGACCTTTTACAGAATACATTTTGGGGAATGTGTCCAGAAACTATACGATGATCTCGCCATCCACTTTCCATCAACGGACAAGCAGACGCACGGCTCAGTACCATCCGTACCTAGTTGATATACCACCCATTCACACATACCGTTTTGGTTCTTGATGCGTACAGCTAAGGTATGAAACACTTTACCGTCGTCTGTTTTTCCTAAAGAATACAATCCGGTCCTCTTTAAGCTATGCAAATTAAAAAAAAAAGATATTCGAAGTTTCGAATCAAGGTTCATACAGTGCAATAAGTAGGTGCATGAATAAGATATTATAATTATTGAACAATTATTTAAAGATTTGTATTTGATCTAGAAAATAAGTAATAGTCTAACTATAATAATATTATGAATTCAAAAGTAACTCTGTTTAATAGGGATATTAGTTTTACAGCTCAGCGAATATTCCATTAAGCAAAGATCACCTCCAAAGGTTCTCTGGAATAGATCGCTTACTTTATAGATAAGACTGCTCGTTAACCTTACTTTTATTTGTTTATATTATTCTTCTCGTTCTGTTTTTGTATTTAGCTTGTAAGGTTTAGTGCTAAAACAGAACAAGAAAAATAATTTAGACAAATAGAAGTAAGGATAATGGGCAATCTTACCGATAGAGAGTTTTCACATGTCTGTCTCTTAGTATAATTGGTACGTTATCACGACTAAACGCCTGGACTGGAATGTCGATCCACATTATTGATCGAGCGAAGCGAGATCTCTAACCCAACTTGGGCAAATCGGCGTTGTATGTATGTAAATATGTTGGTCCGAGGATAACTTTCGCAACGTTGATCCGATCATCGAGATATTTAATACATAGGTAGGTAGTGATGGCATAATTTTGGTGTGACTAAATGAGCTAAAAAGGTTAGGGGGTTGTTGAGATATTGACGTTCAAGAGGGGTAAAAAAAAATTAAAATAAAGCTATCAGGTCAAATGTGACGTCAAATGAAAAGTATTCATTAGTAAATTTAGAATTTGTTTTTATTTTTCGTAAATTCTTTACAGTTTTTTAGTTATTAGCCATGATAAAAACCGAACTTCGACAAAATTCACAGGGTACACCAGTGATCCCACAGTGCTTTAATTTGGTACGCGTGTAGCAAATGTCTGAAATGCAGAATAACTGCAATTTGTACCCCAAAAAATCTAACCACAGGACATTAACTCCCGTTACCTGTAATTTGAATGAAACTGTAGGTCAAGTATGTTGGAAGTTTTTCGTGGCACTAGATATTTTGATATACAAAGATTACAAATAATATTTTTCTGTTTTAATCGGAGACTTGCGAGATCTGAATTCGGGGTAAACCACTAGTATTAATATTTTTCAATATATTATATTTTCAATTATTATTGTGCTTTCAACAATATTCTTGATACTTCTACATATTTTCTTTCCTCATTTTCAAAATTAAAACGTATAGAAAAGTCTGCTCAAAATTCGAGAGTAATCAACGTTCACACAAAATATTGGAAAATTCCCGCTTCGATATTATTTTTAACAATTTTCCGCTTCCTGGATTTAGAGATTAATAAAAAAAGCGGAAAGTGGCTCATCTCAATATTTTCAAATTTTATGATGATGAAAAGGTCCACAGATAAGATTCACGGGGCACTGATATTTCTGGGTTTCTTTTCATTCCGGATAATAGCAATATTTGTTTAATTTGGACAACACAAAACAATACATTTATGTTATAAATGGCGGGTTCCTATATCCGTCGTAACCAGGTACGACTAGTTTCTCCTTGAAAACGTGTGAAAAGTTTGACACTATTTTCATGGAGATACGAGTCGTAGTCGGTTACCGAGGGATATAAGAACCCGCCACAACTAAATAAAAAAAACTTAGAACTAATTTTTCGTAACTTAGTATCCAGGAGGAGACTATATCAATTCTGTGCAAAGTGCTTCTACGAGTATATCATCTGTGCAAAGAGAGGTGCATTTCTCGACTACATTCGGCAGTTTTCAGGATTATGTTGTGACTGCCTCGTACAATACTCATCAGAGATGTTTTTTTGTGGATTATGGCATGGAATCTATCTCTGAAGCACTACAAAAGCGCGGCAGTCTCAACAGCAATCTTAAATACACTGGACCTTAGGACGTCCAGCGATTTTTCGGTGTAGTTAACCCATAAATTGCCCGTATAAAAGGTAATGGAATAATGGCAAGAATTAACGAAAAAGAAATATGTATATAAATATTACGTAACGTAATTGGCGGATAATCACTCACTAGTGGAAGCTAATTTACAAAGTCTAGAGCACAGACGCCGAGTAACCAGACTTTCAGTTTTTTACAAGATACATTTTGGTGATTGTGCGCAAGATATTCATGACCTTGTCCCTCCTTCCCCCTTCCACCAGCGGACAAGCAGACGTACCGAGAAGTACCACCCATATCTGGTCGGCATACCACCTTGCCGTACCAAACGATTTGCTTTAACTTTTCTTGTTAGCACAAGTAAGGAGTGGAACTCACTTCCAGCGTATGTTTTCCAAACCAGTATAATCTTGAAGTCTTCAAGTTCAGAGTGAATAGGTTCTTTCTAGGTAAGCGTGCTCCATCTTCGATCACACTTTCACTTACCATCAGGTGAGGTAGAGGCTTGGCAAATAAAAAAAATCAAGTTTAAATTTGACGTATTTTTATGATTTAACAACTCCTTTAATATTTAGGCACTAAACACGATTAGGCGTAACGATGCCTTAACGAATTTAGTAGCTAAATATAATTTAGAGAGTTGTCAAATCATACAAATACCTACGTCAAATTTAAACATATTTAGTCAGTAAATACGCAGAGGGATCGTTGCGCAAGCCGACCTTATTGTTGTGTAATAAACCGTGTTGTAAATTGAGCTCTGAATCCACAACCACGCGAACATTCCTACCAGCGAGCCTTTTGCACCCGCAAGATTCCCAGGTATGTAGTTCCTACTCGGTATTCGTATCTATTACGTAGTCGTACGCTGTCAGTGTGTTAGGCTATGCTCGGGATTTCTTTGCGTGACAAAATCCGCAATGAGGAAATCCGCAGAAGAACTAAAGTTGCCGACATAGCTCTCAAAATTAGCAAGTTGAAGTGGCAATGGGCAGGCCACATCGCTCGTAAAACCGATAACCGTTGGGGAAGAAAGGTTCTCGAGTGGAGACCATGGACTGGAAGACGCAGCGTAGGTCGGCCCCCCACAAGGTGGACCGACGATCTAGTAAAAATCGTGGGGAGCCGTTGGGCGGAAACGGCTACCAACCGCTCGTTGTGGCGATCTAAGGGGGTGGCCTATGTTCAGCAGTGGACGTTTTCTGGCTGATGATGATGATGACGTTGTCAGTGTACGAGGGTATTGCAAGCTCCTGACATCCGTGACTACATTATTTGGGGTCAGCAGAATACAAGCGTTAAGTATCTAGTTTCTATCATTATTACTAGTGGTTTACCCCGAACTGATATCTCACGAGTCTCCTGAAACACAAAAAATATTGAATAGAATAGAATAGAATGCTCTTTATTGCACACCAACAAAAATAAAAATACAAATAAATACACAAAAATAAAGGTGCGTACAATGGGCGGTCTTATCGCTAAAATTAACCTCTTCCAGACAACCTTTGGGTGGATGAAATATATTCTTAGGGCGACTCGCGCAACGATGCCTAGAAGTTTTTAGTTGCTAAATGTGATTAAGAGAAGTTATCAAATCATACAAATACGTACAATTTAAACATGTTTAGTCGCTTAATACGTTTAGGGATCGTTGTGCAAGCCGGCCTTATATTTGACTAATAAAATAGTGTCACGAAATGCATAACCAAAATACTTGATCTACAGTTTCATTGAAATTACAGGTAACGGGAGTTAATATTAATCTTTTTTGGGGTACATTTTTTTCTGGATTTCAGACTCATGCCTATATTTGTGTTACTAAAGCTACACGCATACCAAATGTCAGCACTGTAGGGTCACTGGTGTACCCTGTGAATTTTGTCGAAAGTTCAGTTTTTATTTTGGCTAATAACTCAAAAACTATAAGACATTTACTAAAAATAAAAACGAAGTCTAAATGTACTAATGAAGTCCTTTCATTTGACGTCTTATTTGACCTAATAGTTTTATTTTCATTTTGTTTAACCCCTCTTGAACTCCAATATCTCAACAACCCCCCAACATTTTTAGCACATTTAGTCACACCAAAATTGTGTCATTATTACCTACCTACAAATTAAATTTCACGATGATCGGATCAACGCTTCGAAAGTTATCCTCGGACAAACAAACATACATACATACAATGCCAATTTGCCCAAGTTGATTTAGAGATCTTGCTTCGCTCGATCAATAAATACAGGATTTATCACGAATCGTTATCGGTTTTTCGACCGACAGTGTTTCGGTTCAATCCATGAACCTTCATCAGGGTGAGTGCGATCCGCTCCGAATAACATCTCGGCTCGCACTGCGCGCCGCAGCCCTCTGCGAGCGAGTAGACGGGTGCGGTGGTGGGGGTTGCATCACCGGTCGCACATCGTGTTGACAGGCTGCATCATCATTATCATCACCGCTGTTCTATTCGGTAGTTCTCGGTACAGGCAAACGCACATCACTTAATATGTCTCTACTAGGTTCACTCACTCCTCTGTCGCTAGCATTATGAAACATGGCGAATTGAACCGAAACACCTATAACGTACGTGACAAATATCGAAATAATAATGATTGAAATAAATCACTAAAGTTTTCTAAACTAGGTTCCTACCTACTTAGCACATGCTGAGCTGACGCCATTTTGGCGCGACTCTGAACATAGTGATTATGACGGAAGTTGCGTGGGATATTCCTGTATTTTAATCACGTTGTTTTACTTCGACTTCAGGCATTTTTGTACCTATTTATCCAATATTTACATCTACCTCCTTCTTAGAGTCACAAGTCAAGATCTCTCATAACCTATATTTCACCATCCTATTTTGTCCTTTATCATCATCCACAGCCTGACTTCACCTATTGTTAGGTATAGGCCTCCCCGAGTTTGTGACATCCACCACGATCCTGCGCTAGTCTCACCCACTGACGGCCCACGACATTTACGATGTCGTCCACCCTGCTGGTCGTCCTTCCCTTCTATACCCACTCCTCGGCTACCAGTCAGTCACTGTCCTGCACCATCTGTCATCATCACGTCTAGCCTAGTGTCCCGCTCATTTGCCAAGACCATTTGAGCTCCATAACTAGAATCCCACCGTCATGAACCTTCGTTCGTTTACGGATCTCGACGTTTGAAACTCGTCCTTATGTCGTGTCAAATAAATGTTTTAATTTCAGTTAATTGAGTCGTATTTATTGTACAGTTTATAGTTAGAAGCGGATAATTTCATACCGTTATTTTGAGTTCACTATCGGAATAGGTTTTAAACGAGAATTTTGTTCGATGCGTCCACTATTCACATTTTTGTTGAGAAATACGGGGAATGGACGGTGTGATGGTACTGTGTAGGTAGGTACATAGGCTGCTATTTAAGAATCCGGAACTGGCCACTGCATAAATAATATTTAAAAAGAAATTATCACGTTTGAAAATGAAACTCTTTGGCTGTAGAATGCAGGTTACTTCGTCCGTCTGTCAATTGTTTTCATTGTGTAGCGCGATTTCAAAAATTGCGTATCATTATCACAATGGATTTATCTCGTGAAAATTTTCGTGCGATGATTTTTTATAATTTTCGACGTGGTCTTACTCAACAGCAGTGTATCGATCAACTCAGTTCGACTTTTGGGGATAAAGCACCATCGAAGACTACTGTGTATCACTGGTTTAGTGAGTTTAATCGTGGACGTCGTATGCTCACGGACGAAATTAAAGATGGTCGGCCTAAATCAGTTGTTGTGCCACGAAACATCGACGCAGTGCGTAAACTAATAATGCAAGATCGTCATATGACATATCGAGAGATAGAGGCAATCTTGGGCATTAGTATGACGAGTATACATAAGATATTACACGAACACTTGGCTGCAAAAAAAGTTTGTTCGCGTTGGATACCGCACAACTTGACAATAGATCAAAAACAGGCTCGTGTCGATTGGTGCAAAAAAATGATAAAAAAATACAATCGTGGTGCATCAAAAGCTGTATATAATATTTACACAGGTGATGAATCCTGGATTTATGCATATGACCCCGAAACTAAGCAACAGTCAACAGTTTGGGTCTTCCAACATGAGCCGAACCCAACAAAAGTTGCTCGTGCGAAAAGCACTTTGAAGCAAATGGTCGCCTGTTTTTTTGGTATAGATGGACACGTGGCTACTGTACCCCTAGAAAATTGTAAATTTGTTAATTCAGAGTGGTACACGACCATTTGTTTGCCAGAAGTCTTTGCAGAAATCAGGAAGAATAATCCACAACGCAGAATCATTCTCCATCACGACAATGCAAGCTGTCACACTTCGGGTGAAACGACCCGATATTTGGAGGGTGAAACGGTGGAATTAACGGGTCATCCGCCATATAGCCCTGATTTGGCACCCAACGACTTCTTTTTATTCCCAACTGTGAAGAATAAATTACGTGGTCAACGATTTTCAACCCGAGAAGAAGCCGTTGAGGCATTCAAAAATCATGTTTTGGAGATACCGTCTTCCTCTATTGGAAAAAGTGCTATGAAAACTGGTTTCACCGAATGCAAAAGTGCATTGATCATCATGGCTAATATTTTGAAAAGCAATAAAACCATATTTAACAGTCAATGATAGTTATTTTATTTTATTCCGGATACATAAATAGCAGCCCTCGTACTGTTTGTAGACGGTACATTTTGTGTTGGATATTATTTATCCCACTTCTCACTAATACCTATATTATAAACGCGATAGTTTCTACGGATGTATGTGTTGATGTTTGTTACCCTATCACGCAAAAACTACTAAATGGATTTTAATGAAATTTGGTATGTCGATAGATTATGACCTGGATTGACACATAGGCTACTTTCCATTGACAAAACACACGTGCGAAGCCGCGGGCGGAAGCTAGTTATTTATAATATACTTCGAGTCAATACACGTCCGTCATTTGTAACCAAGGCTTGTTTTGGGTGTTCGCTCACTGAATGTTTTGGAAATTATTTATCTTGGATAGTTTGTACGGAACGTTTAGAAAAATGTTCTTCAGAATGCCTGAGCAGTCGAATAAGTCATTTATAGAAGCTTCTTGTGAATAACTCAAATGTACGGAGCTCTTTGAGACTTGTCTGTATTATTTGTACGATAAAAGGTGTAGTATTTCTTGGGGGCAGAATCTTCATTTGACATAGAAAACGCATCTCTAACAACGTTTAAATTTTACAAGCTTTTATTTAACTTGCAATTTATGTATGTTTGTCCGGGTTGAATCTTGCAACTGAATTTTAAATCAGTTATCTTTAAACGATTGAGCTGAAATTTGGTATACTCGCTTATTTTGCATGACAATGCATGCTTGGCTTTGTGACGTCATTTTAATTCCAATATGGCGGATCACCTAAGATGGCGGACTAGTTATATTTTCTGCACTACCACAGTATGGGTATCAAATAAAAGAACTTGCTGAGAGGAAAACGAAAACTAATACAACGTCACATTAAATCTAAAATATGGGGGCCATCCAAGATTTATACGATAAATGTGATATGGTGGGATCTCCAAGATGAGAAGCGGAATATGTTTTCTGGTTTTATGGAGTCATTAACAGCTGAATTTTAACAAACGTATGCTTTGGTCGGCTTCATACTTTGACTTGTATAATTCGGCGAGATAGGCGTCAACAGCATTGGTTTGCAATCTATATAGGAGAAGGATATTGCTATAAAACCGAATATGGAAGCAGCCAAAACGCCAATACCTACGTTGTGCTTACAAATATTTTTTGATAGGTTTGCTTCCACGGCGTGCCGTACATGCATTTGGGCTTATTTGAATCAGCTTGCGGTTCTGATTATGAATTATATAAAAGCTTGTTTTGAAAAAGTAATTTTCAAGAAAAAAACTTAAATTCATATGGTAATCCAATGGCAGGCCAATGCCTGCCTTATTGATTTCCAGAGCGACCGATATTGTGCTTTGCTCTTCTTCTCATCAGTAAATTAGTAGAAGTAGCGCATATTATGATTTACATTGTAGGTATTCAATAAAACACAGACATGCGTGCATCTTACTTAATATACAACATTTTTTTGTTATGTATGACAGTTAAGATTTCAGCATTATTATCTTATAGATTTTCATGCTAAAATCATTTATTATATTTAATCAATCAGTAGTTTAGCTAAACAGAACAAGATGGCAGCACTAGAAAAATTATAATGCGCTATCGAAACGTTTTGGAGATTCACATATAAGATTTCGGCTTCCTCGATTAAATTATGTGTTCAAACCCTCCGTCGTCCAAGACACCGGATGACGAAATTACCTCCGCTAATGCGGGAAAGATTTCTGAGTCATCTACATTAGACAGAGCAAACATTTCTCAGATACACCGACCTCGCCGGCGAGGTCGACGAGTCCCTTCAGTCGCCGCCTATACGAGGTACAAGCACGTACCCGGGTGTTTCTCTCCTATTCCCACCCTGGCAACAGCCCAAGCCGAGGTTTGTACCTAAGTGGTGTCCTTGCGCTAGTTGTCTCATCAAAAACTTACAGGGCTGAGCGCCTTCTGCGCTTGCCAAAAGTTCGGTTAAGCTGCAACGGCCTCAAAGGCCAACAGTGAGATTAGTCCATTCGAATAAAAATGTGTTTTCTGAATCTAACGCGTTTTTCTGCCCTAAATAAGTACAACGACATTAATTTAAAACACACATCCGGAATCATATTATTATTTGATTTAAGAGGTGCGTTTATACCGGTAGCTTGAATATTTAAACAGTAATCGATACATTTCCAACTAACAATTTTTAACATAAATCGGTGGTGCCTTGCTTGATCAGTTTAATAGGTACCTACCTACCTACATGATGAATGAATATGATTTGTTTACCTATTTTATACAAGCGGTTTCATTGATATTTTAGAACTTGATATTATAGTTGTTTAAAAATTCAATATTTTTCATGATAATGAATTTGAAAAAAAACCTTTTTAATAACAATACTAGTCATTAGGCCTACCTGTGTTTTCATTTAATGTCGTATAAAACACGTAGTACACCCTAAACAGAGTATGAGACTGGACACCCATCACAGTGAAGAGCCTATTAATCTGTGTGGTGACTAGACCACTCGCGATCTCCATATACAGACCATAAATCGCAAATACAAGTAAATACCCTTGTATATAAGGTGTTGCAATTTAAACTAATTATACTAGCGGTTGGACCCAAACTGAGATCTCGCGGGTCTCAAGTTAAAAAAAATTGTGATCTTTGATTATCAAAATAGTGCCACGAAATGCACAAGCAACTTACTTGACCTACAGCTTCATTCAATTTACTGGTAACGGGAGTTCATTTATTTAGATTCATTTTTGGAGTACAAATTGCAGTTATTCTGAATTTCAGACTTTTGCCTATATTTATGTCACTAAAGCTACACGCATACCAAACTTCAGCACTGTGGAGTCATGGGTTTACCCTCTGAATTTGTTCAAAGTTCAGTTTTTATTATGGCTAATAACTTGAAAACTTCAAGGTTTAAACTAAAAATAAATACGGGGTCGAAATGAACTCATAAAGACCTTTTATTAGATATGCCCCTCTTGAACCCCAAGATCTCAACCACCCCCCCAACATACCTCATATAGTCATAACAAAGTTGTGCCATTACTACCTACCTGTGTATCAAATTTCACGATGATCGGATCAACGCTTCGAAAGTTATCCTCGGACAAACAAACAAACATACATACAACGCTGATTTGCCCAAGTTGAATCTCGCTTCGCTCAATCATTTAACCAGTCAACAGAGCGCGTTTAGTGCGTACGGGAGGGCGGTAATTGCCTGGGACATATTAGGCACAAAAACTTTTTTTTTGTTGGATTTAAAAATAATATATAAAAATTTATTTTTTATGGTGGGCTAATCTAGCTACAACTTGGGAGGCCTGGTGGAAGATGCGGTCGGGATCGGCCAAGAAAGCGTTGGCGAGACGATCTTGTTGCTTTCGAGCGGGAGTGGGGGAGTGTCGATAAGGATTGATATAGATAGAAGGACTTTGGGGAGGCCTTTGCCCAGCAGTGGGACAATAAATGTAAAAAATATGGTCTTAATATACTCGTTATTTTTTGTAGTTTAATTTGTATGTTATCTTACATAGGTCTCAGAAGCATAGAAAGAAGAGAAGATTTACAATTTTAGCAAGAAGTGATGGTCAGAATGGTTCTCGAGGGGAGACCACGCACTGGAAAGCGCAGCTTAGGACGGACCCCCACTTGGTGGAAAGACGACCTGATAAAGGTTGCTGGAAGCAGTTGGGTGCAAGGCGGACAATTCGGTCGCTATAGAAATCAATGAGGGAGGCTATTGTTCGGCAGCGGACCTCCTACATTTTGTTTTCTAAATCATTATCATCACACGATGAACTCCGTGGTGCAGTGGGCGAATAGGCGAGGTAGAGGGTTCGATGCCCATCGCGGAACAAATATTTGCATGATCTACAGATATTTGTTCCGGGTCTGTTTGTTTCCCTACATATTATAAGTATGTATTTACAAAAAAAAAATGCATATAAGTATTCTATCAGTTATCTGGTTCCAATAGTACAAGCTTTGCTTAGTTTGGGGCTAGATGGCGCTGTGTGAAATGACCAGAAATATATATTTAGTTAATTATATCTGAGATAATAAGAATTTTGAAAATAAAAGTTAAATACTTATTTTTTAACCTATATTTTCCCACTGCTGGGCAAAGGTCTCCCCCATGTTCCTCCTCATCTCACAATCACTAGCCACGTCCCACCAGCCATCTTGGAATGCATCGAGGTCGTCACGCTAACGCTTCCTCGGCCTGCCCCAGCTTCGATGCCCATCTGCAGGCACCCATTGTGTGACGACTGTTGCCCATTTGTCTGTGACCATACGACTGACGTGACCCGCCCATTCCCACTTCAGCCTGGCAGTCTTGTCGCCAACATCTGCGATGCCGGTCTTCGCGCGCAGTGTGGTATTGCGGATCCTTACGATTCTCTTTACTCCTAACACGCTGCGTTCCATGGCTCTTTGGCAAACCTTAAGTTTGGACTTTTGAGATTCTATCAATGTCCAAGTTTGGGCACCATATGTAAGGATGGGCAGAATACACATGTCGATGAGTTTACACTTAAGTGACATTGGAAGGTCTCCCTCTTATATACTTATACTATCATTTATCTGGTTCTCTTATTACAAGTATTTAATATTATTAATAATTAAATATATTTATTTAATAATTTTAATCGTATTTAATAATTTTGGGCTATTACCAACCAAATTCATTCTTGATTGTATAAATATGGCAACACAGACAGGACAGTAAAGTATCAAGTACGTAGTTAACACTCTAAAATGGTACTTTGAGGTTTTATCGTAATTTCAACGGTTATGGGAAAGTAATGAGGAGGCAGTATATTAGGGTTAGGTAGTTTCTATGTAACGTTATAAATTCTAACGATATTTCACAAAATAATGTTTTCGGTAAGCATATTACGTAATTTGATGACCTCCGGCGCAGTGGGCGACTGAGACGCAGGAGGTTGCGGGTTTGATTCCCACTGTGGGGCAAATGTTTGCATGGTCTACGGATATTTGTTCTAGGTTAAGGTATTTTTTTATAGATTATAAGTAGCTATGTTACAGAAATAAATGTGTATAAGTATTCTATCAGTTATCTGGTTGCCATAGTACAAGCTCTGCTCACTCGTAGTTTGGGGCTGGATGGCAAATGACTATTATATCTATTTATTTATTATTTTTTTCAGCAACAAACTTCAGTATTTCACAAACAAAAAATTACAATGGTTTACTAAGGTATAATACAATTCAGGATGGAAAACATAGGTACCCAAACTAGGATTGACGTGTATGATGGCATACCTATACCTCCCTCCGAACTATGGATCATAATGGAATGTTCAGTGAATGTATGTGTAAGTGTGGGAGTGTGTTCGTTGCGTGAATTGTGTGTGAGTGTGTTGTGTGCGCGCGAGTGTGTGTCCATATGCATGCGAGTATGTGTGGTGAGTGCTTTTGGGTGAGAGAGTGTGAATTTATTTAATTTTGTTAATTTAATTTTAACAGCAATCGAGTCACATTTTATTTAATAAGCATTTTAATGATTTTACACTAGCAAAGTACAAAGTAGGGTATTTTATAACAAACTAAGTAAGTAATAATATTGAAACTTTCGTTTCTACACCAAAAAAGCTATTTAATACCGCAAACTACTATTATACAATAGTACAGAAGGTAAGCTTATAATTTGTTAACGCAAATAATAACATACCCACATAATAGAATTTAAAGTTTTAAAGTTCATTATTCGTTATATTAATATAGTTTTTGCACATGCAGGACAGTGAAATGTTTGCCATCAACCAGCTGACCCGCCCGCGGCGCGCACGCGCGGTATGTCAGTAAAAAGTATGTGTGCTATGGTAGCAAATAAATGTCTATATATTTCTATGTCTATGTCTAAAAACAATACCCTCCTTCTGCGCAGTCGAGTAAAAAGTAGCCTATGTCCTACATTATTTTTCAAAAAAGTTGAAAAACGTATTTCTTTATTTCTTAATAAAAGCCTACATTATGAATTTTGAGATCCCTAACTTAAGGAAATATGGATTGCCCTTACGAACTTTCAACTCCTATTTCATCCCCTTCTAGATTATTTTTTGAGACAAAAGATAGATGTCCTTCTCGAAGATATAATCCTTGCAGAATTTCATTACGATCCATTCAACCGTTTAGTCGTGAAAAGGTAACAAACAAACAAACTTACAAACAAACAGAGTTACTTTTGCATTTAAAATATTAATATGGATTTACTCTGTAAGCTTTTTTCTTATTGTTTTTATATAAATTATAGGATAACGTTTAACCACGTTCTCACCTGATGGTAAGTGCTGATGCAGTCTACGATGGTACACGCTTGCCTAGAAGAAACCTATTCACTCGCGAATTAAAGACTCCTTGATTGTAGTTATCAGAAAACACAGACTCAGGCAAAGCGTTTCACTTCTTGGCGGTGCGCATAATAAAGGTGGAAGAGTACCGCTTTGTGCGTATGGGAGGTATGTCTACCATGTAGCGGTGGCGCACCGCGGAGCGTCTGGTTGTCCAATGATAGAATGGGGATGGTAAGATCAGGTTGGAGCTCCGCAGCACAATCTCCGAAATGTATTCGATAGAAAACCGAGAGAAAACCATGCTACCTTTCGACGATGCTCGAGGCTGTGGAGCCTTCTATCTGCTAATTCCTCATTGCAAATGAGTTTCTTGGCTCTTCTCTCAATCGAATCTAGAGCCTCCAGCTGGTATTTCGCTGATCCATTCCATTTTATTTTATTTTCAATTTACTTCCAAAGTTTCACAATGTAATAAATAATATTGATATTAGGTAGGGGAAAAAAATACTTCGCATTTTTTAAGAAAATTCAAAACATTTTTTAATATAGTTTATTTACATTTAACTGAAGTATGTAGGTACCATTTTGTTCTATAACTTTTTGCCATCTTGTAGGTAGGGACATGATCCCATTGCTATAAAAATTTTGGGGCCTTTGGTCAAAATACCGCGACAAGTCGTTATGGCAGTCCTCTCGTGATGTTAACCTGACACTGCCTAAAGAATTCTGAAGAGCCCGAAAGAGGTGGAAATCTAAAGGTGTAAGGTCAGGACTATACGGCGGATGCATTAACACCTCCCAGCCAAACTCTCTTATTTTTTGCTGAGTGGCTCAAGATGTGTGAGGTCTAGCGTTATCATGATGAAAAATCACATCCCTTCAGTTGATTAATTCCGGCCGCTTTCTCACAACTTCTTGCTTTAATCTCATCAGTTATTCGCAGTAAAGTTCACAATCGATGGTCATGCCTGGTAGTAACAGCTCAAAATGAATAATGTCCTTCCAATCCCACCACACACACAGCATCACCTTGTTGCGAGTTAACCCGGGTTTCGCCATAGTCTGTGAAGCCTGACCGGCCTTTGACCACGACTTTTTTCGCACGTTCTTGTCGTACGTGATCCACTTTTTATCACCAGTTATCAGCTTCTTCAAAATTGGTTCGATTTCATTACGTCGTAATAAAAAATCACAAATGAGTACACGGTTCATTAGGTTTCTTTCAGTGAGCTCGTGGGGTACCCAAATATCGAGCTTTTTTGTGTACCTAGTTTTTTTTCAAATGCGTCAAAACTATTTTGTGGTCAATTACCAGTTCTGCAGCTACGTTGTTACTACTGATATGCCGATCTGGCTCCACTTTTTCAAAAATGGCATCAATTTTATCCGTAATAGAGCGACCAGAGCGACGTGTATCTTTGACATCAAAATTTCGGGTTTGAAAACGCTTAAATCAAATTTATGCTACTCTCACAGACACTGCACTAGGTCCATAAACATCGTAAATTTTTTTCGCGGCTTGCGTTGCATTTTTACCTTTTTTGTAGTAAAATTTCAAAATGTATCGAATTTCTTCATTAGATTCACTCATATTTACAGTACGAAAAACAAATAAAAATCACACATTTTCCTAATTTGAATTTGGAATTATCTTTTTTAAAATTTAAACTTTGAATGATACCAAAACCAGCCAGATACGAATAGTATAGCCAAAGAGATTTTATTACAAGTTCATACATACTATAATGCGAAAAGACTTTTTCCCCAACCTATTATTTTGTTTTGATTACTAGCCGTTTTCTGGATGCTCTCGTGTTTGGGTATTGGTCTTCTCGTTTTAAGTAATTTATTAATTAATTATGACGATAAAATAACCAATTATAAACAGTTCTCGGTTTCCACTCGGGAATGAAGTATCGCCGTGTAGATTATAAAAGTACCAGCTGATTCATTCCATTCATCATGCATAATACAAGCATTAGGATGTCCAATGCTAAACCTTGGCCTCCACCATCTAATTCCAGAGCCACCTGCCTCGAGTCGGCCTGCACCCATAAACAGGGTAAATTTGTAAAAAAAATATTATGACCGTCTCTGCTCGTAATATAATTTTGAACTTTCGCGATCACTGTATTTAGTTAGCAGTAAACATAGTTAAAACGTCGAGATAATACATAAAAATAACAGAAGAACAGCACCGAGCTGTCGATCGGTGGCGAGGCTTAATGCTGAGCTGAAACCCATTTGCTGCAGTGCATACACACCTACTTGCCTCTGTTTAATTTTTCCCTGACTACATTGTATATTTATTATTTCATTCTATTGTTAGTATGTTTGTTGTTTGTAATTTTCTGTTTTCTCTTACTTGTGTTTTCTCTTTGATGTGTATTGTAATGTGTGAATTTGTGTGTGCTATGGTAGCATATAAATGTATGTATATGTCTAAAATGGTAAATACGTGTTAAATACCCGTTTTTTATCTAGCCTATGCTGTCCCACGACTGGTCAAAGGCCTCTGGTCAAAGATTTTTCTCAATCTTGTACCAAATCCCGCCAGTTCCTATATAAAACGTCAAAATCATCGCGCCACCGCTTCTTAGGCCTTCCACGGTGTCGCTTTCCATCCACAGGGATTCATCCAGTTACGACCTTAGCCTATTTGGTTGCATGCGGGAGTTATGACCCGCCCAATCCCACTTTAACGTGGCAACCTTGTTACCGATGTCAGCGATGCCGGTCCTTGAGCGCAGTTTAATAATATGTTTAATAATAATTTATCCTAAACGAAAATTCTGAATCCAACAATATTTAAGAGTAATTTTGGTCAAAATATCCTGTATCTTAAACTTCCGGTATCGATTTATTATAATAAAGGAATTTTTGACAGCTAACTACAATTTATGAGAAAATGGTTATTTTAAAAATATTTTATGTAAATCTGTGTAACCAATTAAACAAACTCATGGTTCTGTTATTTTTCATTTGACATAGATAGCTTTCTCTGTCGGTAATTTTACACGATCTTTCTAAAGGGCTTAGATGAGTTAACTAGAAAAGGATAATTTGACCTTTGAGTAGATATTGTACATACGGGTTTTTGTAACTTTCGTGATTTAGGATCAAGAAGGAAACTTTTCTCATTAATGTACGTATTTATAAAGGAGTTCATTTGTTTTTGCAGTGAGCTGGCTATTTGATTTTGGATGCGATTGTGAGAAATTCTTTAAAGGGTATTTTAGTGTAAATTATGATAAATTATTGTATTTGGATACTTTGGAAATTAGCAATGTTTGCTTGTGACTGTTATTAATGATGTGACTGTTATTTGACACCCAAAATTATTTAAATGTCTAATTGAAAACACTAACGTATATAACAACAAACAAAATTAACAGAATGTACTACAAGTGGTCTTATTATTAGAAGAAATTTCTTTCAAACAACATTTCAATGAACTTTTATAAACTTTGGAATAGGAGAGAAGATATGTGAATGAGAAATTCGTTTGTAGGTTTCATCACACTAATATTATAAATGCGAAAGTTTGTTAGTCAATTTCATCGTAAAGGATAAACCGATTTCGATGAAGGTTGGTATGTTGATAGATCCCTGTTGATATATATTTTCTATTGACAAACCATTCGTCGTAAATATTTCGGAAGCTAGTTGTAAATATTCTCTCCCGGTCCATAAAGAGATCCCAGAATGGTTTTACAGGCAAGTGCAAATTATTCATTTGATATTTAAGAATGATATACATACGGCATGGCCAACAACCTCTCAAACCTGGGCTTTGACATCTCTAGCGAAGTGCAGTTTAGGGGTGGAAAGCAAAGCTTCTCTTGCCTCCAAGAAACTCGGTGTACTAAACCGATCAAAGCGGTACTTCACGGCGGGGCAGCGTCTTGTACTCTACAAAGCGCCAATCCGGCCCCACATGGAGTACTGTTCTCACATCTGGAACGGTGAACCTAAATACCAACTGCAGCCCCTAGACTCCTTGCAACGCAGAGCCGTTCGTATCGTCGACTACCCAGTAGTATCCAAGGACCTGGAGCCGCTGAGTCTGCGCCGTGACATCGGAGCACTCAGTGTTTTCTATAAAATATATAACGACGAATGTTCTGAAGAGCTGTTCAATTTAATCCCTGCTTCCCACTTTTACCATAGAACCTCCCGCAACCGGCAACGAGCTCACCCACATATTGTAGATGCGTGGAAGTATCACACAGTGCGTTTCGCCCACTCGTTTCTTCCGCGCACCTGGAAGATTTGGAATGACCTTCCTCCGAAGGTTTTTCCGGTGGGCTTCAAAATGAACCCCTTCAAGAGAGATGTAAATAACGTATTACATGCTAGGCGACGCGACTGCAGTACCACGAGTGCTGCAGGAGTTTATAGGCAGCGGTGAACACTTAACATCAGGAGGCCCGTCAGCTTGTGTGTCTACAAGTTTAATATAAAAATACATAATATTGTTACGCCCTAGGCTGTTACAGAATAAGTTATTGTCGGCCTTTCGAAGTTATACCTACTGTGCAACAGAATAGGTGTGATAAATACCTACCATGTTATTATCTGCAGTTGCACAGAATAAGAAATACTAATGGTGTTGAAATACCTACAAATTTCTAGTTGCCCGTGAAAACTTTGAGAACGTTCCAGAAGTGTGTGGTATGAATAGGGCATAGAGATGCCCGCAGAGTCTGTCTCGATTTGGCGATACATGCGAATATTTCGGTGACTTTTAGTGGTAGTGTGTTGTGATTACTGGGGATTAAGATCATGTATTTATCATTTTAGTGGTGAATAAAAGTGTTATTTTGGTTAGCTTGACTTTCATTATTTTATCCCGAATCCTCAGCTTGTTACAATATTAAATTATATAAGATTAGTCTAATTCTTTTAAATATCCTGAGACTAAAATAAAAAAAAACACAATTTAAAATTAAGTTTTATGTCGACTCTTATTTAAAATCTTGAGTTTTATATTTTTCTATGAGTAATAAAATTTTTTTAACTTTAGATACTTTGCTGTTCCATCTAAAGTTAGGTCAAAAATTGTTCCCCCAAGATTTCCACTACATAAAAATAAATAGCACGTGCCCAATGGTTTATCCCGTACATTATTTGTTATGTCGGTTATTGGAGCCTTCTAGGCGATTATATCGCTCGTAACATTACCATCAATATGGCATTCGGGAATTCGGAAGGATGGAAAACGATCTAGTTTTTTGATAGCACTGAAATTATTGTTTACCGCTACCGCCGCGGCTTTGCACATGTTATTTGCTAGTAAATAGTTACCTGTTTCAATCCAGGTCATAATCTTTCTATATAGAGTTTGATAATATATGCACGAAAATGAAAGGGGTTATTTTGATGACCATAATAAATGTAGGGGCAGAGCTACTGCAGTATATTCTGTGGCTGAGTTTGCAAGTCTGCGATTTGGCCCAACGTGGTATGATTAGCTCGCCGCCGCAACAGTCGTCACCAGCCTTCATACTAGTAGTTCACGCAATGTAACGGACAATAAATAGTGTTTCAGTAAATCCGCATCGGTTGTTTACATTTCCTCTGCATCTTGGACTAGGAATCATAGACTATTGAATAGACACTGCCCGATATAGATGACTGACCCGATAGAGGATAGCTAGTAACCCGACAAATAATTAAATAATAAATATTGCTGGACCTTTTACACAGCGCTATCTAGCGCCAAACTAAGCAGAGCTTGTACTATGGGAACCAGATAACTGATAGAATACTTATATACTTTTTTTTTTGTAAATACATACTTATAATATATAGAAAAACATCCAGACCCGAAACAAATATTTGTAGATCATGCAAACACTTATTCCGCGACGGGAATCGAACCCACTACCTCCTGCGTCTCAGCCGGCTATTCGGCCACTGCGCCACGGAGGTCGTCAAATGGCGAATAGTTATCCCTACTGATGGTGACTCATAATCCAATAGTAAATAAATTTGTGAAATGTTTACCATAGAAATGTGAAATTTATTTTGGCCTGTAAAAATAAACACTTTATTAAACTTATGCTGTGATATTACATAGTGATTGCCATCTAACCACTGATATTATTATCAACTGTATTGGTGTCGTCTCGAGATATCTCTTGTTGTCCCTTTCTAACCCAACACCCGCAGCCATTTCCGAAAGAGATATCAAAAATGCATGCCTGCCTAGATCTGTGGTAGTAGGTATTAACATACCTTACCGTTTTTGAGTTTTAATGGCACTAGATTAAAAATATCCCTACTAGGTGCTTCTACATTTGCTAGTTCTTTCTTGGCCCAGTAGTACAAGGTGTCACTGAATCGAAATATGATAGGTCAGCAAACAGGTATTTTGTCCTAACCTAGGTAAGTACCTACCTACATTAATTCGCCGTGTCTACTAGTTATTTATTGGCCACTGTGCGCTAAGCAGGTACCTACGTCAGTGCAGTGATTAGGTTGATATAAGTAGGATGTTTTTGGACGTCTAATGCAAGAGTAGGCAGTAAGTTTTTTTATCAAATTAAATATCGAATTAATCACCTACACTTTGAATGTGATTTTTATTGAAATTTGATAATATAACTATACTATTTCCATTTCTTTATTTTCTCGATGACAGTTATTTTTATGTTTTTAGAAACCGTCACTTAAATATCGTCAGTATATTACCAAACACTCCGTATACCTACTTTTATTGAAATCAGTTCGGCCGTTATGTCGTTTTGATTGAGTAACAGACAGAGAGACAAATTTATTTTCAAATTTATAATATTGGTATGGATTTAGGTATTGTTATTAGTAGTGCATCAAATATAAATAAATAATTTATACTCAGTTTAGACTTAAATTTACACCGCCGGCCATTGTCTTGACATAACAAGAATTCTCTCTAACTCCATTCAAAGGTTGTCTGGATTAAATCATTTTTATGACTAAGCTGCTAGACCAATTTCGATGAAATTTAGTATATAGATAGATTATGACCAGGTTTGAGACTCAGATAAATTTTTACTCGACTGCGCAGAGGGAGAGTAATGTTTTTTATTGACAAACCTCACGTACGAAGCTGCGGACGGAAATCTTTCACTATAATATACTCGTATATAAAGTATTGTATAGATAAATATATACTGGAAATGGAATGGCTAAGGAAGTTAACTTACGAACACAGAACAGATAACACCCCCAGAAGAAGTGAAAGCGCCTAACATCTACTCGAAGTAGAGTACGCCGCCGTTATTCAGTCTGTGTCCGTCGTCACGCGTGACGTGTTTTACAGAGTTCAGATTTCAGTTAGAGATTTAATTGGAGTATGCCTTCTTGTGTCGTTCTAATGTTTAAAAAATCAACTAGGCTCAAAAAACCAAGATGGGATCACATTTCATACGAAAGAAGTGCATTTTGATGTTGCGTTATTTAATTATTGAATAAATTGTTCGGTTTGTAATTGTGGTAAACAATGATCCTCCTTTTTGCTGGTGTTGCCAAATATCGAGAGTTATTATTTTACCTACTCTAGAATACTTAAATTGAAAACTTTTATTAATTGTTTTTTTTAAATATAGTAGACGCCCTGAACTAAGATCTCGCGAATCTCCCAAAAAACAAAAAAAAAACTTAGGGAAATTTGCGCAGCGATACCTAAACGTATTTAGTGGCTAAATATGATTTAAGGAGTTCTCAAATCATACAAATATGTAAATTTGAAACATGTTCAGTCGCTAAATACGTTTAAGGATACTTGTGAAAACCGGCCTTAATCTTAGACTAATAAAATAGTGGTATAAAATGCACAACCTTACTCACTTACTTGACCTACAGTTTCATTTAAATTAAAAGTAACGGGAGTTCATGTACGTTGGTTAACTTTTTTAGGAGTAAAAATTGTAGTTATTCTGAATTTCAGACTTTTCCGTACATTTGTCTCGCTACAGCTACACCTATACCAAAAATAAGCACTGAGGGTTTACTGGTGTACTCTGTGAATACAGTCAATGTTTAATTTATATATGATATTATGATGTATTATAACACAAAAACTATAAAGACAAAACTAAAAATAAAAAATAAGGTCAAATTATATCAAATTTCACGATGATCGGATCAATGCTTTAAATCCTCTGTCCCCTTGCTATCTTAAAGAACGTTTTTATCCTCTTTTTCCACCTGATCGCCCTTCTCGTTCTTCTCAACATCTGTTATTAAAGACGCCTGAGCATAAAACTTCTTTCTTCACTTACTCTTTCACTGTGACTGCTATCTGCTTGTGGAACTCTCTTCCAGTGGAAATCCGCAAGGCCGCCTCTATGGGAATCTTCAAATCCAAACTCTTTAAATACTTCATCTCTCTTCAAGATACCCAACAAAATTGAGCACTTTATGTAGATATATTTGTGTATTTCGTTTATGTATGTGTATTATTATTATTTTTAATTTTTGTAAGTTTATTTCTAAGCTAAAGTTTGATTAAATTTCCTTTTTCTGGCACTACCACTTTCTCCACACTACACAAAGGTTAGCTGGAAGAAAATGCTAATTAGCATTAAGTTCGCCTATGTATCTTTTTATTAGTGCAATAAAGAATTTTCTAATCTAATCTAATGCTTCGAAAGTTATCCTCGGACAAACATAAATACATGATTATAACGCCGATTTGCCCAAATTGATTTGGAGATCTCGCTACGCTTTATTAGTGATTGTCTAAAAATACGTTATAACCAGCTTAATAAAAGTTATACAAGATTACTGGCAATCACTTAAACAGTTAGTATACTTTTAGGGTCATGTTCTGTACTTACATAAAACAAACAGCCTTTATTCTACTTTTTTTAGTTAGTTTTACTTTTTTCTAGGTTAAGTTATTTTAATTTGGTGTAACAATAAAGAATTATTTATTTTATTTATTTATTTATTTTAGGAAAACCATCAGCACATATTAAACACAATAGTTACAGTGAATAGTAATAAACAGGCCATTTAAAGGTCTCCACTGATAGAATCACATTATACTAACAAGCAACAACAAAATAACAAAAGACAAAATCTAACCGAACACTGTACGGGTCACTCACGTTCACGATACCAAATCAGGTGCCATTCACTCAATTTACAAGTAGATATATGTATTACAAAACTAGTTATCAAAAACTCATCCTGACTCAGTCACACGTGTCCTTAATCGATCAAAGAAGATATTATTAATTCTGTTTTTAAGAGATGAAATACTGCAGTTGAACAGGTCAAGGTCATGCTCATTGCTCAATAGATTGAATAATTTACTTGCACGATACACAAACGCATTTTGGCGATAATTCGTAGAAACTACGGGTAGATAAAATAGGTTGCTTCTCCTAAACGTTCTGGTAGGCGCATAAAATTATCTATCTATCTATCTATCTTTAAAAAAACTAACGCAGTATAAAGGAAATTTATCTCTAAAAATAATCGTTTTTATCGAAACCGTGATTTATTTTAAAATCATTGAGATTATTAGGTACACACGGCTACATATCAAGCTAAACATTTCCAGTATAAGCTGACCTCTCATTCTACGAAAAGCCTACATAATTCGACGTCAGTTTATACTGGAAATGTATAGCTTGATGTGTAGCCGTGTGTACATATAAATATGGCACACCCCTATGGTTTCGGCACATCGGTTGCCGAAAGCCGAAAAAGGGGCCATTGTATTTACTATTATGAACAACTTATGACCAATCAACACTAAAATCAAGAAAAAAATCAGCTGTTTCTTAAGGCGAGATTGATACACTTTTTGCCATGCGTCTCAATGAAAATGTTTTTTGAAATAGCCCATTTTTTTGAACAGCTTTCTTATAATTACAATGACCCCTTTTCGGCTTTGTACACATCAAATAGATGACCCTGTATATAATGGTTGTAGTAATATATTTGTATGTCAATCCTATCTTATCAGTTACGCAGATATAAAATATACATGTGATAACTGTGTAATATTAGATAATTTGGATTTCATTAGTTGTATCTTACCAAAAAACATTTACCACAAAACGGGTAAATAATGACTATGCTAGCAACATTACGCGGGTGGGGATGAGGTGGGCGCGGGACGCGGGTTTCGTTTTATGGACACAGCGTACGGCTTGCAATCACAGCTGAATGCATGTTCTGGTGTTTTTTTTCAATTCTGTGCCAACGAACGACGCTACGTGTCTAGCCGGCTCTAAAAGTAATGAATGGAACGAAGTATCAACTTTATTAAAACTTCAGCTTCAATTCAAAGTTTCTTCAGTGCGAGTTCAATTTATCACGTGTCACAAGGTAACAAGCATTCTCTAATTTTATTTAGTTCCTGGCGTAACGAGGCATAGTTTATTTATCTATATCGTAGGTACACGTTAGTGCAGAAAGGTTTTTAAGTGAGAAGCGTGGGACGGCCCCCCACTAGGTTCAAAGACGATCTGATAAACCTGATGTGGATGTATACCTGGTGTGGAAGCTATAGGTATAAACACTATTAGCTGTAAGCTTTTTACTTACAAAATGGATCCATCATTATCTGAATAAATAAATAAATTTTAGTATTATAGCATAAAGCTTGTACCCCGTTTTGAGCTCATCACGCACACCGAGGAGTTTAGGATTTGGCATAGTTAAAGTTTATAGGGATAAAGAGGAGCTAAAGAAAATAAAAGCCAATTTCGATCACTGGTCGACAAATTTTTCTGTTTCTATTATTAAGTATATTATTTTTACACCTCGGCCAATCTTCCATAAACAATGATCCTCTCCGTCCATAGTACAAGCTCTGCTTAGCTTGGGGCTAGATAGCGCTGTGTGAAATATTCAGCAATATTTATTTATTTATCCTAAGGTTTTCTGTAAGATATCGCTTTAGCAGCAATAAGGCCGCCCATTATAGTTATATTAATTTGTTTATTTTCATTCATAGAATTTTCATTTATTCACTGGGCTTTGGTACCTATATACCTATACCTTATACTGCCGTGGGGCGCCGGCAATAGAATGTTGCCCCTCCGCTCTTGCCCGTGGATGCAGTAGGAGTCTGCTAAGGGATACCTCCGAAAGATGGGCAGCAGCGTCTTTTCGTGTTTCAACACCTATACTGCGCTCGCCAACCCGCCTGCCAAGCGTGGCGAGTATGGCAACAACCCCCTCATGGATTTACAACATAAAACCAGGCCCCGAGTCCCCGGCGGCCCCGCTAATCCTGGCTACGGTAGCAGTCACGGTAACGGCGGGGCCAGGGGTGCTAAGAATCCCCGGGAGACGATCGGCTACCAAACCCTACGACGACCACTGGCCCTGGTAACACACAACATCCGCACTTTGAGGACAGACGAAAAGATTGTTGAGCTGGAAGAAGAAATTAGTAGATTACACTGGGACATTTTGGGGTTATCAGAAGTCCGTAGAGAGGGCGAGGACACGATATCCCTTAAGTCTGGTAATCTACTATACTACCGGGAGGGCGACCAACAGTCCCAAGGTGGTGTTGGGTTTCTCGTTCACAAGTCACTCATCAACAACATTATCACCATCGACAGTGTGTCGAGCAGGGTCGCGTACCTGACACTCAGAATATCTAAGCGATATTCGCTGAAGGTCGTTCAGGTATATGCGCCGACCTCTTCACACCCAGATGAAGACGTAGAGTCTATGTATGAGGACATCAGTAGAGCCATACATACGAACAAAACTCACTTTATTGTTGTTATGGGGGACTTCAATGCAAAGCTAGGCATGAGAAGCGATGATGAGTTGAGAGTGGGGCAATTTGGATATGGACAACGGAACCCCAGAGGACAGAGGCTGGCCGATTTTCTGGAGAAAGAAGGACTCTTTATGATGAATTCTTTTTTCCAGAAGCCGCCTTACAGGAAATGGACCTGGATGAGTCCCAACGGTTCCACGAGAAATGAGATTGATTTCATCTTGACCAACAAGAAACGGATATTCAATAATGTCTCTGTGATTCACAGGGTGAAAACCGGCAGTGATCATCGAATTGTTAGAGCCACATTGAATATGAACGTTAAACTTGAAAGGTCCCGTTTGATGAAATCTACGCTCCGACCCACTCGCGCACATATCCAAAACCTCGAGAGCTTTCAACTCGAACTTGCAAATCGCTTTGACTGTCTAGAAGTAGATGCATCAGTGGACGAGATCAATAACAGGTTCGTAGAAACCGTCCATACGGTGGGGTCCCAGTTCTTTAAGACCCCCCGTACTAATAGACCTCAGAAACTCTCTGATGACACCCTTAACCTCATGGCTGAACGACGTTCTTTGCAACTGCAGTCTCCCGATGATGCTCAGTCACATAGGCAGCTCAATAGAAAGATTTGGAAATCCTTGCGGCACGATATTCGTACCTTTAATACATCTCGTATTAAAGATACGATAGAGCGGAATAAAGGCTCCAAAGTGTTCGCGAGAGATAATTCTATTGGGCAGAGCCGTATGACGAAGCTGAAGAGAGAAGATGACAGCATATCGTCAAGTAAAGCGGAAGTGTTAAGGGAAGTCGAAAGGTTCTATGGACGGCTCTACGATTCGGTCACTAAACCTGTTTGCAGTGCGGCCAACGACCCAAGAGCCAAACTGACCCGACATTATACCGAAGATATTCCGGACATCAGCCTGTATGAGATCAGGATGACCTTGAAGCAGCTTAAGAACGACAAGGCGCCGGGTGAGGACGGAATCACTTCAGAGCTTCTGAAAGCGGGTGGATCACCGGTACTTAAAGTCCTTCAGAAGCTTTTTAATTCCGCCTTGCTTGAAGGTACGACGCCAAAAGCATGGAACGGGGGCGTGGTGGTTCTGTTCTTCAAAAAAGGTGACAACACCTTGCTTAAGAATTACAAACCCATCTCGCTTTTGAGCCATGTTTATAAGCTGTTTTCGAGTGTCATCGCGAACCGTCTCGAACGCAGGTTTGATGACTTTCAACCTCCCGAACAAGCCGGGTTCCGTAAAGGCTACAGTACCATAGACCACATACATACGCTACGGCAAGTCATACAGAAGACCGAAGAGTATAACTTGCCGCTATGTCTCGCGTTTGTGGACTATGAGAAATCCTTCGATTCGATCGAAACATGGGCAGTGCTTGAGTCTCTCCAACGATGCCGTATTGACTATCGGTACATCGAAGTATTGATGTGTTTGTATAAAAACGCCACTATGTCAGTCCGAGTACATGAACAGAGCTGGAAGGCGATTCCCTTAAAAAGAGGCGTAAGACAAGGAGATGTCATTTCTCCGAAACTGTTTACGACCGCATTGGAAGATGCCTTCAAGCTTCTGGAATGGAAAGGACTGGGCATCAATATTAACGGCGAATACATCACTCACCTTCGGTTGGCCGACGATATTGTGGTCATGGCAAAGTCGATGGAAGAGCTCAGCACGATGCTCGAAGGCCTCAATCGAGTCTCCCAACGGGTAGGACTTAAAATGAACATGGACAAGACGAAAATCATGTCAAATGTCCATGTCGTCCCTGCCCCAGTCATGGTTGAGAACTCGGCTCTTGAAGTTGTCAACGCGTATGTATACCTAGGACAAACAGTCCAATTAGGTAGGTCCAACTTCGAGAAAGAGGTCAATCGTCGAATCCAACTCGGATGGGCAGCGTTTGGGAAACTTCGCAACGTCTTTTCGTCCCACATACCTCAGTGCCTTAAGACGAAAGTCTACAATCAGTGTGTGTTACCAGTGATGACAATGGAACCGAGACGTGGTCCTTCACTATTGGCCTTATGAATAAGCTCAGAGTCGCTCAACTAGCTATGGAGAGGGCTATGCTCGGGGTTTCTCTACGGGATCGAATCAGAAATGAGGAGATACGTAGGAGAACTCAAGTCACCGACATAGCCCGACGGATTAGCACGTTGAAGTGGCAATGGGCAGGCCATATAGCGCGCAGAACAGATAGCCGATGGGGCCGAAAGGTTTTCGAGTGGAGGCCACGGACCGGCAAGCGCAGCGTAGGACGTCCACCCACAAGATGGGTAGACGACTTGGTAAGAACCGCAGGTCGGCGTTGGATGCAGGCCGCTTCCAACCGCAGTTCCTGGAGATCAATGAGGGAGGCCTTTGTCCAGCAGTGGACGTCCTACGGCTGATATGATGATGATGATGATGATTGGTACCTAGTAACACATAGTTATATCATTATGACTAAGAGCATAGTTTTTCAGATATAAAATTGATAAAAAAAAAACTTGCGGACGGTATTTTGTTAGGTATTATCAGTGCTGCAATCACGTTTATATTGTTTTAATCAGTCATAGGAATTTCACTTGTTATAAAATCAATGTAGTTATAGCAAATTCGGCAAGTCAGCCATAAGCCTGTAACTCTTTTATTATTGCCTGAATTAAATAATTTATTATTATTAGAAAGATTGTCTAGAGAGATCGTTTTTAGCGATAAAGCTGCCCATTTTATTTAACTTTTTTCGTGTATTTCTTTGTGTTTTTAATTTGCTGCTCAGTCTCTACAAAGCACATGTCCGCTCATGTATCTCTGGAATGGCTCGGCCAAGTATCAGCTTGAAACCCTTGATTGTGCGACGTGTTTCTCTATACTTATTGGTGCTGACTCCCTAGTGGAAGCCATTTTACAAAGTCTAGAGCACAGACGCCGAGTAGCCAGTCTTTCAGTTTTTTACAAGATTCATTTTGGTAAATGTGCGCAAGATCTTCATGACATTATCCCTGCTTCCCCCTTCCACTTTCTGATAAACAGACGTACCGAGAAGTACCACCAATACCTAGTCAGCATACCACCTTGCCGTACCAAACGATTTGCTTCAACCTTTCTCGTTAGCACAAGTAAGGAGTGGAACACACTTCCGGCGTATGTTTTTCCAAACCAGTATAATCTCGGAGTCTTCAAGTCCAGAGTGAATAGGTTCTTTCTAGGCAAGCGTGCTCTATCTTCGATCACACTTTCACTTACCATCAGGTGAGGTCGTGGTCAAGCGCTTGACGCTTTATCATCAATAAAAAAATTATTTGGTGTGCAATAAAGAATATCTATCTATTATAAGGTCAGTCCACTAAAATCATTACAATAACTCAAACCCGACTGCTAATAAAATCATTAGTCTCTAATAGTTTGAAGGGTTTACTAGCATACCAAATTATTTCGAGCTAAAAACGTGTTTGTGGGCATGTATCACTTGAAGTTCACTTGCAGTGTAAAATGAGGTTTATAGCACTTAACTAAAGCTTAATTTATATCGCTTAATTTATTTATTTATTTAACTTTGTTATTTAAATTATTGGGAAATCAACAGCTATTTTATCTTAGATATATTACAGTAATAATTGCAGAAAGTTATTCACAGATTTTCTGTTTGACTAGGTATATGTAGTTGTTTACGTATTCTAGAGGTCTGTCGTTTAAGTTTATATATATATATAAACATATATATATTTAATAAATATATTAATATTATTTATTTAATATATATTTAATAAATATATATATATATATACTCGTATATATATTTATTATATATATATATATTACTGTTTGTAAGTATTTTTTTTTGCTTTCATTCATTTTAACGCCTACTTGTTCGCTTTCTTTGCATAACAAACCTATCATTTCCTCTATCTTTTTACTTGTTTCTGCAAATAAGACTATATCGTCAGCGAATCTGAGATGATTTAGGTGGTTTCCGGCAACTATAATTCCCTCGTGGCCACCGTTTGACTTTGCAAAAATGCTCTGTAACACTACTATTAAAAGTTTTGGTGACAGTGGATCCCCCTGCCTCTACAGATTGGGATTTCCACTCCTCTGGTTTCTAGTTTTAGTCTAGTGCTGTCGTTATACTAAATATACCTAGGCAAACAGATATTTTTTCAAGACAAAAACACGGAAGAAGAAGTCAAGAGACGTATAGCTCTCAGTTGGAAGAAATTCTGGAGTCTGAAGGAAATCTTAAAAGGAGATCAATCTATTCATCTGAAAAAAATAGTGTTAGACACCTACGTTCTACCAACCCTTACCTATGGATTCCAAACCTGGAGCTACACTACGCGAACTAAATCCCAAATACAACCTGACAAAGGGCGATGGAAAGAAGCATCTTAAAAATTCGAAAAATACAAAAACTCAGAAATGTAATGTAATTCTTAAGAAAAAAAAAACTAAAGCAACAGATGCACTCCACCACGCACTTAAGTTAAAATAGCGGTGGGCGGGATATATAGCCCGATACAAGAATGATAGGTGGACCATAAGAGCGACGAGATGGATTAGTCTCAGTGGCAAAAGAAAAATAGGTCCACCAAGAAAAAGATGGACTGACAATATCACTGAAATTGCTGGGTATCAGTGGATGATAACATCAAAAGATAGAGAGACATGGAGTAAACAGGAGGAGGCCTATATCCAAAAAGGGATTCCTAATCATACCTAATATTTACAACTTAAAAAAAAAGAAAAATAAAATATGGAAACAAAGAAGGCTTTGATATTAATAATAAAAATTTACAGATTTTCACGTATAGATGGTATATGTCTACGCCACACTATTTCTGGACACGTCCAGCGAAGCAAAAGCATTCACCGTGACGTGATATTGGAGGTCGCCAATTAGAGAACTTTCTGATTGTAACCGCAAGGTACAAGCGAGACAGAAGTGCGGTAAGGCAACTTCAGAAAAAAGAAAATTAAAAAAAACTGCAACGCAGAGCCGTTCGTATTGTCGATGACCCAGTAGTATCTAAGGATCTAGAGCCGCTGAGTCTGCGGCGTGACATCGGAGCGCTCAGCGTTTTCTATAAAATATATAACGGCGAATGTTCTGAAGAGCTGTTCAATTTGATTCCTGCTTCCCACTTCTACCATCGAACCTCCCGCAATCGGCAACGAGCTCACCCACATATTGTTGATGCGTGAAAGTCTCACATGGTGCGATTTACCCGGTCGTTTCTTCCACGCACCTGCAACATGCGGAATGACCTTCCTCCGGAGGTTTTTCTGGTGGGCTTCAAATTAAGCGCCTTCAAGAGAAGTGTAAATAGGGTATTAAGTGCTAGGCAACGCGACTGCGGTACATCGAGTGCTGCAGGAGTTTATAGGCGGCGGTGACCACTTAACAACAGGAGGCCCGTCAGCTTGTGTGTACTCTCCAAGTATAATATAAAAAAAAACTGAAACGGAACTATAAATTGATGAGTGGTCAATGAAATTTCTACTTGATTTATGAGAACTTTCCCAGAATTCCACACATTGGGACAAGTGATTTTTTTCATCCCCTCTTTACTCAATGTATCTTCAAAATTATTTTATCTTAATGAAACGGATGGGACCATACTTGAGTTATCAATCTGAATATATTAAACAAAGTGGGATTAGTTACACCATTTATAACATAAAGACGGCAGGACCAATTCTATGATCTTTGAATTATTGGATTTGTTTCGCCACGAATAGCAGAATAAATAAATAAACCTTTTTTTTTATAAATTATAGGTCAGCGTTTGACCACGATCTCGCCTCATGGTAAGCGATGATGCAGTCTACGATGATAGACGCTTGCCTAGAAGAAACCTATTCACTCGCGACTTGAATACCCCTAGGTAGTAGTTATCGACAACACAGACTTAGGCAAGGCGTTCCACTCCTTGGCGGTGCGCATAATAATGATGGAAGAGTACCACTTTGTGCGTATGGGAGGTATGTCTACTATATAGCGGTGGTGCATCGTGGAGCGCTTGGTAGGACTCTCAGGCTCAGGTGGGTGGTACGACTCGCTACCCGCCGCTAATAGTTGAAGTGCTGCCCAACTGGCCCCAACCCTTCAAGGCCCTAAAATAACGTCTGGGCCATCCCCCTAACGCTCGTCCGTTCGGGGGGGGGGGGGGGGGGGGGGGGGAAGCCATCCGGGTCGTACGTCCTTCCAAGGGCAGACCGGGCTGCATATTCTTCACGATCTTCAAGAAGACACCCAACCTCACCCCGGACATATTCAACATAACGGAGCTGCTGTACATGCCTGGGGTTATCGTTGAGAGCTGAAGGGGGAAGAACAACCCCAACCAGTGCCATCGCTGCCAGGCATTTAGACACAGCAGCCACAATTGCCATCGACCACTTGCTTGCGTACGATGCGGTGGCCCGCACTACGCAGGTGACTGCCCACGCCCCAAGGATATGCACCCCACCTGCGCCAACTGTGAGGGGCCCCACACGGCCAACAACAGGAGCTGCCCCGCCTTCAAGAAAGAGGCGCGTAACAAGATGGCAGGTACGGCAGCTCTCACCACCACTTCCTCGGCCACCCCGCAGAGGGCGCTTGCGCTAAGGGCGCTCACGCTCCGGGGGCACAAGCAGACCCCGGACTCCGGTCCCGTCTAACCTCAGGACACAGACGACAGCCTCGCTCTACTCTGAGGTAAGGGAGACAGCGGCCCCCTCACTGATGGCCCCCGCAAACCTACCAACCGGTAGGTTTCAACCCCCACCAGCACCCAAGAAAAAAAAGAAGACGAAGAGGGCGAAGAGAACGGACACAGAGGAATCCCCCTCTGATTCAGACGTCCCTCTGCCACACAACAACCACCACCCACCAGATCCCATACTTCGGCGGCAGCCAAACCGCGGCCTTCAGGCCTTCCTAGTCAACCCCCCCTGCCCCCTCGGGCAGCAACGCCTGCGGCAGCCTAACCCCGGGTTTCTGCCCCCTTCCAAGACCAGCACCACCAGCTGCCTCCCAGGCCCTCCAACTCCCCCACCCTTCCCAGGGCCGTACTCACAAACGGACGAAACCCCAAACCCATTCCCAATACCCCTCAACAGCCCAACGGCAGCGAGCGCCTCCAGCTGCTGGACACAGCACTCCAGATCCTGCAAGAGATCCTTCAGACCCTCAGAGCGAGGGATGACCCCACCTTGGTAGTCATAGCCGGGGTGGGAAAACTCCTGCAGGTCTGCTAAAACTGCGGATCCTGCCGCCGCATCCCTCACCACCACCTCAGACTCCCTCTCCCCAGACAAATCTGTCCCTCACACAAGCTCCCAAATTCCTCAAAATACCCAAAACTACACCAAGCGTGGACCGAATACCGGACTGCCCACTTCAGGGCAAGTCCGCGCTTATGACCCACGTCGGTCATAAGAACGATAGCCTTAAGGCGAAACCCAACGACCGCCCCGTATTAACGGGGTGCGATAAGAACTCCGCAGGCAGGGGCCACAACCCGAACCTGCGCCCCGGTTTTATTGGACTAAACTCAACCAAGTTGGCATCACCCCAGTCGGAGATCACGTTCAAGGATAAGTTCAAGACAAGACAAGACAACAAACATCGGTAAATAACACAAAAAAAAATTATGGAGAAAATTCATATGATGATCGATTGATAATTCTACCGGGGACATACATTGGCAGCCCGCGTAATGTGGCGCTTTAAATATTGATTTTCGTTTATTTAATAAACCTAATTTATATAGAGTATTCATTTAATCAAAATTAAAAACGGAATTTAATTCAGCTGATAAGCAAACACAACTTTTACTGATTCTAAGGCAGTACGAAGTTCAACGGGTCAGCTAGTTACCTATCATCATATCAGCCGTAGGACGTCCACTGCTGGACAAAGGTCTCCCTCATTGATCTCCAGGAACTGCGGTTGGAAGCGGCCTGCATCCAACGCCGACCTGCGGTTCTTACCAAGTCGTCTGCCCATCTTGTAGGTGGTTGTCCTATGCTGCGCCTGCCGGTCGCCACTCGAGAACCTTTCGGCCCCATCGGCCATCAGTTATGGCCTGCCTATTGGCCTAGTGGCTCTAACAATTCGATGATCACTGCCGGTTTTCACCCTGTGAATCACAGAGACATCATTGAATATCCGTTTCTTGTTGGTCAAGATGAAATCAATCTCATTTCTCGTGGAACCGTTGGGACTCATCCAGGTCATAGTTAGGTATAAATAAAAAAAATTCCCAATGAAACGAGGTTACCACCTATGTTTAAGACAATGATACGTTTGCGTGTAACAACTATTACTTATTCTGTGTGGAGAGGCCCACACTCCTTTAATTACGTTATTCCACACGGGAGTGATTCGATTCGGTTCTCAGCATAATTTAAGAGGATTTTGAAATGTTTTCGAACTTACGTTTGATTTGTTATTTACAGTGCTTCGTTTGATGTGACTCTGATTTTTCTAATGGGTCAAATTTTTAGGACTAAAGTTATTTTTTGAACTATGTGTAATCATATTTTATAATAATTGATAGAGCGAAGCGAGATCACCAAATAAACTTGGTCAAATCGGTGTTACATGTATAGAAATAGAAATATATTTATTGTGACCATAAAATGTTACATAGATGAGTTGTGTCCCTGTTTCCCAGAAAAGCGTAAGCTGTGGCCTAGGAAACAGTTCTCTCCTGAATGGCATGATATAAATATTAAATATTATGCATGTTTGTTTGTCCGAGGATAGCTTTCGAAGCGTTGACCCAATCATCGTTAAATTTTTTGTATAGGAAGGTAGTGCTAACAGACTAAAAATGTTTAGGGGTTGTTGAGATATTGGGTTTCAAGAGGGGTAAAAAAAACAAAATGAGGCTATTAGATCAAATAGGACGTTTAATGTTTTTCGACAACCTCCGTGGTGCAGTGGGCGAGTAGCCGGCTGAGACGCAGGAGGTAGCGGGTTCGATTCCCGCCGCGGAACAAATGTTTGCATGATCTACAGATGTTTGTATCCGGTCTGGTTGTTTCTCTATTTATTATACCTATGTATTTAAAAAAAATGTATTTATGTATTCTATCAGTTATCTGGTTCCCATAGTACTAGCGCTGCTTAGTTTGAGGCTAGATAGCGCTCTGTGAAATGTCCAGAAATATTATTATTATATTTAATGAAAGTTCTTCATTATTACATATCAACCCCGTTTTTATTTTTTGTTTAATCTTTCTAGTTTTTGAGTTATTAGCCATAATAAAAATGATACACTAGTGACCCTACAGTGCTTAAATTTGGTATGCATGTAGCTATAATGACACAAATATAGGAAAAGGTCTGAAATCTAGAATATGTAACTGCATTTTTTACTCCTAAAAAGAGTAACCATTAACATGAACTTTCGTTACTTGTAGTTTGAATGAAACTGTAGGTTAAGTTAGTTGGTTGTTCATGTCGTTGCACTATTTTATTAGTCAAAATTAACATTTTTTTTTGTGAGACTCCTGAGTTCTCAGTTCGGGGCGAACTACTAGTAATAATAAGATAGAAATGAACGATAAATTTATAAACTAATTTTAAATATATGCGTGAATAATAGTTATATCTTTTGATGTGATATATCCATTGGCGCGCATCGGTGGTAAGACTGACTCGTATGCCGTCATGTCATGACGGCATACGTCAAAGATAAAGAATTGTTTGGCGACATTCGTATTTTCTCTTTTATTCAAAAGTGGGCATTAAAATCGTCATCCGTCGCCATTCATTTTGCAGTCATAAAAATTCACTCGTACGATAACAAAATACTCGTGCAACCGTGTTAAAAATCATGTAAATTATGGAGATCATGTTACGACAGGTATCTCTATTTTGCAAGAGAAAACGAGTCGATACAATTTGGTCACGGTACCCATGTTAATAAATAAATAAATAAATATTGCTGGATATTTCACATAGCGCTATCTAGCCCCAAACTAATCAGAACTTGTGCTATAGAACCCGCTACCTCCTGCGTCTCAGCCGGCTATTCGCCCACTGTGCCACGGAGGTCGTCATGTTAGCTCTAATGGTAGCCTTTGTATTTCATAAACATAGTTTTGAGTGATAACTGCTCCACATCATACGACATTCGATCATGCCAATTGGCAGCCAGCCCAGCCAGCTAACTTGTCGACGTAAAACCTTCCATCAACAATAATCATGTTATGAAGGCTTTTATATCCGAACTGGATCAAAACTCGTGAAGTGAAGTCACACAGCGCTACGAGTATCTAGCCCCAAACTAGACTAAGCTTACTATGGAAGCCAGATAACTGTTAGTACACTTAAACACATTGTATTAATGTATATGTAGAAAAACAACCAGCCCCGGAACATATATCTGTAGTTCATACAAAAATTTGTTTCACGGTGGTAATCGTACCCGCAAACTCCTGCGTCTCAGCCGGCTATTCACCCTCTGCGCCACGGAGGTCGTATGAATGTATTTATAACCTTTTTTCTTTGCTAAGAGCCATTATGTGCAGACCACACATGATCAGTCGCGCTGGATCTATTGGGTAGTCCAATGTTCAGCGATGGCCAATCGACGTCATAAGGCTGTTATCGCGCCGGCGAACAAGTAGCGCAACTTCAATTCGGTCACGTCAAAAACTTCGGCATGAATATCGCTATCCCTGTTTAGTGACGAAGTTTAGCTACGCAGAGCGACAGTGATAGCAATAGAACGATTCTAAATTTGATTAGATTTTGACCGTGTTCCGTAATACCAAAAATGATGACTGAAAACTTGTTGCATTTTTCTCATTGTGTTGTTATTCTGTAACTAGACGATATAATCTATGTTCCCATGACTAGGATACGTAAGATGTTGTTGTTTTTAATACGAAACAATTAGGTTGAAAACAGGTCTTTTATGACGTAAAAACATGCAGAATGCGATACGCTTCTATTTCATTTTAGGTAAGTATTTTGTTCTAATATATGGTTGGGAACCTAAATAAATACTATTAAAATTAAAATAATACCTAATTAAGGTAGAAATATGCTCCAATTAGAAATAATCTTGGTAGTACGTGTTGTATGGGCGATTGTTCCTCCGGTGCCCCCTTAAGATGATGAAATTGCATATGCACATCTGCCTACTATTCATACGTGTAAGTTATCTGCCCACTTTGGCTTGCTATTTCTTTAGGTTACGTGGTTTTTTACGAATCTTCTCATTTCTAATTCAATTTAGTAGAGAAATGTCCATATAACACTAAACGCTCTAGAGGCTTCATAAGAGGCCTATAGAGACGTTTTTGTGCCGTAAGTCAGCACTGCGCTGCACTGAGCATTTGTAATTCATTTTTGACTCCTCATAATACAATACATTGAAAAAAAAAGCCGGTTAAGTGCGCGTCGGACTCGCGCACGAAGGGTTTCGTACCATTATCTACAAAAAAGGCAAAAAACTCGCATTTGTTGTATATGAGCCCCCTTTAGTATTTATTTTATTCTGGTATTAGTATTTGCTGTTATAACAGCAACAAAAACACATCATCTGTGAAAATTTCAGCTGTCTAACTATCACGGTTCATGAGGTTACAGCCTAGTGGCAGTCTGACAGACAGCCTGACAGAATGACAGCAGAGTCTTAGTAATAGGGTCCCATTTGACCCTTTGGGTACGGAACCCTAACAATGGAGCACATATATCAAATATGTATGACTGTTATACAGGATTCTTTGCTAGTATCGCTAATAATTTGTATTGAACACTCTAAAATTCTAAATAATAAATAGCAAAGTGAATGAAAAAAATAAGATGAAAACAGATCAAAAGGATATTTCAACCTATACAATGGGTGTGAGTGGTGAAATACCCGTGAAAAAGTAAAAATAATTTGCTATTTATGTACAGTACTGAATGGTTAATGTTTATTTAGCAAAGAGCTTGCGAGAAATGAATTATTCACCGCCCTTAGACGAGTGTACGATGAAATCTGCCCTTAAGGCTGTGGTGCAAGGGAGATAATAATAAATGTATGTTAATATCATAAGAAATAACAGTAGATAAACGAAGACGAAAAAGAAAAAAATAAAAATAGATAGATATATAAAGTATATAGATAAAGTATATATATATATATATATATACAGTGTAAACTCCATGTAACGTCACTCGTTTTAACGACAAACTCTCTAAAGCGTCGAAATCATTCGGCTTTAATTGGTTTAGCTTGTCTTCCATACAATGATACACTCTGTATAGCATTACACCCCACTCTCAATAACGACAACAATTTGTAATAAAAAGTTCTTCTTAAGTTGCCAAATTAGTAAAAACTGCGCAGCTGTGTATATCCTTTTGTCGTTTTATTATCCTAGACCATAATAAACTCGACTGTCGGCATCATACACACCAAACTTTTTAAGAAATCCGTTTTTTTGTTTACAAAATGGGATTGCTTGCACGTGTAGCTGCAGACTGTTGTTAGTAGAAGTGATGGATTTTATCTATACGTTGTCATATTTTTAGTAGCAAAAGACGACAGACGATAATAACAGACTATACGCAATAGCGTTCAAATTAAAACAGATTTTTATTGTAGGTACTATTTAACAAGACAAATCAGAAATAAACGTTTTCTTTTTCTAATACAGATTTTACTTCTCTCCATTTAACGACAACTCTCTATAACGTCAAAATATGCTCAGTCCCTTGAGTGTCGTTATATAGAGTTTACACTGTATATATATAGAAGTACTTTAAAAGTTACGAGGATGGCTGTTTCTACCACAAGCTTATGACTCTTAGTGATCATCAAATGGTGATGGACATGATGTTTTTGTATGACATTGTTCACTCGCGTATAGATTGCCCTGCAATAGTTGGCCAGATAGGACTCTCAACTTCATCTTATAGAACACGACACGCTTGCTTATTCCACATACCTACATGTCGCAACAACTACTTACAGAATTCTGTTTTTGTTCGTATTGTTACAACCCAAAAGAAGAAATTCAATGATATTGATATATTCGATTGTTCAAAGCCTACCTATAGAGGTAGGATTTGGAGGTAGGATTATAAAAGCATTACGTGGTAAATCTTAAGGCGTGGTGGTGGATGGGAGCTTTCTAGTGCGGTGGAGGGGAGGATTTGCCTATTTTTTTAACATGTTTTTTATAATACCTACTTATGAATTTGCATGCGTTTTATTTTGATTTTTCTACACTTAAATACCTACCAACCTTGAGTGAATTGAAACGTGTTTTTGGTACATATTTCAACTTTTAGAGATGATTTTTTTCTTTTTCCTTTGCTCAGTCTTTATTTTCTAACACAATAATTTCATATTGGATTCTTTTTATTATAAGTTCAGTGTACAACTTACATATACTATTTTGATTGTAACTTTATAATAGGCTAACTATTATAGGCTGTTATTGTTTTGTTTTTGTTCCCGACATCTTTTCTTTACAATGTTTAAACGTAGAAACCTGTTATTAGCCTTACGTTTAGTTCTAAGCTATTTAACCAAACAATTTGTATCGCCGTTGGTTTCTCTAAATAAATAAATAAATATATAGATATATAGATAAAGTAAGTAGACGAGGGGATAAAGAAGTGTCTTGCGTCACGGGCGCTATATTGAATCCCGAACGTAACGAAGGATTCTAGAGTTACCTCACGAGCAGAGCCAGGGAATAATTAGAATCCTGAGTGTAGAGGGATATAAGCACGCCCAAGATGCAGACAGTTTTATACACGAGGAGAATACTCTACTTTTCACACTTTCTGCGAGACAATAAAAAACAAATCGAGGTTGGTGCGTTCTGTGCAGAGGTTAGTTCGATTTACGAATCAGCTCTTATTGTGTGGTTCTCTTTGCTTCAAATGTAAATATAGTTGAGGTTCCATATTTTAATCACCAATGAAATTTAACGAAATTCAATAAACGTTACGCCCGGCTCAGACGGAGGAATTTAATCATTTGCTTTCGGTGAGGTTTACATGACATATAATTTGACATTGTCGAGCAGGCGGTGTGAAAAATCCATTATACATTATTAGGCAGTCTATTAAATATCACATATTTTTTTATGGATTTTTTGTATTACCAAAAAAAAGTAAGGGTAGCTACTAAATGATAAAAGCACCGTCAGGATTTAAATTATTTACTTGTCACAAAATTATCAATACTTCTCCGCAGTCGGGCTAAGGACTGTGTAAGTGGATTAAAAGACGTCTCTTAATTAATTAATTACGCACCAGACGAGCAGTGAGCCCGTGGCGACACTGCGACACTGGTGTTGCGTCCGCGGAGCGAGGGGAATTTATATAATACAGTAGTTTTTAGATACGCCTTGCCAGTCTGTGTTTCCTGATAGCTACAACTTGGGTATCTTTAAATCGCGAGAGAATAAGTTTCTTCTAGGCAAGCGTGTACCATCGTAGACTGCATCATCGCTTTCCATCAGGCGAGATCTACGCAAGCCTATAATGTATAAAAAAGGATCAAAAATGCAAATTTAAATTAATTAAGTATATTACTTGAAATACTTAAAAGTTGATTTCGCTTTTAGGGGTCTAGAAACACGTAGACACTTCTATTGTGTCTGATTACAAAAACCTAAAAATGAGTATTGGTTATCAGCTTCAGCTTATCCCTTGGCCCTCAAACTGTGGTCCTGAAATTAAATCTACCCGTAAGACCATTGCCCCGCGCAGGCATTTAGCTAACATTTACTATTTCACGTCTGTTTATATGTACCTATGTTATTGCACCGTTTTGGATCATAAAATTGCACGATGCCGAAATTGAATCCTTTATTCTTTATTGTACACAAATATATTTACAGACAAAAATAGCTTACAAAATGGGCATGTACAAAGACGAGCTTAACCCTAATAAGAGACCTTTCTAAGCTAAGCAGAGCTTGTATTATGGGAACCAGATAACTGATAGAATACTTTTTTTTGTAAATACATATATACTTATGATATATAGAGTAACAAACAGAACCGAAACAAATATCTGAGAATCATGCAAACATTTGTTCCGCGGCGGGAATCGAAAACACTTCCCCCTGCGTCTCAGCCGGCTATTCGCCCACTGCACCACGGAGGTCGTTAATTTAGTGTAAGTTATTTGTTTAACCAAAAAGTTAGGTTACAAATTTAAAAATGTTTAGTGCTGGCCTTGTGCGATGTATCCGGATATTCGATCCGTAAGTTCGAAACTCGAGTGAGCATCAATGTAATTTTTACTTTTATATTTTGTGAAGGTTTTGTAAGAAAAAATATACTATAACTCACGGTTTATTTAGCTCTGCAAGCTCTGCCTCTCACTACTTAAAGTTCTACTTAAAAAATGTTAAATATAGCTGTTAGTAGTTATCCTGAACAGGAATAATCTTACTTAGGCTACATTAATTTAATTTAGCCTACTTTAATTTAACATAAGCTTCATTAATTTATTTTATTAAACTTAAATTCTTTTATTGTTTAATATTATTATTCTTATATTATTTTATTTTGATTGTATACTTAATCGGAATCACCGAATTAACGGAAGAGCGGGACACTCTAACACAGGTATTTTATACTTAAAAGAGAGTCCCAAACCCATGAAATGTATTTATATTAAGTTTACTGAAATAAACATATTTGATATTTGATATTAGTAGTATGCAGTACAGAATCGGTATCGAGCATAGATCAATCTCGAAATCTTCAAGTCCAGAGAGAACAGGGCGCCGACCACAATCTTTTAGAAAAAGAACATGTTTCAGGAGCGTTTTGATTCAAGCTTGTCGCAACATTACTTCGATTTGATCCACAAAACTTTTAAACATTTAAATAGAATCTTACGATTAATTATGCTGTAGGTATATTTAGTGCTTTCTAATGATTACACCACGTTCAGTATAAATAAATACATTGCAAGAATAAATAAAAGAAACGTTGAGGAGTAGTAGGCTAGCGTCATATGGGCATGTAATTCAATTATTTTACATTGCAAACCGATTGCTAGTAAAAGGTATTGATAGCTCGACGCTTTGTACACACGGCTACACATCAAGCCACTAATTTCCAGTATAAACTGACCTCTCATTCTACGAAAAACCTACATATTGCGAGGTCAGATTATACTGGTAATGTGTAGCTTGATGTGTAGCCGTATGTACCATCCGGACTATTAACACCGAAATATCATTATTTATTATTGTATGACATACATGACACAATATTCTCACAGGGTCTAGTGGCTAAATGGAGCGGTATTTACAGAATATCAGCACTTACCATTATGGCGGGCATATTTTTTTATACCACCTGGAGATGGAGCAAACCTATAGCCCACCTGATGTTTTGTACAAAGTAGTAGTACTAGTAACAAAGTATTGCCTCAAAGGTATATCATCTTATATACGTGCCCTACGATGCACGGCCTTGCGTCCATCAACTTCAGGCATACCGCTGTAAACCTTCATGTGACTATAATTTCACCAGCCACCATACGTACCCTTCAAACCGAAACAAAGCAATGCTGCTTGGCGACAGAAAATAATGCCTCAATTGTCTCACTGCCGGCGATGAACAAGAAGCGAGTGTGTAGTTCCTATAGTGGTCTCGCTGGGCTATAAAGCGAGTAAGCGAGTGCGGCGACGGTACTCGCGCCACTCGCTGAGCGCGTGGCGCGTGCCATGTTAATCTAACGGCGTGTGTTCTGACCACCAAGCGAGCATCGCTGAGCGAGTTTTGTAGTCACTGCGACAAAATAATGGAGAGCGAGTTATCGTCGGCAGTGTGAAAGACCGCCAGCGATCAACTATACGTGTCGTCTGACATGGAATCTATGTCTTTTGTTCAATTCTTGAGCGAGAAAATAGTTGATAGCTAATCGCTTACTCGCCTGCGGTCAGACAAGTGCCTTACTGCGGTAGCACACAGTATTTACCTAGCTCTCCTTTGTTTTATGTTTATACTACTTCATTGTTTATTTTTTGTCTTTTCTCTGTCTTAAAATGTTAAGAACTGTGTGCTAAAGTAGTGAATAAATGATTGTCCATATCTAGTTCGGTCAACCAGACTAACAACCAAACTTCTTTGTATCATTTGTTAGCTCGCTAACCCCTTATCTATCTTTATTCCATAATTCCTTTCAGAAATCAATTTTCAAAGTACACTGCAGAGAGACACGTCTGTACAGTTCAATGGCAGGAACTCGAAAAAAAAAAGTTTTAACTAGCTTTTGCCCACGACTTCGTACGCGTTACACTACTAAATGTGTAGGTAATCTAGAAATAAAGCTAAACTCGCTGTTGCAACTTGACTTGACACCCCATTTTGTGGAAATTGATTTAGGGGATAAAAGTCTATGTGGTACTCTAGGTTATAATGTACCTGTATACCAAATTTCATTGAAATCGGTTCAACCGTTACGATGCGACATGATTAACGCGCCAGCGAACACTGTGCACAACTTCAATTCGGCCACGAAAAAAAATATCGCTATCCCTGTTTAGTGACGAAGTTTAGCCATGCAGAGCGACAGTGATAGCAATAGAACGTTTCTAAATTTGATTAGATTTTGACCGTGTTCCGTAATACCAAAAATGATGACTGAAAACTTGTTGTATTTTTCTCATTGTGTTGTTATTCTGTAACTAGACGATATAATCTATGTTCCCATGACTAGGATACGTAAGATGTTGTGGTTTTTAATAAGCAACAATTAGGTTGAAAACAGATCTTTTATGACGTAAAAACATGCAGAATTCGATACGCATCTATTTCATTTTAGGTAAGTATTTTGATCTAATATATGGTTGGGAACCTAAATAAATACTATTCAAATTAAAATAATACCTTATTAAGGTAGAAATATGCTCCAATTAGAAATGATCTTGGTAGTACGTGTTGTATGGGCGATTGTCTCTCCGGTGCCCCCTTAAGTAACAAACAAATATATAAACAAATTTTCACATTTATAATATTAAGTCTTATAAAACTAACAACTAACATTGTGCTGTTTTATATATTGTGTTATCTTTTTTGTGTCAGAGTTATCAAGGAAAAATTCAGAATACCGTTCATATTCTTGTTCTACTACCTAATAATAAGTTTTTGAAAATATCATGACATTGACATTCGCGGAATTGTGACCCTCCCTAGTCACAGTAGCCACAAACAAGAACTGAACTGAAACTAACTACTGACACTAGAGGCAAATTTCTAATCATTCTGTGTAATTTAGTTTGCAACTGAAACGCTGAAGCGCTTCAAATAGTTCCTTTCAAGGGTAATGTCCTCCAGAAATTCTAATTATCCTGATCTTGTTATGCAATCTATTTGGCTGTGCTAAGCCGGCTGTCTAATAGTTTATGTATATAAAACTACTCTTGAGTTTATATCTATTCAAAGAGGGTTAATACTTTGTTGTAACCCTGACTAAATTAGTCATAATAACTATTGAGCGTAATCATCATTATCACTTGCGAAATTCTCCTCTCAAATACAATTTGATTACCTTTTTCAATAACAACTAGTACGCACGTACGTGTTGTTATTCGTTAACGCGTAGTAGGTTATTCGCCTACTACGCCACGGAGGTCGTAATTCCTGGGGAGCAATCGCGCTAATTTTGAACGTGTATGACGTTGGAACTCACGTTGGTTTGACTTATGTCACGCGTGTCAGCGCGATATAAGTCGCGGCAGTTAAGTCTGGCGCTGACCGGCTAGCGTGATGAAGGGCGGGCGTGCGTACCGCCGATTGGCTCTCCAGTCGCATTCCGTTCCCCGCACTGATACGACACCCCGCGCACATCCAGTGTATAGTCGCGTTCTTAATTGTATTGTTATTGCTGTTATTTGAATTTGTTTGTTAAATTTAGTTTTTCTAAGTTTGTTTGTGACTTTAAAGTGAATATGCCTAAAATAAATACTGTTTTGAAAAGACAGATAAGGAAAATGTTTTATAACGTGAATTGTTTTTTTTAAAGGGAATCTATTATTTAATTTATTCTTTGAAACAAATCAAAAGTGAGATTGATGAAGCTGTAAGTACTTTACTCAGTCATTCGGACAGCAGCACTTTAAACGTGAGCCAGATAAAACAAACTACCGAAATTATTAAGGCGGGAAACATTAAGTTAAAAAGCGATTTAGGGAAAATCTAAAAAAAGGACAGCAGAGTCTACAAATACGTCAATTGCAATGGCAATTGGCTATTTTATTGCTTGCGCGACAGTACCCATGCGCAGCTATCCCCTCCGTGTATCTTTCAGCGCTATAATTACGTGCCACGACTTACACGAAATGTGCATAATCAGAACGTTATTGTTTGAGTTTTACTTTGGTAGGTATTATCGTTTAAAATTAGTGCGATTGTCCCCCTGGTCGATTATTACCACGATTGAGACATATGCTACTATTTATTCACAGAATACGCGTGCGAAGCCGAAACTGAAGCTTCTGTCTTATCAAAATTATATTAGAAAATGACTCAAAATGGACTACCAGCGATAATTCAATCTAATTCTTAAACAAAGACCTTTTCTGATTTGAGCCAATTTATGACCAGCTTATTGGACTCCGGGGCTTAACCCAACCCCCAACAGCAAATTAAATACTCGCTTTATTAGATTTGGATGACAGGATGTCAGTATATACGAGACGTTTCTAGCAAATATTTGTATTTCTCTGTCAGGGGCTGTAGCGTACGCTTATAAGATACCTTCGGATAGATGTTCTATGTAAATTGAAACTATTCTTCATCTTTTACTAGCTGTTATAAGCGGTTTAGCCCGCGTTGTTCTGGGGTGCAAAAATATATACTTTGACATCCAATTTTTTCCCATGGAAACTGTTGTATGGAATAAAAAGTAGTCTACGTAGTAATACAGGTTATATTCTACGTAGATACCAAATTTCATCGAAATCGGTTCAGCCGTTTCGACGTGATTGAGTAACAAACAAACAAATATTTATAATATTAGTGTGTTGATTTAATTCGTTATTGCACAGAAAATATGTACAAGAGGATTTAATGCTTAACAAAATTTTCAGTGTCAGTAATAGCATAAAATTAATTATGCTGTATACAAATTTCCGTAATCCGTGTTTAAATTCTTGTCTCGAGATTAGGTATCTGTCTAGAGTTGCGCTCAAAGGAACGCGCGGTTTCCTTGAGAAATCGAGATGCCGATAGCTATAGCTAACAACACGACTAATGACGCCACACAAGGAAGGGTTAGCAAATTCATCACTTGATGAGAAAATAAATATTTATTCCTTATTTTGTAGGTGTCTGTTTTTTAGACTATTTGAAAAAAGCTATTTACGCAGTATTTTAATTCTTTCTGAGAAGCTGGTCTAAGCCACGTGTGATCCGAGAACTGCGGCACCTAGGTCATAAGCATTGCAATTCAGTGTGGAAATGCAGTCAGTGTCTTAGAATTAATTCCATCAAACCGATGAGCTACCTATAGATTATTTGAAATGGTCGTTAGAAGATTCTTCTGTTTATGGAAGTTATTAGAAGTTTCTTTTTTGTTTGTTTTTTTTTATTGATGATAGTCAAGCGTCAATAAAAAATACCACGTAGACCACTACCTCACCTGGTGGTAAGTGATGGTGTGATCGAAGATGGAGCACGCTTGCCTAGAAATAATCTATCTGCTCTGGACTTAAAGACTCCGAGATTATACTGGTTCGGAAAAACATACGCTAACAAGAAAAGTTAAAGCCAATCGTTTGGTGCGACAAGTTGGTATGCGGACCAGGTATGGGTGGTACTTCTCGGAATGTCTGATTGTTCGGTGGTGGAAGGAGGAAGGAGGGATAAGGTCGTTAAGATCTTGTGCACATTCACCAAAATCAATCTTATAAAGATATATGTATTTAATTGTATATTCTCTCTGCTAATACATTTATTTACTTTTTAACTCAGCTAATTAGCACAGCTGAAACTGACTTATAAGAATCCCAGATGCTGTGCTGACTGCTGTGATAACAGTAGACGTACATTAGGCAAGGCTAAAAAAAAGAATGGCTAAACCCTGTATAAGTTTAATATTGCCAACATGATAAGGGTGAGTCTATAAATAGAATCGCTGTAACTAGGACAGACAGACATTCGGGATATCTAATATTAGTAGAATTCCGCTAATCACATCCTAATGAGCCTTAACTACTTAGAAACCTTAACAAATACCACAAATGTTACTCCAATTATTTGTTAGTATAGGGTGTAAAAACAACATTTGTTACACAAAACTCATTAAATACACTTTTCTTTATTACACTTTTGTTATATACACTTTCAGAGTAATAGAGTTTCTAGTGTAAGGCCTCGCCCGGGGTACTACCACCATACCTATTTCTGCCGCCAAGCGGCATTGTTTCAGTTCGAAGGTTATGATTGCCGGTGAAATTACAGGCACATGAAGCTTTATACCTGTATGCCTCTAGTTGATGGACGCAGGGCAGTGTCGTAGAGCACATTGCTAACGTGCGTGACCTATGACGTAATTATCTGTTATAGGCGATGGTTAGTATTATATAAATCAATGAAATTTGTGTATTTTTACACACACCTACCAAACAGATTTTTGATGTGAAACATGTATTCACGTGCCTTAGGGGTAATACGGACTCGTTTGTGGACATACCGTCACGCGTATTTATATTGCGTATGATAAGATAAGAAAGTGAAGTCCCAAGGATGTTGGGCCGTTGGGCCGTTGGGCCGTTGAGCCGTTGGGCCGTTCCGCCATCACGCGTATTTATATATTGCGTTTGATAAGATAAGAAAGTGAAGTCCCAAGGCCGTTGGGCCGTTGAGCCGTTGGGCCGTTCCGCCATCACACGTATTTATATATTGCGTATGATAAGATAAGAAAGAGAAGTCCCAAGGCCGTTGGGCCGTTGGGCTGTTGGGCCGTTGAGCCGTTGGGCCGTTCCGCCATTACGCGTATTTATATATTGCGTATGATAAGATAAGAAAGTGTGTAACATATATTTAAGGTAGTCGGATAACATAATACTAGGTTAAGTTTTCAAATACATATAATCAATGGAGCTAGGGTCGGTAGAGCGAGTAGGTACTTATTTATTATTTTTATACATGTGGCAAGATAAATATAGGCTATATCAAAAATGACTTGGTTCAACGGTGTATCTATTTCTTAAATTACGGCTTAAGGCTAGAGATTACAATTAAAAAAGAATTAGAATTAGAGATTTACAGATTATTTGAGTAGTAGAATACAGCATTAACGTTAAATTAGAGAATTGAGCGCCATCTGACGTTAGCGTCAGAACGAAAGAATAAGATTGGAAGGGGCTCGACCCGGATCAGATTTTGGATAAGATGCACCTGGTGGTATTTTCGCCGAACGTTTGGAGTCCGCCTCGGAGTGGCGGAATGGGCTTCGAGTTGCGCAGGCGTGGTCTTTGTGTCAACCGAGGCAGGAGGCAGGCCGTCTGGCGAACAGGCTGGTGGCGGTCGATTTGTGAAACAGTGTTTCAGCTACGCGGCGACTCAGAAAACACCATGCTTCTCGTCGGCTCCAATAAGTATATTTCGGCGGGCGTCAGGTGTAAGAGTCCACGGTAATTGGAGAGCCCGTGAAAGACTTCGCGAACTTGTAAAATACTCGAATTTATCACGATCGAAAGGCGAGGAAGTATTGTCCAAACTAATAACTTTTGTAGCTCGCAGATTAGAAGTTTTTCAGTTGAAGTCAGGTAGGTGAAAGAGAAAGAGCACTGACGAAATTCTCCTTTTATAGCCCAAGTTAAACTACCTGCCCCATATAAATTAAAACGAATATTCTTTCCAAATTGTTCTGGAAAAGATGATGTAGTTTCCTTTACATCATACCATAGAGTAAAGATCTTGACACCTCTCTTGCGTCAAACTAGGCAAAGACAACTTTTGCTATCCAGCATTCATCAGTCATAGACAACTGATGGAATTATTGATTTATTATTTGAGATCTTATTATATTATTTTGTTTTTAAAATACGAGAAGGATTAATTGATTCGATAAATAAAGCTGGCATGAGCAATTAAAATTTGATTATCCATTATGAAGATACGTGTTAATATCCACAACGAGTATGCAACGCCATCTGCGGCAGGCTTGGCGAACTGCGTTGAAAGAGGCTTGTATATCGATGCTTGAAAATCGAGTGTTCGGTCAGTGAGTACGCCGACATACCGCTAGATGTCCTGGCATATGAGTGTTATGGAGGCCATACACGTTAGGGTTTGCATGCTGGTTTTAGCCTTGCATGCATAACCAACAGGCATAACCGAGTTTCATATAACACATACACGTTTGGGTTTGCATGCACAGTTTTGCCATTAACTCTCAGTTGAGCTACGTGACGGTGTGTGTACGACGCCTAGGTACTGTGTACGGTATATACCAACCAAACTACAATGGGCGACGACGATGTAATAGCTGTACTTGGCTTAGCACTTGTTTTGCAGAACAGAAAAAGAAAAAGAGATCGCACTGAATGGTCTAAACGCTGGTTATTGAAAAAAAAGCAGTTCTCCCACGTAAATTTGATAAATGAATTGAGATTTTCACCTACAGATTACGAAAACTATTTACGAATGGATGAAAAACTGTATTTGAAACTATTATCATTGATTACTCCTTTAATACAAAGACAAGATACTGTTATGAGGAAAGCAATATCAGCACATGAGAGACTAACAGTAACACTGAGATTTCTTGCAACAGGAAGAACATATGAGTGTCTTAAATATTCTGCTATTATATCACCTCAGGCTTTGGGCCGAATAATACCAGAAACATGTGATGCTATTTATGAAGTTCTGAAAGAGGACTATCTACAGGTGAGTAAACAATTAAAACCAAATTCGAATCATTACACAAGTTTAATAGGTAGGTACAATAACATATTAAGTCAAATTATTCTGAATTAAAATTTGAATAAAATGTTGCTGTATTCAGTTGTGTGTCAAATTCTTGTTGTTGTACTGGTGAGGGCTGAGATTGTGGTGCAGGAGAAGTAGTTTGTCGTTGAGTGTTATATTGTTGAATCGGAGATGCGCAGGGCTGACTTTGCGGTGCAGGATAAATCGTGTACTTTTGTTGTTGGGTGTTGTACTGTTGTATCGGTGATACGCAGGGTTGTATTTGATGCGCAACAGAAGCGGTGTGAGTATTCGGTTGTGTATAATATTGTTGAACTAGTGAGGGTGAAGGACTTGAAGGTGAGAGACTAGGAGTTGGTGAAGAAACAAAAGCTAAACTTCGACGGTTCTGAATTGCTTCGGTATTCAGATTGCCCATCTCGGCATCGAACAAGGTGTCGTTAATTATCTTCTCCGCAATCAAGCGTTGACGCTTGTCTAATGATCTTAATTTAATTGCGATAGATCTTCCCAAAAGATCGTACTGATCTTCTGTTGCTGAAGCAGGAGCAGGACGCTTAAAATGGTCTTTCACGGATAGTAATATGTCAGTGGTTAACTGATCTTGCTCTGTCATTTTCTTTCTTCCCGGTCTAGTAGCAGCTAATGGAGTCTTCTTTGATGTCGTAATATCGTCTGTATTCCCTGTACTAGCATTTGCAGCAGCGTTATCTGTAGTATTAATAACTATGGTATTTTCAGAAGAGTTGTCAGCATCCTATAACAATACAAAATGATATTTATTTTAGTTTCCAGATTCATCGGATAAATGGAAGGAAACCGCACAACTTTTTGAAGAGAGATGGAATTTTCCTCACTGCTTGGGTGCCATCGATGGAAAACACATTGACATAGTTCCACCTGCTGAGAGTGGATCTTATTACTACAACTACAAAGGACGACATAGCATGGTTCTTATGGCAATAGTTGATGCCAAATACCGATTTCTATTAGCAGATTTTGGTACAAATGGAAGAGTTTCCGATGGAGGTGTTTTGCAGAATACAACGTTTTTTGAAAAGTTACAAATGAAACATTTAAACCTTCCAAACTCCGAACAGATTCAACACAGTTCAAGGTGTTTGCCATATGTATTTGTTGCTGATGATGCATTCCCGTTGAGACCTGACATGCTGAAACCATATCGTCAAGCGGATTTGAGCAGCTACGAAAAAAAAATATTTAATTATAGATTATCTCGTGCAAGAAGAATAGTTGAAAACGCTTTTGGCATACTGGCGTCAAGATTTCGCATTTACCATACTCAGATCAATTTGGAACCAAACAATATAGAAAAAGTGGTGATGGCTTCATGTGTTTTGCACAACTTTCTAATGGAGCACACACCTAATTCATATGCACCTCCAAGATGTTTTTATCGAGAAAATGTGGATAATGGAACTGTAATTAATACGGGCTACGATACCACACGTTCAAACGTAGAAAATTTACAAGTACAAAATCGAGGAAATGTCCTGAATGATGCAAAAAAAGTCAGATTAGAATACCAAACTTACTTTGTCAATGATGGCAAAGTACCATGGCAAGATAGTTACATTGAAATGTGATGTATTTATTAATTTTTGATGTAATTATATGTACCTATTGTTTGATGAATAAATGAGCAACCTCCCTCACCGCTTAAGAGTTGTTTCTGTAACAATCTATGTATGTGCCTAAATTTTGTAAAGCTATAAACGGCGATATAGACGACCACACATCAAGCGTTACAAGTTGCCTTCGGGAGTACCTACCCATACCTCTCATTGTAAACATGAACGGTACTTATGAAAAAATGTTTGTGGTCGGCTGTGCCTAATCTATAAATTACAAAATAAATAACTCACTAATTTATACTTACATTGAAATCATTCTCATCAATATCCGAAATGTTAGATCGCGAGCTACGAGGAACATCTTGATCTCCAATAAAATCGAATAATTCAAAGTACCACAGTGTTGGTTTATAAATGTCTTCAGATGATGCTCCAGACTTCACAGATTCATCGTATTTTTTTTTCTCTCGTCTTACGTTACTGCGTAACGTATTAATTTTTTTAATCACATCTTCTTTTGTAGCATCAGGCTCCAATTCCTTGAGCTTAGCTATCAATTTCCCGTACGCTGCCGACCGTTTGTCTCTGTCGTGATACTCTTTGCACTTTACGCGCCAAAGACATGGTTCCGATTTATAAATTTCTATGAATTCTTCTAATTTGGCATTGCGCTTGCGACTCGCCATTTCCGAAGCGACGCGATCAAATTAGTGCGCGCGCGACTTTCCTCCGTCACAGTCAATTTAATACTGAGAACTGTGGCAGGCATGCTCGCCGGACGCCACACACGCTCGGTTATGCTCGCGCGCAAACATAACCGAGCGGCATAAAATATCAATTTTGATATTTGCTCGGTTGCATGTACATGCACCGATAACTGTACAGTTTTATCACATACACGCTAGGGTTTACCTGTTGGTTATGCATGCAAGGCTAAAACCAGCATGCAAACCCTAACGTGTATGGCCTCCATAAAATTGATATCGTATAAAAGAATTGTGTGAGTATCTGGTGAAATGAAGTTTGTAACGCGACATAGAGAATTGTCACGTTACAAGTGAAGTCCCAAGGCCGTTGGGCCGTTGGGCCGTTGGGCCGTTGGGCCGTTGGGCCGTTGAGCCGTTGGGCCGTTCCGCCATAACGCGTATTTATATATTGAGTATGATAAGATAAGAAAGTGAAGTCCCAAGGCCGTTGAGCCATTGGGCCGTTGGGCCGTTGAGCCGTTAGGCCGTTCCGCCATCACGCGTATTTATATATTGCGTATGATAAGATAAGAAAGTAAAGTCCCAAGGCCGTTGGGCCGTTGCGCCATCACGCGTATTTATATATTGCGTATGATAAGATAAGAAAGTGAAGTCCCAAGTCCGTTGGGCCGTTGGGCCGTTGGGCCGTTGAGCCGTTGGGCCGTTGCGACATCACGCGTATTTATATATTGCGTATGATAAGATAAGAAAGTGACGTCCCAAGGCCGTTGGGCCGTTGGGCCGTTGGGCCGTTGAGCCGTTGGGCCGTTCCGCCATCACGCGTATTTATATATTGCGTATGATAAGATAAGAAAGTGAAGTCCCAAGGCCGTTGGGCCGTTGAGTCATTGGGACGTTCCGCCATCACGCGTATTTATATATTGCGTATGATAAGATAAGAAAGTGAAGTTCCAAGGCCGTTGGGCCGTTGAGCTGTTGGGCCGTTCCGACATCACGCGTATTTATATTTTGCGTATGATAAGATAAGGATAACTAAAATTGATCGAAAGAAGCGAGATCTATAAATCAAGTTGGGCAAATAGGCGTTGTATATATGTAAGTGTGTTTGTCCGAGGATAACTTTCGAAGCACTGATCCGATCATCGTGAAATTTAAACATAGGTAGGTAGTGATAGCACAATTTTGGTGTGACTAAATAAGCTAAAACTGTGGGGGGTTGTTGAGATATTGGGGTTCAAGAGGGGTAAAAATAAAATTAAAATGAGACTAACTGGTCAACCGGGGCGTCAAATGAAAGGTATTTATTAATACATTTAGTCTCAGATTTTATTTATCGTATGTTCTTTATAGTTTTTGAGTTATCAGCTATAATAAAAACCTAATTTTGACAAAACTCATAGGGTACAATAGTGACCCCACAGTGCTGTAATTTGGTATGCGTGTAGCCTCAAGTGACATAAATATAGGCAAAAGTCTAAAATCCAGATTAACTGTCATTTGCACCCCAAAAATTGTAACCACAATACATGACTACCTCCGTGGTGCAGTGGGCGAATAGCCGGGTGAGACGCAGGAGGTAGCGGGTTCGATTCCCGCCGCGGAACAAATTTTTGCATAATCTACAAATATTTGTTCCGGGTCTGGTTGTTTCCCTATATATTGTTAGTATGTATTTACAAAAAAAAATGTATATAAGTATTCTATCAGTTATCTGGTTCCCTTAATACAAGCTCTGCTTAGTTTGGGGCTAGATAACGCTCTGTGAAATGTCCAGCAATATTTACTTATTATTTATATGTTTTTATTTATTTATGAACTTCTGTTACCTATAATTTGAATGAAACTGTAGGTCAAGTAGTTGGTTATTTATTTCTTGACACTATTTTGATAGTGAAAGATTACAAATATTTTTTTTTTTGTTTTAATCGGAGACTTGCGAGATCTCAGTTCGGGGCGAACCACTAGTTATACATTATTTTAATAACCTTCAATTTAGATGTTTCACATTTGCGGGAGCGTCTCGTGACGGCCACATTTTCATAATTAACTATCTGTGTAAAGTCATTTTGACAGGAGTCAGCGTGAAAAGGGCGCGAGCGGAACACAGTGGACTTTATTCGCGTTTATTTTATTTCGGGTATAACTTGATAAATGGATGAAGGTAAAATACAAGGAACAAACCAGTAACATCTTTAGGGATAGCAGATAAACAGTGGGGGATCGTCTTGTTATGTGGTTGTGAGATTTTATAGCGGAAGATACAGATAACTTAAGATTTACCAAACTTGTAATCCTTTAAAATTTACATGAAACTTTTTACTTGCGTTTGTTATTTATTTTGTCGACTATGATTATTATAGATGTTCTAGTATAGAAATATTTATTACAATCTTAGTTGGTTATATATTGTCACAAAAAGACAGAGAGAGAGAGAGAGAGAGAGAAAAAGTACATATATGTTTCTCAAAAGAAACTTAGTAATAACGTAACATATAATATAACCACAGGGTACAGAGTGTTCCGGAACTAGTACAGCTATCCTTAAGGGCGGGGAGGGGGAGGAGGGCACTAACGAGAACCACAATGTTCTACTATTGATTAAAACGGGTAACCTATTTATCGCGTTTGTACCTTTTTTATTTGTTATCCCGTTAATTTGGAAATTTACAATTGAATCCAATTTCAATTTGGAATTTCAATCGGGAAGATGGCTATGAACTCTCAACGTTCTTGAACCCGTGATTGCTAGGTGTGCGCTCAGTATGTTGATACGGTTAGTGTAGTGTGCCGTAATATGAACGAGGACTTTTCTAATTCTGAAGACCAAGTGAGGGTAGTTGCTGCAGCTGCCATCCCTTCTCGACGGTAGCTCCAAGTATGTACTCCAGTCAACCCAAGACCATGACTGTTGCGACACAGCCGAAACGTCGGGATAACAAATAAAAAAGGTGCGTACGCGATAAATACCCGTTTTAATCAATAATTATGTACAGTGATCGCGTCAGTTTGAAAAATACTAATGTTCTACTACATTTGTGAATTCCATGGATTTCATTAGGTCATAAAATCACTAAGTAAAAATCTGCTGATTTGGGTTATTATTCAGATTATGAGCTATTTTAGGTAATTTTTATTTTTATACTACTTATACGGCAAAGGAGCATGCAGTCCACCAGATGTTAAGTGGCTACTGCAGCCCATGGATATCCACATAGAATTCAAAACAAGCTATTAAGTTGTCTTGATCTCTATGTGGATACGTTTTTTTTATAAACATTATAGGCTTGCGTTTGACCACGTTGCCAGTAATTACAGGATCATACCATTACCATCTAACCGGAACACAGCAGCACAAGTACTACTATTTGGCTGCAAATAAAGGTAAGGCGTTGGTGCCCACTTCCTTGAGCCTGTTCACAAAAGCTCTACCACCAGTAAAACCTTAAATCCTTAAAATACCTTAAATCCAACATAAGGTTTGTAGTCCAACATAAGGCGGTTTTAGGCTTAAGAACAGCCTAAAGTCCTGAATTAATGAATGGGTGCCACGTCCTTGAATGTTCACCAGTCTCCTTTATCGACTGTTTACAAGTTCACTCTCTATAAAGAAAACATTGTGTCAGTAGTGTGTACACATGGCTACACATCAAGCTATAATTTCCAGTATAAGCTGATCTCTCATTCTACAAAAAGCCTACACAATGCGAGGTCAGCTTATACTGGAAGTGTATAGCTTAATGTGTAGCCGTGTGTACTCAAGCGGTAAATAAAATGGGAAACAGTTAACTGTATATATTTTGTGTTACTCACTAATTTAATGGGAATCCCGGCGACAGTTCAATTTAGCACCGCATGTATAGATTTTAATCGAATACGAGTAATAACGTCAACATGGCTGAGTACTTTTATTCGAAATTTAAATTAGTTTTCATACAGTTTATTATATTAATTATTAATTTGCCTTTATGTCTAGCGTTTGTGGACGCTAGCGTAGTTGTTTGTAAATAATAATAACAATAACGTCACCGCTCTTGTCAGTCAAAAATTTTCTCTGAGATTTTTTACATATATGATATTTAATAACATTTTACAATCCACCGCATAAATTTTACTGCAGAATACATATAAAATGTATTTACATATATAAAGTTATTTTATAGATATTGTTGTTTTCGGTTATTTACATTGTAGGTACCTTACCTACAATGTAAATAACCGAAAACAACAATATCTCAATAATGATCACAAGATCTCAGACGAAAGAGCTACGAGCGGATACGAGAAGAAACGCACAACCAACACCACTGCCGCCCGCCTCGTCGAGCTCCACGACGTCGTCGTCCGGGGATGAGGAGTATGGGACACCCCGGACACCAGAGCGGACCGCCGTCGTCTTGGCCATCACGACGAGGGCAGCCTCCGCTGTCGGCCGGCTTGGGGCCTACGGGACACTCAGTCCTGCGTCCGGCTCCCGCCTCCAGCAGCATAGTGCGTCGCATTAAGTGGACAAATCAAATGAATGTGAACGTCATGCGCGCATTTTATAGGGCTACAGTGGGAGGAACCTACCAGATTGTGTACCGGGTTCGGATGCTTCCTCTGTTTCAGGCCCTTGAACCAACTGTGTCCGTCACTGCACAACGACTGTCGGATCAAGTGCGTGCCATCCAACGGTTGAAATTGTTGGATGACAATGTACTTGATCGGCTCCGATCAGAAGCGCTGAGAGATCAAGTGGTTGACCACTCGCAACGGGACCCGACTGACACGCCGCCGGTTTTGGCACCTCTGATATCGGTGGCGACGCAAGTGAACCCCGTAGCTGAAGACGTCGATCTCGAATATAGCAGCGTGAGTACCCAAGATAATGAGCTATTGAGGAGAGCTTTGGACAATGAGATCTTGTCATATCGGTCCACACCTTTCGAATCTAGACCGCGGCTATCTCGCTATAATATATATACAGACGAAATTTGGCGATAGTGCGTGTCCTGAACCCATTGCTAGTTCCACACTTATTATCTAGCAAAGATCTTGCTGATACCAATGCGATTCTGTACTGCGGAGCTGTTACAGAGTGCTGCATTGCTCGTGTCAAGTTCCCGGATACTGAGCAAGCACCGCGGCCTGCTGGCGGTGTTTCTTCTTGGCAAGTGCAAATCGAACGGCGTATCAGTGGGTTCAGGACTCTTATTGTGAAATTAATCTGTTTTAGAGGGGGTAACCATCGCCCACAAATAATGCGCTTTGTGACACAGGCATTTGCTGGAACCGGAACCCGGCCCCAGGACTACATGGCTATTGTCACGGAGCGTATTGACTTTCTAAAGCAGAAAGTATGTGCATGGGCTAGCCGTATTCGTCGCTATAGATTGATAGATACTGTGTATGTGCGTGTGGATAGATACTGGCAGAATTGCAACTTTCAAAGCAACCAAAGGAAGGTGTATAGAAACTGGAAGAAACCTGACAACAGTGTTCATGATGGGCGTGTAGCGAAACTACCGGATGTTGAAACTGCAAACAATTTTTGGCGAAACATCTGGTCTGCACCTGTCAAAGACACGGAGGGCGACTGGATGAGTGTAGTGAGGGTCGAGTGTGAGTCGATTAAAACCATGGAATATATTACTATCTGCCCTTTGGACATTAGTTGTGCTATCCGTTCAGCTCAGAACTGGAAAAATCCTGGTTCGGATGGACTGCACAACCTCTGGCTAAATTGGTTTCGATGCTCACATTCGGTGCTCGCCACACAATTCCAGGAAGCCCTCGAACTCGGATCTCTCCCAAGGTTTCTAACCACAGGTGTCACCATCTTCTCCATAAGTCAGGTAGTACCACGGGATTCAAAAACTATAGACCCATCACATGCTTGCCTACCATCTATAAGCTCCTTACATCCATTCTGAATGCAAAAATTAACTCGCATATTGTTGCGAACAATATTTTGGCATCTGCACAGAATGGATGTAGGGTTGAGTCCCGTGGTACTAAGGAGCTCCTCCTCATTGACATGGCCATTGGCCAGCAGATCAGGCGCAGCAGAAGAAGCCTCTCAGTTGCTTGGATTGACTATAAGAAGGCATATTATTCGGTGCCTCATACATGGCTAGAGAAAGTCTTAGAGTTGTATAAAGTAAATTCAACTATGAGACTCTTTTTAGGATCGTGTCTGAAACAGTGGAACACAATTCTTTATCATCTTGGTAGCAGATGGGATTTTTCTGTTCTGCATGATCTCATAAGGATTGAGCGAGGTATATTTCAGGGAGATAGTCGGAGTCCTTTGTTGTTTTGCCTGGCACTGAGTCCTCTTAGCACTTTGCTATAGGATTCAGGCCTAGGTCATCGACTTCGGAGAGAGGGAGAGATCATTTCTCATCTACTGTACATAGATGACCTCAAGCTTTTTGCACCTAAGAGTTCGGAGCTCGAGACATTGCTTAATATCACACAGGTATTTAGCAACGCCATCAGCATGGAATTCGGTTTTGAAAAGTGTGCATTACCAAGTACGGCGTGTAAAAGTTGTAAATTATTCGAAAATGCAGCTTTTTGAGACGATGTCTCTCAGATCTCTCTCTGAAGTCGAGACATACAAATATCTCGGTATGCCGGAGTTGTTGGGTATAGGACATAAAACAGTCGGTGCGGGAACGTTTCTTTTGCCGCTTGACAAAAGTTCTTAACAGTATTTTGTCAGGTGGCAACAAGGTCCGTGCCTTCAACGGCTGGGTTATGCCCCTACTCATATGCACCTTTGGCATACTGAGATACACTCAGACAGAATTAGAAACCCTGGATTGTAGAGTTCGTAAACAGCTCACGACTCATCGTATGCAGCACCTACGCTCTTCGGTAATGAGAATGTACATCCCGCGGAAATGTGGAGGTCGGGGCTTTTTAAATGCCAAAACCCTTCATAACAACGAGGTGTAAAATCTCAGGGAGTATTTCCTTAATAATGTGTATGGGATGCATCGGGATGTCGTTGTAGTTGACAAGAACTTTACCCCGATCTCCTTGGCAAACAAGAACTGGCATAAACCACCGGTGCTGAGCACTCAGGATCGCGAGGCCGTATGGAACAGCAAGGAGCTTCATGGGCGGTTTTACAAAGCCCTAACAGGACCCGACGTAGACCCGTTCGACTCGGTAATCTGGTTACGTTTCGGTGATCTTTTCGGAGAAACTGAGGGTTTTGTCTGTGCAGTTATGGACGAAGTTATCAAGACGAACAATTACCGAAAGTATATTATGAAAGATGGGACGGTCGACATCTGTAGAGCTTGTCACCAGCCCGGAGAGTCCCTCAGACATGTGCTTTCGGGTTGTTCGCATCTTGCTAACTCTGAGTACATGCATAGACACAATCAAGTGGCCAGAATTATCCACCAGCAGCTTGCTCTTCAATATGGCCTTGTTGGACCGGAGGTGCCATATTATAAATTTGCGCCGGAACCAGTTCTTGAAAATGGCCGTGCCACACTCTATTGGGATCGGTCTATCATCACGGACAGGACTATTGTCGCCAATAAGCCTGATATCGCGCTGGTAGACCGGTCGGAACGCCGGGCGATACTTGTTGATATTACTATCCCACATGATGCTAATCTCGTGAAAGCCGAGAAGGACAAGCTAAGCAAGTACCTTGACTTGGCTCATGAGATTACCGCCATGTGGGATGTGAAATCAACGATAATCGTTCCGATAGTTGTGTCGGTAAACGGACTGATAGCGAAGAGCCTCGACCAATACCTTAAGAGGCTTTCGCTAGAAAGTTGGGTCAAGGGTCAAATACAGAAGGCGGTACTCCTGCCCTCGGCACGCATAGTAAGGAGGTTCCTCTCTCTGCAGCCCTAGCCACCGATCTCTTGGGACTTGCTTCGCGGTCGGTGGTTTACCGTTTTTATAAATGTATTTTTACTATAAAGTTTTTTTTAAAGATACGTTCTAGTGAAAAATGTGTTTTTTATAAACGTGTTTTAAAATAAATATTTGTGAATAATAATAATAATTTTGCCCCGTTTGTCCTACCCTCTGATCATGTGTCCTGACCACTTCCATTTTAGCCTTTTTATTTTTAGAGTTGCGTCCTGTAACTTGATCTTTTTCCTAATGTTGATGTTTCTTATTCAAGCCCTCCTCTTTACTCCTAGCATGCTTCTCTCCATTGTTCGTTGGCAAATTCTATTGGTGGTGTTATTGATAAGGCCCGAGTTTGGCTTAATAATTTACTCTTTGTTGTTATGTTTAGGTTTCGGTCTTTCATTACTTCCCTTAGGCCCAATACCTTTTCCAACTGTTTGCTATCCTTCTTTCGATTTCTTTGTTTATGTTATCTTTAGGTGATATCAGCTGTCTGAGGTATATATATTCTTCGGCATAGCTAATTTGTGACTAAAAAGCCTTAGGTTTAGTCAAAACCTGGGCAGTGCTGCAGTGTATTCAGTGGTGCCGTATTGACATTCGATATATCGAAGTGGTAAAGTGCTTGTACAACAACGCCGCTATGTCAGTCCGAGTATAGGAGCAATGTACGAAGGCAATCCCTTTGAAGAGAGGCGTTAAACAGGGAGGTGGTTTACCTCCAAAACAATTTACCGGCGCTCTAGAGGATGCGTTCAAGCTCCTGAAATGTTAAGGACTGGGTATCTATATTCGTGTAGAGTACATTACACCCTTTCGATTTGCCAATTACATTGTAGTCATGGCAGAATCGCTGGAAAACTTAGGCAAGATGCTCAATATCCTCGATAGAGACTCCCAACAGGTGGGACTTAAAATTAACATAGATAAGTCAAAAATCATGTCTATTATCCATGTGGCGCTCACCTAGTTGAACTCTAGTAATCATCAAACTATCCCAAGAGGACTCTTATTGACTGAACGCTCTATTTGGGCAAAAAGTGTGAAATGTTTCAAACATTTACCTAGAAAAAGTTTAGAAAGCTTGATCTGGCCATAGCACGTATCCAATTCTAAACGATATAATTCGAAGCGAACAAATCTTTCGTGGCCAATATCTACCAACAACCTTTATTCCGCTCTTTCCAGTGGTCTTCACTCGGGACTTTTTGTCCCAACGGCTGTCAGTTCTCCGATAAGGGTCACCGCTACTTCCACTTGCTAATCCTCTGGACTAGGTCAGTGACTTTTATTTGTCTATGAATCTCCTCATTTCTTCGTGCAACCTTTCTGCCATGTAAAATGTTCCTAGGACTATTACCTGTACAACATGCTAAATCGTAAATTGAGCATTCACTCAAATCAAACTGTAAAAGAGCCTTACAGTCTGATCTATCCAATCTATCTTACGAGGAAACTGAGGAGCTACTAACCGTAATAACTTAAGATTTTAAAGGTTGTATAGTACATAAACTCATAACTGCTATGTTTGCACTAAGTTTATTAAGATATTTTTTTGTAGTGTGTATAGATCTAAGTTTTGTTAATTTGAGTATTCATTAATTACCCCAGTCCAGCTTTTTTGCCTGAGATACTGGTTTTCTTAGTTCAGGCAATGTATAAAGTGTTTCATAAAAGTATATATTAATCCCTAATCTTAATCCTAGCAATATGAAAAATGAATAAAAATTGATTATTATTATTATGTATTTTTTGAAATCGGTATCTCATCAAAGACATGGGTACCGCAATGGCACGGTGTTCGGTACTCTCACGAAGCCTAGTCTCGAGACCAGAACATTTTATAATGTTACACGACGCTTTTATTTGTTACGGCTTAGTGGTTTAAAGAAATGGAAATATATAGTTTGCTATTACTACCTACTTATACAGAAATTTTAGACGCCAAACTACTAGGCCCTGCCCCCAACACTCTAGGTCACACTCTAGTCACCTCGCGAGAGTTGGTCACTGAGTAATTGTACAATTATTTTTATAAATACGGGACTTATCACGTACGTACGATATTTTACCGGTGTTTCAACCGACAATGTTTCGGTTCAATTTGTGAACCTTCAGGGTGAGTGCGATCCGCTCCAAACTACGTCTTGCTTCGCACTGGCTTATGATTTAAACATTCATAAGCATTTCAGAATTGAGGAGCTGATCTCCGTGATTTATACTCCGTGATTTTTAACGACCTCCGTGGCGCAGTGGGATAATAGCCGGCTGAGACGCAGGAGGTAGCGGGCTCGATGCCTGCCGCGGAATAAATGTTTGCATGATCTACAGATATTTGTTCCGGGTCTGGATGTTTTTCTATATACTATAAGTATGTATTTACAAAATAAAGTATGTAAGTATTCTATCAGTTATTTGGTTCAATAATACAAGCTCTGCTTAGTTTGGGGCTAGATAGCGCTGCGTGAATTATCCAGCAATATTTATTTATTTTATAGTTTAGGGTGAACTGTCTTGAACTTTTATAGAAGACCTGCCAAAATTAACTAGAAGTAATCTCTAAAGCTGATATAATACAGGCAAAGTGTGAAAGTGACTGGAACCCTTAGATCGTTGGAAGTGTAAAAATAAATTTAACACTTGTAAAAATTTTGTTTTGCAATCGGTACCTCATCAAAGACAGGCCTAGGTAAGTATCGCAATGTCACAGCACTCACTGCTCTCAGCGCGATTGCGTGCACGAAACCTAGCCTAGCAGTTCAAGTGAACACGGATAACCTTCAATCAGATGTTACATTCATCTGAACTATATTTAGAACACTAATTCGTTGTGATTTACAGTTTGTTGTACTAAATCTATTTGTAAAACTTATGTTCTGATTTTTATTTCGGTTTACAACAAAGAGTTATTTATCGTATATTATCTTATCTTATCTTACAGGAACAATACCTTATCACAGTAAAGAGCACTTACTGACAGCCGCTACCCAGTCATCGAACAAGTCTTGAATGCGACATGGTGCTAAACTATTTACACGATTAATATTCGCAACTGTAGAAAAAAATAATATATGGCGCTTCCACCTGGTATCGGGTAGCTTAGTAGAAAGTGTAGAACGATCGTTTGATGGCCTAACTGAAACGTTTGTATTTACAAAGTTGACTTAGCTCGCTTTTACCACGATATCAGATAGCTCGAAAAACTGATAGCTATTGTGGCAGAAAGGTTCTTAAGTTGAAGGCCCCGCACTAGATGGAAAGACGACACGATAATACGATTACACTAACACTACCCTATACTTTGGAAGTTATTACTTGTATTATAAATAAATCCATCTCCTCTGCAACGTTTCCCTCTTGTTGGAAAACAGCTGTGGTCAAACCGATACCAAAAGTATCAAGCCCGAGTACTTTTAAAGATCTTTGCCTTATCAACATCCTGTCTGGTCTCTTTAAAGTCTATCATACACGCTGCCTATCATATAGGCTTTTCAGTCTAGTTTAGGCAACTGAGGCTCATACATAATTTCTGTCACATAATGATATTAATTTTTATACATGTAATAATAATAATAATTATGTATTGAATCTTTCTATTTGTATATTTTTTCAAAATAAATATTCATATTTTTAAAAAAGGAGCGGTGAATGATCAAATATCCAACTTTATTGAGACCAACCATATCTTACCACAAGTTCAGTCTGGGTTAGAAAGACTCATAGTACAGCTACTGCACTGCTCGATGTTACAGACAATATTCTTGAACGGAACGTTGTTGTTGCTGGAATTTTCTCGTGCATTTGATTGTATAAATATAACTCTATATCTTTTTAAGTTAGCTTACTATGGACTAGGCGGCGAGGTAGTAAAATGATTCGACAGCTATCTTTCAAATCGCTCTCAGCTATTTGAAACTGCTAAAGTTGACGGCACTAAAGCTTTTTCAGCCAACTCTATGGTTTCTAGAGGCGTTCCACAGGGCTCTATTCTTGGACCTCTATTATTTGTGCTCCATTGTCCAGATATAGTAACAAACATTCGGCAAGGTTAGTACCACATTTACGCAGATGGCCTGCAACTATTTATGCCATTTAATCCGAGTGAAACGTTTCAAGCTGTTGCAAAAATTATAGAAGACTTCGATAGCGTTGCGCTATGGTCAACACAAAATTCCTTAGTTCTAGACCCGGAAAAATCTATGTCCTTGATTCTGGAATCCCGATACCAGATCAATGCCATTAGTTCAATGGCATTGATCTGGTATCGGGATGTTGCAAAAATTAATAAAGACTTCGATAGCATTGCGCTATAGTCAACACAAAATTTCTTAGTTCTAAACCCGGAATAATCTATGTTCTTGATTCTGGGTTCCCGATACCAGATCAATGCCATTGAACTTGAAACACCTAGTGTGAGTATCTAGGGAGAATCCATTGACTCTACAAATGAAACTCGATGTTTGAGGCTACTTATGAGGATGCTTTGCTTGACCTTACTGACAGCGTAGCTAAACACATTGATTCCAAAAACAAAACAATCGGTATCTTCCTTGATCTTTCAAAGGCCTTTGACACTGTCTCTGTCCCTCTTCTTCTAAATAAGATGGAAGCTATAGGTATAAGAGGCTCAGTCTTAAGCATATTCTCCAGGTATTTAAGCGACAAATCACAGTGTGTTATTATAGACAATATCACAAGTACAGATGAGCGACTAACTTACGGTGTCCCACAGGGTAGGTCCTTGGACTTACCTTGTTTCTCAAATACGTAAACGAACTCTGCCGGCTTTCGTTGACAAACTGTAAGATTCTGGCGTATGCAGATGACACTGCACTCCTGCTAACTGGAAAAACCTGGGATGAAGCACAGGTTCACGCTGAGAATGCCCTACGTAGCGTGATACACTGGCTTTCGTATAATTTGCTTACCCTTAACGTTAAAAAAACTAAATATATTACCCTGGGCCCAATTATGTCGTCGCAGCCCCGTGAAAGCTTTGCGCTCAGGGCGCACGTGTGCAATACCGATTCACTTGTTTTATGTAACGATTGCAGTGTTATAGGCCGTGCGGACTGCATTAAGTACCTAGGGGTATTGATTGGAAGCCTCAAATATCTGTTACATCAACTAAAATAAGAAAACTTTACATATTTAAAAAACTGAGATCTAGTACAGACTATCACACCCTAAAAATAGTATATTTCGCGTTAGCACAGTCTGTATCACAGTGCAAGTTACTGTATTGCGGCATGGGGAGGAGCCAAAAACTTCACTCATAAGGTTAGAACGAGCCCAAAGGGCTATTCTCAAAGTCATGCATTCCAAACCTATGCTGTTCCTAACACAAGAGCTCTATGCACTGAGTGATGGTATGTCTGTACGAAAGATTTTTATTCTAAAACAGTCCTACGTAAGCATTGTACTCTGTCCTATGAAGCTAGTACAAAAATAACTGGAAGAAATGCCAGTGTCTGTATTGAACAACCGTGCCGTACTGTTCTTGCCTTTTGCCACTTCCATTTCTTAAGCCCCTTTTTATATAACAGAATTAATAAAAACTATAATATCTACCCTTTAACATACAAAAAATGTAAAGACAAAGTTAAAAAATGCTATCTACATTTACATATGAAGAAACCGAAGAAATCATACAAGTAAAACCATAAATGTCCCTCTATATTAGTAGATCTCTGTTTTAAGCTCGCAAGTACACCCTTACCCACCAGACAAACATAACCCTCGCAAAAATCAACCCTCACACATACACACACTACCACAAACTCACCCACCATCGAACCCTCGACACACGTAGATCCCCGTACACACACATCCACAACCTCACTCACACACACCCACTCCCCTAAAACACTCTAAAACACATTCACAGTCATACTTACAAAAAGCCGAGTTACCATGACATAGCATGTAAGTTTATTTAAGTTTTCTTTTCTATTTAAATAAAAATTTTGTAAATTAACAAATTGTAACCTACCTATCATCAGGAACGTCTAACTCATTTAAATTGTATGTACGGCCACTGGAAACTGCGACACAGTATTTTGCTAATGCAGTTTCCAGTGTTCACATTGTTATTAATCACATGTAAAAAAGATCACTGAAAATAAATAAATTACAATTACAATATGGTATGTATTTAATGTGGTTTGGTTTGAGTTTAACAATAGTTGTTTTTCTAATGAAGGCTACCCTTGATCAAGATGTAAGTGAGGTAATGTAAACTGGACTCAGCTGAAGACCAGCGCTGTGTCATATTAACATGCCGTAGCATCATGCTGAGCTGAGTACTAATTCATCCCCACACAGAGCTTTTAAGTTTGTTAGTGCTTGCGTTAGATTTTATTGATGTTGTGTTTTTTTTTTTATTACGGTGTGGTTTTTGTATATATTGTTTTAATTCTTTCTTTGTATAAATTACAGACCACACAAAATCGATTGCTCTAGATCTTATTTTATCATCTTTATTTTCGCTAAATATTGGTACCAAAACTGTTGTAAGCCTGGGTTGATTGGAAAACTTGAAATCAAAGTTAAATAAGTTTATGAACAAGAAGGAAACAGTATTTATAAATATAGGATTTGAAAATGAATTCAGTGATAACTAGAGGTTCGATTAAGATCTCGCGAGTCTATCCAAAAACGAAAATTTTTTTTTGTAATATTTGACCACCAAAACAATGCCACGAAATTCACAACCAAATAACTTGACCCACAGCTTCATTCAAATTCAGGTAACGGGAGGTCATGTAGAGTGGTTATAATTTTTGGGGGTAGAAATTCCAGTTTTTCTAGATATCAGACCTTTCCCTATAATTGTGTTACTAAAAATATATAAAAAAACAAAAAATAAAATACACTAAATACAACAGAATTGAGAACCTCCTCCTTTTTTTGAATTTGGTTAAAAATACAGCATATGCCACGGAGCAGATGCTCCAGTGTAGTCATTTTTTATTTCCTTCCAAGGGAACGGAAATCCAATACTTATAAATTCCGATCTTATATAATCTGGTCAGAGACAGTCCTCTGTACGCTATTGTTGAAGCGACTCAGCCTACACCAAAAAGACGCTACGCGAGTTCGGATGATAGTGAAAAAGTAAGGAACACCCGTCTCGGAGAACATTCTCGACGCACTGCAGTACCTCGGCAACCTCATAAGAGCCCGGTAGGCATCATTGTACTGGACCCTTATGATGTTGAAGGCCTTTCTAGTAAAATTAGACCATAGTTGGCATGTGTACCTAGTCAGGTCATAAATTCTGTCACATAATTAATATAAAATAATTGAAACAAGTTTATTCATTATATACCATTTATATACCAAAATGAACTAAACAAAACATAGATTCTTATGACACTAAATTTTATTCAAAATGACCTCCGTGATTTTGAATACAGGCCTTCAATCTGCGCGGCCAGTCGTCTATCGCAGCACGAACGAGGTCCATGTCAATATCGGCGGCTGCCTTAATCAAGGATGTCTTGAGTGACTCCAAATTGGGATGAGGCTTTGAGCACGCCTTTTCATCCAAGTGTTGCCATATCTTGTAATCTAACGGATTCAAATCTGTACTGGCGGAGGGCCAGTCTTCGTACCGGATGAAGTCGATTTCACGCACCGCCAACCAGTCTTGTGTGCTCTTCGCTCTATGAGCTGGCGCCGAATCTTGTTGGAATACCCAGTGTCTGTTATTGAACACGGTATGAGAAACAGGTTCGACAAGGTTCGTCAGGACTGTATTTTGATACACAACTGCATTCGTTTTTACCTTTCTCACAAAAATGTACGTCTGTTAAGCCCCAATAAGAAACTCCCAACCATACCATGAGTGAGGATGGAAAATGACCTCGTTGGACACGCGGAATACGGTTTCTCGCTTCTTCACTACTGTGTCCGTACACCTTATCATTTTGTTTGTTGTAGCTCTCTTCTACGGTAAAAATTTTTTCATCCGAAAAAAGAATTTCCCGATAATTTTTCCCGCGTACCGCTTCAACAAAGCGCGGCATCTCTTCAGTCTCAGGAACATTTGACGAGCATTCAAACGATGTCCTGTTTTTCTTCGATATGCCCGAAGCCCTAAGTCTTCATTTAACACCCTTTTCACCGTGGTTCTGCTTAACCCCATCTGAAGGGCCAACAGTTTCTGCTTACGTTTGGGATTTCTTTGAATTCGCGCCTTCACAGCTTTTATCACTGCTGGAGTCCTAACAGACCGAGGGCGACCACTTCTTGACCTGTCATTTACACTAGAGTCTTCATTGTATCGTTTGATGGTGCGATAAACGAATCTATTGGTTATATTCAAATTTTTCAGTATGTCAAAAATTTTAATTGGCGCGTAACCGCAACAATGCAACGTAATAACTGCAACACGGTCTTCTTTAAGCGTCCACTCCATATTTAAAAATGAGTAAAATTCTAAAAAGTATACATTTTTATTTTCATGAACAATTTGAAATTCGAATTTTATAAACTTTTTTGTGGCCAGCATTCTGAAAGAAAAGTTTTTACTGTGTGACAATACTTATGACCTGACTAGGTATATACCCAGACAATATGCCCGGAATAGGGTGTGTTTTACGTCTGGACTGCAGTTTGTAAAGCGACGTGCAAGCATGTTACCCGGACAGCGAGCGCTGTTCGCTTTCGTTCGATGTTGTCATCATCTCTCAGCGTCTCCGTCAGTAAGTGACCTAGGTACTTGAACTGTTGAATGATTGAATTTGAATGGTTGTACCGTTCATGTGTACCTCGGGCACACGTCCTAGACCTTGTCCTGACCTGAATACCATCAATTCGGTTTTCTTTACTTTATACGTTAGTCCATGAGCAACAGCATATTGCTCACAGACTAAAAGCAACTTTCTCAAACCCTCGATCAAAGGCTTGGACTAAAGCTATACGCCTACCGAATTTCAGCACTGTGGGGTCACTGGTGTACCCTGTGAATTTCGTCCAAGTTCAATTTTTATTATGGTTAATAACTAAACCACAAGGTTTAAACTAAAAACATATACGGAGTCGCAATATCCTGATAAACATCTTCCATGAAACATGACATTTAAATATAAATGTAAATGAAGATATTGCTGAACATGTCACACAGCGATATCTAGCCCCAAACTAAGCTTAGCTTGTACACACGGCTACATATCAAGCTATAAACTTCCAGTATAAGCTGACCTCGCATTGTGTAGGCTTATCGTAGAATGAGAGGTCAGCTTATACTGGAAATGTATAGCTTGATGTGTAGCCGTGTGTACTATGGGAACCAGATAACTGATACAATACTTATATACGTTTTTTTTTGTAAATACATATTTTTATTGAACAGAAAAAACATCCAGACCCGAAACAAATATCTGTAGGTCATGCAAACATTTGTCCCGCGGCGGGATTCGAACCCGCTACCTCCTGCGTCTCAGATGGCTATTCGCCTACTGCGCTACGGAGATCGTCTGATAGTCCCATTTTTTTACCCCCTTGAACCCCTATATCTCAACAACCACCTCACATTTTTAGCTCATTTAATCACACCAGAATTGTGCTATCACTACCTACATATTCATAAACTTTCACGATGATCGAATAAATGCTTCGAAAGTTATCCTCAGACAAACAAACATACACACATTTATACAACGCCGATTTGCTCAAATTGGTTTGGAGATCTCCCTTCGATAAAGAATTAACGATTTAAGTGTTTAAAGTCCTAAAATGATAATGAAAGTAAAATATTAAAGCTTAAAATTCTAAAATAATCAAAATCTCTGAATTGTTTCACTTTCACAAAGATTACTAAGAGAGCTTAAAAGTACGCGAAACTTCGCACTAAAGTTATGACACTTTTGCTTATCATTTCTACGTTTTAAAACTTTTTGACTAAGTTTCAAAGTTTTTAGCTAGCCAGGGAAGTTAGGGAAGATTCTTCTTTGCATCACTGTAATTTTAAAATTAGGTATTTTTAAACCGACTTCAAAAAAGGAGGAGGTTTCAATTCAACTTTATTTTTATTTTTTTATGCTTGTTACCTCTGAACTTTTGACTGGGTGAACCAATTTTAAAGATTTTTTTTATTTGAAAGCTGATGTTTCCTGTGTGGTTCCATTTCTATTTGGTTCAGTTATGACAATGGCATCTATGAGAATGCCATATAAGTCTTAAATTTGTTTAATTTTTATATTATGTTATGTTTGTTAGCTCAGAACTTCGTTATATATCAATCGATTTAGAAAATTAGTTTTTTTTATTTGAAAGAATATACTTGTAGATTAGATTAGATTAGATAATTTCTTTATTGCACACCATTAAATACAAACATATAAAAGAAAATACAATTTTAAATCATATGTACAATGGGCGGCCTTATCCCTAAAAGCGATCTCTTCCAGGCAACCTTTAGATGGACAGGATCTATATGAACAAATAAGGACTGCGGCATAAGATTTTTTTTTTAGAATCAGTTTTTAGTAGTGTAGATTGATCCTATAGAAATTTCATCAAAATTGGTAAAGTGGTTTGGTTTTATCTGTTATTTAAAGTCGGTTATTTATTTCTTTCATATATCTCAGACCGTCTGCACCCACTGTTGGGTATAGGCCTCTTCTTTATTACGCAATTATTCCGGTCCCTTGCGAGTCTCATCCATTAACACCCAGTTACGCTTTCAATGTCATTCGACCATCCAGCGGGTGGTCTGCCTCTTGGTCTACGAGCATCCCTTGGCCACCACTCTGTAATCGCATTCGTCCAACGCCCGTTATCCTTCCTAGACAAGTGTCCAGCCCATCTCCACCTCAGCCCTGCGATCCTCATACCAAACTCAGTTATATTTTTGTTAAAAAGTTACTTGTTTAATAAATCTAAGAAGAATGCAGAGCATTGTCTGCCCAGGCGAATATGCCGGCCGATGTACAGGCGTAATGAAAATAAGTCTATCTAAATCGTACGAGTTTTTTATATCTCTCTAATCAAAGAATCTGAGTTTCAGCCATACCCAACATCCGTACAATGCTAACGACTCATTAGATGACACCTGCGTTATAAAAAATCCTCATTGCTGAACAGAACTCGTACCAGCATCCACAGCATCATAAGCGCTATAAGCAATAAACATAAAAAAAAATAATAATTGTCATTGTCCTGTCACTGCTAAATACTACGTACTAGCGACCCGCCCCGGCTTCGCACGGGTGCAATGCTGATACTAAATATACTACAGAATGTCTTTAGATACAATGTTCACAGGTTTTTTGTCATTAGACAATACAAACATGTATTTTTAGAGGTTACTCTTGAAAGAGTATTTAATTGAAAGAGATTAAGAGTGTTTACGATGTCACATTAGAAACCTCTAAAATTATCAGTGTTTCTCTACTATATAATGCATGTATTATACATATAAACTTTCCTCTTAAATCACTGTAGCTATTAAAATTACTGCATCAAAATCTGTTGCGTAGTTTTATATCTTAAAGATCTAAGCATAACATAGGAACAGACGGCGGGAAGCGACTTTGTTTTACTATGTGGTGAATATCATAGTTATTAAGTTTTTACTAACACATATGGACCTTTTTTCTGTTTTTCTAAAACTATAATGACAGATCATAAATAAATTGTTAAGTATTTTAATTTAATTTATTTAAAATAAAAAACCTACAGCCCACGGCTCTGTAGAAGTAGTTTGTCACCAAAAACCAGCCCATTTTAATTTGTCTCTATACCAACTTTTATAGTAATCATATATCTGTTCTATAAAATCTGATATAATATAAGTGTGATCGTTCTTTTCAATCCTTCTTCACCATCCTATCAAAAGGAGCGTTTTGTGTTCTTGCACCAAGCGCATGATCGAAACCTACGCTCATCTGAAGCTCTAACACTCCAAACCCCTGTCCACAGTTCTCAATTTTATGGTTACTCCTTTACAGTTGAAGCTGTGCAGATGTGGAACGCTTTACCTTTCTCTATCAGATCATCTAAATCTCTTCCTATCTTAAAAACTAACGTACACAACCATTTCCTTTCTTTGTCTACGCACTGCTAGTTTATCGTTATGTTAATATATATATATGTAAATATATTTATTTATATATATACCGTATATATAGGTATATAGTATATGTAGATATAAGTATACACATAAGCTAGCATATAAGCGACCGATTTATTGTTTAAAGAAAGAGTAATAAAAGCTCTTCCACCGAGTTAAGACGTTTCAATAATATCCCTTCATATATACATACATATATATAATATATTTGTATATATATTTAGTTAATTAGCAAGTATAGGTAGGTTATGTAGGTTTATGAACATAGATACACCGCCGTCTTTTTGATTTTGTTTTGTTCTGCCCATCCAGAGGTCTGGAAGAGATCGCTTTTAGCGATAAGACCACCCATTGTACTTACCTTTATTTTTGTGTACTTCTTTGTATTTTTAATTTTGTTGGAGTGCAATAAAGATAAATTCTATTCTATTCTATTCTATTGTGTTGTCCTAAAAAGTACTGATTACACAAATAATAATGGAGTTAGTAAAGCATAGTACTACAATATCTTTGTAGATGGCGCTATATCCTTAACGTGCTTTATTAACTCTGCTAATACTCGAGAAGGTCTTTGTTTATTTCCTAATAAAAACGAATTTAAAATAAATAGCTGAGTCTATATAATAAATATCATATAATAAATACTATGAATAAGTAGGTCTTTGTGCTTCAGCTTAGATCACACCATCGCTTACCATCAGGCGAGATGGTGGTCAAACGAAGATCTATGCATGAAAATTCAAATTACGACAGAATAGAATTAAAGTAATTATATTTATGATCTACACATATGAGTAGATTTTTTTTTTACTCCAGACCCTGTTTTCCTCAATTTGATCTTGCAAGAGTTAAATATTACAATCGTAAGTATTAAGATTATTCAGGCACTAGAATAACTTGTACCGTCATTGCTTATAGCAGCCAGAAACCGTCGTTCACTATAGCTAAGGCCGTCCTGTAAAACGGTATGAATGAACGGTTTTAGACCAAGCCCACTCTTTGACTTCTTGCAACCCTAAATTACCATAAATCAATTATGGTAATTTAATGGTAATTATGGTAATTTTTTGAATAAACGAATGAAATACTTTATTGTATACCACAAAAAAACACAAAAATAAATATAACAAATCACAAAGGAATAAGTACAATGGGTGGTTTTATCGTCTAAAAGCGATTTCTAACAAACAACATTTGGAGAGAGAGGATTTTTGTAATATTGTAGGTGTATTAACAAAACCAAAACTAAATTTATAAGAGCGCTGATTATTTACAATGAAACAAGAACAATATACATAAATAAATATACATAGTTTGTCTATAATATATCAACAAACAATAAGATATAAATCTACATATACATTCATATATAACTTTAGCAATACTACGACGTTTCTGAGAGATAAAAGCTATTTATTCTTGTTTTGAATGTGGCTAATGGAGCTTGCCGTCTTGAGAACGGTTATCTGCTCCAGAGACGTGTTGCTTGAATGGTGAATGAATCATCAAAGAAGCTATTTCTATGAACTGGGATTTACAGCAGCAAATTTTCAGATATTTTTTGAAATTAGAATGAACTTAGGAACTTGAATGAACTTGTCCTTGGGAAGGGTGGTGAATACCTACTTAAATTGTTTTATCAGACATTGATTGTCATCATTCCTCGAGGAAAGGAAGTCTGTAAAAATAAGTCTTTTTAAATAACAATTCAGGTTTTTTTATGTTTGTGTCCACAAAAAGTTATGATCAAGTTCATAATTTTCACAAAAAAACGAGAATCTATCATGAGTTTTTGGGAGTTCAGTGCGAGTTATGCGCAGCTTCGCAGTTTCCTTTGAACTTAAACGTAAAGATTTTACGTAGATTTGTTTATAATATTTGCTTTATTGGTTTACAAGATTTGAATTATATAAACATACAATGTGGTTCAGAATTCAAAATCCAAAATCTTTTTATTCATTATAATCATAAAGATCACTTTGAAACGTCAATTTCACTGCCTGTTCCTTCGCGGTCAAGCCAGGAAAGGAAAACAAGAAACAAGGCTTGCCGTTCTTTTTAATTATGTGAACATTATTTTCAAATACAGCCGAAATACGATTCAGTATTAAAATCAATAAAAGAGCAGCAATGATGTTAATGATGATGGCACAGTCGGTCACGCCCGTCCACTCGCGCGCAGAGGGCAGCGGCGCGCAGTGCGAGACGAGACGTTATTCGGAGCGGATCGCACTCACCCTGATCAAGGTTCACGAATTGAACCCAAGCATTGTCGGTCGAAACACCGATAAGACGGTACGTGATAAATCCCGTAATTATAATAATGATTGAAATCAATCACGAAAGTTTTCTAAGTAAAATCAAGAAAACACTGTTTTATTTAAGGAAAAAGCTTCGATATTTTTCAGGGTTGAGTACAGTTAGCAGTCAATAAATAGCACTTAAATTCGTATCGCCGATTTGGTTTGGTTTCAAGTGCCACATGCGAGCTAAGTATTAGAGATTGTATACACTGAGGAATTCAAAACACTGAAGACATTAAATAACGAAATAAATAGTGCTAGACATTTTGCATATTGATAACTAGCAAAACTATGCAACTATTAAAATACATATATAATTTTTTTTGTAAATACATTATTTCATAAATACAGAAACCATCCAGGCTCGGAATAAATATCGTGTAAACATTTATTCCACAGCCTGAATCGAACCTGCATTATCATGCACTTCAACCGTAATTCGCCCACTGCGGTCACTGTTGGAATAGTCACCAAAAATAGATTACAATCATGACAAATTAAAAAAAAACATATTGTCGTACAAACTGTTTTGTTATGTACCACATTAATTTAAATCACACATCCGAAATCGTGTGAACTGGTTTAAGAGGTGGATTTAATACTGGTAGCTTTAATATTGATCCAGTAATCGATACATTTCTAATAGACAATTTTTAACGTAAATCGGCGGTGCCTTTGCGACGATGCCGCTTTGTCATTGTAACAGGTAATTAACAGTTATTTTACCGGTAATTAACAGTTAATTTACCAGGTAATTAATTATGATCATATTTTTTATACCAGCTGTTCTATTAATATTTTAGGACTTAAAAACATATAAAAATATAATATTCTATAGAATTAAGAAAAATATATTTCACGACATAACTAGTCATAACCCATGTATTGAGCAATAAATGTATTAAGTATGTTTTCATTTAATGTCGTACATGACATAGCACGTAGTAGAATGTTATTCGTCATTACTTTTTAGGGTTCCGTACCCAAAGGCTAAAACGGCACCCTATTACTGAGGCTCCGCTGTCTGTCTGTCCGTCTATCACCAGGCCGTATCTCATAAACCATAATAGTTAGACAGTTGAAATTGTCACAGATAATGTATTTCTGTTGCCGCTATAACAGCAATTACTAAATACAGAATTAAATAAATATTTAAGGGAAGCTTCCTTCAACAAACGTGAATTTTTTGCTCGTTTTAGCTTGATATTGATAACGGCAACAGATATACACTTTAAATATTCACAGAATATTTAGTTATATATTTACTTTACAAATAAATAATTAAATTGAAACATATATTAAAGAGGGGCTCCTATAAAACAAACGTGATTTTTTTTCCTTTTTTATAGTTATTGGTACGAGACACTTCGTGCGCGAGTCCGACTTGCACTTGGCCGGTTTTATCGTCATTACTTTTTAATTTGTTCTGAAACGCTAGCCGCCGTAATGCCGACGTCGTGTTGATGACACTAGACCCGCAAACGAGCCACAAACTATCTATTTTCTCAAAGAGAACCACCATTATTTACGAGTTGAGTGACATCACGGTTGTCACGTCCTCTGTCCAAGTGGATGTTCGCGCGGTGATATAATAAATTTATTTGCGTTTTTAGATAATATTTGAAAATAATAAAACAAAAATTCTATTATAGTTATCCAACCCATGTATTATATGAGCATAAGAGCCGTTGTAGATGGTTGTTGTTCGGACTCAATGCCCATTAACTCTGGTGTACCCCAAGGGTCAGTACTATCGCCCACACTGTTTATTCTTCACATCAATGATATGCTGCACATAAGCAGCCTTCATTGTTATGCGGATGACAGTACGGGTGATACTTTCTACACTGGTCGCCCTAATGTCTCTCGGTCGGAAGTGGAAGACAACAGACAAAGACTTGTGTCTGAGGTTGAAGGCTCTTTGGAGCGTGTGTCAGATTGGGGTAACCTTAATCTGGCCACCTTTAACCCAACCAAGATGCAAGTCTGTGCGTTCACCACAAAGAAGGCCCCTTTCACAATAGCTCCACGGTTCCAGGGCATTCCTCTCCCCGTCTCGGCGAGTATAGGGATTCTGGGAGTCGAAATTTTTAATGAGGTCCAGTATGGGAGTCACTTAGAAGCAAAAGCTGTGCTCACCACCAAAAAACTTGGAGTCCTTAAACGTGCCAAACAGTATTTTACGGCACAACAACGGCTATTGCTGTATAAAGCGCAAGTTCGGCCGCACGTGGAATACTGTTCCCATCTTTGGCACGGAGCTCCAAAGTACCAATTGCTTCGTTTTGACTCCCTTCAGAAAAGAGCCATTAGAATCATCGGTGATTCCAAACTCACCGACAGGCTGGAACCGCTGAGACAACGCCGTGACATCGGATCGCTCAGTGTATTCTACCGCCTGTATAATGGGGAATGTTCTGAGGAGCTATTTGATCTCATCCCGTCGTCGAGATTTTACCACCGCACTTCTCGACAACGTAATAAAGCTCATCCACATATAATCGACAATTGGGTATCGCGCACCACACGCTTCACGCGATCTTTTCTACCCCATACTTGCAAGATGTGGAATGAGCTACCATCTGAGGTTTTCCCATTAGACTACGACATGGCACGCTTCAAGAGAAATGTAAAGAGGTTTCTTCAGTATAGGGAACGCATCGACAATACCCCGGGTGTTGCCGGTGTCAATAGGCGACGGTGACCACTTACCATCAGGTGGGCCGTAAGCCTATTTCCCCACAAATAATATAAAAAAAAATTATATATATAAAACACTTTAGGGAAAAAAATCAAATAGTAGATACTCTAATTATAACTGAACAGCATAGAACAAAAATACCTCACGTCATAAACGTCTTGTGGTAGGAACTTGTGGTTCTAATCCACTTACTAAACTTATAATATAAATGACTAGCTGACGAATCCGCAGCTTTGCACGCGTAGTTTTTCAATAAAAACATTACCCTCCTTCTACGCCGTTAGGTAAAAAGTAGCTTATGTTACTCAAAGATAGTGTAGCTTTCCAACGGTGAAAGAATTTTTAAAATCGGACCTGTAGTTTTTAAGTTTATTTATCACAAACATACACAAAAAAACAAATCTTTCCTCTTTATAATATTAGTATAGACTTGTGTCATTTTTTTATTTATGACTATTATTTCTAATTTGACTTCGACGATATTAGTCAAAGCACGAGTAATTACCGCATGTCATCAAGCCGCCTAGCTGTAGGCAGATTGGGATGGCGTTTCTATCACCTCTCTTCAGAGGGTAGATTAAGTTTTTTTATATCCTTTATTTATTTATAGAATATATAGATTTATTATTATTTTAAGAGTCATCTTGTTTTTTCTCATCGTCATCGTATTAGCTATAGGGCGTCCTCTGGTCAACATAGGCCTTCCCTATAGATTTCCAGAGTGACCGATCTTGTTCGGCCTGCATCCAACGGCTCCCAGCAATCTTTGTTAGATTGATTTCCATAGGGCGATCCTCTTACTAGTTCTTTTGTCTTTTGTGTGCCATTTCAGCTTCACTTGGCTTTTTCCTTGACAAAACCTTTGTATTCGGTGGTGATGCTAAGCCGGATTGTACAGTGGGCTACATAAGTACAGTCATAGATTAAAGTCAAAATGGTCTACAGTGATTTAGTTAATTACTTACAAGAGCTTATGCAATAGCCAAAATGCAGCAGACAATTATCGCCTATAAGCTATTCTGTGACAACTATTATAAAGTCTGAATGTAGTGTGTACAGTGCTTTGCTTTAAAGAACTGGAGCGCATAATAAAATCTTGTAAGCCCTTAGGAGCGAGTCAGTCAAGTCGTTTTAAGATAAAGCGGCGATATTAGAGATAAAATAAACGACTGAGGAATGGCTCCCTTCAGGGTTTGTCTCGGATGATTTGGTGCAAAATGTGAACAATTAGCGAGTTCAATTTTTTTTCTGGGCATCTGGGCAAAGTGACGATTCAAAGGCTGGTGCTTATCTGGGTCAACGCATAAGCATTGCAATTCAGCGGGGCAATGCGGCCGGTATCTTGAGGAGACTTCCGCCTGGTAGTGATCTGCAGCAGTTGAGCTATCTATAGATCAAACGATCTATAGATAGCTCAACGTTGCAAACGCAACGTTACTTTCAAATCGATATCTACATAGAATATCCTGGATTAACACATAGGCTACTTTTTGTTGACAAATAACGCGTACGAAGCCGCTGGCGGAAGCTAATTATACATATTAACCTTCCTCTTGAATCATTATATCTATTGCTGAAAATTACATTAAAATCCGTTTAGTAGTCTTAAAGATCTAAGGACAGCAGAAGCGACTTCATTTCATACTATGTAAAGATAATTGTATATTCCTTCTGTGCATCATCATCATCATCATCGCCCGGAAGACGTTCACTGCTGAACATAGGCCTCCCCCTTAGATCGCCACAACGAGCGGTTGGTAGCCGTTTGCGCCCAACGGCTCCCCGCGATTCCACCTTGTGGGGGCCGGCCTACGCTGCGTCTTCCAGTCCGTGGTCTCCACTCGAGAACCTTTCTTCCCCAACGGTTATCGGTTCTACGAGCGATGTGGCCTGCCCATTGCCACTTCAACTTGCTAATTTTGAGAGCTATGTCGGCAATTTTAGTTCTTCTGTGGATTTCCTCATTGCGGATTTTGTCACGCAAAGAAACCCCGAGCATAGCCCTCTCTATAGCTCTTTGAGCGACCCTGAGCTTGGTCATGAGGCCATGAGTAAAGGACCACGTTTCAGTGCTATAGGTCATCACTGGCAACACACACAGGTTGAAGACTTTAGTCTTCAGGCTCTGAGGAATTTTGGACGAGAAGATATAGCGAAGTTTCCTGAACGCTGCCCAGCCGAGTTGGATTCTTCGTGTGACCTCTTTGTCGAAGTTGGACTTACCTAATTGGACAGTTTGTCTTAGGTATACATATTCGTCGACAACTTCGAGAATATCGCCCCCAACAACTACCGGTACGGGTGCAACATGGATATTTGACATGATTGTCGTCTTATCCATGTTCATTTTAAGACCCACCTGTTGGGAGACCCTACTGAGGTCTTTGAGCATAGTAACGAGTTCCTCGAGCGATTCGGCCATAATGACTATATCATCGGCAAAACGAAGGTGAGTGATGTATTCGCCCTTGATATTGATGCCAAGTCTGTCCCAGACCAAGAGTTTGAAAACGTCCTCCAATGCGTTCGTGAACAGTTTCGAAGAAATTACGTCTCCCTGTCTCACGCCTCTCTGCAATTAGATTGGTTCCGTACTCTGGTCCTGTAGACGGACTGACATAGTGGCATTACTATACAAACACTTCAACACTTCAATATACCTATAGTCGATTTGGCATCGCTGATGAGACTGCAGTACCGCCCAGGTCTCGATTGAATCGAAGGCTTTTTCATAGTCCACAAACGCTAGATATAACGGCCGATTATACTCCTCGGTCTTCTGTATAATCTGGCGTAGCGTATGGATGTGGTCTATGTTACTAAAGCCTTTTCGGAAACCTGCTTGTTCGGGAGGCTGGAAGTCATCGAACATGCGTGCGAGACGGTTCGTAATCACTCTCGAAATTCCTTCTGTTATTAAAGATTTAATATTTTATATGACATGCATTTTGCATTACCGAGTTGTGAGTAGTTATTTGAACTGACAATATTATCGCAATCGGTTCAGCTGTTCCGGCGTGAAAAGGTCACAAACATCTATACATCCATAGATACAAACTTTCGCGTTTATTACTGAAGCAAGATTGTAGAGCCAAGAAATTGTTAAATATTACTTCTTCTCTTAATATTTCACTCTTAGATTTAAAGGCAACGTATCATGTCAATAATACCCATAAATGGCTTGGTCACATACTGACTAGTGATGCAGATCGTATCAATGGACATGGTCAGTATCCTGCTCCTGGTTTCTCTAACCATGATCTGCTCTTTGCCTCGTTTAAAATTAGTGTCCCTAAATCTAAGATCAAGGTGATAATCTAACGTAATCTTGCTGGAGTGTGCTGGGAAAGCTTGTGTGCGCATGTTGCCAACATTGAGTGATCAAAGATTTAGTTTTGGCATCCATATCGGTAAGACTATACGTCTTACCGATATGGATGCCAAAGTGGATTGGTTAAACAGCTTGATCAACAATGTTTTCAATATCCATGCACTTCTGCACTTAATCCGAATGAAGCAATTACCAGCACCATGGTTATCTGATGAAATTCGTAAATGCATGGCCAGGAGGGACTATCTATATCGCAAGTATAGGTGAGACCCTAGTGAAGGTAACATTCTGCGATACAAAAAAGCTCGTAATAAATGCAACCAAATGATACGCAACGCAAAACGACGTTATATTTATAATAAAATTAGTGACAGTACTCCAAATAACAAGTGGAAGTTTCTTCACAGTCTTGGTTTTGGCCGAAGTAAGACTTCTGCTAGTTCCTCGGTAGATGTACATGTACTGAATGTGCATTTTGCAACAGTGACACACCTTATCACCAACGTCGTGAGAGAAACGACTATTGCGGAGCTGGGCAACAAGACACAACATAGTTTCACACCGTTTTCCTTCTGTCCTATCAGCGAAGATGAAATAAAGCGGATTGCTACTAGCATAACAAGTACAGCAGTGGGACTGGACGGCCTCGGTCGAGACTTATTACTCCCCATTCTCAATCATCTCCTCCCTCATATCTCTCACATATTAAATTTCTCACTCCCCTCTGGTTGCTTTGCTTCTTTATGGAAAAAAGCTCAGATCATCCCAACTCCTAAAAAGTCAGCTACCGCAGAATTTAAAGACTTTCGACCTATTTCCATCCTTCCCTTTCTGTCTAAAGCTCTGGAACGTGCTGTATATTGTCAATTGTCTGTTTATCTCCAATCACACTCGTTCTTGAACCCTTTTCAGTCAGGTATTCGCTTTGCACATAGCACTAGCACAGCTCTACTTAAAATTACTGATGATATTAGATTTGCTATGGACAACAGACAGCTCACCCTTCTAACTCTACTTGACTTCAGCAACGCTTTTAACTGTGTGGATCATTCCATACTTCTTGCGATTTTGCGCTCCTTAAACTTTTCCCTATCTGCTTGTGACTGGTTTTGGTCCTACCTTTGTGGACGCCAGCATCGTGTTCAAGTTGACGATACGTACTCTGGCTATTGGTACGCTATTGGTACGCTGGTGCGATGTTGTTGCCGGCGTTCCGCAGGGTGGAGTCCTGTCCCCTCTTCTCTTTTCGGTCTTCATAAATACTTTGGTCTCTGGTCTCCGTTCTTCTTCATTTCACCTATATGCTGATGACGTACAGCTCTACCTTTCGTTCAATCCCGAGGACATTCATGATGCCATACACCTCCTGACTGTGGATTTACGTACTGTCTCTTCTTGGTCACATAAATTTGGACTACAGATCAACACTAGTAAAACCCAAGTGATGATTACTGGCAGCCGGGGCTTTATTTCTAGGCTTGATCGAAACTCTCTCCCTTATGTTACGTATAACGATATCCCCTTAGCTTACTGCTCTGAAGTAAAGAATCTTGACCTAATCATCACTGAGACCTTATCATGGGAGCAGCACATTACTGAAGTCAGCAGGAAGATGTTTGGATCAATGCACGCTCTAAAGCGCATGCATAATTTCCTTCCTTTTTCATCTAAAATTACCCTTGTAAATTCTATCCTACACCCTGTCCTAGATTATGCAGATGTGTGTTATCCCGACGCTACTGAAGAGCAACTTAATAAACTGCAGCGGTTGTTAAACCTCTGCGTCAGATATATATACGGGTTACGAAAGTACGACCACATCTCACAGTACTGCTCACAGTTAAAGTGGCTCAAAATCCGGTTTCGTCGGGATACTCATATACTCTGTCTTTTTTATAACATCCTTCAAAATCCTCTGTCTCCTTGCTATCTTAAAGAACGTTTTTCTCCTCTTTTTCTACCTGATCGTCCTTCTCGTTCTTCTCAACATCTGTTATTCAAGACGCCTGAGCATAAAACTTCTTTCTTCACTAACTCTTTCACTGTGACTGCTATCTGCTTGTGGAACTCTCTTCCAGTGGAAATCCGAAAGGCTGCCACTATGGGAATCTTCAAATTCAAACTCTTTAAATACTTCATCTCTCTTCTTAGATACCTAACAAAATTGAGCACTTTATGTAGATATATTTGTGTATTTCGTTTATGTATGTGTATTATTATTATTTTTAATTTTTGTAAGTTTATTTCTAAGCTAAAGTTTGATTAAATTTCCTTTTTCTGGCACTACCACTTTCTCCACACTACACAAAGGTTAGCTGGAAGAAAATGCTAATTAGCATTAAGTTCGCCTATGTATCGTTTTATTAGTGCAGTAAAGAATTTTCTAATCTAATCTAATCTAAATCGGCGGCGCCTTTGCGACGATGCCGCATAGTCTGTTTAACAGATACCTATATACTTCATACTTACTTGATGAATGAATATGATATGATTATCTATTCTATACAGGCTGTTTCAATGGTATTTTTGAACTTGATATTAAGGTTGTTTGAAAATTATTTCTTTTCTATGATAATGAATATAAAAAAAATGCAACAATACCAGCCATTATTGTAACTATGGATCTCGTTGTTTTGTAATAAAAATAATAATTATAATAATTAGCACTACCCGTGTTTTCATTAAATGTCATACATAACAGAACACGTAGTAAACACATTTTTTTTGTAAATACATACAATAAATACAAAAAAAACCCAAACTGGAAACGGTATATTAGTTTTTTTGGGAAAAAATTACTTTCCCAAAAATGATCGTTAAATAACTTAGGAATTGTATTGATTTATTTTACACGCGTTCATTTTACAGGTAGTATAAGAATAGATAACGCTTGCGGGTCTCTCGGTTGGAATACGAACGATATGGAATACGAATATATATTTGGTTAACAAGTTTGTTACAGTCAAATTTATTATGGCAGATATTATATAACAGCAGTTAATTTAACTTTCACTGGAGTGGTTCTTAGTTATGTCAGGGTTTAACCTCCCCCCCCCCCCCCCCCCCCCCTCCCCACAGCCAAAAAGAGGTGATCTGTAAACCATGCAAACATTTGTATCGCAGCAGGAATATTGTCTCACGTTAATTATTCTGCACGTAATTCTGTACATTATAAGTATGTATTTACAAAAAATAGGTAGTTATGCAGCCAGCTGAGAGACGTATAACTACCTTGAATGCATAAATCTGCAAAAGCTGCATTCTCGATTGTGCAGCTGACCGCTTATCAGCGACCACCTATGTGTTAAGTTCCTCTTTGCTTTAATAATGTAATTCTAATTTAGTCATTCGTCTCGAGAATTAAATTAGTTTTAGATGTTTCAATTTAAAATCTTTTATCAATATATAAAAGTTTAGTTTTTAAAAACTCTAACGTTCCCGTAAACTTCAATATGTTAATTTTTTTTTATTGATGATAGTCAAACGCTTGACCACTACCTCACCTGATGGTAAGTGAAGATGTGATCGAAGATAGAGCACGCTTGCCTAGAAAGAACCTATTCACTCTGGACTTGAAGACTCCAAGATTATACTGGTTTGGAAAAACATACGCTAGAAGTGAGTTCCACTCCTCACTTGTGCTAACAAGAAAAGTTGAAGCAAATTGTTTGGTACGGCAAGGTGGTTTGCCGACCATATATGGTATAGGTATAGGTGGTATAGGTGGTACTTCTCGGTTCGTCTGCTTGTCCGGTGTTGGAATGAGGAAGGAGGGATAAGGTCATGAAGATCTTGCACACATTCACCAAAATGTATCATGTAAAAAACTGAAAGTATTAGCATTCTAACAGTTATCTGGTTCCCATATTACAAGGATTGCTTTGTTTGGGGCTAGGTGACGCTGGGTGAAACGTCCAGTATTATTATTAATTTATTTATTTGCCGCGACAGCTCATTCCTCAGTCCACCATATAAGAGACTACGTGCGAAACCGATACGAAGGGCGCCCCAACGAGGCTCAGAGTGGTTCTGGATCTGAGATTGCCATTGTCTTATACTCGATAAGATGCTTTATCGACAGGATAGTATCCGTCTTGTCTTATTATTCTTTACGCGGTTTAACGTGTGTGAAATAAAACATATTGTTGGGTTTGAGTTTTTGTTATCATCATCAAACTCTATTCAATATTATTTATTATTGATAAAGATATAAGATTTTTATTTGATTAATATGTACAGGTTAACTTACATTTAACATTATCTATTAATTTGCATGCTGGATCTTATTGTAGTGGCAGTTACAACATGTTTTACCAAGAGTGGTATGCATATAGTGAGATAACGTGCCAGAACATATTCAACATTAGCAGAATTAATTAGCCAAAGAAACATATCATTACAACTCAAATACAAACTATAAAAATAGAACTATATTATTTACAACAAATCTATTAATGTAAAATACCTACAATAACAATAAAATAATATATAAAATTATATTAAAACATTAGAAATTAATATAATGATAAAAATTTTTGTCATTTAAAAACTCCTCAATATTATAATAGCATTTTTGTAACAATATTTTTTTAAATTTTCTGTTGAATACATTAATATTAACTGTCTAACTATCACGGTTCATGTGATACAGCCTGGTGATAGATGGACAGAGAGACAGACAGCACAGCCTCAGTAATAGGGTGCCGTATTACCCAATGGGTACGAAACCTAAAAATAAACTACTTAAGCAGTGTTAACCCTACAATACTGTTTATATCTGTTCTACCAGTATCCTTTTCGGTGGGTAAAAAATGAAACACTAAATCTTTTTAATAAACTCGTTTTTTCCGTATAACGGATTTTTCTTTAGCCTTTTCAAGTGCACGACCATACTTCCCTTCAGTGTAAATTATTTTCAAGTAAGCTTCACTTCATTTTTACGAGAAATACCGGACGTCAGACTGTTTCAACCTTAAATCCAGTAGATTAAGAACCAAAATAGCTTTTGTCTTTATTTTTATTTAGACTCTACGAGAGATAATTTTGGACGCTTAAGTTAATTAAGTTATCGCGTTTTATATAGGATCAGTAACTTACCCTGTTATCTTAACAAATATGAAACAATGTTTTATTTATGGAAATATGAACTTATTAAATAAGTAATATTCGCAAAATGAAAATACGAGTTTTTTGTAGCTTATTTGGTAATAACCTATTTTTTATCCATTGTTCATTGTTAAACGAAACGTAGAGGCGCTACGAGCGTAGCAACTTGCTACGCTCGTAGCGCCTCTACGTATCGTAGCTAGTACACACGGCTACACATCAAGCAGTTTGCCAGTATAAGCTGACCTCTCATTCTACGAAAAGCCTACACAATGTGAGGTCAGCTTATACTGGAAAAGTATAGCTTGATGTGTAGCCGTGTGTACGCTCCCCAACAAAATATAGCGGGTAAGTAATCACTTAACCCCATACATAAACTTTATATTAATCCTATACACGTTAACCGCGGCATTCCACGTTTAGGGCGCGTAAGTAACGACGCAATTATTTAACAAGACGACTCGCAATTTCAGTTGTAGTGATGCAAACTTAAGCGTAGATAAATATCTTAGTTTATGACGCAATTTGAACTAAAAGACTGTCTTAAGTTGTCACATCAAGCAAAAGTACGTGAAGAATGTGGTCATTTGACCGTATCATTTTTTTGGTACACATTATATGCTTATAAAAAAGCTTACTTACTAGCAGATTATTTAGCTGAAAAAAGCTTGGGAATAAAATTTCAACCAACTCTGTGCAAACCAAACAAGTAAAGAAGTAAAGAGATATTAAAAACAATCCCGTGTAAACCAGTCGGATTTGTTGCCTGGGACTTGCCAGTGCTTTATCGCGAGAATCAGGCGTAATTGACTGTTCAAAATTATTTTAACTAGTGGTGCGGCCGAACTGAGATCTCGCGAGTCTCCCATAAAAGAAAACAATATTATTTGTAAACTTTGACTATTAAAACAGTGCCACGAAATGAATCACAAATCAAATTACAGGTAACGAGAGTTCATGTAATTTGGTTATATTTTTATGGGTTAGAAATTGCAGTTATTCTAGATTTTAGACATTCAGTATATTATCGTTACTAAAGCTACACGCATACCAAATCTCAGCACTGCGGGGTCACTGGCGTATCCTGTGAATTTTGTCAAAGTTCAGTTATTATTATGGAAAATAACCTAAAAACTACAATGTTTAAACTAAAAATAAAAATAGGGTCAAATTGTACTAACAAATACCTTCTATTAAAAGTGACACTTGACTGGATAGTCCCAAATTGTTTTTCCCCCTCTTGAACTCCAACATGTCAACCCCCCCCCCCCCCCCCCCCCCATATTTTTAGCTTATTTAGTCACACCAAAATTGTACGATCACTACCTACCTATATACCAAACTTCACGGTGATCGGATAAACGCTTTGAATGTTACCCTTGGACAAACAAACGTACATACATACGACGCCAATTTGCGAAATTTGATTTGGAGATCTCACTTCGCTCGATCAAACATTTCATTGAATACAGTATTTGATTTGATTTACTTAGATTTTTATATCTCATTTACCCCAATTGTTATCGGGACTATCAAATCTATTTATTATGAACGAATTAAACGCATCCTTTTTAAACTACGACTCGAAAGCCCTCGTGATATAAGTTTCACGCCTACGTCAACTGTGTTTGTGTCTGTGGCGTCGTAGTTCCCAAAAGGACGGACCGATTCGGATACAGTTTTTTTTATGTGAAAGCTAGTTTAATTGATTTTAATACTAGAAATAAAGATCGCTGGTGCCACTTGTAGACTCCATAAAGTAAGTAAATCTTTTAAAGGGCAAGGTGTTCGCTTTTATAACAAAGTCCCAAGTGATGTACAAAAATTGACAATTAACAAATTTAGAAACGCAATTAAACAAAATCTTTATAAAAAAGCCTAATATAAAATATCGGATTATTTTGATGATAGAGAAACTTGGGGTTGAAATTGCACAAACTCGTTCAAAATGTTACAATGTTATACGTAATTTATTTCTTGTATTGTTATGTATTCTAAAAGGATCATTAAAAAAAACAACCATCCTTGTTTTCTTGCCCTTCTTTCCTGCCATGGTCACGAAGGAACAGGCAGTAAAATTGACGTTTCAAAGTGATCCTTGTGATTTGAATGAATAAAAGATTTTGACTTCGACTTTAATGGGTTTCTAGGTGTCGGTATTTTTATGAAATTTTGTATATATTCATCATCATCATCATCATATCAGCCGTAGGACGTCCACTGCTGGACAAAGGCCTCCCTCATTGATCTCCAGGAACTGCGGTTGGAAGCGGCCTGCATCCAACGCCGACCTGCGGTTCTTACCAAGTCGTCTGCCCATCTTGTGGGTGGACGTCCTACGCTGCGCTTGCCGGTCCGTGGCCTCCACTCGAGAACCTTTCGGCCCCATCGGCCATCTGTTCTGCGCGCTATATGGCCTGCCCATTGCCATTTCAACGTGCTAATCCGTCGGGCTATGTCGGTGACTTGAGTTCTCCTACGTATCTCCTCATTTCTGATTCGATCCCGTAGAGAAACCCCAAGCATAGCCCTCTACATAGCTCGTTGAGCGACTCTGAGCTTATTCATAAGGCCAATAGTGAAGGACCACGTCTCGGTTCCATATGTCATCACTGGTAACACACACTGATTGAAGACTTTCGTCTTAAGGCACTGAGGTATGTTGGACGAAAAGACGTTGCGAAGTTTCCCAAACGCTGCCCATCCGAGTTGGATTCGACGATTGACCTCTTTCTCGAAGTTGGACCTACCTAATTGGACTGTTTGTCCTAGGTATACATACGCGTCGACAACTTCAAGAGCCGAGTTCTCAACGATAACTGGGGCAGGGACGACATGGACATTCGACATGATTTTCGTATGCTCCATGTTCATTTTAAGTCCTACTCGTTGGGAGACTCGATTGAGGCCTTCGAGCATCGTGCTGAGCTTTTCCATCGACTTTGCCATGACCACAATATCGTCGGCAAACCGAAGGTGAGTGATGTATTCGCCGTTAATATTGATGCCCAGTCCTTTCCATTTCAGAAGCTTGAAGGCATCTTCCAATGCGGTCGTAAACAGTTTCGGAGAAATGACATCTCCCTGTCTTACGCCTCTTTTTAAGGAAATCGCCTTCGAGCTCTGTTCATGTACTCGGACTGACATAGTGGCGTTTTTATACAAACACTTCAACACTTCAATGTACCGATAGTCAATACGGCATCGTTGGAGAGACTCAAGCACTGCCCATGTTTCGATCGAATCGAAGGTTTTCTCATAGTCCACAAACGCGAGACATAGCGGCAAGTTATACTCTTCGGTCTTTTGTATGACTTGCCGCAGCGTATGTATGTGGTCTATGGTACTGTAGCCTTTACGGAACCCGGCTTGTTCGGGAGGCTGGAAGTCATCAAACCTGCGTTCGAGACGGTTCGCGATGACCTTCGAAAACAGCTTATAAACATGGCTAAAAAGCTAGATGGGTCTGTAATTCTTAAGCAAGGTGTTGTCACCTTTCTTGAAGAACAGAACCACCACGCCCCCGTTCTATGATTTTGGCGTCGTACCTTCAAGCAAGGCGGAATTAAAGAGCTTCTGAAGGACTTTAAGTACCAGTAATCCACCCGCTTTCAGAAGCTCTGAAGTGATTCCGTCCTCGCCCGTCGTCTTGTCGTTCTTAAGCTGCTTCAAGGCCATTTTGATCTCATACAGGCTGATGTCCGGAATATCTTCGGTATAATGTCGGGTCAGTTTGGCTCTTGGGTCGTTGGCCGCACTGCAAACAGGTTTAGTGACCGAATCGTAGAGCCGTCCATAGAACCTTTCGACTTCCCTTAACACTTCCGCTTTACTTGACGTTATGCTGCCATCTTCCCTTTTCAGCTTCGTCATGTGGCTCTGCCTCAATAGAATTATCTCTCGCGAACATTTTGAAGCCTTTATTCCGCTCTATCGTATCTTTAATACGAGATGTATTAAAGGTACGAATATCGTGCCGCAAGGATTTCCAAATCTTTCTTTTGAGCTGCCTATGTGACTGAGCATCATCGGGAGACTGCAGTCGCAAAGAACGTCGTTCAGCCATGAGCTACTTCTAGACAGTCAAAGCGATTTGCAAGTCCGAGTTGAAAGCTCTCGAGGTTTTGGATATGAGCGCGAGTGGATCGGAACGTAGATTTCATCAAACGGGACCTTTCAAGTTTAACGTTCATATTCAATGTGGCTCTTACAATTCGGTGATCACTGCCGGTTTTCACCCTGTGAATCACAGAGACATCATTGAATATCCGTTTCTTGTTGGTCAATCAATCTCATTTCTCGTGGAACCGTTGGGACTCATCCAGGTCCATTTCCTGTGAGGCGGCTTCTGGAAAAAAGAATTCATCATAAAGAGTCCTTCTTTCTCCAGAAAATCGGCCAGCCTCTGTCCCCTGGGGTTCCGTTGCCTATATCCAAATTGCCCCACTCTCAACTCATCATCGCTTCTCATGCCTAGCTTTGCATTGAAGTCCCCCATAACAACAATAAAGTGAGTTTTGTTCGTATGTATGGCTCTACTGATGTCCTCATACATAGACTCTTCTTTATCTGGGTGTGAAGAGGTCGGCGCATATACCTGAACGACCTTCAGCGAATATCGCTTAGATATTCTGAGTGTCAGGTACGCGACCCTGCTCGACACACTGTCGATGGTGATAATGTTGGTGATGAGTGACTTGTGAACGAGAAACCGAACACCACCTTGGGACTGTTGGTCGCCCTCCCGGTAGTATAGTAGGTTACCAGACTTAAGAGATATCGTATCCTCACCCTCTCTACGGACTTCTGATAACCCCAAAATGTCCCAGTGTAATCTACTAATTTCTTCTTCCAGCTCAACAATCTTTTCGTCTGTCCTCAAAGTGCGGATGTTGTGTGTTACCAGGGCCAGTGGTCGTCGTAGGGTTTGGTAGCCGATCGTCTCCCGGGGATTCTTAGCACCCCTGGCCCCGCCGTTACCGTGACTGCTACCATAGCCAGGATTAGCGGGGCCGCCGGGGACTCGGGGTCTGGTTTTATGTTGTAAATTTATCATTAGGGGGTTGTTGCCATACTCGCCACGCTTGGCAGGCGGGTTGGTGAGCGCAGTATAGGTATTGAAAGCACGAAAAGACGCTGCTGCCCATCTTTCGGAGGTATCCCTTAGCAGACTCCTACTGCATCCACGGGCAAGAGCGGAGGGGCAACTTTCTATTGCCGGCGCCCCACGGCCGTGTATATATTAACTTGTATTTATTACTTATAAATTTATTTTTTATTTTATTCTTTTTATTTAGTTTCTTTGTCAAATGGTTAATGAGAGTTACTTTGTATAAACGCTTTTACCGCCCAACTTTACTGACGTACTGAACAACTAACCCTAGAATGTAGTTTTCTGGTCCTAGAATGTAGTTCCCTAGTTTTCTGGTTCTCATGGTACAGGCTCTTGGCTTGTGGTTCTCTCTGTGTGAAATATTTAGCATTGTTTATTTATTTATATAACTGGAATTCAACTGCTAAATAACACTATCTGCCTACCGTTTCCATTTATTTTCGGATAATAGTTTTATTTAATTACGCCTTGGAAATACGTTATCTAATTAATAATGTCGAGTCACACCGCCCCGATTCGTTATAGTGTCGTTAACGGTTTAACAAGATACATGTCTTTCTCGTTGCTATCATTAATATCAACTAGAGGCGGAAGGAGGTCAAACTTTTATCTATACTGGTACAGAACCACTAGTAGTTATAACGTAGTGGGTTCATTGAATGAGTGCTCGTATAATTTTTCTGTTTGGTTTTACGATTTTATTGCATTATATCTTGTGGGAATTACGTAGTGAGATTTTTGTTGTAAGTAGGTATTATGTAAATCTTTTTTTATTCTTTACGACGACGACGCAGGCAACAGTTTGCCTGCGACTTCGTACGCGCTACACTACTAAATGTGTAGGTAACCTAGAAATAAAGCTAAACTCGCAGCTGCAACATCACTTGGCACCCTATTTTTGATTCCATGGAAACTGATTTATGGGATAAAAGGTAACCTGTGTGGTAATCCAGATTATCATCTACGTATATACCAAATTTCATCGAAATCGGTTTAGCTGTTATAACGTGATTGAGTAACAAACAAACAAATACCTAGTCAGGTCATAAGTATTGTCACACAGTAAAAACTTTTCTTTTAGAATTCTGGCCACAAAAAAATTCATAGAATTCGAATTTCGAATTGTTCATGAATATAAAAATGTATACTTTTTTATAAACACTTTAGTGTACAAAAAAACATACAAACAAAATAGAAAATACATAGACAAATAATTACTATTTGGCGGTGTGCTTTCTATGGGCGGTGATGATTGTGCCTAAGGTTCAGTTTAGCTTGCCGGACTTTATTTAAGAACTGATATACGCGTGCGCTCGATGATGTTTAAAAACTACATATATCAGGCGGTCTTATCGCTTATCGTTTGTTTGTTTGTTTGTTACTCAATCACGTCGTAACGGCTCAACCGATTTCGATAAAATTTAGTATTTACGTAGATTTTAACCTGCATTAGTCCTGACGACCTCCGTGGCGCAGTGGGCGAATAGCTGGCTGAGACGCAGGAGGTAGCGGATTCAATTCCCGCCGCGAAACAAATGTGTGCATGCAATCTACAAATATTTGTTCCGGGTCTTGATGTTTTTCTATTTATTATAAGTGTGTATTTACAAAAACGTATTTAAGCATTCTATCAGTTATCTGGTTCCAATAGTACAAGCTCTGCTTAGTTTGGGGCTAGATAGCGCTGTGTGAAATGTCCAGCAATATTTATTTATTTATTACCAAAAAGGCTACTTTTTATCTTATAAATCTGGTCCCATGAAATAAAAATGGGGTGTCAAAGTTTCTACGAGAAAATTATTTTATTCTTTGTTACCTCTTTACGACCAAACTACTAAACGGATTGAGTTCAAACTTTGCAAAAGTTTAGCTGACGACCTCCGTGTTGCAAAGGAAGAATAGCCGGCTAAAACTCAGGAGGTAGCGGGTTCGATTCCCGTTGCGTAACAAATGTTTGCATGATTTACAGATCAGTTCGGGGACTGGATGTTTTTTGATATAGTAGCTATGTAGTATGTATTTACAAAATAAAGCAAGCTATCCGTTATAAAAACCAGCTACCGCAGCATCTGCTAGCACACTCTTCAATGAAAATAGGGTTGCATTGATGAATCATACAAAATTTTAGCGACCGCAGCCTCCTCCAACCAACTCACTACAAGTCAGATAGGTGCGGAACAATAAATCATAAAAATAATCCAGCTACCGCAGCTTGAGGATGCTGCGGTAGCTGTTTTTTATTTTTAATATTTTAAACAAAATCATTTTAAGATTTATAATGTTGCAATGATTAGTCATAAAATTAACTGTCACCTCAGCATCCCCCAGTATTAACTGTTATATATAAATAGGGTCTCAAGGATGAACATTAAAAAATACCAGCTACTGCAGCGTTTTGCTATCCACTTCCTTTAAGTTTGTTAGTTTCGCAGTGATGAGTGATAAGAAATTGTCGGCTACCGCAGCTTTTCCGAGCCCATATTCTTCGAGGTATATAAGTACAATGATAGCAATAAAAATGCAGCTAACGTAGAGTCCCTTAGCCTACTCCCTTAAGTTAGAAAGAGTCGCAATGATAAGTAAAAAAAAACAGCTACCGCAGTGTCTCACTCTCTTCAACTATAAATAAGGTATTTTTAATAAGGGTCTTTTTAAGATGAGTAGGGTAGTGATCAGACAAAAAATTAGCTTCTACCGCAGCATCTCCGAGCCCACCCTCTTTAAGATAAGTAGGGTCACAACGATGAGTAGTAAAAATTTGCAGCTGCGCAGTGTCACCCACATCCAACTTACTACAATTCACAAGGGGTAGCAACGATGAGACATAAAAATTTAGCTACCGCAGCATCCACCAGCCTAATCTTTATAAAAAAAATTGAGTCGTAAAAATTATTAGTCATAAAAATTAATCGGCTAGCGCAGCATTCCCTAGGCCACACTCATTAAGATAAATAGTCATATAAACCCACTTCAAGTTAGGTAGGACACAAAATTTGATAGACCACAGCATCCTGCAGCCCGTTGCCTTTAGTTTGATGGCATCGTAATAATAAGTGATAAAAGTTTGCAGTCAACACAGCATCCCCATTCCCCAGGACCATAGAAGATTGTAAAAACTGCAGTGTCCCCTGACTAACTTACGTCAATAACAATAACCTATCTAACGATAGGGTTAAAATGATAAGTCAAAAAAATTTGAGAAAGTGCAGCATCTCCCAGCCCACCTTCTTTAAGATAAATCGGGTCGCAAGGATGAGTGATAACAAATTTTTAGCTACCACTGAGTTTTTCAGTCTGCTTTTTTTAGGTAGAGCAGCACTCGAAACTCTTAAAATTAGCTGTAGGTATGTATTTTTACACCATAGAACAACGTGCGCGAAGCCGCTGGTAACATCTAAGATTTTTTTTTAACTTATCATTGCGCCTATTTGTAACATGCAGATAGTTGGCTGAGGTCACTACGGCTAGCGTTTTGTATGGTTCACCATTGCGACAATATTAAACCTTAAGGAAGTGGACTGCAAGATGTGTTATTCTAGATTAAATTCTACATATACACGAAATTTCATCAGAAATCGGTTTAGCCATTCTGAAGTTATTGAGAAACAAACAAATAAATAAACACACATCCTCAATGAACATCACAAAAATTAATGTGATATGTGTTGATGAATTAGTACACACTTAGTAGTGTAACGCGTACGAAGTCGCGGGCAACAGCTAGTTATATATACAACTGCATTATCACTGACTGATTGACTGACTCATTGACAGGTTTGTTCTCCCAGATGCCCCCTCGTAGGGTATAAATGTTTGGTGGCGTCGTATAGAGGGAGTTCCGATGTATTGGGAATAAATCCTAAAGTACCCCTTTTGTCCCCCATTCGCTCCCATCCACCTCGTATCTCAGAAAGTAAAAGTCGTAGAGCATTAGCGCTAAAACTAATGTTGCTCAGGACATTTTTTATATCCGGATCCATTAAAAAAATCGTCTTTCATACAAAAAAATATTTGTCCCATACAAAATATTTTTTTGCAAATACCGTACACCGTATATTTTGTTTGCCGAAACTTTTTTACTGTTTTTGTAGGAAGCCTGTGGGTACTATAAAATTTATTTTACTGTAACTTTATTTATTGGTGAAAATTTAGTTATCTAATGCCCCTTGCATTAGATAACTAAATTTTCAAGTTTATTCGACATCCATCATCATCATCACTTTGGAAATCTAATTTTTTTTATTAATTTTTGGAGGGACTTAAGGCAACTTTGTTAGTAAATCTCATGTTTATGCGACATCCATCATCATCATATATTGGAATTCACAAATTTTTTTATTTAGGTTTTGGAGGCGCATCAGGCAACTTGCTTAGTAAAATTTTCATGTTTACGCGAAATCCATCATCATCATTATTTTGTGTCCAAATTTATTTTTAGTTTTGGAAGGGGTATAAGGCAACTTGCTTAGTAAATTTTAATGTTTATGCGACATCCATCATCTTCATAAGTTTGGATGTCCAAAATTTTTTTTTTTAGTTTTTGGAGGGGCATAAGGCAACTTGCTTAGTAAATTGTCATTTTTATGCGACATCCATCATCATCATTATTTTGGATGTCCAACTTTTTTTTTTTTAGTTTTTGGAGGGGCATAAGGCAACTTGCTAAGTAAATTTTAATGTTTATGCGACATCCATCATCATCATCATTTTTGATGTCCATAATTTTTGTTTTGTTTTTGGAGGGGCATAAGGCAACTTGCTTAGTAAATTTTCATGTTTATGCGACATCCATCATCATCATCATTTTGGATGTCCAATTTTTTTTTTAGTTTTTTTGGTGTATAAGGCAATTTGCTTAGTAAATTTTCATGTTTATGATTGCTTCTACCACCTCGATATCGTCTTTGATTGCTTCTTTCACTTCGTTTTCGTCTTTGAATGCTTCTTTTACTTCTTCCACTTCGATATCCTCTTTGATTACTGCTTCCACTTCGATATTGTCTTTGACTGCTTTTTCAACTTCGATATCCTCTTTGTTTGCTTTTTCCATTTTAATATCCTCTTTGATAGATTCTTTCAGTTAGATATCCTCTTTGATTGCTTTTTTTTAATATTCTATTCGGTTGCTTTATTAACTTCGATATCTTATTTGATAGATTCTTCCACTTCGATATCGTAGTTTAACTAAACGTACGTTAACTAAACGTACGTTAACTAAACGTAGTCTAACTAAACGTGCTTTAACTATACGTACGTTAACTAAACGTAGTTTAACTAAACGTTGTTTATTAAACGTAGTTTAACTGAACGTAGTTTATTAAACGTAGTTTAACTAAACGTGGTTTAACTAAATGTAATTGAACTAAACGTGATTTAACTAAACGTGGTTTAACTAAACGTGGTTTAACTAAACGTGGTTTAACTAAACGTTGTTTAACTAAACGTGGTTTAACTAAACGTGGTTAAATGTACTCTTTGATTGCTTCATCTACTTAGGTATTTTCTTTGATCGCGTTTTCTACTTGGATATCCTTTTTGATTGTTTCCCTTTGATATACGTTTTGACTGCTTTTTCAACTTGAATATCTCCTTTGAATGCTTTTCCGTTTTGATATCCTCTTTGATAGATTCTTCTATTTTGATAACCTCTTTGATTGCTTTGTATTCTTCGATATCCTCTTTGTTTGCTTTTTCTAATTTGATATCCTCTTTGATAGATTCTTCTATTTTGATAACCTGTTTGATTGCTTTGTATTCTTCGATATCTTCTTTATTTGCACTTTCCTTCGATATCCTGTTTGGGGACTTCTTTCACATCGATATCCTCTTTTATTGCTTCTTCTACAAACAGCTACACGCGAGCTGCTCGCAGCTCGCGCACCACGCAACCTCAAGTCTATATATATAAACAAAGTCGGGTTAGTTACACCATTTATAATTCAAGAACGGCTAGACACATATATTTGTTTTGTTGGATTTGTCTCCGCCCCGAATAGCAAAATAACTTATAAAATATCAAAGGGCAAGCAGGCGCATGGCTCAGTACCATCCGTACCTAGTTGACCCATTCGCTTTCACCGTTTTCGTTCTACGTTCTTCTTAATGCGTACTGCGAAGGTATGGAACACTTTGCCGTCATCCGTTTTTCCTAAAGAATACAATCCAGGTCTCATTAAGGTAAGAGTGAATAGGTTTATTCTAGATTTTCATGCTTCATTTTAGACCACAACGCTTACTATCAGGTTAGATTGTTGTAAAACGATGATCTATCTAGTTACAAAAAAAAAAATCGGAAAAATTCAAGCAAAAATAAAAAAATTAAGAAGTAAATTCATTTTCTCATACATAACTAATATGATGGCAGATTGACAATTCTACTGGTGACGTCCATTGGTAGCCCGCGTCATATGCATGTCAAGGCGGTGCGAAGTTTGGCAGGTCAGCTAGCTTATATATATTTTATATAAATAAAATTCGTTAAGCTTGCAATGAAACGCGAACTTAAAACGTAACTTTTGACATATATATATATATATATATATATTTTAAGTGACTTACTAACAGTAATACACAAAGCACTGTAAAACTCTAGAGGCCAAATTATATGTAGGCCAATCAAACTAACTATCCATGAAATCGATAAATAGCTGACATAATCTACGCTAATAATTTATTAACATTATGTATACTATTATAAAACATGTAATTTTTTTTTTTAATATTTTATGTAATATTTGCACACCAGTACATTATCTGGTAGAATGTTAATTGAACTTAAATTATTATTTACATTAAACCAGTAAACAATTGTACTACATTTCTGCGAATAAATGATATTTATCTTTATATTTAGAGTAACAATAGAGAAGGATTAGCATGAAATGGCATTGGGCGGGGAATATATCTCGAAGAAGTGACGGCTGTTGGAGTATTAAGGTTGATACGTTGAAACGTACTAGAAAGCGCAGCGTAGGACTCCACTAGATGGAAAGACGACTTGATAAAGGCTGGAAACCGTTGGGTGCAGGCCGCTCGAGACCAGCTACTATGGAGATCGTTGGGCGATACGAATATGGGCCATACAATACATGACGAGCTCCGTGGCGCAGTGGGCGTATAGGTTGAGATGCAGAAAGTAGCGGGTTCGATTCCCGCCACGGAACATATGTTTGCATGATCTACAGATATTTGTTCCGTGTCTGGGTGTTTTTCTATATATATTATAAGTATGTATTTACAAGAAACAAAAGTATTTAAGTATTCTATTAGTTATTTGGTTCCCATAGTACAAGCTCTGCTTAGTTTGGGGCTAGATGGCGCTGTGTGAAATGTCCAGCAATATTTATTTATTTATATATTTATTAAATTATATTCAGTAGTGGACATCCTATGGCTGTTATAAAGATGATGATAGAAGTGGTGATCGAGCATGGCAAAAATGCCCTTCAAGGCCACGCTAGATGCCATTAAATTGCGATCGTCGTAATGCCACCGAAAGTTGACTGATGAAAATTTTAATAAGATTACTTTAACGAATAAAACCTTTGAAAATACTGTCTTCGAAAAAATATGTTAAATTTGTTTAGTTTGGTTATTTTTCAAATAAAATTAATTAAAGCTGGAGTTATATCAAACGAACGTTAATTAGGACCGCAAGTCGATTCCGTAAAAACATAAACAAATCCCTTTTGAAAGAAGGTTGAGCTTTGGATCTGGTTAAAATAAACCTGTTACCTTTTACTCTATAAACTTAAATATTTATTAAATTTATTATATTTATATTAAAAAACTAGGTTAGGTAAGGACTAGGTTAGACTCACTAAAGATGTGACTTAGATAAGTGGGTAAAAGTTTTACCTACTTATTTTTACCGTAAACCCTCTTTTACTGTTAGCAAATATAAGCCGAAGCACCAATCTGTATATCTGCTATGGGATTACGTAACTTTGTTGCAATTAATCTCAATCAGTCGCCAGATAAACCGACCTATTTGCCAAGTATTAGGTACCGACTGTAAATGTTCTAACCAATTTAAGTCATCCGTATTATCGATATATATTATATGTAGCTACCTCGACTTGAGCTAGCAACTAGCTAGCAAACTTGAGCGCCTTCAACACCTTTGTATTCGGTTCATATTCGGCTTGCGCAAGCATGACCATGTCTCAGAATTCCGTGCAAAGCCCAAGCGGTTCCATATCAGTCTTCGCCGGAATGCACATATTCTATCACTTCTTTTTAACATTCTCTATAATCCCACTTCACGTTCTTATCTAAAGGAGTGTTTCGAGTTTCTGTATAAGGCACACTCTCGAAACCTTCGTTCTTCCGAAACTCTACAGCTTCGAACTCCCGTCCATAGTTCACAATTTTATGGTGACTCTTTCACAGTACAAGCTGTGCGACTGTGGAACGCCTTACCAACGCCCATAAGGTCGTCCCAATCTCTTCCTTTTTTCAAAGTCAAGGTAAACAACCATTTCATTTAGTTGTCTCGTAACTGCTAGTTAGTGTTTATGTTATATAACCTCCATATGTAGTGTAGTTTATTTATGTATTATTTGTATATAATAAGTTTATGTTTATTAGTATAATCAATTAGTATATTTTATTTTATGGGTTTTGTTTATGTATATTAAAGGTACTCTTACACCACCGTCTTTTGATTTTTGTTTATCAATCCAAAGATTGTTTGGAAGAGATCGCTTTTAGCGATAAGACCGCTCATTGTACCGTTATTTATTGTTTATTTCCTTTGTTACTGTATTTTTGTTTGGTGTGCAATAAAGAGTATTTCAATCATTCATTCGATATTTACCGGTTTTGAATCGAATCATATTGCAAAGAAAGTTATGTAACTGCTCCACTGGTTTAGAGTTGTTTCATTATGAAACAATAACCAGCTATAATAATTATATGATAAAGTTGTTCACCGGTACATTAAACATGGTTCGGGCAAGCGTGAAACGACCGTTGTCCGGAAGCGACCGGCATCTCTATTAATCTTATGATTGATGGCATCACACCATTATTGATAACAAGAATATTTATAAAAGATGCCGGGTAGGATCACTGTTAACAACACAATTATTTTATTGTTCGTATTTAAGAGTTGATAAAACACCCTCTATTTGACCATATTATCATTCATCATCATCATCAGCCGGCAGATGTCCACTGCTGAACATAGGCCTCCCCCTTAGATCGCCACAACGAGCGGTTGGCAGCCGTTTGCGCCCAACGGTACCATGCTCAGCCACCTGAGTAGGGTCTCCCATCAGGTGGGTCTTAAAATGAACATGGATAAGACGAAAATCATGTCAAATATTCATGTTGCACCCGTACCGGTAGTTGTTGGGGGCGATACTCTTGAAGTTGTCGACGAATATGTATACCTAGGACAAACTGTCTAATTAGGTAAGACCAACTTCGATAAAGAGGTCGCACGAAGAATCGAACTCGGCTGGGCAGCATTCGGGAAACTTCGCGATATCTTCTCGTCCAAAATTCTCCAGAGCCTGAAGACTAAAGTCTTCAACCAGTGTGTGTTGCCAGTGATGACCTATGGCACTGAAACGTGGTCCTTTACTCATGGCCTCATGACCAAGCTCAAGGTTGCTCAGCGAGCTATGGAGAAGGCTATGCTCGGAGTTTCTTTGCGTGACAAAATCCGCAATGAGGAAATCCGCAGAAGAACTAAAGTTGCCGACATAGCTCTCAAAATTAGCAAGTTGAAGTGGCAATGGGCGGGCCACATCGCTCGTAGAACCGATAACCGTTGGGGAAGAAAGGTTCTCGAGTGGCGACCACGGACTGGAAGACGCAGCGTAGGCCGGCCCCCTACAAGGTGGACCGACGATCTAGTATATTATCATTGTTATAACAAAATTATCTCCTTTCAAGGTTATTTTTTTATTTCTATCTTGTAGACATACAAGCTGACGGGTCTCCTGAAGCCTCCTTAAGTGGTCACCGCCACCTATAAACTTCTGCAGCACTCGTGGTACTGCAGTCACGTTGCCTAGCACCTTTTTCTCAAACATGCTTGGAAATTTGAGCATTATTTGTACAACCTTCTTCGAGATAAATCGAAATTGCTGTACTGGCCAAATACATGCGAGCAGCGGCCGGCAAAAGTTGTATGAAAATCCATATATATCGTGGTTTAGTGTTCAAATAAATTAGGTACATAGTAAACTCATAATTTATCTGTCGTGTAATTTAAAAATGGAACGATCTATTACTTCGAAACATGGAAACCAAGGTGGTAACTTATCAAAAGTTGTATTTAAATTTCGAACTGGCTTGCAAATAGAAAGCTGTTTGTTAAAGAAAAAAATGTACACTTTATCTTTATTCGCTGTTCACCATTGATTTTTAAAAGTAATTTTATTTGACAAAATGAGTTCAAGTAATGACAATGAATGTGATGAACTTACTTTAACGCCACCTGAAATTCAAAAGGCGGCAAGAGTAAGTATACTTTAAATTTAAAAAAAGTACATTCAACAACTGGATTTTCAAATAATGTAAATTATTTGTATGTATATTTGTATGTGTATTATATGTATTTTCATATAGATACTACTTAGTTTTAATTTTCGCGCATTATTTGATAAAAGTACTATACAAGTCGTGGCAACAACTAGGCGTTGATGGACTTACGTATGTGTGCCTTGACTTCGCCTCGGCCGACATTTACACGTTCGTCCACCAATGCCTCGTTTGCTGGTCGTTGTAGTAATGTACTAATTTACACCTCTCTTGAAGACGTTCATGTCTGGAAGAAATTGCTTTAAAGCAATAAGACCGCTATTTTTTCCTTGTTTGTGTCTTCTATTTCGTTTGTTTAGACAATAGACTGTTTTCATACATATGTCTCTTTTAGCTCTTAATGAGGCATAATACAAATCTCCATTTTTTGGCTAATGTTGCATGTTATTGCATGTATTGTTACAACGTGGCGTGCGTACTCGCCGCAAACTCGCGCGAACGATCACGAATCGCCAGCTGGAAACATTCTGACAACTCACGAATGTGATAACGCTTTAAAACAGGGTATCCCAAACTTTTTTGCCTGACGACCCCGGAATTATGAAATATATGTTCATGCCCCCTTGTATTTTTAATCCTATATAATTTTATTCCTAGCTGACCCGCCCGCGGCTTTGTACGCTTGAAATTTCCCGTTTCCGTGGGAATTTCGGGATAAAAACTATATAAAACACTGTTGTCAAAGTGACGCGACACTTCATGTCAATGACTTCACGTAGGAGTAGGAGGGTGAAAATACTTTACGACCTATTCTCATACCTACCAAATATACAAAAAATCATTAAAATCGGTCTACTCGTTTCGGAGGTCATCATCATCATTATCCACAGCCCATAAGTACCCACTGCTGGGTGTAGGCCTCCCTTTGTAAACGCCACCCTTCCCGGTCCTATGCTGCGCGCATCTAGGAGTTGCCCGCGACTTTCTTTATATCGTCGACCCACAGCACCGACGGACGTCCTGGACTTTTTAGGTCTGTTCTTGGCCACCATACGGTCACAGATTTACGCCACCTGCCATCACCTCGTCTAGCCAAGTGTCCTGCCCAGTTCCACTTGAGTTCCACCACCCTTCTTCCGACGTCTTGGACTTTCGTCTGGCGTCGGATTTTGGTATTAGGAACTCGATCCAGCAGGCCAAGCATGGCGCGCTCCATGGTTCTCTATGCAACTCGTACTCTGTACACAGTTTCCTTAGTGAGCGCCCATGGTTCGGCACCCGTAAGTCATTGTTGGCAGGACACATTGGTTATACAGACGCGTTGTCAAGCATTGTGGGATCGTCTTTGACCATCATCTCACCCGAGTTGTGTTCGTCTAGAATATATTTATGTATATTTGGTGTGCACGTACTGTGTGTTAACTATTGGAACTATGTGGCGCGGCTAAATATCTGTTTAAGTATTAAATCATGAATATTAATGAATAGATAGATTAAAAAAGTTCCAATATACCTAGTCAGGTCATAAGTATTGTCAAACAGTAAAAACTTTTCTTTTAGAATGCTGGCCACAAAAAAGTTTATAGAATTCGAATTTCGAATTGTTCATGAAAATAAAAATGTATACTTTTTAGAATTTTACTCATTTTTAAATATGGAGTGGACGCTTAAAGAAGACCGTGTTGCAGTTATTGCGTTGCATCGTTGCGGTTACGCGCCAATTAAAATTTTTGACTTACTGAAAAGTTTGAATATAACCAAAAGATTCGTTTATCGCACCATCAAACGATACAATGAAGACTCTAGTGTAGATGACAGGTCAAGAAGTGGTCGCCCTCGGTCTGTTAGGACTCCAGCAGTGATAAAAGCTGTGAAGGTGCGAATTCAAAGAAATCCCAAACGTAAGCAGAAACTGTTGGCCCTTCAGATGGGGTTATTAAGCAGAACCACGGTGAAAAGGGTGTTAAATGAAGACTTAGGGCTTCGGGCATATCGAAGAAAAACAGAACATCGTTTGAATGCTCGTCTAATGGACCTGAGACCGAAGAGATACCGCGCTTTGTTGAAGCGGTACGCGGGAAAAAATATCGGGAAATTCTTTTTGCGGATGAAAAATTTTTTCCCGTAGAAGAGAGCTACAACAAACAAAATGATAAGGTGTACGCACACAGTAGTGAAGAAGCGAGCAACCGTATTCCGCGTGTCCAACGAGGTCATTTTCCATCCTCACTCATGGTATGGTTGGGAGTTTCTTATTGGGGCTTAACAGAGGTACATTTTTGTGAGAAAGGTGTAAAAACGAATGCAGTTGTGTATCAAAATACAGTCCTGATGAACCTTGTGGAACCTGTTTCACATACCATATTCAATAACAGGCACTGGGTATTCCAACAAGATTCGGCGTCAGCTCATAGAGCGAAGAGCACACAAGACTGGCTGGCGGCGCGTGAAATCGACTTCATCCGGCACGAAGACTGGCCCTCCTCCAGTCCAGATTTGAATCCGTTAGATTACAAGATATGGCAACACTTGGAGGAAAAGGCGTGCTCAAAGCCTCATCCCAATTTGGAGTCACTCAAGACATCCTTGATTAAGGCAGCCGCCGATATTGATATGGACCTCGTTCGTGCTGCGATAGACGACTGGCTGCGCAGATTGAAGGCCTGTATTCAAAATCACGGAGGTCATTTTGAATAAACTTTAGTGTCATTAGAATCTATGTTTTGTTAAGTTCATTTTGGTATATAAATGGTTACATAATGAATAAACTTGTTTCAATTATTTTATATTAAACATGTGACAGAATTAATGACCTGACTAGGTATTATACGTGCCCTTTAAATCCCCCTAAAAAGTCTCATGTGGTGAAAAGTATTAATTTATTTAGCCACTTAATTTTGTTTGGACGTGTAATCTACTCATGTGTCACGTTCGAAGACTCAACATTCGTTTGATAAATCAATTTATATTGTACTTTTTATCCCATGTATGATTTATCCTCGTGTCAGTTAATTGTCTACGGTCTCCGCCCATTCTATTAGGACCTAAAACATTAGGTAGGTTTCGCAAAATTTCTCATTTTACTCAATTCTCGATATCTCAAATAAAACGCCAATTTCCTAAAAACAAGCGGCGATACCATTCAATCATTGTCAATCGTTATCTATTAAAGACTGATGAGTTCGAGATTGCAATGATTTCCCAGTGGTAGGGCCGGCATTGATTAAGGTAACACTACCTTCCGTTAACGGTTTTGTTTACTTACGTACCACAACTAGGGGCATTGAGAAATTTTAAAACCCTTAAAATTTCTAAAAAGAATTAATAAAAACCTGTAATAGAAACCTGTAAAAAAGTAGTGTCATACAGATTTTCTAAACCTATCTCAGAAACCAATCCCTCACGAAACAGGTAGGTTTGTAATTAGGCTTAGCTCAATATAAAAATAATAATATTTAATTACTTATGTCATTTCTATACACGGGCGGCGGCCTCGTGGTAGATCCAAGCCGAGATGGAGGGGTGAACTGAATGCGTACCAGAAAGAGTAGCCCTAATTAGCCAATAACCAGGACTTGTGGAAGGAGAGAAGAGAGGCATTTGACCTGCAGTGGGACTCCACAGGCTGATAATAATAATATTTCGGCACGCGTAGTCAGGAGGTTCCTCTCTCTGCAGCCCTAGCCACCGATCGCTTGGGCCTTGCATAGCGGTCGGTGGTTTACCGTTTTATAAATATATGTTTACTATAAGGTTTGTTTTTTGTAAGATAATTTGTAGTGGAAAATGTATTTTTAATAAACTAGTTTTAAATTTTTTTTTCCTATTTCATCCTACTGCTGGGCAAAGGTCTCCCCCAAATCCCTAGGGATGCTTGGAGGGACTTAAAATAAATATATGTGAAAAATAATAATAATGTAATAAGTAACTTAACTTCATCCCTTCTACTATAACTTAACTAGCCAATTTTTTTTTTTTTTTTTAAAACCTATATGTAATGGGAAAATAAACGTTTTATATAATTGTTTATTTATATAAAAAATATGGTCGATACCATCTATAGTCATACTTTAAAAAAATGACAAATTCTTAATCTATATACAAACACGTCAATAGAAAACGTTGTAACTCTTTTTAAGCTTATTGCTGTTACTAGTTTGAAATAAATTCAGGTCATTCTGTTAGTCTTATTGCCTTGGATTACCCTGCACATCAAAATCTGTCTATTGCTTACGGATTCATCCTATGTAGATGCATACAAAACTTGACAGGAGCGGTTAAGCGCATCCCGCACCACATTCTATGGAACTCATAGGACTCAAACAAAACTGTCTACTTGGTCTATCATAATAAATTTGTCCACTCAGATGTGACTGAAATAACAACATCCGAGATATCTCGAACGTGACTCGACGTGAACAAATCCTTTGGTTTTATAACTGCGAGGGCTCAGATAACAAAAAGCTGTAGTTTTTAGGCAGATTAGTTAATATAATGAACGAGGATTTGTTACTATTTTGTACAACTTATGTTTAGGGGGAGTTTTTGTTAACAGTCATTGTTAACAGTCAACTTTTAGATGAGCAATATTAATATTTTATTAAAATACAAATTTACTAATACTAGATATACTACGTATTTTGTTATGTACGACATTAAATGAGAACACTGTTAGAGCTATTGGCTAGTATTGTTGTAAAATAGGGTTTTATTCAAATTAATAACCGTAGATAATTAAAAATTTTAATTTTAAAATATATACTAGATGGTAACGAATCATATAATTTTGAATTTCATATTGATTAAGGACAACTTCTAGGAAAATAAAATATCAATCCATAATTTGAAAACAGTTTATTTAATACAAAAATGTGAATTTACAGCTGAACAGATGGTATATGAACAACACTTTGTTATGTACAAAATATTTCATGAGTATTAATATTATAAAAAAAAATTGCAATTAATTATTCTTACTTTGGTATAAAGGCTTTGGTATCTTCAAATCAGGTTCAGAGGAAGATGATCGGTAGATCTGAAAAGAATAAAAAGTGTCATTATTCAGGTTCCTCTGAAATCTAACTATACCTTCTTTTCTATCTGTGAATAGCTTCTGTCCGCGGCTTTTCAGGGGTGGTTTGACGATAAAAATAGCATATTCTCCATCCTGATCAAAACCTTTATGGATATCAAATTTTATCAAAATCGGTCCACCCGTTTAGTCGTGAAAACGTTACATACAGACAGAGATACTTTCAAATTTATAATATTAGTATGGACCATCGGCGAGTCAAGAGGTTTAACTTATTTTTACAAATCAATTAATTTCAGTTCCTAATTAACTATTTGATAACGTTTTATTTAATAACAGAAAGAAGAAGAAACAGATGAATCATCTAAAGACAAACGATCTACAGATAGCTCAACTGCTCCAGATTACTACCAAGCGGAAGTGTCCACAAGACACTAGCTGCATTGGCCCCTAATTATTTAATTAGTTCAAAATTTATACATTGCATTGATTTAATTTGATGATTTTAATTGTGTAGAAATTTTTTGTCCGTATTTTGTATTGCATGCTGTTTGCACATATAATTGGGGTGACACTTATTCTAAATCCGTGCTAGTTTATTATTCAAACATAATCTTTTACTATAAACTAGGGATCGGCGTAGGTAGTGCTATTTTGGGTCAATGAACCTAAATGATAAGTTAATATGGATATGCCCCGGTATTTATTTCCCGATTCCCGGGAATATTTTTCTGAATGTCGATGTAAATGAAGTTTAAATGTCGATAAAATGTTAATGTCGATGTAAATGTGTGCGTATAGTGAAACCGAGTCTTCACCTCACCCGCGATAAGCTACAAAAGCGTGAGGGAAAGGGATGACATAAGTGAACAATACAACATGTATTTGCATAATGCTGAATAGTTACTATGAATTCCTAAAAAACCTGTTAAATAAAATAAAACTATATTTCCCGGGATTTAGAAGGCATATCCATGTTAAGTTAACGGTCACTAATTTCGGTGAATAGCACTACCTACGCCGATCAGTACTAATAACATTATCTACCAACAAAAGCAAACCCTAGTAATTATTACACCCAGACATTAATATTAGTCTGGATATTTTCCTTTCATATCATTCTTTGTGTACTCATTACGAGATTAAACCACACTTTAAATTGCTTCTGTTCCTTTCTATTTTTAGTGTTTAAACACGAGTTCAGAACATATGAAAGCAAAATGTTGTTTGTAGTTTAACCACATATAATTAACGCTGATACTTAAACAGCTGCTTATAGTATAGTTGACTTCGCATTTGACCACAACCTCGTCTGATGGTAAGCAATGATGTACTTTGCGGTGGAAGACCCTTGCCTAATATAAAACTATATATTCAAATGAGACTTGAAGACCTTTAGTTTATTATTATCAGGTAGCACAGACTAGGGCACGGCGATCAACTCTTTGAAGTACATAGCCCTGAGGGGCTGAGGTTCAACAAAGCGATTATATTGCATTTTCTGGTCATCACCGTCCGTTACTGCTTCGCACGTTACTTTCTATTCAAATTTGCCTGGTCTACTCATTGAATTCAAGTCCAAAGTAAACAGGTTTGTAGGCACGTGTCCATCTTCGATCACATCATCACATACCTTCGGGTAAAGGGCTTAATATTCACAAATTTAAAAAAATAACAATGCTGTAGTGATAGCGATTAGCGCTGTTAGCAAAATTTTAAGACGCTTGTTCGCAACATGGGAACGAGTCAGTTGCATACCGCATCGCATCGCTTTCACAGGTCTGCTCGCGCGCCTGCACTATAATTGACGTAACAAAATATAACGCAGTCAGTGAAGTCAACATCAAACGCAGATTATATTTACTTCACTAATCACAGCTGCCAAGTTGAAGTGGGATTGGGCGGGTCATGTCTCCCGCTTGCAACCAAATAGGTAGGCTAAGGTCGTAACTGGATAGATCCCTGTGGATGGAAAGCGACACCGTGGAAGACCTAAGAAGCGGTGGCGCGATGATTTGGACGTTTTTTATAGGGGCTGGCGGGATTTAGTACAAGATCGAGAAAAGTGGAGAGATGAGGGGGAGGCCTTTGTCCAGCAGTGGGACAGCATAGGCTAGAAAAAAAAATCACAGCAATAACCTCTAACCCGTTAACCTCCTGCTCTCCGTCAGGGTCGAAGATTTAGACGCGAAGTGACTATAACCTCAACTTTGACTTTGAAATCTCACCTCAAAACACCTGCACCCTGTGGTTCTCCCGATCACACACTATGATGTTTCCTCCACTCATGACAGCAATTCCCTCCAGGCCCTTGAACTCTCCATCTCCAGACCCCCAGGACCCGAAGGCACGAAGGAAGGTGCCATCAGGATGGAAAATCTGAATGCGGTTGTTGCCGGAGTCAGCCACTACGATGTAGCCTTGGTCATCTACTGCTACACCCCTGAGAAAGAATAACATTTTCAAATTTGATTATTTGGTAGAGATTTATAAATCGTCTGTAGGTATAAAAATTCCCTCATAATATACCTAATGTAGGAACAACACAATAATAATCTCTCAATCTTTGAGAAAAAATCAGTTTTTTGTTGCTTCTGTAAAATTTGCCTATTTGGATTTACCAATTCTGATCATTTCTGATAAAATTTTGACGATCTCCGTGGCGCAGTGGACGAACAGCTGGCTGAGATGCAGGTACTGGATTCGATTCCCACCGGAACAAATGTTTCCATGATCTGCAGATATTTGTACCGGGTCTGGTTGTTTTTCTATATATATTATAAGTATGTATTTACAAAAAAAAGTATATAAGCATTCCATCAGTAAACTGGTTCCCATAGTACAAGCTCTGCTTAGTTTGGGGCTAGATAGCGTTGTGTGAAATGTCCAGCAATAGTTATTTATTTAATTAGGCCGACGAAATGTATCTCATCTAAAATACCGTGAATTCCGATTCAGAAGTTGTGAGTTTGAATCTACTGGTAGACTGATGGAAGGATGACCTATTTGGGGTTGCTGGGAGTCGTCGCAGGCCGCTCAAGATCGGTGCACTGGAAATCTATGGGGGAGGCCATGTTCAGCATTCGACGTCATATGGCTGATATAATAATGATAATGACGCGTTAACCCAGACGGCCCTTAGGGTATCTAGTCGCATTTCTTACTACGACATGTGAGCGACACAAATCTTTTGTGTCACTCACACGTTGTGACTTCTAATTTGACTAGACACATTAAGTTCAAAGAATTTCCATTCCTCTTAATGCCACTTGGGTTGATAACTAGTGTCAGACGGTTTTTGAAGTAAAAACTTCGTTAGGCGCGTTGGGCATTTTAAGAGATTGAAAATAAACAACTGAACTCGTGACACTCTTACCGTTACCGACACCTCTGTATTTGTAGTGTAGTCTGTTCAAGTTTTCACTTCTGTCTGCACTCCCGGAGTGCCATTATTTTTTTTTTATTAGTTCAGTGTTTTGTTAAACCCAATTTTAAATTTAATTTAGTGACCATGTAAGTAAACAAAGAAGTCTTTTGAGGTATTGCAAGGAAAGAAATATTACTTAGTATTTTCCGTCCGGTTCATTGATACTTTCTTAAAAGCATTTTTATAAAATCTAAAGAACCATGAACTAAGAATGTCAAATATTATTATGAATACATATACATTAAGAATGTAAAATATTATTAACTAGCTGACCCGCCCGCGGCTTCGCATGCATGGTATTTTAATAAAAACATTACCCTCCTTTTGCGCACTTGGGTAAAAAGAACCCTATGTCCTTCCTCATGATCTAATCTATCTCCTTGCCATATTACATTACGATCTCAGCCGTTTAGTTATGAAAAGATAACCAACAAATTAACAAACAAACAGTTATTTTCGCAGTTACTATATATGTATTATAAATATAAACCTTCTTCTTGAATCATTCTATCTATTGCTGAAAACTGCATTAACATCTGTTGAGTAGTTTAAAAGATCTAAGCGAACAGACAGCGGCAACGACTTCATTTTATACTATTTAAAAAACTACTACGTATGTTTGATACATCCTATGGACATTGTTTGAAATGAATTATTCTATTCTATTCTAGTATGCGTACCGTGAGATATGTCATACATGTTAGGAGACATTTTATCTATGTCGACTAATATACCTTATTATGTCAAACATTACGTTTGTTCAAAGTAAGTTCTAGGGAAGACGCCAAGTCTAAAAAACCGGCCAAGTGCGAGTCTGACTCGCGCACGAAGGGTTCCGTACCATTATCTATAAAAACGGCAAAAAATCACGTTTGTTGTATGAGAGCCCCCATAAATATTATTATTATTTTAATTTAATTTTTTTTTAAAGTGAATAATATAACTCAATATTCTGTGAATATTTCAAGCATTTACCTGTTTCTGTTATAAATATACAGTAAAACCAAGCAAAAAAATCATGTTTGTTGTATGGGAACCCCCTTGAAATTTTTTTTTATTCTGCTTTTTATATTTGTTGTTATAGCAGCAACAAAAATACCTCATCTGTGAAAATTTCAACTGTCTTACTATCACGGTTCATGAGATGACAGATGGTGAAAGACGGACTCATAGACAGACCGACAGCGGAGTCTTAGTAATAGTGTCCCGCCTTACCCTTTACTACGGGACGGGAAAAAATACTACGGGTACGGAACCCTCAATAATTTATTTATCCAGAAAAATAAAGCTTTATTATTAATATTTTTTTTTTCTATAAAAACTTGTTGAATCTCATTGTAGTCATACTTAAATTATTAGTTCCGGGACACCATTTCAATTTATATCCCAAGATATAATGTATATCCCATTGTAACAAGCCAGCTTTAGATTTCGATCACGTCTGAGATAAACAAGTATCACAAGAATAGTCAGATGAGACAAATATTTTTCAGGGATCTGTTTACACTTCTTTTTATTACTGAAAAACTCGTAAAATGTTCATAAAGGTGCCTCGTATTTAGGACGAATAACTTTGAATTTTATCGTTTTACCGAAATAAGGTCATGGTGTATGTTTGACTATAAAAGTGAGTATTATTTATTTGTATTGTATTTTATTTATTTAGGAAGATAAACAGTCATACATTATGAAGTAGAACATAGTGCTAATAGTAACATGAATAAATGTATGACCCACGACATCATCCACAGATTAATTGTAAAAGTGAATAATATTAATAATTTTACAAACAATAGGTATTAGGATCTTTTACAGAATACATTTCGGATGTGCCCAGGAACTTTACGATCTGATTCCGCCATCTCATTTCCATCAAAGGACAAGCAGGCGCACGGCTCAGTACCATCCGTATCTAGTTGATATACCATCCGTTCGCACACACCGTTTTGGTTCTACGTTCTTGATGCGCTAAGGTATGGAACGCTTTGTCGTCGTCTGTTTTTCCTAAATAATACAATCCGGGCCTCTTTAAGGTAGGAGTGAATAGGTTTCTTCTAGATCTTCGTGCTTCATCTTAGACTACATCATCGCTTACTTACGCTACTTTAAGTTTTAAATAAAATTATGATTAAACACTGAAAAAACAGAATAAATGTGTAGTGGGTAGTGTGGTACCTACATTATACTCACTATCAGCTGCTCGAATGCCAGTAAATAACTAAGTAACACAAAACTAATAACAAATAACTAAAGTAATAACAATAAATAACACAGATAAATAGGTAAAGTGAGTTAATTAATGGTTGAGCCGCGTAGACACACTCAAACCCGTCACAGCATAACCGTACAATGCGCAGCCACATGAGTGTCAGATCCTTGCTATCTTCAAGAACAAATATAATATATGATCAAAAGAACTTCTGTGAAGTTCGATCATTTAAATGAGTAGTAGTATTATTCGAGCGAAAGTTACTTAGTTCCCTAAAAGTACTACCAGTATATATTAATATCTTCGAATAAAGCAAAGAAATATAATTTGATACTAAACAAATGATAGATAGATTATTCCTTTAATTTTTTTCCTGTCTTACTTTAAAATTAAGACAAAAACCAAAACTATTTTGTATAGCAACTTTGAAACCTCATTTTTATGCCATGGGAACTGATTTATAGGAATAATGGTAACCTATACGTTGATCCAGGTTATAATTGATCTCTAAATCAACTTGGGCAAATCGGCGTTGTATATATGTATGTATGTTTGTCCGAGGATTACTTTCGAAGCGTTGATCCGATCATCGTGATATTTAATACATAGGCAGGCAGTGATAGCACACTTTTTGTGTGACTAAATGAGCTAAAAATGTGGGGGGGGGGGGGGGGTTGTTGCTAGATAGGGGTTCAAGAGGGGTAAAAAAAATGAGGCTAACTGGTCAAATGGAACGTCAAATAAAACGTAATAATTAGTATATTTAGCCTCAGTTTATATTTTACGTAAACTTTTTATAGTTTTTGAGTTATTAGTCATAATAAGAACTGAACTTTGACAAAATTCACAGGGTACACCAGTGACCCCACAGTGCTGAAATTGTGTATGCGTGTAGCTTTAGTAACACAAGTATGGGCAAAAGTCTGAAATTCAAAATAACTGCAATTTGTACCCCAAAAAAAAACCAATTTATATGAACTACCGTTACCTGAAATTTTAATGAAACTGTAGGTCAAGTATTTTGGTTTTGACACTATTTTATCAGTCTAAGGTGAAGGCCGGGTTGCACAACAATCCCTAAACGTACTTAACGACTAAACATGTTGAAATTTTACGTATTTCTGTGATTTGACAACCATTTAAATCATATTTAACCACTAAATACGTTTAGGCATCGTTGCACGAGTCGCCATACGAATATTTTTTTTTTGTTTTTGGATACTCGCGAGATTTCAGTTCGGGGCGAACCACTAGTTTACATACACACCAAATTCGAATCGAAATCGGGTCAGTCGTTACGACGTGATTGAATAACAAATACACATCCAAACTTTCGCGTTTATACTATTAGTGTGACGCAGCAAAGATAATCACTGCGGTAATCAAGCTCTTGCCTCTCAGCCTCTCGAAAAGGGTTGTCACTAGTAATGGGCGAGAATAAACTTAGGTTGACGTTACGTTGACAAGCTACGCAACGATAGCACGTTTTCCAGCGGACAATAACCTTTTCAATTTCTCAACGCCTCATAGCGCGCAATGTAAAGAGAACTTTGCATTGACAAATTATATGGCTAAAAATTGGATAGTTATGCCAACGTTGTTTGAGAGCACTCAACGTTTTGTTTCGTAATATTAGAGACACATCGCTAGTAGTCGCTATGATTAGTTTTATAGAATTAGGATAACCACAGTACCCTCTTTACCACTGACTAGCTGACCAATCCGCAGCTTCGCACGCGTAGTTTTCCAATAAAAACATTACCCTCCTTCAGCGCAGTTGGGCAAAAGTAACCTATAGATGTCACCCGGGGATAGTGTAGCTTCCCAACAGTGAAAGATTTTTTAAATCGGTCCAGTAGTTTCGGAGCCTATTCAATGCAAACATGTTTGTTTGTTAACAAATAAATCTTTCCTCTTTATAATATTATTTTTGTAGATATTAATATGTTCTTTAATATTGTGGAACATATTTTTGTCCTATCATCAATAGTTTCCGCAGCGCATGCGACGAAAAATGTTTTAGGGCACTTTTTTACACTTTGGGTTACGTTATTTAAGTTTTAGTAAGGATCCCTAATCTTTTCAACCAATACATATAACCTATGTCACTCAAGGTGAATGTAGCTTTCCAATTGAGAAAGAATTTTTGAAATTGGCACAGTAGTTTTTGAGTTTATTCATTACAAACATACACACAAAAATACAAAAATACAAATCTTTTCTCTTTATAATATTAGTATAGATAGTATAGATGGGGTCATATCAGTCGTTATAACGTCGATACGATACAACCTTCGACCGTAAGTCAACATTGCGGTTTATTAATAGCTTTACGTAAGTATTTGGTTGAAGTTTACAGTTTACGCGGCAGTTAACGAGAAATTAGATCTTCGCAGTTTATTGGGCTATTTGAAGCATAAGGTTTTGGAAGTTCTAAACTATTGTAAAATTATGTTTTGTATTTTATTTAAGTGTACAAGTATTCTTTAAAAATATATAATAAATATAGACAACTAGCTGTTGTCCGCGACTTCGTACGCGTTACACTACTAAATGTGAGCGTAACCCAGATATAAAGCTGAACTCGCTGTTGCAACTTGACATGACACCCGATTTTTATCCCATTGGACCTGATTTACGGGATAAAAAGTAGCCTAAGTGTTAAGGTTATAATCTACGTACATACTGACGACCTCCGTGGTGCAGTGGGCGTATAGCCGAAACGCAGGACGTAGTGGGTTCGATTCCCACCGCGGAACAAATGTTTGCATGATCTCCAAATATTTGTTCCGGGTGTGGATGTTTTTCTATATATTATATGTATATATTTACAAAAAAAGGTATTTAAGTATTCTGTCAGTTATCTGGTTCCAATAGTACAAGCTCTGCTTAGTTTAGGGCTAGATAGTTCTGTGTGAAATGTCCATCAATATGTTTTTTTTATTTCATGGAAATCGTTGAATGGTTACGACGTGATTGAGTAACGAACAAACAAAGATCCAAACTTTCGCATTTATAATATTAGTGTGATAGTAATAAATATAGACCTAAATATAAACATGTTTAATTATAAACATAACGTTAATAATTTAAGTTTTTAAAAAAAAAAGAGCTTGTGTTGCTTTCTAGTTGGGTAACATCAAATCAAACATGATCATTATTTAGAGCGCATGGAAGCTTTTTAAACATTTTCCAGCATGGTCATAGTTTGGCATGTAGTGTAAATTATGTCTTTAACAGTGCCAGAGAGCTGGAAACTCTGACACTATGGCTATCGGCTCCTACGAATATCGACCACAAGAACAGTCACAGAGTATAGTAAAACTCCCGTTTCTAGTGCAAATAGTGTTTTAAACCATGAGTTTAAAAAGTTGAATAAGTTAAACTCTGAATATTACCTCCTAACACTATCCATTCTGAGGCCTTCTTCTCCAAGCGAGCAAAGAAATCAACCTTTAACTCTGATTTCGAGCCAACGTTGACAAAGTACCCAACTATGTCAAATACTATAACATCCTTACCTTGGGAATTTGAATTGTCCATCTTCAGATCCCTCCTCTCCAAACGAAGACAACACTCTTCCGTTCACATCAAACACTTGAACCCTGTGGTTGTTCGAATCGGAGACCAGCACGCGGTTGGTTGAAGAGACTGCGATATAGTGGGGGTGTTCTAGTTGGCCCAACTTGGAACCAAACGAGCCAAACTTGCCCACGAACGTCCCATCGGATTGGAAAACCTGGGGAATAAAAATTGGTTAGATGACCAAATTTTTGTTTACATATAAACCACATACTTATTCTAAAGAAGCACTGGTGTGGGTAAAAGGGCCACCTAGCTAACTTATTTTACGTGCTACTTGAGGACGAGCACAGTGCAGTAATGCACACGTATATCCATATTTTCTCGTAATTGCTTGCAAAGTGTAATTACATTTAAGTGAATGTTTTTAACTGTTATGGATGGTTTTCAAATATTGCCCCTGGTTACTTCGGCACCGTGTATACAGAGAGTTCATCATCCACAGCCCATAAGTACCCACTGCTGGGTGTAGGTCTCTCTTTGTAAACGCCACCCTTCTCGGCTCTGTGCTGTTGAATCCAGGAGTTACCTGCGACTTTTTTATGTCGTCGACCCCCTGCACCGTTGGAGGTCTCAGACTTCTTTGGTCTGTCCTTGACCACCATTCGGTCAAAGATTTACTCAACCTGCCATCACCTCGTCTAGCCAAGTGTCCCCAGTTCCGCTTGAGTTCCACCACACTTGTTCTGACGTCTTGGACTTTCATCTGGCGTAGGATTTCGGTATTAGGTACAAGTAGGCTTGATCAAGATCAAGCTGGTTGATGCCAAGCATGGCGCGCTCCATGACTCTCTGTGCGACTCGTACTCTGTACACAGGCTCCTTAGTGAGCGCCCATGTTTTGGCACCGTAAGTCATTGTTGTGTACAAAAGAGTTACCCAAATTTAAAGGTAGCTTCTTAACCCTGATGTACATGTTGTTGTGCCAGGTACAAGTTTATACTTGGAATAGGTTTGTCCAGTACCATTCTTTCAAATTAGTCAGTTTAATTTTATAGGTAAGACCATTACATTAATATTATAAATGTGAAAGTTTGGATATTTGTTTATTTATTTGTATGTTACTCAATGACGTCGTATCGGCTGAACCGATTTCGATGAAATTTGGTATATACGTAGATTATAACCTAGATTATCACATAGGCTATTGAATCCCATAAATCAGTACCCATGGGATAAAAACGGGGTATCAAGTCAAATTGCAACAGCGAATTTAGCTTTATTTCTAGGTTACCTACACATTTAGGAGTGTAACGCGTACGAAGTCGCGGGCAACAGCTAGTGTTTAATATGTGCAAAGTGAGCACTTGCTAATTATACTTTTTTTATACAACTGGAGATGGATCAAGCGTATAACAAACTATTGTCTGGTCTCGTCTCCTTAGAAACGTGCCCCACGATGCACTGCCCTGCGTTCATCAACTTGAGTCGTACAGGTTTAAAGCCTCATGTGCCTGTTATTTCACCGGCAACCCTTCAAACCGAAACACAGCAATGCTGCTTGGCGGCCGAAATAGGTTACTGAACGGCAAGTAAATAAAAACCTGCAAGGGACCAGATGAGCAAAGGGGGATGGAAGCGCTTATTCTTTCTATTTCACCTTACCTGGACTCTATGGTTTTCCTTGTCACACACGTAGATGAATCCGAGGGCATCTGTGGTGATCCCCCACGGGTAGTTGAACTTGCCGTCTCCTGTACCCTGGCTTCCGAAGGCTCGGAGGAAGCGTCCTTGAGGGTCGAAGACCTGTAATAGAAAACAATGAGCTTAATGAACAGTGTGTACTCAATATATTCTGTACTAGGATAATGTAGAATGTTTAACTTATTGGCATCCAGGAAAAGTAACCTTTGACCATGTTATCAGTTACCATCAGGAAGCGCTTCGCCAATCAAAAAAAGCCTATTGACACGGTAAAATATGAATTTAAAGTTATTGAAATTTTAATAGGTATTTTTCTTCCGTGTAAAATATTTTAGTCCAGTTTTTATTAATATTCATAAAAAAAATTTGTAAGAATATAATAAACTAAACGACAATAGTCACCCTCACTATATTTTAGACAAAAGTAGAAAATATAAGAAATCTTGAAACTCCTTAGAACAACTAATAATTACCTAGTCACTGTAACTGAAAACGACTAGACGGATTTTTTTTTGTTATTTTTTTAACTTTTAAGCTCGACCATATTTCAGGTTACAAAGAATATTCTTTTTTAAATTCCATTGTAATCGATTCAATCGTTGATGTTATTAAAAAGCTAACTTTTATAAACTAGACATGGAACTGATTGCAATTTTAAAATCATTGTCATTCGATTATTTTTCATCACTGCTATTTCACGTCTGAAAAATCACAGGTTATGATTTTTCTTGATGCGGTAATGTCACACTTGCTATTCTAGATAATGCTATTTCACATGTGAAAAACCACAGCCATTGAAAACGCCCGATGAATTCCGAAGAAATGCGAACGATTTTAGTTTGTAGCAGAACCGAATGACTGCAACTGATATACGATGAAAAACGAAAGTGATTTAATTTGGACGATTTTTAGCAGGTGATGCGAAGGAAAATACAAGGTGTGACTAATGATTTTTAAATCATGTTTTTTTTTACATTATATTCGTGAACCGTTCCATCCCTACTAGAAATTAATTTTGATGAGTAATACATATAGTGATACAACATAGGTCTTTATAAATTTCATTTTGACGCCACGCAAAACCGTAGCCAAAAGCCATTATTAAGTTATTATCATAACAATAATATGAAACCAAAGTATTGGCAGCGAAAACTAATTTCTAGAGCATTAGCTAACCAATTTCATCTGTCAGGCGTCTCGATAGTTGATGGGCGTGATCCTATCACGTTATGAACCGAGCGGTCACTACAAGCAATCACACCTTATCAAGTACTTAATCAGGTATAATCGAAATAGATGTAGCTGAAATCGACGTAGCCTTTTATCATAAAATCATTCGTTGTATTACTCGTACGCGATAACTTGGGACCTGCTAGGAATGCGACTCCCCGACCGCTTCCCCTGCACTTCCCCGATGGCGCCCGTATTGTACCGTTCGCATCACTATTTTTTACTAGGGTTTTTAGTCTAGTACTGGCCTACGTAACGTAACGACGCGCTCTGGAATTCTTTTAGTTTTCGTTTGTGTTATTGTTTTGTTGTTGTAGTTTTTGTTATTATAGTTTGTAAAAAGTTTGTCGACAAAAGTATTGGGACGATGACCTCTTACAAGAGACGAATGAATCGCAATTAATTGTAAATTTATCGGATACCTCTTCGTCAAGTGATTATAGTGAGACTGAGGACGAAGAACAACCTCTAGAAGGCATAAATCCACTAAGTAGTGACGAAGATAAGATAATGTAAATAATAGATAAAATAAATGTATAAACTTAAACATTGTATTTTTATTTTATTCAAATAGTGTAAAAAAGATTAGATAAAAAGCAGCATCCTCCCTGAGTAACATAATAAATTAGGTTAAAAAAAACAAAGACGAAGCCGCGGGCGGCTGCTTGTTATGTTCGCTTTTTTGTGGGCGGTACAAACACGCCAATATGACGTCACCGCGCTCAGGTCCCTACTTATCGCGCACGGGTAATATACTGTTTAATTGGTAGGCGGATATCCGTGGTTCACTCAAAGAGGCTCTTACGGAAGACCAGCAACCCAGCACATGCTCAGTTAGAGCCTTTTTGTGATACATGCAGTGAGTACAATGAGACATACATACTGCAATATTATGCATTTATATTTAATGTTAAGCTTTTAGTTATTGTTTCTTTGTTCATTTTGTTGTCTCCTGTGTGTGTTTGTTCTGTTGCACGACTGGTGTTGTTCACAGATAAATATTTTTCTGATTTGATTTGTTAAAATGGAATAATGTTTTATGAGTGTGTTTCTTTTGTTCGTATTATACAACCTGTTTTGTTTATCAAATCTTAAAATAGTAATGAAACAGCCTGTTTAAAATAGGTAACCAAATCATATTTATTCATCATAAAGGTAACCTGTTAAACTGACTAAGCGGTATCGTCACAAAGGCGCCGCCGATTTACGTTAAAAAATGTTTATCGGAAACGTATCGATTACTGGGTTCATTCATTCAATTCATGCTACCGGTATTAAGTCCACCTCAAAAATCTGTTAATAAGATAAGAAGAAATGAGTGTTTTAATTTAATGTCGTACATAACAAAACAGCTAGTATAGGTGCTGTGTCAAAGGTTTTTTAGGGTTCCGTACCCAAAGCGTAAAACGGGACCCTATTACTAAGATTCCGCTGTCTGTCTGTCTGTCCGTCTATCACCAGGCTGTATCTCATGAACCGTGATAGTTAGACAGTTGAAATTTTCACAGATGAGATATTTCTTTTGCCGCTATAACAACAAGTACTAAAAAACATAGAAACAACGTGATTTTTTGCTGGTTTTGCTCGATATTGATAAGGCTATAGGTAGACGCTTGAAATATTCACAGAATATTTCGTTATTTATTTACTTTAAAAATAAATAATTAAATTGTTTACGCCGAGGCTGTTACAGAATAAGTAATAGTAAAGTTCTAGGCGGCTTCTCGAAATTATACCTACTGTATCACAGATTAGGTAATACTTGGCGTTGAATATACATACATACAACGTTTTTAGTTACTAGTGGAAACATCGAGAAGGTTCTGGAAATAATGTGCGGTATAAATAGTGCGTAGAGACGTCCGCAGAGTCAGTCTTGATTTGACGATACATGCGAACATTTCGGTGACTTTTAGTGGTTTATTGTGCGTTAGTGTATTGTGATTACTTGTGATTTAGTTCGTTTATTTATCATTTCAGTGTTGAATAAAAGTGTTATTTTAGTTAGATAAATTTTAATATCTAAAACCCTCAGTTCGTATCAATATAACTACTAGTTTAATTTTTTCGCGAATTATTTTTGTATGTTATGTGAAACCGTCACTTGAATATCGTCAGTATATTACCAAACAACCCGTATAGCTAAAAACTAGCCCAGTTAAACTTCTATTAAAAAAAACCGCATGTAAATCAGTTCATCCCATTGGGAACTACGCAATTTTTTAAAAAATAAATCTTTATGCATGCATATGCACACACACACTACGATGCCACAGATAGACAGACATCGGCGTCAAACGTCTAACGCCCGACTTTATGCGTGAAAGATTAAAATGATTCAACGCGACTTTTAACCCCTGAAAAAAGCTGTGCTTAAATGCAATTTTTCTAAGCTATTACTTGATGTGATCAAGGTATGTGCAATCCGCTTCCTGTATATTTCACGTTGTATTTCCCCACAGACTAGGAATTAGTATTCTCTTCACTTGTCCTCGACGTAATTCATTAGTGTCACTCAGTTGTCCTTGCCCGTGGGATACGAAATGGAGGTTCAATCCTGGGAATAGCGTATTTGTGGAGCTTTGGAACTGTTTTTTATGTGTTGTTTAAATTGCAATTTGAAGGCAGTCCATAAAAGTCATGTCGGTACCATTGTAGGAACTAAATTATTATTTAAATTACATGGCTCCACTGTTTCCTTTGAATTATCCGGTTCGATTCCCGCCGCGGAACAAATGTTTGCATGATCTATAGACATTTGGTCCGGGTCTGGTTGTTTCTCTATATATTATAAGTAAGTACTAACAAACAAAAGTATATACATATAAGTACTATATAAGTTATCTGTTAACTCATACTACTCATAGTACAAGATTTGCTTAGTTTGGGCTAGATAGCGCTGTGTGAAATAGTCAGAATTATTTATTATTATTATTATTTATTTTACTAATTGGTTTATATTGTGATTAATAAACACATGCAAAAAAAATCCTACTTGTCACCCCCCAAAAATGAACAACGAATTTCGACGACCTCCGTGGTGCAGTGGGCGAATAGCCGGCTGAGACGCAGGAGGTAGCGGGTTCGATTCCCGCCACGGAACAAATGTTTGCATGATCTACAGATATTTCTTCCGGGATTGGTTGTTTCTCTATATACCTATATTATAAGTATGTATTTACAAAAACAATGTATACGTATGATATCAGTTATCTGGTTCCCATAGTACAAGCTCTGCTTAGTTTGGGGCTAGATAGCGCTGTGTGAAATGTCCAGCAATATTTATTGTTTATTTTATTTTATTGATTAAATTCTATCTTATGTATATTTTTATTGACGAAGCAATGTCACCGAAATAGCACATAGAGTTGGCAAGCTGAAGCTGGCAGTGGGCAAGGCACGTAGCTCGAAGAACTGACGGCCGTTTGGGCATAATGGTTCTCGAGTGGAGACTACGTACATGAAAGCGCAGCGCAGAACGGCCCCCACTAGATAGAAAGACGACCTGTTAAGGGTTACTGGGAACTGTTGGGTGCAGGACGCAAAGATCGGTCGCTCTGGAAATCTATGAGGGAAGCCTATGTTTAGAAATGGATATCCTTTGGCTTATATGACGATAATGATGATATTTTTTTACTGATTGCTCTACCAATAAAGAGAGAAGCACGTTGTTTGTGTGTTTGCCAGACTTTAATTAATAAATTATAAAGATACATCTGCTAAAAACAAATTATTGTTTACTGTAAATCAAACGCGATAATATCTATAAAAACTAGCTAACCCCCCGAACTTCGTACCGCCTTGACATGCATATGACGCGGGCTGCCAATATACGACACCGGTAGAATTGTCAATCGGCCACCATTATCTGCATCTATGTATGAGAAAATGAATTATATTCATCATTTGTTTTGCGTTAATTCTTCCGATATCCAACAAATTAAAGATCATCAAAATCGGTCCAGCCGTTCTTGAGTTATACATGGTGTAACTGACCCGACTTTGTTTTTTATTTATATATTCTATACTCTAACTAAATTAATATATATAATGTTTTAAAAATGTAGTCTCAAACCAAATAACACGTCAAGTATCAATAACAAAGTAAAATTACCAAAACCAAATACCATCAAAAATGTTATAACTTTTCATGAGAAAATCTTCAATATTCGTGCACCATATCAAACTTAACATTTATGTACCACAATAACTGTTTCGAGAATAATTTCAACTTCCGAACACAAATATTCCAAATGCTCGCATATCAAAGCGAAAGTCATACATTTTCATGACATCTTTCGGCGTCGTTAAAGGAATTGGCAAAAGTTACATATTAATAAGTTGTAACGTAAGTATCGACTCGAATTCTTCTTCACAGCTCACCAATATAAAACCTTACAGTAGCCAAAATTAAACAGCTTTTGTCTTCATGGCACTGAAACAAAAAATAAACCAGCCAAGTGCAAGGCGGACTTGCGCCCAAAGGGCTCCGTACCATTATCTATAAAAACGGCAAAAAAATCACATTAGTTGTATGGGAGCCAACCTTAAATATTCGTTTTAATTTAATTTAATTATTTATTTTTAAAGTGAATATATAACTAAATATTCTGTGAATATTTCAAGCGTTCCGTTATCAATATCGAGCTAAAACGAGCAAAAGAATCACGTTTGTTGTATGAGAGCCCCCCTTTAAATTTTTAATTTATTTTGTTTTTAGTGTTTGTTGTTATAGCGGCAATAGAAATACATCATCTGTGAAATGTTCAAGAATTTCAACTATCTAACTATCACGGTTCATGAGATAAAGCCTGGTGACAGACGGACAGAGAGACAGACAGCGGAGCCTCAGTAATAGGGTGCCGTTTTACCCTTTGGGTACGGAACCTTAAAAACAAGACCGATCTAATACGAGTAGGACTCGCGCACCGAGGAATCCGAGCCCAGATAGGTTTATTTAAGTTATGTGGCCGGTAAACCAAGAAAACTTTTAAGAAAGACATCTGAAAAACCACTCTAGATAGAAACTTCGCTATAATTAGCCTGTAATCTTTAGATATCTCAATCATATTAATTTCAGAAATTTCACTTCACAAACTACGGAGATAAGTGGGGGAACGGTATTTTTTTGATATATTTCATCATAACTCCTAAACTGTACAAAAAAAATTAAAAAAAGGTTTTGGACCCACTTCAACTATAGTAACCTTATTACCTCCACCATTTTGGCTCTTTTGGCCATCAAAATTGAATTTTTTTGGATTTTTTTTTACCTGCTATTTCGGAAGAACTAATTATAATAACTTATTTATAACTATTCCAAATTTCAAGCCGATATGTTCAGTAGTATTAACTGTGACAGACGGACGGACAAAGTTGCACCACAAGGGTTCAGTTTTTTTATGTCATTTGTGGAGAAACAGGCTTACGGCCTACCTGATGGTAAGCGGTGACCGTCGCCTATATTGACACCAGCAACAACCGGGGTATTATCGATGCGTTCCTTACACTGTAGAAACCTATTTAAATTTATCTTAAAGCGTGCCATGTCGTAGCCTCAGATGGTAGCTCATTCCACATCTTGCATGTATGGGGTAGAAAAGATCGCGTGAAGCCTGTGGTGCGCGATACCCAATTGTCGACAATATGTGGATGAGCTTTATGAGTCTTTACCATGTTGGTCCGAACCTCTAAAAATGCTTACAACTCTAAAATTAATTCCTAACGGACATCCTCGGATATCTTACTCATTACGTAGACTCTTGAGATATCCTACAAAGGTAATTCCAAATATTAGGTTTGATACATGCCCACTTATTGCACAGTAGTTGTAAGCACGAGCAAGGTTGTAACCAATAAACCAACCCATGTATGCCTTCGAGTTTTGGTTCTAAGACTTGCCGGTTTCCAGGCAGCTGAAATTTTATGAATGACAGTGGTATCAAAATCAAATCAACAAAGTCTTTTATTTTGAAACATAGGCAATAAAGATGTCAGGTACAGGTAAAAGCTAACTATGTTTAGCAAATATATTATTGTACAATAGAATAAAGCTATATATATTATTTATTATCAGCCCGTAGAGTCCCACTGCAGGCCAAAGGTCTCCCTTCCCTCTCTCCATGAATCCCGGTTATTGGCTAATTGGGGCCACTCTTTCTAGAATGCATCCAGTTCATCCCTCCATCTCCGCCTGGGTCTACCACGAGGCCGCCGCCCGTTTGGAACCCATTCTGTAGTGGCTTTCGCCCATAGTTCTTCTGGCATACGACAAACGTATCCTGCCCAGTCCCACTTCAATTTTGCAGATGTCAGAGCTACGTCAGCTATCTGTGTTTTGGAGTTTCTTATACGATCTGTGAGCCTGACTCCGAGGATGCTATATATAGTAATAGTTTTTTAATACTACTTATATGGCAAACGAGCATGCAGTTCACCAGATGTTAAGTGGCTACTGCAGCCCATGGATATCCACATAGAATTCAACACAAGCTATTATGTTGTCTTGATCTCTATGTGGATACGTTGTCATACTATAAGACTTAGCTGTTATGCCTATGTGCCAGTAATTACAGGAACATACCGTAATAATTAAAATACACATAGTAATATATTTATATAATAATGTTTCGTCATGTACTTCTTTAATCTTATAAAAACAATTTCTGGAACCATTGTTTTAATTTTGGTGTGAATTTGGTAAGCAGAAGGCTTTTGATTTCACTAGATATTGAAATGTATATTTTACCACACATTACATAGCCGTTATTTAAGTATATAGCAGTTCTAGGCAACCTAGGTAGCACAATTATGTCTGGGTTTCCAGTGCTCCTAGAATACAATTCGTTGGCTTCTACAAATGAACTACTGTGTTTTTTTAATATATATGGCCGACTCTAAGTATCCGACTACCTCCGTGGCGTAGCGGGCGAATAGCCAGCTGAGACGCAGGGGGTAGCGGGTTCGATTCCCGCCGTGCAACAAATGTTTGCATGATCTACAGATTTGTTCCGGGTCTGGATGTTTTTCTATATAGTATGATAAGTATGTATTTACAAAAAAAAGTTTTTAATTATTCTATCAGTTATCTGGTTTCCATTGTACAAGCTCTGCTTAGTTTGGGGCTAGATAGCGCTGTGTGAAATGTCCAGCAATATTATTATTATTAAGTACATGTATTAGCAACTGCAAAAAAACTACCCTTTTTCGGAGGCATGTTATGCTGTCATTTCCAGTCGACAAGTCAAATCATAAAATACGTCTAATTTAAACATGTTTAGTCGCGGAATGGTTTCAGAAGCCGGGCTTAATGTAAGGTTTGGGGTAGTCGGATTGGCTTTTGCAAAGACCTTAGCTACTGTTCTTTTGTAACATTTTATTCTGACTCAATGCTGATTCTAGATATTTTGAATTTATAGTGTATTCGTTTAAATGAGGTGATTTTGCGAGCTTAGTACAGTCATGTTAATATAATTTGATACCAAAATATTTACAGAAGAAAGTCTTGGAATACTTAAATATTTTAAAACGTCGACGAGAGTAGGGCGTTATATTTTTTTATACCACTAAGTTTGCAAAGTAGCATAATGCCCAACTGATAGTAGGTAACGTATGGAATTTTTCCCTATGTTATGGGTCGGAGCAAAATGATAAAAACGGAACCCTTAAGCAACTTTTTCCGTCCGTCAGACACAGCTGACTATCTCAGCAACTACTGATCCTATCGGCTTCATATATACTAAGCACTACAGACTACATATACATACTAATAAATATAACCATTTAGAAGGAGAAAAACAGCCAAAATTGTATGGTCAAATTTCTGTACTGTTTTGGAAGTTATAATGGAAAATGAAAAAAAAATACCGTCCTCCCCCTCCTTTTATCTCCGAAAAAAAATCTAATATTAATAAAATTGATAGATATTTATGCAAAGATTACAGGAACACTTAAGTCTCTTTATTCTTTACTAGCTGACCAATCCGCAGCTTCGCACGCGTAGTTTTTCAATAAAAACATTACCCTCCTTCTGCGCAGTTGGGTAAACAGTAGCCTATGTCACCCGGGGATAGTGTAGCTTCCCAACAGTGAAATAATTTTTAAATAGGTCTAGTAGTTTCGGAGCCTATTCATTACAAACAAACAAATCGTTCCTTTTTATAATATTAGTATAGAAGTATAGATTGTACACAAGAAAATACGTGTAAAAATACAGAAATAGAGGTCATGTACAAAGGTGAGCTTAACCCTAAGAAGAGTTTTCTTCCAGCAGACCTTTGAGGACAGAGATACAGAGATGATTTTAAAGGTAGGTGAGTTTATAAAAACATAAATAAATATATATACCCAAAATTATTATGATCTATACCTAAAGTATGATATATTATTATAATTATTATAAAGAAATTATATGGAATAATAATACATATATACCTATAATAAAATAAAATTACAGAGAAAGATTTTACTTTAACGCGCCGGCGAACACTGAGCGCAAATTCAATTCGGCCACGTCAAAAACTTCGGCCTGAATATCGCTATCCCTGTTTAGTGACGAAGTTTAGCCACGCAGAGCGACAGTGATAGCAATAGAACGATTCTAAATTTGATTAGATTTTGACCGTGTTCCGTAATACCAAAAATGCTGACTGAAAACTTGTTGTATTTTTCGCATTGTGTTGTTATTCTGTAACTAGACGATATAATCTATGTTCCCATGACTAGGATACGTAAGATGTTGTTGTTTTTAATACGAAATAATTAGCTTGAAAACAAATCTTTTATGACGTAAAAATATGCAGAATTCGATACGCTTCTATTTTATTTTAGGTAAGTATTTTGATCTAATATATATGTAGTTGGGAACCTAGATAAATACTATTCAAATTAAAATAATACCTTATTAAGGTAGAAATATGCTCCAATTAGAAATGATCTTGGTAGTACGTGTTGTATGGGCGATTGTCCCCTTAATTCTTTAACTTTCCGTTTGAAAATGTTGAGTGATGGGCTAGCGCGAACTTCATGAGGAGTCTCTTTACATGTCACATAACTAGATGCTTAATTAATCTAAATAATTAAACCTATCTAGGTCGAAACCCTCCGTGCACGAGACGTCCTCGTACTTGACCGGTCCTGTTTTTCACAGAAAAAACCTTTTTTAAGATGTTTTAAGCGGATCCAGTAACATTGAAAAATAAAATCAACTTTTCAGAAACAAATTTTTCTCCTTGTTTATAACATTACAGAGACTTTCATTATCATCATACAAGATATCCTTATAGTCATATAGCTACCGTTATAAAGGGGCTTATGTGACTGCTATTAACGCTTGTCATCTTAGTTTGTATATCTTAGAAACTACAAGATTTTGCACTCACTAACAACTGAGCACAAGGGCCTTACTAAAGGACTTTTTCTTCAGATGTCTTCAAAAGAAACGGATTTAGTTGAAAGGGAAGCAATGGGATAACTGATTTCATTTGTCACATATTGCAAAAGTCGTAGCTCATATTTTTTTAGGTACATACATCATCGTTATCATTCAACCTGTTCTGTTATGTACGACATTAATTTAAAACATACATCCGGAATCGTATTAGCTGATTTTAGAGGTGGATAAATAATTTTAAACGTAAATCAGCAGCGTCTTTGCGTCGATGCCGCTTGCTCAGTTTAACAGAGATCTACTAACATAATGAATGAATATAATTTATTGTGTATATATTTTATTTCATTGATATTTTAAGACTTGGTGTCAAGTTTGTCTGAAAATTTAAAATAATCCATTGTAATTAATTTGAAAAAACACCTATTTGACAACAATTGGAAGCCAATTTATAAAGTCTAGCTAGAGCACAGACGCCGAGTAGCCAGACTTTCAGTTTTTTACAAGATACATTTTGGTGAATATGCGCAAGATCTTTATGACCTTATCCCTCCTTCCCCCTTCCACCACCGGACAAGCAGATGTACCGAGAAGTACCACCCATACCTGGTCGGCATACCACCATGCCGTACCAAACGATTTGCTTCAACTTTTCTTGTTAGTACAAGTAAGGAGTGGAACTCACTTCCGGCGTATGTTTTTCCAAACCAGTATAAACTTGGAGTCTGCAAGTCCAGAGTGAATAGGTTCTTTCTAGGCAAGCGTGTTCCATCTTCGATCACGCCTTCACTTACCATCAGATGAGGTAGTGGTCAAGCGTTTGGTTATCATCAATGAAAAAAAAATCTAGCCATTAGCTCTACCCGTGTTTTAATTTAATGTCGTACATAAGAAAACACGTACACACGGCTACACATCAAGCTTTAAATTTCCAGTATATACTGACCTCGCATTGTTTAGGATTTTCATAGAATGAGAGCTTGATGAGAGAGAGATGTCAGCTTATAGGTACTGGAAATGTATAGCTTGATGTTTAGCCCTGTGTACTATAAGCCTAAGGACGTCCACTGCTCAACATAGACTTCCCTCATAGATCTCCAGAGCGACCGATCTTGTGCAGCTTAACGGCTCCCACCCACCATAGTCAAGTCTTTCCATCTATTGCGGGGCTGTCCCACGCTGCGTTTTCCAGTGCGCGGTCACTCGATAACCTTTCTGCCAGATTACCACTTTAGTTTACTGATCATTTGTGCTATATCGGTAACTTTATTTGTTGTTTTATTTTAAATTTGTTAGATTTTCGTTTGACCACAATCTCACCTGATGGTAAGCGGTGATGTTGACTAAGATGAAGCACGAAGATCTAGAAGAAACCTATTCACTCCTACCTTAAAGAGGCCCGGATTTTATTCTTTAGTAAAAACAGACGACGGTAAAGTGTTCCTTACTGTACGCGTCAAGAACGTAGAACCAAAACGGTGTGTGCCATGCGCCTGCTTGTCTTTTGATGGACAGGGTATGGCGGGATCAGATCGTATAGTTCCTGGGCATATACCCCAAAAATTTATTCTGTAAAAGATCGATAGGCTCGCAATTTTACGGCAGTGTTCGAGACTTTGTGTATTAGTCTCCTATAAGCCTAAACGCCCTACGTTCTATCGAGTCTAAGGTAGCGAGCTAGTATTTGGCAGAACCATCTCAAAGGAGGCATCAGTTATCCATACAAGACCGGACTTGGGATTGTCCACTAAACTCCTCATTTCTGATAGGTAAATTGGGTAGTAGTTTGGCAGATTTTTTATTATATTTTTATATTAGATCTCGCAAGCTTCCTAGGCTATCGTGCGACGTTGCAAATCTGCTGTGTTAATAATGAATAGCGAGCAGGCACGCGCGTGGTGCGCGCCCAGTTTGCGCATTTTAAATAACCCTGTAGCCAAATTAGCATCGCATTCTCGTATCAAGAGAAATTTTGCGGGTATTGTTAGGCTCGTACACACGGCTACACATCAAGCTATACAATTCCAGTATAAGCTGACCTATCATTCTACGAAAAGCCTGCACAATGCGAGGTCAGCTTATACTGGTAATGTATAGCTCGATGTGTAGCTGTGTGTACGTAATTCAATGATTTTAAAATCTTAACCCAGTATAGTTTAACACACTTCCACCAAGTAGTGGTCAGATATACTATCTGATAAGATAAAGTATGTACGTAAAAAAATATACACTTAAGTATTCTTATAATTATCTGGTTATCATAGTACAAGCTGTGCTAAGTTTGGGGCTAGATAGCGCTGTGTGACATGTCCAGCAATATTTATAAATTTATTTATTTTATATTTTTCTGGTCAAAAAAGTCAGCGGCTGCATCCCAACTGCTGTTTTTTGAAATTAAACGCCTAAGTTTTTTTTATAATAAATTTGACTAATGGTTTTTGCTTTAGGTGACCCAGCTGTTATTCTTAGACTGTGATTTTATTCAGAATCTTATTGTGGAAAAATCAGAAGGCGTCGAAACTTATGACGGTAGGTACTTATTGGGTTTGAAGAAGGATGATAATAGTGTCTTTTTAAATTCTACACAAAACCAAAATAACTCATAAGAAGCTTTGTTTCTATAAAAAATAAGAGAACTAGATTAAAAACTAGAAAACTATTTGTAATAAATAATGACCTTAAAGTTTAACAGAGATACCAAGACATATTCGATTAATTTAGATCAGGCATTCCCAAACTATTTTGGGCAAGAGAACCCTTTTCCAAAATGTACTGATACCTCAGACCCCTGTAGCCAAATTACTTTAAAATCCTATCTCTAGTTTTTTTCTATTGATGCAATATACCGATTTAAAAACTTTAGTTAAGTGTTAAGTTAACTTGACATCATTTTACAATCAAAACTGAACAAAAGAAAAAGACATAACATTAAGTAAATATCAAGTGTAATTAATAGTTATTAATACAAATTACGTAAATATACTTAAGTAAGTAATTATTTTTTAAAGGATTATAGTCGCAAAGTACAGATAAAAAAATAATACGTCGATCTCTGAGAAACCAATTTTGACCCCAAGGTCTCGATATTGACCACTTTGGGAATCCCTGGTTTAGATTTAGTATCAAATATTCGTAAACAAAAAAAAAGTGGTTGAATTAGTGGAACGTCATTATAATTTTAATAAAAACTTTGTACACCATTTTTCTCTGAATAAATAGATAATTCACGCAAAATTCTTAAATAAACTACCAAATATTTTACGGCAGGACAACAGCCCAGTAAATCTTGTGCTTCATTTTATTCTGGCTTTTAATTTTGGCAACAAAACGGGCCAGCGTACTTCATCCGAAAAATACCACCATTTCGGACCATGACGTGTTAATGTTCGCATTGGAATATGATTTGTTACGTTACGGCTCGCCAATTCTGAAATAGGCTATACCTACTCTGAGATTCAGATTATACTGAATTACTAACGGCCGTTTTCACTAACCATAAGAGACGCCAATCGAATGCCTGAATATTAAGGAGTTGCATGTAGCAAAAAAACGTTTCATCAACCTTTGACGACGTGTCTAGGCGTTACGACACCGATTGGCATGAAAAATAGATAAGTGTCACAAATGTAGACAAGTTTTAAGATTCAACTATTGAAAATCGATTGGTGAAACGAAAGTGTATGCTACAGTATTGGCTTACATTAGACGTTACTTAGGAGGCCGTGGTTAGTGAAAACGGATGTTAGTTTTAGTTAATCACATCGATTAGTGCTCATTATCTAACTCAAAAATTTGAGACATAAAAAAATTTTGGAACCTACTTTTTTAGGTTATTAGAGTTTAATGTGCCAAAACTAGCAATTTTATCCATATAATGATGTAATACCTGTATGTATACATATACCTATACGTATATTAATAAGAGCCTCATTCTGTTACTAACCAAACCTCATCCATATATCTTAAATGTTTTAAACTTTGTATAAAACTAAGTCCTCTTAAGCCAAAGGTTGTCTGGAAGAAAGCATGGTGTGTCTTCTATTTTTCCTGTAATTTTTAGTTTTATGGTGTACAATGGTGGCGATTCTGTTGTTTATGCTGACTAACTAAAACTGTGTAAAATACGAACGGTCTTATTTTGATTTCGCTAAAGATCGAATTAGAATGACTTTTAAAGTCTTCACTCTTTTGTACAGTATTTTGTTCTATCCTTCTAGTCCTTCTTATCTTAGAGCACGCTTTGAATATATCCATCTATCTAATCCTCGTCCGTTGCGCTCTTCTAAGTCCTTGAAACTTAAAATTCCTATCCACTCTTCTAACTTGTATGACAACTCCTTTACTGTACAAGCTATCCGTTTATGGAACTCTCTTCCTTCTTTTATTAGATCTGCCAAATCCCTTCCTATCTTTAAAACGCTATTGTTTAAGCACTATTTGTCTGCATCAGAGAGCTTAGTCATCTTATTTTGTTATTTATCATATATGTCGTTGTTACTGTTTATATTACAGCTGTTTCATAATTTATTTATTGTTAGTATATTTAATGTCATAGAATGTGTATGTATAATATTTATATTAATATTACCTACCCTGGTATCTATTTATTCTGTTTTGCTTATGTAAGTATACCTACAATTAAATAAAAAACTTATGTTATAAAGCTACCGCCCTTTAACGTTCTCGTAAAATCCAGTCCATCCAAAGGTTGTCTGGAAGAGATCGCTTTTAGCGATAAGACCGCCAATTGTACTATCGCGTGTCTAGTTTTAAGTGTTTTAATTATGATTTGTTAATTTAAGTGTGGTATACAATAAAGCGTTTTCTATCTATCTATCTAAAGTGACATTTCTAAAATTAAGTAATTTTTACTAATATGGTGTGTTTACGGGCTAGTTTTAATCAACACCAATTTGCATGCTGTCTAAAACCAGCCCCAAACACGCCGTATTAGTAAAAATACTTAATTTTAGAAATGTCACTTTAAATTTCATTCTAATTTGATCTTTAGCGTAAGCAAAATAAGACCGTTCGTATTTTACAAAAATTACTTAGTCAGTGTAAACAACAGAATCGCCACCAATATAGTGTTTTCATTCGTTCATTCAAATCTCGGAATAGCGACTCCATTTTCCTAACTACATTTACTAGTATTTTATGTTATCATGGTGTAGATTATAGTAATATTTCGGTTTTAAAGTCTTTAAAACACTTAAAGTATTCTCTGAAGAGAAGAAATAAATAAAAAAAAAATCATGTGGGTTGTTGTGTGTCATTATGGAGGCAACGCCTTTTTTGAAGAACCCCATACACTTACACTATAAAATAATATATACTAACTGTCTACTAACCTGAATACGATGGTTGTATCTATCGGCAATGATGAACTGGCCTATACGGTTTACGGCGACGCCAGCGAGACAGTCGAACTCGCCCTCACCGCTGCCGTACTGACCAAACTCTTTAACGAATATTCCGTTAGAGTCAAATACCTGGAAAAATAAAAAAATATGAATATACTTATAGCTTCTGCCCGCGGCTTCGCATGCGTGGATTGACAATAAATAGCTATCAAATGTTTCGAGATCTTAGACGATATTATATAAAATTTCACGCAGAGACATAAATCCGGTTACTAATTTCTCTATAATTATGTACCCATGAATTGGACCTGAAATTGGTAATTCAGTACATAATCCAATTAAAATTAAAGTCAACCAAATTCTGCATCAATGCGGTTTTCATTGAAGGATTAGTATGATATCGCTAAATTAACATATAAATGGCTCGATTTGAATGCTCGGGGCAGTAGAAAATTATGATATAATAAGATGTTTATTTGTCATTGTATCAAGTATTAAAAGTTACATCACGTATTATATATTAGACTATATCTAAACACTGTTGGGAATAAATCATCAGCATGTGACATACTAAACTATAGTTTGCACTGGCAGGTTTTGCGTTTCCAGAAAAGGTGAGATTAAGTTGCATTACCCACCACAGACTATCTGTATGTATAATAATGAAGTTTTTCCAACTTTCTCTCACGGCCGCGGTTCGCAGAAATGATGGAATCGGTCGGTTTAGCACAAGGTCAGACAAACACATGAGTTCATATTTCATTCAGAATGTAAACATACCGCTGGCGTTGATGTCATTAAACAGCGTATATTTAGCTGTGGGATCAACGGAAAAGGATTTCCGATTCTATACAAAATCTCCGATAATAAACAACATTTAGAACATCCGTAAACTTGGCTACAAGTGACCAGCCAGTGAAATTAAATCAGTTCGTCTTCCCAGTTTTACCAATATTACCATTAGAACAAACCTATAAAATGGGTCGATGACTGATTCGTACGTGTAAAATTAGTAAACTTGCAAATACTTGCCTGAACTCTGTGGTTAGAAGAATCAGCCACGACCATTGAATTGTCGGGGCCTACAGCGATACCACGAGGCCATGTAAAGTATCCGGGTTCGCTCCCCCGACTCCCCACGCTGAATTGTAATCGGCGTTTCTGCAGATACTGGCTCCTAGGGGAGGAACCTGCTGCTGCGAAACCTAACACAAAAGGTACACATTAGTATCAATCATTTAATGAGACACACACACGCCAAACCCAAGCGCCAAACCTATGTACACGCCACTCGTCATTCTAACCTGCTACCGCTGCTGTAGCCGCCGTAGGGGAGATGGGGGAGCCTGCCGCGTTTTTTGAATCATCATCAGAACTGGCAAGCTCGTTAGCCGAACGCAGGGGCAGCCCGAGAGACAGGCGGCGTGCATTGCTCGATGCCGAGCTGCTGCCTGTGTCGCGCTCTTTGCCCCGCGATCCGTACTTATTCTTTAAATATCTAGCCCAAGAACTCAGCGCCGCACCATCCTTCTCACCGGGCGCCGGCCTCTCAGGCGAGCTCTCTCTCGATTTCAACGCGTGCGATGATCGGCTGCGAGACAATTCCGAGCCAGTGGTGCCGGAGCCGTATCGAGCCGCGAGATACGCAGACGGTGACGCCGTGGTAGGAGATACGGGGTCGTCCTGATCGTCGTCGTCTCCCGCACCGAATCCGGTGTGGCTGCTCTTGCTTCTAGCGAGACGATTGCGCCGTTCTTTCAGGGCGAGGTATCTCGACCGAGCGGTGGGGTACTTCGATTCATCGTCAATGGACGATGTCGTCGTAGTCTCCTCTTCCCTCGGCTTGCTGCCGTAGCGGTTGCTGTAAGAGGAACCACTGCTGGCACCGTATCTGGAGGTTGGCTCCTCCTCTGTTTGAGAGGGGTTTCTTGTACGGTAGCGAGATGGGGCAGGTGCTGGAGTTTCTTTCGGCTTATTGTCGTGGGCGTCGTTGCGAGCATTGTTGCTACGCGCAAGCAGTGGACCGATGTCGCTGCGAGCCATGGCTTGGCTCTCGGGCTTCCTTGGCGGTGCAGGCTCCTCTTCACTCTCCTCGGACGAGTCAGTCTCCTCCTCTGAGCTGGAGTCGGAGTCAACATGTGCCGGCTCGGCGGGGGCGGGCGCGGGGGTGGGACGTTGTGCGCCAATGAAGCGGCTCTGAACGCGCTGAGCACCTCCGGTCGAGCCGTTTGTCGTCACCGGTGGTGTTCTATCATTGCCTGCGGACAATAAATGAGTTGCAGGTTTTGTCGAATCGTATTTTGCTTTTAATTCTTCGATTGATAATATCGCACCTGTATGTTTCACCGCCGAGCCGGAACTTTCGGTCGATGCACTTGATTCAGTACTGGGCGCCCGGGCGGCCGGTCGGTGCGGAGTGACTGTTTCAGTTGCTGAAGGTCTTCTGCCCGGTGCTGTTGGTTTTGGAGGGGCTGGTGCATTTTTGCGCTGTGTTCTTTGCAGAGATGTGACAGATTCGTCATCAGATTCACCATCACTGGACGCCTGAGAAATACATTGAAATTCGATTTGGACACTAAGCGCTAAACAATATTTTAAGTGTTGTGTGTATGTATGTGAATATAAAAGTTTAGTGAAGTGTATTTGTGGAATGCCGTTAATCTATCGCGTTTTCATTGTTAGTTAGTATCGATGATGTCCTAAGTTCTACGTTGTACTGCTTCTGGAGTTTTCACTCTCTCTCTTCTTCCCAACTCACCTCCCGAGCTGGTGTGGGCGGTTTACGGTTAAGAACGGTTCGCTCTTCTTCTGTTGCGCGTTGCGCAGCGCGGTCAGGTTCCTGGGACGACGCTGCTCCCTTATTTTGTCTTTTCAATCGACTGATTTCATCCTCGCTCTCTTGTCTCTGCGTTGGTGGCCGACGTTGAGGTTGTGGTGCGGGTTGGACGGGCTTGGGAGGTGGAGGTGGTTCCTTCTTTTCTTTCTTTTTACCACTGTCTGCATCCAACATTCTTTGCATGACACGTGTGCAGTCGCTCAGTCTAAATATGCCACTGAGTGGACCGCGAGTAGCATCTTCTGTGTCAACTACTTTCTCCTTTTCTTTTTCTTTGTGTTCAGCCTTGACAGTGCGACTAGTTTGTTCTGTGTCAGAGTCGTTGTCTTGTTGATGACTCCTGACAAATCGAGAGCGGAACCTGCGGGAGGGTCTATGTTCTGATTCGTATCCACTGTAATCTTCAGTGGCACCATAATCTCTCGTGTGCCTCTCAGGTGGCGGAGGGCGACGCTCACCAAACTTGCGTCCACCCAGTAAAGGTTCGTCGTTTTCCGTGTATCCCTTAGCTTCTTCTTGCTGACGGAATTGCGTTGCTAGGCGATGGTCACTCTTTGATCTCGTTAGCCCTTGGCTTGGTTGCAAGCTGCTACCTCCTGAGTATGCGTTGGGCTGAGTGATATTGAGTTCACCGTAGCTTGCAACGTGCATGACAAGCTGGTTGGGTTCGTGCGTCATAATAAATCTAACTCTACGATTGTAGTCTCCGGCCTCGTAATCAAAGTTTCTCAGAAACTCCACCGTCTTCAGGAAAATTTCTTTGGTATCAACCAGTTCGGTATCATCCCATTCGACGTCATCGTTCATGTACTTATCGGCGAGATCACAATTACTTTGTATATTACTTAACTCTAGCTCAAGGTTATCCTTGAGATGCGTAAGGTTTCTAAGTTCAGTGGCTAAGTAACGGTCAACTTCGTTTCTTAGGAAGTCTGTTCTATCTTTGAGTGCTTTTGCTAATCTTTTGTTTATTTCGTCAACTTCTCCTCCGACTGCTGCGCAATTCGTTTGAAGATTTAAAGTGTTTCGTTCGACGACGCCAAGAATATCTTGTAGCCTGTTCATTCCTCTGCGTATTTGGTTGTTGATTCTTTGAATTTCCCTGCGTAAAACCTCCATGTGAGCTGATTTGCAGTCTTCGCAGACTTTCTTGTCGCAGTGTGCGCACGAGGCGCAGTAAGCCTTCTCCGAGCAGACGTTGCACCTTTCCATGACTTGCCCAGCCGTGGGATCTGGAAGTTCTCCAGCAATATTGGCGTGGAGCTCCAGAAACCGTTGAAGGGTAACGTTGGTTGGGAACCCTTGTACTCCCTGGTAGGGGATTCGATGTTCCGCGCGGCATTCTGGACATTTGACCTGAAATCATAAACAACATTGCATTAGTTTAGCAGGTCATCGTATTTTTATACAACCATTATGCAACATGTAGCGTTAGTGTTTGTTTTAAGTGCAACTAATGAATTTATGAACTCAGAGCTATGAACAATTCAATATAAATATCTACATTGTGGAATACTAGTCGTCGTTATTACTGGCAACTACCAAATGAGATTGATTTTATAATGAGTGCACAATCTACGGATACTTGTCTGCACTTATAAGTACCTTCTAGGCACGGTTTTCTTCATCAGTAGATACCCAACTGTGGGCGTTAATGTTAATTGATCGAGTGAAGCGAAATCTCCAAATCAACTTAGGCAAATCGGTATTGTATGTATGTATGTTTGCTTGTCCGACGATAACTTTCGAAGCGTTTATCCGATCAGCGTGAAATTTGGTATAGTGTTTGCACAGTTTTAGTGTGACTAAATAAGCTAAAAATGTTGGGGGATTTTTGAGATATTGGGGTTAAAGAGGGGAAAACAAAATGGGACTATCTAATCAAATGGCACGTTCAATAAAAGGTCTTTGTGAGTGCATTTGGACCCGCCCTTATTTTTAGTCTAAACCTTGTAGTTTTTAAATTATTAGCCATAATACAAACAAACTTTGACGAAATTCACAGGGTACACCAGTGACCCCACAGTGCTGAAATTTGGTAGGCGTGTAGCTTTAGTGTCACAAATTTAAGAAAAAGTTAGAAATCTAGAATAACTGCAAATACTACCAAAAAAAAAACAAATAGCATGAACTCCCGTTACCTGTAATTTGAAGGAAACTGTAGGTCAAGTAAAATGGTTAAGTATTTCGTAGCACTATTATATTAGTCAATGTATAAGGCCGGCTTGCACAACGATCCCTAAATGTATTTAGCGACTAAACATGTTTAAATTTTACGTATTTGTCTGATTTGACAACTCCTTAAATCATATTTAGCCACTAAATACCTTTAGGCATCGTTGCGCGAGTCGCCCTAAGAATATTATTTTTTGTGTTTTGGAAGACACGCGAGATCTCAGTTCGGGGTGAACCACTAGTTTATTTTGTAACTAACTCGAATCTCAAAAAAACTATTATTGATATTATTGGATTTTTGCTAAATAGATTGTCACAGTGCGTTATTATTCATCCACTTTAAGTAAGGTCGGTGTTGAGAGTACTGCACGATCATATTTTTTAACATTGCAGGCTCGCGTTTGACCACGGTCTCGCCTGATGGTAAGCGATGATGCAGTCTACTATGGATCAAGCTTTCCTTGAAGAAACCTATTCACTCGCGACTTGAAGATACCCAAGTTGTAAATAATAGGAAACACAGACGCACAGACTAGTTTGTGATTATTTAAATGATTTGTGTTTTCTTTTGTAAATTTGGTTAGAATCCTACCTGTCGCCGCACATAGTCGACGAGGCCGTCCATGCACGGCTCCATACAGAAGCTGTGCTGGCATGGCAACAACTTCGGGTTCCGGAAGCGGTCGAGGCAGACGCAACACGTCAGCAGCGATTCGAACTGCTCCATTTTTAGTTTTCTTTATGTATCTGTGGAAGAAAAATAGTGGTAAGAAGGTTTATAAGTGATTACATAAAGGGAAGAAAAATATATGTTGCAGTTTGTTCAGTTTTCATTGAGAGACTGAACAGCTCGTAATCCAAAACAAAAATCTGTGCTTTTTACAAACCAATATTATAAGGGATGACCTCAATAAGGCCACACCCAACGCTATAGATTTGGCAAAGCAGTATTCAAAAATAATGGTTCATTTCTATTTATTTGATCATTTCAGTATTATGCTTGTAAAATATATTTTAAAATAAATCACTGTTTTTAGTTAAAATTTAGTTATTACAAACAAACTATGCGGTCACAACATCTGCACGGCTTAGACTGCATAAATAAGGATTTTGTGGGTTTAACCATGAAGTGAATTATGTGAAGTGGTCGTGTACATTTTGATCTATATTTTGTGCGAAACGCATGATTAATTTGAATTATTCTATGAAATGTTTATGTATTATCTCTAAAAGTAATGTATCCTTTGTTTTCTGAGTTTATGTAGGTATCTAAAAATCTTATAGTAAAGTAAAAAGGTTCATTATTGTCTGACCAAGGAAAGAGCGCAACGCGGGTAGTAACGAAACTGTTGGGTGGGTATATATAAAATGGGATATCAAAATAATACTTTTCTCACAAGACAAAGATAAAATAAAAATGGTGACCACCAGATTTTGTGAACTAACTGGTATTTTAATTCATACCATTTTAAGGTTCAAAACAATATACGCCCCACTACTATGTATAGATGTTAACCTATAAATATTATATAAGAATTATAGCCAATTTAAAACACGTAGGTAACTAATTTATTTATTTATTTACTTCTTCTCAGCGTGTCAAGAGTTCTACGTTTTCATTTATACTATGTTAGACAGGTGTTTAGGCACAACAATAGCATTAGGTGAGGTGGTTATTAGATTGTCCATCGTACAGGTGTTCGGACACAAAGGGCCTTAGGGACCCCTTTACTCCCCATTATCTTAAATGCAAATTTTCCTACCTCTCTGACACCCATGACCAAAACTTCAGATCCACTGATTCTCTCCTTCTCGCTACCCCGAAACACTCAACCGCCTTCCGTGGCAACTCTTTTGAGGTGGTAGCTGTCGGTCTATGGAACTCTCTCCCTACTCATTTTAAAAAGGCGCCTAGTAAACCGGTTTTCAGACGACTAGTCTATAGTCATTTCTTGCAGTCCTCCACTGGCTGTTAAAATATATGAAAACGTAGTACCTATGTGTGTTGTATGTAATAGTATTTTTTGTTTTATATCTATAAATATATATATATATATATATATTTGTTATATTTCTCATATATATATTCTATGTATTATTATTGTTATATCAAGTAGGTTTATGTATTTATTCTAACTGTAATCGGAGTTTATTGTTATTTGTGTTTCTTTTGTTTTTTTTTAATAAACATTAATATTGTTAAAAGTTAGCTCGCCAACCTTTTTTGTTACCTCTGAGGTTGGCAGGTAGAAAATGCTATTAGCATTAAGCCCACCTTTTGTACATGTAATTTGTACTTTTGTGCAATAAAGTATTAAATAAATAAATAAATACGGGCACATTAGCAAGTGTTGCATCGACTGCGCGGGATCACCGCAGTCGCACTGCGTTAAGTTAGAGTCCCTGAATCCCCATTTGCACGTATTCAGTCTGCAGCGGCCAACCTGGGTGCGGAGCCTGTTTAAGGACTTATATTTAATTACTTGTTAGTTGTTTAATTTAATTTTAAATTTAACTTGACTACTATATTAAAATATTGGTTTAATTTATTTTGAATGATATGTTCCTATTCTATTTTATTTTAATCTGTGAAATTTGATATTATTACTTCTGTTTTATAAGGACACTGTCTGAAATAAATGATTATTCTTATTCTTATTATTTGAATTTAACACCAACGGCGTTGTCACAGCTGAAAACTCTAATGTGTCTGTAGTTTCACCGGGCAATGTGGGTATGACTGCTTGTAAGCAGAAATACGTACGATATATTCCCGAACGATTTAAGTGTTTTACATTCGTCCATAACATTGAAAGTTTTAATTATAGATGAGTATAAAAACCTTATGTTACAACAATACCACTCCATTTTAGTGTCACGAATGACGTTTCTACCCATATACACTACTTTCTTACTTGCAATATCCACAATGAAAGCTCGTTTTTAGTTTTAAGCATCAGAGCCATTAAACAAAAACAGTACCAGTAGCATGAGAAAAAAAACTGGCTAGTCGCAGTTTTGTTCATTTTAAGGTTGAATAAGAGTTGTACATAAACTTAACAATAAAGACTTGTTTAAGTTTGTGAATTCAGCGACAAAGTTTACGATTCGTTAAGGGTTGCTTTAAGTTTATGGAACCTACAGGAAAAAAGAAAAGCTGAGTCAAATGAATAAAGTTTGTCGCGCAAACTTACTAGCCATTTTTGTACTTGAATGATATTTCATCTCATCTCTCTATTATTATAAATGCGAAAGTTTGTACGTATGTATGTTACTCTTTCACCCCGTAACGGCTAAACCGATTTCGATGAAATTTAGTATGCACGTAGATTATAACCTGGGTTAATATATAGTTTACTTTTTATCGCATAAATCAGGTCCCATATAAAATAAAATGGGTAAGATAAAATAGGTTGTCTAGTCAAGTGCAACAACGAGTTTAGCTTTATTTCTAAATTACCTACACATTTAGTAGTGTAAGTGAAGTTGCCTGCCCTATCTAACAATATGACCAGTATTGACAGTACGTACATAAATTTTATATATACTTGTTCTAATAATATCTGTATGTATACCTAGGACAAACAGTCCAATTAGGTAGGTCCAACTTCGAGAAAGAGGTCAATCGTCGAATCCAACTCGGATGGGCAGCGTTTGGGAAACTTCGCAACGTCTTTTCGTCCAACATACCTCAGTGCCTTAAGACGAAAGTCTACAATCAGTGTGTGTTACCAGTGATGACATATGGAACCGAGACGTGGTCCTTCACTATTGGCCTTATGAATAAGCTCAGAGTCGCTCAACGAGCTATGGAGAGGGCTATGCTCGGGGTTTCTCTACGGGATCGAATCAGAAATGAGGAGATACGTAGGAGAACTCAAGTCACCGACATAGCCCGACGGATTAGCACGTTGAAGTGGCAATGGGCAGGCCATATAGCGCGCAGAACAGATGGCCGATGGGGCCGAAAGGTTCTCGAGTGGAGGCCACGGACCGGCAAGCGCAGCGTAGGACGTCCACCCACAAGATGGGCAGACGACTTGGTAAGAACCGCAGGTCGGCGTTGGATGCAGGCCGCTTCCAACCGCAGTTCCTGGAGATCAATGAGGGAGGCCTTTGTCCAGCAGTGGACGTCCTACGGCTGATATGATGAATAATATCTGATTTACGCTGCCGTCCTTGTTTGTTCACATAAACCCTGTCCATCCAAAGGTTGCCTGAAAGAGATCGCTTTTAGCAATATAATGAATATGATATATTATACAATGAATAAAGAAAGTTATTTTGATGCATTAGGGAAAATTTCATGCTAATCGGTGCATAACTCTCAAAATGGCCACTATTTTTGACGAAGGTGCTCTCCTGTAAAATATTGATTATGTAGATATCCGTATCTACTTTGCTGCCATCGATATTTCAGATTAAAGTGGTCAGTACGACAAAACGCTAATTTCATATGTAAGGACCTAACATTTTCAATGTCAGGTATTAGGGACGGTTCCAGTTCAAGTATTTTGTGACTTTATTAGATTTTAAAATATATTGCTTATCTCATAACACGATGCATCTTTGGACTTAATTTAAAAAGGATAATTAGTGGCTGTTGAAAGCGCAATAAAATTATTAGTTTAGAAAATTATTTAGTCCACGTTACTGCAGAGCTGGCAAACACATTCTTAGCGAGGAGCTAACAGTTATCACCTCTAAGAATGTTCTACAGTTTTGAAAGCCACCTTAAACTAGGGGCGATATGAAAACATGTGACGACGTTCTTGGCGCAGTGGGCGAATAGCCGACTGAGACGCAGGATGTAGCGGGTTCCATTCCCGTCGCGGAACAAATGTTTGCATGATCTACAGATATTTGTTCCGGGTCAGGTTGTTTCTCTTTATATTATGTATTATTAGTATTTATTTACTAAAATAAATGTATTAAAGTATTCTATCAGTTATCTGGTTCCCATAGTACAAGCTCTGCTTAGTTTGGGGCTAGATAGCGCTGTGTGAAATGTCCAGCAATATTTATTTATTTATTATTATTATAAGTGGCGATTACATTAGACCTCGAGGCCGCAATGATACTAAAGCCAAAACGCATATAAAAAAAAAATACTGCAGCGCTTCTGCGATTATCGCCAAGGCACACAGATTTAGGGATACTCTCCTCAAACAACGACCTTTACTTAAAATAGTGTTCTACTTTCTCCAGTGCGAGGATCCGTTATATTTATCCTAACACTACTGAAATTCTCATACCGGGTTAATTTTGTACACGCGGACCGAATGCTAAGACGAGTTATAAATAGGCTAGTCTGCCGTCCCAAAGGAATTCGTGCCGATTGATTTTAAACTCTTTGTATAAGGGAATTAGTGTGTATTTTGCGTTGCGATGTGCTTTCTGGGAGACAATTTGTGATTATTTCTAGTGTCACTAATGAAGTAACGTGGTTGTGAGTCAAAAGTTTCATAACTGAAAGAAATTGGCAATGCGAGGATTTTTTTCTATATGTGAATCATATTTTTCTAAAACTGGTGATCTAATTTGACTAAGTGTAAAAAATAGATACCTGGTAGAAAATAGTAGGTTGACATGACATTTTTTCGTGGCGACTTGCAACGATGCCTAAACTTATTTAGTGACTAAATATGATTAAGAAAAATGCCAAATTATACATGTACTTTAAATTAGTAAACATGTTTAGTCGCTAAATACGGTTAGGGATCGTGATATAAAAGTCCATTTTTTAAATTAAGATTCCCTATTAGCTAAATTGGCATGTGTGCGGGTAGGACAGTCGATACCAAATTCTTCTTGCTTGTAAAACTACCCCGAAAACACGTCAAATGAACTTAATTTTAGAATAAAATAGAGGACACAACTACAACGTAAAGTCTTATATGGAAAAAACAAGGAATTATAATCCTGTTACAGCATTAAATTATAAAATGTTATCAAAACATAACTAAAATAACCCCAACCAATTTCGCTGACACCTACGAACTATTATTTTTAAATTCCTGTTTTGAATCAAACGGCGCTGCGTCACAGCTAACGTAGATTAGAAAATATTTTGACGAAGCGTCACACGCATAAAAGTTATTTTATCTATCTAAAAATTTATGGGACATAGCTTGTCTGTCTGTAACCATTCAGTCGTTGTCGGGACATGTTTATTGCCATTGAATTTTTCGATTTCCATTGTCTATGAATTATTTGTTTGCTATTTTATAGATATGTTTGGGTTGGGTGGAAAATTCCAGTTTTAATCGATTGTCTGCGCGATTTCATAGGTAAGATTGTCTTGACATTTAATTAAGGGTAAAAAATGTTGAAAGACATTAAATGAAGCTTATAAATTGCTGTAAAATGTATTGCATTTTATTAAAGATCAGTTCGGTGAGCTAGAAGTTAATACTGTCCTATACAGAATCACCTCATACCGAAACAAATGTTTGCATGATTTAGAGATATTTGTTCTGGGTCTGGTTGTTTTTCTATATATTATAAGTAGGTATTTCTAAAAAAAAGTATATTTATTCTATCAGTTATCTGGTTCCCATAGTACAAACTCGGCTTAGTTTGGGGCTAGATAGCGTTGTGTTAAAAATGTCCAGCAATATTTAATGATCAAACGAAGCGAGATCCCTAAATCAACTTGGGCAAATCGGGGTTGTATGTATGTATGTTTGTCCAAAGATAACTTTCAAAGCGTGGATCAGATCATCGTGAAATCTGATACATATATAGGTAAATATGGCACAATTTTGGTGTAACTAAATGAGCTAAAAATGTTTGGGGGTAGTAGATATATTGGCTTTCATAGGACATCAAATGAAAGGCCTTCATTAGTACATTTCGGCCGCGTTTTTATTTTTAGTTAAATTCTTGCAGTTTCGAGTTATTAGCCATAATATAAACTGAACTTTGACGAAATTCACAAAGACAAATGTTTGCATGATCTACGAATATTTGTTCCGTGTTTGGATGTTTTTCTATAAATATCTACTTAATATGTATTTAAAAAAGTATACAAGTATTCTATCAGTTATCTGGTTCCAATAGTACAAGCTCTGCTTGGTTTAGGGCTAGATAGCTCTGTGTGAAATGTCCACCAACATTTATTATTATTTATTAATGATTATTTGTGATATGTAAATAAAGTATGATATAAATAAAAATGATGTTCAACTAGACAGCTACCAGGGTTCCGACTCGAATTCGAATTTTATCATAATTAATCAATAATTTGTGTCACAGCAACATAACAATTCTGTCTCCGGTCTTTCGCTGAACTGTTGGAACAGTATTTTAAAATAAATTTTAATTTTTATCATTAACATAGTTTTAATAGAAGGAAAGACATTAACGAGTGTGGTTTAGATAACACGACTGAAGAAAAAACTTCTTTTTCAAAATACAAATTATTAAAATTGTTCAATTACAAAATTGTCCACACGACTGTAGGTAAATCAGTCTATGTTCATTCTAGACAGACGTAGCTCGCACTCGCACATCAACGTTTAAAAATATACGAAACGTAACTCTCTTTCTCTTTCTATCTTCACTAACTTATAACTTTCGTTCGCACTTTTCGTAACGCATTCACCAGCTTACTCCTCGAGCGTGCGTAAAGAAGTTTTACTTCAAAAACCTACATAGTCCTACAAAAACCACTATTTCTACCGTTGTGTAGATTTAGCACGATCATTAGAGTCAGAAACACAAAATCATAAGATTAATTTTGCTCAAGGATATTTGAAAATGTATCCCCTAAGGAGCAAAATACTATTTAATAATTTCCTAAACCCCAAAACCAAGCTGCTACGTGATCGACTTGTACTGTTTATAAAAGCAGAAGGTAAACAAGGAACTTCCCAAAAACTTTGCAAATTCTGAATTAAGTAGTTATGAACTCCCAACATAGAAATCACAAGTTCTGTAACGAGGTTACGCAATCTTCATTTCCAGACACTTCTTTTATTTATTCAGAGCTGAGAGTTCCACCTTTATGCGGAAATCTGAATTTATGAATATTTTAATCAGTAGTTTTACCTAGAGTCTAGAAGATGGACTCAATTTTTTACAGATGGACTTAAATGGCGAAGACCTTTTGTCCATTTGTTTTATTTTATTTCAATTGTGTAGTACATAAGTAACATACTTGTACTAACAATTTATGGATTTTGTAATCTGAAATAAAATATTTTTAATTAATTTATTTAAATATTTGACTATTTCATTGGCTTTCCTCTTCGAAAGTTGTAAGAAAACTCCTTTTTGAGGGGGGTTTTGGGGAAAGTACCGAATCTTTTTGACGACCTCCGTGGTGTAGTGGGCGAATAGCCGGCTGAGACGCAGGAGGGAGCGGGTTCGATTCCCGCCGCGGAACAAATGTTTGCATGATCTACAGATATTTGTTGGTCTGTCTGTCGGGTCTGGTTGTTTCTCTGTATATTATAAGTATGTATTTACAAAAAAAATGTATATAAGTATCCTATCAGTTATCTGGTTCCCATAGTACCCATAGTAGCTCTGCTTTATCAAATCAAAATGTATTTATTCAATAAAACCACAAGGATCTTTCTAAAACGTCAATTTTACTGCCTGTTCCTACGCGATCAAGCCATGACAAAAAAGGTAAGAAATAAAGCCGGTTGTTGTTTTTAATGAGCCACGACGACCTCCGTGGTGCAGTGGACGAATAGCCGGCTAAGATGCAGGAGGTAGCGGGTTCGATTCCCGCTGCGGAACAAATGTTTGCATGATCTACAGATATTTGTTCCGGGTCTGGTTGTTTCTCTATATATTAGAGGTATGTATTTACAAAAAAAAGTATATATGTATTCAATCAGTTATCTGGTTCCCATAGTACAAGCTCTGCTTAGTTTAGGGCTAGATAGCGCTGTGTGAAATATCCAGAAATATTTATTTATTATTTAGAATAAATATTATTATTGGCATTTAGTAATTTTTGATAAAACGGGTATTTATCGCGTATGTTCCCTTTTTATTTGTTATCCCGACGGTATTATTTATGTATTGGGACCCTGTAATTTTCAATTTATATTATTTAAGTTTTTTTCTTTATTTGTGCTGTAAGACCTTGCTTTTTGGCAAATTTCGCGATTCTAGGTCAACGGGAACTACCATATGGGTTTTCGACCCAAAATCTATAGGGTACCTACTTCCGGTTGACCTAGAATTGTCAATTTTGGTTAAAAGCAAGGTCAAGTTAAGGGAAAATTCCGAAAAATAAAAATGTTGAATATTAAGGTAAATTTTGGTACTTACAAGTTTTTGCGAAAATCTAAATTTGCCCATATCTTTTTATTGTGTTGACTCAGGACCTTGATTTTTACACATCTAATAAGGACTATACATTTCAGTATCTAGTATAAATTTCAACTTGCTAGGTCCACCCGTTTCTGAGAAAATCGGTTGTAACACACGGGCAGACGGAGAGACGAACAAGAGAGAACATATAAGGGTTCTTTTTTTACCTTTTGAGGTACGGAACCCTTAAAATACGTCTAAATTGTAAGTTTTAATGAAAACGAGTTGGAGCAATTTCAATCCCATCATAGAGAACTTGATATGTTATAGTACTTCTATTGGTAAGAAACATGCAGTTTTGGGTTGCTATACTACGTAAGGCAATTACTGTCAGCCACTGTCGCTAGTCAGGACGTCTCTTTCACACCTACAGTGCAAATCTCATGTGTATAACTGTATGCGTGGAATGACCTGTGACACCGGTGCGACATCAATTAACTTACGTAATAAGGGCGATTTGCGCAACGATGCTTAAACGCATTTAGTGGCTAAATACACTTGTATGAATTGTGAAATCATAAAAAAAACTCAAAGTTAAGCATGTTTAGGGGCTAAATACGTTTAGGGATAGTTGTGAAAGCCGCTCTAAGACTACGGGAGTAGTTAATTTAGGGAGTTAAGTGGTTATCACACTAATATTATAAATGTGACAGTTTGGATGTTTGTTTGTTGGTTACACAATCACGTCGTAACGGCTAAACTGATTGCGATGAAATTTGGTATATACGTAGATTATAATCTGGATCACCACATAGGCTACCATTTATCCCATGGATCAGTTTATATGGGATAAAAATGGGGTGTCAAGTTGCAACAGCGAGTTTAGCTTTATTTCTAGGTTACCTACACGTTTAGTAGTGTAACGCGTACGAAGTTGCGGATAAGAGCTAGTAATTGATATAATAAAAGTGATGACGCTGTGACTAGCATTGGATGAGAAGAGCTGAGGACCGGGCTCAATGGCGCACCCTGGGAGAGACCTACGTCCAGAAGTGGATGATAGGTCAGCAGCAGTGATGGGTTGATGATGATGATGAAACAAAACGTTTAAGTATTGCCTTTATTTTAACTGCCCACAATGCATGCTCACTGAATATTATTATCGTAAGTTTAAACCTATTGTTTTTCTTAAAGTGAAATGTATATTTTCATCTGTACATAGTATAAAAAAGTCGCTTCCAATATCTGTTCGTTTAGATCTTTTAAACTACTCGAAGGATTTTTATGAAATTTTGAGTGATTCAAGAAAAAGGTTTTTTTTATACAACTTATATGGCAAACAAGCATTCAGTTCACCAGATGTTAAGTAGCTACTGCAGCCCATGGATATCCACATAGAATTCAACACAAGCTATTATGTTGTCTTGATCTCTATGTGGATACGTTGTCATACTAAAGGACTTAGCTGTTATGCCTATGTGCCAGTAATTACAGGAACATACCATTACCATCTAACCGGAACACAGCAGCACAAGTACTGCTATTTGGCAGCAGATAAAGGTAAGGCGGTGGTGCCCACTTCCTCAAGCTCATTCTCAAAAGTTCTACCACTAATTTGTTTGTATAATACATACATTTATAGTACAGAAAAGCCGAAAAATATATTTTGGTGCGCTTAAATCGCAACGCTGGCTAAACCTTACGTGATACACCAAATTAATGTACTACGGAAATGTATATCTTTAAAAAGATCGATTATCTGGTTGCGCAAGAGGGTAATGTGTTACAAAATAAAAGCGGTCAAGTGCGAGTCGGACTCGCCCATAAACAAACAGTAAGTAACTTAATATAAAAGTAGTCTTGTAGTTCGTTGTAACTTTTTGTATATTTGAGTTAATTGAATGAAAGGTAAATGGCGGTTTACGATTTATGACGTATTAAAAAAAACTACTTACTAGATCTCGTTCAAACCAACTTTTGGTGGAAGTTTGCGTGGTAATGTACATCATATATTTATTTTAGATTTATCATTCTCTTATTTTAGAAGTTACAGGGGTAGGGGGGAGGGCACACATTTTACGACTTTGGTAGTGTCTCTCGCGCAAACAATTCGGTTTAGAAAAAAATTATATTAAAAACCTCAATATCATTTTCGAAGACCTATCCATAGATACACCACACGTATGGGTTTGATGATAAAAAATTGTTGAGTTTCAGTTCTTAGTATGGGGAACCCCCAAAATTTATTGTTTTTTTTTTATATTTTTGTGTGACAATCTTAATGCGGTTCACAGAATACATCTACTTACCAAGTTTCAACAGTATAGTTCTTATAGTTTCGGAAAAAAGTGGCTGTGACATACGGACAGACAGACGGACAGACATGACAAATCCATAAGGGTTCCGTTTTTTGCCATATAGCTACGGAACCCTAAAAACGTGTGCGAAGCCGCGGGCGGGTCAGCTAGTTTGATAAATTATTTAAAAATAATAGATAAAATAATAGTTTTGATCATGCATTTCCCTTGTCTGTTTATAATACGCAGTGAACAATACTATCACGTGTGTAATGCGTCGCGCTTATCATGTTCACGATGATGTTGTTAACAATTCGTCGCACGTGGCAATGGTGGCACAGCAGGCAAATAGCTGAGACGCAGGAGGTTGCGGGTTCGGGACATTTTCGTCAATGTACTCAGTTCTATTACAATCTAGCCACGTTGGCTAATGAGCATTTTTATGCTAACCCAGTTACACAATAGAATTATGATTAGGAATGAGTCCATATCCTGTACCTTGCCGCCAAATAGCAGTACTTGTGGTGTTCCGGTTAGATGGTAATGGTGTGTTCCTGTAATTACTCGCACATAGGCATAACAGCCTAGTCCTATAGTATGGCAAAGTATCCACATAGAGATCAAGACAACATAATACCTTGTTTTGAATATAAAAAAACTTGCAATATATTTTAACGTATATTACCTATGTATTTTATAACACATTTGCTCGTAAAAGGTCTCTTATTTCACCAATTTCAATATAGTAATGTATGTCATTACGTACTTGTGCGTTATTTTATTGTAAAATGCACAAGTTTTTTTTACTATGGTAAAACGTACAGTTTATCAAGATGTCTCCGTCTAAAACGAACGGTACTTTCTTAAATCTTAGCAAAGAGTTTTTATGTCAGAAAAGTGGTCAACATTTTATGAATAAAATTAACTTTGGTAGATAAAATATAACAAATAAACATTTAATTCTTTAATTTAATTTAATTCTTTAATATAATAAATTTTCACAATAAATTACAACTATTTATCTGTAACAATAACAAAAAAAAATTTACTTTATTAGTAATACTGGCTGTTTTTGTGCCTTTGCCTTAAAAAAAGCGCTAATGCGCGCGCATCGCTAATTTGTGAACAAGAAAAAATTATTCGTTTGTTTTTTTCATTCGTTTAACAAATTCCGAGTTTTATTTATTTCCTCGCAAATATGTTATAAAACGTCGTATGACATACGTGCGCTTTGATCATTACAGCCTCTGCTTTCTTGTATCGCCTCGGCTGTAATTTTCAACTTACCGCACTTATATCATAATGTACTATTATATACGCAACACCGAGCAGCGCTCGCGAACATAAATCTTAGATGTAGCTAAGAAAGCCGCCAAGCTCAAGTGGGACTGGGTCTGGTCGTTTATGCCGTATGTCGGGTGATCAGCAGGCTAAGCTCACCACCAAGTGGAACCCCGACACAGACCGAAGACGTCGTGGCAGACCAAAGAAGAGATGGAGGGATGAGCTCACTAATTTTCGAGCGGACTGGACCATCTTAGCGCTTGAAAGAAGTGTCTGGAAAGAATGGAGGGAGGCTTTTGCCCAGCAGTGGGACACAATGGGCTGATAAAAATAATAATGTATTTTATATATACTTAACTAAGTCAAAGCAGTTATATTTTAGGTCTAGGTATATATTTATTTATTATCCTACTGAGCTAGGTATTTATTGTAACACCACCTCCTCTCACGTTTCTTCAATCCAGACCATCCAAAGGTTACCTGGAAGAGATCGCTTTAAGCGATAAGGCCGCCCATTGTAACACCATGTATTCATCTTTAAAGTTTCTAGGCTAAGTAATTGTAATTTGGTGTAACAATAAATAATTATCTACCTATTATTCTGAGGGATACATAGAGATTATCTGGAGTGTTTTCCTTACTTGATAAAAGCTTCGAATCCAGAGTTGGCCACTGCGCATACGATTTTCTCTTTATATAATGTTATTCTCTGTAAAAATGACGCAGGAGGTACACGTGCGTATTTTGCGTCACGCCACGCGAACACTTCACGCGGAAATGCGTTATTTATAACTGTGATTCCACCATGATTAGCGTTTTTCTTGATGACGCGTGTTTTTCCGGCTGTGTTCATGAAGTAAGCGCCGAGAAAAGCTTTGGAATATTTTACCTTTTCTAAATCTTGAACATCACGACTGAAAAGTTTTGAAGCATACCTATTTCTGCCGCCAAGCAGCATTGCTGTGTTTCGGTTTGAAGGGTTATACCGGCACATGAGGCTTTACATCTGTACGCCTCAAGTTGAAGGACGCAATACTTTGCGATGGGCAATGGTTACCACTTAACAATAGGTGTTTTATACTATGCTTGTTCACCTCCACGTTATAAAAAAACCAGTCGCTTCTTTCTCTATGTTTTGGATATATATTTTTGTCTCCAGTAATTTGCAAGAAGAAAGCTTTGATTCGTAAAGTTACATTAATTAATTGTGCACTAGACGAGCAGCGAGACTGTCGCGAAATTGGTATCGCTTTCCCGTATCAAACGGAGGTTGTGGGTTCAAACCCAGTCTGGATAGTAATTTATGGGAGGTTGGAATTTTTGGATAAAATAACTTTAGTACTACGTGTCTCCATTTTCTCCTTTTCAGTCAATTTACGTCATGTTCCAACGGCACTGCCTAGTAAAATTACTGTATTCCTATACGTGAAGAATGGAGCTATGAAAATCTATTTAAATTATTGTTTAAAGCAGACTTTATTTTAGCAAGCGCTTTTGTCTCTAAAGATTGAGTTGTAAAAATACATAAATTAAAGGCAAAAATCTTTCTTTGATATTACCAGTGTTGCAAAACTGAAAAAATTCGTTGCAAATGGCAATATTGCAAGCTTTGTTATCTGTTTTTATTTAAATTAATAGATTTGTGTGAGTTTTTTTAATTTGTTAGTAGATAGTGTTAAATATAATCTTAATGCTTTATAGTTATTAAATATGCTGGGTTGTCCGTCAGGTCAACACTGGCCTCAGCAGAAGAGCAGCGCTGCAGTATAACAACGTGCAGTAGCAAATGCTGAGCTGAGGACTCTTTCGCCAACACACTTAGCAGTTAGTTATAATTTTAGTAAATAACTAACAGTGTTATTTTCTATCATTTGTTTCTTGTGGTGTTATGAACAAAGGTTTTTACTTTCTTTCTTTGTTAACAGATCGTCTTTTATGAATTTCTTTGGATACATCAACTACTCTGACTAGTCATTAGGTATTTAAGACTATTGCAAAAACTTTTAGGAATACAAATATCGATTCACTATAATTTGGGTAAAAGTGAGACTTGGTTTTTGCTTGAAATGCAAAAATAGACTCAATATTTATATTATTTCTAGCCCTGACTCCAGCTGAGAAGCTGAAGAGATAAAACTTGACAACTTGCCAAATCCGTGCCTTATCCTTTGTTAAAACATGCTAAACAAAGCGCTATACTTACACGATTATTGCCACATCAAAATATTAAACACACTTGGATCCTCACACAAAAGGGGTTACAGGGATAATTTACTTGTCATTTTGTTGGCCAGCACTATTTATCGACTAGATAGTTATCACAGTTTGGGTGTGCTTGCGGACGCACGGTGGAAGACTGAACTCTGGCGGGAATACGATACGCGCAGGAGTCTATTCCTGGCATCCGTCGGTACTTTGTGATTTATTTTCTGCCCGTCACAGTTTTGGACGGAAAGGTCATTGGACAGGTTGGGTGATTGTTTTCAGTAATTGTCGTTTCCTGTTCGCATTTTATGAAATGTCACATGTTTTTGATCGTTGCATTTGTTTTGATCGGGACGAGTTTATTCTGGACGAGCCTTCTGTTTGTTCCGGAGTCATCGGTGAATATTGTATGCTTCTTTTAATTGGAAGTTGGTTCAGTTTATTTTCTTTGTGGTTTTTATAATTTTCCATTTAACAAAGAGGAAATATTTCACAGTTTGTTTGTAATATTTTTATCATATCCCCTGACGTACATTAAATGATTTATTATTATGTATTTATTTAGTTATACATTTCACAAAAAAATTAGACATACATATTTCTGTAAATAAAATATTACAAGTCTAAAAAGTAATTCGTTTTATTTATTTAAAAATCGTAAATAATTGTTTACCTATCAAAGAGCCATCAGAACAAAAGACATCGGAAACCCCAAGTAGCCAAGAAATATTCTATTGTGTTTGAGCAATTGCTTTACTGTTTTTTTTTTTTTTTTTTTTTTTTTTTTTTTATGTTATTTGTGGGGAAACAGGCTTACGGCCCACCTGATGGTAAGTGGTCACCGTCGCCTATTGACACCGGCAACACCCGGGGTATTGTCGATGCGTTCCCTACACTGAAGAAACCTCTTTACATTTCTCTTGAAGCGTGCCATGTCGTAGTCTAATGGTACTGTGACGATAAAATGTATTTAACAGATATAATTAAAATACACGTGGGTTCAAAGCTTTGATTTATATATTATCTTGGGATATTTGAAGTAAACAAACTTAATACTTGCTTATCTGCTTCAAAATTTCACTATTTAAGCCTTCTTTGTAATAGCCTAGTAGTACAAACAGTAAATAAAATTTACTCGCCCAGTGAGAACTACAAGAGGTCAGTTACTGTCGTGATTTCCCTATCTTCCTACTCGCACAAAGTCAGTTACAAAACCAATGTTAGATTAGTTACTTCCATGCAAACGCTGACATTTCCGGAGGCCAGCGAACAGTCAGACAGTTGATGCAGCAGCAAATTATCTGCTGACCAAGCCACTGCCCCGTGAACACACAAAAGTTCAGTTAGCACTCGATCAGGATAATAGGGAATACCAGTCAAACTGGGTTTTTCGAAATCAAAGTGCCCCATTACCTGGCCGCTAGCTTATAAGCAAAAGATAGAAAATCTCATTATAAACCTTATTTCATCTGATAACCGTTAATTCCTCAAAAACAACCGCGTGATTTCTTGCATGAAACGGACTTTAAAGAGTTTCTTCGGTCAAATAGAGCTTAGACAAAGAATATACTTATTTGCAAAAAATAAAACATGATAATTTTATTTGAAATAACATAGTTAATAAGCACAAACTAGCTGTTTTGATTTTAACCTCCAATAAAATAACCCTGAGAGAAAGGACGGCAAACAAACATATATTTTGAATGTACCTTGAGCTTTCTCAATGATTTATCAGCGAAATACAAAGAAATATTTTGGCAGCATTCATAAGTACTACTTACACACATTGAGGTATCAACAGCAATGCACTTGACCGAATGTGTGTTGGCTGACCTTATTTATATTTAACTTTTCTCTTTCACGATAGGCTTGTTAGGTAGGTACATAATGAATGTATGCAAGTACTGTATAAAAACATTTTTATTTTATAAATATAGACACTTATTATATAACATTTCACACAGCGCTATCTAGCCCCAAACTAAGCAGAGCTTGTATTATGTGAACCAGATAACTGATATACTTTTGTTGCTACTAGAATAGTTTTGTGAGAGAATAGTGCCTGAGAAAGTATAACCTACCAGAAATAAATGGAAAGAAAACCTATGTTAATAAAACTGTTAAAACTAATAATAAATAAATAATGTAAAATTTTTCTCTCATATAGGTTTCTAAGAAAATAATTGATTATTGTAAAATCATTGATAAGCCTGTTTTGTGAGATACTGATGAGATGAGTTTGAAAACCTTTTGTTGCTACTAGAATAGTTTTGTGAGACACTAGTGCATGAGAAAAGTATAACCTACTAGGAATAAATAGAATAAAACCGATGTTAAAAACTAGTTTATTTAGGGTCGATCATAGATATGCCAGTTATAAAACCCCGATGCAAAACAAGGGGGGTCATGGATTTTTTTATCTTGTTGAAAAAAATTTATTAGAATTTAATTTTAGCTGTTGGCTAATAAAAAATTGATAAGGTTTTGGCGCCTTTTGATTCTTGCGCATTGCGTTTATTACATGATATATATTTAATTAAAGTTTTCATTCACACAACTGGTTCTTCGCTTCTATAATACAAGCCCGATCGTCGTTAGTGGTCGCCGCTATAGCATGCAGCGGCCACACCTTAGGAACCTAGGCTGGTAGAGGGGGGCTCGAGTGCCGAAACACTTTGTTGTAGCAACGGCGTGTTTCGGCCCTCGAGTCGGCACGGTCACTCCCCGTGCTAGTGCTCGTTGCTTCGGCGTCAACGCAATCCACCTCAAGTGGCGAGGCAACCAGGCAACTGTAGAAGGCCTGAAGGTAGCGATAGGAGTTTTTATCGTTGCCAGATACTGCGTCCTGTTCCCTTCCAGTCGTAGCGGTTCTCCGTTCCACTGGGTCAAGGGGAGTAAGGAGGAGAGGGTGCATCTGTGTACGGCGCGCACACTTATGCAACTTAATATATCCTGCGCATCTGACTTGGCTTTGTCATTCCGAGTTTAAAAAAGTCCTGGGCTTGGTCTAATACCTGGACACGGGTGGCCTAAGGAGAGGAGAGTGGTCGCTCTAGCACTGCATCGGGGTGACAGTGTGGTTCGGCAGCACTCTTTGAGACAAAGCAGCTTTATTTAGAGAGGCACTGCTTTCCTCGCTCAGCCGGGGAGGGGGCTAGAAAAGGTGCCCCAAACAAACGCTCATTCCTCGCAATAAGAATAAATCTAAAAACATGCAGATGAATATGACTTTTGGTGCGTGGAATGTACGTACTCTTTTAGACCGACCCAACAACCTCTGCCCAGAACGTAAAACCGCCATTGTGGCTCGCGAGCTCAAACGCTATGACGTCGACATAGCCGCTCTCAGCGAAACACATCTAGCTGACGAAGGTGAGCTTGTTGAACGTGGTGGTGGGTACACTTTCTTCTGGAAAGGCACACCAGCTTCTGAGCCTAGACGGTCAGGAGTAGGCTTTGCTATTAAAACTACTTTAGCCTCTAAGTTGGAAGAACATCCAGTTGCTATCTCTGATCGTGTCATGTCCTTACGTTTCCATCTTCGAAACAATAAATACTTAAATTTTATCAGCGTATATTCGCCAACACTCGACAAAAGTGATGACGTCAAGGACAAATTTTATGAGGAAGTGTCAGAAGTGCTGACTAAAATCCGGCGCTGTGAGAAAGTTTTGCTTCTTGGCGACTTTAATGCTCGCGTCGGACGTGATTTTGAAGCTTGGCCTCGGGTGATAGGGCGACATGGCATTGGTAACATGAACAGTAATGGGCAACTGTTACTAAGCCTCTGTTCCCAATTTCATCTGGGTATTACCAATACCATGTTTAGACTCCCAAATAAATACAAAACTACCTGGATGCACCCAAGGTCCAAGCATTGGCATCTTATTGATTATGCTATAGTCCGTCAACGGGATATAGCGGATGTCAAAGTAACGAGAGTAATGAGGGGCGCAAACTGTTGGTCGGATCACCGACTTGTTGTTACAAAACTATTTTTGCGTCTTAGCCCTTGCCGTAGACCTCGCAGGGCTAAGCCTAACTGTCTTCATCTGAAAAAGCTAGAGTCTGCTGAAATATTGGCAAATTACAGGGAAGCTGTCAATACCTTTACAGCAGGCATACACCCCGAAGATGAACAGTTGGACGAGGGCTGGAAACTGTTAACTACAAATACCATCAATGCGGCTACTGAGATCTTAGGCCAAAAACCTCGTGTCTGTGAAGACTGGTTTGACGAAAATGATAATACATTGACAGTCGCCCTAGAAAAACACCGCCAGCTCCTTCGAAAGGGAAATCAGACAACTGCTTCTGAAAAAATAAAGGAGAGTACGAGCCAAATAAGGAGACTAACTCGAAACGCAAAAGATGAGTGGTGGCTGAACAAGGTTCGCTATATTCAGTGGCTTGCTGATTCGAATAGACTCGGCGATTTCTTTAACGAGATTAAAAAGTTAGTAGGAAGTCCACATCGAGTAAACGTACCACTGAAATCACTTTCAGGTACCCTCCTGGTAAGCAAAGGAGAAGTTCTTACTCGCTGGGCAGAACACTATAACAGCTTACTCAATGTGGATCGTTCTGCTGACATAAACTATTTAGCATCACTTCCTGCCTTACCACAAGCCGTAGATCTGGATCAGCCTCCTTCTCTTGAGGAAGTTATCATCGCCATCAAAGCGCAGAAAAACAATAAGGCTGTCGGCATCGATAACATACCAGGAGAACTATTAAAATATGGCGGAGATGAGTTGCACTACAAGATTTGGCAATTTTTCCAGCGCATGTGGGAAATGGAGTTCGTTCCTCCTAGTTTTGGCGTATCACTAATTTGCTCTTTGTATAAAAATAAAGGTGATCGATCTGTTTGCAACTCTTATAGGGGTATATCACTTCTGTCTACTCCAGGAAAAACTTTTGCCAGAGTACTCTTAAATCGTCTTATGGAGCTCTCTGAAAGTATATTGCCTGAAACGCAATTTGGGTTTAGACCCAATCGCGGCACATGCGAGGCCATATTCTCTCTTAGACAACTGCAAGAGAAAAGCAGGGAACAGTGTCAACCTCTGTTTCTCTGTTTTGTTGATCTGGAGAAAGCTTTTGACAGTGTACCTCGCGAAGCTTTGTGGATTGTGCTTTCGAAACTTGGTTGCACCGACAAATTTATACGCTTGATAAGACTTCTTCACGACAACATGACTTGTTGCGTAACCGTCAATGGTGAGCAGACAGAGCAATTCCCTGTCACTTGTGGTGTAAAACAAGGCTGTGTATTAGCACCCACTCTTTTTGCTCTGTACTTTTCCGTTGTCGTGAGGGAGACATTACAAGCCAACACCGAAGGGATCCGCATACGTTTTCGCACAGATGGCAGTATCTTTAACCTGGCTAGGTTAAAAGCGCACACAAAGGTATCGTATGACCTCATTACCGAATTGATGTATGCTGATGACCTATGTTTCGTTGCGGAATCTTCTGAGGGACTCCAGGACTTGATGACTCGGCTTGACGCTGCGTGCTGTAGATTTGGCCTCAAAATTAATATTACAAAGACAGAGGTGATGGCCATGGACACTGTTAACCAAGCTCCACTGAATCTGCAAATCGATGGAAAGCCCATAAAACAGGTCGATACATTCAGATATCTGGGAAGCAGCATAACAACAAAATGCGACCTTGACTCGGAGATCAACAGCAGACTTGGCTCCGCTATGGCTGCTTTTGGTAAACTACGAGTCCAGGTATTTCGCTCCCATAACATCAAATTGAGTACCAAGATTAAGGTGTATATGGCTATTGTACTTCCTAACATCTTGTACTCGTCAGAGACATGGTGCCTGTATCGCAGACACATACGCACGTTAGACAGATTCCATCTGAAATGCCTCCGCGACATTCTTAACATCAAGTGGTCGGATCGGGTCCGTAATACCGATGTTCTACGACGGGCTAATGTCTGTGGCATAGAGGCATATTTGATGCGGCGTCAGCTGCGTTGGTGCGGGCACCTGTCTCGGATGTCTGATGAGCGAAGGGCGAAACGCATTTTCTTCTGTGAACTAGAACATGGTAAGCGGAAACGCGGAGGTCAGTTCCTACGTTTCAAAGACGTACAGAAGAGGCACATGAAGAGGTGTTGTATCGATCCGTCGCGCTGGGAGGCTCTCGCTGAAAAACGACCTGAATGGAGGCGTCATGTTCAGGACAAAGTGTACGAGTTTGAAGAAGAAAGGAGGCAAGAACTAGACTTAAAACGAGATCAGCTTAAAAGTCGACCGCCGGCTAATATCAATTACAACTACATTAATGGCGCCTTAACTTGTGTTCATTGTAACCGGACTTTTAGCGCAAAAATAGGGTACATCAGCCACATACAGGCTAAACACCTAGGCCAATAATCACAAAGTCAAGTCTCTGTAGCCGAAATCGGCTAGGAGGATTATTATTATTATTATTATTATTATTACAAGCCCGATGGCACTGAAAAAGCTCAAACGAGAACAAAAAATGAAATAAATTTATTAAATTAAATGTATCAATAATAATTTCAAATCCGTCTTCGCCGGAATGTACATATTCTATCACTTCTTTTTAACATTCTTTTTAAACCCACTTCACGTTCTTATTTATTATTCTAAAGGAGCGTTTCAAGTTTCTGTATCAGGCACACTCTCGAAACCTTCGTTCTTCCGAAGCTCTACAGCTTCGAACTCCCATCCATAGTTCACAATTTTATGGTGAATCCTTCACAGTACAAGCTGTGCGACTGTGAAACGTCTTACCAACGTCCATAAGGTCGTCCCAATCTCTTTCGATTTTCAAAGTCAAGGTATACAACCATTTCCTTTCGTTGTCTCGTAACTGCTAGTTAGTGTTTATGTTATTTATCCTCTTTATGTAGCGTAGTTTATTTATATATTATTTGTATGTATTTAAGTTGATACATAATAGTATAATCAATAGGTATATTTTATTTTGTGGGTTCTGTTTATGTTTGTACTCTTACACCGTCGTCTTTTGATTTTGTTTATCCTGTCCATCCAAAGGTTGTCTGGAAAAGATCGCTTTTAGCAATAAGAACGCCATAAATAAAGGTATCTTTATTTATTGTTTATTTCCATTATCACTGTATTTTTTTTAGGTGTGCAATAAAGAGTATTTCATTCATTCATTCAATGCCTATAAAATGACGATTCAATATGATGTTTAAGGTTTATTTGAATAAAGACATTTTGACTTTGATTTTTGTCTTTCGCCTGTTTTACAACGTATAAATAGGTTGTTCATTACGAAAACAGTACTATTTTATATCATTATTAGGAGCCTGTAGTGTCCCACTGCAGGGCAAATGCCTCGCTTCCTTCTCTCCACCTATAAACACCGTTTGTGTGCTGCAGAAGAGGGCTGTTCTTGCTATTTATAATATGGCCCCCAGATGATCATTACGCCATAAGTTTAAATAAATAAATATTATGACATTCCCTTGTCAATACATCTATGAAAATTTGATGTATGTTTACAAAAATATTAATTTGTTTAAGAAAAATAGCGATAATCATAATATTAGTACTAGAAATAAAAATAATCAGCTCATTCCTTAACACAAACAACCTCTTGAATCCCTTTCAGTCCGGGTTTCGCCCAGGCCATAGCACTGTTTCTGCTCTCATCAAAATCACCGATGATATCAGGCATGGTATGGAATCTGGGCTGGTCACTGTCCTATCCCTGCTGGATTTCAGCAATGCCTTTAACAATGTGGATTTCGATATACTGTTAGCTTTTCTTCGCTCTCTTAACATATCTCCAACAGTAATTGACTGGTTTCGTAGTTACCTGTTTGGACGCCGGCAACGTATCCGTATTGACGACACATTTTCCTCTTGGTGTCAATTGAGTGCTGGTGTACCTCAGGGCGGCGTTTTATCTCCTCTTCTTTTTGCCATCTTTATTAATTCCATCTCTGAACAACTCTCATCGTCCTACCACCTTTATGCAGATGATTTGCAAATTTATACCCAAGCCCCTGTTGGATGGTTACGTGAAGCAATTACTGACATAAATAGTGATCTCCAGAGTATTCTTCAGTGGAGCAAATCATACGGGCTGAAAGTAAATCCAACGAAAACTCAAGTGATTGTTATAGGAAGCTTGCGGATGATTACACAAATCGATTGGCTTGATTTACCTGAAGTGAAATTTGACGGTACATCAATAGAAGTTAGCAAGGTAGTCAAGAATCTGGGGGTACTCATGATCGTCAGTTATCTTGGGGACCACAACTAGCAGCGGTAAGCCGAAAGACCTTTGCTGCAGCTGCCTCTCTTAAACGGCTGCGAAACTTCCTTCCGACTTCCACCAAAATTGCACTTGCACAGACATTGCTGCATCCCATTCTCGATTACGCTGACGCCAGCTATCTTGATTTAACTGAAGACCAACTCAACAAGCTTGAGCGTCTCCAGAATTTCTCTATTAGATTCATATTTGGCTTGCGCAAGTTCGACCACATTTCTGAGTATCGCCACAGACTTAAGTGGTTACCCATCTGCCTTCGCCGGAATGCGCATATCCTTTCCCTCCTTTACAGCATCCTTTTCATCCCTTCTACTCCGTCCTACCTCAAAGAACGCTTTGACTTTCTTCACCTTTCCAACTCTCGATCCTTACGTTCCTCTGAAACCCTTCAATTAAAAACTCCCCACCATACCTCAGTATTTTATAGTACCTCTTTTACTCTGCAGGCTACCAGACTCTGGAATGCCCTACCTGTCTCAATTCGTCATGCAAAATCTCTCCCTATCTTTAAAAACATGGTCAGACAACACTTTCTGTCATCCATTGCTCACTAGGCCATTTATTTATTTATACATTTTTATAATTTATGTATGTAGGTATGACAATATATATATATATATATAAATATATATGTATTTTATGTATCTTAATATTAATATTTATGTAATTTTATGATTATATTATTTAATATAATTAAGCATTTTATTTTATATTAACTATATTTTTTATAAATTGTAATGTATGATTATTTAAAAAAAAACTGATTCTAAAAAAAATCTTATGCCGCCGTCCTTATTTGTTCATATAGATCCTGTCCATCCAAAGGTTGCCTGGAAGAGATCGCTTTTAGCGATAAGGCCGCCCATTGTACCTATGATTTGAAATTGTATTTTCTTTTATATGTTTGTATTTAATGGTGTGCAATAAAGAAATTATCTAATCTAATCTAATCTAAACTAGCTGTCGCCTTTTGTAGACTCCATAAAGTTAGTAAATCGTTTAAAGGGCAAGGTGTACGCTTTTATAACAAACTCCCAAGTGATGTACAAAAATTGACAATTAATAAATTTAAAAACGTAATTAAACAAAATCTTTATAAAAATAAAGCCTACTATAAAATATCGGATTATTTAGATTAAAAAAGCTTGGGGTTGAAATTGCTCCACCTCGGTCAATAATTTTACAATTTACACGCATTTTTTTTATTGTTATGTAATCTAAAATCATTATATCTAATCATTATATACAGCCAGCCTTGTTTTCTGCCTTTCTTTCCTAGCTTGGTCGCGAAGGAACAGTAAAATTTACCTTTCAAAGTGATCCTTGTGATTTTAATGAATAAAAGATTTTGACTTTGATTTTCATAAGTCTATTTTGAGCTATTCTGGACCAATCCTGTAAATGGCCATCAATTTCGTTCCTCCATCTTCACCGCGGTCTGCCACGAGGTCGTTTCCCGTTTAAATACAACATCTATTTCCAGTGAAATCTTACAGAAACATCTAGATACACGTGTTACCAAACAGCTACTTTCTCCCAAGTGTGGGATGGTGCGTGGGCATTACTCAGTTACGATGACCAAACTACTTGCCGAAACTGCGTCAATATCATCATCATATTTATTCCTATTCAGGGTCGGTATCTAAGCTTAAGAACTAGGTAGAGTCGTATCACGTGTTACTACGATTGTCGTTCGATTGATCGGAGTCAGCTATTTCAAAATTGATCAGGGTCAGTTATCACACTTATATTATAAATGCAAAAATTAGGATGTTTGAAAGAAGAAGAAACAAATAAAGAAGATATTTAATCACATAAACTGTGCACAAGAATGCGCAACACTAACGATCATAATTATACACAATAAAAATATATACACAATAAAAATACATACACACAGGAGGAAAATAATACATGTTTGTTTATTTATATGTTTGTTACTAAATCACGTCAAAACGGATGAACCAATTTCCATGACATTTGATATGTACGTAGACCATAACCTGGAATAACAAAACTACACACGCCATACAACTCTTGAAGGAACCAAACAGAAACAATGTACCTACTTAATTTTATTGTTAATTTAATGCGCTTGCATACTGTCATTGTTTTAAGCACCTTTTTAGATTTTTAAGTTCTCATATTAACACAATCACTGCCTCCAAATTAAATAAAAATAATAGCTGGGTGCCAAAACTTTTTAAGGCGAATATTGATTTATGTACATATCATATGGCGAATATTGATTAAGTACATATGATATGTACTCTGTTTGTATGTGTATAGGTTTCTCTATTTCTGTAAGATTTCACTGGAAATAGATGTTGTATTTAAACGGGAAACGACCTCGTGGCAGACCGCGGTGAAGATGGAGGAACGAAATTGATGGCCATTTACAGGATTGGTCCAGAATAGCTCAAAATAGACTGATCAAAATCAAAGTCAAAATCTTTTATTCATTAAAATCACAAGGATCACTTTGAAAGGTAAATTTTACTGTTCCTTCGCGACCAAGCTAGGAAAGAAAGGCAGAAAACAAGGCTGGCTGTATATAATGATTAGATATAATCATTTTAGAATACATACCAATAAAAAAAAATGCATGTAAATTGTAAAATTATTGACCGAGGTGGAGCAATTTCAACCCCAAGCTTTTTTAATCTAAATAATCCGATATTTTATAGTAGGCTTTTTTTATAAAGATTTTGTTTAATTACGTTTCTAAATTTGTTAATTGTCAATTTTTGTACATCACTTGGGAGTTTGTTATAAAAGCGTACACCTTGCCCTTTAAACGATTTACTAACTTTATGGAGTCTACAAGAGGCGACAGCTAGTTTATTTTTATTTCTAGTACTAATATTATGATTCTCGCTATTTTTCTTAAACAAATTAATATTTTTGTAAACTTACATCAAATTTTCATAGATGTATTGACAAGGGAATGTCATAATATTTATTTATTTAAACTTATGGCGTAATGATCATCTGGGGGCCATATTATAAATAGCAAGAACAGCCCTCTTCTGCAGCACACAAACGGTGTTTATAGGTGGAGAGAAGGAAGCGAGGCATTTGCCCTGCAGTGGGACACTACAGGCTCCTAATAATGATATAAAATAGTACTGTTTTCGTAATGAACAACCTATTTATACGTTGTAAGACAGGCGAAAGACAAAAATCAAAGTCAAAATTTCTTTATTCAAATAAATCTTAAACATCATTTTGAATCGTCATTTTATAGGTATTGAATGAATGAATGAAATACTCTTTATTGCACACCCAAAAAAAATACAGTGATAATGGAAACAAACAATAAATAAAGATACCTTTATTTATGGCGTTCTTATCGCTAAAAGCGACCTTTTCCAGACAACCTTTGGATGGACAGGATAAACAAAATCAAAAGATGACGGTGTAAGAGTACAAACATAAACAGAACCCACAAAACAAAATATACCTATTGATTATACTATTATGTATCAACCTAAATACATACAAATAATATATAAATAAACTACGCTACATAAAGAGGATAAATAACATAAACACTAACTAGCAGTTACGGGACAACGAAAGGAAATGTTTGTATACCTTGACTTTGAAAATTGAAAGAGGTTGGGACGACTTTATGGACGTTGGTAAGGCGTTCCACAGTCGCACAGCTTGTACTGTGAAGGAGTCACCATAAAATTGTGAACTATGGATAGGAGTTCGAAGCTGTAGAGCTTCGGAAGAACGAAGGTTTCGAGAGTGTGCCTGATACAGAAACACGAAACGCTCGTTTAGAATAATAAATAAGAACGTGAAGTGGGTTTAAAAAGAATGTTAAAAAGAAGTGATAGAATATGTACATTCCGGCGAAGACGGATTTGAAATTATTATTGATACATTTAATTTAATAAATTTATTTCATTTTTTGTTCTCGTTTGAGCTTTTTCAGTGCCATCGGGCTTGTATTATAGAAGCGGATGGGCTTGCAACCAGTCGCGTGAACGATAACTTTAAAAAATATATATCATGTAATAAACGCAATGCGCACGAATCAAAAGGCGCCAAAATCTTATCAATTTTTTATTGGCCAACAGCTAAAATGAAATTCTAATCAAATTTTTTCAACAAGATAAAAAAATTCGTGACCCCCCTTGTTTTGCATCGGGGTTTTATAACTGGCATATTTATGATCGACCCTAGTTAAACTAGTTTTCTATTAGAAAACCGCATCCGAATCGGTCCATCCTTTAGAAACTACGATGCCACAGACAGACACAGCCGTTAAATATTTAACACCTCCTATTTGGCACTGAGGGTTAAATATAAAAAGATATATATAAATAAATAAATAATTCACACAGTGCTATCAAGCCCTAAACCACACATGAGCTTGTGCTACAGAGCTTATACATGGGAACCAGATAACTGATAGAATACTTATATACTTTTTTTGTAAATATCTGTAGTCATGCAAACATTTGTTTTTTGGGGAGTTGAACCCGTTACCACCTGCGTCTCAGCTGGCTACTCTCCCACCATGCCACGGAGGTCGTCTAAGAGAATAGGTGTAATAGAAGTTTGGTAATAATCATGTGTGGCGGTGGGAATCGAACCCACAATCTCTTGTGTCTCTATTTTCTATACGACCAAGAAGTAATTCCAAATCATACAAACTAACTGGTTCGGTTTGGTTACCCTACTTACTAAGGGCTTTGGAGTTTATACATACGCTATATATATCATGAGAAAATTACCTGAGCAGAAATAAAATACGACGCGTAGAAACAGTTCTCCGAGCCCATTTTTTTGTTTGACTTTGGGCGGTTTTTCAGTCTTATACATAAAAAGGCGTCGTTGGTTTAGGCCGTGGTTATTCCCTATTTCGTCTGAACTCAGGGTCGCGATTAATATTTGAGCGTCAGCCCTCAATGCTTATTTTTTATTAGCATCCCTTGTTTGTTTTATAAACTGTACCTCAATTCTTGTAATTTAAACTTCATTTTCCTTCATTTCTATTTTTTACTAAGAACGACCTCTGCTTTGAACACGTGAATTAATAAAATTTGTTTTTCTCAAACATGCTTGGAAATTTCAGCATCATTTTGACAACCGTCTTCCAAATACGTGCGAGCAGCGGCCGCCAAAAGTTGTATGAAAATTCATATCTGTTGTGGTTTAGCGGCCAAATAAATTACTTATTGAACTCCTAACTGTCGTGTAATTTTTTAAAAATGGAACGATCTTTTACTTCGAAACATGGCAACCAAGGAGGTAACTTATCAAAGATTTTATTTAAATTTCGAACTGGCTTGGAAATAAAAAGCTGTTTATTGAAAAAAAACAAATGAACACTTTAACGCGGGAAAAAATATTATTGTTTGTTGTTCGTCATTAGTTTTGAAAAGTAATTGTTTAATTTTTATTTTATCTTATAATTTCCGCACATTATTTGAGCACAGTACTATACTTACCATCAAAACAAATGTGAAATGAGAGCCAAGGTTCAACTTGTTAGTTGACTTCAACGACAAAAGAAGTGAGATCTAAATGGGTGCTAAGTTGTATGGTCAGTTCTGAAATTTATTTATAACAACATAAAATATTTTATAACAACTTAAAATATAATTTCTTCTTATAACTAAAATAATATATTGAAGCCTAAAGTCTGACTTGAATAGTTCTTAAACGAATTGTTATCAAGTACCTACTAAAACAGTCATGGAAGAGCCCTATGTTTGATGCCTACTTTCTACCAGTAAGCTAAATTTTTGTAAGAATATAATGAGAACTTACAGCTTTAGACCTGGAAAAGGCTATAACAGAATTCGTATATCAAACAAGCCATGCCAGATCTTAGGCTTCAATATAATATTATCCTCAATTTTAAGAAGAAATGATATTTTAAGTTGTAATAAAATATTTTATATTGTTATAAATAAATTTTAGGACTGAACATTGAACTTGGCACCCATTTAGATCTCACTTCTTATGTCGTTAAAGTCGATAACCAAGTTGAACTTGGCTCTCATTTCACATTTATGTATTTGATGGGATATCATTACTTTTTGTACAGAAGTTATTAGTAGGTACATATTCATAATAACATTAATACCAAATGGTTTTTCTTAATATACTGTATTTTCCTAGGTTAACGGGGTATGGTTGTCTGTTTTGTGTTATTTTCTATCAGCATTCAATATTGCATTGCTTATTCTTACATAACAGGCAGTATAAGTGTTCCTAATAGAATCAATTAATTGAAAAATTATAATAAAATGATAAAAAATTTACTAGTTTCTGATTTATTCCTTTGTATTCACCCAACTACCTATCTGGGCACCAAATTTGAACTTTTCAGGTCATCTGAAACTGGGTTAGAGTTTTGATCTATAAGTCAGTCAGTTAGTCAGTGATAAAAATGTCGATTTTTAGACGTTAATATCTAAATAACCGTTTGACGTGTGTTTATGAAATTCGGAGATACATGGTGTATCTTGCAAGTCTCAATATATGAGTTAAATTTGACATGTTTAGGTGAAATAATTTTTGAGTTATGAGGTGGTTAAAAGTAACTCCAAATGGTTGGTGTAATTTTCTACACGGTGCTGCTCACCAGTTCTGTTAGATTGAACTTGGTTTGACACGCTACCGCGTTTCTAGCTACAAGTCTTGGCCACAACTAGGCATTGATGGACTTACGAGTACGTTTTCGACTTTACACGTTCGTCTATCAATGCCTCTTTTGCTGGCCGCTGCAGTAATGTACTATATTGTACCTTAAAAGATAGATACAAAAAAATAAATAAAAGTAAATGTATAATGGACGGTCTTATTGCTAAAGAAAGCGTTTCCCGGCAACATTTGGCTGGTGAGATTTAGTACAAAGTATCCTATCAGCAAGCATTGGCAAATACGCCGCCACAAAATTAACTTATTTTTTGAAATGTTATGCTGATTTCGTCTTTAGCGTGAACAAAATAAGAATGTAAACATATTACAATATGTTTATTTGTAAAGAACAGAATCGCCAGCAATCAGTAGAAAAACAAAAACTTAAGTAACATCAAAGTATGGTCCTCTTACTGACCCATTTTCTCCAAAAAAGGAAATGTCCCCTGAGAGACTTTAACGCGTAAGGCCCTTTCAGGAACTTGTCAACAATAATTCCATTTATTAGATATCTTCATCCATTTCATTATAATGCTGGGGCCACACTAAGGTAGTGTCTAACCTCTATTATTGCAAGAACGAATGCCTAAAAATACTGCCTAAAATATCGCGTGAAATAGACAGATGTTCAACGGGTGTTTAATTTGTTTATGGCAAGGCCCTGTTTGTCATAATATACTGATAATAAAAGAACGTAAGTTTTATAAAGGGTCTCTCAGAATGTTTTTCGTTTAGAGATGTTAAATAAAAAACAAAATATGAATTAAATCTCGTTTTATTTAATGGTAATTAAAAGAGCAATTCTTGAAGTTTATTTATGAAAAATAACCGTTTGCAAATGTGCACTATTCATTTGTTCACACTCATTTAACCTGGAGCTAAAATTTTCAATAACTCGCTGGAGCATCGCTCTTGGAATAGAGTTGATTTCTTCAGTGATTCTTTGCTCCAAAACATTCAGGTTGGGTGGCAATGGATTGTAAACTTTGCTTTTTAGGTAGCTCCATAGGAAGAAATCAGAAGGCGTTAAATCAGGGCTCCTCGGTGGCCAATTGATGTCTCCTCGGCGACTTATCACCCTTCCAGGGAATAAATCGTGAAGACCAGCTAATGAGTCATTTGTAACATGAGATATATGCGGTTGTAACCCTTCTGGTTTTGCATTTCGGTAGCCAAAAAAGTCCGGATCATATGGCAATATCGTTCAGTAACGGTCTGCGTTCGACCTCGGTCATCCTCAAAAAAATAAGGACCGATAATTTCTTGACTTGATATGGCAGCCCAAACAACAACTTTTGGCGAGTGAAAGGTCTTCTGATGCAGTTCTAACGGATTCTCGGAAGCCCAGTATCTGCAATTTTGTCTATTCACATGACCGTTGATGTGAAAATTCGATTCGTTGGAGAACCAGATGTTATTGAAACTCCTAAAACGGTTTTTCATTGTCCTGCAGAATTCGACTCGTTTATCAGGATCATCAGGCTTCATTTCTTGAACAATAACAATTTTATAGATTTGAAAATGTAAATCTTTCGAAATAATGCGATGAACCGTAGATTTGTTCAAATTAAGAGAAGCTGCGCGCAATCTCAATGACTGTCGTGGGTCGTCCATAACAGACTTTCGAACGCGATCGACGTTCATGCTCGTTCTTGATATCCTTTTACGCCCAGACGATTTGTCCGGCATTGTATTCCCAGTCTCTTCAAACTTGCACACCCAATGCTTAATTAAATTGGCACATGTCTTAAGCTTTTTAAATTAAAATGTGTCCTGTAGAGACGACGAACAACAGTGTAGGAATCGTTGTTTTTATAAAACGCTCTCACGCAAAACGCGCGCTGTAATCCCGTGAAACGATTCATGGCCACTCCCCTCCCCCTGCTACCTGCAGTTGGCGCGTATTGGTCAATTTAAAAACGAAAATCATTCTGAGACACCCTTTATTATGTTCAGTTCAGTTTAATGAAACTTTATTTCTCATTTGAAAACATTATGAGAAAGAATTATAAACTTACTGGCTGTTGCCCGCGACAAGAACCTAGAAATAAATCTAAACTCGCTGTTGCAATTTGAATTGACACCCCATTTTTATCCCATCAGAACAGATTTATGTGTTAAATGGTAGCCTATGTGATGATCCAGGTTATAATCTACGTATATACCAAATTTATTCGAAATCGGTTTAGCCCTTACGGCGTGATTGAGTAACAAACAAACAAACAACTAACTTTCGCATTTATAATATTAGTATGATAGTGTGATAACATTTTAGTATAATAATATGTCGTCTCAAATTAACATTAGGTACATAAGTAGATAGGTACATACACAAATTAGTTTAAACAATATGTTACTGGTCATATCTTCAGTAGTTACTCAGATAATCATTTTTTGAAGAGAAAACTTCTTTAGTTAGCGCGTTGGGCATTGTTTTGAGATGGGAAAAAACCCATTGAACTCGCGACACTGTTACCGTTACCGACACCTCTGTATATAAGTAGTGAAAACTTCTTTAGAGGCGTTGGACATTTTTTAAGATGGGAAAAACCATTGAACTCGCGACACTGTTACCGTTACCGACACCTCTGTGTATAAGTAGTGAAAACTTCTGTAGGCGCGTTGGGCATTTTTGAGATGGGAAAAACCATTGAACTCGCGACACTGTTACTGTTACCGAAACCTCTGTATATAAGTAGTGAACACTTCTTTAGGCGCGTTGGGCATTTTTTGAGATGGGAAAAAACACATTATCATACGTACCTACCACAAATTATATAAATACCCACTCTGTTAAATAATATTCCTGTTAAAATAAATTAGATCTTTCAAAAATCAATACAAAACATATTATTTCCTTATGCTTTGATTAAATTATTTTGCACTAGAATGCTTACGAGAGTGAGATGGTCGACGGGTGATTAGCCGGTGTTAATTCATACAACTTTATAATGTATTTTGTAGCGTATTAGGTGCTGATAAGCATAGCAGGTGTCACAAGCGGTTGGAGTACCTACAGTGTTGTCTTGGTTGTGTGAGTTAGTACCGTGTTGCGTAATTTGTAAAATGTATACGTATAATATCGATGAATGTGAGTACCCAGACAAACCTTGCACGGTTTTTAGGGTATAATATTAAGGATAAATGTACTTATATTGTAGAAAAAAAATACAAATATTTCGCAAAATAATGTCGAAGACTCTTTTTGACTTTTGTTTGATAACTCTCTAAACGCGTTTAGATGAAATAAACGTCGAAAATTGGGCGTTCAAAATTTGAAACGCGGTTAGCTTTAACTGCGTTCAGTTGATGCTGCTGAAATACTAACTGTAGCATTGAACTCAGTTATACGCGATACTGAGTTTAGCTTGTTAGTTTCGACGGTGAATCCGGCCCTAAGTTGGTGGCGGTGTGAAGTCAGAAACAAAAAGATTTGACTGTCGACTTGTAAAAGATATCTCATTAGTGGAATGTGACGTGAGAGGGCACTTCTGCTTATCTCAGTCTGTGTAACGATATAGCTCCCTTTTCAACTGGGAAATTTTAATCAAGCGGCGGGACTAAAGTAGGTACAACTTTGTTATTTTGCACTTCAGAAAAAAAGTACGATAATATGCAATCATCTTGATGATTGGACATCAGTTTATTCTTACTATACTAGTTCCATTTGTTTATTTTCTCGATGACAGCTCCTGTGAAAACTTGAACGAGCGTCTTTTTTACATTATGTATGCAATATTTTATAAAATATGGCGCTTACGTACGTACAAGGTTATACCAGAGTCGGAGAAACTGATAGGGATGGAACTATCGATAAACGTAACATGATAACAGTCCCGATATTTTTTTTACAAAATGTAAGAAACTAAACTACTGCCGGATACTTTTGTATAAATTTATTAACTAATATTATTTCATTACAAGATGTTACGCGTATTAATTCTTGATTGATAATACCAACTTCTTTAAAATTTGCAAAGCTTTTGTAAAATAAGTGAGTTTTAGTGTGGAATATTATTTATTTTTTTCTGGTTTAAAATACTTTCGCGATGGGTTTTCGGTAATTGTCTAGTCACTTCTTCAATTACTACTCGTTAATTCAGTGCATAAAACTGACAGTTCCCGAGAACGCTATCTGTGGCGGTGGCAGCTGCAGATGTTTCTGCTAAGGCGAGGTCGAAAACCAGCGTAGCTGAGCCCTCGACCTATTTACCACCACCTTCTACTTTGCTGGTACCTACAATAATGTACTAATGTTACTTAGAATTAAGCCTACTGTTATACCTACCTAGCTTTATTTAGTACTTATTGTACCTACCTACTTCTGTTAGCTTAATAGGTGTGTGTGTAAATAAATGCCTTTTAATATTATTATTATTAAGTAGGTAGAGGTACTCGACAAGGAAACGAAATAATTATAACGTCAGGACATCTTTATTTATTTATTTAAATCAAAATCTGATGAATCGATGACTGTCACTCGATATCATTACTTATTTGGTCACAACACTACAACTATCAAATTAGAACTGTCATCGAGAAAACAAAGAAATGGAAATACTAAAAGTTACGTCATTACTAAATATCGCGTAGTTTATTACTCCTAAAAAATTATCCTAACCTAACCTAACTCCCTTTCTCTTATTTAACCATCCCGATTTAGGGTCCCTAAATATCGTGTAGTGTAATAGGTCTCTTACATATTTCTGCCACCAAGCAGTAAGGCTGTATTTCCACCAGAGATATGCGAGACAAACGTCTGAGGAAGAAGTCGAATAATCAACCATGAGAAATAATTATTAGGATATCCAACGCTATTCCAATGTTGTACACACGGCTACACATCAAGCTATAATTTTTCCCGTATAAGCTGACCTCGCATTGTGTAGGCTTTTCGCAGAATGAGAGGTCAGTTTGTACTGGAAAAGTATAGCTTGATGTGTAGCCGTGTGTACCATTGGGTTGAAGGCCGTAGATTTGCGCTTCGAAACTCAACGAAATCAATTATTACAAACAATATAAACATTTATTAAACTTTAGATTTATATAAATAGGAAATATTTTGTTTTTACTAAGACTCCGCTGTCTGTCTGTCTGTTCGTCTGTCACCAGGCTGTATCTCATGAACCGTGATAGTTATACAGTTGAAATTTTCACAATGATGTATTTATGTTGCCGCTATAACAAAACATACTAAAAACTGAATAAAATAAATAATTAAGGGGGCTCCCATATAACAACCGTGATATTTTTGCTCGTTTTTGCTAGATATTGCTAACGGCTACAGGTAGACGCTTTAAATAATCACAGAAAATTTAGTTATATATTCATTTTAAAATAAATAACTAAATTAAAACAAAATTAGTTTTTACGGGGGGGCTTCCATACAACAAACGTGTTTTTTTTGCCGTTTTTATAGATAATGTTACGAAACCCTTCGTGCGCGATTTCGACTCGCACTTGGCCGGCTTTTTTATGTCTTACACATAAGAATCGATTATTGGATGTTGATGCACTCACAATGAGTGGATTGTCTTGACAGGACGGGAGGATTAAGCTATTGGATTGTTCCGAGTTTAGTTATACTGGCGTGGTTCTTAGCTATGTTTTTTTATACCCCGAAGAAACGAGGGGAACAGGGTTTTTTATAAATTTATACTTGTTATAAGTGTAGCTTGTTTGACTCAAGGTATATACAAACATAACTCAGTGTAATGTAGATATGTACACGGATTTAGTTTATATTTGGCAGTGATCATCGCTATAAAAAGGAGTCAGTGGATTGTATGGGACTACACAAACAGTTCATTGATGATTTATTTTTAGTGAAAGTGATTATGTTCCTTCTGAAATAATTAGATATACGAATTAATTATTTCTTCGTTCATTAATTATCACTGTTTTTCAGGAACAACATTGTCTGTCTGTCAATACACTTATTCTCAGGAACGCGTAAAGATATGAAGTTGAAAATAATATCAAATATGTAAATTTACGGTTCCTTGAAATATTAAAAAAAAATCGAGTGCCTAATGGTGGGTTCCTATATCCGTCGATAATCAGCTACGACTCGTTTCTGCTTGAAAAAGTGTCAAACTAGTGTAAAACTTTTGCCACGTCAGATAAGAGTCGTAGTCGGTTATCGATGGATATAAGAACCCGCCATAAGTCAACGCAATTAAAAATACGGCCATTCTTATAAGCCTATAAAGTATCCATAAAAGTAGCATAAATTGTTTTTTTTAACTGGATAAATCTTCGTTTGTACACGATCTGATGGTAAGCGATGATGTGGTCTAAGATTAAGTCTATTCACAGAGGCCCGGATTTTAATCTAAACGACGGTAAAGTGTTCCATTACTTAGCTGTATATATCAAGAACGTAAAACCAAAACGGTGTGTGCGAATGGGTGGTATATCAACTAGGTACGGATGGTGCTGAGCCGTGCGCCTGCTTGTCCTTTGATGGAAAGGAGATGGCGGGATAAGATCGTATACATTATTCTGTAGTTGTAAAGAAGAATAAACTGAGTTAACTCTACCGGTTTACGCGCAGTAGTCAACCAACTTATGTCTGTAGTTAGGTATGTAAACATTTTATATTATGTTCATACAAAATTAACATAAATTCAAAATTAAGTTTGTATTTTAATATGTATAAGATACGGCCGTATTAGCTACGGCTAGGTACTCTTTGCTATGCGTAGTTCGACTCACACTTTACCAATTTATTTTTTACTAGCTTCCGCCCGCGGCTTCGCACGCCTTGTTTGTCAAACTAACCTTTGTTTTAATCCAGGGCGTAATTCATTTATATAGCACATTTCATCAAAATCGATAAAGCTGTTAAGGCGTGATTGATTAACTAACAAACATCCAAATATTCGCATTTATAATATTAGTGTGATGTTTGTACACACGGCTACACATCAAGCTATAATTTTCCAGTATAAGCTGACCTCTCATTCAACGAAAAGCCTACACAATGTGAGGTCAGCTTATACTGGAAATTTATAGCTTGATGTGTAGCCGTGTGTATTCATACAAAGAAATTGTATTCGGTCATATTGTATACATAACACAAGCTTTGCCTACTTTGGGACTAAAATGTGTTGTGTGAAATTATAGTGTTATTTGTTTTATTATTTATTTCTGGAAGACGTTGGAACCTAATAATTAATTAGTGTTCTAACTTTGAAGGCCGTTTAATAGGTAATCAGTAAAACATTTTCGTTTGAACTCGCAAAGACAATTCATAAATAAATTCAACATGTTCCAGAATTATAGGCGTGAATATTAATTTGCTTGGCGCAACTTGCGAACTCGTATGAAAACTCACTTTTGTTTTGAGCAGAAAGGGTCGTGAATACAGGGTGTTATAAATTAATTAATAATAGATTTTATTAAATTTTCGCGATCTATACTCATGTTTTTAAGACAAAACGGGTCTTTTCGCGCACAGATTTATATCAAAATTATAATTTTGACTAACCTCGACGTTTCGGTCAAGTTACGTCGGCCGTGGTCACGAGAGAATAATAATGCTAAAATTAATAAAAATTAATTAATAATGCTGTTAATTTCACACAGCGATATTCAGCCCCAAACTAAGCAGAATCAGATAACTTATTGAATATTTTATGTAGGTATCCATACTAATATTCTAAATTCGAAAGTGACTGTCTCTGTCTGTCTGTTTGTTAGGTATGTTTTCGCGACTGATTGGATGAAATCGGAAATCGAAACAGACTGATTTCGATGAAATTTGGTATATATACATTCGGTATATAGATATATATTTTTTACTAGCCCATACTATCCCACTGCTGGGCAAAGGCCTCCCCCTCTGCCCTCCACATAACACGTTCTAGAGCCATAACCAGCCAGTCTCTTTGGAAGTCATCGCTTCAGCGCTTTTTAGATCTTCCTCGGCGTCGATTTCCGTCTTTAGGAGTTGCTTGTCTTCTTGACCTACCTATCGGGTTGCATACGGGAGACATGACCCGCCTAGTCCCATTTCAGCTTTGAAGCCTTGATGCACATGTCAGCGATGCCGGTATATGTATATATATATTGGTTTAATTGATGGATAATGATTTATTCATATATTATGACCGGGAGAAACATAGGCTACTTTTTACACAACAGCGCCTGTTTTTATCAAAACATGCTTGCGAAGCTACGGGTGGCTCAATTTGTAATCATATTATGATAATTGTTTATATTGACGTGTTCTTTATCTTTATGAGGCTTTGGAATGTATAATAGGTTAGATTGTGTTCTGAGGAGTTGTTTGACATGTTTCTGTAGGTTCCTTTTTTCATTGCACCACTTGCCATCGGCAGTGAATCCACTGGAGACGATATGGTCGTGCACCGTGAGGTTCCAGAGGAATTTTCTCCCGCGAACACTTTGCTTGTGAAATGGTCTCCCTGACGAGGTTTTCTCCAGCGACTACAGTATGGGGTTCTTCAAACAGGGGTTTAAAATTTTAAAAAGTTGGCAACTCTCGAGTATTTCTTTTGTTACAAACGTCCATAGGCTGCGGTAACCGCTTCCCATTCAGATATTTTGACACCCGGTATGAAAAGTCACTGTATACGCGATACAAAGGATTGTAAATGTATGCTAAGATGGCTTCAGAAGTTGAGCTATTCATTACAATCAAAATATTAATAAATTAATATGAGAGTTTGAATTTCCAGATGTTTGCATTGTGACTTGAATAAAATTAAGACAACGTGTACCTAACAAACTAGCTGTCTAGCACGGATTTCGTACGGTCTTTGAATGAAATAAAACATAGCCTGCGCACTAGATTAATGTAGCTTCCTATTTGTGATAGAATAATTAGAATTGGATCAGTTGCTCCGGAGATTGCCCCATTCAAATAAAAAAACTTAAAAACTTTCCCTCATTTTTTTTATTTATTTATTTTAAAAAAAGTATACTTATACAATTAATACACTTATAAAACCTTAGTAGGTTTGTCCTAAGTGAGAATTTGACATTCCTCTTTAGTATACATAAAACTATTTTTACATGTGCGAATTTTTTTTATAATTAAGTTTTGTTCTGTACGTCATTCGTGCGCCATTATAATAGCGTATAATATTGTTACGAGTTTTTGTTATACTGTTTTCCATTGCAAAAACACTTATTTATCTATTACTAGATTCTCAGTCAAAAATATTTTTTCAGGGAAGTTAAGCGAGCAAAGCGTCTTAGTTTCCAAAAACGCTTTTGTCCGGCTGTCTGTCTGTCGGTCTCACGCCTACAGGTCGCAGTTTTCGACCGATTTTAACAACAATTGTCACACAAGTTCCTTGATATATTTAATTTTTTTAGTCGATCGCGATCGATTTTTGATGGGGGGTTAGGGGGAGGGGGAAGTTTGATGTAGCGTTATTTATCGTCGGATTTCAATCAAATTTGAGAGGCACAAAAGATGTTGCGAAAAAAAGTCCAACAGGAGGGAGAAGAGAGGTGAAGAGGGGGGCGGGAGAGTTTGCTGTAAGGTTACATATAAACGGATTTCAATTGTTGAAATATTTTCGGAAAATGTATACCTGCCTATATCAATAAGACTACGCAGTCCTCGCATATAAGTCTATAGGTATAGGTAAGCCTATTAGAAAATTCAAGCACCTGAAATTCGATTTTAAATTGGACTTTCTTCGTTAATTTTGTTGCGCAAATTACTTTTTGGACTTGGTACGCGAGGTTTACTGTTCTCACAGAACCACTAGTAATATATGTTTATGAAGTTCTTTATTCTTTATTGTACACAAATAGATTTACAGATAAAAATAGCTTACAAAATGGACATGTACAAAGACGAGCTTAACCGTAATTAGAGTTTTCTTCCAGCAAACCTTTGAAGATAGATATATTTGATTATAGTGGTGGGTACGTGGACAGAGAATGACATTGGAGTAAAATACTAATATATAGTATATACTATAGTAAATACAACACTTAACCATATTAAAAAAAAATCCCTTTACACTATACCTACATTAGAGATAATTAAACAAAATATAAATAATATACCTACTTATACATAATAACCTAAAAGCTTACAAGGACAGGTAACTAATGCTCTTTGACTCTAAGCTTATAAGTGCTTAGTGATGGACTTGCGCGGATAGAGTGTGGTAGAGAATTCCACAGGTTGACTCCATGGACAGTGAAGGAACCGCCATAGCGACTGGAGGAATGAGGGGTTTTGAAAAGGAGGGACTTAGATGACCTACAAGTCCGCAAGTATTTCTTGAAAAAAGTTGCAATTTTACATTTGTTAAGTGTAAAATTACCCCCATTTAGATTCAGCATAAGTATACTCGGAGGCACCTTGGGTAAACAATTGAGAAGCCTAATGGGGTCAGATATTGGCATATTATTTTTTAAATAGTATTTATATTTATAGTGTTATCCGTACACATACGCAAAATTCCAAGATTTTTAAAAATCATCTTAAAAATTTCAAGCCTAGACGGGACTTGAACCCGCAACCTTCCTTTTGATACAAGGATGCACTATCCAACTGTGCTACCAGGCCATTTCACGTCTAGGTCGAAATTTAGTGAGATGATTCAGAATTACGACTAAAGCGCCGTTAGCTCCATCTACAGGAAAACTTATACAGTTCTTTCTACCTGCTAAATGCCAAAAGTTGCAGTTCAGTACATTGCCAAAAGATGTCGCGTTGCTTATTTCAAACAGTATTTTTATTTAGTGTTATCCAAACACATACGGAAAATTCCAAGATTTTTATAAATAATCTCAAAATTTAATGCCTAGACGGGACTTGAACCCGCAACCTTCCTCTTGATATTATTTTTTGATTATTTTTTTTTTATTAATAATCTAATTACCATCATCATCATACCGGCCACAAAACGTCCACTGCTGCACAAAGGCCTTTCCCCATAGTTTTTCAGAGTAACCGACCTTGTGCGGCCAAATCTAATAAAGACCCTATTAGGTCGTCTGCCCATCTAGTGTGAGGCCGTCCTAAGCTTTTCAGTACTTGGTTTCTACTGTAAAACCTTTCTACCCCAACGGCTATCAGTTGTTCGAGTTTCAATTCTGAATTGTTAGTTGGCAAATTGCCATAATTTTTATCTTGTTTTTATTTTAAATTTTCCATTCCATTTTATAATATTTTTTTGTTTTGACATTTTAGGTTTAAATTTTAAATTTTACTGAGTTGTTATTATTTTACTGAATTTGTATATTTTTTGATCTGACATGGGATTTATTTGTGTTTTTAATTTATATTTATCATTATTATTTTTATGTCTTGTATATCCTATGGACGTTGTCTGAATTAAATGATTCTATTCTATTCTATTTATGATTTTATTGCCCATATTGTATTCATTTTACAGACAATGGAATTGAGTCATATATTTTAAAAACTTCAGACTCTTTTTTTTAAGTATTTTTTTAACTTCATTGAATCATTATGATCGTTATTAATATTTTAATTGGTTGACTGTTAAATATGGAAAATATAACCTCACAAAATAGTCTCTATATTTTAAAACAAACACTTCTGTCCTACATCAGTTCTGTCCTTAACCCAGCTTCATGGTTCCTTACCATCAAGCAGAAAAGAAAATAAACTTTAAATTTTTCTTTTGATCCACCATAGTAACCACAGAACACGTAGTAACAAACCAGAACTCATGAAAGCGCCTAATACTTAAGCGTCAAAAACTACTCCAAAATAGAGTAGTTTTACGCGAACGACATTAGTCACTAACATTTACCCCAAAAACGAGTAAATAATGACTAAGCTAGCAACATTACACGGGTGGTTTGGTTTTATGGCCAACGCACGGCTTGCAATCACAGCTGAAGGCGGCTTCTGGTTTTTTCTGTATTCTGAGATAGTAATTATCTGTGATAACTAGCCGTGAAAAATTAGTTATTCATTGTTATTTTTCAGATTTTTTAATTAACTATGAAAATTGCAGCCATTTCTGTAGCCGTCGTTTATACACTACTTGAAAATTAATATTAAAATATACAACAAATATAAATAAAAATAGACTGCTCATTATGCTAAAAAGCCTTCACGCGTTGCCTGAAGGCACACACTATTCATACAAAGCATTTCTGTGAAAAGCCTTCTCTTACATTGTATTGCATTTTCTACAAAGCTCTCTTTTGAATTGAGATGGAATATCTAGAAAAATGTATGAGTCTGCAACGCCGCGTAGATATTTAGTAAGACTAATTAAAAAAATAAACGTTTATTTTAACCAACCTCAAAAAAAGGAGGAGGTTCTCAAAACGGATATATTTGTTTATTGATAAGATAAGATAACTCTTTATTATAGACCAAAGAAAAATACAGAACATAATTCATACAAATAGATTTATTACAATGGGCGGTCTTGACGCTAAAAGTGATCTCTTCCAGACGACCTTTGTATGGACAAGATTATAATGTATCACATGACGGCGGTGCATCTATATAAAGTTAAAAACATATCTACATACTATAAACCTAAAATACTAGAATTAACAAACAAATAATTTTAATACAATAAGCAACTATAAAAATGGTTATGATGAATTAACAAGCAGTTACAACTTCAACACAGGGACAGATATTGTTGTGGCACACACACTGCTACTTGAGCTTGCTATTCCGCTGGGCTATGTCAGTGTCTAGGATTCGTCTACAAAATTATTCTTTTCTGATTCGACCGTAGAGTTCTCTCCATATCACGCTAAGCGACCCTTCATAAGAGGCCTATAGTGAGAGACCCGTTTCTGTTTTGTTTTTTATTGATGATAGCCAAGCGCTTGACCACTACCTCATTTGATGTTAAGTGAAGGTGTGATCGAAGATGGAGCACGTTTGCCTAGAAAGAATCTATTCACTCTGGACTTGAAGACTCCAAGATTATACTGGTTTGGAAAAACATACGCCGGAAGTGAGTTACACTTCTTACATGTGATAACAAGAAAGTTGAAGCAAATCGTTTGATACGGCAAGGTGGTATGCCGACCAGGTATGTGTGGTACTTCTCGGTCCGTCTACTTGTCCGGTGGTGGAAGGGGGAAGCAGGGATAAGATCATGAAAATCTTACGCACATTCACCACAATGAATCTTGTAAAAAACTGAAAGTCTGGCTACTCGGCGTCTGTGCTCTAGACTTTGTAAATTGGCTTCCACTAGGGAGCCATATGTCAGCAATGGCAACACGCACTGGGGGGACAATCGCGCTAACTTTGAACGTGTCTAACGTTGGAACGTAACGTGTTTGGTTTAGATTTCACGTTGGTTTGACTGATGTCACGCGTGTCAGCGCGATATGAAATTTGCGTAACGTAACGTTTTTGTTTTAGTTTTACTTTGGTATTATCGTTCAAAATTAGTGCGATTGCCTGCATGATTATAGTCTTATTCACCTTAATCCACACGAATACTAGAATTTAAATGGATTTTGCCTCATGATTATAGTTTGACCGAAACCGCTGTACCGCGCCTGAGGTAAGCGCGCGGCGAGACGGGGGGAAGTATCGGCCGCTCCGATCCATCGTCAGACGCACATGAGATAAATATCCAAAGATGGGTCGAGCGCTATCTCGTGATGTCAAGACCGTCATCATGTCCAAAAAATTTAAAACAATTACTGTGATTGTACGAGCTAACGCACATATGTAAAATCAGCTTAAACTTGTGTAGATAATATATTTACTTTTAGCATAGCATGCATTGCCCTAGTTACAATAATTGTTCGAATTTGTGATGAAAGCAATAAATCAGTGTACGGCCAACACTCGACGAGTTCGGTTATTTATCTCTCTTTAAAGTCTTCTCCCCAGCTAGCATCCATTAGCAATTTTACCCCAGCTTTTCTTACTGTTTGGTACATACCCCGAACAGGGATCGCGATTGTAGATTTGATATTATTATTGATCCATTAATAATAAATTTGTAGAACGACTCTGACTCAAGTTCCGATAGCGAAACGGAAGATGAAGTTGAAGCTGCATCTATGTCAGAATATCTCTATACAATTTAGTTACTTATAAAAATATAAACATAATGTTATATAATATAAACATATTGTTTACGATATCGTAAGATCTATCCGACAATATCGATCTCATGTGTATCTACGCTTGCTCTTTTTTCCTCGGCCCCCACCTCGCCGCACTTTCCTAAGGAGCGGTACAGCGGTTTCGGTCAAACTATAACAGAAAACGCATTGTGAATTCAATAAAATATTACCTTTAACTTTGACTTTGTGCCAACACGAAGGACTGTAAAACACAGGCATATACATATAACACAGTAAACAATGTTGAAACATTATCTACACTAATGCACTCCGCAAAATGCACCTGCATAATAGAATCAAGTACTTTAATTAAACATTGTCGTTGTATTCTGGTTTAATTGCACAAGTTGTAGTTGAATTTGCCAGCGGTAAGGTAAACAGATTTTCAGTGCGAATGGGGTAACAAATTTAATTACATTTGGACTGGGATAGTTCTTGAAGACTTCGCATAACTCCCATCCCCACCTTTTGTGACATCCCACTCGTAATTACTGAACGTCCAACTTGAACTTCGGCTCGCATATCGAATCAAGGGCCAAAATTGCTGCTATGAAGCTGGGCATTCTAGCTAAGGTTCGGCGATACTTCTCATCGGGACAGCTGCTCAGTCTCTACAAAGAACAAGTCCGATCATGTATAGAGTACTGCTGCTATCTCTTGTTTCGATTGAGCGATGTGCTGCTAGACTCATTTATGATAACTCCCTAGTAGAAGCCAATTTACAAAGTCTAGAGCAGGCGCCGAGTAGCCAAACTTTCAGTTTTTTACAAGATTAATTTTGGTGATGTGCAGTAGATCTTCATGACCTTATTCCTTCTTTTCTCTTCCACCAACAAGCAGTTATACCGAGAAGTACCACCCCTACCTGGTTAGCATACCACCTTGCCGTACAAAACGATTTCCTTCAAATTTTCTTGTTAGTACAAGTAAGGAGTGAAACTCACGTCCAGCGTATGTTTTTCCAAACCAGTGTAATCTCAGAGTCTTCAAGTCCAGAGGAATAGGCTTTTTCTAGGTACGCGTGCTCCATCTTCGATCATACCATCACTTACCATCAGGTGAGGTAGTGGTCAAGCGCTTAACCACCATCAATAAAAAAAATCTTCGTCAAATAAGATTGAAGATTAACTGTTATGTACAAAAATATACTTACAGTACCGATAAAACCATTATTATATCATTTCTGTTAAAGAACAAATGTTTGCATGATTATCAAGTATTTCTGTCAGTCAGGGTCAAGTCAGGCCTTGGTGTTGTGGTACCATGGTGTTAATGGCTCTTAAGACCCAATATACAGGGTGTAGAGAGAGACAGAGCGATAAGGTATTTAGATTAGTAAGACGCGTCCTATATGATGTTTCTAGCTTTAATTTGTTGATCTAGCGAAGCGACATCTCTAAATAAACTTGGGCAAATAGGCATTGTATGTGTGTATGTTTGTTTGTCCGAGGATAACGTTTGAAGCGTTGATCTGCTCATAGTGAAATTTGATATATAGGTTGGTAGTGTTGGCACAGTCCTGGTTTGACTAAATGAGCTAAAAATGTGGGAGTGTTGTTGAGATATTGGGGTTCAAGAGGGGTAAAAAAAAACAAAATGAGACTATTAGGTCAAACGGGAAGTCTAATAAAAGGTCTTCATTAGTAAATTTCGTTCCGTTTTTATTTTTTGTTTTGTCCTTGTAGTTTTTGAATTATTAGCCATACTAAAAACTTAACTTTAACTAAACTCACAAGTTACACCAGTGACCATACAGTACTGAAATTTGCTATTCATGTAGCTTTAGTAACACAAATATAGGGCAAAGTCGGAAATCCAGAATAACTGCAATTTCTACCACTAAAAACGGCATCCAATTTACATGAACTCTCGATACTAGTAGTTTGAATGAAACTGTTAGTCAAGTTGTTTGGTTGTGCATTTCGTGGCAGTATTTCATTAGTCAAAGATTATGAATAATATTTTTTTTGGGAGAATCAGTTTGGGGCGAACCACTAGTACAGTAACTCATTCAATAACCTTAGATTATTTCAAAGATAAAAGTAAGTAAAGTATAATAGACTCTAGGACACCGATATAACGTTCAATATACGTTTTACATTAACTCTTATAACGTAATCTTTGTAATAAAGAAATATATGGTTCTAAAGCCCAGTTCACTACCAATATACAGCATTGCTATGCTTTCGAGACATAAAACTGCAACAGCTCATAATGGGTGCACCATAGTATACCATTAGCAGTAGCTCAACTTACTACAATAGCCATTTAAATTGTAAAACGTTTCTTACGTATACTCGTATTGGAGTGCCAAAAGTGTTTTTGATTTTGCCATGTTTTTCATTATCAAAAATAATTCGTTAGTACCGATTGTTTTTAAATGCTGTTATAATAAATACTGTCTAATTATGTATTTATTTGTACTTGCAATAGAATATTCAAATATACGATAGATTTTTGAATTCGAATATTTGTAATATCGTTATTCGAATATTCGAATGATTTTAACTATGAGAGTCAGCCGCGTAGCCGTAGTCAACCTATGGCGAAAATAAGCCTATTTGCTTGAAAACCTTACAATCAGTGTCTTGATTATTTGTAATTATGAGAAACACTATTTTGTTTGATTTTGTTGGCGAATATACAATACATATTTATTTATTTTCTATTTGTAAACCATTTTTACACATTTTGTGGTTTTGATAGAAAAGTTCAAGGGTCTTGATGATCATAAAACGTATTTGGAGTATACCTAAACGGTATTGTAATGATTTTTTATAGTTAAAACGAGTTATAGTTGACATTGAATAGTTTCGAATATTATTCGTATAATATATTCGAATACCCTCCAAATTGATCGAACACTATTCAGATATTTCCAGTGTATGTGTGACTGTATGTTGCTCCTAAACGTGATTCATATTTAATTTGGATAAAATGGATGCTAATTGTTTGTCAGGCCTGAAATTTTTGCTAAAACTATCCTCTTTGGGGTATTTAGGACTCGACAAGGTAACAGAGCATTAACTTACAAAAATCAACGACCAATAAATAGAACCCCTGGGAAGGCTGGTAATAAAGAAATATAAGTCATTCACATAGGAAGTCCGAACTCTCTACTACGATTTTCTGTGTTTCAGCTATTCAAGAATATGAGTACATGGCACTAGACCCTTAAATCACACTAATATTATAAATGTGAAAGTTTGGATGTTTGTTTATTTATTTGTTTGTTTGTTACTCAATCACGTCGTAACGGCTGAACCGATTTCGATTAAATTTAGTATTTACGTATATTATAACTTGGATTACCACATATGCCACTTTTTACCCCATAAATCAGTCATCAAGGGCTAAAAATGGGGTGTCAAATCAAGTTGCAACAGCGAATTTAGCTTTATTTCTAGGTTACCTACACATTTAGTAGTGTAACGCGTACGAAGTCATGGGCAACAGCTAGTTTAATAATAAACAAAACCATAAAATTTAATGTTGTGGTACTTTTAACTATCTTTACTATGTCGGTATTTTACGAGTTCTGGAGAAAAGAGTCTAAGGCGGGCGCGGTCCAATAAAGTAATGTGGTGTTTTGCAGTTTCGTAAGGATTGTGAGGAAATTGTTTGGTGATTGTGGGAGCATGGAGACTCGGTGGTGCCTTGGAGAATTTCCTAGGATTTATAAGCAAAATATTATAAAACACTTTTAACAAGCAAAAACGGTTTTGAAATATTTAAAAATATTAAGTAAGTAATATAAAGATTGGTAATAGGGGGCGTCCACCAGCGAGATGGGTCGACGACATCCATAAGACCGTGGGCCGTACGTGGTTCAGACTGGCACAGGATCAGGAAGAATGGCAAAAACAAAGAGGCCTATGCCCAGCAGTGGGTCGACACGGGCTGAAAATGATGATGATGAATATAAAGAACCTTGCCTCACCATTCGCGTGAATGAAATATGTGATTTGTTTATTTATTTTTAACCTTTTCGCCATCACATATAAAATTTTTAGTTAGATTATATTTTTTGTTTCATTTGTGTCTATGTCCATTTGTGGTGGTCTAAATAAATATTATTGTTTCTTTCTTTCTTTCTTTCAGGTATAAAAAAGGTGGGCTTAGGACTAAAAGCAGTTTCCACCTGCCAACCTCAAGAAGTAGCGAAAAAGGTTTTTACGGTAAGGTCAATCAATCAATTTGTATGTAAATTATTCACTTGGCTACTGAATCATTGCTTTTACTCCGTTAATGCATTTTTGAATTAAAGGTTATTTTAATATTACTTAGAAATTGATGAGAATTGACAAGAATTTGTACAACATTGCAAGCTCTAACCGGCAGATAAAATCTTTACGCACTATTATATTTAATGTTGAGACCTTATTTTGTAACATATTCTCAGCAAACAATAAATGACTTATGATATTAAACTAAAGTTTTTTGATCATTTATGCTAATTAACCCTGAAAAAGGGTGACCCTAAATGAATGTTTGACAAGAGATTACATAAAGATATAAAACTTATACCAATAGATAGAATATCTATTTATTTATTAAATAAATATTGCTGGACATTTCACACAGCGCTATCTAGCCCCAAACGAAGCAGAGCTTGTACTATGGGAACCAGATAATTGATAGCATATTTATATACTTTTTTTGTAAACTACTGTACTTACTTATAATAGGTATTTGTTCCGCGGCGGAAATGGAACCCGTAGCGGGTACGGTAATACATTTTATATGGTTGTTTTGCCACCAGCCGTAGTTTCGTCCCGACGGTGTCGTAAAAGACGCCTAAGGGAAAAGCTGGGAAATGAGTAGCAGTTTCCCCCATTCACACATCAACAGCTAAAGTCGCTTCGCATGCCCAGCGTGGCGAATACGGGCCACCCCCCCCCCCCCCTCTCCACCCTTTAATGATGGAAATCTATGGGTGAGGCAATATGTTCAGTAACGCACGGTTTGTGGCTCATACGACTTATAATAATATAAAAAACCAGACCCGGAACATATATATGTTGTCCATACAAACATTAGCTTCGGGGTGGGAGTCGAACACGTAACCTCCTGCGTCTCAGCCGGCTATTCGCCCACTGCACCACGGTGGTCGTCAAGTAGGTTCTCATCTGAGTATAATTTTTACCAGGTAACAATAATTAACCTACACTTCTGAGGTTGCTATATCAGAATCGAAATGAGGTCTATAAACAGCAGTAAGTACTTGTAGGCCGATGATGATGACGATTGGTGCTGGTACTCTTGCTACCAAAGGATATATATTGGCAAATTTTCACGTGTAGTAATTCCACCAGATAATCCACCCCAAATCCTTGCGTTTCCATAATATCCCCCTAATTTATTCCCCACATAAATAAAACTCAATTTGTCTTGTGTCTCGTTATCGCGGATTTAGGTGAGGAAAAAGATAATTGATAATCCAATTCCCATTTTTTCCATACTGCTATTTGAGGAATGGTGATGATAACACTGTTGAAATGTATCTGCTAATTATTAAGGTATTTTGATGTAATTGTTTTTTTTTATATTAGTTATAGGCTAGCGTTTGACCATGATCTTGCATTATGATAAAATATGCTGCAGTCTACGATACATTTGCTTAGAAGCACTCCCGGATCTAGAGGGGGCCAAACCTGCCCGGCTGGCAATTTCAGGGGTACGTCAAATTCTTCAATTAATAATAATAATAATAATAATCCTCCTAGCCGATTTCGGCTACAGAGACTTGACTTTGTGATTATTGGCCTAGGTGTTTAGCCTGTATGTGGCTGATGTACCCTATTTTTGCGCTAAAAGTCCGGTTACAATGAACACAAGTTAAGGCGCCATTAATGTAGTTGTAATTGATATTAGCCGGCGGTCGACTTTTAAGCTGATCTCGTTTTAAGTCTAGTTCTTGCCTCCTTTCTTCTTCAAACTCGTACACTTTGTCCTGAACATGACGCCTCCATTCAGGTCGTTTTTCAACGAGAGCCTCCCAGCGCGACGGATCAATACAACACCTCTTCATGTGCCTCTTCTGTACGTCTTTGAAACGTAGGAACTGACCTCCGCGTTTCCGCTTACCATGTTCTAGTTCACAGAAGAAAATGCGTTTCGCCCTTCGCTCATCAGACATCCGAGACAGGTGCCCGCACCAACGCAGCTGACGCCGCATCAAATATGCCTCTATGCCACAGACATTAGCCCGTCGTAGAACATCGGTATTACGGACCCGATCCGACCACTTGATGTTAAGAATGTCGCGGAGGCATTTCAGATGGAATCTGTCTAACGTGCGTATGTGTCTGCGATACAGGCACCATGTCTCTGACGAGTACAAGATGTTAGGAAGTACAATAGCCATATACACCTTAATCTTGGTACTCAATTTGATGTTATGGGAGCGAAATACCTGGACTCGTAGTTTACCAAAAGCAGCCATAGCGGAGCCAAGTCTGCTGTTGATCTCCGAGTCAAGGTCGCATTTTGTTGTTATGCTGCTTCCCAGATATCTGAATGTATCGACCTGTTTTATGGGCTTTCCATCGATTTGCAGATTCAGTGGAGCTTGGTTAACAGTGTCCATGGCCATCACCTCTGTCTTTGTAATATTAATTTTGAGGCCAAATCTACAGCACGCAGCGTCAAGCCGAGTCATCAAGTCCTGGAGTCCCTCAGAAGATTCCGCAACGAAACATAGGTCATCAGCATACATCAATTCGGTAATGAGGTCATACGATACCTTTGTGTGCGCTTTTAACCTAGCCAGGTTAAAGATACTGCCATCTGTGCGAAAACGTATGCGGATCCCTTCGGTGTTGGCTTGTAAAGTCTCCCTCACGACAACGGAAAAGTACAGAGCAAAAAGAGTGGGTGCTAATACACAGCCTTGTTTTACACCACAAGTGACAGGGAATTGCTCTGTCTGCTCACCATTGACGGTTACGCAACAAGTCATGTTGTCGTGAAGAAGTCTTATCAAGCGTATAAATTTGTCGGTGCAACCAAGTTTCGAAAGCACAATCCACAAAGCTTCGCGAGGTACACTGTCAAAAGCTTTCTCCAGATCAACAAAACAGAGAAACAGAGGTTGACACTGTTCCCTGCTTTTCTCTTGCAGTTGTCTAAGAGAGAATATGGCCTCGCATGTGCCGCGATTGGGTCTAAACCCAAATTGCGTTTCAGGCAATATACTTTCAGAGAGCTCCATAAGACGATTTAAGAGTACTCTGGCAAAAGTTTTTCCTGGAGTAGACAGAAGTGATATACCCCTATAAGAGTTGCAAACAGATCGATCACCTTTATTTTTATACAAAGAGCAAATTAGTGATACGCCAAAACTAGGAGGAACGAACTCCATTTCCCACATGCGCTGGAAAAATTGCCAAATCTTGTAGTGCAACTCATCTCCGCCATATTTTAATAGTTCTCCTGGTATGTTATCGATGCCGACAGCCTTATTATTTTTCTGCGCTTTGATGGCGATGATAACTTCCTCAAGAGAAGGAGGCTGATCCAGATCTACAGCTTGTGGTAAGGCAGGAAGTGATGCTAAATAGTTTATGTCAGCAGAACGATCCACATTGAGTAAGCTGTTATAGTGTTCTGCCCAGCGAGTAAGAACTTCTCCTTTGCTTACCAGGAGGGTACCTGAAAGTGATTTCAGTGGTACGTTTACTCGATGTGGACTTCCTACTAACTTTTTAATCTCGTTAAAGAAATCGCCGAGTCTATTCGAATCAGCAAGCCACTGAATATAGCGAACCTTGTTCAGCCACCACTCATCTTTTGCGTTTCGAGTTAGTCTCCTTATTTGGCTCGTACTCTCCTTTATTTTTTCAGAAGCAGTTGTCTGATTTCCCTTTCGAAGGAGCTGGCGGTGTTTTTCTAGGGCGACTGTCAATGTATTATCATTTTCGTCAAACCAGTCTTCACAGACACGAGGTTTTTGGCCTAAGATCTCAGTAGCCGCATTGATGGTATTTGTAGTTAACAGTTTCCAGCCCTCGTCTAACTGTTCATCTTCGGGGTGTATGCCTGCTGTAAAGGTATTGACAGCTTCCCTGTAATTTGCCAATATTTCAGCAGACTCTAGCTTTTTCAGATGAAGACAGTTAGGCTTAGCCCTGCGAGGTCTACGGCAAGGGCTAAGACGCAAAAATAGTTTTGTAACAACAAGTCGGTGATCCGACCAACAGTTTGCGCCCCTCATTACTCTCGTTACTTTGACATCCGCTATATCCCGTTGACGGACTATAGCATAATCAATAAGATGCCAATGCTTGGACCTTGGGTGCATCCAGGTAGTTTTGTATTTATTTGGGAGTCTAAACATGGTATTGGTAATACCCAGATGAAATTGGGAACAGAGGCTTAGTAACAGTTGCCCATTACTGTTCATGTTACCAATGCCATGTCGCCCTATCACCCGAGGCCAAGCTTCAAAATCACGTCCGACGCGAGCATTAAAGTCGCCAAGAAGCAAAACTTTCTCACAGCGCCGGATTTTAGTCAGCACTTCTGACACTTCCTCATAAAATTTGTCCTTGACGTCATCACTTTTGTCGAGTGTTGGCGAATATACGCTGATAACATTTAAGTATTTATTGTTTCGAAGATGGAAACGTAAGGACATGACACGATCAGAGATAGCAACTGGATGTTCTTCCAACTTAGAGGCTAAAGTAGTTTTAATAGCAAAGCCTACTCCTGACCGTCTAGGCTCAGAAGCTGGTGTGCCTTTCCAGAAGAAAGTGTACCCACCACCACGTTCAACAAGCTCACCTTCGTCAGCTAGATGTGTTTCGCTGAGAGCGGCTATGTCGACGTCATAGCGTTTGAGCTCGCGAGCCACAATGGCGGTTTTACGTTCTGGGCAGAGGTTGTTGGGTCGGTCTAAAAGAGTACGTACATTCCACGCACCAAAAGTCATATTCATCTGCATGTTTTTAGATTTATTCTTATTGCGAGGAATGAGCGTTTGTTTGGGGCACCTTTTCTAGCCCCCTCCCCGGCTGAGCGAGGAAAGCAGTGCCTCTCTAAATAAAGCTGCTTTGTCTCAAAAAGTGCTGCCGAACCACACTGTCACCCCGATGCAGTGCTAGAGCGACCACTCTCCTCTCCTTAGGCCACCCGTGTCCAGGTATTAGACCAAGCCCAGGACTTTTTTAAACTCGGAATGACAAAGCCAAGTCAGATGCGCAGGATATATTAAGTTGCATAAGTGTGCGCGCCGTACACAGATGCACCCTCTCCTCCTTACTCCCCTTGACCCAGTGGAACGGAGAACCGCTACGACTGGAAGGGAACAGGACGCAGTATCTGGCAACGATAAAAACTCCTATCGCTACCTTCAGGCCTTCTACAGTTGCCTGGTTGCCTCGCCACTTGAGGTGGATTGCGTTGACGCCGAAGCAACGAGCACTAGCACGGGGAGTGACCGTGCCGACTCGAGGGCCGAAACACGCCGTTGCTACAACAAAGTGTTTCGGCACTCGAGCCCCCCTCTACCAGCCTAGGTTCCTAAGGTGTGGCCGCTGCATGCTATAGCGGCGACCACTAACGACGATCGAATGCAATTAAACAATTCTACTATTCTATTATACTAAGCTATGCTTCAATTAAACATATGTTTGAAAAAAAACTTGTTTCAAAAAGCGCTTGACACCCAGCGCACGTCCTACTATCGATTATTCCCCTCCCTGCCCATGGTCCATCTATATAGTTCATCTGGCAGTTCATTTGATTTGGAATGCTACAAACTTTAACACCCCGCTCTCAAACGCCGGAAGAGAGAGGGCGCCACAAGTTTCAGCACCGGTTAGGAAAAATTCTAGATCCGAGGCTGCTTTGTTCACTTGCCACTTGAAGACCACACAACCTTGATACAAGCCGCGCGCCACAACCACAATACGCTGCCACATGGAGCTGGAAGAGGCCACATAGTAGCGGAAGCGCGTGACAGCCAGTTTTTTACTTTTTTTCTTTACTTTTGGTTGGCGGCGGCCACATAACCATACGAAGCGAAAAGCAGCGTCCGTGCTATGTAGATACCACTGACGTAAACTGTGTGCTGCGAGTTCAATGTACGAAAAATGCATGCTCGTCAGAAGCAGACAAGGCGGTCCACTCTTACTTTTACTTATGTACTCAACAAGCTTGAGCGTCTTCAGAATATCTCTTTAAGGTTCATATTTATCTTGCGAAAGTACGCTCACATTTCCGAGTATCGCCACAGACTTAAGTGGTTACCTATCCGCCTTCGCCGTAATGCGCACATTCTTTCCCTCCTTTATAGCATACTTTTCATACCTTCTACTCCGTCCTAGCTCAAAGAACGCTTTGACTTTCTTCACCTTTCCAACTCTCGATCCTTACGTTCCTCTGAAACCCTCCAATTAAAAACTCCCCATCATACCTCAGTATGTTATAGTGCCTCTTTTACTCTGCAGGCTACCAGGCTCTGGAATGCCTTACCTGTCTCAATTCGTCACGCTAAATCACTGCCTATCTTTAAAAACATTGTCAGACACACTATCTGTCATCCATCGCTCACTAAGCTATGTTTAATTTTTACTTTTTTATATTTATGTAGGCATGATCTATACTAATATTATAAAGAGGAAAAATTTGTTGGTTTGTTTGTTTGTATTGAATAGGCTCCGACACTACTAGACCGATGTAAAAAATTCTTTCACTATTGGGAAGCTACACTATCCCCGGGTGACAGGCTACTTTTTACCCAACTGCGCAGAAGGAGAGTAATGTTTTTATTAAAAAACTACGCGTGCAAAGCTGCGGGTTTGTCAGCTAGTTATTAATATTTATGTTATTTTATGATTTTATTATATATTAGAATTATGCATTTTATTTCATATTGTCTATATTTTTTATAAATTGTAATTTATACTTGTTCTAATAATATCTGATATACGCCGCCATCCTTATTTTGTTCACATAGATCCTGTCCATCCAAAGATTGCCTGGAAGAGATCGCTTTTAGCGACAAAGCTGCAAATTGTACCTATGATTTAAAAGTGTACTTTCTTTTTTAAGTTTATGGTGTGCAATAAAAAAAATATCTAATCTAATCTAATATGTTTTCAATATGGGTTTTGCTCACCCAATTCACTAAGTTTTTCGTTTCATAATAAGTAATATATTTTCTCGAATCTCTGTCCTTTTGCTTTGCTTTACATACACACAGAATTAGGTTTGGTAAAGGAAAACTAGATACCTCTACTCGGAAAAAGATTTATTGGGGGTAAATTGACTTGAAGGTTAGACCGACCACCCATTGGGATAAAATACGGTACAAACTATTAAAATGTTAACTAATATATATTAAATACTACTATTTAGATGGATCAATTATTATGTATCTATCGTGTTTGTGCCTTTTTGACGTGGATACGTTTTTAAAATTGCTTCCATTGCGTCATCGAAAATTTAATTAAACTACTGGATAGCTCATCAAAGAATTCGTTACACTAAGTGAAGACTGTGACGCACTGGAGGGGGAAGCGCCTCCATTTTGAGGTCATTTTGCTGCGTTTCGAGATTTCCATTTATATGACCCGAAGGACTTCTTAGTGTTCAAAAATGAATAAAAAATACATAAATAGCGTACTTTATACTTTGTATAGAAAATATTACATGGTACGTATTCGTTGTACGTACACACGGCTACACATCAAGCTATACATTTCCAGTATAAACTTACTTCGCATTGTGTAGGCTTTTCGTAGAATGAGAGGTCAGCTTATACTGGAAATGTATAGCTTGATGTGTAGCTGTGTGTACAACACACGGCCGTGTCCATGACACAGCCACACCCCATTTTATGTACACACAGCTACACATCAAGCTATACATTTCCAGTATAAGCTGACCTCGCATTGTGTAGGCTTTTCGTAGAATGAGAGGTCAGCTTATACTGAAAGAGCTTGATGTGTAGCCATGTGTACCAAACAAACGATTTGACTGTGTTGCAACAGTAGTGTTCGATGCCTGTTAATGTAACGTTTTATAAAACTATGTATTTATCATTTATTTAGACATAGACAGACATTTATTTGCTACCACAGCACACACAAATTCACACAATACAATCAAAAGGTCATCAAAGAGAAAGCACAAGTAAGAGAAACCAGAAAATTACATACAACAAACATAGGAACAATAGAATGTAATAATAAATATACAATGTAGTCAGGGAAAAATTAAAAAGAGGCAAGTAGGTGTGTATGTGCTACTGCAGCAAATTGGTTCCAGCTCAGCATTATGCCTCGCCACCGAACGACCGCTCGGCGCTGTTATTCTGCAGAAACCTTTATTAGAAAAGTTTTGCAGAAAACATTTATTTCATTTTATTTGGGAAATAGACACAACAATTTAATGAAACCAGAAATTGATTCAAGAATTGGGCTCCTTGGTGTAAAGACCAAAATCTATTGAGAGAAGAGACGATCACCTACCGGGCCTCTGTTAATCTACGATCAAACTTCGGCCATTTAATGGGTGCCAAAGTTACTGGTTGTTTCTCTAATCTAACGGTGATTATTCGCTTCCAGTTAGAAGGGTTTGTTTGTAAACTAGATAGATGAAAGACTATTGATAAATATTGTCACTACAATTTAACTTTTTGGTGAAAGAGACTAAAATGCTAATGGCCGAATTGGAAGTGTCGTTGCATACGCTTGAAAGTATAAGTTAAACTTTTATATTGAAACTCCTCAATAAACGCACGGAACATTAAAGTTTGTAGCATTTCATTTCATTTATTTCATCTTTCGACATATTAAATGTTCTTAGATATGTTAGTAATAATAAAAAAAAAACAATTAAAAATAGTCAGCTTAATTACAATGTCACATTGGTAGAATTTAATTATGACGTCAATAGTGATTAACAAATTCTACAAGATAAATTTAACACCTACTTAAGCAAAAAAATTTAATAAAATAAAATAATAATATTAAATAAAATTAGAAGTATCTGCAAAAGCATTGTCAATTGTATTATAAATCAAACAACTAAAATGTCCTTTGATAAACAATTTGAAGTCATTGTCGGCAAGACTTTTACCATTTTTGGGTATTCTATTATACAATTTTATTGCTGTGCAATAATAGCTTTTGGAAATCTTTGATCATCTTGTTTTTGGTATAATCAGGCGATTTAAAGGCCTTAAAATTTACTTCTAGGCATCTATCGTAAATTTATTTATTTTATTTATTATTTTTAGAATTTTAGGAAAACTTACACCTAGGTTACAGAAAAGGTATTTAAGTAGAAAATAAATAACAATAAAATGCTATTTATTCTAAGAAGGCCAGTTAAAAGTTTCCGCATATAAGGTAAGAGATTAATAGTAATACATATATATATATATTTATTGGTAGGGCCTCTGTATGTAGCAACATAAGTAAAATTCTACATCCCGCGGTACCAGAAATAATGTAGCATATAAACGTGTCATACTCGAGAATTTAGCTGCTCCATAAAAGTACTTCACAAACGAAGCCGGGCTTAACCATAACTTACTTTGAAGAGCTCGTAATACGACTCATGGCGCGCCAACGTACCGACCCACTTTGTAACTCATATTGATGGCTTGGAAAGTTTTTTTATAGATAGAAAACGCTTTATTGTAAATTACACTTTAAATAAAAAGGGGCCAAGTGCAAGCCGGACTCGCCCATGAAGGATTCCGCAGCAGCAAGTAACATAATATAAAAGTTCTTGTAGTTCGTTGTAACTTTTTTATATTTGAGTTGATTGAATGAAAGGTAAATTGCGGTTTACTATTTATTACGTATTAAAAAATAACTACTTACTAGATATCGTTCAAATCAATTTTCGGTGGAATTTTGCATGGTAATGTACATTATATATTTTTTTTAGTTTTATCATTCTCTTATTTTAGAAGTTACAGGGGAGGGACACACATTTCATTTTGGAAGTGTCTCTCGCACAAACTATTCGGTTTAGAAAAAAATGGTATTAAAAACCTCACTATCATTTTTAAAAACCTATCGATAGATACCCCACACGTATGGGTTTGATGTTTTTTTTTGAGTTTCAGTTCTAAATAAGTGGAACCCCCAAAATGTATTGTTTTTTTTTTCTATTGTTGTGTAAAAATCTTAATGCATTTCACATAATACATATACTTACTAAAATTCAACATTATAGTTCTTATAGTTTCGGAAAAAAAGTGGCTGTGACATACAGACGGAAAGACAGACAGACAGACATGACGAATCCATAAGGGTTCCAATTTTTGCCATTTAGCTACGGAACCCCAAAAAACTACATAAAAAACAAATAACAATACACTCAAACACGAACATAACACGAAATACAAGAGGCAGTCTTATTGCTAAAAGCGATCTCTTCCAGACAACCTTTGGGTGGACTGGATTTCACGAGAACGTTATAGGGCGGTGGCTTTTAATAAAAATAATTGAATACTGAATAAACAGCGTACCTATGTAAGTACGCTATGTATACATATATCTAAGTACTCATCAATGGATTAGGTCTATAATAATATAACAAAGTACGTAAATATTCCATACTAATAATAAAATCGAAATCAGAAATGAGGAGATACGTAGGAGAACTCAAGTCACCGACATAGCCCGACGGATTAGCACGTTGAAGTGGCAATGGGCAGGCCATATAGCGCGCAGAACAGATGGCCGATGGGGTCGAAAGGTTCTCGAGTGGAGGCCACGGACCGGCAAGCGCAGCGTAGGACGTCCACCCACAAGATGGGCAGACGACTTGGTAAGAACCGCAGGTCGGCGTTGGATGCAGGCCGCTTCCAACCGCAGTTCCTGGAGATCAATGAGGGAGGCCTTTGTCCAGCAGTGGACGTCCTACGGCTGATATGATGATGATGATGATGAATAATAAAAAAGTATATTATATAAAATAATATTAGTAGTTACGTAATAGACAGAAAAATGAAAGGGGTTATTTTAATGAGCTAAAAAAATTTGTAAAATGTTTACCGTAGAAATATGAAATTTATTTTAGCATTCAAAAACAAACACTTTATTAAACTTATGTTTTGCTATTGCATAATGCTTGCCGTCTAACCACAGATAGGTACTGTATTGGTGACGTCTTGAGATATCTCTTGTTGTCCCTTTCTAACACAAAACTTGCAGCCATTTCCGAAAAAGATATCATATCGGCCTTCATTTTAGGATTGCAAGAGTATGCAGTAAGTTTTATATCGAATTAATCACCTAAACTTCGTCGATTTGCTTATAAACTTGTTAATATAACTAGTAGTTTTTTATTCCAGAAGTTTTTTTTTATATATTGAGTAACTGTTACTTGAATATCGTCAGTATATTACCAAACAACCTGTATAGGTGCATAATAGAAGGGTGAAATAAAAACCAAGAGTACCGTAACGACAGATGAGAAAATGATAAATCAGCATTGTGGTGCAGACAGATGTTTATAAGATAACTCTTTATTGTACACCAAAGTAAAATACAGAATAGAAATAGATTTAGTACAATGGGCGGTCTTATCGCTAAGAGCGATCTCTTCCAGGCAACCGTTGTATGGACAGGATTATAATGTATCACATGACGGCGGTGCATCTACAATTAAAAACATACCTACATACTATAAACCTAAAACACTAGTACTAACAAAAATTTAATTTTAATACAATAAGCAACTATAAAAATGGTTATGATGAATTAACAAGCAGCTACAACTTCAACACAAGGACAGATAATGCCTTGGGTGTGCACTTTTGTTTTATATAGAACTGTTTAAAAGATGGGAAAGTATTTGGCAGTTCTAATGTGTAGAGAAAGAGAGTTCCATAGACGGATAGCTTGTACAGTGAAGGATTTATCATAAACGTTAGAAGAGTGTGTACAGGAGTTTTAAGTTGCAAGGTCTCAGAGGAGCGCAAGACTCGAGGATTTGAGTGATGAAGATACTCAAAGCACTCTCTGAAATAGAAAGGACTAGAAAGGTTAAACATGATAATACATGTGACCATGTTTCCCCGTATTCTCAAGTGGCTCCCTATTCGCCTTCGCCGTGATTCTCATATTCTGTCTCTTCTCTAATCTATTTTATTCAATCCTTTCTCCCCTTGCTATCTTAAAGAAAGGTTTACTTATCTCCATTCTTCCAATACTTTTTCTCTCAGGTCATCGGAAAACTTATCCCTCAAAACACCCGTACACTCTAGTTCCTTCTACGGAAAATCATTCACTGTCGAAGCAGTGCGCCTTTGGAGTGCTTTGCCTGTGGAAATTAAACAGGCTCCTTCACAGCACTCTTTTAAGCTGAGATTAAAGCAACATTACCTAAATGATTAGTTTTCTTGTCATTTGAGTTACCTATTTATTTATTATTTATTTTGATTTTTTTGCCTTCGTTTTATTAGATTTGCAAGAATATTGATTTAGTAAAGTAATTAGTTTGATTTAGTTAGGTTATTAGTTTGGTATATATTAGTCTATCTTTAAGTAGTATTTTTATTTATAGTGTTATCCGAACACATGCGGAAAAGTCCAAGATTTTTTAAATCATTTCAAAAATTTCAGGCCTAGACGGGACTTGAACCCGCGACCTTCCTGTTGATACGAGGACGCACTACCATCTGTGCAACCAGGCAATTCACGTCTAGGTCGAAATTAGTGAGATGATTCAGAATAACGACTAAAGCGCCGTTAGCTCCATCTACAGGAAAACTTATATAGTTCTTTGTACCTGCTCAATGCCAAACGTTGCAGTTCAGTACATTGACAAGAGGTGTCGCGTTGCTTATTTCAAATAGTATTTTTATTTATAGTGTTATTATCTTTAGGTTTTCATTTATGTATTATGATTATAAGCATTTCTTTCATTTGTAAATATACTCTGTGCACCGCCGTCCATTACTGCTTCGCTCTTTACTTTCCATCCAAAGGTTGCCTGGAAGAAATCGCTTTCAGCAATAAGGCCGCCCATTGTACTATATTTAACATCAATTAGTTTTATTTTAAGGGTTCCTGGTGTACAATAAAGAATTATTCTATTCTACTCTACATGTACGTGAACTTTATACTACGAGTACATGGAACAAGCTTATGGCTTACCTGATGTTAGGTGGTAACCATCGCCTATAACAGAGAATTGCCTCGTAGGTCACGCATGTTAGAAATGTGTCCTACGATGCACTGCCCTGCGTCCATAAAATAATTAGATGTTCCAACCCTTAATACACAAGCTGGGAATTATACTGGCCAGTATTATCAGTGTGTATTATCGTAAAACACGAGCCAAGGATCACGCCAATACATTTTTATATGTTTGTTTTGCCACTAGCCGTTGCCAAAGTCAAAGTCAAAATCTTTTATTCATTAAAATCACAAGAATCAGTCTAAAACGTCAATTTTACTGCCTGTTCCTTCGCGACCAAGCCAGGAAAGAAAGGCAAGAAAACCAGGCTGATTGTTTTTTTTTAATGATCATTTTAGAATATACAACAGTACAGGTTATAAATTACGTCTAAATTGTAACATTTTGAAAGAGTTGGAGCAATTTCAATTCAAAGCTTCTCTATAACCTACCATGAGTACCGGCTCTATAATAGGTTCTCCCCATTTTGTCCCGACAGTGTCGTAAAAGACGCCTAAGGGAAATGCTGGGAAATGAGTAGCAGTTTCCCCCATTCACAACATCAACAGCTCAACTCGCCTCGCATGCGGGTTGGTAAGCGCTACCAGCCCGCATGGCGAGTGTACCCCCCCCCCCCCCCTAATAATGGAAATCTATGGGTGAGTGGGTGCGGCAGTATGTTCAGTAGTGGACAGCCTGTGACTGATATGACTTATAATAATATAAGCAACCAGACCCGGAACATATATCTGTAGACTATACAAACATTTGATTCGGGGTTAGAATCGATCCCGCAACCTCCTGCGTCTCAGCCGGCAATTCACCCACTGTGCTACGGGGGTCGTCATTTATATAAGCACTTGACATAAATAAACAAGGTCATTTGAAAGCAAAGTGCAGGTAATGAAATCAAGTAATATGGAAGGGAATTATGAAAATGGAGCGAGTTCTCTCTAATACAAGTTAACGCGTCATCTCTAACAACGCAACGTCATCATAACATTAATTATGACGTCACAGACGAGCGTGATTATTACCGCCTAGATTAAAGTTAGTTCAGTTCATATTAAAACCCCAAAAATATGGAATAATGATAAAAATCATTTGAAAAAAAAATAGGTATGAAATAATGTATATTTAATATTTATTAGTTATCTGTTTCTCATAATACAAGTCAATCTATATGTGTTTTTTTTTCAAAAACAGCGATATATTTATCAAAGTCTAATACTTCAGAATGGCATTTAAATTCAGAAAACTGATTAGATTTAACTGTAGTCGGACTTTTTAGTTTTATATCTACTGATGTACTTGCTCAATACTTTTCATCACATAAGGTGTATGTATCTATGTATCTGTGTGTTTATGTATATTAATATTAAAATTCGAAAGTGTCTCTATCTTTCTGTGTCTCTGTCGCTCTGTGTCTGGTTGTTACGTTTTCATGACTACGGCTTGACCGAATTCGATGAAATTGGGTACATAGATAGAATATGACCATAGTTGAGACATAGGCTACTTTGAAAGAAAGAAAGATAATATAATTTATTATGCCAACCACTAATAACAATAATTTACAACACAAAAACAAAATACAGTACAACAAAAGATAACATTGATATTAGTTATTTTATTAGTAGCTGCCACAAAAAAGGTTCCAACTCAGCATTTTGCTATGTCACAGCAAGGTAACGTAGCGCTGGTCTTCCGTTGGAACCTTTGTGAATACACGGATGTCTACTAACACATACAAAAATATAAAAAACGTACTTATATTAAAACCCAACTAGCATAATACATACAAACAAAAATATACAAGTATCATAATTAAAATTAATTAGTGCGCTTAATGCTAAAACTTACAATAAAACCCTAAAAATATTACTAACAAGGAGTTATAGGATGGCAGGACATTTAGATCACTCAGTCAATCAACTGCATCACGCAAACGGGTGCCGGCACCATAGTTCCATAATATACATAAGTACCTACCTAAGTGGTTGAAAATTGTGCGCTTTCCCGAAAGGAGGTACTAGAGTAATAAGCCCATTCACTTGCCTATCTACTGCGAACCACCTTGATGAAGTCGAAAAAAAAATATAAGGTAATTAGTTAGTTCCTATTCCCATTCATGACGCTTCAAATAAAAGACGCAGGACTTTGCATCTGATTGCGCAGGAGGGCTATGTTTTTTGTTAAAAAAAACACGCGTTCGAAGCCGCTGGCGGAAGCTTGCCTAGCATAAAATTTGTTCAAAAATAAACCTACCGGTGAAATAACATGTTTATGTTTTTTTTTTGTAAACATGTTTTTCTTTTCACGGCCGTTTGCCTTCGCCAAACAAACCCACTCAAGCTTCTAATTGATTGCGTGTCGTCAGCATCATTCTCGCAGCCCGACGTAATTACACCCGTAGTACTAGTAGATGGCAGCACTGCTGTTATGCACCATATTGCCAGGAGCAGTGATAACGTGTGAGTATAGTTTATTTTAGTTTTCTACTCTCTTTAGCACTAAAAAATAAATTTAAAAAATTATACACATTTATTTCAATCAATTATGTAGCTCGTTATGTACACAATTATGTAATTATGTGGTTCTACCCATCCTCACCTACGGTGCACAGACTTGGTCTTTGACTGTTCAACAAAGGTCCAAACTCGAGGTATATCAGCGGGCTATGGAGCGCAGTATTTTAGGTCACCGGTTATCAGACCGAATACGGAACTCCGTACTGCGCTCGCAAACAAATATTCTGGATATCACAAAAAAATCAGCACAGCTCAAGTGGGATTGGGCCGGCCACGTCTGTCGCATGCCCGAAGATCTATGGGCAAAGATAATAACTGATTGGGTCCCTAACGCAACTCGCCCACGCGGCAGACCACCACGGAGATGTCGTGACGACTTGGATGTGCATTTACCAGACTGGCCCACTAAAGCAGGCGACAGAAAAAACTGGAAAGAAGGGAGGGAGGCCTTTGCCCTGCAGTGGGACAACACAGGTTAAAAAATAATATGTAGCTCATATAGGGAAGGGCACACATACAAATACATTTATTTTCTAAATGTTTACAAAAGATATAAGTGAACACTTAAGTTCTAGGCAGTAGGTCTAGCCTGTATCAAGGGAAACCGGATTACAATGAAAACGCTTACCATCTTTTAACAAATATCAAAACAAGAATCTAAGTACAAGAGAATAATAAAATTTAAAATTAACACACAAAATGAAAAACCAAAATACAGTTGATCTCAAGTCAGCTAGTATGATTAGAGGGGCGCTAATACGGGAGCGTGTGTGGGTAAGTGTGTACACAATAGGTATGCTTAAGGTTTATACTAAACCACACCAATTAGTGCCTAATCGTTCTTACGAGTTCTAATGACGTGCCTAAAAAAGGTTTCCGCAGAATAACAGCGCCGAGCTGTCGATCGGTGGCGAGGCATAATGCTGAGCTGAAACCCATTTGCTGCAGTAGCACATACACACCTACTTGCCTCTTTTTAATTTTTCCCTGACTACATTGTATATTTCTATGCTCGGGGTTTCTCTACGGGATCGAATCAGAAATGAGGAGATACGTAGGAGAACTCAAGTCACCGACATAGCCCGACGGATTAGCACGTTGAAGTGGCAATGGGCAGGCCATATAGCGCGCAGAACAGATGGCCGATGGGACCGAAAGGTTCTCGAGTGGAGGCCACGGACCGGCAAGCGCAGCGTAGGACGTCCACCCACAAGATGGGCAGACGACTTGGTAAGAACCGCAGGTCGGCGTTGGATGCAGGCCGCTTCCAACCGCAGTTCCTGGAGATCAATGAGGGAGGCCTTTGTCCAGCAGTGGACGTCCTACGGCTGATATGATGATGATGATGATGATTGTATATTTATTTCATTCTATTGCTCCTATGTTTGTTGTATGTAATTTTCTGGTTTCTCTTACTTGTGTTTTCTTTTTGATGTGTATTGTATTGTGTGAATTTGTGTGTGCTGTGGTAGCAAATAATGTTTGTCTATGTCTATATCTAAACAGGGTTTTTGAGAGCTTGCCTGTGAGAGCATGTCTGGTGTACTAATACTGGTGGCTATAATTGCAAAGAAGGTGTTGTCGCTGGCTCGCAGCTTGCGCACCAAGGACGCGGCTCGCTTGCGCATGACGGTATGGAAGCAGTCGACCCGCACCGCCGCGAACACCCCTGATGCACTGCATTAGCGGGGCAGCGCCAGCACAGCCCTGAGTGCATTGCTATACTGGACGCGGAGTGCGCTATACGCCGCCTACGTATACTTCGCCCACAGGCTGCACGAGTACACAGAGGTACAATACGCCCGAAAAAAAAACCAGCTTAACCCCCTCTGAACTACGTGCAAACCTGCAATATTTGCACGCACGGACAGCGCCCTCCGCTCCTGTTTGATGTCTGCATTGTCTTTGAGGTCGGTAGCGACAACGTGCCCAAAATATTTTAATTTATATACGATTTATATAAGATAACCCCGTTAAGTTTTACGGTTGGGACACTTTCAGTATGTTTCGTACCGGCCTCAAAGACCATGAGTTGACTCTTTTTAGGGTTATATGTTAACCCATGACCAGTGGCGTATTCTTCATACGTTATCACCAGCTCTCTATATCAGCACTGGCTTGAACGAAGAACTAATCACACTAATTTTATAAACGCAAACATTTGGATGTTCGTTTGTTACTTAATCACGTCAAAACGGCTGAACTGATATCGATTAAATTTGCTTTACAGATGGATTACTATAGATAGATAGATAGATAGTTCTTTATTGTTACACCAAATTATAATAACTTAACCTAGAAAACTTAAAGACTAATACATGGTGGTACAATGGGCGGCCTTATCGCTCAAAGCGATCTCTTCCAGGCAACCTTTGGATGGACTGTATTGAAAAGACGTGTGAGGAGGCGGTGTTACAATAAATACCTATTTATGTAGGATAAAAATAAATAAATACCTAAACCTAATGGTTGCGCTGATTCAATAGCTAATCGTAATTTACATTCTATTTTCATAAAAAACAAATCGTTTAATTTAATTGTTGCATAAACTTCTTATATACCTATTCCTCTCCCACGCACACCTGCCTCTATACGTGTGAGCGAGGATGCGCCATACGTTTAACGCCGACGTGGGCGCTTACAAAGTGGTGCCATCTATCGAAAGTGTAACGAAAAACAATTTTGAAAAAATATGTCCGCGCCGCTGTTGTGTTAGAATTCGTCTCACATAAAGAACTTAATTTTGTGGTTTAAATACAGTGGATATAAGTGCACCCTATTCGAACCTGTCGCCGCTACACGCCATCAAAGGATTTAAAGGTATTGTGCATCCTTCCTTTTTTTGGAAACTGTTCCTTCTCACCCAAATCCAAACCAGTTTTTAGTCTCCATCTCTCGCAACAATCAAACTCAATTTTTGTACATTTTTGCTATATTTCGCATCTCCCGCGTAAACACCTAAAATATACCTACATATACTTACATAAATAAATATAAAATATATACATATATACTTTTACAATAAATATCAAAAGGAAATACAATGTTTACTCTAAAGAACTCTACTATAGCCTGGATTAAAACATAGGCTACTTAATATTGACGAAACACGCGAGCGTAGCCGCTGACGGAAGCTAGTAGACTATAAAGCTCAGTTTTTTTGTCCCTGGCAGATATTATATACATGCTATAATTCCAATTATGGATCAACTTATTACAATCACACTATTATTATAAATGTAAAAATTTGGATGTTTGTTTATTTGTTTGTTTGTTACTCAATCACGTCGTAACGGCTGAACTTAAGGGGACACCAGAGGGACAATCGCCCATACAACACGTACTACCAAGATCATTTCTAATTGGAGCATATTTCTACCTTAATAAGGTATTATTTTATTTTAATAGTATTTATCTAGGTTTCCAACCATATATTTGATCAAAATACTTACCTAAAATGAAATAGAAGCTTATCGCATTCGGCATGTTTTTACGTCATAAAAGACCTGTTTTCAACCTAATTGTTTCGTATTAAAAACAACGACATCTTACGTGTTCTAGTCATAGGAACATAGATTATATCGTCTAGTTACAGAATAACAACACAATGAGAAAAATATAACAAGTTGTCAGTCATCATTTTTGGTATTACGGAAGATGGTCAAAATCTAATCAAATGTAGAATCGTTCTATTGCTATCACTGTCGCTCTGCGTGGCTAAACTTCGTCACTAAACAGGGATAGCGATATTCAGGCCGAACTTTTTGACACTGCCGAACTGAAGTTGCGCTCGGGGTTCGCCGGCGCGTTAACGGTAGATTATAACCAGGATTACCACATAGGCTACCTTTTATCCCATAAATCAGTTCCCATGGGACAAAAATGGGGTGTCAAGTCAAGTTGCATCAGCGAGTTTAGCTTTATTTCTATGTTACCTACACATCTAGTAGCGTAACGCGTACGAATTCGCGGGCAACAGCTAGTTTGATAATAAACTCCGATGCATATAAAGAAGAGACGAACGCATTGGCGTTTAAACAGGCATTCAAAGAATTAAATAAGTATTATATTTTAAGATATAACAAAATAAAATATAGCTCAGGGATAGAGGGACAGTATTGAACATATTATATCTTATGAACGTTGTATTTAATAGTAATAATTGTATTAAATTTAATTCTAGTCTGTTCTATTTCATTCAGTTCAGTTCAATTTCGCTCGATTTCTTTCTATTCTAGAATTCCTCTACAATTGATAGATGAAAAGCTTTTTGTGTCTCTGTTTAGATGTAATTATTAGGCATTTCAATGTATGGAAAAAGGACAGCTTTAGGGCAGACAATGAACACTAAGCAAATATATATTGATATTGGCTGAAAAGCTTTCTCATCTGGTTAATTTATTTTTAGTACCTACCGAAAGAAAGTGGTTCTGCATGACCCGATTACCATCGCAGACAATATCAAAGTGTTAAGTTTGTGTTAAGTGAAAAAAAAACCAAGAAGTATCTATTATTTTTAGTGTTCCGTAGCCAAATCGCAAAAAACGGAACCCTTATGGATTCGTCATGTCTGTCGGTCCGTATGTCACAGACACTTTTTTCCGAAACTATAAGAACTATATTGTTGAAACTTGGTAAGTAGATATATTCTTTGAACCGCATTAAGATTTTTACACAAAAATATAAAAAAAATTATCAATAAATTTCGGGGGTTCCCCAAACTTTTTTTTTCATCAAACTCATCTTCAAAAATGATATTGAGGTTTCTAATATCATTTTTTTCTAAACTGAATAGTTTGCGCGAGAGTCACTTCCAAAGTGGTAAAAGGTGTGTGTCGTCCCCCCTGTAACTTCTAAAATAAGAGAATGATAAAACTAAAAAAAATATATGATGTACATTACCATGCAAACTTCCACCGAAAATTGGTTTGAACGAGATCTAGTAAGTAGTTTTTTTTAATACGTCATAAATCGTAAACCGAAATTTACCTTTCATTCAATCAACTAGATAATGGTACCCTTCGTGCACGAGTCCGACCCGCACTTGGCCGGTTTTTTTTATATCTGCGTGAGCTCTAGAACTTCCTGGACAGTTTATTTAATTTTCATAAATACACGTAGCTTTAGATATCGATTTTTTCAACATTTTAATCGTTTGTATTGCCGGCAGAGGCTTGGAAAAGGTTCCAAAAGGTATTACGGCAGTTTGCGTTGCGCTCGACTTGTCGTGCCCCCAAATTACACGCACCCGCGGCTTCGCGCACGTGGTTTGCCCACAAAAACTTTACCCTCCTGCGTAGTCAGGTAAAAAGTAACCTATGTCCCGATTCCCGTTATAATCTATCTCTGTACCAAATTTCATCGAAGTCGGTCGTGCCGTTCGGCCGTGCATACGTAACAGATAGAGAGGATAGTTATTTCCAAATTTATAGTATTAACAAGGATAAAAATATGACGCAACCAAGTGTTCAACTGACTGTGTTAAAATTATGTATTTTATCAAATACGTGGGTCCCATAGTAAGTACCAGTATAAGCTGACCTCTCATTCTACGAAAAGCCTACACAATGTGAGGTCAGCTTATACTGGAAATTATAGCTTGATGTGTAGCCGCTCATGTTATTTAATGTAATAATATGATATACAAGCTTTGCTTAGTTTGGGGATAGCACTTCGTGAAATGTCCAACATTATTTATTTGTAATTAAATTAAAACTTTTTGCATTCGTGTCTCGTATATTTTGTCGCTCATTTTACGAAAACTCGAGTTCTGAATTAATTTATTTAACGAATGTTATTTGATAAATTTTTTTTTTCACTACATTCCATTTTCGATGAATGAAATTTGGGTGTGTTCATTTTTGTATAACTTTCTATAACACCCGAGCCACAGTCATTCGAAACATTCGCGTAAAACCGATAACCGCAATCCGGGTTCTTAAGCATATGGCAGTGGGTCGAATTGATAACAGATTAATTTTATTCGTATCCGCAAAAATAATCCTCTTCGTGAAACTGTTAGATTATTACAACGATTTGGCACGGATTATACGTGGAAATGAAGCTTCCTTGTTGATGTTTTAGTGATACGGAAGAGGATGAAATGTTTGTTTGTTTTAATGGTAATAAATTGTAAAGTAAATGGTTTTACATAAAATTTGTTGTTTTTTACTGAACACTTTTTTTGATGCAACCCTTGCCAGGTCGCCTTTACATCTAATAGGTCCGTCCTAAGCTGCGTTTTCCAGTGGTCTCTAATCGAGAACCATTCTGCCCAAACGGCCGCCAGTTCGAGCTATATGCCCCGCCCACTGCCACTTCAGCGTGTCTCTAATCCTCTAGGCTGTCAGTGACCTTGTGGCCTATGGCTTATGACTGTGTTAGTAACTTTTCAACACACTTGCTCGTAAAGTGAGCCTTATTACATGGTTCATAGGGTCATAAACCGAACTATAACACACTCGCGCATAACAATATTACACACTAGTGCATAATATAATTTTTTCCTACACATTTAAGTAAGTACCAAACTGCAAATTATGTGCGAGTAAACAGAGCATTTTTATTGAACCGTGTAATACAGTTTTTTTTTTGTAACAACAAAGAGGTTTTATACAGCAGAAAATTCATTTACATTGACGATCTCCGTGGCGCTGTGGGCAAATAGCCGGCTGAGACGCAGGAGGTAGTGGGTTCGATTCCCGATGCGGAACAAATGTTTGCATCAATAAACTCAAAAACTACTGGTCCGATTTCAAAAATTGTTTCACCATTAGAATGCTACATTATCCCTCAGTAACACAGGTTATATATATTACTAGAAAAATTAGGGGCCCCGACTAAGACTTCAATAATTTAACTCAAGGTATCTATACATTTTTTTGCCATAAAATGTAGTTCATCGCATGCGCTGCCAAAACTTTATTCCACTATCCCACTAATATTATAAACGCTAAAGTTTGTATGTATGTGTGGATGTTTGTTACTCTTTAATGCAAAAACTGTCAAATGGATTTTATTGAAATTTGGTATGTACGTAAATTTCACCCTGGATTAACACATATTATACTACTTTTTATTGACCAAACATACGTGCGAAGCCGCGAGTGGACGCTAGTCTATACTAATATTATAAAGAGGAAAGATTTGTTTGTTTGTTTGTATTGAATGGTCTCCGAAACTACAGGACCGATTTAAATAATATTTCACTGTTGGGAAGCTACACTATCCCCGGGTGACAGGTTACTTTTTACCCAACTGTGCAGAAGGAGGGTAATGTTTTTATTGAAAAACTACACGTGCGAAGCCGCGGGTGGAAGCTAGTTATACTATAAATTCAAAACTATGTCTCTGTCTGTTTGTTACTTTTGTACACGACTAAACGGCTGGACCGATTTCGATGAAATTTGGTATATAGATAGGTTATGATCGGGATTGAGACATATGCTACTATTCACCCAACTGCGCAGAAGGAGGGTAATGTGTTTTATTGAAAAAACAAAAAATATAATAACGCTTTATTAAACCAGAAATACTTCAAGAACTTTACGGCGTCAATGTTGGGTTTTAGAAAATAAAAACATTTTACTCTTACAAATTGAAAGCCTTAGCCTTAGTCCAAGTAAAATGCTTACCATTAGACCTCCACAAGCCAAAGTAAATAGGATAGTAAATTTCACGTATTTGTACTAGCGAGTGTTTTCTGTACTCGCCATCCCAATTGTTACCATTATGTGGTTAATACAAGTCTATTACATCACCATAATGTAAAATTACAACCCTTGTGTAAAGGTGGATGTAACTAGTAGAGATAAGAAGAAAAATGATCAGAATCGTACAAGTGAGTATACTACGTATTTTGTACGATATTAAATGACAACACTGGTAGGTCATGTTGTATAATATATATACGGGATTTATCACGTACCGTTTTATCGGTGTTCCGACTGACAATGTTCAGTGCGAGATGTAACCCAGCTCGGAGCGGATCACACTTAACCTGACGAATGATCATTGAACCGAAACATTGTCGGTCGAAACGCCGATAAAACGGTACGTGATAAATCCCGTATTTATTGATCGAGCGAAGTGAGATCTCAAATCAACTTGGGTAAATCGGCGATGTATGTATGTTTGTTAGTTCAAGGATAACTTTCGAAACGTTGATCCGATCATCGTGAAATTTTGAGTTGCAAAATTTTGATGTGACTGAATGAGCTAAAAATGTGGAGGTTGTTGAGATATTGGGGTTTCAAGAGGGGTAAAAAAATGAAAATGAGACTATTAGGTCAAATCAGGGGTTAAATAAAAGGTCTTTTTTACGTAATTTTAACCCCGTTTTTGTTTTTTGTTTTATCTTTGTAGTTTTTGAGTTATTAGCCATAATAAAACAAAATTTTATCAACATTCACAGGGCACACCAGTGATTTCACAATGCTAAAATTTGGTATTCCTGTAGCTTTAGTGACACGAATATAGAAAAAAGTCTGAAATCCAGATTATCTGCAATTTCTACCCCTAAAATAGATTCCAATTTACATGAACCTCCGTTACTTCTAATTTGAAAGAAACTGTAGGTCAATTAATTTGGTAATGTATTTATTTAGTCAAAGAATAAGGCCGGTATGCAAAAAGATCACTAAACGTATTTAGCGGCTAATAATGTTTAAATTTGACGCATTTGTATGATTTGACAACTCCTTAAATCATATTTAGCCACTAAATACGTTTAGGCATTGTTGTGCAAGTCGCTCTAATAATAATATTTATTTTGTTATTTGAGAGGTTCGCGAGATCTCCGTTCGGGGCGAACTACTAGTAATATTAATTGGTTTTTACATATGATATTTTAGATTCATAAGCTTCGAAACAGTTTGACCGATCCGATTGATTTAACAAAATGATATCTATTTACAACATTTAGCCAGCCTCAATATTGTTTATATACCTACTTATTATTAGGATCCATATATTTGTAACGTAAAACAGATGCTATCTCGATTAAATAATTTGTTTACTCGATATTATTTTAAAGCTGGCAACTATTTTTAAAAGGTTGTCAGCAATATTTTCTGATTGTTGCCCAACGATTGGTCGACGCTATCTATTTTAAATAGGTTGGCAGGAGTGCTTTGCGGATGGTGCTCGGTGATTGGTCAACGCAAAATGACGTGAGCCAATTGGTGAGCTCTCCGTGTCGGGAGATTTGATATTGAGAGCTTTAGTCGGTTACACACTTTGCAACAGTTCTTTCAACTAGCAACATCATAAGCTTAAGCCCTTGTGCGAATAAAGTAAAAGTATCTTGAGAACTTGGCATTCTTCTTTCCAACTACAGTTCCTGATATTGAGAGGTCACACTATTTGTCAATATATTTTGGCCATAACTTAACTTTCTATTAGTTTTTCACCTAAAACATCAAGGTAAAACTTTTCTATTGACCAGTATGCCTAAAAGTATCCAAGGCTGGTACAATCAAAACGAATCGTTATTGCAGTACTTAGATGTTTATAACGTTAGCGAATGTAACGATGACTGTACGTAGCAAATGGCTGAGGCATTTTGAATTTATGTTTTACCATAAATGGTAGAATAAAAAAAATTCAGTAATGACCAGATAAGTGGTGGAAAATAAAAAAAACGAGTGTGCTTTAGACCACACGACTGAAGTAAAATTTGTTTTTCAATATATTATTTTATAAAATTGTTCAATTACAAAATTGTCCACACGTATGTAGGTCGATCGGTCTATGTTCATTCTAGACAGACGCAACTCGCACTTGCACATTAACGATTAAAAATATACGAAACGTAACTCTCTCTCTTTCTATCTTCACTAACTTATATCTCTCTCTCAACTTCCGTTCGCACTTTTCGTAACGCATTCATCAGCTTACTCCCCAAGTCAAGCGTGCGTAAAGAAGTTTTACTTCAAAAAGTTAGCACCATACTCATTCTGCATAACATTAAAAATATAAATTTTACAAAATAAGTACGTCGTTTTATCGATAAAAGGTTCGCAATTGACTACAATCTCGCCTGATGGCAAGAGATGCAGTCTACAACGAAACACGTTTCCTAGAACAATCCTGTTCACTCGCAACTGAAAGACCCTTCATCATCATCATCATCAGCCGGAAGACGTCCACTGCTGAACATAGGCCTCCCCCTTAGATCGCCACAACGAGCGATTGGTAGCCGTTTGCGCCCAACGGCTCCCCGCGATTCTTACTAGATCGTCGGTCCACCTTGTGGGGGGCCGGCCTACGCTGCGTCTTCCAGTCCGTGGTCTCCACTCGAGAACCTTTCTTCCCCAACGGTTATCGGTTCTACGAGCGATGTGGCCTGCCCATTGCCATGGGAAAGACCCTTAGGTAATTATTATAGTGAAACACAGACTCGAGCAAGTCGTTCCACTCTTTGGTGTACCTATTAGACATGAAGAAATCCACTTTATTTTGAGTACCTAATAAAGCTCTAATCATCTTGTAGCCATTGGACACATTGGACTCGGAGTTATTAGGCTACCGTAAGGAATCCGACTTATAATGACTTGATGACTTTTACCATCAGAACCGTCATCAAAAATGATAATCTTCGTTTCTTATATTTTTATTTATTACTAGCTGACCCGCCCCCGGCTTCTAAAAGGATCATTAAAGAGAACAACCAGCCTTGTTTCTTGCCTTTCTTTCTTGGCTTGGTCGCGAAGGGCCAAGCAGTAAAATTGACGTTTCAAATTGATCCTTGTGATTTTAATAAATAAAATTATTTTGATTTATGATTTTTTAAAGGAGCAATTGAACAAAATAATAATTATACAGTGTAACCGGGGAAAAATATATTAGAGGTAAATAGGTATGTATGTAATCTACAATTTTACCGTTATGCACACTTAACATGACTGAATATTAATAAGACTGTTTTAAGTAAGATGTTCAGTCAGCATTCTTGTAGCTTACCTAGGCGGTTTACTAGTTAGTATAAGTTTTGCAGCCTAGAAAGTAAATGTGACCCTCAGCCAAATTGAATATCTAGGCATATCCAGTGCGACATGAACACTACAAATTCAGCATGAATGAAACTGGGAACTTACTTTTATAGGTTATAAATAGGGTTATTATATGGGTGGTTTAAGCCGTAACGACCAAAAAGAAAAAACCTTCGCAATAATAAAGTAATAGGTAAATTTAGTTTGGTCTAGGATAGCCTAGAACAAATTAAATTTACGAATAAATAAAAAGCTTCCGTCCGATATCCTATTTTATAATCGATGTAATTAGGTGCTATAAAAACTAAGGTATTTTAATCTATTTGATAATATATATGACGACCTTCATGGCGCAGTGGGCTAACAGCCGGTTTTAGACGCAGGAAGTAGTGGGTTCGTATCCCGCCGCGGAACAAATGTTTGCATGATCTACAAATATTTGTTCCGGGTCTGGTTGTTTTTCTATATATTATAAGTATGTTTTTATCAAAAAAAAAGTATATAAGTATTCTATCAGTTATCTGGTTCCTATAGTACAAGTTTTGCTTAGTTTGGAGCTAGATAGCACTGTGTGAAATGTCCAGCAATATTTATTTATTTATAGATATATTTAACTATCTATTTTTATACACTATTTGAGCGAAGCACGCTGCCACTGCACCAAACAGCTCACAAAAACCTGTGATTTTTTTCTTGGAGGTTATCTTACGCTGTTTACCAGCGTTTAGTCTCTAGGAATCTTTTTTGTCAGGAGACTACGTTTTACCGCAATCTCATTGGATTGTAAGCGATGATCACAGATAATCTTTAAAAAAACGTTTAATATCCTTAATTATTCGTGAACTGGTTGCTGGGTTGCCTGATGCGGGAAGCATTAGTGAACTTTTCACGTGCTAGCCGATTGGGGTATTATTTTAACCAATTTATTAATTTGATTAATATAGTTAAGTTCTGACTTCATATTTTATTACTTAACTATTTTGACATTTTCTATTGTGACTATATTATTATATTTTGACACAACATGACATATCTACCATGATGACACGTAATATTCTCACTTGACAACACAATACTCTCAAGGTCTAGTGGCTAAATTGAGCGGTCTCGACAGATTATCAGCGCTTACCATCATGGCGGCCATAAATTCTGAGTCGAGTCCCATTTACTGATGTAGCACACAGTATCTACCAAGTTCTCCCTTTTTTTCGTTTATACTTTTTAATTGCTTAACTTTTTTTTGTATTTCCTGTCTTAAAATGTAACTGTATTGTATATTGTGTGCTAATGTAGTGAATAAATGATTGTCTATGTCTATGTTTTGGTCTAGGGTGGAAGAAGGTCTAGAAGACACCTATCCTAGATTGTTATTTAAGAAAAACAGACCAGACAGTTCTATACCTTAGCTGTATTAAGAACTTAGAACCAAACAGTAAGTGTCATTGGCACTTACTGTTTTTGTTCTAAGTACTTAATGGTATTGGACTTTCTTACCATAACGGCCGTCAGTTTTCCTCTCCGAAGGAGTACCCTACCCAATGCCACTTCAACTGACTAATCCTCACCGTGAAATATGAAGTACATTATCCTGTTCTTTATAGAAATACAGAAAACCATTTCATCATCATCATCATATCAGCGAAAGGACGTCCACTGCTGTACATAGGCCTTCCCCATAGATTTCCAGAGCGACCAATCTTGTGCGGCCTGCACCCAACGGCTCCCAGCAACCTTTAACAGATCGTCTTTCCATCTAGTGTAAAGATAAATCGTCAAATTCAGCATCCTCGGCTGAGTAGCTTTCGGGAAACATTTTTTTTTATTTTATTTTATTAAACAGGCTTACGGCCCACCTGATGGTAAGCGGTCACCGTCGCCTATTGACACCGGCAACACCCGGGGTATTGTCGATGCATTCCCTACACTGTTGAAACCTCTTTATATTTCTCTTGAAGCGTGCCATGTCGTAGCCTAATGGGAAAACCTCAGATGGTAGCTCATTCCACATCTTGCAAGTATGGGGTAGAAAAGATCGCGTGAAGCGTGTGGTGCGCGATACCCAATTGTCGATGATATGTGGATGAGCTTTATTACGTTGTCGAGAAGTGCGGTGGTAAAATGTCGACGACGGGATGAGATCAAATAGCTCCTCAGAACAATCCCCATTATACAGGCGGTCGAAAACACTGAGCGATCCAACGTTTTCTCGTTTAAAATACCTGTGTCAAGTCTTTGATCAGTGATGGCGTACGGTACAAGAACGTGGTATTTTACTATGTGCCCCATAAGAAGGTTCAAGGAAAACAATTTACCTGGTAATCTGGGACTAAATAAAAAAACCTGTTTTCCACATTTCTAATACCCCTGGCGGCGCTGGCGTTACAGAAAATTAAAGGTTTTTTTACCAATTACGAATAAGCTTGGAGGTTCCAAGGGAGAGGGAATTTGTGATTGCTCTACGAGTATCTTTTTTCGAACGAAGGTTTAATTTAAGCAATCCGATCTTATAAATAGCAGCTATGGTGGTGTGCATAATTGAATGAATTAATGATAATTATTTATAACGCACAAACTAGGTACAACAAAGTATATAGTACTTTTCAAACGTTCGCGATCACTGTACATAAGTACTGATTAAAACGGGTATTTATCGAGTATGTACCTTTTTTATACCGTGACCAGGGCTGTTCCAACACAGTCTAAACGTCAGGATAACAAATAAAAAATGTACCTACGCGATAAATAGCGGTTTTAATCAATAATCAAAACAAAGTTTGTGTATAACGGGCGTCATTATCGCCAAAGAAATCATAATTGTGTGAATAGGTATAATAAATATTGTCAGGAAACTGGCAAGCTTCATGCTCCACACAAGGTGTTCCAGAGAGCTTGATTGATTGATAACGCGTTATTGTAAACACGGCTACACATCAAGCTATACAATTCCAGTATAAGCTGACCTCTCATTCCACGAAAAGCCTACACAATGCGAGATCAGCTTATACTGGAAATTTATAGCTTGATGTGTAGCCGTGTGTACATCACACTTAAGTTACATAAAACAAATAACAAGATACCTTAAGTACCTGAGGATGGACCGCGACGTCGGGGTCGGCCGCGTAAGCGCTGACGCGACAAAATCAGTGGATTCGAGAAGGAATGTTGGGAATCTGCTAATGCCTTTGTTCGGCAGTGGGAAAAAAACGACACGTGGAACACAATGGTCCTATCGCTAAGAGCGATCTCTTCCAGACCACTTTTGGATGAACTGGATTTCACGAGAACGATAAAGGACACTAACTTGGTATATTATGTTATATTTTTCTATGTGTTATTTGACCTTTTTTATATATAGACTTCTAGACACACAAGCTGACGGGCCTCCTGATGTTAATTCACCTTAGCAAATTAATTTTATAGATGAACATTTTCGAGTTTTAATCAAAACAGCCAAGCTTATTTTTAAATTCCTTTCTCTAAATTTGCATAACGCCTAAGATCATGTTAAGGGATAACTAAGGTCCTAAGAGGTCCTCGTTAGATGTAATGGACCTGTGTAATAGGGTCCTCTCTGACACAAATTTTCTTTATACTAAGACTTTTTTGAGCTTATTTTTTTGGAAAATTTTGGGAATTTTAGTTTTCGTAATATTATTTGGACAAGATTGATTCAGTCATTTATATTTACAGTAAAAATAAAAATAATCGATAAGTATTCACAAGAATCAACAATATCTTATTAAATTATGATACTAGCTGTTGCCCGCGACTTCGTACGCGTTACACTACTAATGTGTAGGTAACCTAGAAATTAAGATAAACTCGTTGTTGCAACTTGACACCCCATTTTTATCCCATGAGACCTGATTTATTGGATAAAAAGTAGCCTTTGTGTTAATCCAGGTTATAATTTACGTACTTACTAAATTTCATCGAAATCGGTTCAGCTACTACGACGTGATGACAAACAAACATACAAACTTTCACATTCATAATATTAGTGTGATTATAAATACGTTTTAATAACAGAATTTTTTTTAATTTTTTATTTTATTAATGATAGCCAAGCGCTTGACTACTACCTCACCTGATGGTAAGTGATGGTGTGATCGAAGATGGAGCACGCTTGCCTAGAAAGAACCTATTCACTCTGGACTTGAAGACTCCAAGAATATACTGGTTTGGAAAAACATACGCCGGAAGTAATTTCCACTCCTCACTTGTGCTAACAAGAAAAGTTGAAGCAAATCGTTTGGTACGGCAAGGTGATATGCCGACCAGGTATAAGTGGTACTTCTCGGTTCGTCTGTTTGTCCGGTGGTGGAAGGGGGAAGGAGGGATAAGGTCATGAAGATCTTGCGCACATTCACCAAAATGTATCTTGTAAAAAACTGAAAGTCTGGCTACTCGGCGTCTGTGCTCTAGACTTTATAAATTGGCTTCCACTAGTGAGTCGTCACCAATGAATCTAGCAGCACGTCGCTCAATCGAATCAAGGGCTTCAAGCTGGCAAGCTATACAATAATTAATATTACAATAGGAAAACTTTAATTTATTAATGACTAATTTTTAGTTATTTGTTATCGAAACTATTTTCAGTATATACTTCAAACAGTAAATAATGCAATAAAACAACAGTGACTTTTTGCTTAGTTGCCAAATCCTACAAAATTAGTATTTGTCATTTTATCACCAACATTCCTTTCCTTACCCTATTTACAAGACTAAAATTCAGAAGAAACAGTTGAATCATCTAAAAACCGTTGCAAAAGATCAATAAATCTAATTAATACTTGTACCCGTATATTTTTTCTTTTGTTATTAAACAACTAACTTAACTTTAGTTAAAATAATGATATATCTACCATCTCAAAATAAAAAAGAGATAAGAGATTTTTATTAATTAAACTCTTTAAACACTTCATCTCTCTTCAAGACATCCAACAAAATTGAGCACATTGTGTAGATAAATTTATGTATTTCGTTTATGTATGTGTATTATTATTATTTTTAATTGTTTTAAGTTTAATTCTAACCTAAAATTTGTTTAACTTTCCATTCTCTGGCACTACCACTTTCTCCACACTACACAAAGGTTAGCTGGAAGAAAATGCTAATTAGCATTAAGTTTGCCTATGTATTATTTTATTAGTGCAATAGAGGATTTTCTAATCTACCCAACTTTATTTTTTGGCTGATTAGCTAACTAAGCAACGATGGTCACATCCACAACTTTTGCAAAACGTTTTAACGCTCGCCATAATTTAGGATTAAACAACAAAAACCAACAATTTAAAAAGTTAGCAGCTATAAACATAAAAGTAGAATTTTAAATGAGTTTAAGTCCAGCATTGTTACCTCGTGCATAATCTCTCTACTACTAAAACTTCGTTTTATATCCAAACCACGTTTAATCCCAAAAGTAGTATAAATTCTAACAAACAGAGCAGTAAAACCAAGAAACTGAACCTTTGCGATGCAAGTCTCTTGCCACAGAGGATAGAAGACAGCTGGTGGACTACAAACTGCCTTCAACTTTGGTGTAAGGTGTCTTTACTAAAGTAGTGGTTCGCCCCGAACTGAGATCTCGCGAGTCTTCCAAAACACAAAAATAAATATTCTTATGGCGACTCTCGCAACGATGCCTAAACGTATTTAGTGGCAAAATAAGATTTAAGGAGTTGTCAAATCATACCAATACGTAAAATTTAAACATGTTTAGTCGCTAAATACGTTTAGGGACCATTGTGCAAACCGGCCTTAATCTTTGACTAATAAACTAGTTCCACGAAATAAAACCATTTACTTGATCTACAGTTTCATTCAAATCACAGGTAACGGGAGTTCATGTATTTTGGATAATATTTTGGGGTAGAATTTGCAGTTATTCTAGATTTCAGATTTTTGCTTATATTCGTGTCACTAAAGCTACACGCAGACCAAATCTCAGCACTGTGGGGTCACTGGTGTACCCTGTGAATTTTGTCAAAGTTCAGTTTTTGTTATGGCTATTAACTTAATAACAACAAGGCTTAAACTAAAAATAAAAACGAGATCAAAATGTACTATCAAAGATTTTTTAGTACACGTGTCACTTGACCGGATAGTCTTATTTGGTTTTTTTACCCCTTTTGAACCCCAGTATCTCAACAACCTCCCACATTATTAGGTCATTTAGACACAACAAAATTGTGCCATTGCTACCTAACTAAATACCAAATTTCACCATGATCGGATAAACGCTTCGAAAGTTATCCTCGGTCAAACAAACATACATACATACATACAATGCCGATTTGCCCAAGTTGATTTAGAGATCACGCTTCGTGCGATCAAATATTTACTATTAAAATTTTAACTGTTTGTATTAGCTGAATACCCACGACTTCAATCGCGTCGAATATATTTGGTTGGTTCGTAAAATACTAACAAGCTATATAAATTTAAAAACGTGATCCTGACTTCGTCAATATTATAAACCTATGTCACTCGGACCATAATAAGGAATCCATTACGTAATATTATCGAAGTTTTGCGTCGTTTCGGAATGCACGGCATGAAGGCTCTTCTTAAGCAGCGACAACTCAGATGCTGCGGACATGTCTTTCTCATGGATGACCACCGTTTACCCAAAGCTTTATTTTTCTTTGAGATGTCAGAGGGTAAGCCGAAGCACGGTGGTAAACATCGGCGCTATAAGGATGTGTGTAATACCGAAGTTTTGCGTCGTTCCGGAATGCACGGCATGGAGGCTCTCCTTATGCAGCGACAAGTCAGATGCTGCGGACATGTCTTTCGCATGGATGACCACCGTTTACCCAAAGCTGTATTTAACTCTGAGATGTCAGAGGGTAGCCGAAGCACGGTGGTAAACATCGGCGCTATAAGGATGTGTGTAATACCGAAGTTTTGCGTCGTTCCGGAATGCACAGCATGGAGGCTCTCCTTATGCAGCGACAACTCAGATGCTGCGGACATGTCTTTCGCATGGATGATCACCGTTTACCCAAAGCTGTATTTTACTCTGAGATGTCAGAGGGTAAGCCGAAGAACGGTGGTTAACATCGGCGCTATAAGGATGTGTGTAAGAGACATTTGAATGCCTGTGCTATTGACCCTTCCGCTTGGGAGGAGCTTGCTTTACAAAGATCGTCCTGGCGCTCAATCATCAATCATTGTTGTCAAATCAAATGTTTTGATGTTGTTATAACATCAAAACATTTGAAGTAAGTTATCTTAACAAACTCGACGTAAAACGTCAGACACATAAAGAAAGACCTAAGCCCTCGTATACATACACATACACGGTGTGCTTTAAATCACTGTTTTCCCAGAACAAACGTTGTTCAGACCATGGTCTACTAACGGTTTATAGCATCAAATAAGAGAATTTAAAAAAAATGTGGATCTTCTGAAATAAGTCTATCTTTGTTCAAAATCTAGCCGTGACATAAAATTCATTGGCACACTAGCCGTATCGTACCTAAGACTATTATTTTTGTGGATATACGGCGGCATGTTGTAGGGCGTAACGTTAAAATAGACGTTTTAAGTTCGCAACTTTTTATGTTTCTCTAATACCGTTTTTTTTTTTTTATTTGAGATTATAAACCCTTTGCACATAAATTAGTGTGATAATGAAATAATAAATATAATATAATTAGAATTGTAAATATAATTTGCTAAATATAATTTGCTAAATATAATTTGGCAGGATCTGGATTTGTAAGAGTGAACGAGGCTTTACGATTGAAAAAATGCTAGAGCATTGTAGAAGCTATCGACACTCTTTAAAAAGGAAATTAATCAATCATCATTATCAAATTAGCCAAAGGACGTCCACTGCTGAACATAGGCCTCCCCCATAGATTTCCAGAGCGACCGATCTTGTGTGGCCTGCACCCAACGGCTCCCAGCAAACTTTAAAAGTCGTATTTCCATCCGGTCCGGGGCCGTCCTATCTGCGATTGTGCGTAGTCTCTTCTCGAGAAACTTCTGCCCCAACGGCCGTCAGTACTTCGAGCTATGTGCCCTGCCCACTGCCACTTCAGCTTGCTGATCCATTGTGCTACGTCGGTGAGTTTGGTTTATCTACGAAACTCCTCATTTTTGATTTGATCTCGTAGAGAAACACCAAGCATAGCCCTCTCCATAGCACGCTGAGCGCTTTTAAGCTTCTTATAAGGCCCATAGTCAAAAGTGAAAGAAAAAAATAGTGAAAGACCATACATCATGACTGGTAATACACACGCTAATCAAATACTTCGACTTCGATATCTTCAGACACTGAGGTATTATGGAATGAATCAATAGAATTATATAATTTGAACGCCAAAAAGGGTTAAGTAGATCACAATGGAAAATGGTGTCATTCAAAATACATGACAAGCTAACTCAGAACATAATTTTATTGAAGTCAAATTTTAATTGTATATTCTTTAAAATTGATTCATACTCAATAGTATGATACCATCTGTAATTGCATTAGTAATCACATTGAAGGATATATAAGAGGAATATTGAAAGTAGCGACAGTGATAGAAAAGTTCAGGAGCTAGGCTAGCGTGTTTTGGACATGTCATGCGGAGGGAAGAAAATCATGTGACTAAAAGTGTTAGATATAAATGAGAATGGATATAGAAGTACTGGAAGGGCGATGAAGAACTGGACAAGCTAACTTATAACATCATTTTATTTAAGTCTGATGATCTGTGGAAGTTCTCACAATCTAGAAAGGCTAGATTCTAATTCATTAAGTGTGTCAATAATGGGTACGCCTATAGAACGGGTATTTGAGGCTCGTAATTTGGGTTTGTGTGTAGACTCAAATTTGCGGTACGAAAAACACATAGCGGATAGCGTGCGGAACTGTTTTTATAGATTAAAAATATTGTATAAAATCCGAAACTACTTAAGTGAAGAACTTAGACTTCAGCTAGTGGAGTCGTTGGTCCTTTCTAAACTGAACTACGCTGACACAGTGTTCGGTCCAAGACTTCTAGCTCGAACACAGAAGCTTGTCCAAAGGGTACAAAACGCCTGTGCTAGGTTTTGTTTCACGATTCCGCTAAGAGGTCACGTTACTCCTTTCTTAAATAATCACTTTGTTTTAAAGATGAAGTCCCGTCAAAAGTTGCATTTAGCGTGTCTCCTCTTTGGCGTTATCTACGAAAAATTGCCTGCATACCTACATGCCAAGCTCAAGTGGGTGACGAACCAACGAATGGGCACGGGAAGACAGTGCGCTGTGCAGCTGGCAACGCCGCGTCATAAATCTGCTGCATTCCGAGGTAGTTTCCGATACGCAGCCACTAAGTGCTGGAATAACATCCCTCCGCCCATCAAAACCCTAAAAAGTAGGTTTGGTTTTAGATCTAAGCTAAAACGTTTTCTTCTTGATGAACAGAAAAGACGTGAAGGCACGAATAATGACGCTTCAATTATATAAAGGTATATCTACCATATCATATTTTTAAGTTTTTTAATGATTTGTTTTTCTTTAATTTTATCATAGATTTAATTATAATTTCGTATGTGATGTGATAATATATGATGTATAATGGAATTATTGCTTTACTATTTACAACTTGTGGAGGGATATAGTACAAATGCGTCTTTAAAGTTGCGATCCAGCGGGACTCGAACCCACATCTCAGGCATTCGTTTTATTTCATATGAACGGCATGACCTCCTCATTGATGATTTGTTCCTCAGATAATGGTATGGTAATTTTTAATTTTTTTTTTTTTGTTTATTTGTATATTATATTCAGAATCACAGGTAGGATTATAAATTTGTTTCTTTGTATATACATAAAATACTAGGCTATATAAGTATGTATATTTATTTAAGTATTTTTAGTATTACAAGCTGTTATAATGTTATAAATTCTGAAGATGGTAAATATGTGGTTATGTGTATATATGTGTCATGTATATAATATATTATTTTAGACTTTTACATGGGTGGGTAGGTAGGTAGGTGCTACACATACCTACTTTCACTCAATCCCCGAGAGCAGTGCACGTTTCTGGCGTCCGTGACGACACTATCTGGGATCAGCAGAATACCAGCGTTAAGTAGCTAGGTTCTAGCCTACCTTCTTGGCACATGCTGAGCTGATGCCATTTTGGCATGATTGGCATGGCATGATAAGTGGCTAGAGCAGTACTGGCGTTTGTGACGACACCATCATTATTTGGGGTCAGCAAAAAGCCAGCGTTAAGTAGGTACGCTTATAGCCTACCTGCTTAGCACATGCTGAGCTGGTGCCATTTTGGCGCGACTATTTATAATTAGGTAGTTGAAAGTTGCGTGGGATGTTTCTGTTATCTAAGCATTTACTTATTAGAACTTCTTGAGGTCTGGCATTTTTGTCTTAATTTATGTACAAAATAACGTAATTAACCAGAAGTCAAGGTATCCCATCATTTGTTACTTTGTTGATTGTGTATGCCATGTCGTCGTGTCAAATAAATGTTTTTCATTTCATTTCATTTCATTTCAAGTCAAGTTTCAATTGTAGATTCTTTAAAATTGATTCATACTCAATATACAATACCATCTGTAATTGCATTAATAATTACATTGACGGATATATTAGAGGAATATTGAAAGTAGCAACAGTGATAGAAAAGTTCAGGAGTAAGAGGCTGGCGTGTTTTGGACATGTCATGCGGAGTTAAGAAAATCATGTGACTAAAAGAGTGCTAGATATAAATGTGAATGGATATAGAAGTAGAGGAAGGCCGAAGAAGAAATGGATGGACTTTGTCAAGAATGATGTGGGTAAAAAAGAAGTGAAAACGAAGATCACGGCTGATAGAGAGGTATGGAAAAAAATGCATGTTGTGCCGATCCCACGTGATGTGGGAAAAGGGCAAGAAGAAGAGTAATCAAATTGAAAGAGCTACTTCACACTTCACTGACACTTTATAGCGGGTGATATTTAACAATTTACAAACGGAAAACACGTTTTTGCGACTATTTTTCAGGAAAAGAAATATTATGCCGCTAGGGGAGGGTTTTTGGCTTTCTATTAATCAAATTGATCGTTTGCTGAATCACGGGCAATTCGATTTTGGCAGGGGTCGATTGGAAGCCTTACTTTATTAACATTGAATGGCCACTATAGGGTACCCTACTACTGAAAGGGGATTGTAGATTGTTTTTGTATGTGTAAATATCTGATTTTTCGTCAGTTTTTATATCAATTCATTTATATTTTTTAAACTTTCGCGATCACTGTACATAATTACTTATTAAAACGGGTATTTATAACGTATGTACCTTTTTTATTTGTTATCTCAACGTTTCGACTTTGGACTCGTTGAATAATTGCAATATCCAGAACTGCTTCGTTCACAACGCAAAATATATCTTAACCGAATGGTTAGCTTCTTTGTCATATGACTGCACTGAATCCCTACTGTTGACTTTGTCATAAACTGAAAGCATTAATACCTAAACATGTCCTACTATTGTTACTTGTATTTTTAGTATTCTTTTATAGATATATATATATATATATATATATATATATATACATATATATATAATAAGTATGTACGTACCTTTTCTTACCATTTATTTAACAGTTACTCTAACCAAGGCCCTTAAACCTAAGACAATCTTATAGATGCCCACGATACAGATCTTTTTCTAGTGTGGGTATCACCGGAAACCAGATCATGATTCTCAACAGCAAATCAGGATAGTCATTATAACCTATATATATATATATATATATATATATATATATATATATATATATATATATATATATACATAATTATTGATTAAAACGGGTATTTATCGCGTATGCACCTTTTTTATTTGTTATCCCGACGTTTCGGCTGTGTTGCAACAGTCATGGTCTCGGGCTGACTGACCGAGACCATGACTGTTGCAACACAGCCGAAACGTCGGGACGTACCTTTTTTATTTGTTATCCCGACGTTTCGGCTGTGTTGCAACAGTCATGGTCTCGGGCTGACTGACCGAGACCATGACTGTTGCAACACAGCCGAAACGTCGGGATAACAAATAAAAAGGTACATACGCGATAAATACCCGTTTTAATCAATAATTATGTACAGTGATCGCGAAAGTTTGAAAAATACTATATATACATTATCTACATATTAATGTCTATATTATTATCAACTTATCTAATTATAAGAACCTATCTATTTACCTATCTAGTTTATAGTATATCAATTGTAATTGTAGTTTTATTTAAACTAAATAGAATTAAGGCTAATGTTTAAAAATCCTGTACTCTTCTTTTTGCTGTTATTAACTTTTTTATATTTCATTTTCATTTTTCAAATGCATATAATGTCATGTCATGCATGACCACAAAAATGTACGATACCTATTTACCTTGTTACCACAAACAAGTAACTTGTTAACAAAAATATAACCTACTTCAGATAACAGAAAAAACAAAGAACTGAACCAATTTCAATGAATTTTTATGGGTCTGATCTGAAAGGATATCCTTTCAAGTAATAAAATAATTTTTTAAATCGGTTGATAAATGACGGAGTTATGAGGTCACAAACATAAAAAAACTACAGTCAAATTGAGAACCTCCATCTTTTTTGAAGTCGGTTAAAAAGTTAAACAACTGTTTAGCGCGTGTTTACAAAATTTCTTAAAATTTAAATTAATAATTAATTTTAATATTTGTTTTTATATAGGATGTTTATAAACACGCGCTAAACATTTGTTCAACTTTTTTGTGATAAAAAGGTAATAAGCGTAATAAAATAACATAATAATATAATGTGCGTACTTAGATTTACAGTATTCGATACAGAGCGCGATGTAAGGGAAATCCCCGAACAAGAATGTACAAAGTGAGTGCGAAGGGAATGGGCTGCGTTCACAGATAATTAAAATTGTAGTTTGAAGGATGCATTCGTATACCAAAATATTTTATTTGCAATATATTGTTTTATTTGCAAATGCTAAGAAATTTAGTTGTTCTTTATACAATTCATAACAAATGCAAATTGCGGTAGATTTTGTTACCGTTGTTATGCTCCAACGGTAGGTAGTAGTTTTTTGCTGAGTACGGTGCATTTACCGTAATTACGGTGCACATGGTAACACTAGACGGAACCATAGGTAGGTACTAAATAAAAAATAACTTATAGAAACAATCGTCGACCGAACAAATGATGGTAATAGTGATGTACAAAAATGCAGCCACAGACGATACATCAATTCTGGACAGTAAATATTGATTCACTACCTGTTTGCTGCTGCTGTATTAATTCTATTTAACGTCTGGGAGTTGTAGATGGTGCTAGTTGAGTGCTAGTGAGTTTGAGGAGTGTATCTTATATTTTGCAATTCGTGTATTTTATGTATTGTTAATTTAATTTATTGAGTATCTTCTCCTTTTAATTTGTCTACATGTTATTTATATTTTATTCTATTGTCATTTCAAATGATCGTGTCGTCACCTAGGCCCTGTCAGAAAACCAGCGCTGCATCGTATCCACCGTGGTACGAAACAGCTTATGCTGAGACAGGGACCTTTTTGTCCCCACGCAACACCAGTATTGTCTGTCTGAGTGAATCTTGACTTTGCCTTTGTTTTTATTGTTTTTTATTGTGTGTGATGTCAAGTGGGTTCAAATAAATATATTTACTTTCTTTCTTTCTTCTTTCTTAAGCATCTTACATTTTCTTATCTTACATTTCTTTTTGTGCAGATCGCAAAGATCGTCTGTATTTTTCAAAAACAGTTGACTAATCCGTTTATCTTCGGCTAATGACTCTAGGGTCTTATATCTATCAGAAACGTCATAGTACCACATTTAAATTAATGTATATTTTTATCGTAATTAACTAATGTATGTATTATAAATATTATATATAACATAATTTTATATATTATATTTAGGTATATAATTTAATAATTTATTTATGTATATCTATTTGTATTTTATTTAGGTATTAGTTGCACTCCCTTCATCCATAACTTATGTGCACCCCCGACCATATCTTTGACATTACTATATCCTATCTACCCAAAGGCTGTCTGGAATAAATCGCTTCAAAGCAATAAGACCGCCCATTGTAGTATTTACTTTGTGTCTTATATATTGTCTGTAACTTTTTTTTTAAGTGTACAATAAAGTGTTTTTCATTCATTAATTCAATGACGTCTCTCTCGTTTTTCTCGTTTTACTACGTTCAGGTAGGTCATTAATCTCAATATTGGTTCATCCACTTGTTTACGAACGCCTTAGACTTATTCATGAACTTAGCAGCCTGAACGCGCGACATTTTGGCCCCTTGGGACGCGTACAAACACTCCTACATAGCGGGAACCATACGTGAAGCGACGAACTCTGTGCGAAGCGAAATCAAAATTATTTTATGTTTGATGTTGCATCGTGGACAAAATGTAGCACTACCAGCTCGTATTTTTTGTAATGCAAAAAAACTGACGTATAAATTTTTTTTCTCCCGGTAACGTTCTTAATAAACATACTGTATATATACCTTAGTTACACACTTAAAACTATTTGCCCGCGAAAACGACGAAACAACACTTTTCGTCCAAAACTATTCCTTTGTAAAAGTCGAAAGATCTGCAGTTGGAACACTCAACAGAAAAGATTTAAAATCATTGTGGCGCGATTCCAATTGTTCGACATAACTGTACATTAGCCTTCTTCATATAGCAGAGAAAGGTATGCGTCTATTTATCCAGCCTCCGGCACCCACTGTTGGGTATAGGCCTTCTCTTTATAACGCCAGTCTAATCGGTCTTGAGCAAGTCTGATCGAAAGCTGTCCAACTTCCACTAACGAGATCGTCACACCAGCGAGGCGGTGGTTTGCCCTGCGGTCGACGTCCATATTTTGGCCACCACTCTGTCCAGCTGTTGTCGTTCCACCTAGCCAGTTGTCCTGCCCATCTCCAGTTGAGCCTCGCGATTCGTATACCTACATCTTCGACTTTAGTTCGGCGTCGAACCTCGACGTTTGGTATACGATCGACGAGGTGAATCTCCAGCATGGGGATCCACCTCTGATGGTGTACACACGGCTACACATCAAGCTATACATTTCCAGTATAAGCTGACCTCGCATTATGTAGGCTTTTCGTAGAATGATAGGTCAGCTTATACTGGAAACGTAAAGCTTGATGTGTAGCCGTGTGTACATTGTTGTGAGGGGCCATGTTTCGTGTTGTGAGGTATGCATAGAACAGTTAAAAGGCTTACCTTGTTTAGCAGTGGCGGGCCCTACCGACCGGTGGGCCCGCACGGGCACCCCTTAGGGCTGCTCCCACTTGAGAATATTTTGCGCCTCCTGAAATTAAGAGAATATACCTTTTATTTTCCATTCCATTATTATCCTGTCATTTTTTTTTTTGCCGTGTGATCCCAGATTATGAATAGGCTCCCCCATCTCATCCCGTGGGTGTCATACCCATTCCTGCGGTTTTTCACCTTATTCAACTCGAATAAGGTGAAAAACCGCAGGGATAGGCAACAGCGTCCCACAATTTAACATCAACAGATTTTTCTGTATGAGTTTAGCCAAATCCCCCATGATGAAAGACAACCTGATAAACTCCGCGAGTCTGTGGTTTCAGTATACACAAAGAGCTTACAATGCTCTGCGAGTCAAATTTAATAATGCTTTCAGGGCGCTGTTGCGGCTTCCGCACTTCTGTAGTGCCTCAGGCAGGTTCGCTGAAGCACGCGCAGACAACTTTGATGCTATCTGACGTAAAAAACCTGACTCACTACTGCGCACAGTACGCGAGAGCAGCAACACCATACTGAACGTCATCGCCAACAAACTCGACTGTCCTCTGATGTTGAAGCTCACGCAGAGGACTAAATCGCAAATTGGTAATTAAGTACTAACTCTCCTAGACTTAAGCTTTTTACTAACAAAATAGATCCATTGTTATCTGATTATAAAAATAAATAATAAAAATAATGAAGTTTGCTGGGAGCAGTTGGGTGGGGGCTGCACAAGTTCGGTTGCTCTGGAAGTCAATGACTTATGTTCAGCAGCGGATGTCCTATGGATGATAATGATGATGAATGAATGAATGAATGAAAATTCTTTATTATACCTTACAAGCTAGACACAACAGATTTATAAAAAAAAACAAATAAAAGTAAGCATAATGGGCGGTCTTATCGCTTAACAAAGCGATCAAAGATGATGTTCCGTTATTTTAGGTTATGTTATTTATATTATCTGATTATAAACTAATTATGTTAAAACTTTTTTGCAATGATTCTGGGGCGAATCTAAATGAATGATGATTACGTACAAAAACCAAAATTAATCTAAATAAATATTGCTGAACATTTCACGCAGCGCTATCTAGTCCCAAACTAAGCAGAGCTTGTACTATGGGAACCAGATAAATGATAGAATACTTATATACTTTTTTTTTGTAAATACATTCTTCTAATAAACAACTAGACCCGGAACAAATATCTGTAGATCATGCAAACATTTGTTCCGCGGTGGGAATCGAACCCGATGCCTCCTGCGTCTCAGCCGGCTGTTCGCCCACTGCGCCACAGAGGTCGTCAAAATATCTATGCATTTGTTTAAAATTGTTACCAACTATAACAAGTTAAAATATGTAAAAACTCTTCTTGTCATTACATGTGATCTTTTTACATGCAATAACAGGCCTAACGCAGTTCCAAATGTTACGTATATAGGGTATATGTACTCGGTTCTCCTTACAAACGTCAAAACACTCTCTTATATTTGAGATATCAAACTACGTATACACGTTGTCCTATTTATTTTCAGTATACCGTGTTTAAATTTTCCATATTGTGATGCTCAATTATCTTTACATAAATACCTATACATACTTTAAAAGTGCTCGACTAGGGACACCTGATACCTATTACAATCTACAACGCAAGTTGAGGCAAGCATAAATAAAAAAAGACTCATTAGTGTATGCTGGCCATCGGATACGAATCTGACCTTTGTATCTTCTGGTTTAAAGGTCAGAGTTCAACTTATCAAGCTACCGTTTCCATTACAGTATTTCGAGCTGAGTATGAATTAATTGGAAACTATTAATAACTCGACAAAACATACAAAAGAAACAGCTGAATCACTTAAAAACCGTTAAAACGATCTATAGATAGCTCAACTGCTCCAGATCACTACCACAAGTCCCCAAGACACAGGCTGCATAGCCGCGCTGAATTTCAATGCTAAATTTCATAGCGTTTATTAGTATGAAGTTATGAACTTGGCAGATGTATTAAATACGTGGTGATGCCGCTTCCATTCATATTTCGTTTATTGTACAAACTAGTTTGACACTGTAATAATTGCTTTACAAATGCATTGTTAGGAAAACTAAGTTCAGAATAGGGATGAATTGTTATAAGTGTCATAAAACTTTAGCCATACAGTGGATACCACCATAAACAATCGGTGGACTGTTTTTTATTAATATTTAGGATTTGAGCCGCCCGAAACAACAATTTTACCGCCTCTTTCTCCGCGACCAAGCCAGGAAATAATCAGGCAGTAAACAAGGCTGGTTATACTTTTTAAATAATTTATTGATTGAAAATACTTTATTGCACTTAAAAAAACTAGTACACACCGCTACACATAAAGCTATAAATTTCCAGTATAAGCTGACCTCTCATTCTAAGCAAAACCTACACAATGCGAAGTCAGCTTATACTGGTAATTTATAGCTTGATGTGTAGCCGTGTGTACAAAGGCGAACATAATGCTAAAGAGCGTTCTCATCCAAATAACCTTTTTGTATAAAGACCAAAGCCTTGATATACCTTTGTGTACCTTTGCGTTGATAAGGATGTCTAGGTAGTGCACATAAAAGGAAACTAATAAAAATTAGCTCAGGACAAAAAAATATTGCATAATATAGGTACATACAATATAAATAAACCTACTTAAATACATTATATGCTAGAGTAAACTATACAATAATCAAATAAAAATACATACTTAGCAATAGAAGAAGTGATATGAAAGATTAAGTTACTTTTGGTTAGTTTGAACGAAAAGGTATATTATATATTTGGTTTGGAAGTTTCTTCCCATTTTTTAAGAAAATTCAAAACATTTTTAATGTAGTTTATTTACATTTAACTAAAGTATGTAGGTACCATTTTGTTAGATAACTTTTTGCCATCTTGTAGGTAGGAACATAATCCCATTGTTATAGAAATTTTGGGGCTTCTGATAAAAATACCGCGAAAAGTAGCTTGGGCAGTCCTCTCGCGATGTTAACCTGACACTGCCTAAAGAATTCTGAACAGACCGAAACAGGTGTAAATCTGAAGGTGCAAGGTCAGGACTATACGGCGGATGCATTAACACCTCCCAGCCAAACTCTCTTAATTTTTGCTGAGTGGCTAAAAATGTGTGAGGTCTAACGTTATCATAATGAAAAATCACACTCCTTCTGTTGATTAATTCCGGCCGCTTTCTCTCAACTTCTTGCTTTAACCTCATCAGTTGTTCGCAGTAGAGTTCAGAATCAATGGTCCTGCCTGGTGGTAACAGCTCATAATGAATAATGCCCTTCCAATCCCACCACACACACAGCATCACCTTGTTGCGAGTTAACCCGGGTTTCGCCACAGTCTGTGAAGCCTGACGGGCCTTTGACCACGACCTTTTTCGCACGTTCTTATCGCACGTGATCCACTTTTCATCATCAGTTATGAGTTTCTTTAAAAAATGGTTCGGTTTTATTACGTCGTTATAAAGAATAACAAATGAGTACATACACGGTTCATTAGGTTTCTGTCAGTGAGGTCGTGGGGTACCCAAATATCGAGCTTTTTTGTGTACCCAGTTTTTTTCAAATGCGCCAAAACTATTTTGTGGTCAATTCCCAGTTCTTTAGCTACGTCGTAACTACTAATATGCCGATCTTGCTCTAATTTTTCAAAAATGGCATCAATTTTATCCGTAATAGGGCGACCAGAGCGACGTGCATCTTTGACTTCAAAATTTCCGGATTAAAAACGCTTAAACCAAATTTGTGCTTCACAGACACTGCACTAGGTCCATAAACATCGCAAAATTTTTTTCGCGGCTTGCGTTGCATTTTTACCTTTTTTGTAGTAAAATTTCAAAATGTATCAAATTTCTTCATTAGATTCACTCTTCTTTACAATACGAACAACAAATAAAAATCACACATTTTCCTTATTTGAATTTGGAATTATCTTCTTTAAAATATAAACTTTGAATGATACCAAAACCAGCCAGATACAAATAGTATAGCCAAAGAGATTTTATTACAAGTTCATACATACTATAATGCGAAAAGACTTTTCCCCCAACCTATTACATAGATTCCCTGCCGTCATACAATAAAAACTAGCACGGAGAGTAGTTACTTGACTATGTTTTCATCTTAACTGCAAACTTAAGTTACACTAGGAAACATGAATATAGTTTAAGTCTTGATTTAAGTTTGTAAACTTACTTTTTTGAAATAAATTTTACTTAACTGAACATTATTCATTGTAGAGGTACAATACAGAAAAAAATATATTCTTTTTTTAAGTGTTATCAAAAGAAAGATTGCGGGTTGAAAAAAATGTAAATGAAAACATTTTTATTTGACACCACAGTTGCACCAAATAAAACACAAAAGTTCGTGACATGTAATGACAGATCTTCCATCAAGTGTCAACGGTTCAAGTCTATTCGGCTCGTAATTTTTTGAGATGGTTTGAAAAATCTTCTATCCAGTATAGAATAACAAAAATAAACTCATCGCAGTTTAAAAAATCCACGTCATAGTAAACCGCCCCTAATGCCTAATTAAACTTGAACCGCGACTTACTACACAGCGCTGGCTGTACGCCAGCCCGCTGCCACACGCTGCCGAGATACGAAGCAAAACAAAATAAAACGATATATTCGAGGGATAAATGGGGCGAAAATCTCATGTACTAGATCACATCAAATCTTCGATGATAAATTAGAATATTAATACGTAATTTAATACGCTCTCTCACACACAATTAGGTGCCCTATGACATATCTATACTAATGCTATAAATAGGAAATATTTGTATTTATGTGTGTATGTTTGTAATGAATAAACTCAAAAACTACTGGTCCGATTTAAACAATTCTTTCATCATTAGAAAGCTACATTCACCCTTTTCGTCCATCATACCTCTGTGCCTTAAGACGAAAGTCTTCAATTAGTGTGTGTTACCAGTGATGACATATGGAACCGAGACGTGGTCCTTCACTATTGGCCTTATGAATAAGCTCAGAGTCGCTCAACGAGCTATGGAGAGGGCTACGCTCGGCGTTTCTCTACGGGATCGAATCAGAAATGAGGAGATACATAGGAGAACTCAAGTCACCGACATAGCCCGACGGATTAGCACGTCGAAGTGGCAATGGGCAGGCCATATAGCGCGCAGAACAGATGGCCGATGGGGCCGGAAAGTTCTCGAATGGACCGGCAAGCGCAGCGTAAGACGTCCACCTACAAGATGGGAAGACGACTTGGTAAGAACCGCAGGTCGGCGTTGAATGCAGGCCGCTTCCAACCACAGTTCCTGGAGATCAATGAGGGAGGCCTTTGTCCAGCAGTGGAGGTCCTACGGCTGATATGATAATGATGATGATGATGATTCACCCTGAGTAAAACAGGCTACTTTCAACCCAACTGCGCAAAGGAGGGTAATGTTTTATTGAAAAACTACGTTATTTTATAATTTTTATAGTTTAATTCTGTTAACTAAAGGAAAATTCGCTAGATGTTAGAACTGGTTCGGGTATTCACTTTACAATTCGATAAAAAATAATATTTCTGGAAATTTATGGGATTGAACATTATTTTTTAAACATTTGCGATCACTGTACATAATTAATAATATTAAACGAGTATTTATAGCGTACTTTTTTATTTTTAGGGTTCCGTATCCAAAGAGTAAAACGGCACCCTATTACTGAGGCTACGCTGCCTGTCCTTCTGTCCGTATATCACCAGGCTGTACCTCATGAACCGTGATAGCTGGACTGTTGAAATTGTCACAATTGATTTATTTCTTTTGGCCCTATAACAGCGAATACTAAAAACAGGGTAAAATAAATATTTAAGAGGGGCTCCGATACAACAAACTTGATTTTTTTTTTGCTCGTTTTTGCTCGATATTGATAACGTCAATAGCTACGCTAGAAATACTCACAGAATATTTAGTTATATATTCAATTTAAAATAAATTATTATATTAAAATAAACAAATATTTAAGGGGGACTCATACAACAAACGTGGTTTTTTGCCGTTTTTATAGATAAAGGTACGGAACCCTTCGTGCGCGAGTCCGACTCGCACTTGGCCGTTTTTTTTATTTATTATCCCCACAATTTGACTGTGTTACAAAATAGATACGCGATAAATACTAGTTTAATATTAGAGACTAGATTAATATAATTGCATGAGTCAATACTAAATCACTTTTGTCCTAGTTAAAACTTGGTGGAAGATTAAGCAATCTATCTACAAACTAGCTGTGCTCTCGAATGGTTGAATGTGCAAGTAACACGGAATGTTTGCAGTTTCGCGGATTTAAGTTTAAATTGTTGTGCCTACTGTAGTGGAGCACTGGCACTTTTAACTTTGTGTTTCCTAATAGAAATTTAGACATGTGTAAAATGCTGAATATATTTACACTTTAACTATGTACTACTAAATACCTCGTATCGCAATAAATAGATTTGTTTTTTTTTATATTTGTAAGGTCAGATAGATATATAGTCCGATCGTCTCACTTAGAAAACTTTTGTGATTTATTTCAACCATTATAAATACGGGATAATAATACGAATATTACGCACTGCGAGGCGAGACGTAGTTCGAAGCGGATCGTACTCACATTGATGAAGATTCATGAATTGAACCGAAACATTGTCGGTCGAAACACCGAGAAAACGGTACGTGATTAATCCCGTATTTATAATAATGAGTCAGATAGTCATTTATTGATACAGAAAGGTATACTTCAGTCATTTATAAAATATCTATACATAATATGAAATATTCGAATGTAACTCTGTCTGTTTGTTTGTTACGTCACAACTAAACAGCTGGACCAATTTTATTGAAATATGGTATAGATAAATTAGGATTAAGGTATAGTTTACGGTTTACCGAACTGCGCAGAAGGAGGGTAATGTTTTTATTGACAAACTGCTGTGAGCGGAAGCTTATAAACAATAAACTACAAAAAACATTGTCCTGAACCAACAAGGGCGTCTACTTCATGAATTTCATGGGTATGGGTAGTTAAGGAAAGAAAAATATCACCCAGACCCATACTAAATATTTGCAGTTAATGTAAACAATTGTCTTGCGTTAGTAATTAAACCGTATCATGTGTCTACTTACCCACTCTATCGTAAAACTGACAGTGACAATATAATAATAGATTATTAAACGAGAGGATAAAGCAGTGTCTTGCGACACGGGCCCTATATTGAATTCCGAACGTAACGAAGGATTCTAGTGTTAACTCTCGAGCGTAGCGAGGGAGTTACTAGAATCCTGAGTGTAGAGGGGAATATAAGCACGCCCAAGATGCAGACCGCTTTATCCACGAGGAGAATACTCTACTATTCGCACTTTCCGCAAGACAATAAAAACCAACTCTAGGTTGGTGCATTATGTGCAGAGGTTAGTTCGATTTGCGAATAATTTCTTATTGTGTGGGTCTCTTTGGTTCAAATCTTATTACAAATGAGGCTCCAAATTCAAATTCATTATGCCCGCGAGGGCATAATGAATTTGAATTTGGAGCCTCATACAAATTCAGTAGAAAATAGAAATTCAGTACAACTTTACTCCCGGCTCAGCTTTAATCAACTGCTTTTGGTGAGGTTTACATATTAACTTAATTTGATATTGACGAGCAGGTGGTGTGAAAATAATATTAAGTTTTATTTTACACATTTTCATTTAGATACCTGTATAAAATTATTGTTGTTTACGATTATATATTTCAGTCAAATGTTGTCTGGAAGAGGTCGTGTTTAGTCATAATATTGCCTACTGTATTTATGTTTTAGTTGTACATATTTTTGTTTATATTAAATACAAACATTTCTAGATATTTCTTATATCACTATCTGGTCCCAAACTAAGCAGTGCTTGTACTATCGGAACCAGATAACTGATAGAATACTTATATGCTATTTTTGTAAATACATATTTGTAATATTGGGTTACACATCCAGACCCTGAATAAATATCTATAGATCATGCAAACATTTGTTCCGCGGCGGGAATCGAACTCGCTACCTCCTGCGTCTCAGTTGACTATTCACCCACTGCGCCACTGAGGTCGTCTTAAACGAGTATAATTACTATCTTATCTCCTTATCTCATCTCATTTTCTCCTCGTAAGTATGTCAATGTCTTACGACTAGGCTCTAATTAAAATAAATTCCCATTTAGATCAAAGAAATGGCATCAAGATGGAAGGAAAAAAGAAAAAATCCGTGTAGGAATTTTCAATTAAGCCACTCGAAAGTTAGGTGTGTTAAAAATGTGCCTACATTTATTAAAAGCCTAGAGTTTGGCTGTAAAAAGAACGGAGCAATTTTTTCGACTACGAGATAGCAAAATGAGGATTAAGATAGTATTAACTACCTCACGCGGCTTCGCATGCGTGTTTTGTCTTTATGAAGTAACCTATTACTGATTAAAGTATTTATCGCGTATGTAGCCGTGGTCACGGGTGGAATCTGCTGTTGCAACACAGCCAAAACGTCGGAGTAACAAATAAAAAAGGTGCATACGCGATAAATACCCGTTTTAATCAGTAATTATGTACAGTGATCGCAAAAGTATGAAAAATACTAAAGTAACCTATCTTTCAATCCAGGTCACATCAGAAGAAAATAGAAGAATACAGATAGATACATGAGGCATTACACCTGTTTGCCTCAAGTTGATGAATGCAGGGCAGTGCATCGTAGGGCGAGTTTCTACGTCACGCAGACCTACTAGGGCAATGCTTTGCTATAGGCGATCGATGGTAACCACTTAATATCAGGTGGGCCTTAAGCTAGTTCTATCTGCAAGTAGTATAAAAAAAAGATACAAGAAGAAAGACGCTATGAATATAAAATCGAAAATAAACTATGATTGTAAATAAACCATTTATTAACGGTTATCTAATCTGGAACCTTCAGTAGATCACTCTATTGTCCGTTCGTCCGTCTGTCCGTGTGTCACCACCGATTTTCTCAGGAACACCCGTTCCTGAGAAAATCGGTATAAATTTCAACTGGCTAGGTTTACCCAAACCTAGCCAGTTGAAATTTATACCAGATACTGAGGTCTATAATCACTATTAGGTGTATAAAAATCAAAGTCCTGAGTCAACACGATTAAAAGATATGGGCATATTTAGATTTTCGCGAAAACTTGTAAGTACCAAAATTTATCATTATTTTCAACTTATTTTATTTTCAGATTTTTTTATTTACTTGTGCTGTTAGACCTTACTTTTATCCAGATCTAAGTCAACCGGTTCCTCAGCACAAATAAATGAAAAATTTCAATAAATAAAATATATATATTATTATATATATTATTATTATATTATTATATATATTATTGCTATATATTAGTATTCTACTCCAATGTCATTCTCTGTGCACGTACCCACCTCTATAATCAAATATCTCTATCTTCAATGGTTTGCTGGAAGAAAACTCTTATTAGGGTTAAGCTCGCCTTTGTACATGTCCATTTTGTAAGCTATTTTTATCTGTAAATCTATTTGTGTACAATAAAGAATAAAAAAAAAAAAAAAAAAAAAAAAAAAAAAAAGTTGAAAATTTAAGGGTAGTCCTCTGAGTTGTATGTGCGTTCATACAATTTAGAAGACTAGCTTAATCGGCACCAACCTAAAATGAGGTAAATAAATAAAATTGTGGTATTGAATAAAATAAATATTTAAGTGGGGCTCCCATACAACAGACATAATTTTTTTGCCGGTTTTATAGACAATGGTACGAAACCATTCGAGCACGAGTCCGCATTTTAGTATTTTTGTATGAACAATATCCATATAATTTAACCGTCGTTTATTACATCAGTATTTACATGAAGTGTTGCATCACTTTGACAAGAGTGTTTTATATAGTTTTTATCGCGAAGTTCTCACAGGAACGGGAAATTTTAAGCGTGCGAAGCCGCGGACGGGTCAGCTAGAAATATAAAATTAGTTACATAGAATAGAATAGAATAATCATTTATTTGGTACACACAAAATGACACATGAAACAATTTTAGGGAACAGTAGTAACAATTGAATCCAATAAAACAGGTTCGACTCGTGTGTCTGCGTACCAAAATGGCGTTCAGCTCAGCATAATGTTGGATGTTAAGCACCCAACGCTGATTTTCAGCTGAAACCAGAAGCGAAGGTAGTGCAGCAGCTACGTAGTAAAATAAAGAAGTGAGTAAATAAAAGGTGTAAACAGTTTTATTAAAACGTAAATATTAATTTTATAAATATACTTTTCTAAAATAATTTACTATCCTTCACTATTGGCCTTATTAATAAGCTCAGAGTCGCTCAACGAGCTATGGAGAGGGCTATGCTCGGGGTTTCTCTATGAGATCGAATCAGAAATGAGGTGATACGTAGGAGAACTAAAGTCACCGACATAGCCCGACGGATTAGCACGTTGAAGTGGCAATGGGCAGGCCATATAGCGCGCAGAACAGATGGCCGATGGGGCCGGAAAGTTCTCGAATGGAAGCCACGGACCGGCAAGCGCAGCGTGGGACGTCCACCTACAAGATGGGAAGACGACTTGGTAAAAACCGCAGGTCGGCGTTGGATGCAGGCTGCTTCCAACCACAGTTCCTGGAGATCAATGAGGGAGGCCTTTGTCCAGCAGTGGACGTCCTACGGCTGATATGATGATGATGATGATGATATATATATGACGTATGTACTTACCTATGAATTCCAAGGTTATGGTAAATGATTATATATCTATATATATAATATAACAGAAGAAAACTCGAATCATCTAAAGACCTCGGTAGTAAATTAATTAGTAACCCTCGGTCGCAAATTTGTCACTGTTTTAGATGCTTATCTATACGGAAAATGGTAAATGGGACCGCTTTTATAGGCCTTGATTTTTTCGAGTAACGAATTTGCAAATATTTACGCTAATGGCTGAATAAATTGTTTTTTTGTACAAGAAAGGCTACGTTGGATTACGATGATTAAATATAATTCCGGTGTGTGTAGGTTTGTAAGACTCGAAACACACTTTATGAGTTTCAGAAGCAAGGGGTTGCAGGTTCGGTTCCTACCGCAGGGCACATGTTTGCATTATCTGTACCTAAATATTTTTTTCGTTTGTGTGTTGTGATGCTATGTTACTCGCAGTTCTTAATAGGCAGTTCCTGATAGGAAAGGTATAGTTTTTTTTCTACCTGGTGATGAAGCAAGCATTATGACCCACCTGATGCTAAGTGGTAACCATCGCATGTGTTCCTAGTGTTGTCTTTAAGTTGCTATTTACTATTAAACCATATTTTCCCATTGTCGGGCAAAGCACTTTCCCACTCCCGATACCCATGCTAATATTGTTACGCCGAGGCCGTTACAGAATAAGTAATAGTAAAATAATAGACAGCTTCTCGAAATTATACCTACTGTGTCACAGAATAGGTAATACTTGGTATGCAATACACCTACATACCACGTTTTTACCAACAGTTGCACAGATTAAGAAATAGTAGTTAATTGAAATAATTACACTTTTCTAGTAACTAGTAAAAACATCGAGAAGGTTCTGGAAATAATGCGCGGTTTAAATAGTGGGTAGAGACGCTCGAGAAGTCAGTCTTGTTTTGGCGATACGTGCGAACATTTTGGTGACTTTTAGTGGTTTATTGTGTAACAGTGGTGTGATTTAGTGTGTTGTGAATTCTTTTGATTAAGATCGTGCATTTAGAATTTTGGTATTGAATAAAAGTGTTATTTTGGTTAGATTCCTTTTAATTATTTTATCCCAAACCCTCAGCTCGTAACATTATTTTCCTACCAAATTTGGTCAAGCCTAAAACTACGTAGATCCAGAAAATGTGTGGACAAAGTCGCGGGTTTTCAACTAGTATTTAATAAAACTGTAAGTTTAATGTGCAAGATATATTCAAGTAGCTTATATTCATATTTGAACAAACATTTATTTTGCGGAACAAATATTCTAAGTAAATATTTGCAAAAACAAAATACAACACCATCTGAGTATTTGTCGCTAAATATCTGTGTAATTAATATTAATTAATATGTTTCTTAAATAATTATTAGAACGTTTATATACATTGTTATGAGTAGTTATTATTTAGGTTCATTCATTTATGTAATTTTTGATTTTTATATCATTAGTATTAGTATGTATAAGTAGCGGCACGAAACTTTAGCGCTGACCGATATTGCGCAGAAGTAAAAAATAAGGTACCTGAGGGAGGGCTAGCGGGATGAAGGGCGGGCGTGCGTAGCGCCGATTGGCTCTCCAGTCGCATTCCGTCCCCCGCACTGATACGACACCCCGCGCACATTCAGTGTACAGACGAGTTCTTAATTGTATTATTATTGCTGTTATTTGAATTTGTTTGTTAAATTCAGTTTTTTAAGTTTGTTTGTGACTTTAAAGTGAATATGCCTAGAAGAAATACTGTTTTGAAAAGAAAGGCAAGGAAAATGGTTTATGACGTGAATTGTTTTTTAAAAAGGGAATCTAATGAATTAATTGATTCTTTGAAACAAATCAAAAGTGAGATTGATGAAGCTACAAGTACTTTACTCAGTCATTCGGACAGCGGTACTGTAAACTTGAGCCAGATAAAACAAACTGCCGAAATTATTAATTAAGGCGAAAAAAAATTAATTATATGGCGATTTAGGGAAAATCCAAAAAAGGACAGCAATCTACAAATACGTCAATTGCAATGGTAAGGAACATCTACAATTAAGATAATTTCATAGTGTGCAATAAAGAATTATCTAATCTATTCTTACTCTGACGTCTATTGATTTTTGTTTATCCTGTCTATGCGAAGGTTGTCTGGAAGAGATCGCTTTTAGCGATAAGACCGCCCATTGAACCGTTATTTATTGTTTATTTTCTTTGTTACTGTATTTTGTTTCGTGTACAACAAAGAGTACTTCATTCATTCAAAAATACAAATCTTTCCTCATTATATAATTAGTTTAGACGAATTTCATAATTCTTTGGGAAATAGTATGTTACCTTTTTACTTGTCTGAAGCAATCGTTAACAAAGTTTTTCTCGCAGCTCCCAACTGCTAAAATTAGCGCTTTATTACAATTTCGTCTCAAACTCTACGGAATAAAGTTTAAATTTATTTAGCTGCAGCTTGTACGTGATCAGAATTAAAGCCCAGCTAGTTGAATAGTTGGGATTCACATCGACATCTATGATGTTGGGAACTTTTGAAAGGTAAAAGTTAAATTGACCGCGGTGTTCAAAAATGTTTCGGTTACACAAAGGTATGGGTTACCCCAAAAAGGGATGATTCTACTCATTATGTTGGATAACTTTGGCGATAACGAACATAACAATTACATAATTATATCAATTATTTTAAGAGTACATTGGTACACAAGGGGCGTAAGTGATCAAAGGTTGCTGTTGATCGCTTACGCCCGAGTTAAATACATAACATTACATCACGAATGCGAGGAAATTAAAAAAAAGTCTTTATAACAGACTGTTGGTCATAAGAAAATCCATTGTTTCTTTATTCACTACTAAACTATGGCCTCTTTTATTTAATACATATATGGATTTGTCACGAAGGATGTATTTCAATAAAGCATATTATGAATCAGGCCTATTTCATTTTTAAATAGAAATAAGGATTTGTCATGGACGTTGTATTTAATAACATCATTTATGAATGTAACCTCTTATATATAAATATATGGTACGGAACCCTTCGTGTGCAAGTCCGACTCGCACTTAGCCGGTTTATATATATATGTATATATATATAGCTAGTCAGGTCATAACTTCTGTCACATGTTTAATATAAAATAATTGAAACAAGTTTATTCATTATGTAACCATTTATATACCAAAATGAACTTAACAAAACATAGATTCTTATGACACTAAAGTTTATTTAAAATGACCTCCGTGATTTTGAATACAGGCCTTCAATCTGCGCGGCCAGTCGTCTATCGCAGCACGAACGAGGTCCATGTCAATATCGGCGGCTGCCTTAATCAAGGATGTCTTGAGTGACTCCAAATTGGGATTAGGCTTTGAGCACACCTTTTCCTCCAAGTGTTGCCATATCTTGTAATCTAACGGATTCAAATCTGGACTGGAGGAGGGCCAGTCTTCGTGCCGGATGAAGTCGATTTCACGCGCTGCCAGCCAGTCTTGTGTGCTCTTCGTCTATGAGCCGGCGCCGAATCTTGTTGGAATACCCAGTGCCTGTTATTGAACATGGTATGAGAAACAGGTTCCACAAGGTTCGCCAGGACTGTATTTTGATACACAACTGCATTCGTTTTTACACCTTTCTCACAAAAATGTACCTCTGTTAAGCCCCAATAAGAAACTCCCAACCATACCATGAGCGAGGATGGAAAATGACCTCGTTGGACACGCGGAATACGGTTGCTCGCTTCTTCACTACTGTGTGCGTACACCTTATCATTTTGTTTGTTGTAGCTCTCTTCTACGGTAAAAGTTTTTCATCCGAAAAAAGAATGTCCCGATATTTTTTTCCCGCGTACCGCTTCAACAAAGCGCGGCATCTCTTCAGTCTCAGGTCCATTAGACAAGCATTAAACGATGTCCTGTTTTTCTTCGATATGCCCGAAGCCCTAAGTCTTCATTTAACACCCTTTTCACCGTGGTTCTGCTTAACCCCATCTGAAGGGCCAACAGTTTCTGCTTACGCTTGGGATTTCTTTGAATTCGCGCCTTCACAGCTTTTATCACTGCTGGAGTCCTAACAGACAGTGGGCGACCACTTCTTGACCTGTCATCTACACTAGAGTCTTCATTGTATCGTTTGATGGTGCGATAAACGAATCTTTTGGATATATTCAAATTTTTCAATATGTCAAAAATTGGCACGTAACCGCAACGATGCAACGCAATAACTGCAACACGGTCTTCTTTAAGCGTTCACTCCATATTTAAAAATGAGTAAAATTCTAAAAAGTATACATTTTTATTTTCATGAACAATTCGAAATTCGAATTCTATAAACTTTTTTGTGGCCAGCATTCTAAAAGAAAAGTTTTAACTGTGTGACAATACTTATGACCTGACTAGGTATATATATATATATATTTATATAAAAAAGCTGGCTAAGTGCGAGTCGGACTTGCACACGAAGGTTTCCGTACCATTATCTATAAAAACGGCAAAAAAATCTTATACGTTGTATCGTCAAACAGGATGCGTTTATTTAATTTGTTGTCAAACATTTTGAATTTAGGGTTTATTTAATTTCTGAACGCACTATATATATTTGAACACAGACAAATGTGACTTATTGACATAGTGATTGTTGTCAAATATTGGTAAATCCTTGGATATTTTCTTTATAATTTGTGTTTGTGAATTCGTGAATGTGAATTGACTTGACACAAAATGCGAGAGAGAGTGTTTTATATAGATTTTTATCCCGAAGTTCCCACGGAAACGGGATATTTCAAGCGTGCAAAGCCGCGGGCGGTCAGCTAGTTTAAAATATAAATAAGGATTGATCATGGTCATATTTCATTTTAGTATATTAAGCATGCAATGACAACCTCATTCTATTTTCAAATTTTATTACGCCACTATCAGCTTAATTTACATTTATGCGTCAGATATTGAGATAACAATGATCAACTTTCAGATTATGAGTGATGAAAATTATATTAACCCTTAGGCTATCAGAGTTACTAATGTGGTCAAAGATTATTCATCAAAGAGAAGTAAATTTTTAACAGAATATAACCGGCTTCGGATATTAGAAAAAAATTGAGAATTGCCCTCAATTTTTTTGGGATCCCATCATTAGATCCTGTTGGTGCCAATGGGACTACCTGGGAATTATACCATTTTAAACAAAAAAATAATTTCCGTATCTTCGAGTAATCAGAGAACATACATAAAAAAACTCCGTCGAATTACGCTGAGAACCTCCTCCTTTTTTGAAGTCAAGTAAAAAAGGAAACTAACGAAACGTCGCAAATATAAAAAAGTTTATTTTTACATTTCCATTTGTCAATTCAAAGTTCGGCCTGAATAATTCAGGATAAGTTCCATCCATCTGACTTGTCGCGGTCCATCTGAGTCACGCGGGAAATCAACAAAGCGTAGTGCTCTGTGATGGACAACTACATTGGAAACCATTCAGCAAGCCTGCTCTATTTTTTCAGCAGTTTTTAGAAAACAAGGCTAAGTTGAATGAGTTGTGGAATGACCTTCCTCCGGAGGTTTTTCCGGTGGGCTTCAAAATGAGCGCCTTCAAGAGAGGTGTAAATAGGATATTAAGTGGTAGGCAACGCGACTGCAGTACCACGAGTGCTGCAGGAGTTTATAGGCGGTGGTGATCAGTTAACATCAGGAGGCCCGTCAGCTTGTGTGTCTACAAGTATAATATAAAAAAAAAGTTATACTTAATATTCTATAATATTGACGAACTATGTGGCGCAGTGGGCGTATAGCCGGATGAGACGCAGGAGGTAGAGGGTTCGATTCCCGCCGCGGAACAAATGTTTACATGATCTACAAATATTTGTTCCGGGTCTGAATCTAATAGTATAAGTAGTATTCTATCAGTTATCTGGTTCCCATATTACAAGCTCTGCTTAGTTTGGGGCTAGATAGCGATGTGTGAAATGTCCACCAATATTTATTTATTTTTATATTCCTTAATTGTAATAATATGATTTTAACAGCGCTTGGCTGCAGCAGCCTTGAATGAACGCCGCTTGTATTGCCAAGGACATAATTTAGGAATATAATAGAATATAAACACTTAGAAACCTATCGTGGTTTATTTGTAGTAAATAGTATAGTAAACAGTACGTACACAATAGTAAACAGTACGTGATTAATCCCGTATTTATAATAATGGTTAGAAACTTTTTTGTTCACCGCGTTAGACCAAACAGCAGTCTTATCGCTATAAGCGATATCTTGGTATCCGAATAATTAGTTATTTACCTACATTTGTATTACTCCAGATGAGCAACAGATTTAGACATAACTGAAAAATAAATGAAAAATATTTTATTTAGCAACAAAAATCACACCTTGTAACTAATATGTTTAAAACAGATAATTTTTAAATGAACTTATTGTTGAGAGAGCTTAATAACTGAAAGGTTTAGTCGGTGGTCTTCACACTAGGCCAAGCCTGTATCGTGAAGACCTTGAAATTCTTATATAGATTATTCTTATATAGACTACAAATAAATCCCTATATATATATAAAACAGTTTAAAATAGCAATTGAAAACCTATATACTAATATAACGTAAATTTATAATGCATAAATAAATATATATACATCCAAAAAAATATATATACAACTTCTAATAAAGTATTAAATATAAATATGTATATAACATATTTAAATGTATATAAGTAATATAATGTAAATGCATAGGATATATGTATATTTGGGACTTTTAGGTTGTAACACTCAGAATATATATTTTTTTTTAATACAAAACGGGTCTTTTCGCGCACAGATTTATATATCTTGTGACCACGGCCGATATAACTTGGCCGAAACCTCGAGGTTAGTCTAAATTATAAATTTGATATAAATCTGTGCGCGAAAAGACCCGTTTTGTATTAAAACATGAGTATAGTTCGCGAAAACTTAAAAAGTTCTACACTCAGAATAGTCTCAGTATCAGCGTACGTCAGAGTAAATACCCACTTTTGTATTTTAATTTTTCAGTTAAAGTAATGTTATTCTTTATTGTACACAAATAAATTACAGATAAAAACAACTTACAAAATGGATATGTACAAAGGTGAGCGTAACTCTAATAAGAGTTTTCTGCACCAAACCTTTGAAATAACAGAGGTTAATAGGACCTTCTTTATCATATCACTCGCTTGGTGAAAATTATTTAGTACATATATGTATCGTTGCATAGTTCGCATTACCGTCACATCAAATGTTTCTCAAAATAAAAACGATTCGTTTTACTTTCCTAGTCGAATCGAATCATTTTTTTGGTGGTTTTTTTATTTGCCGAATTTATCAGAGAGATTTTCCTTCCACTTATCCCTCGTATTTTATCCTAATCGTCCTTTTCCTGTGGACTTCCGCAAAAAATCGCATTCACCACATGTCTCCCGTCATATTTCATCTAAACACTTGGAAATCTGACCGTCAAACCTAACTGTCTTCTTATTTCCCTGGGGCGAAAGAAAAAATATTCAGAGGCTTTTTCAGTAAGCATTTGTCACTTTACGTTGCATTTGAATGAATTTACGACGAAAAGACTCTTGAGATCTTGAGAAAATAATATTATCTTTAACGTTTTAACATTAACGATAAATTTGACTACCTCCGTGGTACAGTGGGCGTGTATCCGGCTGAGACGCAGGAGGTAGCGGGTTCGATTGATTGATTGATTCGATCCGCCGCGGAACAAATGTTTGCATGATCTACAGATATTTGTTTCGTGTCTGGGTGTTTTTTTATTTATATTAGAAGTATGTATTAACAAAAAAAGTATATAAGTATTCTATCAGTTCACTGGTTCCCATAGTACAAGCTCTGCTTAATTTGGTGCTAGATAGCGATGTGTGAAATGTCCAACAATATTTATTTAGTTATTTGTTAATCTCTTGAGAAAAGTGAATTTTATATAATACATATAAATTGCATTTAACCAACGCTGGGTTCAAACTACGTCCATACAACTTTTATTAAATAACCAACACCAGCGAGAAAAACAGTTTTTTTTTGTTATAATAGATATTCGTTTCACCACAATCTCACCTGATGGTAAGCGATGATGTGGTCTAAGATGAAGCATGAAAATCCAGAAGAAACTTATTCACTCTGACCTTAAAAGGCCCGGATTGTATTCTTTAGAGAAAAACAGACGACGGTAAAGTAAAGTATTCCATACCTTAGCTGTACGCATCAGGAACGTAGAACCAAAACGGTGTGTGCGAATGTGTGGTACATCAACTAGGTACGGATAGTACTGAGCCGTGTGCCTGCTTGTCCTTTGATGGAAAGGGGATAGCAGTTATTATATACAAAATATTTAATACCTACTCTACCGAAATATAATGTTAGTAACAGATTTTTTATAAGGTTGGGTCTATAGGGAAAATATTAATCTCGACGTTTCGATTGACAATCGTGGTCACGGACAGACTGGAGTAATTGAAGCTACTGACAAAGAGTGTGGCAGCGACAGTAACTACACTCACTTGGTTTTTACAATGAGACAAGTCCACGTTCATATTACGACATACTACACTAACCCTAATTACTTATACACGGTGTCCTTTAAATCACTGTTTTCCCAGAACGAATGTTGCTCAGACCATGGTCTACTAACTGTTTATTTATAGCATCAAATAAGAGAATAAAGAAAAAAAATCTAGACCTTCTCAAATAAGTCTAAATTTGTTCAAAAACTAACCGTAACATAAAGTTCATGGGTACGCTAGCCATAGCGTATTACCTACTCCTTAGTTAGATAGGTACCTACTAGCTACAGGTCAGCGCGCTGTCTATGTTGTAGGGCGTAACGTTAAAATAGCCGTTTTAAGTTCGCAAGTTTTTATATTTTTCAAAGACCGATTTTGTTTTGTTTTTTAATTTGATGTTATAAACTGTTAATGGACCATGGTCTGAACAACGTTTGTTCTGGGAAAACAGTGATTAAAAGGACACCGTGTATAATTGGTCGAGCTAAGCGAGATTTCCAAATCAATTTGGACTATCGGCGTTATATGTATGTACGTCTGTTCGAGGATAACTTTTGAAGCATTGTTCCGGGTCTGGTTGTTTTTCTACATATTATAAGTATGTATTTACAAAAAAAGTGTATATAAGTATTCTATCAGTTATCTGGTTCCCATAGTACAAGCTCTGCTTAGTTTGGGGCAAGATAGCGCTGTGTGCAATGTCCAGCAATTATTATTATTATTTATATAATGATCCGATCATCGTGATATTTGATACATAGGTAGATAATGATGAAATGGAGATATTGGGCTTCAAGAGGGGTAAAAAAAATTAAATGAGACAATTTGGTCAAGTGTATTGTCAAATTGAAGGTCTTCGTTAGTACATTTCGACCCCGTTTTTATTTTTAGATACGATCTTGCAGGTGTTTACCTTAATAAATACTAAACTTTGACGAAATTCACAGGGTACCAGAGTCCTGAAATTTGGTATGCGTGTATCTTTAGTAACACAAATATAGACAAAAGTCTGAAATCTAAACTAACTGCACTTTCTACCCCAAAAAGTATTACCAAATAACATGAACTGCCGTTTACTGTAATTTTAATGTAATTGTAGGTCAAGTCATTTGGTTTTGTTTCGTGGCACTATTTTGATATACAAAGATTACGAATAATATATTTGTTTTATATGAGACTCGCGAGATCTCAGTTCGGGGCGAACCACTAGTAATATTACCATAAATTATTAGTAGGTACGTATAGTGTTCGCAAAAGTTTTAAAATAATGTTTTTGTTATGTTACTAGTACATTATATTAGTACAGATAGTTGCCTATAAACTTTTCATATTAAATTATGCTCTGTTTAATTTTAAGTAACTTTTGTGTACCTAAGAAAATAAACGATTACGAAACCATTATTTATAACCTATAAATAAAGCTAAAAGTCTTCTTACATCCTGCAAAGTGGAAATATTCAGAGTTTTTTCATGGGATTAATATTTCAACAAAGTACGGTAAAAATAAAAATCTAACAAACGTACTTACCGATCAGGAAAAAGAAAATATAAAACTCAGTAAGCATAAAAAAGAAAGCCTGTATATAAATCACAGAATGCGAAACTGCGAAAATGGATAATAGCGAAATTACCCCGTAGCTCATTCGCACTGCGAAAAAATGAATAAAACGTACATCGTATGAAAAACAACTGTGAATATTGCTCGGTTTAAAATAAGACAGTGCAACCTGAAAAAACGTATGAATTTCCGAGATACGTTATGTTAAAACACAATGATGTATGAGAATCATGATTTATACTGCGTGTTTTGTTATGTAGGACATTTAATGAAAACACGGGTAGGGCTAATGGCTAATGTTGTAAAATAGGTTTTTTTTTTCAAAAGTCATTAATACCATAGAAAATTAAAAATTTGTATACAACCTCAATATAAAATCATAACATATCAATGAAACAGCCTGTATAAAATAGGTAAGCAAATCATATAAATTCTACGTGTAAGTAGGTACCTGTTAAACTGACTAAGCGGCATCGTCACAAAGGCGCCGCTGATTTACGTTAAAAATTCTTTCTTGGAAATATTCAAGCTTCCGGTATTAAATACACCTCCAAAATCAGTTAATGCGATTCCGGATGTGTGTTTTATATTTATGTCATACATAGCAAAACAGGTTATATAATTCATATAATACTGATGGCTTATAAAGAAAATAGCTTGCTCTTAAATTGTGATGACTGTGAAGTACAACAATTTACCAAAATGATCAAAACTGTTATATTATTTTACTAATAAAACTTTCGAAATTTATTTTATTCATGTGAAATACGCGTACGCTGTACAGTATACTTTTAAATAACAATATATGCAAAGTTAAATTACTGGTTCAATCATGAAAAAGTCAATGTCAGATTGGGAGGCTTAGGGCGTTCTTGTCTTCCGTCTATTTATAGCACAAGTCTAAAACAAATTTTAACTCCTGCTTCGGTTTTATCTGGCAATATTTTCACAACATTTTTCTTGACAAGGCTAGAATGACTTGGTAAAACGCTTGCCTTAATACTGATCCCCCCAATCGTCTTTCGTCTGAACGGCAATGGGATGGGCCTCTGTGCGAGTTGACGAGGAATTGTCTGTTACAAACTCCACAGATCGTGCGCGTCTCCTTGCTGTTTCCAAATCGGAATCCGGACTTTGGCTGCAAGCTCTTCCTTCTCACAATACTGGATCATATAACTTACTGCAACTCGTTTACGGTTAGGTGCGCGGTGCTGCGCCCCTCATCAGTGCCAGTGCGGTTCGGCAATGTTCGTGTTCCAGGGCCGCCGGTAAGATTTCCCGACACGCTAGCCTTAATGATATCATCCGTCGGGCTTTTTGCAGCGTCAACGTTCCAGCCGTTCTCGAACCGAAAGGTCTGATACGTGACGGTGGTAAGAGGCCTGACGGTATGACGCTTATTCCTTGGGAGAAGGGTAGGCCTTTGGTGTGGGACACTACGTGCGTCGATACCCTGGCGCCATCTCTTCTGTCTGGTACAGCAGTTGGGGCCCGTGCGGCGGCAAATTCAGCCGAAGATATCAAGTGGTGCAAATATGGAAGTCTCGACAGAGCTTACGTATTTGAGCTATTTAGGGTCAAGACTCTAGGTCCATGGGGTACCGGGGCAAAATTCATTCTGGTTGTCTGATCGAAGCGGCGTGTGATCCGAGAGCGTACGCTCATCTGGGTCAACGTATAAGCATTGCAATTCAGTGGGGCAATGCAGGCAGTATCTTGGAGTCATTTCGGCCTGGTAGTGATCTGGAGCAGTTGAGCTATCTATAAATCGTTTGCAACGGTCTTTAGATGATTCAACGGTTTCTTCTTTATTTTATTGTAAATATTTATATATTCTTAGAAAAATACAAATAAAATCCCAATTAAATAAATACTTTATAAATAAGCCAAAATATCAGATTATTTAGAAGATAAAGTAGCTTGGAACTGATATTGCCCCAAATAAAAAAATAGGGAATAACATGTAACAATTTAAACGTAACATAATTTAAAAAATGATATAAAATAAATCTTTAAGATTTTATTGAATAAAGACATTTTGAATTTTGAGTCACTCAATTAACACAATGTCTAACAACGAACCAGTGACACAAAAGCAAAACCATTGCAAAGTAACATTCCTCAATGCACAGTAATCAGCGCTGCAGGATTTTGATAAAACTTTTTAATTACGTTTAGATCCGCGGAACTTTGCAAACGAAATTAATTTTAATCTGAACACTTTCAAACCGCAGAAACACAGCTTGTGTACTTTTGAAAAGACTGCAATTTCATTAAATCACAAAATCTTACTTCTTATTTAGAAAGAAAGACACAAAGAATAATAATTTATTGTACATTCGTTACATCAGTACTTACTCTCCTTATTCCTGCCGCAGCAGCAGCGCTGGGTTTCTGGTATTTATTTAGGCCATAATTATTGATGGTTTGTTTACGTTGTGGTCGGGTAAAATTATGCCCGAACTCTCGGTTTTACAATGTGGCCGTCTTGTAAGACCTTATGACACTGTGGCCGGAAATATTATTGCTAATGTATTGGTTAGAAGACACAGTAACTTTCCCATCCCTTTCGCACTAATTATTTAATGTCTCCTGTCTACCTATCCCTTTCATACCTGTGAAGAATTTGTGCTGCTTCTAATTTCTCCGTCATAATAAAATCCTAAATCTAAATCTTCCAACCACTTCCAACCCTCTTATTTGGGATAAGTCTAACCTAGCCCGGTGGCCCAGACCCGGTACCGGGGCGAATGGGAAAAAAGTGCCAAAGCCTGGTTATCTGTTCACCGGGCCCGATGGCACTTTTTTGTGTTACCGGCCCATCCAGCATACGCTCTCCGGATTCTGGTGAAGGGGCAGTTGGGAAACTAAAAGTTCCATTGGCCCCGGTGATACGAGTTTTAACAATAGGCGTAATACATAATGGGGGAGCTAAGTATTTATAAATAGTTTATGTTTCGGTAAATAATTAGCGATCTACCAATTAGTACTTCGCCGAGCTGACGAAATATTTCATTAAAAACTTAAATAAAATTAAAAATACTTTATTTCATAGTACATAACAAACTACAATTTAGCCCTGCTTACCAGACTAAGTACTTAAATATACTTGTGTTTTGGTAATTAGTGCTATCCCTTAGATATCATTTTATATGTACATTAAAATAACAAAAAAAAACAAATATTTCTGGAAATTTCACAGAGAGCTGTCTAGCCCCAAACTAAGCAGAGCTTGTACTATGTGAACCAGTTAACTGGTTTAATATTTATATACTTTTTTTTTGTAAATACATACTTATAATATATAGAGAAACAACCAGACTGGAGCAGTTGATCTATCTATAGATCGTTTGCAACGGTCTTTAGATGATTCAATTGTTTCTTCTGTATTTTATTGTAAGTAATTGTATATTTTTTATAATATGTTTATTCGACCTAATAATCTGACTGTTTGACACAGGTAAATTAAGTAATATCTATATCTTTACTTAGTTGTAGACACTAATATTCTATAGACTTGACGTTAACGGTTATTACGCTGTCAGGTCAGTCAGGTAATAGAATAGCTATGTCCAGTACCCTCCTCCTTTATTAGCCTTGATATAACAGCTGACGCAGTCCATGTGAATAAAGTAACTAAATGTGATTTGATATGCGACTATGTATGTAAAAACATAGTTGCATCTGCTAATCTATCGGGGTTCTAAAGTATTAATAATATTTTTTTTTTATTTATTTAATACAAATAAGTACATTACAATCTTAATATTATACCTTAAAAACCTTGCAAGGTTTGTCTGGGTACTCACATTCGTCGAATTTCTTCGTAACAGTTATACATTAGCACTACACAAGACAGTATTACTCCATACTCCTACTATGCTAATAAGCACCTAGCACCTATTATTCTGTGGTCTAATTAACCCTACCACATCAAAGATAAACTAGGCTACTTTTGTATTATTTTGGTAGCTTCTATTCTGTTCCGCGGCAAAGTACGAGTAAATTGAACTTTTATCTTTCTTTTCAAGCCATATGTTTGTTTGTATATATGAATAAATAAATTCTTAATTTGAAGAAGATTAGTTGCACTACGGAGACCATTTGGTTTCCCTCCAAGAGAACCTGAAAAGAGGTATCATAGGAAAGTAGCGATGTTCATATAATGTATTCCCTCGTTACACTTAAATGATATATTGCTAATATGTAACGTAAGAATGAGCCTATGAAGCTATTCATTTGTACGAGTAGTACAAACGTTTACAAATCCAGTTATACATATCCAGTATCAGCTGACTTCGCATTATGTAGACTTTCCGCTTGATATGTAGCCGTGTATACGTAATAAAATCATAGCATTTTACAAAAAAATATGCCTGTCAGTTAGAGGGTTTTTGACAGATATAATAAAACAAGCAATTATAATAATCATTCGGGACTCCTATTTCTATTGTTCGAATCGAGCCAGCTGTTCTTTTTGTACTGTGATATATAGATTACCTTTATTGAAACCGGCGGATAGTGACTTTGGTTTGTGTATACCTACGATTAACTATGTAATAACAGTTTGGTGTTCACAGTTGAGATAGTTTTCATTACCTAAGTGGTGACTAATCCTTTCTCGAAGCAACAGTGAAATTGCAAACATCTTGTGTAGATGTAACTTGCTAGTACAAGCTTTGCTTAGTTTTGGGCTAGATAGCGCTGCTTGGGAAATGTCCAGCATTATTTACATTCCATATATTGACGACCTCCGTGGCGCAGTGGGCGAATAGCCGGCTGAGACGCAGGAGGTAGCGGGTTCGATTCCCGCTGCAGATCAAAATGGTTGCATGATCTACAGATATTTGTTCCGGGTCTGGATGTTTTTCTATATATTATTGTAAGTATGTATTTACAAAATAAAAGTATGAAAGTATTATAACAGCTATTTGGTTCCCATAGTACAAGGTCTGCTTAATTTCGGGGTAGATAACGCTGTGTGAAATGTCCAATAATATTTATTTATATTTGTACGTGACATGTTGCTTATTGCCACTTAATAGAACACCCACAGACGCCCTGAAACTAAAAAAAGTGGCACTCCGGGAGTTCCGACAGAGGTGAAAACATGAATAAAAGCAGACTACACTACAGATACATAAATACAGAGGTGTCAGTAACCAAAGAGAATATAATACCTGTCTGTAACAGTCAGTGCCAGGTGTCAGTAACAGTGTCACAAGTTCAATGGTTTTTTACCAACTCAAAAAATGTTCAACACGCCTAAAGAAGATCTCACTTCAGAAATCATGTCCATGCATCCTTAGATATCTTTATTTTGGGTATACCGGTTTCCGAACGATATTTCCTGATATTAAAATTACGAGCATTGGGGTCCAAAAGTCAACTAACCACTACAAAGTAGGTACTACGAAGTAGGTCTGTCGTCTACTGATAAGGCGGTGGTGTTTTCATAGCGTTTCGTTGCTGCAAAGCCAATATACGCGTTGAATGTATTGGGTTTGGCCGGTATTGGAATAACTTCCTTGTAATCTGGGTTATGCGAAGGTTAGGGAAGTAGGTGTGTTCGTGCCTAACGTATATTAAATAAATGAATAATACTGGACCTTTCACACGGCGTTATCTAGCCCCAAACTAAGCTAACTATGGGAGTCAGATAACTGATAGAATACCGTACTACTATAGGAGGTAGCGGGTTCGATTCCCGCCGCGAAACAAATGTTTACATGATCTACGGATATTTATTCCTGGTCTGGTTGTTTCTCTATATATTATGAGTATGTATTTACAAAAAAAAGTATGTAAGTATTCTATCAGTTATCTGATTCCCATAGTACAAGCTCTGCTTAGTTTGGAGCTAGATAGCGCTGTTTGAAATGTCCAGAAATATTTATTATTTTTATTACGGTTTACGGCTTAAGATTATTTAATAATCATAAATTTACATAATAAATTGTTTACTGAAAAACATGCAATTCTGTTCTACTTACTTAATGATACACAATTAATAATATACAATGAGCTGACTTAGCAATACATAACACTGCACAATAACATTTACTAAAAACATAACACTTACTCCAAAAAATCAACAATTGTATATACATTAAGTCACTGAACTGGGTTTTATAAATTTCAATGTGGGTAGATACTTAAATAGAGCGATACGGACAGCACAAAAACAAAGCGAACTCGTTCGACGCGCGGGGCCGCGCCCACCAACTTTTATGATTGAGCGTAATTTCTCAGATTAAGGCTGTTTTTTTTTGTTTTTTTTTTACCCGTTTTGTTTAAGATTCGGTTTACTTTTTATTGGTGCTATTTTAGATCTAATAAATTAATGAAAACGATATTATTGATATTATTAATGTTGCTAATATTATTATTAATTATTCGGTATTTGCTAATTAGATAAATAAAAAAAATAAACTTGCAGGTAAGTATGTTAAATTAGTATTAAATATAGGTATTTTGCATTTTTTTTTTTTAAATAATGTAAAATTGTTGTTAAATTATAATTGATTAGTTAGTATATATGATTTAAGTTTGAGTGCGAGGCGAGACGTTATTCGGAGCGGATCGCACTCACCCTGATGAAGGTTCACGAATTGAACCGAAACATTGTCGGTCGAAACACCGATAAGACGGTACGTGATAAATCCCGTATTTATAATAATGAATGATTTAAGTAATTTCTTGTACGTAACTATTGATTTTGCCTCTTTTATATCAATCGGTAATTTTTTGTATAGACTCGCTCCCTCATATAAAATATTGTTTTTACCATAATTTGTTCTGGGAAATATTATTGGCTTGTCTTGTGATTCTCTTTTGAATTTGTACTTATTTTAGTGAAAGATACATGGCAATGAATATCCTTACATATTATTTTTCTAACTAAGATACATGTAGGTATTATATGTATAATTTTGCTTAATTACGAGTTACGTGTTGTGGAAAATGGTCCAAGGTTATTAAGATAAAAGTCATCATTCTTTTAGCAAATGTATAATATATTATACCGTCAATTGCTTAGAATAAATCGTAAAACAGTTAATAAGCCATTTCTATGAGTCGTATAGTTGAACCATTTCGTGCCGTCCACTAAATCTAAAACTTTATTACTGCCACGACTGAGCGATAAAATAAAATCTTCCTTTTGGAACGTTCTACAGCTTAATCCATACTTTCTTGTAAAACGAACAAAATGGTCTACCATTTTGTACCGTTGCATGACTGTTTAATAGTTTTCATCACTCATGCTCCGAAAGTAGGTCATTGTTAACTCGAAAACTGCTCCGTATTGCGATTGGCTCATTACATGCATGATTGGCAAATCATTACTTCTATTTAAAAATAACAAGTAACTTTTTAACAATAATAATAACCGACTTCAGATAACAGTAAAAACCAAACTAATAAACCGATTTTGATAAAACTTCTACTTGATCAATCTGAAAGTATATCCTTTCAAATAAAAAATTTTTTTTTTAAATCGGTTGATAAATGACGGAGTTCTGAGCTAATAAACATAAACTAACATAAAAATTTAACAAATTTAAGACTTATAAATCCGCAATGAGGAAATCCGCAGAAGAACTAAAGTTGCCGACATAGCTCTCAAAATTAGCAAGTTGAAATGGCAATGGGCAGGCCACATAACCGATAACCGTTGGAGAAGAAAAGTTCTCGAGTGGAGACCACGGACTGGAAGACGCAGCGTAGGCCGGCCCCCCACAAGGTGGACCGACGGTCTAGTAAGAATCGCGGGGAGCCGTTGGGCGCAAACGGCTACCAACCGCTCGTTGTGGCGAATGGTTTTCGTTTTCTCATGTATGACATTACCAAAACTAGACCAAATGGAACTGGGACTACATGGGAAGCATCAGCTTCCAAATAAAAGTAGAATCATCAAGATCGGTTCAGCCAGCCGAAAGTTCTGAGGAAACAAACAAAAAACAATACAGTCGAATTGAGCACTTCCTCCTTTTTTGAAGTCGGTTAAGGCGACGCATACATTTTTTATGCAAACAACTTGTTATGTTAATATATTTTATAAGACTTTTTTAATCTCTGATTCGTGATAAAAAGTTCTGTGTTAGTAGTATCTTAGTGAAATTGATCGCTTACACCCAACATAATTTAGCAATTTAGTAAGCGAATGCGAGCGAGGACGATAAATAAATCGAGAAATGCTTGCGGTCCTTGTTTTATGAATATACTAGTGGGCCCGCCGAACTTCGTACCGCCTTGACATGCATATAACGCGGGCTGTCAATATACGTCACCCTGGTAGAATTTTCAATTGTTGTCCCCGGCCAACATTACGTATGAGAAAATAAATGACTTCCACAAATAATTCAATACCAAAATTAGCCAAATCGCTCTATCCCTTCTCGAGTTTTAGCGAGACTAACGAACAGCAATTCATTTTTATATACCTATATATAGACAACATCTCGGGATAACTCCGACCGAAGCATCTGTTTCAAACGATATTAATTTTTTTATATCCTCTTTGACGATATTTGCAGCACGCATTCTGTCAATTCTATGTCAAACGGCATACGGTTACATTATAAAAGCGCTAAGGTTAGATTATAAATAAATTTATATGTTTTCTTAAATTTTCTAATTTTGCACGCAATTTTTTTATTTTTTTTTTAAAAGAACCTTCTCCTGACAATAAGAAATACAACAAAAAAAGAATTAGCTAAATCGGTCCAGCCGTTCACGCGTGATGGCGTGACCAAGGGAAATAGGGATTAATTTTTATATATAGAGATTATTACATTATTTTGTTTTTTCTATTTCCCACTGCAAACCAAAAACACAAAGAAAGCTCATATAAGTGTATATTAGGCGCAAATCCGGCTCCACATGGAGTATTGCTGTCATTTATGGACAGGAGCACCTGGATATCAACTAAGGCCATTTGACTTTGTTCAAAGACGAGCTGTGAGAATTGTTGACGATTCCATTCTCACAAGCGGTATTGAGCCCTTAAGTCTCAGGAAAGATTTTGCCTCCCTGTGTGTGTTCTACCGCTTGTATAATGGGTTGTGTTCTGAGGAGTTGTTTGAGATGGTGCGGTGATAAAACGAACCTGCAGGCAGCAGGTTCGTTTTATCACCGCACCGCTCGCTATCGGCCAGGAATCCATCCACACGCCTTAGAGTTAATCTGGTCGCGTACCGTGAGTTTCCAGGAGAATTTCATGCCGCGAACACTTCGCTTGTGGAATGGTCTCCCTGCCGAGGTTTTCCCTAGGGACTACAGTATGGGGTTCTTCAAAAAGGGCGTTTCGAAAATTTTAATGGGTCGGCAACGCGCGAATAATATCTTTGGTGTTACAAGCGACCATAGGCTACGGTAACCGCTTACCATCCGGTGGGCCGTATGCTTGTTTGCTAACTTAGTGGTATAAAAAATTATTTAATAATATCTTTAGGCAATTAATGGGATTGAAGAGTTACTGCATTGCCTCTGGTATGTTGAGTCGTGCTATCTTGAGGAACAGGATAATTAAATTCATGTCCCGAGTTGACAATTTTAAAAACATTTTATTGCAAGTCTGGAGGAGAGATGCTTACTGACGAATGTCTATAGATTATGACTTCTTAGGAGACTTGAAATAATATAAGAGAATAATAGTTTAACATTTACATGTGTTTAATAAGCTTCCGTTAGAAATAAAATCACTTCCTTAGAAAGGATTTAAACTGAAACTAAATATGTTCTTGAAAATCACCCATTTTATCATTTAAATGAATACATAACCTGTTAGTTTTTCATCTGCTGTAACCATCTTTTTCCCATGTTCTGCATTTTTTTATACATTATAGGCTTGCGTTTGACCACGATCTCGCCTGATGGTAAGCGGTGATGCAGTCTGCGATGGATCACGCTTGCCTAGAAGAAACCTATTCACTCGCGACTTAAAGATACTTAGATTGTAGCTATCAGAAACACAGACTCTGGCAAGGCGATCCACTCTTTGGCGGTGCGCTTAATAAAGGTCGAAGATAACCGCTTTGCGCGAATGGGAGATATTTCTACCTTAAAGCGGTGGCGCACCGCAGAGCGTCTGGTTGTCCGATGATAGAATGGAGATGGTGGAGATGCATTAATGTAATTTGTTATATTTTATATATTATTATTAACTGACATTTGTTTTGTTATATATTTTCGACATACCAATATTATGCAATGTAAAGAAATAGTGATTAAATAAATACCAAAATGTTGAATACATGTGTGTCACATCCATTCATTTAATGCATTTTGTTCAGGCAAAACTCTGACAAAATCACTGTCTTTTTCTTCATATTTCAGAAAACTCAGCACAATTTCCCAACATTTTTATACCTTAGATGTAGAATTCTACCGTATTTCACCACTCATTCGTTTTTACACCCTGAACCCAATGAAGCGTCTCTTTTTCTTTTTCACAATCGTCCTTAGAAAATTTCATATCTAAGGATAATGTAATAATCCCACCGATGCCTCCATTCTCGCTAGAGTCACCATGCATTTTGAATGTTGATATCAATGATTTTCTATAATCGTTCATTTTCGCATAAGCATTGCAATTCAGCGGGGCAATGCAGTGTCTTGAGGGACACTTCCGCCTGGTAGTGATCTGGAACAGTTGAGCTATCTAAAGATCGTTTGCAACGGACTTTAGATCATTCAACTGTTTCTTCTGTATTATATAATGTAAATAATATATTATTTCTGTTATTAATGACATTTTGCCCTTAAAGTATCTTTATGAATAATATATTTCCTAAAACATCTCTGTTGGTCGAGAAATCGCTGGCGTCATGGTCTCTTTACCTTCGAAGGAATTGTGCAAGATTTCAATGGATTTAATAAAAACATTTAACCTTATTTATTTGGAACTTGGATACTTCAATTGCCATGATCTCATGAATTTTGTAAGCTAGCCAGTGAAAAGAGATACAGTTTAAAAAAACAAACACTCTTATATCAAAGGCAATTTAATAGTTCGTTAGATCAGCACCTAGTGTTCGACTTCGTCTATAAAATATCAAAGCTTTTATGATATATATCGCTTATATTACGATTTAGCTACGGTGATAGAAGTCCCCAAACATGCTGTAATTCAATGTTTGAACTAGCTCCAAAGCCCTACAAATTCCAGTGAAACATTCATTTATTTAATACTTTAACACAAAACAAAATAAGGCGAGAAGGTCTTAATTATAATAGAAAAAACGGAATTAAACAAAATCTTTATACAAAAGCCTGCCATAAAATATCGGATTTTTTAGGTGATAGAGAAGCTTGGGATTGAAATTGCTCCAACTCATTCAAAATGTTGCAATTTTTTATACTAAATAGATCTTCGTTTGACCACAATCTCACCTGATGGAAAGCGATGATGTGGTCTAAGATGAAGCACGAAGATCTAGAAGAAACCTATTCACTCTTGCCTTAAAGAGGCACGGATTCTTTAGGAAAAACAGACGACGGCAAAATGTTCCTTACCTTAGCTGTACGCATCAAGAACGTATAACCAACACGGTGTGTACGAATGGGTGGTATATTAACTAGGTACGGATGGTACTTAGCCGTGCTGCCTGCTTGTCCTTTGATGGAATGGAGATGGCGGAACCAGATCATAAAGTTCTTGGGTTATTGTTATTGTTATTTATTCTAAAAGGATCATAAAAAAAACAACCAGCCTTGTTTTCTTGCCTTTCTTTCCTGGCTCGGTCGCGAAGGAACAGGCAGTAAAATTAACGTTTCAAAGTGAACCTTGTGATTTTAATGAATAAAAGATTTTGACTTGACTTGACGTGCTAAAAGAAAGTAAGGTGGACACACAGGAAAAAAGATGACTACGATTAGAATATTTACTATTTGAACTATAACTTTTAAATGATTGTCACCCCGACCAATACTTTATCTCGTTTATAAAGCGGTATAAAACCCGAAATAATATCGTCCCTCTTATTTGCAAGCCGCGTTTTCCCATACGCAGCATATTTGGACGATCCTGAGGCACTCTGGGACTCTTATGGCTTTTTCGATTTTTTTTTCTTAAGGAAATCCGATTTTATTGTGTAAGAAAATAAAATGTCTCTTTGGGTAATTGATTGGAGGATTTGAAGCTGGATAAACAGTTTAGAGTGTTATGATACCTTTTTGAATTTTCTGATTTATTGTTTCGGGCTAAGGTTAGGGTTGTTGTTGAGCTTTTAATACACAATTACTTATTGTTTTCCACAATGTATTATTAGGTGTAAATATACCTATCGTTTATGATTATTATAAACCCTGTAGGGTACATTATGTTATGGAGAGAGGTGGACGTCATTGTTCTTGTTAGGTTATATTCATTTTGAAAAGAAAACATTCAGGTCCAATTGTCAAAGTAAGTAAAAGGTAAGGGCGTGTTGCGCAACGATGCCTAAACGTATTTAGTGGCTAAATATGATTTAAAGAGTTGTCAAATCATACAAAATTAAAATTTTAACATGTTTAGTCACTAAATACTTTTAGGGATCGTTGTGCAAGCCCGACAGGATATAAAATATGGCATACGTCTATTGTATAGTATTTACATAGTTGTCTAGGATTTTATTTGTTACACAATGTTACTAGCTGTTGCCAGTGGCCTTGCCCGTATTGTTCTGGGGTGCAAAAATACATATATAAACTTTGCCATCTCATTTTTCTCCCATGAGAACTGATTTATGGAATAAAAAGTAGCTTATATGTGGTAGTCCAGGTTATAATCTATGTACGTACCAAATTTCATCGAAATCGATTCATACAGATAAATAAGCAAACTTCCAAACTTTTGCATTTATAATATTAGTGTGATTAGTCTTATTGTGAACGCGTCAGGTAGTTAAATATTTAATGTTAAATATTTTGATCGAATTTATGTCATGTGGAATTTGAGTCGCGAAGTAGGTATCATTTAAGCTTATTTTTGTATCGTAATAAGCGTTCTTTTATCTGTTCGTTTATCAATTCTTATCGATCAGTGATCTATAAATAAATACGTGAAGAGAAACTTTGTAGCACAATGCGTGCAGAGTGGTGAGATTTGTCATAGTTAACATTATATGGCAAAAGTAAGACGAATACTTAAAACGAATGAGGCTAAAAAATAGTTTATGATTTTGGTCGAATTTTGTCGATTTTGTACAGTGGCAACTATAAGTTTCCTTATTACAATAGTAAACATAATATTACATTTAAAATATTACTTAATTATAAAAAGTAGTAAATAAGTAATCTAGCAGTTAACTGGTTCCCATAGTATGAGCTCTGCTTAGTTTAGGGCTAGATAGCACTGTGTGAAATGTTCAGCAATATTTATTTATTGATCGAGCAAAGCGAGATCTCCAAATCAATTTGGGCAAATCGGCGTTGTATGTATGTATGTTTGTTTGTTTGTCCGAGGATAACTTTCGAAGCGTTGATCCGATCATCGTGAAATTTTATACAGAGGTAGTTAGTGATAGCACAATTTTGGTGAGACTAAATTAGCTAAAAATGTTTGGGGGGTTATTGAGATATTGGGGTTCAAGAGAGGTAAAAAATGAAAATGAGACTGTCAGGTCAAGTTGGAAGTCAAATGAAACATCTTCATTAGTAAATTAAACGGATTTACAAATGAGGAAGAGAAATTAAAGGATTAAACTAAAAATAATAACAGGGTTCCATGTTTTTATTTTTAGTTTAATACTTTTAGCTTTTGAGTTATTAGCCATAGCAAAAACAAAACTTTGACAAAACTCACAGGGTACACCAGTGACCCCACAATGTTGAAATTTGGTATTCGTGTAGCTTTAGTGGCACAAATATTGGCAAAAGTCTGAAATCCAGAACAACTGTATTTTATACCCTAAAAAGTTTAATACCAATTTCATGAACTCCCGTTACCTGTAATTTGAATGAAACTATAGGTCAAGTATTTTTTTTTAAAAAACATATACTTATAAAATTATTACACTTAAAAAACCTTAGTAGGTATGTCCTAAGTGAAAATTCGACATTCCTCTTTAGTATATTTATAACTATTTTTACATGTACGAAATTTTTATAAATACAGAAAATACAAGCTTAAATTCGTGAAAATATTAATTAAATTAAAATGAACTTATCAATATTTAGTGTTCCCTCCACTGGCCCTAATAACAGCTTCCAATCGCTTCTTCATGGAAAGAATAAGTTTCTTTACTCGATCTTGTTGGATGCTATCCCATTCTTCAATGAGCGCCGCTTTTAGGTCCGATTTCGTGGCTGGTGCAGAATTTCTAGTCCGAAACACAAATGCTCGATAGGATTTAAGACCGGGCTACGCGCTGGCCAGTCCATAGCAGCAATTTCGACCTGTAAATATTGCCGGACGGAACCTGCAGTATGTGGACGGGCATTGTCATGCATTAAGATGAAGTTTTCCCCGATGAAACCGGCATAGGGAACGACGTCATCTCATTAAATCTCTTCGATGTATCAGTTTGCCGGTAATCCTCCCACTCGACCGCCAGTTTCAATAAAAACCAACTCGGTTTCTGCCTCCATTGAAATGCCCGCCCACACCATCCAGGAACCTCCCCCAAAAGCCACATTTTCTTTGATGCAGCACTGCGTGAGTCTTTCTCCAGGTCTTCTGTAGACTCGTTCTCTGCTATCGCTACCATGCAAGCACATTCTGCTTTTATATGAGAAGAGAATGGAGCTCCATTGTTCGTCAGTCCAATCAAAGTGTTCTCTGGCAAATCATGGCGGGTTGCTCGGTGGGCTGGGGTTAACTTGGGGCCAGTAGCTGGCCTTTTTGGCTCAAGGCTAGCTGCTTTAAGTCGTCTTCTGAGTATCCAGCTACTCACAGACACTCCTCGCGTTTCTATCAGCTCTTGTCGGATTTGAACGCCAGTAAGGGCCCGATTTCTCAGCGATATGTTGACAATGAATCGGTCATCTCTCTCCGATGTGCACCTTTTTCTTCCGGAACCGCATCTTCGATTAAAGTTACCAGTTTCTTGGTAACGTCAGTAAACTCTGGAAATAGCAGACTGGCTCATGTTTAGCGCACGTGCCACTTCACGCTGACTCTGGCCTTGTCGTAATAGGGCGACCGCTTGAGAAGCTTCATCACTAGTTGTGTCCATTTTCTGGTAGAATTCTTGTTTGTTGATAACGGAAATGTGTATCGGTTGACGTTTGACGGCTACCTGATAAGGGTGGGTCAGGTAGATAACCTTTTATATAGGTCTGTAGCCTTTAATGAACACTATTGTAAATAAGCGTAAAAAAGATGGTTACCAAACACAACATATTATTGGGTTGTGTGAGCAAGAATTATTTCAATATTTTACATCATTTTAAAGCTAATACTATCAGCTTTAAGATTTTACTAAGAAAAAAATATTTTCGCTTTCAGTTTTTTTGCTAGTGACTTGCGACTGCAGGTTTGTCGGGTGAGTCGATTTTTTTGCTCACGAGTGTATGTTTTGTTCTGTATGTCGTAAATGGCCATCCGTGCGCCTGCTCACATCGTTATCTGCACAAACATACAGGTTGCTCTGAAATGGCAAACTTTATGAAACAATTATTCAAATAGCAGTTCAGTGACTATAAATGAATAAAATATTATATGACACCATATTATACATATACATACTTCAATATGATATTACATTATATGGTTAAGTAAAATGGTTGTGTATTTCATGGCATTATTTTGATAGTCAAAGATTACGAATAATGGTTTTTTTTATGGGAGACTCGCGAGATCTCTATCATAAAACTGCTCTATTTTTCGTTTGTCAGAAGCATTCTCGAATACGGTTGTACTGTCTGGAACCCGCATTACGTAACTTAAATCAGCAAATTAGAACGCATTCAACACAAGTTCATTAAACACCTTAATTATAGGAAGCATATTTATCCACAAAGCTATAAAGCATCGTGCAGTTACCATAGTCTCACAAGCCTTCAGGATCGACGAACTCTTGCAGATATGGCATTTCTTCATGGTCTATGCAATGGTCATATGGATTGCCCTGAACTTACGGAAAGAGTTTTGCGCTTCTGTGCGCCGAAATACCGCACTAGACATACAAAGTAATTTGCTGTATCACACTCATCAACTAACTATGCACAACATTCAATCGTTAACAGACTACAAAGAGTTTACAATAAGGAGTTCTTCTCGATTGATATTTGTCATAACAACAAGGGAACTTTTAAAAGTGAAACTTTAAAATTAATAATGGAGGATGACACATATGCATGATAACAACGCAACAAAATACTGGTTATTATGGTATATATATATATTTATGAATTTATGATGTAACTACTTATATATGTGTATTCAATGTATTTTATCAACCTTTTTGTGTTCTTACACGTAATTTGTTTTGTTCGTATTTTTAGTTTAATTAGACTGTCTATTTATAAATTATTTTTTATATAAAGTAAATCCGTTTTTGGCCGTATGCTACGCTTAGTATAAGTTTGTATCTGACATAATAAGGGCTGTGGATTTTGTGAAATAAATAAAATAAAAATAAAAATCTCAGTTCGGGGCGAACCACTAGTTAATAGAGTGGCAATGGGAACTAATTTTGGTGAATTATGTAGTCATAGCTAAAGTAACTTCTCCGAATTCACGAAAGCGCTGCACTTGACAACCCTATAATTATGCGAATTTCTTTACAATTTTCCTTTAACTTTGAAATATTGCGAGAATCTTATTGGAGGATTTCAAGAAGTAATTTGAAGTTTCTTTGTTCTTATTTTAAAACTCTAGTTCTGGCGCTAAATGTAAGATTATATGTTTGTTTAATTGTTTCTTCTAGTTTAACTGTTATAGAATTTTCAACGGACAATAATTTGTACGAATCTTTTACTACATTTCTAGTTTCAGGTTTAAGCTTGGACGAAAAATTCCCGTCCAAGGTTCTAAGTTGAAGCTTGCATTGCCACATTTGCCACCAGTACCTCATCTCAGTTGGAGATTGTGGTTTTGACTCCCACCTTAGAAAAAAATGGCTTTCAGCGGCTTCGCACGCGTGATTTGTCATCAAAAAGTAACCTATGTGTTAATCCAGGTTATAATCTACGTATATACAAAATTTGATCGACATCGGTTCAGCCGTTACGACGTGAAAGAGTAACAAACATCCATATAAACTTTTACGCTTATAATATTAGTGGGATGTTTGTTTTTAGGGTTCCGTACCCAAAGGGTAAAACGGCACCCTATTACTAAGACTCCGCTGTCTGTCCGTCTGTCACTAGACTGTATCTCATAACCGTGATAGTTAGACAGTTGAAATACATCACAGTATGATGATGTATTTCTGTTGCCGCTATAACAACAAATACTAAAAGTAGAATTAAATAAATATTTAATTGCAAACTATTATTTTATTCTATTATTTTACCCTTCGTTCTTCCGAAGCTCTACAGCTTCGAACTCCCATCCATAGTTCACAATTTTATGGTGACTCCTTTACAGTACAAGCTGTGCGACTGTGGAACGCCTTACCTTTGTCTGTAAGGTCGTCCCAATCTCTTCCTATTTTCAAAGTCAAGGTATACAACCATTTCCTTTCGTTGTCTCGTAACTGCTAGTTAGTGTTTATGTTATTTATCCTCTTTATGTAGTGTAGTTTATTTATTCTTATATTATTTGTATGTATTTAAGTTTATGTTTATTAGTATAATTAATAGGTATATTTTATTTTGTGGGTTCTGTTTATGTCTGTAGGTACTCTTACACCGCCGTCTTTTGATTTTGTTTATCCTGTCCATCCAAAGGTTGTCTGGAAGAGATCGCTTTTAGCGATAAGACCGCCCATTGTACCTTTATTTATTGTTTATTTCCATTATTGTATTTTTATTTGGTGTGCAATAAAGAGTATTTCATTCATTCATTTTAAGTTTTTCTGTAAGTTAATGTAATTCTTTAAACCTGAAGTACTTACATAATGATACTGGGACGATTTGTTTACCTATTTTAGAAAATTATATTATAGTTGTCTTATAATAAAAAATTAATGGTAATAATTTTGAAAAACAAACAATTTTTCAAAAATACAAGCCATTAGCCTTACTCGTGTTTTCATTTACTGTCGTACATAAAAAAATACGTAGTGTATTTTAAAACATGTCTGGGAGATTCTCATATAATATTAGTATGTATTCTATTAGTTATGATTATTTAGTAATAATTTATTAATTTACATATCTATTAAAAATACAAAAGAAACAATTGAATTATCTAAAGATCGTTAAAAATTCTTGAATAGAGACATCTAATTGAAAAATCATAGATCAATACTCAATTTCTATTTAGTATTCCAAACACAAAGAGATAGAGATCCAATTTTGATGAAATGCTCGATGATATGAAATTCAAAATAGCCCCTCGCCAGGAACAAAGACCTGCCTATCTGTCAATCCGCTTCGATACAAAACGGTCCTCAATACACATTTTCCTAAAACAATATTGCTACTAGACGAAGTTTTCGGTAAAACTAAAAACGTATAAAAAGTTGTTAGTACAACACGTTTTTTTACAAAACAAAAAATACCACAACCCACAGCAGCTCCCAATAACCACATATATAGTTCTGACCTCACACTAGGATACCCTGTTAGTGGGTAATAATTACTAATAATACCAACTAACAGTAACTAACTTTTTAACACTGACTAACACCTACTATTTTACAAAACAACAAAATACCACAACCCACAGCAGCTCCCAATAACCACATATATAGTTCTGACCTCACACTAGGATACCCTGTTAGTGGGTAATAATTACTAATAATACCAACTAACAGTAACTAACTTTTTAACACTGACTAACACCTACTATTTTACAAAACAACAAAATACCACAACCCACAGCAGCTCCCAATAACCACATATATAGTTCTGACCTCACACTAGGATACCCTGTTAGTGGGTAATAATTACTAATAATACCAACTAACACTAACTAACTTTTTAACACTGACTAACACCTACTATTTTACAAAACAACAAAATACCACAACCCACAGCAGCTCCCAATAACCACATATATAGTTCTGACCTCACACTAGGATACCCTGTTAGTGGGTAATAATTACTAATAATACCAACTAACACTAACTAACTTTTTAACACTGACTAACACCTACTATTTTACAAAACAACAAAATACCACAACCCACAGCAGCTCCCAATAACCACATATATAGTTCTGACCTCACACTAGGATACCCTGTTAGTGGGTAATAATTACTAATAATACCAACTAACACTAACTAACTTTTTAACACTGACTAACACCTACTATTTTACAAAACAACAAAATACCACAACCCACAGCAGCTCCCAATAACCACATATATAGTTCTGACCTCACACTAGGATACCCTGTTAGTGGGTAATAATTACTAATAATACCCACTAACACTAACTAACTTTTTAACCTTGACTAACACTATTTTTTTACAAAACAACAAAATACCACAATCCAAAGCAGCCCCCAATAACCATATATATAGTCCTGACTTCACACTAGGATACCCTGTTAGTGGTTATTAATACCCACTAACACTAACTATCTTTTATACAAAACAACAAAATACCACAACCCAAAGCAGCCCCCAATAACTACATATATAGTCCCAACTTCACACTAGGATACCCTGTTATACCCAGTAGCAGAGTTATCCTAGTGTGAAGTCGGAACGATATATTCGGTTATTGGGGGCTGCTTTGGGTTCTGGTATTTTGTTGTTTTGTAAAAAACGTGTTATGTATTAACGTGTTATTCATTATGGTACTCCGTATTAACACAACACCCAGGGCAGGAACTGTTGCAGAACCTGCACACTAGTGGGATACTAACTTACTCACTAGACTTTGGTGGTCGTCGCGTCGTTCGCTTGTCAATGCAAAAAATACCATAATGAAGCTGTAGGCACCTAATTTAAAGTAAATTCAGTTTCATTAGTAATTATTAAAATTTATTAGTTTCCCTGTTTCAAATCAGTGACCATCCTGTATAAATGTAGCCCTGATGTCTTTTGATGTTAACCTTATTCAGTATTTCCTTTTTCAGTTCCAGATAGTTTTTATGAGGCAGAGTAACGACGTGCCCAAGCGTCCGACTGTATGATAAATGGTTACTACTGCAACCTCAAAGGTTACATCCAACAAAGATTTGGCCTATAAGGCGTTGCATTGCATCCTAAGGGCCTATGTACACGGCGTATTTTAAACGCGCGATAACGCGCTTCAAACGCGATTCTTTACGTATGAGTTTGTGGGAATTAACGGGGCTGTAAACGCGCGTTCGGGAAACGAGCTTCGTCTGCGCTAATTAATATTCATTCATTCAGATTATTTGTAAACAAAAAACTTTTTAACAACGTTAAAATACGCAGTGTTCATATGCCCTAAGACAATCAGGTGATAAGTCATGCATATTTTTTTTACTAGCCTATACTGTCCCATTGCTGGGCAAAGGCCTCCACCTCTTCCTTCCACTTATCGCGGTCTAGAGCCATATCCCGCCAGTCTCTTTGGAAGACGTCCAAGTCATCGCTCCAGTGCTCTTTAGGCCTTCCTCGGCGTCGCTTTCCGTCTTTAGGAGTCCATATGCTTGTCTTCTTGGCCCGCCTATCGGGTTGCATACGGGAGACATGACCCGCCCAGTCCCATTTCAGCTTTGCAGGCTTGATGCCCACGTCAGCGATGCCGGTTTTCGAGCGCAGCCAGGAGTTTGGAATCCGGTTGATCCGCTTTACACCCAAAATGCTGCGCTCCATCGTTCTTTGGAAATTTCCTGGTTTAAACTTCTGAAACTCGGTCAGTGACCAAGACTGGGCACCGTAGGTTAGGACAGGCAGAATACACATGTCAATGAGTTGGCGTTTTAGCGATAAGGGAAGGTCACTCTTCATAAGTTCCTTCATGGACCAGTAGCTTTTCCAGGCGTTGTCGACACGACGGTTGACTTCTTTGTCCTGCCTGTTGTCGAAGGAAACTAAATGGCCTAAGTAGATTGCAACGACTCCCCTGCTTCCCTTACAAATCCTCAGCTGCTACTTCTATAACTAATACTACTGCTACCTCCTGCCCCACTTCCTATCTAATACCACTTACTATTATTTACTGCTATTTACTTAGTCCTATTTAGTACTAGATGTAGATTTAACCCTTTGCTTGCCTAATCAACTTGAAAAGTATAAATGTAACCTTACCCCAATCGTAGGTTCCTCAGATGTAAAATTACCTCAAATTTGAATAGTAAATCTTATCTTAGCCCTTAACTTATAAATCCTACTGGTACGGGAATGGTTCAAGGCACCTCCCCGCCTTCTGAACAGTGGCACTCGACTACCAAACTGGTCATGCCTCCACCGTATAAATAGAGCTTGGAATCGCACTGGTCAACTGCGCGCTCTTTACAGGGGAGTTCATATAAATATCACAAAAGAGTCAGGAGTCAGTGTGTTTGTAGATTGTCAGCAAAAGACGCTCTAAACCCAACTATTTTCCCACTTTTGTGGTGGGGCTTAGAGTAAATGAGGGCATATTCTTTTCCAAACCTATAATGGTCAGTATGGTTCGTTCCAGTACTCTGTAACTAGCCTAAGTCTGAGTCAGTTCGTTATTCAATACTTTCAACTAAATTTACTTGTGATAGACTAATATCAAAACCTTTCGCTCATTCAATCTCTTACAATATTCCTCTGTTTATCTGCGGAGCTAAACTCTGAGTGAATCCTTGTTAAACCGAAGGCGTCTCCCCATATTAGCTATTGCTATGGTAAAATTCCAAGATTATAGTTAATCTTTGTTGTAGGTAATGTAATATATTGAATATTTCAAATTCGGGAGCTTTGTCCCATAAAATCTGTCTATTGGCAAGTAGTAATGTTAACTTCTCTCAGAAGAATAATGTTTAATGGAATTATTTAATTCCCGTAAAATGTTAATTTGACTATTGTTCAAGTCAGGTAGTTATTTCGTGGTCAACTACTGTTGAGGTCCCTCTTATGAGGTTATAATCTAATTGTATGGGCTAATCATTGATGAATGTAGTTTAATACATTGAATATTCTTAACACAGGAGAACTTTTCTCATAAAATCTGTCTATTGACAAGTTAAAGTAGAAGGTAGGGCTTCTTTCAGAAGATCAAGTATTTAATGGAATATTTTAATTCCTGTGTAATGTAATTGACTATTATTCAAGTCGAATAATTATTTCATTGTCAATCAATTTGTATGTCTCTCTCACGGAGTTATAAAAACAACTTTTATCGTTGAAGTAGTTCTGATGTCAGGGTTCACACATCAACCATAAATGCGTGTGTTGATACCTCTAACAGGGATATTTCCCTATATGGTTCTGAAGTAGAGAACTCGCACATGCAAGATTTATCTCGTTTGAGGGTCGACCGCCCACCATGGTTAAATTAATAAAACATCCAGCTTCCATTTGAGTTAAATGTCATGTAAACCCAATAAGCATCTCCACTTCAAAAAACCTAGGCTGAGAATCGCCTGATTCAAGTATATAAGTTTTAAATATCTCACAATTTATTGACAATAATTTAACCACAGCCAAGCTTTCAACTTGTGGATACTTTAAATACCGATTATATTGATAATTCTGAAAGAAAATTCCCTTAAACGACGAAATCCCGATTCTATCCTTAACCAGAGATCCTAAACCCGTTCCATGTTTATAAATAATTTAGTCGATACAATATTATAATTGGAAATGTGGTGGTTTAATTTTCCTAAATCCTCAACCTGAATTTACTTTTAACTAAATCTCCGCATAACCTGATGTCTATTTCCATTTCCTAGACTCCGAAGTTTAGAAAACAGGCCCCTTTCTTGCATCTGGTTCTAATTTAGCCCACCGCTTCAGGATTCAAAGACTATCAACATCAGACCAACTTGCTTAGATAAACTACCTTCACAACCCCGAGCTCATCTCATTGTCAAACTTCAATCGTTCCAATCGATAATTTCAACATTGTATTCAGACTCATGAGAGGTATTTCTTTTGAAACTACCGCCCGTAAGAGTGCTAATTTCACGCTATTCTAGTTAAGCTTAGTACAAGAGTTTAGTTCTACCGACCGATTTATCTCATATCGTATGTTACGTTAAAATATTTTCCCTTGCGAGGTACTCTTGCAAATACCAATCAATAGAATGATAATATAAGCTACGTTTACCCATGAAACCCATCATTTCATTTATGATAATGATAGAAAGAAGGATAGTTAAGAAAATTGTTGCCCTGCAACCATCAAATGTGTGAGGGTAGTTTGATTTAAGGTTAATATATTTCCTGAGTTAGTTACGTCCTAAAATGCAATTCTAATACCCACATTCTCATATTTCTACTTCAAGATAAATATAACGTAATGAGATACATCCCAGTGGCTTAGCGATAATAAAGACTACGTTTACCTATGAAACCCATCGTTTCTTTTATGATAATGGTAGAAAGAAAGATAGTAAAGAAAAATGTTGCTCTGCATCCGTCAAATGTGTGAGGGTAGTTTGATTTAAGGTTAATATATATCCTGAGCTAATTACGTTCAAAAATGCAATTCTAATACCCACATTCTCATATTTCTACTTCAAGACTTATACTTATAGCGTAATGAGATCCCGGTGGCTTAGCGATAATAACTATTCTATTTTTACTGAATTCAATTTTAGACTTTGGACTGGCCCACCGTCCCTGAATTATCTTCTGCCCGACTCCCTAATATCTTAGGTATGATACTATCTTAGCCTGTCCTATGAGCTCGGTGTCTCAAACCGAAGTATAAGAATATCCTATTGGTTTTACAAGATATTTTCATAGTTAAGTCTGTAACGTTTATGATCAATAGAGAGATTAAATAAAACGATGTATGTGTTTCAATTCATATAATTGACAGAATAAGAGAAGTCGGTAGAGCGAGTAGGTTCGTTACATTCAATTACTTATACATGTGGCAAGATCGAGAGAGGCTGATCATAAATGACTTGGTTTAACGACTGTATACACTTAGATTACAAATTACAGTTATATTATTTTACAGTAAGGGTGGTACAAACAGAGTTTGGCTTTAAGAGCACAGAATTTTTAAGGCTTTTGGCCTATGGTGCAACGACTACAGAATGTGTTGAGCACACCTAGCAGCATAAATTTATCTAGTATAATAAAGTGGGCGCCATCTGACGAGAGCGCCAGAAAAGATAAAGAAATGATTCTGGGGTTCAACCCGGATAAAAATAATGGAAGAGATACACCTCGTGTTATTTTCGTCGACCGTCCCTGGCGTCTGCTCTGACAGATGAAACGGGCTTGAGCTGCGGCGGTAGGCTTTGTGGACAGGCGTGGTCGCAGCGTGCGCCAAGGCAGCTAGCCGGTTGACCGATGAACGACCTCGTGGCGGTAGGCTTCGTGGGAAGGCGTGGTCGCGTTAGGCTTCGAGGTAGCCAGCAGGATGGCTGAAGAACAACCACGCTTCTCGACGGGTCAGATGATAGGTTTGACGGTTGTCAGGTGTAGATATGGAGAAGTAAGAAGAAACTAGAAAGATCACAAGCAAAGACCGTGAACGACTTCCCGACTTGGAAATCTTGCGCACGAATTCACAATAAAAAGTACAGGAATTACACTGTCCAGAGATTAATACTGTAGCATGTTTATTAAAAGTTCTCACTGATGAGTCCAGGCGTGGAAAAGAGAGTGAGGACAGACGACTCTGCCTTTTTATACCCGAGAACTTCCACCGTCTTTTAATAATTATTAAAATCGAATCCGTTCCGAGACATTCTAGAATGAAGATGATGCAATACTTTTGGTGATGCCATAAAGGAAAATTTGACACATCCGGCGTCACTCAAGATAACGACGTTTCTCACATCAGTTTTGCATCAGTCAAAGACACTGATTGAATTCGGTAGCGTGTCATGAAAGTGCACACGTTACAAGTCTAGAACTTTTCGTTGATTACTACATTGTTGTGTCCCCAACAAGCCATACCATTACCAACAGTAATATAAAAGGTAACTTATTACAGCTATGTCAATATTATTAGATTAATCAGCACTAGTTTCAAGTTAACTAATGCCTTTAAGCTTAGCGTTGTAAAATACCGATTACTCTCCGAATACTCGGCGAACCCTAATTCCGCTCTAAGATTCGATGTAATTTTGCCGATACGAGTTTACAGCTGGAATCGTGATTTGATTTATGTTATTTAAACGTTTATTTTCCTAAATCCTCAACATGAACTGACCCACTGGTCGGTCACATAACCTAATGCCGTGGCGTTTTTCCCTTATACATCCTACATTACGTTTATGTGTATCTAACAGTCCCTAATTTAGCTAAGGTGTGATGATACAAACTGGAACAAGACTAGCTTCACATTTAAATACTAATCGTGTGTGTGATGTAGGCGTCCGAGGTGCAATATCTTGCCTTCTATCTATGCTGCTATGTGAACAGGGTCGTAAAACCTGGTTTTGTCTACCACTATAACGGTGTATGTGCTTTCTGATACTGGCTCGCAAGCCTGGGGTGCATCAGAACAGCCTAGCAGGGAAATAAATTGTGTATACTATAAATATATATATACAAGACCACAACATTGCTGGCGTCTCTCTACGAAGCGTCGGACACAATTTGTGAGGAACTCTTTGACCCCAATGTAAAGAAAAAAATCAAAGCGTGGCCCGTTCCAACATAAACCAAGACCTGCCTAGAGTACCTGTTTAAGATGGGTATATATTTAAGCCACTTACTTAGCAAGATATACAACCAATATAAAATATTGGATTTCCTAAGCACAAGGGAATCGAGCTAAAAGGTTTTTGCCTACCACTTACGGTTACACAAGTTTTATCTCTGATTTTACAGTTACGGCACATGAATTTACAATAAACTACCCCCAGCTATGACCATCGTGAATAAGCCTTCCCCGGATCCTTACGAGCCCTACAGCCGGTGTAACCCGCTGCAGAAACCCCAAGTCTCCAAGAAAATCTGACCCATGTCGGACCAATACCCTAGCAACTAGCCTGTATCTCTGTGCGAATCAGCCAAAGTTAATCCCTCTAAATTTCAACTGAATTAAGTTAAACCGTTAAATACCATGAATACCTTACCATTACATTTAAATATTCCCACAAATCCGCACAGAAGTTCCCCTTCATTACAAATTTACCACGAACATAAATCTTGGAGTGATCCATTTTTTATAAATACTCCGTGATTTATTCCCTTCAATACTTCACCAAATTATGCTCAAATGCAATTAACACAAATCCCTAAAAGTTACTTTATAAACTTTCTCAACAATATCACCCGCTACCCTCATTATGACATTTTTTCCACGGAATACGATAGTTGATTAATTCAAACAAGAAATCAGAATTCAAAATGGCAGAAATAAAGTTAAGTTTAGAAATTACCTTAATCCTCGTGAAACCTTGGTATCACTTGCAAACCGCGATAAAATCGAAAAGAGAATGAATGCCGTTCCAACCTATCCATCGTATTTAAGGCTTCCTTCGACCCCCCCCCCCCCCATACCTCAGTTACCAACTTCCTGTATGCGACCCCTGGTGGCAAGTAGCGAAACCTATTCCCCACAGATTATAATTCATTCTACCCATAACATCCCAAAGTCTATCTCATATTTCTATCCATAAACATCCCATAGATTATAAATTAGTCTGACGACATCTCGGTCTGACGGTCCCTAGTGAACTGTTACAAGATGAAAGATGACACTCATTGACATAGTGTATTTCCTGCCCATCTACCACTACCCTACGTTTCGTGTACTTTGGCCATGATTTGTGTCTTTGACCGGTCATGTATGTATCCGTACTTTTTTGTTTATAAATAATGTGAATTAATGAATATTAATTCGCGAATGAATATATATTAATTTCTAAGATAGGTTTACAGTCCAAACTCGGGGTTTGTCAGCGTGCCATAGAGCGCAGTATCCTAGGAGTCAAAACAGACCGCATTAGAAACAGTGAACTGCGCTCCCAAATACAAATCGCGGACGTTGGGCACCAAGAAAACAAGTTAAAGTGGGACTGGGCGGGCCATCTCTGCCGCATGTCGGAGGAGTTATGGGCAAAATCCACCACCGAGTGGATCCCAAAAGACAGAATACGACCACGCGGCAGACCGCGACGCCGATGGAAATACGAACTCGGTTCGTATATGGAAGACTGGACTACACACGCGCATGATAGAGTGGAAGGAAGGGAAGTCTTTGCCCTGCAGTAGGGCAGTACACGCTTCAAAGAAATAATAATAATAAAATAATTTTACATAGTACATAAATATATGTATTTCTAGGACCTGGGTGTTGAATCTTGTGAATAACTCTTATTAATTCACTATAGCCTTGTTTATCGTAGAAGCAAATACTTTGATAACTTGCTCCAAGTTTAAAAACTTGTGTTTAGATGCAAGGGATCTCTGCTTCGGCAGGTTACACGGGGCATGGAAATATACAGATATTATACTACAGACATAGGTATAAAATACGTAATGTGCGGTTTATTCGTTGCTCCTGTATCAAATGGTTCCTTGGAATCAGTCCTCAAACCGCTATACGATTATACGGCTGTAAGCACACATTGTCTGCTCTATACGAGAATAGCTTTGGAGAATCGGCCGTGATTTTGAAAGAGGTATGACAGTCATTGATTATTGATTTGTTGTTTAGAAAATATTACTGTATTACTACTGTTAAGAATATTAATATAAAGAACCTTATGCAGCATAAAATAAAGAATTTTATCCGTTACCTAAAGACGAGCACTGTTGATTCGATAATCACCTTTGTGAAAATTTCAATAGATGGTTTGATTGGTCTATTTAATTATACACCTTTCAAAGGCCAACATTTTTTAAGTATTTTAGGCACGCTTTGTCACAATGAGGGGGTTTCATGGCCGTGTTTTTGTAACTGCTGAAAGATGGCGTTGTTCTGTCATGCTCTGATTAACAAAAGGAAAGTGAATTGTCAAAGGAAAGGAAAGGAAAATCAATGTCAATTGCCGTGTCAACGTTATTTTCCAAGGAAATTTATATAAAAAACAAAGATTTGTGTTTATCTGTCGAAATGAGATTGTTATACAAATATTTTGATATTGTGACTTTGAGATTTTGGGATGTAAACCATTATTTTTTGACGGTGCATCTCCAGACAGCTCCATCTAGTACGTTGGTTGGAACTAGTTTTTAGGGTTCTTACCCAAAGGGTAAAACGGGACCCTATTACTAAGACTCTGCTGTCTGTCTGTCCGTCTGTCACCAGGCTGTATTTCTTAGCTGCTTTGCTGTATAGTTAGACAGTTGAAATTTTCACAAATGATGTATTTCTGTTGTCGCTATAACAACAAATACTAAAAACACAATAAAATAACTATTTAAGGGGAGCTCCTATACAACGAACGTGATTTTTTTTGTTCGTTTTTGCTCGATATTGATAACGGCAACAGGTAGACGCTTGATATATTAGGTTGGGGAAAAAGTTTCTTAGCATTTTTTAGAAAATTCAAAACATTTTTTAATATAGTTTATTTACATTTAACTAAAGTATGTAGGTAACATTTTGTTCGATAACTTTTTGTCATCTTGTAGATAGGGACATGATCCCTTTGCTATAGAAATTTCGGGGTTTCTGATCAAAATACCGCGACAAGTAGTTTTGGCAGTCCTCTCGTGATGTTAACCTGACACTGTCTAAATAATTATGAAGAGACCGAAACAGGTGGAAATCTGAAGGTGCAAGGTCAGGACTATACGGCGGATGCATTAACACCTCCCAGCCAAACTCTCTTAATTTTTGCTGAGTGGCTAAAGATAAGATAAGCTAAGATAACTTTTTATTGTATACCAAAGTATTGTGTAGCTAGTAAGTGTGTATCTTCCCAACAGTGAAAGAATTTTGTAAATCGGTCCAGTAGTTTTTGAGTTTATTCATTACAAACATACACACAAAAATACAAATCTTTCCTTTTTACAATATTAGTATAGATATCGCAAGGAAACATAATTATTTGTATATTTTTACAGAAAACCCTTTTTTTCAAGCAAAACTCGCCAGTCTTCTAGCGTCAATTATTAAACGTAGCTCGTTAGCACGTTCCATAAAATCCCTCTGTGAAATGCGCAATACAAAGGCGAGTGTGAAGATGCCAAAGCGACGGACGTCCGCTGCTGCCGGCGGTTGGCACATGAGTGCACTAATTGCACCACTTTTGCACCGACGTGCTTTTTGACGGTCGCCATGTTTGTTTTATTATTAAAAGTTTTACGGCGCGCTCCCAAAGATTGCATATTAGTGATTGGATATTCTAACATTTTTCATTATTGTATAAATATGTATTCCCGATTTGTTGAGTGTTAACTAAAAAAGTAACGAACGTCCATCTATTTAAGAGTAGAAGAGTTCCTTGTGAAAGCACTCGCTCAAGGAAGTACTATTTCTGACGCCAAGCAGCATTGCTGTGTTTCAGTTTGCCTGTGAAGTTACAGGCACATTAGGCTTAAAGTTGCCTCAAGTTGATGAAAGTAGGGCACGTTTCTAAGGCGCGTGACCTACGAGGCAATACTTAGGTTTAAGCAATGGCCCACATAACAATCAGGTGGGCCATATACTAGTTCCATCTCCAGGTGATATAAAAAATCATCTAAACTTATGCACCAAAAAAAGGGATTTGTATTGATTTCCTTCTTACTATTAGGATCTACCTTCATACTTATGCACAGGCAATATAGCCCCTATCCCCACCGGAAGTAGAGGTCGCTAACGAGCTAGGTATACGTCACTTCCTCTCCGTAAAAGTTTATGGCTCTAGGCGTTCGCAATTCAAAGCGTTTTGTACACAAAGAGCTTGTGTTGGACTGCAGTTACACCGAATAGAACATCAAGTAATTTACAAATACTGACTCATTATCTTTAGGTATGCATGAAATGTGGTTAAATTACAAGGTGTCAATTTTTTTTAGGTCGAAGTTATTTCGATTAAGCCAAGCAATTTAAATTATAGTTGAATTTATATTTTATATATTGTCATATAGAACTACAATATAAATGATTAAAAGTGTCAATAAGCAACAATATTATGTCAATACAGTAATATTATGTGGCGTGTGGTCATGTTTTAATAATTATTTTATTATCATGTCTAAAAACTCATATAAATAATAATAATAACAATTAACTAACTATCCAACTATAGTTAAGCAATTGTAACCACAAGTTATTGAAATAATTGTAATTATTGATCGAGCGACGCGAGATTTCCAAATCAACTTGGGCAAATCGACGTTGTATGTATATTTGTTTGTCCGAGGATAACTTTCGAAGCGTTGATCCGATTATCGTGAAATTTGTTATATAGGTGATGGCACAGTTTTGGTTTGACTAATTGAGCTAAAATGTTGGGAGATTGTTCAGATATTAGGATTCAAGAGGGGTAAAAAAACAATTAAAATGAGACCATTAGGTCAAGTGGGACGTCAATTGAAAGGTCTTCATTAGTACATTTTGAGTAAAATCTGTCGATGATTATGTCGAATGTCCATGTCGTGCCTGCCCCAGTTATGGTTGAGAACTCGGCTCTTGAAATTGTCGACGCGTATGTATACCTAGGACAACCAGTCCAATTAGGTAGGTCCAACTTCGAGAAAGAGGTCAGTCGTCGAATCCAACTCGGATGGGCAGCGTTTGGGAAACTTCGCAACGTCTTTTCATCCAACATACCTCAGTGCTTTAAGGCGAAAGACTTCAATCGGTGTGTGTTACCAGTGATGACATATGGAACCGAGACGTAGTCCTTCACTATTGGCCTTATGAATAAGCTCAGAGTCGCTCAACGAGCAATGGAGAGGGCTATGCTCGGGGTTTCTCTACGGGAGAGAATCAGAAATGAGGAGATACGTAGAAGAACTAAAGTCGCCGACATATCCCAACAGATTAGCACTTTGAAGTGGCAATGAGCATGCCATATAGCGCGCAGAACAGATGGCCGATGGGGCCGGAAAGTTCTCGAATGGAGGCCACGGACCGGCAAGCGCAGCGTAGGACATCCACCTACAAGATGGGCAGATGACTTGGTAAGAACCGCAGGTCGGCGTTGGATGCAGGCCGCTTCCAACCGCAGTTCCTGGAGATCAATGAGGGAGGCCTTTGTCCAGCAGTGGACGTCCTACGGCTGATATGATGATGATGAGTAAAATCTTTGTAGTTTTTGAGTTATTAGCCATAATACAAACTTAACTTTGACGAAATTCACAGTATACACCAGTGACCCCACAGTGCTGTTATTTGTTATGCGTGTAGCTTAAGTGTGACACAAATATAGGCAAAAGTCTGAAATCCAGAATAACTGCAATTTGTATCCTAATAAAATTAAAAAGGGAACCAATTAACATGAACTCCCATTACCTGTATCTTGAATGATACTGTAGGTCAAGTAATTGGTTATTTATTTCGTGGCACTGTTTTGATAGTCAAAGATTAAGATATTTTATGTTTTTATGTGAGACTCGCAAGATCTCAGTTCGGGGCGAAACACCAGTATAATTTTATTTGTTACTTGCAAAACATTGCGAGACGTCAACGCATTCCTACGTCAACACGTATTTCCTTACCTTAGAATTAGAATCAAACAGAGCCATTGGTAATGAGAGGGGGTAATGCACAATACACCCCAATTCGGGACGTCAGTGCAGATCTTTTATTCCCCCCACCCTAGAATTAGAATTAGATTGGTATGACTTTGTAACCACCTTACTATGCTTTGTTTCATAACTGTGCAGATGCATTACAAGTGTTTTCCTGCGTAAAGTTGTAAACTTTAATGCTAATAGGCCTGAAAGTGTTATTGCGGAGGCTTCTGCGGAAGATATAGATTCAAACGGTGTGCAGTGCGTTACATAAAAATAAACATTCTATTACATAGGCTGTTAGGGCCATATCATCTAGATTACTGAGCGGTACCCATTCGAAGAAACATTACTACTTTATGTTTGTAAATTTTCGTCTCTTCCCAAACTACTAGATGAATTAACATGTGTGTGTTTAGATATAAGTCAGACAGTTGTTAAGTTGGTACATTATATATAATTCAAAAGAAATAGTGGAGTTTTTACGATAATTTCTTACGTACAAATAGTTTACTAAAGCGGAATACTTTGTGTTCAAACTTTCTTGGGTTTTTATGTGTATTTGCCTTAATGCCTTGACTTTCGCCTTAAGGCACTGAGGTATGCGTTGCGACAAGACGTTGCGAAGTTTCCCAAACGCTGCCCATCCGAGTTGGATTCGACGATTGACCTCTTTCTCGAAGTTGGATCTACCTAATTGAACTGTTTGTCCTAGGTATACATACGCGTCGACAACTTCAAGAGCCGAGTTCTCAACCATAACTGGGGCAGGCACGACATGGACATTCGACATAATCATCGACAGATTTTACTCAAAATGTACTAATGAAGACCTTTCAATTGACGTCCCAATTGACCTAATAGTCTCATTTTCAGACAGTAGTTAAGTTGGTACATTATATATAATTCAAAAGAAATAGTGGAGTTTTTACAATAATTTCTTACGTACAAATAGTTTACTAAAGTGGAATACTTTGTGTTCAAACTTTTTTGGGTTTTTATGTGTATTTATTTTATAAATATGATTATTAAAATGGGGTGTAAAAGTAATCGAGTCCTCAAGAGTACGTATAGGTTGCGTATTCAAATCGCGTCTAGTTCGTAACATGTTTAAGCAAATACTAAAATGTCTAATTCAGTGGTGTTAAAAATTCAAAAATTATCCGAATTTTAAACTGATTAATTGTCATTAACTGTACCTAGATTGTTACTAGTTCTTTCTTATCATGTTAAATATATTTAGAAACAATTTCAATATTCATCATCATCATCATATTAGCCGTAGGACGTCTACTGCTGTACAAAGGCCTCCCTCATTGATCTCCAGGAACTGCGGTTGGAAGCGGCCTGCATCCAACGCCGACCTGCGGTTCTTACCAAGTCGTCTGCCCATCTTGTAGGTGGACGTCCTACGCTGCGTTTGCCGGTCCATGGCCTCCATTCGAGAACTTTCCGGCCCCATCGGCCATCTGTTCTGCGTGCTATATGGCCTCCATTCGAGAACTTTCCGGCCCCATCGGCCATCTGTTCTGCGCGCTATATGGCCTGCCCATTGCCACTTCAACGTGCTAATCCGTCGGGCTGTTGGTGAATTGAGTTCTCCTACGTATCTCCTCATTTCTGATTCGATCCCGTAGAGAAACCCCGAGCATAGCCCTCTCCATAGCTCGTTGAGAGACTTTGAGCTTATTCATAAGGCCAATAGTGAAGGACCACGTCTCGGTTCCATATGTCATCACTGGTAACACACATTTAAATATTATCAAACAATAGTATTTAAATTATTAATTGGCAAAAACTTCAGGTAATAATTATATTTGAAGTTAGTAAAACTAATAATAATATTAATTAAGAAAACAAATTAAAATTTTATCTCAAGAACTGTAAGATCCATTCACAGTTTTCTAATAACGAAAGGCAATAAAATTAGAAAATGCTATCAACCGAGTTACAGCCCAACTTTGATAGGAGCAATATCAAAATGCCACAAATTCATTGCCATCAAGTGTCCCGTAAAAACATCTAATCAGGCGCACAAAATAAAACAAGCTTTTGTACTAAAAGTTACCCTGACACAACTATGATAGAGTTGCATGTCCATCGTGGTGAGAATACTATCATTATAAGGTCACCAAACCACAGAACACATTATAATCTAACCACATATACTCATTAGCATCGATAAACACAACAATTGGCAGTCCAAGGTCTCTGCTAAGCGGTCGAAATCATCAAGGTCCAAAATAAAGACAAAATAGTTGATAAATTCTGTTTTCAAGCTTCTCAACAAAATTCATGTAATCAGTCAAGAGTAACACAGATAAATCCAAATCGTTCACTAATAAACTATAGTTCGCCCCAAACTGAGATCTCGCGAGTCTCCCATAAAAAAAAATGTTATCTTTGACTATCAAAATAGTGCCATGAAATATACAACCAAATTACTTGACCTAGAGTTTCATTCAAATTACAGGTAACGGGAGTTATTGATAATAGGTTTTTATTTTTCTGGTAGAAGTTGCAGTTATTCTGGATTTCAGACTTTTCACTATATTTTTGTCACTAAATCTATACGCATACCAAATTTGAGTACTGTGGAATCACTGGTGTACCCTGTGAATTTTGTAAAGTTCAGTTTTTATTATGGCTAATAACTTTAAAACTACAAGATTTATACTAAAAATAGAAACAGGGTCGAAATGTACTCACAAAGACCTTTTATTGAACTTTACCAGATAGTCCCATTTTGTTTTTTTTACCCCTCTTAAACCCCAATATCTCAACAACCCCCCGACATTTTTTGCTCATTTACTAACACCAAAACTGTGCCATCACTAACTACGTATATAACAAATTTCACGATGATCGGATCAACGCTTCGAACGTTATCTTCAGACAAACAAACATACATACATACAACGCCGATTTGCCCAAGTTGATTTGGAGATCTTGCTTCATTCTATCAACAACACATACATAATAAAAGAAATAAAAACTAAAACAGATATAAAACAAATTAAACATTAGAACCGCTGCGGACCAAATGTTTGCATGATCTACAGATATTTGTTCCGGGTCTGGTTGTTTCTCTATATGTATATTATAAGTAGGTAATTACAAAAAATGTATGTAAGTATTCTATCAGTTATGTGGTTCCCATAGCTCTGTGAAATGTCCAGCAATATTTATTTTTTTATTAGAAAACAATCAAACAGTAGATTTAAAAACTTTGCAATTAATAACTTAAAAAAACTAAAAATAGAGAGATGATAAACACCAGTAGGTATAGCATGTACCGCACTTGCTGTTAAGTGATTTTGTTATATAGAGCGCAGCTTCGTACCGCCTCTGCCTCCAACATTCAAAAATTCGAAGTTCGTTTCTCCAGAAATCAACATCGGAGCTTAGTCTAAGATCTAATCAGTGTTCACAAAGGCGCAATAAATATTAAAGAATCTTATCTCAACTCACCTTAAAGTGACAATATCTGGAGTAGAACTCATAAAGTTGACCGTAAAAGGTTTGGACGCGACGCCATTACCGCGTGACGGCTTTACTAAACTCGGAAGTGCAGAAAAATAGTCGTATTCTGTTATACTAAGTGTTTTATTAAGAAAGGCGTTAAATGAAAACAAGGGTCGGGCTAATGACTAGTATTGTTGTAGAATAGATTTATTCAAATCAATTACCATAGAAAATTTTAATTTTTAAACAACTAATTTTTAAGTTCTAAAATATTGCTACAAACTGAGGGTTCGGGATAAATAATGAAAAAAAATCTAACCAAAATAACACTTTTATTTAACACTGAAATGATAAATACACGAATTTAATCACAACACACAAATTCACAACACGGTCACACGATAAACCACTAAAAGTCACCGAAATATTGACTCCCCCTGCGGACGTCTCAACGCACTATTTATACCGAGCATTATTTCCAGAACCTTCTCGATGTTTCCACTAGTAACTAGAAAAGTGTAGGTATTTCGACTGACTACTATTTCTTATTCTGTGCAACTGTAGGTAAAAACGTGGTATGTAGGTATATTCCCTACCAAGTATTACCTATTCTGTGACACAGTAGGTATAACTTTGAGAAGCCGACTAAATATTTACTAATTTCTTATTTTGTAACAGCCTCGGCGTAACAATATCAATGAAACAGCCTGTATAAAATAGGTAAAAAAATCATATTTCATTGTGTAAGTACCTACTGTTAAACTGACTAAGCGGCATCGTCGCAAAGGCGCCGTCGATTTGCGTTATTTTTTTTTATTGGAAATGTATCGATTACTGGATAAATATTCAAGCCACCTCTAAAATCAGTTAATACGATTCAGGATGTGTGTTTTAAATTAATGCCGTATATAACATAACAGGTTGTATATCAATTTATCGTTTAAGCGTATCTTTTTTTTTATTGTATTATTAAGGCACACAAAACAGAATACAACAACAATATAAAATATGTATATAGTTATCGACTATTAGAACTAGATTGTATCCCAAAGCATGTGTACACAACATGATAACTCTAGCGCAGTTCTGTGTAGACCAGCTGAAGGGAAATATTTACTTACATAGGCAAAACAAAGTAACAACAGAAAAAATAGCCTACAATAATGAGAAATAAAAAATAATAATCTAAAAAAACTACATGCTTAGAGAATTATGGCCTAAGCACTCTTTTTAGTAAGAGTAGCTTCGATATCTTTTTTATATTTAAATAATGTATTATTGAAAATGTCCATATTATTATTAGCACTATTATTTACTAACAGATTATTATAAAGACGACACATTCTGACTATCGGATTATAAAAGGACGTATTATTAGTATATACCTGTAGGTCGAAAGTGTACGGAAAGGTATGCCGAGATCATTTCATCTTTTAAATTGAAACGATGATTTTTTTTACTCTTGCATGTTTTATTATTGTTCGAAGGTTCGCAGTGTTTGAAAAACCATTAAATTGTATGTTTCTTTGTACGAGCGCAATATTGTAAGGACCTGACGATTACAGATACAGAAAATAATGTTCGCGATTTATTTTAATTAAAATATACCATATTTATAATTTGAAATATAACTAGGGACTTCATCAGGCTGTTTTGTAATTTATATACCTAGTCAGGTCATAAATTCTGTCACATGTTTAATATAAAATAATTGAAACAAGTTTATTCATTATGTAACCATTTATATACCAAAATGAACTTAACAAAACATAGATTCTTATGACACTAAAGTTTATTTAAAATGACCTCCGTGATTTTGAATACAGGCCTTCAATCTGCGCGGCCAGTCGTCTATCGCAGCACGAACGAGGTCAATGTCAATATCGGCGGCTGCCTTAATCAAGGATGTCTTGAGTGACTCCAAATTGGGATGAGACTTTGAGCACGCCTTTTCCTCCAAGTGTTGCCATATCTTGTAATCTAACGGATTCAAATCTGGACTAGAGGAGGGCCAGTCTTCGTGCCGGATGAAGTCAATTTCACGCTCCGCCAGCCAGTCTTGTGTGCTCTTCGCTCTATGAGCTGGCGCCGAATCTTGTTGGAATACCCAGTGCCTGTTATTGAACATGGTATGAGAAACAGGTTCCACAAGGTTCATCAGGACTGTATTTTGATACACAACTGCATTCGTTTTTACACCTTTCTCACAAAAGTGTACCTCTGTTAAGCCCCAATAAGAAACTCCCAACCATACCATGAGCGAGGATGGAAAATTACCTCGTTGGACACGCGGAATACGGTTGCTCGCTTCTTCACTACTGCGTTCGTACACCTTATCATTTTGTTTGTTGTAGCTCTCTTCTACGGTAAAAAAATTTTCATCCGAAAAAAGAATTTCCCCATATTTTTTCCCGCGTACCGCTTCAACAAAGCGCGGCATCTCTTCAGTCTCAGGTCCATTAGACGAGCATTCAAACGATGTCCTGTTTTTCGTCGATATGCCTGAAGCCCTAAGTCTTCATTTAACACCCTTTTCACCGTGATTCTGCTTAACCCCATCTGAAGGGCCAACAGTTTCTGCTTACGTTTGGGATTTCTTTGAATTCGTGCCTTCATAGCTTTTATCACTGCTGGAGTCCTAACAGACCGAGGGCGACCACTTCTTGACCTGTCATCTACACTAGAGTCTTCATTGTATCGTTTAATGGTGCGATTAACGAATCTTGTGGTTATATTCAAGCTTTCCAGTATGTAAAAAAATTGAATTGGCGCGTAACCGCAACGATGCAACGCAATAACTGCAACACGGTCTTCTTTAAGCGTCCACTCCATATTTAAAAATGAGTAAAATTGTAAAAAGTATACATTTTTATTTTCATGAACAATTCGAAATTCGAATTCTATAAACTTTTTTGTGGCCAGCATTCTAAAAGAAAAAAATTTACTGTGTGACAATGCTTATGACCTGACTAGGTATATATATATATAGAAAGTCGTGTTAGTTACACTATTTATAACTCAAGAACGGCTGAACTGATTTGGCTGAAAATTGGTGGGGAGGTAGCTTAGGACCAGGAGACGGACAAAGGATACATTTTTTCCCGTTCGACCGCGTTCCCGTGTAACGTGACATAAAACGTCAAAGATAACACAAGTCTTTATAAAACGTGGTATAACAAAAACGCATCTGACATGGAATAACCAAACGCAAATGACAGCTAAACGTAATTTTGTCTATAGGTATGGTTGTAAGTTGATGGTCGGGACAACAATTGACAGTTCTACCAGGGTGACGTCCCGTCACTGACATTGATATTGACAGCCCACGTTATATGCATATCAAGGCGGTACGAAGTTCGGCGGGTCAACTAGTTTGTTATATAAAGCATTAAAACTTCAGTCTGTTTTTGCAATTAAGTCAATCGTTTAGCTTGGTACTCACGATACAGGCTTGGCCTAGTGTGAGGATCACTGATCCAACTGATTTTAAAGTGTAAATACTCGTAACTTGTCAGCGTTGTGCACTATATTAGTTACCTAGCTAATAAGATCAGAGTTTAAGATGTGACTCATCTTCAATATCATTTGAGACTGCTGTAATTTTTTTTAAATTAATTTCTATACTCCATACTACTTGATTTATAAATTCGACTCTCTCCCTCTCTCTCTCTATCTGTTTGTTACGTTCTCACTACTAAACGGCTTGATCGATTTCGATTAAATTCGGTAAACAGATTATGACCAGGATTGGGACACAGGTTACTTTTTACACAACTGCGTTTTCCCCCGAAGGTGGGTAATATCTTACAAACCACGTGTGCGAAGCCGCGGGTGGCAGCTAGTGATATAAACACGGTATTGATCACGTACCGTTTTATCGGTGTTACGACCGACAATATTTCGGTTCAATTCGTGAATCTTCATTAGGTGAGTGCGTTCTTATTATCTATGTTGTGGCACAATCTAAGCCCAGGGGGGCAATGGCGCTAATTTTAAACATGTCTAACGTTGGAACGGAACGTGTTAGGTTTACGATGGTTTGACTGATGTCACGCGTGTCAGTGCGATACCAAATGTGCATAACGTAACGTTTTTATTTTGGTTTTACTTTAGTATTATCGTTCAACATTAGCGCGATTACCCCCCCCCCCCACCCCCCCCCTCCTATCCCCGCCTTTTACACAACGATCCCTTAACGTATTTACGACTAAACATGTTTAAATTTGACGTATTAACTATTTGATTACTTCATTCTTTCATATTTAGCTACTATATACGTTTAGGCATCAGATTTTGACGTCGTATAACATACAGTTCTAATACAAACCAAGGTAAAAGATGTTTTTTCAAAATTGATACCGTTTACACAACAAGTCCCCTGCCGACCATTTAGTGATTAAGGGACGTGGTTAAATGAGTATTACCTTAGGGCTTGCAATTTTACCTAGTTACGCGTCACGGGTCTTTTTACTGGCACACTGCGACCGCGTTCCACATCTTCATAGAATATCAATTAGCTTTGTTTAGCAATAAGACCGCCCATTATGCTTACTTTTATTTGTTTATTTCTATAAATTTGTTCTGTCTTGCTTGTAAGGAAAAGAAAGAATTTTCATTCATTCATTCATTCATTCATCAATGGAAAACATTGTTTGGCGTATGCTTATTTTAAAATCATTATTACTGTTACATATTGATGTTGATATTCCTTATGATTTTGATTTATTTACTCAGCCCAGGATCTCAAGTGGCGTAATTACGGAAGTCTCGACAGAGCTCACGTATTTGAGCTATTTGAGGTCGAGACAGGGTCATAAGGCACATTGCGTATTTTGTTTTTTTTGTGTCGTTTCTGGTCGACGTGTGATCTAAAAGATGGCGCTATTTAAAAAATTCTTTGTTACAAAAAGACACTACAAATTATTAAATTTATTTCTTGGGTACATTTATATACCTACCAACGTATAATCGTTACAAGTTTTCATACATAAAAATCAGTTTTCCCTCCTTTATAGGGTCCCGTAGCCAAATGGCAAAAACGGAACCCTTATGGATTCGTCATGTCTGTCAGTCTCTCCGTCCGTAGGTCGCAGCCACTTTTTTCCGAAACTAATAAAACTGTACTGTTGAAACTTGGTAAGTAGATGTATTCTGTGAACCGCATTATGGTTATCACACAAAAATAGAAAAAAATTATACATTTCGGGGGCTCCTCGAAACTTAACTCGTTGCGCAAGAGACACTTCCAAAGTGTTAAAATGTGCCCCCCCCCCCCCCCTCCTGTAACTTCTAAAATAAGAGACTGATAAAACTAAAAAAATATATGATGTACATTACCATGCAAACTTCCACCGAAAATTGGTTTGAACGAGATCTAGTAAGTAGTTTTTTTTAATACGTCATAAATCGTAAACCGCAATTTACTTTTCATTAAATCAACTCAAATATAGAAAAAGTAACAACGAACTACAACAACTTTTATAATAAGTTACTTGCTGCTACGGAACCCTTCATGGGTGAGTCCGACTCGCACTTGGCCGCTTTTTTTTGATTTTCTAAACGTATGTACGCTACGACAAGATTTATCAATGCTGAATATCAATCCCTCTTAAAGAGTATTTTTCTTTGCAAAACTCTTCAACTTTCAGCTGAAAATAATGAACCAAAAATATTATTTCTTTTAAAACTTTCACTAAACTCCAAAGAAAAAATTTAAGATAAAACAACATTTTTTTTTATTTCATCTTCAACTGAATGGGTTTAGTCAGTATAACGATTAATGTCTCTTGATTTAAGGTGTTTTACGAATAAAATCGATTTGATGAGCACCTATCTGAAACGCACCAATGTTAGTCCACAAACGGCACCGATTATAATATAAAAAAAAATTAGATACATTTATTTCAAGCAATTATGTAGCTCATATAGAAAAGCGCACAACACAATAAGTAAACTAATGTTTATACAGGGTTTTTGAGAGCATGCCTGTGACAGCAATGTCTAGTGTACGGGCAGCCTACTCTGCCGGCTATCATTGCCAAGACGGTGTTGGCGCTGGCCCGCAGCCTGTGCACCAGGGACGCGGCTCACTTGCGCATGACGGTATGGAAGCAGTCGACCCGCGCCGCTGCGAACATCCCTGATGCACTGCAGTAGCGGGGCAGCCCCAGCATCGCCCTGAGTGCATTGTTATACTGGACGCGGAGTGCGCTGTACGCCGCCTGCGTATACTTCGCCCACAGGCTGCACGAGTACAGAGAGGTACAGTACGCCCGAAATAAAGTTAGCTTAACCCCCTCTGAACTACGCGCAAACCTGCGAGCAATCATATTCGCACGTACGGACAGCGCCTTCCGCTCCCGTTCGATGTCTTCATAGTCTGTAGTGACAACGTGCCCAAGATATTTAAATGTATATACTCTGTCTAAGATAATCTCGTTAAGACTTAAGGTTGGGACACTTTCAAGACGTTTCGTACCGACCTCAAAGACCATGAACTGACTCTTTTAGGGTTATATTTTAACCCATGGCCAGTGGCGTATTCCTCACACGTCCTCACTAGCTCTCTCAATCCATATTGGCGTGGTGCGTTTTGTGGAATTATTTAAGATATTTCCACGAACGGCAGCTACAATATGCTTAATAATAATAATAAATATTGCTGGACATTTCACACAGCGCTATCTAACCCCAAACTAAGCTGAGCTTGTACTATGGGAACCAGATAACTGATATAATACTTATATATACCTATATATTGTTTGTTAATACATACTTACAATATATAGAAAAACAACCAGACCCGGAACAAATATCTGTAGATCGTGCAAACATCTGTTCCGCGGCGGGAATCGAACCCAATACCTCCTGTGTGTCAGGCGGCTATTCGCCCACTGCACCACGGAGGTCGTCAAAATAATTAAATTTATCCATTAAAGCCGCTTACAACGATAATATGATTATGTTTGATATCAAAGTTTGCATGGAAAATAAACCTACTGAAGCGAATCAGATCCAAATTCATCTCAAAATTTACAAAGACGTCTCAAAATTGTATTCGATTCCCATGAACAACCCGGTTTGTTTGGAAACGGATGATAATGCTCTCTTACTAGATTATGCAATTTGCGAAAGACGATTAAGTTAAAAAGTTTGCGAGTCATTTTGATTCGCTTAATTTAGAGGTTTTTTTAAGATCTGACCACAATCTTACCTGATAAGCGACTATATGGTCTAAGATCAATAATACTATTCACTCTTACTTTAAAATGATGTGGATTTAAGACTTTAGGAAAAACTGACGACGGTAAAGTGATTGGAAGACAAAATAGAGTTTAGGGTTGCATGCCAGAAGCCTGCCTGATCTCTCTATTTATAACGGTAACAAGTTGTTGGTCACAGATTATAATAATTTATAGTGACAGTAATAGTACATTACTGCAGCGGCTAGCAAAAGAGGCATTGATAAATGCCGAGGCACTCATACGTAAGTTCTTCAATGCCTAGTTGAGGCCAAGGCTTGTATAGTACTTTTCTCAAATAATGCGCGGAAATTATAAAATATAGAATAAATACAAATACTTTTCAAAATAAATGAAGAACAACATGTTGCCATGATTCGGAGTAAAAGATCGTTCCATTTTTAAATTACACGACATATATGAGTTCGCTAAGTAATTTTTTTGGCCACTAAAGCACGACAGATATAGATTTTCATACACTTTTTGCCGGCCATTGCTCGCATGTATTTGGCCAGTACAGCAATTTAAATTTATCTCGAAGAAGATTGTCAAAATAATGCTCAAATTTCCAAGCATATATAAGAAAAAATATTATCCAATTATATAACCTAAATGAAAATAGCTCCTAACAACTTGGTTTGTCCAAATTTATCAAAAATTGCAACCATTTATTTTTAGTCTTTGGTTGCTTCATATATTTTTAAAACTCTCCGTACAAAAGCCAAAATGTAGCCAATCAAAGACCGTGCAGGGAATCTAAAAGTTCGTTATGTCCATTGAAAGCTGGCATGGAACTATCTATAACTAAAGTTTTAAAGAGCTTTCGGCTTTGTGATTCTACTCTTTGTTAAAGAATAAAAACTAATACAATAAAGTCGCAGGTCTTTCTTTACGAAAAACATAAACGAAGAATCATCTTAAATACTAATTTATAAATGCGAAAGTAACTTTGTCTGTCTATCGCTCTACTGGTTACGTTTTCATGACTAAACGGCTTAACCGATCTTGATGAAACCACAGACCAGTTAAATTATACAGGTCTGTGATAAAACAGCGTTGGATGGACCCTCACTAGATGGAAAGTCAACCTGATAAAGGTTTTTTTAGCAGTGGACGTCATATGCCAAATATGATGATGATGATAACTAGCTCAACGGATGGTACGCTAAACCAGCCGCAGACGCTAGTTTAAAATGTAATTACAACGAATGCAATCCAATCTATCAATGGAACTTTGCAAGTGCATGTGAATAGGCAACCAAACTCGGCGGGAGCAATTGGACAAGTTTGGCACTTTGTCCCAAATGCAGTCAACAATGCCTAAGTCAGCTTGATTGTTCTGGCGCCCCAATTCGATGTAGACTGGGGTATTTGTACTACTGGATAATGTTGGTGGTAGCTTTAATACTAATAAAATCCAACCCTCACTATTTTACCCACGACGGAACGGAAAAGTTGTGTGTGCGTAAAACGAATGTGCCCATTTATCTCCAATGGTTTGACCGATTTTGATACGGTTTTGCGTAAATGGTTTATGATACATCGGCAATGGTTATTAGAGAGATGTTATGGTGTTAACTCGCAAGAGGGTGACCGAACGGTTTAATGATGATAATGATGTCAGCATCATGATTATACTAAGCTAAAAGCTAATCAAGGTAGTTTTAGGTAGTTAGGAGGTTGCGGGTTTAGCTAAGTTTTGCTTAGTTTGGGGATAGATAGCGCTGTGTGAAATATCCAGCATTATTTATTTATTATTTATTAACTAATCCCTGGTGAACTGTATACTAAAACCTTTAAAATCTACTAATTGAAGATGATTATGTAGCGGCTGACCGATTTTTGGGGTTTTCATGTTTGATTAGATTTTTCTCTTTATTATAGGAAGAGAACTAACCCCCACAACACAGGGTTTTTCTAGGGTGGAGGTTAGGGAACTATATTAAGTGAGACTATAACCGTCTATTTATCTATTCCTTATTTATATTAGTTCTATTTTTTCTTTTAGCATGCTTAGTTTAGTTATGGTATATTTAATGTTGTATCATGTACTGAATAAAGATTTTATGTGAAAGTCAGTCAACTCATTTGCTGTGATTAGAACATAAAAACATACATTTTACTTCTTGACTAAATTATATAGATACGTTTCTCAACTAACAGGTAGTCTATGCCCCAATTAGTATTTCTTATATCATATTTTCTATAGAAAACTGCGAACTCAAACGATTTATTATCCTCAAGAGGAAATGAGCAATTTGCCAGCAACTTGCGAATTGCAGTGTGTTCCCGAATTAGTGCTTCTAATATGAGTTTAATTAAGCGCTTGTTTGAAATTGCATTTTGGATCTTGCCGACTCAGAAATTGGCAAGGTCGTAAATTTAAAACTACTGTCTGCTCACAATTTTAAGTCAAAAGATAGTTATTCCTTGCTGATTATTATGTTACAAAATAAAGTTTTAAATTAAATATGATAAACATAACAGTACGCAACAGAGAGGTAAAATATGTTTTTATAACCATTGCCACTTAGGCAACCGTTGTTTCCTTAACTGAAGTTGGAGTCAAGTTGGAGCCCTTAGGGTGACTTAAAATCCCGGTTAGTTGCAAGATCTACCTACTTAGGTAGAACTTATGAAAAAAATTAAATCATTTCTATTAAAAATCTACTATAAGTGGCTCTGTTTTTTTTAATTTATGTTCCCCGTATGTAAACTGTGTTCATTAATTAATTTAAAAGTTACGTTGGTGGTCCTTGGTCTTACTTTAGCAGAAATCGTTACAATTATGTTTTTTTAACAAATCCTCAACAGACGGTTCCTGCAAGACCCAGACATAGAATATAACAAATCAGTAAACGCAAAGTCATCTCGTAACAAACAACATACGTTCAGAATTGTTACAAACATTAACAGGAGCAAAAGGAAAGGAAAGTTAGGAATGGGAAGTGAACCGAGCATGATGTTGAAATACTACCTACCCGGCAAACTGTTACTCTCGCTCACTTGAGCGCTGGGCTCACCATGTTTCACCCAGAAACCAAAAATGTTTGGAGATAAAGAAACAGACTAGTTCAAGAGTGGAATTCTTGACATTACTTTAAGAGAGACCTGTAATAAAAAATCAGTATGCTTTAGACCACACCACTGAAGTAAAACTCCTTTAACTCCATCTATATGTATAAAATAATATAATAATATGTTTTAAGGAAATGCCAACCTTATTTTGAGGCGCATACAGTAAGTACATCAGTAATTTTCTGCTGCTGCCTGCCATCTGTTGTGGAATAGCTGAACTTTTTTGTAAATCGAAGCTGGTAGATTCAAAAAAAGGAAACGTCGTAAATACTTTTTTCAGCTATAGCAAAATGAACTCTATTATACAACATGAATGAGTGTTTTGTTTTTGCAGTTTGCATATGCGACAAATCAACTGGCTATGAGAGAAAGATAAAAAGAAAATGTCTGCTCGCACCTCTCTCTCTTGCCCCTACAGCAATATACGAAACGTAACTCTCTCTCTTTCTATCTTTACTAACTTATATTTCCCTCTCAACTTCTGTTCTCACTTTTCGTAACGCATTCGCCAGCTTACTCCCCAAGTCAAGCGTGCGTAAAGAAGTTTTACTTCAAAACATAACTTTAGATCTGTTTTATATATGTAACTCTACCTGTAGTATATATGGCTATAGCTTCTTTTCAATATTATACAAGTAATTTTTTAACAAAAGTATAACCGACTTAACGAAACTACTGAACTGATTTTGATGAAATTTCTATTGGAGCAACATGAAAGTATATCCTTCCAAATAATAAAAGAGTTTTTCCAAATGGGTTGATAAATGACGGAGTTCTGAGGTAAAAACCTAAAACCGAATTGCGTCCCTATAAAATTTGAGGGTTGCCCTGGATTTTTTGGGATCCCATCCCTGAATTGATAACGGCAACAGGGACGCTTGAAATATTCACAGAATGTTTAGTTATATATTAATTGCTTTAAAAATAAATAAGATAGATAATTTCTTTATTGCACACCATTAAATATAAACATATAACAGAAATCACACTTTTAAATCATAGGTACAATGGGCGGCCTTATCACTAAAAGCGATCTCTTCCAGGCAACCTTTGTGTGGACAGGACCTATGTGAACTAATAAGGACGGAATAATTGTATTAAAATAAAACAAATATTTAAGGCGGGCTCTCATACAACAAACTTGATTTTTTAAGCTCGTTTTTGCTCGATATTGATAAGGCGACAGGTAGACGCTTAAATTATTCACAGGATATTGAGTTATATTATTCACTTTAAACATAAATAATTAAATTAAAATAAAATTATCAATTAAGGGGGGCTTACAACAAACGTGATTTTTTTCCCGTTTTTATAGATAATGACACGGAACGCTTCGTGCGCGATTCAGACTCGCACCTGGCCGGTTTTTTTTAAGTCAGTTAATAATAGATTAACTAATAAAATGTTGGCGATCGATATAAGATTCTCTATAAACGCCGGTAACCGATATTAGTGACCTGTCTCTGACGTAAAGTTAAATCACATTTGTCAGTTGCGATGTAATTGCGTAATACTCACATTATAAATCGAGCTCAGATCGTAAAAAATACCTTCCGTAAAAAAAAATTAATACAGGGTGCGGGTTCGATTCCCGGCACGGAATAAAATTTTTGCATGATTATCAGTTATTTGTTTCGGGTTTCACCCACTGTTATAGTTCGACCGAAATCGCTGTACCGCTCCTAATGGAAGTGCGGCGAGGTGGGGGCTGAGGAAAAAAGAGCAAGAGTAGGTACACATGAGATCGATATTGTCGGATAGATCTTACGATATCATAAACAATATGTTTATATTGTTATTTATATAACGATATGTTTGTATTCAAATTAATAAAACTGATGATTTTTTCTTCTGATAACTCCTAAATCAAAATCATCAACAACATGTTTTTTCTTTATAGTTTTTGTTTTTTTTTTTGGCGAATTAAATTTCAATCGGGCCAAATTTTTAAATGATGAATTGCCCGCTTTTATCACACTTTTTGCGGTTTTTTCGCAGTACCCCGTAGCCTCTGCCACGATTTTGGCAATATTCGCATCCCTTTTATATTCAAAACTTTCTCTGTCTGCTTTTCTTTTCTTAAAATATTCGGCCACTTTAAAATAACGGTCTTGACATCACGAGATAGCGCTCGACCCTCGACGATATTTATCTCATGTGCGTCTGACCATGGATCGGAGCGGCCGATACTTCCCCCGTCTCGCCGCGCGCATACCTCAGGCGCGGTACAGCGGTTTCGGTCAAACTATAGGTAATAGGCCACCTCAAGTATGTCTTATAGAAAAAAATATGTATTCTTTAAGTTAGGTATGAGCGCTGTGAGAAACGTCAACCATTATTTTTAGCTTTATCTTCTTAGCCGATTCGCAACGTCGCATGATATAGAGTAACTTAGGAATCCAGAGACATTTTTAATAACTTTACAAATTGTGAAATAAACTTGTCGAAAAACCAGGGCACTTGATAAAACCATGGATACCCTACGTACAGACAATAATACAATTACCTAGAGAGAAGTTGGTTGCAAGTTGAACGCTGAGCTGCCAGATGGAAACTTGATACGTGTTTCACTTATCTCGCCGCTCGATATAACACTTATAATTTGTTTAGTTCCTTTGTTCTTCTAATTACATTTTAGATCTGAGTTGGCTGACTAAGTTATGGTTTATATCAGTTGAAATTTACCTGAGGGAGTCGAGTTTTCCGTGAATTGCTTATCAATTATAATTTGTGTGTATTCTACGAGTAGAATCATACTCATATATTCAAACCATGCACGTAGTTGAGCACTTGCTTACTTATACTAATATTATAAAGAGGAAAGATTTGTTTGTTTGTATTGAATAGGCTCCGAAACTACTGGACCGATTTAAAAAATCCTTTCACTGTTGGGAAGCTACACTATCCCCGGCTGACATAGGTTACTTTTTACCGAACTGCGCATAAGGAGGGTAATGTTTTTATTGAAAAACTTATACTTAGAAAACTTTCGTGATTTATTTCAATCATTAAATACGGGATGAAAAAGTGCTTAGTGCGAGACGAGACGCAGTGCGAAGTGGCCCCCTTATTACCTTAGCCAAATTGCTTTTGCGTCACTATGCTAGTCAGGCCATCCCTTTCACACGTACAGTACGTACCTCACGTGTGGAAGAGATGGCCTGACTAGCGATAGCGATGCGACAGCAATTTGGCTTAGGTAATAAGGGGGCGGATCGCACTCACCCTAATGAAGATTCACAAATTGAACCGAAACATTGTCCGTTGGAGCACCAATAAAACGGTACGTGATAAATCCCTTATTTGTAATAATAATAGTGTGGTTACATAAAGACAATTTTTTTTAAATTACACGTTGTAAAATGTCTACAAACACATTCGTGATAAAAAAAGTCTCTCTAAATACCAATTCTATGTGACATTCACCAGCTAATTGTATTTGGCATCATATCAAGTATAAAATTAGTGTTAGTTTTATTACTAAAGTTGTTTTACGAAGGTCTAACATTTAAATGGTATGAGCACTTATAAAATTAGCGAACGACCACCTCGTGTATGATATGATTATCATTATATCAGCCATATAACATCAACTGCTGATCATAGGCCTCCCGCATATAGCTCCAAAGTGACCAATTTTGTGCGGCCTGGACCCAACGGCTCCCAGGAACTACTTCGGTGTTCTTTCTATCTATCTTTATCAATAAAACTAGACATTTCACAACGCTTTCTAGCCCCAACTAAGCAGTTTTTTAAATTTTCGCGAACTATACTCATGTTTTTATGACAAAACGGATCTTTTCGCGCACAGATTTATATCAAAATTATAATTTTGACTAACCTCGACGTTTCGGCCAAGTTACATCGGCCCTGGTCACGAGAGACTCCACGGCCGATGTAACTTGACCGAAACGACAAGGTTAATTTTGATATAAATCTGTGCGCGAAAACACTCGTTTTGTCTTAAACTTAGACGATGTTTACTTAGACGACCTCCGTGGCACAGAGGGCGAATAGCCGGCTGAGATGCAGGAAGTAGCGTGTTCGATTCCCGCCGCGGAACAAATGTTTGCATGATCTACAGATATTTGTTCCGGGTCTGGTTGTTTCCCTATATATTATAAGTATGTGTTTATCAAACAAAATCTATATAAGTGTTCTATCAGTTATCTGGTTTCCATAGTACAAGCTCTGCTTAGTTTGGGGCTGGATAGCGCTGTGTGAAATGTCCAGCAATATTTATTTATTATAAAAACATCAGCAAAGCTATGGGAACAAGACAATTACTAACAGAATACTTACATACTTTTTTTATAAATACCTATTTATAGTATTAGAGAAATATCCAGACCCGGAACAAATATCTGTCGGTCGTATTCAGCGGCGGAAATCGAACCCATAACCCACATGTCCAGCAGCGGACGTCTTTTGGCTGATATGATGACTTTATCCTATCATTGGAAACATTGGGAATCAAGTTATGGAACTCAAATGGTCTTGCGTGGAACACTTAACTGGCAAGACGTGGTGATGAGAGATGGAGCAGGGTGGTGATTGAATGGTGGAGAGAACGTCCGGCAGCGCGATGGGTGGACGACATCGTTACCTATAGTCGCGGTCCGTCAATGGGTGAGACAAGCGCAGGATCGTGGTGGATGGCACAAACTTGGGGAGGCCTATACCCAGCAGCGGGTGAAGTCAGGCTGTGGATGATGATAATGATGATCCTATCATTACAACAATACATATTCTATTTATACTAAAAACGGGATATTTACCATGATTTGTGAGTATTTGAGTATCCCGATATTTCGGCGCAGTTGCATGCGCCATTATCACGGGTAAACTGAAGTCTTTGCGAGTAGGTAGTTATTGGCAGATATAACGATCTACCGTCTTTCTTAGTCTCTTGCTAGGAATTAATTCGCTAATTCTATTACTACCACCGGCTTCATTCTCGATCATAACTCGATTCTGACACACAACACTCACGGTATCAGGACGCGTAATTGACACTTCACTTCTTCCGTTCTTACACATTCTCACCACAGGATTCCAGGCTCCAGATAATTGAAAACCATCTTCACGATTGAAATTCTTGTGTTTGGCAATCTCAATTGCCTCTTGAACCAGTCTTGGCATGTAATGTCGCTCAGTTGAGATTACTTGTGGGTTGTGTAGCTCGATCCAGTGGTTTGAGCCTGAGTCCAGCAGATGTTCCGCTATGGCAGACTTTTGTCTGTCAACATTCTTCACCGCCCTGATATGTTCCTTCACCCGACAAGCTATAGTGCGTTTGGTTTGACCAATATAAGAACTCCCACAGCTACAGTCTAGTTTATACACTCCTGGTTTTTCTAGTGGAAAACAATCTTTTGGTGAGCGCAAGTAGTGTGTTATTTAAAGGAGTAAATATGGTCTTAAGTGAAAATTTTTGTAGAATGTTTGCGTGAAGATGGTTTTCAATTATCTGGTGCCTGGAATCCTGTGGTGAGAATGTGTAAGTACAGAAGAAGTGAAGTGTCAATTACGCGTCCTGATACCGTGAATGTTGTGTGTCGGAATCGAGTTATGATCGAGAATGAAGCCGGTGGTAGTAATAGAATTAGCGAATTAATTCCTAGCAAGAGACTAAGAAAGAGGGTAGATCGTTATATCTGCCAATAACTACCTACTCGCAAAGACTTCAGTTTACCCGTGATCATGGCGCATGCAACTGCGCCGAAATATCGGGATACTCAAATACTCACAAATCATGGTAAATATCACGTTTTTAGTAAAAATAGTGTTCATAACCATGATAGTTTCAAAAGTTAATACATATTCTCTTTCGATGTTTTAGTACAGCTGTTACCTTGCTACTTTTTCAAAATAGTTGGTCGTAGGTTTTAAATAAAAGAATAATAGATTACTCATGAGTGGTAAGTTGTATGGAGAGCACTTTGACGTACTTCATATATATAAAAGTTTGCTGTATATAACATATTTTCATAAAAATACAACATGTATGAATACTATTGTTAATATTACATTACACACGCTGTGTGCTATTAATATCGTGTAAAGGTGAGCTCTAAATTTGATCTTTCGGCATGTTCCTAAAATAAATTCGCATTGGCGATGCATACTTCACAGGTGAATAAGCATGGTAACGTGCTAACATACAGCTTGTTCAGTGATGATAAAGTGTTTAATTGCTTGGCAGCGTGGGTAGGAAGAAGACGGTGTGCCAACATAATGAATCATTAGTAAGCCCCTCTACATTTTAACCACCACGTGAAATTTCATTGTAGCTTTTGTTGAAAATTGTTCTGTTGGTAGAAAAGAAGTTCAAACTAAGGGGTCGTTTTTTAATTGCGTGGCTTTTAACCCCCTTCGTCCCTCTTCTTCCGAACAAAATCAAGAGTATTTAAAAAAATACATATTGCCAGTCTGCTGAACTGAACGCTAAATATTCTTGTTGTCGATTTTTTAACATACATTTTGACGTAATTTTTTATCTTTATTGTATCTATTGTTTTGTAAAAGAATCATTAAAATAATAACCGGCCTTGTTTCTAACCTTTCTTTCCTGGCTTGGTCGCGGAGTAATAGGCAGTAAATTATACGTTTTAAAGTGATCCTTGTGATTTTAATGAATAAATACTAATCAGTTGTTATGTTTTCACCACAACTTATAATTTATAAACATTATTTTAAAAGAGCGAGATTAGTTTTATAAGAAAACATTTCCTTGCAATTCAACAGAGACCGGCATCGTCAGTCATGCGGAATTTCCAAAAGATAAAGCCAAACCGACAGACTGTAGGTAATGGAACCACACAAAAACAAAGAGAACACGAGATAAATCTTACCTCCCGAAATAAGGAAGCACCTTTAAAATTAGTACTTACTTTTAACGCCGATAAAATCAAATGTAATCAATTAAAGATTTATTTATTTTCCAGAATATGGGTAGAATTATAGGCTAATACAAAAGTTACAAAATTAAATAGTTTCATCATATTCAGACACAGTGGCATGCAAAATGCATGTCTTATGCCGCCTGAAAACTAGCGCATAGTGGTGTGCACAATTAAATGTTTTATGCCGCCTGAAAACCAGCGCACAATATTGTGCAAATTACATGTCTTATGCCGCTTGAAAACCAGCGCTGCTGACCGTCCTCAGATGGTTGGCAGCAATGCGACCAGCCATAGTGGTGTGCAAATTACATGTCTTATACCGCCTGCAAAGCCTGGCCTGTTTGGCCCACACAGATCGGATGACCATATTATCTAGGTACCTATGTATATGTACTCAATTTTCGTCTTGTGTTTGTTTATATATATTTTAACTTTTTAATTATTTATAATCTTTGAGTGAGTACGTATGTTTGTTCTATTTTGAATGGTATGTCATGTGTCTGTCAAATAAATGTGTTCTTTCTTTCTTTCTTTCATATAAAGTTAAAATGAGTATGTATGAACCATCTAACTGTGGCTAAACGATTAGCTCGCTGCTAGCAGTGCAACTTACGTACCTATACAAAATTCTATATGCATAATACATAATACATTTTATTATTTTTGAGTTTTCATTTTTATAGAATGTTAATGTTTCTATAAATATTTATTATAAATATTGTAATTTTTTTTATACATTATAGGTTTGCGTTTGACCACGATCTCGCCTGATGGTAAGATCATTGTCTATATCATTATCATTATCTATCATTTGTATAATCAAATGATAGTCAATACAAGCTTAGTCTGAGCTTTCCAGTAAACATTTGCTACTGGAAAGCTCAAGCTAAGCATGTATTGTTATGATTACGTAATAATAACAGTAATATATAACACTTAGTGCCTATTTCACGTCTTTTGTAACGACTCAGAGGTCGTGAAATAAGCACTATGTGACTATTTCACGACCTGCGAGTAACTTTATTTAATGTATAAAATCATTCTCTCTTTATCTGCTTTCATGTCAAAACAACAGCCGTATATATTTTTTGTTGGTGAAATGGGCACTTACAAATTACAATTATTTGTTTTGTCGTATTATTGACGATTGATTTCACAGCATTGTAAAGTTTCTTAAAAATACGTATGTATACACAAAAACAATAGAATACAACCAGTATAATCTCGGACTCTTCAAGTCCAGAGTGAACAGGATTATTTTAGGCAAGTGTGCTCCATCTTCGATTACATCATCACTTACCATCAGGTGAGGTAGAGGTCAAGCAATCGACTATCATCAATTAAAAAAAAGAAGAAATTGCTATATTTTTCAAAAACTGCAGTCTATTTATTACATTTTAAAAACATGAACCTAGTAGAAAAACTCTACCAAAACCTCATTTTAAATAACATTGAAACATCATTTGAAACGCATCAAAATGTAATAAACAATAAGATGAATCTTACCTTTCAAGCGAAACAGGGCAGCGCCTTGAGGATCGTCACGTCCACAGCAATGATTCTATTCGGCGGCGCACCTGTCGACAAAAAACTCATCAGGAAGATGTATGAGTGAAAGATGGAAGCTGCGTGAGGTTTACACTGAAAAACGGCGTTTTTCTGGTGTTGTTTTTTGCACTATTTATATGTATATACTGCACAATCGTCAAAATTAAATCATAATGAATTTTCTTTTCTTCGTTTGTATTTAGGGGTTGCCGGAATCCTGACGATGATTGCTGTAGACCTAAAGCTGCAGTACTGGGGAGTGTTACTCTTTGTGTCGCTCTGTTACTCGATGTTAGTCATGTTCCTTCTGTGTTTTGCTTTATTTATTTTATTGTGTTTTGTTCAGGTTGTGGCAATAAATTAGCTGTAGGAAACATGTTCTTTGTACATGACCATATTGTTAGTAGTTTTTGTCTGTAATCTATTTGTTTCCAAAAAAGAATAAAGGAAATAACTGTTACTAACAAAATATGGACGTGATCTGAAAGACATATACATTATTTTGTTTTTATTGAGTAAGCGAAGCGAGATCTCTTAATCAACTTGAGTAAATCGGCGTTGTATATATTGTATGTATGTACGTTTGTTTGTATGTTTGTTTATCCGAGAATAACTTTCGAAGCGTTGATCTGATCATTGTAAAATTTTATACATAGGTAGGTAGTGATGGCGCAATTATGGTGTCACTGAATAAGCTAAAAATGTTGAGAGGTTGTTAAGATATGGGGGTTCAAGAGGGGTAAAAAAGGGACTATCTGGTCAAATGGCATGTCTAATAAAAGTTCTTTATTAGTACATTTCGACACTGTTTTTATTTTTTGTTTAAACCTTGTTGTTTTTAAGTCATTAGTAATAATAAATCTGAACTTTGATAAAATTCACAGGATACACCAGTGACTCCACAGTTCTGAAATTTGGTCTGCGTGTAGCTTTAGTGACACAAATACAAGGAAAAGTCTCAAATCCAGAAAAACTGCAATCCTACCCCAAAAAAGCGTAGCCAACCTACATGAACTTCCGTTACCTGTAATTTGAATGAAGCTGTAGGTCAAGTTAATGGTAATGCATTTCGTGGCACTGTTTTGATAGTCGAAGATAACAAATAGTATTTTTTTGTTTTTATGGGAGACTCGCGAGATCTCAGTTCGGGGCGAAATACTAGTTAACTTCTTAATAAGAACTCCAAATACGATATAATTTTTATAACCTTTCTACGAGTACTTTTGTAAAACAATGTACCTATAATAACACCACTCAGACATAATTTGAGAACTAAGTGACATAACAAGCCAAAATAAATAATAACTAGCGCCAAGTAATGCCTAATGGTGAGTCACCATGTGCGTACATGCTCGAAGTACTTGCGTTCAATCGAGCAAGATCGAATGTACAGACCGATAAAACTGGAAAACTGACGTTTCAAAAGGGGATATTTCAATACTGGACGACCTCCGTGGCGCAGTGGGCGAATAGCCAGCGGAGGCGCAGGAGGTAGCGGGTTCGATTCCCGTCGCGGAACAAATTTTTGCACTACATATATTTCTTCAAGGTCTGGATGTTTTTCTATGTATTATAAGCATGTAAGAGAGGCAGAGCCTGTTTGGGCACGCGTGACACGGAGCGGGACTAGTTGGTGCACCTACCTACTACCTACTGGTGGGGTAGGTACGTATGTGTTCTAGCTGTAGGTCTAATTTAATCTCATTGTTTTGTTATTTCATGTCTATCTACCTATTTTGTTTGTGATCCGTTCTATGTTTCTTTGTGTGTGTCAAATAAATAATTCTATTCTATGTATTATGTATGTATTTATACAAAAAAAACTATAATAAATATTCTATCAGTTATCTGGTTCCCATAGCTCTGCTTAGTTTGGAGCTAGATAGCACTGTGTGAAGTGTCCAGCAATATTTATATATATCTGATATAGGTAATGTTTTTTTTACTAAATGAGAAAACTGACTGTGGGAAAACCAAGATGATTATATCTTATTGTTAAACTTTAATCATCCCGTTTAGACCAAAATAACTTGTTTGATTGCAATTTTTCGAAGATTTATCCCTTTCTGCGTTAAAATAAAATCAGACAATGGTGTATTTTAGCGTGTCCTCTTTTAAGAAATATTTCCTCACTTAAGACTAAGCTCCGGCTTGCACAACCATCCCTAATAGTATTTAGCGACGAAACATGTTTATATTTGACGTATTTGTATGATTTAACAACTCCGTAAACCATATTTAGCCACTAAATACATTTAGACATTGTCGCGCAAGTCGCAAGTGTTTGAAGTCGAACCAAAATGCTCAAAAAATGTTAAAGCGCCAAGCATACTTGCTCACCGAACATGAACGTACGTGTAGATGCAACATTAGCCAATTTACATAATATTCCTCGAGTTTGGTTCATTTCAAATTAATAGCGACATCAGTATACGAATTATGTAGTTGAAATATAAGATGTTTCAGAGTGTCTCATCATCATCATTATATATCCGAGGTCTTTTGATATTCCATTTGACTAAATACACCAAATCATATGAATTAGGAAATTATAAGCAGATGTAAATTATATATACATTTTACTTAATATACATTATTTATTAACAGTTTAATGATAAAAGTCGAGGGTGTGGAGATTGCATATGTCCAGCCTGGCTAACATGGCAGGCACAAGATAAAATCGAGACGAGATGAGAAAAATTTGTCGATTTCGAGATTTACTCGTTAGCGGTGACAGACGTGTCAAGACAGAGAAATATCTCACAGTCTCTCACAAGTCTCTCGAGACAAAATGTCAATTTTTACAGGCATAGCGTCGCCACTCCGAGGCTCGAGGTCCACTCGCAGTTTCTCTATTACATACAAAGCCATTGACTTAGATATGCGCCAAAGCGCTTGAAACTCGCTGTCACGGAGATCAAACGGGTTGTAGATGTCCCGTATCCGCTTTCGTTGAATTTTCCGTTGAATCATCTCTCTTCATAAATTGTTGCAATATAAGTTATAATACGGCACTGCCATTTTTTCGGCAAATTGAACCGATAATAATTTATTTTTTAGAAAATATCGCTGCTGTCTCTCAATCTCATCGAACAGAATGATCAACGACAAATTAGTCAAGTCTAGATGTCAAAAGTCGACTAGTCATGAGAAAATATGACGCGTATGTTACGGTTTTAGAGAAATTTGTCAACGTTTGACAGAACGTCATGATATAAGTGAACTCTATGTTACCGACAGTCAAGATGTAGAGATACGACGACAAAATGGCGTGACAAAATTATCTCGTGCCTGCCATGTAAGCCATGCAGGAGTATATCTACTTGGGCCAAATAGTCTCTTTCCAAACGAGACAGGATAAAGAGATTACTCGCCGCACAGAAAACGCCTGGAAAAGCTATTGGTCAATGAAATACCTTATGAAAGGAGATCTACCACTATCTTTAAAACGAAAACTAATGGACATGTGCATTCTCCCCATTCTCACATACGGTGCACAAACTTGGTTTCTCGCCAATATTCAAAAGTCCCGCCTCGGTGTTTGTCAACGAGCTATGGAGCGCAGCATCCATGGAGACAGGCTCACAGACCGTATAAGAAACTCAACACTGCGCTCCAAAACACAGACAGCTGACGTGGCTCTGACATCCGCAAAATTGAAGTGGGACCGGGCAAGACACGTTTGTCGTATGCCAGAGGAACTATGGGCGAAAGCCACCACAGAATGGGTTCCAAACGGGCGGCGGCGGCGGCGGATGAACTGGATGCATTCCATAAAGAGTGGCCCCAATTAGCCAATAACCGGGATTCGTGGAAAGAAGGAAGGTAGGCCTTTGCCCTGCAGTGGGACTCTACGGGCTGATAATAATAATAATGCTCCAAGGGTTGAAGTGTTAAAGACATAAAGCCGGGAGTAGCGCTTAGTGAAACTACAGCACACCTCTCAAAACCCTTTAACCGCCCACACCAACGTTGTCTTTTATTGGCGGCATTAATATTAATAATATATTAGCGCTATAAATTAACTCTATTTTCATCATCATCATTATTATCAGCCATAGGACGTCCACTGCTGAAAGTAGACCTCCCCCATAGATCTCTGCGGCCTGCACCAAACGGCACCCAGCAAGCTTTATCAGGTCGTCGTTCCATCTAGTCGGAGACCATCTTACTTTGCGCTTTCCAGTGCGTGGTTTCGAGACTCGAGACCATTTCTGCCCCAACGGCCGTCAGTTCTTCGTTTACTTCTATACTAATATTACAATGAGGAAAGATTTGTTTGTTTGTTTGTATTGAATAGGCTCCGAAACTAGTGGACCTATTTAAAAAAATATTTCACCGTTGGGATGTTACACTGTCCCCGGGTGACATTGGCTACTTTTTACCCAACTGCGCAGAAGGAGGGTAATGTTTTTATTGCAAAACTACGCGCGCGAAGCTGCGGATTGGTTAGCTAGTTTATAATAATAATCTAATATAATGTATAAATAAATTATAATATGTATTTTATACATATATATGTAAGTATATGTGGGTATATTTAGGGCCTAGGTATTTTTTTATTTTGCTTATATGGGTATATATTGTAACACCGCCTCCTCTCACGTTTTGTTAATCCAGTCCATCCAAAGGTTGTCTGGAAGAGATCGCTTTCAGCGATAAGGCCGCCCATTGTACCACCACGTATTAGTCTTTTTTCTAGGTTAAGTTATTGTAATTTGGTGTAATAATAAAGAATTATCTATCTATAATAGACGACGACCTCCGTGGCGCAGTGGGCGAATAGCCGGCTGAGACGCAGGAGGTAGCGGGTTCGATTCCCGCCGCGGAACAAATGTTTGTATGATCTACAGATATTTGTCCCGGGTCTGGATGTTTTTCTATATTTATTTAAAATATTTATTTACAAAATAAAACTGTATATACATACATAAGTATTCTATCAGTCATCTGGTTTACATAGTACAAGCTCTGTTTTGGGGCTAGATAGCGTTGGAGCTAACGGCGCTTTAGTCGTAATCTGAATCATTTCACTAATTTCGACCTAGACGTGAAATGGCCTGGTAGCACAATTGGATAGTGCATCCCTGTATCAAGAGGAAGGTTGCGGGTTCAAGTCCCGTCTAGGCTTGAAATTTTTGAGATGATTTTAAAAGTCTTGGAATTTTCCGTATGTGTTCGGATAACACTATAAAAATACTATTAGATAGTGTTGTGTGAAATGTCCAGCAGCATTTATAATATATATACCTAGTCAGGTCATAAATTCTGTCACATGATTAATATAAAATAATTGAAAAAAGTTTATTCATTATGAAACCATTTATATACCAAAATGAACTTTACAAAACATAGATTCTTATGACACTAAAGTTTATTCAAAATGACCTCCGTGATTTTGAATACAGGCCTTCAATCTGCGCGGCCAGTCGTCTATCGCAGCACGAACGAGGTCCATGTCAATAGTCAATATCGGCGGCTGCCTTAATCAAGGATGTCTTGAGTGACTCCAAATTGGGATGAGGCTTTGAGCACGCCTTTTCCTCCAAGTGTTGCCATATCTTGTAATCTAATGGATTCAAATCTGGACTGGAGGAGGGCCAGTCTTCGTGCCGGATGAAGTCGATTTCACGCGCCGCCAGCCAGTAGTGTGCTCTTCGCTCTATGAGCTGGCGCCGAATCTTGTTGGAATACCCAGTGCCTGTTATTGAACATGGTATGAGAAACAGGTTCCACAAGGTTCGTCAGGACTGTATTTTGATACACAACTGCATTCGTTTTTACACCTTTCTCACAAAAATGTACCTCTGTTAAGACCCAATAAGAAACTCCCAACCATACCTTGAGCGAGGATGGAAAATGACCTAGTTGGACACGCGGAATACAGTTGCTCGCTTCTTCACTACTGTATGCGTACACCTTATCATTTTGTTTGTTGTAGCTCTCTTCTACGGTAAAATATTTTTCATCCGCAAAAAGAATTTCCCGATATTTTTTTCCCGCGTACCGCTTCAACAAAGCGCGGCATCTCTTCAGTCTCAGGTCGATTAGACGAGCATTCAAACGATGTCCTGTTTTTCTTCGATATACCCGAAGCCCTAAGTCTTCATTTAACACCCTTTTCACCGTGGTTCTGCTTAACCCCATCTGAAGGGCCAACAGTTTCTGCTTACGTTTGGGATTTCTTTGAATTCGTGCCTGCACAGCTTTTATCACTGCTGGAGTCCTAACAGACCGAGGGCGACCACTTCTTGACCTGTCATCTACACTAGAGTTTTCAATGTATCGTTTGATGGTGCGATAAACGAATCTAATGGTTATATTAAAATTTTTAAGTATGTCAAAAATTTGAATTGGCGCGTAACCGCAACGATGCAACGCAATAACTGCAACACGGTCTTCTTTAAGCGTCCACTCCATATTTAAAAATGAGTAAAATTCTAAAAAGTATACATTTTTATTTTCATGAACAATTCCAAATTCGAATTCAATAAACTTTTTTGTGGCCAGCATTCTAAAAGAAAAGTTTTTACTGTGTGACAATACTTATGACCTGACTAGGTATTAGTCCTCCTACCAGTAGGAGAATCCAGCAGAGAATGCGGAAACGGTCATGTAATGTGTCGTTCATATTGGTAATAGAATTTAATTCGGATAGAAACACCCCTTTGGCGATAATTATACATATTTGAGTTACCACGCTTAGACATAAATAATAGGTAGTGACGAGTATTAGGGAGCTTAACTCAAAAGGGACTGAGATAGATTAACGTGGAGTCACTTCATATGTGAAGGTGTTAAGTGTGGACCTAGGACAATATTATTTTACTTGATCACTAACTACGAGCTCCTACGTCCGTCGGTAACCAGCTACGACTCGTTTTTCCTTGAAAACGTGTCAAAAGTTTGACACCAGTTTGATCCTTATGTTGGAAATGCGAGTCGTAGTCGGTTACCGACGGATATAGGAACTCGCCATAAGGCGAGGTTTCTTCTCACGTTGACCGTCGGCGCTGATAGGTCAATATGTTTGTTCATCGAGCGAAGCGAGATTTCCATACCAACTTGGACGAACTGGCGTTGTTGTATGAAAGCAACGTTTAACACTTAACATCATGTGGACCATGTGTTCCATCTCAATATTGTATAAAAAAAGTATAAATTAAAAATATTCATTCATACGGGCAGTCTGTTTACTTGCGTTATTTTAAACTAGCTGTTGCCTGCAACTTCGTGCGCGTTACACTACTAAATGTGTAGGTAACCTAGAAATAAAGCTAAACTCGCCGTTGCATCTTGACTTGACACCCTATTTTTATTCCATCGGATCTGATTTAAGGGATAAAAGTAGGCTATGTGTCATTCCAGGTTATAATCTACGTATAAACTAAATTTCATTGAAATCGGTTTCTTCGTTGCGACGTGATAGAGTAACACAAATAAATAAATAAATAAACATCCAAACTTTCGCATATTATAATATTAGTGCGATAGTGTAAATAAATAAATAAACATAACAGATGTCACAAAACTACTGATAAGTAAGAAAAATACTGAGTATTTTTACAATTGTTTAAACTGTATTAATAAAAATGTATGCTGTATTTGTTTTTATTTTATATTTAATTGTCGTATTTAGAGACAATGTAAAAGATAGTTTTGGTTTAGCGTAAATAATAATTTATAAGTTTCTAAGTACATAAGTAAATAAAGGCCTTTCTGTAAAATTGTACACACAGTTCTGCTCGTCATTTAGTTTTTATTGTTCCGTTGTTTTAACTACTGTCGTTTAAACCTTGGATTAATTAAACTGCCGAGGTTTTCCCCATAGACAACAGCATGAGGTTCTTCAAATAGCTAATTTAAAAGTTTCACTCTATTTGAAGGGTCGGTGTTGAATGATATACATTTTTAGTAGGTTGCTGGCTCTACTCTTTACTATCTAATAAAAAATTAGAATTTCTATCAGTAATAACTAAATAAATATAAATAAATAAATATTACTGGACATTTCACACAGCGCTATCTAGTCTCAAACTAAGCAGAGCTTGTATTATGGGAACCAGGTAACTAACATAATACTAATATACTTTTTTTGTAAATACATACTTATAATATATAGAGAAACATTCAAACCAAGAACAAATATCTATAAATAATGTAGACATTTGTTCCGCGGTGGGAATCAAACCCGCAACCTCCTGCGTCTAAGCCGGCTATTGGCCCACTGCGCCACATAGGTCGTCAAAAACTAATTATTAGAAGTAACTTTTCAACAAAAATATAACCGGAATACTAAACTGATTTTGATGAAATTTCTATGAGACCAATATAAAAGTATATCTATTCAAATAAAAACAGAATTTTCTAAAAACGTGTTGATGAATGACGAAGTTAAAACATTAAACAGAATTGCATCCCTAAAAAATTGTGGGTTATATTCGATTTGCTTGCGGTCCCATCATCAGATCCTGACTTGGTGCCATAGTAACCGCCTGGAAAGTATACCGTTTTAAACAAAAAAAGAATTTCTCGAATCAGTCCGGGCGTCTTCGAGTAATCGGGGAACATTCATAAAAAAAAAGATTCTGACGAATTGAGAACCTCCTCTTTTTATGAATTCGGCTTAAAACTAAGTCAGTCTCAGTGTTTAAACTTGTAACTATGCACTCAACAACTCATACAATTTAATGGCGTACAGTTTATTTGTACGGTTCGTAGCGCGAGAGATATAATACTCATTACATTTATTGCTTTTACATAGTGACATCGCTCGTAGAACCGATAACCATTGGGGAAGAAAGGTTCTCGAGTGGAGACCACGGACTGGAAGACGCAGCATAGGCCGGCCCCCCACAAGGTGAACCGACGATCTAGTAAGAATCGCGAGTAGCCGTTGGGCGCAAACGGCTACCAACCGCTCGTTGTGGCGATCTAAGGGGGAAGCCTATGTTCAGCAGTTAACGTCTTCCGGCTGATGATGATGATGACATGGTGACAAAGTTGTTACATGTAGGTATAGGTAGATAGTTTCACGAACCCTGGCAAAGTATAGGAACAGGAAGGCAGACCATGCTTTCCTATCTAAATTGGTATGCATGCTTTCTGTACTTTACAAATTACTCTATATTTTTTTTAATTTAGGCGTTATTTTTAGGTTAAGTTTGATTTGATGTTACAAACGTCCATAGGCTACGGTAACCGGTTACCGCTAGGCTGTACGCCTCTTAGCCACCTTAGTATTATCAAATAAAACCGGCCAAATGCGAGTCGGACTCACGCACGAAGGGTTCCGTACAATTATCTATTGGTTGGGGAAAAAGTTTCTTCGCATTTGTTAAGAATATTCAAAACATTTTTTAATATAGTTTATTTACAACTAAAGTATGTAGAAACCATTTTTTTCGATATCTTTTTGCCATCTTGTAGGTAGGGACTTGATCCCATTGCTATAGAAATTTTGGGGCTTCTGATCAAATTACCGCGACAAGTAGTTTTGGCAGTCTTCTCGTGATGTTAACCTGACACTGCCTAAAGAATTCTGAAGAGACCGTATCAGGTAGAAATCTGAAGGTGCAAGGTCAGGACTATACGGCGGATGCATTAACACTTCCCAGCCAAACTCTCTTAATTTTTGCTGAGTGGCTAAAGATGTGTGAGGTCTAGCGTTATCGTGATGAAAAACCACACCCCTTCTGTTGATTAATTCCGGCTGCTTTCTCTTAACTTCTTGCTTTAATCTCATCAGTTGTTCGCAGTAGAGTTCAAAATCGATAGTCCTGCCTGGTGGTAACAGCTCATAATGAATAATGCCCTTCCAATCCCACCACACACACAGCATCACCTTGTTGCGAGTTAACCCGGGTTTCACCACAGTCTGTAAGCCTGACCGGCCTTTGACCACGACCTTTTTCGCACATTCTTGTCGTACGTGATCCACATTTTATCACCAGTTATCAGCTTCTTCAAAAATGGTTCGGTTTCATTACGTCGTAATAAAGAATCACAAATGAGTACACGGTTCATAAAGTCTCTTTCAGTGAGCTCGTGGGGTACCCAAATATCGAGCTTTTTTGTGTACCCAGTTTTTTTCAAATGCGCCAAAACTGTTTTGTGGTCAATTTTCAGTTTTTCAGCTACGTATTTACTGGTGATATGCCGATCAAGATCCACTTTTTCAAAAATGGCATCAATTTTATCCGTAATAGGGCGACCAGAGCGACGTGCATCTTTGACATCAAAATTTAGGGATTAAAAACGCTTAAACCAAATTTGTGCTACTCTCACAGACACTGCACTAGGTCCATAAACATCGGAAATTTTTTTGTGGCTTGCGTTGCATTTTTACCTTTTTTGTAGTAAAATTTTAAAATGTATCGAATTTCTTCATTAGATTCACTCATCTTTACAGTACATAAAACAAATAAAAATCACACATTTTCCTAATTTGAATTTAGAATTATCTTCTTTAAAATTTAAACTTTGAATGATACCAAAACCAGCCAGATACAAATAGTATAGCCGAAGAGATTTTATTACAAGTTCATAAATACTATGCGAAACGACTTTTTCCCCAACCTATTATACAAATGGCAATTTTTATTATTTAGTTTTAAAGTGAATATATAACTAAATATTCGGTGAATACTACAAGCATCTGCCTGTTGCCGTTATCAATATCGAGCTAAAACGAGCAAAAAAAACACGTTTGTTATATGCGAGCCCCTCTTAAATATTTATTTTATTATGTTTTTAGTATTTGTTGCTATAGCGGCAACAGAAATACATCATCAGTGAAATGTTCAACTGTCTATCTATCACGGTTCATGAGATACAGCCTGGTGACAGACGGACAGTCAGACAGCGTAGCCACAGTAATAGGGTGCCGTTTTACCCTCTGGGTACGGAACTAGGGTTCCGTACCGAACATCTTAGAAAAATAACAATACCTCTAACATTTTATCGCTCAGGCCTCATCACCATACAACAATGTAATGACGTGATCCGTGACGGGTTTAAATACTGATGTTCTCAGTTTATGTACGCAGACTTCTCTCAATTTATTACACATAACGTTTTGAAGCTATTTCTCGTGTAAATGTTTCAGAGTTTAATTAATTGTAGTAATAATTTTATACATTAAGTTGTATTGAAGGCAGTTCGTGTAATTTATATTTTAATGAAATTACTATTTGTGTAATCCTATTAATAACTATTCACCATCGTCATGAAGAGTATCAGCCACAGGTTGTCCACTGTTAAACATAGACCTCCCCTATAGATTGCCAAAACGACAGATCTTGTGCGGCCAACGACTCCCAGCAATCTTAGGTTGCTTTTCCACCAGAGATGTGCTATACAGCTATGCTGCGAAGATGTAAAAGCTAAGCTATGAAACTATGTGACCGTTTCCACTGATACTAAGCTGTGTGTAGCGGAGCGAGTAAGATGTGCTATGAATATGCGCCGCCGCAAAGTAGCTGTGCGAGGCAGATGCGCAGCTGTCGCGCAGCAGAAGACGATGGCATGTCTACTTTCAGTGACAAACGCGGGCCTACTGAGTACTCTGCTCTTCACATAGCTATTACTGGCGACCATCCATGGCACGCATCCATAGCACGCATCCATAGCATGCATCCATAGCACGCATTCATAGCACGCATCCTTCCATATAAAAACATAGCTTAGTTAAATCCGTTTCCACCAGTACTATGCTATTTGGACCAATGAATATGATTGGTGGATATCAAACGCAGCCATAGCAACGTAGCATAGCACATCTCTGGTAGAAAAGCAGCCTTAATCGGGTCGTATTTCCAACTACTGGGTCAAAGTCAAAGTCTAAATCTTTTATTGATTAAAATCACAAGGATCACTTCACAAGGACGTCAATACCTAAGGACGTAACTACCTGTTCCTTCACGACCAAGCCAGGAAAAAAAGGCAAGAAACAAGGCTATTTGTTTTTTTTAATAATCCTTTTAATTACTTATCAATAAAGAAAAGAAATTACGTCTAAATTGTAACATTTTTTAATGAGTTGGAGCCATTTCAATCCCAAGCTTCTCTATCATCTAAATAATCCGATATTTGTAAGTAGGCTTTTTTATACAGATTTTGTTTAATTACGTTTTTAAATTTGTTAATTGTAAATTTTTGTACATAACTTGGGAGTTTGTTCTAAAAGCGTACACCTTGCCCTTTAAACGATTTACTAACTTTATGGAGTATACAAGTGGCGAGTTTATCTTTATTTCTAGTATTATAATTATGATTATCGCTGTTTTTCAACCAATTAATATTTTTGTGAATTAACATCAGATTTTCATAGATGTATTGACAAGGGATTGTCTTAATACTTATTTCTTTAAACTTATGGCGTAATGATTCTCTGGGGCCCATATTATAAATTGCACGAGCAGCCCTCTTCTGCAGTTCAAATCTGCAGCACTCCCCCACAGCAGTATACCGTATGACATAATGCTGTGGAAGTTGCTGAAGTAAACTAGTCTAGCTGTGTCTACGTCTGTAAAAAAACGGATCTTTTTGACTGCGTATGCCGCCGGTAAGTGCGTAGTCTCTGACTAGATAGATAAAACTCTATAAGGTTACACCAAAATTACAATGAATTCTTAAACCTAAAAACTTATTACACGGTGGTACAATGGACGACCTTCTCGGTTAAAGCGATCTCTTCTAGAAAATGTAGGATGTACTGGATTGAAAAGATCGTTAAAAAAATTAAAACAAGTTGAAATAACTGACTCTACCCCTTTGCGGGATATCTTTACGAGTCTATGTTGGTGAGATATAAGGGTTCAAGAGGGGTAAAAACCAAAACAAAATGGGACTATCCAGTCAAATGGCCCGTCTACTGAGAGGTCTTCGTCGGTACATTTCGACCCCGTTTTTATTTTTAGTTTAAAAATCTTGTAGTTTTTGAGTTATTAGCCATAATAAAAACTGAATTATGTCAAAACTCACAGGGTACACCAGTGATCACACAGTGCTGAAATTTGGTAGGCGTGTAGAGTGCCACAAATGTAGGGTCACAAAAGTCTGAAATCCATTATAACTGCAATTTCTACCTCAAAAAAGCATAACCAAAGTATGAACTCCCGTTACTGGTAATTTGAGTTAAACTGTAGGTCAAGTTAATTGGTTATTCATTCTGTGGCAATATTTTGATAGTTACAAATAACATGTTTCCTTATTTTTATGGGAGACTCGCGAAATCTCAGTTCGGGGCGAATTACTAGTCTATATTATTATTTTCAATACATTTGGTCGTAAAGTGAGCCTTATTACATCATTCTTAGAGCTATAAACCGAACTATAATACACACGTGCATAATAGAATTATCCCAACAAAATTAAGTTAGTACCTAACTGCAAATTATATGCGAGTAAACCGAGCATTTTCAATTTAACCGGGTAATACAGTTTTTTTAACAACAAAAAGGTTTTATGCCGCTGAAAATCCTATAAATTTTTTGGAATAAATAAATGGATCCCTAATTAGGACGAAAAACATTTATTATTATCAAATTATTAATAATTTACAATAATCTGTTATAAAACATTTGCATTTTATCACTAAAATTATAATTTTGAAGTAGGCTGTATTGTATATATAAACAATCACCTTACATTTGGCGCGTGCAAAACTTGCGTGTAAATCTTGCGTGCTATTTCGCATTTTTTTTTTTAGTATTTGTTGCTGTGCGGTAAATAATTGTTAAAATGTCAAGTTTTAGAACAGAAGATTTGTTTTTTCCTCGCAAGTGTGTTGAAAAAGTGCGTATGAAACTCGTGAGCAACTTGCTCACTAGACACTCGGGTGATTTACGCCCTCGCCTACGGCTCGGACTGCAACCCACAGCCTCGTATGTAATGAGCAGCTTAGCTCACTTGTACTATAATATACTATATAAAACGCATTAGATAGAGCAGCGTAGGACGGCCTCTACTAACCATGGCGACCTAATAAAGGTGCTGGGTACGGTTGGGAGCAGCACAAGATCAGTTGCTCGGGAAATATATAGGGAAGGACTATTTTCAGCATTTTCAGTGTGGATATCTAAGTGCTGAATTGATGATGAAGAGATGACGATACATCTCGCCGAGCGATATTGCCGTAAAACATACCGTTTATAAGCACCTTACAATATTGCAGCAAGTGTTGTACTTAATTGTACAAATTACACGGTAACTAGAAAACTTTATAATTACCACAAAAAAGCCCTAAAAACATCTAACAAGATTTCAGCAAGGGTTGTACTTAATTTTACAAATTACACGGTAACTGGAAAGCTATAAAATTGCCACAAAAAACCCTGAAGAATACCTTACAAGATTGCAATATGTATTGTACGTAATTGTACAAATTACACGGTAACTGGCGAACTTAAAAACTACTACAAAAAAGCCTGAAAAATACCTTACAAGATTTTAGCAAGGGTTGTACTTTTTTTTACAAATTATACGGTAACTGGACAGCTCTAAAATTGCCACAAAAAAGCCTGAAAAACACCTTACAAGATTTCAGCAAGGGTTATACTTAATTTTACAAATCACACGGTAACTGGACAGCTATAAAATTGCCACAAAAAAGCATGAGGAACACCTCACAAGATTGCTGAAAAACAGCTTACAAGATTTCAGCAAGCGTTGTACTTATTTTTATAAATTACACGGTAACTGGACAGCTCTAAAATTGCCACAAATAAGCCTGAGGAACACCTTACAAGATTACAACAAGTTTTGTACTTAATTGTACAAATTACAGGGTAACTGGAGAACTCTAAAATTACCACAAAACAGCCTGAAAAACACCCTACAAAATTTCAGCAAAGATTGTACTTAATTTTACAAATTACATGGTAACTGGACAGCTGTAAAATTGCCATAAAAAAGCCTGAAGATTGCAGCAAGTGTTGTACTTAATTGTACAAATTAAAAGGTAACTAGACAGCTTTAAAATTGCCACAAAAAAGGCCAAGGAACACCTTACAAGATTGCAACAAGGGTTGTACTTAATTTTACAAATTACACTGTAACTGGCCAGCTATAAAATTGCCACAAGAAAGCCTCAGGAACACCTTACAAGATTGCAACAAGTTTTGTACCTAATTGTACAAATTACACGGTAAATGGCTCTAAAATGTCCACAAACAAGCTTATTTACGGGCACTTTTATTATCCTTTTAATGCTTTTAAACGGTTTTTTTATGAACTATTTAGTTTTAATCACATAATAGATTAAAAACTAAATTTTGCATTTTATTCACCACTTTTGACAGGTTAGATACCTGATGAGATAATAAAAAAATCTCAATCAATCCTACTATCGATTGTAACTACATTTAGGTGTTCTATCGTTTTATAGATTGACAAATTCGAGAAAATTCTTTCAAAATGGCCTAAATAATATTGTGAAATGACGTCTAAAAACAGCTGCTGTCAATGTCAAATTTCAAACGCATTCCGATGTGCTACTTTTAACTACATTTTTAAGAACGACATGACATTTATGTTAGTAGTTCAATACTGTCCTACTAATATTATAAACGTGAAAGTTTGTATGTACGAATGTATGGATGTTTGTTACTCTTTCACGGCGGAACGGCTGAACCGATTGCAATGAAATTTGCTATGTACGCAGATTATAACCTGGATTAATACAAAGGCTAGTTTTTATTGGCAAACCACGCGTGCGAAGCCGCTGGCAACAGCTAGTTTAAAATAAGTAAAGCCTTTTATGCGGACAAACTATAAATGAAATTATGTTTTTACACTACTGCACTGTTATATATTACATTATTAAAATTATTCGCATATTAAGTGCTTCTTTACTTTGCCAGTTGGCAAAGGCCTCTCCCAACCTACTCCATTCAGATCTCTCTTTGGCTACTCTAATCCATGTTATGCCTGCACCTGCCTGATATCATCGTCCCATCTTTTTTGTCGTCTACCTTTTTCATTTTACTTTCCCTTGAGTGCCATTGTGTAATTATTTTGCTTCACTTGTCCTTTCCTCTGATCATGTGTCCCGACCACTTCCATTTTAGTTGAATACTGTTATAATACTAACAATACAATACTGTTATGAACAGATAAACGATGTCTAAGTATTATTATTTATGACTTATGACATAACTTTTGAATCTATAATGGTTATGAATAACATAATATGAGTCCTGTAAAACTAGAAATGCTAATAACTAAGTTAAATAGATTTTGACAGATTATTATGGTATTTAGTGCCTAGAGATATTATCATGGTTAAATTTTTTATCGACAGTTTTTAAGTTGATTTAACACACACACAACAGTTTTTAAGTTGAGTTTTTGATTTGATTAAAAATGTAATTTTCATAAATTAATACACTTTGGCTTTTTTTAACTAAATACCCTCCCTAATTTCGTCTAATATTCGCAGGTAATTAAAATATATTACAAACCGCGACTGAAATAACATAAGAACCAATCAAAAAGCTGACAAAATAAGCTTAAAATAGATACACTGCGCCTGGGCACTCTCCAATTTCAAACATCCACTTAGTGACACACACAACACTCAAACTACTAAAAAAACCACTAAAATTTACTTTTAACATAAACGAAACCATAATCTACTAAAATTATAGATCGCGATTTCTTACCCCGTTCAAAAATCTAAATGTTAATATTAAAAACTTTTACATTTCTGACAGTTGTTTAATTTTACTTGCAAAGGGCAAGGCATCACGAAGGTCAATTTTAGTAATTTTTTTAATTGTAAACTTACAACAGTAGTGCGCGCGCCTAACACAACGATACTGAGTCTATTCGGTCCATCGTTATTCGTTCGCTGAAATCTAAAAAAAGCTGAGACACTCACTCGGAGTGTAGGTAAATAGATATATGACGACGTCACACGTTTTTATAAGTGGCCGGTGTCATTGAGTCTAGCATTCGTTTAAGAATTTAACACTTGATTTTGAGAGAAAATAGGTTAATGGCGTGAGAAAATTGTGCAACTTTCGTGTTCTAGATAATTTCTGCGTTGACAATGAACTTCGTCTAAAGCTCGCTGATACATAATAACATGTTTTATTAACTTGCTATTCTTGAAATAATATCGAAAAACTTGCGTTATCTTGTGCAAATAAGATCAAAATATTGACCTCCGTGGCGCAGTGGGCGATAACCGGCTGAAACGCAGGAGGTTGTGGGTTCGATTCCCTTCGCGGAACAAATGTTTGCATGATCTACAGATATTTGTTCCGGGTCTGGTTGTTTCTCTTTTTCTTTTTAGTCGTAGCACTCATGGCAGAGTGGTCGTGGTCGTCATGTCAGGGTTGTGGCGCGCTTAACTATCCTTCGCCATTCTTCTCGCACCACTGCTCTTCTGGCACATTCGTTCAAAGGAACATCTATGGCAGCCTTTATTTGATCCGTCCATCTCATAGGTGATCTGCCCCGCGCTCTTTTGCCGTCAACCTTTCATTGCACCACCAAGCGCTCAATGGAGAGCTCCCCGCGCCGCGAGACGTGTCCGAAGAAGGTGAGGATGCGAGATTGTACCGTGGAAGAGAGACGCTGCTTGATTCCGAGTTCTTGAAGTATGGACTGATTGGTACGGAATTCTGTCCATGATACCCCAAGCATTCTTCTCCAGCACTACATCTCAAGAGCGTCTACCTTCTTTTTCTCACTTTTCCGGAGAGTCCATGTCTCTGAAGCGTACAGGAATACAGGAAACACTAGTGCTCTTACAAGACGAGTCTTGCGTGGCTTTCGTAATGTTCCTGTTTCTTCATATCTTCTTCAGATTGTCCATTGCTGATCTAGAAATCTCCATACGCCTCTTGGTTGTTTCTTAACATACTTACAAAAAAAAAGTATTTAAATGGTTTATCATTTATCCGGCTATAGTACGAACTTCGCTTAGTTTGGGGCTAGATAGCAGTGTGTGAAATATACAGCATTATTTATTTATTATTTTACATAACCTTATTTTCTAAAAACAACTTTTTCAATTCGCGCTCATGTTTTAATCCCATCTACATTTCCAATCCTCTTATTCCAGTTTCCAATAAATGAAAATCGAATTACAATTTTCTTAAAACACTGGCCACAAGACGCAGAAAAATAAATAAAAACGTAAAATTTCCGTACGAAACACAGAAGTCTACTGTGACAGTTGCACTAAATCTATTTGAAGGTAATAGGAGTGTATCCGGACTGGCAGTGGAGTAACTGATTGCTGAATAAACAGAACAGCTAGTCAACTCAATCGGTTACCCGCACCAAAAGTGTGTAACGTAATCTAGCCAAATACGAATCGCTTCTAGACTGTTGAAATATAACCGATCAAAATAAAGCTAGTGGCCTCTCATAAAAAAAAATATTATTCCGTGATCTTCGACTATCAAAATAGTGCCACGAAAATAACCAAATAACTCGACCTACAGTTTTATTCAAATTACAGGTAACTGGAGTTCATGTTATTTGGTTGTAGTTTTGTGGTACAAATTGCAGTTATTCTAAATTTTAGTCTTTTGCCTATATTTGTATATTTGTGTCACTTAAGCTACACGCATACCAAATTACAGCACGGGAGTCACTGGTGTACCCTGTGAATTTCGTCAAATTTCAGTTTTTAGGCTAATAACTCAAAAACTACAAGAACTTTACTAAAAATAAAAACACCTCTTCAACCCCAATATATCAACAACCTCACAACATTTTTAGCTCATTAAGTCACACCAAAATTGTGCCATCACTATGTATCAAATCTCACGATGATCGGATCAACGCTTTGAAAGTTATCCTCGGACAAACAAACAGCATCATCATCATAATCCACAGCCTGACTTCGCCTATTGTTGGGTATAGGCCTCCCCAAGTTTGTGCCATCCACCTCGATCCTGCGCTAGTCCCACTCACTGACGGCCCGCGACCTTTACGATGTCATCCACCCATCTCGCTGCTGGTCGTCCTACCCTTCTATACCCGCTCCTTGGCCACCATTCAGTCACTGTCCTGCTCCATCTGTCATCACCACGTCTAGTCAAGTGTCCCGCCCAAGACCATTTGAGCTCCATAACTCCAATTCCAACGTCATGAAGCTTCGTTCATCTACGGAACAAACAACATACATACATACATACAACGCAGATTTGCCCAAGTTGATTTAGAGATCTCGCTTCTCTCGATCAATTAAAATGTAGAAATCTTGACGCGCAGAAGAAGGGAAAAGTTAAAGGCGACGCGACGGTCAAACAATAGCTGAAGAAGACCTGGTAGGTAAGTCAACATGCTTTTCATTAACAGTAGGAAAATAAAGTGACACTCCGGGAGTGTCCACAGAAGTGAAAACTTGAATAAAAGCAGACTACACTACAGATACTTATAAACAGAGTTGTCCGTAACCAAAGATAATATAATACTTAAGGACTGTCAGTAACAGTCAGTGACAGGTGTCGGTAACAGTGTCGCGATTTTAATGGTTTTTTACCCATCTCAAAAAATGCTCAATGCGCCAAAAGAAGTTTTCACTATGCCCAACGCATTTAAAGAAGTTTTCACTTCCAAAAAATATGGGTGCAATGTATTAAATTATTTCATTGATAACACAATAAGAAATAATTGATTACATAAATAAAATTTTACAAGGATTCACAAAGAACTTAAAATATACAATAAGGAAACGAGTCAGCTGTTTAATTTCCCTGTGGATTTATTTCGAAATGTGACGGTATTTCCGAAGTGCTTGAGATATTGGCGGGCTTTTAAAAAGTATATCGGATACAATGAAACAGATTTCCGTTTGGGATACAAAAGTTATCCGAAGGTTGCTATATGCAATAACAGATAAAATAAATATTATACTATTATTTAATTCTTTTGTTGAGGACCATTTCGTCACCACGCTTAGCAGTTAGTTATAATTTGAATATGTAATAGTGTTTTTTTTTTATATTATTTGTTTCTTGTGGTGGCATGAATGAATGTTTTTTTTCATTCTACCTTTTTTCTTTTTTTAGCTAGCCTACATTTTTCCACTACTGGGCAAAGGCCTCACCCAACTCCTTCCCCCTATCGCGATCCTTGGCAGATTCCCGCCCCGATTCTTTCTTCTATATTTTTAAAAATAAATATATTTTTTGGTTTACCACGTCATTACGGCTGTATCGATTTCGATGAAATTTGATACATAGCTATGATTATGACCTGTATTGAAACATATGCTATTGTTTTGGACAAACTCTACGTTCGGTGCCGCGAGTGGACGGTAATAATAATATTACTAAGAGTTACAGTTTGTGAGTTTGTTTGTAGGGGTAATATCTGGAACTACTTTTTCTTATACTACTTAAATGGCAAACGAGCATGCAGTCCACTAGATGTTAAGTGGCTACTGCAGCCCATGGATATCCACATAGAATTCAAACAAGCTATTATGTTGTCTTGATCTCTATGTGGATACGTTATCATACTATAGGACTTAGCTGTTATGACTATGTGCCAGTAATTACAGAAACATACCATTACCATCTTACCGGAACACAGCAGCACAAGTAGTGTTATTTGGCGGCAGATAAAGGTAAAACGTGGTATTTCATTACTGGCCTTATGAATAAGCTCAGAGTCGCTCAACGAGCTATGGAGAGGGCTATGCTCGGGGTTTCTCTATGGGATCGAATCAGAAATGAGGAGACACGTAGGAGAACTCAAGTCACCGACATAGCCCGACGGATTAGCACGTTGAAGTGGCAATGGGCAGGTCATATAGCGCGCATAACAGATGGCCGATGGGGCCGGAAAGTTCTCGAATGGAGGCCACGGACCGGCAAACGCAGCGTAGGACGTCACCTACAAGATGGACAGACGACTTGGAAAGAACCGCAGGTCGGCGTTGGATGCAGGCCGCTTCCAACCGCAGTTCCTGGAGATCAATGTCCAGCAGTGGAGGTCTTTGTCCAGCAGTGGACGTCCTACGGCGGATATGATGATGATGAAAGGTAAGGCAGTGTTGCCCACTTCCTCGAGCTTGTTCATAAAAGTTATATCACCAGTGAAACCAGTAACCAGTACTTATCCGATTCTTTAAATGATTTCACTTAAAGAAACCTTTGAGTGTTATAGGCTATATTTTATTTTGATAGAACTCCGTGCTAAGCCGTGACGTGTCAATTAGTATTTCATAACAAGATTTTAGGTACCAATATTCGTCGGTAACTCGTTTCTCCTTGAAAATGTGTCAAAAGTTTGACAATAGTTTAACACTTTTTCAAGAAGATACGAGTCGTAGTCGATTACTGACGGATATAGGACCCCCCATTAACCAAACTACTTAGCCGATTTTTATAAATTTCTATGGGTGCAGTCTGAACGTTTTAAATAAAGAACAATTATCTAAATCGATTGACAAATGACGGAGTACTAAGGCAATAAACATAAAACCAAATTGCGTCCCTATAAATATTACTTGGTGCCAATGGTACCACTTGGGAAGTATACCCTTATAAACAACTAGCTGACCAATACACAGCTTCGCATGTTTTTCATTAAAAATATTACCCTTCCTATGTGCAGTTGGATAAAAAGTAGCCTACGTTACTCAGGGATAATGTAGCATTCTAATGGTGAAAGAATTTTTGAAATCGGAGCAGTAGTTTTTGAGTTTATTCATTACAAACATATACACACACAAAACTACAAATCTTTCCTCTTTATAATATTAAGTATTGATCGTATAGAAAATAGAAATTCTCGAATCGGTCCAGGCGTCTTCGTGTAATCGGGAAACATACATAAAAAAAGATTCCGACGAATTGAGAACCTTCTTCTTTTTTTGAAGTCGGTAAAATTATCTACTCAGCTAAAATGTATAACAATAATATTCGCATTTCTATCAAATTACAGTGGGTTATTCCCAGATAGCGTACATTAGACATGCTACATTAAGCTACGTTATGGTGCTCCTAAGCAAGCAACATTTTCACGGCAATATGTTGCTAGCAAGTATTGTCGGCAATGTTACGATAATATTTTTCGTCATATATTAAATTCCCATGTGCATCTATTCGTAATTTTTCTTCTCAATAACGGCCCCTATGACCCTTAGGAGATTGACGGACACTCATTTGTTCTCCTTGAAGCCCCTTTTGTCATATTTCCTGGCCTTTTTAACACAATGTTGCGAATAATCTATTAATTATAATGTAATCTCATTGTATTGTACTTTTCCTGTCTGTCCACCTATTACTTAAAAGTAAAAGACATTTATTTAGGACAACAGTACAGTACATACAAAACAGAAGGTAATAAAATAAAACATTGAAAAAGACATTAAAAATAACATTATGTAAATGTTAGGCATCTATAAAAATACAGAAAGTCGGATATCGAGGGTTTACTGCGAAAACCAGTTAAACACATGAGTTTTGAGATATTTGATTTCTAAAGTTTATGCCTATGTCACTTGCTAATCCATCATTGCTTTGGTATGATATTATTTACAAGTAACAATACATCTATTAGGATTAAGTTTTGTATAGCTTAAGTAAATATTATATGCTAGAATTATTTTTATTAGGAAAATTAAGAGCAAGGTCGCGCAGTTAGCATGTTTTACCTGTTAACTTATAAAATGCTGTTTTAGCCAAGTTATAAGTGTTTGAGATGATTTATTAAAGAAAACATATAATTAATGACAAATTACTGCACTTTGATGATTTTGATGCAAAATGTGTAAACTAATTATTGATTTATCCATCGACGAAAAAATCTAGCAGGTTTTGCCTGTTACTGTTGAAAATTTTAAGGAACTCGGTACTCTAAAATAAACAACAGTTAAATGCCAAAATAATGTTTTGTTGTTACTTAAATCACATTTTAATTATTAATTCGGAAAACGAGCTATTCGGAAAACGAAAATCGAAGTTTCTTATCCCTTTTCTTGCAAGACTTACTCTTATGTCAGCTATACATAAATAGCATTTGCACGAAAACGAATCAGAAACTTCGATTTTTACAAGTACGGTCCCAGCTTTGACGTTTATTCGTCATCCTCACTTGTATCATTATGAATTGCTGGCTCAGGTAACTTATCTTTTACCTCTACACCCGTTTTTATGTTCCTAAACCAGCCGTAAAGCTTTTCTGGTATTATGTATTTGATACATAGATTAAAGAGGTATTTTTTCTTTGCTTCACTTATTTTCATCTTCTCTTGATAAAGGTGTTGTAGTTGGTCCGGAAACTGATGGTTGACAAGAACGATAAGTGTAAGCGGTTCTTTCTTACTCCTCATTGATTGATGAACAGCGGTGGCAGCATTGGATTCGGAAATCGATGGATTTTCTCGCACATCTATTATGTTGAAATTATCACTCATGTAATAATTGAAAAATATTTTTCTCTCTTCTCCTTTGACATACTTTATTCGCTTAATCTTCAGCCATTGAACTTTTTACCTCGTGTCATCCTTTGTTCGGTTCTTTATAATCGTGTTAGTAAGATGCTTTAAGTCAAAAAACTTATCATACTTAAACTCTTTGACTTTGTATGGATCTATTGTCGATCGTCGAGCTCGTTTGAAAACAAAAATCCATCCTGTCATTGAAAAAACAGATGCGTTCTTTTTAGCAGATTCTATGCTGCTATGCATAGAGTCTGCTTCTATCTGAGTATGCCCAGATTCTAAAAAAATCTGTTTAATGACTTTCAGATGGTCTATCTTTTGAACAGCCCAGAGGAGCAAGACAGCAACAAACTGATTGCGGTTTTGACCGCCGCAAGTGTCAAATAAGAAAAAATAAAGTTATTTCCATGATAGTACTGGGAACACAATTTCTAAGATAGTGCAGAAGTATTGTACCTATTTCAGGGCTACCTTTCTTTCCGTGCACATCCGACCAAGTAAAACAATACGCATTATTAGGTAGAGGTGCTTCATAGACCGTTAAATTATAAACACACAGCTTTCTGAAATAATAAAGCAGACCTACTTCACATGCAGGAATTTGGAGGACTGCTTGCAAATCAAACGTTACAGAACTAAAATGTTCATCTGTGTTGGATCTGACTTTATCCATATCTTTTTCACTGTTGCATATCTTCTTTCTCTCTTGGTGAGCTAAGTAAGCTTCTTCGAGTTCTTTTTTCTTTTCTGTGTCAGCTTGTGCATAATTAGTCCACAGTAAGCATTGATCTTTCCTTGGTTCGAAAAAGCTCAGATTATATTCGTTCGCAAATATTCTCCGGTGGGTTATCTCAGATGCTGGTTCAGAACCACATTTTAAACATTCATTTTTGTACAATCAATGCATCTTTCGGAAGTTAAGATCTTTATCTAAATATTTTCGCTGTGTGTTTTTTCTACAATAATGAGCTTCCATACAAGGAAACGATTCATTGTGTTTTCTTACTCCTTGAATATTTTCTGGTTTAATTATATTCACAGGTTCGTGTACTCCCCTTTGGTCAGTTCCATTAAATAAGTTTACTTCATTACGTTTTTTAATAGCATCAGTTATTACGGCAGGCGAAACACACAAAGTTTTGCAAAAAAAATTGGAGAGTCGTTTAGTCGCTTTTGCATCTTAACAATTAGTAAAAAATAGAATATTTTGTTAAAGCAGTTACGATTTCTGTAATAAAGTCTTTTTTCACAGTACTATTCCAAAGGCGTTGTTGTGGAATAAATTGTCCAGTAAATCCGTATAAATGCTTTTAGCACATTTTTCATGAATAATCTTTTGAACATTGATATAATAAAGGTATTTAAGCTATTTTAGTGATAGAGTATTAGTACATTTCCTTAATTTAGTCGGTTTTACCATTGGATAACTCCTGTTTTGACTGTCGTAGCGCTTAGCTGGTTTTACCAGTCGAAAGAGCGCGAAAAAATGTATATCACTCATTAACTCATTTTAGGGAAAATTGTCATTTAGGTGGTTTACGCAGTAAACCCTCGATATAAAAAGAACATAATTAGGAACGGTCATTATAGACAGGTACCTAACAAGAGCAACATAAATACGTGGGCGCTAAAAGGTTCTGTACTGTGTGGTGTCCCAAAAAGGATCATTCTCAGCTTTGTGTTGGTCCACGCTTAGGCACTAAGTGCAGACCAACGCTGGATTTCAGACTGAGCCTGTTTTATATGCGATCCTATTTTTGTTTCTGATCCGTTCTATATTTCACTGTGTGTGTCAAATCAAACATTCTATTAAATAAAATCTAGTGCCAAATGTTGGATGATATTAATAAGTATTAGAAGTTCAGAAGTTTAACATTTACGTAATAAGTTGCAAGCCAATCGCCGCTTATGAATACTAATTCAATTACACATGCCTTCGAACTTTAGATGCTAAAATAAATCGGATCTTTTACTTCATCGTATTGATAACGTATTAATGCGTACATAATTTTTTTAGATTATTGCAATCCATTGGTGCACGTCCGGGATTCAAACCCATAACTCCTTAATCGGAAATCTGGGCACATCCCAAATGAAATAGCAATTAATTGTGTCATACCTACATACATAATTATCTCGGCAATTAGTAGCTAATAGATTGGGATAAGATTAAGCATGTATTGCAGAGCAATGTTCCACATTTCCAGCAACTCGTCGCTATGAAAATGATGCTCGTTTAAAAACACCTTTAGACTTCAGACATACAAGTTGATGATTGATGGTGTGAGATGTGTTGATAACATTGACCCGGGAAAGTTTAGAAAGCTATTCGGTGGTACCTTATCTCAAAGTTATTAGTAACTGAAGGGTAGGTTATACTTGTATTTATTTTGTATAGATGTATGTTTATTGGTATTATTAATCTAACTAGTGGTTCGCCCCGAACTGAGATCTCGCGACTCTCCCATATAAACAAAAATATATTATTTGTAATCTTTGACTATCAAAATAGTGCCATGAAATAAATAATCAACTTACTTGAACTACACTTTCATTGAAATTACAGGTAGCAGGAGTTTATGTAAATTGGAACTCATTTTTGGGGAAATTGCAAGTATTCTGGATTTCAGACTTTTGCCTATTTTTGTGTCACGTAAGCTACATGCAAGCTCTGTGTTTTTCGACAAAGTTCAGTTTGTGTTATGTCTAATTACTCTAAAACTACAAATACTACTAAAAATAAAAACGGAATCGAAATGTACTAATAAATACCTTTAATTTGACGTCCCATTTGATTCAATAGTCTCATTTACATTTTTTTTACCCCTCTTGAACTCCAATATCTCAACAACCCCCACACATTTTTAGCTCATTTAGTCACTCCCAAATTGTTCTATCGCTATCTACCTATGTATTAAGTTTTACTAGGATCGAATCAACGCTTCGAAAGTTATCCTCAGATAAACACACATACTCGTATATACCTACAACGCCGATTTGCCCAAGTTGATCTCGCTTCACTCGATCAATAATGCAATCTCTGTGTCGTTGAGTGAGTTACGAGAGTTGAGATGTTGAGGATTCAATTCCCGCTGTAAGATGAATGTTTGCATTAATTGTAGATATTTGTTGCAGGCCTGACTGTTTTGGTACCATGGATGGTACTCATTGATACCCACGACAGCGGTAGCCTTATTACGTAATCCAGTCGCTGTGCTCCGCTTGTCGCTTGGTCAGGCTGTCCTTTACACACGCGAGACACGCACTGTAGGCATGAAAGTGAATCTTTGAAATTAAATGCTTAGAAATATATTTTTTGACACCTTATCAATAATAACCTTTTTCATCATCATCATCATCATATCAGCCGCAGGAAGTCCACTGCTGGACAAAGGCCTCCCTCATTGATCTCCAGGAACTGCGGTTGGAAGCGGCCTGCATCCAACGCCGACCTGCGGTTCTTACCAAGTCGTCTTCCCATCTTGTAGGTGGACGTCCTACGCTGCGTTTGCCGGTCCGTGGCCTCCATTCGAGAACTTTCTGGCCCTTAATAATATCTTTTTTATTATTCTTTAATTCTAAACTATAGAATAGTTTTATTTTATAGAAAATATATAAAACACATTATGCATCCCTTTGAAACTTGAGGGTTGCCCTCGATTTTTTTGGGATCCCACCATCAGAGCCTTACTTGGTACCAATAGGTCCACCTGGGAAACCCCTATACCCTTAGAAACAAAAAAAGAATTTCTCGAATCGGTCCAGGCGTCTTCGAGTAATCGGGGAATATACATAAAAAAAAAAGATTCCGACGAATTAGAAGTTCTTCCTATTTTTGAAGTCTTTCTGTGGCTCAGTGGGTGAATAGCCGGCTGAGACGCAGGAGGTAGCGGTTCGATCCCCGCTGTGGGACAAATGTTTGCATAGTCTACAGATATTTGTTGCTGGTTTGGGTAATTTTTTAACATATTAATTATGAAAAAAAAGTATATAAGTATTCCATCAGTTATCTGGTATATGTGTAAAATGTTCGATATTATTTATTTATATAAATACATATTAGATTAGTTAATTTTTATATACAATTATGTGTATGCTATAACTGTCCGGAGACAATTTTTGTCCGTAATATAAGAAGTTATATTAAAATTTGGAAATATGAATTACGGTACTTAATGTCAATGATGTGAACATGCGGTACTTATTGTGTGAAAAAATTAGATTTTATTAGTATTAGAATAATTAGATTAGATTAGTTCAGAGTTAGAAAAACAATCACAACTCGACCCATTTAATATTGTTGACAGCGTTATCCGTTGTTTTTACTACTTGAGAGTCTATTTTAAAGTCCCGACGCCATTATGAAAGTATTTGCGACATAAAATCGCGAAGGTGGGATATTTATGAGCACGACTCGCCCTTAACCTAACGTTTACAGAAATAGAGCCGAAGCTTGCCAACCGCTTCTGTCTATAAATGTCACGCATATTTGTGATATTTCGGAGAAAGATTATTTTAGGGTTACGTAAGTAACCGTCAAAATGTAAGAAAAGGAACCCTTATAAGATCACTCTCTTGTTCGTCTGCCCGTTTGTCTGTCCGTGTGTCACCACCGATCCTCTCAGGAACGGGTAGACCTAGCAAATTAAAATGTATACCAGATACTGAGGTCTATGGTCCCTATTAGGTGTATACAAATCAAGGTCCTGAGTCAGCACGATAAAAAGATATGGACAAATTTAGATTTTCGCGAAAACTTGTAAGTACCTTAATTTTAAACTTTTTTTTTATTTTTCGGGATTTTTCCTTTACTTGTGCAGCTTACCTTGCTTTGAACCAACGGGGTGACGTGAAAAGTAAGGTCTTACTTAATGCACAAAGAAAGGAAAATTTAAAAAAAATTAATTAAAGGGAGTACCCATACATACATAGTTGACGCCAATTAAGGGCTCTCATACAATTAATCGGCACCAATCTCATCTAAGGTAAATAAATAAAATTGTGCTATTGAACAAAATAAATATTTAAGTGGGGTTCCCATCAACAGACATGGCTTTTTTGCCGTTTTTATAGATAATGGTACACGAACCCTTCGTTTTTTTATGATGAAAAAATATGTTAACACTTCAATCACTTTTATATTGGATTTGAATCTGTCATAAGAATTCAGTTTTTCATTGCATTAAGCTACAGCAATAATTGAGGATAAACAAAATTATGTAAAATAAATTTTTTTATCATGAAAATTGAGTTTAGCGAGTGAGTGAGTATAGTGAGAAAAATGCTGAGTCGGAACCTTTTTTCGCAGCTACTAATAACTGATATCTATTTTTAGTCGACTTCATGAAGTTTCTCAATTCGTTGGAATCTTTTTTTATGTATGTTCCCCGGTTACTCGAAGACGCCTCGACCGATATGAGTAATATTTTTTTTTTGTTTAAAAGGGTATACTTCTCGGGTGGTCCCATTCGTACCAAGTCAGGATCTGATGATGGGATTCCAAAAAAATCGAGGGAAATCCTGAAGTTTTATATTACCTTCGTCATTTATGAACCGATTTGGAAAATTCTGTTTTTATTTGAAGAATTTTTTATAGAAATTTCAATACAATCAGTTAAGTAGTTTAATTAAGTAATTAGTAAAATGAAAATTTGTTGTTTTACTTCATTATTTTATTTTTGATTTGTTATTAGTGGTTGGTATAATAAATATTTTCATATCTTTCTTTCTTACAAAAAGTAAAAAAAATATATAAAAAAATGTCGGGTTAGTTACTTCCACCATTTATAATTCAAGAACGGCCGAAGCAATTTCTATGATCATTGATTTGATCGATTTGTCTCCGCGCCAAATAGCAGAATAACTTTTAAAATATCAAAAAAATTACGCATAAAAAAAAAAGAAAATTTATTCTCTCATACATAGATGCCACTAATGATGGCCGATTGACAATTCTGCCGGGGTGACGTACATCGGCAGCCGGCATCATATGCATATCAAAGCGGTACAAATTTCGGTGGGTAAGCTAGTTATATCTACAAAACCACATTAAAAATCATTGGCACCCTCGATTAGTTACAAAAATCTCTACATCTATTCACCGAACACCCTGTATTATTCCAAAAATTCGGAGACATTTGAGAACTTCTCAACTTGATGAGTAGGGAGAATCATTTGGACAAGGGTTAAACGGGAGCCTACAAAAATAGGTCAAGTGTAAAGTTTTCGCATTAACAAGGTCCAGTGTATAAAATTTTAAGAGCTCTGGGAATTTATTCCTTGTTCAGAAATAGGTGATAATTTAGAATGAGGGATGTGAAGGAACATGAAGCATTTTTGTTACAATTTGAAGCAAAATTAAAGGATGTAATAGTACCGATATTGACGACCACCGTGGCGCAGTGGGCGAATAGCCGGCTGAGAAACAGGAGGTCGCGGGTTCTATTCCCGCCACGGAACTAATGTTTGGATGCCCTTCAGATATATGTTTCATGTCTGAGTGTTTTTCTATATAATACAAGTATGTATTTACAAAAAAAATGTAAATAATTATTCTATCAGTTATCTGGTCCCCATAGTATAAGCTCTGCTTAGTTTGGGGTTAGTGTGAAATGTCCATCAATATGTATTTATTATTTATTAGCATAATCTATGTATTATTAAGTGAAGTAGTGAAACCTTATAAAGGATCGCATCAAATTTAGAGATGTCAAACCGTCCAATGTTGTCATTATTACATAAACACCCTGTTCTGTTATGTACAACATTAATTTAAAACACACATCCGGAATCGTATTAATTTTTTTTTAATTATGATAGCCAAGCGCTTGACCACTAACTCACCTGATGGTAAGTGAATATGTGATCAAAAATGGAGCACGCTTGCCTAGAAATAACCTATATACTCTGGACTTGAAGACTCCAAGATTTGACTGACTGGTCAAATCTTCAAATAACGGTTCGGAAAAACATACGCCGGAAGTGAGTTCCACTCCTTACTTATGCTAACAAGAAAAGTTGAAGAAATCCGTTTACTACGGCAAGGTAGTATGCCGACCAGGTATAGGTGGTACTTCTCGGTACGTCTAGTTGTCCGATGGTGGAAGGGGGAAGGAAGGATAAGGTCGTGAAGATCTTGCGCACATTCACCAAAATGAATCTTGTAAAAAATGAAAGACTGCATACTTGGCGTCTGTGCTCTAGACTTTGTAAATTGGCTTCCACTAGGGAGTCATCACCAATAAGTTTAGCAGCACGTCGCTCAATCGAATCAAGGGCTTCAAGCTGATACTTGGCCGAACCATCCCAGATATGGCAGCAGTACGCCATACATGAGCGGGCTTGTGCTTTGTAGAGACTGAGCAGCTGTCCCGGTGAGAAATACCGCCGAACCTTAGCTAGGATGCCCAGCATCATAGCAGCAATTTTGGCCGTAGATTTGATATGCGAGCCGAAGTTCAGGTTGGACGTGAGCTCAACGCCCAACAAGCTCAAACTTTCAGTAATTACGAGAGGGAAGTCACAAAGGGTAGGAATGGGATGAAAGGGAGAGCGTTTTGCGGAAAACATACACGACTGAGTTTTAGTGGCGTTGAACATTTTTTTTTATATTATTTGTGGAGAAACAGGCTTACGGCCCACCTGATGGTAAGCGGTCACCGTCGCCTATTAACACCGGCAACACCCGGGTATTGTCGATGCGTTCCCTACACTGTAGAAACCTCTACATTTCTGACCTGAACCTGACCAGATTTACGTAACGCCAGTCAGACACAAACTTCAGGTCAACTGATTTTAGAGGTGGGTTTCATACCGGTAGCTTGCATATATATTCAGTAACAGATTATTTTCCAATAAACAAATTTCAACGTAAATCGGCGGCGACTTTGCGACGATGCTGCTTAGTTAGTATAACACCTATTACATGATAAATGAATGTAATTTGTTTACTTATTTGATACAGACTGTTTCATTCGTATTTTAGGACTTGATTTAAGTATTAAGATTGTTTAAATATTTAAAAAATATTTGGTAATGAATTAAAAAAAAATCAGCCGTGAGACCACCCGTGTTTGCATTTAATGTCGTTTATAAAAAAAGACACGTAGGGTAATAACTTTCCATAATTTTGTCTAGGCAAGACAAAATCTAATTTACATAAACCTAGACAAGATTTTCCATAAAGTCAAGATGAGCCAACATCGTCGAGAAAGGTAATGTGTTTGCATGCCACTTCAGCTCATATGCCATCTAGAGCACTAAATCTACACCGTAATGTCGGAAGCACAAGGTTTACTTTCCCAGAGTGAGAGATGGTATTGCTACAAATTGGTTGTCGAAAAGGTCGAAGCTTTTCAAGGATAGAGTATTGATGTTAGTAATGGACTCTTATGCTCTCGATCTCGTTTCTTGTAGACTTTTAGATAAATATTTTAACTCATGAGGAAGCCATTCACATATATACTCATCATCATCATAATATCACACAGGACGTCTACTGCTGAACTTAGGCCTCCCCCATAGATTTCCAGAGCAAACGATATTGTGCTGCCTGCACCCAACGGCTCCCAGTAACCACTATGTTCGTCTTTCTCTCTAGTAGGACATACTTATGTAGTTTTCATCTATATGTTGGAGAATATTGACACTAGCGTCTACATGAATAAATTATAGTTATACTTTCATACCACCTGCTCCACAATGTCAATTTTTGTTATGTAAACCTCACCGAAAGCAGGTGATTAAATCCCTACGGCTAAGCCAGAAGTAAAGTTGTACTGACTTTTATTATGCCCTCGCGGTCATAATGTGGTTTAAATTTGAAAAAATATCTGTATTAAAATTTGAACCAAAGAGAACTTATTCGTAAATCAAACTTACCTCTCGAAACATGGGTAGTGCTTGAGTCTCTCCAACGATGCCGTATTGACTATCGGTACATCGAAGTGTTGAAGTGTTTGTATAAAAACGCCACTATGTCAGTCCGAGTACACGAACAGAGCTCGAAGGCGATTCTCTTAAAAAGAGGCGTAAGACAGGGAGATGTCATCTCTCCGAAACTGTTTACGACCGCATTGGAAGATGCCTTCAAGCTTCTGGAATGGAAAGGACTGGGCATCAATATTAACGGCGAATATTATATATATATTATATACTCACCTTCGGTTTGCCGACGATATTGTGGTCATGGCAAAGTCGATGGAAGAGCTCAGCACGATGCTCGAAGGCCTCAATCGAGTCTCCCAACGGGTAGGACTTAAAATGAACATGGACAAGACGAAAATCATGTCGAATGTCCATGTCGTCCCTGCCCCAGTTATGGTTGAGAACTCGGCTCTTGAAGTTGTCGACGCGTATGTATACCTAGGACAAACAGTCCAATTAGGTAGGTCCAACTTCGAGAAAGAGGTCAATCGTCGAATCCAACTCGGATGGGCAGCGTTTGGGAAACTTCGCAACGTCTTTTCGTCCAACATACCTCAGTGCCTTAAGACGAAAGTCTACAATCAGTGTGTGTTACCAGTGATGACATATGGAACCGAGACGTGGTCCTTCACTATTGGCCTTATGAATAAGCTCAGAGTCGCTCAACGAGCTATGGAGAGGGCTATGCTCGGGGTTTCTCTACGGGATCGAATCAGAAATGAGGAGATACGTAGGAGAACTCAAGTCACCGGCATAGCCCGACGGATTAGCACGTTGAAGTGGCAATGGGCAGGCCATATAGCGCGCAGAACAGATGGCCGATGGGGCCGAAAGGTTCTCGAGTGGAGGGCCACGGACCGGCAAGCGCAGCGTAGGACGTCCACCCACAAGATGGGCAGACGACTTGGTAAGAACCGCAGGTCGGCGTTGGATGCAGGCCGCTTCCAACCGCAGTTCCTGGAGATCAATGAGGGAGGCCTTTGTCCAGCAGTGGGCGTCCTACGGCTGATATGATGATGATGATGATGAAACTTACCTCTGCACAGAATGCACTAACATAGATTTGGTTTTTATTTCTCGCAGAAAGTGTGAAAAGTAGAGTATTCTCCTCGTGGATAAATCTGTCTGCATCTTGGGCGTGCTTATATCCCTCTCTGCACTCAGGATTCTAGTAACCCTTGCTCCACTCGGGAGTTAACTCTAGAATCCTTCTTTAAGTTCGGGATTCAATATGGCGCCCGTGACGTAAGACACTGCTTTATCCCCTCGTTTAATAATCTACTATTACCTTACAAGCTAGACATAACAACATAAAATAAAAATAAACAAATAATGTAAGAATAATAAGAGGATCTTTACAAACCTAATTAAAGATAAAAAAATAATGCTGGACATTTTACATAGAGCTATCTAGCCCCAAACTACGTCATGTTAGTATTATGGGAACCAGATAACTGAGACAGTACTCACATAAATAATTTTTTTTTATTATTACATACTTTTAATTGAAAAAAACCGGCCAAGTAAGAGTCGGACGAAGGGTACCATCAACTATAAAAACGGCAAAAAATCATGTCTATTGTATGAGAGCCCCACTTAAATATTTATCTTAGTCAATAGCAAAATTTTATTTATTTAACTTATTTGAGGTTCTGGCATCAACATGTCCAACTTGATTGATGACTATCTTAATTGGCGTCAACTATTACTCGTGCGCGATAAGTTGGGAGCTGAGCGCGGTGACGTCATATTGTCGTGTTTGTACCGCCCGCAAAAAAGCGAACATAGCAAGCAGCCGCCCGCGGCTTCGTCTTTGTTTTTTTTAACCTAATTTATTATGTTACTCAGGGAGGACGCTACTTTTTATCTAATCTTTTTAACACTATTTGAATAAAATAAAAATACAATGTTTAAGTTTATACATTTATTTTATTTATTATTTACATTATCTAATCTTCGTCACTACTTAGTAGATTTATGCCTTCTAGAGGTTGTTCTTCGTCCTCAGTCTCACTATAATCACTTGACGAAGAGGTATCCGATAAATTTACAATTAACAACAGGTAAACAAAACTGTTTGTTCCGTTTTTCGTTTTCAAAAAACTCTTAACACTTTTAGCACGAGGTTTCTTTCTCCGCTATGCAAAGGTTTACCCTTCATAATGATAACAAAAACACTTAACAAGAACTATAACAACAAAAACTACAACAACAAACAATAACACAAACGAAAACTAAAAGAATTCCAGAGCGCGTCGTTACGTGACGTAGGCCAGTACGAGACTAAAAACCCTAGTAAATAATAGTGATACGAACGGTACAATACGGGCGTCATCGGGGAAGTGCAGGGGAAGCGGTCGGGGAGTCGCATTCCTAGCAGGTCCTAAGTTATCGCGCACGAGTAATATGTATGTATAGGGACACCCTTTAATTTTCAACTTTTTTATTTTTTCAAATATTTCCTTTATGTGTGCTGTAAGACCTTGCTTTTTGCCAAATTTCGTGATTCTAGGTCAACGGGAACTACCATATAGGTTTTCGACCCAAAACCTATAGGGTACTTCCGGTTGACCTAGAATTGTCAATTTTAGATAAAATCATCCTATTTAGCACAAGTAAAGGTAAAACTCCGAAAAAAAAAATAAAAGCAGAAAATTGAGGTAATATTTGTACTTACAAGTTTTCGCGAAAATCTAAATTTGCCCATTCCCATTCTGTCATCAAACAACTAGACGCTCCGCGACGAAAGTCTACAATCAGTGTGTGTTACCAGTGATGACATATGGAACCGAGACGTGGTCCTTCACTATTGGCCTTATGAATAAGCTCAGAGTCGCTCAACGAGCAATGGAGAGGGCTATGCTCGGGGTTTCTCTACGGGATCGAATCAGAAATGAGGAGATACGTAGGAGAACTCAAGTCACCGACATAGCCCGACGGATTAGCACGTTGAAGTGGCAATGGGCAGGCCATATAGCGCGCAGAACAGATGGCCGATGGGGCCGAAAGGTTCTCGAGTGGAGGCCACGGACCGGCAAGCGCAGCGTAGGACGTCCACCCACAAGATGGGCAGACGACTTGGTAAGAACCGCAGGTCGGCGTTGGATGCAGGCCGCTTCCAACCGCAGTTCCTGGAGATCAATGAGGGAGGCCTTTGTCCAGCAGTGGACGTCCTACGGCTGATATGATGATGATGATGATGAAGCGTGTACCATCGTAGACTACATAGTCGCTTACTATCAGGCGAGATCGTGGTCAAACGCTAGCCTATATGAAAAAAAAATTGGCACACCCTGAAATTGCCCCCCCGCAGCCGCAGCCCTAGTTTGCTCCCCCCCCCCCCTTAATCCGGCGCTGATATCAACCACCAAAAATACAAAGCCATTGATTTTTATAATATTTTTTTATTACCAGATTTGTTTATTTATAAAATTACTTATGAATTTATAACAACTTAAAATATATATAAAACCCTAATCTAACAGGCCGCTGCCACTTGGCAGCGTGCCCAGAACGCTGGCCGCATTGCCACGTTGAATGGCAATGCTTATAAGTTGGCCAAAATTATAGCCAGAATTTTGGTCACGCGTCGCCTCGACCAGGCGTTTTGAAAGGTCATTCTAAATTTTGTGGGCGCTCGGTCTCCACGGACCAAGGGACTCAACCCCAAAAAGCTCAAATATAAAGCATGTGTTTAGACTACTATATTTTCACTTTTTGCCTTATTTATAATTCTGTTTCTCGATCAACTAACATTAAACTCGGGTAAGACAATGAATAACATAGAAGCTAATACCTACACAATTTATCTCGTCTTTGGGGTCAGGCTAAGCTTAGGGTTTTCCAATATACAATCAAACGGCGAGCCCCAACAATATTTATTTCTGTAAAATCGATTACATATTCACCACATGATCTGTATTGAAGCCGCATACTAAACTAGCAGTTAGAAATAAATTGTTGTGTGTTAATCCATCGTAAAGGTCGCGGGCCGTCAGTGGGTGAGACTAGCGCTGGATCGTGGTGGATGGTACAAACTTGGGGAGGCCTATACCCAACAATGGGTGAAATCAGGCTGTGGATGAGGATGATGATGTGTTAATCCATAATCACACTAATAATGCGAATCAAATTCTTATCATCCAAATAAACATTAAACTTAATGAGTGGGCTTTTACTCGGAAAATCTTTCTTTTTAATCAATAAATTGTACTCAGAGAACGATGAATCTGCGAATGTTTCATTATTAAAATTAAAGCATTATTTAATTCGTCAGTATTTAAATAGTTAGTGTTACATTTAGTCCCTTTCTTTAAATTCAAACGCAGAAGGTAGCGGGTTCGATTCCAACTGCGGAACAAATGTTCTACAGGTATTTGTTTCGGGTCTGGATGTTTTTCTATAAATAATAATGTATGTATGTCAGGAACCGCTGAACTTTGGCAACTGAATAGTAGGCAATTTAACAAGTTTATGATTAGAATGAGAACCTGATACACTCTCGAACTTAACTTGATCTTTTCTAAACGTTTTTAACATTCCCTGAGCATCAGCAAGTATCCGATAATATTGTTTTTCAAACTCAGTTCGTTCATCTATCTGCAATTCACTGTGATCAGAACTGCACTCGATTTTAACTGTACCTCATTGTATTGGTCATATAAGTATTCAGTCTTACCGATACGCGATTGTAACTCCCTGGCCGCCGACGCACTCAGCGAGGAGGAATTCAACGACGTCAGATGATACGCGAAGGCAGTGATACGACCTTTCATGCTGGCGCGTTTTTTAACTAACTCCTTTTCATCGATCGTTCTGGGAGATTAGCAAATTCGACTTAGAACTGATACAGATAACATGTGTTTACATATGTACTTAGGACTACCACACAAAGTACACAGAAACTAAGGATGAAATGACATCGAGATTACCTATGTATATACAGTGTGTTTTTTTTTTAACTGGGACAGTACGGCAGCACCCATAACTAGAGAAGATACAGGTGCAGTTTCTTTTACAACATCAGCTCGTTTTCGAAGAAAAACATTTTGGCATTAAAATTTTTTTGGTCAAGCGTGAGCAGCAAAATGAATCAAGTTGGTATTTTTATTGATGCCGATCGATGCAGTTTTATGTAAGGATCATTTTATTGTATGAGATAAAAAAAATCTGAGCAGTGAAAGTTAGTCAAATTTGATAAAATGTATTCTCATACAACAGCACAAAGCAAAATTCTACCAGCAAATATTTTTTATTAGATTCTAATTGCACATTAAAGAAGTATTAATACTGAAGCGATTAAGAAGTTTAGGAACTCCATGCTCTCATGAGCAATTCAAAAACATTTCGTATTTCAGAACAATTTTGAATTTCCAACATGGTTCTTACATCTGTCGGACTTTTATATCAGTCATTGCATCATCTTATTTGTCCTTTCATAACATTGTCAAATACGCAAAAAATAGACTTAATTGAAGCATACTTCCTCAACCGACGAAGCCCAACTAATGCGTTGAAGTGGTATCAGATACGCTATCCAGACCGCGTTTGAGGTAGATAGATAGATAGATAATTTTTTTTTATTGCACACTATTAAATATAAACATATAAAAGAAAATACACTTTTAAATCATAAGTACAATGGGCGGCGCTTTTAGCGATAAGGAAGTATGCTTAAATTAAGTCTACTTTTTGTTTATTTAACAATGCCATGATAGGACAAATAAGATGATTGCAATGACCGATATAAAAGTCCGACAGATGCAAGAACCATGTTCGAAATTCAAAATTGTTCTGAAATACGAAAAGTTTTTGAATTGCTCATAAGAGCGTGGAGTTCCTAAACTACTAAATCACCACAGTATGTGCAATTAGAATCTAATAAAATGTTGGTTGGAGGAATTTTGCTTTGTCCTGTTATATAAGAAAACATTTAATCAAATTTGACAAACTTCCGCTGCTCAGATTTATTTTAATCAATACAATAAAATGATCCTTACATAGGACTGCATCGAACAGAATCAGAAAAAAAATAACTACTAGATTCATTTTAAGGCGCTACACACGCTTGACCAAAAAAAATTTAATGCTTAAATGTGTTTCTTCGAAAATGAGCTGATGTTTTAAAAGAAACTGCACCTGTATCTCCTCTGGTTATGGGTGCTGCCGTACTATTCCAGTAATTAAAACACCGTATAAATACGTTAATTGGGTAAGTTAGCTATGATGATTATATAATTTAAACAGATAAAAATAAAGTATCTGAAACTGATGAAAATTAACAATTTAATTAACTAACCTTGAAAATTAGTAACAAAATCACAGAAAATCTACTAAGTGGGACAATATTTAAGTACCTGGTGCTAATGTTGGAAAACTAATGATAAATTGGATGAAATTAATTGTTAGCTAAATTATTTGCACTAATTAATGAAAAGAACAAACAAATACTGCACACACTGAAATTTTTATCGTAACAAAATAATGCTAACTGTCGCCCACAAAATTAAATAAAAATAGTAAATGAAACGTTACTAACCTTATGATAATGTCGAATTATACCTAAATATACTTGATTAGAGTGTTGGGTTCAAATTAAATTCACGGCTGAAATTTCCCTTAGGAAAGTTGTGTTAGGACTTTAATTTTTTTTCATGTGATATACATAAAAAAACCTACATGTGAAGTGGCAACTAGCGCAACAAGTTTTCGAGATATTAATTTTTGAAAATCCGTGATCGATTGCGAAATTCGCTCGGAAATCAGTGTCCGATCTTTCAGTTTGCGTTCTATCGATTATTGCGATACTAAATTGACATGACAGTGACAGATAATACGGCTTTTTTCATAGGTTTTACTTTTTTATTGGCGGAAATTTCGAATTTGGCAATGACAGTGACATAAGTTTTACATTTTTATTGGCGGGAATTTCGACATTCTTTTACAAAGTTTACATTAGACCCGTTCACTGTTGCATGGATATTTATAATAATGGTATTATTAATATGTATTTTTTTTTATTAATCAGTTATCTTTTGAACTATGAAACTCAAAGAGCAGACTAAGGGGCAGACTCTGACTGACTGACTGATCGTCCTTCACTCGCCATCGTGTGCGGCGGGCGCGCAGGTAGGAAAATGGATTTGCGGGTAGGAGTATAGGTCGAAGAATGAGTCTCCTTATATGATCGATAGATGGCGTTACCAACTTTATAGACGATTTTCACTGTTGGACATTGAACTCGAACAACCATTCTTTGTGACGCCCAATCCCTAACCATTTATTTGCGCTCCACGGCTTCAAATGTAATGGAAACTTCTTCATCAATATAAATATCGGCTGGTGATGATATTCGGCGTATCCAGGACCACGTAGGGGGCCAGGTTGAAAAACAACGTTGATTTATTGCAAAATCAGAATGATGCAAGCATACATATAGGGTAGGCACTACAATTTAAATTAAGAATGGCGCGAAGATTTGAATCTCGAACACTTTCAAATTTATAATATAAGTGAGTGGTGATATTTATAAGGATTTATAAACACGAAAGTTTGTATTGATTGGAAACGTGCGGATGTTTGTTACTCTTTCACGTCGTAATGGGTAAACCTATTTCAATGAAATTTGGTAAGTACGTAGATTACTACGTAGTTATTCCATGGAAGAGAACTTACATAATTAAAATCAGATTACAATGTTTTGTTTAATTGTTCATGTACATAGATATATACATCGCACGTGTACCTAATATAATTACCTAGTTTATGTTTTAGTTCTATTTTATAGTATAGTTATTCTTAGGTTTATTTTGATTTGCATACAGTGTTAACCTGTAATTGATTGTGCAATTAGCTCCAATATGTAATGTAAAGTATTATTTGAATGTATCGTTGTTACTATCGTTGGTTGATCTAGATAAATAAAATAAAATAAAATTATAGCCTGGATTAACACATAGGCTACTTTTTGTTGACAAAACACGCGTGCGAAGCCACTGGTGGATGCTAGTGAACTATAATCAAGTAGTCAGCTACAGTCAGTACACATAAAAATCCCGTAATAAATTTCCATTCCTTTTTTCCAGCCTAAAAACGAATAGTCACATAATTTTTTTGAAAAATATTGTACACCAATAAAGAAACAATCTGAATAATAAAAATCCACAAAGCAACAAGTACTTGGGAACGGCTGATCTGATCTTCTTAAAATATTGCTAAGAACCAGCCCGGTTAGACTGGCTTTCCATTAAAAAAATCGCATCTGAATCGGTCCATCCGTTTTGGAGCTACGATGCCACAGACAGACAAACACACATAAACGTCAATCTTATAACACCCCTTTTTTGTGTAGGGGGTTAAAAATATAGAAATTGTAATCTATTTCTGACCTAAAACACATTTAAATTCCAGGTAAGTCATTTGGCGTGATACATAAAAATTTCTATTAGAATCTTTTGTAAACATGTGTAAATAAGACTATTTTTAGTATGTGTATGAATTTGGTGTGGTCATCCTGCAAACTAAGAAACTATTTGTAGTTCATTTGATACATAATTTTTCCCAATTTATTCATCGAGCGAAACGAGATCTCTAAATCAACTTGGGCAAATTGGCGTTGTATGTATGTATGTTTTGTTTGTCCGAGGATAACTTTCAAAACGTTTATCCGATCATCGTGAAATTTGGTATATAAGTAGGTAGTGATGGCGCAATTTTGGTGTGACTAAATGAGCTAAAAAAATGGGGGGAGGGTTTGTTGTTATATCGGTGTTCAAGAGGGGTAAAAAAACCCAAAATAGGACTATTCGGTCGAGTGGCAAGTCTAATAAAAGTTATTTGTGAGTACATTTCGACCTTGTTTTTATTTTTAGTATACACTTTGTAGTTTTTAAGTTATTAGCCATAATAAAAACTGAACTTTGACAAAATTCACAGGGTACACCAGTGACCTCACAGTGCTGCAATTTGGTATGCGTGTAGCTTAAATGACACAAATATAGGCAAAAGTCTGAAATCCAGAATAACTGCAATTTGTATCCCAAAAAAGGGTAACCAATTTACATGAACTCCCGTTGTTTCATTCAACCTGTAGTTTGAATGAAACTGTAGGTCATGTTATTGGGTTATGCATTTCGTGGCACTATTTTTATGCCTAGAAGAAACCTATTCACTCTAACTATATTGGATTATGTGAAGAAGAATTGAGTAGTAGAGTTCCTTGTGAAAGTTAATTCCTTGAGTCCTTGCCCGGAGAAGTACTACCACTACACCAATTTCTAGCACCAAGCAGCATTGTTGTGTTTCAGTATGAAGGGTATGGTATGGTTTCCGGTGAAATTACAGGAACCTGAGGCTTTACACCTGTATGCCTCAAGTTGACGGACGTAGGGCAGTGCATTTTAGGGCACGTTTCTAAGGTGCGTGACCTACAATATAATACTTTGTTATAGACAATAGGTACCACATAACATCAGGTTATATATGACATATCATCGGCCTTATTATTAAAATTCGTAAGTCCATTTCTGCAAATTTTACAGGAGCAACATAAAACTGATTATTCACAAAGTAAGAGAGATTTTTATTTAGTTACTCCTACTTTAGCAATAAAATAAGGGTATATTTTATATTAGCATGCGACTATCAAAATGTTCAAGCTTGTTGACCTCTTTATAGTTTGATTTGCAGTCGGGATTTATTATTGTTCAATTCCTAAGTTAAGATAAGATTAGATAACGTTTATTTGCGAGAACATAGTATATACATCAGTAAGTCTTAGTCTTATCTTAAGTTAAGCAAATTATATACAAAATGATTAAACCAGAGCAATTGAATACAATATATATTAAATAATATCAAATAATGTCGTGCGATCCTCGAATGCCCGATCCTCACTCATCGCTAGGCGGAAGCCGTTCAGAGTAGGGGGGAGGCTCTAGCTGTTAGTTTAGACATCGCGAAGGCATTCGTTCGGGTGTGGCACAAGGCGCTTCTCTCGAAGCTTCCCTCATACGGCCTCCCCGGGAGACTTTGCAGTTGGGTCGCCAGTTTCTTATCCGGGCGGAGCATAAGAGCCATTGTAGATGGTTCTTGCTCGGACTCAATGCCCATTAACTCTAGTGTACCCCAAGGGTCAGTGCTATCGCCCACACTGTTTATTCTTCACATCAATGATATGCTGCACATAAACGGTGTTCATTGTTATGCGGATGACAATACGGGTGATACTTTCTACACTGGCCGCTCTAATGTCTCTCGGTTGGAAGTGGAAGACAACAGACAAAGGCTTGTGTCTGAGGTTGAAGGCTTTTTGGAGCGCGTGTCAGATTGTGGTAACCTTAATTTGGTCACCTTTAACCCAACCAAGGCGCAAGTCTGTGCGTTCACCACAAAGAAGGCCAGATTCACAATAGCTCCACGGTTCCAGGGCATTCCTCTCTCCGTATAGGGATCCTGGGAGTCGAAACTTCTAATGAGGTATAGGAGTCACATAGAAGCAAAAACTTGAAAAGTGACTACGAAGATGTCGGATGGTAGAGAGATGTGAAGGAAGAATACATTGTATTATTCCTCCAAAAACACACTATGGACACAAAACACAAAACTCCTCGAAAAACACTGTGGACTGTTATGTATGGGACAAGTCTCATGCTAACAGGGGTGTAAACGAGATTGGAACTTGCGTTTCCGAATACTTAGGTTGCGTTTCTAACACGGGAAAAGACATAGAAGTGATAATTTATTCCGACAATTGTGCTGGACAACCAAAGAATGATTTCATGATCGCGATGTACCTGTTGGCTGTGCAGACATTTCAAAACCTACGATCAAATACTCACAAGTATTTGATTAAGGGGCATACCCAAAACGAAGGTGATTCGGCGCATTTACAAATTGAGAGGCAAGTCATAAGAAATTTACGAAGTGGACCAATGTATACTCCAGATGCTTTTATCGGTGCTATAAAAGCTGCTCATAAAAATAAAGAGCCTTTTCGATTACACGAGATGAGCTATGATGACTTCAATGATTGGAAAAGTGTGTGCAGCCAAATGAGCTTCGTAATACAGAAAGATGAAAAAAACATCCGACAATTCGTTAAAACCTCCGTGGTGCAGTGGGTGAATAGCCGGCTGAGACGTAGGAGGTAGCAGGTTCGATTTCCGCCGCGGAATAAATGTTTGCATGATCAACAGGTATTTGTTCCGGGTTTGGTTGTTTCTCTGTATATTATAAGTATGTATTTACAAAAAAAATGTATATAAGTATTCTATCAGTTATCTGGTTCCTATAGTACAAGCTCTGCTTAGTTTGGGGTTAGATAGCGCTGTGTGAAATATCCAGCAAAAAAAAATACACTGTCAAAATAATAAGAGTGCAGAGAGATGATGTTCGGGCTATTTATTATAAAAAATCATATGCGAATGAAGCGTACAAAAAGCCTTTTGTTATAAATAAGAAAACAAACAAAGTTGGTATAACCAAATAGAAAAAAAAAATTCTCATGGAGTTGGTAAACAAAAACTTAATTCCAAGGTATTACAGGCCATGCTACAAAGCTCTGTAATTGTATTAGTGGATGTATGATATAAAAAAGAACACCGCGGTTTTAGTTAAAGGATATTCTCAAACCATAAATAGTTATAGGTATATTTTTGACACTCATTTACTGTTAAACTATATACAAAAGTTCTAAAAGTAATTTTATTTTTGTGATAATTGTTGATGGGTTTTAATAAGGCTGATTTAATTTTACTAGTAGTTGAGTTTCAACCTGATCCCATCATCTCCTTTCTATCAACGGACAACCATTCGCACAAAGCGGCCTTTATTATGCGCACCGCCAAAGAGTGGAATGCCTTGCCAGAGTCTGTGTTTCCTGATAGCTACAACCTGGGTATCCTTAAGTAGCGAGTGAATAGGTTTCTTCTAGGCAAGCGTGTACCATCGTAGACTGCGTTATCGCTGACCATCAGGCAAGATCGTGGTCAAACGCAAGTCTATAATGTATATATATAAAATAAAAAAAATGTTAAATAAGTTAATAATTTTTGCTTAAACATTGATAATTTTTTCTAAGATGTTGATTAGTTTTGCTAAGCTGTTTATTAGTCATTTTCCGAGTAATTTCCAACGTGGTATTATAATTGAGTACAATTAAGATAATTGTGATTGATTATCATGTTAAATTTGAGACTTATATAAATATAAACGCAGGATATTTAAATTTATTGTAATGTTTATGCATTTAATAGCATTTTCTTTAAATTTAAATATATTTAAGGTCGCCGTCATCGAAATCGATGAGGAGGACTATACATTTGAGACTGATTCTAGACGTAAGTTAGGAATAAAAGCTGTTAGTTAGTTTAGCGATTCTAAACATAATGTAACATTTTAAAAAGTAAATTGTTATTTTAACTTAATATTTTTTTAACTACAATAATGTGTAACATTCCTATGCACTTAAGCGGGGAATAATATATAACATCAACAATGTAGCAATGTAGGTCACATGGTAATTTTACTATATTTGCAGGAAAAACGGGAGAAGTGCGTCCTTTTTGTATTGAAACTAAAAAACTAATAGGTTGGGGAAAAAGTCTTTTCGCATTATAGTACGTACGAACTAGTAATAAAATCTCTTTGGCTATACTATTTGTATCTGGCTGGTTTTGGTATCATTCGAAGTTTAAATAAGTTTAATAATAATACTTTAAAGAAGATAATTCTAAATTCAAATTAGGAAAATGTGTGATTTTATTTATTTTTCGTACTGTAAAGATAAGTGAATCTAATGAAGAATTTCGATACATTATAAATTTTACTACAAAAAAGGTAAAAATGAAACGCAAGCCGCGAAAAAAATTTGCGATGTTTATGAACCTAGTGCAGTGTCTGTGAGAGTAGCACACATTTGGTTTAAGCGTTTTCAATCCGAAAATTTTGATATCAAAGATGCACGTCGCTCTGGTCGCCCTATTACGGATAAAATTGATGCCATTTTTGAAAAAGTGGAGCAAGATCGGCATATTAGTAGTTACGACGTATCTAAAGAACTGGGAATTGACCACAAAATAGTGTCGGCGCATTGGAAAACAACTGGGTACACAAAAAAGCTCGATATTTGGATACCCCACGAGCTTACTGAAAGAAACCTAATGAACCGTGTACTCATTTGTGATTGTTTATTACGACGTAATGAAACCGAACCATTTTTGAAAAAGCTGATAACTGGTGATGAAAAGTGGATCACGTACGACAAGAACGTGCGAAAAAGGTCGTGGTCAAAGGCCGGTCAGCCTTCACAGACTGTGGCAAAACACAGGTTAACTCGCAACAAGGTGATGCTGTGTGTGTGGTGGGATTGGAAGGGCATTATTCATTATGAGCTGTTACCACCAGGCAGGACCATCGATTCTTAACTCTACTGCGAACAACTGATGAGATTAAAGCAAGAAGTTGAGAGAAAGTGGCCGAAATTAATCAACAGAAGGGGTGTGATTTTTCATCATGATAACGCACACATCTTTAGCCACTCAGCAAAAATTAAGAGAGTTTGGCTGGGAGGTGTTAATGCATCCGCCGTATAGTTCTGACCTTGCACCTTCAGATTTCCACCTGTTTCGGTCTCTTCAAAATTCTTTAGGCAGTGTCAGGTTAACATCACGAGAGGACTGCCAAAACTACTTGTCGCGGTATTTTGATCAGTAGCCCCAAAATTTATATAGCAATGGGATCATGTTCCTACCTACAAGATGGCAAAAAGTTATCGAACAAAATGGTACCTATATACTTTAGTTAAATGTAAATAGACTTTATTAAAAAATGTTTTGAATTTTCTTAAAAAGTGCGAAGTAACTTTTTCAAGTCAAAGTCATAAACTTTCATTGTCGATTTTTGAATAAACAGGTTTGCGGAGATAACACATTCTTGTCGCAAGGGAAAAGGGCAGGAAGAAGTCAAAAGATGATTAAATAAACATGAAATATTTTATTTAATAACACTGGACATTTCACATAGCGCTATCTAGCCTAAAACTAAACATTGCTGTACCATGGGCACTAGTTAACGAACAGAATACTGTTTTTTTTGTAGATTCTTACTTATATTAGAAAAACACCCAGACCATAATCTTTAGATCATGCAAACATTTGTTCCCCATCGGGAATCGAACTCGCAACCTTCTGCGTCTTATGCGACAATTCATGCACTACGCTTCGAAGGTCGCACACTTAAATTCCGAAGCATTCTTTTTAAATATTTTTTGTGAAATCGATTTATTTTATTGTGAAAAAGTATTTCTTTTTAAAATCCAGAAAATACCGTTAAAATCCGCTCGAAACTGAATTCCTGCAGCGAACCGCGCACGCTACAAGAATTTTAGTTATTCAATACGCGTTGGTCATATAAATGTATTAAACTATTTCTACTTGACTACGACAAAGCCAAAAGGAAGGGTTATGTTTTTAGCAGTCTATGTATATATGTATGTTTGTATTTACCTATGTTCCACCGCCTAAACTACTCGTCCGATTTTGTGAAATGAGGTGTCAATCGATTCGTTATTAAGCTTTGGGTGACTTAGATTACATTTTTACCCGACTTCGTCAAAGTGAAAATGAAGAGTTATGTTTTAGCAGTATGTACGAGTATTGATGTATGTTCCACCGTAGCTCCTAAACTATACATCTGATTTTAATGTCTCTTTCTTCATCTTGCATCCCCAGGCTTTCTCGCACGTACTCGCTACGGATTTTATCGAGCCTGGTGACGCCGCACATCCACCTCAGCATCTTCATTTCGGCGACTTGGATCGTATGTATATTCTTCTGCGTTACGGCCCAAGTTTCGCTTCCATACGTTAAGACTGGTCTTATGATAGTCTTATAAATAATACTTTAAGTTTTACTGGCATTCTTTTGTCGCAGGTGACACCAGTTACTTCTCGTCATGGCAGAACGTAATCAATCATCAAAACTGTCGGAACAAATTTGTACGGAACCCTCAGTGGGCGAGTCCTACTCGCACTTGTCCGTTTTTTAATAGAAAGTTGGTTTAACTGGGGTGGATCTTAGTAATGTATGATGACCATCAGGTCAGCCGATCTGAAGATTATCAGTACTTTCCTTTATTAGTGAAGTGATCTCAGCTGTAAAAGGTTTTTTTATGTGTCAGGGTGTTTTAATTTTTTTATTATTAATCATCAACACTATCCACAGCCCGACTTCACCCAATGGGTAAAGATCTCCCCAAGTTTGTGCCATCTACCACGATCCTGCGCTAGTCTCATCCACTGACGGGCTGCTACTCGTCCAACCATCTCGCTGCAGCACTTCCTACCCTTCTACAGCCACTCATCGGCCACCATTTGGTCGCAACCCTACACCTGTCATCACCACGTCTTGCCAAGGAAACAATATTAAATTAAATAAACTAGTGGTTTGCTCCGAACTGAGATCTAGCGAGCCTCCCATAAAACCAAAATATATTATTCATAATCTTTGACTAATAATTAACTAGACCCACAGTTTCATTCAAATTACAAGTAACGGGAGTTCATGTAAAGTGTATTTATTTTAGGGGTAGATATTGCAGTTATTCTGGATTTCACACTTTTGTGTGCTCTAAAATTGTGTCACTAAAGCTATACGCATACTAAATTTCAGCAATGTGGGGTCACTGGTGTACCCTGTGAATTTCATCAAAGTTCAGTTTTTATAATGGTTAATAACTCAAAAATAACAAGGATTAAACTAAAAATTAGATTAATTAAACTGAACCGAAATTTACTAATGAACACTTTTCATTAGACGTCCCATTTGACCTAATAGTATCATTTTAATTTTTTTTACCCCCCTTGAAATCCAATATCTCAACAAGATCTTAACATTTTTTGCTCATTTTGTCACACCAGAGTTCTGCCGTCACTACCTACTTTTTACCTACACTACCACTAATTTCTTGATAATCGGATCAACGCTTTGAAATTTAGTCTCGGAAAAACAAACATACATACATACAACACCGATTTGCCCTAGTTGATCAATAAATTGAAATAAAGTGTATTTCAGTGCTTTTTGTGTTGACTGAAAATATAAAAATACAGATCAGCTTATGACTTTGTATTCGAAGAAGAAATATTTATCTGCAAGTTTTTCAAAGCTTTGCTTTAAGAAAAAATAAAAAGTTAACAAAGCTACTAATCTATTTGAAACAACGAAGTTTGATGTTTCAAAGCGACCGGTCTGTTCATTCGGATACTCAAAAAAGTCGAAAGACAAAGGTTATTCTAAAAATATACTTTTTTAAGAGATATGTTACACTAAACTTATCAGAATAATATAATTTCCTATTAAAAGTTTATTTAGCACTTTATAGCGTTATCACACTGACAACCTCTGAGCGAATAGCCGGCTGAGATGCAGCAGATTGTGGGTCCGATTCTCGCTGCGGGATAAATGTTTGTATGGTCTATAGATATTTGTTGCAGGTGCGGGTATTTTTATAATATACTAGCTGACTAATCCGCAGCTTTGCACGTGTAGTTTTTCGGTAAAAACTTTACCCTGCTTCTGCGCAGTTGGGTTAAAAGTAGCCTTTGTCACCCGGGGATAGTGTAGCTTCCCAATAGTGATATATTTTTTTAAATCGGTCCAGTAGTTTTTGAGTTTATTCATAACAAACATACACACAAAAATACAAATCTTTCCTATTTTTAATATATACGAGTAGATAAGATCTCGTGTCACAGTTTTAGTGGTCGCACTCTTCCGAACCAGGACGACAGATTTTAATTAATTATATTTGTGTATATAGTAGATATGAGAATAGGTTGTAAAGTATTTTTCACCCTCCTATCCCCCTACCTTCCATTTTTAAATCGCGATTACGGTATTTTAGTACGAACAATATCTATTTAATCTATCAATTGTTCATTGACGTGAAGTCATTTACATGAAGTGTCGCGTCACTTTGACATTTCTATGGTCGAACAACGTCTGTGTGGTCAACTATAGTAATATAAAAAATCAATTGCCGTGCGTGAGTCTTGCAAAAACTCGAAAATAGATCGACGTATTCAAATATTCACGCAGTCCTTTTGCACTGTCATGAAAAAGAAGCTTTTGTCCTAATCCCGGTTATAATCTATTCATATACCAAATTTTATTGAAATCGATCTAGCCGTTTAGTCGTAAACATGTAACAAACAGACAGAGACAGATTGACGACCTCCGTGACGCAGTAGGCCCATAGCCGGCTGAGACGCGGGAGGTAGCGGGTTCGATTCCCGCTGATGTACAAATTTTTGCATTATCTCCAGATATTTGTTCCGGGTCTGGATGTTTGTCAATCTTCTTTAATATAAAAATGAATCGCAAAATGTGTTGGTAAGCGCATAACTCAACAAAGCCTAGACCAATTTGGCCAATTCTTTTTTGTTGTATTTCTTATTGTCAGGAGAAGGTTCTTATAGAAGAAAAAAATTTAAGAAAATTGCGCGCAAAATTAGAAAATTTAAGAATACTTAACAACAATATAATTTTATTTATAATCTAACCTTAGCGCTTTTATAATGTAACTTTATGACGTTTGACATAGAATTGACAGAATGTGTGCTGCAAATATCGTCGAAGAGGATGTAAAAAAAATGAATATCGTTTGAAACAGATGCTTCGGTAGGAGTTATCTCGGGATATATGGTCTATATATATAAAAATTAATTGCTGTTCGTTAGTCTCGCTAAAACTCGAGAACGGGTAGAGTGATTTGGCTAATTTTGGTATTGAATTATTTGTGGAAGTCATTCATTTTCTCATACATAATGATGGCCGGGGACAACAATTGACGCGGCGGGAATCGAACCCGCTCCCTCCTGCATCTCAGCCGGCTAAACGTCCACTGCGCCACGGAGGTTGCCAAACAGCTTCAGTCCACGTTCATTGAACTGCATCTTTAAAGAAACCTACATACTAAGTCTTTATCTTTAGAGGGAGTTCAATAAATTCTGACTTCAGAGGTAAAGTAACAGTGAGGGAAACAACATGCGACTACTTAATGTGGAAACTTAGGTTTCACTTAGGTAAGAGTTAATATTAAAACCGGCCAAGTGCTAGTGGGACTCGCGCACGAAGGGTTCCGTACTATTATCTGTAAAAACGGCAAAAAAATCACGTTTGTTGTATGGGAGCCCCTTAAATATTTGTTTTATTTTATTTAATTTACATATTTTTAAAGTAAATATATAAATAAATATTCTGCGAATATTTCAAGCGTCTACCTGTTTCCGTTATCAATATCGAGTAAAAACAAGCAAAAAAAAATCACGTTTGTCGTATGGAAGCGCCCCTTAAATATTTATTTTATAATTTTTTTAGTATTGATTCTTACAGCGAAAACAGAAATTCATCATCTGTGAAAACGTCTAACTATCACGGTTCATGAAATACAACCTGGTGACAGACGGACAGGCATACAGACAGACAGACAGCGGAGTCTTAATAATAGGGTTCCGTAAAAAGGCTAAGGTAAAAATGTTTAAACCAATTACTTAAATATTTGTAAGTACATAACTTATCATGTAAGTACCTATACATTATAAGTACTTCATATAATATTGTTTTTTTTTTGGGTTTAGTAAAGTAAATAATGATAATCATCATTTTATATGGTTTTTATATATAATAAATAATATTACAGATAAAATACATATCCTTTAAAAACGACTACAAGCACATAACATACTGACAATTTTCAAACGAAATAAGTACATTAAACTATTGCACGCCAAAATAAAGAAACATAAAAGGAATACAATTGATAAATCAGAGATACATATGGGCACAGTTGGCCAACTAAATTAATATTTTTTTGTAGAGACTGAGCCCATGGGCCCGGGTCCAAATGACTCCCGGCATCGGTGGGTAATCTTATAATGGTATTCAGTTTTACTGTCAAGAAATATTTATTTCTTTATTTATTGTGACGGAGTGGACGTATATAGAAAAAAATATAGTTTCTTTCAAAAAAGATATTATCATCATCATTGCAACGATAGGACGTCCACTGCTGAACATAGGCCTCTGCCATAGATTTCCAGGGCAACCGTTCTTGTGCGGCCTGCACTCAACAAAATTTATCATCGTCGTCTTTCCGTCAAACTCGAGAACATTTCTGTCCCAATGGCCAAGGTTCTCTGCGGTGCGCCACCGCTATATGGCTGAACAACCTCACATTCGCACAAAACGGTTCTCATCGATCTTTATTATGCGCACCGCCAAAGAGTGGAACGTCTTGCCAGAGTCTGTGTTTCCTGATAACTACAACCTGGGTGTTTTGAAGTCGCGAGTGAATAGGTTTCTTCTAGGCAAGCGTGATCCATCATATATATCATTGCTTATCATCAGGCGAGATCGAAGTCAAATGGAAGCCTATCTATACTATTACTATCTATACTAATATTATAAAGAGGAAAGATTTGTATTTTTGTGTGTATGTTTGTAATGAATAAACTCAAAAACTACTGGACCGATTTAAAAACTTCTTTCACTGTTGGAAAGATACACTATCCCCGGGTGACATAAGTTACTTTTTATCCAACTGCTCAGAAGGAAGTTAATGTTTTTATTATTAAACTACACGCTAAGCTGCGGATTGGTCAGCTAGTAATGTATAAAAAAACGGCCGTCCGTCGGTTCTTCGAGCTATGTGCCCTAATCACTGAAGAATACTTCAATGCATCTACTTTATTTTATCATTCGTATTAGCCGTAGGACGTCCACTGCTGGACAAAGGCCTCCCTCATTGATCTCCAGGAACTGCGGTTGGAAGCGGCCTGCATCCAACGCCAACCTGCGGTTCTTACCAAGTCGTTTGCCCATCTTGTAGGTGGACGTCCTACGCTGCGCTTGCCGGTCCGTGGCCTCCATTCGATAACTTTCCGGCCCCATCGGCCATCTGTTCTGCGCGCTATATGGCCTGCCCATTGCCACTTCAACGTACTAATCCGTCGGGCTATGTCGGTGACTTGAGTTCTCCTACGTATCTCCTCATTTCTGATTCGATCCCGTAGAGAAACCCCGAGCATAGCCCTCGCGAGTTTTACCATTGAGTTGAATAAAATAACACAAATTGTCCCAAGTCCAATGTAACATAGTGCACACACGATCTCAAAGAGTTTTACAAAGAGTAACGAAAGCTTAGTAGAGTGCCCGTCTCATTGTTTGCTCTCGACAAAGTCTAGGTAATTCTCAGAACATTCTAGAAACACTTTACAAATTGCGACAGAAAATGGTTTTCAGTTTAAATCAAGAATAGTTTGTTGTTGGAGATTCGTTTTTATTGGACGGAATACAAATATCACGTACAAACAAATAATAAAATAAATAATCAATATGTCTGGACATTAAACACAGCGCTATCTAGCCCCAAACTAAGCAGAGCTTGTTCTCTGCTGATATCTGATATAAAACTTATATACTTTTTTTTTATTTATTATTGTAAATACATACTTTTATTATATAGAGAAACAACCAAACCCGGAAGAAATATCTGTAGATCATGCAAACATTTGTTCCGCAGCGGGGATCGAACCCGCTACCTCCTGCGTCTCAGCCATTATGTAAGTTTATTATTATAAATACGGTATTTATCACACATTATCGGTGTTTCGATCCGTCTACTCGCGCGCAGAGAGTGGGCTGCGGCGTGCAGTGCGAGGCGAGATGCAGTGCGGAGCGGATCGGTCTCACCCTGATGATGGTTCACGGATTAAATCGAAACATTGTCGGTCGAAACACCTATAAAATGGTACATGATAAATCCCGTATTTATAATAATGATTAAAATAAATCACTAAAGTTTTCTAAGTAAAATATTAATTTAGTTTAAAATACTGTCCGAATTTATATTGAAGCAGTTTTTTAATGCATTTTTTTTTCGTTAAGACTTTTCAGTTGATACTCATAATATAACAATTAAAGGAAAAAACCTGATAAGAGCGAGTGAAGAGAGTGCGCGAGTAAACATATATTTTTTTATGTACGCTACGCTATTTGGAAGGTGTCGATATCGTCCCGACAACGCTTTCTCGGCCGACCCCGACGTCGCCTTCCGTCTTCAGACGTCCATGGTGTTGCAATATGTGCATATTTCTCGGAGTGCATTCGAGCAACGTGGCCCGCCCATTCCCACTTAAGCCCAGCCGATCTCTTCCTACCTCTGCAATGCCGGTAAGTGAGCGCAGCATTGTTTTGTGCACTTGGTCGACACGTTTAAAGCCGAGAATGCTGCGCTCCATTGCCCTTTGACATATCTTGAGCTTTGATTTCTGGGCTTTAGTCAGATGCCATGTCTGCTGGGAACTTGAGGGAGACCTTTACCCAGCAGTGGGACGAGATATGTAAGGAAAAAAATATAACTATCAACTATTAATCTTTTTCAGATTTTTTCCTTTACTTGTGCTGTGAGACCAAGAAATGCCAAATTTTCATGGGTCAATGGGAAACAACCTATATATTTTTTATTTATTTGTGAGTAAAATATACGACATTATGTCTTATTTTTTGATTGCATTGACTAAGAAGCTTTACTTTTTTTATAGATCCAAGAGACAGTAGACTACATATTTGATATTAATCCACGCGTTCTTAGGAGAAGGGGTCTTGACAGACGGACAGACTGACAACAAAGTGAACCTATAATGGCTCCTTTTTTCCTTTTGAGGTACGCAATCCTACAAAGATTACATCGGGACAAACTAGTACCGGCTGTCGATTTTTTTAAAACTCAGTTGATCAAATTATAAATAATATTTAAGTAGGTACTTACACACAAAAATAGGCACGGTAAACATAACCCTTGATCGGCACTCGCGTAAAACAAACTCTCCTAAATCAAATATCAAAGCGTTTTTTAGAATATTTCAATGATTTTAAACGATACATTTCAAAATGAAACCCAATTACTTAGAAATCGCGCTGATGAAGCATTTGATAGCTTTTAAAAACTATTTGCATGTAAGCGTTAGAACAGTGTGACATTTTATATTGGTAAAATATACGAGGAAATTTAAATCTATAGACGACCTCCGTGGCGCAGTGGGCGTATAGCCGGCTGAGACGCAGGAGGTAGCGGGTTCAATTCCCGCCGCGGTACAAATGTTTGCATGATCTACAAATATTTGTTCCGGGTCTGGATGTTTTTCTATATATTATAAGGATGTATTTACAAAAAAAATGTATATAAGTATTCTATTAGTTGTCTGGTTCCCATAGTACAAGCTCTGCTTAGTTTGGGGCTAGATAGCGCTGTGTGAAATGTCTACCAATAATTATTTATTTATTTATTTTATTTATAGATTAAACTGCTATAGAATGGTTATAGACCATTGTAAACAACGATTTGCTTCAACTTTTCTTGTTAACACAAGTAAGGAGTGGAACTCACTTCCGGCGTATGTTTTTACGAACCAGTATAATCTCGGAGTCTTCAAGTCCAGAGTGAATACGTTCTTTCTAGGCAAGCGTGCTCCATCTTCGATCACATCATCACTTACCACCAGGTAAGGTAGTGGTCAAGCGCTTGATTATCATCAATAAAAAATAATTAAACCGGCCAAGTGCGAGTTGGACTCGCACACGAAGGGTTTCATACCATTATCTATAAAAACGACAAAAAAATCACGTTTGTTGTATGGGAGCCCCCCTTAAATATTGGTTTTATTTTAATTAAATTATTTATTTTTGAAATAAATGTATAATAAATATTCTGTGAATACAACTTTTGAAACTATCATGGTTATGAACACTATTTATACTAAAAACGGGATATTTACCATGATTTGTGAGTATTTGAGTATCCCGATATTTCGGCGCAGTTGCATGCGCCATGATCACGGGTAACATGTTTACCCGTGATCATGGCGCATGCAACTGCGTACATGGTAAATATCCCGTTTTTAGTATAAATAGTATTCTGTGAATATTTCAAGCGCCTACCTGTTGCCGTTATCAGTATCGAGCTAAAACGAAAAAAAATCACGTTTCATGTATTACGTAAATTAATATTAGACATTTAATTTATTCTGTTGTTAGTATTTGTTGTTATAGCGGCCACAGAAATACATCATCTGTAAAAATGTCAACTGTCTAACTATCGCCGTTCACGAGATACAGCTTGGTAACAGACGGACAGACAGACAGACAGCGCAGCCTAAGTAATAAGGTGCCGTTTTACCCTTGTACAGAACCCTAAAAAATAACGTTAGTTCTGGAAAACAGTGATTTAAATTTCATTATAAATAAATATTGCTGGACATGTCACACAGCGCTATCCAGCCCCAAACTAAGCAAAGCTTGTACTATGGGAACCAGATAACTGATAGAATACTTATATATTTTTTTTTGTAAATACATACTTATCATATATAGAAAAACATACAGACCCGGAACAAATATCTGTAGAACATGCAAACATTTGTTCCGCGGAGGGAATCGAACCCGCTACCTCCTGCGTCTCAGCCGGCTATTTGCCCACCGCACCACGGAGGTCGTCAAATAGCTAAAAGCTATTAACTCGCAGGTTAAGTCCATTTAAAATTGTAAGAGCAGTAAATAGATCCTGCGCAGTCAAAGCAGCACTTGCTGATGCGCCCTTTGTGCCCGAACACCTGCACGATGGAGGACCTAATAACTATCTCACCTGATGCTATTGTAGTAGCTTAACACCAGTCCAACATAATAAAAACATGAGTTTGCTTTAGACCAAGCGACGGAAGTAAAACTCCTTTTTTAAAATATTAATTAATAAAATTGTTCAATTACAAAATTGTCCACACGTCTGTAGGTCGATCAGTCTATGTTCATTCTGGACAGACGCAACTCGCACTCGCACATTAACGTTCAAAAATATACGAAACGTAACTCTCTCTCTTTCCATCTTCACTCACTAATATCTTCTTCTCAACTTCCGTTCGCACTATTCGTAAAGCATTCACCAGTTTACTCCCCAAGCGTGCGTAAAGAAGTTTTACTTCAAAATCAAAACTGTTGACTGTTGTAGAACTGTTGACACGCTTAGGAAAATACTCGCAAAAAAATAAAATTCGTTACTACACATGGTACAAGTCGCAGGCATTCCGCTAGTGTTTCATTCGCGTTTAATCTTTTATCCATGCTGAAAACGTGCAAATGCAAAACTCACGTACAGTCCACACTAGTCCCGGATTTGAGAGATTTTAAACCGATTCCAGGGTTACATTCACAGAATTACATATTGTTAGAAAGCTTATATAATATATAATATAAAGGTTCCGCCCTCGCTTCGGACGCGTCATATGTTAATAAAAAGTAGCCTAAGTGTCAATCGAGGTCATAATCTATCTATAACTAGCTGACCCGCCGAACTTTGACCCGCCTTGACATGCATATGACGCGGGCTGTCAATGTCGCTCCGGGAGAATTGTCAATCAGTCATCATTAGCTGCATCTATGTATGAGAAAATGAATTTTCTTCATCGTTTTGCGTAATTTTTCCGATAATTTTTAATAGTTATTCTGCTATTCTGGGCGGAGACAAATCCAGCAAATTAAGATCATCAAAATAGGTCCAGCCGTTCTGGAGATATAAATGGTGTTATTTACCTGACTTTGTTTAATATATAATAATAATAACATTTTATAATAATATTTATTTATTTCAGATTTCATAAGATCCATATCAATGTTAATAAATGTTCCTTAAACTATGTTAGTTGATCGAGCGAAGCGAGATATCCAAATCAACTTGGACGAATCAGTGTTTTATATATGTATATAGTACTAAGTATGTATGTATGTTTGTTTGGCCGTGGATAACTTTCGAAGCGTTGATCCCATTATCGTGAAATTCGTTAAAAATCTAGGTGGGTTTTTGAGATATTGAGATTCCAGAAGGATAAAAAAAATCAAATTGAGACAATCAGGACAAGTGGGAATTCTAATAAAAGGACTGTACATTTTAAACTATGTTTCTATTTATAGTTGAAACCTTTTAGTTTGTAGCCATAATAAAACTGAACTTTGACAAAATTCACAGGGTATACCAGTAACCTAACAGTGCTGAAATATGGTACGCCTGTAGCTTTAGTGACACAGTAGGCGTTGAAACTGTGAGTTATGGCAAGTTCACATTATCCCAGACTGCGTAAAATAAATAATTCCACTTTTAGCACTTTTTCCGCACTTTTTAGCACTTTTTCCACATTTAGCATCCAGAACTCGATAGATATGTAATGTTTGGTCAACGCCTTATACATTTTAAATTAAGTATAAACTTGGCACAAACAAATGACATCATTAAGACTTAAAGCGAAATATTTGTTTTATAAATAGAAAATTTTCTGAAACTGGTTGAGTTCAATTTTAGTGATCTCCCTTCCTTGAGTGTGTCTCAAGGCATTGTACTAGGTCCTTAACTATTAATCAACTACATAAATAATTAAACAATATTTAATTTTGTATTTATATATTGGGAAAAGTCTGCAATATATACCTCAAAAAATTGAAACCAAATAACATTAACTCCCGTCCCTTGTATTTTGTTACAAAGCTTAGGTAGATATATGAGCAGGTAGGTTACCTATACAGAACCCATATGGTGTGTTTCTAGAGAAACGTGTCCGCCATCGTCAACAGAATGATGTTGGTACTCCCGTGTACTCTAAGCAACGAAGCTGCCTTTTTCCTCATTCAGGCGAAAAACCCGTCCGTGCATTCAAGAATATACCAGAGGCGCTCCAGAACCGCGGGAAGCCCAACAACATCCTCAAGGCATTATTGTATTAGACACGAAGTTATTTTTCATTTTTTTATACATTACGGGCTTGCGTTTGACCACGATCTCGTCTGATGGTAAGCGATGATGCAGTCTACGATGGTACATGCTTGCCTAGAAGAAACCAATTCACTCGCGACTTACCAGGTTGTAGCTATCGGGAAACACAGACTCATGCAAGGCGTTTCACTCTTTGGCGGTGCGCATAGTAATGGTCGAAGAGAAACGCTTTGTGCGAATGGTAGGTATTTCTACCATATAGCAGTGGCGCACCGCAGAGCGTCTGGTTGTCCGATGAAATTGACGAATTGGTTCAGCCGTTTAGTTGTTAAAACGCAAAACATAACAAACAAGCATATAGACAGTTACTTTCGAATTAATAATATTAAGAGTTGTTAGTTCGTTTACAGTTTTAAGGCATGTATTTAAATGATCATTTTACTTTTGCAAAAACAGCAAGAAAAAAAATATAAACGGTCATCTTTTTAATTCATTGATCCTCTTTTAGTGAGACATAAAATAAATCAAACAAATGATACTTTATTCTGTTTGGAGCTACGCAAAAAATGTTTAAGATATAGAAATTAAGTTTGATAGATCCATGTTGGGTTCCAAAACTAAGAGAAACATTTAATAATAAAGTTCGATACATTTTTAACTTTGGCGGTACTTAAAAACTGTCAAATCTGTAGCTGCGGTGGCGTTAATACCTAATCACCAATGGATACTTACGTATTAACACGACCGTAGTTTTTTGAGATGGGCTCTCACCAGAACTCTCGCGTGGTCGCCCCTGAATGTCGCTTCACCGACTCTACCTTTACTCCAGTACGGAGGTCTGGACCTTCCACGCGAGCTTCTGGTTCCCCGATTTTTATTAAACACTACGGGTGTCACGCACATGACTGCCTAGAGTCGGGGTGCACATTATCAGTTCTCCCACTAATCTAGACCAATAATTAAAAAGGGGATCAAATATTATTTTGGAATACCAAATATTTATTAAAGTACACGTTTACAATAGTTTAATTAGAAGTTTTCGGATCTACACTTAAATAATAACGATTTCTCATTAAACTTACCGAAAGTTCATGGAAATTTAACTATGACCCACAATAACATCCGTACCTACCACAAATTATATTAATACCCACTCTGCTAAATAATATTCCTGATAAATTAAATTAGACCTTTAAAAATCAATAAATAAAATATTATTTACTTATGTTTTGATTAAATTATTATATCACGTTATATTTACATCAAGCCGAATTTGTTACACCTTCTATTCATCATCATCATCATCATATCAGCCGTAGGGCGTCCACTGCTGGACAAAGGCCTCCCTCATCAATCTCCAGGAACTGCGGTTAGAAGCGGCCTGCATCCACACATCTACACCTTCTATTAAAACTTAATAGTTTGTATTATGTCCTATGACAACATTATGATTGCTAAAAACTTGTCATTAGTGACTCAGTTACTCAACGAAGTTAGCCGTGTGTCGCACTGCTATGTTTAAATCTAGAAGCGCGCTCATACGCGTGAAGGTAGCGCTGTCGCGCATCCCGCTCGCACTAAGCACTAGAACGCTTACGAGACTGAGATGGTCGACAAGATGGAGTGATGAGCCGCTTCATACAACTTTATAATGTATGTTGTAGCCTATTAGGTGCTATTATGCACAGTCACCAGCGTGTGTCACAAGCGGTTTGAGTACGTACTGTGTTGTCTTGGTCGTGTGAGTTAGTACTGTCCTGCGTAATGTGTAAAATGTATACGTATAATATCGACGAATGTGAGTACCCAGAAAAACCTTGCAAGGTTTTTCTGGGTATATTATTAAGGATAAATGTACTTAAATTGTAGTAAATAAATAAAAAAAAAGTTATTGCACATTCTTGAGGATCAAATAAATTCCTAATTTTAATTACTGTAACTTAATTGGGAAGGAACAACACACCATGCAACACTGTACTATGCAATACAGTGTAAACTAACGGTAGGAACAGTGAACTACTAAATTTGTGATTATGTAATTTTAGTCGAATAAAATTTTTATGTTTGTGTTTTGTTTAACTGCGGCTTGACTTCGTTCGCGTGAACTTAAATTGTCTTAATAAAACATCGCCAATTCGAAACTCGTTGGCCCGCTGCGCCGCCACCAAAGAGTAGGTATGTTTTTTTTATTTATTTAATTATTACAAGTAAGTACATTATAACTTTAATATTATACCTTAAAAACCGTGCAAGGTTTGTCTGGGTACTCACATTCGTCGAATTTCTTCGTAACAATTATACATTAGCAACACACAAAACAGTATTACTCCATACTCATAGTACTCAATCCGCTTGCGACACCTGCTATGCAAATAAGCACCTAGTATACTACTAGATACATTATAAAGTTGTATGAATAGACAGTGGCTCATCACCCGTCGACCGTCCCAGTCACGCAAACGTTCGAGTGCTTAGCGCGAGCGGGATGCGCGACAGCGCGGTCTTCATGCGTAAGAGTACGCTGGATTCTAGATTGTGGCATAGCAGTGCGACATATGGCTAACTTCATTGAATTAATGAATCAATACAGGGTGTTATGTTTTTAACAGAAATAAAGTCATTAATACAATTCTAAATATTAATTTTTGATAGAAAGTGTCAATGATTTTGGCATGATGTTGATATCGTGATAGAATATTTTATCAAAGCCTATGTAAAAATATGCAATAATATGTATTACAATTAATAATATAATAGAGCGTTGTGAACACTTCTAGGTTTTTTAATTCCGTGGTCCTAAAACTAGTTTCTATCTGGCAAATACTGAACAAAACCGGCACTGCCGCCATTTTGTTTCGGATTAATTCCCGCGGGTCGGGATCGCCGTTAACTTTGCAAAGTTGAAATTATAATGTTGTGCCTGAATTTCATAATGCCTGCCAAAGAGAATGACTGAAATTTCCGACACGAAACCATAAGGGGTTTCCCTCCACTTCTTTTAAATAACACTTGCCCAACTAGTTAGTTACACCATTTATAACTCAAGAACGGCTTGACCGATTTTGATGATCTTTAATTTGATGGATTTGTCTTTATCCCGAATAGCAGAATTACTATTAAAATATCTGAAAAATTTACGCAAAAAAATTTATAAAGAAAATTCATTTTATCATGCACAGATGCAGCTAATGATAGCCGATTGACAATTCTACCAGGGCGTGCACCTTGACATGCATATAACACGGGCTGCCAATGTGAGGCAGCTCACGTCATATGCATGTCAAGGCGGTACGAAGTTCAGCGGGTCAGCTAGTTAAATATAAAAAAAAACCCTTTTGATTACCAAATGACCAAATGGAGTGATTTTTGTTACTGTCTTATATATAAACAAATGTAGTAATAACCATATATGGACATAATATGTCTGAAATAAATTTATTGAATTGAAATTTCAGAATAAGATTTATACAAAAATTATATAAAAAAGCTTCATTTACATATTCTAAAGCAGTTTTTTTATGTCATGTAACTTATAAGTAAAAAAATCGAAGAACTACCTATTCTCCCTTATCTCAGAATTTTTTTAAGCAAAGCTAGCAGTAGAATAATAATATTTATATATATATTATATTGTTAAATTTTTTTTTTTATTCATTATGTTTTAATAAAAGTTTTCTGAGTTTGCCACTCATATAACTAGATGGCGCTGCTAAATTAACATAAATCTAGGTAGGCACGGCACCCTCGGCATGCGAGTCTCACTAGCACTTGACCGGTACTGTTTTTAAATGAGATTAGTTGGTGGCACGAGCCAACGAAACGCGGTTCCACTGTTCTGGTTTCATTAACTTAGGATATGTGGTTATTATAACAGATTTTAATGTGGGTCCAGTTGGGTTCAGGCATTTCTAAAATTATATGTAATAATAAGGAAATTTTTGTTTACGCGGGATAATATTATTGTGTGTATAAATAAAATGAATACATATTGCTGGACATTTCACACAGCGCTATCTACCCCCAAACTAAGCAGAGCTTGTAATATGGGAACTGATAGCATACTTATTTACTTTTTATTTGTAACCACATACATATAATATATAAAAAAACATCCAGACCCGAAACAAATATCTTTAGATCATACAAACATTTGTTCCGCAGCGGGAATCGAACCCGCTACCTCCTGCGTCTCAGCCGGCTATTCGCCCACTGCGCCACGGAGTCCACTTATTATCTATTGTTATCAAGAAATCGCCATTCGAAAACAACGTGCAACACCGGAGTATAAAAAGGCAGCGCTCGATCGGCTCGGGCTCACTCCATCTTCAACCTGAAGATGGTCAACAACCTCTCCGGCCTCCGGGTTGAACCCCCCCACCGAAATGGCACTCCTAGTCAGTGCCATAGATGTCAGCTGTATGGCCACTCGGCCAAAAACTGCCACGCCCGCCCCCGTTGCGTCAAGTGCCTGGGTGACCATGGCACCTCTGACTGCAACCGCACTCGAGACACCATCGAGCCGCCAAGCTGCGTGCTTTGTGGTGCCGTGGGACACACCGCGAATTATCGTGGTTGTCCTTCGGCGCCCAAAGTCAGCAGGGTGGTGGCTCGTAGGAGTCAACCCCGACCTTCTCCGCAGTATACCAAAACAACTTCAAAGTTGACCATGGTACCCTCGCAGGAGGCGCAACCTCCCAAAAGCTCAGCATGGGCCAAGCCCTTGCCATACTCGAGCCTAGCCCTTAAGGCAACGGCCCCCCCGCCGCGCTCTTCTGAGCCAGCCCCCCCTTCTAAAATGGGCAAGTCGGACTTTGCTGCCGACTTGGCTCTCATCATAGAGTTCTCCTCCATCGACCTTGCCGAGGTTCGCGTGCTTGCACAAAAACTTAGGCAAGCAAACTCCCCCCTCAAAAAGCTGATTGCCCTTGAGGCGCACTCAGCTCTTCTCGCCGCCGTTAAGGCAGCTTCGTCCTCCTCCAAACCCTTTTAGGCCCCAAAATGGTTGTACAAAAGGAAAGGAAAAAACCGCGTTCTTTATCACTAGCGTTCTTCAACGCTGACGGTCTTTCAAGACAGCGTTCTATTATCCAAGATTTTCTAAATAGGCACCAACTTGATATCTTGCTAGTACAAGAGACAAATTTAAAGCCCGGTCATCGGAACCCAAAAATCCCTAACTATCAAATTGTTCGCAATGACAGACTGCTAGCTCAAAAGGGCGGCACTGTCATTTACTACAAGAAGGCTCTACACTGCATGCCTCTTGATCCCCCTTCTCTGTCTTACATAGAAGCCTCCGTCTGCAGGCTAGCAATGACCGGGCATTCCTCGGTCATTATTGCATCCTGCTATGTCCCTCCCGGCAAGCCTCGCTCACCTCAATTCGAGAGTGACCTGCAAGCCCTGTTCAGTCTAGGAAGCTCCGTCATATTGGCGGGTGACTTCAATTCCAAAAACGTCATGTGGAATAGCACCACAACGAACTCTAAAGGCAAACAACTAGAAAGTCTAGTTGAACCCCTTAATTTCGACATCATTGCCCCTAGAGGCATGACTCGCTTCCCTACTTCCACTCCCCCCGAGCTCCTTGACATTGCACTTCTCAAAAACGTAGCCCTTCGGCTACGCTTAATCGAAGTTATTCATGAGCTCGATTCCGATCATCGACCGGTAATGCTCTTACTCGGCCCTCCCACTGACCAGCCCCCTGCCACCAAGACTGTGGTAGAGTGGCATAAACTTGAGAAAGCCCTCAAGTCTGCGCACTCGACTGATCTAGATAAGATCCCTTCTGTCATTCGGACATCTGGTGATATTACGGTAGCGGTTGACGCCCTTACCACACATATCACAAACTCAGTCAGAGACTCATCAAAGCAGGTGCCCGTAGTGGATGACCACCGGGGCCCCCTGCCAGATGATATCAGACGGCTGATGACTGAAGCTAACGCCGCAGTTAGACTTCATAGTCGCTGCCCCACTAACGACAATCGAGTCTTAATGCGCTCCCTGCACCGTGAGGTGAGAGAGCGCATTAAAGAACATCGCAATCGTGAGTCGGAGAGCCTGCTCTCGGGGATCGAGCCTAGCCATCTGGCCTACTGGAGGTTAGCTCGCTCCATGAAAGCAGACGCTCTCGCTCCGATGCCTCCCCTTATCCGACCAAATCACCCTCCAGCATTCGAAGACGAGGAAAAAGCCGATTTCCTGGCTGAAACCCTCGAATCTCAATGCTCGCCCAGTCTCGAACCCGTCGACCCTGTTCACCTCCATACGGTGAACAGCGAGGTTGACCGCTTAGCCTCCCGACCCCCTACTTCCCCACTTGATCCGATTGAGCCCTCTGAAGTCTTTGACACTATCAAGGCCCTACACCCAAAGAAAGCCTCCGGCCCCGACGGCATTTCTAACAGAGTACTCCAACAGTTCTCTGTTCCCCTTATCCATATCCTAGTCTGCATCTTCAATGCGGCTATGGAAACTTGCACCTTCCCTGATGCTTGGAAGGAAGCCAACGTCATTGGCATCCGAAAACCCAGCAAACAGGCAAACGATCCAACTAGTTATCGTCCCATTAGTCTACTTAATAGTCTAGGCAAGATATATGAGCGTCTTCTAATGAAGCGCCTCTGGGCTCATGTCAATGAGTTCAAACTCCTTCCCGACGAGCAGTTTGGCTTTCGAGCCCAACATTCATGCCCACAACAGGTGCTCCGCATAACAGAGCATGTCCTCTCTAACTGGCAAAGTACCTGGCCTTCAGATACTGGTGCCGTCTTCCTCGACGTAGCGAAAGCTTTCGACAAAGTCTGGCACAACGGCTTGATCTACAAGCTATTCAAACTCGGAGTCCCAGACAGACTCGTGCTCATCATACGAGACTACCTACAAGGTCGCAGCTTTCGCTACACCGTGGAAGGCACTCTCTCTAGTCCTAGACCAGTCAGAGCAGGAGTCCCTCAAGGCTCCGTTCTCGGCCCCCTCCTGTTCACGCTGTACACCAGCGATATCCCCCGCACTCCTCAAGTGGAAATATCCCTATACGCAGATGACACAGCCTTGTACACATCCAATCGGAATCCTGATCGGGTGGGTATAAGGCTGCAGGCTGCCCTTCATTCATTAGCCACTTGGTTCCGCAAGTGGCGGATCGAGGTAAACCCGTCGAAAAGTACAGCAGTGTACTTCTCACGGAGAAACCTCACTCCCAAACCGATCTCTCTATTTGGCCAGCCCATTCGCTGGGCCCCATCAGCCAAATATCTGGGTGTCATCCTCGATAGGCGTCTTTCCTTTAGGTTGCACATCACTAAGAGGTGCAACCAAGCAAAGTTCACCCTAGGACGATTGTCCTCACTTCTAGGCGCGAAAAGTAAAATGTCCCTTAAAAATAAGGTGACTCTTTACAAAGCGTGCATTCGCCCCATTATGACATACTCATCTGTAGTATTTGCCCACTCTCCTAAAGTTGGTGCCATTCAGGTTATTCAAAATCGCTTCTTGCGAAAAGCCTCAGGCTTGCCCTGGTATTTTCGCAATAACGACCTACATCGCGATTTGAAATTAGAATCAATAGCCAGGTTCATGAAGCTCGCTTCCAAGCGGTTTTATGAACTTGCCTCTAATCATCCGAACCCTTTGGTACACACCATTCCGGTTTACCCGTTGGATCCGCCCGCCAACAAAATCCTCCGTCGTCCGAGACACGTTCTCGGAGACCCGGATGACGAAATCACCTCTGCTAATGCGGAAGGTGAGTCATCTATATCAGACAGAGCAAACACTTCACAGAAACACCGACCTCGCCGGCGAGGTCGACGAGTCCCTTCAGTCGCCGCTTATACGAGGTACAGACATGTACCCGGGCGTTTCTCTCCTATCCCCATCCCGGCAACAGCCCAAGCCGAGGTTCGTACCTAAGTGGTGCCCTTGCGCTAGTTGCCTAAAAAACTTACAGGGCTGAGCGCCATCTGCGCTCGCCAAAAGTTCGGTTAAGCTGTCACGGCCTCAGAGGCCAACAGCGAGATTAGTCCATTCGAAAAAAAAAAAAAAAAAAAAAAAAAAAAAAAGGCTCGGGCTCACTTATAAACCCTTTGTCGTCCGAGACACGTTCTCGGAGACCCGGATGACGAAATCACTTCCGCTAATGCGGGTGAGTCATCCACATTAGACAGAGCAAACACTCAACAAATACACCGACCTCGCCGGCGAGGTCGACGAGTCCCTTTAGTCGCCGCCTACACGAGGTACAAGCACGTACCCGGGCGTTTTTCACCTATCCCCGTCCCGGCAACAGCCCAAGCCGAGGTTCGTACCTAAGTGGTGCCCTTGCGCTAGTTGCCTCATCAAGAATAAAATTATAGGGCTGAGCGCCTTCTGCGCTCGCCAAAAGCTCGGTTAAGTTGCAACGGCCTCAGAGGCCAACAGCAAGATAAGTCCAAAAAACAAAAAAAAGCTCGGGCTCACTTTGCATCCAGACTTCGTCGAGTCAACACCTTGCTTGTGGCTTCTTACTAGTTGCTACCTGCTTTTTTCTTTTGTTATCACAAATTGTTATTTTCTTTGTTTGATTTACCATTTAAATGTTTTTTTGTTAATATTGAAGTAAATAATTTTGATTCGTTTATACTTTTTGTAATAAATTTAATAAATCCTCTTATACTATATTATTATAATCTAGGAGTCCCCATGTCCAAGATGTATAGGCCATGGTTCAGAGTGAATATGTTCTTTTAGGCAAGCGTGCTCTATCTTCGCCACACCACACTTACCAGGTGAGGTATTGATCAAGTGCTTGACTATCATCAATAAAAAAATCATATAAAAAAGTGTAACAAATGGCCACCAGTATCATGTGCTCGCTTCAGCCAAAATTATTTGTTTATGAAAATAGATTTTAGTAAGTATTTTATTTTACTGTTATTCATTGAAATATATTGATAAATTTTTGTTCAAATGCAGCGCGGCACTTTCCTCGTGCAGATTTTTAAGTGCCGTTTTAAGCTTAGATTTTTTGTTTAAGGGCCTGACTATTGAGAAGTTAATAAAGTTAAGTTTGAACCTGTAAACATCCGTAATCAAAATTTTTAAGAACGATTTTTTTAAGAAGAAATAACTGAAATTTTCCGGGGTTTTCACAGTTTGTATAAAAAAAATCAAAATATATACTATTTTGATTTTTTTTATACAAACTGTGAAAACCCCGGAAAATTTCAGTTATTTCTTACATACTCATATTTTATTCAATACAATAAGGCTAAACTTACTGAGAATTAATCATGTCATCATCATTTTCTCATTACCTTCCAAGGTTTTCTCAAGACATTATAAATTACCCAGCATAATCATTATCGCTAAATAAATTAACGAACCACGTAAAGCCCCATTTAGACATAATGCGGTGTCTGTTACCGTTAAGGGTAGCGTAATTGTTGAATACCGCTCGGCATAAAACCGGTATTTGTTTAGGAGCCCTTGTGCAACTGTCTCAGTCACTCCACGCGAAAATACCCGCAGTGCGAGAAAGACGCACACAATCGGATCATAACACCGACCTAATTCATGTTACAGTTATTGCAAAAATTAAATATTATATCGCACAATTTTGTTTTGCCTTTAATAACAATATATATTTTTATGACTAAAATAAAGAAGAAATAGTTGAATCATCTAAAGACCGTCGCAAACGATAGCTCAACTGCTGCAGATCACTACCAGGTGGAAGTGTCCCCAAAACACTGGCTGCATTGCCGCACTGAATTGCAATGCTTATGCGTTGACCCGGATAAGCGCCAGCTCTCGGATCACACGTCGCTTCAACCAGACGCCCAGAAAGAATTTTGAAAAAGCGATGGGCCCTGGTACCCCATAGACCCTGGGTCTCGACCCCAAATGGCTCAAACACGTAAGCTCTGTCGAGACTTCCATATTTGCGCCGCTTCAGATCTTCTGTTGAATTTGCTGCCACAACAGCCCTAACTGCTGTACCAGACAGTTGAGATGGCGCAGGGAATCGACGCACGTGACGTCCCACACTAAAGGCCTACCCTACTCCCAAGGTTTAGGAGTTATACCGTCAGGCCTCTTACCATCGTCACGTATCAGACCTGCAAAAAGCCCGGCGAAAATTAAATATTATATCGCACAATTGTATTTATTTTGTAATATCTAATTTAAATTGTATCTGCATAATCTCTCTACACACAATATTATTTGGTCATAATATTTATATACATATAGACTAGCTGACCCACTTAACTTCGTACCGCCTTAACATGCGTATTTTGCGGTCAGCTAATGTACGTCGCCCCGGTAGAATGGTCAATGAGCCATTATTAGCTGCATCTATGTATGAGAGAATTAATTTTCTTCATAATTTTTTTTGTGTGAGTTTTTCCTATATTACAATAGTTATTCTGCTATTCGGGGCGGACACAAATCCAACAAATCAATAGATATTTGTGTCACATCATCTTAATCATTGTTAAATGTACCTACCTTCTTCTTAGTGTGTCAAGATTTCTACGTTTTCGTTTAAACTTTCATTGTACCTACCTAATAATTATTATGGACTTTTTATATATGTATATTTTGTCAAATACATATTCTGAATATTCTTATGAATGAATGAAAGAATGAAAATTCTTTATTATACCTCACAAGCTAGACACAACAGATATAAAAAATAAAAATAAACAAATAAATGTAATCATAATGGGCAGTCTTATCGCTTAACAGAGTGATCTCTTCCAGGCAACCTTAATGGAAGATTGGCTGAGGTGTTAAAAGTATATAATGTACATCTAATAAGTAAATAGGTACTATTAAATAATGATATCTACTACTAATTCGAGCGAAAACCAAATAGTATTGCATTAAGTAATGATGACTAAACTGTTGGATAATGTGAAAAATCTAAACACAGATGCTATGCGTCATATAAATATCGATTAGTATGTAAAGTTTCACGAACTTTTTTTTAGTATTTATTAATCACGTTTAATGTAAGTTTTGGATGTGATTTGGGAATTATTTTCTATTTGTGACAATTTTAAGGAATCATGTTTTTACTACACTTTTACATTACAAAGTAAATGATGCAGTTTTACTTGTTAAAATACTCGTATAGGGTGATATGAAGCTATCTGAGGTGGACTTGGAATTACTGACTCGACGTACAAAAAGATGTTGCTGAGTTGATTGATAAATTGATTATTTATAATTTTAATCGATTTTGTAAGTGATTTATGAAGTATAATTGGTAGTACCTACTTAATTTTACGGCAAACTAGCGCTTTTTGTACCTATGTAAAAATAACACAATAATAAAAATAAAATAAATAAATATTGATTGGTAATTTCACACAGCGCTATCTAGCCCCAAATTAAGCAGAGCTTGTACTATGGGAACCAGATAACTGATAGAATACTTATATACTATTATTTTGTAAATACATACTTATATTATATAGTAAAACACCCAGACCCAGAACAAATATCTGCAGATCATGTAAACATTTGTTCCGAACAGTACCAAATGGGTTTGATTCCTGTATTGTATTGTATAACCTTTATCATCAAAACAGCCATGGGGTACTGCTGAAAATAGATCTCCCCTATAGATTTCGGAATGACCAATTTTGTGCCATATATACTCAACGATCGTCCAGGTCGTCTTTACTTCCAAAGTTTGATTGGAAGAAATTGTTTTTTTCAGCGATTATACCACCCATTGCTTGTTTCTCATTGTAACGAAACAATTTTTTTTTTTATACAACTTATATGGCAAACGAGCATGCAGTCCACCAGATGTTAAGTAGCTACTGCAGCCCATGGATATCCACATAGAATTCAAAACAAGCTATTATGTTGTCCTGATCTCTATGTGGATACGTTGCCATACTATAGGACTTAGCTGTTATGCCTATGCGCCAGTAATTACAGGAGCATACCATTACCATCTAACCGGAACACAGCAGCACAAGTACTACTATTTGGCGGCAGATAAAGGTAAGGCGGTGGTGCCTACTTCCTCGAGCCCGTTCACAAAAGCTCTACCACCAGTACAAAATATAAAAGATAAAAAAAAATTCTTTAACTCTTTCCATCTACTGGAGGGCCGTCGTACGCTGCGCTATCTTTCGAACTATGATAAGATAAGATAATAACTCTTTATTGAATTACCACACAAACAGAAATAATAGAAAAATAAGTAATAGGCTAGATTAAATCATGTAATACCATGGACGGCATTATCGCTGAAAGCAATCTCTTCCAGGCAACCTTTGGATGGAGCGTAATTTACGAAGATACGGAGTGCGGTGTACTTTTGAGGATACATTTAGGTACACATACATATATGTTTAGGTATACTAAAAATTATGATAAAGTTTTAATCCTAATACTTAAAATAGTTACAAAATATACTAATATATAGGTATATGCATATAGCAAACTATACTAACAGATAAAATACATAAATAGTAAATAAATAACGCTAGGAAGATGACATCGTCAGGTAATGTTGTTTTTACCTTCAATTTGAAGGTGTGTAAGGATGACCGTCTTATTTCTTCGGGCAGATCATTCCACAGCCGAACAGCCTGGACAGTAAAAGAAGCGCTGTTAAAGGAAGTTCCGTGTGAAAGAGTTCTGAGTATCAAGTTTTCTGATGACCTAAGAGTATAGATCTACTATGTGCCTCGCCTTTTGAATTTTTAGCATTGCTATTGTTACAAACGCGGTTCGGGGCAGTGCGGTTACCATGACTGCCAAGTTGTTACCCGACTGCGCAGGAAGATAATGTTTTTAGGGTATATGTATGTGTGTCTGTTAATTTGGAGTATCGTGTAGGCTTTTACGGATTTTATCAAATATACTCCACCCGTCTTGTGCCTTAAATCTTCATGTGTTTGCTACCCGCAGCAGCAAATACCGCCTATGTTTAAAAAGGCCTTAACGAGTACCTATTGTCTGTATAACTGACAGTGTTCTTTCCCCAATTAGTAGCTGTCAATCTGTAGCGCTCACCGAGGTAATTAAGCTTTCTCTGTATTATATCTCACCGTAACTGCTAACACGTGAAGAATCTACCTACGAAAATACACGAAGCAATAATCATGGCTAAGAATGGAGATATTATCTTACATTATTATAAGCGGTTACTATATTAAAATCTCACTAAAAAGGCTTCAATTCGAACAGGCATCGAGATAATGAGAGTATTTCTGTTGACACAAACTGAACAATGACATTTCAGTGCTGTCAAACTTACGTTTAGTTTTGTGCGTCCCAACAGAATTGCCATAAAGAAAAATAAAATTCCTAAATATATATTATTTTTATACCTCGGCCAATCTTCCATTGAGCAATGATCCTCTCCATCCAAAGGTTCTATGGATCACTTTGTTTCGCGATAAGACTGCCCATAATGCTTACATTTAAAATAAGATAATAAATAATTGCTTGACATTTCACACAGCGCTATCTAGCCCCAAACTAAGCAGAGCTTGTGCTATGAGAACCAGATAACTGATAGAATACTTATTTTTTTTTTTTGTAAATACATACTTATACGTAGAGAAACAACCAGACCCGGAACAAATATCTGTAGATCATGCAAACATTTGTTCCGCGGCGGGAATCGAACCCGTTTCCTCCTGCGTCTCAACTGGCTATTCACCCACTGTGCCACGGAGGTCGTCAAATTATTTATTTAGTTTCAACTGTTGTTGTCTCTAGCTTATAAGAAAGAAGAATAAGAAGAAATAATAAGAAAGAAAGAAGAAAGAATGAACAAAAATAATCTTCATTCATTCTCCTAAAATACAAGTAACAAAAATATAACCGACTTAACCAAACTACTTTACCGATTTCGATAAAATTTCTATGGAACTAATCTGAATGTATATCCTTTCAAACAAAAAGAAAAACAATTACCTAAATCCTTGTTATATGACGAAGTTCTAAGGTAACAATCATAAAACCGAATTGCGTCCCTATACAATTTAAAGGTTGCCCTCGTTTTCTTGGGATCCCATCATCAGACCCTGACTTGGTACCAATAGGACCACCTGGGAAGGATCCTTTTAAAAAACAAAAAAATTTTTGTTTGTTTGTATTGAATATGCTCCGAAACTACCAGACCGATTTAAAGAAATTCTTTTTCTGTTGGGAATCTACCTACACTATCCCCGGGTGACATAGGCTACTTTTTACCCAATTGCGCAGAAGAAGGGTAATGTTTTTATTGAAAAACTACGCGTGCGAAGCTGCGGATTGGTCAATAATATAATATAAATGTATATATAATATAAATATTTTTTTTTTGTATTAGATATTATTTCTCTTCATTTGTAATTATACTCTGTGCACCACTGTACACTACTGCTTCGCTCAATACTTTCCATCTAAAGGTTGCCTGGAAGAAATCGCTTTCAGCGATAAGGCCGCCCTATTAGTCATCTGGTTCCCGTAATACTTATTTAGTATTTACTTAGTTTAGGGCTATGGCGTGTAATATATCCAGCATTATTTATTTACATTTGATCCCGCAAATAAAATTGCTTACCATGATAGAACGAGTGCGACGACGAGCCAGCACAAAGAAACCGCAGATGTTACGTAATCATTTAATTTAAATTAAAAACGATTTGTACGCAAGAACGGTGTCTGGACGCCGACATTCAATTTGAGCCAAACACATGTGAAGGAATTCGTTTAAGTTGCCCTGGTATCTTTTTATCTGGGAAGTAAAAGCGCTAAAACATGATATATCGCTAAAGCTAAAGCCCATGCAGAGTTGATGGGTGTCAGTCAGCCCTAATAGCACCAATTGTCTCAATTATTATTAGCATTTTCTTACTTTTGAGATCACTGTACATAATTACTGATTTAAACAGTTATTTATCATAGTCGAAACGTAGGGTTGACAAACAAAAAATGTACATACGCGATAAATACCCATTTAATCAGTAATTATCAATTATTTATTGAGTGAAGCGAGACGCAAATTGGCATTGTATATATGTTTGTTTGCCCGAGGATAACTTTCGAAGCGTTTATCCGATCATCACGAAATTTGATAAATAGGTAGGTATTTATGGCAAAAATTTAATGTGACTAAATGATCTCATTTGTGGATGTTGGATATGGGTTGTTGAGATATTGGAGTTCAAGAGGGGTAAAAAAACCAAAATGGGACTATTCGGTCAAATGGTACGTTTAATTAAAGGTGTTTATGATTAAATTTCGACCTCATTTTTATTTTCAGTTTAAACCTTTTAGTTTTTAAGTTATTACTTATTAGCCACTGAACTCTGACATAATTCACAGGGTACACCCTACAGTGCTGAAATTTGGTATGCGTGTAGCTTTAGTGCCATAAACCTAGATAAAAGTCTTAAATTCAGAATAACTGCTATTTCTACTCCAAATAAGAGTAACCAAATTACATGAACTCCCGTTACCTGTAATTTAAATGAAAGTGTAGGTCAAGTACGTTGTCATTTCGGGGCACTATTTTATTAGTCAAAGATTAAGGCCGGCTTGCACAACGATCCCTAAACGTATTTAGCGACTAAACAGGTTTAAATTTTACGCATTTGTATGATTTGACAACTCCTTAAATCATATTTAGCCACCAAATATGTTTACGGTCCCACCATCCCCACTCTATCATTGGACCACCAGACGCTCCGCGATGCACCACCGCGATGGTAGACATACCTCCCATACCTACAAAGCGGTACTCTTCCACCTTTATTATGCGCACCGCCAAAGAGTGGAATGCCTTGCCTGAGTCTGTGTTTCCTGATAACTACAACCTGGGTGTCTTAAAGTCGCGAGTGAATAGGTTTCTTCTAGGCAAGCGTGTACCATCGTAGACTGCATCATCGCTTACCATCAGGCGAGATCGTCGTCAAACGCTGGCCAATAATTTATAAAACAATAAAAAAAGACATCGTTGCGCGAGTCGCCCTAAGAATATTTTTTATGTTTTGGGAGACTCGCGGAATCTCAGTTCGGGGCGAACCACTAGTTACCACTAAGTAAAGCACTAGTTTAGTTATAATCTCTTGTGTTGTTTTTTTTATTTAATTTTAATTGTATTTTTAAATAATTAAGCGTACGAATCCTTTTATGATGTGTGGATCTAAGTCGTCTTAATAAAAGGCTTATTCTACAAATCCCCTTAGCGTTCCCATCGAGTGCCGGAAGGAGATTTCAGGACTTAAATTCCCGATATTCCCAAGTCCAAAAGTTTGTATGGAAGAAACGCAGCCTGGATTTCCTCTTAACTTTTTGTAATTAATAACAAATGCATTAAAAATATACTCGCTATACAGCTAATAAGAATACTCCCGGAATTACTAATCCCGATAGGTCCTCACTAAAATAAAAAATATTTGTTTTACGACTTTTCTAAGATCTACATATATTTTTCATTAAAGAATTGCTAAAAATCGGCTGATTTCGGACGATTTTGCACATTGTTTCAGGGAAGGCACACATATTATAAAAACAAGTCAAGTAACACTTCAAGTCAACCAAACAAATAAATATTTTTTTTTTTATAATAAATGTTTAAATATAACATTATTTTTATAAAAGTTGTTCACAGTCTTGGTTAGAAAGAACACCTTTTTATCAAGAAATAAACTACGAATTTATTATTTTACGCGCCCAAAATTTGTGGATAATTATCTCTTTTATGGCTTATCCATAAACAATAGTACTAACCGCCAAGAAGTTGAATATTCGCGGAAGCACTTTACCTTCTGAATAGCAATGCCAAACACGTTTTTGGATTAATGAAATAGAGTAAGATTTGCAAATAGAATTCTATATTCGTCCCACGTGAGCACCTGTTTGTTTTGCTGACGGTACGAATAACGTGAACGCCTCACGATATTTCCGGAAGATGTTGATTTTCTTAAGAAAATACTGTTTCGTGACAAGAGTGTTACGCTCTTTGCATGTTTACAACAGTTATTTGTAGAAGAAATTGTTAAAATTGGTAAGCTGATTTATAGAAAAGAATAAAATAGAATAATTCAATTCATTATTTCAGACTTTATTGTACCCCAGGAATACATAAAAATCCTTTCACAATAGCTCCACGATTTCAGGGCATTCCTCTCCTCTCGGCGAGTATAGGGACTCTGGGAGTCAAAATTTCTAATGAGGTCCAGTATGGGAGTCACTTAGAAGCAAAAGCTGTGCTCACCTTCAAAAAGCTTGGAGTCCTTAACCGTGCCAAACAGTATTTTACGGCACAACAACGGCCATTGCTGTACAAAACGCAAGTTCGGCCGCACGTAGAATACTGTTCCTATCTTTAGCACGGAGCTCCAAATTGCTTCGTTTTGACTCCCTTCAGAGAAATGACATTAGAATCATCGGTGATCCCAAACTCGCCGACAGGCTGGAACCGCTGAGTCAACGCCGTGACATCGGATCGCTCAGTGTATTCTACCACCTGTATAATGGGAAATGTTCTGAGGAGCTATTTGATCTAATCCCTTCGACGAGATTTTACCACCGCACTTCTCGACAATGTAATAAAGCTCATCCACATATCATCGACAATTGGGTATCGCGCACCACACGCTTCACGCGATCTTTTCTACCCCATACTTGCAAGATGTGGAATGAGCTAATATCTGAGGTTTTCCTATTAGGCTACGACATGGCACGCTTCAAAAGAAATGTAAAGAAGTTTCTACAGTGTAGGTAACGCATCGACAATACCCCGGGTGTTGCCGGTGTCAATAGGCGACGGTGAGTGCTTACCATCAGGTGGGCCGTAAGCATGTTTCCCCACAAATAACATAAAAAAAAAAAAACTAGATAATGCCAAATATTGTACGATAGAATACTTAAATACATTTTTTTAAAATACATACCATTTCATAATATACATACCTATAATAGAAACACCCAGATAAGAAACAAATATCTATAGATATCCATATGTTAAATCCAGATAAAAACAGTTGACGGATGTTTAACAGCGCCGTCTAACGCTAAACAAATGAACAGCTTTCAGGATCATAAAACTTTTACCTTGTTATCTCAAAAAGATACACTGTTTAACATGTGTTAAAAAAATATTTGCCCATTTTTGTTAAGGATTTATTCAAACAGTGTTTAGCGGGTATTTAACTTTTTTTGTAGGAACGGGACCCATTTAATTTAAATAATTTTAAATGCCTGTTTTCATAGTTACGAACGACAACACGACACAGTAATGCATGCATTTATAATGAAAACAAACATGCCCGAAGCTTTGCACGTGTGTTTTATTAATAAAAACATGACCCTCCCTTCTGTGCAGTCGGGTTAAAAGTAGCTTATGTATCAATCCCGATCATACTCTGATCATGTTGATCCGTAGGTTTACACGCAGTACTGTAGAGGTTAAATTAATATTCTTCAAGGTATATTGCCAATGCTTCAACACAGGAAACCTATGGGTCAGTCACACCACACAGCCGCTAGAGACCCTGCGAGTTCAATATAATAAATACTTTCAGGATGATGTTGGGACTGCCCCACTTCTGCAGTGCATTAGAGATATTTGCAGAATATCAAACGGATGCTAAGCCATCCTACGCAAGAAAACTGCATCCTTGATTTGCAGAGTGCGGGGCAGTGGAAACGGCATTCTGAAAGCCATATTGGACAGAGTTACCTCTCCGATATGGAAGTGCTTCACGTTGAGAGCGATCAAACTGACCTAGGTTGGTCACGCTCATCGCGAATACCTTGTGTCCTATTGTTTGTGTATTGTATTGTATTGCATTTTAATTTTATTTTTCCTATTGGTGGTGATTCTGTTGTTTACGCTGACTAACTAAAATTGTGTCGTGTTTTTGGACTAGTTTTAGTCAGCAGTCAATGGTGCTGATTAAAACTAACCCGCAAACACGCCATCTTCGTAAAAATAACTTAATTTTAGAAATGTCACTTTAAATGTCATTCATATATTCTTTAGCGTAAACAAAATAAGACCGTTCGTATTTTACACAATTTTAGTAAGTCTGCGTAAACAACAGAATCGCCACCATTGTGTACCTACTAATCTAGTCATTAAGCAATTAACTAACAATGTATGGGTTTATGTAATCTGAAATAAAATATTTTTATTTTTTTATTTCTTTTAATCTATCTCTTTATTTATCTCTTCTACACCAAATTTCAGAAAAATCGGTAAAGCCGTTTAGTCGTGAAAGCATAACAAGTAGACAGAGCGACAGAGCTACTTTCGTATATATATTGTAGGTATGGATAACAAATCCTTTTCAACGACACCCAATCTACTGACTATGTCCTATCACTACTTAAAAACATGTTCTCTTTATATGTTTTAGAACAACTGTTTAGTCATTAGGGCCTTGGTCCACGGTCCCAGTCTACACCCTACGATCAAAATCTTGTAACCTTTTACGTCAATTGTATTTTCAGGTTCAATTCTTATAGAATTCGAAAATCTTCATTCATTGATGGAGCGAAGCGAGATCTTTAAATCAACTTGGGAAAATCGGCGTTGTATGTAGGTATGTATGTACATATATATATGTATGTATGTTTGTTTGTCCGAGGATAACATTCAAAGCGTTTATCTGATTATCGTGAAATTTGGTATGTAGTGATGGCACAATTTTGGTGTGACTAAATGAGCTAACCAATATCATAAAAACCTGTGTGAGATTGGGGTTCACGAGGGGTAAAAAAACCAAAATGAGACTATCTGATTAAATGGCACGTCTAATAAAAGGTCTTTATAGGTACAATTTGACCTTGTTTTTGTATTTAGTTTAAACCCTGTAATTTTTTATTTATTAGCCTAAAAACTGAACTTTAACAAAATTCACAGAGTACACCAGTGACCCCACAGTTCTGAAATTTAGTATGCGTGTAGCTTTAGTGACACAAATACAGGCAAAAGTCTGATATTCAGAATGACTGCAACGAACTCCCGTTACCTGTAATTTGAATGAAACTGTAGGTCAAGATAATTGGTATATTCTTTCGTGACACTATTTTATTAGTCAAAGATTAAGGCCGGCTTATACAACGATATGTTAACGTATTTAGCGACTAAACCTGTTTAAACTTTACTTATTTGTATGATTTGACAACATCATATTTAGCCACTAAATACGTTTAGGCATCGTTGCTTTTTTTTGTATTTTGTGAGACTCGCGAGATCTCAGTTGGGGGCGAACGACTAGTTTAGTTTTAGAGCAGCTGTTTTCTTGAGTCGGGTATCATTTGGGTTCAGCCTCACGGTCCCAGTCTTCACCTTACAATCAAAATCTTGTAAACTTGTACGTCAATTGTATTTTCAGGTTCAATGCTTATTTGAAAATCATCTATGATTTACGTGTTAATTTAATGAGCCGAACCCGCATCAACCATCAAAAAACCATAAACCATAATATAATATCACTACAACCGTTGGGAATACCCGAGCGTCATGTGCCGTCGTCCGTCCGTCGTAGGTTATAAAGGTCAATACTGAAGTGCATTTACTTACATTAAAACTGACGTACGTCCGTGAGTTTATTTGTTTTTTTTAACTAGCTAGTGTATCAATATTATCTATGTTTTAGTTAGTACCCAGTTTATTTAATGTTTTCGGTTCTAAAGTCTAAAGTTATCACAAAACTGATATTACTTAAAAGTTAGATATTATTCTTTATAAAATCACAAGAAAATGGCACATTATAGTAAATAAATAAAAATTTTAGCGGCATGCACATATACTGACAATAAGTACGTTTTAGGGTCAATATTTACCTGTTAGAGGCGCACCGCAAGTCCGCTCACCCTGCCTGCGCGTGCGTCACTAGATTCTAGGAAGGTACAGAGAGGAGCATGTTCGTGCGAACACTATGCAAAACAATATAATAGTTTTAAGAGCGCGCCTACGTCTGACAGACGTACATATGTCAGTGGTTAAGTGTTAAACCGAAGCCTTATAACAATTAAAATTGTAATCATAGTATTGCCAACTTGTTGGTACAGTTTGGATTGCTCATTATTTTTTCTAAGACGTATATGATGATTTTCGATGGTCAGTATCTCCATCACTGCTATCAGACTATGGAATAATATTCCTGTATGTTTCCTGCATTGAGGTCTTCAAATGTGTACAAGCACTACCTAACTCTCATAAACAAAGCCTACAAAAAGAGCGGTATCCTGTAATACTATAATAATAATGTTGCTGGACATTTCACACAGCGCTATCTAGCCCAAACTAAGCAGAGCTTGTATTATGGGAACCAGATAAATGATAGAATGACTTATATACTTTTTTTTTAGTAAATACATACTTATAATATATAGACAAACGTCCAGACCCGGAACAAATATCTGTAGATCATGCAAACATTTGTTCCGCGGCGGGAATCGAACCCGCTAGCTCCTGCGTCTCAGCCAGCTATTCGCCCACTGCGCCACGGAGGTAGTCATGTTACTATGTTATATCTTTTATACTATATATATCTATATGAAGTCAATGTTTAAGTCTATATAGTATATAATATTATAACTGTATTTATTACTGTATGACTAGGGTATATTCATGTTTAAGTATTATGAGATGTTTGGAGATAAAACAACTTACGGTATCGATATGAAAAAATAAATTTAACTAATCCTAAACAAATACATGGCATTTCAATAAATCTACTTATATTGAAATGCCATGTATTTGTCTAGGATTAGTTATATTTATTTGTTCATTTATATTATATGTGTGTCTTGGAATTTAAATTAAACCTCTCCCTCTGTTAAATATACATTATTTATATTAACAGTTTGTCCGCATTACATAAAGGTTAACAGGAAGACAATACTATCTAGCATTAAGTTCGCCTAATATGTTCGCCTATGCAATTCAAAATTGAAATTTAAATGTTCCACAAAAAAAATACCTTTTTAAAAACAATAATAAAAATTGGTGTCCTAACAAACAATCAATCAAGTCATCGCTGATAATATCAACCAATAGGAAACCATCCATCAAGTAGTTATTGCCTTTGCAAATGATTTGTCGACCAATTAGCTGGTGCTATCAATTATTCATTACTTAGAATAACCGTGAAATTGAACACTTTATGACTCTAGCTTTTGTCTCTGTCTTCACTAGAATAACTACAAAGCAAAGATTTCATGTTATTTTTAAGATAAAATGTATGACGACCTCCGTAGTGCAGTGGCCGAATAGCCGGCTGAGACGCAGGCGGCACCGGTTTCGAATCCCGCCGCGGAATTTTTTTTTGCATAATCTACAGGTATTTGTTCCCGGTCTGGTTATATCTCTATATATTATAAGTATGTATTTACAAAAAAATGTATATCAGTATTCTATCAGTTATCTGGTTCCCATAGAACAAATTCTGCTTAGTTTGGGGTTAGATAGCGCTGTGTGTCAATCCAGCAATATTTATTATTTATCATTGTTACCTAAATTTTTATCCAAATTGTACTAATTTGCCATTGTATTTTTCAAACTATCGCTATCACTGCACATAATAAAATAACTGATATAAACGGGTATTTATCGAGTATGTACCTTTTTTATAATATTTATAATTCTGAAGACCAAGTGAGTTGCTGCACCTGCCATCACTTCTCGACGGTAGCTTTATGTACTCCAGTCTGCCCGCGACCACGGCTGTTGCAACACAATCGAAACGTCAGGCTAACAAATAAAATACATACGCGATATATACAAAAAAATCATTTAATAAAGAATTATATCAGTAATTTGCCATTCGCAAGAAATTCTCTTACAAGTACATACATGTCGCATTAAGATTTTCAAAACCTTCTCGAATATTTCCAAGCCGGTCGAGACTTGAATCTGCAACCTTCCTTTTAATACGAAGATGCACTACGGATTGTGCTACAGGTTCACTTGTTTTCAAAAGTGAAATTAGTGAGATAATTCATTCTACGGCTCAAGACGCCATTAGCTCCATCTACACATCAACCACAGGACGTCCATTGTTGTACACACAGTTACACGTCAAGCTATACATTTCCAGTGTAAGCTGGTCTTGCATTGTGTAGGCTTTTCGTAGAAGGATAGGTCAGCTTATACTGGAAATGTATAGCTTGATGTGTAGCCGTGTGTACATAGGCCTCACCATATATTTCCAGAACAACCAATTTTCCAACATATATAATAATAGCTGTTGCCAGCGGCTTCGCACACGTGGTTTGGCAATAAAAAGTAGCCTTTGTGTTAATCCAGGTTATGATCTACGTACCAAATTTCATTGTAATCAGTTCAGCCGTTCCGGCATGAAAGAGTAACAAACATACAAACATCCATACATACAAACTTTCGCGTTTATAATATTAGTAGGATAATAATATATTCATTTATTTTCGGTCACAATTTGTTTCTTAAGTCTAATTTACAAAGGCAAGTTTGTATGGTGTTAATAAACTTCGTGAGAGACTGGTGCCTGAAGTAGGTTCATAGGAACATGTACATATTACGAACACCAGCATTTATAAGCTTGTCATTCGGGTGTGTTGTCTGAATCTTCCTGCTTATTGGTTGCAAGGATTCAAAAATGATGAAAAATTTTATTGAAAAAAATAGATTATATGTATTAGAAAATTCATCGATGCACTATTCAAATGATACGTACGCGAACACAAATAGCAAAACATACTAACTGGAAGTTTGATAAACATTGATCCAGCTAGCAATTCCACGGGAAAAGCTAGTTTAAAATAAAATAAGGTATTAAAAGGAAAGGTTAATTGAACCTGAAGATGTAATTATTCTCAAATACAATATTATTTCCAGCTATATTGCCTCACAATTGACCATTATGCAAATGTATATAGACCTATCTATTCAGCTCTGAGCCTAGCGCCAGTTGGCTTTAGTCCTAAATTTTCAATAACTGTCTCATCTCTGCCATATAATTTAATGTTATTGTGGCAATAGTGAAGCAACTAAGACTAAGGGCGAGTTTCGCAATATATTGTATTTAGTGCCTAAATATGTTTAAGTGATATGCCAAATCAGACAAATATATCAAATTTAAAAAAATTTAGTCGGTATGTACGTTTAATCGTTATACAAGCCGGGATAAAGGTCAGATTCTCCAGAAATTTGTGTGGAGTATCCACAAATTATAGCTAAAATTGTTATTTAGGGGAATATAAATAAGGTTGACTTTTGGATAAAAATCATACAGACAAAGAGACAAACAGGCAGTGTTTATTTCTAATTAATAATATTAGTGGATATAGATTAAAAAAATAAGATAATCACACTATTTTGGGTAAACAGGTTTTTGTATAGAGACCACGCACTGGAAAGTGCAACGTAGTACCCAACGGCTCCCAGCAACCGTTATCTTAGCATCACTCAAAATTAAGTAGTATTTCATCGAGTGGAGCCCGTTGGGTACTGGCAACACAAAATAAAATCTCTCAAAACCTCAATGAAGTCGTAATAAAAATAATAAATATTTCTGAACATTTCATACAGCGTTATCTAGCCCCAAACTAAGCAAAGCTTGTATTATGGGAACCAGATAGATACTTATATACAATATACTAGATAGAAAACTTATATCCTTTTTTTTTTTAAATACATATTTATAATATATTGAGAAATACCCAGACCCGGAACAAATATCTGTAGATCATGCAAACATTTGTTTCGCAGCGGGAATCGAACCCGCTACCTCCTGCGTCTCAGCCGGCTATTCGCCCACTGCACCACGGAGGTCGCCAAATAATAATATCATTTTATGCCATACATTTAATGTAGTTGAATTAATTTAAACAAACATCGAGTAACATGTCATTGACACAGGTATAAAGAAAAACGAATGATAGAGTCGAAAGTTTAAACAATGCATTGATAATTGAATATGTATTAAATTATCACTAACACCTGGATACCATCTGGGTGCTAAATATACGACAGATATTATCTATAGGCAGGTGATAACTCAGGTAAATCGGCAGTAATGCCAAATGTTCACCCGTTAGATACGAGATAAGTGTATTATGATTTGTGGATATTGCTCACTTTGGCTGTCGCAATTACAAAATAATCTCTTTACTATTTCACTAGCTGACCAATTCGCAGCTTCGCACGCGTAGTTTTTCTATAAAAACATTACCCTCCTTCTGCGCAGTTGGGTAAAAAGTAGCCTATAACAGTGAAAGAATTTATTAAATTGGTCCCGTAGTTTCGGAGCCTATTCAACACAAACAAACAAATAAATTTCCTCTTTATAACATTAGTATCGATATAGAATTCTTTATAAGATGCATACTTTTAAAAACGTAATATACACACGGTGTCCTTTAAATCACTGTTTTCCCAGAACAAACGGTGTTCAAACCATGGTCTACTAACAGTTTATAACATCAAATTAAAAAACAAAATGAAATCGGTCTTTGAAAAATATAAAAAGTCTCGAACTTAAAACGTCTATTTTAACGTTACGCCCTACAACATAGTCAGCGCACTGACCGGTAGCTACTAAGCGGCTAGCGTACCCATGAACTTTATGTCACGGTTAGTTTTTGAACAAAGTTAGACTTATTTGAGAAGGTCTAGATTTTTTTTTATTCTCTTATTTGATGCTATAAACAGTTATTAGACTATGGTCTGAGCAACGTTTGTTCTGGGAAAACAGTGATTTAAAGGACACCGTGTATATGCAATTAGACTTATTAAACAAAACGATACATTATTTTTAATTTGATCTAAAAATGTTGGTTATTTTTGGTGTAAAAAAGTGGCCACTTCTGAAACCAATTCCCACTAAAAGTTATGTAGTTAAGGAGATAACATGCATTAATATTCTGGGTATTTTTAGTCTAAAAAGCGCCCACTTCAAGAAATAACGAAGAACATGCTATGTGATCGCACTCTTTAGAACATATTAGTTAGGTTTGTGATATAAACGTCAAATAATTACTTATACAATTCTTTTTGCTAGCAAAAAGCGCCATTACCTCACCTGATGACCTGGAATGGTACCCACTTATTTATTTTGTGATAAGTGAGTACTATTCTGATGTAATTATCTACTTTTCTGTTCATCTCTTACTGACGACCTCCGTGGCGCAGTGGTCGAATAGCCGGCTGAGACGCAGGAGGTAGCAGGTTTGATTCCCGCTGCGGAACAAATGTTTGCATGATCTACAGATGTTTGTTCCGGGTCTGGATGTTATTCTATATATTATATGTATGTATTTAAAAAAGAGTATATAAGTATTCTATCAGTTATCTGGTTCCCAAAATACAAGCTCTGCTTAGTTTGGGGCTAGATAGCGTTGTGTGAATTGTCCAGCAATATTTATTTATTGCCGTGGGGCGCCGGCACCTTCGCTCTTGCCCGTGGATGCAGTAGGAGTCTGCTAAGGGATACCTCCGAAAGATGGGCAACAGCGTCTTTTCGTGTTTTCAATACCTATACTGCGCTCGCCAACCCGCCTGCCAAGCGTGGCGAGTATGGCAACAACCCCCTCATGATAAATTTACAACATAAAACCAGGCTCCGAGTCCCCGGCGGCCCCGCTAATCCTGGCTACGGTAGCAGTCACGGTAACGACGGGGCCAGGGGTGCTAAGAATCCCCGGGAGACGATCGGCTACCAAACCCTACGACGACCACTGGCCCTGGTAACACACAACATCCGCACTTTGAGGACAAACGAAAAGATTGTTGAGCTGGAAGAAGAAATTCGTAGATTACACTGGGACATTTTGGGGTTATCAGAAGTCCGTAGAGAGGGCGAGAACACGATATCCCTTAAGTCTGGTAACCTACTTTACTACCGGGAGGGCGACCAACATTCCCAAGGTGGTGTTGGATTTCTCGTTCACAAGTCACTCAGCAACAACATTATCACCATCGACAGTGTGTCGAGCAGGGTCGCGTACCTGACACTCAGAATATCTACGCGATATTCGCTGAAGGTCGTTCAGGTATATGCGCTGACCTCTTCACACCCAGATGAAGAAGTAGAGTCTATGTATGAGGACATCAGTAGAGCCATACATACGAACAAAACTCACTTTATTGTTGTTATGGGGGACTTCAATGCAAAGCTAGGCATGAGAAGCGATGATGAGTTGAGAGTGGGGCAATTTGGATATGGGCAATGGAACCCCAGGGGACAGAGGCTGGCCGATTTTCTGGAGAAAGAAGGACTCTTTATGATGAATTCTATTTTCCAGAAGCCGCCTCACAGGAAATGGACCTGGATGAGTCCCAACGGTTCCACGAGAAATGAGATTGATTTCATCTTGACCAACAAGAAACGGATATTCAATGATGTCTCTGCGATTCACAGGGTGAAAACCGGCAGTGATCACTGAATTGTTAGAGCCACATTAAATATGAACGTTAAACTTGAAAGGTCCCGTTTGATGAAATCTACGATCCGACCCACTCTCGCACATATCCAAAACCTCGAGAGCTTTCATCTCGAACTTGCAAATCGCTTTGACTGTCTAGAAGTAGATGCATCAGTGGACGAGATCAATAACAGGTTAGTAGAAACCGTTCATACGGTGGGGTCCCAGTTCTATAAGACCCCCCCCCCCGTACCAATAGACCTCAGAAACTCTCTGATGACCCTCTTAACCTCATGGCTGAACGACGTTCTTTGCGACTGCAGTCTCCAGATGATGCTTAGTCACATAGGCAGCTCAATAGAAAGATTTGGAAATCCTTGCGGCACGATATTCGTACCTTTAATACATCTCGTATTAAAGATACAATGGAGCGGAATAAAGGCTCCAAAGTGTTCGCGAGACATAATTCTATTGGGTTGAGCCGCATGACGAAGCTGAAGAGGGAAGATGGCAGCATAACGTCAAGTAAAGCGGAAGTGTTAAGGGTAGTTGAAAGGTTCTATGGACGGCTCTACGATTCGGTCACTAAACCTGTTTGCAGTGCGGCCAACGACCCAAGAGCCAAACTGACCCGACATTATACTGAAGATATTCCGGACATCAGCCTGTATAAGATAAGGATGGCCTTGAAGCAGCTTAAGAACAACAAGGCACCGGGTGAGGACGGAATCACTTCAGAGCTTCTGAAAGCGGGTGGATCACCGATACTTAAAGTCCTTCAGAAGCTCTTTAATTCTGCTTTGCTTGAAGGTACGACGCTAAAAGCATGGAACGCGGGCGTGGTGGTTCTGTTCTTCAAGAAAGGTGACAACACCTTGCTTAAGAATTACAAACCCATCTCGCTTTTGAGCCATGTTTATAAGCTGTTTTCGAGGGTCATCGCGAACCGTCTCGAACGCAGGTTTGATGACTTCCAGCCTCCCGAACAATCCGATTTCCGTAAAGGCTACAGTACCATAGACCACATACATACGCTGCGACAAGTCATACAGAAGACCGAAGAGTATAACTTGCCGCTATGTTTCGCGTTTGTGGACTATGAGAAAGCCATCGATTCGATCGAAACATGGGCAGTGCTTGAGTCTCTCCAACGATGCCGTATTGAGTATCGGTACATCGAAGTGTTGAAGTGTTTGTATAAAAACGCCACTATATCAGTCCGAGTACACGAACAGAGCTCGAAGGCGATCCCCTTAAAAAGAGGCGTAAGACAGGGATATGTAATCTCTCCAAAACTGTTTACGACCGCATTGGAAGATGCCTTCAAGCTTCTGGAATGGAAAGGACTGGGCATCAATATTAACGGCGAATACATCACTCACCTTCGGTTTGCCGACGATATTGTGGTCATGGCAAAGTCGATGGAAAAGCTCAGCACGATGCTCGAAGGCCTCAATCGAGTCTCTCAACGGGTAGGACTTAAAATGAACATGGAGAAGACGAAAATCATGTCGAATGTCCATGTCGTCCCTGCCCCAGTTATGGTTGAGAACTCGGCTGTTGAAGTTGTCGACGCGTATGTATACCTAGGACAAACAGTCCAAGTAGGTAGGTCCAACTTCGAGAAAGAGGTCAATCGTCGAATCCAACTCGGATGGGTAGCGTTTGGGAAACTTCGCAACGTCTTTTCGTCCAACATACCTCAAGGCCTTAAGACGAAAGTCTTCAATCAGTGTGTGGTACCAGTGATGGCATATGGAACCGAGACGTGGTCCTTCACTATTGGCCTTATGAATAAGCTCAGAGTCGCTCAACGAGCTATGGAGAGGGCTATGCTCGGGGTTTCTCTACGGGATCGAATCAGAAATGAGGAAATACGTACGAAATACGTACTCAAGTCACCGACATAGCCCGATGGATTAGCACGTTGAAGTGGCAATGGGCAGGCCATATAGCGCGCAGAACAGATGGCCGATGGGGCCGAAAGGTTCTCGAGTAGAGGCCACGGACCGGCAAGCGCAGCGTAGGACGTCCACCTACAAGATGGGCAGACGACTTGGTAAGAACCGCAGGTCGGCGTTGGATGCAGGCCACTTCCAACCGCCGTTCCTGGAGATCAATGAGGGAGGCCTTTGTCCAGCAGTGGACGTCCTACGGCTGATATGATGATGATGATGATTTATTTATTTGATTTTATGTTATGTGTGTTAATGTGTTACACTTGAATATGGTAAGCGAAAAAGCGGTGGCCAGTTCCTTCGTTTTAAAGATATTCAGAAGAGCCACATGAAAAGATGCTGTATTGAACCTTCCTCATGGGAATCCGCCGCTGAAATGCGGCCTGAATGGAGGCGACTCGTCCAAGATAAGGTATATGCTTTTGAAGACGAAAGAAGGCGCGAACTAGATACCAAACGTGACCAACTCAAGAATAGACCGCCTACCAATATATCATACAACTTCAATAATGGCATTCTGACGTGCGCTGGTTGCACTAAAACCTTTAGCGCAAAAATTGGATACATAAGACACTTATGGGCAAAACACCCAAGCTCTATTTAAGCTAGGTTGACTATTATTGCGTTGGACGAAGGCGATTACAGAGTGGTGGCCAAGGGATGCTCGTAAACCAAGAGGCAGATCACCCGCCCGATGGTTGAATGATATTGAAAGCGTAGCTGGGTGTCAATGGATGAGACTCGCAAGGGACCGGAAAGAATGGCGTTATAAAGAGGAGGCCTATACCCAACAGTGGGTGCAAACGGGCTGAGATGATGATGATGATGACTAGTTTAATATGTTTTATTGTTGTATGTGGCTTCAAAGAAATTTATTTTCTTTCTATCATTCTTTCTGAAGTTTTTATCGAAGATGGAGCTCGGTTACTTAGAAATAACCCGCTCACTCTGAACTTATAGATTTTGGCGGTAAAAAGCGATATACTTTTTATGGTCATATAACTTATATTCATTCATATTAATATTCATTTATTTGTAAGACAAACATCGGTTTTTGAACAGGTGTTTTATTCACTTTACAAATCAGATGTACCCTGTTAGGGCGTGGAAACTTTACATAATAAGTATTACCAATTATTTAACAAATAACACCAGAATAAAGAATATTTATTTGACAAAATGTACAAATACAAAAATTCAATACATAATTATTAGGTAGATACCAACATGTTACAAAAATTAAGATGTATATGTGCCCAATTACAATATCAACCACTTAACAATGATAATGCAGTTTGATTTTTGGAAAATCATAGTACCTTAATACTATCTTGAAATTAAAGCTACTTCCAGAAGTAGCCGCTTCATTTTAAATAAACTCCAAACATTTTGCCTACTCCATGATTTCCTTTAACGAAATTAACTAAACTAGTGGTTCGCCCTGAACTGAGATCTCGAGAGTCTTCCATAAATACAAAAAAAATAATATTCGTTATCTTTGTCTTTCAAAATAGTGCCACGAAATAAATATCCACTTTTCTTGAACTACAGTTTCCTTCAAAATTACAGGTAATGGGAGTTCATGTAGTTCGGTTATTCTCATTGGGGGTCAAAATTGCAGTTATTCTGAATTTCAGACTTTTAAATATATTTGTGTCATTGAAGCTACACGCATACCAAATTTTAGCACTGTGGGGTCACTGATGTATCTTGTGAATTTTGTCAAAGTTCAGTTTTTTTTATAGCTAATAACTTAAAAACTACAAGGTTTAAACTGAAAATAAAAACGGGTTCAAAATGAACTCCCAAAGACCTTTTATTAAACGTGTCATTTGATTAAATAGTTCAATTTTGATTTTTTTACTCCTCTTGAATCCCAATATCTCAACAACCCCACTCCCCCCCTCCCCCACACATTTTTAGCTCATTGAGTCACACCAAAACTGTGGCATCACTAACTACCTATACACAAAATTTCATAATGATCAAATAAACGCTTCAAAAGTTATCCTCGGACAAACCACATACAATGACGATTTGCCCAAGTTGATTTGGAGATCTCGCTTCGCTCGATCAAAAAATTGTAAATAATTAAATATTGTTGGGCATTTACTGTTTGAACAGTGCTAACTAGCCCCAAACTAAGCAGAGCTTGTAGGTAATATGAGAACCAGATAACTGAAAGAATGATGTACACTTTTTTTTGTAAATACATACTTATAATATATAGAACAACATCCAGAACCGGAACAAATATCTGCAGATTTGCTCCGCAGCGGGAATGGAACCCGCACCTCATGCGTCTCAGCCGGCTATTTGCTCACTGCGCCACGGAGGTTGATATGTAGACACATCTCTCTAGACACAACGTGTCTACATGTGTCTATATAATAAGAAATTAAACTGAAATAGAAGAAAGAGGTCAATCGTCGAATCCAACTCGGATGGGCAGCGTTTGGGAAACTTCGCAACATCTTTTCGTCCAACATACCTCAGTGCCTTAAGACGAAAGTCTACAATCAGTGTGTGTTACCAGTGATGACATATGGAACCGAGACGTGGTCCTTCACTATTGGCCTTATGAATAAGCTCAGAGTCGCTCAACGAGCTATGGAGAGGGCTATGCTCGGGGTTTCTCTACGGGATCGAATCAGAAATGAGGAGATACGTAGGAGAACTCAAGTCACCGACATAGCCCGACGGATTAGCACGTTGAAGTGGCAATGGGCAGGCCATATAGCGCGCAGAACAGATGGCCGATGGGGCCGAAAGGTCCTCGAGGGGAGGTCACGGACCGGCAAGCGCAGCGTAGGACGTCCACCCACAAGATGGGCAGACGACTTGGTAAGAACCGCAGGTCGGCGTTGGATGCAGGCCGCTTCCAACCGCAGTTCCTGGAGATCAATGAGGGAGGCCTTTGTCCAGCAGTGGACGTCCTACGGCTGATATGATGATGATGATGATGAAACTGAAATAGGATAGAATAAATCGTTGCAATACATACCATCTGCATCTATTTATGACTTCAACTTATTTTAGTGAAATAGAGTAAGTACTGTGTTGCCATTTACATTTTTGGCATCGGAATCTACCGTTAATTCCATAATTATTTGGTCTGCCAAACCGTCAGTTTCAGCTAGCTTTAGAAATATCATGAATGATAAACATTCCCCTGTATTATACTAGAGGTCAGTCTTCACCTGTAAACTGTGGTGAAGTCATTTTTAATGGTAGGTTTTTTACATTTATTCCAAAAAAACTGGCTCGTCGAGAGGATCTTCTACAGTGTCCTCGAATTTAAAGAGCATTAAACTCTTTGCGTGACATGAATCATTTTGTATTTATTTATTTTTTAATCTATTTCACAGTGAAGTAATTTTTTTCAATGAATATTGAAACATGATGTAACGTATAATTTAACAAATTAAATTCAATTCTAACAACAATTCTAGGTTTTTTTAGGTTTTTTTTTTGTTCTAGGTTCTAGCCTACCTACTTAGCACATGCTGAGCTGACGCCATTTTGGCATGACTCGATCTTGTAATTATGATGGAAGTTGCGTGAAATATTCCTATATCTTTTGATTAACCTGTAATCTTCGACTTTTGGCATTCTTGTCCTTTTATGTCTTCATATCCTTGTAATTACACCCACCTACTCTTCTTAGCGCCAGAAGGCAAGATTCTGCATTACAACTTTGTCACCATCTTTTTCTTTTTTCTTTTTATTTTGTACGTGTGTCGTGTTAAATAAATGCTTTTATTTTTTTTTTTTTCAAATTTTGATTTTTTTTTCAAATATTGTTAAATTTATCACTGTGACGAAGCAGCGTCGGGTCATCGTGCCGCCATCTCTATTAAGTCTATAATAGTAAATTACCCCATCTCTAGCCGCTACGTGCTAAATGGGAATGTTTTATAATAGTATATTGTTATACAAGGGCTGTAAGTGATCTATTACACCCAAGATAGTTTCGCGTAAGAGCAAGGATACGCGAGCGAGAACGCCTACTATTCGAGGGTGTTATTGCTCGCTTTTTGATGAATTAAAAAAGTTATCGTAACATTTTGTGGCTAAAAAGATTTGCGTTCAGGATGTGCATTGTTTTTTTATTTCACAACCGGACTGTAGCCTCTTTAATTTAAGATATATATTTTTTCATGCATGCGTTTCATTGACCGAGCGAAGCGAGATCTCTTAAATAACTTGGGCAAATCAGCGTTGTATGTGTGATTGCACAATATTGGTGTGACTAAATAAGCTAAAAATGTTGGGGGGTTGTTGAGATATTGGGGTTCAAGAGGGGTAAAAAAAAATTAAAATGAGGCTAACTGTTCAAGTGGGATGTCAAATGAAATTAGTACATTTAGACTCTGTTTTTTATTTTTTGTAAGTTTTTTTTTATACGAAGTGGAGATGGAACAAGCCTATGGCCTACCTGATGTTAAGTGGTTACCACCGCCTGTAAGTATAAGTATCGCCTCGTAGGGAACGCTCCTTAGGAACGTGCCCTACAATGCACTACCCTGTTTCCATCAACTTGAGGCATACAGTTGTACAGCCTCATGTACCTGTAATTTCACCGGCAACCATTCCCTTCAAATCGAAACACAGCATTGGTGCTTGGCGGCAGAAATAAGTATGGTGAAAGTACTTCCCCGGGCGAGCTCTTTCACAAAGAACTCTACTACTCTTATAGTAAGTTCTTTATAGTTTTTCAATTATTAGCCATAATAAAACTAAACTTTGACAAATTTCACACACAGGGTACACCAGCGACTCCACAGTGTTGTCAATTAGTATGCGTATAGCCTAAGTGACACAAATATAGGCAAAAGTCTGAAATCCGGAATAACTGCAATTTGTACCCCAAAAAAGATTACCACATGACATGAACTCCCGTTACTTGTATTTTAATTAAACTGTAGGTCAAGTTGGTTAGTTATTTATTTTGTGGCATTATTTTGATAGTTAAAGATTACAAATAATATTTTTTTTTTGTTTTATTCGGAGACTCGCGAGATTTCAGTTCGGGCGAACCATCGCCCGAACTGAAATCTCGCAAAACAAATCAATCAAAACAACATCCACACAACATCTACACTAGACCACTAGTGTAGTTTATCTTTCATGATGTTTGATGTTGTTTGTCATGGATATTGTATTTCATTTTAACCTACGAGGAAAATTTCGGGAATCAAGGAAGTGACACAACATTACTATTTAAAAATGTATTTATTGCTTTTCGAAGTATTCTCCGCGAAAATTGACACATTTTTCCATACGATGGAACCAATCATTGAAGCAACCATTCCATTCGGAAGTTGGGGTTTCCAAAATGGCCGTTTTGTAGGCGTCCACAGCTTCTTCAGGTGATGAAAATCTCTGGCCACGCAATTTATTCTTTATTTTAGGGAAAGTATAGAAATCATTAGGGCTTAGGTCGGGGCTGTACGGCGGATGGTCTAATAATTCTATGTTTTCTTGCTCTAAAAACTCTTTTGTTCTGTGCGCGGTGTGAGAACTCGCATTGTCGTGATGGACGTTGATGCGGCGGTTGCAGTTCTCTTTACGGAGTTCAGAAACGACCTGTGGCAAACAAATGCTAGCATACCATTCTGAATTAACCGTTCTTTGTCCCTCAAGAGGAATAGTCGCAACATGGCCGGGTTTGGAGACAAACGTGGCCACCATTTTTTTTGCAACACTCCGTGAACGAACAATCATAGTTGGCATTAACTCATTTTCGAACACCCAAACTCGTGACTGGTTTTTTGTTTCGGGTTCGTACGCGTATATCCAAGATTTGGCATCTGATACGATGTTGTATACAGCATTTGAGGATCCTGCGTGGTATTTTTTGAGAGTTCTGACGCACCAAGTAACGCGAGCCGCTTTTTGCTCCTCACAGAGCAAATGCGGTATCCATCGGGAAAACAACTTTTTTACACCTAATTGTTCATGCAAGATTATTTGTATTTGACTCATGCCAATGTCTAAAGTTGCCTGAATTTCGCGGTATGTCACATGTCGATCTTTCCCAATCAGCTTACGCACAGCATCAACGTTTTCTTGGGCGACTGCAGTTTTTAGACGACCTTGACGGGGATCATCACTGAGCTTGACACGTGCACGTTGACATTCAGCAAACCAGCGATAAATTGTGGTTTTAGATAGGGCTTCATCACCAAATGCAGATATCATCCGGTCAACACACTGTTTTTGTGTTAAACCATTTCGAAAGTCATAATAAATCATCGCTCTTGAATTTTCTCGAGTCAATTCCATTTTCTCAACAGCTAAACAAGTTTGACAAGACCTTGTGACCAGACCGAGAATATTTATTCAAATAAATAAATGGTATTCGATTTTTAAAACCAAGGAGTTTTCAATTAAAAAGATTTTAATATGACAGAAACAGTGGAAATATTCCATTCCCGATACTTTTCGTGCAGCCTATGTATTATTAATTCAATGAGCCTCGTTCTACTTTTAAATTTACATAAAATCTCATTTATGGTCCGTTAGTGAGTTAACACTGCACAACTATAAAAAAATTTATAACAAATTATATAATTTAAAGTTATAGCACACAACAGAAATAAAAAGTGAGTTTTATATAAAATTAACTGAGTACATACTAAATAATGATAAATGAGCAATAATGGAATAATTGTCTAGAACAATCAGATAAGGATTTTTTTATACCACTAAGGTAGCAAACAAGCATACGACCCACCTGATGGTAAGCGATTACCGTAGCCTATGGACGTTTGTAACACCAAAAGTATTACTCGCGCGTTGCCGACCCTTTAAAATTTTCAAAACGCCCTTTTTGAAGAACCCCATACTATAGTCCCTAGGGACAACCTCGGCAGGGAGACCATTCCACAAGCGAAGTGTTCGCAGGAGGAAATTCCTCTGTAACCTCACTCAAGGTTCGAGACCAGGTCGTCTCTAAGGTGTATGGATGGATTCCCTGCCGAAGGCGAGAGCTGCAATGATAAAACGAACCTGCAGGCACCATATCATTTTCCATCCTTCCCTTACTGTCTAAAGTTCTGGAACGTGCTGTATATTGTCAACTGTCTTTTATCTCCAATCACACTCGCTCTTGAACCCTTTCCAGTCAGGTTTTCGCTACGCACATAGCACTAGCACAGCTCGACTTAAAATTACTGATGATATTAGATTTGCTATGGAAAACAGACAGCTCACCCTTCTAACTCTACTTGATTTCAGCAACGCTTTTAACTATGTGGATCATTCCATACTTCTTGCGATTCTGCGCTCCCTAAACTTTTCCCTATCTGCTTGTGACTGGTTTCGGTCCGACCTTAGTGGACGCCAGCAGCGTGTTCAAGTTGATGATACATACTCTGGCTGGTCCGATGTTGTTGCCGGCGTTCCGCAAAGTGGAGTCCTGTCCCCTCTTCTCTTTTCTGTCTTCATAAATACTTTGGTCTCTGGTCTCCGTTCTTCTTCATTTCACCTATATGCTGATATCGTACAGCTCTACCTCTCGTTCAATCCCGAGGACATTCATGATGTCATACACCTCCTGACTGAGGATTTACGTGCTGTCTTTTCTTGGTCACATAAATTAGGACTACAGATCAACACTAGTTAAACCCAAGTGATAATTACTGGCAGCCGGGTCTTTATTTCTAGGCTTGATCTAAACTCTCTCCCTTATGTTACGTATAACGATGTCCCCTTAGCTTACTGCTCTGAAGTAAAGAATCTTGGCCTAATCATCACTGAGAACTTATCATGGGAGCAACATATTACTGAAGTCAGCAGGAAGATGTATGGATCAATGTACGCTCTAAAGCGCATGCATAATTTCCTTCCTTTTTCAGCTAAAATTACTCTTGTAAATTCTATCCTACTCCCTATTCTAGATTATGCAGATGTGTGTTATCCCGACGCTACTGAGGAGCAACCTAATAAACTGGAGCGGTTGTTAAACCTCATCCATCAGAAATGTATACGGGTTACGAAAGTACGACCACATCTCACAGTACCGCTCACAGTTAAAGTGGCTCAAAATCCGGTTTCGTCGGGATACTCATATACTCTGTCTTCTTTATAACATCCTTCAAAATCCTCAGTCTCCTTGCTATCTTAAAGAACGTTTTTCTCCTCTTTTTCCACTTGATCGTCCTTCTCGTTCTTCTCAGCATCTTTTATTCAAGACGCCTGAGCATAACACTTCTTTCTGCACTAACTCTTTCACTGTGACTGCTATCTGCTTGTGGAACTCTTTTCCAGTGAAAATCCGCAAGGCCGCCTCTATGAGGATCTTCAAATCCAAACTCTTTAAATACTTCACCTCTCGTCAAGATACCCAACAAAATTGAGCATTTTATGTAGATATATTTGTGTATTTCGTTTATGTATGTATGTTATTATTATTTTTAATTTTTGTAAGTTTATTTCTTAGCTAAAGTTTGAATAAATTTTCCTTTTTCTGGCACTACCACTTTCTCCACACTACACAAAGGTTAGCTGGAAGAAAATGCTAATTAGCATTAAGTTCGCCTATGTTTTATTTGATTAGTGCAATAAAGAATTTTCTAATCTAATCTAATATCAAACAACTCCTCAGAACACAACCCACGAACACAGATGGATTAGTCCTAATCTAATCCCTCGCAGTAGTCTAGGCGTACATGCGCCATCTTCGGTATAAAATCCGCAAATACATCGGCTTCATCACAAGATCGATATAGTTCGAGAGGGTTTTAGAGATTGATGGTCATGCAAGCACGGTGGGATCAGACTTGAGAAAATGAAGATAAAAATAACACAACGTTCCCGGCATAATGTATGCAAATCATTCACGTATACGATATCTAATCCGCAAATATTATGAATACGTAAGTTATGCAAATGAACCAGTTGTTATGCGTATCGCTAGCGATCTATTGTTGCCAGCTCTGATTCAATTTACGAAAGGCAAACACTATAGAAGCCTGGATCTGACTGTTTCCATTATTGAATTTGAAGACGGCGTTTGTGGAAACACTTTTAATTTGATTTGTTATGATTTGTTATCTCCCTGTACTCTATGTTTTGTTCGTTTGAGTCCAGAAAATAATGCTTAACAAACCAGTTTTGTCCACTTTTGAAACTAAACCATTTATTTCAGCACTCAAAATCACTTAGGGTAGACCGAGGCGAATCTGATAATTTTTTTTCAAGCATTAATAACAGGTATTGTTTTTCATAAAGTATCTTAATTATCGAAATCATTACAGTCTACACGTATTTTATAACGACTAGGCATTGTCAAACTTAACTTAACCTTGAACATTATTCTTTAAAAATAAAAAATAAATATAAATGGGAAATATCTGATTCTCCCCAACTTTGGGAGATCAAATCAAATAAAAATGTCTTTAATTATTCTAAATTATTCAAAAAAATCTTAAAAAAAATCGTTCAAAAATATAAATTAACCATGGCCGGTTATCCACCACATTGTTTAATTACACCCCTTCCTCGACAGTGTCACTATCCTCTGTAAACTCGTGAACGGTACTCCGTAGACCTCAGTTGTCTGACGCACAGTTAGTTTTTTGGTTAGGGCTTTATTGGCAGCTTCTGTCATGGTTTCAAAAAGCCACTACCCTTGTTTGGACTGCCTTAAATAACAAAAAAATATTAAGTGTAGTATTTAGTTAATAAACGGAATCAAAATGTATTTTGTAGTGATTCTATTTACCTTGAGCAACGTGGTCCGATTTGCCCCTTATCACAGAAGATCATAATGAACAGTTTACTCGAATACTAATTATAATTACACTAAAACGCAAGTTAAACTACATAAAAAGATACATACTTAGTAATAAAAAACAATAAATTATATACTTCGACGTAATTCTTTAAAATGGCTACACAAATTCAAAAGTACCTTACTTCGGCACCAAAATTGCTACACACACGAAACACCGCGTCATTGGCGACCGGCGCCTGAACTGATGTACGAGGGAAACCCATCCATTTACACGTCAAGAGATGCGGATTGCGAAGTATGAACCTTGGACAGTGACTACTTCCAGATTGACATGCGTGAATTTTGAATTATTTAAGTATTTCTTAATTTGATCCGATTCGCCCTGTGGTCCGATTCTCCTCGATCTACCCTATTTGTGTGAAAGAAATAATCTTTACTAAGTGAGCTAAAAGTGGATGACAGATGGAGCAGGGCAGCGACTGAATGGTGGCCGAGGAGTGGCTGTAGAAGAGTGGGACGGCCGGCTGCGAGATGGGTGGACGACATCGTAAAGGTCGCGCGCCATCATTGGGTGAGACTAGCGCAGGATTGTGGTTGACGGCACAATTGGGGAGGCCTATACCAAGCAGTGGGTGAAGTCGGGCTGTGGATGATGATGATGAACAAAAACAAAGATTAGATTTAGATATTAGATTTTGCACAAATATGCTGCAACTCTAATTTTTATAATACCATCACCAGGATGGAACAAGAGTTGTTATGAGGTAACCATCGCCTATAGCAATTACCTAGTAGATCACGTAACTTAAAAACGTACCACACGCAATACCGTGCATCCATCAACTTGAGGGATACCGGTGTGAAGTCTCATTTTGCCTGGAAGTTCACCGGAAACTATACCCTTATACCGAAACACAGCAATGCTGCTTGGCGGCAGAATTAGGTATGGTGTATATTCTTCAGGCGAGCCCTTTCACACAGAACCCTACTTCTCTTATTAAACGTATTTAGTGGATAATTAGTTTTGCTTCGTTTTTTAATAAAATAGTTATTCTTTTGGTTTAGGTACTGCTCAGATACTAATCATTCTCTTAACACTTTTGGGACACCCAATTTACATTATGGCTATCAGTCCATTCCATACCTTTACCTAAGCCACAATACCAATTAGTGGCGGAATCGAGATAATTTTCGTCCACAATCTACTCAGATCCACTAATTATCAAACCACTGATACTATGCAAACTAAACGCTGATTAGCTTTGTGTTAATGTAACCTACGACTTTGCGGCTTTTGAATGAATGATTGAACGAACGAACGAGGTTTGAATTAACGTTCGCTCATGGTAAGGCGCGTAAGCGGACGTGGGCCTCAAAAATTTAATACATAAAAAATAAGATTCACGGAAGAACCAGCTATTAACAATTTTTATTGATATATGATTTTTATTCTAGAGGCCGATATAAAAATTTTATTCAACTAGATTTATTTATATCATACATAACAAAAAATTGTTTCTATGTAATGATTACGTGCAATTTCATTTATAAGTGAACACATCATGTACTTTATAATTGGCATATACATAACTAAAATATTTGGTTAATATTAATTTGCAAATTATCTCGGTTGTTACAAAGTTAGGAAGCAATAACAACCTCCGTGGCGCAGTGGGCGAATAATTAGCTGAGACGCAGGATGTAGCGGGTTCGATTCCCGTCGCGAAACAAATGTTTGCATGATCTGCATTTATTTTTTCGGGTCTGGATGTTTTTCTATATGTTATAAGTGTGTATTTACAAAAAAAAGTTTATATAAGTATTCTATCAGTTATCTGGTTCTCATAGTTTATGCTCTGCTTAGTTTGGGGCTAGATAGCGCTGTGTCAAATTTCCAGCAATATTTATTACTATTTATTTATTAATTATTAAATATTGAAGACAGTAAACCGCTCTAGAAAGGCACCCTACATTTCTCTGCTCTACGTCCATCAATTTCAAGCATACCTATACCATGTGTAATTTCACGTATGTTTTTTTTTATACTACCTTTATGGCAAACGAGCATGCAGTCCACCAGATGTTAAGTGGCTACTGCAGCCCATGGATATCCACATAGAATTAAAAACAAAGTATTATGTTGTCTTGATCCCTATGTGGATAGGTTGCCATACTTTAGGACTGTGCCAGTAATTACAGGAACATACCATTACCATCTAACCGGAACACAGCAGCACAAGTATTGCTATTTGGCGGCAGATAAGGGTAAGGCGGTGGTGCCCACTTCCTCGAGCCCGTTCACAAAAGTTCTACCACCTGAGAAATGTGTGAAAGTTTCATGAAAGTGTGCAATTTTATTGATTAAATTGCGACATTATTAAGACCTAAGCATACGCATATAATTAGACATTCCTGCTGTTCAGTTATCTAGTGAATCGCCACCAAACGTTTGTATAGAGATCAAACTACCACACATAACTTGATACATCAGGGTTTCCTACCACTATAACGCCACCCGCTAGACAGATCGGCTGCGACAGTCTAGCTGCAGCAGCCAAAAGATATATTATTCTTGGCTGGTTATGCATTGGTTTCTATGACACATTAATTATTATGATTATGACTGACTAGTGCGCACTAGGATTATGCGTCCGCTCTCAATCGTTTACTATGCTCTAAGTCTTATTCGTATTCGAAAATAGTGATCACAATGAATACCAATTTGTTGTAAGCCTAGTCCCTAAATTGAGACTATTGTGTAAATAACTTTGAGTAAATAGCTAAGCTAGTTAGAAAATGAGACGAATAATCATTATTATAAATACGGGAATTATCCCGTATTAACTTATCGGTGTTTAGATCGACAATGTATCGGCTCCGCACTCCGTGCAAGGCGAGACGTTATTCGGAGCGGATCGCACTCACGATGAAGGTTCACGAATTGAACCGAAACATTGTCGGTCAAAAAACCGTGATAACTTCCGTATATATAATAATGATTGAAATCAATCACGAAAGTTTTCTGATACGAATAATGTTAAATAGTTCCATTTCCACTGAAAAGGTTAAGGAGATTGCCGTCAGTTCTCGAGCTATGTGCCTTGCCTACTCCCACTTCAGCTTGAATATCTTTTGTGATATGTCGGTGACATTGGTTCGTCTACGAATCTCCTCAATTCTGATTCGATCTCGTAAAGTAATACCAAACATAGCCCTCTCTATAGCGACCGACCTTCTTATGAGGCACATAGTGAAAGACCATGTTTCTGAATCATATGTCATCACTTCATGATTCAAAAATTGTATTTGGTATATTTTGGTATTGTAAATGACTGTTTTGTAAAACTGTGAATGTAAAACTGGACACAAATAAATATTTTTGTATTTGTATAAACTACTTTTAACTAACAAGTAATTTTTTAACAAGAATATAACCGACTTCAGATAACAGAAAAAACAAACTACTGTACCGATTTCATTGAAATTTTTATGGGTCCATTCTGAAAGTATATCCTTTCAAATAATAAAATAATTTTTCAAATAAATTGATAAATCATGGAGTTATGAGGTAAAAAACATAACAAACCATAAAAATTAAACAAATTTAAGACTTAAATGGTTTTCTCATAGATTCCATTGTCAAAACTTGACCACATACACGGTTTCTTTTAAATAACTGTTTTCCCAGAACAAACGTTATTCAGACCATGGTCTACTAACATTTTATAATATGAAATTAAAAAACAAAACGAAATCGGTCTTTGAAAAATATAAAAATTTGCGAACTTAAAACGTCTATTTTAACGTTACGCCCTACAACATAGTCAGCGCGCTGACCGGTAGCTACTAGGTACCTATCTAACTAAGAAGTAGGTAATACGCTACGGCTAGCGTATCCAAGAACTTCATGTCACGGTTCGTTTTTGAACAAAGTTAGACTTATTTGAGAAGGTCTAGATTTGTTTTTTCTCTTATTTGATGATATAAACAGTTAGTAGCCTATGGTGTGAGTAACGTTTGTTCTGGGAAAACAGTGATTTAAAGGACATCATGTAGAAATGAAACCACACGGAAAGCACCAGCTTTCCAATAAAAAAAAACATTTTAACCCAGTCGAAAGTTCTGAGGTAACAAACATAAAAAAATACAGTCGAATTGAGATTCTTCTCCTTTTTTGAAGTCGGTTTAAAAAACCAGCCCTAACCGGTCCACGTTCACGTCCTATATAATGTCAAAGTCCTAATCCCTATAAGCTTAGGGCGAGTCAACAAGGGTTGGTGTAATCAACCAGAAATCGAGACCCTTTTCATGATGACATAGCTTAGAATGGCCAGTTTGTTCGTATCAGATGCGTCAATTTGATTAGGTGGCGGAAAACTACGAGTGAAATAAATTGAACAACGACTAGTCTTATCGCTTGGAACAGAGTAGTATCTTCAAGTCATTTGTTTTGTTTACATTTATTGTATCAGAATAGATCTAATAGTGAGTAGGCACTGGTAACGCCATCTATCGACCATATAAGGTGACTCTTTCCTCAACCTATACCCCTACCCGCAAAAAACATTTTTCCTAACTACGCGCCCGCGCCCGATAGCTAGTAAAGGACAATTACAAGTCGTAGCCGCACGTTCTCGCGACATGGTCGAGATGTGACCATATGACACGCTGAAGACACCGCAGTCCAGTCAGAAGTAGCTACGCGCCACTCTCGCAAAATGATCAAGTTGTGACCATATATCGAAAACCGCTGTTAAAATAAATGATGCCGCTGTCGAATAATATCGCTGTTGAGGTACGGATCCGCTTACCGCTGTGTTTTATAATATAGGCATTAACAATAGCCTCCGAACTCATATGGTATAGCTAAATTGCCGTGACTCGTGGGTAAATTGTGAAGTGCACAAAGGAACGTTCCAAGGCAGCTTCGAGGGACCTCAAAGTTTAGTGACACGTTCCTTATTGCATTTTTTGTATCTTGAATCTTCTAGAGTTATCTTACGGGCTGTAAGAGGCCATTTCGAATGCGTAAGATACGCGCCAGAAGCCCTACCAGACACTTAAATAATACATAATCATTTCCAACAAAAGTAAGTAGGTAATTACAGCGAAGGATAAAAAACTCAACAAAATATTAGGCAGCCTCGCTGCTTTTCAGCCCGTGATTCTCGGGAGGCTTCAATCAATTCATCATTATTTTCCTGTCGTTTCCCACCCAAGGACGATCTGAGCTTGTTGGGCATTGAGCTCACGTCCAACCTGAACTTCGGCTCGCACATTGAATCTAGGCCCAAAATTGCTGCTATGAAGCTGGGCATCCTAGCTAAGGTTCGGCGGTACTTCTCACCGGGGCAGCTGCTCAGTCTCTACAAAGCACAAGTCCGCTCATGTATGGAGTACTGCTGCCATCTCTGGGATGGCTCAGCCAAGTACTAGCTTGAAGCCCTTGATTCGATTGAGCGACGTGCTGCTAGACTCATTGGTGATGCCTCACTAGTGGAAGCCAATTTACAAAGTCTAGAGCACAGACGCCGAGTAGCCAGACTTTCAGTTTTTTACAAGATACATTTTGGTGAATGTACGCAAGATCTTCATGACCTTATCCCTCCTTCCCCCTTCCACCACCGGACAAGCAGACGAACCGAGAAGTACCACCCATATCTGGTCGGCATACCACCTTGCCGTACCAAACGATTTGCTTCAACTTTTCTTGTTAGCACAAGTGAGGAGTGGAACTCACTTCCGGCGTATGTTTTTCCAAACCAGTATAATCTTGGAGTCTTCAAGTCCAGAGTGAATAGGTTCTTTTTAGGCAAGCGTGCTCCATCTTCGATCACACCTTCCCTTACCATCAGGTGAGGTAGTGGTCAAGCGCTCGGCTATCATCACATCAATAAAAAAAAAGAGAGGGGGCGTCCATACCTCTTCACTAGACATCATCTCAATATTCTCCATTCTTTGCCCTTCCACATTCTTAAATAACATTTTATTCGTTATATAGTGATGTTTATATGTTATATGGTTTTCTTTCTTCCAAGTAAATTCGTATGAGCTGGTAGCCAACTCTAGTGTCAAAGATTTAAGTGTGCCTATAGGCCTCCAACATGGCTTGACGATTGAAAACCAAGACCAGCTTCGTGTCGGCATGCACGAAAACGTTCAGTTAAAAATGCCACAAGCGATAACTCATCCAAGTAGTGCCCGCCTGGAATATAGCTGATAAGAACGACTCAACTACTAGCACCACGAGCGTATCCCTCAATTGAACCAGCTTTTTTGTTTTTGCTGTAATGCTACGCTTTTTAGAGAATTTATTTTTCGTTTTTAATATGCGCCTAATTAAACACGGCTTAGCGTATTTAAATAATTACCTTTTTTAGTATTTGATTTTAACATTGATTATTCTAATATTTGATTCATTTATTAACATAAATTATTTATATTTATTTTCTTATTTTATTTTATTTTATTTTTTATTTAACCAAATCCACAGCCCTTATTATGTAAGATACAAACTTATACTAAGCATAGCATACGGCCAAAAAAGGATTTACTTTTTATAAAAAAAAATTATAAATAGACAGTCTAAATTAAACTAAAATTACGAACAAAACAAATTACGTGTAAGAACACAAAAAGGTTGATATAATACATAGAATACATATATATAAGTAGTTATATCATAAATTCATACATATATATATATATATACCATAATAACCAGTATTTTGTTGCGTTGTTATCATGCATGTGTGTCATCCTCCATTATTATTTTTAAAGTTTCACGTTTAAAAGTTCCCTTGTTGTTATGACAAATATCAATCGAGAAGAACTCCTTATTGTAAACTCTTTGTAGTCTGTTAACGATTATCTCTATAGACCTACAAAAAACCCTTTAAAAACTGCTTAACTCCAGATCACTATAATATATTAACAAAAGCTTTAAGCGGACATTATTTTTTAGATTTTTACAGAAACAAACATTTATAAAAACACCATTTAAACTCATGTATCGTTTTAAAAACAATGTAAAAAAAACAAAAGTAAGCTCCAAGTAAAAATCGTATTCATGGTAATATATTTCATTTAGTAAAGTGAGAGAGGTTGAATAATGCATGGTTCCGTAGCTCGGCCTCTGTGTGACCATTTGTTTTATTGAAAGGAAATGTCATAGTTCATGTGTATGCAGAGGGTTATCTTAGGATGGATTGACAGGATGATTGACTTTTATATATCAGCTCAAGGGGTTTCGTATAATGCAACACCAGGGAACGGAACTTAGGCGGCTATTATTTCTTGTTTCTCAATCATTGTTGGTCCTATCAAACATGCCCAAAACGCTTCGATAGCTGATCCGGATTTTTTTAGCAGAAATATCTACTTTTTATGGTTCATTACTTGATCTAGTAACCCTATTCTGAATTTTAACCACCACTGATTGATTGATATGGTAATCAAAATTAAAATATTTATGATATTAATTTAAAGTTATGCTTTTTTTGGCGCGTTTGGAAAAGTTATGAGAATAAAATTGTTACGATGCGCTCGCACACCGACAGCCAAAAAGCAACATGATGAAGTTATCTGATAGCTGTCTCATGCGCGCGCGCACCGATATCCAAAAAGCGACATGATAATGTTAGCTGATAACTGTCGCTCAAGATTCCGTGAAAATTCGTAACTATATATATTAATTTATCATTCCTGTTACAAGCAAGTGGCATACGGGATGAAATCTCAAGCTATTATTGTTCTGTTACGCCAAAGAAGTATAACATCTTACTTGTGTACATAAGTACACCCACACGTTTTTTTACTTACAACAGTGAGCCAATATAACGTATTCCTAATGTCAAGTATATCTTTAGTAGTTGCTGAGAACATCAGCTGTGAAAGAGGGACGGACGGACGGACGAAGTCACATCTTAAGGCTCGGCCTATATGGCATCCGGGTCTCTCCAATCCTGCGAATCCGAAGCATGTCCCGGTTGCTTCCAGGTATAAATAGAAATCGGATGGCCTCAGATCGTGTGTAGTCGATGCAGGAAAATATCAAATGTATGGTTGTGCGACGGATTGGTCAGAGGCCGTTAAAAAACGGTCCCTAACAAGCCCGGATGCCATATAGTCCGAGTCTAAGGGTCCCTTTTTACCATTTTGGTCCAGAACCCTAAAAATAGGTTAATAACCACCGCTGGTTCTAATTAAAATCTCGCATGCAAAGTATCGGTGCTTTTAATAAAACACAATTTAATACACACGGTTTTAACCGACAAATATTTAATTAAAACACTCAGTTTCCCGCCATTTTCCCGCCAAATGAAATTAAATTCTGGAAAACAAACGGTCGAAGCGTTTGTATCCTAAATTTTAATACTGTTATATCTGGTACCTACAGGTTGCTACTGAAGATGTTATCTGCAAATAAATCGCTTCTAGGAAAATGGAAAATAAATAGTTTGACACAAAAGAGATGTTAATACCAAAGAAAATAAATAAGTTTTGAACAGCCTTCTCTCTTTTCCCAGCTACGTATCTCACATGGTGGTGGGGTCAGCTTTTCTGGTCGCTCTTCTACACTTCGCTTTATCCACCACGTCGTTATCAGAAACTTGGCACTCTCTCATTGTCTTATGACATTAAAATACTTTTTTTTATACTTTACCTTATATGGCAAACGAGCATGCAGTCCACCAGATGTTAAGTGGCTACTGCAGCCCATGGATATCCACATAGAATTAAAAACAAGCTATTATGTTGTCTTGATCTCTATGTGGATACGTTGCCATACTATAGGACTTAGCTGTTATGCCTATGTGCCAGTAATTACAGGAACATACCATTACCATCTAACCGGAATACAGCAGCACAAGTACTGCTATTTGGCGGCAGATAAAGGTAAGGCGGTAGTGCCCACTTCCTCGATCCCGTTCACAAAAGCTCTACCATCAGTAAACGTCACTATTACGTCACCTTGTCTTAGGTATACCTCTAGATCTTCAACCTCTTCTTCCTCTAAATCTTATACCTCTAGATGGAAAGTTGCAGTGCCAAATTTCCGACGTAGTCAGGTAGCCTCCTCTTAACGTACCGGTCACGTGAAGTTCGCAGCCGACTGCCGACTTCATCGCAGCCGACTCTCCTGCATCTTGTCAGCGATGTCGTGCATGCCTACTCGTGCGCAACACGCCTCGCACGTACTCGTTGCGGATTTAATCGAGCCTGGTGACGCCTCACATCCACCTTAGCATCTTCATAAATAAATAAATATTGCTGGACATTCCACACAGCCCCAAACTAAGCAGAGCTTGTACTATGGGAACCAGATAACTGATAGAATACTTATATTTTTGTTTTTGTTGTAAATACATACTTATAATATATAGAGAAAGAACCAGACCGGGAACAAATATCTGTAGATCATGCAAACATTTGTTCCGCGGCGGGAATCGAACCCGCTACCTCCTGCGTCGCAGCCGGCTATTCGCCCACTGCACCGCGGAGTCGTTATTTTCGGCGACTTGGATGGTATGTACGTTCTTCTGCGTCATGGCCTACGATTTGGTTCCATACATTAAGACTGGTCTTATGATAGTCTTTTAAATAAATAAGTTTTACTTGCATTCTTTTGTCGCAGGTGACATCGGTGACTTCTCGCCTCATTAGCCACGCTGCGGCTATTCGGTGCTGAATATTTTTGCACAGCTCTAAAGTATTAATTATTAATATATTAATTTTTGTATTTAATTTAGTCCAAACACAGTTATAATTGGAAATTAGATAGGTACATACTTAATTACATCTTTTAACCCGACTTGCACATCCCTAATCATATTTAGCGACTACACATGTTTAAATTTGAAGTTTTTGTTTGATTTGACAACTCCTTAAATCATATTTAGCCACAAAATACGTTTAGGCATCGTTGCGCAAGATGCCCTAAAACTAGAAATTATTAAATTACACGTAAGTACTTACACAATCGAATTTCGACAAATCTCGCAATAATCACACTAATATTATATATATGAAGTTTGCATGTTTGTTTATTTATTTGTTTGTTTGTTACTCAATCACGTCGTACGGCTAAACCGATTACGATAAAATTTGGTATATACGTAGATTATAACCTAAATTACCAGATAGGCAACCTTGAATTCCATATATTAGTTCCCATTGGATAAAAATGGGGTGTCAAGTCAACTTCGGCTCGCACATCGAATCTAGGGCCAAAATTGCTGCTATGAAACTGGGCATCCTAGCTAAGGTTCGGCGGTACTTCTCACCGGGACAGCTGCTCAGTCTCTAAAAAGCACAAGTCTGCTCATGTATGGAGTACTGCTGCATTCTCTGGGATGGCTAGGCCAAGTATCAGCTTGAAGCCCTTGATTCGATTGAACGACGTGCTGCTAGACTCGTTGGTGATGACTCATTAGTGGAAGCCAATTTACAAAGTCTAGGGCACAGACACCGCATAGCCAGACTTTCAGTTTTTTACAAGATACATTTTGGTGAATCTGCGCAAGATCTGCATGACCTTATCCTTCCTTCCCCCATCCACCACCGGACAAGCAGACGTACCGAGAAGTACCACCCATACCTAGTCGGCATACCACCTTGCAGTACCAAACGATTTGCTCCAACTTTTCTTGTTAGCACAAGTAAGGAGTGGAACTCACTTCCGGCGTATGTTTTTCTAAACAAGTATAATCTTGGAGTCTTCAAGTCCAGAGTGAATAGGTTCTCTCTAGGCAAGCGTGCTTCATCTTCGATTACACCTTCACTTACCATCAGGTGAGGTAGTGGTCAAGCGCTTGGCTATCATTAATAAAAAAAAAGTTGCAACAGCAAGTTTAGCTTTATTTCTAGGTTACCTACACATTTAGTAGTGTAAGACGTACGAAGTCGCGGAAAACAGTATAATCAATATTATTTTTACAGTGACCCCTTTTCAAGCTAAGATACAATTTCGAAGCAACCTGTATACCGGTTCGAGGCGGTAATTAGGAGTGAGCGGACTCCGGCCGAGCTCGCCGCGCCTGAGTTTAATGGTGTTTGGAGTTGTGTTACTGAGTTAATTCTATATTCTGTGACGATTTGTAACGGAGTGGATTTTAAATATCCATCTGATTGTTTTTTATTTATGTCATTTGTATCATGAAGGTTTAATCAAAATTACCTGTAGCTTTTGGCAAACGAGATAATTATTTTGGAAAAGGTTTGATTTTCATTTTTAAATTTTAACAGTAGAATATTCTACATAATACCACAAAACAGATAGGTAAATCATCATCATTTTGCAATCTCTATATTTTACTACTAGCAACCTTTATCAGATGTCTTTCCAATTTCAACTAGTGGGGAAACGTCTTACGCTGCGCTTTCTAGAGCATGGTATCCACTCTAGAACCTTCCTGCCCCAACGGCCATGAGTTCTTCGAGCTATGTGCCCGCCCACTGCCATGTCAGGTTGCTAATCCTTTTGACAATTTTTTTTTTATTTTTATTTTATTTATTTCAGTAATCCAACAGCGTAGTACAAAATATAGTACACATTTTTTATGTTATTTACCAATAAACAACAGTGTCAAATTTGTTGAAAGATCCTTAAAAAACAACAATAACCAAAGATGAATCCATAACTATGAAATGGGCCTATGGTCCACCACCAACATGATCATTCACTATGTCTATCACTATTGGCTATGTCTGTCACCTGTATTTGTCTACGGATCTTGTCATCCCTGGTTCAATCTCGTAGAGAAACTCCAAGCTTAGCCCTCTCCATAGCACATTAATACAGTTAAGAAACTTGCTTTGCCTACCGACCGCTGCTATAAAAAGCGGTCCCCGAGCGCTAAGCTGCCACTTACCCTTCGTCGTCCAAGGCAAGTTCTCGGAGATCACCTCCGCTGACGCGGAAGTGATTTCACAGTCATCTACTTTAAACAGAGCAAACACTTCATCGACCTCGCCGGCGAGGTCGACGAGTCTCTTCAGTCGCCACCTATACGAGATACAAACATGTACCCGGGCGTTTCTCTCCTATCCCCACCCTGACAACGGCCCAAGCCGAGGTTTGTACCTAAGTGGTGCCCTTGCGCTAGTTGCCTCATCAAAACTTACAGGGCTGAGCGCCATCTGCGCTTGCCAAAAGTTCGGTTAAGCTGCAACGGCCTCAAAGGCCAACAGCGTGAAAAGTCCATTCGAAAAAAAAAAATCAGCGTCCACTTACTCTTCGTAGTCCGAGACACGTTATCGGAGATCCGGATGACGAGATCACCTCCGCTGACGCGGAAGTGATTTCTGAGTCATAAATTAAACAGAGCAAACACTTCATCGACCTTGCCGGCGAGGTCGACATGTCCCTTCAGTCGCCGCCTATACGAGGTACAAGCATGTAACCGGACGTTTCTCTCCTATCCCCATCCTGGCAACGGCCCAAGCCGAAGTTCGTACCTAAGTGGTGCCCTTGTGCTAGTTGCCTCATCAAAAAAAAACTGTCAGGGCTGAGCGCCGTTTGCGCTTGCCAAAAGTTTGGTTAAGCTGCAACGGCCTCAGAGGCCAACAGCGAGAAAAGTCCATCCGAAAAAGAAAAAAAATAAACGGCCACTAGCTTGTCGTCTTTCGTGCGGTTCGGTCATAATTGGCGTGACTTGTGTTAGTGACTTGTGATTTGTGTTGTGGTAAAAAGTGTATTTCAGTGATAAAATTTAGCTGAGTAGGTAGTTTGGACTTGATTGTGTAAATTGGTGATTTCTTTGTTAATATTTGATTAAAAAGTACTTGCAAATATAGTTGGTTTGGTTTTCATAACTGTTTATTTTGGTAGTAATAAGGTTCTTGGTATTTTATTATGATTTTCACTTCTGGATCCTATATATACATTATAATTATGGAACATGATAATAGGGGAGACCTTTATCTATCAGTGCAATGAATATAGGCTGAAAAAATGGAATATAAAAATTACTTTCCTACACAATTACCCTAAAAAGCAGAGTATTCGATTCATTATTTTGTGATTTTGTCTGTTTCTGGGTTTCTCGATACATATACAGGGCATTGCAATTTATATCTACTAAGTAATTATATGGAAGAGACGGTTATAAACAAAAAAAAACAAATGAATGTTTGTAATTGTAACATTTTTTTGTTGTTTTATCAAAATATAGCTCAACTGCTCCAGATCACTAATTGTTCTTGCAATAAAGATTATTTATTTTGAAATGATTTGATTTTAGGATATCGATCAGGGGGTAAATAACGCAGTGAAACAACCATACCTACTCTTAAAATATTTTGTTTAGTAAAAATAACTGCAGCAGTTTCAAACACACTGCTTTTTGACTCTTATAGCTGTAAACACTTAATCAAGTCAAGTTAAATTGAATTTTTCATAAATAAACAAAACTTTCATTCGTAAATTCGCAATATTCCTTTCGTATCCCGATTCGTAACCTGTCCAATGTAAAATTAGTGTATTGCGCGAAGACCTAAAATTCTCAGATGTGTGTAATTTCAACCGGCCTACCCAAACCATTTTACTCGGTGAGTTAGGCCGTGCCCCAGATGAACAGTGAGCGGCTGACTGTTTGCTGGCTGACTCTGAGCGGCGCCGGCATATCAGTCGCTATTTCAGTGTCGAGTTAGCTGCGAACTGTATTAGCCGCGTATTATTTGTATTTATGCCGCTGTATTTATTGACTAACTAGTGGACACACCGAACTTTGTACCACCTTGACATACATATAACGCGGGCTGTCAATATACGTCACCCTGGTAGAACTGTCAATTGTTGTCCCCGGCCATCATTATGTATGAGAAAATGAATGACTTCCACAAATAATTTAATACCAAAATTAGCCAAATCGCTTCACCCGTTCTCGAGTTTTAGCGAGACTAACGAACAGCAATTCATTTTTATTTAAATTGACAATATCTTGGGATAAATCCGACCGAAGCATCTGTTTTAAAAGATACTTTTTTTTACATCCTTTTGACGATATTTGCAGCACGCATTCTGTCAATTCTATGTCAAACGTCATAAGGTTACATTATAAAAGTGGTAAAGGTTAGAATTAATATGTTAATTAAGGTTCGTTTTATATGGTGGTTAAGTATTCTTAAACTTTCTAATTTTGCGCGCAATTTTCTTATTTTTTTCTTTGATAAAAACCTTCTCCTGACAATAAGAAATACAACAAAAAAAGAACTAGCGAAATCGGTCCAGCCGTTCACGCGTGATTGCGTGACCAAGGGAAATAGGGATTCATTTTTATATATAGAGATTAACTGTAGGTAGAGTATTAGCCACGAAGCACTTGCAAACTCTTGGGAGGGAAGGTAAACGGTTAGTATATATCAGTGTTCTAAAAGAAGTGCTCTCGATATTCTCGAATAAATAGCTGTTTTGGAGGCATTAGCTGCGCGCATCGTTCGCAAACTGCGTACAATTCGAGCTGTATGGACACTGGAAAACTGGAAGCAACCAGTTAGCCGCTCACTGTTCGCCAGGGGCACGGCCTTAGATAAGTAATTCACGTAGTTGTTACAATGAGAACATAAAATACTGGACGCTGTTTTGTTTCAGCTTGGTATTTTGTGTTTGGATGTTTGAAATCCTTTTAAATAGGGATACAGTTTCAGGTTTCATTAAAGATGGAATATTAGTTATTTTTATTCGTTAATAATAGAATATACAATAAATATTTACAATATTAAAATATAGAAGAAACAGTTGAATCTTCTTAAGACCGTTGGAAACGATCTATAGGTAGCTCAACTGCTCCAGATCCAGGCGGAAGTGTTCACAAGAAATTAGTTGTGTCTCCAAAATGGACCAGCTTCGCTTTCTGTATATATTTATAATTAAACAAAATAAATGGACTGGATATTTCAGACAGCGCTATCTAGACACAAAGTAAGCAGAGCTTGTACTGTGGGAACCAGATAACTGATACAATACTGACAACACTGATGCAAATACACACTTGTAATTATAGAAAAAACATTCAGACCCGGAACAAATATCTGTACATCATGCAAACATTTGTTCCGCGGCGGGAATCGAACTCACTACCTATTGCGTCTCAGCTGGTTATGCACCCACTGCGCCACGTAGGTCGTCGTCGGAGGAGTTTGTATACTTGCTTCTTTTAAGGGTTCCATACCTTGAAAGAAGGAAAGGAACCCTTATAGGATCACTTCGTTGTCAGTCAGCCTTACCTTTTTAAAACTGACTTCAAAAAAGGAGGAGGTTCAGAATTCATCGAAATTTTTTTATGTTTGTTCCCCAATTACTCGAAAAGGCCTTGCCCGATTCGAGAAATTATTTTTTTTGTTTAAAAGGGTAGTCTTCCCAGGTAGTCCAATTTACACCAAGTCAGGATCTGATTATGGGATCCAAAAAAAAATCGAGGGCAACTCTCAAATTTTATAGGGAGGCATAATTGTTTGTTCTTACCTCAGAACTCCATCTACTATCAACCTACTTAAAAAGTTATTTTTTTGTAAGAAATGACATACTCTCATATTGGTCTCATAGAAATTTCATCAAAATCGGTTCAGTAGTTTGGTTAAGTCCGCTATTTTTGCCGCATGTTTTTCTCGATAATAAATAAAATCGTTTCCATTCGAAGGCTTTCTGGAAGAAATCGCTTCTAACCGATAGGGCCGTCCTTTGCACTTGTGGTTTTGTGAATGTTTATTTTTATATTTGTTTCTCTTGTAGTGTACAATTAAAAGTGTTTTAATTCATTCAAAACCTGTAAGGTACTTCCCGTTGACCTAGAACCCAGCCGATTAGTCGTGAAAACTTCACAAACAGACAGAGAGTTACTACGAATTGAATTGATTAGAATTAATAAACAAAATTAAAATTAGTATTAAGGGTGTACTATACCTGGGGAGACGATAAATCGCTTATTGAGAAACAATCTTTTGTTCAACAAACTGTGTGCTTTCAATCTGTAATTCACATATGTTATAGTTAAGGATACGTAATAAAGCGCCTGTGTTGTGACAACACGATTCCGTAAAGTTTTCTTGATAGAAAAAAATTCCAAAGATGACTCCAAATTTATCTTAAAACCGTTCTTATGCGATGAATACTTCAATTTAGATCTTGAAACTTTATACAGTAATTCTACACAACATAAATAAGAGCACCTGTGTTTTAAATTTTCAAAATACCTTTTGATTTTACCATAAAATGAAATTATCTAAGATTTGCAGTAATTAAACAAATCGCTTCGGATGCCCGGTCCGCGATTCAGTCTGGCCTCGGCTTTCAGACGGGGTACCCGTGACGCTTGTCCCTCAAAACGATCACGTAATTCATAAGTAGAATTTAATATTAAGTTGGTTTTTGTAAAGACGCAGTAATGAGAAATAAGCACAACAAGAAAGTGAAGGGACTGAATGATAAAAAAACCGGCAAACATATGAACCACGGCGAGATAGGATGTGTAGCGGCGCGCGGAGAAGCGGGGATTAAATTCAAGTTTAGGCTGAGGTATAGTCAACTCTTAATTAGGAAAAGCTACTACAGTATGATAAAAGCTCTCAAGGATGACTCAATTTCACAGGAAATTACTTGATAGTAGGTATGTATTATTTTTTTTTTATTTTTTTTTTATAAATTGTTGTTTCTGTGATATTAGAATTAGGTATATACATTTTTTTTGTTATGGTTTATTTAGGTAAGATGACAATGCCCTTTTACAGCAGCTACGATTTCACATTTTATAATGCATATTGACATTCCTTATATTATAATCAATGACTAATGTAATTCAATGTTTAAGTATAATAAAATTAATGTTACTTACTGATATACGCAGCAATTTAGAATTCAAAAAAGGTACCTATTATAATCAATTCTTTGACAATGCCCCTCTACAGCAGCTGTAATCTTATGTACCTACATAATTAATAATCAATATTTTTAAGCTTAAATGTAAGTAGGTATAAATGAAATTCATATCTGTTTCTGGCACCTCCACTTAGATAAAGACATGTAATTAAGTAAGTATTACTTGTGCGCGATAACTTGGGACCTGCTAGGAATAGTCGCATTCCTAGCAGGTCCCAAGTTATCGCGCACGAGTAATAATTACTTAATTACGTAACGCACGAGTAATACCCCGACCGCTTCCCCTGCACTTCCCCGATGGCGCCCGTATTGTATCGTTCGCATCACTATTTTTTACTAGGGTTTTTAGTCTCGTACTGGCCTACGTCACGTAACGACGCGCTCTGGAATTCTTTTAGTTTTCATTTGTGTTATTGTTTTGTTGTTGGTAGTGACTGGAAAAAAGAAGTCAACCATGTGGACAGGCTTCGACAAAAGTATTGGGACGATGACCTCTTACAAGAGACGAATGAATCGCAATTAATTGTAAATTTATCGGATTCCTCTTCGTCAAGTGATTATAGTGAGACTGAGGACGAAGAACAACCTCTAGAAGGCATAAATCCACTAAGTAGTGACGAAGATGAGATAATGTAAATAATAGATAAAATAAATGTATAAACTTAAACATTGTATTTTTATTTTATTCAAATAGTGTAAAAAAGAGTAGATAAAAAGCAGCGTCCTCCCTGAGTAACATAATAAATTAGGTTAAAAAAAACAAAGACGAAGCCGCGGGCGGCTGCTTGTTACGTTCGATTTTTTGCGGGCGGTACAAACACTCCAATATGACGTCACCGCGCTCAGGTCCCAACTTATCGCGCACGGGTAATACTATTATTGATGTAACCAAGTATTCCATTGTGTCTCTACGGTTTGAATAAATGAGTATGAGTATAATCTTTATATATATATATATATATATATAAATATAAAAGAAAATCGTGTTAGTAACACTATTTATAACTCAAGAACGACTGAACTGATTTGGCTGAAAATTGGTGGGGAGGTAGCTTAGAACCAGGAGACGGACATAGGATACTTTTTATCCCGTTCGACCGCGTTCTCGTGTGACGTGACTTAGAACGTCAAAGAGAATTACAAGTCACTATAAAACGTGGTATAACAAAAACGAATCTGACATGGAATAACAAAACGCAAATGACAGCTAAACGTAATTTGATGATCTTTGATTTCTTGGATTTGTCTCCGCCCCAAATAGCAGAATAACTATTAAAATATCCGAAAAAATCACGCAAAAAGAAATAACGAAGAACATTCATTTTCTCATACATAATGATGGCCGGGGACAATTATTGTCAATTCCACCAGGGTGACGTATATTGACAGCCCGCGTTATATGCATGTCAAGGCGGTACGAAGTTCGGCGGGTCAACTAGTTTATAATATACTCGTAACTATGGATTTTATAGTTAGCGCAAAATTATCTAACGTAGGTACTCTAGATGCAGAATTCAATAAGCTTACAGTAGCTGTAATGCTCTAAATACGTGTTAAGTAATAAGAGCCTCCAGTAGTATTCCCTTTAAGATTTGTTAGTATCTAGATATTTGTTTCGCTTCTGGACACCGCATTAGACTCCTAGATAAACTTCGATTAAGCCGATGCCCCGAAAACATCCTGCTTTCACTTTACGATACGATTGCATTTTGAAGTTATACTTATTTTGGCGTGTTCGGAAAAAAATATGTGAGTACAATTTTTACGAAGCGTGCGCACACCGACAGCCAAAAAGTGACATGATGAAGTAAACTGATAACTGTCTCATACGCGCGCACACCGAATGCCAAAAAGCGACATGATGAAGTTAGATGATAACTGTCTCATGAGCACGCACACCGACTGCCAAAAAGCGACATGATGAAGTTAGCTGATAACTGTCTCATGCGCGCGCACACCGACTGCCAAAAAGTGACATGATCAAATAAGCTGATAACTGTCTCATTGTGCGCACACCGACTGCCAAAAAGCGACATGATGAAGTTAGCTGAAACTGTCTCATGCGCGCGCACACCGATATCAAAAAGCGACATGATGAAGTTAGCTGAAACTGTCTCATGCGCGCGCACACCGATATCAAAAAGCGACATGATGAAGTTTACTGATAACTGTCTCTCAAGTTTCCGTAAAAACTCGTAACTATATTTATTAATTTATCATTCGTTTTACAAACAAAGGGTTGTCGTATACGGGATGAAATCTTTAGCTATTTTTCTTCTGTTACGCCAAAGAAGTATAACTTCTTACGTGCGTGTACATAAGTACAAACACACTTTTTAAATAATAAACTAGCTGACCCGTTCAGAGGCTTACGATCCATTCAGCCATTTAGTTATGAAAAGGTAACAAACAAACTAACAAACAAACAGTTATTATCGCAGTTACTATGTATGCATTATACATATAAACCTTCCTCTTGAATCATTCTATCTATTACTGCATTAAAATCCGTTGAGTAGTTTAAAAAATCTAAGGGAACAGACAGCGGAAGCAATACTATAATATGGTTATTGTGGAGTATCCCTAAAAGATAGACATATATCATTCGGGACTTTTTTGTAGACCTTTTTAAGGTGTAAAATACTGTAGTACATTATTTTGATCTATCTCGTAGGGTTGAGCCGGCGTTTGCAATCATCATCATCATGTCAGCCGTAGGACGTCAACTGCTGGACAAAGGCATCCCTCATTGATCTCCAGGAACTGCGGTTGGAAGCGGCCTGCATCCAACGCCGACCTGCGGTTCTTACCAAGTCATCTGCCCATCTTGTAGGTGGACGTCCTACGCTGTGCTTGCCAGTCTGTGGCCTCCACTCGAGAACCTTCCGGCCCCAACGGCCATCCGTTCTGCGCACTATATGGTCTGCCCATTGCCACTTCAACGTGCTAATCCGTCGGGCTATGTCGGTGACTTGAGTTCTCCTACGTATCTTCTCATTTCTGATTCGATCCCGTACAGAAACCCTGAGCATAGCCCTCTCCATAGCTCGTTGAGCGACTCTGAGCTTATTCATAAGGCCAATAGTGAAGAACCACGTCTCGGTTCCATCTGTCATCACTGGTAACACACACTGATTGAAGACTTTTGCAATGTAAGCGCAAAAAATGTGTTTATTTACGACATTATATAAGAAACCTCTAAAATTGTCCGTATTTCTCTACTATATTATGCATGTATTATAAATATGAATGTTTCTTTTAAATCTTTTTATCTACGAAAAAAACCGCATCCGTTTTGTAGTTTTAAAGATCAGGACAGGGACAGACAGCGGGAAGCGACTTTGTTTTATACTATGTAGTGATGATTAGTAGAGTTTTTCATTACTCATTGAAAATTGATTTGAAAATTGGTCAAAGAAAATAGGTCACATCCATAATATGCTATATTGAAAAAGGTCATAGTTAATGAAAAAAAATGGATACCGAGAACGCAAATTTTCATTGTAGCTACAAATCGTTATAAATATACTGTTTTAATTCCCTAAAGCTGTAAGTTATATTCGTGTGTAAGCGATCTGAAAAACTCTTTATTAGCATCCTCGCTCGCGTTCATTTGCTCGTACGCCAAAATACCTCGGGTGTACAAAAGATCGCTTACAGCCCTTATGTAGGTACAGAATATAATATGTACTTTATAGCCGCTTCGTTGAAACTATGTTCGTTTAAGTTCTTTGTTCTGATATTTCATGAACATCTTGTATTATGCTAGAAATAAAACAATAGGTTGCTCTATAATTTATATAAATCATCTCTGCGCGCACTAAAAATGATGATAATGATGATGTTAAGATTCATTTTCAGTAATATTTATCACACACCCTTTTATTCGCACGTATAAGGGTAATGAGAATGCATTAAGATCATCGTTAATGAGTATGGTATCGTTTATTTTTATTATAAGCGCGTGCTTTTATACCTGTATTATACGTTTATGGACTTTAGACGAAATTTAATGAGCCACCTTCACTATATGTGAACAAATGTTCTATAGATATTTGTTCTGTCTATAAGACGACTTCCATGGTGCAGTGGGTGAATGAGACGCTGGAGAGGAGCTGAGACTTAGAAGGTAGCGGGTTCGATTCCCACCACGATGCGAATGTTTGCATGATCTACAGATATTTGTTCCGGATCTAGATGTTTTTCTATATATTAAAAGTATGTTTTAGAAAAAAAACATACATAAGTATTCTATCAGTTATCTGGTTCCCCTAGTACCTCTGCTTAGTTTGGGGCTAGATAGCACTGTGTGAAATGTCTAGAAATATTTTTTTATATCTTTATATATTATATGTATGTAATTAATCATCATCGTCATCATATTAGCTATATGACATCAACTGAACATAGGCCTCCCCCCTCATAGATTTCAAAAATAGGCTCCAACTCTGAGTCGTAATGCTGTAGCTCTTAGGCATTAATTCAATGTATTAGCTCCTCTTAGGTAAAAGTCGTGCAGTATAAACCATTGTTTAGTCATTCGTTTGGCTGAGACAGTTGATTAGAGGACCAGTAAGCGCTGAAATAGGCTTTAATGAAAGCTGCCCGCTGTCCGTATTGCGTATTGATCACGCTTAAACTACTGAATTTCCATCTACTGTACAAGTAGATCGTAAGAAAATTTATAAAAAAATCTGTGTATGTAAATTATCGAAAAAGTATGATAAGTGAGAGATGACGAATGCCGAATGAAGTAGACATAAAGATATTTTTGTAACGTCGTATGCCCAAGTTAAGAATCAACCCTTATTTACGCCCTCATAATTATAACGCGTAAATATTTTCAATACACAATGTATATTCAGACACTTTAACAGTTAAATCATCTAAATACCTTTGCAAACGATCTATTGATACCTCAACTGCTCCATATACCTACCTACCAGGCGGAAGTGTCCCCAAGACACTGGCTGCATTGCCCCGCTGAATTGCAATGCTTATGCGTTGACCCAGATAAGCGCCAGCTCTCGGATCACACGTCGCTTCGACCAGTCGCCCAAAAAGAATTTCCTAACCGCGGTGGTCCCCGGTACCCCATGGACCCAAAATCTCGACCCCAAATAGCTTAAATACGTAAGCTCTGGCAAGACTTCCATATTTGCGCCGCGTGAGATCTTCGGCTGAATTTGCCGCCGCACCGGCCCCAACTGCTGTACCAGACAGATGAGATGGCGCAAGGGTATCGACGCTCGTGGCGTCCCACACCAAAGGTTTACCCTTCTTACCAGGTACAAGAGTTATACCGTCAGGCCTCTTACCATCGTCACGTATCAGACCGCTCGGTTCGAGAGCGGCTGGAACGTTGCCGCTGCAAGAAGCCCAGCGTATGATATTATTAAGGCTAGTGTGACGGGAAATCTTACCGGCGGCTCTGGAACACGAACACTGCCGAACCGCACTGGCACTGATGAGGGGCACCACGCACCCAACCGTAAACAAGTTGCAATCCGGAAAGTTCAAGTCTAACAAGTCACTTTAAGACAAGATAAAATAACTCTTTAATGTCATTACTATTCAGAAACCATATAACACTAAAGCAAAACTAAACAGCAATGCAATCAGTGGTCTTATCGCTGAGAGCGATCTCATCCAAGCACTTAAGTATGTTTTTTAATCTGTTCACCATTAAAGCTAAGAATCAAAGCACTTGGTATCTGGATTTTTTTATATCAAACTGATATTTACGATCATAAACTATGTGTACGATTATTCAAAAATAGTTCAGTTAAATATTATATTCAGTTTAGCATCTTCGGAAATAAAAAAACCTCAATTAGTTAATATTTTTGTATTTAAAAAGTAAGAACGCCAAACTTTTTTATAACCTCTGAGTTTGCAGGTAGAAATTGCTTTTAGCATTAAGCCCACCTTTTGTACATATCATGTGTTTTTGTGAAATAAAGTATTAAAAAAACATATTATATAACATAACAAAGAACATTCAAAACAATGACAAGGTTAAAATATTTTCTTCCAACCTAATAAAATGGCATAAAATGGCGTAGGCCCAAACACAGGTGCTACAATTTCTAACCGAACACAAGAGCGCACACCCGTCTCAATTTCACCCCACGTCCAAATTAGGCATTTTTCTCCGCTAAATATCTCGCAAAGTGAACGCTTTGGGGCGTCTGCCCTAGCACAAAAAATATTAGCATTTTTGTACAGAAGTTTCACTGTTAGTGTAACTCACATATTATTGAATTTTGTTTTTAAATTATTGTCTAACACACAAAATACTAAGCTTTTTAAAACCATCTCATAAACGGCGCTTTAAACAGTAAAGTGAATTATTTCGCAAAATTCGTTCGTGAAGTGGGCCTGTCGCGAAATTGGTATCGCAATATCGTATGAAGAGGTAGGGTGCTGGTTCAAGTCCCGTGGCACGAAATTTAATTGGTTACTCTGATGGTTAAAAATACTAAAATCTTACCTCTGTTAAATCATTTTGAAGATAAATTAATATATTGCTGGCATTTTACACAGCACCTTCTAGCCCCAAACTAAGCAAAGCTTGTACTAAGGGAACCAGAGCCCGTAGTCAAATTACATTCGCTTCGAATTGATTTGATTTCTACATAGGTTTGTTGTAGAATATATCACGTGGTATTTCCATAGTATGTGTCAAATCCCATACATTTTCGGACTTATCGACTAGCGTCATCGCTAATCGAATGTAACTTGGCTAAGCCCTCTGATAACTGATAAAATACTTATATATAGTTTATTTTTGTTAATACATACTTATAATGTACAATATAAAGACGAAATGCTAAAAACCGTTGCTCAATATTCTCCTTTGCTTCAGATATTTGCATGCTATTTGGCTTTGTGCATTATTTTTAAAAAAGGAATCTCTTTCAATTCTCGTTCTCAATTCGACGGCTTTTTTTTTTTTTGTTTTTTTTTTATGTTTTTACCTCAGAACTTTCGACTGGGTTAATCGATATTGATAACTATTTTTTTATTGAAATCTACTGCTTCCCGTGTAATTCCATTTTCATTTGGTCCAGTTCTGATAATGGCATTCATGAGAAAACCATATAAGTCTAAAATTTGTTTAATTTTTATGTTATGTTATGTTTGTTAGGTTATAACTACGTTATCTATCAACCGATTTAAAATATATGTTTTTTGTTTAAAAGGATATACTTAAAGATTTATTCCATGGAAATTTCATCAAAATTGGTAAAGTAGTTTGGTTGTTACTGTCATCTGAAGTCGGTTACATTTTTGTTAAAAAGTTACTTATGTTGGAACTTCAACTTTTTGTATCGTTATTTTTTTAACTGTTAATCTAAAGATCGGAAAGTGTTTAAACAAAAGGAAATCTAATATATAAGATTTGATATTTTGCATCATTTAAAAATGAGTATACTTAATAAGCACCAAGTTTTACTTTATATTGAAAAGTTAAACTCAGAAACACGTTAATCCCGGGTCAATATTTTGACAGGACGGTATTCCAATATTGTATCATTTGGTTCTGTTTTTCGTTGGTAGTATTTTGAAATCTGCCAATACTAACCTAATAAAGCATGAGTTTAAACATCGATAATTTTACATAGTTTCTAAAAACATATACAAATTTATTTATTTATTCGAAACTTAGTCACAAGTCATAGTAAAGTACCCATTTACTTACCCGTTTTCTTTTTTTTTACGGTCACTGTGATCTTTTTAATTAAAAAACACATGCCATAGATAAGTTTAAATAGTCAAAAAAGAATTGAACGCCTTATTAGGATCATTTATCTCAAATATATCATCGAATTGTATGCTACCAATGTTATTTTGACTTGCTGTCGATTCGGACAAAATATATTGGAACGCAAAGTCCCAATTGACACTTTTGATTTTAATACATTTGTTACTGTCGATTCGGACATCATTAAAAATAGCTGCATTGTACAGTCAGTTCAAAAAAACAGGTTTTAACCGAGGCGAGGCGGCGGCACAGCACGAAATAGATGCATAGCAAGTTCACACTCTCTCTATCTCTTTATTTGAGATATTTTTAAGTGATCATTATATAGATGTCTAAGTGTACAAAGTATACAAGATGTTGATATATACCAAATATACGCTATGAATTAAACTTGTGGTTTTTTTAACATTAATGTAAGTCACCACACGCTCGCAAAGCAATTTGATTAGCGTTATCACATTATATTATATTTTGCTTAAACATTTTTTACCTGACTGTACTCAACAGCTTCAATAATTTGATGGTGTCCGAATCGACAGTAAAAAAATATTAAAATCAAAAGTGTCAGATGGGATACTGTGTCTTAACAAATTTTGTCCGTATCGTCAGCAACTCTCTATTTTTAAACTTCATTACATGATATTGACCGTAGTTGCGTCTGAACACATACCAGTGTAATATAAATGTATTTTTTATGGGGCAGGCAATATTAGGCTTTGTGATCCAACAGTGCAAAACAGAGTAATTTATTCTGTAAACGAATGGAAGTGACATAGACTTTCACACGTTACTTTGTAAAGGCATTTCGAAGGCATTTTTATTTAAACACAGTCCGTCTTCGTCTCTTTGTCAAGAGTAATATTTTAACGAATAACTCACGTCGGTGTAATAACAGTTTGAAAGCGTACCTTTTATAACGAAACCCGAGAAAACTGATGATTTTAAAATTTTCTACAAGGCAAAACTTTTTGGGAAAAATTACCTATTCTCGTGGTTGATGCTTCATACTTTATGTTGCAAGGAAGGTCGCATTTTTCATCTTAATTTAAAGTAAAAAGAGAAAATAAAATATACACCGTGGTTAAATCTGAAATAGGTACCTAAGCATTATCTATTATCGTATTACTTGTATTTTGTGGAATCAATTTTGGTCCAATAAAGACCATAAGCAGCATTACCTAAATGCCTAGCTTTCTTGTCATTTGTGTTACCTATTATTTATTTTAATTTTATTGTCCTCGTTTTATAAGATTTGTAAGAATAATGATATACGAGTATTTGGCTACGAGTACTGGACTATTGGCTATTTGACTTTTAAATTGGATTAGTCCAATAGAGAGCAACTTCCACACCCCTCTCTGTTGCCTGGTACAAGTCATTTCGTGTGCAGGTGGTTGGGCATAGAGGACATGAGAGCAGATGGGCCATTGTTTGTGTGGTGGCCCCGCAGTGGCACTGGCTCCGGAATGGGTCGATGTAGCCCCACTTGCCTAAATTGTCTCGGCAGCGGCCAACTTGAATCCATACTAATAACTATAAATTCTAAAATCAGTCTGTCTCTGTGTCTGTCAGTTTGTGACGTTTTCTCGATTAAACGGCTTGACTAATTTCGATGAAATTTGCTGTATATATCTAGTTTGATGGTAATCGGGATTGAGACATAGGGCGTTTGTGCACTACAAGAAATTTTACTGTCTGGCAGTCTTATTGTTTACGGTCTGATATGGCACGCCATAAATTTATATACTATACTCGATGCCAATTAGCGTGGCAATACAGGCCATTCACCTACCTTCACTCGCGTCTCACCGTCAGGGATACATGACTTTTGGCGCGTGAGGACGGCAGCGCGGCGTGCAGCCATTTTGTTTTCTCTCTCATTCCGCTTCGGAGTTCGCTTGCGTTCGGTCGATTTGGGGTGTTCTAAGTTTGAGTTTGTTATTGTGGTTTTGTTAAGTTGTTGTTTTGTGTTCCAGTTATTGTTTTTTTTGTTACGTTTGTTGTGAAAGCATGAAGCCAGTGCCTGGACCGTCTTCCAGTTCTACTAAAAAAGCTTATTATTCCATAGATGCTTGTTTGAATGATAGGCCCTAGGCCTAGTGTTGCTCGGTTCAATCGCGATAAGAAATGTAGTCATCTTGCAATATCCTAATCATCCAATATCCTTGCGGACATTAAATTAAGCATAATATTAAGACAAATATTGTAACCATGAATAGAATTTCTTGTTCGCTTCTTTACCTCACTGGGAAAAAAACAGTTTTCCGAAGTGAACGAATTCAAATTATGTGCTTTGTTCAATTTAAATGTGTTTTGTTATTCAAATCAAAAGTTTTTATTTAAGACGGTTTACAGTCCATTTTGTTAGTACAACTTATGCATAATTGGTTAGTAAAAGACAAGACATGACAAAATAATAAAGATAATAATAGAAACAACACATCAGACAATCAATCAATCAATCAATCAATCAACTACTTAATTAATAAATAATTTTTTTTACGAAATGCTTCCAAATAGGAGAGGTGCATCTCTCAGCAACAGTTTTTAGGATGTTGTTGTGACTATCCCGTAATCTGCTCATCAGAGATGCTGTCTTTTTACGGATTATGGCATGAAAGCCATCAGTCCTGTGTTGGGCAAACATCTCCGACGCACTGCAAAAACGCGGCAGCCTCAACAGCATCCTAAAAATATTATTATATTGGATGCGTAGGACATCCAGTGATCTTTTGGCATATGCTACCCACAGATTACCCGTGTAGAAGCTCTGACAGAAGGCCTTAAAAAGCGATATTTTAACTTCATCTGTACAACGGGCAAACCTACGGTTATTATTTTGTACCTAATTTTATACGTATAATTAAGGGGATGAACCCAAAATTATTTTTGTCTTCTACGTCTTCGCACGTAGAGTAGGTAATAAAGCCAGCAACTGCCGACGTCCAAGAAACTCATCGTCCGTAGCGTATTTACGCGTAATTTCAAAGAGAGATACCCTAAACTGCGCCGCACCTCCGAGTAAAGACGGAAAGTGCACAAAAAACGCGTGTGCTTCTTAGACCACACGATTGAAGTAAAACTTCTTTTTCAAAATATTAATTAATAAAATTGTTCAATTACAAAATTGTCTAAACGTCTTTAGATCGATCAGTCTATGTTCATTCTGGACAGACGGAACTCGCACTCATTAACGTTTAAAAATATACCATACGTAACGCTCTCTATTTCTATCTTTACTAACTTATATCTCCCTCTCAACTTCCGTTCACACTTTTCGTAACGCATTCACCAGCTTACTCTCCAAGTCAAGCGTGCGTAAAGAAGTTTTACTTCAAAATCGGACTGCCGGACAGTAAAATACCTTTTAGTGCACAAGCGCCCATATGCTACTTTTCACCCGACATACATATATGTATCATTACATACTCGTATATCTTATGTATCAATTACCACCTATCATCATATCAGCCGTAGGACGTCCACTGCTGGACAAAGGCCTCCCTCATTGATCTCCAGGAACTGCGGCTGGAAGCGGCCTGCATCCAACGCCGACCTGCGGTTCTTACCAAGTCGTCTGCCCATCTTGTGGGTGGACATCCTACGCTGCGCTTGCCGGTCCGTGGCCTCCACTCGAGAACCTTTCGGCTCCATCGGCCATCTGTTCTGCGCGCTATATGGCCTGCCCATTGCTACTTCAACGTGCTAATCCGTCGGGCTATGTCGGTGACTTGAGTTCTCCTACGTATCTCCTCATTTCTGATTCGATCCCGTAGAGAAACCCCGAGCATAGCCCTCTCCGTAGCTCGTTGAGCGACTCTGAGCTTATTCATAAGGCCAATAGTGAAGGACCACGTCTCGGTTCCATATGTCATCACTGGTACCACACACTGATTGAAGACTTTCGTCTTAAGTCACTGAGGTATGTTGGACGAAAAGACGTTGCGAAGTTTCCCAAACGCTACCCATCCGAGTTGCATTCGACGATTGACCTCTTTCTCGAAGTTGGACCTACCTACTTGGACTGTTTGTCCTAGGTATACATACGCGTCGACAACTTCAAGAGCCGAGTTCTCAACCATAACTGGGGCAGGGACGACATGGACATTCGACATAACTTTCGTCTTCTCCATGTTCATTTTAAGTCCTACCCGTTGGGAGACTCGATTGAGGCCTTCGAGCATCGTGCTGAGCTTTTCCATCGCCTTTGCCATGACCACAATATCCTCGGCAAACCGAAGGTGAGTGATGTATTCGCCGTTAATATTGATGCCCAGTCCTTTCCATTCCAGAAGCTTGAAGGCATCTTCCAATGCGGTCGTAAACAGTTTCGGAGAGATGACATCTCCCTGTCTTACGCCTCTTTTTAAGGGAATCGCCTTCGAGCTCTGTTCGTGTACTCGGACTGACATAGTGGCGTTTTTATACAAACACTTCAACACTTCGATGTACCGATAGTCAATACGGCATCGTTGGAGAGACTCAAGCACTGCCCATGTTTCGATCGAATCGAAGGCTTTCTCATAGTCCACAAACGCGAGACATAGCGGCAAGTTATACTCTTCGGTCTTCTGTATGACTTGCCGCAGCGTATGTATTTGGTCTATGGTACTGTAGCCTTTACGGAACCCGGCTTGTTCGGGAGGCTGGAAGTCATCAAACCTGCGTTCGAGACGGTTCGCGATGACCCTCGAAAACAGCTTATAAACATGGCTCAAAAGCTAGATGGGTCCGTAATTCTTAAGCAAGGTGTTGTCACCTTTCTTGAAAAACAGAACCACCACGCCCCTGTTCCATTGCGTCGTACCTTCAAGCAAGGCGGAATTAAAGAGCTTCTGAAGGACTTTAAGTACCGGTGATCCACCCGCTTTCAGAAGCTCTGAAGTGATTCCGTCCTCACCCGGCGCCTTGTCGTTCTTAATCAGGATGGCCTTGAAGCACAAGGCCATCCTGATCTCATACAGGCTGATGTCCGGAATATCTTCGGTATAATGTCGGGTCAGTTTTGCTCTTGGGTCGTTGGCCGCACTGCAAACAGGTTTAGTGACCGAATCGTAGAGCCGTCCATAGAACCTTTCGTTTTCCCTTAACACTTCCGCTTTACTTGACGTTATGCTGCCATCTTCCCTCTTCAGCTTCGTCATGCGGCTCTGCCCAATAGAATTATCTCTCGCGAACACTTTGGAGTCTATTTTTCCGAGACTTTGGAGTTTATTCCGCTCTATCGTATCTTTAATACTAGATGTATTAAAGGTACAAATATCGTGCCGCAAGGAGTTCCAAATCTTTCTATTGAGCTGCCTATGTGACTGAGCATCATCGGGAGACTGCAGTTGCAAAGAACGTCGTTCAGTCATGAGGTTAAGGGTGTCATCAGAGAGTTTCTGAGGTCTATTGGTACGGGGGGTCTTAAAAAACTGGGACCCCACCGTATGGACGGTTTCTACGAACCTGTTATTGATCTCGTCCACTGATGCATCTACTTCTAGACAGTCAAAGCGATTTGCAAGTTCGAGTTGAAAGCTCTCGAGGTTTTGGATATGTGCGCGAGTGGGTCGGAGCGTAGATTTCATCAAATGGGACCTTTCAAGTTTAACGTTCATATTCAATGTGGCTCTAACAATTCGGTGATCACTGCCGGGTTTCACCCTGTCAATCACAGAGATATCATTGAATATCCGTTTTTTGTTGGTCAAGATGAAATCAATCTCATTTCTCGTGGAACCGTTGGGACTCATCCAGGTCCATTTCCTGTGAGGCGGCTTCTGGAAAAAAGATTTCATCATAAAGAGTCCTTCTTTCTCCAGAAAATCGGCCAGCCTCTGTCCCCTGGGGTTCCGTTGCCCATATCCAAATTGCCCCACTCTCAACTCATCATCGCTTCTCATGCCTAGCTTTGCATTGAAGTCCCCCATAACAACAATAAAGTGAGTTTTGTTCGTATGTATGGCTCTACTGATGTCCTCATACATAGACTCTACTTCTTCATCTGGGTGTGAAGAGGTCGGCGCATATACCTGAACGACCTTCAGCAAATATCGCTCAGATATTCTGAGTATCAGGTACGCGACCCTGCTCGACACACTGTCGATGGTGATAATGTTATTGATGAGTGACATGTGAACGAGAAACCCAACACCACCTTGGGACTGTTGGTCGCCCTCCCGGTAGTATAGTAGGTTACCAGACTTAAGAGATATCGTGTCCTCGCCCTCTCTACGGACTTCTGATAACCCCAAAATGTCCCAGTGTAATCTACTAATTTCTTCTTCCAGCTCAACAATCTTTTCGTCTGTCCTCAAAGTGCGGATGTTGTGTGTTACCAGGGCCAGTGGTCGTCGTAGTGTTTGGTAGCCGATCGTCTCCCGGGGATTCTTAGCACCCCTGGCCCCGCCGTTACCGTGACTGCTACCGTAGCCAGGATTAGCGGGGCCGCCAGGGACTCGGGGCCTGGTTTTATGTTGCACTATATCCATAAGGGGGTTGTTGCCATACTCGCCACGCTTGGCAGGCGGGTTGGCGAGCGCAGTATAGGTATTGAAAACACGAAAAGACGCTGCTGCCCATCTTTCGGAGGTATCCCTTAGCAGGCACCTACTGCATCCACGGGTAAGAGAAATTACCACCTATAACGTTGAGGAATACAATAAAAGATAGACTATTGTATTAAAAGTGCACTAGTCATGACAGACTAAATTCAAAAGCATTCTTAGCGTTGGCTTATTTTTCTATAATTTTTCTGTTACTCAAAAATCGAGCTGATATTACGCAAACCAATCGTCTCAAATTGCCGTCTAAACAGCTTACCCGATCCTTGAGAACTGTTTAACTTGAGCGCGATTGACTTTAGACGAGTTTTAGAAGTGTGCTTTACAGAACTTGTACGCTTATATATATAAAAGATATTACACATATATGTTGCATTTAATGTACAGTGTAGTCTGCTTAATAATTCTTATAAAATCAGGGGCCATTTTTTTCATCATTACCTATAGATAGTTAAATAGATAATTTCTTTATTGCACACTATTAAATACAAATATATATATATATATAACAAAATACACTCACACACAAGTTAAATCATAGGTACAATGGGCGGCCTTATCGCTAAAAGCGATCTCTTTCAGGCAACCTTTGGATGGACAGGATCTATATGAACAAATAAGAACGGCGCCGGCGGCGTAAGATATTATTAGAATCCCTAGAACAAGTATATTTTACAATTAATAAAAAATATAGATAATATAAAATAAAATGCTTAATTATGTTATATAATATAATCATAAAATTCAATAAATATTAACATTAAGATACATGAAATATATATTGTCATACCTTCATACATAAATTATAAATACCTATATTAAATATAGAGAAATAATAAATCCGGCCACAGATTTTTTATTTGGCCACGTGGTTAAACTTCTCATTTAATAACTAAGCATCGGGAAAATGAGATAGCCTCTAATAAACTAATTCATCTTCTTTACAGCGCCAACTAAAAATGTTAAAGAAAGCGTCAAGTCAATATCTACAATAATTTTTACTTGTCCTTCTGATTTATACATTGCCAACTAATTTACTAACGCGGCCACGGAATTTGCAAGTCATCACCATTTTACATTTTACAGCTTCAATACAAGATCCTAAAAAAATATATATTCAAGCTTCAATAGACAACATCATATATTATAACTTAGCATGTAAAATAATACTTCATATTCTTTTATCGTGAAAATAGCCACTGTACGAATTGGCGCGAGTGCGCAACATGACACCAACCGGCCATTAGCACCAATCAGCGAGCGCCATTCAATTCTTGTACCGACCCACACGCCCGTGTTTGTTTATTGTCGTTCGTGCGTTCGTATTGCAATAGTTTCATCTGTAATTAATTAAAGTTTTCGAAAAGTTTTAATTAATTATGACATCTAAAAGTGAAAACGAATTACCTTTGTACTGTTCTGACGAGGAATCTGAAGGAGAAGGTCAGCCGCAACGTATGTGTGTTAAGTGTATAAAATTAAATATTGTGTAAATGTGTATGTATGAATCGAGACAGAGCACCCCGACTAGTCTAGGTTAGGTCTAGATTAGCGGGAGAACCGACGCGGTACACCCCGACTCTGGGCAGTCTTGTGCGTGACACCCCTAGAGTGTTATAAAAAAACGCGGAGCCAGAAGCTCGCGTGGAAGGTCCTGAATGGAGCAAGCCCGCGAAGCCGAGCGGAGCGAAGGGGGGAGGTGGCGAGCGAAGCGAGCCGCTGACCTCCATAGCGGAGTGAAGGTTGAGTGGGCGAAGCGACACTCACGGCCGACCACGCGAGAGTTCTGGCGAGAGCCCACCCCAAAAAAACTATTTGTGCACTCCGACGCTAGAGGGGGGATTGACACGGGGCACCTCGAGTACAGAACCTGCTAGCTATGAGGTAAGCATTTTATTCTAAATTTCTTTAGACTAATAATCATACGAATAATCCAGTAATGTTTTCTTTTTCTTTTAATTACGTAATTATACGTGCTAAGTATATCTTTTATTAAATAATTACTATAAATGATTGTATTTTAATACACAAATTGATTTTTATAAATTAAGTGTTTTATTTTGTCTCTCCTCAATACTTCATATGTACCTGATAATAGTGGCTTTAATATACTATTTGATGTCAATTTTAGGTAAATTTAACGATCGATTAATGTAAGATGACTTACATTTAAAACATACCGAATTATACAATTAGAAGCTAATAGAATAACTATTTTGGTGTCATATATTAATATTTTAGAAGTTTGCTATTTGAATTCATGCCACTAATTTAGATGCAAAAAAAATAACCAGCATACTGAGTCATATTTACAGTGGCTTACATAGAAGATAACTAGTGGCTGATACACTAATAATCAGACGCGCGTTGGTTGTGGCCGACTTAGTAATTTAGAAGGTAACTAATATTTTCCGAGGCAAATAATGCTATTAAAAAGCCTGTTTAATTGGTATCCTTGAATATATATTAAATATAATTATATAAATACATATATTAGCTGTATTACGTCCACTGCTGAATATAAGCCCGAATATAGTCTCCAGAATGACTAATCTCGTGCGGCCTGCACCCAGCGGCTCCTAGCAGCCTTTATCAGGTCATATTTTATACCTAGAGGAGGACCGTCCTATGCTGCAAAACAAAGTCACCGACCCAGCTCAGAATTGGCAGTGGGTTGGGTACATAGCTCGAAGAACTAACAGCAGCCATAAGCTCTTCGCACGCACTGTAAAACGCAGCGTAAAATGATAGCGTAGGATCAAGTTCGAATAATTATTAATACTTTTTTGACGTGATAAACGTCTTATAAATCGATGAACGCCGGCTGCACGCACGAAAAAGTGTCAAAGCGAGAGCGCGAAACAAGCAATAGAGAGGCACGATCGGCCTAAGCGTTCGGTTTGTTATGCACTATCTCTCTTGTTACCAATTAAAATTATTGTCCGTAAACCGACTTTACAGATAACCAATTTTTTTTTGTGATTTAAATTTTTGACCAATACCTACGTGAATTCTATCAAAATTTTCATCTCAACATTCTTTTATGTAAGTATATAAGAAAAATCTAATGTATTTAAATAAATTAATCAAGAAATAAAAATTGGTCGGCTTGTGACGCATCTATCTCTCTTCCAATCGTTATCACGTAAAATTATCTTCCGTCTTTACAGACAACTAATATTTTTAACGTTATTGATCAGCGGCCGATCGGACTGCACCCAACGGCTCCCAGCCACCTTTATTAGTTCGTCTTTTTATTCAGTAGGGGCGGTCCTACGCTTTGCTATCCAATGCGTATGCTTTAGGTATTTTTTTGTCAATAATTGATGGAAAAAATCAAATATTTGCAGATTATTCAAACTCTTGTTTCTCAGTCGGTTAATTTCCCACCCCGCTACGAAAGTAGTCAAGAATTTATACCAAAAAACATGTTATTATTTTTTAATCACGGTCGAAAAAACTTTAACATATAAACATAACTAAAGCAAGACGCGTTTAACAATGCGCTTAATTTAAATACTTGTAAATGAAACAAACTGTAAACAGTTTCATGCTCAGTGTGAGACAGAATTGTCTTTTAAAAGCATTTTAAGTGCTGGTCAAAGTTTTTGTTGATCATTTATTCAGACTGGCATTGTAGACAAAAGCACTTGAATTATTTTATAAATTACGAGCTGTGGTTATGGCGGCATAAGGTAAAATCACAGAAATAATAAACTACGTAAAGTCTAGAACAAGTCGCTTGAAATGTTTATAAATATATAACAGCTAGACACAACAATCATCATCATTATCATCAGCCGGTAGACGTCCACTGCTGAACATAGGCCTCCCCCTTAGATCGCCACAACGAGCGGTTGGTAGCCGTTTGCGCCCAACGGCTCCCCGCGATTCTTACTAGATCGTCGGTCCACCTTATGGGGGGCCGGCCTACGCTGCGTGTCTCCACTGGAGAACCTTTCTTCCCCAATGGTTATCGGTTCTAAGAGCGATGTGGCCCACCCATTGCCACTTCAACTTGCTAATTTTGACAGCTACGTCGGCAACTATAGTTCTTCTGCGGATTTCCTTATTGCGGATTTTGTCAAGCAAAGACATAACAATAGTTAAAATGATATAAAATGTAAGCATAATGGGCGGTATTATTACTAAAAAAACGAGTGTGCATTAGACCACACGACTGAAGTAAAACTTCTGCTGCTGCCTGCCATCTCTTGTGGAATAGCTGAACTTTTTCGTAAGTCGAAGCTGGTAGTAGATTCAAATTACGAAACGTCGTAAATACCTTTTTTATGTAGCAAAATGAAAGGAAAATGAAGAAAACGAAAGGAGTGTTTTGTTTTTGCAGTTTGTATAATTTAGGCTAATTTGAGATTGGAGATATGCGATATATCAACTAGTTATGAGATAAAGAGAGAATGAAAATGTGTGTTCGTACCTTTTTCTCTGGTCCCTACAGTAATATATGAAACTTTCTCTCTTTCTATCTTTACTATACTAACATAAATCTCCCTCTCAACTTCCGTCGCACTTTTCGTAACGCATTCACCAGCTTACTCCCCAAGTCAAGCGTGCGTAAAGAAGTTTTATTTCAACAAAGCAATCTCTTCCAGACAACCTTTAAAATTGGTGTGAATAGTATAAACCTTATACAGAGTGTTTTTTTTAACTGGGACAGTACGGCAGCACCCATAATCAGAGGAGATACAGGTGCAGTTTCTTTTAAACCATCAGCTCGTTTTCGAAGAAAAACATTTTGGCATTACAAATTTTTTTGGTCAAGCGTGAATGAATGAATGAATGAAAACACTTTGTTGTACACAGTATAAACAAAAAAAAAACAAACAAAATAGAAAATATAAAGCAAATAGTACAATGGGCGGTCTTATCGCTTAGAAGCGTGAGTATCGCCTTAAAATGAATCAAGTTGGTATTTTTTTTTTGATGCCGATCGATGCAGCTTTATGTAAGGATCATTTTATTGTATGAGATAAAAAAAATCTGAGTAGCGAAAGTCAGTCCAATTTGATAAAATGTATTCTCATACAACAGGACAAAGCAAAATTTCTCTAACAAACGTTTTATTAGTTTCTAATTGCACATTAAAGAAGTATTAATACTGTAGCGATTAAGAAGTTTATGAACTCCATGCTCTCATGAGCAGCAATTCAGAACAATTTTGAATTTCGAACACGGTTCTTGCATCTGTCGGACTTTTATATCAGTCATTGCATCATCTTATTTGTCCTATCATGGCATTGTCAAATACGCAAAAAGTAGACTTAATTGCAGCATACTTCCTCAACCGACGAAGCCCAACTAATGCGTTGAAGTGGTATCAGGAACGCTACCCAGACCACGATAACTGAACAATAAGGTTCTGGCAAACTAGCAATATAAAGGAGCTGTATTACCACGCCATTTTACAGACTCTAAAATTCAAAGCAACTCATAAAGAGTCCATTAAAATAGTTAATAAACTACAATGAAGGCCGTGACACAGAAAGTAGTACAGCGTACATACTAGGAACATATTCCTTTTAGTATTTTTTTATATTATTTAGGTGGTTATGTCTCTAAACTTGGTTTATCTATGGATCTCCTCATCCCTGATTCAATCTCGTAGAGAAAAACCATGCAGAGATCTCTCCATAACACGCTGAGTGACCCTGATCCTTCATAAGAGACCCACAGCAAAAGACCACGTTCTTTGCCGTATGTTACACACTAATTAGACTTTTGTCTACAGACACAGGTATTTTGGACGAATGACGTCACGTAGTTTCCTGAACGCTGCCCAACCGAGTTGACTCGTATTTGGCTCAGAATGGAAATAAATGGAGGAATGAGGGATGAGGAGGAGACCTTTGGCCTGCAGTGGGATAGCTTAGGATAGTTAAAAATCATTAAAAGAGTTATATTTTTTTCTGCAACAGTACATGCACGTTTGTTATTCCATTTCGGGGCTAAATGTGCTTTTCCACCGGCAAGGGGAGACGAGATGGGTTGAGAATAAAAATCACGCCGGCCCATTTCAACCAAAAATTGCCAAGCTTGCACGATATCACACAAATTGTGAACATAAACATATAAATATAGAAATCAATTCACAGCATTTTGATATTAACTATCGTCATGGAAAATTATGAATGAAGTTTCGTCATCAACATCATCATCATATCACCCAAAGGACATCAACTGCTGGACATAGGCCTCCCCCATAGATAGGATAATACATAGGTAGGTAGAGATAGCACAATTTTTGTGTGAATAAATGATCTAAAAATCTTGTGGGGTTGTTAAGAGTTGGTTCAAGAGAGGTAATAAAAATTAAAATGAGGCTATTAGGTCAAATGCGACGTCAAATGAAAAGTACATTTAGACTCCGTTTTTATTTTTTGTAAATTCTTTATCGTTTTTGAGTTATTAGCCATAATAAAAACTAAACTTTGTCAAAATTCACAGGGTACACCAGTGATCCCACATTTCTGTAATTTGGTATGCGTGTAGCTTAAGTGACATAAATATAGGCAACATTCTGAAATCTAGAATAACTGCAATTTGTACCCCAAACAAAAATAACCAAAATACATGAACTCCCGTTACCTGTAATTTGAATGAAACTGTAGGTCAAGTATTTGGTTATTTATTTCGTGGCACTATTTTGATAGTCAAAGACTACAAATAAAATATTTTCGTTTTAATCGGAGACTCGCGAGATCTCAGTTCAGGGCGAACCGCTAGTTAATAGGCATCGCGAGCTCGAACGAGCAATGGCATTGCCTCGCCGGTGGGAAAGCACCTCAAAAGAGGTAGCCATGCATAATCCAACCCTATGGAAGTCCAAGGGGTTTGGAAGGTACATTCAGTATCTATCACCAAGTCTATGTACAGTTAACAGATTGTAATAAATCGTGCGTACAAAAGGGCCAGGAAGAGAGTCCCTCCGACCTTAAAGTTAAATCGTGTGGGATCACCTCGGCTTTATATTGTTTTAGTTTTTGGCAGTGTAATGTTTGAAGTTATATGGAATAGTTTGGGCCATTAGCAGGTTAAGGGAATAATTCAGATTGTATAGTAAATTATTTTTGTAATTTACTAAGGTGAAAAGTGCTGGGAGCCTTTAAGTACTGGCCGCACAAGATGAGTCACTCTGGAAATCTATGGGGGAGGTCATTGCTTAGCAGTGGACGTCCTGTTGCAGTTAGGATGATGATGACGCAGGTGAAAAATAACTAATGTCTAAAATAGTTATTTAATTGTCAAAATGTTGTACATTTTGTTTATATATTTTCAAAAATTTTTGGAGGTTTTTCCGGTGGGCTTCAAAATGAACGCCTTCAAGAGAGGTGTAAATAGGGTATTAAGTGCTAGGCAACGCGACTGCGGTACCACGAGTGCTGCAGGAGATTATAGGCGGCGGTGACCACTTAACATCAGGAGGCCCGTCAGCTTGTGTGTCTACAAGTTTATTGTATTAATAGAACGCAAGGAATGAATTATTGTCCGGCGGTGGAACAGAATAGTTTACTTATAGCAAACTAGCTGACCGGCCGGCGGCTTTGAACGCGTGGTTTGTCAATAAAAACAATACCCTCCTTTTGCGAAGTTGATTGAAATGTAGCCTGGTATCCCAATCCGGGTCATAATCTATTTTTATACCAAATTTTATCGAAATTGGTTCAGCCGTTTTGTCCTGAAAGCGTAACAAACATACAGAGAGACGGAAGGACAGTTACTTTTGAATGTATATTATTAGTATGGATATCGGGAGTTGGGAAGTGCTTTGCCCAACAATGGGAAAATATGGTTTAATAGTAAATAACGTCTAACATACCTCAGTGCCTTAAGACGAAAGTCTTCAATCAGTGTGTGTTACCAGTGATGACAGATGGAACCGAGACGTGGTCCTTCACTATTGGCCTTATGAATAAGCTCAGAGTCGCTCAACGAGATATCGAGAGGGCTATGATCGGGGTTTCTCTACGGGATCGTATCAGAAATGAGGAGGTACGTAGGAAAACTCAAGTCACCGAGATAGCCCGACGGATTAGCACGTTAAAGTGGCAATGGGCAGGCCATATAGCACGCAGTACCGATGGCCGATGGGGCCGGAAAGTTCTCGAATGGAGGCCACGGACCGGCAAGTGCAGCATAGGACATCCACCTACAAGATGGGCAGACGACTTGGTAAGAACCGCAGGTCGGCGTTGAATGCAGGCCGCTTCCAACCGCAGTCATTACGTCACGGACGTCTTGTGCTAAGGGTGGTTGTCGAGCGTTTTTCGCCTCGTAAAAATACTAAAAGTGCACATAACTCTATCAACTACTCATATATTGGCAGTGTAGATTCCGTTCACGTCATACCGTGTTATCCAACTGGTACATACAGGGTATCAGCGCTCCCAGTGACTTAAATTGCGTTTGTGTTGTAGTGAAAACATTGTCGGACATTGGTAAATATATTTGCCTACCCACTTGTTTGAAAAATAAATAGTGCCATCAACACCCTCTGTTGGACACCAACAACTACATAATCTAAACTCAAACCCTCCTTAACACCGCCATCTATCGCAAGCGCTCTGCACTACATTACTCGCTGGCAAACCTGAACGTTGTTTTCGATCGGCCATAACTATGGCAAAGTGCTCTGCGTGTGGAAGATTTATTGCAGCGCCAGATGTCGCTAAGTGCAAAAAATGCCCATGTGAGTATCATCGGCAATGCGTCGGACTTAGTGAGAAACAACTGGTCAGCACTTCATGGACATGTCCGAGTTGTAAGCCGAAAAAGCCTAAGGGCGACAATACAGAGCCACCTGTAAAGGCGTTACATGGTGAAGACTCGTGTGAAAAGGAACCACCTCATAAGTCGGTTACTAGTTCGGCACCTGTTACTGTATCAAGTAGCGATAATAATTTGTAATTGGAGGTTCGGGAGGAGCTGCGTGCTCTACGCTTGGATATCCAGAGCTACAGAAATGAGGTAGCTGAGCTCAAAGACACAATGACGCTATATAACACTAAACTGAGTAATTTGGATACGAGAGTGGACCATTTGGAGACTCACCTCCGGGAAGTTAACCCTTCAAGAGTCCGGGAGTTGGAGGCTACGGTCATGCTACTCCGTAATGACCTAATCGAGCGTGACCAACTAACCCTGGCTAACGACGTTGAAATTTCCAACTTGCTTGAGGAAGCGGGCGAAAACTCTACTCACCTGGCAATATTAATAGGAGCTAAACTCGGTGTCAAACTTGAAGATCGTGATTTGATATTTGCTGAACGAGTCGGACAAAAAAGAGCGAGGACCACCATGCCACCAGGTAGTGACATAGTTGCGGCGACGGCACAGTGACCGAGGACCCTAGTGGTACGCTTTGCGCGGCGAGCTAATCGCGATGATTTGTTGAAGGCGGCGCGCGTGAGGCGTGGCGTCACTTCGAGAGACCTGGGACTTACAACGGAGTCACGACGCTTCTATGTCAACGAGAGATTGACGAAGCATAACCGGCAAGTTTTTCACAAAGCCCGAGAGCTGTGTCGCGAATCCAACTGGAAATTCGTGTGGACCAAATATGGCGATACTTACGTCCGCCAGGTAGAGGGGAAGTCTGCATATCGCGCTACAAACTTATTTTTTAACTTTAAACCTTATTTTTTGTAGCGATTAGGTTAGCCCTTTGTTCATCACTGTTTAACCTCATTTATATTCTTTTTTGCAACTATAAAGTAGTCTATTTTTTTAAATTTGTTTGTCTCTGCTTCGTACTATACCATACAATTTTATATTGTAAAAATCACTGTAATTGTTTTTTTTTCTAGTTTCAAAGCTCTGTGTGGGACGAGGATTTTTATTACGTTATGTTTTTTTCTTTGCAAATTTATTAATTAGTGTATTATTTGACACTGGTTATTCACTGGCTGATGTGTGGAATTTTATCTGGAAAACTTTATAATTCATAAATGATTTTTAAAACCAAACTTCTAAAAGTTGGCTTATTTAATGCTGGCTCTCTGGGAACACGGCATGATGAGTTTATTTCGGCCGTAGAGCGACATGGGCTAGACATTTTAGCTATCAATGAGACTTGGCTCAAAAATGGACAAGAAGGTCGTGCACCTACTGTCCCAGGTTATAGGCTGCGGCATGTACCTCGTGCAGCTTTCATCCGCTCCCGAGGCGGAGGAGTCGGATTTTATATTCGTAGCTGGCTTAATGCTCGTATTCGTTCACACCCTAACAGTCCATCTGTGGAGCAAATGTGGTGCTCCCTTTCAATAAATGGCTCTAGCTTTGTAATAGGCTCAGCATATCGCCAACCCTGGCATAACATAGACATTTTTCTGGACGCTTTGACGGAGTCAATATCCTCTTTCTCTCGCTGTGTTAACTTGGTACTACTCGGTGATTTTAACATCAATTTACTTGATGTTGAAGATAGCGACACTATAAAGTTTAATAACTTTTTAAATTACTCCAATTTGTCGCAGTACATATCCCAGCCTACTCACTTCACTTCTCACAGCGAAACCTTAATAGATTTAATCTGTACTGATGCCCCTGTTAAAAATGTCAAACAATCCTATATTCCCGACCTTGGCGCCCACTCATTGCTAACAATTGAACTTAATTTTAAAAAACAGAAACCCCATCGTTTTTTTATAACATTTAGACTTCTGTATGATATTATTCTAGACCACTTTAACACTGATCTTAAAAGTATTGACTGGAACTACGTAAAAACCCTTGATAATGTGAATGATATGTTAAAATACTTTAATGAAATGATCTTATATCTCTTTAACCTGCACGCTCCTGAGAAAAAAGTTTATATCAAGGAGCGGTCACTCCCTTGGATTACCGATACGGTAAAGCTCATGATGCAACTGAGAGACGACGCGCATGACCGGTTTCGCTTTTCTAAAAGTCAAATTCATAAACAATACTATAAGGATTTAAAAAGCGCTGTCTCAAAAGCTCTCCTAGCAGATCGCCATGCTTATTTTGACACATTTATTAATGCAAATCTAAAGGATCCCGCAAAATTATGGAAAAACTTGAAAAAGACAGTTCTTCCTAAACATAAGTTACCTGAATTTCCTTGTCATCTCAATAACCCTAACTTGATAAATGACCACTTCTTAAAAGTTCCAGGTTCCAGTGACGTTAATATTTCGCAATTAACATTCTATGAACACAATAGGTTTTGTCATAACTCTCTGCGGTTTACAAATGTTTCGGAAGACAGGGTTCTAAAAGCCCTACGCTCACTTAAATCAAGCGCAAAAGGCACAGATGATATCACCTTAGATATGATTACACTAACACTACCTTATACTTTGGAAGCTATTACTTGTATTATAAATAAATCCATCTCCTCTGCAACGTTTCCCTCTTGTTGGAAAATAGCTGTGGTCAAACCGATACCAAAAGTATCAAAACCGAGTACTTTTAAAGATCTTCGCCCTATCAGCATCCTGCTTTGTCTCTCTAAAGTACTGGAAAGAGCGGTGCATGATCAAATATCAAACTTTATTGAGACCAACAATATCTTACCACAAGTTCAGTCTGGGTTTAGAAAGAGTCATAGTACAGCTACTGCTCTGCTCGATGTTACAGACAATATTCTTTGAGCCCAAGATAACGACAAGGGAACGTTGTTGGTCCTGCTGGACTTTTCTCGTACATTTTATTGTATAAATGTAACTCTACTTCTTTCTAAGTTAGCTTACTATGGGCTAGACGGCGAAGTAGTTGAATGGTTCAACAGCTATCTTTCAAATCGTTCTCAGATAGTTGAAACAGCTAAAGTAGACGGTACTAAGGCTTTTTCAGCCAACTCTACCGTCTCTAGAGGCGTTCCACAGGGCTCTATTCTTGGACCTCTATTATTTGTACTTTATTGTACAGATATAATAATAAATACTTGCCACTGTCAGTACCACATCTACGCAGATGACCTGCAACTGTTTATTTCATTTAAACCGAGTGAAACGTCTCAAGCAGTTGCAAAAAATAATGAATATCTTGATAGCATTGCGCTATGGTCAACTCAAAATTCCTTAGTTCTAAATCCGGGAAAATCTAAGTTCTTAATTCTGGGATCCCGAAACCAGATCAATGCCATTAAACTTGAAACACCTAGTGTAAGTATCTTGGGAGAATCCATTGAATCTACGAATGAAGCTCGAAATTTGGGACTACTAATGGATAGTGAACTACGCTATGAGAAACATATAACAGAATCCGTGCAAAATTGTTTTTAGAGGCTAAAGGTTCTATACCATATTCGTGAATGTCTCAATGTTGATCTACGTGTGCGGTTATGTGAATCTTTAGTCCTTTCCAGGCTTAATTATGTGGATACAGTTTATGGCCCTAGATTATTGGCTCGGACTGAAAAGTTAATTCAACGTGTACAGAACGCTTGTGCTAGGTTTTGTTTTTTTATCCCAGCTAGGGTACATGTAACACCTTTTATAAATAGAGCAAAACTTCTTCAAATGTCCTCCAGAAGACATCTCCATTTTGCTATCCTACTGTTTGGTGTTATCAAGTCGGAAACCAGAATATCTCTTTCGCAAATTAACCTGGTTCCGCGATTATAATAAATATAATACCAGAGCTTCAGAGTCTCTTCTGGTGACGCCTGCACATGGCACCGCAGCTTTTCGTGGTAGCTTTAGCTATTGCGCTACGAAGTGTTGGAACGATATCCCTCCACCTCTATGTAATGTTAGTTCAGTTAATTTGTTTAAATTAAAACTCAAATTTGATATTCTGTCAACACAGCTAAACCAACCGTAGTGGCAGTAGCTAACGCTCTCTATCTCTTTCTCTCTCCCCGGTCTCCATGTCTTGTCTTAAATATACCCGTGAATTTTTTTTTTGTTTAGTTTGATAGTTAGTAGTGATAGTTTTATTGGTTTAAAATAGTAGGTATTTAATTTTGTAATGCATGTATTTAATATGGTTTGATTTGAACAATAGTTGTGTTTGTCTTATTATGGCTACCCTTGATCAAGAGGTACGTGAGTTACCTCACGTACCTCTTGATCAAGGGTAGCATAAACTGGACTCAGCGGAAGACCAGCGCTGCGGCATATTAACATACCGTAGCATCATGCTGAGCTGAGTACCTATTCATCTCCACACAGAGCTTTTAAGTTTGTTAGTTTGTTAGTGCTTAGATTAGATTTTATTGTTGTTGTGTTTTATTTTCTTTTATTACTGTGTGGTTGTTGAATAAAATGTTTTCTTTCTTTCTTTCTTTCTTTCTTTCTTTCAGTTCCTGGAGATCAATGAGGGAGGCCTTTGTCCACCAGTGAACTTCCTACGGCTGATATGATGATGATGATGAGTAAATAACCACTGAAAGACCACACTAGGAACACATGCGATGGTTACCACTTAGCATTAGGTGGGTCATAATGCTTGTTAGATCACCAGGTAGAAAAAAAACTATAGCTATCTTATCAGGAACTGCCTATCAAGAACTGCGAGTAACATAGCATCAAAACACACAAACGAAAAAAAAATTAGGTACAGATAATCCAAACATGTGCCCTGCGGCAGGAATCGAACCTGCAACCCCTTAGTTCTGAAACTCATAAAGTGTGTTTTGAGTCTGGTCGTTCTAAAAGAAAAACAAATCACCGTCACTTTTATCAGATAATCACAGGCAAAGGTTTCGTTTGTTTGAGTAGATTTCAATTTGAGATTTGACGCAGACAAGTAAGTCGAAAACCACAGAATAGATAAAGCCCCAGAACAAGTGAACGCACCTAATACTAAAATGTCAACATCTACTCCAAGTAGAATACGCCGCCATTAGTCAGTCTGTGATCGTCCGTCGTCACGCGTGACGTTTTTTACAGTGTTGAATTTAATTGGATTATGCCTTTTTTTGTCGTCCCAACGTGTAAAAATTCAGCTAGGCTCAAAAAAAATGATAGGATCACATTTCATACATAGTAGCGCATTTTGATATTGTATTATTTGATTATTGAATAAATTGTTCAGTTTGTAATTGTCGTAAATAATAATCCTTCATTTTGTTGGTGTTGCCAAATATCAAGAGTTATTATTTTCCCTACTCTAGAATACTGAGATTGAAAACTTTTATTACATGTAGTTTTGCATTATGCTAGTGGTTGGCCCCGCACTGACCTCTCGTAAATCTCCAAATAAACCTCAAAAAACAAAAAAAGTATAATTTTAAGGGCGATTTGCGCTACGATGCCTAAACGTATTTAGCGCTAAATATGATTTAATGAGTTCTCAAATTATACAAATATGTCAAATTTAAACAGTTTTAGCCACTAAACACGTCTAGGGATCGTTTTGCAAACTAGTCTTGATATTTGATTAATAAAATAGTTCCATAGTTACATTAGTTGTATCTTACCAAAAACATTTACCCCAAAACGGGTAAATAATAACTAAGCTAGCAACATTACGTCGGTGGGGGTGAGGAGGGCGCGGGACGCGGGTTTCGTTTTATGGACACAGCAAAAGACTTGCAATCACAGCTGAATGCGTGTTCTGGTGTTTTATCAATTCTGTGTTCAAAACTAAACGAACTATTCAAAACTATCGATAATACTAACTCGATTATTTATGACTGAAGAATCCCTGGAACCACAATGGCCAACGTCGAAATAATTAAGCTTTTTATTGTATGACGTGTGGTAACTTCTATTCTCTTTTGACCTTTATTGGGAAAGAGAGTGGAAAAAGCAATTAAACTCTTTGAGAACACCGCACACCGCATAACCTTAAATGTGACCAAAATGGACGGATTGTTTCATTCAACCAACCACGCAAAAAAACGGAATCCGCAATCCAAATTTTAAAAACCGAACACTTTTTCGAATTCAAGAATCGGTCTACCTTTCGAAATTTGAAATTTAAAAAATATCATTCGCAATCTCTCCATCGCTCGCAATAACCACTCGGATGGCTCCGGGCCTCTGCCGAAACAAAGGAGGTCGGTTATTTTTTCATCAAGCCCAATGGCGGCCAAATGGTGAGTCATCAGTCGAATGGGCCGAAGGGACTACTGTGAAGTCGTTCGCAGATAAAAACGCCTATTTGCTTAGTTCGGAAATGGGAAATAGAAATCGAAGGAAATCTGAAACGTTCTAGGTAGAGTTGAAGTTACGCATTATCCTCAATTTTCCCAAAGAGAAACATTACCTACTTTATATCCTTTTAGTCCTTTTCTTGACCCATTTATTTAAATACATTAGTTTTTCTTATATACTTACATAAAGAGAAGAAATAGAATGTTGAGATGGAACCAAAATTTTGATAAAATTCACGTAGGTATTGGTCAAAAATTTAATTTACTAAAAAAATTGGTTATCTGTAAAGTCAGTTTACGGACGATAATGTTACGTGATAACGAGAGAGATATGTGCGTCACAAGCCGAACGCTTAGGCCGATCGTGCCTCTTTATGGCTTGTTAGGCGATCTCGCTTGCACGCTCGGCTCAGGCTCAACGTGACACTTTTTCATGCGTGCAGCCGGCGTTCATCAATTTATAAGACGTTTATCACGTTAAAAATATTTGAAATAAAAAAACTCCACACAAAACAATATTGCCGTTATTCACAAAAAGCTAATTAATCATTTTGTAAGTTAGATAAGGGACATAATGATTGTACTATTTCCTATTTCAACTATTAATATACAATAAAAAATTAATAACAATTGTATGATGATGTGAATGAATAGTTTTTTATATAAGAAAATGATATTTTTTATATATTGTTCATGAATTTTTCCGATGTTTTAATAGTTATTCTACAATTCAGGAAAGAGACAAATCCAAAAAATCAAAAATCATAAAAATCGGTCCCGCAGTGTTTGATTGATAAATGGTGTAACTAGCCCGACTTTGTTTTATACATTTAAGTTCCATATCAGTTATCTGGTTCCCACAGTAGCAGCTTTGCTTAGTTTGGGGCTAGATATCGCTGTGTTAAATGTCCAGCATTATTATTTATATCGCAGACCAAATCTACGATTTTGTTATTTAAGAGTAGCGTTCCATTTGCTTGTTTAAAAAGTGAGTGTCTACGTAATAGATGTTGAATCTAACACAGTGCCTAGTGCTCTGATTTAACACACGATTTAACAAAAGGTCCGGGATTATTATTAAATTAGGTAACTTTTGTAAGTACCTAAACGAAATTTATTTAAGTAAATCTAAGATATTCAGTTATGGTTGAGTTATGGTTGAGAACTCGGCTCTTGAAGTTGTCGACGCGTATGTATACCTAGGACAAACAGTCCAATTAGGTAGGTCCAACTTCGTGAAAGAGGTCAATCGTCGAATCCAACTCGGATGGGCAGCGTTTCGGAAACTTCGCAACTTCTTTTCGTCCAACATACCTCAGTGCCTGAAGACGAAAGTCTTCGATCAGTGTGTGTTACCAGTGATGACATATGGAACCGAGACGTGGTCCTTCACTATTGGCCTTATGAATAAAAGCTCAGAGTCGCTTAACGAGCTATGGAGAGGGCTATGCTCGGGGTTTCTCTACGGGATCGAATCAGAAATGAGAAGATACGTAGGAGAACTCAAGTCACCGACATAGCCCGATGGATTAGCACGTTGAAGTGGCAATGGGCAGGCCATATAGTGCGCAGAACAGATGGCCGATGGGGCCGGAAAGTTCTTGAATGGAGGCCATGGACCGGCAAGCGCAGCCAGGACGTCCACCTAAAAGATGGGAAGACGATTTGGTAAGAACCGCAGGTCGGCGTTGGACGCAGGCCGCTTCCAACCGCAGTTCCTGGAGATCAATGAGGGAGGTCTTTGTCCAGCAGTGGACGTCCTACGGCTGGTATGATGATGATGATGAAGATATTCAGAGACCATTTATAAACAGTAGACTTATGCGAAACGGTTCTGTCTAAAACCAAAAACAATAATTTGTACTTATTAAGAGCAAATGTTTGCGTGATCTACAGATATCTGTCTCGGGTTTGGTAGTTTCAATAAGTATGTATTTACAAAAAAAACCTATATAAGTATTCTATCAGTTATCTATTTCCCATAGTACAAGCATTGCTTAGTTTTGGGCTAGATAGTGCTGCGTGAAATGTCCAGCTTTATTTATATAGTAGTGGTTCGCCTCGATCTGAGATCTCGCGAGTCTCCCATAAAACAAAAAAATAGTATTTGTAATTTTTGACTTTCAAAATAGTGCCACAAAATGAATATACAAATAACTTGACCTACAGTTTCATTCAAATTACATGTAACGGGAGTTCATGGAAATTGGATATTTTTTTGGGTTAGAAATTACAGTTATTCTAGATTTCAGACGATTTCTTATATTTATGTCGCTAAAGCTACACGCATACCAAATTTCAGCACTGTGGTTCCCTGTGAATTTTGTAAAAATTCCGTTTATATTATGACTAATAACTAATAAACTACAAGGTTAAAATAAAAATAAAAACGGAGTCAAAATGTACTAACAAAGACATTTTATAAGACGTGTCACTTGACCGGATAGTCCCATTTTAATTTTTTTTATCCCTCTTGAAACGCCAATATCTCAACAACCCCACCACATTTTTATCTCATTTAGTCACACCAAAATTGTGCCATCACTAACTACCTATATACCAAATTTCACGACGGTTTGTTAAACGCTTCGAAAGTTATTCTCGGACAAACCATCATACATACAAACATACATCGCCGATTTACTCAAGTTGATTTATGGCTGGTTCCTATATCCGTCGGTAACTAGCTACGACTCGTTTCTCCTTGAAAACCTGTCAAAGGTTTGACACTAGTTTGACACATTTTCAAGGAGATACGAGGCGTAGTCGGTTACCGAGGGATATAGGAACCCGCCATTAGAGATTTCGATTTCGGTCAATTATTATTATTTTAAATGTTGTGTTTAGCTTGCAAGGTACAATAAATATATATTTTTTTTCATTTACTTAGTTTTTACAATATACTAGTTCAATGCTGGCGACTTCGTCTGCCTAGTTTCTGGATCTCAACAACAGCTCCACCTACGGGGTCGAACTATAGCTATCAACCATCCAGATGACCCCTTCATCAAAGTCAGTCAAGCTATTTAGGAGAATAATTACGCACAGATGCACGAGGGAATTGATAAATATTTAATAAAAGAAATAATCACATCACATCACACTAATATATAAATGCGAATGTTTGGATGCTTGTTTATTTATTTGTTACTCAATCACATCACATCACATCACATCTTCATAAATAGTCTGGCCATAAATGTACACCCCCGATCATTATCTTTGTTGTAACAAAATCATCTCCATCCAAAGATTGTGTGGAAGAGATCGCTTCTAAGCGATAAGACCGCCCATTGTACTATTTGCTTTGTGTTTTTTTTTATTTTGTTTGTATTTTTTTTTGTATACAATAAATTGTTTTCATTCATTCATTCACATCGCAACCGCTGAACCGATTTCGATGAAGTTTAGCATGTACGTAGACTACAACCTGGAATAACACAAATATTTCTTTTTATCCCATAAATCAGGCCCCATGGGATAAAAATGGGGTGTCAAGTCAAGTTGAAATAGCGAGGTTAGCTATTTCTGGATTACCCACACATTTAGTAGTGTAACGCGTACGAAGTCGCAGGCAACAGCTATTACTTACATTTATTAAAACTACAAAATCAATTGGGTAGCGCACACCACACGCTTCATGCGAATTTTTTCTACCCCATACTTGCAAGATGTGGAATGAGCTATCATCTGAGGTTTTCCCATTAGGCTACGACATGGCACGTTTCAAGAGAAATGTAAAGAGGTTACTACAGTATACGGAACGCATCGACAATACCCCGGGTGTTGCCGTTGTCAATAAGCGACGGCGACCGCTTACCTTCAGTTGGGCCGTAAGCCTGTTTCCCTACAAATAACATAAAAAAAGACAGGGGAATCATCATAAAATCTTTGCAAACGATATATAGATAGCTCAACTGCTTCATTTCACTACCAGGCGGAAGTGTCCCCAAGATACTGGCTACATTGCTCTGCCTGCCTGAATTGTAATGCCATAGGCAATACAAATAGACGAACCACGCGTGCGGTGCCACTTGTTAAACATAAAAAGGTACTAACAGGGCAACAAAAAGAAAAATAATTATCTAAAAATACAATTAAAAGAAGCCAATATAAATAAATTGGTTATTTGAACAAAACCGCAATAATGTACCGCTTTTCGGAATAATAATACTTTTCCTTTCATTTTCATAGCAATTGAGCTTTGACAAAGAGAAGTTAATGAAAGAAAACGTATACAATAGAATTATGTACCTGGTAGCTTTAATAAAGGAAGAAAACTTAAGAATTCGCTTGGAGATGACGGGCCTAAAGTCACTTCTAAAAGTTTTATAAATACTTTTTACCCAGGACACAAATAGAGACGTATAATATTTTTTTTTTGGTGATAGTCACGCTTGACTAATTCCTCACCTGATTGTACGTCATTTGACGCCTATGTCCTTTCTATGTGTGATGCAGATCAGATCAGCCAATCCGGAGACCGGCTTTGGAGATGGAAAAAACATATGGCCCACCTGATGCTGTTTTAACTATTTTCTATAACAAAGTATTACCTCATATGTACCTCATAATGTTGGCGCCACATTTGAGGAACGTGCCCTACGATGTATTGCTCTGCGTCCATCAACTTGAGGCATATAAGTGTATAGCTGCATTCGCCTACAATTTCACCGGCAACCATACCCTTCAACTGAAACACAGCAGAGCTATTTTGTGGCAGAAATAGGTATGTTGGAAGTTCTTCCACGGGTGAGCCCTTTCACAAGAAACTCAACTATTATAATATTTCGATTATGTTCTATATTTTAGACTTAGCAGGCCTGGAGTCATTTGGGCCCTAAAACACGGGCCCAAAGAAAAAAAATCTAGTGTAGTCATTTGGGACCCTACGAAATTTGAGTCAAAAGTACAGTCATTTAGAGAAACTTAAATAAATATATAAATAACAAGCTTCCGCCAGTGGCTTTGCATGCGTTGTATTTCAACAAAAAGTAGCCTATGTTTTAATCTAGATCATAAACTATCAACACACTAAATTTCATCAAAATCGGTTCAGCCACTACGACGTGATTGAGTAACAAATATACAAACAAACATCCAAACTTTCACATTTATAATATAAGTGTGATGCTAGACATTTCACATAGTTCAGTCAGCTTGGTAAAGTATACTTTATTATATATTTTTAATTTAATTCACAAGTTATATTTAAAACACATAAGATTATGAGTAGAAAACTAGACTAAACCAGTATGTAATACCTACACTATGAGCTTCATTCTTATCCATATAACACATGCACGTTGCATCTGATGTGCAACCGAGTAGAAATCTCGTCTGATTATGAAACTACGGACCTCACTCGCCATCCTAATATTCTTATACAACTATTGAACTATCAGTGTGAAACTGGGCAAGCGAATATTGCTTTAAGTAATAGCCTGAAGCGTTATAAAACACCAAAAACAAATAGCAAATTCCTTTAAACCATACATGTCTATTAAAATGGATATTAGACAACATTTCAACATTGCGGTCAATATATTGGGTGGACTTTCAGAAAATCAGATCATACATACACAGATAAAGACATGCCAAGTGATCAGATACATACATTTAATGGATTGATATTGAGTAATATTTTTGGAGAGAATTTTACTGATTCACTGATAATGATGCCAAAGATGTATAAAATGTAATAGAGTGACTAATTATGTATTGGATAAACGTGCTGAAGCAATAAACCCTATCTTGTTTACAAGTTTGCATTGAAAATAAAATATAATAACAAACATACCCCACATAATTAAATAAATATGTCAAAGACAAAATTGTTATCTGTCTAACATAGGAAATTGCATAAAAAATAATACAAAATAAATATGTAATGCAAAAAAAAATTATAGAAACAAGTCGAAAATCCAAAATAACTGCCATTTTTATCCCAATAAATAATAACCAATTTACATGAACTCCCGTTACCTGTAGTTGTAATGAAACTGTAGATCAAGTTTTTGGTTATATATTTCGTGGCACTATTTTGATAGTGAAAGATTACAAATAATATTTTTTTTTTGTTTCTATGGAATATTCACGAGATCTCAGTTCGGGGCGGACCACTAGTTATGTATAGTGATCGCGAAAGTTTGTTAATTACTAAAGCACTTTAGTTCAACTGCTTTCCGCTTCTGCTGATGACATGTACACCAGTAGCCGGCAAGTCCATGTCTTGTAATAACTACACAACGCAGATGTGGCAACCCGAGTTCCGAACTTATTTTTACGAAGTTCATTGCGATGTTAAACTTTTGTGTTACAGAAAATGAGTTTTCAGAAACATACGATTAAGAATCAATACGCAGGCAGATGCAACATGACCGAGGCTGTATTTCAAGAGCTTATGATAAACGCAGCATGGTACGGCCCCCTCACTAGTTATAGCTTGGAGCCGTTGGGCTCAGGCCGAACAAGATCGGCCGGAATCAATGGGTAAGGCTTTTGTTCACCAGTGGACGTCCTACGCCTGATATAGTGTATTATACAACCGTGAATTGTTATATAAACAAAATAACGTCAATTATGTGCTACACATAGCTAACAATTGACGATCGTTAAGGGCGGTAAGTTTAAAGAGATCACGCACTGTAAACCGCAACATAGTACCCGGTAAGTAGTATGTAAGTATAAGTATTAATCATGCGCGATAACTTGGGACCTGCTAGGAATGTGACTCCCCGACCGCTTTCCCTGCACTTCCCCGATCGCGCCCGTATTGTACCGTTCGCATCACTATTTTTTACTAGGGTTTTTAGTCTCGTACTGGCCTACGTCACGTAACGATGCGCTCTGGAATTCTTTTAGTTTTCGGTTGTGTTATAGTTTTGTTGTCTGGAAAAAAGAAGTCAACCATGTGGACAGGCTTCAACAAAACTATTGGGACGATGACCTCTTACAAGAGACGAATGAATCGCAATTAATTGTAAATTTATCGGATACCTCTTCGTCAAGTGATTATAGTGAGACTGAGGACGAAGAACAACCTCTAGAAGGCATAAATCCACTAAGTAGTGACTAAGATGAGATAATGTAAATAATAGATAAAATAAATGTATAAACATAAACATTGTATTTTTATTGTATTCAAATAGTGTAAAAAAGATTAGATAAAAAGCAGCGTCCTCCCTGAGTACCATAATGAATTAGGTTAAAATAAACAAAGACAAAGCCGCGGGCGGCTGCTTGTTATGTTCGCTTTTTTGCGGGCGGTACAAACACGTCAATATGACGTCACCGCGCTCAGGTCCCAACTTATCGCGCACGGGTAATATGTAAGTACATATTTATTTATTTTATATATGATATTTATTTATTAAAAATTATTTATGTACCTAATATGTATGTATATAACTAATTTCTTTTTCTATTATTAAGTTTATTCGTTTTACAACTTGGCCAATCTTCCATTAAGCAAGGATCCTCTCCATTCAAAGGTTGTCTGGAAGAGATCGCTTTGTTAAGCGATAAGACTGCCCATTATGCTTACTTTTATTTGTTTTTTTCTTTAAATTTGTTGTGTCTAGCTTGTAAGGTATAATAAAGAATTTTCATTCATTTATTCATTCATTTAAATCAGAAATTTGTAAAGATAGTATTTTTTAAACTTTCGTGATCACTGTACATACTCGTCATTATTGTCACTTACTTCAGATCATGGGATTTCCAGACACGATTTCCAAACTAAGTTTGGTCTAGCAAGTCATATTAGGGCTCCCGCTAAAATTTAAATAAAAACGCAGTATGATTAAATTTATTGTAATTTTTATGCATTTAATAGTATTTTCTTTAAATTTAAATGTAGCTACGGTCGCCGTCATCAAAATCGACGTTTCGGCTGTGTTGGAACAGTCATACAAAGGTACACGATAAGCATCCGTTTCAATCAATAATTATATGTAAAGATATAAAGGACTCGTATATTGAAAAGCAGTTATTACGTACTACTAATTTGGTAGACTTTTGTTATCCTTAATACATCATTTGATGACGAAAATGTTGCTAAAACATCTAGAAGACATCCATTCAATGTTACGTTATTAAAATACTTGTTAAATTCTCAAAAGTTTTCACATATAGGTGATTGTTCTGGGCCTGGTTGTTAGGAACTATAATTGCTTATGTATGAAGAGACCTACTTCATTTTCTAAGTTAACTGTTGTTTTATAGTATTTTGTTTTGTGTATAATTTATGTTTGTTTGTTATTACTTACTAGTTCTTATGTACCTACTATTACGCACAACCGATGTGTTGCCACAGTTGCTGCCTGCACGCATGGCAATGGCACCGCGGAAGACCAGCGCTAAAGCAGTGTAAATTTTATGCTACTTTTTCATTTTTTTTAATTTCTTTTATTTCCACTGTAGGTACATTAAAGAACACTAAGTTACGTGATATTTAGCATACATCAATAAAATCAACATTACAGTAGCTAAAACAGACAGGTATCGGGACTATAGTGTGACCATTAGTGCTGTGCACTCCCTGAGGTATGCGCGGCGAGGTGGGAGGCAAAGATAAAACTGCATGAGTTCACATGAGATCAAAACATGTCGGACATATCTTACGATATCAGTTTGCATTTCTAAGGCAAGACTTGTGGCGGGACGATGGTCGTAGGCTATCTATCTGTAATATATTATACTTACTTAGTTGATTAAAATGTAACTTAAATATACTCATATTTTATTTAAAATATGCAGGTGATAAATAAGAACTAAACTTATAATTCAAAGGACTTGTTTTATTGAACATTTTTTTATATTTACAAACAATTATATATTCTAACGAAAGTTATTCTGACATAGATTCTGTTTCAACTTCATCTTCCATTTCATATCACGAGACGACCCATCTTTGAATATTTATCCCGTGTGCGTCTGACATAGACCGTCCGGTACAAAAGCTACCTACCGCCGTGAGCGTTGACGGCAGACTGATAGATCGGAGCGGCCGACACATCCCCCCGTCTCGCCGCGCGCATACCTCAGGGAGTGCACAGCTCTAATGGTCACACTATAATTAAGTTATTCAAGATAATTGAATGTCACCTTATAATAATAAAACAAAAATCAATCTAATACAGAACAAAACAATATCAAATAAGGCAATCAATGTCAATGCTAAATCTTACTTAATGTCGGTATGTCATGTCAAAACAAATTAATACAAATTGCGGCTGTAGAGGAGCCTTGTCATTACTACAGCATAATGCTTTGTGGCAACCCTTTTTGCTTTCACATTAGACACTATTATATTCTGTAGGTACCTATTATGTTAAATGTACCCTTGTGATGCAAAATAAACGTTTTTTTTTACTTTAATTTACTTACTTTCTTTTAGGTTTAAGACATTAAGAATTTATAAGTCACTTAAATGAGAACTTATTAAAACAAAAAACATTGACAAACATAATAATCGCATACGCAAGCATGCTACATAGGTATTACTAAAAATAAACATGTATACATACTTACTTACGTATTTACTTATACATACATACGGATTAGCACATTGAAGTGGCAATGGGCAGGCCATATAGCGCGCAGAGCAGATGGCCGATGGGGCCGGAAAGTTCTCGAATGGAGGCCACGGACCGGCAGGCGCAGCGTAGGACGTCCACCTACAAGATGGGCAGACGACTTGGTAAGAACCGCAGGTCGGCGTTGGATGCAGGCCGCTTCCAACCGCAGTTCCTGGAGATCAACGAGGGAGGCCTTTGTCCAGCAGTGGACGTCTTACGGCTGATATGATGATGATGCTACATACTTAATATTACCTAATAATTAAAACAATACAAAAACATATTTTACGTACGAAAAACAGCACAGTGGTAAGTTGTTTATGTGGGTTGACTTGAAAACTTCACCTATGACGACATTAAAAAATGACATGTACTTGACAGGTACAAAAATGACATATGACATTAAAAAACCCAGTAGTTTACACTAGATCTTACCTTTTTCCAGAAAAAAAATTGGTTACTCAATACAGTGCTCAGCAAATCGAGTTGTATCAAATCCGATGACCGCCTTCGAGTGTAAACTTATAGAAAGTTCATATGAACAGTGTCCAAGATAAATGTAGTTGTCCACTGGCTCTGTTGGGCAGTTACCTGCGATTATGTTAGGTTTTGGACCTGCAAGATTGGCCATAATCTTGGTTTTGGACATGTTCATCCTAAGATCCACCTTTGTTGAAGCTTGCTGAAGGTTTGCGAGCATTCCCTGGAGATCTTCAACGTTCTCTGCTATGAGGATAAGGTCGTCAAGCGTAGATGTGATATTTTGCGGCCGTCGATGTTGATACTCATCTCACACCAGTCGAGAGTCTTCATTTTGTCTTCGAGCACGCTGGTAAACAATTTGGTTGAGATGGTATGTCCTTGCCGTACGCCTCGCTGGATGGACACTAAGTCAGAAAGTCTATGCATACGGACTTGAAAAGTGGCGGTCTGGTATAGTTTCCGGAGGATATCCACGTATCGCTTGTCAATGTAACAACGATGAAAAGAGTAAAACACAGCCCAACTAATAAATAAAAAATATATTTTAATGATGGACCGTTATGAGTAGCGGAAATGCGGGAGGCCTTTGCCTAACAATGGGACAATATGGGACTAACAGTAATAGTAAATGATGTAATGTTTCGATTACTTTTCCCCGAGTGGAGTATCACCACTTAATTGCGTAGAGGATATCTATTAAAAATTAGACAGGACAGGATTTAAGACGTGGTATTCTTGCTGAAGGGCTATGCTTTGTCTCTACAAGATCGAATCAGAAATCAGGAGATTCGAAAACAAACCAAAGTCAACATAGCATAAAGCGGTAGTGGGCAGGGCACATAGCTCGAAGAACTGACGGCCGTTGGGACAGAAAGGTTTTAGAGACCACCACACACTGGACAGCGCAGCGTAGTACCCCATAGTGTTTTTTTATAAATACATTAGCTGACCAATTCGCAGCTTCACACTCGTAGTTTTTCAATAAAAACATTACCCTCCTTTTGCGCAGTTAGGTAAAATGTAGCCTATGCCACCCAGGGATAGTGTAGCTTCCCAACAGTGAAAAAATTTTTTAATTCGGTCCAGTAGTTTCGGAGCCTATTCAATACAAACAGACAAATTTTTTCTCTTTATAATATTAGTATAGATAATATAGATACTTATATACTTATAGAGAAACAACCAGACCCGAAACAAATTTCATCAAAAAAACATTTGTTCCGCGGGAACGGAACCCGCTACCTCCTGCGTCTCAGCCGGCTAGTCGTCCACTGCACCACGGAGTTTGCCATTTCAGGCCATTTAGAAAGTTTTAAGAAAACGACAATCGCAGCCAATAAAGATTAGGATCTCGGACAAAAAGTATTCCCGGGGAATGGTGTTAGTGTATTTATTTATACAGTTCGGCCAAATAGCTCCCGGGACGGGAATAATACGGATTAGAAATCTGAAGACTGATTCGCCATTGGACGCTGGAGATAGAGAATATGCAATTTATATTGGTTCCAAGTTTTGTACTTTTCTCCGACGATCTCTGTGACGCAGCTTGCGAATAGCCGGTAGAGACGCGGAAGGTTGTGGGTTCGATTCCCGCGGAACAAATGTTTTCATAATCTATAAATATTTGATCCTGGTTTTGATATTTTTTTAAACATTAATCAATGAATGAAAAAACTTTTTATTGCACAACATAACATCAAACTGTATAAAGGCGAACTCAATGATATTCTCTTCCAGTTAACCTTTGTGTAATGCGCACAAACAGATAATATAGGTAATATTTACAAGTATGTTCTTACAAAAAAACTGGGTGTGAAAAATATAAGTCAACACTAGATTTTTTAAAATCATCTCAAAAATTTCAAGCCTAGACGGGACTTGAACCCGCGACCTTCCTCTTGATACGAGGATGCACTACCATCTGTGCTACAAGGCAATTCACGTCTAGGTCGAAATTAGTGAGATCATTCAGAATTACGACTAAAGCGCCATTAGTTTTTTTTTAGTTTTAGTTCTAATTTTGACCTAGACGTGAATTGCCTTGTAGCACAGATGGTAGTGCATCCTCGTATCAAGAGGAAGGTCGCGGGTTCAAGTCCCGTCTAGGCTTGAAATTTTTGAGATGATTTTAAAAAATCTTGGAATTTTCCGCATGTGTTCGGATAACACTATAAATAAAAATACTAAGTAAACACAAGATAACTTTCGACTTTGGAACGCCTTATCTTTGCCCATAAGGTTGTCCCAATCTCTTCATATTTTCAAATTCAACCATAGGTATACAACCATTTCCTTTCGTTGACTCGTTACTGCTAGTTAGTGTTTATGTTATTTATTCTCCATATGTAGTGTAGTTTATTTGTTTGTATATAAGTTTATTAGTATAATCAATAGGTATATTTTATTTTGTGGGTTCTGTTTTTGTATGTTAAAGGTTCTCTTACACCGCCGTCTTTTTGATTTTTGTTTATCCTGTCCATCCAATGGTTGTCTGAAAGAGATCGCTTTTAGCACTAAGACCTATTGTACCTACCGTTATTTATTGTTTATTTCCTTTGTTACTATATTTTTGTTTGGTGTGCAATAAAGAGTGTTTCATTCATTCATACTCACTTACATAGTTCGTTGATAAATAGGTACAAAAGAAAATAAATTGCAAAAGTAAATTTGTTATTTTCGATTTTTTATCTAAAGATTTTATTGCTATAGCACTCACAATGTCGAAACAATTCAGTTGAAATTGACAAAATCTATCAATCGAACTTTTTATAAGTAATAACAGTGTTCTTGATTAAATCAGTAAAACCCTAATTGGACATATAAAAAACCTAATACCCAGCTATTGTTTGTCGTAAAATTGTAACACAGCAGTAAGATTTTCAATAAAAGATACAAATAAATTTGAATTATTACAGCTTTAACTATAGTATCAGACGATCACACTAATAATATAAATGCGAAAGTTTGAATGTTTGTTTGTTACTAACCCTCCGTCGTCCGAGACACGTTCTCGGAGACCCGGATGACGAAATCACTTCCGCTAATGCGGGTGAGTCATCCACATTAGACAGAGCAAACACTCCACAAATACACCGACCTCGCCGGCGAGGTCGACGAGTCCCATTAATCGCCGCCTACACGAGGTACAAGCACGTACCCGAGCGTTTCTCTCCTATCCCCGTCCAGGCAACAGCCCAAGCCGAGGTTCGTACCTAAGTGGTGCCCTTGCGCTAGTTGCCTCATCAAAAATAAAATTATAGATATATTTCTAAATATCAATTCGTATATAAATAAATTATTATTATAATATATAAATTCTACGCTCGCCAAAAGCTCGGTTAAGCTGCAACGGCCTCAGAGGCCAACAGCGAGATAAGTCCATTCGAAAAAAAAAAATGTTTCTTACTCAATCACGTCGTAACGGCTAACCCGATGAAATTTGGTATATACATAGATAAGACCTAGATTAACACATAGGTTACTTTTTGTTATTTTTTCTGTACTACCACAGTATGGGTATCAAATGAAAGGGCTTGCTGAGGAGAACACGAAAACTAATACAACGTCACCTTAAATCCAAAATATGGGGGACCATCCAAGATGTATACTATAAATCCAATATGGCGGGACCTCCAAGATGGCGGAGGATGTTTTCTGGTTTGTATAAAAGTATGTTTTGAAAAAGTAATTTTTCAACAAACAACTTATTGTAACTTAACACGTGTTTTACCCAAATTCTCATAATTTCAGTTAACTTTAGGTCGCCATAATCTATAAGACAGTATTGTTCGTTATAGTCATAAATTTCATATATAGGAAATAATCTCCAAGTGCGATGAAGCGATATGTACATTGTAGTTCAAGGGGGCTTCTTTTGTAATACTCAGTTGAACTGCTACATTTTTTGTCATATTTTTATTTATTTCAAAGTTGGGGAAGGGCGGGTAAGCCGGATAGAGTACGCAAGATGGATACTCGAAATATCCCGAAGACGCAGCGAAATTTTACGATTTCTGCATAACAAAAGCGCGGACACGTTCGGCGCCTAGGCACGCTGTTGTTATGCAGAGATCGTAAAATTTCACTACGTCTTCGAGATATTTTGAGTATCCATCCGTCCATATATATATCCGTCTTACCCGCCCTTCCCCTAGGTATGTTATAGTTAACAGGCAGGCTACTTTGTAGCGTCAGATTATAAACATTTTACATTACCTATAGATTCAATTTAGTTCATCTATATTCATTAGTTTATAATATACGGTAATGTAACTGAATCCAAGTATTTATAAATAAAATAAAGCTTTAACTATATTTTACTAGCTTTGTACCGCCTTGACATGCATATGACGCCAGCTGCCAATGCGTCGCCCCAAAAAAATTGTCAATCGGTCCTCATTAGCTGCATCTATGTATGAAAAAAATAATTAACATCATATTTTTTTACGATATTTTTATAGTTATAATGCTATTCGGGGCGGAGACAAATCCAACAAATCGAATATCATCAAAATGGGTCCAACCGTTCTTGAGATATAAATGGTGTAGCAGTACCATGGGCCTTACAAAAATCGTTGATAAGACATGCTACTCATAATTTCGGACGGAAGAAATTATGAAACATAACGATACATTGCCATTATAATAACGATAACTGTATTTTTGCGAGAACACGAAACACAAGCGGTGGACGGTGATCCCGTATTTTACGACGACGTTTTTATTGTTGCCAGCCTTTTTATATAACGAATATTTTGTATTACTTTATGGTTTTTAGCGTTGGAGAGATAATTCACTTTTTTGTGTGTATTCTGTTCTCTTTTGTAGTACATTATTCTGAAATATCATTAGCAGATGCATTCTATCGTTGCTATTTAAACTAATAAAAAAGAATTCTACTAGTCTTTTGGATCGGTCTAAAAGCCACGGCAACGCGAAATGAGAAAAAAAGACCCGTTTTTTATGGTACCATTTAAAAGAGTACTTCAAAAGAATCAAATCATATTGAGTAATATAGTATCTTAAATTAAGGAATATCGTGAAATTCTTCAATTAAGTTGGCAGCGCGTCTTACGCTGTAATAACGTCAAGCGCCCAGAGCTGGGCAAAATACATGCTTTTTGGGTTAATTAAAATACAAATTACAAAATACTATCTCTCACGTATTTAAAATACGAAAAAAAAAATTTAAGTCGTGTATTTCAAATATAAAATACAAAAAACTGCACAATTTGATACTTGAACAGGTAGAGTTACAATGTTCCCAACTTTAAAGATTGTCATATTTAGCGGTCGCCATTTTGCTTGCGAATAGTTACGAAAACTATCGAGCGCTGTTTTCTGTAGAACGTTACATTTAGAACGCTAAATGTATTTTCAACACACTTGCTCGTAAAGTGAGCCTTATTTCATAGTTCTTAGGGCCATCTGCATTCGGCAAGTTAGACGACATCCTTAGGTCGCCTAAATTTCCACAGTGTCTGAAGACCCGCTTATTCAACCAGTGTGTTCGGCCCACCTTGACCTACGGTGCCGAGACGTGGACGCTCACGCAGGAGGCTGTGTACAGGTTAAGAGTTGCACAAAGAGCCATGGAGCGTACCATGCTTGGCATCAGAGTACTAGATCGAGTTCCAAACGTCGAGGTCCGTAGAAAAACGAAGGTTCATGACGTTGGGATTTGAGTTATGGAGCTGAAATGGTCTTGGGCGGGACACTTGGCTAGACGTGGTGATGACAGATGGAGCAGAACAGTGACTGAATGGTGGCCAAGGAGCGCGTATAGAAGGGTAGGATGACCGGCAGCGAGATGGGTGGACCACATCATAAAGGTCGCGGGCCATCAGTGGGTGAGACTAGCGCAGGATCGTGATGGATGGTACAAACTTGGGCAGGCCTATACCCAACAATGGGTGAAGTTGGGCTGTGGATGATGATGATGATGAGGGCCATAAACCGAACTATAACACACACGTGCATAATAATATTACATATTAGTGCATAATAGAATTATCCCTACAAAGTTAGGTTAGTACCTAACTGCAAATTATATGCGAGTAAACAGAGCATTTTCAATTTAACCGGGTAATACAGTTTTTTGTAACGACAATGAGGTTTTATAGCGCTGAAAATCCTATTATATTTTTGGAATTAATAAATGTATTCCTAATTAAGACGAAAAACATTTATTATGGTCAAACTATTTATAAATCAGAATAATTTGTTATAAAATATTTGCATTTTATCACTTAAATTGTAATTTTGAAGTAGGCTGCATGGCTAAATGTAATCAATCATCTTACATTTAGCGCGTGCAAAAAAAAAACTTGCGCGCCATATCCCATTTTTTTGTTTATATCGTATTTGTTGCTGAGTGGTAAAAAATTGTAAAAATGTCAAGTTTTAGTACTGAAGATTTGTTTTTCCTCGCAAGTGTGTTGAAAAGTGCGTATGAAACTCTTGAGCAACACTTGACATTTGGCTGATTTACGATTATTATTTAAGCTACCGGTATTAAACTAATCTCTAAATTCAGTAAATAATGATTCTACATATGTGTTTCAAATTAATGTCGTGAATGCGGTGATACATTGTATAAAACTTAAATATAGGAGGGACAAACAAATAGAACTAAGACTATCGTTAAACAACTCTACATATTGAAACTCTTGTAGAAAGTTATTTACCAGCTATCCTAAATCCATCTTTAATATTAATTAGTACTTTCCCTACACGTAACGTTTCCACTAGGTATATAGGTATAAAGTACATGCACCCTGAATCATAATTTTTTTGTTTGCGCTCTCTTTGAGACATTAAGTATCTTTTTAACAAAAATATAACCAACTTAACTAAACTACTGAACCGATTTTAAAGAAATTTCTATGAGACCAGTCTGAAAGCATATCATTTCAAATAAACAAGGAGTTGTACCTCCACCATCAGCTCACCTACATAACTCAAAAGAACATGAGTAGCGGTCTATACAAGCCTATAATAAGTCAAAAATTATCCACTAACTCAGGAACATAAGATGATCAGTATATTTAGTTTATTTTATAGAAAATATATAAAACACATTATGCGCTTCTATAAAATTTGAGGGTTGCCCTCGATTTTTTTGGGATCCTATCATCAGATCCTGACTTGGTAATGGGACCGCCTGGGAAGCTCTTTTAAGGGCGCCATGTACCTGGGGAGACGATAAATCGCTTATTGAGAAACAATGTTTTGTCAACAAACTGTGTGCTTTCAATCTGTAATTCATATATGTTATAGTAAAAGATACGTGATAGAGCGCCTGTGTTGTGAAAACACGATTCCGTAAAATTTTCTTGATCGAAAAAAAATACAAAGATGACTCCAAATTTATCTTAAAACCGTTCTTATGCGATGAATACTTCAATTTAGATCTTGATACTTTATACAGTAATTCTACACAACATAAATAAGAGCACCTGTCTGTTAAATTTTCAAAATACCTTTTGATTTTACCATAAAATGAAATTATCTAAGTTTTGCACTAATGAAACCATTCGCTTCGGACACCCGGTCCGCGATTCAGTCTGGCCTCGGCTTTCAGACGGGGTACCCGTGACGCTTGTCGCTCCAAACAATCACGTAATTCATAAGTAAAATTTAATATTAAGTTTGTTTTTGTAAAGACGCAGTAATGAGAAATAAGCGCAACAAGAAAGTGAAGGGACTGAATGATAAAAAAAAACCGTCAAACATATGAACCACGGCGAGATAGGATGTGCAGCGGCGCGCGGAGAAGCGGGGGTGAAATTCGAGTTTGGGGTGAGGTATAGTCAACTCTTAAACAAAAAAAAATTCTTGAATACTGATTCAAGAACGCCTGGACTGCCAGGCGTCTTCGACGGGGAAAATACATAAAACAAACATGCCGACGAATTGAGAACCTCCTCTTTTTTTTTAAGTCCTTTAATAACCAACTTGCAAACAACAAATATAGATTCCATCATTATTGCTTAGATTGAAACAATTCCTACATTGTATCTATCTTCGAATCAGTATTTCTTATTCCTTAGCTACGAAGATGACAACCCGACATCTGTTTAATACCTCCCCATTCAATTCTCCACTTTATACAATCTTACATAAAGCTGCCTTTTTACTGATAAATTCTTCAGGTCTCATATCCTGATTCTAGCAAAAACAGATCAAACACATAGAAATAAGGTTTAGTTTAGTTTGCTAAGAAAATATAAATAGGGGTTTCTTGATGTAACGTGATGCGTATTAGGTATTATATATTCTGTTGTGACGTCTTCAGTGAAATCCATTTCCTGGAGACGAAGAATGATGGAAATGTAGCCGTGATTGTGAGATGGGCAAACGAACCTTTGTAAGGAAGTCAGATTATATTGAGACGGACTTGAAGACTGCTGTTTTGATATTATGTTACTTATTATAAGAAGGATAACAAATAAAAAAGGTACACAAATCAGTAATTATGTATTTATTTAGTGTTTATAGACGACCTCTGTGGTGCAGTGGGTGAATAGCCGGCTGAGACGCAGGAGGTAGCGGGTTCGATTCCCGCCACGGAACAAATGTTTGCATGATCTACAGATATTTGTTCCGGGTTTGTTTGTTTCTCTATATATTATTAGTATGTATTTACAAAACAAAAATGTATATAAGTATTCTATCAGTTATCTGGTCCCCATAGTACAAGCTCTGCTTAGTTTGGGGCTAGATAGCGCTGTGTGAAATATCCAGCAATATTTATATGTGTTTAAGAGGGAGAATATGTAAAAATGAAATGAAAATACCTTAGTGTTTTATAGGGTAGCAGTACAAATCAGTTTGCAATGCGCCGTCTTTCATTGAACATCACAAATGGTTATTGGGAGCCGTTGGGTGCAGGCTGTGCAAGATCGGTCGCCGTATACATCTGCTAAGTCATTTCAAGCGTAGTTAATGTCCATTGGCTAACACGATGATGATAATACTTTAAAACACTAAACATAGTATGTACACACGGCTACACATCAAGCTATAATTTCCAGTATAAGTTGACCTCGCATTGTGTAGGCTTTTCGTAGAATGAGAAGTCAGCTTATACTGGAAACTAATAGCTTGATGTGTAGTCGTGTGTACCTTTGCTTCTGGTTAGAGCGACATTTCTATATAACATATAAATAGTGCTGGCCATTTCACATAGCACCATCTAGCCCCAAGCTAAGCATAGCTTGTACTACGGGAACCAGATAAATTATACAATACCTATATACTTTTTTTGTTAATACCTGCTAGGGATGTTGCGGATATTATTTTGTTGATATGCGGGTGCGGATGCGGATCTTAATTTTTTTTAAGAAACTTCGTTTTGGTGCAGAAATACAACAAATATATAAGCTATTAGCTGCAAAAAACTCGCTTTACATACAATAGTCACTGTAACACTCAAAAACTGCAATGTTCATACTAAAAAAGAACAACAACTTCCATAGACTTATTTTGTTTATTTTCAATATTTTATAACCTCAATCTTGTTAAACATGAATTTAATACATAATCAATAGTTTTATACACAGATAAGAACCGCCTTAACACAGTGGCTACCGTATTTGAATTTACTTACATGTGCACAGAAAGAATGGCGATGGTCGACTGAACCGCTGCTTTTTAGGCCGCTGCAGCTTAACCGAGCTTTTGGCGAGCGCAGAAGGCGCTCAGCCCTATAATTTTATTTTTGATGAGGCAACTAGCACAAGGGCACCACTTAGGTACGAACCTCGGCTTGGGCTGTTGCCGGGACGGGGATAGGAGAGAAACGCCCGGGTACGTGCTTGTACCTCGTGTAGGCGGCGACTAAAGGGACTCGTCGACCTCGCCGGCGAGGTCAGTGTATTTGTGGAGTGTTTGCTCTGTCTAATGTGGATGACTCACCCGCATTAGTGGAAGTAATTTTGTCATCCGGGTCTCCGAGAACGTGTCTCGGACGACGGAGGGTGCAAGAGGGTGATAGACTGACCCGCTGCTTACAGCCGACATTGCTTTTATATTATATCGAGCAAGCGGCGCAGGCCGTTAGATGCCATGTCGGCGCGGACTTCTATTTAAAACTACTTACATAATTATACATTGCTTTAATATACTAACATTTACAAATATTCGCTAACAATACGATAAGCGCAAGTAAACACGTTATGATTGATTTACGAGATACAAATGATAAACTAACAAACGCGTCGGATCTTTTCACCGAAATATTTGCTTCTATTGGTCAATGAGCACCTGCTTACGGCATGCGCCACTCGCAAGCCCTACCCAATTTATTTCTTGTTGCGACCTGCGCTGCATCCACATGAACATCCGCATCGATTATTGCGGATGCAATTACAGATGACTAATTCGATGCGGAGTCTCTACATTTGCAGATGTGGATGGGAATATTTGCAACATCATGCAAATATTTGTTCCACCGTGGGAATCGATCCCGCAACATACTGCTATCGCTCTTCCTGTATGTTTTATATCGTTATTCATCACATTGTTTTTTTTGTACTTTCAGCAGGTAAATAAACTATGAAGATACAAAAAGCTGCCAGAAAACCGGCAGTGCCAACGTCTAAATCTGTAAAATTTTAGCTTTAAATTTTCCTTGAATATTTAACAAAATTTTGGTGCACTCTGTTAAAAAGTCAATTTTCTCTACGTCAATTTATATCTAGCAGCCGGGCAATAAAGCACTCTTTTGCCTTTGCAGTATACGTGCATTGGTCTTCGTATTTGCGACATCAAAGCTGTCAGGGCCATCGGTGCTGTCAGAGCCATTATTTTCTGTCAAGTTTATTAATTTAAAACTAGGTAAGTAATTACTTTAGAAACTATCGTAGAACTATCACTTTTTGCAGTTAAAACGGGATATTTACCATGATTTGGAAATTTTTGAGTAACCCGATACTTTGAGGCACTTGCATGCGTCATGATGACGGGTAAACTATCTGGAGCCTGGAATACTGTGGTGAGAATGTGTGAAAAACGAAGTAGTTAAGTGCCAATTACGCGTCATACCGTGAGTGTGTCAAAATCGAAAATGAAACCGGTTGTATTAATAATTTAAGTGAATTCATTCCTAGCAAGAGACTGAGAAAGAGGGTAGATCGTTATATCTACCAATAATCATCAACTCAGTAAGATTTCAGTTTACCCGTGATCATGGTAAATGCGCATGTTATGGTAAATATTCCGTTGATAGTACAAATAGGTAAGTGTTTGTACTAAATACGGGATGTTTACCATGATTAGTGAGTTTTTGAGTATCCCGATATTTCGACGCAGTTGCATACGCCATGATCACGGGTAAACTGAAGTCTTTGCGAATGGATGGTTACTGGCAGACATAATGATCTACTATCTTTCTCAGTCTTTCTCAAAAACTCACAAAGCAAATATCTCGTTTTTAGTACAAATAGTGTTCATAACCATGATAGTTTCAGAAGTTAAATAGGTAAGTATTCATTTTTACACTTGAAAACTAAACAAAACCGGTCAAGTAAAAGTAGGACTCGCGCACCGAGGGTTCCGAACCTACCTGTGAGCTATACATAATAATAATATAACGTTTATTTCAGGCAACAATGTGCACATACAAAAGTTATTACAAGTTCCATATCTACAAATACCTTGAAAGACAAACATACATATAACAATAAACTTAAAACTAACACTTATTTATTTGAGGGATTTTGCTTCGTAGCCGCTTCCCTATAGCGCCTGTAAATGATGCGAACTTGCCAGAAATCCAGATCAAGTAGCACATCCTTGTGCTTCGCCAAATCTGGAGAGTGAAGGTCTTGAAGTGAGTAGTCCTACTGGACTCCAGTCTCTGGAGAGACATCCGGAACGTGCCTGTAATCCAGCCCTGGGTCCTCTCTCTCATGAATTGGAGTGTATCATCTCCTGATGTACTCTCATCTATTTGGGAGAGGTAGATATTGATGGTCGGCTCCACTGCTTGCAGCGTCATCGACTCAGTCGGTAACGTAACGGTGCCGCGTTGATTGCGGGACAATCTTCTCAACGAGAGGAAAGCCATCCACGTCGACCTTCTGCGGTTATGTAAAGGGCTTCGTTACTTGGACTTGGCTATAAGGATCTATTATTCAGGCTGTGATATAATTATGGTGATCCTTAATATAATAATCCCTCGTTAAAAAACAAATATTCTCATTCCTCACATAATAAATGCTAATAACACAACCTTATATTCATGTAAATCTTCTCATATATAACAGGCCTTGAGTCACGTATCAAAATCACAGCTTTTCTATAGGATCCTGTGTGTACGTGATGATTTTTATGACCGAAAAATGCTGCCTCTAAACGATCGCTCTAAGCAACCCTCCAACATGCTCAAACGTTTGCCCCAACATATTTTAGGATTAAATGATAACTTATATACAACCTGTTTTGTGTGTACGACACTAATTTAAAATACACATCTGGAATCGTATTGACTGATTTTAGAGGTGGGTTTAACATCGCTAGCTTGAATATTTCTCCGGTAATCGATACATTTCCAATAAACAATTTTTAACGTAAATCGGTGGCGCCTTTGCTGCGATGAAGCTTAGTCGGTTTAACAGATACCTACTTACATAATGAATGATTACATAAATATGATTTAATTACCTATTTTGTACAGACTTTGATATTTAAGGACTTCATATTAATATTGTTTAAAAATATATGGGCAATGCTGCAACATCTTTTTGATGCTTCTTTGAATGTAGGCCTTAAGATAAATATGTCCAAGACGAAGGTGCTCTCGAAAGTCTCCGGTGTCACAAACCCAATTGTAATAATGGGAAATGAGAGGCTGGAGACAGTCGACCAGTATGTTTATCTTGGACATATTCTATCGTTTGGTAAAGAGCATCAGCAGAAGGAGATCTCTAAATGGATCCAATTGGGATGGGCTGCATTCGGCAGGTTAGACGACATCCTTAGGTCGCCTGAATTTCCACAGTGTCTGAAGACCCGCTTATTCAACCAATGTGTTCTGCCCACCTCATGACTTACGGTGCCGAGACGTACACGCTCACGCAGGAGCCTGTGTACAGGTTAAGAGTTGCACAAAGGGCCATGGAGCGTACCATGCTTCACATTAGACTGTTAGAACGAGTGCCAAACGCCGAGATCCGTAGACGAACAAAGGTTCATGACGTTGGGATTCAAGTTATGGAGCTCAAATGGTCTTGGGCGGGACACTTAGCTAGACGTGGTAATGACAGATGGAGCAGGGCAGTGACTGAATGGTGGCCGAGGAGCGGGTATAGAAGGGCAGGACGACCAGCAGCGAGATGGGTGGACGACATCGTAAAGGTCGTGGGCCATCAGTGGGTGAGACTAGCGCAGGATCGTGGTGGATGGCACAAACTTGGGGAGGCCTATACTCAACAATGGGTGAAGTCAGGCTGAGGATGTTGATGATGATGAAAAAAATATAATTTTTTAGGGTAATGAATTTGAAAAAAAACTTATTTTACAACTATACTAGCCGTTAGCCACCCGTGTTTTTATTAAATGTCGTGCATAACAAAACATGTAGCATTCGGAAATCGTTTGATTTGCATCAAGAGAAATATTTTTAATTTGCTTTTATACGTATGTGTGTGGTAGGTATGTATGTTACGGACGGACAAGATGCTGGTGTATTTTTGTCTGAAATCTGCTGTTTGTAAGGTTATTTTCACTTCTGTTTGATGTAAATTGATGATAACATCCGTAGATTGAAGATTTTGCAATTTACAAAACTACTATTACACTAATATTACAAATGGGAAAGATTGGATGTTTGTTTATATACTTGTTTGTTTGATAATTAATCACATTGTAACAGCAAAACCCATTTCTATGAAATTTGGTGTATAGATTTATTATGACCTGTATTAAAACATATTCTACTTTTTATAAGCACACCACGCGTGCGAAGCCGTGGGCGGAACCTAGTGACTCATAAGATTATACCACAAACAAATAACAGTCATGCGCCAACTCGACTAAGCTTGACCCAACAAGCATGAGCTACAAATACACACGTGAAAGATTCACCAAATAGCTCGATGATTTGACGATCGTGTAGACACGGTATCTACGGCTCCAGCCAGCAATTTCTAAACTCATGGGAAAACGTCGTGTCGATAAAACTTTATGAACTGCCGGCAAAATGTTATGCAAATTATTACCAACGATGGTTTTGGGATTGAAACCCTGAGATGGTATTCTCGTGGATTATTCGTGACCAATTTCAATTTTCCCCGCTGAATAGTTTTATGGTGTGTACTTACAAAGTTGTTGTAACATATTTTGAGTCAGTCAGTATCACAATAATATTAAAAATACGAAAGTTTGAATGTTTGTTTATTGTCAAGAAAAAATGGGTATTTTCGTGCACAGATTTATATCAAAATTATAAATTTGACTAACATCGTTGTCATGTTACATCGGCCGTGGTCTCAAGAGACTGTAAGCGGGCGGGTGTCATTGCCGGGAAGCGCGAATGTTGTCACCAACTACCCGCACTTGGTTTTCTGAGTCGCACGTATCACTGTTTCGACATAGAATACTAACAGTACCTGAAGTTACGCGTGGATCTAAATCGCGACGTGAATTAGATGAGTATAGTTCGCAAAAATTTAAAAAGTTCTGTTTGTTTATTTATTTGTTTGTTACTCAATCACGTCGTAACGGCGAAACCGATTTCGATGAAATTTAGTATGTACGTATATTTTAACCTGGATTAACACGAGAGCTATTTTTTATTCCATAAATCAGGTTCGATTAGATACAAATCGGGTATCAAGCCAAGTTGCAACAGCAATTTTAGGTTTATTCCTAGGTTACCTACACATTTGGTAGTGTAACGTAGTCGCGGACAACAGCTATTAGTATATATGTAAGAGTATCTAATGATCCTATATCACTCAATCAAGTCAGTATGAAGGGTATGGTTTCCGGTGAAATGACAGGCCCACGAGGCTTTACAGATGTATGCCTCAAGTTAATGGAAGCAAGGCAGTGTATCGTAGGACACGTTTCTAAAGTGCGTAACCTACGAGGCAATACTTTGCTATGCGATGGATACCACTTAACGTCAGGTGGACCATATGCTTGTTTCATCTCTAGTTGGTTAAAAAAAAACCGTCCAATCTGAAGTTTATATTTTTATTAAAAAGTTACTGGTTTTTTTACAAGCTTTTTATTAACTTGCAATGTATGTACATATGTTTGTCCGGGTGAAATCTTGCAACAAAATTTTAAATCCGTTCCCCTCAACCGATTGAGCTGAAGTTTGGAATACATACACGTGACAATGCAATAATATGGTACCATGGAGGTGGTTTGATGATGGAGACGGAAGTTAGACAACGGAACTTCTGAATAGATTATATTAGTTTGGGCTCATTTGAATCTGCTTGCGGCTTAGATTATGAATTTAATAAAGCTTGTTTTGAAAAAATAATTTTACTACAAAAAACCTTTTACAATTCTTCCTGATAACTAAACTGTATTTAACAAAAATGTTTGTGAATGATAGAGGTATACAAAAATCGCTTGCAATAAATAGTCTTTAGACAGTTTATGAAATAGTTTTTTTGAGGGTGGTCTTTAATAACAATAAATATTTACATGACTAAAAAACAGAATAAAAAGTTGAGTCATCTAAAGACCGTTGCAAATGATCTATAGATAGATTAACTGCTCCAGACGGAAGTATCCCCAAGACACTGGCTGCATTGCTTCGTTGAATTGCAATGCTTACGCGATGACCAAGATAAGCGCGAGCGCTCGGATCACACAACCAAACGCTCAGAATTAATTTTGAAAACGTGATAGGCCCCGGTTGCCCATGGTCGACTACAAATGGTTCAAATACGTAAGCTGTGTCGAGACTGTTATGAAATTAAAAAAAAAACAAAAAAATTTACTTAACCTGTTCATGAAACTGTTTGTATGTGTATTTTGGTTTGTCTAAATATACGAATAGAATAGTCTAGAATAGAACGGTATTAATTCAAAAATAAATACATAATAACATTAATTAATTAACAAAGTTAGTGTAACATCAGTCTACGGGTTTCTTAACACTGACATCTGTGTCACCTTTGATAAAAGCTCCTAGTGCTTTGGAAAAACTAAAAAGAAAAATAACTTCAGACTCTTACACGTAGTCTGACACGTACTTAGTCAATTTAATATTAGATTACTGTTGCTTTGGGATTAATAAAACTATTTGTATCACATGCTCGAAAATAATCTAAACACAAGTCTCCAAAATTTAGTTTACTAATAAAAATGTAAATGGAACTTTGTAAAAACTGCCACGTTTTAAACAAAGCTTCACGATAGCTAAGCTTCAAGAGCCAGTGTTAAAACTTAAAAGCCTGCCTATTTACGTTAAAGCCTGTATTGTCTCTATTAAATCTAAAAAAATATCAGTCGCGACTTTAAGGTGCGACTAATACACACGTAACGAAGTATAAGCATAAGTTAAGTTATAAATTTTAGATGATAGAGTTCCATGTGAAAGGGCTCGCCTTCGAAGTACTACCATCATACCTATTTCTGCCGCCAAGCAGCATTGCTGTGTTTTGGTTTAAAGGGTATATTGGCCGGTCAAATTACAGGCACATGAGCCTTTACACCTACAAGGCAATTATCTGTTATAGGCGATGATTACCACTTAACATCAGGGCCACAATATCCAAGTAGCACAAAAAAATGGACTCTGGATCACTATTTTGCGCCTGACCATGGATAAGGTACTACCTACTACGACGAGCCGTTTCATAGAATAAACAATAGTGGGTAACAATAAACGGTTAGCCGGTGGAGCGCTGTGAGCTCAAATGAGTCAACGCAGATGTTCAAGAAATCATGAACTATGTTTTTTTATTAGTCGGTAAATATTAAATAAATAATTATTTACATTTCACACAGCGTTATCTAGCTATCTAGCGAACTAAGCAAAACTTATACTATGGTAACCAGATAACTGATATATTTATTTAGAATATTATTTTGTTTTGTTTTTAGTATTTGTTATTATAGCGGCAACAGAAATAGATCATATGTGAAAATTTTGATTGTCACGGTTTATGATATTCAGCCCGATAACAGACGGACAGACAGACAGACAAACAGACAGCGGGGTCTTAGTAATAGGGACCCTTTGAGTACAAAACCCTAAAAAATACCTAAACCTGGAACAAATACATGTAGACCAAGCAAACATCTGTCACGCAGTGGGAATCCAACCCACAATCTCCTGAGCCTCAGCCACTGCGCCACAAAGGTCGTCGAATGTATGAATGATATAAGAACCTACTGTGTTATCGGTGTTTCGACCGAAAATGTTTCAATGTGTCAATGACAATGGACAATGCTACATTGGTGAAACAAAACGAAACGTATCTACTAGGTTGACTGAACAATGAAAAATGTCGACTCAAACAGTTCTGCAGTGGCGGAACATTCCCTAGACTCTGATTGGACGCACTACATACGTTTCGACAAGGCCCGGATTTTAGCGAGAGAGAAGTTCTTCGTTCCTCGCAAGATCCGAGAGGCGATAGAAATAAGTCGAGTGATGAACTTTAACAGGGATAGAGAATGGGTTCTACCGCCAGCCTGGAGGCCATGTCTTCATGATGCAAGTGACACAAGAGTGAGTGAATCTGGTAGAGATATAGTTAGTGTTGTGTGTTTGCCTGTACCAAGAACTACCGAAGAGAGCAGCAGTGATGATAATGATGATGACACAGCCGGTCAACGCGCTGTGATTTCGTTGGCCTAATCCCCACCACCCCGCCCGTCCGCTCGCGCACAGAGGGCAGCGGCGCGCAGTGCGAGGCGAGACGTTATTCGGAGCGGATCGCACTCACCCTGATGAAGGTTCACGAATTGAACCGAAACATTGTCGGTCTAAACACGGATAAGACGGTACGTGATAAATCCCGTATTTATAATAATGATTGAAATTAATTACGAAAGTTTTCTAAGTAAAATATAAGAACCTTTTTGTGAAAGCTTTACGGTACAACTAAAAGTCGTGCTTGTTAGTCGCGTGTGATAGCATCCGAAGAACCTAGGTGTTATAAATTAAAGTTAATTTTGATTTATTGACAACCCTAAATTAAAGATAACTAAAATTTACTTCGTTTTTATTTGGCGATAAATTATAAGTTAGAGCTAACTAATATTTACTATGTAAAGCTCTTTGATTTAGCAATAAATGGTAGGACTTTATTAAATAGAGATTTATCTAATTTTCGTTTATTTAACCAGTGGTTCGCCCCCAACTGATATCTCGCGAGTCTCCCTTATAAACAAACACATATTATTCGTAATCTTTGCCTATCAAAATAGTGCCACGAAATAATAACCAACTCTTGATCTACAGTTTCATTCAAATTACAGGTAACGGAAGTTCATGTTAATTGGTTTTTTTTGGGGTTCAAATTGCAGATATTCTAGATTTCATACCTTTGCCTATTTGTATTTGTATCACTTAAGCTACATAACAACACTGGTCACTGGTGTACTCTGTGAATTTTATCAAAATTTCGATTTTATTATGGCTAATAGCTCAAAAACTATAAAAAATACGAAAAACAAAAACGGAGTCTAAATCTACTAATGAATACCTTTCATTTGACGTTCCATTTGATCAGTTAGCCTCATTTTCATTTTTTTTACCCCTCTTGAACCCCAATATCTCAACAACCCCCCAACATTTTTAACTCATTTAGTCACACCAAAATTGTGTCATCACTATCTACCTATGTCAACGCTTCGCAAGTTATCCTCGACAAAACAAACATAATACATACATACATACAACGCCGATTTGCCCAAGTGGATTGGGAGATCTCGCTTCGCTCGTTTAAATAGGTGAAGTATTATTACGGTATCCCATAAATATTACTTGTTTACTTATACAAGGATAAATGGTTTTTGTAAACTTGAAACCTGAAACCTTGAAACAAAAATATAACTGTTGTAAATTTCGATTTTACAGCTACAAAGGCTTAACCGACAAGTAACTTTATAAGAAAAATATAAACCGACTTAACCAAACTACTGAACTGATTTTGATAAAATTTCTATGAATCAAATATGAAAGTATATACTTTCAAATAAAAAAAGAATTTTCTAAATCGGTTGCTACTCGTAAATGACGAAGTTCTGAGGTAAAAACCTAAAAAATTAAATAAAAATATAAATATAAAATTTAAGATTTGCCCGAGATTTTTTCGAGATCTCAGATCCTGACTTAGTGCCAATGGGATCATCTGGAAAGTATACCCTTTTAGACAAAAAAGGAATTTCTCGAATCGGTCTTCACGCCTTCGAGTAATAGCGGAACATACACACATAAAAAAACATACAGTCGAATAGAGGACCTCCTCTTTTTTTGAAGTCATCTAAAAAGACACATGATCATGTTAAACCCTTAAGAAAACAAAAAAGAACACACAATCTTTTGAACTCCCTTTGCTTCCAAAGCAAAGCGAAATTACTTGCTCCGATGGGGACAAAGTTAACTAACAAATCGAATTACCTATCTTTATGTATACGTATGTTAACAAGTCGATTGCGTGGTGTGAGGGGACTTAAATTTATGGAGAATTCACCGAGTATGTGAGTATGGGCGTGGGGGGAATTCAAAGAAACTTTGAAGGAAACTTACCAAGAGTATGTTAATGAGATCATGGCGTGGTAAACGGTTTTAATAACCGCTGAGTGTGATTGAACGAGTAAAGCAAGATCTCCAAAAATAACTTGGACGAATCGGCGTTGTATGCATGTATATAAGTATGTATGTATGGCGGTTGTTGAGATATTGGGGTTCAAGAGAAGTATAAAGAAATAAAATGATACCATCAGGTCAAGTGAGACGTTTAATGAAAAGTATTCATCTGTAGATTTCGACTCTGTTCTTTCTTTTAGTATAAGTCTTGTAGTTTTCAAGTTATCTGCCATATTAAAAACTGAACTTTCGAAATTCACAGGTCTACCCTGCGAATTTCGTCAACTAACGCTGCGATGCCTGCCGAGTGTTCCACCAGATGCTTCACCGCAAGCTCCATACTAAAAAACGCTTCTACATTAACGCTCTCATACGTGGCTAAATGTTCGAGTTGACAGCGTGACGCAACGCATCTCCAGTTAAGTTAGTAAATCGTTTAAAGGGCAAGGTGTTCGCTTTTATAACAAACTCCCAAGTTATGTACAAAAATTGACAATAAACAAATTTAAAAACGCAATTAAGCAAAATCTTTGTAAAAAAGCCTACTATAAAATATCGGATTATTTAGATGATAGAGAAGCTTGAGATTGAAATTGCTCCAACTCGTTCAAAATGTTACAATTTAGACGTAATTTATTTTCTTTATTGTAATGAATTGTAAAAGAATCATTAAAAAAACAACCAGCCTTGTTTTCTTGCCTTTTTCCTGGCTTGGTCGCGAAGGAACAGGCAGTAAAAATTGACATTTCAAAGTGATCCTTGTGATTTTAATGAATAAAATATTTTTACTTTGACCCCATAAACGAGCCCTGTATTAACGAGATTCTGACACAAAGAGGTGCCTTAGATAAACCACGGGTGAAAAGTCGCGAGCGTAGGTTAGTAATTTCAAAAGCCTGGCCATAAAATTACATAAACGATTAATATTGGATCCGGAACCCCAACGATAAACATAAATTAATTAAACGACACGTAATGTTGTCGTGTATTTACGGTGAAACCGATTTTATTTGGTTAAATTGGACTGACCTCGATTAAATTAAATTTGTGTTCTCGGTGATTGTTCGCTTTTTATAACCCAGTTACTTTAACATCATTATCTTGGTCAAGCGCAAGCCGACAATGTATAAAAAAAATTATCATATCAGCCATAGCACGTAATTCGGCCTCCCTTAAAGATTTAGGAGCATCTGACTTTGTGCGGCCTGAACCCAGTGACTCCCAGCAACCTTCCTTATGTCTTCTTTCCATCTAGTGAAGCGCTTCCCTATGTTGCGGTCACCTTTCTTATGTCATCCTTCCATCCAGTGGGGGGCTGTCCTATGTTGCGGTCACCTTTCTTATGTCATCCTTCCATCTAGTGAGGGACTGTCCTATGTTGCGGTCACCTTCATTATGCCATCCTTCCATCTAGTGAGGGGCTGTCCTATGTTGCGATCACCTTTCTTATGTCATCCTTCTATCTAGTGAGAGGCTGTCCTATGCTGCGGTCACCTTTCTAATGTCATTCTTCCATCTAGTGAGGGGCTGTCCTATATTGCGGTCACCTTTCTTATGTCATTCTTTCATCTAGTGAGGGGCTGTCCTATGTTGCGGTCACCTTCATTATGTCATCCTTTTATCTAGTGAGGGTCTGTCCTATGTTGCGGTCACCTTTCTTATGTCATCCTTCCATCTAGTGAGAGCCTGTCCTAAGCTGTGGTCACCTTTCTTATGTCATTCTTCCATCTAGTGAGGGGCTGTCCTATATTGCGGTCACCTTTTTTATGTCACCCTTTCATCTAGTGAGGGGCTGTTCTATGTTGCGGTCACCTTTCTTATGTAATCCTTCCATCTAGTGAGGGATATCCTATGTTGCGGTCACCTTTCTTATGTCATCCTTTCATCTAGTGAGCGTTTGTCCTATGCTGCGGTCACCTTTCTTATGTCACTCTCCTATCTAGTGAAGCGCTTCCCTATGTTGCGGTCACCTTTCTTATGTCATCCTTCCATCCAGTGGGGGGCTGTCCTATGTTGCGGTCACCTTTCTTATGTCATCCTTCCATCTAGTAACGGGGTTATAGCTGTCCTACGGTGCGTGGATCCATAATTTACGTAAGAACTAATATTATCATACATATGTTCTAGCAAATAAATAAATTTTATTTCATTTCGTTGCATTACTCGAGAACTTTTCTGACCAAGTGCCTTTGAGCTATGCTCCCCGCCCACCACTAAATACGCTTCCAAATATTTTATATTCTAGCTTCCGCCCACGGCTTTGCAAGCATGTTTTGTCAATAAAAGTAGCCTATGTGTTAATCAAGGTTTTAATCTACGTTCATACCGAATTTCATTAAAATACATTCAGTAGTGTTTACGTGAAAGAGTAACAAACATCCACACATACATCCGTATAAACTTTCGCGTTTATAATAATAGTGGAATATACAATTTATATATATATATATTAGATTAGCACAAAAGTACCCAGTTGTCTGTAATCACTACAACAATATTTGGTAAAGACTTTTCGTAATTAGACTTAACGACTTATCATTTTCATTGAATAATTTTAAATGAAAATTCAGTTAATGCGCTGCTATTTAAATGACCTTTTCATCACTCTGAAGTTTGGTAATTGTTAGCTTGATACCGGCTTCGTAAATAAGATTTACGGTCCTACAGATGTAAGTAAATTTTAAATTATAATAAATCAAAAGTATAGTATAGTACATTGAAATACAATCTTCATGGCAAATCCTTGTTTCTATTTTAAAATGAAAGAGGCTACAGTAACATTAAGCTGTTTTTTAGTTAATACCGTCGATGTATAATAAAACATTGTCACTGGGAATGTAAATTTTCCTGTCCAGCAATATTTATTTATACTTTCATTTGCAGTTTCATTTCGTGTAAGTAGATAATTCGTTAATAATTAACCGAGTCAGCGAAGCGTCTCAGTTTCGAGATTGGCCAAAAAATGCTTTTGTCCGTCTGTCAATCTATCTAGCTATCTGTTCTTGCCTACAGGTTGCATTTTTTAACCAACAATTTTGACGAAAATTGCACACAATTTTCTTGATGCATTTAAATTAGTTGATTGATCGCGACTTTTGATTTAGGGGAAAATAGGGGGGAATCAAGGGAAGCTTGCAGTAGCGTTAGTTATCGACGGGTTTCAATCAAATTTAAGAGACACACTAAGGACTTACACAAGATGTTGCGAATAAAAATTCCAAAAAGGGGGATTTGGGGGGGGGGGGGTGGAATGTTTTTTGGAGCGTTATATATGGACGGATTTAAATTTTTGATTTGTAATCGCTAAAACTTTTACCTACCAATATTTTGCGGCATCTGTTGAGGCACAGGAGTCGGATCTAGCTACGAGTAAGTCTCAGTGGTTGTCCAAGGATAAACAACACAAGGCAACTGTTATTGCATGGTTATAAGGGCTCGCGAGGTCTCTCATAGAACAACTAGTACAAGGTCTGCTACGTAATCTGCGTCTTTCATGATCCAAAAGTTACTTTATTTAATAATTATTCAGTTTTATTCTAAATTGGCACATAGCCCTTAAAACAATTTATTCTTCAATCCAACAACATTGACGTTAAGCCCATTGGCGCCCGCAGATTTAATTATAAGTTACGCTGACGATTTAAATGGAATCGATCCAGGATTAACCATTTGTCCACCTATTACGTACTTATTTGTATTGATTATTTTGATAGCAATAAGCATGTCTAAGCCTTCAACTACAAAAGTCCCTTTAAAAACACCGGCAAAGTGCGAGTCGGACTCGCGCACGAAGGGTTCCGTACCATTATCTATAAAAACGGCAAAAAGAATCACGTTTGTTACCCCTTAGATATTTGTTTAATTTCAATTTTATTATTTATTTTTAAACTGAATATATAACTAAATATTTTGTGAATAATTCAAGCATTTACCTGTTGCCGTTATCAGTATCGAGCTAAAACGAGCAAAAAAATCACGTGTGTTGTATGAGAGCCCTTCTCAATTATTTATTTTATTATGTTTTTAGTATTTTATGTTATAGCGGCAACAGATACATCGTGTGTGATAATTTCAACTATCTAACTATCGCGGTTCATGAGATACAGCCTGGTGACAGACGTACAGACAGACAGATAGCGGAGCCTCAGTAATAAGGTGCCGTTTTACCCTTTGGGTACGGAACCCTTAAAACCTATTCGAACTGGTTTGCTAGATAGCGCTGACTAACACTGATTGTTAAATACATTTTTTTAGTGGTTATTTTTATTTTTGTCAAAACGTATTTTAATTTGTTTTGACAAGTGACAGCTCTAATTTTATACGAACTGGAGATGGAACTTGCATAAGGCCGATTGCGGGTTAAATTAAATTAAGCACATGGTGCAACCATTTGCTATCTACAAGTATTTGTTCTATTCTACTGTAATATTTCCTAGAGGAAGGCGTTGATATCTGCAACACAGTTTAATACTTCTGCAGATATCATTGTTTTTCACATCATTTGTACCATTGTTTATGTTCCAAATAAAGAATTTATGATTTATGATTATGATTCTCGGTGTATTTTCTATATATAATAGGTATTTAGATACAAAAACAAGGCATTAGTTACCTATTTGGTTCCCAAAATACAATCACTGCCCTCTGCTTAATTTAGGGCCAGATAACGCTGTGTGAAATTTTCAGTATTCGTTTTTAAATTGCCTTCAATTGAAAGCCAATAACAATACGTAATAGGTACATAGGACGGTACGACAACCTCAAGCAAGACCTTTGATTAGTAGTTATAGTAAGTACGCTAATTGGCGGTCAGTTAATAATGAAGTGGGAATTACTATATCTGTATTTTAATATTTCTAATACCTAATAATTTTTTTCTAGACCTTATCATTCACAGCCCGACCAACTGCTGGGTATAGGGTCTCACCAAGTTTGTGTAATCCACCTCAATGTTACCTCAATCCTACGCTAGTCTCGCCCATCGCAACTAGTAAAATGGCCATAACGGAAGAGTAGCGTTGGTTGTTGCAACCAGCACATGCTGTGTTAAGGACCAATTTGCCACTATACTTTGTGCATATGTACATTTAGATTTGTTTTGTGTTATGTGCATTTTTACTTTACTTGATTTTTTAAATTGTTTTTCTGTGTTAAATCTGTATGTTGCAATTAAATAATATTGTAACGAGCTGAGGGTTCGGGATAAAATAACAAAATCAATCTAACCAAAATAACACTTTTATTCAACACTAAAATGATAAATACACGATCTTAATCACAAAGATTCACAACACACTAAATAACACCACTGTTACACAATAAACCACTAAAAGTCACCGAAATGTTCGGACGTATTGCCAAATCAAGACTGACTCCTTCAGGCCTCTCTACGCCCTATTTATACCACACACAGTTACTAGAAACATATAAGAACGTTCGAGAACGTACCGATAGTAAGTAGAAAGGCATTCCGTATGTCTACTGTTCATTATTCTGTGCAAGTGTTGATAAGAACGGTAGAAGGTAACAATCATACCTAGTATTTCCTATTCTGTGACATAGTAGGTATAAATAACTTCGAGTCAGCGATTATTACTTATTCTGTAACAGCTTCGGCGTAACAACATTCTATTCTATTCATTGACGGCCCGCAACTCCACCCATCTTACTGCTGGATGTCCTACCCTTCTACAGCCACTCTTCGGCCACCATTCGGGCGCTACCCTGCTCCAGGCATCACCACGTCTTGCCAAGTGACCCGCCCAATACCATTTGAGGTCCATAACTCGATTCCAAACGTTATAAAACTTCGTTTTTCTAGGTCTATTTGATTTTTATTCCAGATAATCCAATTCTAAAGAATGCAAGAAATCTTTAAGAAGAGGCTCATTAAATTGTTTGAGTTTTGTCGGAGCTTGCTGAGTCGACCATATTTCATCAATTTAAAACTTCAAGATGTTATTTCTCAGAGTTTTTCTACCGAATCTAGGCAGTTATCATCATCATCATCATATCAGCCGTAGGACGTCCACTGCTGGACAAAGGCCTCCCTCATTGATCTCCAGGAACTGTGGTTGGAAGCGGCCTGCATCCAACGCCGACCTGCGGTTCTTACCAAGTCGTCTGCCCATCTTGTAGGTGGACGTCCTACGCTGCGCTTGCCGGTCCGTGGCCTCCATTCGAGAACTTTCCGGCCTCATCGGCTATCTGTTCTGCGCGCTATATGGCCTGCCCATTGCCACTTCCACGTGCTAATCCGTCGGGCTATGTCGGTGACTTGAGTTCTCCTACGTATCTCCTCATTTCTGATTCGATCCTGTAGAGAAACCCCGAGCATAGCCCTTTCCATAGCTCGCTGAGCGACTGAGCTTATTCATAAGGCAGTTATAACAAAAAAAAATTATATCACCATAATTTGTCTTTTTGAAATTCATGCTTTTTATTTCGTTGGGTGCAGGTTGCTCTGGAAATGTATGGGGAAGGCCTATGTTTAGCAGTGGACGTCCTATAGCTGGCATGATGATGATGATTTGATTCAGACAGAGTTGCGTGGTTGCAGTAACTTCAGTACCAAATATTTCAGCTTCCCGACACAGTCACGCAGGCTCCTAGCTTAATTATTTTTAAGAAAAGAATAAAACGCTGGCTTATTGAGCAAAACTTTTTTAAACACGATGAGCTTATAGCTTAAAAATGATTGATTACTTAATTTGAATAAATTAATTGTTATTATTGTTGTTGTTATTTATTAATGAAGAATATACAATTATTTACATCAAAATACAAAACAAACAGTTTTATTGTTTATTATCAGATTCAAAAAGCTGGATACACATTGATTCTATAATGTCTTAAAACCTATACTAGGTTTATCCCGACACCAGGTTCTCAATAACGTGGGTTCTGGTCAAAAGTATGTAAATCTTAAAAATATTCATTCGATACAATATTTGATGTTGTTATCTAATGGCGTGCGAAGGCACACATGCACGCTGATAACAGTCAACTCTTCAGGTGAGTGAACGAGTCGAAGCAGAACAATTGAATAGCCAATGCGGTAGTGTGAGTACTACTACTACACACGGCTACTACTATGCGAGTGTGCGTGCGCTTGCACTATAAAGAATGCTCTATTTTATGACAGGCTTTTAAAGTTAATTATTTAGAAAATGTCGTTTTAATATGCATTTTATATTTTTTGGAGTGAGTTTATTTTTAATTTCCATTGGCAATTTATTAATAAGTTGAATCACCTAAAGACCGTTGCAAACAATTTATAGATAGCTCGATCATTTTTTTTTTACGTTTATTCAATAGTTTTATGTCACGGAACACCAAGTCAGTATAATTCAAGAAAAACTGCCGTTATCTACGCTGACCGCACAGGCACCATGGTTCGCGTATGCGCCAACAGCGCAACCGGCCTTCGCTTGGTAATTAAAAAACAACCAGCTTTGTTTTCTTGCATTTCTTTCCTGGCTTGGTTGCAAAAGAACAGGCAGTAAAATTGACGTTTCAAAGTATAATAGATTTTGACTTTGAATTCTTCAAATCTTGGGGCAGCAAGCAGTGATGCCAAGGCATCCGCATCCGCCACTGCAGCAGCTTCCGCAGCAACCTCCGCAAGGCCCGCAAGGTCCGCAAGGTCCGCACATCTTGGGTTGTTGAGTTGAAAGAGTGCAACTAAAGTTCCAATAACAGGTCAAAAGACCTAAAGTTGCGATTGAAAAGTTGACAAAAAGACAGAGACTGAAATTGTATTTGTATTTTTTAATATTTTTTGAAGTTTTTAGTGTGTATCTCGCAAAGAATTTGAGTGTACATTACCAGGCAGAAGTGTCCCCAAGACACTGGCTGCATTGCTCCGCTGAATTGCAATGCGTATGCGTTAACCCAGATAAGCGCCAGCTCTCGGATCAGACGCCCAGAAAGAATTTTGAAAACGCAATGGGCCCCGGCACCCCATGGGCCCAGGGTCTCGACCTCAAATGGCTCAAATACGTAAGCCCTGCCGAAACTTCCATATTTGCGCCGCTTGCGACTTCATACGCGTTACACTACTAAACGTGAAGGTAACCTAGAAATAAAGCTAAACTCGCTGTTGCAACTTGACTTGACACACCATTTTTATCCCATGGGAGCTGAATTATAGGATAAAAGGTAGTCTTTGTGGTATTCCAGGTCATAATCTAAGTATATACTAAATTTAATCGAAATCGGTTCAGCCCTTATGAAGTGATTGAGTAACAAACAATTAAATAAATAAACATCCAAACTTTCACATTATTAATATTAGTGTGATTTTTATTTTACTTTAATCTGTATGTAAGTACAAAATGATATGTGGACGTATAATGATTATCTATACTAATATCATAAAGAGGAAACATTTGTTTGTTTGTATTGAATAGGCTCAAAAACTACGGGACCGATTTAAAAAAATATTTTACTGTTGGGAAGCTACACTATCCCCGGGTGGCATAGGCTACTTTTTACCCAACTGCGCAGAAGGAGGGTAATGATTTTATTGAAAAAATACGCGTGCAAAGCTGCAGTTAGTTAACAACAAATTACTATTGACTTTTTTCTTTCATCTAATTATTATATATCGAGCTGTATAATTTACTAGTGGTCCCATTTCCCTACTATTTTCTCGTATCAATATTAAAGGCTTAACAGCTAAGCCTTCTTCAATGTAAACATATTCTATTCTATAATAATATATTACGAACAAGTTGGACTGTCACCATAGAGTACCGGCGAGGAAATAAGTTATTAAAGTAAGTAAGAGAAACTTGAAACAAATAATAATTGAAAAAACATATTACATATTAATGAATTTCTAAGAGATAAATCCCTAGAATAATTTTATTCAATCTGATATATATTTTTGTTTGCTGTTGAATTTAGTAAATAATTTCAGCTCATTAAGTTTATTTTTTTATAATAGAACTCTGATTAAAGTTGCATGCGATAATTGTTAGTTATATACGAACCCAAAACTGTATCACTTACCATCTGTTATTAACCCATATTCGCAATAAACGAATTGATTGATTGAAAGATTTTTTATCTTCGGCCTGCCTAGGGAATAATAACAGTTTACCTGCCAAACAGCTGATGGCCGACACAGCCTCTACATGTGAATTCAATATCAATAAAAAATTATTTTAACAGGTATCAGGTGATATCAAAAACTAAGAGAAAGGTACCATAACATACAACAAATTGTAGATTACACATAGACAATCATATTTTTTTTCCTAGCCTATCTCGTCCCACTGCTAGGCAAAGGTCTCCCCCACGTCCCTCCAAACATCCCTATCTGTCGCTATTTCCCACCATCCTCTTTGGAAGGTGTCGAAATCGTCCCGCCAACGCTTTCTCGGCCGACCCCGACGTCGCCTTCCGTCTTCAGGCGTCCATGATGTTGCAATATGGGCCCATTTCTCGGAGTGCATTCGGGCAACGTGGCCCGCCCATTCCCACTTAAACCCAGCCGATCTCTTCCTGAAATGCCGGTAAGTGAGCGCAGCATGGTGCTACGCACTCTGTCGACACGTTTAAAGCCGAGAATGCAAGAAATCATAATAAGACATAGCTAATGCAAATAATGTCCTGCATAGAAAATTGACCGTAATCTGTACAGGATGGCTTGTCAATATAATGAATTACCGAAAAATAATAAAGAACTTGATATATTTAGTTCGAAACTGACCCAATTTGTTAAAACTATCAAAGACATCCTCCATCTTAATAAATATTGTCACTCAGATGCTAAATATAAGTTGTTATATTCCTAAGTGTAATAAATATGTTTATATGTTATTCGATTAGATATTTTGTTATTAGTTTTAGTTATTTATTCAAATTCTCAGTGCAATTGCCCGCATACAAAATGTGTTTATTAAGGGATTATCTACTTATTTACTCCTTATTTACAGTAAGTATTTAAAATTTTAAATTTATATATCTGTTTCTTCATAACGTCTGCTTGATTAAGCTTATTTAAGCTGTACACACATGTGTTTATGTTGCAATCCAGATCAAAACAGTATAATATCCTTAATTGTAAGTGGTTGTAATATGTTTTGTGCGTTTAATAAATAAAAAAAAAACTCTTATGTCTCGACAGACAACATGCAAAGGTCACCAATGTCATAATTCTACTAAAACAATCCATCTGTCATTTAAAGCGAGTCCTATACCGGGGGAGACGATAAATCGCTTATTGAGAAACAATGTTTTGTTCAACAAACTGTGTGCTTTCAATCTGTAATTCATATATGTTATAGTTAAGGATACGTGATAGAGTGCCTGTGTTGTGAAAACACGATTCCGTAAACTTTTCTCGATAGAAAAAAAATCCAAAGATGACTCCAAATTTATCTTAAAACCGTTCTTATGCGATGAATACTTCAATTTAGATATTGAAACTTTATACAGTAATTCTATACAACATAAATAAGAGCACCTGTGTTTTAAAATTTCAAAATACCTTTTGTTTTTACCATAAAATGAAATTATCTAAGTTTTGCACTAATGAAACCATTCGCTCTGGACGCCCGGTCCGCGATTCAGTCTGGCCTCGGCTTTCAGATGGGGTACCCGTGACGCTTGTCGCTCCAAACGATCACGTAATTCATAAGTAGAATTTAATATTAAGTTGGTTTTTGTAAAGACGCAGTAATGAGAAATACACACAACAAGATAATGAAGGGACTGAATGATAAAAAACCGGCAAACATATGAACCACGGCGAGATAGGACGTGCAGCGGCGCGCGGAGAAACGGGGGTGAAATTCGAGTTTGGGCTGAGGTATAGCCAACTCTTAACGCAATGCCCTTATCGTTTAGGTATAGTTGTGAGACATATTTGATACGTATTGTTTTTTGTAAATATGTTTTTTTGTGCGTAACTTACATGGGTGCTGTGTGTGTTTAGTTCCGTCACAAATAAATATTTTTTCTTTCTTTCTTATGACACATATCCGCAACTGTACAGAACCCTATCGCGCGCAGAATAACTATAAATCTATCAGCACGAGTGGCGAGTCGACCTTCCGGGTATGTGGGACATACTCTTATTTATGCCCCGTCGTGGGCCTGTTTATTTGAATATATTGGGAACTTTAGTAATGGCTGGGTAATAGGACATTTATAATATAAGGTGTTGTTAAACTACACATACTGAAAGAGTATATTTTTGAGACCAAAGTAAATAAATAAATAAAGTTTAAATGAATAGTAAAATAAAATAATAATATTATAAATAATATAATAATAAATAAACTAAAAAAAGTTGCAGGTTCTTACCACCCTGCTGTATATACGCACCGTACGCGCTCTGTTGAATGGTTGAGTACATTGACCGGGCCAGGTCATTGACTGAGCAGGGTAAGTGAACGCGCAAGAGTGTTGAACAGCTCGTAATAACTTTTTGATAATCTGTGGCACCATACTTAAGCTAGTTTTCTAACATTTTGTCGAATAGAACATTATCGATTTTCTCGAGATTTTGATACTAAAACAATAACATTTATAGATATGACGGAGGAGGTACCTCCGTAGTGTTATTAAAATTGTTGACTTCCTGATGATGACTCATATTTGGGTGCTCGAAAGAAAACTTCACGAGTAGTAGGTAAGCTTCGTATATTCAACGGGCAGCGTAACGACGTCCCAGAGAGGTCCGTACTGTACGACGGCCCGAGCACGAATGACCGAACGTTTTTTTTTTTTTCGAATGGACTAATCTCGCTGTTGGCCTCTGAGGCCGTGACAGCTTAACCGAATTTTTGGCGAGCGCAGATGGCGCTCAGCCCTGTAAGTTTTTTGGCAACTAGCGCAAGGGCACCACTTAGGTACGAACCTCGGCTTGGGCTGTTGCCGGGATGGGGATAGGAGAGAAACGCCCGGGTACATGTCTGTACCTCGTATAAGCGGCGACTGAAGGGACTCGTCGACCTCGCCGGCGAGGTCGGTGTTTCTGTGAAGTGTTTGCTCTGTCTGATATAGATGACTCACCTTCCGCATTAGCAGAGGTGATTTCGTCATCCGGGTCTCCGAGAACGTGTCTCGGACGACGGAGGATTTAATGACCGAACGTCGACAGTGCGGCCGTATTTATAGGGCTCGGTGCACGTGCACGTGTTTCTCAAGTTTATAGATTAAGTATTGAAATTACAATAATAGAAATAATAACATGCTGCTTAACGTTATTTTAACCTCATAATAAACTCAAAGTAATCAATTGATGATTTATGAACTAATTTTAAAAATCTGATTATTAATCTTAATTATTCTCGTTGTTAGCGCCGATAGATACATTTTTTTTTTTGTGTAGAAGCCGTACCTTTGAATGTTTAGAACAAGAAGTTTTATTTAATGCGGGGGATATTTAATGCGGGGGATATTTAACAAGCAACTTTTGACCGACTTCAAAAAACAGTAAATTGATAAAATGTGCAGATACCTTTGCAAATTGAAGAGTTTGATGATTTATTCATAGATCCCATCATCAGATCTTGATCTTGGAACTACTTCTGAGATACCCCCTTCCCAGCATAAAAAGATTCATTGAAAAAAAACTGATAACGTAGTAAAGAATTATCGCTGGACATACACAGAATTATAAACGAACTAATTGAGAACCTCCACCTTTTTTAAAATTATTAAATACTCATACTCATTTATTCAAACCGAAGGACACAATGGAACACTTGGTTACTTCAATAATAGTACTTACTTAATCACATGTCTTTAACTAAGTAGCTCATTGCACCATAATTTTGGAGGTGCTGGAAACAGAAAAGCATAAGATATACATTTATATATGCATACTGTTTATTAAGTATGTAGGTACTTAAAATTATAGCTGCTGTAGAGGGGCATAGTCAAAGAATTGATTATAATACCTATTTTGAATTCTAAATTGCTGACTAAAAATCAGTTACAGTTTAAAAAAATAATTCTTGCAGCACTTTATATTCTTTTGCTATCGGTAGACCGTTTACAATCTTCTCAGAACTTAAATGTATGCAAATGTATATGCTATTGACACTGTATTAAGGTAAAGTAAATATTTCTAAATAAATATAGTATTTTTTAAACTTTTGCGATCACTATACACTACTACCTTTTTTATCCACGGCAATTGCAACAGTTGAAACGTCGGGATAACAAATAAAAAAGGTACCTATGCGATAAAAACCCGTTTTAATCAGTAACATAAATATAGCCTATAATGATCTTGGGTGTAACTCCAGCAGCGAGATGGGTGGACGACATCGTAAAGGTCGCGGGCCGTCAGTGGGTGAGACTAGCGCAGGATCGTGGTGGATGGTACAAACTTGGGTAGGTCTATACCCAACAATGGGTGAAGTCAGACTGTGGATGATGATGATGACAATGATCTTGAGTTCTTGAGAAAAAAAACACTTAGTAAAAAACTAAGAAAAAAAAACAGGTAGCTTTTTAAATTTTTTGATTAAGAACTTTAAAGTAAAATAGCCAAATCGGACCAGCCTTCGAGTTTTTCGCTTACCAACAACCAGCATATAATTTGTATTTATATATATATATTATATATATAAAAGAAAGTCGTGTTGGTTACACTATTTATAACTCAAGAACGGCTGAACCGATTTGGCTGAAAATTGGTAGGGAGGTAGCTAAGAACCAGGAAAAGGGCATAGAATACTTTTTATCCCGTTCCCGTTGTTCCCGTGGGACGTGACATAAAACGTCAAAGAGAATACAAGTCACTATAAAACGTCGTATAACAAAAACGCATCTGACATGGAATAACAAAACAGCTATGACAGCTAAACGTAATTTTGTCTATGGTAAGTCTGGTTGTATAATGATGGCTGGGGACAACAATTGACAATTCTACCAGGGTGACGTTTAATGACAGCCCGCGTTATATGCATGTCAAGACGGTACTAAGTTCGGCGGGCCCACTTGTACATAAATAGATAGAAAAACAAACATGTCTCTAATAGCCCTAGTGATTTATTGAGGTACCGTCGCTTTTGCTTTTTTTGGTAAAATCTCTCCACCATATCAACACCCTATGATATACTCGTGCAGGCGTCCACTTCTTATCACACGGTTGCCAGCAACGCAATTTATGTCTCAATTTCCTTCAGCTTATAAATTGTCCTTATCCCATAGATACGTGTCGTAAAATACGAAAATTTATATTGGGATAGTGTAGGAAAAGGGCGTAAGCGACAAAAGAAATGCACAAATATTTCGTTCGGATCAAACATGTCACTTACGCAATTTTAATTTAGATCATGCCACCATTATTTTGAGTTAAGTATCGTCGCTTTGGGACTTTCTGTTGCGATGCGATTCTATAAGTCTTTGGTCAACTTCCAGTCACAATATATGATCTATTATAGTGTATACTCACTAGGCATACGTACACTGTATGTATCGTGTCTAGCGTCTTAGGGCTACACAGAGAGAAAGCACTTTAAATATTCAACATGAGAAATAGAGACAATGTTTTTAAATGTATTAAGTTTTTGTTGAAAAATTACTTTTTCAAAACAAGCTTTTATAAAATTATTAAAAGGAACCGCAAGCAGATTCAAATGAGCCCAAACACTAGTAGCCTACTACAATCCATTCAGAAGTTCCGTTGGCTAGCATCCGTCTCTATCATGAAACCACCTCCATGGTACCATATTATTGCATTGTCACCAAAGTTACAAATGTATTCCAAATTTCAGCTCAATCGGTCCAGGGGAACTGTTTTAAAATTCATTTGCAAGATTCCACCCGGACAAACATACATACATTGCAAGTTAATAAAAAGTTCGTAAAAAAAGTCACTTTCCGACCCGATACTCGAACTTTATGAGAAAGAAAACATTCTCTTAATGTATGGTATCGATCGAAATGGTAATTTAATCGAATCAACTCCTTCAAAGTAAAATATTAGCTTAAATTTAAGAATCGCCGTAAATTAAGCAATGTAGTGAAACACTATGTGTGGTATTGCTATGACGAGGAAAAACTCTGGAATAGTTTTCCTTTGTGGTCTAGCTGATTGGTCCAACAGGAATAATTTTCATAGATTGTAAATACATGTATAGCTAAAACTTAACTTAAAACTTTTAATTACAATGCACAAAACCACTCACATTTAAAATTAAATAGAAATCAGACTAATATTATAAAGGTGAAAGTTTGGATGTTTCTTTATTTGTTTGTTACTCAATCACGTCGTTATGGCTGAACCGATTTCGATGTTATTTGATATGTTTATAGATTAAGAACTAATTTCAAACATAGGATACCTTTTGTTGACAAAAAACGCGTGTGAAGCCGCGGGCGGCAAGTAAATGATAAAGTTTATATTTCATTGCATTTCCACCTATATTGTCAAGACAACTGACAAACGAATAACTTTGTTCGCTTGCAAAAGATTAATTAAAATGTCTCCTCAACTGGATTCGTTCCAAAATATCGTTTCCGGACCTAGATATTATCAGTATTGTCATGTGCAGGCTGCAAGGTTAGAACTCCTATTCATGTAGCAACTTTTTTATGCAACTGCGAAAAGAAAGTACCTACTTATGATACTTTGACGACCTCCGTGGTACAGTGGGTGTATAGCCGGGTTCGATTCCCGCCGCGGAACAAATGTTTGTAACATTTGTTCCGCGGCGGGAATCGAACCCGGTCTACAGGTGTGATCTACAGGTATTTGTTCCGGGTCTGGATGTTTTTCTATATATTATAAGTATGTATTAAGAAAAAACGTATATAAGTATTCTATCAGTTATCTGGTTCCCATAGTACAAGCTCTGCTTAGTTTGGGGCTAGATAGCACTGTATGAACTGTCCAGCCATATTTATTTTTTACTTATGTTAATATAAAACTTTAACGATAATTATTATAAAAATTACAGAAAAAAAATTATAATTTACAAAGAGTATGCTTAAATATTTTTTTTAAAAACAAATTTATCACTTTATAGATAACTTATTCAAAGATACGATTCCATTTTTAAGATGAATAAAAAAAATATATATATTTAACTAGTTTTATTCCCAGACATCAGAATTCCCACTAATACTTCATTTTGTACATTCAATGTCACTATACACTCGTTTCTTTATTCTAAGCTACTTGCGTTAGGTTGGAAAATGCAGTGCAGATTCACATGGGCTAGTGAAACAACCGCTACATTAACCTGTAGTTAAGTGTGCACTCATAGTTCACTGCAACAAATGGCTCGACTTAAATTGCCCGGTGAATAAAACCCTTTTCCTGGTAACAAGTAAGAACAGCTGCAGGCGACTTTACGAGATATTAATAAAAGATAACTTTTATGCATACTTGCACATTCAGAATGCTTTTCTCGTAGCAATTAAAGTTATTTGAAAGCAGCTTTTGTAAGGTGCATTGAAATATTTGACCACACGAGTTTTTTTATGGCCACAATATCTCAAACAATGCACTAAAGTACACTTCAAGACTTAGCTCGGCTTGCGCAACGATCTCTAAACGTATTTAGCGACTAATTAAGTTTCATAAAAATAATTTAGTTTTTCAATTTAATCAACACAGTGAGAACAAATTTCATTAATTATATATTCCAGGTACATATTATTACATCAACATTTCATATTAATACAGTTCAGATAATATCATGTCGTGAGTGAAATATAAAATGGCTAGCTTCTGCCAGCGGCTTCGTACGAGTGTTTTGTCAATATTAAGTAGCCTATGTTCTAATCCAGGCTATAATCTATCTACAGGTTGGTTTTTTGAGAAGGTCGGTAATGTCCAAGTCCGAAATCACGAGACTTAGAGCAAAGTCGTAAATGGATAAGAAAACAATAACTGCATATTTAGTTATTTTTTATTCTTTGATAAAAATCGACCAGAATAATTAAAAAAAATGATATCCTTTTTACAGGATTGAACCAATAGATTCGGTTGCTGATAAAGATAAATCTTTGCAAAGAAATGTATTCCTTCAAATGTAATAGATAAAAAAATGAATAATGAACGAAAACACTTTATTGTACACATTAAAAAATAAAAAAAAACAGACAAAATAGAAGACACAAAGCAAATAGTACAGTGGGCAGTCTTATTGCTTTGAAAAATAACTAAATATGAAGTTATTGGTTTTTATAAATCGAGGGCATGACTCATTTCAGGACTTTTCTCTAATTCTCGTGGTTTCAGACTTGGCCCTCATTATTGCCACCGCCCTATTCAATAAACCAACCTGTCTAAACCAAACAAACAAAAAAAAAACAAATACCTATCCAACTTTCACATTTATAATATTAGTATGATTAGTGTGATGATATAACAAATAAAACAGTCGAGTGCGAGTCGAACTCGTGCACGACGGGTTCCGTACCATTATCTATATAAACGGCAATAAAATCATGTCTGTTGTATGGAAGCCCAATTTAAATATTTAGTTTATTCAATTATTATTATTATTATCCGACGACCTAAAAGACGATGCAGATGTTGAGAGCTTGCCGTAGGGCTTTGGCGGTCCGAGGTAACATGTTGGCCCGTAGATTTTCCCGTTGTACGGATCAAGTTAAAGTTACGGTATTTAAAGCGTACTGTCAAAGCTGTTACACGGGAAGTCTGTGGGTCCGACATACCAAAAGATCATTGGAGGTCCTACGCATCCAATAAAATAACATCTTCCGGATGATGTTGCGGTTGCCCCGATACCGGTGCATCGGGGATGTTTGCCTACTATCACACAGATGGCTTTTACGCCATCATGTGCAAAAAAACGGCATCGCTGATGAGCAGAGTTCGGGGCAGTCGCAACAGCATTCTGAGGACAGTGGCTGAGTGCTGCACATCTTCGCTCTGGATGTGTTTTGTGCGGAGGGCGATTAATGAAGGAAATAATTTCTTCAGTTAGTCACCCTTGGCACAAAATGGTGTTTTCTATTTTCACCCAGTGCCTATTTTTATTTTTGTATATTCAGTTGTTTTATTTTCTGTCTTTGTTGTTTTATTTTTTGTGTGTGTTTTAGTCTTCAGATATGGACTCTAGTTGTCTGAAATAAAATATTTTTATTATTATTAAGAGCCTATAGTGTCCCACTGCAGGGCAAAGCCCTCCCTTCCTTCTTTCCAGTCTTCTCTATTTTGGGCTATTGTGGACCAATCCTGTAAATGGGCATGAATGGCAATCTGACCTCATGGCAGACCGCGGCGAAGATGGAGGGACGAAATTGATGCCCATTTACAGTTTATTCAATAGCACAATTTTATTTATTTACCTTATTTGAGGTTGGTGCCGATTAAGCTTGTCCTCTAAATTGTATGACCGCCCATACAACTCAGAGGACTATCTTAACGCGCCGGCGAACCCTGAGCGCAACTTCAATTCGGCCGCATCAAAAACTTCGGCCTGAATATCGCTATCCCTGTTTAGTGACGAAGTTTAGCCACGCAGAGCGACAGTGATAGCAATAGAACGATTCTAAATTTGATTAGATTTTGACCGTGTTCCGTAATACCAAAAATGATGACTGTAAACTTGTTGGATTTTTCTCATTGTGTTGTTATTCTGTAACAAGACGATATAATCTATGTGCCCATAACTAGGATACGTAAGATGTTGTTGTTTTTAATACGAAACAATTAGGTTCAAAACAGGTCTTTTATGACGTAAAAACATGCAGAATGCGATACGATTATATTTCATTTTAGGTAAGTATTTTGATCTAATATATGGTTGGGAACCTAGATAAATGCTATTCAAATTAAAATAATACCTTATTAAGGTAGAAATATGCTCCAATTAGAAATGATCCTGGTAGTACATGTTGTATGGGCGATTATCCTTCCGGTGTCCCCTTAATTGGCGTCAACTATGTATGTATAGAGACACCCTTTATTTTTCAACTTTTATTATTTTTTGGAATTTTTCCTTTATTTGTGCTGCTTGCTTTTTGTCTTCGTGATTCGTGATTCTAGGTCAACGGGAACTACCATACAGGGTTTCGACCCAAAACCTATAGGGTACTTCCTGTTGACCTAGAAAAGTCAATTTTAATTAAAAGCAAGGTCATGCAGCACAAGTAAAGGTAGGTAAAACTCCAAAAAATAAAATATTAAAACTAAGGTAAATTTCGGTACTTACAAGTTTTCGCGTAAATCTAAATTTGTCCATATATTGTGTTGACTCAGGACCTTGATTTTTATACACCTAATAGGGACTGTAGACTTCAGTATCTGGTTTAAATTTTAACTTGCTGGGTCCACATTCCTGAGAAAATCGACACACGGACAAACAGACGGACAGAAGGACAGATGGGCAAGAGAGTGATCTTATAAGGGTTCCTTTTTTACCTTTTGAGATACGGAACCCTGAAAATTAATCAATATTTAAATTTGACGTATTTGTATAATTTGAAAATTCCTTATATTTAATATTTAGCCACTAAATACGTTGAGGTTTCGTTGCGCAAGTTGCTCTAAAAGGGACACGAAATATTATTAAGACAAGTCGTCTCAATTTCAATATTCCGTCTATTTGGGATTTAATAAGACTCAATTCATCGCAAGCTTATGACAGTTACTTAAGAGTTTCAATTTATTTATGCTCCATGTGTAAACTGCGTACATTTTTGACGACCTACGTGGTGCAGTCGGCGAATAGCCGGCTGAGACGGAGGAGGTAGCGGGTTTGATTCCCGCCGCTGAAGTATGTATTTACAAAAAAAAACGTATATAACTATTATACCAGTTAACTGGTTCCCATAGTACAAGCTCTGCTTAGTTTGGGGCTAGATAGCGCTGTGTGAAATGTCCAGCAATAATATTTATTTATTTTGTAAAGTTCCCTGAAATTCACTAAATATAAGAATTGTCCAACCCAATATTTATTGTTAGATAGTTTGACAGATATTAGTGACGAATGCAATTATCCTATTGCGACTCTTGTAAAAATGATGTTCTAAATAAAATGATATCGGTTTTTTGTTTAATCTTTAGATATTATCACAAGATGATGTAACTCAAGTTTCCGCTGAATAGGAGGGTTATTTGCCTTGACAGGTTTGTTGAGTACATTTTCGTCAAGGTTGTAAAATATTTAGCTTTCAAGACGTTCTAATTAACTTTACATTTTTACTGTAAATTGAATTTTTTACAACATTGTTGTAGTAAAAATGACATTTTGGGAATACGGTTTTGTTGCAAACGGAAATTACATTTCGATTCTCTGTTTACTGCGTTGTTCGTGAGCCACATTTCTTTGAATATTTTTCTGTAAAACATTTCTAAATTCAAATATCTACCCTAAATACCACCACCCATTCGCACTCACCTTTTTGGTTCATGTTCATAATGCGAACAGTTAAGGTAGATAGATACAAGTAGATAACGCTTTATTGTATACTAGCTTTTACCCGCGGCTTCGCAAGCGTGGTTTGTCAATAAAAAATAGCCTGTGTTAATCCAGGTTAAAATCTACGTACACACGGCTACACATCAAGTATAAGTATTTCCAGTATAAGCTGACCTCTCATTTTACAAAAAGCCTACACGATGTGAGGTCAGCTTATCCTGGAAATGTAAAGTTTGATGTGTAGCCGTGTGTACATACCAAATTTCAATAAAATCCATATAGTAGTTTTTGCGTGAAACCGAGCTTTTGGCGAGCGCAGAAGGCGCTTAGCCTTGTAAGTTTTGATGAGGCAACTAGCGCAAGGGCACCACTTAGGTACGAACCTCAGCTTGGGCTGTTTCCAGGGTTATTATAGGAGAGAAACGCCCGGGTACGTGCTTGTACCTCGTATAGGCGGCGACTGAAGGGACTCGTCGACCTCGCCGGCGAGGTCGGTGTATTTGTGAAGTGTTTGCTCTGTCTAATGTAGATGACTCTTTCGCATTAGCGGAGGTGATTTCGTCATCCGGGTCTCCGAGAACGTGTCTCGGACGACGGAGGGTAATCCGCACTGACCCACAGCCGTCACAACTTATATACTAATGGTGTGGCGTGTTTTTGACAATGACATTTTGACGTGATGGTAGTTGGTCAATAAAAGGTTACGTAATCAACTAATATATAAATAATCGCTAACATACAGAAAACTGGTTTACATCATGAAAAGCAGGTGATTTAGCATATGCCAAAAATGATTACGTTTTAGTGCAATATATATGAGAAAAAACTTACAAATGAGTTTTGAAGACTTTTCTAGCTTCATATTACAGCAAGAAAACTACCGATCTCCGCAATTTTCTTTGCCAAAGAGATAGCTTTTAACTTTTAATTTGCCCCTTGACGGCAAAGCGCCCATTCACATGTAAAGCAGGTTGTCTGTTACTATTGGATTTTTAGAACACTCTTTTTTTATAGTTATATAAAAAAATCGTAAATTAATAGTTTTCAGATCACGATAAAAACTATAGCCCGCATTTTATATATTTACGGTCGATCTGAGTTTACGTCTTTTAAAGGCGCGTTTACGGCGCCATAGTTACCAAAAAATCATAAGTCAGTAAGCCCGACGAGATACAGTCTCAAACTAGTTCGGAGGGCAGGGTCTTATCGAGCTTGTCACTTCATCTAGGTAACTAATCTGATAAATACAGATATTTAAAAAAAAAAAATTAAGGACAACTGTTTAAGTATGTTATGTTTATCAAATTATTCTTATTCTTAAATCTATACACACTCGAGTTGATTGCAAGTGTATATTTTCTGTGAGAAATAAAAACTTTTTTACTTTACTTATAAGCGTCATCATCTGCGCGTTTAAAAAAGTCATGTACAATGTGCATACGCCCTAACAAAATAGTTCTTATAGAAAGGTTTTTCGATGCGTAGAAATGGCACATTCGTTTAGAAAATGATTGTGTTTGCGCAATAAAACCAATATTTGTTATAACTTTAAGTACCCACTATTTTTATTTGCAAAAACCGGTAAGCCGGTAATCAGGCGGCATGTTTTCTAAGTAAAGGTGTCCAAAGGTAGTAGCAGGTCAGTAATTAAAAAGCAAAATCTCTGTAAAGCTATGTCAGCCTTTGAGAAGATTAAAGATACAGCTCGCTATTGGAAAAAGGTTTAATGATAAGATTAACTTTATATTAATTAAACCAAGAGATTAACTACCATTGCATTTTCCAGGTAAAGAGAAGTAAATTGAATAATTCCTAAGGGGACAAATAAATAAATAAATAATGCTGGTCATTTCACACAGCGCCATCTATCGCCAAACTAAGGAAAGCTTGCACTATGGGAACCAGATAACTGATAGAATACCCATATACTTTTTTTGTAAATACATACTTATAATATATAGAAAAATAACCAGGCCCGGAACAAATATCTGTAGATCAAGCAAACATTTGTTCCGCAGCGGGAATCGAACCCGCAACCTCCTGCGTTTCAGCCGGCTTCAACCACTGCGAGGTCGTCTTACAATCATCATCATCATCAGCCGCGAGACGTCCACTGCTGAACATAGGCCTCCCCCTTAGATCGCCACAACGAGCGGTTGGTAGCCGTTTGCGCCCAACGGCTCCCCGCGATTCTTACTAGATCGTCGGTCCACCTTATGGAGGGCCGGCCTTCGCTGCGTCTTCCAGTCCGTGGTCTCCACTCGAGAACCTTTCTTCCCCAACGGTTATCGGTTCTACGAGCGATGTGGCCTGCCCATTGCCACTTCAACTTGCTAATTTTGAGAGCTATGTTGGCAACTTTAGTTCTTCTGCGAATTTCCTCATTGCGGATTTTGTCACGCAAAGAAACCCCGAACATAGCCCTCTCCATAGCTCGTTGAGCGACCTTGAGCTTGGTCATGAGGCCATTAGTAAAGGACCACGTTTCAGTGCCATAGGTCATCACTGGCAACACACACTGGTTGAAGACTTTAGTGTTCAGGCTCTGGGGAATTTTGGACGTCTTACAATACAATGATATATATACACGTAGAGCACGTTCCAAGGGTGCGTGACCTACGAAGCACTACTTTGCTCTTGCGATGGTTACCACTTAACATCAGGTGGGCAATAATGCTTGTTCATCTAAGAACCGTCGCGAGTGGTGTTATACAGAGAAGTCTCAACACCGATGCCTACAGGCTAAGTAAATATATCTTCTGTTATATAAAAGTCTTATGTCACGGTGTTTGTGGTCGCACTCCTCCGAAATGGGTAGACTGACTTTAATGAATTTAATTCATTTTAATGAATAAAAGTTTTGAGGAAACCTCATACCAAGTGTCTTAAGTAGATATAATCAAGGATACATCACACGATAAGGTGCGTTAGAAAACCCACCACATTTATATAGGGTAGGTAGCTACCTCAAAAAACTTGTTATGGCAGTTTTTGAAGTTATACATCTTTTGGCGCGTTTGGAAAAAATTAGGAGAGTAAATTTTAAACGATGCGCGCGTACACCTATTGAAAAATAGCGATATGACGAAGTTAGCTGGTAATTGTCGCTAAAAACTAATTTCTGTTACGCCACAGAAGTATAACTTTAGTATATAACTTAGGAATTCTATTGAGTGCGTTCATTCACCTGCGTTCGTGTTACAAGTAGTAAGTGCGAATAGATAACGCTTGCGGGACTCTCGGATGGAATACGAACGATATGAAATACGAATGTACCTAGTCAGGTTATAAATTCTGTCACATGTTTAATATAAATTAATTAAAACAAGTTTGTTCATTATGTAACCATTTATATACCAAAATGAACTTAGCAAAACATAAATTCTTATGACACTAAACTTTATTCAAAATGACCTCCGTGATTTTGAATACAGGCCTTCAATCTGCGCTGCCAGTCGTCTATCGCAGCACGAACGAGGTCCATGTCAATATCGGCGGCTGCCTTAATCAAGGATGTCTTGAGTGACTCCAAATTGGGATGAGGCTTTGAGCACGCCTTTTCCTCCAAGTGTTGCCATATCTTGTAATCTAACGGATTCAAATCTGGACTGGAGGAGGGCCAGTCTTCGTGCCGGATGAAGTTGATTTCACGCGCCGCCAGCCAGGTTCTTGTGTGCTCTTCGCTCTATGAGCTGGCGCCGAATCTTGTTGGAATACCCAGTGCCTGTTATTGAACATGGTATGAGAAACAGGTTCCACAAGGTTCGTCGGGACTGTATTTTGATACACAACTGCATTCGTTTTTACACCTTTCTCACAAAAATGTACCTCTGTTAAGCCCCAATAAGAAACTCCCAACCATACCATGAGCGAGGATGGAAAATGACCTCGTTGGACACGCGGAATACGGTTGCTCGCTTCTTCACTACTGTGTGCGTACACCTTATCATTTTGTTTGTTGTAGCTCTCTTCTACGGTAAACATTTTTTCATCCGAAAAAATAATTTCCCGATATTTTTTTCCCGCGTACCGCTTCAACAAAGCGCGGCATCTCTTTAGTCTCAGGTCCATTAGATAAGCATTCAAACGATATCCTGTTTTTCTTCGATATGCCCGAATCCCTAAGTCTTCATTTAACACCCTTTTCACCGTGGTTCTGCTTAACCCCATCTGAAGGGCCAACAGTTTCTGCTTACGTTTGGGATTTCTTTGAATTCGCGCCTTCACAGCTTTTATCACTGCTGGAGTCCTAACAGACCGAGGGCGACCACTTCTTGACCTGTCACCTACACTAGAGTCTTCATTGTATCGTTTGATGGTGCGATAAACTAATCTTTTGGTTATATTCAAATTTTTCAGTATGTCAAAAATTTTAATTGGCGCGTAACCGCAACGATGCAACGCAATAACTGCAACACGGTCTTCTTTAAGCGTCCACTCCATATTTAAAAATGAGTAAAATTCTAAAAAGTATACATTTTTATTTTCATGAACAATTCGAAATTCGAATTCTATAAACTTTTTTGTGGCCAGCATTCTAAAAGTAAAATTTTTACTGTGTGACAATACTTATGACCTGACTAGGTATATTTGGTTAACAAGTTTGTTACAGTCAAATTTATTATGGCAGATATTATATAATAGCAGTTGATCAAGGAGCAGTCTTCTTGTTTTAAGTGTTGGTAAAGAAAATATACTTAAAAGTATATCTTAGGAGGACTTCGAACGATAACAGCGATAGTTCATTAAACGCAAGAATTTGCGTTGGACGGATTTTATCTGGTCATGGTAATTAGCATAGAACGGGTTCCACGCAGGCGTAGCGTACTCTAATTGAGATCGAATCAATGACTATATAGTAAGAGGTATGAGCCAGGTCTCCTGAACGGAACACTAGTTCGCATTACAAATCCATACAGCATAAATGCTTTATTGACTATGTGATTTATATAAACATCAAAATGTAGTTCAGAGTCTATCAGAACTCCTAGATCTTTTATCATAAATACTTATTCCAGCGGCGTTCCGCACAGAGAATAAGTAAAATTTATGAGATTGATTTTCTTTGTAAAGGTAATGGACTTGCATTTAGTCAGACTAAGATGTAGTTTGTTTGCTTTGTAGTAGCTAGTGAGGCGATCAAGATCATGTTGCAATTTGTAACAATCATCAACACAAGTGCTTTCACGGTAAAGCTTAAGATCGTCGGCATACAAAAGAAAATTGGTATTTTTAAAACAATTACTAATGTCGTTAATAAAGAGTACAAATAGCAGTGGACCCATTATCGATCCTTGAGCCACTCCTGAAGTGACTTTAATGATGTTAGAGGTAAAACCATTAATAGCAACTCGTTGCGTTCTATTTCGTACGTAAGAGGAGAACCATCTCAGCAAGTTACCGCGGATGCCGTTGAAGGCTAGCTTCATCAAAGTAGATCATGGTCTACTTTATCGAAAGCCTTGCAAAAATCAGTATATACTGAGTCAACTTGCATACCTTTGTCCATACATTGAAAGAGGTAATTGGTAAATAAGATGATATTACTAATGGTAGAACGTTTCTTAACAAAACCGTGTTGTTCTTGAATTATTATTTTATGTAAGCTGGGGTAAATAATAATATGTACTAATCGTTCTAAGACTACTCAAGAAGTACATAAAAACCTTTCTCTTGAATTGCTCTATCTATTAAAAAAACCGCATCAAAATCCGTTGCGTAGTTTTAAAGTTTTAAGCATACATAGGGACAGATCGACAGCGGCAAGCGACTTTGTTTTATACTATGTAGTGACTAGGCGTCACCAAAACGTATCATCATGCCAAGTTTCTCGATAGTCGTTTTTATTTTATATTAGCAGAATTGTGCCCCCGGTCGTCTTTTCATTAGGGCGGCGTCCTTTGATGCGCTTTCTAGTGTGTGTTTAGTTATTCGAGCTACGAGTATATCCCCTGGTCACTGCCACTTCAGCTTGCTATACCTCTGTCTATCTTTTTTGTATTTGTATTCAGTATTTCATTGAATTCATACATTTTTTTTGTATCCGGTTAACAACTTGTATCTAAAGGCAACTTCATTAAGACTCCAAGAAAAACTAATATTCAAAATTCTTTCTGGGCGCCTGGTCGAAGCGACGTGTGATCCGAGAGCTAGCGCTTATCTGGGTCAACGCATAAGCATTGCAAGTCAGCGGGGCAATGCAACTTGTTTCTTGGTTACACTTCCATCTGGTAGTGATCTGGATCAGTTGAGCTATCTATAGATTTTTTGCAACGGTATTTAGATGATTCAACTGTTTCTTCTGTATTTTAGTCTTGTAAATAATATATTACATCTGCTAATAAATGTATTCAATAAATAAAACGAACGTATACGGATTGAGAGCCTTACGTGTAAACTTTCAACCTTTTAAACCCGTTACTTACCCTTTTATAAATAAAAAACTCTATAAATATAAGGCTATTATTTTTACTACCCCTCGCAAAATATCAGATGAAAACGGGAAAAACTTATACAATTTTATGAAGTAACAGAATACAATATCACAACTTTTTTATTGCTGTCATAATAAGCGAAAATTTGAGTAAATGTAGCTAGTTCAGTTTTATATAATAAAATAAATTACAAAAATTAAAAAAGGCTGAAACAAAAGAGTCGTTTAAGAGATTGGTGCGTCAGCGCTTCCTTGAGAAGTTGAAGATAATTTAGGCACCGATACCACCATTGCGTTTCACTTAGGTTTGTAATGTAATTTCTATAAAATATTTATTTTTTTACTTATTTATAGGTTTCTACGTAAGATAACTGTATTTATGTATTATAATTATTATGTTAGGCATTTATTAATAGTGTTCTTATTTAGTCATTTAGAGTCTGTATTTTTTTTGTAGCTTTGAAATATCTTTTTTCCTGTGTCACGCCTTACTTTTTATTAGCACTACCAGGATGACTAGTAGATTTAACTAGATTTAGATATGACTATTAGGATTAAAAACTGTTCTGTTTTGTGTGAAAGTATTATATAAAATAAAAGAAAATAAAAATGATATCAAAAAAGTCACCAAAAGCGAGTTTACTCCTTAATCGTACTAACTAATGAAGGTAGAAACAAATCGTTTAGTACGGCAAGGTATGCTGAGCCTGTTCATAGTAACACTCTGTTGCCTGTGCTTTAGTGAAAGGAGGAAGTGAGGGAAATGGTGATAAAGATCCTCTATATCCAAAGGTTGTCTGGAAGAAATCGCTTCAAAGCGATCAGACCACCCATTGCACACAAGGCTACACATCAAGCTATAAATTTCCAGTATAAGCTGACCTCGCATTGTGTACGCTTTTCGTAGAATGAGAGGTCAGCTTATACTGGACATTGCTTAATGTGTAGCCGTGTGTACTATTTGCTTTGTGTCTTCTATTTTGTCTGTAATTTCTATTTTTTTAATGTGTACAATAAAGTGTTTTCGTTTATTCAATCTTGCGCACATTCTGAAAAATCAAACTTGTTAACCGTATACCTTATACTGAACTATCTGTATTGAACACTAGTATCCCACTCAAAGATGAGAGTTACAGATGTAATTCTGCCTGTTTGTCTGCGATATTACTCAGCTGCTTCCCGTTTATTTTATTTGTTTAGTTTTGCATGGAAGGCTCGGGAATAGATTTATGATTTCGTCTCTATGTCTTGTCAGGTTTTACTTTGCATCTGACAGGATACCCGAATGCTGAAAGAGGGTTAGGTATGTTTATCCCGCATATTATGTTATGTTATGTTAGCATGAATGTTATATATGTGTACAGCTAAGGTATGGAACACTTTAATTTCAATGTATTTATTTACCAACCATATAACAGGAAATGCTATACAAGGTAAATCAAAACACAATACAATGTAGAAAAATGTCACAGTTAGAAAATAATACATGGTACAATAATGTTAATTGATCAAAATATAAATGAAAATTTGTTGTACAAAATATATGAGGCATTCCACGAAGAGCATAGATTTAAAATCACGTATTTTATGACCACTAATTGTATTCCACGCAGATCACACATTTATATTTTGCTTTTCTGCTTTTTATGGAATCATCATCATCATCTCAACCCGCTTTCACACACTGTTGGGTATAGGTCTCTGATTTATTACGCCATTCATTCCGGTCCCTTGCGAGTCTCATTCATTGACATCCAGCTACGCTTTCAATGTTATTAGACCATCGGGCGGGTGGTCTGCCTCTTGGTCTTCGAGCATCCCTTAGCCACCACTCTGTAATCGCCTTCGTCTAACGCCCGTTATCCCTCCTAGCCAAGTGTCCAGCCCATCTCCACTCCAGCCCTGCAATTCTCAGACCCACGTCTACAACTTTTGTGCGATTTCTACATTGGGTATGTGATCTAAGAGTGATATACCAAACATGGAACGCTCCATTGCCCGTTGAGCTACTCTAATCATCTTCCTTTGTGAGCGGTCATATCTCGGAATCATTAATAAGAATGAGCAGGACACAATTGTTAAACACCCTGGTCTTGAGACATTGAGGGTTTTTGACCTTACGACGTCTTCTAACTTACTAAAGGCGGCCCATCCTAGCTGGACCCGTCTCGAGATCTCTTGTTTCTGGGAAAGTGAGCCAAAGGATAAACAGTGTTCAAGATAAATGTAGTTGTTCACTGCCTCGATTGGGCAGTTACCTACGATTATGTTAGGTTTTGTACTAGCTAGATTGGTCATCAAATAGATTTGTGGAATACTAAAAATTATTTCAAATGTTTCCACGAAGGGTATCTACAATGTAACAGCTTCTAGTGATGATGTATTATATATTTTTTGTATCAATAATTATGATAGATTGTATCTATTAAAAGATAACTTTTATATTAATGAATATTTTATTATTGTTAGTATCAATAATCAGTTTGGGTTATTCAAACTTAAATCAACCGTATCTTGAGAACTATACGTTCTAGGCTAGCGATGTCTTGGGACAAGTGATAGGTATCAATGAGATACTGTTGATCTAGTGTTGGGGTATTTTATATTTTACTTATCAATTTTTATGATGGACTTTATCAATAAAAATGTCAAAATTAGCTAAGTTTGATTTATTGAGAAAAGAAGAGCATTCTTGTTTTTTTATTCATTTAAATTATAGAAAGCATTTCCTTAAAAGAAATCCGCAATCCAGAGCAAATAAGTGTCTTCCCGTAAGTGTGATTTTCGTGCTTCATCTCCACATCATCGCTTACCATCAGTTGAGATTGTGTTCGGACACAAAGGGCACATTAGCACGTGCTGCATTGACTGCGCGGGGTCACCGCAGCCGTACTGCGTTAAGTTAGAGTCCCTGAATCCCCATTTGCACATGTTCAGTCTGCAGCGGCCAACCTGGGTACGGAACCTGTTTAAGGACTTCCAGACTGGCCACGGCAGATCGTGCCCGGGTGGTAAGTGTTACTGTGGGGTGATCAAATCAGGCGGTGGGGAGTTACTGTTTATCCACAGTGTGCGTCTAGCGGCAGTCGGGTCAACGCTCGTGGCCCTGCACGATGGAAGACCTAATAACCGCCTCTCCTAATGCTATTGTTGTGGCCAAACACCTGTCCAACATAGTACCTATATAAATGAAAACGTAGAACCCTTGACACGCTAAGAAGAAGAAGTTGAGATTGTGGTCAAAAGAAGATGGAATAAAGTTATTAAAAAAGTTGTATATCAGAATAGAAAATGTTATGTATACGTATGATTAATATGCATTTTAAATCAAAATAATTTAAATCTAATATTTTTTTTTTAATTTTATTAGGGACTTTTACCTACAACATGGTATTACAGCCCCATCGTACCCTTTAATAATTTACAACACTATTAAATCATATTAAATACTATTACATACATCGTATCTCACGTACATTAATAGAATCACCGATGCATAAAAGCTCCAGCTAGCAGATTAGCCGCTTCTAAATCTAATATGTAAGTTCAAAATCCTCCATATAAAATCAGAACAACTTTACACAGAATCAGAATCGTAAACTATTTTAGTTAAATACAAAATTTCGGATTTTACACCCCAATAATTAATTCACCTTGTAGGTTATATGAGATAGAGGTTTACAAAATGCAAATTAAACGAATACTCAGAAAAAAAATCGACGATTAAATTGAGCATCGAAAACCCACTCGACCATTCAAAAGCAGCAAACTTTATATAAAAAAAATATTTTCTCGCTCAAAAACTACGGAAAAAAGAGCCAGTGGAATCGCTGAAGCATTACCTCGTTTTATATAAACTAGTTTCCAACTGGCGTAAATGCCGTTTATATTTGACTTTTTCCCAGCTCTTCTCTCAAAAAACTGTAAAAACACATTGAGTTACTCGCGCGTTATGCGTCTATGTGGGAAATATAATTCTGGAAAAATGTATATTTCAGTTTAGATAAATTTGAGTGTATATTCATTTAACCGTGTCGTACTGTTCTTGCCTTTCGCCACTTTCATTTCTTAAGCCCCTTTTTATATAACAGAATGAATAAAAACTATAATATCTACCCTTTAACATACAAAAAATGTAAAGACAAAGTTAAAAAAATGCTATCTACATTTACATATGAAGAAACCGAAGAAATCATACAAGTAAAACCATAAACTTCCCTCTATATTAGTATATCACTGTTTAAACTCGCAAGTACACCCTTACCCACCAGACGAACATAACCCTCACAAAAACCCACCCTCACACATACACACACTACCACAAACTCACACACCATCGAACCCTCAACACACGCAGACCCCCGTATACACACATCCACACCCACACTCACACACACCCACTCCCTTAAAACACATTCACACACACACACACTCATACTTACAAAAAGCCGAGTTACCATGACATAGCATGTAAGTTTATTTAAATTTTCCTATTTAAATCAAAATTTTGTAAATTAGCAAATTGTAACCTACCTATAATCAGGAACGTCTAACTCATTTAAATTGTATGTACGGGCACTGAAAACTGCGACACAGTATTTTACTAATGTTGTTAATTCCAGTGTTCACATTGTTTTTAATCTCATGTAAAAGAGTTCACTGAAAATAAATAAATTACAAAATTACAAATCTATATTATATATATAAAAGAAAGTCGTGTTAGTTACACTATTTTTAACTCAAGAACGGCTGAACCGATTTAGCTGAAAATTGGTGGTGAGGTAGCTAAGAACCAGGAGAAGGTATGTCCTTCTCCTGGTTCTTAGCTACCTCCCCATACTTTTTATCCCGTTCCCGTCGTTCCTGTGGGACGTGACATAAAACGTCAAAGAGAATACAAGTCACTATAAAACGTCGTATAAAAAAAACGCATCTGACATGGAATAACTGCTATTACAGCAAATGACAGCTAAACGTAATTTTGTCTATGGTTAAGTATGGTTGTATAATGATGGCCGGGGACAACAATTGACAATTCTTCCAGGGTGACGTTTAATGACAGCTCGCGTTATATGCATGTCAAGGCGGTACGAAGTTCGGCGGGTCAACTAGTTTAAACTACAAATATAATGTATATAATTAATTGAAAATAATTAACTAGCGTGTGACGGAAAGTTGAAGCTCTATCTCTAGCTGGTCGAAGGACTATCGCTAGTTGAAATTGGACGAGATTTCAAATGGTCTCGACTAAATCAAGTCTGGGCCCGTAGCCAAGTTACATTCGCTTCGAATCGAATCGATCTCTACATAGGTTTGTTGTCGATATATCACGTGATATTTGCATAGCATTTGTCAAATCCCATACATTTTTGGACTTATCGACTAGCGTCTTCGTAATCGAATGTAACTTTGCTAAGCCTTCTTATCTCAACCATATCAACTCAATGGCTTTTGGTCTCCTAGTCAAACCAATGAAGTCTCAGGCTTTACTTTTTGTGGTGTGGTCGTCCTCCGGTTTTGTATGCTGGCGCGTCATTTTTGACAATCATCTGTTTTAATTGCGTCATGTTAATGAGGTTAATAAATGGATTAACTTCTCTTTTCAATCTCTTAAGCGTCTCCAAAAGTTATTACCCTTTGAAACTAAAATTACTCATGCTCAAACACTCATGTTACCATTTTAGACTATGCTGATGTCGGTTTTTATTAAAATCACCAGGATCACTTTGAAACGTCAATTTCACTGCCTGTTCCTTCGCGACCAAGCCAGGAAAGAAAGGCAAGAAACAACATTTGTTGATTTTTTAATTATTATTTTAAAATACATAACAATAAAAAAAATACGTTTAAATTATAACAAATTTGAACGAGCTGGAGCGATTTCAATCCCAAGCTTCTCTATCATCTAAATAATCCGATATTTTATAGTAGGCTATTTTATAAAGATTTTATTTAATTACGTTTTTAAATATGTTAATTGTTTTTGTATATATCTTGGGAGTTTGTTATAAAAGCGCCACAGAGGAACTTCTGTATAAACTGGAACGTATTCGGAACTTGTATATCTGATTCATATTCGGGTTGCGCAAGTTTGATCACGTCTCCATATTTAGATCCCAGCTAAATGGCTTCCCATTCGTCGTTGACGTGATTTTCATGTTGTGACTTTTCTCATAAACACTCTTGTCGCTTCGTCTTACCTCCGTGAGCGGTTTTATTTTCTTGTCCCACGTGACATGCCTTGTAAGTCATCCAAGTCCCTTCTTCTCAAATCCTTTCCTCATTCCTATGTCCTCAGTCGCTATGGCAGTTCCTACTGTCGATGGATTTAAACTGTAGAATTTTCTACCACACTCTACCCGCGTAAGTCCATCACTAAGCATTTTTAAGCTTAAGAACAAAGAACCTATCCTTGTATACTTTTAGGTTATTATGTGTGCTATGGGTATATTATTTATTAAGTAGGTATAATAAAATTGATCGAAGCGAGATCTCCAAATCATCGACGACCTCCGTGGCACAGTGGGCGAAAAGCAGGCTTAGACGCAAGAGGTAGTGGGTTCGATTTCCGCCGAGGAACCAATGTTTGCATGATCTACAGATATTTGTTCCGGGTCTGGTTGTTTTTCTATGTATGTTTTTACAAAAAAAATGTATATAAGTATTCTATCAGTTATTTGGTTCCCATAGTACAAGCTCTGCTTAGTTTGGGGCTAGATAGCGCTGTGTGAAATGTCCATCAATATTTATTTATTATTTATTTATCAACTTGGGCAAGTCGGCGTTGTTTATTGTATGTATGTTTGACTGTTCGAGGATAACTTTCGAAGCGTTGATTCGATCAACGTGAAATTTGTATATAAGTGATGGCACAATCCTGGTGTGACTAAATGAGCTAAAAATGTGAGAGGCTTGTTGAGATATTGATGTTCAAGAGGGGTAAAACAAAAACAAAATGGGACTATCTGGTCAAGTTTGATGAATAATGAAAGGCATTTATCATTACATTTCGACCCCGTTTTTATTTATAGTTTGAACCTTGTAGTTTTTTAGTTATTAACCATAATAAAAACTGATCTTTGACAAAATTTACAGGGTACACCAGTGACCCCATAGTGCTGAATTTTAGTATGCATGTAGCTTTAGTGTCACAAATATAGATAAAAGTCTGAAATCCAGAATAATTGCAATAACTCCCCAAAAAAAAGTATACAAATGAACTCCCGATACCTGTCATTTGAATGAAACTATATGCCAAGTAAGTTGGTTTGCATTTTGTGGTACTATTTTGATAGTTAAAGATTACAAATAATATTATTTTATGTTTTTATGGGAGACTCGCGTGATCTAAGTTCAGAGCGAACCACTAGTGTGTGACATATATTTTGTATAATGTTTATTTATAATATAGGTATATGTATGATTTTTTAGGGTTTCCTACCCAAAGGGTAAAACGGCACCCTATTACTGAGGCTCCGCTGTCTGTATGTCTGTCCGTCTGTCACCAGGCTGTATCTCATGAACCGTGATAGTTAGACAGTTTTAATTTTCACAGATGATGTTTGTCTGTTGCCGATATAACAACAAATACTAAAACAGAATAAAATAAATATTTAAGGGGAGCTCCCTTACAACAAACGTGATTTTTTGCTCGTTTTATCACGATATTGATAACGGCTGATGCAACTGGTAGACGCCTGAAATATTTACAGAATATTTAGTTACGTATTCACATAAAAAATAATTAATTAAATTATAATAAAACAAATATTTAAAGGGGGCTCTCATACAACAAACATGTTTTTGCCGTTTTTATAGATAACGGTACGGAACCTTTCGTGCGCAAGTCCGACTCGCACTTGGCCGGTTTTATTATATGCTTATGTTATGTATAACTATAGGTATTTATTAGTATTTTGCTCCAATATCCTTTTTTGTGCACGTACCCACCACTATAATCAACTATCTCAAGTTCTTAAAGGATTTGCTAGAAGAACATTCGTGTTAGGGTTAAGCTTGCATTTGTATTTGCCCTTTTTATGAGCTGTTTTTGTCAGTAATCTATTTGTGTACAATAAAAAATTATTACATAGTATAAAATGAAGTCGCTTCCGCTGTCTGTTACTTTAGATCTTTTAAAGTACTCAACGGATTTTATTGTAGTTTTTAGCAAAAGATACAGTGATTCAAGAGGAATGTTTATATATACTACGCCTACTACATAGGCTACATTTTACCCAAGTGCGCAAAAAGAAGGTCATGTTTTTATTGAAATATGCAAAGCCGCGGGCGGGTCAGCTAGTAATTAATAAAGAACTATCGCTAAAATTTGAAAAACGATGGATCGGGCCTAATGAAGATGATGATTGTATTTTTATAGCAATAAGTGAATGACTGCGTATCTGTCAATATTCTTTTTTATAATTTATAGGCTTGCGTTTGACCACGACCTTGCCTGATGGCATGTGATTTAGTCTACGATGGTACACGTTAGCCTAGAAGAAACCTATTCACTCGCGACTTAAAGACCTCTAAGTTGAATAAGGATTTATATCTATTTAAGAAATTTAAATCAGGAAATATATTCAAAACATTTTTCCATAAGCAATGAAAACCCTAGACGTGAGCTAGTCATCAAAGCCAATAATTTACGTAGCAAAAATAAACGAAAGCATCGCAAAGGTCATTAATAACGGCCTAATGATAATATATCGCTTTTTGCCCCTATCTGTGACAAAGCGGATACGAATCTATTATTACGGATTCATGGTATTACGTACCTGGATACTTTTGTGGTAGTTACGGTTAGTTAGCTGGACATTTTATACAATACTATCAAGCTGCAAACTAAGTAAATCTTATACTATTGGAACCACATAACTATTATAATACTTTATATATTTTTTATATACTTTTATTTGTTAATGCTTAGTTATATTATATAGAGAAACATCCGAATATCTGCTCCAAGGTGCTAGATAGCGTATTCAATTTCCATTTAGTTTTTATTTTCATGTTACTAAGAAATTTCTACTATCGAACGATTTTTACAGCGCTCGTCTTGTAGCTTGCTTATTAGCTAAAAATTGAGAAAAAAAACAGTTCTTTAATCAAAAGTGACTACGATCGCTACGAAACACAATAGCTGCGTAGACAAATGCTAAAATGCTATGATACGCAATAGATGCATAGACAAATGCTACGCCGCTATGATACACAATAGCTGCGTAGACAAATGCTATGACGCTATGATACACAATAGCTGCATAGACAAATGCTACGATGCTATGATACACAATAGCTGCGTAGACAAATGTGTTAGGTATGATAGATATTGCCGTTAAATTTACTGCGTATTTCGCATAAGTAACTAGAAAATAACTAAGTACTATTTTTCACACTACTTAAAATGTATAACTTGATTCTTAACAATATATCAATTGATTATTCGGAAGCTAATAAGTGTATTGTCTGTTAGTACGGAAGCCAATCAGAGACGTCGACGAATCAGAGGCGTCGACCAATCACAGCTCACCTTGTTTTTTTATACGGTGACGTGTTGGACGATGCGTTGAAAAACGATGGTCATTCTGGGTAGAGCACTGGACGAAGCAACACGTGTACAATAGTTTAAGTGAAGTTGTAATAAATAGTGCAATTACTGTGAAGTGATACTGAGTTTAATTCCCACTGACCTAGACCCTTATAGGTCAGAAGCGGGATAATCGAGAAAATTTTACATTTTCTTGCCACGCCTGCTGCTCGGAAAGCAAACGTAAGTAACGATTTACATTATAAGCATGATTTTTTTTTATAAAAATGATTTAATGATTTTTATGGTATGGTGGACTTTTATTATGGGATACATCCTATTTATATATAAAAAAACAATAAGATTTGCAAGAGTTTAAATCTTTTTTTAGCGTTTTAATTTTTTTCTTTATTTTCTAATTTTAGTCTGACGACTACGCCAAAAAATTGGATATTTAGATGAAATATGTAAATAAGAATTTATTTTTCGTGATTTTATCTTTTTGTTTTCTCTCTATTTTCTAAATTGCTGGCAGTATTATATTTTGATATTGAGCTTGAATATTATTATTTGTTTTTCTTGTATTAAAAATTTTAATAGGTGTCTATTTTTTTTTGTTTTCTTTTACGAGTGTTGGAAATTATTAATTATTTTATTTTTGGGGGTCGATTAATCGATGATATATCTAATTTGAATACTGTTTATTTACATTTAAAAAGGAGTAGGAATAATTAATTTGATGTTATCGCAATGTCTTTGGTGTTTTGTGAGCGTGATATTATATTTGTGTATATACAGTATATTAAGCTGTGGTATCTGAAAGTTTCAGGAGAGTTATGGAAGATGATGGTGGGAAGATGATGGTTGCCCAAGGTGGCGGGCCCAATCTAAGGAAGGAAACCCAAGGTGGTGGGTCTGATCAAAATAAGGTAACCCAAGGTGGCGGGCCCAATTTAAGGAAGGAAACCCAAGGTGGTGGGTCGGATCAAAATAAGGCATGGCAATCAAAGAGACGCAGACAGCACCGTTCTGCATCGTCTGATTCGGAAGACGAGTTGTCTTCTCCGCGTCCTGCAAGGAGCAGATATTCACGAACGAGAGAAGGACCTGGTGGTGCTAAGAAAAGAAGACGCGGTGTCAATTCATCTGGAAGCAGAAGCGAGTCACCGTCTACAAAAAGAGGAAGACTATCAGAATGCAGGGAAGGAGAACGGGATATTCGACTAATGGATAAGTTATTATCTATTTTAGAAAAGGTTAAGCGTTTTGATAACCCTAAATTAGCATTTAACGCGAATGTGGTACCGGAGTTGGACCCTTTATCAAAAGATCAAACCGTTCTGACGTGGATCACAAAAGTGGAAGAATGCACCGAGATCTATGGCTGGGAAGAAAGAGAAAACATACACTATTCTCTGCCAAAACTATGTGGGGTAGCCAAGACATGGTATCAGGGTCTAACTTCGGTATTGCATACCTGGTCTGAATGGAAAAAGAAACTATTGGAATCTTTTCCATGCAGAGAAGATGACGCTGAGCTTCTATCCGAAATGTTAGCTAAAAAAGTAAAATATGGCGAGTCACTAGAGCATTATTATTACGCAAAGGTTAATTTATTGAACAGATGTAAAATCACTGGAAGACAGGCAGTAGACTGTCTCCTGTGCGGCATCGAGGATCGAGCTGTCAAAGTTGGTGCGCAGGCAGCTCAATTCCGAGAGCCAGAACAGGTACTTAAATATTTTAAAACTGTTAAGATAGGTCACGTCAGAGACAACCAGGACACTGTGCAAAGAGGTAGGTTCGCAAACAGCACGAATCGTACGCATTCATCAAAATCAGGTAGCGTAGTCAACCCGTCGATTAGGTGTTTTAATTGTAACGAAGTTGGTCACCCTAGTTTTAAATGCGACAAATCAACGTCCTCGGTGAAATGCTATAACTGCAACGAGACAGGTCACCGCAGTTCTAGGTGTGAAAAACCTCTTTCCAAATGCACAATATGTAACAGGGTCGGTCATCTGACAGCCAACTGTTACAAGAATACGGGAAGATCTACCACTGAGACTGGAATAGGCTCAACAGGAGGTAATGATCCAAAACAAAAACAGGTGTCTGAAGTAACAGCTGAAGACATAGGAATAGACAAGTATGTAATGGACATTAAAATAAACGAGTCTACAATTTCATGTCATGTAGATCTAGGAAGTCAATGTTCTCTATCAGGATAAGCGATGTCAATTCTCTAGGCCTCCCAATGACTTCTCGAGCGAACCTACCGACACTCAGAGGTATAGGAGCTAGCTTGGTAAGTCCTATTGGAGTAGTCGTCGCTACTGTAGAAGTTCAAGCCGTATCAGAGACAATTGACTTATATGTCGTGAAAGATTATGTCCTGATGTATCCGGTTCTTTTGGGGCATTCATTCACAGAGAAGCCTGACATCTTAATAATTAAGACGCCGGAAGCAATTCAATTTCAGAGGATGCCTCCAAATAAAATAAGCTTGGTGGCTACTTATGACTGCGAGATTCCCTGTAACACGATGCGAGCAGTACAGGTTTCTACTGATTCTCAATTATTAAACTGTGAGGTGCATGTAAAAGGTTCGCTACGTGGTCCAGAAAGTAAGGAGTATTATTTATTTCCTGGTCAGTACGAGATCAAGAACGGTCGTGGTGCGATCCTAATTTACAATGTCGCGTTGAAACCCATGAGAATCGTCAAAGATATGCTTTTGACTAGGTCCATGGAAAGGAACCAGGTAACAACTGATATCAAAAACTCTTTCAGTGTTACCTTCAACGACACCATAATGGATACATCTGTGAATTGTAACCAACAACTGGACGCAAATCAGAGTAAAGCGTTAAACAATTTGCTAGAAAGGTGCGGTGAATGTTTCTCTTGTGGATTGCATGACCTAGGGTTTACAACGGTCACCGAGATGACTATTGAACTTATTGATGGTGACCCGATTGTATATCGTTCATACCGCATGTCACATGCTGAAAGATTGACGGTAAGTAACATGATTCAAGAGATGTTAGACAGCAAAATCATAAGGGAGTCTTCGTCACCATATGCAAGCCCTATTATTATGGTGCAGAAAAAGACGGGCGATAAACGCTTATGCGTCGATTATAGGGCTTTGAATAGGAAAACTAAAAAGGATCATTACCCGATGCCTCGTGTGGAAGACCAACTAGATTTATTGGCAGGTAACACCTTATTTACATCCTTAGACTTAGCATCAGGCTATTATCAGGTCCCAATATCGGAAGAGTCACGCCACAAAACTGCTTTTGTGACACCTGATGGACAATTTGAGTTTAATCGCATGCCGTTTGGTCTCGTTAATGCACCTTCTGTCTTCCAAAGACAATAAACAAGATACTGATGGAAGCCAAAACTAAGTACGCCATTGTCTACATGTATGATGTCCTAATTCCATCAAAGGATTTTGAGCAAGGTTTGCAAAGGTTAGAAGAGGTCTTACAGTTGCTGAAAGCAGGTGGGTTAACGCTGAAGTTGAGTAAGTGCCATTTCTTTTTGGACTCTGTTGATTATCTCGGATTTGATGTTAGCGCTGAGGGTATCCGACCTGGCAGTAGGAAGAGCGAAGCGGTCTCTAAGTTTCCGCGTCCCACAAATCAACACGAAGTACGTCAGTTTCCTGGCTTGTCTGGCTTTTTCAGACGTTTTATTAAAGGGTACGCAATGATCACTGCCCCACTTACAGACTTCTGACAAGCAGGCCAATACTTGCATTATATGACCCTAAAGCGGATTTAGAACTGCATACAGATGCGTGTAAAGAAGGTTTGGCAGGCATACTACTTCAACGGAACTCAAATCGGGTACTGCAACCGGTCTCGTATTTTAGTCGCAAGACAACAATCTACGAACGTAAGTTGCATTCTTATGAACTTGAAACCCTGGCGGTGATTGCCTCTTTAAACAGGTTCAGGGTATATCTAATAGGAGTACCTTTCAAGATCCTGACAGACTGCAACGCACTTAGATCAACGTTAATCAAGAGGGACTTGACACCTCGCATATCTCGCTGGTGGGTTCAGCTACAGGAATACGACTGCACAATAGAATATCGACCCGGTGCGCGAATGGCACACGCAGACGCACTCAGCAGGAATCCGGTGAGCAACGATGAAATTGGACAGCATATCTTGGATGTATTACCCATAACGTAAGTCGAACACGATTGGATATTATCAGTTCAATCTGCTGATGAAGAGGTAAAGAAAATTAAACAGATCCTTTTGGACCCATCTGTTGAGGAAGCTATCGATGTACATAAAAATTATAAACTCAAAAACGACAGAGTTTATCGCATCGTTGGTGAGGAGATAAAATGGCTAGTACCTCGAGGTGTGAGATGGCAGATTCTGAAGATGAATCACGACGACCTGGGGCATTGGGGCTTTCAGAAAACCCTTCAACGCATAAGAGAACATTACTGGTTCCCAAAGATGCGCAGGTTTGTTAAAAAATACGTTAACTCATGCCTAGAATGTGCACATCATAAAGCTCCCGGTGGGAAACGTACAGGCGAGTTACATCCTATTGAAAAGGTAACCACACCCTTCTACACCGTACATGCAGATCATCTGGGACCGTTCATCAAGAGTAAAAAAGGTAACTGCTACTTGCTGGTAATTGTCGACGGTTTCACCAAGTATGTGAGTATAAACGCAGTCAGGAATACAAAGTCTGTCACTTCGGTACAGGTGCTAAAACAGTATGTAAGTTATTTCGGGGTACCGACGCGCATAATTACAGATAAAAGCACGAGTTTTACGAGCAAAACATTTCAGGACTTCATTAATTTATACAGTATAAAGCATATTCAGAATGCCGTTGCTACTCCCAGGGCAAACGGCCAGGTCGAAAGGTTCAATAGAACTATTTTAGATGCGCTGCGTACATCCAACCATAGCGAAGACGAAAAGTCCTGGGATGAGCATATCTCTAATATACAAGTAGGTATAAATACTACAAAACACAAAACGACACAGAAGAGCTGTTCAGAACTTCTCTTCGGGTTCAATGTTATCAGCAGAACGGAAGGTAAATTGAGCGAAGTCATTACCGAAACATTAAATAGAATTCCGACAGAAGAGTTACAGGATATAAGGCAGGAGGCTGGAGAGAAGATAAAAGAACAACAGGTAAGAGATGCTGCTAATTATAATAGACACAGAAAGACGGCAAAACAATATAAAGAGGGAGACTTAGTACGAGTAGAAAGACAAGTGCCCCACGATGGTAAATCACATAAACTTGTTGTAAAATATCAAGGACCTTACCGCATAGTAAAAATGCTCGATAATGACAGATTTCTGATATAAGATACACCTTTGACTAGAAAATACGGTCGAAGGTACGAAGCTGTTGTGGCTATAGACAAAATTCAACCATGGATGAATTTTACTAGAAGTTTTGAATCCGAATGTTCTGATAATGATACCGAAAAAGAAGATTAAATTATGAATGTCTAGTTGTGTATTCAATCATTCTAAGCCATACCTATGATAATAATTGTGAATAATATTAAAATTATCTAAGTTAGTTATAATTATTATTTAAATTTTTAGTTAGCTTATTAAATCTAGTTATTTATTCTGCCTGCTAGAAGCATAAACAGTTATGCTATTTACGGATTCTAAATGATGATTTAAATTATAAGTTCGATCAGTTAATTTTTTTTAGCATGTTATAATTGTATAAAATTCAAATGAGGTCGGAGTGTTATGTATCAATTAATAAGCGATGGGACTCGCTTAGGGTAGGATGGCCGAGCTGTTAGGTATGATAGATATTGCCGTTAAATTTACTGCGTATTTCGCATAAGTAACTAGAAAATAACTAAGTACTATTTTTCACACTACTTAAAATGTATAACTTGATTCTTAACAATATATCAATTGTATATTCGGAAGCTAATAAGTGTATTGTCTGTTAGTACGGAAGCCAATCAGAGACGTTGACGAATCAGAGGCGTCGACCAATCACAGCTCACCTCGTTTTTTTTACGGTGACGTGTTGGACGATGCGTTGAAAAACGATGGTCATTCTGGATAGAGCACTGGACGAAGCAACACGTGTACAATAGTTTAAGTGAAGTTGTAATAAATAGTGCAATTACTGTGAAGTGATACTGAGTTTAATTCCCACTGACCTAGACCCTTATATACGATAACTGATATGGTATGATACACAATAACTGCGTAGACAAATGCTACGACGCTATGATACACAATACCTGCGTAGAAAAATGCTACGACGCTATGATACACAATAGTTGCATAGACAAATGCTACGACGCTATGATACACAATAGCTGCGTAGACAAATGCTACGACGCTATGATACACAATAGCTGTGTAGACAAATGCTACGACGCTATGAAACACAATAGCTGCGTAGACAAATGCTACGACGCTATGAAACACAATAGCTGCGTAGACAAATGCTACGATGCTATGATACACAATAGCTGCGTAGACAAATGCTACGACGCTATGAAACACAATAGCTGCGTAGACAAACGCTACGATGCTATGATACACAATAGCTGCATAGACAAATGCTACGATGCTACGAGACACAATAGCTGCATAGACAAATGCTACGACGCTACGAAACACAATAGCTCCTTAGACAAATGCTACGACTCTACGAAACACAATCGCTGCGTAGATAAAAGCTACGACGCTACGAAGTCTCGCAGATTCAGTGATTCGTCGGTTACCAACTTTTATAATGAGGCAAATTTTTGTAGCGGTTTTACTAAGAAATCATTCGACAAATACGCGTTTTAAGTTAACGGTTTATTCTCGAAATCCCCACCACTACGTGTGGTACGCACTACCGGTGCGTAAATGCCTTGTAACTGGACCATTACTGCAAACCTACAAACGTCCATGCTTTAACACGGACAATGACATTCATTCAAATTCTAATTTGCATAATAATTTGAACTGTCTAGTTTACTCGAACTGATGTACCTATTATTATTTCGAATTTTATGACATGTGTTGTAATTAGTATAATTGGCCATGGCCGTTCTAGTTATACAAATAAACAAATTTTCAAAAACATTATTTTCGTGTTTCATAATAATTATACTCGTACAACTATATTACTTTGAAAGTATACAATTACTCTTGAAAGATACTCGTATGTTATGATTTTGTAGTTATTTTTAAACTTAATCAAATAACCAAATTAAATACCCAATCATATCAATTAAACATTTGAAATCCACACATTGAAAAGGAGTAATTATAACAGTAACAAGAACCAAAAGTTAATTAGCTGAAACAATTGAACTCACATTTCAATTCGTTTAAAATAAACACAGCATTTAAAAACGAACGTAAGAAACATACGATCGGAAAGCTAACTAAAAAATGACACACTATAAGTGCGCCGATTCGCCCGTTAATAAGTAATTTGACGCAGCCATTTGCAACCCACGCAACGAGCGTTGTTATTGGGTGACAACACCGTTTATTAAATCACGCACATATTAAGCGCCGTGCCCGCCATAAGCGTAATATTGGCACGGTATTTATTCCTTTTATATAAAATACTTCAAAAAAAAATTAAGATAATAATAAAACTCAGAGAAAATACATTTAATATACCAAATTGATTTGAGATAGCATACAGAATACAATTGATTAAAAATGTACATACAAGAAATTTAAGTTTAGTGCTAGATAGTATTCCAAAACAAGCGTCATCGTTAACACTCAAATGCGCATCTACCGTCAAAATTCAGAAACAATGACAAGAAGTCATATAATTGTACAAATAAATTAATTAATCCTTATTAATTATTGAGCAAATAATATAAAAAAATATAATTAACATATAAATTAGTTAAATTAAATTAGTTATTTAAAACATGACATGTTAAGCTAACACTAATGTGAGTCGTCCATGTTTTCAAATCATTTAAAATACACAGCAGCATTCGAAATCTAAATTCAACATTCTTATTTCAAATTCCGAAAACTTTAGTTTTAAATCAGGCTTTAACAGGCACAGGTGTAAGTCAAAAAGGTCGTCTACCAATAGGATGAGCCGCACTTCCTTATTTCAAATCTGTATTCTCTCCGTTCTCTATGCACGGGTTTTAAAACTACAAAGATAAGAAATAACTTAGACGTGCGATTCTCCACTTTACGACATGGTAATAGAGTTGAGAAAAAAGTATAAGTAGAGTTGGCATCGTAAAAATCCGCTTAGGAGGTGCGCCAGTTCCAATTTTGAAATGGTTTTGGCAGAATGGCTTAGGACTTTAGGGTTCAGCGGAATTTCCCTTCTGAATTTGTTCAAAAGTGCAGTGAAGATGTAAATAACAAGACTTTAATAACATAACTTACTAAATAGTTATTTGTTATACAAGAGTGCAAAGTTACTAAAAACTGCATGCTCAATTTTGAGGACCGAGCAAGCGAAGGATTCTAAAATAAATCATGAGTGCAGCGAGTGATTGAAAAATTAGAATCCTCAGCGTTAGCTAGGGAATCAAAAGAGCACGAGGTGATCTTGGCACTCGAGTGCAAGACGTAACTTTTGATCTGACCTCAGCGAGGAAATGACTAAATGCAAAAAAAGTAACACACTAAGAAGATTCCGAGTCTAATTTTTTAACAAATTAAAAAAGATTGTATGATAAATTCGGCACCATGAAGGTAGAAGTAAATAGGTTTAATGATGTTTTGAATTCACAAACTTAGTGCACACGATGTTCTAAACTCAATTTACTTATCCTCTAGCGGATAAAAACTGCTTTAGCACTCAGATATCGAAGAGCAAACATACTCTTTTCGAGATAGGGGAATGAAAAAATACCTTTCAAAGCGTTCATTTATTGTATTTTTATTTATATTTTCTACATAAGATGACAATAAAATGTTTATGTTGTATAAAAAATGCAATAAAATTTACGACAACATAAAAGACATGACATTTTTAGATTTAAATCCAATTTAACTTGATGGCTTGAATTTATTACGATTCTGACCTATAGTGAATAAATGATTAGAAAACATTAGTACCATCTTTATGCTTATTACTGTTAAAATAAACTTGCTGACATCAGTGGGCAACGGCTTTTACGCAAGGAAAGGTTCTCAAACAATCAACCAAATTCTTCCGTTTGGGTGCTATCAACGTAATTCTCGTAGGATTAGACACTTTCGACAAGCGTAGGGTATTGATTCTGATCACAGGGAGTCTCACTGAAGGACAGGCCAGGGGGCGAATCAAGGCACCTGTCCCAGGAAGAGCAGGAGGCAACTTCAGGGGGCGCCAAACTCTACAATAAAAATAAGAAAAAAAACTAGCTTCTTTAAGCGCTTGGCATCCAACGCACGTCGCACTTTAACACCCCCCCCCCCTCTCTCTAACGCTGGAGGAAAAGGGGCGCCATATTTCTGCACATTTCCCGGTTAGGAAAAATCTAGATCCGGAGCTGCTGAAGGGTCTTGTAAGTGACTGTCATTATTTATGTTACAGTCAAAACTCATAATCGGTCAAAACCGATTTGGTCTGCGAAAATCAGTTAAAACTAGTTTTGACTAAAGACGTCACGTCGCTCAAAATATATTTTACACCGAATCCCTTCTGAGTGCCGGAAGTGGATTATTCGACGAACAAGACCAAAAAACTTCTAAATCCTCCCAGATGCAACTAAATACACTGGATGGTAGTAGTTCGTTAAAATAATTTTTGTCTTAAGTCTTAAGTTTTGACTTAAGTAAGACTTAAGTCAAAATTAGTTTTGATTAAAATCAGTTTTGACCGGTTATGAGTTTTAACTGTGATATTTACACGGAACCCAATGTGGTACCACGATACCTTTAGTATGTGGTGCCCTTAACTGGGTAAAATGGCACTTATTGTTTCTGATTATATTGTAACAGTAAGTGACATTGAAGTGTTATATACAGAACAACAAAACTTGCTGATAAAAGTTGGGTGCAGGCCGTATAAGGTACAAGGTGGGTCGCTCTGAAAATATAGATTATCTTTTTTTATTTATTTATTAAGCAATAACAAAAACTTACTTAATTAAACATTACATAAGTAACACTATTTATGTAAAGCTACACGGTATAATATGTGTGAGGTATTGATACTATTGATTATCTAGGCCTAAGTTTAACAATGGACATGCTATGTCTATTAAGATGATGATAAACTACAGAACCCAAAGTTAAAAGAACGAGTCACACTTATCAGTTTTTATGTTTTTGGCACCGCGGACGTTGTTCCTATTCACTCGCTATAGGAAATAGAAAGAGCAAAGCCGAAGGTGCTGATATGATAGTAATCTGACATTTGGTAGTCAGGGAATGATTTTCTTTCCGGGTTATAGACCGAGCGAACTGTTCATAGCCTTACCTTATTGAGTACAAGTAAAAGGTAAAAAATAATACAAAATAGTATTTGATTGGCCTCATTACATTACAGAGTACAGTAAAAAAGTATACCCGTGTAAGCGTTAAGTCCGCCCGTGGTTTTGTGTCAGCGAATGAATTATTTTCCGGGTTATAGACCGAGCTAACTGATTGCAGTCTTATCTAATCTTGTACCAGAATACAAGATCATATAACACAGCAAATTTATACAAAAAGTGACAGTCGAGATAACGGGGTGCAGACAAGTATGGAAGAAAACGATATGGTATACGAACCCCAGGTAATGTGGGTAATGGAATATATTAATGTAATAATATAAATAAGATTATTTATCATCTATTCAACAGGACTGACCCATGAAATAAACAATTATTTGTTGCTCTGTAAACAAATATTTATATTTTATTGAAAAATTTCTAAATTCCTAAACAAGGAAACGACAATAAAGCTTATTCTTTATTACAGGTAATCCATAACACTTTTAGTTCGGTATTAAAATATCATATTACAATTTTTATCAAAAGACAATTCACTGTTTGACATTGCAAATTGTCATATTATTTTTCAACACACCTAACCTGCTTTAACGACATTCTATATTCACAACCAACCTTCTTTACCGACAGCGCGACACTATTCAAATTCTAAGGAATAGAAAATATATTTCTTTAAATAACCCCCCCCCCCCCCCCCCCTCCCCCAAATAGAAAATTTACTGCAAATATTCGCTAAATTAACCCATCCACGACTGTATCTTCTTTTTCATCTTCTTCTAAAGTAGGGGCTGGAGTAAGTTTTGTAATATAAAAAGTTTGATTCTGTCTTTTTGTGATTTGTATCTATTCTGTTTATGGAGTTAGAAATTTTTTCAACAATCTCATATGGTCCAATTTTCAACTCATCTAATTTCTTCCTGTTTAGCTTGTTTCCGTTTTCGACATACACCATGTCACCTACATTAAATACGCAGTATTTCCGATTTCTGTCAAATAATGTCTTGTTGTAGTTATGTGATTGTATTCTCAAGTGCTGTTTTTCGGTCTCTAATCCAATCACTTTTAGACTTTGCCTGTGTTAGTTCACTTGGTAAAATAGTGGCATCTGTACCGTATAGGAGATAACTTGGTCTGAAACCAGTGGCTGAGTGATAAGTCTCATTATATTTATTTACGCATTCTTAAGAGTTTGGCTTTGGTTTTTTCCTTTTCATTTACTTTACATCTAATTTTATTTACTAATGTTTGATTCAGCCTCTCATTAAGACCATTCGAAAAAGGTGCATTTACTGCTGTGAAAACTATTTGTATACGCCTATCATTTAAGATTTTTTTGAATTCTTTTGAAAATGTTTGAATAAATACATATCTTGTAAAGTGATCTACCAACAGATGTAGATATTTATTCGTTGATCTTGAAACTCCGAAACCTACAATGGTGCCTATTGAGACTATTTCGAAAGGTCTTTCTGCTGGGCCTAGATGAGATATAAAACCAAATTTGTCGTGTCCTCTCGATTTATTTTTAATGCCCTTCTCACAGCTTTTACAATGTTTTTTATGTGTTTTTTCAAATTGCTGACCGCGAAGTACGGACTTATCGTCTTCTGCATCTATCCAAACCTAATATGACACAGGTTTTCATGTATATTTATTAGGAGTCTCGTGCTAAATTCTTCTGAAATATTTACTTTTTCTTTTTTATTGACCTTCTTTAAGTATACGTTTTGTTTTACAATCAATTTACTTTTTCTCTTTTGTTTATCTTCATTCTTATTTTGATCTTCCAAAATATTTTTCAGTGTAACCAAGTTCACGACTTTCAATTGTTTATCTGTATTTGCATCTGATTTTAATACTGGATTCCTGCTTAAACAATCTGCTTCTAAATTTTGTTTTCCTGGAGCATACTTTATTTTATACTCATATTGCGATACATAATATGTTAAATCACCGAACTCTTCATCGGTTCTAGATTTTAAATTCATATTTTCTAGTGGTTTGTGAGCTGAGTAAACTATAAATGATTTACCTATCAGCCAATAGTGCCAGTATCTCACCGCTTCTTTTATGGCTAAACATTCTAAATATATGGCTTTCTTCTTCTTCTGGGCTCCATTTAGTTTTTCGATAAGTAATCGACTGGTTTTTCATTTCCGTCTGGTTGTATCTGTTTTAAAATGGCTCCAATACCCTCTATAGAGGCATCTGTATAAATGTTGATTGGCAAATCTTGATCAAAAATCTCCAGAACTGGTTGCGAGCAAGGCAACTTTGTTATCGTCTCAAATGCATTTTGGCATTTGTTGTACCAATCAAAGTTTTGATTTTTTTTGAGTAAATTATGTAAAGGGTCTAATATTATTGAACTATTTGGTATAAACTCATGGTAAAAGTTTATTTTCCCTAGAAATTGTCTTATATTTTTCTGCGTTTTTGGGACAGGGAAATCCTTAATTGAAATCAAGTTATCTTTGTTTGATGGATATATTTTGTACTATATGACCCAGGTATTTTACTGAGTCTGATGCAAATGTGCATTTTGTAAATTTTAATCTGAACCCTTCTGTTTCTTGATCATCTTACACAGTTGCTGAATGCTTATTGCATTCAGCAACTGTGTAAGATGATCAAGAAGTTCAGCAAAAGTTTTAGAAAATATAAGAATATCATCTATATAGTTAACTGTAAATTCCGTAAGTTTATACTTTCTCAATATTTTGTTTAATATATTTATAATTCAAAAGTTTTAGAAAATATAAGAATATAATCTATATAGTTAACTGTAAATTCCGTAAGTTTATACTTTCTCAATATATTACTCTCAATATTCTCTGAAAAATGGCTGGCGAGGTCTTTAGTTCAAAAGGAAGACAAGTCCACTGAAAATGCCCTTCTTGTGTAACAAATCCTGTCTTTTTCCTGTCCTCAACTCGTAAAGGAATAGACCAAAATGCAGAGTTTATGTCTAGGGTTGTAACAAAATTGCAATTTCTGGTTGTATAATTAGATCTTTAATTAAGGGAAATGGTTGAGACTGGGGTACTACTATTTAATTCAAGTCTCTAAAGTCTATACATAGCCTTGATTTTCTATTTTCTTCTTTTTTATATACCAAAGTGACAGGTGCAGCAAACGGACTGCAGGATTCTTCTATCAGCTTTCTATCTAGTAACTTTGCAATCTGTGTTTCAATCTCTTTTTTATCTTCTACAGTGCATTTGTAAGGCCTTTTACTACAACACCTGTCCACATATAAATATATCTTTGCTTCATATCCATTCACAGTGCCAATATCGTATTTGTCTTTGGCAAAAACTGATTTGTATTTGCAAATCAGTGTATTCATTTCTGATTTTATATATTCATTTAAATGATTTATTTTCATTTCAAAATCTTCCTCTTTCATAAGTTCGTTAAAATTTATTAGACATTAAAGCTTATTCTTCATTACTAGGTATTCCATAACACTTTTAGTTCGGTATTAAAATATCATATTACAATTTTTATCAAAAGACAACTCACTGTTTGACATTGCAAACTGTCATATTATTTTTCAATACGCCTAACCTGCTTTAACGACATTCTATACTCACAACCAACCTTCTTTACCGACAGCGCGACACAATTCAAATTATAAAGAATAGGTTCGATTTCTTAACATATATATAAATAGAAATACATTCTTAATTAATCACAGATTTTGGACAAAAAAAAAAGTAACCCTGGTGTCCAATTTTAAGCCAACTTAATGCCTCCGACGAGGTCTTATCACTTTTGTGGTAAGACCTCGTAAAACTAGAATCGACATCTTAAAGTTTTATTTAAAGACAACCATCCCGCTAAACTTCGTACCGTCTTGACATGCATATGACGCGGGCTATCAATATGTACGCCACCCCAGTAAAATTTTCAATCGGCCATCACTAGCTGCATCTATGTATGAGAAAATAAATTTTCTTCATAATTTCTTTTTGCGTGAATATTTCCGATATTTATTAGTTATTCTGCTATTCGGGGCGGAAACAAATATAACATTTCAAAGATTCAACAATTCAAAGACCACCAAATATATATATATATATATATAGATAAATATAAATATTTCACAAACAGCGTCATCTATGGCCAAACAGATGAACTACTTCTATGATAAGGAAATATAAGTAATTACGATTATTTTAAATGCTAGTTTAAATAATAGTTCTGGAAGACGCCACAGTAGCTTCATGTAAATAATATCAATCACCCTAAAGGACATCACAAACGATGAAGATGCTTTAATATTTTATAATAATATCGCTTACCATACAATCAAACGTGATATACTCAATACTCAGTCGTTTATTGTATTCCACAATGTAAAGAGAGGAAGAGAGTAGAGTAGAGTAGAGATGAAAATATAAAAATACAAATACTACATTTTTATTAAACCAAAAATTAACTAATCACAAATTTAGTAATTCACTGTTCTCTTCTTTAGTTTACACTGCGCTACAGGTTATAGTTCTTAATTCAACATTTTAATTACTCCATTAGGAAGGCAAATACCAATATAAATCTACCAATATAAATCTGATTCGACGCACTACATATACGTTTCGACAAGACCCGGGTCTTAGCGAGAGAGAAGACACAGCCGGTCAACACGCTGGGCCTTCGTCGACCCAATCCCAATCACCCCGCCTGTCCACTCGCGCACAGAGAGCAGCGGCGCGCAGTGCGAGGTGAGACGTTGTTCGGAGCGGATCGCACTCACCCTGATGAAGGTTCACCAATTGAACCGATACATTGTCGGTCGAAACACCGATAAGACGGTACGTGATAAATCCTGTTTATATATTAATAATATAAATCTAATATACCTATAAATTATCTTACAACCCAACTGCCAGAGTGACAAAGCGTATTAGAAATCAGATTTCGGAATACAAGGATCTTTTTACAGATGATGTTTATAACCGTCTACATAGACCTACTATAGTGCAGTCGCCAAAATAGTATGGTTTACCTAAAGTGCATAAGAGTAATGTTCCTTTTCGTCCCATTGTGAGCCAGATTGATTCACCTACCTGTTATCTGGCGAAGCATGTTACGTCAATTTTGCAGACTTTGGTGGAAAAGACGTCATCGTTTATAAAGGACTCGCGCCATTTTGTAGACATACTGCGGAGTTTAAAATTGGAACCAGAAGATATATTTGTGAGTTTCGATGTGGAAGCGCTCTTCACCAACGTCCCAACAAAGGACTGCCTGAATGTTATACGAAAGAAGATAAAGGATCACAAACTGCCTGACCAGTACAAAATAACCTAATTTGTGGTAATATATGCATTCAAAGTGAAAAAAACAACAAAAACACGGTTTGATAAGAATTTTTCAGATGTAAGTTGTTGTAACTTTCGAACGACAACGGACTAAAACGTTGTATAGTCCTTCGCAACGGTTTACGCGGGGTGCGGGGCGGGGGGAATCGCGCGTTCAGTAATACACACTCAAATGTTTAATCTTTAGATATTGTAATTGTCACATACGGTGGAATTAGGCTTAAAATTTTCAGTGTATATTGTTGTAACTATCATTACAACAACAAACGTAATCTAAATTCCGTAGTATAATATTGTAAGTATGAGATACAATAACTGAAGAAATCTAGATTCTGCAGAATAATGTTGTAAGTATGCGATACAACTACTGAAGAAATCTAGATTCCGCAGAATAATGTTGTAAGTATGAGATACAACTAGTGGGGCAACCTTTATTCCGCAGTAAACTGTTGTAAGAACCATAATTCAGAAAATACATATATTTTCCTAATTATCTGTCAACATAGTCAAGAATACTATAAATTATACTCATAAACCAAATTTAATAAAGATATGAAAATCAATGCAGTTTTTAGGCTAATTTGAATCTTTAAAACGCTCTTCTGTAAAATTCTAATTTTGGAGATACAACAACATACGTGGGAGGTATCGACTGCCGAAATTCGCCAGGTAAACTACTCAGCGATAGCAGAGCATCTGGTAGACACGGGACGGGGGGAAATAACCAGACCCGGAACAAATATCTGTAGATCATGCAAACATTTGTTTCGCGGTGAGAATCGAACCCGCTACTTCCTGCGTCTCAGTCGGCTATTCGCCCACTGCGCCACGGAGCTTGTCAAATATATATTATGTTATGTTATTAAATTATTATATTAAATGTTATATTTATTTTTTATGATTTAGCAAGAAAAAATACATACAACCATAAATTTTCACTTTTCTACTACCAACCCCTATTTTTAATAGCGTTATTAGTAATTTATTAATATTCTACTTTAAATATAGAGATAGTTGTTTATAGTGGGTACGTGCACTGTGGAAAGCCACATCTGTTAGTTAGTCTTTGATAGCTTATTTAAGCATTTAGTCTGTGGCAAGACCCGTTCAAAACATCACGCCATATCGGATGATGCGTTTCCCCGCCCGCGCCGCGCCGCTGAATGCGCGCCTTCGGACAAAAACTATATAAGGCTGTGAGCGTGTCGTTTAATTCTCTCGAAGAAGGCCGCTTCGTCGAAGAAGGTTTCATCCGTAACTCCCCCAGCCAAAAAGGCAACCCTTCCCTCGGCCTCGCAGGCCGTCCGTCCCGTCTCTCCCTCCGTGGCTTCCACTGCCGTAAAGAAGGAAAGACCTTCCCCGCCCCTCTTCATCCAAGAGAAAGGCAAATGGGACAGGGTCTGATTTCTTTGCAACGAGCACAGGATCTCGTTCACCAACGCCCGAAACACCAAGGACGCTATTATAGTATAAATCTCCACCTCCGACGATCATCGTCGACTCACCTCGCTTCTTCGCCAAGAGGGCATAGGCTACCATACCTACGCTCTTGAAGACGAACGACTCCTTCGCGTCGTGATCCGCGGCCTCCCTGCGGAGCACTCTACAGACTCCATTAAGTCAGACTTGCTGGCTCAATCCTTCCCTGTTAAGGAGGTCCACTGTATGCATAACGGTAAGACCATGTACAACCTGATACTTGTAGTACTGGATCTCTCTCCGTAAGGCAAGGCCATTTTCAATTTGAAGACGGTCAATAGCCTTACCGGCCTCAGGGTAGAACCCCCACAACGTAACGGCACCCCCAGCCAATGCCATAGATGCCAACTCCACGGACATTCGGCCAAAAACTGCCACGCCCGCCCCCGTTGCGTCAAAAGCCTAGGAGATCATGACACCTCTGACTGCAAGCACACACGCGACACCATCGAGCCGCCAAGCTGTGTGCTGTGTGGTGCTGTGGGACACACCACGAATTATCGTGGTTGTCCTTCAGCACCCAAAGCCAACAGAGTGGCGACCCGCAGGAGTCAACCTCGCGCTCTCCCACAATGCACCAAATCAACTCTCAAGTTGACCATGGTGCCCTCTCTTGTGTCTCAGGAGTCTCAACTCCCGAAACTCTCAGCCTGGGCCAAGCCCCTGCAATACTCCAGCTTAGCCTCTAAGGCAACGGCCCCTCCTCTGCGCTCTACCGAGCCAGCTCCATCTACCAAGATGAGCAAGTCGGATTTTGCTTCCGATCTAGCGCTCATCATGGAGTTTTCATCAATAGATCTTGCCAAGGTTCGCGTGCTAGCACAGAAACTCAGGAAATTAAATTCTACAATAGATAAGCTCATTTCCCTCGAGGCGCACTCAGCTCTTCTCGCTGCCGTTAAGGCATCTTCGCCATTTTCAAACCCCTTTTAAACCACCAAAATGGTTGTACAAAAGGAAACGAAGAAATCCCGCTTATTATCACTAGCGTTTCTCAACGCTGATGGTCTCTCTAGCCAACGTTTTATTGTTCAAGGCTTCCTCAATAGGCATCAACTTGACATCTTGCTTGTCCAAGAGACCAACTTGAAACCTGGATATCAGGATCCTAAAATTCCCAACTATCAGATTGTACGCAACGACAGACTGCTAGCCCAAAGAGGCGGCACTGCCATTTACTACAAGAAGTATCTTCACTGAATGCCTTTAGATGACCTACATAGAAGCCTCTGTCTGCCGAATAGCAATGACCGGTCACTCCTCGGTTATTGTTGCATCTTGCTATGTTGCTCCTAGTAGAACTTGCTCACCGCAATTTGAGAGTGATCTGCAAGCTCTTTTCAGGTTAGGAAGCTCCGTCATTTTGGCGGGTGACTTCAACTCCAAAAACGTCATGTGGTATAGCACTAAAACCAATTGCAAAGGTAGACAATTAGAAAGACTTGTTGAATCCCTTAATTTCGATATCATTGCCCCTAGGGGTATGACTCGCTTCCCTACTGCCACTTCCCCCGACCTCTTGGACATAGGGCTTCTCAAAAACGTAGCCCTTCGGTTACGCTTGATCGAAGTTATCCACGAGCTAGACTCTGACCATCGCCCTGTTTTACTACTGCTAGCTTGAGAAAGCTCTCAAGTCTGCGCACTCGCCTGACCTGGATAGAATCCCTTCTGTCATATTAACATCTGATGACATTACGGTAGCAGTTGACTCCCTTACCAAGCACGTCACTGACTTAGTTAGAGACTCTTCGAAACAGGTTCCCGTAGTGGATGACCACCGCGGGTCCTTGCCTGACGATATCAGATGACTGATCACTGAAGCGAACGCTGCAGTTAGACTTCATAGTCGCTGCCCCACCGAAGACAATCGTGTCTTAATGCGCTCTCTGCACAGAGAGGTGAGAGAGCGCGTCAAAGAACACCGCAGTTGTGAGTGGGAGAGCCTACTCTCGGGGATCGAGCCTAGCCATCTGGCCTACTGGAGAGCTAGCTCGCTCCATAAAAACAGACACTCTTACTCCGATGCCTCCTCTTATCCGACCCAACCAGACCCTAGCGTTCGAAGACGAGGAAAAAACCGACTACCTGGCTGAAACCCTTGAAGCTCAATGCTCACCCAGTCTCGAACCCGTTGACCCTGCACACCTCGACATGGTGAACAACGAAGTTGACCGTATAGCCTCCCGACCTCCTACCTCCCCACTTAATCCAATTGAGGCCTCTGAAGTCTTTGATATTATCAAGGCTTTACACCCAAAGAAAGCATCTGGCCCCGACGGCATCTCCAACAGAGTATTTAAGCAGTTCTCTGTTCCTCTTATCTATATTCTAGTCAGCATCTTCAATGCGGCTATGGAAATCTGCACCTTCCCTTATGCTTGGAAGGAAGCCAATGTCATTGGTTTCCGTAAACCCAAGAAACCTGCCAACGACCCAACAAGTTATCGTCCCATTAGCCTGCTTAATGGCTTAGGTAAAATATATGAGCGTCTTCTAATGAAGCGTCTCTGGTCCCATGTCAATGAGTTTAAACTCCTCCCCAATGAGCAGTTTGGCTTCCGTGCCCAACACTCATGCCCACAACAGGTGCTCCGCATAACGGAGCATGTCCTCTCCAATTGGCATAGTACCTGACCTTCAGATACTGGTGCCGTCTTCCTCGATGTAGCTAAAGCTTTTGACAAGGTCTGGCACAATGGCTTGATATACAAACTTTCCAAACTCGGAGTGCCAGACAGACTCGTGCTCATCATTCGAGACTATCTCCAAGTTCGTAGCTTTCGCGTACGGTGTACGTGTACGTTACACGGTGTACCGTGGAAGGCACACTCTCAAACCCCAGGCCAGTTAGAGCCGGAGTCCCTCAAGGCTCCGTTCTCGGCCCCTCTTGTTCATGCTGTACACCGGCGATATCCCTCGCACTCCTCAAGTAGAAATAGCCCTATATGTAGACGACACGGCCTTATACACATCCAATTGGAATCCCGATCGGGTGGGTATAAGGCTGCAAGCTGCCCGTCATGCTCTTGCTGCTTGGTGTCGCAAGGAGCGGAATGAGGTTAACCCGTCGAAAAGCACAGCAGTGTACTTTACACGGAGAAATCTCACCCCAAAACTGATTTCACTATTTGGTGTGCCCATCCGCTGGGCCCCCTCTACCAAATACTTGAGTGTCATCCTTGATAGACGTCTTTCCTTTAGGTTGCACATCACTAAGAGTTGCAACCAAGCTAAGTACACCTTAGGACGACTGTCCTCACTTCTAAGCAGGAAAAGTAAAATGTCTCTTAGAAATAAGATGAACCTTTACAAAGCTTGCATTCGCCCCATCATGACATACTCCTCAGTAGTATGCGCCCACTCTCGTCAAGTTGCTGCCATTCAAACAATACAAAGTCGTTTCTTGTGAAAAGCCACAGGCTCGCCTTGGTATTTTCGCAATAACGATCTATATCGTGATTTGAAAATAGAGTCAATAGCCAAATTCATCAAGCTTGCTTCCAAGCGATATTATGAACTTGCCACTAATCATCCGAATCCTTTGGTATATACCATTCCGGACTATTCGATAGAACCGTCCGAACACAGCAAACCCCTCCGTCGTCCGAGACACGTTCTCGGAGACCCAGATGACGAAATCACTTCCGCTAATGCGGAAGAGTCATCCACATTAGACAGAGCAAACACTTCACAAATACACCGACCTCGCCGGCGAGGTTGACGAGTCCCTTCAGTCGCCGCCTATACGAGGTACAAACACGTACCCGGGCGTTTCTCTCTTATCTCCGTCCTGGCAACAGCCCAAGCCGAGGTTCGTACCTAAGTGGTGCCCTTGCGCTAGTTGCCTCATCATAAAAATTTCGGGCCCAGCGCCTTTTGCGCTCGCCAAAAGCTCGGTTAAGCTGCAACGGCCTCAGAGGCCAATAACGAGATTAGACCATTCGAAAAAAAAAATTAATTCTCTTTCTCCGGCGACCGAAGCCAACTGAACAACTTATTTACACGCCAATAACCCAAGCTTGGTAAGTTCATTTTGATCACTGTGCCTTTCGCCTTGTACTTGTAATTAAGAACTTTTATGTGTATTCCTTTTATTGTATGTATCTAACTAGCCTTTGGGTACCATTCTGCGTCTATGTTTTTACTCATTACCTCACCGCGTCGCTGTATGCAGATGCTTTTATTTGGTGACTGTATGTCATACTTATGTAATGTCTTAGAACTCACTTAATGTAACTACTACCTACTTTTGAACTAATGAATCCTCCTGTAACCGCTGCGGTGTTTGATGTTTAGAGGTTGTCGCATGACCTTTGCCTGTCTTACTACGTAGCTTCGTACTAGTTCATCCACGCGCCCTCTCTCTTTCATGGCACCGCAGCTCTAATATCATGCAGCTGCTGTAACCTGTATGGTCTTTCTAGGGTCCAGCTACCGGGCTTTCCGTTACCCGTCTTTACACTACCGGCCTTTTCTACTACACTGCCTATCTTCTCTGCTACTGGCCTACCTACTATCAGGCTGCTACCACTGAACTACTACCACGCGGACCAACTACGGGACGTACCTACACGGCCCACGACGAAGCATCGGCCTTTTCTACCTACGCTGCCACGTGGTCTCCAGAGCCAAGGAACTAACCTGAGGGGAGTGCTGCGTTCAGCCGGAACCCTATTCCACCGCGTATATATCTGCTCGCTTCTGTCTGTCTACCTAAGAGAGAGTGTAATTCACCCCACCCCATAGCCAGGCTTAAGGTTCTTCCAGCCTTAGCTATCTAACTATCTTTCTATCTGTTAGCATTAGTAAGTTAACATATGGAGGAAACGTAACAAAAAAAACAGAATTTAACTCAGCTTAGCAACACAAACTTTATTGATTCTAAGGCAGTACAAAGTTCGCCGGTTCAGCTAGTAAAGTTATAAAAAGAATAAGAAAACTTTACATAAACTCAAAAACTAAAAACTGACAAGTTTAGGGGAATACATAATATTAACTTCGCCGTGTATGATTGATGGTCCATTGGATTTCAAGCTAGCAATATTTTATTTTAACATAAAATATTATAGAATCTTCATCGTGTGTGACGGATTTTACTCTCAGTGTTTTATCATTCGGAGCTTTAAATGCAGACTGTGTGGACAGACTTATAAAGTGGCAGATACTGATTCGGTCAAGCCAGAGGAGTTTTGTTTCAAACACTGTGATACGAGAATTTTATATATTATAGATTGAAGACCGGCAATTGTATCATATAGTTGACGGTGTTGTTTTTAGTATTATGTTTATATAAAGTGTGCAATAAAGAATTATTTAATTTAACCTATATATTTTAATCGCCATTCTTTATTCTTTATTGCACACAAGAAAATACATGTAAAATACAGAAATAGAGGTCATGTGCAAAGGCAAGCTTATCCCTAAGAAGAGTTTTCTTCCAGCAGACCTTTGAGGACAGATAGAGAGATGATTTTAAAGGTAGGTTAGTGTGCAAAACATAAATAAATATATATACCCAAAACTAATATTATCTATACCTAAAGTATGATATAATAATAAATTATAAGAAATAAATTATATGGAATAATAATACATATATAAGATTATTTATCATCTATTCAACAGGACTGACCCATGAAATAAACAATGATGCGTTGCTCTGTAAACAAAGAAACGACATTAGGTAATCCGTAACACTTTTAGTTCGGTAATATATCATATTACAATTTTTATCAAAAGACAATTCACTGTTTGACATTGCAAACTGTCATATTATTTTTCAACACGCCTAACCTGCTTTAACGACGTTCTATACTCATAACCAACCTACTTTACCGACAGCGCGACACAATTCAAATTCTAAGGAATAGGTACGATTTCTTTACACATATATACCTAAAATAATATAAAATTACAGAGAAAGATTCAAACTTTAACTTTTCGTTTCAAACATGTGCTATTAAATAATTTAATTAATCAACCAAGAAATATCTTTTAAGATACTTTCAACAGAGTTATAATAGAATTCTATGAAACAGCGAGCTAAGTTACGATCAAACTCGATCTATAGTTAAACTGTCTTAGAAAGTTAGCTAGTTGTTATTTTGTTTGCGGAATTTTATCTCATTTTCTAGACTGAGATCCAATTTTCGAAATCGCTATTTTCTGTATTTTTTTCGTATTCTCTTCGAAAAGGAATATATGCATAAATTTACCGTTTTAATAGTCGATTTTGTTGAAAAGGGTCAGCCTGAATTTTCCGCCTGATAGATACGACTTCTTCAGAACAAGTTACAAGCGAATGTAGAGATCTACAAGCCCTTCCGTTCTTGTTCTATCAGTCAGACCAACTAATCAAAACTGTACACACGGCTACACATCAAGCTATATTTTTCCAGTACAAGCTGACCTCGCATTGTGTAGGGTTTTTAGTAGAATGATATACACGTAGAGTGATAAACACATGCTTTATATTTGAGCCTTTTGGGGTTGAGACCCTTGGTCCGTGGGGACCGAGCGCCCACAAAATTTATAATGACCTTTCGAAACGTCTGGTTGAGGCGACGCGTGACCAAAATGCTGGCCTATATTATGGCCAACGTTTAAGCATTGCTATTCAACGTGGCAATGCGGCCAGCATTCTGGGCACGCTGTCCACTGGCAGTGGCTTGTTAGATTAGGGTTTTATATTTATTTTAAGTTATCATAATATATTTTATGTTGAAATATTACTTAAAATTATCCTAATATTTGAAATAAATAATTAGGAAAGTTTGGCTATTAAAATGTTATATATGAAATAATTATACTAAAAAATAAAAATGTCAAACTCTCTACGATAAAATTTAATACAAATATAAATAATGATAATACATAATTTCAAACCTGTTAAATTGATACAAATAACAATAATAATGTCAAAATTACTACTTAGATATTAAAAATGTAAAATTCGCGAAATTCAATAATAATGATAAAATTAATCTTTATAGTCTATATATTCATTCATGTCATGAAAACACTTAATCCAATAACCAAATCTTAAGTCTTCTTTTTAATAATAAAAAAGGCAAATCCGTCCGACGCTGAGAGTCTATAGCCATCTTTCCTTTTTTTTATACTACTTAAATGGCAAACGAGCATGCAGTCCACCAGATGTTAAGTGACTACTGCAGCCCATGGATATCCACATAGAATTCAAAACAAGCTATTATGTTGTCTTGATCTCTATGTGGATACGTTACCATACTATAGGACTTAGCTATTATGCCTATGTGCGAGTAATTACAGGAACATACCATTACCATCTAACCACAGCAGCACAAGTGCTGCTTTTTGGCGGCAGATAAAGGTAAGGCGGTGGTGCCTACTTCCTCGAGCCCGTTCACAAAAGCTCTACCACCAGTAAGTTTCCTATTGAAATTTGGAAATTTCTTGATTTTAATCGCTTCACGAATCATTCTCTTGCAATAATCGCGTTCACTAGCGAGAACCTTAGGACCACGAAGTGCAATCCAATTATTCGGTCAATGATCAAGACTGCGTTTCCACCAGACTCTGCGCAAGGAAGTTTTGCCGAAAAATATCAACTAATCGTATTACTTGATTTTTCTAGCCTCACTCAGCTTAGCTTTGTTGAAAAAAAGCTAGCGTAGACGTCTTGTAAATAACATGTAATATATACTTTTGTGAAATAAAATTATTATGATTATTTAAACAGGAATGGTTTTAAACGAAAGTTTTCGATGAATTTTTCCATATATATGATAAAGACGTAGTTATTTATGCATTGAATTGCGAAATGGACGCTCAAGATATTCGATCTTTTTAAAATTGAACCAAGGTCATCAAAATCACCATCATCCACTGAAAGGACGTTTACTGCAGAACATAGGTCTCCCCTATTGATTTCCAGAGTGACCAATCTTGTGCTGCCTGCACCCAACGGCTCCCAGCAACCTTTACAGGTCGTCTTTTCATCTAAAGGGGTGGAGGGGGGGGGGGGGGGGTCTTGCGCGCTGCGCTTTCCAGTGCGTGGTCTCCATTCCAGAACCTTCCTGCCCCAACGGCAGGTATTCTTAGGGCTATATCTCACCGAGACGCCATGGCGGCGCAACCAGTCGCCGCCACCAACAAAATATATACAGCTCTAGGGAGGGTATCTCACCTGGCGTCCACTTGGTTGCGCAACGGGTTTGGCGGCGCAACCAGCAGGGACGCGTACATGCAACAATACTGGTTGCGCCACTACTAATTAGTATGGCGCAGTATGCTATCTCACTCACTCGGCTACCAGTCGCGCCACCAGCGACGCTCCCTTCTTCCGCGCACTCCGCATTCGCTGGTGTAGTATGTTATTGTGAAGGCGTTTTGCAACGTAATTAATTTTAAATTTCGATGGCGATGGATAATTTTGATGCAGAAAAACTTATAATCGAAATACAAAGTAGGCCTTCCATTTGGGATAGTGCCTCGCCGGATTATACCTATAAACATTTAAAAAAAAATCTTTACTTTCTTATTCTTCGTACGTACAGCATCAGTATCTCATCGGCGTCCATTTTGAGACTGCGGCGAATCTGGTGTCTCTATTGGTGGCTCGGTTTGGTAGCTAGGCACCACGGCTGCGCGACTGGTTGCGCCGCTATGGTGTCCCGGTGAGATATAGCTCTTAGGGAGACCTAGGTACTCCCGCTTATCCCTTGGCCCTCAAACTTTAACACATGGGGACATGAGGGTAACTTGCTTCCAATACTTTTTAACATGATTTTATATAATCACGAACTGTTGACTATTTCAACCAGACCCGCCTTTGATGTCTTAAATAAGCAGACCTTTTTGATAAATGCTGAAGTAAATAGAAGTCTATAAAAAACTACCTTATTTTTGGATCAGATGTAACAGTATATACTCTTACAAATAACTAGTGGTTCGCCCCGAACCAAAATCTTGCGAGTCTTCCAAAACACAAAAAAAATATTCTTAGGGCGACTCTCGCAACGTATTTAGTGGCTAAATATGATTTAAGGAGTAGTCAAATCATACAAATACGTATAATTTAAACATGATTAGTCGCTAAATACGTTAAGCGGTCATTGTGCAAGCCGGCCTTAATCTTTGACTAATAAAATAGTGCCACGAAATGAGTAACCAAATAACCTACAGTTTCATTCAAATCACAGGCAACGGGAGTTCATATATTGTGTTTTTTTTGCAATACTTGGATACTGGATTTACTGGATTTAGCCTATATTTGTGTCACTAAAACTACACGCATACCAAATTTCAGCACTGTGGGGTCACTGGTGTACTCTGTGAATTTTGTCAAAGTTCAGTTTTTGTTATGGCTAATAACTTAAAAACTACAAGGTTAAAACTCAAAATAAAAACGGGATCGAAATGTACTCAAAAGATATGTTAGTAGACGTGTCATTTGACCAGATAGACCCATTTTGGTTGTTATTACCCCTCTTGAACCTCAATAGCTCAACAACCCCCTCACGTTTTTAGCTCAATTATTCACACCAAAATTGTGCCAACACTATCTACGTATATACAAAATTGTACGATGATCGGATAAACGCTTCGAAAGTTATCCTCAGACAAACAAATATACATACATACAACGCCGATTTGCCCAAGTTGACTGAGATATCTCGCTTCGCTCTATCAATTATAGTCTAGTTCGTCTAGCTGATATGATTAGAAAAATTGAAGGTGCTACTATCTTTAATACATAACATACTAGCGTATGCCAGCAGCTTTGCACGCAGGTTTATCAATAAAAAGTAGCATAGGCTAAGTCAATTCTTAATCTATACAGTATGTTTTTTTTAACTGGGACAGTACGGCAGCACCCATAACTAGAGGAGATACAGGAGCAGTTTTTTTTAAAACATCAGCTCATTTTCGAAGAAAAACATTTTAGCATTAAAAATTTTTTGTTCAAGTGTGAGTAGCGCCTTAAAATGAATCAAGTTGGTATTTTTTTGATGCCGATCGATGCAGTCCTTTGTAAGGATCATTTTATTGTATCAAATAAAAAATATCTGAGCCGCGGAAGTTAGTCAAATTTGATAAAATGTATTCTTGGAGGTTGAGGAAGTACGCTTCAATTAAGACTAATTATTGCGTATTTGACAATGTCATGATATGACAAATAAGACGATGCGTTGACTGATATACAAGTCCGACAGATGGAAGAACCATGTTCGAAATTCAAAATTGTTCTGAAATACGAAATGTTTTTAAATTGCCCATGAGAGCATGGAGTTCCTTAACGTCTTAATCGCTACAGTATTAATACTTTTTTAATGTGCAATTAGAGTCTAATAAAATGTTTGTTGGAGGAATTTTGTTTGCCCTCTTGTATGAGTATACATTTTATCAAATTTGACTAATATCCGCGGCTCAGATTTTTTTTCATCCGTTACAATAAAGTGATTCTTATAAAGGACTGCATCGATCGGCATTAAAAAAATTACAAACTTGATTTATTTTAAGGAACTACTCATGCTTGACCAAAAAAAATTTAATGCCAAAATGTTTTTCTTTCAAAACGAGCTGATGTTTTAAAAGAAACTGCACCTGTATCTCTTCTGGTTATGGGTGCTGCCGTACTGTCCCAGTTAAAAAAACGCTCTGAATACCAAATGTCCATCCACAAGAAGGTTTATGTTTTTCGGTTGTTTGTTTGTAGGTATGTTTGTGATGGATATGTATATATAGTTTGTAAGTGATGGCAAGCAAACTAATCTTGTACAGTTGGGTAAAGAGCACAAAGCGGGTATATCGTTAATTTTCGTAATAATAAAATGACCGGCTGGATATTGGAAACTAGGACTAAACAAAATATTGAAAAATTCAAAGATATTTTTCCAAAAATATCATAGAATATTTTTCTTGTAGATATAACGTTTTTGCTAAATAAAGATGACAATGTCAGATTAGCTGACAGCTTTATTTAACAAAAATTAAGTTGTGTTGATACCTAATTGTCCAAGAGGACCCCTCGCCATTTATCGATAACCGGAGTCTTACACTAATCACTCACAAGATCACAGATGACAGGACAAAATGTCTCTCTTAATTTTATATAAATGCACCACTATCAAAATCCTTGTAAATTTTCGGGTACTTTACTCTGTAATATATGACCTAGAAACGAAATTAACATGCGTACATAACAAGTCGTTAGCGACCACCCATCAAATGTATTCCCAAATGATAAAAGTTTGAACAGCTGTCCTTTAACTATACTCGTAGCCACTAAACTGACCTGAAATAATATCAACAAGCATTACCTACCACGGCACGACCATTTAAAAAAAAGTAATTAATTGCTGCGTTACTTTGCCTCACCTTTTTTGTGTTTAGGAAAACCAGCTATGGTCTTTTTAAGGAAAAGTTATGTAATAAAGCTGGGGTTGAGGATGTCACTGCTGTGCATCCGGTCACTTAAACAACTTCATCATATCAGCCATTATGATAATAATAATAAAAACAAAAATATATAGTAACATAGCATTATAGAAGAATCTAGTTGTAAGCTTTTCTGAAAGTTTTAGGGGGGGGTGCGATAATGAACTTAGTTTGTTAATTATTTTGCTAAAATATAGTGATCGCCCCCAACAAAGTTCGTTGGTAATGGGCGCGAATCAACTTAGACAGTTGACGTTACGTAGACAAGCTTCGCACCCATCGTTCGGTTTCTTGCGAAAAAAAAAGTTTTGTGGTTCAAATCGAAGTAATCTTGCTACAAGCTTGAAACAAAACGCTCCTGAAACGAGGTTTTTTTCTAAAAGATTGTGGTTGGCGCCCAGGCAACGCAAGACAAGCAGACCAAGCAAATGCTTCCGATACAAGACCAGAAGACCAGCACACTGCTAAAGATGAAACGCGAGGACTTGCGGATTATGGTAGAGATTGTCACAGGACACTGCGAACTAAATCACCATCTCCTGAAGACAGGGGCCACGGATAGTGGTATGTGTCGGGGATGCCTACAGAATGCAGAGACGTGCTTTATTTAGGGCCTGCTGCCACTAACCCAAAGTCCTGCTCCGCTACTCAGGTAAGAAGGGGAGTAATGCATATTACACCTCTATGCGGGACGTTTGCAAATTTTGTCCCCCCTCCCCCAACTTAGAATTAAAATTAGGCATCGCAACGTCTAAGAACTGTGAACACTTCGTAGGAGTCAACCGTTTGCTCGCTTTTAAACGCAGTATATTGAAAAATTATATCGTTATTCCAAAGTTGTTTGTAATCACTCGACATTTCGTTTCGTTATGTTTCGTGTTTTAATGGACAAACTTTTTGGAAATCATTATTCGGAAACTTTTTATTACAATCTATAAACGAGAATGAGATTGCCAGTTAGCGACGCTGTCTGTACACAGACAGATGCAGTTTGAACCTACTAAATCCAAAAACTTGGTGCATCTTCATTTACATAGCTAGAACTGCTAATCCATCCTATTTCTCAACTATCTCCGTGACGCAGTAGGCAAACAGCTGTCTGAGACGCAGGAGGGTTTGGTTCCCGCCGCGGAACATGTTTGCATGATCTATAGATATTTTTTTCCAGTCTGGGTGTTTTTTTTTATAATTTATTTACAAAAAAATATACATCAAAACTGTATCAGTTATGTATCTGGTTCCCATAGTACAAGTTTTACTTAGTTTGGGGCTAGATAGTGCCGTGTGAAATGTCTAGCATTAGTTATTTATTTATTTGAAGACATTCCTTATGCTTATAAGAATGTATTGTTTTTTTCCCAAACATACTTGGAAATATGAGCATTATTTTGACAACCTTCTTCGTAACAAATCGAAATTGCTGTACTGGCTAAATACGTGCGAGCAGCAGCCGGCAAAAATGTATGAAAAACCATATCGTCGTAGTTTAGCGGCCATATAAATTACATAGTAAACTCATATCTGTCTATATGTTATAATTTAAAAATGGAACGATCTTTTACTCCGAAACATGGCAAACAAGGAGGTAACTTATCAAAGGTTTTATTTAAATTTAGAACTGGCTTATAAAGAGAAAGCTGTTTATTAAAAGAAACAAAAGAATACTTCTAACGCGGGAAAAATTATTATTGTACGTCATAGATTTTGAAAAGTAATTGTATTTTATATTTTATAATTTCCCCGCATTATTTGAGAATAGTATTATACAAGCCTTGACAACTAGGCATTGATGGACTTACGTATGTGTACCTCGGCTTCGACTCGGCCAACATTTACACGTTCGTCCATCAATTCATTTTAATTATTTAGTAGTAGTACGCGTGTAACGTGGCACGCGAGTGAAAGTCCTGGAAGACAGCGGGGGAGACCTTTGCCCAGCAGTGGGATGACGTAGATTAAAAAAAGGAGTAGTTATGTTCTTAAACATGCTTTTCCTTTTGTTTCCTCGATGAGTATACAGGGTTTTAGAGAGCATGCCTGTGACAGCAATGTCTGGTGTACGGGCAGTCTACTCTGCCGGCTATCATTGCCAAGACGGTGTTGGCGCTAGATTTATATATCTGTTTTTCTGTGCGCACATAAGTTACGTTTCAAGGCAGATAATATAATTATTTTAGTTAAGTTATACTTATTTTATTGCTTGTAATGTGTAATGTGTGCCTTATAAAATACATAAATAAAATGCCTCTTATGCTGGCCGCTGCAGTAATGTACTATATCTAAAATGGTACCTAACTGTAACAAAACAGTTTAACTAATTAATGGTCCATTATACCACTGTAAATAATACTACTGGTCATTATTTAATCACCACTAACCATTAGGGTGCATTAGGCGTAATGAAAATACCAGCTCATTTGCACTTAGGTCGAAAATATTATGAGAACTAAGTATCGTTCATTAGCTTATATTAATGAGCCTAGTCTTCTTTATATATAGAAGTAAATTAAATAAATCATTACTAATCTAAAAACAATTGGAGTGTTCACATATAAAATTACAGAATTGACCGTTTTACAATGAGTACAGTGAAAAATGAAGCGACGCCGTGCCGCTGCGAATTTGTAAGTTTTCTGAGAATCTTGTCTATTAAAAAAAATATGGTATTCTTATGTAATTTAAAATTTAATTTGAAATTATCATAGACTAGCTTCCGCCTGTTCAATTCAAACATAAAATGGAAATAAACTTAATTTAGAAGTTATTTTAGTGTTTAAGACGGTAACATTTTCGTAGCAAAAAGACGACAAGCAGACGAACCGGGAAGTACCACCCATACCTGGTCGGCATACCACCTTGCCGTACCAAACGATTTGCTTCAACTTTTCTTGTAAGCAAAAGTGAGGAGTGGAACTCACTTCCGGCGTATGTTTTTCCAAACCAGTATAGTCTTGGAGTCTTCAAGTCCAGAGTGAATAGGTTCTTTCTAGGCAAGCGTGCTCCGTCTTCGATCACACCTTCACTTACCATCAGGTGAGGTAGTGGTCAAGCGCTTGGCTATCATCAATAAAAAAAAACTGTCATTTTGGTATTATTATTAGTTTTCATTTAATCATTCTCTTGTTTTCATTCTACTGTTCGTGACAGACACCTTTTTACTTATTGTTTCTCATAAATTGGTTTCAATAAACCTGAGTTCAACATTTCTAGCCTTTTATTAAACACCGCCCGCGGCTTTGCGCGAGTGGTTTGTCAGTAATAAGTAGCATATGTGCCAACCCAGGTCTTAATCTATCGACACACCAAATTTTATAGAAATTGGTTCAGCCGTTATTATGTGATTGAGTAACAAACAAACAAACATCTAAACTATTGTATTATAATATTAGTGTTGTCATGCCCAAACAGGGTACATAAACAGACACTGTTGCTAACTAGTAACAACCTGAATGTATAAGGATTGAAATAAAATTTTGTAAAAGGAGCGGAGGGCGCTGTCCGTGCGTGCGAATATGATTGCTCGCAGGTTTGCGCGTAGTTCAGAGGGGGTTACGCTGACTTTATTTCGGGTGTACCGTACCTCTCTGTACTCGTGCAGCCTGTGGGCGAAGTATACGTAGGAAGCGTACATCGCACTCCGCGTCAAGTATAACAATGCACTCAGGGCGATGCTGGGGCTGCCCCGCTACTGCAGTGCATCAGGGATGTTCGCGGCGGCGCGGGTCGACTGCTTCCATACCATCATGCGCAAGCGAGCCGCGTCCCTGGTGCGCAGGCTGCGGGCTAGCGCCAACACCGTCTTGGCAATGATAGCCGGCAGAGTAGACTGCCCGTACACCAGACATTGCTGTCACAGGCATGCTCTCAAAAACCCTGTATCAACATTAGTTTACTTATTGTGTTGTGCGCTCTCCTATATGAGCTACATAATTTCTTGAAATAAATGTATATTATTTATTTTTTAAATAGTTTGTTTATTGGAATATAATTTTTACCTAAACACACGACGTGTAATTAATACTTTTAGGAAATTATCTTGCTAAAACCTTTTAGTACTTACAATATTTAAACATGCAGGTGGTAGGTACCATTTAAGACTTTCTGTACATCTGACTCTACAAATAAATATACTACGTGTTTTGTTATGTATGTACTACGACATTAAATGAAAACAAGGGTAGGGATATTGGCTAGTATTGTTGTAAAAGGTTATTTTTTTAATTAATTGCCGTAGATTTTATATAATTTTCAAATAACCTTAATATCATGTCCTAAAATATAAAAGAAATAGCCTGTATAGAACATGTAAACAAATCAGATTAATTCACCATGTAAATAGGTACCTTAAACTGACTTAAGCGGCATCGTCGCAAAGGCGTCGCAGATTTACGTTATAAAATGTTTATTGGAAATGTATCGATTACTGAATAAATATTCAAGCTACCGGTATTAAACCCACCTGTAAAATCAGTTAATACAATTCCGGATGTGTGTTTTAATTTAATGTCTTACTAACGAAACAGGTTGTATATGAATTTGTTTTTAAAAGACTCCAAACGTTGTTCTAGGTCCAGCGTTGGCTCGACGCTCACGAGAAGTACTTTCCAGCACTGCCAAAGGCTCCAATGTCTCAAAGCATCATCCCTGATCCAGTTACCAGACAACACTACAATTTAGTGATACCCTTTGTAAAGCCCCCGTATCATATATCACCGTTACGACCTATCTATACTGCGCCGATAATTTAAGTATATGTCTAATTTAACACATAAAAACTTGTATTAAAAAGGATATCATTTATTACGACCTTGGTTGTAGCGACCATTTAGCTATAGCGACGTTAAATCTAAGTCCTTTGAATTTTAAGCATACTTTAGTACAAAGTTCATGTGCCTATAGCGACTTTGGATGTAACGCCGTGTTCGGGTGTAACGACTGTTTTGAAGTAAAACTTCTTAACGCACGCTTGACTTGGGGAGTAATCCGGTGAATGCGTTACGAAAAGTGCTAACGCAAGTTGAGAGGGAGATATAATTTAGTAAAGATAAAAAGAGAAAGAGAGAGTTACGTTTCGTATATTACTGTAGAAGCAAGAGAGGGATAGGTGCGCGCGCACATTTTCTTTCTCTCTTCCTTTCATAGCCAGTGCATGAAATATATCAAGTATAGTTTTTTTAACAATTTTATAAATTAATATTTTGAAAAAGAAGTTTTACTACAGTCGTGTGGTCAAAAGCACACTCGTATATTTTTGTTTCAAATACCTAGAAATCACATGCAGATATTATAGCTTTCTTATGTTTTGTTTACATCCACACAGATGGTCAGCAACTGTGGATACCTATACTTTTTGGTTACCTATAGATATTAGCTAAGTAGGTTGGTAAGCGTTATATTTCGGAGTTAAATTTATGGTTCAGATAAATAGAGATATTCTGAGTTGCAACTGTGTTTAGTAAACTTTTGAATGTGTATAGCTGCTAGACGCACATTCACTGTTATATAAAAGGCAGAAATCATTTCATAATTGATCTCTTTACCTTTGCCTGTAACGACTTTCGGATATAACAATGAAATTAGAGTGGTCCTTCAACGTCTTTATACTCGAAATCCACTGTATTTGTTACATACCCATGAACTCCCTAATTAATTTATAAATATTATAAACTAGCTGGCCCGGCAAACTTTGTTCTGCCACATAAATTAACAAAGAAATCAAATGCAGAATGAATGAAAATTCTTTATTATACCTTACAAGCTAGATACAACAGATTTAAAGAAAAAATAAATTAAAGTAAGCATAATGGGCCGTCTTATCGCTTAACAAAGCGATATCTTCCAGACAACCTTTGAATGGAGAGGATCCTTGCCTAATGGAAGATTGGCCGAGGTGTAAAAAGAAAAACTTAATAATAGAAAAAGAAATTAGTTATATACATACATATTAGGTACATAAATAATTTTAAATAAATAAATATCATATATAAAATAAATAAATATGTACTTACATACTTATACTTACATTAATAATATTAGAGATCAGATGAATCATGACTCTTCATGAAGATAAAAGTTTTTGAGTCTAGCTTTAAATACGGAAGGTGAGGGGGATTTCTTAATGGAATGACAAAGTGACGCGACACTTCATGTAAATTACTTCACGTCAATGAACAACGGTTAAATTATATTGAACTTTCGACCCCTATTTCACCCCTTCAAGATTATTTTTTGAAACAAAAAATAGCCTTCCCCAGGATATAATCTATGTTCTTGCCTCATTACGATACGTTCAGCCCTTTATTCGTGAAAAGGTAAAAAACAAACAAACTTACAAACTAAAAAATAAATAGAGTTACTTTCGCATTTATAATATTAGTATGGATACGGAATTAATCACGTATCGTTTTATCGGTGTTACGACCGATAGTACCTAGGAATGATTTGGATAGGCACAGCATTGCCTATCCGAATCATTCCTAGGTATTATCGGTCACCTCATTAACCTGGCTGTTTTTTAAATTCGAATCTTGATTCTTCTGCTGAGAAGCCTGGATACTAGTACCTTATGAAGTGCAGCACTGCACCGTAAGAAATTCTGTATACGAATTTGAATTATACATCTACTCAACCTCAATCCATAAATTACCCGCCTTCACAAGACTTGTCTAGCATTTCTATTTTAACAGCTTTCATACCCTTTTTGCTCATTATAGGTGTTCGTCCCTAACTAAAACCTAAATATATAATTTCAATCAAGGTTCGTGGGTGCCGTTGGCCGTAAAAGATCGGATGAGGATGGCGGCGAGCGAGGAGGCTAATCGACGGTGTTATTGATCGCTTACACATAATACACACATAACTTTATACCACCAATGCGAGAAAATTAGATAAGTATTTCATAACAGCTTGTTGCTAAAAAGAAAATTTTCGTTCCCGGTATCCATTGTTAATATGGAGATTGTATTTCATTTTACCATAATTAATGCAATGACCTTCATTTTATTATCAAAATTACTTACAGCCCTAGGGCCGTAAATCGCATTTAATGAGTCGTAATCGAGTTTACAATGACCAACTTGTAGAGCATGAGTGATGAAATAGTACATTATGAAACTAGGGGATAAAGCAGTGTCTGACGTCACGGGCGCTATATTGAATACCGAACGAAACGTCGAGCGGATCCAGGGAGTTACTAGAATCGTGAGTGCAGAGAGGGATATAAGCACGCCCAAGATGTAGATAGCTTTATCCACATTTCACACTTTCTGCGAGACAATAAAAACTAAATCTAGGTTGGTGCACTAAGTGCAGAGATTAGTTCGATTTATACATAAGTTCTTATTGTGTGGGTCTCTTTTGTTCAAATTTTTAATACAAATCGTCGCTGTTCCGACATTTTGGCGTAACTAACATTTGTAATGTTAATTTTATCTACTTTTGAAGACGAACCAATCTGTCTTATCGGCGAATCTGTATCTTCTACCTATGTCTAGATGTATATTTGACGTATTTACATATCTTAAAATTATAAATAATTCGAAGTGTCCTAAGTACACACGGCTACACATCAAGCTATACATTTCCAGTATAAGCTGACCTCTTATTCAACGAAAAGCCTACACAATGCGAGGTCAGCTTATACTGGAAAAGTATAGCGTGATGTGTAGCCGTGTGTACACTTACGACTTTTAGTAATATTTTCTAAAATGTCAGTTACGTCACTTAGTCAAAACAGCGACGAAATGTGGTTCCAAATTCAAATCACATGATGCCCGTGAGGGCATAATAAAATTCAGTACAACATTACTCCCGGCTCAGCCGTAGGGGTTTAATCACCTGCTTACGCTGAAGTTTACATGACATATAATTTGACATTGTCCAACAGGTGGTGTGAAAAGTATATTTCCTTATGACTGTTTGCCGTACACTAGTTAAAGTTTAGTCATCATAATTATATCGTCATCCACAGCCTGACTCAAACCGCTGGTGAGTAAAGGCCTTCCTAAGTATGTGCCATCCACCAAGATCCTGCACCAGTCGGATATATCGACGGCTCACGATGCTATGTAAAGTCTCCTTCCACCAAATAGTGGCCAACTTTTGCTTGTCAACACGTGTTGGTGACAAAAGTTACTGTAACTACAATAAGTTTGGGAACCTGTGTCCGCTTTAAGGCGGTAAACATCAAAGGAACATAAGTGTTGCCGATATTTAAATGCTCTGTGTATCTATACGATTGCTTAGTTTCAGATTATATCTCGTAGAAAAACACCAAGCATAGCCCTCTTCATACCCCGCTGAGTGACCTTGAGCCTTCTTATGAGGCCCATAGTGAAAGACCGCGTTTCTATACCATACTTTATCATTTACACACACTGAGCAAAGACTTTCGTCCTAAGTCAATGATGCATTTTGAATTTCCATTTGCTTGTAAGGTATTTTCGTTCATATTAATCATCTTGTCCGATGCTAACCATCAGCTTTCCTCATAGATATTTAATAAAAAAATAAATAAATATTGCTGGACATTTCACACAGCGCTATGTAGCCCCAAACTAAGCAGAGCTTGTACTATGTGAAACAGATAACTGATACACATTTTTTTTATAAAAACATACTTATAATATAGGTCGGAATAAGCACCGAATCGGAACCTGGAATGTCCGAGGGCTCAACAAAACCGGGAAACTTCAGATAGTGGAAAGGGAGATGGAGAGAAGGGGTATAGACTTGCTTGGCCTGAGTGAAACCAACTGGAGTAAATCTGGGCATTTCGTCTCGGATTTAGGCAATAAAGTTTATTTCTCGGGACCGGAAAGCGAAAGCAGCAGAGGAGTCGCTTTTATTGTACCACAACATCTGGATAAATGCGTCGCGGGATATATACCCGTGAGTGACAGGATTATTACCCTCAAGATGAATGCGTCCCCGTGCCGCATTAACATCATCCAAATTTATGCCCCCACTGCTCAGTCCAGTGAAGAGGATATATGTAGATCAGTTCTATAATGAGTTGGCCCAGACACTTAAAGATATACCCAAAAGAGAATTGACCGTAATACTCGGTGACTTCAATGCGAAGATTGGACAGACTGTAAGAGACGACCATCTTAGATGTGTAGTTGGAAGATTTGGCATTGGTGACAGAAACGAGAGAGGGGAACGACTGCTACAATTTTGTACGGAAGAAAACCTCACGATTACGAACACCTGTTTTGAACATCATATTCGTAGACTATACACATGGATTTCTCCTGGAGATCGGTACAGAAATCAGATAGATTATATCCTGATACAATCTCGATGGCGCTCATCCATTATAAACACCACTACTTTACCAGGAGCAGACTGCGGCAGCGACCATCAGCTTCTTGTTGCTGTTCTGAGAGTACGGCTTAAAAGTATAAAAAGACCAAGGAAAGCTCCAGATCTCCGGAAAGTAGATTACGAAGGATTCAGGCAAACCTTCCAAAAGAAAATCGGAAATTACCGCAGTGACTCTCGTGACATTGAAAATTCTTGGAGTAATCTAAAGGAAGTGATAGTGGAAGCAGCCAAAGAAAATGCGGTTCAACGCAAAGTGATGAAGAATTTCATTACCAAGGACACCGAAAATGTTATCATCGAAAGACGAGTTTTGAAAGAAAAGGGCTTGATCTCTGAAGATGACCGGAGGCGATATTCAGAACTAAACGCCGAAGTACAACGTAGGTGCCGGAGAGACAAAACTGAGCAAATCAACAACCTTTGCGAAGAATTGGAACGGCATGCTGTGAAGCATGAAACTAAAGACCTGTTCCAGAAAGTTAAAGAACTTACTAGAAACCGCACCTTCAAAACTTGTGCAGTAAATGATGACCAAGGAGTCCTACTCACAGAAATAAAGGATGTTCTAAATCGCTGGAGTCAGTACTGCAGCTCATTGTATGACGATGCATCCCCGGATTTGAGATCAGCACCTTGGAATGTTCAAGACAAAGAACCGGATATTTTGCCGACTGAAGTGGAGAGAGCAATCAGATCTCTGAAGTCGGGAAGATCCCCGGGCAAAGATGGTATTCCTGCTGAATTAATCAAGAACTGTGGGGATGAGGGTGTGAAAATCCTGACCGATATTTGCAACCTCATCTGGAACTCGGGACAATGGCCGGAAGAGTGGACGGAGTCGGTTTTTATACCACTGCACAAGAAGGGATCTACTACTGACTGCAACAACTATAGAACCATTGCACTAATCTCTCATGCCAGTAAAATCCTTCTGAATGTTATAAATCATCGACTTCATAGTTATCTTGATCGACAAATACCCGTGGAGCAGGCTGGCTTCGTGAAGGGCAAGGGAACCAGAGAACAAATTCTCAATATTCGCCAGGTCATTGAAAAGAGTAGGGAGTTCAACAGCCCCGTATTGCTTTGTTTCATTGACTACAGCAAAGCATTTGACTGTGTGAAATGGGACAAACTATGGATGGTTCTAGGTGAAATGGGAGTACCCGAGCATCTGATTGGGCTTATTCGTAATCTCTACGTAAACAACCGCTCCTTCATAAGACTCGAAACCGACTGTTCTGATGTTATTGTAACAAAGAAAGGAGTTAGACAGAGGTGTATACTTTCTCCAGTGTTGTTCAATATATACAGTGAATACATCATCCGTAAAACAATGGAGAATTGGAAGGGAGGTTTTCCTCTGGGTGGGAAGCGGGTATGTAACCTCAGATACGCCGATGACACTGTCCTTGTTGCAACTTCCGTCGCGGATATGAAAATGCTTCTGGAGAAACTGGAGAACGAAAGCCTGGAACTGGGTCTGGCGATCAATAGGAGCAAAACAAAACTAATGGTGATCGACCGTGCTCAGACACTATCCGATATTGAGAGCATCGGTGTGGACGTTGTTCAGAATTACATCTACCTGGGCTCACAAATAAGCGATGATGGTAGTTGCGTATCAGAAATAAAAAGACGCATTTCTGTTGCCAGGGATGCTATGACTCGCCTTAAGGGGCTGTGGAGGAACAGAGACATCACAAATAAAACCAAAATGCGTCTGGTGAGGGCTTTGATTTTTCCAATATTTCTGTATGGCGTAGAGACTTGGACCATTAAAGCGAGAGAGCGGCAGAGAATTGATGCATTCGAAATGTGGTGCTGGAGGCGAATGCTGAGAATCCCGTGGACGGCCAAACGCACAAATGCATCAATCCTATCACAACTGCAAATAAAAGAGCGTCTTTCATCGGTGTGCTACCAACGCGTTCTGAGCTATTTTGGTCATGTGATGAGGCGTGGGGATGACAGTCTCGAGAAACTAGTTATCGTTGGCAACACAGAAGGCAAAAGGCCAAGAGGCCGCTCACCAACTAGATGGACAGACCAACTAAAAGATGCCCAGAACTCAACGACCTTCTATCAAATCGTCAAAATTGCTACCGACAGAGGTCGCTGGAGACAGTTCATCCATTCCCGTATGAAATCACACCATGGCCACGATCTTCAGTCATGAAGGACCGACCAGAGAGAGAGAGAGATAATATAGGTATATAGAGAAACAACCAGACCCGAAACAAATATCTGTAGATCGTGCAAATATTTGTTCCGCGCGGGAATCGAACCCGCTACCTCCTGCGTCTCAGCCGGCTCTTCGCCCACTGCGCCATGGAGGTCGTCAAAATGATAACGTCTAATGATAATGTATGATGTTTATATGATAATATTCGCTATAAACCCATGTAAATATATCTATGGCGTCCTATGGGGAGCTACATATGTAATACGCTCCCAAGAATCGACCCCTAAAACCGCAAAAGGCATCACGTATACAATTGGCAGAGGTATTTAATCAGGACCCTTGCTTGTACCTCACCAATAAAATATGGCCAATTAACATTTTACGTGCTCACTTAAGATTCGAATTACGCTAATCTGTTACGCAAATTTTATTTAAGCTGTGATTAAATTCATGTTCTGTGATTTTGCCTGTTCTGTGAATTGCCTAGGGCTATTTTTTTTTTATAAATATTTTTTTTAACTGTATATATCTTTGTTTGACCACAATCTCACCTGATGGTAAGCGATGATATGTTCTAAGATGAAGCAAGAATATCTAGAAGAAACGTATTCACTCTAACCTTAAACAGACCCGGATCGTATTCATTAGGAAAAACAGACGACAGCAAAGTGTTCCATACCTTAGCTGTACGCATCAAGAACATAGAACCAAAACGGTGTGTGCGGATGGGTGGTATATCAACTAGGTACGGATGGTACTGAGCCGTGCAACTGCTTGTCCTTTCATGGAACGGAGATGGCGGGATAAGTTCGTATAGTTCCACTTTTACTTTCTCCGAAATGTATTCTGTAAAAGATCGATAGTTTTGCAACTTTACGGCGGTGTTTGAGACGTTGGGTCTTAGTCTCTGCCATATATTTCTCACCTATAAGCCTAAAAGCCCTACGTTCTATCGAGTCTAAGGACGTGAGCTGGTATTTGGCCGAACCATCCCAAAGGTGGCAGCAGTACTTCAAACGGGACTTGTGTTTTGTAAAGACTAAAATTGTATATACCTACTAAATGTATATACCCCAAACTAAGCAAAGGTATGTGAATCAATTAACTGATAGAAAACTTCATCATAATCATTCAGCATTTCTTCGCCCAGTATTGGACGTTTTATTTTATCTATATAAAAGTATTATCAACGGGTAAAAGCGTAAAATGTTTAAGTTTGTACGTCAGGGGTAATCTCTGGAACTACTAAGCCGATTTTGAAAATCCTTTAACTTATAGAAAGCTACTATATCCCTGAGTGCTATATTTTTTTTATAACTACCCGTGCAAAGCCTGGGCTGGTCAGCCAGAAAAACACCCTACCTGGAACAAATATCTTCAGATCATGCACACATTTGTTCGGCGACGAGAATCGAACCCATAACCTGCTGCATCTCAAAAATGTTATACATCTTTTTTTTAACTCACGTTCGCCCTGATCTCACGTGTCTCGTATTAAAAAAATATTTGTACCTAATCTTGGACAATAAAAATAGTGCCCCGAAATATTTTACTAACTATCAACTTGACCTACAGTTTCATTTAAATTACAGGTAACAAGAGTTGAATTGTTGAAAAGAGTGTCAATTGGTTATTCTTTTTCGGGGTAGAAATTGCAGTTATTACATATGTAGTCCTTTTTAACCAACTACTGTATTATTATATAAATATCTCTATGACCTCCGTGGTGCAGTGGGCGAACATCCGACTGAGACGCAGGAGGTAGCGGGTTCGATTCCCGCCGCGGAACAAATGTTTCCATGATCTACAAATATTTCTTCATGGTCCAGACCCGGAAGAAATATTTGTAGATCATGCAAACATTTGTTAATTACATTGTTAAACATTGTAAATATATACTTATAATATATAGAAAAACACCCAGGTGTTTTTTATAATATCTGTGACACAGATATTTTTAGTTGGTTGGTAAAAAGTTATTTGTAATGGTCTGGTTATTTCTCTATATATTATAAGTATGTATGTATTTACAAAAAAATGTATACCTATATAAGTATTCTATCAGTTATTTGGTTCCTATAATACAAGCTCTGCTTAGTTTTAGGCTAGATAGCGCTTTGTGAAATGTCCAGAACTGGTTATAAATAAATAAAATAAATATAAATATAAGTGGACATTTCACACAGCGCTATCTAGCACCAAACTAAGCAGAGCTTGTACTATGGGAACCAGATAACTGATAGAATACTTATATACTTGTTTTTTGTAAATACTTACTTATAATATATAAAAAAATACCCAGACCCGGAAGAAATATTTGTAGATCATGCAAACATTTGTTCCGCGGCGGGAATAGAACCCGCTACCTCCTAAGTCTCAGCCGGCTATTCGCTCAATGCGCTACGGAGGTAGTCATGTAATATTGTTATTAAAATTAATTAAATAATTTATAATGTTTTTAATTAATGTATTAGGATTATAAGTTCCGTTTTTTATCATTATTTTTTTTATTTCTCTACATTTGTAATTATGCTCTGTGCACCGCTGTCCATTACTGCTTCGCTCATTACTTTACATCCAAAGGTTGCCTGGAGGAAATCGCTTTCAACAATATGGCAGTCATATTTAGCATTATTTAGTTTTTTAAGTATTCCTGGTGTACAATATAGCATTATTCTATTCTATTCTCCTGGTCATAGTCCTCTCTCCGTTGTCTACATTAGCCTGTGTCATGCGCTGTTCTGACCCAACGACCGGCGGTTTTAAATAGGTTTTCTAATGGGAGATAAATAAAACAATAATTATAATCAGCAGTAATATTTTAAATTGCTTTGAATCACAATTTTGTAGTGTTTATAGATTATATTAATTACAAAGGAAGATTTTTGTTCAAAGTACACTTATCCAACAGACTCTCAATACATTCTTGTCCAACATCTCAGAATACAATAAATAATAACTAGAAAATACCATGTATTATTAAAACATATTATAATAAGCGGATTATTAATTTCTTGTCTCTTCTATTTTTAATAACACTTTCTTGATAGATAAAGATAGGTTAAAAGAGAATCATGTAGCTATTATTAACAGGCGAATTATTATTTAACTGTCTGCAATTATTATCTTGGAAAATGAATGACGAAACAGATTATGCGCATTAAAAAAATCATGTCTTCTAATTTTAAAAACATTTTCGTAAGAGATGAAGATACATTAGAAGAGAAGTATAATGCTATTATGAAAAATTAATAATTTGATTATTTAAAAAATTTAATAAAACAAGTATAATCTTAAAACAATAATAATATGCCTAACAAAAACAAATAACTTAAATTTAATCAGCTCATGCTTCTATTAAATAAAATATATGGCTTAAAATAGTTAAACTAATATTAAACTCATAGGAACAATATTTTACGATATGAACGGCAACAACGTATCACACCTAAAAAAATTAACAAGTTTTTACAATGTGTTTGATAGTTACATAGGTTAAACATTAATTTAATAATATCGGTGGATGTTTTCAATAAAAATGAAGTTATTTTAAGTTCTAAAATAATTTTGATTTGTTTATTTAATGAACCTTTCAAAACGTCTGTTCGAGGCGACGCGTTACCAAAATGCTGGCCTATATTTTCGCCAACGTTTAGGCATTGCTATTCAACGTGGCAATGCGGCCAGCATTCTGGGCACGCTGCCCACTGGCAGCGGCTTGTTAGATTAGGGTTTTATATATATTTTAAGTTGTTACAAAATATTTTAAGATTTCAAAATTAGCGGCAAGTACAACCATACATCAAATTCAGAGGTCCTATGTAGATTCCAAGTAAAACCTTACGATTTTACCAAGAATTTTATTATAAATGAACCTTTTGTTTTTAATGACAGTAATTTAAATTCCTATCCAATAAAGACAAAAAATAAAATGGAATATTTTTTTTTTATTTAATAAGTGTAAACACAATGTTTAACGCTATGTGAATAAACAATTAAAGTTTAGCAAATTTTTTATTTACACAATTAAATTTTACTAATAACAGTCAAATTATAATCCTAAAAGAGATTCTAGCTCTTGGACATTAAAATCACACAATCCATCATCACTTGGTGTTCAAAACCTTGAAACTGGCAGTAATCTTGCAAGAAAAAAACTATTTAAAATTGCCTAAATTAATTTAAATTTAAAATATAACTTTAAGTTGGCTATCAAACGTACGCTAGAATATAAAAATTTATTTAAAGCAATAACACTAGATACCTACAAGCTAATCGTAGAAATGTCGAGATGTAACGAGATGATAATCAGCAAAAATCTTAAAGTAATATACCTATATGTAAATAAAAATATATATCACATATACAAAGTCATTATATTAATTGGAAAATTTTATTTAATCCGTTTTATATGTAAGAGTTAAACACCTACTTAAAATTGTTTTAATGACTTCACAATACATATTTTACCGTCACTGAAGATTGGCGATACTGGACCCAAGTCAAAAAGTAATCATGTCTATCGTCATACACAATGACATTAAAAGATGAACTTAATTGATTTTTTTATTCAACGTATTGTAGTTTTGGAAGTCTAAAAACAAAATACCCGGTAACAAATTTTATCGTAAAACGAAACGTAAGACTATTTATTTAATTAATAGTATGTGGTTAAACATTTTCTAAGACTTACTTTACGACTTAAGTCTCAGAAAATGGACGTTCGCCAATCTTCTGTCAAAAACCCTCGTTACAACCCTACATAAGTTTCAAAAAGCCAATATACAACACATTTTATCTAGCGTTTCAATAATAACAAATAAACGCGTTAGTTTCTTTTTCAAAAATACATACATAATTTATCTAAGTGATATGCAATATACTTTAGGCAGGCTCAATTTTTACAAAAAAAAACCTCAACATGTCTTGTCCTTTTATGCTGACATAATAAAAATATAACTTTTGCAGATATCATAGAAACTGCAATACCAATTATATTTTTAAAAATACAGTCTTACTCTTGGAGGGCTAGACTAATTTGATCTGATCTACCAAAACCAAGCAAAGCGACCACCAATCAAGTCCTTTTCTCATCTAGAAATAACTATTCTATATCGCAAATTATTCAAAGATGCTTCAAATAAATTCTGCCTCATTATCACAATGGTAAAATAAAAGTGCCTTTGGCATAATTGCTATATTTTCCAGTATAGTTCATATTATTAGCAAAGGGGGCTATGTCAAAATAAGCTCGCAGATCAGCTAGATGATTGCATCTAAATAGAGGCTAGATTTACTGCACAATGCTCTTAAACAATCTTTAAATAATAATTGTATTTCTTAATAGGAAATGATATAAATCACTTCATAAATACTATTTTTTTTTTTAGTTATTTTAGACATAGCCCAGTACATTCCGCCGTCTAAATCATAAAAAAACCAACTTTAGTCTCACTATCAACCCCACTCGATAACTTTACCAAATTTAGTCTTAGGAATACTTACTAAATATGAAGTTAAAATGTGTGAACAAGCTTCTTACATTAATAAAAAGTATTAGTTAAACTTTTAGTTTTAAATTCTATTTATAGATTTCAAGAGTTTTTTTTATTTATTTTATAATTATATTATTTTTATCTAACTATATCTACTACTAGTGCACTATGATTTAGCTGTGGTCAATTACTAAGCCTTAGAAACTGTGCTATTTCATTTTAAGCGAACCATGGAATGTTATTACTGTGAGGACTTACAAAATAATAAAATCTTTACGAAAATAAATTTTGGAGTGCGATAAAATAATATAATTTTATTTATGAAGTGACCGTTTAATTAATTTATGTTGTTACGTTTACGTAATCTAGAAAAAAAGGCTTGTTTTACTTATGTTACTTAATTATGGGAAATAGCACAGTCGCCGTTGGCACTATAAAGCGTCTTCTATTCACTGCTGTGACGATTGCGTGGATATTAAAATACTCTTTCCTCACAAACCGGAGTTTAATCACCACAAAAATATTATTGCTTTCAGAGGTTTCGCGTTACTGTGAAAATATTCATAATTTTTTAGTAATATTTTTTTATTATTTTTTTTCCCGTTACCTTAACTATAAACATTATCTGCGCTCCAGAAGCAATCGTGCACTCTATTCAAAAATATACGCATGACCACTAGCTAAACGAACTAATATATTATTTCAAAATTAAAAGTTACGTTAAAATAAATCAGAACTTTCATGGAAAATTAATACATCAAAACTTTTGGCGTAATACATTCACTAAATACTGGTATTGTATCCGCCACTACATATACATATATAAATATAACATCTTAAAATTAGCGATCCAAAAATATGAAATATACAATACACATGTTGTATTCGTGCGCCCTCGGGTGCCCCGTACCTTGCAAGCGACTCGCGTCTCTATCTCCAGCGCACAGCGTCTGCAATCGCTTGTTCACTATTGCAACCTTTCGCCACCGGAGGGTGCAAAAGCCGCCACAACTGGACGGTTATGTCTCAATCCTCGTAGCGTGACATTTATTTTCCTTTATTGAAAACTCCTTTGTCCTCACGAGTCCACAATACGGACGTCGCGGGGTATAAACCAGCTGTCCTTATTCAATATCCCTCTGGGCCTTTCAAAATCTGAACTAAATAGGAATAGGTTTATGAAACTCAATTCAGAATACTCTGAAACGTATTATATCCGAATAGTCCGGATCCGGATATCCGGATAAAGTAAAGTAAGGTTTGGGTATTGTAGCTTCCGATCCTGGCCCGGCAAGCAAAGCAATCTCGTTCGTAACTTTTGCTTATAAAAATACGAATCGAAAATATGTCGACGGCAGCACGTCTTCTTAACGATAAGCTATAGTTTAATCTATTCTTAACTATAAACTATGTAACTACGTTAAAATATCAGAGAATTCAGAAAAAGGGAATATTAGGTAGTATTTCTATATTAAGAGGTGCACAACCTTATTTTTCATGAAATATGGCATTTAGGCTTTAATTAAGGACCTAGAACCAATCATCTATAACTAGTGAGCTAACAGGTCGATGGATAAATAATTCGTTAAATTGATAAATAGGAACTGGGGGAGTAGGATTGAAAACAGGTAATGTCATGCAAAATAACAAAATCGAGCTGAAGGTACCGCTGGTGTATGAAATAGTCGAATAAAATGTTTTCACAATACTAAACTACAAGTTTTCGAAAGATTGAACTTGTTCGATGGTAATCTAAGACTTCGCTGCGCAGACTAAAGAGAGTTAATCTAATTAGGCTGAACTGGAACCGAAACATCTCCGAAGCCTCATAAACCGGCAAACCCTCGACCTCGGCCGAACTAACGCAAGTAACTTTTAACCTTAAAATACGATAAAATCTCAAAATTCTCACAGCTCGTCGGGTTTATTGTATTATCGCTAGGTGCATCTACTTTATAAGAACAGTGGCTTTTTTTATTAATTTGAATTTGTACTTAACCTACTTCCGACTCCGACATGAACTCCGTCAAAATAATACGACATTCGAGTTTCAATTACAATCGAATTTCTTGAAATTGCAAGCAAAATAACAAAGAATATTTCAATTTTAAAAGTTCACAATAACATCAAAATCCACAATTGTCTTTACCATAATTCAATCAATAGAAACATTGAAAACTTGAATTTCCATCATCTCATTTTTACATTTTACAGCCAATACGTTGATGATCTAAGTAAATTACTTCCAATTTAGAGTTTTCAAAAATATGATTCCAATAAATGTTCTAAACAAATATCTCAAAAATACATTATGAAAATATAATACAAATACGATAAAATTTATGCTAAATATAACCCTGTCTATGACCTGAAGAGTTTAAAAGAAAAAAAAAACATTGGAATCCAAACTCTGAACAAGTCATTTTTAAGGAAAGTCCTACAAAAGCAAATTTAAAAAATAATACAAAATAGTTTACAAAAAGAATTGTTAAAATTTCAATAGACAAGGCTGAGGTCTCACAACTCGAGAAGAATTCTGTTTTAAAAGATTTGAAACAGCTATAGATATACTTTTAATGGGTTATTTTTCTATGAACTAATGGTAACTATGAATCACGGGTACTACCGAGCCTGTGTCAAAGAGAAAATTCAGGTGAAGATGGAGAACACTTGCCGGTCACATTTTGAAGAGCAGCTCCTGGAGTAGGTCTTCATCAGCGTTCATTGGCGTACCTGGTGATAGGTAATTGACGACCCTGCAAAAAAAAACCCTCTTACTATTTCTAATACCTACTATTTTAATGGCACGACGACATCGCGGGAATAGTGGGCGCGACATGGACCCGATTGGCCCAACAAAGAGGAAGCGGTTGGAGGAGGCTATTAAAGAAAAAAACTTTTTAAATATAGATAAAATAAACATTAAAGAATAAAAATAAACAGATATTACAAAAAAAAACAAATAAACATATTTAAACATATATATTTACTTATTGATTTGTAAACATTTTGAATTTAACTTATTTGGGAAATAAACAAAGCTTGTAATTATGTTATTTGAATTGGATTGGGCCGAACACGCCAGCCGAATTCTTCCTCATATGTAGGCCAACATGTCCCGCCTAGCACGGGCCTTGAAGTCGGTTTAGGGATTGGCGGAGTTGGCATTGGCAGGAGAAGTGGCGGGTGACCGCCAAAAACAAGGGACAAGGATTTGGTGGACACCTGCCTCGGGGTCGGTTTTGGGGTTGGCGGAGTTGGCATTGGCAGGACAAGTGGCGGGTGACCGCCAAAGACAAGGGACAAGGATTTGGTGGACACCGGGCTCGGGGTTGGTTTTGGGATTGGCGGAATTGGCATTGGCAGGAGAAGTGGCGGGTGATCGCCAAAGACAAGAGACAAGGATTTGGTAGACACCGGCCTCGGGGTCGGTTTTGGGGTTGGCGGAGTTGGCATTGGCAGGACAAGTGGCGGGTGACCGCCAAAGACAAGAGACAAGGATTTGGTAGACACCGGCCTCGGGGTCGGTTTTGGGATTGGCGGAGTTGGCATTGGCAGGAGAAGTGGCGGGTGACCGCCAAAGACAAGGGACAAGGATTTGGTAGACACCGGCCTCGGGGTCGGTTTTGGGATTGGCGGAGTTGGCATTGGCAGGAGAAGTGGCGGGTGACCGCCAAAGACATGGGACAAGGATTTGGTTGACACCGGGCTCGGGGTCGGTTTTGGGATTGGCGGAGTTGGCATTGGCAGGAGAAGTGGCGGGTGACCGCCAAAGACAAGGGACAAGGATTTGGTAGACACCGGCCTCGGGGTCGGTTTTGGGATTGGCGGAGTTGGCATTGGCAGGAGAAGTGGCGGGTGACCGCCAAAGACAAGGGACAAGGATTTGGTAGACACCGGCCTCGGGGTCGGTTTTGGGATTGGCGGAGTTGGCATTGGCAGGAGAAGTGGCGGGTGACCGCCAAAGACAAGGGACAAGGATTTGGTAGACACCGGCCTCGGGGTCGGTTTTGGGATTGGCGGAGTTGGCATTGGCAGGAGAAGTGGCGGGTGACCGCCAAAGACAAGGGACAAGGAATTGGTAGACACCGGCCTCGGGGTCGGTTTTGGGATTGGCGGAGTTGGCATTGGCAGGAGAAGTGGCGGGTGACCGCCAAAGACAAGAGACAAGGATTTGGTAGACACCGGCCTCGGGGTCGGTTTTGGGATTGGCGGAGTTGGCATTGGCAGGAGAAGTGGCGGGTGACCGCCAAAGACAAGGGACAAGGATTTGGTAGACACCGGCCTCGGGGTCGGTTTTGGGATTGGCGGAGTTGGCATTGGCAGGAGAAGTGGCGGGTGACCGCCAAAGACAAGGGACAAGGATTTGGTGGACACCGGCCTCGGGGTCGGTTTTGTGATTGGCGGAGTTGGCATTGGCAGGAGAAGTGGCGGGTGACCGCCAAAGACAAGGGACAAGGATTTGGTAGACACCGGCCTCGGGGTCGGTTTTGGGATTGGCGGAGTTGGCATTGGCAGGAGAAGTGGCGGGTGACCGCCAAAGACAAGGGACAAGGATTTGGTAGACACCGGCCTCGGGGTCGGTTTTGGGATTGGCGGAGTTGGCATTGGCAGGAGAAGTGGCGGGTGACCGCCAAAGACAAGGGACAAGGATTTGGTGGACACCGGCCTCGGGGTCGGTTTTGGGATTGGCGGAGTTGGCATTGGCAGGAGAAGTGGCGGGTGACCGCCAAAGACAAGGGACAAGGATTTGGTGGACACCGGGCTCGGGGTCGGTTTTGGGATTGGCGGAGTTGGCATTGGCAGGAGAAGTGGCGGGTGACCGCCAAAGACAAGGGACAAGGATTTGGTGGACACCGGCCTCGGGGTCGGTTTTGGGATTGGCGGAGTTGGCATTGGCAGGAGAAGTGGCGGGTGACCGCCAAAGACAAGGGACAAGGATTTGGTGGACACCGGCCTCGGGGTCGGTTTTGGGATTGACGGAGTTGGCATTGGCAGGAGAAGTGGCGGGTGACCGCCAAAGACAAGGGACAAGGATTTGGTGGACACCGGGCTCGGGGTCGGTTTTGGGATTGGCGGAGTTGGTATTGGCAGGAGAAGTGGCGGGTGACCGCCAAAGACAAGGGACAAGGATTTGGTGGACACCGGCCTCGGGGTCGGTTTTGGGATTGGCGGAGTTGGCATTGGCAGGAGAAGTGGCGGGTGACCGCCAAAGACAAGGGACAAGGATTTGGTGGACACCGGGCTCGGGGTCGGTTTTGGGATTGGCGGAGTTGGTATTGGCAGGAGAAGTGGCGGGTGACCGCCAAAGACAAGGGACAAGGATTTGGTGGACACCGGGCTCGGGGTTGGTTTTGGGATTGGCGGAGTTGGCATTGGCAGGAGAAGTGGCGGGTGACCGCCAAAGACAAGGGACAAGGATTTGGTGGACACCGGGCTCGGGGTCGGTTTTGGGATTGGCGGAGTTGGTATTGGCAGGAGAAGTGGCGGGTGACCGCCAAAGACAAGGGACAAGGATTTGGTGGACACCGGCCTCGGGGTCGGTTTTGGGATTGGCGGAGTTGGCATTGGCAGGAGAAGTGGCGGGTGACCGCCAAAGACAAGGGACAAGGATTTGGTGGACACCGGGCTCGGGGTCGGTTTTGGGATTGGCGGAGTTGGTATTGGCAGGAGAAGTGGCGGGTGACCGCCAAAGACAAGGGACAAGGATTTGGTGGACACCGGCCTCGGGGTCGGTTTTGGGATTGGCGGAGTTGGCATTGGCAGGAGAAGTGGCGGGTGACCGCCAAAGACAAGGGACAAGGATTTGGTGGACACCGGGCTCGGGGTCGGTTTTGGGATTGGCGGAGTTGGTATTGGCAGGAGAAGTGGCGGGTGACCGCCAAAGACAAGGGACAAGGATTTGGTGGACACCGGGCTCGGGGTTGGTTTTGGGATTGGCGGAGTTGGCATTGGCAGGAGAAGTGGCGGGTGACCGCCAAAGACAAGGGACAAGGATTTGGTGGACACCGGGCTCGGGGTCGGTTTTGGGATTGGCGGAGTTGGTATTGGCAGGAGAAGTGGCGGGTGACCGCCAAAGACAAGGGACAAGGATTTGGTGGACACCGGGCTCGGGGTTGGTTTTGGGATTGGCGGAGTTGGCATTGGCAGGAGAAGTGGCGGGTGACCGCTAAAGACAAGGGACAAGGATTTGGTGGACACCGGGCTCGGGGTCGGTTTTGGGATTGGCGGAGTTGGCATTGGCAGGAGAAGTGGCGGGTGACAGCCAAAGACAAGGGACAAGGATTTGGTGGACACCGGGCTCGGGGTCGGTTTTGGGATTGGCGGAGTTGGCATTGGCAGGAGAAGTGGCGGGTGACCGCTAAAGACAAGGGACAAGGATTTGGTGGACACCGGGCTCGGGGTCGGTTTTGGGATTGGCGGAGTTGGCATTGGCAGGAGAAGTGGCGGGTGACCGCCAAAGACAAGGGACAAGGATTTGGTGGACACCGGGCTCGGGGTTGGTTTTGGGATTGGCGGAGTTGGCATTGGCAGGAGAAGTGGCGGGTGACCGCTAAAGACAAGGGACAAGGATTTGGTGGACACCGGCCTCGGGGTCGGTTTTGGGATTGGCGGAGTTGGCATTGGCAGGAGAAGTGGCGGGTGACCGCCAAAGACAAGGGACAAGGATTTGGTGGACACCGGCCTCGGGGTCGGTTTTGGGATTGGCGGAGTTGGCATTGGCAGGAGAAGTGGCGGGTGACCGCTAAAGACAAGGGACAAGGATTTGGTGGACACCGGCCTCGGGGTCGGTTTTGGGATTGGCGGAGTTGGCATTGGCAGGAGAAGTGGCGGGTGACCGCCAAAGACAAGGGACAAGGATTTGGTGGACACCGGCCTCGGGGTCGGTTTTGGGATTGGCGGAGTTGGCATTGGCAGGAGAAGTGGCGGGTGACCGCCAAAGACAAGGGACAAGGATTTGGTAGACACCGGCCTCGGGGTCGGTTTTGGGATTGGCGGAGTTGGCATTGGCAGGAGAAGTGGCGGGTGACCGCCAAAGACAAGGGACAAGGATTTGGTAGACACCGGCCTCGGGGTCGGTTTTGGGATTGGCGGAGTTGGCATTGGCAGGAGAAGTGGCGGGTGACCGCCAAAGACAAGGGACAAGGATTTGGTAGACACCGGCCTCGGGGTCGGTTTTGGGATTGGCGGAGTTGGCATTGGCAGGAGAAGTGGCGGGTGACCGCTAAAGACAAGGGACAAGGATTTGGTGGACACCGGGCTCGGGGTTGGTTTTGGGATTGGCGGAGTTGGCATTGGCAGGAGAAGTGGCGGGTGACCGCTAAAGACAAGGGACAAGGATTTGGTGGACACCGGGCTCGGGGTTGGTTTTGGGATTGGCGGAGTTGGCATTGGCAGGAGAAGTGGCGGGTGACCGCCAAAGACAAGGGACAAGGATTTGGTGGACACCGGCCTCGGGGTCGGTTTTGGGATTGGCGGAGTTGGCATTGGCAGGAGAAGTGGCGGGTGACCGCTAAAGACAAGGGACAAGGATTTGGTGGACACCGGCCTCGGGGTCGGTTTTGGGATTGGCGGAGTTGGCATTGGCAGGAGAAGTGGCGGGTGACCGCTAAAGACAAGGGACAAGGATTTGGTGGACACCGGGCTCGGGGTTGGTTTTGGGATTGGCGGAGTTGGCATTGGCAGGAGAAGTGGCGGGTGACCGCCAAAGACAAGGGACAAGGATTTGGTGGACACCGGGCTCGGGGTTGGTTTTGGGATTGGCGGAGTTGGCATTGGCAGGAGAAGTGGCGGGTGACCGCTAAAGACAAGGGACAAGGATTTGGTGGACACCGGCCTCGGGGTCGGTTTTGGGATTGGCGGAGTTGGCATTGGCAGGAGAAGTGGCGGGTGACCGCCAAAGACAAGGGACAAGGATTTGGTGGACACCGGCCTCGGGGTCGGTTTTGGGATTGGCGGAGTTGGCATTGGCAGGAGAAGTGGCGGGTGACCGCTAAAGACAAGGGACAAGGATTTGGTGGACACCGGCCTCGGGGTCGGTTTTGGGATTGGCGGAGTTGGCATTGGCAGGAGAAGTGGCGGGTGACCGCTAAAGACAAGGGACAAGGATTTGGTGGACACCGGCCTCGGGGTCGGTTTTGGGATTGGCGGAGTTGGCATTGGCAGGAGAAGTGGCGGGTGACCGCCAAAGACAAGGGACAAGGATTTGGTGGACACCGGCCTCGGGGTCGGTTTTGGGATTGGCGGAGTTGGCATTGGCAGGAGAAGTGGCGGGTGACCGCTAAAGACAAGGGACAAGGATTTGGTGGACACCGGCCTCGGGGTCGGTTTTGGGATTGGCGGAGTTGGCATTGGCAGGAGAAGTGGCGGGTGACCGCCAAAGACAAGGGACAAGGATTTGGTGGACACCGGCCTCGGGGTCGGTTTTGGGATTGGCGGAGTTGGCATTGGCAGGAGAAGTGGCGGGTGACCGCTAAAGACAAGGGACAAGGATTTGGTGGACACCGGGCTCGGGGTCGGTTTTGGGATTGGCGGAGTTGGCATTGGCAGGAGAAGTGGCGGGTGACCGCCAAAGACAAGGGACAAGGATTTGGTGGACACCGGCCTCGGGGTCGGTTTTGGGATTGGCGGAGTTGGCATTGGCAGGAGAAGTGGCGGGTGACCGCCAAAGACAAGGGACAAGGATTTGGTAGACACCGGCCTCGGGGTCGGTTTTGGGATTGGCGGAGTTGGCATTGGCAGGAGAAGTGGCGGGTGACCGCCAAAGACAAGGGACAAGGATTTGGTAGACACCGGCCTCGGGGTCGGTTTTGGGATTGGCGGAGTTGGCATTGGCAGGAGAAGTGGCGGGTGACCGCCAAAGACAAGGGACAAGGATTTGGTAGACACCGGCCTCGGGGTCGGTTTTGGGATTGGCGGAGTTGGCATTGGCAGGAGAAGTGGCGGGTGACCGCCAAAGACAAGGGACAAGGATTTGGTGGACACCGGCCTCGGGGTCGGTTTTGGGATTGGCGGAGTTGGCATTGGCAGGAGAAGTGGCGGGTGACCGCCAAAGACAAGGGACAAGGATTTGGTAGACACCGGCCTCGGGGTCGGTTTTGGGATTGGCGGAGTTGGCATTGGCAGGAGAAGTGGCGGGTGACCGCCAAAGACAAGGGACAAGGATTTGGTAGACACCGGCCTCGGGGTCGGTTTTGGGATTGGCGGAGTTGGCATTGGCAGGAGAAGTGGCGGGTGACCGCTAAAGACAAGGGACAAGGATTTGGTGGACACCGGGCTCGGGGTTGGTTTTGGGATTGGCGGAGTTGGCATTGGCAGGAGAAGTGGCGGGTGACCGCTAAAGACAAGGGACAAGGATTTGGTGGACACCGGGCTCGGGGTTGGTTTTGGGATTGGCGGAGTTGGCATTGGCAGGAGAAGTGGCGGGTGACCGCCAAAGACAAGGGACAAGGATTTGGTGGACACCGGCCTCGGGGTCGGTTTTGGGATTGGCGGAGTTGGCATTGGCAGGAGAAGTGGCGGGTGACCGCTAAAGACAAGGGACAAGGATTTGGTGGACACCGGCCTCGGGGTCGGTTTTGGGATTGGCGGAGTTGGCATTGGCAGGAGAAGTGGCGGGTGACCGCTAAAGACAAGGGACAAGGATTTGGTGGACACCGGGCTCGGGGTTGGTTTTGGGATTGGCGGAGTTGGCATTGGCAGGAGAAGTGGCGGGTGACCGCCAAAGACAAGGGACAAGGATTTGGTGGACACCGGGCTCGGGGTTGGTTTTGGGATTGGCGGAGTTGGCATTGGCAGGAGAAGTGGCGGGTGACCGCTAAAGACAAGGGACAAGGATTTGGTGGACACCGGCCTCGGGGTCGGTTTTGGGATTGGCGGAGTTGGCATTGGCAGGAGAAGTGGCGGGTGACCGCCAAAGACAAGGGACAAGGATTTGGTGGACACCGGCCTCGGGGTCGGTTTTGGGATTGGCGGAGTTGGCATTGGCAGGAGAAGTGGCGGGTGACCGCTAAAGACAAGGGACAAGGATTTGGTGGACACCGGCCTCGGGGTCGGTTTTGGGATTGGCGGAGTTGGCATTGGCAGGAGAAGTGGCGGGTGACCGCTAAAGACAAGGGACAAGGATTTGGTGGACACCGGCCTCGGGGTCGGTTTTGGGATTGGCGGAGTTGGCATTGGCAGGAGAAGTGGCGGGTGACCGCCAAAGACAAGGGACAAGGATTTGGTGGACACCGGCCTCGGGGTCGGTTTTGGGATTGGCGGAGTTGGCATTGGCAGGAGAAGTGGCGGGTGACCGCTAAAGACAAGGGACAAGGATTTGGTGGACACCGGCCTCGGGGTCGGTTTTGGGATTGGCGGAGTTGGCATTGGCAGGAGAAGTGGCGGGTGACCGCCAAAGACAAGGGACAAGGATTTGGTGGACACCGGCCTCGGGGTCGGTTTTGGGATTGGCGGAGTTGGCATTGGCAGGAGAAGTGGCGGGTGACCGCTAAAGACAAGGGACAAGGATTTGGTGGACACCGGGCTCGGGGTCGGTTTTGGGATTGGCGGAGTTGGCATTGGCAGGAGAAGTGGCGGGTGACCGCCAAAGACAAGGGACAAGGATTTGGTGGACACCGGCCTCGGGGTCGGTTTTGGGATTGGCGGAGTTGGCATTGGCAGGAGAAGTGGCGGGTGACCGCCAAAGACAAGGGACAAGGATTTGGTAGACACCGGCCTCGGGGTCGGTTTTGGGATTGGCGGAGTTGGCATTGGCAGGAGAAGTGGCGGGTGACCGCCAAAGACAAGGGACAAGGATTTGGTAGACACCGGCCTCGGGGTCGGTTTTGGGATTGGCGGAGTTGGCATTGGCAGGAGAAGTGGCGGGTGACCGCCAAAGACAAGGGACAAGGATTTGGTAGACACCGGCCTCGGGGTCGGTTTTGGGATTGGCGGAGTTGGCATTGGCAGGAGAAGTGGCGGGTGACCGCCAAAGACAAGGGACAAGGATTTGGTGGACACCGGCCTCGGGGTCGGTTTTGGGATTGGCGGAGTTGGCATTGGCAGGAGAAGTGGCGGGTGACCGCCAAAGACAAGGGACAAGGATTTGGTAGACACCGGCCTCGGGGTCGGTTTTGGGATTGGCGGAGTTGGCATTGGCAGGAGAAGTGGCGGGTGACCGCCAAAGACAAGGGACAAGGATTTGGTAGACACCGGCCTCGGGGTCGGTTTTGGGATTGGCGGAGTTGGCATTGGCAGGAGAAGTGGCGGGTGACCGCTAAAGACAAGGGACAAGGATTTGGTGGACACCGGGCTCGGGGTTGGTTTTGGGATTGGCGGAGTTGGCATTGGCAGGAGAAGTGGCGGGTGACCGCTAAAGACAAGGGACAAGGATTTGGTGGACACCGGGCTCGGGGTTGGTTTTGGGATTGGCGGAGTTGGCATTGGCAGGAGAAGTGGCGGGTGACCGCTAAAGACAAGGGACAAGGATTTGGTGGACACCGGGCTCGGGGTTGGTTTTGGGATTGGCGGAGTTGGCATTGGCAGGAGAAGTGGCGGGTGACCGCCAAAGACAAGGGACAAGGATTTGGTGGACACCTTTGCACAACAGTAGGACAGAATATGTTAATCATTATTATTATATATTTAAACACCAGCATAGTACACAATAATACATTATAATGAAGCTACGAGCTGAGTGAAAATATAAAAGAAAATAGAAAATACTTTATATATTTTCATTAATTTTCATCTACGAATGTTATACATTTTCATCCACAAAAGTTTACGATCCCTTGAGAGATACTTAATAAATCAGTCCAAAGGGTCAAATACCCGTGTATTATAAATAGACCATAGATTGAGTTAAAAAGCAATGTCCCTTAGGAGAAATAAATTGTCTCATTATTTGGAAAGATAAGTCATAATTTCTACAAAATAAGTGTATTGGGAAAAGTTTTTAATGCTAAACAGAGCTTAAAAACTATTAAAAAGACAAACATGTATGCCTATTTATACTAATTTTTACTATTTTTTATATATTTATATGTTAAAAGAATATCTAAAATTAGTAACTACTTTTGCGACTTCTTTTGTAGAAATTCTTAGGCTCAGTCATTAGAGTATTGTAGTAAAACTATCTTCTATAATTGTAAGTTGTAGTAAATGTTGTACCTATTAATTAGTATAGTAGTTTCCTATACTATAATGGTGTAGTAAAATTTTTTCTATATATGTAATTGTAGTTGTAGTAATGGTTACCTGTTAGACATATAGTTTTGCATTAAGGCATATCTCTTATGGTTGTAGTTATGGTTACTTATTTGTCGTATTACGGTGTAGTTAAACTTTTCCCATTTAGTTGTAGTTGTATTAATGGTTACCTATTAGGCGTGGGTATACTGGTGGTGCGCGGCGATGAGCTTCGGCGGGCAGCCTGCGAGAGCAGGGCCGCCTTCGCGCTTTCGGCTCGTGCGCTCTGCAACCTGGTACAAAACATAAAATCATACATATATAGTAAAGTCTCTCAAACACGTAGAGAGTTAATTTCATCAATATAGATAACTTTAACGAACAGCCATTACGTGCGAAAATACTCCTGTTGCAGACTAGTACCTCGGGCAAAATTTATTCATGTTGGTAAAACGTATGTCCTAACCAACTTAGTTTTGTCATTAAATGAGTCTTTTACGCAACCAATGTTTTCAGATGTAGTCTGATTGTAAAATTAAATAGAAAATGTGTTTTTCTTAAAATGGCCATACAAGGACACTTCAAGACAGATCAGTCACTAAGACCGGTAACGTATGATAGCTGTGAGTCTGAGGGTGAAGAAAGACCTTTCAATGGCGGTCACAAAAACTCAAAAAGCCCTCCTAAAAATTAATTGTTGAGTTTGTATTGCAAGACCAATTTTAAAACTTAGGCAAGCAAAACGGCCGATCAAAATATAATGACTGAATCACGACAACCAAAGCTATATTTACAAAGGCAAATTATATAAAAATACAGTTCGTACAATCAGAATTTAAAGTTGGCATTATGTGTTCAAACGCGATAAGAAATTCGCAATTAAACAATAATTATTTTGTCTAAAACTTACGTTAGTTGTGAATTCGTCCCAAGTACTGGCGGCGTGGAATAAAAAATTCAATGTTAATGTGAAAATAATTTTGAAAAGAAATAAAAGTTGCATTTGAAATTTACTAATACTATTTTGTAAAATATTTAAAAAGAACCATACATTTATATCAAAAAGCTATAAAACTATGTTTCAAACTACTTGTAAATAAATGTGTAATTTTTATTCCGGTTTAAAGATACGGAGCTTCTACCTTATACCAAGCAGTGGTAAGCTAGGCGAAATGTTTTGATAAACGGCTATGCTAGAATTATTATGCTTAGAATTTTTTTTATATATATTATAGGCTTGCGTTTGACCACGATCTCGCCTGATGGCGCGCGATGATGCAGTCTACGATGAAACACTCTTGCCTAGAAGAAACCTATTCACTCGCGACTTAAAGATACCCAGGCTGTAGCTTTCTGGAAACACAGACTCTGGCAAGGCATTCCACTCTTTGGCGGTGCGCATAATAAAGGTCGAAGAGAACCGCTTTGTGCGAATGGGAGGTATTTCTACCATATAGCGGTGATTAAATCAATTCAATATTCTTGATTACCGGTTGAGCCGTTTCTCATGCAAACTTTATCATTATCTATTGAGTGTGAATTTTGATAACCGTTACACTAAACATATTGATTAAATGCAAGATTGTAGTAATGTTTTTTATATAAACGACTTTATAACGTTAAGTACATGATTTTTTGATAAAATGTATTGTATCAAGTCAGCACTTTAAATCGTGTACGTATTTTTCAATACTGATTTCAGAAGAATACTGCTGATGAACAGCCAGCTGAGACGCAGGAGGTAGTGGGTTCGAATCCCGCCGCGGGACAAATGTTTGCATGACCTACAGGTATTTGTTCCGGGTCTGGATGTTTTTCTATGTATTAGTGTATTTACAATAAAAAGTATGGAAGTGTTGTATCAGTTATCTGGTTCCCATAGTACAAGCTAAACTTAGTTTGGGGCTGGATAGCGCTTTGTGAAATGTCCAGCAATATTTATTTTATTTATTTATTTATTCCTGAACACTTGTAAACCGGACAACATCCTTTACAATAGCACCGAACTGGGTAAGACAACTTTAAAAAGAAGATTCAATCTAACTCAGCTCGAATTTATTTAACATCAATTCAGATGGTGAGCTCTGAAGTTTCAGCATCAACGATACTGAATGAAAAACAAAAGTTTTCAGAGGAAGTTTTTTTGCGAAATTCTGTTCATCAAAACTTTATAAAAAGGACTCCTAAACTCGCAGAAATGTACAAAGATGAAAGGCTTTTTAAAATTATTAAATTAAATCGTTTCGGTATTTTGAGAATTTAGAAACTTATATTGTGCAAGTTAAAAACAAGACGGTAATAAACAAAGTAACAGAACTGTGTGAGTAAATATTTGCTTTTAAATTTAATTTAATAAAAGCAGCGGAACCGGTTTCTTGTTAAACATGCTCTTAAGATAATTAGAATAAAGATTCAGAGACCTCAATAATACAGATCATTATTAAGATCACTTTTTGATCCGAATAACGTACTTCAGAGATCACAGGTGATTGATTGATTATACATTATTTAATGCACAAAAATTGTATACGAGTATATCTTCAAGTTAACCTTGGCGTGATGTAGAAAAATATATTTTGTAGGTAGTGCACGACAAGTAGAACAAATGCATAAAAACTACAAATAGTTTTTGTTAGCATACGTTTTCCGAGGATGATCAGATCTTCAATGTTTTTGTTTAGACGTATGGCTAACTACATAATCTGGTAATTTTTTTAGCATTACACTAAATGGGATAGTGAGGCAGAAGATTGTGACACTTGGAGAAAATCCGTCGCTAGCGGACTAGTCATGACAATCCCTGGCTCGACCATCTAGCGCACAAACGGTCAAGACATGAACGTGCTACAAACCTATTGGAGTTTTATTAACTTAGCAATTCAGGTCGTGCTGCCACTCGCAAATAGGAATTTTTAGACACCAAAGAAAGTGCCTGTCTTATCCAACCTGACAGTTGCCAAAACAATATTTTATAGAATGTAAAGGCTAGCAAAACCCGTGTTTTAACTAAAGGCTTATAACCACGATTTGAAGAGGAAATCCCATTTAATTTTGCCCGTTCGAAGTTATAACAAGACATCGTTATTACAAACCTATTCAAAAGCCATCGATGTTTCCAACATCTTTGAGGAAAGTTGTATTATACATTTTCAATAAAGACTCTAACCTTTGTCATTCTAATAATCGCTGGTTTGAGCTCCCTTTGTAATAAGGCTTGCTTATGAAATGAGAAAGAATTCTGCGCAAAAGTTATCGAGAAAATATTATTTTTTGGTGCCTCAAGGCTGAATATTATACGTTTTCCTTTAATTATTTCATAAATACACTAAAAAAAAGATTTTTAAATATCTAAGAATGTAGACTCTAAACTTATTTACCAAGAACTAGCTCTTGACACAATATCGAACTTCACTAATAACGGGATGCTAACCATGTTTTATATTATTTGATATTAAAAGGAAAATATTAGCCACAATAACCATGATAGTTTTTATGCTACTTTGTTCCGGTTTTGTTAAACTTCTTTAGTGAGTATTTTCAAGAATAATAAGATACGTAAGTTTAATCTAAATCCATTTAATATACTCGTTCAATTTGGTCGTAACGATAAAAGAAGGATTCGGATAACAAGGCCATTGTCTTTATTAAAGTTTAACCCGGCTTTTCTTGCTATAATAAATGTATTTTCTTATCCATTTTCCATTGAAAAAGGTCTTAGTCCCTCTGTAATGGTTGAGAGGAGACAACATTAGTTCCGGGTAAACAATTTAGATTTCCCGAAGGGATAGAAAACGAATAAATTTGGAAAATGTTATTTGTTATACGGCTGGGATACACTGCATGTGCCCAAAGGGCTAACCAACAGATGTATAGTCTACTTAGGAAAATAAGATTTCTGTATCCATTGGGTGAAATTATAGCGATACGCTTCGCGTAACTTTGTTGCTATTAAATATAAATAATGTTGGAATATGGGCTGGAAATGTATTTATTTCGTATCACTTATTCTTATTTCGAGTAGGTTTATTATTAGTTTGCAGGCTTATCCCATTTTATCAGCTCGGTGCGATCAGCCTAAGATGACAAAAAATAAAAAAAAAAACAATTAAATACAACCATTTTTTGACTATATTCCATAATAATACCAAATTTAATATGGAGTATGCACATGCGGTGCCAGTCTGAAATGAGAACATTGAATTGAATTGTATAAACAGTTCCAGTATCCTGCAGGGGATGGATGATACCAGTACCATCTGACAAAGATGTTATAACGAATATTTTCAGCTTTCTTCAATTGTACCGATTTCATATGTATTTTCGTCGAGGTTAAATAAAACAAAATCGGCCAAGTGCGAGTCCGACTCGCGCACGAAGGGTTTCGTACATATATCTATAAAAATGGCAAAAAAATATTGTCTGTTGTATGGGAGCCTCACGTACTTATTTATTTTATTCAACAGTACAATTTTATTTATTTACCTTATTTGAGGTTGGTGCCGATTAGAAAGCTAAGTTAGCTCTCTAAATTTTATGAGCGCCCATACATCTTAATTGCCGTCAACTATGTATGTATGGTGACACCCTTTAATTTTCACCTTTTGTTATTTTCTGGAATTTTTCCTTTGCTTTTTGACCTTGCTTTTTGGCAAATTTCGTGGTTCTAGGTCAACGGAAACTACCTACGAGTATATATTTTGACCCAAAACCTATATGGTACTTCCGGTTGACCTAGAATTGTCAATTTTGGTTAAAAGTAAGGTCTTACAGCACAAGTAAAGGGAAAATTCCGAAAAATAAATAAAATGAACGTTAAGGTAAATTTTGGTACTTACAAGTTTTCGCGAAAATTAAAATTTGCCCATATCGTTTTATCGTGTTGACTCAGGACCTTGATTTTTATACACCTAATAGGGACTATACACTTCAGTATCTGGTATAAATTTCAATTTGCTGAGTTGAAATTTATACCAATTGAGAGCTGCAGAGCTTGCCGTTCCTGAGAAAATCGGTGGTGACACACGGACAGACGGACAAGAGAGTGATATTTTAAGGGTTCCTTTTTTATTTTTAGAGGTACGGAACATTAGTAATAGGCTGATGGGTGAACTAACTGCAAAGAAAATTAACGAAGATAAGAATCACAGGGTTTGTTTTTCATTGAAACCATCATGCTAAAACACAGATTTTACTTAACTTATATACAGTGAAGGAATCAAAAGGTTCGTCAATTTTCAAATTGATTCGTTCAACGTATCGCGAGTACATACGTGTTAATTTTTGTAATTTTGTTACATAATATACTGAGTTAAAGAAAATAATGTTTAACTGTTCGTTAATAAAGTTCAAACTTATGCAGGTCAAAGTTGTTTGACTATTTATATTGTCAAAAAAATTTATTGATACTTTCAATAATGGTGCAAGCGAAAACCGACTCTACGGTAGCCTTTTCATTCTGTCACTATACAACAACAAAAACAAAATTGCCTCTCAAACGCCCCAATTGAATAGAATCGCAAATAAACATATTTTGTACACAATAGCATTTCTTCACTGCTCTCTCGAATAAACAACAAAATATACAATCATGGATAGAGCCTCGACAATAGAGTCAGTTATCAGAAGATATTGAGCCAATACATGCCTTAATGCGGCAACGCTTATAACACAAGAAGACACAGTATAGGCAGTAAGAGAATTGACTGTTACTACCCTTTTGAAAAAAGGCTCTGAGCCACATTTAAGGCTAATTTAATAGCGTAATTTTATAGATTCGTTTATTGCATCTTTAGTTATGTTTTTGGTCAGTCTGCGATATTTCAAGTATGTTTTGGGTATGGTAGTACAGTGTAACAAACAAAGGCATAAAAAAATACCTCACTTTTAAAAAGGATTACAATTTCTATGGTATTAAAATAGTCATGGATAGTGAGTTGCGATTTGAAAAACATGTTACTGAATCTGTGAGGAATTGTTTTTATAGGTTAAAGGTATTGTATCGTATTTGCGACTGTCTCAACGTTGACGTCCGCATTAACCTATGTGAATCACTTGTCCAGTCTAAATTAAATTATGCAGACACTGTTTATGGCCCTAGACTGCTTGCCAGAACTGAAAAACTTCTAGAACGTGTCCAGAACGCTTGTGCTAGGTTCTGTTTTCATATACCTCCTAGTTCACATGTCACACCTTTTATTAACAAAGCCAAAATGATAAAAATGACATGGAGAAGATATCTTCATTTTGCTATTCTTCTTTTTGGTGTTATTAAAAGTCGAAAACCTGAGTACCTATTCAACAAACTGGGGTGGTTTCGAGACGGGAAAAAGTATGACACAAGAGCTGCTTCTCAACTTCTACTGGCAACACCATTACATGGTTCTGCAGCCTTCCATGACAGCTTCCGCTATGCCGCTACCAGGTGTTGGAACACTATTCCACCACCTCTAAGAAATATAAATAATGTTAACGTGTTTAGGTTAAAGTTAAAAGTCCATGTTTTTGCCCTTCAAATCAGCCAACCATGGTAGCCATAGTAGTGTCTCACTCACTCTCCACTTACTCTCCTCTGTCGTCACTCTGTTTATAGCTTGGCACGAATTAATAAAAAATTGTCAGTCATGGTTTGTATGACTTTTTGATTTAGTGATCTGTAGAAGGTGCTATCTTATAGTTGTATAAATGTCTAGGTGTCCGTGAGGTTAACACTGGCCTCAGCAGAATACCAGCACTGCAGTATGGCAACATGCTGTAGCAAATGCTGAGCTGAGGACCCTTTCGCCACCACATTTAAAAATTTTAGATATATTATATGTTTTGTGTCATTTGTTTCTGAATCTATTTGTGGTGGTCTGAATAAATATTTTTCTTTCTTTTCTTTCTTTCTTTCTTAAAAGTGCTATCGCACGACGACACTGAGTTTTGTATGATTTTGGTTCAAAGGATATCGCACTAATAAATGTTTTAGCGTTTTAGCTACTAAGTATAGTCACATAAAATAAATATTATTCAAAATGTGTCTAATAAGCGAATCAAGATAGCAACAGCAGTGATTTGTAATTTTTCAGCCTCGCTTATATCTGTCACAGCATTTGTGATTCTTTGCAATTATCATCTATTGATAAACAAAATTAATGCGCCCAAATGCGTACAACTTCACATAAAAAAAGTAGGAAATTAACCTTCTGCGGTAAATAATTAAACTGTGACCGAGTTTAGCACCAATTACAAGTAACAAATCCAATTCCCGGAAAATTAGGAAAGGATAGATAAAGTTTGATACAATCACGTTAAATGTAACCCTTGTACCGACAGTATGGTACACACGGCTACACACCAAGCTATACATTTCCAGTATAAGCTGATGTCTCATTCTACGAAAAGCCTACACAATGCGAGGTCAGCTTATTCTGGAGATGTATAGCTTGATGTGTAGTCGTGTGTACATCACAGCTTAGATTGATTTAGAGTTGCAAGCAGCACATTAGTTACGGATAAGATAAGAGAGGTTAACATTACTGAGGCGCACCACAGGTCGTCACTCCGCTTATTATGGTTATGAACGTCATTTTCACTAAAACGGGATTTTTATGTTGATTTGTGGGTTAGTGTTTATATTTAGGCACAGTCAAAATACACAAATCACTTGTTTAACTTGGTGTCAAAATTAATTTGAATATTACATCTATACTAATATTATAAAGAGGAAAGTTTTGTTTGTTCGTTTGTATTGAATGGTCTCCGAAACTACTGGACCGATTTAAAAAATTATGTCACTTTTGGGAAGCTACACAATCCCCGGGTGGCATAGGCTACTTTTTACCCAACTGTGCAGAATAAGGGTAATGTTTTTATTGAAAAACTACGCATGCGAAGCCACGGATTGGTCAGCTAGTTACATATAGTAATTTTTATACTTATATTAAGTGAAAGATTTGTTTGTTTGTATTGAATAGGCTCCGAAACTACTGGACCGATTTAACAAAATATTTCACTGTTGGGAAGCTACACTATCCTCGGGTGACATAGGCTACTTTTTACCGAACTGCGCAGAAGGAGGGTAAGGTTTTTATTCAAAAACTACGCGTGCGAAGCTGCGGATTGGTCAGCTAGTTACATATCATTTTAGTTATAATAACTTTTCCTTATCAAAAACAGTAATATGTAAAAAGAATTTAATTTATTTATTGTACATTACAAGCTAGACACAACAGTAGTAAACAAGAAATTTAAAAAAAATGAATGTAAGCATAATGGGCAGTCTTATCGCTTAACAAAGCGATCTTTTCCAGACAACCTTTGGATGGAGAGGACCATTGGCCGAGGTATAAAAATAATATAATTAATATTTGAAAATGAAAAATAACTTAACCTTAAAAACATACATATTTTTTTTTTTTATTAAATCCTACTTAGAAAACTTTCGTGATTGATTTCAATCATTATTATAAATACGGGATTTATCACGTACCGTCTTATCGGTGTTTCGACCGACAATGTTTGGGTTCAATTCGTGAACCTTCATCAGGGAGAGTGGGATCCGCTCCGAATAACGTCTCGCACTGCGAGGCGAGACGTGTCTGACGTGACTGTACGTGATAAATCCCGTATTTGTAAAAATGATTTATTAAATCCATTATCATAAAATTCGCGATACAAGACAACGCACCATACTCCACTTGTAATGTAGAGTTTGTGTAAAACAAGTAACTTTTTAACAAAATTATAACCGAATTACCAAATCACTGAACTGATTTTGATGAAATTTCTTTAAGAGTATTAAGGAAGTACATATATCCTTTCAAATAAAACAAAAGACTTATCCAAATCGGTTGATAAATGACGTAGTTCTGAGGTAATTACAAACATAAAACCGAATTGCGTCCCTATACAATTAGAGGGTTGCCTTCCATTTTTTTTGGGATCCCATCATCAGATCCTTCCTTGGTGACAATCGGACCACCTGGTAAGTATACCCTTTTGAACAAAAAAATAATTTCTCGAATCGGACCAGGCGCCTTCTAGTAATCAGGGAACATACATAAAAAAAGATAAATATAAATATTGCTGAACATTTCACACAGCGCTATCTAGCCCCAAACTAAACAGAGAACCAGATAACTGATAGAATACTTGTATACTTGTTTTATAAATACATACTTATTATATATTGAAAAACACCCAGACCCAGAACAAATATCTGTATAAACATTTGTTCCGCGGCGGGAATCGAACCCGCTACCTCCTGCGTCTCAGCCGGCTATTCACCCACTGTGCCACGGAGGTCGCCAATTCCGACGAATTGAAACCTTTTTTGAAGTTGGTTGAAAAACATACTATTTATATTTCATGAACAATTCGGTACGACTAGTAAAATAATTAATAATATTCGCATTAAAAAAAACTAATATCAATAGATACCTAAAGTTGAAATAATTTTGTTTATTTAATGCAACTAATCTGGGTCAATCAACACTTCAGCATTAACATTCAGCGGGGCAATGCAGCCAGTATTAGTGACACTTGCGCCTCGAAGTGATCTGGAGCTGTGGATCTCCTTCAGATCATTTTCAACGGTCTTTAAATGATTCAGCTGTTTCTTTTTTAATAATTAAAGTTATAAAATGTTTTTTTTCTATTATAGCCGGTAAAATGTATCTTCCGGGTTCGCACCTACCGTTTGACCAGCGTGAGATATTTTTTTAGGCGACTTTAGATAGAACAAACATTTGGCCCACCTGATCTTGAGTAATAACCTGCCTATAACAAAGCACTGCCTTGCAGGTCACGCTCCTTAGAAACGTGCCCTGCGTCCATCAACATGAGGCCTCTTGCTTGTAATTTCACCGGCAACCATACCCTTCAAATTGAGACAGCAATGCTGCTTTTCGGCGATAATAGGTACGGTGGTAGTCTTCCCTGTGCGAGCCCTTTCATAAAGAACTTTACTACATACATGAGATATAAAAAGGGTAGTTAGAGGCAAGTCGAAACAACTCTACAAATGCCCGCATTTTATATAACCTCTTATAAAAATAGTTATCACTCACTTGATTTTTGTCTGTCTCATGAACTGCTGAATCTTCCTTGCTGCCTGGTTTTGACGCCGTTGGGAGTATGTTCTTCTGTGTATTGGAAAATATTATTGAACACAATTTATGATAGAATATCCTCTTAGGAAATATATTTGTTAGAGTGTTATCACTAGTGATCGGCGTAGGTAGTGCCATTCAAGGGAATTAGTGACCGTTAACTTAACATGGATATGCCTTCTAAATCCCGGGAAATATATTTTTATTTTATTTAACCGGTTTTTTTCGGAATTCGTATTTTACACAGTAACTATTCAGCTTTATGCAAATACATGTTGTATTGGTCACTAAAGTCATCCCTTTTGCTTACACTTTTGTAGCTTATCGCGGGTTAGGTATGGACTCGGTTTCACTATATCTATCTATAGATGGTATCTTAAACAGTTTAACTTCATTTACATTGACATTCAGAAAAATAATCCCGGGATTTGGGGAATAAATTCCGGGAATATCCATATTAACTTATCATTCAGGTTCATTGACCCAAAATTGCACTACCTACGCCGATCCCTAGTTATCATACTGGAGAGTTGCGAGTGGGTTAACGAGACGATCAGTGCACTTGTTCGCCAGGAGTGCGTGTAGGTGAACGCAGCATTGTTACAATAAAAAAAAATATTTATTACAGCTAAGTTAGTGCCATCTTTAGAACAAAACAAAACACAATAAAATAAACATCGCAATTCGACATGAAAAAAAGACCAACATAGAACACGGAATAATAAAGAGATTGACAAAAGCAATCATAGGACATGTCAATCATATATATCCCCATTACTGTGGACTCAGGTCTCTCCCGAGTCCTGGGAATATTATAAATGACAAAGTTTGGATGTTTGTTTGTAACTCAATCACGTCGAAACGGCTGAACCGATTTAGATGAAATTTGGTATGTACTACGTAGATTATGACCTGGATTAACACATGACTACTTTTTCTCCCCTAAATCAGTTCCCGTGGAATACAACTGGGATGTCATAGTTTCTATATGTATTTCTGCACCCCAGAACAACACGGGCGAAGCCGCTGGTAACAGCTAGACTACAATATTTACATGTTGTAATAGTTTCTAAAATATTACTGCCTGAAATGGGATGGGGCCACCTATTGAGCGAACACGGCGTGCGAAGTCGCGACGCACTCGCGCGACGTACTTCACAATTGTTTGACGTGAATACGGTTCAAAATTGCTTCAATAGTGGGAGGCAATTTAAAAAACGAATCATAACAAAATCGGAGGATACAGTTTGCTGTAGCAGCAACATATTAATCATCTCTATCAAAAATTTGATTACATCACTGGAAATCTGAAAGATCGAAAAATTCGTTACGCTAAGTGAGGACTGTGAAGCATCGCGCACGGTTGAGGAGGAAGCGCCGCCATTTTGAGGTCATTTTGCTGCGTTTCAAGATTTCCATTTAGTATGAGCCGTCGGACGTCATAGTGTTCTAACATGATTATAACATAAATAAAATAGCGTATTTATTACTTGTATACGTATTCATATGTACACGTATTCACGTATAACACATGGCCATGTTCATTACACAGCCCACACACCATTTAATTTAATTGGTCTTAGTTTGAGTATCAAAAATCCGAGCTTGATCGCTCGCATCGTATCTCGCTCGCATCTCGCCAGTTTGATACGGCCCTTTGTCATATACTTACTTGACAGTGATATTGGACGCCATCCTGCGCGCGCGCATAGAGCGATAACCTCGCTGGATTACAGTGGCCGCTGCGTGCATTTGCTTCAAGTACGCAAACTGTACAAAATATGACGGTATTAGTAAATTAGGTTTCTTTTTGGAAACTTTTTTCTTCTTCAACTTTTTGCAATATACTTTTATGAGATTCAAGTTTAGATACGTTAACCTAAAAGTTATCCATACAAATATTACTAATGCGAAAGTAGCTCAGTCTGTTTGTTACGTTTTTACTTTAAAACGGCTGAACCGATTTATATGAAATTTGGTATACAGAAAGATTATGATCGGAAATATGACATAGGTTACTTTAACCTGACTTCGCAGAAGTAGGGTAATAGTTTATTGACAAAACTACGCGTGCGAATATGCAATAGGTCATGTACGACATTTAATGAAAACACGGGTAGACCTAAAAAAATTGCTTGAAACATAGGTTTTTTTGCAATAGAAAATTTTAAATTATCATACAAACTTAATACGTATTTATTACTCAAAATATCAATGAAACATCCTGTATAATACGTGTCCGTTAAACTGACTAAGCGGCATCGAAACAAAGGCGCCGCCGATTCACGTTAAAAATTGTTTATTGGAAATTTCATTTCATTTCATTTATTTGTTCATAAAAATTGACCAACTGTATATTAAACTATACTATACATTAAACTACACTAACTATACATTACTAAATATACATTATATAATCAAAATAATCATAAACATTAAATACAAAAATAATCAATAAAACTACCACAATTCAAAATACAAGCCCCTAACAAAAAAACCACACTTAGATTAAAAAGTCATGGATAATAAAAAAAAATGTCATAAAAATAATAAAATATTTAAATCATTTTGAACTGCATTGTAACTTGAAATCATCCACTGAATAAAAACACCCTTCCAGCAAAAGCATTTTTAGCCTAGTTATAAATATGTATCGATTACTGGATAAATATTCAAGCTACCGGTATAAAACACACCTCTCAGATAATACGATATCGAATGTGTGTTTTAAATTGATATCGTACGCAACAAAACAGTTTGTATACAATACTTGGGGATACAATCCTTGAATAATATCCTCGTGCTTAGGCCACGCGTAGGCTTTCAACATCCTTTGATGACGTTTAATGCCGGTTATAAGATTTTGTCTATAAAATATCGGATACCTACTATAAAATATCGGATTATTTAGATGATAGAGAAACTTGGGATTGAAATTGCTCCAACTCGTTCAAAATGTTACAATTTAGACGTAATTTATTTTCTGTATTGTAATGTATTCCAAAAGGATCATTAAAAAAAACAACCAGCCTTGTTTCTTGCCTTTCTTTCCTGGCTTGGTCGCTAAGTAACAGGCAGTAAAATTGAAGTTTCAAAGTGATCCTTGTGGTTTTAATGAATATAAGATTTTAACTTTGACTTTGTAAAGCCTATTTAGTGGTTCAGTCGTTCAGTAGCCGGTTGTACCTGTTTGTAACGTCGATAGCAGTTCTGTATGGTAATGGCGGCGGCTGCCGCGCGGCGCTGCAGCTGCCGCCCACGATACTGCCGATACGCCTTCTGGATCGTGATGGCTGCTGAGTACAGTTCACGTTGTTCACGATCTAGGACAAATTAGATAAAGGTCATGAAATAGTTATGTATGCAAACTGTTTTGTTATGTACGACATTAATTTCATACACACGGAATCGTATTAATTGATTTTAGAGGTAGGTTTAATAATAGCTGGAACGTTAAACCTTACAATATTACTTTAGCTATAATATTTATTTAATAAGTAATCTGTACATTTACAATAAACAATTTTTAACGTAAACCGGCGGCCCCCTTGCGACGATGCCGCTTAGTTATTTTAACAGGTACCTACTTACATGATGAATGAATATGATTTTGTTTTCCTATTTCATATAGGAAGTTTCATTGATATTTAGGGACTTGATATTATGTTTGTGTGAGATTTTTTGTATTTGTTAACAAATCTGAAAAAAATCTTTTTTACTACAATACCTGTGCTTTCCCTTATTAGCCCTACCTTTGTTTTCATTTAATGTCATACATAACAAAATACTTAGTAAAGAGGATTATAGCATAAAGGATTAGCAAATCGAAATGTCAGTGGGTGGGGTACACAGCTTGAAGAACTGACGGCTGTTGGGCAATAAAAGTTATCGAGTGGACACCACACACTGGAACACGCATCGTGGGTTAGATAGATGATCTGATAAAGGTTGCTGGGAGCCGTTGGGTGCAGGCCGCAGAAGGTAAGTCGCTCTGGAAATTTAAGGAGGATGATGATACTTATACATACCTTACTGAAATACTTATATAAAATGAAAACTTTTATTTATTTAACAGGTAATAATATATTAGTATCAAGATCAACAGATTGGCCGTTTTCGGACGTAAATCACGTGTAAGTGTAAGTTTTCCCTTCAAAAATCCACCATAATAAACATGGATGAAATTGTTACTGTGGATTGTAACCCTTCCTCGAGACATTATTTTATTTTATTATGCAATGCCACCAGTATCTGTTATCGGCGGATAAGGTAAGTATTAGCAAATTTTGTTTGTTATGTCATTCGTTATATATGGGGGTTTAAGAGGAAAAACCGCAGGTTAGAGAACTGAAAAATAAGTATTTGTAAAATCTGTTGCTGTCGCGCAGTATGGCGCAGTGTGCGCAGTATGCGCGATAGAGATATCTGTAGCTTGGACCAAAATACCTATTAAAAATACACAAACTCAACGAATCGTAGTCCCCTGATTTCATCTCCAAAACTTGACCGATGTAACTACTTTCTTCGTTATAAATTAAAGATAGGCTTTGACCGTGTTCCTATGTGTTCTTTTTTTTATATAATCTAGTCAAATTTGTTTTCTAAATGTTTGAACACAGCTGAAAATCTGTCAAATTTTATACGTTTTTGAATTTTCATATCTCTTTTAATAATTAACTTATGAAAAAAAAGAAAACACTGGGACGTGCTTATAGTGGCCATAGGTTTTTGAAAAAAAAAAATATTGCGGTACTGGCATTATCCAGGGAGGAAACAGGGGACTACGTTTGTATGGACAAACGGCTCTTGTGTTTCCTCTTAAATATAAAATTTCCGTTTTATCACAGTGGCCACTTTGAATTAAAATTAAACCTTGCGTGTGAGATTCCAAAGTGATAATTTATTCACACGATAACTATAACATGCTTAATTGGAAAAAAAATATGTACAACATTTGATTGTTTGAATTTCAATTGTGTTTTCATTCAACTTTTAAAGTAAAGACGGATACATCAAAAATTAGAGTGATTTTCGAATACGAGTTCTCACGTGAAACGAACGCAGCAGAAACATCTCTCAATATCAATGTAGGCATAAATGACCTGGCCATGAGATTGCAGAAATGTATAGACAGTGAGGGATAATGTGATTTAATAAATATATGTTATCTTAGAAAAAAAATTATTTGAAAATTTCGGTACAAAACGGCTATTTCATACTTTAACCCCTATTATTTCAATGCCCTACGTTAAGACAGTGATCTTGGACAATGTCGACAGAACAGGTCTGATGAAAAAATTCTGTGCAGTTTACTGAGGCACCATAAAAACGTATCTTTTCAAATTGGTAGGGCATGCTTGTTTTTGATATAAGAACCTGCCAGCACTTGTATTTTAAATCAATTAGATAAAGCTTCTGCTAAAATTTACTGAATCGCTTATTCGATTTTTCAATGAACCCGCATTACAAACCTTTAAAGTAATAAGTGACAAATTACGAAACAGCGAGTTAGATTTTTTCTATTTACCTTCGAAGTAATAGTGACAAAGTTTATCTTACCATTCAAAGTCAGACTAGAGAAATGCGTGGTCGCATTCAGGAACTCTTGGAGCGTAGCTGGCGGAGTGGCGGATGACGAGTGTGACGTCAGAGCTGAGCGGGGAGATGGCGGTGGGGGGGACAGTGCTGAGCCTGGAGACACCGAGCCTGAGGAGCAGGGAGTAGAGCCTCCGCAGTATCTGGAAAATGTTTTTAAGTAAACTTACATAACTTATTTTTACATGACTGGGCTTGTTTTTTTTAAACTGTCTCTGATCTTTGGAATTATCTATAAATCATCAGCATCAGCACTTTCGATCCCACTGCTGGGCATAGAGCTCACTTCATTGTCACCATTATCGGTCCTTCACTGTTCTAACCCACAAATGACCTGCGATTTTAATTATATCGTCGACCCGTCTTGCCGGCGGACGACCTGCGTTCCTAGTTCCATCTCAGGACCACCACTCAGTTAGAACCCTGCTCCATCTGTCATCATCGCGCCGGGTCACATGTTTTGCCCAACTGCATTTGAGTCCCAATATACGCTTGCTAACGTCTTGAGCTTTAGTCCACTTGCGAATTTAGTATTGTAGTGAAAGTAAAAGTTCTTCTAGAAGTGTGATACCGAGCATGGCTCTATGTGCAATCTTACCTATAAGTATTATCGCAAAATTCGAAACTAAACTCGGTGTTAAAGGTGGTGGTATCGTCAAGGAGAGGGGTCATAAGGGTGTCCTCGCTGCTGCTGCCGCCGTCCAACCCGCAGCCCAGCAGGGATGAGCTCTCGTTCTGGAGCATACAAATAGTTGATGATTAAATATACTAAATCGTAATGAACTGTAAAAAATATGCAAATCATCAACATCAACTTATAACAGTCCACTGCTGGATGTAGGTCTCTCCCAGGGTGTGCCATTGAGCCCTATCCTCAGCTCTACTCATCCAATCCTTGCCAGCCACAGCGCGCAAATCGTCACTCCACCTAGCCGGAGTTCGTCTTACGCTTCGCTTACCTTGACGTGGTCTTCAGTCCAGAACACGTGAACCTCAACGGTTATCGGTTTTGCGGCAGATATGACACTAAGACTTTTACTGGCTGACCTTATGAATGGTCTCTGGTTATGTAAGTATTGCTCACAAGCTCTAACACGACTGCGATGATATTTTGTGTTCAAGGGCGACTTGCGCCTCGATTACTAAACGTATTTAGTGGGTACATAATGATATAAGGAGTTTTCAAATCAAATACGTCAAATTTAAACATGTTTAGTCGCTAAATATGTTAAGGGATCGCAGATGTGTGAATTTTCTTATAATGTCATTAATCTGTTCTATTTGCATCTAGATTTTGTTACGTTTTTGGATATACAAATCTCGGTTGCAAACAGGCAATTTTTTTAATAGTCATTAAAATAAATAAACATTAAATATATAACATACACTAATATATTTGATAAACATTCTTGCTTATCAGCACAGTTCTTCAGACATTAATTACAATAGGTTAAACTTAATATGTATAAAATTCTCACCTTTATTCTTTCTGGCATAGCAGCGATGATTTGCTCTGCCAGCGTAAACACTCTGTCATCCTGCTCCCCTGAAATAATTATGCATAGTAATCACTTTATCGTTACCTCACATTCAAAGCTACAACATCAATCTCTAGTCACAGTCAGAGCTGGAACTAACTTTCCAATGAACAAAGTGATAACACTTCTCCATTCTCTAGTTCACTTTTCTAAACATCAATAGCGAGAACACGATACAAATAAAAGTTAGTATGCTTTTTTACTTGAATGAGGTTCATATCCATTGAATAATTATTTATATTCAGAACAAAATGTTCAAGGTCAGAATTATTTCTCAAAAGGAACAGCATCCATGTAAATAGCATGACGGTTTTTGTCTTACCAGGTAATGATAATTCAATTACCTAATCACCTGATTAGACGAACAATGTAGTGTTAGTATTAAAATCTGTAGAACTTACAGATCCCTTAGCTCTTTCACTTCTTACTTACCGATACGATGAAATGGCAGGTGACAAAACAAAAAAGAGAAGAGACTTTGGAATGACGTGCTTGATTGTGAATACAGAAACTCAACTTTTTGTGCTCAGAAAACCCACAGTGCGAAAGCTCTTACCTCAGAAAACTTAGCAGAATATATCACTACACATAAAAAGCCTTCCATATAGATATTGAATCATGCAAGCAGTATAGCCATCATGCAGTGTTTCATTGTCAAGTATTGTCAACATTTTTGATAAAAGTGTTCGAACTTTCAACAACGTTGCCATGAAGTGTATTGAAGATGCTGTTGTTTTTGTAGTAATGCCAATCTGTTGTGATTCAAGTACTGTGATTGTGGATAGACCGATTACGAACCATTGAAAGCAACATCGAAGGACAACATCGAGTAAGCCAAACCGAACTTTATATTTCCCTCGTTATGGTACTAATTCCCAATGCATAAAATACACTCGGAATCAAGTCGGTTCGTCTTATTAGGATACTACAACACCAACACTGGGAAACTCCGCTCAATACTTGGATACAAAGTAACAGAAGAAACTACAAGTGGTCTACCGACAAAAGTGATCATTGTCAAGATCTACAACTGGCGACATAGAGAAGGATAGAGATATACAGATATTCTTTATAAGAAGAAGAGGATCGAGCGGCCAGAGCGGCGATGCAACTACTACATTCACAACATCGACAACAGGACGAGCGGAGGGTTATTGCTGCGACTTGAAATGGTATAGAACATTTGTTTTCTAATCATAGCCAATTATTTAAGTATGAACGAGACTGAATACTTAACCCAGATCTTTTCGGATTATCCATTACCGCTTTCATAGAATGGATTAGAATTTCATCCAATTAAATGAGGAATTAACATTTTGATAATTTGAATTCCTGTTATATTTTTTATTTTTACTTCTTCTAGCGTGTCAACGGTATACCTAAATTATATTTTAGTAGAATTGTGACTGCGATGGCATTGGACATGGCTTTGTTATGTACGTATATATTACATATTACTAGCAGTCATTAAATGATTATAATTTTAATCTAGAGATGTTAATTAGGGTTCCTTTACTGAAAAAGTAAACCCACATGTGTTTTTTGAAGCTACAAAGTTACTGTCAATACTTTCAAGATGTGATATAGAATTTATGTCTGAACTGAATTTAGTTTGAAGATATCTATATTAATCAAAAACTAAATTCATAATTCTTCCGATTCTTGGTCTTCCAATATTCTTAGAGTTTTTATTTTATATATTTAGTAAGTATATATTTCTCTTAAAATTGTATTCTAAGACTCTTCTTTACCACTCTACTTTACCACTTTATTGCTAGACAGTAGATAATTTGGGTAGGTAGGTCAGTTGTAATTATGACATATATGACGTATACCTATAAAATTATGTTAAGGTAAAGATGACGGGTTTTATAAGTATCTAAATAATGTGTAGCGATTCGGGTGTCTCTAAGCACCGAGACAAACCTTTAAGGCTTTAAAGTGCTTTACGTACTACTGTTAGTACGTAACTTTTTGTTGAATAATTAAATTTAATACAATACACACGAAGGTGAGTATTTGATATTTCAGCGGATTAGAATGTTATTATAATTCAAATTTTGAATAAATTTATTGATTGTTTGTTCTAACTCTACTTTTCGTGCTTTCGGTTTAGTTTCTTAGTTATGATAAATTCAATAAAACTCAATAAGATACATCATTATAAATTTTCTTGTTAACTCTCTATCAATCTATTTGTCATGTTCAAAATAGAGTTAATTGTGTATGTTCGGCATACCGTTAGTTCCTTGTCAATTTTGTTGTGATGTTCGCTATACAGTTAATTTCTAATCAATTTAGTTGTCATATTCGCTATACCGTTAACTCCTTATCAAGTTAGTTGTCATGTTCGCTATACCGTTAATTCCTTATCAAGTTAGTTGTCATGTTTGCTATACCGTTAATTCTCTATCAATTTAGTTGTCATGTTTGCTATGCCGTTAATTCTCTATCAATTTAGTTGTGATGTTCGCTATACCGGTAATTCCCTATCAATTTAGTTGTCATGTTTGCTATACCGTTTCAGACGCTGCACTGACCTGGAGCCGGCGGCGGCGGCGGTGGCGGTGGCGACGGTGGCTCCGACAGCGTCTCGACGTCTATGAGTGGGCTGGCGGCGCGCCGCGGCGCCGTTTCGCCTGCAACCACCGCGCTCACTGTCCGGGCGAACTAGCGGCCGAGTTCCTTTTCACTTCCCGTTTATTGTTTTAACTATTCTAAGGTCTATGGTAGAGTTTAGTTTATTTTTTTTTCGCTTTAATAGTCGTGACACTTGATGTGTTTTATTTCTTTTTCCTTTTATATATATCTGTTCTAATTGCTAAGGCGTAATCTTTATGTATATTATTTATACTAGTAGCTTTGGTAATGCATTCTTAGTTTTTTTTTTACTTCTCGTTTGCGTAAGAAAAACGTTTTCATGCTTTTATGAATAACTTGTATGAATTTTCTAGTATACTTCATAAGATATTAAAAAAAAATAATATGGACAGAAAGAAACATAACAGATTATTATGATGCTTTACTTGACGAACCTTTATAATTAATTTAAAGTCTTTAATGACATTATTCAGGCATTTCGGTTCCAAAATAAAAAAAAATCTTATAATTTCATATCAAAAACATAAACAGATCCTATAAATCGTACATACGTTGTTTAAATATTTGCAAAAAGGAACTCTAACCGCTCGACGTTCAAACGACCCTTGGCAACGTCGAATGACCCATCTCAATGAACGCAGCAAAATGGGAACCCAAAATTTTGACCTTCCGGTTATCAGCTGCCGTGCCGATATAAATAAATAATCACCAGCAAATGAAAAATTAATTAACTAGTTAATTGGACCTGATTAAGTCAAAAGAGACTTACAAAGAGCCAGATCCATACGCCTTCCCATCTTGGAGTCGCCGAAACTATCCTCCGAGGTGTCTGAATCTAAAGGTAGAGACATACTTCGTTCCCACCTGTGAAATCACCAAAATTTCCATGCGGTTAGTAAAAACACCATGCTTACAAAGTAAGTGCATTTCCCTGACTCATAAATGGGCAATTAAATAATTTAACACTCAGGCTGCTAAGTAACCCACTTTTGCTTGATTGTGACTTTACAAACCACCAAAGTTATAGTTTTACTTTAGAGCCTATACAGGAGTCAGTGACCTTACGCCTTCTAGTTTTTATGATTTCTTACCTAGCTGATGAGCTGCCATCAGCTTTGTCGATAGCAGAATTGGATCTGAACGCGTCAGCCATATTTATGCCGCTGTCTATGGACGGCCTTTTGACTAGATTGCTTTCTAAACTTCCCGCACGTCCTTTTTGGGATAAGCTGAAAACAGAAAAGTAAAGACGTGTTTATTGTTATTGATTTTCTCTTTTTTTTTTAAATAATATAATCATCATTATTTTCATCATCTCCAATCAGCAACATCCATTACTGGATAAAGACCGTTACTGGATAAAGATACTGTTTTACTCCTCAATCGTTTGTTTCATAACCAGGTCTTTCATTGTCATCTTCCTATTTGTCTTTTGAGAGACCTAGTCTCTTTAATTAAAATTCTGCTAACAATTCAGGTAATAAAAGCTTTAAGATGATATAAAAATAATAATAGGTTCCTTTACCAACTACTAGAGCGACTCCTGTCTTTGTCTACACTAACCTGTTAGGCCTCAGAAACACGCCATCCTTAGTCGGTGGATGTATTCTGTCCAACAAATTGGCTAGGTGGTTGTGTCCAGCCCGTCTGGCGGCTGCAGCTGCCTGCCTTGCTCCCGCTTCAGTACGAGTGCCTGCGCTCCAACGGGCCAGAACTACTGCTGTTTCTACATGCCCTGATGCACTCGCTACCATCTTAAATAGTTAAGAGATAAAATTGTATTAATGATCATTAATATACTATTTAATCACCAGAACGAAATGCAATATATCTAGACATAGAAAATATAGATGTGTGACAGTGTAGTGTCAATTCTTATTAGGGTTATTGCTACCTATAAAAAACACAGAAAAGTGTTATTGGGAACATTCTTAGTTTTAGTTATACTAAAAACCAGGTCAAAATGGATATACTCATTAGCATATACATGGCTAGATTGTAAAATATTACTAAGGTATAATTAGAACTGTAGACTAGGAATAAAAAAACATATATATATATACTATTTTGTCATACCACAGTATAATCTATAAACGGTTTTGAAAATCCTTCTTACCATCTTGGTAAGGCCAACAACAAAGAACAACATCTACCTTGAAAACGATGTGACAGCGTATTTTCATCAAAGAGTATTTTTATCCCGCAATCATTTAGGTTGTGGAGCTAATGTTATTCTCTGGGAAATTAAAGAATCGTTCGAAAAAAGGCTTTTTAAAGGTTTAAATGGTCCTCAAAGCGCCTAGCTATTGGTGTTACAAACGTCTATAAGCTACAGGTTTATCATCAGGTTGGTAGTAAGTTTGTTTGCCATCTTAGTGGTGTAAAAAGGAAACAAGTTGACAAACTGATTGGAATGCTGTGATACTTAAACTGACTGAACATACGGTCCAGTTTTCCATCGAAATGAGGGGAATATCCATACAAAGTTTAAAGGTTAGCACAGATACTCACCAAAGGCGTATTATTATCCACATCCCTAGCCCCCAAATTGACTTCCTTCTCGAGCGCCAGGCTATTGTCATCCTGTCTCCACCTCAACAGCGCTATCGTCAACTTCGTGAACCCAAGAGCTGCAGATAGATGCAGGATCGTGGATGCGTCTTCTCCAGGCTCTGTGGTGAACCCTTCGGACGTGCCCAACGACCGGGTACTGAGCGAACGGCAGAAACTGACGAGACGTTCCTCAAATTTTGGATTCGTATACAGTTGGTTATCTTCAATCTGGAATATAAAAACAAATATCAAAATTAGTGTTGAAAACCGAGTACTCTTAAGCAAACTTACGCGTTCGTGTTCTGTCTGCCTTGTCACGAGTGTATTGATTTTATTCTAAAATAACCAAAATCTTGTCATTACACTCTAAAAATTAATAACTGGGACGATCTATTCCAGGAGTTACTTTTAACAGTTCCAGTGATACAACTCATTAGATTTTTTCCAGAACTGGCGGCTGGTCTTTTGATAAAGGATTATAGAGGCTTACTGCATCGAAGTTAAGAAGTGCTTTATACCCGAAGACTAGCTCAAAGAAGTCTACCTGGTTATTTTCATCCATCGGCTCAATCTTCACCTGCAGCCGTCCATGCAAGCGCTGGATCCGCTGCAGCAGCGAGAACCTCCTGAAATCCAACGTTGGAAGCGGTGCTGAGGCAGGAGACGATGGTGCCGGAGCTGGCCCAGCCTTGTACTCAAACACCACGGTATCAGAGACCACTCTACCACCTCGAGCCACTTGAAGAGCAGCAAGACCAGCTTCGTGGGCTGAAAATAAAAAAAAATAAGTGTAGAAGTAACGTTCCACCAAAGAATTTAAAGAAGATTTCAAAATCGTCTTCCTATCACCTAATACTTTTAGTCATTTTGTGTCAAGCTTTTAGAGAAACCTTACACCTGTTCATTATATCTTAAGATAGGTTCTAGGACAAGCTGTTTTTAGCTAAAAATTATTTCCTGAGTGTTAGTTATGACGAAGTAACGTAAGATATGCCTGACTAGATGTATGTATGTTTGTAAGTATGTACCTATCCATATCAGTCGCAAACTTTGACCCGCGTTGTCTAACTATTATGATTGTGCTCGATATTACTTTAATAAACTTTAAATAGTGTCCTAAGCCTGCGTTATTATTCACGATCCTATACTCGCAAAGTGCATTATATAGCAGTAATCATAGCAATGCTAATTAGATGTATTAGATGTTTGCCTATGTATTATTTTATTAATGCAGTAAATAATTATCTAATTTGATCTAATCAATTCATTATTTTAGTTGAAAAATCTAAGGGACATACCTGGACAATAACACCTCAGCAGACCGTTCTGCACCAGAATCGACGGCACAGGGAAGTTATCGAACAGCACCGTGTACTGATCTGAGCACTCCGTCCAGGGTCCAGCTATCAACACCTTGGCTCCTCCTTCAGGGTACGCCCACTCAGGAGAGTAGTCAGTGATGTTCAGTGTCCGATGATCCTGTTCCGGGAGACAATCGGTTTGCATCTTTTCAACACCTGTATTTATAACTGGTGATGGCTGCTTATGGTTTGACTCGTAGATGGTCTGAAAGAATCAAGAATAAAATTATGAAATAGTAAATAAATGACAACCTGGTGAATATGAAACATATACACAACATCAAGCTCGCTTGAATTAACTGGGTACCTCATGTTGCTGACGTCAATATAATACTTATTAGAAAAAAATAAAAATTGGAAATTCTAGTAAAATAACGATTGATTAGTGTAAAATCTAATAATTAATTGATTAATCATTTTGGCAGCCTGATTAACATCAACTGTAGTAATTTAAATACTGAAGAGTTCAATCTCGTAACCGAGATAGTGGCCAAAATTTGCACTATTCGTTTAAAAGTTGCATTTCTTTGAGCGATAAGGCCGCCGATTGTAACACCGCGTATAACTGTTTAAGTTAGGCAAAAAAGTTGCAGTTTGGTGCAACAATAGAGAGCGATGCAATTGGGGTACCGAGTCAATTCAACCGTTTTTAAAAACTGCGTGCATATTTTACGAACCTTCCCAAAGATTGGTGAGCCAGGGGTAGATAAAATCTTTTCGAGTGACATTTCGCGATCCGCCTTCCCAGCGCGCACATACTAAAGGAAGGTTCAGAAATAAGGGCTGTTAAACATTGCTCACAAAAATGTAAAGGGCTAAGAGAAAAGTTATAAAAATAGCAAAAAAACTGTCAATAATAGGTTGAGGAAAAAGTCTTTTCGCATTATAGTACGGGTATGTACGAACTTGTAATAAAATCTCTTTGGCTATACTATTTGTATCTGGCTGGTTTTAGTATCATTCAAAGTTTAAATTTTAAAGAAGATAATTCCTAATCTGATATCATATTAGGAAAATGTGTGATTTTTATTTGTTTTTCGTATTGTAAAGATAAGTAAATCTAATTAGGAAATACGATACATTTTAAAATTTTACTAAAAAGGTGAAAATGCAACACAAGCCGCGAAAAAAATTTGCGATAATTATGAACCTAGTGCAGTCTCTATGAGTGTAGCACAAATTTGGTTTAAGCGTTTTCAATCCGGAAATTTTGATGTCAAAGATGCACATCGCTCTGGTCCGCCCTATTACGGATACAAATGATGCCATTTTTGAAAAAGTGGAGCAAGATCGGCATATTAGTAGTTACGACGTAGTTGAAGAACTGGGAATTGACCACAATATAGTTTTGGCGCATTTGAAAAAAAAACTGGGTTTGTGTACCCAGTTTTTTTTCGATATTTGGGTACCCCACGAGCTCACTGAAAGAAACCTAATGAACTCTGTACTCATTTGTGATTCTTTATTACGACGTAATGAAAACGAACCATTTTTGAAGAAGCTGATAACTGGCGATGAAAAGTGGATCACGTACGACAAGAACGTGCGAAAAAGGTCGTGGTCAAAGGCCGGTCAGGCTTCATAGACTGTGGCGAAACCCGGGTTAACTCGCAACAAGGTGATGCTGTGTGTGTGGTGGGATTGGAAGGGCATTATTCATTATGAGCTGTTACCACCAAGCAGGACCATATATTCTGAACTTAATTGCGAACAACTGATGAGATTAAAGCAAGAAGTTGAGAGAAAGCGGCCGGAATTAATCAACAGAAGGGTGTGGTTTTTCATCATGATAACGCTAGACCTCACACATCTTTAGCCACTCAGCAAAAATTAATAGAGTTTGGCTGGCAGGTGTTAATGAATCCGCCTTATAGTTCTGACCTTGCACCTTCAGATTTCCACCTGTTTCGGTCTCTTCAGAATTCTTTAGGCAGTGTCAGGTTAACATCACGAGAGGACTGCCAAAACTACTTGTCGCTGTATTTTGATCACAAGCCCCAAAATTTCTATAGCAACGGGATCATGTCCCTACTTACAAGATGGCAAAAAATTATCGAACAAAATGGTACCTACATACTTTAGTTAAATGTAAATAAACTATATTAAAAAATGTTTTGAATTTTCTTAAAAAATGCGAAGAAACTTTTTCCCTAATCTAATATTCAATAACTGAAGCTTCAGAAAGACTTGTAATTGACAGTGTCAATACAAATGTGGTGAAAGGATAAACGTACTCGTGCAAAGGTGAAGGAAAACCGCGTGGAAACCAGTAAATGATATGATTATTAAGTCTTATTCCTTTGGATCGCCTCTCATTCTGAGCTATTAGTCGTTCAGAAATAAAAAACTTAAAAACTAATGATACTTACCACAGGATTAGTAGATATCGTATTAGGGTCCAACACTTCTAGTTCCGGGAAATCTCCCAACATATCAAAAGCATCCAAATTCACAAACACATTGTCATCCACCACATGAGTGGGGGACGCCACAGCCTCACAACTCTCTATAAAGTCCATTGTATCTATACCCGATACCATTACATTAGCAGTCTCTGTAGACCTCACTCCATTTCTTAAATCACAATTAGGCATATTAGCTGACAATGTCTTTTGTATATCCTCATGAGAAAGTTCCAATGTCTCATCAAAGAACCCGCTTGCTAAATGGCTATCAGTCCCAAGCAACACTAACGTATCATCACAGTTTTTCGTTAAGACTTCACTCTCTAATCTCTCTACTAAGTCTGGGTATCTAGAAGGGGTCACCGGAGCGCTGGCAACTACGTGCGTCCGACTTTTGGGTTCCATTTTTATTTTTCTATCGAAGTCAATCTCTATTTTGTTCTCCTGTATTGTGTTGTCAATCTCTAGTGGTTCTATTTTCTTTATGCACGTAGCCTCTGGTAGTTCCCTTTTAAGTACAAATGTGGGTTTGTATTGGTGCCGAAACCTGTCTCTGGGTTCTTCACAAATAAATGAAGTCACAGATAGAGGTGAAACTATTGAAGAATGTGATTGGGCACTGCTGGTTCCATTTAGAATGAGTAGACCACCACCTCCTTGAATCTGTCCTAGCGACAGGAGTAAAGGTGATGAGGTCTGTTGGGCCGTTCTGTGGTCTCGGGTGTATTGTCTAGGGGGGTGTGCCATAGATCTCGGTGAGGGACCTGTTGTTGAAGACACGTGGTGATCTGAAGGGGGTTGTTTTGAGGTCTGGACTCTCCGTAGTGCGTGAGTGCAGTTCCTTGAGTCTTGGCAAGTAGAGTCGGGGCAGCTGCACTCGAGCTGTCTAGCCAGAGCTGCGGCTCGAGCCGCTCGTTGTTTCTCCATCAGCTGGCCGACGATGGCTTCTACCGTCTCAGCAGTCTGGAACATTTTCCCCTGAAATAGGATATTTTACGATTTATTCTCAGTGATATGAAAGATTATGAATTATTCCGGTTGGTGGTAACTTACCGAAATTTCCAAATCGCTGTTGATGTCCGGCTCATCCTCGCTAAAAACTGAAACAGTAGGTACAAATATTTTGCAAAAATAGTTCTCAATTAGATCATCAAATATTACAAACTCGAAAAATGAAAAATTTAGCCATAATAAACCGTCAAAGACAATCTAAATAAATTAATAAATAATAACAACACAAACTCTGATACGGATCAGCGCCATTAATGCCGTAATCTAATTGAAATTTACTAACAATTTTCATTAATATTTAACAGTGAAAACTTTTGGTGTGCCTACATAATTTGCTGTTTTACATACTAATTTGAAAATAACTAAAACCTAGTTATTTAACTGCGCAGGTATACTTGCACAAAATTATCTATATAACATTTGGCACAATATCAGAGTGCAAGTACGAAACTGTAACTTAATTGTAATTTAATGAAAAAGACAACCTCTTCTAATTGTGAGTCGTGTGTAAATGCAAGTATATCGTTCACGTTCTCATAGAATATAACAGAAACGAAAGTCCACAACATCAACAACTGCTTGGTTACCCACCAAGCAGATGTTGATGTTGTGGACTTTCTACATTTTGGCAAGAAGGATTACAGTTTTTAGCTTACCCTCGTTTGGAGGAAGCTTAACAAATGTACAGGTTTCAATCTCAAAGCCCAAAAAATAAATCGAGATGAATAATTTTGATGAGTAAAAGTTGATTTGGTTTAATTATTATTAACTGGTTGACCCGCCGAACTTCGTATCGCCTTGAATTGCATATAACGCGGGCTGTCACTCTGGTAGAATTGTTTAGAGATATATATATATATATATACAATCATTACTACCCCGATTTTTAGAGATATATATATATATATATACAATCATACCTAACCATAGACAAAATTACGTTTAGCTGTCATTTGCGTTTTGTTATTCCATATCAGATGCGTTTTTGTTATACCACGTTTTATAATGGCTTGTATTCTCTTTGACATTTTATGTCACGTCACACAGGAACGCAGTCGAACGGGATAAAAAGTTTCTATGTCCGCGTCCTGGTTTTAAGCTACCTCCTCACCAATTTTCAGCCAAATCAGTTCAGCCATTCTTGAGTTATAAATAGTGTAACTAACACGACTTTCTTTTGTATGAATATAGATACATTGTATTTAATTCTTTGTAAACCTTTCAGGGTGGCATGATTCATTAGGAACAACCCCTAAATAAATGATTAAAAAAAATTAATTGTAATCAAAAAGCCAAGTTTATTTAAAAATGATCGCCAAAACTGTACAGTTCAGACTGTGCAAACAAATCATGAAGGTACATTAAAAGATGTTTCAAGCTAATTAGGGTATAGGACCCTTCAAACTCATGAAGAGCAACAAAGTTTTCGATTCTTTCATTATGAAAACTTTAAATTTTATTCATAAACTGTCCATCTAAATGAATGGCATAAGTTATCTTTGATATTTAACTTTCAGCTTATGCTTTTACCATTCCACTTTCCTTTGATGGAATCAAAGTAAGATAAACAACTTTGTTTAGCACATTTCGGCAATAAGTATAAGTTTATCCACTACGAAAGAGTTGCAGTACCTGCTTTAATTTATAGAAAAATTTTACTTTTTGTTTACTAATATTATCAGATATACAAATAAATGAGTGCGTGAGTCATATTTATTTATTTTTAGTTTTATTATTTTAAGGAAACTTACAGCTAGGTACACAGAAAACTAAATAAATTATAATACATGCAAAACATACATGTATTCTTAGAGCCAATTACAAATTTCCACAGATAATTTTTAAAAAAGATTTATATAAAAACACAGTTACAGTGGACAAAAACCGTTTGACATTACAATATTCATTCTTAAGAGTTTTAGGTAGGCACATTAATTATTACAGAAGAACTTATCTGCAAGCAAGCTTTTTAACTTGCTTGTCGAAGTATTGAATATATCAATATCTGCATCTGCCAAAGTGTTAAGCGAGGCGCTTGCTCGAATAACAAATGCGTTTTGCCTGTAATTGGTTTTAACTACCGGAACATGTAAAATGTGCGGTCTCCTTATTCTGACTCTATACGTGCATAATCCCAGTAGCTCCAGTAACTCGGAGCAGTCAACCGTGCCATTTGCAATGCTCAGAAGATACGACAAATCGGAAATTTTTCTACGTATAATATAATATACAAATAAAACTAATTATTAAATATTTATTTTAAATGTAAATATAATATATTTTTAATAATTAAAGATAGAAAATACTTATATGCTGAGCTCAGGACTTTTCACATAATCCGGTACTTGTCAGCATTTCTCCATGCATACAAATAAATTGCCATATTAAGCATTATTTTTCAGTGTGATGTCTTTTTATATATACTAATATTATAAAAAGGAAAGATTTGTTTGTTTGTATTGAATCGGCTCCGAAACTACTGAATCGATTTAAAAAATTCTTTCACTGTTGGGAAGCTACACTATCCCCGGGTGACATAGGCTACTTTTTACCCAACTGCGCAGAAGGAGAGTAATGTTTTTATTGAAAAACTACACATGTGAAGCTGCGGATTGATCAGCTAGTTGTGTATAAGTATGTTCGTTAAGTGTTGCGTCTGCTTCTTGTGTACAGTTTATGTGAATAAATGTCTTCTTTCTTTTTTATTTTTAACTAGCTAACCCACCCGCGGCTTTGCATTCATGGTATTTCAATAAAAACATGACCCTCCTTTTGCGCACTCGGGTAAAAAGTAGCCTATGTCCTTCCCCAGGGTATAATCTATCTCCAAATTTCATTATGATCAGGCGTTTAGTTATGAAAAGGTAACAAACAAGCTAACAAACAAACAGTTACTTTTGCAAATGTATGTATTATACATATAAACCTTCCTCTTGAATCATTCTATCTATTTCTGAAAACTGCATTTACATCCGTTGAGTAGTTTAAAAGATCTAAGCGAACATCCAGCGAAAGCGACTTCAATTTATACTATGTAATATAAAGAAGAAATACACGTACAAAACTATGCATGTAAGTAGGTAGATCACCCACACAAGCAGTTTTATTTGTTTCGGGTAAGTAGGCAGGCATCCACCCAAACAATGAAGATGTTGTTTTATGATAATATGTATATTAATATGAAAATATTTTTTTTGGGCATAACATGAGTAGGTAAGTAATTACTTCAAAAGAACAAATTTGTTACAGCTAAGGCACTGGGGTAAAACAAATCACATCCCACTATCACACTAATAACATAAATGCGTAAGTTTGGAAGTTTGTTTGTTACTCAATCACGCCGTAACAACACAAACGATTGTGATGAAATTTAGTATGTACGTAGATTATAACCTGGATTACCACTTATTAAGTTGCAACAGCGAGTTTAGCTCTGTTTCTAGGTTACCTACACATTTAGTAGTGTAATGCGTACGAAGTTGCGGGCAACAGCTAGTATCTAATAATCATGTTGTAAAAAATCATGTGGATGGATTTTAAACTAAGCACTTGCATAAAGCGTCAAGAGCCTGACTAGATTTTCTGTATCCCGGTTCTTGACGTCTTCGATTGCACAAAAAACGCTTATACCAAGTAGGTTTAAATTAAAAAACCCACATCTTTTTGCGTTGTGGGTTAAAACTGATATAGCTAATAACTATTGTAGATAAACTAGCTATCTATTAAAAAAACCGCGTCCAATTCGGTTCATCCGTATGGTAACTACAGGCCACAGACAAACAGGCACACAACCAGACAGTCTTCTTATCGTTTTACGCGAGTATACAATAGTCAAACTGCAGGGCATTTTTACCTTATATCCGTAAACCCTTAAGGGTAATCATGCATGTTTCTTAGGTACGTGACCTACGCGCTAATACTTTGTTATTAGTTAACATTAGATGGGCCACATGTTAGTTCCAGTACCAGGTCGAAACAAAAAAAAAGAAAAGAACCTCAGAGTAGATACTTACACATCGGCTTCAGTTGGCTGACGAGTTCGTCCTTCGTCCACTCCTTCTTATCAGCCCAGAGCGCCAGGCTCGGCGCTACGGTCGCCAGTTTGTTATCATCAGGGTATGGCACGTTCAGGTAGTGCACAAGCACAATGTCAGGGTTCTGGAATAAGAGAATACTTCCTTGTAATTTTGTCCTGCTTAAATCCACTTAAATACGAATCTCTAGAACAAAGGAAAAACAGAATAGACACAAGACGAAAAGATACAAGTCACAAGAGAAAGACGAGAAGACTTGAGACACCTCTATGCCCGAGGTAGAATGTTGCCAAACATGGCTCTCGGTATCAAGCTGTAAGACTTTTTGAACTCACTGCCTACTGATATGAATGTTATCGAGAGTCCTTTCACGTGGAAGTCAAGACTTAAACAGCTATTATTGAAGGGGTATACAGTGTTTTTTTTTGACTGTAACAGTACGGCAGCACCCATAACCAGAGGAGATACAGGTGCAGTTTCTTTTAAAACATCAGCTCGTTTTCGAATAAAAACATTTTGGCATTAAATTTTTTTTGGTCAAGTGTGAGTAGCGCCTTAAAATGAATCAATTTGATAATTTTTTTTTGATGCCGATCAATGCAGTCCTTTGTAAGGATCATTTTATTGTAATGGATGAAAAAAATCTGCACAGCGAAAGTTAGTCAAATTTGATAAAATGTATTATCATACAACAGGACAAACAAAATTCCTTCTACAAACATTTTATTAGATTCTAATTGCACATTAAGTATTAATACTGTAGTACTATAGTAGACAGTACGCAAAAAGTAGACTTAATTGAAGCATACTTCCTCAATCGCGGTCTGGGTAGCGTTCCTGATACCACTTCAGCGCATTAGTTGGGATTCGTCGGTTAAGGAAGTATGCTTCAATTAAGTCTACTTTTTGCGTATTTGACAATAGCCATGATAGGACAAATAAGATGATGCAATGACTGATACACAAGTCCGACAGGTGCAAGAACCATGTTCTAAATTCAAAATTGTTCTGAAATACGAAATGTTTTTGAATTGGTCATGAGAGCATGGAGTTCCTAAACTTCTTAATCACTATAGTATTAATATTTCTTTAATGTGCAATTAGAATCGAATAAAATGTTTTAGAAGGAATTTTGCTTTTCCTGTTGTATGAGAATACTTTTTATCAAATTTGACTAACTTCCACTGTTTAGATTTTTTTCATCCGATACATTAAAACTGATCCTTACAAAGGACTGCATAGATCGTCATCAAAAAAAAATTTTACCAACTTGATTCATTTTAAGGCGCTACTTACACTTGACCAAAAAAAATTTAAAGCCAAAATGTTTTTCCTCAAAAACGAGCTGATGTTTTGAAAGAAACTGCACCTGTATCTCCTCTGGTTATGGGTGCTGCCGTACTGTCCCAGTTAAAAAACACTCTGTATATTGATGATTTAATGACATTTAATAATTAAATAGTATTATTCTAAGTTTGATGTTATTATAATGAATCTGTGACATAATTGTAATAATTCTCAGTAATTTTATTTTATTTTTGTTGATATTTATTATTTTTCTTTTGACTTTTCTTTATGTATAAGTTATTTTTTATTTATTTTAGTATTATTAATTTGAATTTTATACCATTGGTTAAATAATGAATATTGTATGTAGTTTGTGATATCAAATACAATTCTTAACTGTTCTTGAATAAATGAAATTTAAAAAATGAAATTATATGTACACACGGCTACACATCAACCTATACTTTTCCAGTATAAGCTGACCTCTCATTCTATGAAAAGTCTACACAATGCGAGGTCAGCTTATACTGGAAATTTTTAGCTTGATGTGTAGCCGTGTGTACATACGGTGCTGAAACATGGCCGCTAACGAACAAACTTGTTCAAAAATTAAAGTTGCTACGAGAGCGAGATGGAGCGTGCCAAGTTAGGCACTGTTGCACCATCTACCCAACATCGAAACACGACGCAGAACCAAAGTCGTGGATGTAGGTGAAGGATCAACCAGCTGAAGTTGAGATTGTCGGGACACTTAGCAAGGAGGAAAGACAAAGCTGAACAAGGGCAGCAATCGAGTGGTGGCTGCGAGACGGGCGCAGACCAGTTGGCAGACCACCAGTTAGATAGTTGGACGATATTGCGAGAGTTGCGAGAAAGCAATGGATGCGCTTAGCATGTGCCAAGAGCATCCATTTTTTATCTCTTCTGCTTTCTCGGCCTGTGACCGGAGAGAGTGGCGTGATAACGAGGAGGCCATTACCCAGCAGTGTGTGTACCTACCCGGTGGATGTGGGCTGAAATGATGATGATTATGAAGTCTTTAAGCGAGTAGCTAAGCTCTATTCTAAGTAATTTTTGATTAGGTCTAATAATAGAAAAATATCTATATTTTATAACCCTGAAAACGGCGTAGACTAGAAATAACTTTTAAAAGATAAGGGTCAACGTACTATGATGCGTGTCCAAAAGATACCCAAGATATACTTTCAAACTCTTAGAGCAAAAATACTGAAGCAAGCCTTTACAGATAATATGAACCCTAAGCAAAGTTTAAAAAGATACTATCCGTAATACATATATCTAAAGTGTTAATACAATTCCTCTCTTAATAAAACATTCTTATTAATTAATAAAAACCGGCCAAGGGTGAGTCGGACACGCGCTCGAAGGGTTTCGTACCATTATCTATAAAAACGAGCAAAAAAACGTTTGTTGTATGGGAGCCCCCCTTAAATATTTGTTTTATTTTATTTAATTATTTATTTTAAAAGTGAATATATAACTAAATATTACGTAAATATTTCAAGCATCTTCCTGTTGCCGTTATCAATATCTGGGAAAAACGAGCAAAATAATCACGTTTGTTGAATGGGAGCCCCCCTTAAATATTTGTTTTATTTTATTTAATTATTTATTTTTAAAGTGAATATATAACTCAATATTCCGTAAATATTTCAAGCATCTTCCTGTTGCCGTTATCAACATCTGGGAAAAACGAGCAAAATAATCACGTTTGTTGTATGGGAGCCCCCCTTAAATATTTGTTTTATTTTATTTAATTATTTATTTTTAAAGTGAATATATTACTAAATATTCCGTAAATATTTCAAGCATCTTCCTGTTGCCGTTATCAATATCTGGGAAAAACGAGCAAAATAATCACGTTTGTTGTATGGGAGCCCCCCTTAAATATTTGTTTTATTTTATTTAATTATTTATTTTTAAAGTGAATATATAACTAAATATTCCGTAAATATTTCAAGCATCTTCCTGTTGCCGTTATCAATATCTGGGAAAAACGAGCAAAATAATCACGTTTGTTGAATGGGAGCGCCCCTTAAATATTTGTTTTATTTTATTTAATTATTTATTTTTAAAGTGAATATATAACTAAATATTCCGTAAATATTTCAAGCATCTTCCTGTTGCCGTTATCAATATCTGGGAAAAACGAGCAAAATAATCACGTTTGTTGTATGGGAGCCCCCTTAAATATTTGTTTTATTTTATTTAATTATTTATTTTTAAAGTGAATATATAACTAAATATTCCGTAAATATTTCAAGCATCTTCCTGTTGCTGTTATCAATATCTGGGAAAAACGAGCAAAATAATCACGTTTGTTGTATGGGAGCCCCCCTTAAATATTTGTTTTATTTTATTTAATTATTTATTTTTAAAGTGAATATATAACTAAATATTCCGTAAATATTTCAAGCATCTTCCTGTTGCCGTTATCAATATCTGGGAAAAACGAGCAAAATAATCACGTTTGTTGAATGGGAAAAATTAAATATTTATTTTATTCTGTTATTAGTATTTGTTGTTATAGCGGCAACAAAAATACATCATCTGTGAAAATATCAACTGTTTAACAATCACGGTTCATGAGATACAGCCTGGTGACAGACGAACAGACAGACAGACAGCAGTGTCTTAGTAATAGGGTCCCGTTTGACCCTTTGGATACGGAACCCTAAAAAGGTACTACCCGTACTACATATTATCTAAAGTGTTATTACAATTCCCCTCTTCTTAAAGCATTCTTATGAATTCATAAAAAACCACTTAATATGTAAAGTTCAAACAAATAAATAACAAAAACCCCATAAACAGGGTGTTTAGTAAATAACAAGCGATGTGTGAAAATATAGAGGCCATACTTCACAGTAACAAGCTTGGTCCATTCGTAAACGCTTAAAACTCCGCAATGGTCTTTGGGGACGGCTTCCGTAGAATGTTTGGGCAATTGTTTTAAGAATAATAGTTTTATGACTTTTGTCTGTTGATATTGAATGAATAATAAATAAATAAATACTTGCTGGGCATTTCACACTGCGCTGTCTAGCCCCAAACTAAGTAGAGCTTGTACTATGGGAAATAAATAACTGAAAGAATACATATACTTTTTTTGTTGTATTTAGAAAAACATCCAGACCTAGAACAAATATCTGAAGAGCGTGCAAACATTTTTTTCCGCTGCGGGAATCGAATTCGCAACCTCCCTGCGTCTTAGCCGGGTATTTACCCACTGCACCACGGAGTTCGTCAAAAATCAATGAATAACAACACTTTATACACCATAATAGAAAGAAGCTGCAAAATAAAAATACACAAAGTAACAAATAAAATGGGCGGTATTATCGCATAGCAGCGATTTTTTCAGACAACCTTTGAATAGAAACGGAGTGTTTGAAATAATACAATAATAGAAGGGGGTCACAAATAATTGAGTACATCATCATCATCAACCGGAAGACGTCCACTGCTGAACATAGGCCTCCCCCTTAGATCGCCACAACGAGCGGTTGGTAGCCGTTTGCGCCCAACGGCTCCCCGCGATTCTTACTAGATCGTCGGTCCACCTTGTGGGGGGCTGGCCTACACCTTGTGGGGTGGTAATTGAGTACACTTTCGAATAAAGTTAAGAAAAATTCTCTAACGTTTTTAGGTTTGAATAATCTCAAAACTTTCTTTGTCATATATTTTGTGTTCAACTTTTATATTATATAAGTAAACTTAGACGGTACTTCAAGTTAATGTTAAGTTTGTGTACCGCATAGTGAAACATAGAAATTTATATACTGATAACAATGTATTCACACTTGTGTTAACAACCGAATAAATATAATTGAGTTGAATTGATGTTGTTGAAACGAAAACATGAAACGGAATATTATAGAGAAACGCTATCTCTTAAAATTTTTAATACTTGCTTTATTTTCCAATTTATCATTATTCAAACACAGTGTCTTAGTAGGGTCCAATGTTGAGTCATTAGAAGAGAGGCTAAGAAGTTCTCCCAACAATAAATAAATATAAAACAAAAGTCAGAATATCATACATATTAATAAGGTTATGAACAAGAGCGTGTGTACGGCCCCGTTCGTAAACACGGCGTCCACCCGGCTGTGAACAGTAGAACATCCCTAACTGCCACTAAATCGACTCGAGCGCAGTTTACAACGTACAAAATAAGTAATACACAATATTTTAATTTCAACGAAGAGAGAATGTAAAATGGAGTGCGCAGTAATAACTAACCATTTGTCTTCAAAATGGCGGCAATAAACATGGCGCCCGTATTTATGTAATGGCCGCCGGCCAGGGGTGACGCGTGTGTTTTATTATTATCGGCGGTTTTTCATTAACTCGTTTTGTAAAGTGCGAATGTGAGGTTGCGGTTGCATTGTTTTAAAGGATATTTTAGTGTTTTAACTGGTTTTGGTTAGTTTTAGTGCAGTTTTGTTGATGCAATAAATTCGGGAGATGAACTTTTTGTGGTGTTAGTAAATTCAAATAGTCTAAATTAAATGAGATTCTAGAATCTACAGACCTCGTTCTAGCTGCGTGGAATTATTCAAATAAAATTTTAATTTAAAAATTTAGATCAAAATGCAAATTCTCAACTTGTTATATCTCTTGTGCAAATTTATTCGATCTAGTTTCATAGTACTAAAAAACTAACTTAAAACTCTTAACTTAGAATAGACAACCCTAACTTTTTCGAAGACCCAAGTCGAAAGTTAGCCATCCCGCGAGCTAAGCACGATCTAACGACGTTCGGCGACGGAAGTAGAAGGAGTATATTCTTAATTTAAAACTTAGATGATAGTAAATTGCTTGTTTATATCGCAGACGCACTTAAGATGAGATCAAATGGATTCGAATGTTAAATTCTTATATGGTTTAGAGTAAGCTGTATGAATGATGTTTGAAATAGGGATGAGAATTTAATCAGAGAAATACTTTGTAAAAAATCTAAGATGGCCAGATTTCAAGACTGGCTCGTGGAAATATGTTTGAAGTGTACAAGCAGACTTCATCCCGTTTTGGTTTAATCTGCAATAACCCCGGGAAAACACACATATCCCATATTTAAATAATAATGATGCTGGACAATCACGTAATGCTATCTAGCCCCATAATAAGCAAAGCTTTGACCTAGGTAACTGGTAGAATAACACATATTGTAGATGCGTGGAAGTTTCACACGGTGCGTTTTACCCGGTCGTTTCTTCCACGCACCTGCAACATGTGGAATGACCTTCCTCCGGAGGTTTTTCAGGTGGGCTTCAAAATGAGCGCCTTCAAGAGAGGTGTAAATAGGGTATTAAGTGGTAGGCAACGCGACTGCAGTACCACGAGTGCTGCAAGAGATTATAGGCGGTGGTGACCACTTAACATCAGGAAGCCCGTCAGCTTGTGTGTCTACAAGTATAATAAAAAATAACATGTATTTCGTTTAAAAACATAAGTTATAGAGAAACTTCCAGTGATAAATATCTGTAGATCATGAAAACATTTGTTCCGCGGCTTGAATCAAAACTGAAACATTTGCCTGGGAACCTGGAAGTCTTGAGATTTATACAATTTTTGTCTTAAAATGATTTTGAAATGTATTAAGTTTTCAATACTCAATACTCAATCATTTATTTTATTCCACAATGTAATAATAGATGGTAATTGATAGGTACATGTTTATTATGTACACACGGCTACACATCAAGCTATACATTTTCAGTATAAGCTGACCTCTCCTACTACGAAAAGCCTACACAATGCGAGGTATACTGTAAAAGTATATACTGGAAAAGTATACCTTGATATGTAGCCGTGTGTACCCTGTTGGGCACAACAATATTTTGGAGAGAGGAGGACGTCATTGTTCTTATTAAGTTATATTCATTTTAAAAAGTTTGTAAGTATTTAAAATTTGTCATTAAAATATTCGTCAATTTTATAGTCGCTTTTAGTAGTTAGTAGGTATAGTACAAAGTCTTCAACCAGTGTGTGTTGCCAGTGATGACCTATGGCACTGAAACGTAGTCCTTTACTCATGGCCTCATGACCAAGCTCAAGGTCGCTCAGCGAGCTATGGAGAGGGCTATGCTCGGGGTTTCTTTGCGTGACATAATTCGCAATGAGGAAATCCACAGAAGAACTAAAGTTGCCGACATAGCTCTCAAAATTAGAAAGTTGAAGTGGCAATGGGCAGGCCACATCGCTCGTAGAACCGATAACCGTTGAGGAAGAAAGGTTCTCGAGTGGAGACCACGGACTGGAAGACGCAATGTAGGCCGGCCCCCCAAAAGGTGGACCGACGATCTAGTCGCGTATATAGAATCGCGGGGAGCCGTTGGGCGCAAACGGCTACCAACCGCTCGTTGTGGCGATCTAAAGGGGAGGCCATGTTCAGCAGTGGACGTCTTCCGGCCGATGATGATGATGATGACGAAGTATAGTAGTTGTTTTATAAATTTTATATTATGAGTCCCATTTTTCAACGCGTCAGGTTTCTAAATCTAATAATAGATATATTAGTCGACCTCATCACTATTACAATACACATGTATTGTATGACGGCTATACCCACAGAATATGAAAGGGCGTAATATAGACTCTGGTTCAATTTAACTTAGTTAATATTTAACCAACCTAATTAAGTCGATAGTCTCTCGTCTAGGGATTGCATATCAACGGACTTGACATAGAAGATTATTTTGGTGATGGAATCGATAGAGATTAAGTATACAGGATGAATTAGTCGGTTCCAAATCAGCCTACTTATTATACAAGTTGAGTTATTTTGGTCTAATTTAACATTGATTTCTATGATAGCATAAAATTAAAATCAAACACACTTTATGTCATATTACATACAAGTCACTTGCCATTTTTAAACGTATAATCAGAGAAATTATCTGAGTATTTGTCGGTAAATATCTGTGTATTTATTATTAATAAAAGGACGTCCTCCGTGGTGCAGAGGGCGAATAGCCGGCTGAGACGCAGGAGGTAGCGGGTTCGATTCCCGCTGCGGAACAAATGTTTGCATGATCTACAGATATTTGTTCCGGGTCTGGTTGTTTCTCTATATATTATAAGTATGTATTTACAAAAAAAAAGTATATAAGTATTCTATCAGTTATCTGGTTCCCTTAATACAAGCTTGACTTAGTTTGGGGCTGGATAGCGCTGTGTGAAATGTCCAGAAATATTTATTATGTAATTGATATGTTTCTTAATTAAGTTTAAGTATGTACATATGTACATTGTTAAGAGTAGTTATTCTTTGGATTCATTCATTTATGTAATGTTTTATTGTTATTGTGTTGTATATCATTGGTATTGTCACTAAGCTATGAGGAAGCGGAAAAACTCATGGAAATTGTTTCGTAACATACGCATACACAAACTTCACACAATCTTCAATTCACACCTGGTTGCTCCTACAATACCCATGCTCCTATGAGATCTGGTGATCCGGTGCACCCACTCACGCGAATACAATGCACACACGCACACATCAGATACTCACACGTATACACAATACACACACACATACACACACACACATTCACACACACCTAATATTGATATTTATTTATCAATATCGATATTTATTTTGTTTTGATTCTATACCGAATTAACGGAAGAGCTAGACCCTCTAACACAGGTATTTTATACATAAAAGGGGGTCCCAAACCGATGAAATGTATGTATATAAATTAAGTTTACTGAAATAAATATATTTGATATTGATATTGATATTTGATTACTATGTATGTACATATAGTATGTTAGGTACACCATTACACCCCAGGTAATGTTCACACAGTCCATTCCATACAAAGTTTGTCTGGTAGAGATAGTTAGCGATCTCCATAAGGTATAAGACCACCAATTAAGTATATCCATAGATTTACGTTGTTATTTCTTATTTGTATTTGTTTTATGGTATGAAATTTTTTTATTTAAACTACATGATTAAATCTACTTTTACGATTTGTCTAGGAAAAATAAAAATAAAATAAATAACTAAATAAATATTGCTAGACATTTCACACAGCGCTATCTAGCCCCAAACTAAGCAGAGCGAATATGAGAACCAGATAACTGATAGAGTACTTATATACTAGTTTTTTATAAATACATACTTATAATATATAGAGAAACATCCAGACCCGGAACAAATATCTGTAGATCATGCAAACATATGTTCCGCGGCGGGAATCGAACCCGCTACCTCCTGCGTCTCAGCCGGCTATTCGCCCACTGTGCCACGGAGCTCGTCCAAAAATATGAGCTATTATGAGGGTTTTTCAAAATAAATGCTTGCTCCTCATTTCAGCATTGAAACTAGAAATCTTTTTTATCATCTGTGTCTTTGTCAATTTGTGGTGGTCTGAATAAATGTTTTTTCTTTCTTTCAAACTTTAATGAATTTACCGCTTTCAATATCATATTAAGACATAGGACTTCCACTGCTGTATAAACATCTCCGCCATAGATTTTCAGAGCAACTGATCTTATGGCTTGCACCCAACGGCTTCGAGCAACCATTGTCAAGACGTCCTTTCATCAAGTGGGGGCCGTCGTACGCTGTTCTTTCTGAAAACGGCCGCCTGTTCCTCAAGCTATGTGCCCCGCCCCCTGCCACTTCAGTTTGATAACCCTCTGGTCCACTGATGAATATAGGCCTCTTCCATAGATGTTCAGAGCGACCGATCTTATGCTGCCTCCACCCAACAGCTCCCAACCACCTTACGTTTACGCTGCGGCTAAGAGCCAGTCCACACGGCGCGTTGCGTTGCGTTGCGTCATCGCAATGCAAATATATTGACGCATAGCCGGCCACACAGGCGCTGCGCCATCGCAGCGTTACTACGACGCGTTCCGCCGGCGCAGCGGCGACGCACAGTAGTGGCAAGCATTTTGTAAAAATATCTCAGTCAGTCTATAGGAAAGCATGGATCGGAAAAGATGTCTAGCATTGCTCCGTCTACGAGTATATTTACTTCCGTAAAAAATGGGATGAGATTGCGTGTATCCTCCCTATCAACGCACAAGCAACTGAGCGCTGCCGCTCCGACGTCGCAATGAGTACACCCCCTCCCGTTTCGTCTCGGAGGCTGCTGTCCGTCATGTGTGCGTTGCGACAACGCAGCACACCATGTGTACACTTTGGTTATTTGTATGTAAAACAACGCAACGGCAGCGCTGCGTCGACGCATCGCCGACGCAACGTTCCATGTGGACTGGCTCTTACGCTGCGTTTCGGGTCGTCGCGGCCGTCTGTTCTTCAAGCTATGTGCCTTGACACTGCCACTTCAGCTTACTAATCCTCCTGTAATAACGATATTCCATAACGACCCCTACGAGCTTAATAACATTGTAACAGTATAATAGAATAACAACTTGTATACTGCGTAGGTGTAGGGCACGCTTGGGAAATTATAGCCACAAACACAATACATTACCAGTGGTTGCTGTTTACACTGTCATCCACTATAATAAATAAGAACGTATTGTTTTTTAATGAAAAACAAACGTTATTGATCCATACTTCGATACTAATATTGTATATAAATTGTATTTTATAGTGTTATCCGAACACATACGGAAAATTACAAGATTTTTAAAACCATCTTAAAAAATGTTCAAGCCAAGAGGGAACTTGAACCTGCAACCTTCTGCTTGATACGAGGATGCAGGGTTGTGGGTTCAAGTACGAAGGCTTGAACATTTTGAGATAGTTTTAAAAATTTTGTACATATGTAAATTATTATTGAATGAATGAATGAAATACTCTTTATTGCACACCAAATAAAAATACAATAATGGAAATAAACAATAAATAAAGGTACAATGGGCGGTCTTATCGCTAAAAGCGATCTCTTCCAGACAACCTTTGGATGGACAGGATAAACAAAATCAAAAGACGGCGGTGTAAGAGTACCTACAGACATAAACAGAACCCACAAAATAAAATATACCTATTAATTATACTAATAAACATAAACTTAAATACATACAAATAATATAAGAATAAATAAACTACACTACATAAAGAGGATAAATAACATAAACACTAACTAGCAGTTACGAGACAACGAAAGGAAATGGTTGTATACCTTGACTTTGAAAATAGGAAGAGATTGGGACGACCTTACAGACAAAGGTAAGGCGTTCCACAGTCGCACAGCTTGTACTGTAAAGGAGTCACCATAAAATTGTGAACTATGGATGGGAGTTCGAAGCTGTAGAGCTTCGGAAGAACGAAGGGTTTGAGAGTGTCCCTGATACAGAAACTCGAAACGCTCCTTTAGATAAGAAGGTGAAGTGGGATTATAGAGAATTATTATTATTGGTAAGTTTATTTTATCGTAAAGTTAAATTTACCTGAGCTAAAGTTTGTTTATCTATTTTCTGGCACTATCACTTAATCAACACTATACAAAGGTTAGATGGAAGAAAATACTAATTAGTATTAAGTTTGCGTATGTATTATTTTATTAGTTCAATAAATAATTTTCTAATTTGAATTAATCTAATATTATACATTCGAGAGTAACTGTCTGTTTGTCTGTTTGTTACATTTTCATGAAGCGATGCCGTAGACCGAAGCTTGTTTAAACAGCGTTGCGAACTCCTAAGTGGCAGCCTACATGCTAAAAATAAAAAAGAAAAACTTGTAGAAAGATTATTTCCAAAAAGTATGCTATTAAAATCCACGCGTATTCCACAATTTCTTAAACACGTCTCTATGACCACAATATGTCCTGCCAACTATTACTTATGGTGCCGAGGCATGGAGGCTCACGAAGGAGGCTGTGCACAAAATAAGTGTACCACAGAGAGCACTTGGAGTGACTAACTTATTACTCCCACTAACTAGTGGAGTTGGGCATGACACTTGGCCAGACGTAGTGATGACAGGTAGACTAAAGCACTAAGAGAGTTGAGGCCGAAAACTGGGCGTCGAAATAGGAGACGTCCACCAGCGAGATGGGTCGATGACGTCAGTAAGTCAGTGCGTCGTTCGTGGTTCAGACTGGCACAGGATCGGGAAGAATGGCAGAAACAAAGAGAGGACTATGCCCGGCAGTGGGTCCACACGGGCTGAGAATGATGATGATGGTGATGTTTTTTACATGTTGTGTGTTTAATAAAATCTGCTTTGCCTGTGGAAATTAAACAGGCTCTTTCACAGCTGAGATTAAAGCAGCATTACCTAAATGCTTAGCTTTCTTGTCATTTGAGTTATCTATTTATTCATTTATTATTTATTTTAATTTTATTGTCCTCGTTTTATTAGATTTGTAAGAATATTGATTTAGGTTATTAGTTTGGTATATATTGGTCTATCTTTAGGTATTTATTTAGGTATTAGGATTATAAGTATTCCTTTCATTTGTAAATATACTCTGTGCACCGCTGCCCATTACTGCTTCGCTCTTTACTTTCCGTCCAAAGGTTGCCTTGAAGAAATCATTTTCAGCGATAAGGCCGCCCATTGTACTATATGTAACATAAATTAGTTTTTTTTAAGTATTCCTGGTGTACAATAAAGAATTATTCTATTCTACTCTATATTTTATAAACAAACTTTTTGAATATAATCATTCAATCTGTTAATTCAATCTTTAAGCATGCAGGACGTTGTTTGACGGTAAAAAATAGCCTATGTTTTAATCCACGTCACAATCTATCTATCTAATTTCATCGTTATCAGTTCAGCCGTTTAGTCGTCAAAACTTTACAAACAGAGATAGAGGCATAGTTACTTTCAAATAAAAATATTAGTATGGCTATTATTATTATAACATTTTTAGGTATATACATACATTGTAATTTGTTGCTTGCTTTTTTTTTATTGTTGATCATAGTTAAGTGCTTGACCACTACCTCACCTGAAGGTAGGTGATGGTGTGATCGAAGATGGAATTGGTTAGAATAATATCTGCATTTTACTATGCTATTTATTTATACTCGGTCAATACTATTATAGAGAATTTTTTTTTTATTTATAATATGCTTTGTAAAAATCTCTATTCAATTTTAACCTTATTTCATTGTGCTAGTCAAAACATACCGTATTCTATAGATAAAGTTTTTTCCATTTTTTTGTGATCTCCGCATATCTGAGAACGGGCATTTTCTTGGCAAGCGCTTCATCTCCTCGCGTCATTGCAATTCATCGGGAAAAATTCGAACCTTTTGAATAAAATAGACGCGAGCTTTTTACTTTACTTTCTGGTAAAAAATGTTAGGTTTGACTTGTTAAAAAGGTATCGTACTACTAAGCTAGCAAACATGCATATATTAGCGTCACATTCATTACGTTAAGAGGATACGCGGCATTTAGTACATACAAACGTATTCTCCAATTTCCCCCCTGGATAGTAACACTAGAGCAAATATTTTTTTCTCATACAATCTATAGGACCACTGTTATGCCCCTATACCTTGTTTTTCTACATAAAATAATAATTACAAAAACTAGTAATCTTCTAAAATCTAAAAAATTGCTCAGATTTACCGCCTTTATCAGACGTCCAGCAAACAAATTTGGCTAATAAAAAAAATGAAAAAAAAACGTAGAGGCATAGCCAAAGTTTTACTTATTAATATTCTTGAAAAATATGTTAAAATTGGTTTAGTTTTGGAGGAAAAACCAGAAGAATACTTATTAGTGATTTCGTATATTTTACATATGTATAATCAGTCCGACCTGCAGCTGTCTCTATTGCTTTCTATACAGGAAGCAATGGATTTGCGCTACAGCATCTGTTTAAAACTTAAATTACAAATTTCTTGCTGCCCACGTTTCCTCTTAGCTCTTGCCGGAAACCAAAATCGCTATGGAATGAACGCCAGTGAATAAGCAATAGCGATAAAGAATGATGGTATTACTCAGAAAAAATGTTCTGAGTTTTATCCCGTCACGTTTCTGTACAGGTGTAATCAAAAGAAATGAACAATAATGGATGGCTCGGTAGTGTCAAGCGGTTACCGTAACCTATGGACACATGTAACGCAAAATGCTTTGCGCATTGTTACCTTGAATTAGGTGAAAAGTTGACCTTTCAGTGTTTACTCTCTCTCTCTTCGAGTTGTATTCCTCAATGCTTAGGGTCCTGACCTGATATGGGTGATTTTCTCGTTAGTTATGCTGCATCATCGGTGTCTGTTGGCGACGACATGTATAGCATCATGAAGCTTAGTCGAGTTCAGTGTTTTAAAGTACTGAATTTGATAATAATTTTAAGACATGTAGGCATGTCCCTAGAACCTACCCATCGACACCTGTTACTCCAAACTGCATCACTCAGAAATTCAATTACCGGTTCCATGCTCACTGCACAGCCGTTGGCATTTTACAAAATGTCATTTTATAATGGGCTTGGTAAATATGTTTGATGAAAGAAACTAAAAATGGATGGAGGAGGTAAAATTTGTATTTTGTATATACAAAATATTGTTAGAACACTGTATGTCCTTCCTTTGTATCAAATATACTCAAATAAATTAAGTGAAGCTATGGAAACTAGGTACTGATAGAAAAACACCCAAACCATCACGTTTTTTTACAGAATACATTTTGTGGAATGTACCCAGCAACTATACGATTTGATCCCGCCATCCCCTTTCCATCAAAGGACAAGCAGGCGCACGGCTCAGTACCATCCGTACCTAGTTGATATACCACCCATTTGCACACACCGTTTTGTTTCTACGTTCTTGATGCGTACAGTTAAGGTATGGGACACTTTACCGTCATCTGTTTTTCCTAATAAATACCATCCGGGCCTCTTTAAGGTAAAAGTGAATAGGTTTCTTCTAGATCTTCGTGCTACATCTTAGACCACATCATCGTTTACCATCAGATGAGATTGTGGTCAAACGTAGTTCTATCTCGTTTAAAAAAAAACCTTTTTGTAGATCATGATAACATTTGTTCCATGGCGGGAATCAAACCTGCAACCTCCTGCGTCTCAACCGACTGTTCCCTCATTGCGCCATGGAGTTCGTGTTAAAAATGCAAACTACAGGATTTATTTCAAATTGACTGTAAATTTATGTGTTCCTTCGCTAATTGCAATAAGTCCAGTCAATACACACATTTGATGTTTGCAATTCTTAATTCAAATTTGGCAGGATCTCTCAAAACTGTCGTTGCCAACTTGGTCACACAATCAGATGGCGCCTATGCTCAAGAAGTGCTATCTATAAAAGATACGATATAGATAATATATAGCATACTGTAAAGTAGGCCATCTTTACCATATTTTTATGAGAAAATACCTATATTGCGTATTTGTTTTACTAGGGGGATTTCATATTCAATTTTTATGTAACTAAGCTGTCTTTCCTTTTAGCTTTATTCATAATTGGAGTTCCTAAGCCTCATAGTTACGGCGCTACCACGAAAACTAACAATCAGGTAAAGATGACACAATTTTGGCAACTTTACCTCCTACTATTTTCTCCTTTGATCCAGCTAGAACTAAGCAAATTAGGTAAAGATAGTATTCTTTGATGTGTTGCCAACATGGCCTGTTAGTTAAATTGCCGTTATTCTTCAAACAATCTTCATGATTTTGAGAACTGTCTATGTTACCAGCTTGAAAAAAGTTTTGGGTTACCAGTTATTTATTAGAAAGCTACTAAAATAGTAATTAAATTCTACCCTATTACCATTTTGTCTAATTTGAGTTTTTATCATGCAAGGAAGACTAAGGTAAAGTTGATCCTTTTGGGTAAAGATGACCCATTTGACCGGTACGCTGACAGTATTTTTATGTATGCCGTCTTCCTCACGGTAAATTGGCCAGTAGAAACACGAAAGGTGTGTACCTGTGTTGCCGATCGATAGTGGACTATCGATAGTATATCGATAGTCTATCCATATTCACGAAAATTCAATAGTATCGATACTATCGATACTATCAATAGTATCGATACTATCGATAGTATCGATACTATCAATAGTGTCAATTTCGTCCAATACTATCGTTAGTATCGATAGCATTAAACGTCAATGGTGACGAAACTATCGATACTATCGATAGTTGTGTGCTATCGATAGATATCAACTTGTATATAAAGACAAATACTATCGAAATATATGCTACTATCGACGGTATACAACTATCGATAGTATCGATACCATCAATAGTGTCGATAGTTTTTATGCAATACTATCGATAGTATCGATACTGTCGATAATTTAGTCACCATTGACGAAATCGATACTATTGCCTCATATCTTGCTATTGATAGTATCGATACTATCGATAGTATCGAAACTATAAATAGAACAATCGATAGTGTAACTGATTTATGACGTCAACTATCGATATGGAAACTATCGATATTGCGGCAACACTAGGGTGTACCAGTCATTAAGAAAAGAGAATACCAAGTGCCATAAAATCTCACATTATTCGCGCATTCGTCGTAAATCCACTAATCTCATAAAACTAGCGCATATCATAACTCGCGGGCTAATGAAACGTGCTTATTAAAGTTTAAACCTCATTCCCATTACGACGCGTCGGGAAACGTGCAAGTGAACATGTTTGTTTTAATAAGTTGATGCTTACTGCGAATTGGTTGATATACTAACAGAACAAATAAGGTAACTAATTACTTTTCAAGGGGGGTAGTAAGGTGTGTGCAATATTTTCTAACATATTGTTTTTTTTTACCAAGCCTACATTTTTCCACTGCTGTGCAAAGGCCTCCTCTAACTCTTTCCACCTTTACGATCTTTGGCAGATTTTTACCATTCGACCACGAATCTATCAATGCTATTCCGCCAACGCTTTCGCGGATGACCCCGCCGTATTTACTACTATAGTTCACAAAATATATTATTTTATTTATTTATTTTTTCTTAGTGTGGTAATTTATATTTATCTATACTTATATTTTCTGTAATTGTGGTACACACCGCTACACATCAAGCTATACATTCCAGTGTAAGCTGACCTCGCGTTGTGTAGGGTTTTCGTAGAATGAGAGGTCAGCTTATACTGGAAAACTTATAGCTTGATGTGTAGCCGTGTGTACTGTGCGGGCAGTCCTCCGTGATATCCTATTTTTAAATGGTTCCAACGGAAGATCAGCGTTGTGCTGCGTTGCAACAAATGCTGAGCTGGACGCCTTTTTGTGACGTCAGTCATTTATATAGGTATATACCTGGGTAATTGTGAGACAATAGGTATTGCTGTATTTGTTTGTATGAATTTGTTATATTGTGTGTATCTTACTTGTGTGCTGTGTGTGCTTTGTACCGTCACAAATAAATGTTTTTCTTTCTTTCTTTCAAAATACAATAAGAAAATACTAGTGGTTCACCTCGCACTGAGATCTCGCGAGTCTCACATAAAAACAAAAAAGAATTATTTGTAATCATTGAATATTAAAAATAGTGCCACGAAATCATATAACTTGACCTACGGTTTCATTCAAATTACAGGTAAAGCGAGTTCATGTTGTGAATTTGGTACTTTTTTTGGGGTAGAAATTGTAGTTATTCTGGTTTTCAGACTTTTCTCTATATTTGTGTCACTAAAGCTACACGCATAAAAAAATTCAGCACTGTGGGGTCTCTGGTGTAGCCTGTGAATTATGTTATTATGATTTATAACTTAAAATCTACAAGATTTAAACTAAAAATAAAAACGTCGAAATGTACTCACAAACCCCTTTAATAAGACGTGACATTTGACTAGATAGTCACGTTTTGTTGTTTTTACCCCTCTTAAACCCCAATATCTCACCCCCCCCCCCCCCTACATATTTAGCTCATTTAGCCACACCAAAATTGTGTCATCACTACCTACCTATATACTAAATTTCACGATTATCGGATAAACGCTTCGAAAGTAATTCTCGGACAAACAAACCAACATACATACAAATAACGCTGATTTGCCCAAATTGATTTGGAGATCTCGCTTCGATCGAACCATAAAAATGTAGAAAAATAAACAATCATAGATAAAACAAGGAATAACATTAAAATAGTAATGAAAAGAAACGACAAAAATACAATATAAGAAAAGAAAATACAAAACAAGACGGAGATAGAGTTATATGTACTGCAGCAAATGGGTTTCATCTCAGCACTATGCCTCGCCACCGATTGGCAGCTCGGTGCTGTTATTCTGCCGAAGCAACAGAACTTTTTAAATATTCGCGTACTATACTCATGTTTTTAAGACAAAACAGGTCTTTTCACGAACAGATTTATATCATACCTGTAATTTTGACTAACCTCGACGTTTCGGCTAAGTAACATCGGCCGTGGTCACGAGAGACTGAAAGCGGGCGGATGTCATTGCCGGGAAGCGCGAATGTTGTCACCAACTACCCGCACTTGGTTTTCTGAATCGCACGTATCACTATTTCGACATACAATACTAACAGTATCTGAAGTTACGCGTGGATTTAAATCGCGACGTGAACACCTAACTATAACAGGATTCCACGATGCAAACAATCTAAATCCGTCCTCACGATTAAAATTGCGATATATTTCTTTATCTCGACGGCTTCTCGAACGATTCTTGGGTAATATTGGCGTTCAATGGAGAGAATTTTAGGGACGTGAAGTTCTATCGAGTGGTTTGAACCAGATTCACGTGATTCTCGTGACCATGGCCGACGTAACGTGGCCAAAACGTCGAGGTTAGTCAAAATTATAATTTTGATATAAATCTGTGCACGAAAAGACCCGTTATGTCTTAAAAACATTAATTAGACAAGTCATTAAAATCTGTAAGGACACTATAATAATAAATAATAATAATAATAAATGTGGCTGGACATTTCACACAGCGCTATCTAGCCCCAAACTAAGCAGAGCTTGTACTATGGGTACCAGATAACTGAATACTTATATACTTTTTTTTTGTAAATACATACTTATAATATATAGAGAAACAACCAGACCCGAAACAAATATCTGTAGATCATATAAACATTAGTTCCGCGGCGGAATCGAACCCGCTACATCCTGCGTCTTTGCTGGCTATTCACTCACTGTACCACTGAGGTCGTCTATGTTATGTCAGTGCCTACGATGTAGGCACTGATGAGTTCATTAAATTATAATAGGTAATTCATTAGATCGAAGTTGCTACCCTGTGCTGTGTTAATCATCTTCCATTGATAGATCTAAGTATAATACCCACATTAGTAGAAATAGTAGTAAATTGGTCACTTTGACCCTTATCTTATCAGATGTAAAGCGGTGATTCATTCAAAGATTGCAAAATGGAGCACGAATATCTAGAAGGTATACAATCTTACCATGAATATATATATATCTATAAGAAAATACAATAGAAACATTAGCATCATATAAAGATTATAACAAACGATCTATAGATAGTTCAACTGCTCCAGATCACTACCAGGCGGAATTGGATACAAACAAGGATCGTTGGACTCCGTTCAAAGACGAGCTGTGAGAATTGTTGACGATCCCATTCTCACAAGCGGTATATCCCTTAAGTCTCAGAAGAGATTTTGCCTGCCTGTGTGTGTTCTCTCGCTTGTTTATTGGGTTGTATTCTGAGAAGTTGTTTGACATGGTACCTGCAGGTTCCTTTTATCATCGCACCGCTCGCTATCTGCAGGGAATTCATCCACACACCTTGGAGACGATGTGGTCGCGCACCGTGAGGTTCCAGAAGAATTTACTCCCGCGAAAACTTTGCTTGTGGAATGGTCTCCTTGCCGAGATTTTCCCCAGGGACTACTGTATGGGGTTCTTCAAATAAGGCGTTTTAAAAATTGTAAAGGGTCAGCAACGTGCGAGCGATACCTTTGGTGTTACACACGTCCATAGGCTACGGTAACCGCTTACCATCAGGTGGGTCGTATGCTTGTTTGCTACCTTAGTATAAAAAAGTGAACCCAAGACATTGGCTGCATTATTTCACTTTATTGCTATGAATTCATTGAGAACTAATCAAAAACTTGTAGTTTTATATAAAAAATTGTATTCATATGTTAACTTCTATTTAGTTTCTCTCAAAGGAAACCTAAACCGAATTTATTTCCAAATGCTTAATATATCCAGTTATATTTTGAAGCAAAAATCTGATAGCCTGAATAAATCCTATTAATATCGCAACGAGCCAAGTGAAAATATTTCACAAATATTGGATTGAAAACTTCCTATTTCGAAGAGCAGCAAAGATAGATAAAGCTGGCACTCTTAATGTAAGAACGCTTTTAAGGCAGAAAATTCTTTAATTCTAAACGAAATAACAATTTTTTTGCTACGACCTAGTACGAGTCTGCGATGGTACACGCTAACCTAGAAGAAACGCGACTTGAAGGCCCCTGAGTTGTAGTTATCATGAAAAACAGACTCAGATAACACGTTCCACACCTTGACGGTGGTAAGTGGATAAAGGTGGAAGAGTACCGCTTTGTGCGTATGGGAGGTATTTCTACTATATAGCGGTGGCGCACCGCGGTGCGTCTGGTTATCTGATCATAGAATGGTGGGGTCACATTAAAAAGTTCCGCCGCACACTCTCCGAAATGTAACAGATAGAAAACCGAGAGGCTTGCAACCTTACGACGCAATTACTACGATCATATCTATTTCTGCTATCAAACAGTAAAACTTCCATTTGTCGATAGCAGAGAAGTAAAAATTATAGGTTTTCTTAAACTACAGCAATATTTTAAGTCAAAAAAGAGATATTTTGAATATCTTATAGCAACATCTAGCTTTGTATGAAATGGACTGTGTATATAATACCCAGGTGTAATGGTGTACCTACTAAATACCGGTACGTAAACATATTTGGACACAAGTAGTTGAAGAACTAGGCCAACTAGACATTAGAAGGAAGGACCGCCAAATAAAGGTTGATACAGGATACAAAAGATCGGTGACTCTGAAAATCTATTGAGGGTGCCTATGTTCTGTGGTAAACGAACTTTTACTTTTTTATTATATAGAATTGATTTTTTATATAGTAGGTGAACATACGACACTCTAAAACTAAGGAATTGTTGATTGGATCTGCTAAGTTAGACAAAAATCAACATACCTACCACCTCTCTACTACTCCGGTTGGTCTCTGACCAACAAACCTAGCAAACGCTCTCTTACATACAAAAATAGATGCTGGCTGATATGAAAATAAAATAAAAAACGAGTGTGCTTTAGACCACATGACTGAAGTAAAACTTCTTTTTCAAAGTTTTAATTTATAAAATTGTTAAAGAACGAAATGAAATTACGAAAAATAATCAAAAGAACCACTGACTCAGATATAATAATTCATGCCCTGGCTATGAGAGGAAGAAATAAAGAAATGTGCGCGTGCATCTCTCTCTCTCTCTTGCTCCTACAGTAATATACAAAACGTAACTCTCTTTCTATCTTTACTAACTTATATCGCCCTCTAAACTTCCGTTCGCACTTTTCGTAACGCATTCACCAGCTTATTCTTAGTCCTAGGTCAAGCGTGCGTAAAGAAGTTTTACTTCAAAAACATATTTGACGACCTCTGTGGCGCAGTGGGCAATTAGCTGCCTGAGACGCAGGAGGTTGCGGGTTTGATTCTCACCGCGAAACAAAAGTGTATTAAAAGATATTTGTACCGGGTCTGGTTGTTTCTCTGTATATTATAAGTACTTACATATTTACAAAAAAAAGTATATACGTATTCTATCAGTTATCTGGTTCCCATAGTACAAACTTTGCTTAGGGGCTAGATAGCGCTATGTGAAATTTTTACCATTATGTAATTAAAAAAAATTCAAAACAGATATAAGTTACATAAACAATTTAATTTTTTGGAAAGATAGGCTGCAGTGAACGAATTGCGATATTTGAGCTATGTTCGCGGTTTCATCAATTCGGTTCGGTTTCAAAGACGTGTTTCAAGATATCTCGGATTCCGCACTCTGAACGCTGAAAAATGTCTTTTGCTTTTGCGAGATTGCTTGTCTGTCTATTGGTATACATTCATACCTTGATTTCTTGACATCGTACGAGTATGTATCAAGTTTATGATGAATTCATAATAAAATGACATAGAGTTTATCGGTCATGGTTCGAATGTAGAATTAAAAACAAGGCTCTATTTTTTTAAATAAAACTTCTTTACGCACGGTTAACTTTGGGAGTAAGCTGGTGAATGAGTGACGTGAGCGTTACAAAAAGTGTGATCCGGCGAGAGAACGGAAATTGAGAGGGAGATATAAGTTAGTGAAGAGAGAGAGTTACGTTTCGTATATTACTGTAGGGGCAAAAGAGAGAGGTACGAGCACACATTTTCTTTCTTTCTCTCATAGTCAGTTACGTTTTGTATATCTAAGAAACAGTGCAGGCCTATTGTCTGTACCACACTGTAGGAGCAAGAGAGAGCAGTGCGCACGCACATTTCCTTTCTCTGGTCCTCTCATAGCCACTGCATGAAATATATATATCTCAGTCAGTATTTCGTTTGCGAGTTTGCTAGCGTTGCGCGAACGGTTATTTCTTGATTATTTTTCGTAATTCATTTCGTTCTTGAACAATTTTATGAATAAATATTTTGAAATAGAAGTTTTACTTCAGTCGTGTAGCCTAAAGCACACTCGTTTTTTTTTACCAACTGGAGATGGAACAAGCTTATGTCCCACCTGATGTTAAGTGGTAAGCATCGCCTTAAACAAATTATTGCCTTGTAGGTCACGTGTCGATATATTTAATAAATGATGGTTAGGGAACAAATAATAACACGGTAAATATACATACTTCATTAATTCTTATAGATATCAGGCAAGCAGAATAAATTTTAAAAAGATCTTAAAAATTACGAAATCCTCCATATCAAGAAAAAGAGTGCGGTTGCATAATATTGTGTCATAGTTATATTGTATGTTGCTTAAAGTAATTTGAACTCATTTACGCTTGCACCCTGTTTTTGCAAGCTTTTATTTAACTTGTAATGTATGTATGTTTGTCCGGGTGGAATCTTGCAACTGAATTTTAAATCAGTTATCTTTAACCGATTGAGCTGAAATTTAGTATACACGCTTATTTTGGATGACAATGCATGCTTAGAAATGTGACGTCATTCTAATTCCAATATGGCACCTGATCCAAGATGGCGGACTAGTTATTTTTCTTGCACTACCACAGTATGGGTATCAAATGAAAAGGCTTGCTGACGAGAACGAAAAAAAATATACAACGTCACATTAAATCCAAAATATGGGGGACCATCCAAGATTACAATTTTGATAGGTTTGCTTCCACGGCGTGCAGTGCGTGCGTTTGTACTTATTTGAATGTGCTTGCGATTCGGATTGTGAATTTAATATAAGCTGGTTTAGAAAAAGTATTTTTTCAACTTAAAACATATTTGTTTAAAATATCAAATAGTTTATAGACACCCTCCGTGGCGATGTGGTCAAATTCCCGGCTGTGACGCAGGAGGTTTTGTGGTTTGATTACCGACACAAAATAAATGTTTGCATGATCTATAAGAATGTATTTACAAAATCTGAATATATAAAACAAAGTCGGGTTTGTTCAAACATTTATAACTCGAGAACAGCTTGACGGATTTTCATGGTTTTTAATTTGTTGTATTTGTCTCCGTCCCGAAAAGCAGAATAACTATTAAAATATCGAAAAAAATCACGTAAAAACATATTATGAAGAAAAATCATTTTCTCATACATTGATGCAGATAATGATGACCGACGTATATTGACAGCCCGCGTCATATGCATGTCAAGGCGGTACGAAGCTCGCTGAGTCTACTAGTAAATAATATAATATAGTTAACAAAAGCAAGCTAAAGCGGGACTGGTCTGGTCATTTATGCCATATATCATGACGTATGCCGTCAGGTGGTCAGTAGACTAAACAGACTACTCGGTGGAACCCCGACTCAGCCCGAAGACGTCGCGGCAGACCAAATAAAAGATGGAGGGACGAGCTCACTAATATCCTAGTGGATTGTATCATCTTAGCGCTTGAAAGAGGTGTCTGGAAAGAATGGGGAGAGGCTTTTTCCCAGCAGTGAGACACAGAGAGCTAAAAATAATAATGAATGAAAAGAAAAATATTTATTTGACATGACACATGGACAAAATAAAATACAAAAGAAGACATAGATATAAGTAATGACAGAACTTGAATTCCGGCTCAAAAATTAGCTAAGGCTAGTAAGGTTTAAATAGAAAAATAAGAAGGTACAAAAATGCTAGAAGTCAAAGATTACACGTTATTAAATAAATACAGGAAGATCCCACGCAACCACCACATGTTCACAAAGTTGAGTAATGCCAAAATGGCGTCAGCTCAGCATACACAACGTATGTAGGCTAGAACCTAGCTACTTAACGCTGGTATTCTGCTGACCCCAAATAGTGTTGTCATGGACGTCTTAATAATAATTAAATAAATAAATTAATATTGCTTGACATTTCACACAACGCTATCTAGCCCTAAACTAAGCAGAGCTTGTACTATGGGAACCAGACAACTGATAGAATACTTATATACTTTATTTTTTGTAATTACATACTTAAAATAAGTATACTAGCTGACCAATCCGCAGTTTCGTACGCGTAGTGTTTCAAAAAAACATTACCCGCCTTCTGCGCAGTTGGATAAAAAGTAGCCTATGTCACCCGGGGATAGTATAGCTTCCCAACAATCAACTATTTTATTAAATCGGTCCAATAGTTTCGAAGCCTATTCATTACAAACAAATCTTTCCTCTATAACATAATAGTATAGATAGAAAAACAACCAGACCCCAGAACAAATATCTGTGTCTCAGCCGGCTGTTCGCCCACTGCGCCACGGAGGTCGTCAAAAGTATTCTAGTAGTCCCTAATAAAAGCTTTGCTTATTTTAGCACTAGATTACGTCTAGCTTTATTTATTATTATTCTTACTTGTAAAAGCCAGTAGCATCGTCTGTGGAATGTCGGCAAGATGGCAGAATGCACGTAACACCCATAAATGCACTGTGGACAAAAAACATCATTATATTTTCATGTTCACTAAAAATATTTACGACGAAAATACTTCAAAGGCAGTATTTTTTAATGTTTAGTACTACCTAATAGTACTCGGTACGACCGTAAGTATAAAAAACTTTTGTGTATTTTTTTATGGTTGTTAGAATAATTAGGGTCGTGTCGATTAAAAATCTCATTAAAATGGAGTAGTGGAGTTTTTTTGATGACTAATTTAGACGAGCAACTACTCATTTTTTTTACGGCCTAGACATGGTATAATACTGCCATTTGTCTGAAATACAACGGATCATAGCTATTTAGTTAAACTAGTTTGGTCATCGGTCTGGATGTGAAAATACATGGAAAATATCTAAAACCAGCTGACCAATCCGCAGCTTCGCAGTTTTTTAATAAAAACATTATCCTCCTTCTGTGCAGTTGGGTAAAAAGTAGCCTATGTCACTCAAGGTGAATGTAGCTTTCCAATGAAGAAATAAATTTTAAAATCGGCGTAGTAGTTTTTGAGTTTATTCATTACAAACATACACACAAAAACACAAATCTTTCCTCCTTATAATCTTACTAATATTATAAACGTGAAAGTTTGTATGTATGGATGAATGGATGTTTGTTACTCTTTCAAGCCGGAACGGCTGAACCGATTGCAATGAAATTTGGTATGTACGTAGATCATAAACTGTTTTAATACATATGCTACTTTTTATTGGCAAACCACGCGTGCGAAGCCGCGGATTGGTCAGCTAGTATTAGTATAGATAGAAAAATAAATTGACGAAATTAAACCTAAGCCGTAAAAGTTGATTGTTTGCTCATCATCGTACACGATATCGATGATGAAATTGGAAGATGTAGTTAATATTTTATGATTCAAATCACACAAATTGTTAATTATTTAAAAAATAAATAAAATCTGCACATTAACATAACTCTCTGCGCTCTAAGCTACGTGTGTCTTGTGGTACTTGCTAGTGAAATTTAGCTGTAAGAAATAAGTGTTACTAACATATTATGGACCTTGTTTGTCTGGAGTAAATGTATTTTTTATCTAGTTTACCAATCCGCAACTTTGCACGCGTAGTTTTTCAATAAAAAAACATTACCCTCCTTCTGCGTAAATGGGTAAAAAGTAGCCTATGTTACACGTGGATAGTACAGCTTCCCAACCGTGAAAGTATTTTCTAAATCAGTCTAGTAGTTTCGGAGCCTATTCAATGCAAACAAACAATCAAATCTTTTCTCATTATAATATTAATATAGATGATTTATTTATAATGTCATTTAAATGAAAAGTAGCGCTACGCAGTATTTTATAGGGGTAAAGCATTTTCCGAAACTCACTTTGCGAATTTACTCACACGTTCTTAGACGTTTGCTTATTACCCTTCTTAAGGGCGCACTATAACTGGGGAGACGTTAAATCGCTTATTGAGAAACAATATTTTGTTCAACAAATTGTATGTTTTCAATCTGTAATTTATATATGTTATAGTTAAGGATACGTGATAGAGCGCCTGTGTTGTGAAAACACGATTCCGTAAAATTTTCTCAAGACCAAAAAAAATCCAAAGATGACTCCAAATTTATCTTTAAACCGTTATTATGGAATGAATACTACATTTTAAATCATGAAACTTTATACAGTTATTTTACACAATATAAATAAGGGCACCTGTGTTTTAAATTTTCAAAATACCTTTTGATTTTACCATAAAATAAAAAAAAATATCTAAGTTTTGCACTAATGCAACCATTCGCTCCAGACGCGCGTTCCGCGATTTAGTTTGGCCTCGGCTTTCAACGGGGTATCTGTGACGCTTGTCGCTCCAAACGAACACGTTATTCTTAGGTAGAATTTATATATAGTTGGTTTTTGTAAAGACGCAGTAATGAGAAATAAACACAACAAGATAATGAAGGGACTAAATGATAAAAAACCGGCAAACATATGAACCACGGCGAGATAGGACGTGCAACGGCGCGCGGAGAAGCGGGGGTAAAATTCGAGTTTGGGCTGAGGTATAGCCAACTCTTAATAAAAAAAACTATATTTTTCACTAGCAATCCAAAGTTCCAAATCTTTTAGCAGTCGAATCAGATTTTAACTTATTCATAAGCAGAAGTAAAATTTTATTGGTTTGGACTTCAAAAGATTTACAAGCCAGATGTATTTCCCCAGTGCATCGAATGCAATTATGACACAAGTTCCTGCAAAACCAGCTAGAGTATATCGTAAAACAAGACCAACCAACGGTAACCAAGCTACTCCTATGGAATTGGCACCTGACTTAACTTCGTTTACTTCGAAATGCCTCTTTGTACTGCGGTACAGGTTTTGAGCTGCTGCGACTGTAGTATCTAATCTAGTTAAGAAGAATTTAATGGATTTACCAGAAAACCTGCAAAAGCTTGGTAATTATGAAAAAACAAACCAAGTGCGAGTCGGACTCGCGCACGAAGGATTTCGTACCATTAAGACCGAGACAAAAAAGTTGTAAAAAAAAATCACGTTTGTTATATGGCAGCCTCCCCCCCCCCCCTCCCCTTCTAAAAAATTATTTTATTTAAAGTGACAGACGAACAGATAGACAGCGGAGTCTTAGTAATAGAGTCCCGTTTTACCCTTTGGGTACGGAACCCTTATAATAATGATATTAATGTAATTTGGAACAAATAAAAAGATAATTGTCCAATTAGAACCCAAGGTCCTTATTTCCAATATCAGGTACACAAGCTTTCCAATACGAATCGGGTGCAGCATGCATTCTTCACGTTATTATGATGAGCTGATGATGTTTATATTTAATGTACCCTCGACCTCCGTGGTGCAGTAGGCGAATAGCCGGCTGAGACGCAGGAGGTAGCGGGTTCGATTCCCGCCGCGGAACATATGTTTGCATGATCTACAGATATTTGTTCCGGGTCTGGTTGTTTCTCTATTATAAGTATAATCTCTATTAAAGCGGTTCTCTTCGACCTTTATTATGCGCACCGCCAAAGAGTGGAACCACTTGCCAGAGTCTGTGTTTCCAGATAGCTACAACCTGGGTATCTTTAAGTCGCGAGTGAATAGGTTTCTTCTAGGCAAGCGTGTACCATCGTAGACTGCATCATCGCTTACCAGCAGGCGAGATCGTGGTCAAACGCAAGCCTATAATATATATATATATATATAAAAAAGGATGTATTTACGAAAAAAAGAAGTATATACATATAAGTATTCTATCAGTTATCTGGTTCCCATAGTAGAAATTCTGCTTAGTTTGGGGCTAGATAGCGCTGTGTGTAATGTCCAGAAATATATATATTTAATGTGATAGTCATGTGATAATTTTATTTGATGAAATATCTTCCGCAGTACAACATAGAAACCAGGGGTCCAATTCTTCTAAATCAGGGATTCCCAAACTATTTTGGGAAGAGAACCCTTTTCCAAAATGAACTGATACCTCAGACCCCTATAGCCAAATTACTTTAACAATCATATCTCTAGTTTTCCTATTAATACAAAATACTTACCAATTTAAAAACTTTGGGGTTGGTTAAGAGAGTAAACTTGACATCATTTTCTCATTTTTAACAAAGTAAATAGACGTAAGATTCAGTAAATATGAAAGGTAATGAATGATTATTAATACAAATTACGTAAAAGTAGGTAATTCTTTTTTGAAAAAACATTAAAATCGAAAAATAAGGTAATGATAAAAAATTATATGTCGACCCCTGGAAAACCAATTACGACCCCAAGGGGTCGATATCGACCACTTTGGGACACCCTGTTCTAAACCAATAACTTCTCACTATGACAATGGTTACTTCGCAAAACGAAAAATGTTGTATTTGTATATGAATTATGTTTAGGTACTTTATTAGTATTACATATTACTTTCGTGTTTATTATAAAAAATATTAGTCAATCGTAATATCTAATAATGATAACCTAAAAAAAAACCAATTTGAATAAAAAAACGGCCACCTTTTAATAGAATAAAATATAATATAATGGAATATATTTATTTGACAACCAAAAGGGCAACAAACAAAAAAGTGAACAAATAGGAAAAAACGTTTTAATCCCCCTATCTCGGAAAGAGTATTTTTGCTCTTCGATATCTAAGTGCAAAAGCCGTTCTTATCCACGAGATGATAAAGTAATTTGAATTAAGAACATCGTGTGCACTAAGTTTGTGAATTCAAAACATCATTAAACCTATTTACTTTTACCTCCATGGTGCCGAATTTATCATTCAACCTTTTTTAATTTGTTAAATACTCAGACTCGGAACCTTGTTGGTGTATTACTTTTTTTGTTTGCATTTAGTCATTTCCTCGCTGAGGTGAGATGGAAAGTTACGTGTTGTATTCGAGTGCAAAGATGTTTTAACTCGTGCTCTTTTGATTCCCTCGCTAACGCTCAAGATTCTAATTTAAGAATCAATTGTAGAATCCCCTTACTGGGTCATTAAAATTGAGCACGTGGTTAAAAAGCAACTTTGCACTCTTGTATAACAAATAACTATTAGTAATACAATATTTTGTTAAAGACCGCCATTCTATCACAACACCATTGAAAATTTGGCAGCTCATGTCAGGAACAATAACCATAATCGGTAAGTAATGGTTTTTTTAGTCCATAATTGTTTTTTTTTATAAATTAGTAGAATTGTGTGTACCATAAGTATCAAAATTGACGTTTCAATGTGATCCTTGTGATTTTAATGAACATACTGTTTTTTTGTCGTGGCGACACGTTGCTTCCTATCGCTGCCTACAGTTGGCTACAAAATAGTACATTAAGTAAAGGAAGAACCTTTACCTAACAAATAAAACGCTCACTTCAGTTGAGTATATTCATTATAGCAGGCGCAAAATCTATAACATACAAAGATTTGCGAGAACCGTTACACATGTCTGACATGGGTAATGAATGACGCAGGGAAAGAGCATATTAATAGTTAGAAGGTTAGGTAATATTTTTATTCCACATCAGAAAATATTAGATAATATTAATACTGTAATGTAATGTACTGTTATGGCCTTTGTTTTTAGTTTTAAATTTAGCATATAAGTTGCATGTTCGTTTTGGTAAAATAAACTTTATTCATATTCTTCTTATTTATTTTTGATGTGTAACATTATTCCTCTCGGTTTCTGGGAGTGCTTTTGGCAAAAGGGACGAAAATGTGTAACAGGAAACCGGGGAAGCGCGCGCTATTTGATTTGACCAATGAGCGCGCGCGGAAATCAACTTGTACACATCATAATGCAAATGTATGGCTCTTAGTTATTTATTTTAAAGTACTTCTGACAATTGACGACAATGACGACCTCCGTGGCGCAGGTAGCGGATTTGATTCCCACCGCTGAACAAATGTTTGCATGATCATAATCTACAGATATTTGTTCTGGGTCTGGATGTCTTTGTATATAATATTATAAGTATGTATTTACAAAAAAAACGTATATAAGTATTCTATCAGTTATCTGGTTCCCATTGTACAAGCTTTGCTTAGTTTGGGGCTAGATGGCGCTGTGTGAAATGCCCAGCAAAATTTATTTAATGACGGCAAAACAAACTAAGGTAAACTACCGGAATGGACACTCTTAAGACCTACTTGAAAACTACGAAATTAAAAGTTAGTACCCGTGTGAACCTGGGAAGGGTACACACGGCTATACATCAAGCTATACTTTTCCAATATAAGTTGACCGCGCATTGTGTAGGCTTTTCGTAGAATGATAGGTCAGTTTATACTGGAAATGTTTAGCTTGATGTGTAGCCGTGTGTACATGCAAAGTGAATAACCTAGTTTTCCTTCCATCTCAAGACACAGATACTTCGAGTTATCACTCTAGCACGCCAATTACTAATACTCACACCACACAGAGTGCTCAGTTCCAGTTGTAAAATGTATTATTCAGCTTGCACGAGGCGACTGCGATCTATTGGTATCTGGCGCGGGTAATGAAGCGACACAAATGAGCTGTGAGAAAACTTTTTCGAGGAATTTCTCTGGACTGGTCACGATTCGTTCAGTGTAATTTTTGGGTCATGTTGCGAACTGAGGGAGGGGTGGGGGGGGGGGGGGGGGGGGGGGGCAAATGTACTAATATGATGATGCCATTAGTATTAAAAACATGAACGGTTACTGTCATTGGCTGTTTTTAACATCTCACTAGTGTTTGGCTTCTGATAAATTTACATTATAAACGTTGACATCCCTTTTTTATCACATGTCAACTGATTTAGTAGCCTATTGTGGTAATCCAGGTTATAATCTACGTACATACCAAATTTCATCGAAATTGGTTTAGCCGTTTCGACGTGATTGAGTAGCAAACAAACAATCAAACAAATAAGAAAAAAGTTTATTTCCCCAAAAAGAAACATGCAAATTACATATTAAATTTAAAACTAAAAACAAACATTAAGGCAATAACAGTACATCATAGTAATAAACAACAGATATATCATAATTAAATGTAGATAATAATGTAGGCAGAACCACAGACCAATATAAACAGAAAATATAAGTAAAAAAACAGTTTTTTTTATGCAACTTATATGGCAAACGAGCACGCAATCCACCAGATGTTAAGTGGCTACTGCAACCTATGGATATCCACATAGAATTCAAAACAAGCTATTATGTTGTCTTGATCTCTATGTGGATACATTGTCATACTATAGGACTTAGCTGTTATGCCTATGTGCCAGTAATTACAGGAAAATAGCAGTACCAAATAGCAGCATAAGCTATTTGGCGGCAGATAAAGGTAAGGCGGTGGTACCCACTTCCTCGAGCACGTTCACAAAAGCTCTACCACCAGCAAGTATAGTTTACTTAAACTGGTATGTGGTAGGACATAATGTAGGTAGGTACGTGGATAGAACTTTCTTATGTCGAAAGAAGCTCCAGCCACGCACCCACGTTTATGTTTATGATTTTAAAACGATAAGTAACCAAAAGAGAAAATAATAAAAAAATATATAAACAAACATCCAATCTTTCACATTTATAATATCAGTGTGTTATTATTAGTATTATGTGATTTCTACACTAACTTTAAACGGAGATCAGAAAACGTGTAAGTTCAGACCAAAATATTCATTAAAAAAACCGGCCAAGTGCGAATCGGACTCGCGCACGAAGGGTTCCGTACCTTTATCCATAAAAACGGCAAAAAACTCACGTTTGTTGTATGGGAGCCTCTTTATAAATATTAATATGATTTTTTTAAGTCTATAATATAACTCAATATTCTGTGAATATTTCAAGCGTTTACCTGTTATCTTTATCAATATCAAGCAAAAACGAGCAAAAAAATCACGTTTGTAGTATAGGAGTCCCCCATAAATATTTGATTTATTTCATTTTAGTTATTTATTTTTAGAGTGAATATATAACTAAATATTCCTTAAATATTTCAAGCGTCGACCCGTTGCCAATATCGAGCAAAAAATTACGTTTGCTGTATGGATAAAATATATATTTAAACGGGGTTCCCCTTTAAATATATATTTTACTCTGTTTTAAATATATGTTACTAAAGCGGCAACAGAAATACATCGTCTGTGAATATTTCAACTATCTAACTTTCGCGGTTCATGAGATACAGCCTGGTGACAGACGGACAGACACACAGACAGACTGACAGACAGCTGAGTCTTAGTAATCTTAGTCGTTTGATGCTTTGGTTACGGAACCCTAAAAAACCACTCACTGTTGACACAATTTTATTTTTTAAACATTTTCTAAAGTTAATTTTTATATTTTTGTAAAAAGTCAAAAAGGTTTTTACCACAAAGTAATTTTTCATTTCGCTTTACAATCATTGCGAAGTTTTGTTAGTAGGTAAATAGTAGTTGTTTTATTTTCTGATATTTAAAACTACAATTATCGAATAAAAAAACATTATAATGATCATGGTTTATTTAATTGTTTATATCCAGTTTCGCCAACTTCTTTGAGCTAGGCACAGGGAATACTTAGGAAATATAATACCCCTATTTTTCGTAATTAACATTTCTGCGACCAGAAGTTTCAAAGATGTTATCTTGTAATCATAATCTCAATTATGTAACTTTTTGACAAATCAAAATGTTTTAAGACAAGACGGGTCTTTTCGCACACAGATTTATATCAAAATCATAGTTTTGACTAACCTCGACGTTTCGGCCAAGTTACATCGGCCGTGGTCACGAGAGACCACGGCCGATGTAACTTGGCCGAAACGTGGATGTTAGTAAAAATTATGACTTTGATATGAATCTCTGCTCGACCCGAAAAGACCCGTTTTGTCTTAAAAACATGAGTATAGTTCGCGAAAATACAAAAAGTTCTAAATCAAAATGTATTCTAGATACTAATATTTATCGAGCTATTTAATCCGTGGAGAGATAGCATAGCAGATCTATAAAACCTATTTCTGGTAGAGATAGATTTTAGAAAAACTTTGGGCATCATAGTTGATTTTAATAATTAAACGAGTACGACTAACTACTAAATTTTCTCTTATTGTGACTGATTGATACAATTTTTATTCGGCATAATAGTATTCAGTAGCTAATCCACATTTTTTTATCTAAATCACATCTCAGTCATGGGTGAAAATAGAATTTTACCATATAAGACAGAAAAGATAGCTTTAGATGTACAAAGTAGGTATGCTTGGAATTTATAGTACGGATCGTAGATGTTAATTCAACTGTTCTTGATACAATATTGCAATGCAATAGTCATGTTCCGTCTCGAGTACTAATGTAGTTAGTGAGCGTTATCATTGTAAGGACGTCATAGTATGCTACGACTGTCGTAGCGATATGCTACGCCTGTTGTAGCGATATGCTACGCCTGTTGTAGCGATGCTAAGTGCTACAGCGTAGATGATGTATTTCTATTTTTTGAAATACTGACACACATTATAGTGGGTACATGAAGATTTTTAGGACTTTAGCCGTATATAATATCCCAATATTTTTGCACTGGACGTGGTGTTGGCCGGTCGTGTAATTGGTCGTCGCAATCCGTTATCAAGCGGAACTTTGAGATGATTTAAGATCTGAGTATTCATATAGTATAATTAATAATTCATTGTGATTTTCGTAAGTTTTTTGTTTATATTGTCTAAATTTAATATTAATTGTTTGTATTACTATGCTTTGTGGCATTAATAAATGTATATTTAGTATAAGTTTATCTCAATAAGTGAATTGTAAATTCTTATGAGAAAATAACCGAGACGTGGTCCTTCACTATTGGCCTTATGAATAAGCTCAGAGTCGCTCAACGAGCTATGGAGAGGGCTATGCTCGGGGTTTTACTACCTACGGGATCGAATCAGAAATGAGGAGATACGTAGGAGAACTTAAGTCACCGACATAGCCCGACATAGCACATTGAAGTGGCAATGGGCAGGCCATATAGCGCGCAGAACAAATGGCCGATGGGGCCGAAAGGTTCTCGAGTGGAGGCCACGGACCGGCAAGCGCAGCGTAGGACGTCCACCCACAAGATGGGCAGACGACTTGGTAAGAACCGCAGGTCGGCGTTGGATGCAGGCCGCTTCCAACCGCAGTTCCTGGAGATCAATGAGGGAGGCCTTTGTCCAGCAATGGACGTCCTACGGCTGATATGATGATGATGAGAAAATAAATCATTCTAAACACAATGTAGTTGATATTTTTTTTCTTGACCATTTGGCCTCCGTAAATATCTTCATGTGTTTCCTTTCCGTTCAAAGCTTCCAATTCGTCTTCGTTGGAATACGCATATCTTCTTTCTTCTCAATCATTTCTTTTCAACCCGTTCTCTCCCCACTATCTTAAAGATAGATTTTAATTTCTTAATTCTTCAAACAACTATACTCTTGGGTCATCAGAAAACTTGATACTCAGAACTCTTTCACACAGCACTTCCTTTTACAGCGCTTCTTTTACTGTCCAGGCTGTTCGGCTGTAGAATGCTCTGCCCGACCGAAGCAATAAGACGGTTGTTCTTCTTACAAACCATCAAACTGAAGTTGAACCAACATTACCTGACGATGTCATTTTCCTAGCGTTATTTATTTACTATTTAAGTATTTTATCTGTTAGTATAGTTTGATATATGTATGTATACTATATATTATTAGTCTATTTTATAAGTATTAAGATTTAAACCTAATCTAAGTTTTGAGTATACCTAAGAATATGTAAATGTCTCCTCTAAAGTACACCGCACTCGTATCTTCGTAAATTTCGCTCCATCCGAATATTACCTATAAGAGATAGATTTCAGCGATAAAGCCGCCCATTGTATTGCCTTATTTAGTGTAGTTTAGTGATTATTTTTGTTTTATTTGTGTTCACGTGGTAATTCAATAAAGAGTTATTTATCTATAGTTTTCAAATTTTGGGTGTGATAACTTTTTCTGAAACTTCAGAACCGTGGTGCATAAACTTAGGGAAGCTCAAGTAGCGGATGATGGTGATTCCTACTACTTAGTTTTACATGTCTACAAATGATCTTTAATACATTTATAGAAAATCAACCTTTCAACTAATTGAATGTGACGTTGCCTAAGCAAGCAAATAAAATTAAAACTAAACGAATCACCCAATCAAAAACACTTAGCATTTGGAGAGTCTTACGCCGAAACATTTGTTTTGGTCGCAATAATAGTTAACCCTGGCTGTGTTCCAAACCACCTTTCCTCAGGTAAAATTATACCTTAGTGGTTCGAGATACGGTTGAGAATTTGCTAGTTTTCCGAAGCGGGAACTATCTGAAATCTGCGGAAATTAAACTTTATTGCTTCGTGATAAGGTTGATAGTCTGTGGAGATTTTCAGGAGCTAGTTAAAAATTTGATCACGCTTATTAGCCGTAATGGGCGTGTAGTGAACTAAATCGACGATGGAACTAACGGGGATAGGTATATAGCTAGTTTGTTTCATGTGAAGCTTCGATAAATTATCAGATCTCAAATTATATTTGAAAAACGTAATAAACAAAGATTTATAGAGCTCTTACTGAAACTAAAACGCTGGAGATCAAGGTTTTTAAATTGTATCCACAAATGTAAACTTCTGTTAGTTTTTGAGTGTTATTTTTATGTACTTTAAAATGGCGTCCGCTATGTATTTATTTTTAATTATTTGTCTCTCTTCGTCCTAATAGTCTCAACGGAAGACCAGCGCAGGTTCTAACGTCCTGCACACGCTGAGTTGAGACCTTTTTTTGCAATTAATCTGTGTACCTACCTAGCTTTAAGTTTTTATGTTGTTTTTATTGATATACTGTTTTATTTTTTGTTGTCATTTTTGTATTATGTGTTGTTGCATAATAAAATATTTGATTTTGATTTGATTTTTAATAAACCCGCATGTTAAAAGATGAATTACAATAAATAACTTTTTAACAAAAATATAACCGAATTCAGTTAACAGAAAAAACAAACTACTACTGTGCGAGTTATTCGTCCATTTGTCGCGCACATACTTAATGCAAATTTAAGACTTGTATGGTTTTCTCATTGATTACATTGTTAGAACTCAACGAATCTAAAATAGGATCACACGGAAAGCACCAGCTCTCAAATAAATAAAGAATCATCAAAATAAGTTCACCCAGTCTAAAGTTCCGAGGTAACAAACAAAAAAAAATACAGTCGAATTGAGAACCTCCTCCTTTTTTGAAATTGGTTAAAAAAATTAGCTTATAAATAAAATATCCAATGTTAACCCTTCAATACTAGCTGCAATAACATACAGACAGATTTCAAATTCCTCTAAAAATGTGAACCTGCCAAACCCAAATATATGTCCATTTTTATTCGCATACACCAGCAAAAGTTCCACAGACAATCGTGGCCGAAGGTTATCAATAAACTACTAGTCAGTTCGGAAATATTGGACAATATACAAGCCAGGGTGGCCCAGATGGCCCGTTTGCATGTACCGTGGACCAATATACTATACCTAATCTCGACGCATGACCTGCCGTTTTTGGCTGATGTTTATAAGGACTCTTAGGATATGTTTTAGGGTTCCGTAGCCAAATGGCAAAAAACGGAACCCTTATGGATTCGTCATGTCTGTCTGTCTATCTTTATGTCTGTCCGTCCGTGTGTCACAGCCACTTTTATCCGAAACTATAAGAACTGTACTGTTGACACTTGGTAAATAGATGTATTCTGTGAACTGCATTAAGAAGTTCACACAAAAATAGAAAAAAAAAACAATAAACTTTGGGGGTTCCCCATACTTAGAACTAAAACTAAAAAAAAAAATTCATCAAACCTATCTATGGTATCTATGGATAGGTCTTCAAAAATGATATTGAGGTTTCTAATGTAATTTTTTTCTAAACCGAATAGTTTACGCGAGAGACATTTCCAAAGTGGTAAAATGTGTTTTCCCCCGTCCCCCCTTCCTGTAACTTCTAAAATAAGAGAATGATAAAACTACAAAAAATATATGATGTACATTCCATGTAAACTTCCACCGAAAATTGGTTTAAACCAGATCTAGTAAGTAGTTTTTTTTAATACGTCATAAATCGTAAACCGCAATTTACCTTTCATTCAATCAACTCAAATATAAAAAAGTTACAACGAACTACAAAAACTTTTATATCATGTTACTTGCTGCTACGGAACCGTTCATGGGCGAGTCCGACTCGCACTTGGCCGCTTTTTTGTAACCAAATCCACTTAATTTAAGGGTTGTAAGTTCCAATAGCCAAATAACCATCTCCATAGATCACTGAGCAATCTTGAGCCTATGACGCCCACCGTAAGAAACCACGTCTGTGCGTGATCACATCATACTAATGTCATAAATGCGAAAGTTTGGATATTTGATTGTATGTTACTCAATCACATCGTAACGGCTGAAACAATTCAATGAAGTTTGGTATATAGATAGATTATGACTTGGATTAAAACATAGTCTACTTATTATTGACAAGCCACGCGAGCGAACCGCGGCCGGCAGCTAGTCATGAGACATACATATTTTGTACGAGTTATTTGAGTATTGTTCAAGATCCCGCGATCACTATTCATAATTACTGATTAAAAAGAGAATTTATCAAGCCTTTTATTTGTTATCCTGACGTTTCGGCTGTTTTGCAACAAGGTACATACACGATAATTTTTGTTTTTTTATAAATTACAGGCTTGCGTTTGACCACGATCTCGCCTGATGCTAAGCAATGATGCAGTCTACGATGGTACACGCTTGCCTAGAAGAAACCTATTCACTCGTGACTTGAAGACCCCTAGGTTGTAGTTATCAGGAAACACAGACTCAGGTAAAGCGTTCCACTCCTTGGCGGTGCGCTTATTAAAGGTGGAAGCGTATCGCTTTGTGCGTATGGGGTATGTCTACCATGTAGCGGTGGCGCACCGCGGAGCGTCTGGTTGTCCGATGATAGAATGGGGATGGTGGGATCAGGTTGAAGAGCTCCGCAGCACACTCTCTATAAAAATGTACTATTAAATTAATATAATAAATCGGCCTAAGAAGCGTTAGCGCGACGATTTGTTCGTTTTTTTATAGGGACTGGCGGGATTCGGTACAGGATCGAGATAAGTGGAGAGATGGAGCCCCCATCTCTGGGGGGAGGCTTTTGCCCGTCAGTGGGACAGCATAGGCTTGATAAAAAAATGTCAGTATTCATAATTTTTAATCATGGCATTGATACCTCTGACACGTTTTTACTGTTTATGAAATAAGTTAAGCAAGAAAGCAATTTATCTTAACTTCTTTTCTTTAATCATCCCCAACATTAATAACAATTTTACACACAGTACTTTTAGGACGCCATTACGAGTAAGAAGGAAAATAGGAATTACCATAGATAAAGCAAGACAGACAAGCTAGTCGTGCTCAGACTATGTAGAATAGAGACAACTGTGTAACTTTTTAGTTAAAATAATTTTTTCCAAACTTTTGTACAGGATTTTTTTAAACAGGCGCTAAACAGTGTTTATTTTTTAAAGTTTTAATTTTAGTAAGCTGAAACGCTGATACGGTATGGAAGAGTATTATTCTAATTCCTATATTTAAATGAATTTGACTCAAACACGTTTAAAAGATATATAACTTTTAGCTTAGAGAAACCGATTTAACAAATCCAGTCACTGCAATCGTGTGGAACGACATAAACTTAATAAGTTTGGAAACATACGAGACGTAAACCGTCAAGAGGAAAGTAAAATTGGCCATTAAACCAAAACCACGGCAACTATAATCCAAAAGTTTTTACAATCAGAGTATTTTCCTACTAATATTATAAACGCGAAAGTTTGTTTGTATTGATGTATGGATCTTTGTTACTCTTTCACGCCGGAACGGCTGAACCGATTACGATGAAATTTGGTATGTACTATCAGCAAAAAGTCCGCTCTGCCACCTTAAGGGTGAATTTTCTATGAAGCGACTAGCAGTTACCCCGCCTTGAAGTTTAATAAAACCCGCCTTGAACTTTAATAAAACTCTAAAAGTCATAAAAAGCAAAGGGCTTTCACAAAAATAAACAGATGTTCAATATTGTTCATCTCTCCGATTGGACAAAATAACAGGGCAAAAGAAAAAGGCGGTGTCAGCTAGCTAATAACTTGCAAGCGAAACTGTTTCTAAACAGGCAAAGCGGAATTTTTGCTGACTGTACGTAGATCATAACCTGGATTAAAACATATGCTACTTTTTATTGGCGAGCCACGCGTGCGAAGCCGCGGATTGGTCAGCTAGTGCTAAATAAATCAAAATTAAGTTTCATTATTTTACGAGGACACTTCCTATCTTGAGGTACGAACACCGAAACCCAGTCATATAACATAGGATTTGTTTTCCGTGTACAATAATAATGAAATAAATTGCGTGATTTTTCGTAATTATTTATTTTGGTACAATAACTTCTAAAAAGTTCTTCTATAAGTTGTAATTATATTAGATCAAAGGGTCAGAAAAGTACTCTAGTGGAGACCATGCACAGAAAAGCGCAACATAGGGTGATCTCAGCTCGATGGTGACGACCTATCACCATCTAGTTGGGTACTAGACGACCTGATAAAGGTTCTAAGATTTTAAAACCATCTCAAAAATTTTCAAGTCTAGACGGGACTTGAACTCGCAACCTTCCTCTTGATACGAGGATACACTACCATTTGTGCTACCGGGCTATGTCACGTCAGGGTCAAAATTAGTGAGATGATTCAGATTACGACTAAAACGCCGTTAGCTCCATCTACAGGAAAAATATACAGTTTTTGACCTGCTCAATGCCAAACGTTGCAGTTTAGTACATTTTTTTTATATTTATTTTTTCCACTGTAGGTACATTAAATAACACTAAGTTACGTCATATTTAGAATATATCAATAAAATTAACAAAACACTAGCTCAAACAGACAGGTATCGAGTCTAATTCCGTTATTTTAACAAAGAATGTCAACTTAAAATAATAAAAACAAAACAAAAATCAATAAAATACAGAAAAAACCAATGTCAAATAATTCAATCAATATCAATGCTTAATCGTTATAAATGTATTTCATGTCAAAAACAAATTATTACAAATTGCGGCTGTAAAAGAGCCTTGTCATTACGATAAATTATAAAAATTTCAGAATGTCAAAAGATCTATAATAAAAAATAAAAATAAAAAACATAAAATTATTGTACTACTCATAATTATTGTATACTCGTAAATTACAGAATTATAACTCACAAATTGTGGCTGTAAAAGGGCCTTGTCAGTATTGTAAAATGACAAATAAGTTAAGGCCAAAAAAATATAAGGAATAGAAAAAATTACAAGAATCATTGGCAAGAGATGTCGCGTTGCTTATTTCAAATATTATTTTTATTTTTACAGCGTTATCTCAACACTTACGGAAAATTCTAAGATTTTAAAACCATCTCAAAAATGTTCAAGCCTAGACGAGACTTGAACCCGCAACCTTCCCCTTGATACATGGATGCACTACCATTTGTGCTACCGGGCTCTGTCACGTTTGGGTCGCAATTATCAGTATGTGTTCGGATAACAGTGTTCGGTGGGAGTTGTTGGGTCTAAGCCGCACAAGATCACTTGCTTTGGAAATCTGTGGGGGAGGCCAATGTACATCAGTGACTTGTGGCTGTTACGATGATGGCAATAAAGTAGATATAGTAAATTAAAGATGGATTACTACGACATCTTATTGGCAATTATTGACCACCAATTTTACTATCGCGTATCTAGTAATACTTCGCGATATCTTCTCGTCCAAAATTCTCCAGAGCCTGAAGACTAAAGTCTTCAACCAGTGTGTGTTGCCAGTGATGATATATGGCACTGAAACGTGGTCCTTTACTCATGGCCTCATGGCTAAGCTCAAGGTCACTCAACGAGCTATGGAGAGGGCTGTGCTCGGGGTTTCTTTGCGTGACAAACGCAACGAGGAAATCAGCAGAAGAACTAAAGTTGCTGACAAAGCTCTCAAAATTAACATTGAAGTTCCAATGGGCAGGCCACATCGCTCGTAAAACCGATAACCGTTGGGGTAGAAAGGTTCTCGAGTAGAGACCACGGACTGGAAGACGCAGTGTAGGCCGGCCCCCCACAAGGTGGACCGACGATCTAGTAAGAATCGCGGGGAGCCGTTGGGCGCAAATGGCTACCAACCGCTCGTTGTGGCGATCTAAGGGGGAGGCCTATGTTCAGCAGTGGACGTCTTCCGGGTGATGATGATGATGATGTAGCTAGTAACATTTAAATATAATTTAAGTGTGGTTTACAGTAAAGCGTTTTCTATTTTATTATATTAATGCGATTCAATTGCAGAACCTAAATTTAATAGTTTTAGTATATTTTGAACTTATTTTTTTTATTGTTATTTTTTTATTTTTTATACATTAAAGGCTTGCGTTTGACCTGGTACACGCTTGCCTAGAAGAAACCGATTCATCCGCGACTTAAAGACACCCAGGTTGTAGCTATCAGGAAACACAGACTCTGGCAAGGCGTTCCACTCTTTGGCGGTGCGCATAATAAAGGTCGAAGAGGACCGCTTTGTGCGAATGGGAGGTATTTCTACCATATAACGCACCGCAGAGCGTAAACGTAACTATTTTAGGCTGTAAAGTTAACGTAACGGTACGATGAATAATGCATAAATTAAAATAATATGGACAGAACTGTCATAAAATAACCAACATTCCAAATAACAAAGAAAGAAACAGCAAGGAATTATTTTCTTAAACCCAGAGCAAAATCAGCGCTCAGCTCGATTAAAAAAATCGAAAATCTCATTCATATGTATTTTCATTCGAATAGTTCCGAATAAACATTGGGAGATCAGAGAACCAGAGAAATTAAACGAGCAACTTCGCCGTGCGATTGGCCATGAGAGAAATTAAAACTCAAGTAATGAGTCGAGTCAGCAGAGCAGCGAATTTAAATGAAAACGAGAGTGGGAGGGGAAGTTTTAAATAGTGCCACTCAATCGTAATTTCGGAGTTTTGGACGCTGGGAAAGGCAGTGATTATTTTATAGCTTTCGTATATTTAGGGACCCGTGTACGGAAAAATGAAGTCTCTGTAAGATCACTTTGATTGCAGCTTTACTAATATTATAAAATCTAATGTTTAAATTCATACATCCTTACTAATATCATAAAGAGGAAAGATTTGTATTTTTGTGTGTATGTTTGTAATGAATAAACTCAAAAAATACCCTTCCCATTTCAAAAACTCTTTCACTATTGGAAAGCTACATTCACCCTGAGTAACATAGGCTACTTTTTATCTAACTGCGCAGAAGGAGGGTAATGTTTTTATTGAAAAACTACGCGTGCGAAGCTGCGGATTGGTTAGCTTATTCTAAATACAGACGAAAGATTTGTTTGTTTGTATTGAATAGGCTCCAAAACTACTGGACCGATTTAAAAAATTCTTTGTTATACACTATCCCCGGGTGACATAGGCTACTTTTTACCCAACTGCGCAGATGGAGGTTAATGTTTATATTGAAAAAATACGCGTGCGAAACTGCGCATTGGTCAGCTAGAAAATTATTATTGCGAAATAAACTCTGTTTTTTTGTTAACTTTTCACGACTAAGCGGCTGAACAAATTGTAATTAAATTTGTCGAATAAATAGATTATACAGGACATTGTCCCCTCAACAAACACCTCTACATCATGGGAGCAACAGACAGCCCACTCTGCAGGGGATGTCTCACCGAAGAAGAATCAGCAGCCCACGTAGTCCTGGAATGCCTGGGGGTAACAGCACAACGTGCAGAAATCCTGGACAATCCAAGGTCACTCCGTGAAGCCTGCGAAGACCCCAGGAAACTTCTGCTCTTCTGGTTGGAGTTAGGCTGGCTATCCATATAGCCAACTCTATCACGCATAATGGATCACTTAAGAGTTCAAATGCGCAAAAGGGAGTTCACTAACAAATAGATTATATCCTGAGGACGGACAAAGGCTATTTTTTATCTAAAAAATTCATCTTGAAGGGGATGAAATTGGGGTTGAAAGTTGATATAGGTAATCCATAATTTCTCAAGATATCTGAAAATTCATACGCAAACAAAATCGTGGGTAACAGTTATTAAATAATAGATGAATACGAGTATATATAAATGAAGGGTTCATTTGTAAATGGCAAAATTCATAAAGGAAAGGAAAGGTTCTAGGGTGGAGACCACGCACTGGGAGGCGCAGCGTTGACGGCTCACACTAGATGGAAAGACGACCTTATTAAGGTTGCTGGAAGTCGTTGGGTGCCTGTGTTCAGTCCTGAATCTAATATGATGATGGTAAGGAGAGTCCACAAGGAAACAAATCCATAAGTCTCTTTGTGCACTAGGTACGTGCACAAAAAGTCTTATGGTTTTGTTTCCTTGTTATTATTGTTGTTATTGTTATTATTGTCATTATTGTTGTTGTTGTTGTTATTATTGTTGTTATTGTTATTATAGTTATTATTGTTGTTATTGTTATTATTGTTGTTATTGTTATTATTGTTGTTATTGTTATTGTCGTTATTATTGTTGTTATTGCTATTATTGTTGTTATTGTTATTATGTATTGTTGTTATTGTTATTATTGTTGTTATTGTTAATATTGTTATTATTGTTGTTATTGTTATTATCGTTATTATTGTTATTATTGTTGTGATTGCTATTATTGTTGTTATTGTTATTATTGTTATTATTGTTATTATTGTTGTTATTGTTATTAATGTTATTATAGTTATTGTTTCCCATTATACAACATGAAACAGGAAATTGTGCGTATTATCGCATTAAACCGTAAAAACACTAAGAATATTTTATTTAAACGGCTATAAAGCTTTTAATATTCCCATTATAATATCATTGAACTCTGGAGCAAAGCATTAATCTTTTTTCTTTATAATATAATTTCATTCCATTTTAATTTCCTTTTCAGTACATCTTACGCATTTTGTGTCTCGGTAAAAGAATATGAAGAACAGTAGTTCGTCTTAAGTGACCACCGTGGCGCAGAAGGCGAACAGCTGGCTAAAACGCAGGAGGTAGCAGGTTTGATTACCCATGCGGAACAAATGTTTGCATGATCTACAGATATTTATTCCGGGTCTGGATATTTGATCGAGCGAAGCGAAATCTCTAAATCAGCTTGGGCAGGTCGGCGTGTATGTATGTATGTTTGTTTGTCCGAGGATAACTTTCGAAGCGTTTATCCGATCATCGTGAAATTTGGAATATAGGTAAGTAGTGATGGCACAATTTTGGTGTGATTATATGAGCTAAAATGTAGTGGGTTGTTGAGATATTTGGGTTCAAGAAGGGTAAAAAAAACTAAAATGGGATTATCCGGTCAAATGGCACGTCTAATAAAACATATTTGTGAGTACATTTCGACATTATTAGCCATAATAAAAACTGAACTTTGATAAAATTCACAGGGTAGACCAGTGACCCTACAGTGTTGAAATTTAGTATGCGTGTAACTTTAGTATCACAAATATAGTGGAAAGTCTGAATTCCAGAATAACTGCAATTTTTCCCATTAAAAAGAGTATCCACTTTTACATGAACTCCCGTTACCTGTAGTTTGAATGAAACTGTAGGTCAAGTAGATTGATGGCACATTTCGTGGCACTATTTTATTAGTCAAAGATTAAGGCCGGCTTGCACAACGATGCCAAAACGTATTTAGGGACTAAAATGTTTAAATTTTACGTATTTATATGATTTGACAACTCCTTAAATCATCTTTAGCCACTAAATACGTTTTGGCATCGTTGCGCGAGTCGAACTAAGAGTTTTTTTTTTGTTTTGTGAGACTCGCGAGATCTCAGTTCGGGCGCCAATGTAATATTGGAGATGCTGAATAAAACCACAATTATACGAGACTTATTTTAGTAACGGTATGCAGAGAAAAACATATTTGTATTACCCACGTGATACACTACAATAAGTATTTACAAAAAATAAATATTTAAGTATTCTATCAGTTATCTGGTTCCCATAGTACAAGCTCTGCTTAGTTTTAGGGCTGTGTGAAATGTCCAGCAATATTTATTTATTGTGCTTACTTTGACCTAGGTGGCGTATTGGAACAATAGTCGGCTGTGACACAGAAGGTAACGCATTCTATTCTCGTTAAAAATGTTTGTATAATTTAAATTCAATGCTGTTTTAATCAATACCCAATGACACCTAATGTTACTTTTGTCTTCTCTTCGTCTCAAAAAACTAGTTCAATTGATTTTAATTTTAATGAACGTGCCAAAGTTTTTTCCAAAATACCGTTCAAATATAAAATCGAGTAAAGTAAGTATTAGCTGGCTGTAAACATTGTAACTCCAGCGAAGTTTCGGTTCGTTGCACACTATGAATGGTGTTTAATTCAGCAATTGTACGAAAAATACTCTCTGTTTTCTGAACAAAGTGCACCTAAAGTTTTGGGAACGTGGCACCTCCGTCTTTCACCACATTAGTTCTGCTACCATTATAAAATTCTTTTCAGAATCACGTCATCTCCGAAATGGTGAAATTTTAAATTTTAGGTTGATATAAACACTTATTTCACACAGAAACTACATACAATGGGCAATTACATTAACAATCTCTATGAACCCAGTGCCACAAAGGGGTTGGTTCAGAATTAAAGATTTTTAATTAACTATTTTTTTTTCTTAGCGCTCCATTTAAGTCAAATAATCCTAGTACATTTATTTGTTTTATTTATTAATTAATTTAGATTAACAGATTAACTTAGATTCACAGTAACTTCCCCGTATGACGACCTCCGTGGTGCCGTGGGCGAATAGCCGGCTGAGACGCAGGAGGTAACGGGTTCGATTCCCGTCGCGGGACAAATGTTTGTATGTTGTTTTCTCTATATATTATAAGTATGTATTTACAAAAAAAATGTATATAAGTATTCTATCGGTTATCTGGTTCCCATAGTACAAGCTCTGCTTAGTTTGGGGCTAGATAGCGATGTGTGAAATGTCCAGCAATATTTATTTATATAAACGAATGAATATACCACCGCACTTAAATCTATTACTCAAGTGCAACATTTCACTTATATTAACTCACTATGGCCTAGTCCTTAGACAGCAATCGCGAAAAGCAAGCTCATCGTTCGCTCGCTGCTGTTCAAATGCACAAATTATGCACCTACCCACTTTAACTATTTTTTTTTCGTTGTGTTGTTTGTGATTGTTTTTCTGTTGTTTTTCTGTACTTGTATTTTTGTGTTCTTTTTACATGCACTGGTGGCGATTCTGTTGTATACGCTAACTAAAATTGTGTAAAATACGAACGGTCTTATTTCGTTTACGCTAAAGATAAATTAGAATGACATTTAATGTGACATTTCTAAAATTATATAATTTTTCCTAAGATGGCGTGTTTGCGGGTTAGTTATAATCAGCACCAATTTGACTCCTGGCTAAAACTAGCCTAAAACGCGTCCTCTTAGTAAAAAATACCTAATTTCAGAATTGTCACTTTAAATGTCATTCTAATTTGATCTTTAGCGTAAACAACATAAGGCCGTTCGTATTTTACACAATTTTAGTTAGTCAGCGTAAACAACAGAATCGCCACCAATATACAATTATATAAATTAACGCTGTAAGGCACTAGTTTTACGTTATTATTAAGATTTCTCTGTAAGTGAATTACTATGTTTTAAGAGGAATAGATATCTTGAACCGTTTAAATCAAATTGAATATACATTATGTAACGCTAAAATTTTTATAATCTGACGCGGCAAAGTAAACTCTTTTATTTAGTAGGAATGTTAGTTAACAGATGGGCTAACCATAAAATCATACTAAAAAAAGATTAAAAGAGAAAAAATCCTAACATATGTTTACATAATCTTAAGTGATGTGACCCGTGTCTGAGTGTTGTAGTGCACTCTTAGTTTCTGATGCCGCACAGATCGGTCGCTCTTCAAATCTATGAGGGCCGATGACAAGCATTGGTCATCTTACGGCTGACATGATGACGATAAAGCACTAGTTATATAAGTAAGTACATTATTTATCTCTGGAAATAGTGAAATAACGACGGCGACTTTATTAAAAATAAATTTATAAGAAACATCCTCCTTAGTCGGGCACTCTTGGCAGAGTGGTCATGGTTATGTCAGTTATTGGCTCTTGAGTAGCGGCTCTTGAGTAGGCATTGCGTCCTTATTCAGCTCTATTGAAGGTATTGACGGGAATATTCAGTCATGGTAGAGTGTGATAGACTTGATGAGATCCGACCATCTCGTTGGAGAGCGGCCACGCGGTCTCTTGCCCTCCACTCTGTCTTGCTTAACTAGGCGTTCTATCAAGTCCTCCTTACGGGCAACGTGTCCAAAACTCGTGTATTCGCATTTGCACAGCCGACGGTAATCTTTCTTTTATCTTAAGCTCTTTTAAAAACAAAACATTGGTACGGTCCGCCATCCACGAAACTATCAACAGACGCCTCCAGCACCACATCTCCAATGCAATCCAGGGTAATAAAAAAGAAGCTTAACTGAATATCGTTGTTCCAGAATCTCTCTACCGTCGCTGTCTTTGCGCGAATCACTTTAACTTCATTTGAAGTGTTGGCTTTGACCCTATATTGTACGAAATATATCTCCAATGTTATATAAAATGACTTAAAAATGAATAAACTAACATATTGAAATAGTTCCACCGCGAAACAAAACTTAAAATGACAATTCAATACGATCTTTAAGATTTCATTGAATAAAACATTTTTAACTGGACATATTTATAAAATACCAACTGATCCGCCCGCAGCTTCGCACGTATGGTTTTTCCATAAAAACATTACCCTTCTGCGCAGTCTGGTAATAAGTAACCGATGTTTCAATCTCAATCCTAATCTATCTATATACCAAATTTCCTATAAATCGGTCTAGCCGTTCTTTCGGAGATTTTAAATATTTGCTATCATTTTTAATATTTTTTTAACATAAACCTTCTCCTGACAATAACGAACACATAAAAGAAAGGTTTATCCAATTTGGTGCAGTCGTTTGGAAGTTATGCGCGTATAAATATTTCCGTAATTCATTTTAATTTATATAGATAAAATTAACATCAAATAATTCCCAGGTACTCTGATAAAGAGCTCGTAAGGTAGCATTGCCTGCCATTGGCCATTTCCTCGCTTCATTCAGTGTCTGCTACTGGCATAAACCTTAGGGCTTTAGTACCTCCCGGCTGTAAACCATATCCCAGGCCTTGGATGGCATATAAACTACAGTACTAGATAGCCAGGTGGTTAATGGGTTAGGAGAGTGGTTACCTAATCATTATCTTTATCCATAATTGCCAACTGGTGGGTGCAGGCCTTATCGCGCGGTCTGACGTCAAAGACTTCTTTGGCTTGTCTTCGGCCACTATTCGATCAAAGATCTATACTGCTTTTGCCTTCACCCCGCCCAATGAAGTATCCTGCCCAAAGCCACTGAGATTCCCAATGAATATAATATTATGAGGTTCTTCAAAGGGGGTGTTTTATAATTTTTAAAGGGTCGGCAAAACGCTTAGGTGTTACACACATATGTGCTTGTTAGCCTTAAAAAATGGTGGTTGAGTGGAAGATTCTATAGTGTAGATGTGTTTTATGGACTACCTACACTGTAGAATGTCGCACTAGACTAATATAAATTTTATTTTAATTAAATTTTATCTCTATATTGTGATATATATTAATAATAACAATAACGTGTAATTATGGAGTTCGCGAGTCTCCCATTAAAACGAAACAATATGATTTGTAATCTTCGACTATTCAAATAGTGCCACGAACTAACCATCCGAATAACTTGAACTACAATTTCATTCAAATTACAAGTAACGGAAGTTTATGTTAATTGGTTTCGTTTTTGCGGTAGAAATTGCAGTTATTCTGGATTTCAGACTTTTTCCTATACTTTTGTCACTAAAGCTACAAGCATACTTACGAAATTTCAGCACTGTGGTACTGGTGGTTAAAAACTACAAGGTTTAAACTAAAAACAAAAACGAGGTTGAAATGTACTGATGACCTTTCATTAGACGTGTCTTTTAGACCGGATAGTCCCGTTTTGTTTTTTCCCCTCTTTAACTCCATTATCTCAACAACCCGCCATAGTCCATTGAAATGTTACATTTTTTAGGCCTTACCTTGCGTTTTTTAGAGGACGCATTTTTATTTTTTTGGTGTGTAGGGGGGTCAGTGTAAAGCTAAAACCAAGTTTGTGGGGTCGCCACCCTTGTCCCACGGCCGCCATCTTGAAAATAGGGGTTGAAATGGTTTTTACGATATATCTCTTACACTATTTAACTGATAAATTTTTTTTTTTACATTTTTATTGAAAATTTAATTCTCTACAACTTTGTACTAGTAATTTTTATTGTAGAACTATAAATAAAAAAGTTATTAGCGAAAATGTTCAGAAATTCGAGAAAAAATTTATATTTTTCGATATAACTTTTTTTTATCATTTTAGGAAAAAATTATATCAAACCAATTTTGAAGATCGGTTTTTGGGAAACAACTTTTATATGAAACATTTTTTTATGAAGTCAATAGCTACGGTTTTACAGCGCTCCGAAGTGAGTACTATTTTTCAGTATTCTTAACTATACTCGTACATATATTATACGTGTGTACTAATAATGTGTCATCAGTTATTGTTTTTTTTATTTTGTTTTTATATTTTTTTTATTATAAATTTTACAATATTATTAATAAATAATTATTGTCAATTTTCCACTCCATTACAGAATTGTAGTTTTTTATTTGTAAAATAATTTTAAATCTGATGGCCGTTACCGCGAATACTGTTCAGGTATAAAATACCCAAGTGACCATGAGGGAACAAAAGAACATCTGCCTGCTATTATTATTGTTATTTCTAACCTCTCTTATTGTAAGAATAGCTAATAATATTGTGTTGAAGTTGTCGTTCAAGTTTCAACTTATACCTTTTAGTTGTGCTACATATTTCTCTACGTGCGGATGTATTTTATTCTGTTTTTAATTGTGAAGACGATTTCCAATGATTTTAGACACGATTTTAACTTCAGTGAAAACTATCTTTTTGATTAGAATTTAGACTTTTTAAGCCTGCTTTTTCTATTATTCCATCATGAGTGATTGTTTATTTGTAAAAAACCTTTAAGTGAAAATAAAATAAGAACTGTGAAGGCAAAAGGTGTAAAAACTTTACTAGATCGAGCTGTAGCAAAAAATGATAAGGTTAATGAACAATTTTTACGAACTGTTTTGGAAGTTACTGTACATATTACGTGGACAATCGAACCGATAATGTTGTTCGTCGTCGCAGCAGCAGTTCCAATAGTTTATCTTCAGTTTTAGAAGCTCCAGAGCCAGACTTTGGTTTTGTGAATAATTGCTTCATCTGGGCCAAAGCGCTTCAGGATCCAAGTATTTCGCGTACAAGCCGACAACCGCGAATTTCTGAACATTTTCTCTTCTAACTTTTTTATTTATAGTTCAACGACAAAAAGTTACTTAATCAAAGTTGTAGATAATTTAATTTGCAACAAAAATTGTTAACAATTTTTTTTATCAGATAATTAGTTTAAGAGATATATTGTAAATACCATTTCAACCCCTATTTTTAAGATGGCGGCCATGGGACAAGGGTGGCGACCCCACAAACTTGGTTTTAGCTTTACACTAATCCCCCCTACACGTCAAAACAATAAAATTGCGTCCTCTAAAAAACGCAACTCCAAATGTAACTTTTCAATGGACTACCACATTTTTAACTCATTTAGTCACACGAGGATTGTGCCATCACTAACTACCTTAAACCAAATTTCACGGTGATCGGATCAACGCTTCGAAAGTTATCCTCGAACAAAGACACATACATACAACGCCGATTTTCCCAAGTTGATTTGGAGATCTCACTTCGCTCGATCAACTAAAGATATTTCAATGTAAAAAAACCAACGACATTTACAAAAATCTTATACTCCTAAAGAATTCAAAGTAAAGTAACATAATGACAAGCCCCACGGCTTTGTCATCTCTGCAAGTATTGACCAAATCTTGCCTGCGGTTCAAACTGACGAAGCTAATAAGTAATAAGTGCTGAACAAATTTATTTTTAAACTTGTTTCAGGCAATACAAGCTAGGTCCATTCATCTAACAAGTCTTTGCTTGCCAGGCCCTGTATAAATCATCTTTACAAAAATATTAATTTGTTTAATGGAGTCTTTTAAGAAAAATAGCGATAATCATAACTTTAACTCGCTATATAATACTAGTGGTTCGCCCCGAACTGAAATCTCGCGAGTCTCCCAAAACAAAAAAATATTCCTAGGGCGACTCGCGCAACGATGCCTAAACGTATTTATTGGCTAAATATGATTTAAGGAGTTGTTAAATCATACAAATACGTAAAAATTATACATGTTTAGTCGCTAAATACGATCGTTGTGCAAGCCGGCCTTAATCTTTAACTAATAAAATCGTAGTAAACCACATTACTTGACCTACAGTTTCATTCAAATTTAAGGTAACGGGACTTCAGATTAAAGGTTAATCTTTTTTGGGGTACACATTGCAGTTATTTTAGATTTCAGACTTTTGCCTATATTTGTGTTACTAAAGCTACACGCATACAAAATTTCAGCACTGTGGGGTCACTGGTGTACCCTGTGATTTTGTTAAATTTCAGTTTATATTATGACTAATAACTCAAAAAGAGTTTACGAAAAATAAAAACAAAATCTAAATGTACCTTTTATTTGACGTCCCATTCGACCAGTTAGCCTCATTTTAATTTTTTTCAGCCCTCTTGAACCCTAATATCTCAACAAGCCCCCAACATTTTTAGCTCATTTAGTCACACCAAAATTGTGCCATCACTACATACCGATGTATTAAATTTCACGATGATCGGATCAACACTTCGAAAGTTATCTTCGGACAAACATACATACATACAACGCCGATTTGCTCAAGTTGATTTAGATATCTCGGCCGCTCGATCAATAAACTCGCTGTTTATTTTTATTTCTAGTATTAAAATTATAATTATCGCTATTTTTCTTAAATTTTTTTATTTTTCTTACTCCATAAAGTTGGTAAATAGTTTAAAGGGCAACGTGTACGCTTGTATAACAAACTTCCATGTGATGTAAAAAAATTGACAATTAACAAATTTAAAAACGTTATTAAGTCTTATAGAAAAGTATATGCTTTAAAGTTTTTAAGATATCGGATTATTTACATGATAGAGTAGCTTCGGATTGAATATGCTCCAACTCGGTCAAAAATTTAGACGTATTCTAGAAGAATGATTAAAAAGAAGCCTTGTTTCTTATCTTGGTCGCAAAGGAACAGGCATAAAAATTGACGTTACAAAGTCATCCTTGTGAATCTGATGAATAAATACATTTTTTGATCGAGCGCAGCGAGATCTCTAAATCAACTTGGGCAAATCGGCATTGTATGCATGTATGTACGAGTATGTTTGTTTGTCCGAGGATAACTTTCGAAGCGTTGATCCGATCATCGTGAAATTTGATACATAGGTTGTTAGTGATGGCACAATTTTGGTGTGACTAAATAAGCTAAAAATTTAGGGGGGTTGTTGAGATACTGGAGTTCAAGAGGGGTAAAAAAAATTTTAAATAAGACTATTTGATCAAGTGAGACTTCAAACGATAGTTCTTTATTAGTATATCCCAAAAACAATAACCACAATACATGTACTCCCGTCACCTGTAATTTGAATGAAACTGTAGGTCAAGTGATATGGTTACGTATTTCGTGGCACTATTTTAGTGGTCAAAGATTAATGCCGGCTTGCACAAGGATTCTTAAGAGTGTTTAGCGTTTAAACATGTTTAAATTTTACTTATTTGTTTGATTTGACAACTCCTTACATCATATTTAGCCACTAAATACGTTTAGGCATCGTTGCGCGAGTCGCCCTAAGAATATTTTCTCTTGTGTTTTGGGAGACTCGCAAGGTCTCAGTTCGGGGCGAAACATTAGTTATTTTGATTTATGAGTTTTATTCTTCAATAGTAAAGGCTAAGCAGTTCCTAACTCAGCGTGAGTTATCTAATGCATTGTAACAACATAATCTTCAAAGACTAAACTTGCCGGCTACAGGTAAGGTACGCTGGAGGTTTTTGCACATAAACAAGTGACAGTGTTGCGTGCCTCTTGTTTTCTGTGATCCAAGGTGTAAGCTGTAGCGAGGGCGGACGCGGGAGCGGTTTTGTACAGTAAATGGGTCCATTGTAGCGCCGAAAGTAAATTTCATTTATGCAAATCCTGGCAGCTGGAATACATTATGGTCAATGAGCTCACACACTAAAATTAATTTTATAAGATTTTATCTCTCAGAAAAGTCGTAGTATCGCTATATGTTTGTATGTTTATGTATATATACAGTGTAAACTCCATGTAACGTCACTCGTTTTAACGACAAATTCTCCAAAGCGTCGAAATCATTCGGCTTTGGTTGGTTTAGCTTGTCTTGCATACAATGGTACACTCTGTATAGCATTACACCCACTCTCAATAACGACAACAATTTGTAATAAAAAGTTCTTTTTAAGTTGCCAAATTAGTAAAAACTGCGCAGCTGTGTATATCCTTTTGTCGTTTTATTATCCTAGACCATAATAAACTCTACTGTCGGCATCATACACACCAAACTTTCTAAGAAATTCGTTCTTTTGTTTACAAAATGGGATTGCTTGCACGTGTAGCTGCAGACTGTTGTTAGTAGAAGTGATGGATTTTATCTATACGTTGTCATATTCTTAGTAGCTCACAAACTTTCAAATTGTAAACATGGCTAGTAAGAGAAAATCACTGTGTATTGACGAAAAAGTTTTGAAGATACGCGCGATAGAGGCGGTAGAGAAAATTAAAACAGATTTTTATTGTAGGTACTATTTAACAAAAGACAAATCAGAAATAAACGTTTTCTTTTTCTAATACAGATTTTACTTCTCTCCATTTAACGACAACTCTCTATAACGTCAAAATATGCTCAGTCCCTTGAGTGTCGTTATATGGAGTTTATACTGTATTATATATATTTTTTTAAATTTAATTTATTTGTTGTATATGTATGTATATTGTTTTATTTCTTTGTAAGTGTTCAGCGCTCTCCCAAAATTCTTTTTTATTTTGTTAATGTAGGTACACCCCCCTCCATTATTGTAATGTTACAAAAGTCCTCTCCATCCAAAGGTTGTCTGGAAGAAATCGCTTCTAAGCGATAAGACCGCCTATTTTACTTGTTGCTTTGTGAATTTTTATTTTTATTTTTGTTTCTTTTGAAGTGTACAATAAAGTTTTTTCATTCAATCATTCATTCATTCATTAAGCTCAAATGTTAGACGGCTGCCGACCCCACAAAATGTCAGTGATATTATGACAAAAATTCTGCTCATTGACATGATTCCCGCAAAAAATTTGCTGTTTAGATATAGGCGTGTAGCCGATGTGTTTAAATACTGTTTGATTGTAAAGAAATACTTTTTTTTTCAAAATTTAGATAGCATGGAAAAATGTATCTTCTCTTATATCTTTTATGACCTGCATAAACTTTTAACAACCTGAAAGGTTCCAGACAAGACATTCAAGGCAGCCTACAAAACCTACAAGGTCGCCGCCGCTCATCACTTTCACCACAACTGGCATAATTCCAAGCGGCTTAGTGCCCACAAAACACCGTAGCGTGTCGCCTATCCACCTAGAATAAGTAATAGTGAATTAGAACTCAACTATTAACCTAGTGGGTAACTCCATTTCTTAGAACCTCCTACTTTGAGATAAAGATTTTATGTCGTCGAGATAGAACTTTTATTAGGTTTTGAGGCAGTCAGGTGACAATACTAAGAAATAAAACCAAGGTAAAGGAGACCTAAAAGCCAATTTACGTAACTAAAAATATAATTAATGATTAATTCAATATCATCATCATCATCATCATCATAGCAGCCGTAGGACGTCCACTGCTGGACAAAGGCCACCCTCATTGATCTCCAGGAACTGCGGTTGGAAGCGGCCTGCATCCAACGCCGACCTGCGGTTCTTACCAAGTCGTCTGCCCATCTTGTGGGTGGACGTCCTACGCTGCGCTTGCCGGTCCGGCCCCATCGGCCATCTGTTCTGCGCGATATATGGCCTGCCCATTGCCACTTCAACGTGCTAATCCGTCGGGCTATGTCGGTGACTTGAGTTCTCCTACGTATCTCCTCATTTCTGATTCGATCCCGTAGAGAAACCCCGAGCATAGCCCTCTCCATAGCTCGTTGAGCGACTCTGAGCTTATTCATAAGGCCAATAGTGAAGGACCACGTCTCGGTTCCATATGTCATCACTGGTAACACACACTGATTGAAGACTTTCGTCTTAAGGCACTGAGGTATGTTGGACGAAAAGAAAATATAATTAAATATAATAAAAGTTAAACGGTATTTACGTAATGAAAATACAATGGTATAAGTTGAGTGTCATGCGATTATAGACTTTCTTTATATCATGCTAACATCGTAACATTAGTGGAGCAGAATGCCAAAACACATTTATTTTTTGAAGTGAAAACTTCTTTAGACGCATTGAGCATTATTGAGATGGGAAAAAAACCATAGAGCTCGTGACACTGTTACCAAACACCTCTGTATATAATTTGAGACGAGAAAAAACCATTGAACTCGCGACACTATTACAAACACTTATGTGTATAATTTGTATATTTTTTAGTTTGCGGAGGGGCATAAGACAGCTTTCTTAATATATTTTCATGTTTAGGCGACATCCTTCATGATCATTTTGCAAAATCCAAAATTTTATGATGTCAAAACTTCTTTAGGCGCGTTGTGCATTTTTGAGATGGGAAAAACCATTGAACTCGTGACACTGTTACCAACACCTCTGTATATAAATTGAGATGGAAAAAAATCATTGGACTGATGTCACTGTTACCGACACTTCTGTATATAATTTGTTTGTTTTTTAATTTGTGGAGGGGCATAAGACAGCTTTCTCAGTAAATTTAAATATTTATGCGACATCCATCATTTTATAACATCCAATATTTTTTTAAGTTTATTTATTAATTTATTCAGCAACAAACTTCAGCATTTCACAAACAAAAATTACAATGATTTACTATGTATAATACAATTCAGGATGGAAAACATAGGTACCCAAACTAGGATGTACCTGTATGATGAAACTTAAGTTAAAACTTCTTTAGCCGCGTTGGGAATTTTTGAGATGGGAAAAAACTATTGAACTCGCGACACTGTTACCGTTACCGACATCTCAGTATATAAGTATCTGTAGTGTAGTCTGCTTTTATTCAAGTTTTCACTTCTGTCGGCACTCCCGGAGTGCCACTTTTTTCAGTTTGTGGAGAAGCATAAGACAGCTTTCTTAGTAAATTTTCATGTTTATGCGATATCCATCATGATCATATTGCAAAATCCAAATTTTTTTGAAGTGAAAACTTGTTTAGGCACGTTGGGATTTTTTTGAGATGGGGCTAAACCATTGGTGTCGCGACACTATTACCGTTACCGTTACCGACACCGTTGCTGTCGATTAAAAAAATACATACGTAACTGTTCAAGTTTTCACTTCTGTTGGCACTCTCGGAGTGCCACTTTTTTATTGGTCATTGTGCAATCGATCGATTCACTTCAGAAACCAATCTCGTTTGAGTCAACTGTCGTTATGTTTTAAAAATATTATTAAGTAAATTGCCCTCTCTGGTGTGCGAGCCTCTTAACACGATAAGTGCGAAATAGGGCTTGAAACACCCTGTCCGTGTTTCGTCTTGATAGCGGTAAGAAAAACCTTAAACCTCTCTGTCGCGCGGGAAGCATAACTTCCATCTGCTTCAGTGTAGGAACGAGATAACTAAATATCTGAGATATGCTATTGATTCCTAGTTTTATGGTATACCAACCTCAATGCCGGGTTTCTTAGACCTCGTGCCACACACAAAAAAAAACCGTACCCTTTTTCTTTTTTGGCGCCTAAAAAAGGATTTTGGTCTCCTACGGGCGGTGGGGTTTAATATGCCTCGTGCCGCCACAATCTCTGGTTTAGGACAAGGTTTAAAACGACCCGTAACGCAGTAATAGAAAGTACATTTAAATCTGTGCCGCTGGGAACGTGTTAATGAAGAAACAAAAACATAAAAAAAATAGAAATAAGAAGAGAAGAGATAAAGATTGTGCTGTAAGAGGACCGTCACAGAGTGGTAAATAAATTACATGAACTTAGAGACGTAGTACAACTCTACCAGTTTTAAATCACTTGGAAAAGATACGCAACTTTCATCTTTAATAGAGATGAGTTATGATGACCGCAAAAACTTCCCGTGTGGTAAACTAAATTAAACGAATTTGAAAAGTCATACAGAAAGCATATTATTATGTCAGAATGCTCATTAGCATTAATATGTATAGGTTGAACCTAATTTAAATGCCATTCAATACAATATTTAAAATTTTATTGTTATACGCAAAATTGTAAGAACTTTGAGTCGTAATTTGAATTATCTCACTAATTTTGAACCTGACATGTCTAGAGCCTGTAGCACAATTGGCAGTGCGTCCTTGTAGCAAGAGGAAGGTTGCGTGTTCAAGTCAGGTCCGGCTTGAAAGTTTTTGAGTTTGTTTTTTAAATATTATTTCATTTCATTTATTCTCAAACAATAAAATATTGTGTCGGAACTTTTGTCATTCTACACTTAGAAAATCTTTTACAAACAACGGTTTTTGGTAAATACGTAATAGAAAATGATAATTAAAACCAGTCAAAAAAAAACTTCAAAATACATTATGTTATAACATGTCAACGAAAAATGATACTAATAATAAATTTTATGTCAACGGAAAATAATAATAATAATTAATAACATGTCAAATAAATTCTTAATAAATGGTATGGATAGTCAAAATATATATTGCAATATTTGTTGTTACTAAAAGGTAATATCTCCATAGACCGTAATTCCATTTATGGTAACACTACGAGGAGTACAGTTCTTTTTAAACTCTTGTCCTTTTTCATTTACCTCTTACTTAAAATGATCTGAATTCAATGTTTAATTCATAAAATTTACGGAAACTATGCTATTTCAGAATTAAATGCAATCCTTAAACATTTTAATCAAACTTTACGAAGTTGTCTGAAGCCGCATAAGGAGTAGTTACTTCTATAATGAGAAAATCAGAAATAATATCTCACGCCATTTGCGCTTTCGGCAATAAATTTTATTTCTGTTTTTCATTGCTTTATTTGAGATTCATCACCATAAAAACTTGATTTAATGTGAACCGTGTTAATAAAATTTGCACATTATTCACAGTGAAAATAATACTTCAATTATTGCATAAATTTTTTAGTAATTCTTTTCATTTTATTTATAAAAATGATAAAGAGCCAAATAGATTATAGATTTTTATTATTAGCATGGAATATTTATGATAAAATATTATGCACCTTATTTATTTATTTATATATTTGTTTGTAATTATTTATTTTGCTTACGTAAATACACTGTTTATTCAATATTCAATTATTTTTATTAATAGCTACCGTCCTACAACGTTCTCGTGAAATCCAGTCCATCCAAAGGTTGTCTGGAAGAGATCGCTTTCAGCGATACGACCGCCACTTGTATTTCTGCGTGTATTGTTATTTGTTATTTATATTGTTTTTTTTTAATTTAAGTGTCATTTACAATTAAGCGTTTTCTACTTATCTATCTAGATATATTGAAAACCGTACCTGCGGGGCTATATTAAAACGTCGGAAAGCTATTGGATCGGTCTGACAGTTATATTCCGATTCAATTTAGAATCAAAGAACGTTATTTTGTAAATTATCGACAATGGAATCCGTGTCGGAAAGAACCGAGATATATGGTCAATCAGAAATAGTTAAAATATCATGTTGGGTCAGAAAACGAATCCAAAAAAAAACGAGAGTAACCACACGACTGAAGTAAAACTTCTTTTTCAAAATATTAATTTATAAAATTGTTAAATTACAAAATTGTCAACCCGTCTGTAGGTCGATCAGTCTATGTTCATTCTGGACAGACGCAACTCGCACTCGCACATTAACGTTTAAAAACATACGAAACGTAACTTTCTCTATCTTCACTAACTTATATCTCCCTCTCAACTTCCGTTCTCACTTTTCGTAATGCATTCACCAGCTTACTTCCCAAGTCAAGCGTGCGTAAAGAAGTTTTACGTCAAAAATGTCGTAGCGATCCGAAAGATTTCTGAAGTTCAATAACCCTGCTGATACCACGTTGCCGTACTAAACTATTTTTTCAACTTCCAGTGTTATTCGTAGCACGCGTATGTCGTTATAGTTAGTATTCTTTGGTATAAGTAATGAGTGCACCTCGCTTCTGGCGCCTGTTCTGACCACTATAATTTCGGAATGTCCAAGAAAGAGCGAACATATTTCTAGACAAGCGTGCTCCATCTTCGATAATACCATCACTTGCCATCAGGTAAGGTACCATAAATAAGGTCTGGTTTTTTTTAATTTTATACAACCATTTATTGTTTTTTTTGCGGTAATGGAGGAAGGCCTTGGCCATGGGACAATATGGGCTAATATTTTTAAAACCATCTCAAAAATTTCAAACCTAGACGGGACTTGAACCCGCAACCTTCCACGAGGACGCTCTATCCAATTGTGCCACCAGGCCATATTACGGCAGGGTCGAATTTAGTAAAATGATTCAGATTACGTCTAAAGCGCCGTTTGCTCCATCTACAGGTGAACATATACAGTTTTTGACCTGCTCAATGCCAAACGTTGCAGTTTAGTGCATTGACAAGAGTTGACGCGTTGCTAGTTCGGATAACACTATTAACAAAACCAAAACAACAATCATTTAAAACCAAATGTCGTCAAATTAATTGTACATTCAATGAAACAACTGAATTGCAAATTCGACTAAAAACTTTAAACTGGCGTAGCGTGTCCTCAATATATAAAAATGTAAACAAGTGTTATGGAACTACAGTTATTGGGTCCAATTAGAGGCGGTCGTGTTTTCAGTTTAATTGCTACGATTTCATTTATTTATTCATCAATCCGTGTCGACAGTTAGGGTGCAGATTGAAGGGTAGTTCAGCTTGTTTTTTACGAGTTTTCATAACTGAAGAATACCTACTACAAACCCCTAAATATGTGACAAGTGAGTACCCTACTATTAAACGACTGACTACAATCATCATATCAGCCGTAGGACGTCCACTGCTGGACAAAGGCCTCCCTCATTGATCTCCAGGAACTGCGGTTGGAAGCGGCCTGCATCCAACGCCGACCTGCGGTTCTTACCAAGTCGTCTGCCCATCTTGTAGGTGGACATTCTACGCTGCGCTTGTCGGTCCGTGGCCTCCATTCGATAACTTTCCGGCCCCATCGGCCATCTGTTCTGACTACAATAATGAACATATTTTCACTAATCAATAACTTCAAATGTATAAAATACTCATACTCATTTATTCAAACCGTAGGGACACAATAGAACATTTGGTTACGTCAATAATAGTACTTACTTAATTACATGTCTTTATCTAAGCAGACGTGCCAAAAACTGACAAGCATTTCATATATACCTATTTACATTTAAGCTTAAAAATACTGATTATTAATTACGAGTAGGTACATAAGATTATAGCTGCTGTAGAGGGGCATTGTCAAAGAATTGATTTATATAGGTATGTTCAATATAATAGAAAATGTTTAACAATGTAGAAATATTTACTTCAAATGCTAAAAAAGTATATAAAAATTATATCAGTTATTTCGTTCCCATAGTATAAGCTTTGCTTAGTTTGGCTTAGATAGCGCAGCATGTAATGTGTAGCGCTTTTTTATTTCTTTACCGCCAATAAACGTCACATATCTATAAGTCAAGTCAAGTGATATATATGAAACGAAAAGAATCAAGAAAAATATTATCTTCACTCAAGAAGCTTCCGAACATTATTTTATCTATACTAATATAATAAAGAGGAAAGATTTGTTTGTTTGTATTGAATAGGCTTCGAAACTACTGGACCGATTAAAAAAATTCTTTCACTGTTAGGAAGCTACACTATCCACGGGTGACATAGGCTACTTTTTACCCAACTGCGCAGAAGGAGGGTAATGTTTTTATTGAAAAACTACGCGTGCGAAGCTGCAGGTTGGTCAGCTAGTTACTTATAAAACTTTCGTGATTTATTTTAAATACGGGATTATACACCGATAAAACGATACGTGATAAATCCCGAATTTATAATATCACACTATTTTGTTTAAAATATATTTTATAAAAGAAAATCGTGGTTTACTATTGGTTGGTCACCTATTTTATAGTAACCATGCCAAAAGTATTGGAATTGTACTGAATATCGTGTAACTTAATTGATCTCTATCAATTCATGATGAGTTTTAGAGCAGCTCGTGACTAGTTCGTAACGTACCACACAAAAACCATATAAATATATACCTATATATATTGCTGGACAATATATTTCTGGCCATTTCACACAGCGCTATTTAGCCTCAAACTTAGCAGAGCCAGATAACTGATGAATTCTTATATACTTTATTTTTGTTAACACATACTTATAATATATAGAAAAACAACCAGACCCGGAACAAATATCTTTAGATCATGCAAACATTTGTTCCGCGGCGGGTATCGAACCCTCCACCTCCTGCGTCTCAGTCGGCTGTTCGCCCACTGCACCACGTAGGTTGTCAACACACTATCAATATAAACACCACACTTAACAAAAAAGGCAATATATTAGACGAGATTTTTTTTCAAAGCGATATCTTCCAGGCTACATTCTTGGAATTTATATTCAGAAATGATATGAATTCCAGGCACCTTTAGATAGAATGAAATTAGCGAAACTATTTTTAGGGTTCCGTACCCAAAGGGTAAAACGGCACCCTATTAATGAGGCTCCGCTGTCTGTCTGTCTGTCTATCCGTCTGTCACCAGGCTGTATCTCATTAACCGTGATAGTTAGACAGTTGAAATTTTCGCAGACTATGTATTTCTATGGTCGCTATAACAACAAATACTAAAAATAGAAGAAAGGAAATATTTAAGGGGGGCTCCTATACAACAAACGTGATTTTTTTGCTCGTTTTAGCTCAATATTGATAACGGCAACAGGTATACGCTAGAAATATTCCCAGAATATTTAGTTGTAAATTTAAACACTTAACACTTTAAACATAAATTAAAATAAAACAGATATTCAAGGGGGCTCCCATACAACAAACGTGATTTTATTGCCGTTTTTATAGATAATGGTACGGAACCCTTCGTGCGCGAGTCCGACTCGCACTTGGCAAGTTTTTTGTATAATTAACTCTACGCATAAATTTTGCCACGAATGCTATGCCAAGGGCGTTCACGATGTTTATAAACATTAAGTGAGAAATGAGTACGAAGATCAAGAAAGACTCATTGGTGCACGCCCACATCCGAGTCTGAACTTTAAATCGAAAGGCGGGGTTTTAGGGCGGGCGGAACGTTCTAAGCATGATGTGAAGAAATGCTAGAATTTAAGTTGACACACATATACAGGGTACTTGGAGGTGGAACCATATATTCCTGATGTTAAGTGGTAACCATCGCCTGTAACAAACTATTGCCTCGTAGATCACCTTATATACGGGCCCTACGATGCACTGCCCTGCGTTCATCAACTTGAGATATACAGGTGTAAGTTAAGTACATAAGCTAGGCAAAAGCCTCATGTGTCTGTGATTTCACCGGCAGCTATACCCTTCAAACCAAAACACAGCAATGCTGCTTGGCGGCAAAAATAGAATTGATGGTATAGGCCTCTCGTAGCTAGTACTCCACGGTCGTACGCCATCCTTATTCAATTTCGGCCCGTGATATCGAATGGATTAATTTAATTTTGGAATTGTTTAATGATGTTTGAATTTCTAAACATTAAAACCTTTCCGACGAAAAATTGTTCAAAGCTAATTCATAAAAATGGCGTTACAAGTTTCCCAAATTCAGGTTATTCAAATCCGAAGCAATTAGTGAGATCATTTTTCAAATCAAGGTTATGTATTACGCAGCCTTAATTTGAAACGAATGATTACAGTCGTTACGATAACAAGATTTATTTATTTGAAAAATGGTAGTAGAAAAGTAACTGCCTAGACGCTAGTCGTCAACAAGCCCTAATTCCAAATGTAGATTGCAGACTAAAAAGAATTAAAATATATAGAAGGATAGAACGCGAAAGCTGGCATTGAAAACCTGCACTTCGATTATGTTTTAACGTAGCGAATCCATGCTCAGTGTTGTTATTTGGATGGCGAAACGTGGACACTGTTTTTGGGATCTAAAGTTCGTTTTGTATGCATTTTGGCAAATTAATTTCATCATCATAATCACCATAAGTTTTACGAAGCACGGACATTTTTTCGGATCGAATTTTACACAAAAAAACTGTCGAAAAAAAGTTTAAATTTGGTACTAATATAGCGCAATTTTGCGCAATGCTAAGTGGGTCAAATCCTAATTGGGCGTAACCTGTGAGGTTGTTATAATCTTCGTACATTCCAAATTTCATCGCAATCGGCCGTTCCGGCGTGAAAGAGTAACAAACCGGTCGGTTACCGGTCTCAATACGGCAAGCTCCATCATTAGCCACATTTAAAACAAGAGTGAAAACATTTTATCTCTCAGAAACGTCGTAGTATCGCTATAGATATGCATGTATGTATGTTTATATATATATGTACATTATATGTATATATATATATTTATTTGATTTATTTGTTGTAGGTATATTTATGTATATTGTTTTATTTTATTGTAAGTGTTCAGCGCTTTCCTAAGATTTAGTTTTGTTTTGTTAATGTAGCTACACCCCCCTCCATTATTGTAATGTCACAAAAGTCCTCTCCATCCAAAGGTTGTCTGAAAGAAATTGATTTTTTATTTTTAAGTCTGTATCTATTGAAGTGTACAATAAAGTATTTTCATTCATTCATTCAAACATCTATACATACAAACTTTTGCGTTTATAATATTAGTAGGATTTGTCATTTTTTGTTTGTATAAGTGTCCTCTATCCATGCATGTATTATCGTACGCGTAAACATAAAAAATGGGTAGAATGAATATATCAGCTTACATAAAAATATGTTTGAATCCATTGCATCCTATTATACCAATTCTACTAAGGGCGATCGACGTTAAGAGTGATGTACAAAAAAGCGTTTACTATCTATTTTTCTAATGGCAACCGCTCAATGTTTTTTTTTCTAGAATACGTGGTTTCCATATCCCTTGGTTCTATTGTAAACTCATTTCCATACACCCTTTGGCCTTCACCGCAATTTGGCTTTCTTTAATTTTGCTTTCAGCTATCGCTCAAGCTGTCTGCGAGATTGGAGGGTTCAATGTTTTTCTTTTTTTCGTTGGCAAATGAAATTTATGATTTGTTTTATCATGAAAGGTGTTTTAAACTGTACATTATGAATATTTTTTTTAAATATTTTAAAGATATATACCTACGTTTAAGATTCGAAACGGTTTTTGCGGATTAGTTTGGTCAGATCTAATGTTTGCACGACCTATGTATTGAATATTTGTTCCGCCTTGCAGCCTTCGTTAACTAACTGCGATTGCGGGGAACTTATCCAAAGTATGCCTGACATGCTCAACTGTACGTTAGCTACACCACCTGCACAAAAGTCGACCTAAGCCAAGTCAACGACAGCTCAAAAGAAGTAACTAATTTATATTCATATATATTAGCATCGTGAAGTGAAGTATTGATTCGAAAAAAGAATGTATTAAATTTATTGCGCCAATGCTGCACTACCTTTGCTTCTGATTCCAGCTCAAAATCAGTGTCGGGTGTAAAACATTCAACATTATGCTGAATTGAACGCCATCTTGATACGCAGACACGAACTGTCTTAAAAAACTCAACTGTACCTACGTTCTTCATAACTGTTGCATGTGCTATTATGTGTACTAAATAAATGGTTATTCTATTTTATGATATTATAAGGACCCTTTGTTAAAGTTAGCACTGACCTCAGTCCCCTGGACCTTCAGCTTCATGTGGTCCTCTCGGGTTGTCTTGCCGTCCTTGCGCTTCTTCCAGCAGTAGCCGTCTCTTCTGTACCGGACTTTCTTGCGGCTGTACAGCAGCATTGAGCCGCTTTTTGGCCTGAAACAAAAAAAAACCGTTGCAAAACTAGTTCATTTGACTCTCAGTCTTTACATCAAATGCCTACTTACGCAGGTAAATGGATGGAATAGGACCTACCTATTAAAAAATATTATAAGCTAGCTGACCCACCCGCGGCTTCGCACGCGAGGTTTGTCAATAAAAACATTACCCTCCTTCTACGCAATTGGATAAAAAGTAACCTATGCATCAATCTCGATAATAACCTATCTATATACCAAATTTCATAGAAATCGCTCCCGCTGTTCCTGAGTTATAAATAGTGTAACTAGCCCGACTTCGTTTTATATACTTATTTTTATTAATTTATATAACAAAATCCACAGCCCTTATTATATAAGATACAAACTTATACTAAGCGTAGCATACGACCAAAAACGGATTTACTTTATATAGAAAAGTATTTATAAATAGACAATAAAAGATATCTTTTATAATTACTAAAAGACTGATACAAGGAAAACCAACTGCAAGTGTAGCTTAGTTTGTAAGTATTTGGTCCGACTGCGAACATTTGAATAGTTTGATCTGATCCCTTTAGGAGCAAGCTGGCTAGGGCACAACAACTTCACATAACCAAGAAAAAAAGGCTTACATGTATAAGTATTTCAGAATTAAACCATAGGACTATTGTCATCCATATCTTCTAGGAGCGTAGTATAGCACAGGCAGAATTTATCAAGGCTTCTGCATCCCGCCGGAGTAATTAGATAGCACAGTGCGCACCGCTGACGCAAACACTGCCAATAAATTACGCCAGCTTTTGTTTTGTCCTAAACACTTGAAATATTAGTGTTAAAAGCGTATTGTCTTTTGGAAGATTTGTGCATTGTTGAGCTACTGAGTTGTATATTCCCTACTATTGTTGTTATCTTGGGGACACGTTTTAACACGAATAGATATTTCTACTTGGCCAAATCTAACCTGATGGTAAGCGATGAAGTGGTCTTAGATGATGCATAAAGATTGGAGACACATTTAGAGACTTAAAGAGGCCTATATTGTAGTTTTCAGGGAAAACAGACTACGGTAGTTCCATGCTTACCTAGAACGCATAACCAAAACGTTAAGTGAGAATGTGGTGAGGTTGACCTTTTTTTTGGTAGTGATTTATTTATTTATTTATTTAATACTTTATTGCACAAAAATACAAATTACATGTACAAAAGGTGGGCTTAATGCTAATAGCATTTTCTACCTGCCAACCTCAGAGGTAACAAAAAAGGTTGGCGTGCTAACTTTTAACAATATTAATGTTTATTAAAAAAAAAAAAACAAAAGAAACACAAATAACAATAAACTCCGATTACAGTTAGAATAAATACATAAACCTACTTGATATAACAATAATAATACATAGAATATATATATGAGAAATATAACAAATATATATATATATATATATATATTTATAGATATAAAACAAAAAATACTATTACATACAACACACATAGGTACTACGTTTTCATATATTTTAACAGCCAGTGGAGGACTGCAAGAAATGACTATAGACTAGTCGTCTGAAAACCGGTTTACTAGGCGCCTTTTTAATATGAGTAGGGAGAGAGTTCCATAGACCGACAGCTACCACCTCAAAAGAGTTGCCACGGAAGGCGGTTGAGTGTTTTAGGGTAGCGAGAAGGAGAGAATCAGTGGATCTGAAGATTTGGTCATGGGTGTCAGAGAGGTAGGAAAATTTGCATTTAAGATAATGGGGAGTGAAGGGGTCCCTAAGGATCGAAAGAAAAGAAGACATAAAACTCTTAACTTTCTCCTATCACGAATTGAGAGCCATTTCAGTTTGGAGCGATACTCAGACACATGATCATACTTACGGAGACCGTAGATGAACCTAATGCACGTATTGAGCAGTCGATCCAATTTGTTAAGGAGGTCCTGATTAAGGTCTAGGTACGATAGTGATCTGCCTCCTTTTTCTATATTTTAAACCAATTGGTGATAAACTCATTGGACAGTAATAATTCTTGATAGATTTCGACAATTTTTGATAGCTGTTAAGCGTTTTACTTGATAATTTTGATCACCGGATTATTATCATGATACAGAATAAAAGAGCAAGCGCAGTTATGCTATACTCTTATAAATTTTCGTTGATTTCTTAATACAGCAGACTTATTCGCCTTCAAAAACGACATGATTCTATGGATAAAAACTTTAAACTTTATTTAATAGAACATTTGAACATTGGCTGAGACGAAGGAGGTAGCGGGTTCTATTCCCGCCGCGGAACAAATGTTTGCATGATCTACAGATATTTGTCAGACAAAGCAGTATTCTATCAGTTATCTGGTTCGCAAAACAAAAGCTTTGTTAGTTTAGGGCTAGATATCGCTGGGTAAAATATCAATATCCACCAATATATTTTTTTATTATCTAATTTATTTATTATTATAAATACTAGATTGTTTTTAGGGTTCCGTACTCAAAGGATAAAACGGCACCCTATTACTAAGGCTCCACTGTCTGTACGTCTGTCACCAGGTTGTATCTCATGAACCGTGATAGTAAGACCGTTGAAATTTTCACAGATGATGTATTTCTGCCGCTATAAACAAACAGAATAAAATAAATATTTAAGGGGTGGGAGGGGGGGGGGGGTCTCATACAACAAACGGGATTTCATGCCGTTTTTATAGATAATGGTACGGAACCCTTGACGCGCGAGTCCGACTCGCACTTGGCTGGTGTTTTTAAATACATAGCTCAACTTATTATTTGTATTTCGTAAATTATTGTAGGTATATTTTTTTCTGATAATATTTTTTTTATTCGGTGTCTGGATGAAAATTATGCAATGTTTATCTATTTTCCGGATAATATTCGTCTAATAAATGTCTAAACGGATTGAATATTAACGCTTAGAAAACAAACACACTAATTTATTTTACGATATTGATGGTAGTCAGTTTAGATATTTGTTGCACATAAATGGATACACATAAACTAATTTGTATTCAAATACTCGGTTTTATTACGATTTGAACTTAGTACAGAATAGTGTATTTTAGTGCTTATAATTTGTGACCTATTTACCAGCATAAGGTCATCTAAATATTATTATCCGTGTAGAACGAACAGGCATATGAGTTTTAAGCCGCAAGAACACGGAAAGTGTTTATACGTGATGCCATTAAAAAAATTACAAACAACTCAGATATGAAAGTTTCCTGTATAATGGGCCGCTCTGGGTCAACTTAATGCCCTCACCGCTTCGCACACAAAACTCGATATTTTAGGTTTAATAATCATTTATTCTCAAAAAGGTAACAGTTATCACTTACATGAGAATCAGTACACATAGAAAAGTTAATGTAATTCGTTCGAGTTATGTAGATAGGTATTCAATTAAGGGGACACCGGAGGGACAATCGCCCATACAACACGTACTACCACGATTATTTCTAATTGGAGCATATTTCTACCTTAATAAGGTATTATTTTAATTTGAATAGTATTTATCTAGGTTCCCAACCATATATTAGATCAAAATACTTACCTAACATGAAATAGAAACGTATCGCATTCTGCATGTTTTTACGTCTTAAAAGACCTGTTTTCAACCTAATTGTTACGTATTAAAAACAACAACATCTTACGTATCCTAGTCATGGGAACATAGTCTAGTTACAGAATAACAACACAATGAGAAAATTACACGGTCAAAATCTAATCAAATTTAGAATCGTTCTAATGCTATCACTGTCGCTCTGCGTGGCTAAACTTCGTCACTAAAGAGGGATAGCGATATTCAGGCCGAAGTTTTTGACGCGACCGGATTGAAGTTGCGCTCAGGGTTCGCCGGCGCGTTAACGCATTCAGGTAGATCGTTCGTTAGTTACATAAGTACTTTATTTAGTAAACATTAGTTGTAATATGTTGAGCGAGTTAAGTTTTAAATTTTACAGATAGATGTACAGATTAAGAAAGATTTTGCTTGATATACTGTGAACAATTAGAATATAAGTAGGTAGGTAGTAGGATGTATTTTTATATATTGTGTTATTAATTGTGATGTACTTTTTGTTTTTAGTATAACAAGTGTGTGATTGTTTGTATAATGTTTAATTGTTTTGTTGTTTTTTATCTGTGGTAGTTTTTAAGATTATTTTATTAATTCTTGTGGGTAACGATTTGGTTTTGTCTGTAACTCTTATTTGAATAAATGAATCTTGTATCTGGGAAAAAAAACATTATACTATAACTAAACACATCTAATCGTTTAGTGTTTTCTCCTTGTCTTTCGGTTTACTAGATACATTTCAAAAGTAAACTAATACCTGATGTTATTTCTCTGTGTCTGTCTAGACTCGAAACTGAATCGAGACTCACAGAGTTTTGATAGTTGTTTCATTGGAAGCTGTAAAAATATACTCCTCATTCTCGATTAACAGTTGAGCTCAGTTCTAAAATACAGGGATAAGACTGATTGGCTGTTAGGTAAATAGCATATAATGCAATTTGGCGATTTAAAATGGATTCTAAGACCGATAAAATCGATATAAGCACCCGTTAACATAAAGTTAGTAGACAAAACTCTAACTAACTTACACATGCACCTTGGCATAGCTCTGTCCCCTACACTAGGTATCGTTTATGACTATATTGCGTTTGTAGCATATATTACATAGGATAAAATAAAGTCGCTTTCGCTGGATGTTCTAGAGTGATAGAGTGATTCAAGAGGGTTTATTTGTTAGTTTGTTTGTTGCCTTGTCATAACGGCTGAACGGATCGTAATAAAAGTTGGCAAGGAGATAGATTATATCCTGGGGAAGAATATAGGCAACGTTGAACCCCAGTTCACAAAAGGAGGGTAATGTTTTTATTGAAATACAATGCATTAGAATTCGCGGGCGGGTCGGCTCGTGATATATAAATCACAGGCAACCGTCTCAGGAGACAACTGGGTCGCAGCAGGTAAAATATGAGTAAATGGCTACATTGGAGAGTCAGCGACTAGTTGCCCATGCGGTGCAGACCCTCAGACTATGGCACTTACTAAGCTGCCTATTGTGCCCGTATTCTTGCACCCTGAGGGATACTTGTACCACCACAGATAACGCTATTGCAGTGATCAAGTATGGGCAAAACAACATTTGATATTTAAAATAGTATGAACCATATCGACACGAAAAAAAACCGGCAACATTTATAGCACACGGAAAAGTTGTCATTGTTTAGATGTCCTTGATTTATCTACCTCTCTTCTTGATTGGGTTAGACAGGCTGTGCAAACCCATTTTAACACCCGGCCCAAAAAGATACGTATTATAAATTTGACACCTATGTATATCTATCTGTGGCATCGTAGTTCCTTAAAGTATGGGTTAATTAGGACATGGTTTTTTAATAGAAAGCTATTTTAAAAGGGGGTTATCTTATTTATGTCAGTTTTTAATCTCTGAGGCAAAAATGGACGGGTCGGGGTTTTTGAAATTCTGTATTTAAATTTGTATTCTATTTATGTTTGCTGATACTTTATTAGGAAAGATTGAGTACAGAGTCCGAGTTTCCAAGCACGAGAAAGCAGTGTAGATCGACCCCCTATTAGTATTTTTTAAACTTTCGCTATCACTGTACATATTTCCAGATATAAACGGGTATTTATGCCCCTTTTTAGGGTTCCGTGCCCATAGGGTAAAACGGCACCCTATTATTGAGGCTCCGCTTTCTGTCTGTCTGTCTGTCACCGGGCTGTATCTCATGAACCGTGATAGTTAGACAGTTGAAATTTTCACAGATGGTGTATTTCTGTTGCCGCTATAACAACAATAACTAAAAAAGAATAAAATAAATATTTAAAGGTTTCCCATACAACAAACGTGATTTTTTTGCTCGTTTTAGCTCGATATTGATAACGGCAACAGGTGGACGCTTGAAATATTCACTTTAAAAATAAATAATTAAATTAAAAAAAAAACAAATATTTAAGGGGGGCTCCCATAGAGCAAACGTGATTTTTTGCCATATATATAGATAGCGGTACGGAAGCCTTCGTGCCCGGTATGTATTTATGACTATGCAATGTATGTTCTATAACTAATTTGTCGATGATATGCAATATCCGTAGACTCAAAAAATCGAAAGCCCATAAATCATTTAAGGTTTCAAACAATAAATTTCGAAATCAACACTGAAAAACATTTCTAAAACTACCTCAACCAAAAGTTTCAGTGATCCATTTTTATTTATTCGCGCAATAAAATCGATTAGGGCAGCCATATTTCGCGTGACGTCATCCACACACGTTATATAGCAGCAAAAACATGTCCGATTCATGGCTCAGCCAACTAATAAATCGCTGAACAACACATAAATTGCCTAGATCTATGTTAGTCTGATTTTTTGTCGGTGTTTTGAAGTCAGGTGCCCGTCATATGTTATAATGTCATCGATAGGACAACTTGTGTAGCGGTTTATCCGTTATCCGGGATATTTATTGAAGGGTTGGGATAGGAATACCGGTTTGAATTGACTCTTATTTTGTTTTCCTATGTTATTTATTGTCTAAAAGAGACTTAACATGCTTACGTATTTAAATGCTTTGGCAACTCCTTAAATATAATATATAATTAATATTGTTATCATTGCGTATTTATTATATAAATATGTTTATTTTTGTATATTTAGTCGTATTATGTTTATGTTGTTTAAATTTGTGACGTCACCCTACATAAGGCTCTGCCTGAAAACCAGCGCTGCTTTGCATCATTTATTGCAAAGAAGCATAAAGCTGAGGCAGAGCCTATTTAGCCACGCGTGACACGGAGCGGGGCTAGTTAGTGCATCTACCTACTACCTACTGGTGGGGTAGGTACGTTTGTGTTCTAGCTGTAGGTCTAATTTTAATCTCATTGTTTGGTCATATTCATGTCTATCTACCTATTTTGTTTGTGATCCGTTCTATGTTTCTTTGTGTGTGTCAAATAAATAATTCTATTCTATTATATTCTTAAATCATATTTAGCCTTTAAATACATTTAGGCACAGAACATAAAAAACAGAAGTTATTATATTATTTCACACCATAGGTGTAAAATACATTCAGAAAATCATCAATAAAACAACAAGGAATTAACGCCCTAAAACTTATACACCTTTTAATAGAGGGTAACTAATTAAAGCTATCGATAACACATTCATCAGTATATTGGCGTCACATCCTTAATTGAGTAGCTTAAGCTGAGGTTTAAGAGAAACGCGACCTTAAGGAGTATGATTCACAGTCTATTTTGTTTGACGATTTTGCATTTTAAACAAAACTAACAAAAAACAATAAAATAATACTTACCGGTGATAGGATATGCCCCCTTTTGTTAAACTTTTAGTTCGGCTATAATATTTACACTCCAAAACGGCACAATATGGCATTTTTATATTTTTTTGAAGTACGTTTACCCCACAGTAATTGAAACACGACTGAAGTGAGCGAAGCTTGTAGTGCGCGGAACTCCGCGTACTTGGTGTTACGCGGGCCCCGCCTACTTACGACTTCTATTGTTTTTTGTGTTCTGTGCATTTAAGCATCGTTTCGAAGTCACCCTAAATAAATAACTAGTTAACGGTACTATGATGATAATAAATAACTTTTCCGTGAAATCGTGTAATTCGAATTTTTTAATCAGTTTCGCATGTTATAATACCTACTTCTGTTAAAGAGATTGCAAATGGATTATATTTGTATTGTTCTTAGACTTTGTCTTGTAATACTAAATCTTGGTAAAGTTTATTCTATACAACACAACAAGATATTAACAATTGATATTGACTAGCTGACCAATCTCCAGCTTCACATGCGAAGTTTTTTAATAAAAAACATTACTCTCCTTCTGCGCAGTTGAGTAAAAAGTAGCCTATGTTACTTCGGAATAATGTAGAATTCTAATGGTGAAAGAGTTTTTGAAATCGGACTAGTAGCTTTTGAGTTTATTCTATACAAACATTCAAAAAGACAAATCTTTCGTCTTTTTATTATTAGTACTATCTGACCAATCCGCAGCTTCACACGCGTAGTTTTTCAATAAAACATTACCCTTCTTCTGCGCAGTTGGGTAAATAGTAACCTATGTCACCCGGGGATAGTGTAGCTTCCCAACAGTGAAATATTTTTTTAAATCAGTCCAGTAGTTTCGGAGCCTATTCAATACAAACAAACAAATTTTTCCTCTTTATAATATTAGTATAGATAGATATCAGCTAGATATTACCCAGGCCATTTTTTATTTCAGTCCTTACGCCAAATTGGAGGCCCAGAACGGCTTAAAAACCTGTACTAAAATTTACCATACATAAACTTACATATACAATGCTAACCCATATAATTTTATAAGATACAAGCTAACCAATCCGCAGCTTCGCACGCGTAGTTTTTCAATAAAACGTTACCCTCTTTCTGCGCAGTTGGGTAAAAAATGGGGTGACATAGGCTCTGTCACCCGAGGATGGTGTAGTTTCCAAACGGTGAAAGATTTTTTTAAATCGATCCAGTAGTTTCGGAGCCTATTCAATGCAAACAAGCAAACTATCAAATCATTCCTCTTACATATTAGTACAGATTCTCTAAAAACTACCAAAAATAATAAATACGTCAGATTCCCCAACAGTTTTCAAGCAAACTTTATATTAAAGAAACACGTCTTAATAAATAAATTGTCTAATATATTTTTCAAACAAAATACATTATGGGGTCGACTAAACCAGGATTAACTTTTCACATAACGCGGAACTTTAGCTTCAAAAACCCTGACTTATAAGCTCTTGCAAATAAAATTATAAATAATAGATACTGTTGGAAAAACGGAAAATCCTGTGCACATATTAATTAATCTTGGCGAGGACAATGATATTATTTTAGGAGTTGTTGCGGGGCTGTTTCTAGGGTCGAAGTGAAAAAAGGAAGAGATTAAAAGCAGTGCATTTTATAGTCATCATCATCATATCAGCCGTAGGACGTCCACTGCTGGACAAAGGCCTCCCTCATTGATCTCCAGGAACTGCAGTTGGAAGCGGCCTGCATCCAACGCTGACCTGCGGTTTTTACCAAGTCGTCTGTCCATCTTGTAGGTGGACGTCCTACGCTGCGCTTGCCGGTCCGTGGCCTCCACTCGAAAACTTTCCGGCCCCATCGGCCATCTGTTCTGCGCGCTAAATGGCCTGCCCATTGCCACTTCAACGTGCTAATCCATTTTATAGTGATTTGGATTAAAGTTGAACTTTGGTTGAGCAAAAGATAATTTTTCATCATCATCATCCTCAGCTTGTATTCATCCACTGCTTGGTATAAGCCTCCTCCATTTTGTGCCCTGTAGTTCTTATCAGCGATTCTTTCAGTGTCTCTTGCCTCTTGATTTTCTCTGCCTAAAGATATTTTTAAATATCTTTTAAAACCAATTGTTTTTTTCAATGGTTAAATTTTTCATTGTACACACGGCTACACATCAAGCTATACATTTCCAGTATAAGCTGACCTCTCATTCTACGAAAAGCCAATGCGAGGTCAGCTTATACTGGATACTTATAGCTTGATGTGTAGCCGTGTGTACATTAAAGTGAATTTTATTCTACTATCCCGATAATGTTCTCCTAATTCAAAATGTTATCATATTATTAAGAATTGTTTACAAACTATTTAGGAATTTACAGTTAAACTGCCACATAAACCTGTACTTTTCAAAGAACTAATAGCATATTGTCTTGTTCCTTTTATTCTTCAGTATAGTAAACTCAATATATCTGTATTCGATTATATTTTTTACGATAAGTACCATCGATTTCGTAGTACAAAGCTATAACCCAAAGTCTCGAACACCGCCGGCCGTAAACTACCATGTTTATTAATATTTTACAGGATATCTTTTGCGGAACAGAAACAACATCATCTGATCCTACTATCTCGTTTTTAGGACAAGCAGACGTACGGCACAATCTATACCTCATTAATAGTATACCACCCGTTCGCACTTACCGTTTAGCTTCTACTTTCTTAATGCAGTTGTCTATTATTCCTGAATACTCGTTCACCATCAAATAAAATTCATCTTTCTTTATTTCAAAGCAGGTAAGTATAACTGTAACATACCAGTTTTTTAAGTATTCAAATAATGTATAGCTGCTCGAATGTCTTTAAGTACCGAGGCAAACTTCTAAGGGTTTTTTACAGTGATTTATTATTTGTATTATTATTTGTATGTATCCTTTTTATTGAATAAATAAAATAATACAATACTATAACTTAGCCCTGCTTACCAAATGTCAGGTGAGATTATAGTCTAACGAAGTCTAACATCTATATGTGTTAAAATAGTATGTTCCCCGTGACCAATCATCGGGAAGACTTAGGCAAAAAATTCGCTGATTTACAAAGGATTGTTATATTCTTAACTAGCTTCCGTCCGTGGCTTCTTATGCACGGTTTGTTGATAAAAAAGACTCTCAATCCAGTTCTATACCAAACTTGATCAATATCTGTTTAAACCTAACGAGGTGAAAGCATAATAAATAAAAAAATAAACAACTTAACTTTCACACTCATAATACTAGTATCAAAATCATAATTTAAACATGTTGAGGCTTTTACATAAATTATCTATCTTACCCCAGCTTTCTGGACACAGCCTCCAAATCCGCCCAACAAATTCCGCTCGTTTTAATCTCCGTAAAGCAGACAAATAGATGGCTAAAGAACCTTCCCTCGAGTGATTTGTCAACGAGATGCACCGATTTTACGAATTATATTATACTAGCTTCTGTAAGCAGCTTCAAACGTGTTGTTTGTCACCAAAAAGTAGCCTATGAATGAATGAATGAAAACACTTTATTGTACACATTAAAAAATAGAAATTACAGACTAAATAGAATGTGCCTATGTGGTAATCCAGGTTATAATCTACGTACATACCAAATTTGATCTAAATCGGTTCAGCCGTCACGAAGTGATTTAATAACAAACAATTGTACAAACATCCAAACTGTCGCATTTATAATATTAGTGTGACTTATGTTATACTCACGAGTTTGCTTGAGATAGATAGATAGATAGATAGAAAACGCTTTATTGTATACCACACTTAAATTAACAAATCATCATTAAAACACTTAAAGCTAGACACGTGATAGTACAATTGGCGGTCTTATCGCTAAAAGCGATCTCTTTCAGACAACCTTTGGATGGACTGGATTTTACGAGAACGTTAAAGGACGGTAGCTTTATAACATAAGCTTTTTATTTAATTGTAAGTATACTTACATAAGCTTGAGTTATGTTGCTATTAAAATACCAACTAAGGGATAGCCTAATTAATATTTCATCATCATCATCATCCACAACCTGACTTCCCCCATTGCTGGGTATAGGCCTTCATTTGCATGTGCCATTCTCCACTGTTCTGTGCTAACCTCATCCAGGTTTGACCAGCGATATTGCTAGATCATCTGCTAGACTGAAGTAAAACTTCTATTTCAAAATATTAATTTATAAAATTGTTCAATTACAAAATTGTCCACACGTCTGTAGGTCGATCAGTCTATGTTCATTCTGGACAGACGCAACTCGCACTAGCACATTAACGTTTAAAAACTTATATCTCCCTCTCTCAGCTTACTCCCCAAGTCAAGCGAGCGTAAAGAAGTTTTACTTCAAAAAAACATTTTTTTTATGTTATGTAAATAATTGTATATACCCTTCTACTGCATTTACTTGAAGTTTACTTATATTTTTACGTTTTTAAATAATATTGTATATCACTATTGAAATAAAAGTCCTCATCTTTAATATAATAAAGAAGGAAGGTAGAAGAGATCGTTTTTAACGATAAGACCGCTCATTGTACTAAATCAATTTGTATGTGCCAATTTAATATAGGGTACACACGGCTACACATCAGGCTATACATTTCCAGTATAAGCTGAACTCTCATTCTACGAAAAGCCTACACAATGCGAGGTCAGCCTATACTGGAAAATTATAGCTTGATGTGTAGCCGTGTGTACCATTCAATATAGAATAATAGAGAATATAGTTATCTAATCTAATACCCTAGTAATAGTTCTCGGATTCAAGCGTATTGACCGCATACACAACACCGAGCTGCGCTCGCGAACACAAATCGTAGCTAAGAAAACCGCCAAACTCAAGTGGGACTGGGCTGGTCATTTATGCCGTATGTCGGGTGATCAGTGGGCTAAGCTCACCACTGAGTGGAACCCCGACACAGCCCGAAGACGTCGTGGCAGACCAAAGAAGAGATGGAGGGATGAGCTCACTAATTTCCGAGCGGACTGGACCACTTTAACGCTTGAAAGAGGTGTCTGGAAAGAATGGGGAAAGGCCTTTGCCCAGCAGTGGGACACAGTGGGCTGATAATAATAATAACCCCGCAGGGCATGGTTGTGGCGAGCGTTCGGTGCGTGGCGACACCGCGGAGCCCCATTACTCCCTGGGGTTGACACAAACCCCTGACCCTTGGTTTGCCTTACTTGGCCGGTCAAAGGTGGAAGCGCAAGACCGGAACCTATGCTCCAAGGGTTGAAGTGTTAAAGGCATGAAGCCGGGAGTAGCACTTAGTGAAACTGCAGCACACCTCTCAAAACCCTTTAACCACCCACACCAACGTTGCTTCTTCACTCTGCCTTCTATCACCTCCTGCCTCAATCATTCTTGATATTGCGGAATTGGCAGGTGCCGTATCTCATCTCTCTCATAGCCCAGCATCGATTCCATTATCATTGCTCTGACAATAACCTGTAATCATAATCCATTATTGCAATAGTGTAACCATCTGTCCCACCTCCATCTTGCAATACATAAGACTAATGAAGACAGGCCTCTTTCTCGTTGGCTTCGGCCTATGTTAATGTTTCAAGCTTAGTGTCTGTGTTGTAAAATAAACATTATAATAATACCCAGACCCATTTAGTTTAAAAAACTGTAATCTTATCAAGTAGTTATTAGATACTAAACTAAATAGCGTGATATTGGGGTTATCGTTCGCTTCCAAACTATGCATTCATCACCAAGATATGGTAAACGCCGAAAAATACCGTTGAAATTAGCGGTAACCGATGATTTATTAAACAGTTATCGTGTTGTGGAAATATGCAGATTGGTCGTACGCAGCTTATAAAGGAAAGCGCTGGTAAACTCTAGTTTACAGAGTTTGTTTTTTCTTATGTGAAATCTCTTATCTGAGGAATATTTAACAAAGTTCACCAAGGAGGACGTTGTTGGATGTAATACAAGAAGAATCAGGGACCCTAACATAACGCAGTGCGATTGCGGTGATCCCGCGCAGTCAACGCAGCACTTGCTAATGTGCCCTTTGTGTCCGAACACCTGCACGATAGAGGACCTAATAACCGCCTCACCTAATGCTATTGTTGTGCCTAAATACCTGTCCAACATAGTATAAATGAAAATGTAGAACTCTTGACACGCTGAGAAGAAGAATAAAATCATTTTTGTCAAACAAAAGTCATTATCTGTCCTCATCATCATACGGGCCGGGACAAAATAACGGTACACTCAAAACCTCCCAAATCACACACACAGCTAAAGTAGTAGAAGTACTTTTAAATCTGGCATGTTGCACCACAAAAACATCCAATGATCATCTTCATCCAAAGGTTGTCTGGAAGAACTCGCTTTATTTAGCGATAAGACCATCTATTTATTTGTACTTTTATATATTTTAACTGTTGTGTCTAGCTTGTAAGATATAAGTTTTTTTTTATAGTAATTTTTTAAGTTTTTCATTACAGGCTTGCGTTTGACCACGATCTCGCCTGATGGTAAGCGATGATTTAGTCTACGATGGTACACGCTTGCCTAGAAGAAACATATTGACACGCGTCTTAAAGATACCTAGGTTGTAACTATCAGGAAACACAGACTCTGGCAAGGCGTTCCACTCTTTGGCGGTGCGCATAATAAAAGTCGAAGAGAACCGCTTTGTGCGAAAGGGACGTATTTCTTCCAGATAGCGGTGGCACACCGCAGAGCGTCTGGTTGTCCGTTGATAATAAAGAACTTCCATTATTTCATTCGAAAGCAAAATTACCACCCGGTCGACTGGCATAACGATTGACGCAGTGAACCAGCTGTCCTCCAAAATTCGCGAATTGGTTTTGCATGTTGGTAATTTTAGCGTAGTTTTCGTCATTAGTCTTTGTTATGAGTTCGAATCGAGTTTTTATGGTAGTTCTGCGTGGCTCGAAGGTATAATTGCCGGTTTACGGGCCAGAGATGTTGTTAATCTGTTTTTTGTAAAGCCCCGCTGAAAGATACCGTCGGTACTTATTTAGTAAAGTGTTTTTACTGCTTTTTTAGTTTATGTATTTAGATAGTTTAGTAGTTTGAATGGCAATGTAAATCAATTGCTTTGAAATATTTTTACAAGCTACACATAAGCTTACGTTTTGTAATGTAGGATAGCTATCGACACACATCTTATATTCCTGTTTTAGGGTTTTTGTTAATATTGCTAAGTTTTTTATTTATGATACAAAGTTTCTTAGCTAGTGGTATGTTAATAGGCTTCGTTTGTGTGGTTTTTTTTCGTACAAACATACCTAAACTACACTTGAAGTTGAATTTAAATATAATTATTTCTTTGTGAAGCTTTCAGAATCCAATGAAGTTCGTTTAAAAATAATACTTGTAAGAATATGCGTAGATTATTATTTAATCAGTAAGTAAATAAAGACTTTCGGTTATTTCATAATTTTCTTTCATACAAACCTTGTCCTAATTATTAAAAACACAACAAAAATAATTCAAATCCGTGAAACCATTTTCGAGTTTTTGACAGATTAACGCACGACAATCCTCCGTGGTGCAGTGGGCGAATAGCCGGCTGAGATGCAGGAGGTAGCGGGTTCGATTCTCGCCGCGGATCAAATGTTTGCATGATCTACAGATATTTGTTTCGGGTCTGGTTGTTTCTCTATATATTATAAGTATGTATTTACCAAAAAAAATGTATATAAGTATTCTATCAGTTATCTGGTTCCCATAGTACAACCTCTGCTTAGTTTGGGGCTAGATAGCGCTGTGTGAAATGTCCAGCAATATTTATTTATTTATATATAAACAAAAAATAATATAATTATAAACTACAATCTTAATTTTCTTTATTTCACTTTGTATCACTTTGAACTCGGTAAAGTATAATCTATTAGATCAACTTTGACCCAACTATCGTTCAAACTTAGCAACTTTGCAAACTTCCTATTTGAATGTAAATGTTTTGTCTCCCAATAAATTTCCGTGTAAAATGGTGAACATTAGCGTCTGAAATAGCTTACGAACTAATAAATAACTCAATAGAAACTAAAAGAGTTATGCCGCCAATACACGAACTAAAACTAAAATTAAGTCAGATTTTTGTTGTGTGGTACAATGTTGGCCAAAAGTTTATGGCCTAGTTTTATAAGGTTAATCTAGATTATGTTACTTTATTCACTTAATATCCCGAAGTTATTGATGTAAAAATAATAGATATATACGAAATAATTATTGTCAAAATAGAGAGCTATCCCCAGTAGTTTTACCTAGTAGTCTTACCAGTTGAACTACTGAGAATTCTCTTCCCAACAGACTTACTGATAGTAAGACTTCGCTAGTGTTATTTTTTCCCCATTAGTTTTACTTTATCAAAATTTATAAAACATATACCTCGTAATTGATATACAGTAGCTTTATTCGTTCGTTCACCGTAGTACCATTAGATAGTACCACTGATTGTACTGTGGTAATTTTTATATGCCGTTGAACCATTAATGGTACTACGGATTTGTTTTCTGCCGTGGTAACATTGATGGTATTACGGATTTCTTTTTTGCCGTGGTACCATTGATTGTACTGTGGTATTTTTTATTTACCGTTGTACCATCAACACAAAGTCAAACTGTAATGTAAAAAATGTTGCTATGAAGCTGGGCATCCTAGCTAAGGTTCGGCGGTACTTTGCACCGGGATAGCTGCTCAGTCTCTACAAAGCACAAGTCCGCTTATATATGGAGTACTGCTGCCATCTCTGGAATGGCTCAGCCAAGTATCAGCTTAAAGCCTTTGTTTTGATTGAGCGACGTCCTGCTAAACTCATTGGTAATGACTCCCTAGTGGAAGTCAATTTTCAAAGTCTAGAGCACAGACGCCGAGTAGCCAGACTTTCTGTTTTTTACGTGATTCATTTCGGTGAATGTGCGCAAGATCTTCATGACCTTATCCCTGCTTCCCCCTTCCACCATCAGACAAGCAGACATACCGAGAAGTACCACCCATACCTGGTAAGCATACCACCATGCCGTACGAAACGATTTGCTTCAACTTTTCTTGATAACACAAGTAAGGAGTGGAACTCACTTCCGGCGTATATTTTTGTCAAACCAGTTTAATCTTGGAGTCTTCAAGTCCAGAGTGAATAGATTCTTTCTAGGCAAGCGTGCTCCATCTTTGATCACACTTTCACTTACCATCAGGTGAGGTAGTGGTCAATCGCATGACTATCATCAATAAAAAAAAGTGCGTAATAAAAACTGTACTTTTGCGCCTAGTTTTTAAGTAGTCAATAACTAAAAAACAAAAAGTCTTAAATCTACGAAAACTAAGTTATCTTTTTATACGTTTATATGCCAAAATAATTGATTCAAGTACACCAAATAAACAATAAAATACAAACTCGGTAACTCCCATCTATATCAATGAAATTTTCATGTTCTCAATGACGTGAGCAAGTTGAGCTAAGCCTACATTTCAACACACTGCACAAGGTTAGTTGTTCCAAAGTAGTGCCTAAAATACTGTTATGTTTGTGCCAAACGGCAAAAAAATGGCACAATCGCATCGGGCTGACACCGACTAGCCGGCGGAGATATACTGAACTTAATTGCGTTCAGCATGCGATGCGGCGAACGAAAATATTCTCCGGAAACCGGCTGATTTGCAAACTTTTGTTTCGAGTATTTGGTAGGTTAAACAGCAAAATATAATTTATTCACTTTTTGTTTAAGGGGGAAATCAGGAGAGTACAAGTGCCAAAGCATATGATATGAGCAAGCTTGTGAGACCAATATACCTTTAGAAAATTAAAATGTTAACCACCATCGCTTCACGTTTGAAAACTATACATGTGACTATAAAATTATATTAAGGGTGGCATCAGTTAAATAAATTTGGGACAGATTGGACAAAAACACTCAGTAACGCGAAGACTTCTGTATTCAAACGTTCTCTCCATAGTCACTATTTACATTCATAATTCCAATTGAGATTTTCGTTTAACTTTATTATTATTTGGTAATAGATTTATTTATGTATTATATTTGTGTATTTTATATTCGTTTAGGGAATTAAGTATTTTTCTTATTTCTATTTGTTTTCTTTTAGTTAAGCTCGCCAACCTAAGTTTTTACCTGTCACGGTTGATTGGTAGAAAATGCTTCTAGCATTAAGTCCTTCATATGTACATTTTTCTCTTTATGCAATTAAGAATTCAAACAAAAGAAACATACAAGACTGAAAGGAATTTTTCACATTATGTCAGTTTCCACTATGTCGGTCCGTGCCAATCAGTTAGTTTCACTATGCCGCTCTCATGTTTACGTAGGTCCCATATTGCCAGATACTCGAGTGGAAATTATTTTTGAAAGCAGGCCGTACAAAGTCGCTCTCTTTGGAAATCTATGAGATAGACCTATGCTCTGCAGTGGACGTCGCTTAGTTGATTATAATGATGTGGATGGAAGAGACCTTTGCCCAGCTGTGAGACACAAATGGCCTACAGACATATAACAACATTGGAACATAATAACGTAACAAACTATGCTACATAAAATAATTTCACTTTATTTAATAAAACAGTATGATTCTAGGGTAATAACAGGTATTTACAAATTGAGCAATATATTGATTTGAGACTACTAGTTCTGACTCCACACTAGAATTTCCTGTATCGCGTTAATCAGATGCAAATATTTTCTGAGCGGGAAACGAACCCGCAACTTCCAGTGCTTTAAGCCACAGAAGTTTTATTGAAGATGCCTTGATGACACCAGTTACGTCTCCCTGAGACATACACGTAAGACATTTCACCACCGCCGATACCCTTCCAACCGGAACACAAGGCCTTGTATAGCAGGCAAAGTTTAAGTCAAAATCTTTTAATCATTTAAATCACAAGAATCACTTGGAAACGTCAACTTTACTGCCTGTTCCTTCGCGATCAAGCCAGGAAAGTAAGGCAAGAAACAAGGCTGGTTGTTTTTTTAATGTTCCTTTTAGAATACATAACAATACAAGAAATAAATTCCGTCTAAATTATAACGTTTCGAATGAGTTGGAGCATTTTCAATCCCAAACTTCTCTATCATCTAAATAATCAGATATTTTATAGTAGGTATGTTTATAAAGATTTTGTTTAATTGCGTTTTTAAATATGTTAATTGTCAATTTCTGTACATCACTTGGGAGTTTGTTATAAAAGCGAACACCTTGCCCTTTAAACGATTTACTAACTTTATAGAGTCTACAAGTGGCAACAGCGAGTTTATCTTTATTTCTAGTATTAAAATTATGATTATCGCTATTTTTCTTTAACAAATTAATGTTTTTGTGAACATACATCAGATTTTCATTCATTCATCAGTAGGATGAGAACGGCTCAAAATGATGATAATAAATAGTTCTAAAATTCCATATTCAAAAACAGAGAACCAACGTCAAACGGCCAAACTAAGTTAGGTTAGAACCTCTATATTTGAACTAAAAAGCGGGTTATAATTTAATGGTTACGAAACTCTGAACAAGTTTCAGCAAAAAGTTGATTTGAAAACTTCATCAGAAAAAAACACTGGATGTTTATAGAACTCTTTAGCAGAGCGAGTTGCAGAACTAATTTTCTTTTAAAAAGATTAGAGAAATGGTGCCAACTACGATTGTCTACTTTTAAGCAACAAGGAAGGGTAATGTAAAGAGAACTGTAATTCTTAATCACACTAATATTATAAATGCGAAAGTTTGGATGTTTGTTTATTTATTTGTTTGTTACTCAATCACATCGTAACGGCTGAACCGATTTGTATGAAATTTGGTATTTACGTAGATTATAACCTGGATTATCACATTTTATTAGCAAACCACGCGTAGGAAGCTAATTATATATGGGATTTATCACGTACCGGTCAGTCGAAACACCGTAAATATATAAAAAATATTGATGGACATTTCACACATCTAGCCCCAAACTAAGCAGAGCTTGTACTATGAGAACCAGGTAACTGTTAGAATACTTATATACATATTTTTTACTTACTTATAGTATATAGAGAAACAACTAGACCCGGATCAAATATCTGTAGATCATGCAACATTTGTTCCGCGGCGGGAATCGAACCCACTACCTCCTGTGTCTCAGCCAGCTATTTGCCCGCTACACCACAGAGGTCGTCCAATAATGATTGACATAAATCAGGAAAGTTCTCTAAGAATTATAATTGAGATAAGTACGGCAATCGATGAAAATATTATATCGCATGTTAATGTAACGAACGTATTAATTTAATTTATATAAAAGAAAGTCCGATTAGTAACACCATTTATAACTCAAGAACGGCTGGACCGAATTTGTTGATCTTTGATTTGTTGGAAATCCCGCCCCAAATAGTAGAATAACTAGTAAAATATCGGAAAAATTCACGCAAAACGAAATTATGAAGAAAATTCATTTTCTCATACATAGATGCAGCTGATGATGGCTGATTGATAATTCTACCGTACATTGGCAGCCCGCGTCATATGTGTATCAAGGCGGTACGAAGTTTGGCGGGTCAGCTAGAAAAATATAAAAAACGTTAATATCAGACCAGACAGGGATCCATAATTTTTGGATCTATAAATAATGTGATCGATACAATACTATGACACAATATTATCATCATACCGGTAGGACTCGCATAAAAAAACACTTATGTTTTTAATAGAATAACGTTTTTTGAGACTAGATCCAAAACACTAATAAACCGTTCGCCATCACCATTAAAATAATAATAATAAGCCTTTTTGTTGGCCAAAAACAGAATATAATATTGTACAAATTTCTTTAATTAAGTTTAAAAATAATCTTCTAATTTACTTCTCCTAATAATTTCTACTAGAACGAGGCCTTTTCCCAGCAGTGGGACAGCATAGCCTAGATAAAAAAAAAATATCTTCATACACAATGTTAATTATTATGTACATGAAATCATTTTTCTACAATGTATTTCATTTTTAAAAGTCAGTAAATAAAAACTGTTCTCACGCTTACAAACCAGTACAGTAAACAGAACATCCCATCATCGTAAAATTATATGTATGATGTAGTTTAATCATAACTTGTGATAATAATTACGCATTCGAGAACTTTCCGGTCCCATCGACCATCTGTTCTGCGCGCTATATGGCCTGCCCATTGCCACTTCAACGTGTTAATCCGTCGGGCTATGTCGGTGACTTGAGTTCTCTGACATTCGGTGAATGTCGGTGAGTGTCGGTGAATGGAGGCCACGGACCGGCAACCGCAGCGTAGGACGTCTACCTACAAGATGGGCAGACGACTTGGTAAGAACCGCAGGTCGGCGTTGGATGCAGGCCGCTTCCAACCGCAGTTCCTGGAGATCAATGAGGGAGGCCTTTGTCCAACAGTGGACGTCCTTCGGCTGATATGATAATGATTACGCATTGGCATTGGAAGATATTGCATTGGCAGGTCACAATAGTCAAAGTCAAAATCTTTTAGTCATTAAAATCACAAGGATCACTTTGAAACGTCATTTTTACTGCCTGTTCCTTCGCGACCAAGCCAGGAAAGAAATGCAAGTCAACAAGGTGTGTTGTTTTTTAATGATCCTTTTAGAATACATTACATTAAAGAAAATAAATTACGTCTAAGTTGTAACATTTTTGAACAAGTTGAAGCAATTTTAATCCCAAGCTTCTCTATCATCTAAATAATCTGATATTTTATGGTATGCTATAAAGATTTTGTTTCATTACGTTTTTAAATTTGTTAATTCTCAATTTTTGTACGTCACTTTGGAGTTGGTTATAAAAGCAAACACCTTGCTCTTTAAACGATTTAAAAACTTTTTGGGGTCTACAAGTGGCAACAGCGAGTTTATCTTTATTTCTAGTATTAATATTATGATTATCGCTTTTTTTTCAGAAATTAAAATTTTTGTAAACATACACCAGATTATCATAGATGTATTGAGAAGGAAATGACATAATATTTATTTCTTTAAACTTAATGAGTAATGATTCTCTGGGGCCCATATTAAAAATTGCATGAACAGCCCTCTCCTGCAGCATAAAAACGGTGTTTTATCTACAGCACTCCCCTACAGCAGTATACCGTATGACATAATGCTGTGGAAGAAGCTGAAGTAAACAAGTCTAGCTGTGTCTACGTCTGTAAAAAGACGGATCTTTTTGGCAGCGTATGCCGCAGAACTAAGTCTCTTCGACAACTTATCAATGTGAGGGCTCCATTAAAGCTTATTATTTAGGGTTATATCTAAGAATACGGTAGTGTCCACAAGAGCCAACTCTTCGTCTTTGATTTTTATATCTGTTTTAACTTGTGTAACATAAGGTAGTATAAATCTAATACACTTTTTTTCTTTTCATTTAGAAGTAAATTGTTCACATTGAATTATTTTACTACCTGAAAGATTTTTTACATCGTCAAAATCGATTTGTCGTCGCTTTAATTTAAATAAAAGTGACGTGTCATCTGCTAACAATACAACCTCATAATCCTCCCTTAAAAGATGGGGGAGATCATTAATATATACTAAAATCTATTCTTAAAGCATTACTGTTGCAATAGCCCGGGTTAAAAACCGATTTACAATAGTATTATTATGTATTTCATCTCCATTCTTGGAAGTTGATTTGAATTATGGAAATTTTAAAACATAAAACTTAAACAGGACTCAACAAAATGTACACAATATGTGGGATAGAAACGTGGTCTCTCAATATGGTCCTCTTATGAAAGCTCAACATCACTCAGCATGCTATGGAGAGGGCTAATGCTTGGTGTTTCTGTATGATAACAAATCAAAAATGGGGGAACCCGTCGACCAATCATGGTCACAGACATAGCCAAGAGGATTAGCAAGCTGACATGTTAGTGCACGGGGTACATAGCTCGAAAAACTGACAAACGTTGGGGCACAAAGGTCCTAGAATGGAGGTCACACATTAGCGCAGCGTAGTACAGTCCTCGAATAGATGGAAAGACGACCTGATAAAGGTACAAGATCGATTGTTCTGGAAATCTAGCCGCAGTGGACGGCCTACAACTAATATGATGACGATGAATAAACACAAAAAAACACATGTTCTTGCATATTCACAAAATAAAAGCAATAAAAGTCGTCCCACCAATCATCATTCCCAAGCATTATAAAACCTTAATCCCTGCATTTAGTTGTCACAACTAAGTAGGCAATAAATCATCATAGCCTTTGCTAATAGGCTGTTACTTAGCGAGCTTACAAGCTTACACGCAGCTTGTGGTGATGAAGTTGAATTGCCGTGTCAAGTGTCAACTCGAAACCAAAGGCCATTGATCAAGAAATAACATTTCATGTAGACTAGCGAGTACAAATTGTTAGGAATTAATATGAAAAAAAACATCTAGAAGGTAATTTTATATTAGTTTCATCTCCACACATACATACATACATAAATGCATCCTTTTACAAAATTTGGTATTTTTTTTTTACAAATTATAGGCTAGCGTTTGACTACATTCTCGCCTGATGGTAAGCGATGATGCAGTCTACGATAGTACACGCTTGCCTAGAAGAAATCTATTCACTCGCGACTTAAAAACCCCTAAGTTGTTGTTAACAGGAAACACAGGCTCAGGCAACGCGTTCCACTCCTTGGCGGTGTGCATAATAAAGGTGGAAGAGTACCGCTTTGTGCGTATCGCGGAGCGTCTGGTTGTCCGATGAGAGAATGGGGATGGTGGGATCAGATTGAAAAGCTCCGCAGCACACTCACCGAAATGTATCCGATAGAAAATCGGGAGGCTTGGAACCTTTCGACAATGCTCGAGGCTGTGGAGCCTTGCATCTGCTAGCTCGTCATTGCAAATGAGCTTCTTGGCTCTCTTTCAATTAAATCTAGAGCTTCTAGCTGGTATTTCGCTGATCCGTCTCAGAGGTGAGAACAGTACTCCAGAGATGATCGGACTTATGCTTGTTATAAGTTGAGCAACTGTTCCGGTGTGAAGTATTGTTTTTCGTAACTAATCGTTAGTTTTTTGTTAATTATTTATTTATGTTATGGACAACCAAGAGGTATATTAACTTAACAATGAACTTATACACAACAGAAAGCCAATTATAGGTTTTCACATATATAAACTTTTTAGCAACTCATTTAGGTAAGAACATCATTTGCACCAACACTCGGTGAAACTGTTAACTAAAATATTAGTATGTTATCAATTTACTAATTAGAACATTAAACCATACTAACGTTACCGCCAACAAAAAAGTCTTTGCTCAATCGCTGTCTAGCTGATTTGACACTCGTGCTGAATGAATCGAAATAATATATCGTTATAAGAAAATAAAATAATAGACTCAAAATGTAAGTAATTTAATCCGTGGAGAGATACAGGTTTTCTAAATATATCTCAGGTGCCACTCCCTCACGACGATTTTGTATTAAGGTTTACCTACTTTATCCTAACTTACCTATTATTTCATAAACCTATTTGTGATGGGAAAATAAACGTTTTATTTATATTAGTTTTATCTCTACCCGAGAACGTTTCCGCTTCAATGGTAGTTTGGTAATGTTGCAGTTGCCACTCCAGTTTGATAATCCTCTGAGCGATGTCTTTGACTTTTGTTGGTCTACGAACTTTGGTTTGTGCGTAATTATTATTACCACGTAGCATTGTGCATAAAAAAAAATTAAAAATCTCATATAAAAATTAGTTGACTACATACAAGTATAACTTCTGAAGCTATCGTGGTTATGAACACTATTTGTATTAAAAACAGGATATTTATCATGATTTTTGAAGTAGTGAAATGCCAATTACGCGTTCTGATACCGTGAGTGTTGTGTTTCGGAATCGAGTTATGATCGAGAATTAAACCGATGGTAGTGATAGTATTAGTAAATTCATTTTTAGCAAGAGAATAAGACAGAGGGTAGACCGTTCTCATTATATTTTAGTCTAATTTTTTTATTATATTTTTGTTCCTGCTACATTAAGTATGTCATGCACTACCTACAAAATATTTTTCCAACACTACGCAAAGGTTAACTGGAAGAGAATGCTTGCTAGCATTAAGTTCGCCTGTGTACAGATTTATGTATTTTGTGCAATAAAGAATTTTTAATCAATCAGTCGTTATATCTGCCAATAACTACCCACTCGCAAAGATTTTACCTGTGATCTTGGCGCATACAACTGCGTCGAAATATCGGGATACTCAAAAACTCACAAATCATGCTAAATGTCCCGTTTTTAATAAAAATAGTTGCATAGATCTATTGGATGTATCAGTTGATGGTGTCTCGTTCAATGTTTTCTGGTGTCAGAGTTTGTTTACCGCCTAAAGACCTCTGCTTGAAATTAGGACTGACATGACTGACAGCAGCATGCAAAGGCAAGTTTATTAAATTCCTGATATAAATGAAAATGGACAACTATAAGGTGAGTTCAAGAACTATGTAGGTCGTTAGTTACTATACTAGTTATTCAAGTAACTAAACTTAACAATATAAATGTAACAAATATATTTAATGTATATAACAAATATTAAATTATTAATACAAACTTAAAGCATAAAACCTATAATTATCCGCTTTCATTTCAACCATTAAAATAATCTTAAAACTAAATTTATATTGTTCTAAGTCCTTAAACCGTGCATATTCAAATAACACCCAAGGTCCCAAACTACAGGTCAAGGCATATGCGTTTAATGCAAATTAGACTCAACTCTTCGTAGCACCTGCTACGCCGTTTCGTAGCACTTTGCTACGAAGAGTTATAGTTCAACAGTTTTGATCGAAATGAAACACTTTGCAGTCACAAAATTCTATTTTCTGAAGAACGATGGATATTGTGTTTTGATATAGCTTTTCTGGAGTAAAAGGAGGGTGTTTTGTTCTAAATGCAAATGCAAGCATCCCTTGAGGTTGTTTATATAAACAAGATACATATTCAGTAATTCTACTACACACAGCTAGTTTACGTAAAATGTGAATTTTACGTTGATATCTGAAGTTATTTGACGGCCTTCGTGGCCCAGTGGGCGAATAGCTGACTGAGACGCAGGAGGTAGCGGGTTCGATTCCCGCTGCGGAACAAATGTTTGCATGATTTAGAGATATTTGTTCCGGGTCTGGATGTTTTTTTATACATCAAAAGTATGTATTTACAAAAAATAAGTATATAAGTATTCTATCAGTTATATGGTTCCTATGGTACAAGCTCTGCTTAGTTTCGGGCAAGATAGCGCTCTGTGAATGTCCAGCCCTATTTATTTATTATATGGCTGGAAAATCTTTATCGATTAATTAATGCAACGAAAAAATATATCTTTATTCATTACTAGCTGACCCGCCCGCGGCTTCGCATGTGTGGTATTTCAATAGAAACATTACCCTACTTTTGCGTACTCAGTTAAAAAGTAGCCTATGTATAATCCCAGGATATAATCTCCTTGCAAAATTTTATTACAATCCGTTCAGCCGTTAAGTTATATAAAGGTAACAAACAAACTAACAAACAAACAGTTACTTTCGCAGTTATTATATTTATTTTATACATAAAAATCTTTGTCTTGAATCTCTCTATCTATTGCTGAAAACTGCATTAAAATCCGTTGAATAGTTTAAAAGGTCTAAGCGAACTGACAGCGGAAGCGACGTCATATCAAAAATAGTATTTAGTACACTAGTGGTTCGCCTCGAACTGAGATCTCGCGAGTCTCCCATAAAAACAAAAAAGTGATTTCCAGGAGTGTGGACGGAAATAAAAAAATTAAATAAAAGCAGACTACACTACAGAAGTGTCAGTAACCAAAGAGAACATAATACCTGTCAGTAACAGTCAGTGTCAGTAGTCAGTGACAGGTGTCGGTAACAGTTTCGCAAGTTCAATGGTTTTTTTCCCATCTCAAAAAAATGGTCAACGCGCCTAAAGAAGTTTTCACTTCAAAAATATTATTTGTACCTAATCTTTGACTATCAAAATAGTGCCACGAAATACACAACAAAATTATTTGACCCACAGTTTGATTCAAATTACAGGTAACGGGGGCTCATGTAAATTGGTTAATCAAATAGAGTATAAAACTGCAGTAACTCTGGATTTAAGACTTTTCCCTGTATTTGTATCACTAAATATTCATTCATCATGTAAGTAGGTACCTGTTAAACTGAGTAAGCGGCATCGTCACAAATGCGCAACCGATTTACGTCAAAAAATTGTTTTGTAGAAGTGTATCGATTACTGGATAACTTCAAGCTACCAGTATAAAACCCACCTCTAAAATCAGTACAGCAATACTGTATGTCTACCTGCTTGAACTGTATACTATGTTTAAAATCAAAAGGCTGACTTTCAGCAACAAATAAAAGAACTTTGCACATTGAAATACATATATTTATATTTTCCACAGGCAGAGGTTCGTACAGACTTTGGGCATAAGTGTCACAGACAATTGATCAGGCGACAAAGTCTGTTCCGATTTTTTTTCGAATGGACTTATCTCGCTGTTGGCCTCTGAGGCCGTTGCAGCTTAACCGAGCCTCTGGCGAGCGCAGAAGGCGCTCAGCCCTAGAAGTTTTGATGTGGCAACTAGCGCAAGGTCACCACTTAGGTACGAACCTCGGCTTGGGCTGTTGCCAGGGTGGGGATAGGAGAGAAACGCCCGGGTACGTGCTTGTACCTCGTATAAGCGGCAACTTATGGGACTCGTCGACCTCGCCGGCAAGGTCGATGTATCTGTGAAGTGTTTGATTTGTCTAATGTAGATGACTCGAAAATCTTTTCCGCATTAACGGAGGTGATTTCGTCATCCGGGTCTCCGAGAATGTGTCTCGGACGACGGAAGGTTTTGTTCGCAGGTGGATCTATCGAATAAGAAGTCCGTTTAGAGTCGGTTACAGGCATTTTTATCAACCGTCTACTCCCACCAACGCTCACTATCTCGCTCCCACAGTAAGGCTAGTGTTGCAAGCAAAATAATTTTAGGCGTTCCGGATGTGATAAATGTTACATCAGCTAATACTACTTTGGATGTGTGTTGTAAATTATTGTCGTACATAACAAAATTTGTAAACAAACTGTGATAATACCTAAGACACTTAACAAAGACATCACTCGCGCGTTGTAACACTTGACACAAGATATACAGCTACGAGTATTTAAAACTAGCATTGCGCATGCTAGCTTTAAATAGCTGTATTTCTCAGGGAAATAAATCCTAGAAAAGTTTATTTCTACAAAAGAATAGAGTAAAATGATAGTATTGTGTCGAATGCAGACACATTTTGTATAGTATTTATACGGGTCTTGCGTACAAATGTTTCCACAATATACTTTTCTAGGTCAACTAATTGGTCCTGGTAGTCTACTCTAGCTGGTACAGCTGAAAAGTTATGTTCAATGATATTATTTAAGTTTCACTATAACCATACGGTATTTATAAATACCGATCAATACCTACCACAAAAAAACCTCAAAAAATACCACAAACTTAAGAAAATCACTTCGCAATCTTTCTAATATAAAAATTCTCGCACTCCTCCGAGATGGGTCCACCAATTTGAATATTTATTTTGTATATTTGGTAGGTATGAGAATAGGTCGAAAAGTATTTTTCACCCTCGTACCCCGCCCCCCCCTCCCCCCCCCCCCCTCCCGTCGATTTTTTAATCCCGATTTTGGTATTTTTACATAACTAATATTCATTTAATTTAACCGTCGTTCACTGACGTGAAGTTATTTACATATAGAGTCGGTTGTTTAACAAGAGTGTTTTATATAGTTTTATCCCTAAGTTCCCACGGCAACGGGAAATTTCAAGCATGCGAAGCCAAAGACGGGTCAGGTAGTAAGATCAGACCCACAACAAATATTTGTAGAGCATGCAAACATTTGTTCCGCGGCGGGAATCGAACCAGCTACCTCCAGTGTCTCAGCCGGCTACATGCCCACTGCGCCTCGGAGGTCGTCAAGAAGACCTGATAAAGGTTGCTGGGAGCGGTTGGGTGCAGGCCGCACAGGATCAGTCACTCTGGAAACCTATGGGGAGGTCTATGTTCAGCAGTGGACGTGCTTAGGCTGATATGATGATGATGAAGTCCACGCGAACGAACACGCGGGTAAACAGTTTATAAAATATACAAAAATCACAAGTCGTAAGGTATAAAAAATATATAAAAACCGGGTACTAACGGTCATAATGTCATTAGTATAAGTCACATCTCACCTGCAATTACTCAACGTTTCATTCTTGATTCGCATTTAATTGTGAAAAATGTATTTAGCTGAGCAGGCGACTTTTAAGAATGTGACAAGCAGAAACTCAAGATTTTATATTGCATTTTTATAGTGCTTTATCCAATTTCCGTTTAAGATTAAATTATAAATACTGACTTTAAAGTTTAACGCATTTATAGAATTCTAAATTTATAGCCAAGTTTAGAAATACAGGGTTCACTATATTAACATGTTGGTATCCGAATAAGTAGATAACTAACTCCTACCTTTGACTACCTCCGTGGCGCAGTGGGTGAATAGCCGGCTGATAGTGGGTTCTTAAATCCGTCGGTAACCAGCTACGGCTCGTTTCTCCTTGAAAACCTTTCAAAAGTTTGACACTAGTTTGACAGTTTTTCAAGGAGATACGAGGCGGTTACCGACGGATATAGAAACCCGCCATAAGACGCAGGAGGTAGCGGGTTCGATTCCCGCCGCAGAACAAATGTTTGGATGATCGACAGATATTTATTCCATATGTTATAGTATATATAAGTATGTATTTATAAAAAAAATGTATATATGTATTCTATTACTTATCTGGTTACTTTAGTACAAGTTCTGCTTTGTTTGGGGCTCAATAGCGCTGTGTGACATGTCCAGCAATAATATTTATTTAACTATTGCATATATAGTTATCCAAATATTGTATACATAAACTATTGAATCGTCTATATCATCAACATATAACAGTCCACTGCTGGATGTAGGTCTCTCCCAGGGTGCGTTATTGAGCCCTATCCTCAGCTCTTTTCATCCAATCCTTGCCAGCCACAGCGCGCAAATCCCATTGTATATTTTCGTTTATTTTAATTGTCTGGTTGATTGAAAAAAACTTTATTGCACTTATAAAATGAGTACAAAGGCGAACTTAATGCTAAAGAACATTCTCGTCCAGATATATTTTGTGTATTGTAGAGGCTATCTGTTGTGTAGGTAGTACGTAGGAAAGGAAAATAAAGATAATTTGCACTGGACTAATAAAAATAGCATAACATAGATACATACTACATAAATAAACCTACTAAAATACTTTATATGAAAGACTAACTATACCAATATCAAATAAATATACATACTTAACAATAGAAGAAGTGATAAGAAAAGATTAAATTGCTCATTTTTGGTCAGTTTGATCGAGAAGGTACCTATATATTCTCAATCTGAATGCTTCAACTGAAGTAGCCTCGAATGTAACTAAGAAACCAGGTTTTCTAAGGTTTCTAAGGTCTTAAAAACTAGGTAATGGCACTTTATACTTATTTGTTCTTAGAAAAGTTTTTCGTCTCAGTTCATCCCCTTTCGGGATGGCATAAATTGTACAAAGTTGTCTGAAAGATATCGCTCGTAGCGCTTAGACCTCTGTTTATGCTTCGCAAATAATATTTTCTTATAGTTTCATATTTGATTTTCTTATATATTAAAAAAAATTATTAACTAAAACATTAAAACAACTAGATGGAAAGATGACTTAATAAACCAGTGGTTCGCCCCGACCTGAGATATCGCGAGTCGCCCATAATAACCAAAAAAAAATAGTGCCACTTCGGGAGTGCCGACAGAAGAAAAAACTTGAACTTTAGGTGTCGGTAACGGTGTCGCGAGTTCAATGATTTTTTGCTTAGTTTGGGACGAGATAGCGCTGTGTGAAATGTCTAACATATTTTTTTTAATATATTATTTGACGTCCCATTTGACCCAATCGTCTCATTTTAATTTTTTGTTAACCATCTTGAACCCCAATATCTCAACAACCCCCCAACATTTTTCACACAAAGTCACACCAAAATTGTGCCATCACTAATTATCTATGTATCAAATTTATGATTGGATCAACGCTTCGAAAGTTATCCTCGGACAAACAAACATACATACGAGTACAACGCCGATTTGCCTAAGTTGATTTAGAGATCTCGCTTCGTTCCATCAAAGATTGCTGGGAGCCTTTGGATGCAGGCAGGTGGTGTACGTGATGATGATGATTCATGTTCTAAAACACTATACAATAGTACTTTTAAGCATAATTTATAACCTCGGCAATATAAACAAGTTGAGGTGTAGAAGTCCTTATATCAGCCGTAGGACGTCCACTGCTGGACAAAGGCCACTGTCGATCTGTTTTTCCGTCTGTCACCAGGCTGTATCTCATGAACCGTGATAGTTAGACAGTTGAAATTTTCACAGATGATGTATTTTTATTTCTGCTATAACAACAAATACTATATATAGAATAAAATAAATATTTAAGGGGGGCTCCCATACAACAAACGTGATTTTTTTGATTGTTTTTGCTAGATATTGACAACGGCAATATATAGACACTTGATTTATTCACAGCATATTGAGTTAAATTATTCACTGTAAAATTAAATAATTAAATTAAAATAAAATTATTATTTACGGGGGGGCTCCCATACAACAAACGTGATTTTTGGCCGTTTTTATAGATAATGGTACGGAACCCTTCGTGTGCGAGTCCGACTCGCACTTGGTCGATTTTTTTCTTCCTCTTTATACTCCAAATGCAATATTGTATATGCGTTGTTATTGCCCCTAAACTTCCAATCGAGCCAGGAAAGAATGAAGCTAGAAACGAGACTGCATATTTTTTCAATTATCCTGTTATCTACCTACACATATACTATAGAAAAATACCCTAAGCCGAAACAAATATATATAGATCATGTGAAAATTTGTCCCGCAGCGGGAATCTAATAAAAAAAACTAATAATTTGATAAAATTTAACTAATTCCGAAACTGAATCTTTAATACCAATAAACGTAACATGCCAGATTCAATTACCCCTCCTAACCCCCCACTAAGAGCCATAACTTGCGAATCTGGACCCCGGACGTTGGGTCCCCAACTGCGCTAACAATATGTTCTGTAGAAACTGTATGGTAATCATTTGACAGATCCAATGACCAATTCCTAATCCTTCGTAGCAATAATAATAAAATAATAAAATCTTAATTCAAACAACTTGGTTATATACATTTTTATATGACTTTGATAACAATGACTTTCGTGTAGGTGGTAAAATAATTTAAATGTAATTATGACTAAGTATTCTCTGGCTGCTTAAACTAGGTTGATCCTGTGCTATAAGCGCCAGTTGCATTCGCGGTTGGTCAATTTACATATTTTCAACTATTCGACGTTTTTTAATGTGGAATAAGTCCCTAAATTGTGTTTTTACATAAAAAACATAGGTTTATTTTTAACTTAAGATAAAATAAATAAGTATATGAAAATGTATACAAATACGATATCGTGAAGGCTTGTACGAGTTACAACTTTGCTGTGAGTGTGTGTTTGTGCGAGGGTGTGTTTGTGTGCGTGTGTGTGTGTGCTAGTGTATCTGTGAGCCGGTGTATGCGAGTGTAGGTGTATAAGTGTTGAGTGTATTCGAGATTATCTTTTTTTATTACATATTTTTTTAATTTTAACTAGGTTGATCCTGTGCTATAAGCGCCAGTTGCATTCGTAGTTAGTCAATTTACATATTTTCAACTATTCTACTTTTTTAATGTGGAATAAGTCCCTAAATTGTGTTTTTTACATAAAAAACATAGGTATATTTTTAACTTAAGGTAAAATAAATAAGTATATTAAAATGTATACAAATACGATATCGTGAAGGCTTGTACGAGTTACAACTTTGCTGTGAGTGTGTGTTTGTGTGAGGGTGTGTTTTGTGCGTGTGTGTGTGCTAGTATATCTGTGAGCCGGTGTATGCGAGTGTAGGTGTATAAGAGCTGAGTGTATTCGAGATTATCTCTTTTTATTACATATTTTTTTAATTTTAACTAGGTTGATCCTGTGCTATAAGCGCCAGTTGCATTCGTAGTTGGTCAATTTACATATTTTCAACTATTCTACTTTTTTAATGTGGAATAAGTCCCTAAATTGTGTTTTATACATAAAAAACATAGGTATATTTTTAACTTAAGATAAAATAAATAAGTATATTAAAATGTATACAAATACGATATCGTGAAGGCTTGTACGAGTTACAACTTTGCTGTGAGTGTGTGTTTGTGTGAGGGTGTGTTTTGTGCGTGTGTGTGTGCTAGTGTATCTGTGAGCCGGTGTATGCGAGTGTAGGTGTATAAGTGTTGAGTGTATTCGAGATTATCTTTTTTTATTACATATTTTTTTAATTTTAACTAGGTTGATCCTGTGCTATAAGCGCCAGTTGCATTCGTAGTTGGTCAATTTACATATTTTCAACTATTCTACTTTTTTAATGTGGAATAAGTCCCTAAATTGTGTTTTATACATAAAAAACATAGGTATATTTTTAACTTAAAATAAAATAAATAAGTATATTAAAATGTATACAAATACGATATCGTGAAAGCTTGTACGAGTTACAACTTTGCTGTGAGGGTGTGTTTGTGTGCGTGTTTGTGTGCTAGTGTATGTGTGAGCCGGTGTATGCGAGTGTAGGTGTATAAGTGTTGAATGTATTCGAGATTATCTTTTTTTTATTAGATATTTTTATAATTTTAATTTAAAATTATAATTACTGACTTGGGCAATGTCAACAAACTGACTGTCTATAAATGTTCATAATAATAATAGCCATCACCGGTTGTTCGCCTCTCACGTAACACGAATGCATCACACTTATAATGCACCAACTCAACGGGCGCTCGCGCTGCTAAATATATATCTACAAGAGTTAAATAAATACATAAATATTGCTGGACATTTTACACAACGCTATCAAGCCTTAAGCAGAGCTTGAATTATGGGTTCTGGTTAGATGGTAATGGTATGTTCCTGTAATTATTGGCACATAGGCATAACAGCTAAGTCCTATAGTATGGCAACGTATCCACATAGAGATCAAGACAACATTATACCTTGTTTTGAATTCTATGTGGATATCCATGGGCTGCAGTAGTCACTTAACATCTGGTGGACTGCATGCTCGTTTGCCATATAAGTAGTATAAAAAAATGGAAGCCAGATAACGGATAGAAATACTTATACGAGTATACTTGTTTTTTTGTAAATACATACTATTAATATAATTATACTTTTTATACAAAAACATCCAGACCCAGAACAAATATGTTTCATATTTTCAGTTCCTCATGTTGACATATTTGACGATAGCCTTAGTTCTACTAATGTCTCCCTTAGGGTATATTTAAGTTTTTTGTTTATCATTAATTTTAAGGCAGTTTTCACTTCGGTTAAAACTGTAAGCAACGGTTGAATTTAAAAAAATAATCCTTTATTTACCTAAAACTTCTGGGGTGCAATCGCAAAAATTATGAACGATAATACCAAAGTAAAACCAAAAACGTTACGTTATGCACATTTCGTATCGCGCTGACACGCGTGATATCAGTCGAACTAACGTGAAACCCAAACCTAACACATTACGTTCTAACGTTAGACAAGTTAAAAATTAGCATAATTGCCCCCCTGATACTTAAAGGGATAAGTTTTGCAGCCAAGGAATAAATAAACCGCTATAAATTTTAGCGTTATTTAATGTATATTAAATCACCATTTAGTTGTCTTTTCATTCTGACCTTTTAATTAAAGTTAAAACGCATTTAATTATAAACTATTCAATCAATCAATGTTTGAACATCTGGCCGTTAACAATATATTTAATTAAATAAACTTCGAAAGAGTCCATTCTATCCATTCGAGGGTTGCCCGGCGGAGAACGCTTTTAGCGAAAAATCTGCCCATTGTGCTATGATTTAAACATGTATTTCCTTTTGTTTATTTCTTATCAATGGTGTGCAATAAAGAGTCCTTTAGACTTTTGACTATTTTAGTTTTTTTGTATAGAAAACAGTAAACAGTGTTGCCATGGTACTCATAGTTACATATTTATTATGGGGCTTCATGATGAGTGTAGATACACTCAACATCTGTTTATTTTCATGAAGAACGGTTTTTGGCCAAAGGGTGTAGTATTTCATCGTTTCCGAGGACGGACACCGAACACCGAGAACTCATTGTGTATAGGTATATGTAGTAAATAAATATAGGTTTTCTTATAATATTATATATTTTAGGTCTTATCTTATCTGACGACCTCCGTGGTGCAGTGAGCGAATAGCCGGCTGAGACGCCGGAGGTAGCGGGTTCGATTCCCGCCGCGGAACAAATGTTTGCATGATTTACAGATATTTGTTCCGAATCTAGTTGTTTCTTTATAAATTATATGTATGTATTTAAAAAAAATAATTATATAAGTATTAAATTAGTTATCTGGTTCCCATAGTACAAGCTCTACTTAGTTTGGGGCTAGATAGCGCTGTGTGAAATGTCCAGAAATATTTATTTGTTTATTATTATGGGCCGTAGAATGAGTTAATTTATATAGTGTAACTATTTTATTGTTGCCTGAATTATATCATGTATTATTATAATGCTGTGTGAAATGCCCAGGATTACTTAAATATTTATAGTTTGGGGAACTGATAAGCATGTAAAAATTATTTTCATTGCGACGATCTTCAAAACCATTTGACTACTGCAACTAGGGGGTGGGTTATTAAAATGCCCGGCGCGCCGTGCTCACCAATGCAATTAAATTCGAGAAGCATTCGACCATAATTGATTTTGGATAGTGGAGAATACTAATGTTGATTTTATTTTCTTCGCTGGCATTCATTTAACTTTTTGAATTGATTTTAAAACTTAAGTCTTTTATATGATTGGGTATTTTTACAGCGCTTTTTGATTCGTTAATCTTTACCAATATTATATATTCAAAAGTAACTCTGTCTCTCTGTCTGTTTGCAACGTTTTCAAGCTTAAGAGTTGATTATACCTCAGCCCAAACTCGGATTTCACCCCCGCTTCTCCGCGCGCCGCTGCATGTCCTATCTCGCCGTGGTTCATATGTTTGCCGGTTTTTTTATCATTCAGTCCCTTCACTTTCTTGTTGTACTTATTTCTCATTACTGCGTCTTTACAAAAACCAACTTAATATTAAATTCTACTTATGAATTACGTGATCGTTTGGAGCGACAAGCGTCACGGGTACCCCGTCTGAAAGCCGAGACCAGGCTTAATCGCGGACCGGGCGTCCGAAGCGAATGGTTTCATTAATGCAAAACTTAGATCATTTCATTTTATGGTAAAATCAAAAAGTATTTTGAAAATTTAAAACACAGGTGCTCTTATTTATGTTATGTAGAATTACTGTATAAAGTTTCAAGGTCTAAATTGAAGTATTCATCGCATAAGAACGGTTTTAAGATAAATATGGAGTTTTTTTTTGGATTTTTTTAGATCAAGAAAATTTGACGGAATCGTGTTTTCACAACACAGGCACTTTATCACGTATTCTTAACTATAATATATATGAATTACAGATTGAAAGCACACAGTTTGTTGAACAAAACATTGTTTCTCAATAAGCGATATATCGTCTCCCCAGGTATAGTGCGCCTTTAAACGGCTAGACTGATTTCAATGAAATCTGGTAGATAGATTGATTATATCTGGAATCGAAATTGATCAAACCGGCACCTTCCACGCATGTCTCAATCCCAGTTACATTGTCTATCTATATACCAAATTTCATCGAAATCGATCAAGTTTAGTCGTAGTCGTACAAACAAACAAACTTACATTCGCATTTATTTTAATAATTAGTATTAGAGTGATGATATACAACCTGTTCTGTTGTGTACAACATTACTTTAAAACACACATCCAGCATCATATTCTCTGATTTTAGAGCTGTGTTTAATACTGGTAGCTTGATTATATCTCCCGCAATCGGTACATTTCCAATAAACAATTTTTAACGTAAATCGGCGGCGCCTTTGCGACGATGCCGCTTAGTCAGTTTAACAAGTACCTATTTACATGATGAATGAATATGACTTATTTACCTATTTAATACAAGCTGTTTCATTGATATTTTAGCACTTGAGATTAAGATATTAAATTTACTTTAGTTTCAGAATTAGAAAAAAAATATTTTACAACAATACAAGCCATTAGCCCTACACGTGTTTTCATTTAATGTCGTACACACGGCTACACATCAAGCTATACATTTCCAGTATAAGCTGACCTCGCATTGTGTAGGTTTTTCGTAGAATGAGAGGTCAGCTTATACTGGAAATTTATAGCTTGATGTGTAGCCGTGTGTACATAACAAAACATGAAGTATATACAATCTTACCTAAGTTCGAAAATCAGGGTTACTAACCTCTAAACCAAAGCTCGTATATCTCTGCACGTATAAAACTGAAATCCCGGATGGCCACTCTAATTGGGCATACGATTCTCACGTCTCTAACAAAAGGGCCGCTGATGTATGGCTCGTTCTAACCTCGATTACTCCGTATCTGATAACAGCGTCGCAGATAACCACAACTTTTAAGACAGCTGGTTCACACATTTACTGCTTTTATTTCTTTAATTATTTTTATTTTAATGCAACGCTGCTGCACTACCTTTGCTTCTGGTTTCAACTGAAAATCAGCATAGGGCGCTTAACATCCAACATTATGCCGAGCTGAACGCCATTTTGGTACGCAGACACATGAGTCGAACTGTCATATTAGATTCAATTGTCTCTACTGTTTTTTTTTATAATTACTACTGCTTAGTTTGGGTCTAGATAGCGCTGTGTGAAATGTCCAGGAATATTTATTTATTTATTATCGTTTAATTTTTTTTATATTTATCTTGTAGACACACAAGCTGACGGGCCTCCTGATGTTAAGTGGTCACCGCTGCCTATAAACTTCTTCAGCACTCGCGGTACCGCAGTCGTGTTGCCTACCACTAAATACCCTATTTACACCTCTCTTGAAGGCGTTCATTTTGAAGCCCACCGGGAAAACCTCCAGAGGCAGGTCATTCCACATCTTGCAGGTGCGTGGAAGAAACAAGCAGGTGATACGCACCGTGTGAGACTTCCACACATCTACTAAAATACAGAACATAATCTTTACAAATAAATTTCGTACAGTGGGCGATCTTATCGCTAAAAGCGATCTCTTCCAGACAACCTTTGTATGGACAGGATAATAATTGATCACATGACGGCGGTGCATCTATATAGTATTAAAAACATACCTACATACTATAAACCTCAAATACTAGTATTAACACAAATTTAATATTAGCAAACATACAAATGGTTGCGATGAACTAACAAGCAGTTACAAATTGAACATAGGTCCAGATAATGGGTGTGTACTTTTGTTTGAAAATTACCAGTAAACTTGGATGTTCTTATAGAGAAGAGCAAAGCGTTCCACAATCGTATGGCTGATACAGTGAAGGATCTACCATAGAACTCTGTCGTATTGACAGGAGTTTTAAGTTGAAGCTAAATAAATGAGTATTCTATTCTACAAAGTATCCATATTCATACTAATATTATAAATGCGAAAGTAACTCTGTTTGTTTGTAACTTTTTTACGACTAAACGGACCGATTTCGATGAAATTTGGAACACAGATAGAATAAGACCAAGATTAGGACATAGACGTTTTTTTACGCAACTGCGCAAAAGAAGGGTAATGTTTTTATTGAAAAACTACGCGTGCGAAGCCGCGGAGATTTATATGACCATGATGATTTAACACCATCTCAAAAATTTTTAACTGGTTGGTACTTGAACCGGTGTGGGATCTAGGCCCGATCAGCTCAAAATTTTCCTCTTGGTGCAAGGATGCGATACCAATTTCGACTAGATACTACAGGTCTACTCCACGTCAGACCTAAAATTAGCGAGATGATTTATTTTACGGTTTAAAGCGCTGTTAGCACCATCTAGAGAGACGATCTCCTTGGCACAGTGGGCAAATAACCGGCTGAGACGCACAAGGTTGCAAGTTTGATTCCCGCTGTGGGACAAATATTTGATATCGACAGATATTTGTTTCTGGTATGAGTATTTTACTAAACCATAAAAGTATGTATTTACAAAGAATCAACAAATTACAAACCATGGCACAAGATTTGCTTAGTTTGGGGCTAGATGGCGCTCGCTGTGTTAAAAGTCCAGCTTTTTTTTTTGCGGTTTTCATCTGTTTAATGTATAAAAATATTCGCCCTAAATGAAGTGTCACAGCTGTTCTGTATAGAAGCTACAGTCACATGCCCATAAATTGGGGGGTTAGTTAGCCGGGTAATCACCGACAAGGGGGTAGTTTACCCTTCGTACGGGTATCGGTTTTATTGACTGGTAATATAAACGGATTAAGTAACCAGGTATATGTACCAGGTACGTTCACGTGAAATCCAGTCCATCCAAAGGTTGTCTGGAAAAGATCGCTTATAGCAATAAGACCGCCACTTTTATTTTTGCGGGCATTGTTAATAGTTTTTATATTGTTATATAATTTCTTTCTTTAATTCGATTGAGCAACGTGCTGCTAGACTCATTGGTGATGTGATGACTCGCTAGTGGAAGCCAATTAAAAAAGTCTATAGCACAGACTCCGAGTAGCCAGACTTTTAGTTTTTTGACACACTTTGGTGAATGTGCGCAAGATCTTCATGACCTTATCCCTCCTTCCCCCTTCCACCACCGGACAAGCAGACGTACCGAGAAGTACCACCCATACCTGGTCGGCATACCATCTTGCCGTACCAAACGATTTGCTTCAACTTTTCTCGTTAGCACAAGGAGTGGAACTCGCTTCCGGCGTATGTTTCTACAAACCAGTATAATCTTGGAGTCTTCAACTCCAGAGTGAATAGGTTATTTCTAGGCAAGCGTGCTCCATCTTCGATCACACCTTCACTTACCATCAGGTGAGGTAGTGGTCAAGCGCTTGGCTATCATCAATAAAAAAAAATGTGATGTACAATAAAGCTTTATCTATCTACCTATAGGAGCCGTTTTGTTATGACAAAAAGGCCAGTGTCTGGAATTGAGTTTGTGGAAGATATCTAGAAATTATTTTATCGTTTAATACTCTGCCTCACAGAATGGACATTAGATAGAAATACGATAGAGGTTGCTGGGATTCGTGGGGTGCAGGCCGCAAAAGGTCAGTCGCTTTGGAAATCTGTATATGGCCTATATCAGTGGACGGCTCATGATGATGAACCACAGAATATAAATAATAGTTAAGCATAGTACTCTTAATATGACTGATATTTATTACAAAATTGTTACATGTATGCCGTATATAATATACATATAACAAACTTCCTACGTCTGTGTTAGATGCTTCCGGTCTGAACGTAATCGAGGCAAAACTGGAAAAAATGCTTATTTTAGGAGGAATTAATTGCTTCTAAGGAATATTTAGATAACAAGAATCTTTTTTAACTAGTGGTTCGCCCCAAACTGAGAACTCGCGAGGCTTTTCGTATAATGAGAGGTCAGCTTATCTAGAAATGTATAGCTTCATGTGTAGCCGTGTGTACCTACCCATATTACGCAATTAATAGATTTGTATTTGTACAACTAGCTAAAATAAAAGTAAAATAGTAGTTTGTTCGAAGCTTCGATCGACTTGACCCGAGATCCTCGCTCATTAAACACTAGATAGCGCGAGTTTCAAAACTTCCTTAATCAAGTTTTGTATAGATTGTTTTAAACATGCGTTTAATAGTTGTTTAATTTTGAAACCACAACGTAACAAGGTTTAACTTTAATAACATTTCGGTAGCAAGTTCGCGGAGGCGCGTAACTTTTAACAAAAATATAACCGATTTCAGAAAACATTTTCGAATTTTTTATGAAATTCAAACAATAATGAACTAATTTTGATGAAATTCTTATGAGACAAATTTGATCCTTTAAATAAAAAAAGGATTTCCCAAATCCGATATGTCGGAGTCCGATAAAATGACGGAGTTATGAGCTAGCAAACAATAAAAAGTATTTTTTTTTGTGTTCTGCACCAAAATGGTAATAAAAATGGAGCTTTTCTTTGTCTGTCCGTTCGTTCAACCGCCCGTCCGAAGCTGAAAAAGAAGCTGATTACCTGAGCAACAACTCTGACAACTATTGATTCGAAATTTGAAATAGTTGAGATAGAAAATGATGTTTATTTCCAAAGTTATCATTACTCAAAAAAAATGGTATCCTACTTGATCTAGTATCCAATTATCATCAATATCATATCTATACATAAAATAATAATATCTAGTATTTAAAATTTTGAGCCCCAGTATTTTGGCCGGTTTGGTAATCTAAAGGAAAATGTTTTAATTTTTAAAAGTCAGTCGCAACAGACATCTTCTGATTTTACCATTTTGGTAAATCTAACCAATGATTACTACTCACTAACCAATGGAACTACTCTTGGAACTGTGTTGTATAAGTTGAGGTATATGCGTAGCAGCTCAATGTGATATTCCAAGTAAATTTCTACTACGGGCTAGATAAGCGCTGTGTGAAATGTTCCGAGTTTTATTGCTTTTTTATTACCTACTAGCTGACCCGCCAAACTTCGTACCGCCTTGACATGCATATGACGCGGGCTGTCAATTTTAGCTTGCCGTTAGAATTGTCAATCGGCCATCATTAGCTGCATCTATGTATCTATGAGAAAACAAACTTTTTTCATAACTTTTTTTTGCGTGAATTTTTCCAACATTTTTTATAGTTGTTCTGATATTTGGGGCGGAGACAAATCCGGAGACAATCGGTTCAACCGTTCTTGATTTATAAATGGTGTAACTAACCCGACTTGGTAATATATATATAGATAGAAATAAGGATCTGTCAATCGCATTTACGAATCAGGTATCGAGCTAACAATGACCATATTTCAGAGCATGAGTGATGTAATTATCTTTTTCTCAAACATGCATGGAAATATTGTGATTATTTTTAAAAAAAGAACACGCGAAGTATCGAATTTACGGACAAAGAAAACAAAATCTATTGCTGGAGCGTTTTTTGAATTTGGAACATTACAACGCTCCAGCAATGTTGTATGAAACATGTTGTTATATGTTATAAGATACCCTTAGATTGGATCTCTTTTATCATTCTTGGCATACCAAAGTAAGTCTCTATGCATAATACAAATTGCATTCACGTGGCTGTATAGCCATAAATGCGTTTGCCTTTCGGCACAAATGATAAATATCATCAATACGATTTTCTCTATCGTATCTCTAGAAAATCGTATTGATTTATTAGTTACATACTTAACAAATATACATATATTAATTAAAAATGAGTTCCAACGGTTCAGCGAGTGAAATGGAGATTGATTGTACTCGACCAGATCTATGATCAGAAACCAAATTGCCAATGGAAGACCTGCTTCCAGCGAAGTCAAAGAAAAATACAAGAAAGTACCTATATGACAATTTTATAAGTTGGAAAAACGAGAAAAAAGTGAACATGTTCTCCAAACAGTATTTTTGCCATATTTTAATGAGATTCCTAAAACTAAAAAGCCATCAACATTATGGGCAATTTATTCCATGCTGAAATGTACAGTTCATGTTAAAAACGGCATTAACTTGAAAAATTATGAAAATTTAACTACTTTTAATAATAATAAAATTAAATGTATAATATATAAAGTAGTTTTATTTCCTTGCATTCTTTTGAGAAAATCAGTATATATGCCTCAGCGGAAATTGCAACTGCCTGTCTCGTATTAGTGAAGTTCTCGCCTACGGCTCGGCCTTCAAACTCATACTCGACCTGCAATTGCCTATTTTCACGGCCTTTGCAATAATGTACACACGGCTACACATCAAGCTATACTTTCCAGTATAAGCTGACCTCGCATTGTGTAGGCTTTTCGTAGAATGAGAGGTCAGCTTATACTGGAACTTATAGCTTGATGTTTAGCCGTGTGTACTATTCCACACTATCTCACAATAAGTCAAGCTGATCAATAGCAGAGGAACAAATAAAAACACCATTGACTCAGTCCACGAAAACAAACATCACTTAAAATTTCACTCGAATCAATTATTCCTTCAACAATAATTGTTACTCGTAATAGAAACCAATCTACCGGGCGGTCAGCCAACCGCACTACCCTATTCTACTACTCTCAACCCTATCACATAAGCTTAGGGTTGAGAATCGTTTGAAAGAGGTATCTTAAGAACATAAATCTTGCTCGGTAAATAAGCAAACCGGTAAACATCTACGGGATATGAATTGTTCGTGTTGATGTTATGGGAATACCGGAAGCGGGGAACGTCGGGGTCACAAATTTGTTTGTTGGTTAGGGTGGGGCTGCTCAATTGAATATAAACAATTGTTCCGCGGTGAAAATCGAACCCGTACCCACCTGCGGCTCAGCCAGCTATTCACCCGCTGCGCCACGTCGTATAAAGAAGTTAAAGTATAAAGAAGCTATCCTGGTATTTGCTTTAAGGGCACACTATGGGAGACGTTAAATCGCTTATTGAGAAACAATGTTTTGTTTAACAAATTGTGTGCTTACAATCTGTAATTCATATATGTTATAGTTAAGGATACGTGCTAGAACGCCGTGTTGTGAAAACACGATTCCGTAAAATTTTTCGATACAAAAAAAATCAAAAGATGACTCCAAATTTATCTTAAAACCGTTCTTATGCGATGAATACTACAATTTAGACCTTGAAAGTTTATACAGTAAATCCACACAACATAAATAAGGGCACCTGTGTTTTAAATTTTCAAAATACCTTTTGATTTTACCATAAAATGAAAACATCTAAGTTTTGCACTAATGAAACCATTCGCTCCGGACGCCCGTTCCGCGATTCAGTCTGGCCTCGGTTTTCAGACGGGGTACCCGTGACGCTTGTCGCTCCAAACGAACACGTAATTCTTAGGTAGAATTTACATATATTAAGTTGGTTTTTGTAAAGACGCAGTAATGAGAAATAAACACAACAATATAATGAAGGGACTGAATGATAAAAAACCGGCAAACATATGAACCACGGTGAGATAGGACGTGCAGCGGCGGACGGAGAAGCGGGGGTGAATTTTGAGTTTGGGCTGAGGTATAGTCAACTCTTTAACAACTGTACCGTCGGCGTCGTCGATTGTTGACCTAGTAACTATTTGGTAATCTAATACGGGTCGGTAGGGAAAAGGGTTGATAACTCGATAATAATTAATCCTATTCGTCTTATAGACTGCTGTTTTTTTTATCCGCCATAGGATGTCATCAGCAACATATCCCTCCTCCATAGACTTCCAAAGTGACCGACCTTGTGTGGCGTCCACATTTATCAGGTTGTCTTTATATCTAGTGGTAATACGTTTATGAAACCATTATTGTCACATAACACTAATATCACATTAATATTATAAATGCGAAAATTTGGATATTTGTAACTCAATCACGACGTAACGGCTGAACCTATGTTGATGTGATTTAGTACACACAGAAAATGCTTTTGAAAACTAGCAAGGTTTAACCCCCTTAGACATGGGTTGAAACAAAGCCAAAGCTAATGCAAGTAAATAAATAATGCTGGACATTGGACAATTTTTTTATTATTTTTAAACGATTTTGAGATGAAACAAGCATAAGGCCCACTGATGTTAAATGGTATCCATCCTATATCAAAGTATTGCCTCGGAGGTCACAGAAACGAACCTTACACTGCACTGCCCTGCGTTCGTAAACTTGAGACATACAGGTGTAAAGTCTTATGTGCCTTTAAATTCACCGACAACTATACCCTTCAATCCAAAACACAGCAATGCTTAAGGAACTCTACTCTTTATTAATCAACATGCCTACTTATTGACCACATAAAACAGAAATAATATTAATAGGTACTTCATCCAATAACCATTGTATATTTTCCGTTCCGTAAAACTCAATCATCATTTAGCAATTACCAGTACTCCGGCCAGACTTAAAAGCTCGCATCCATCACCATTTTCAACCCAAACCTATCCCGTTAAAGTTAATTTTACATTGAACTGGTGCGCTTGGTAAAGAGTCGTAGCCACTCATAAGTAACCGATATCAACATGTTTGTGAGTATACTCAGCAGTATTTGCGATGTACAAACTGTTGCGTGTGCTGTGGCATACATACTATCATTACAATTCCAAGAGATTGCCACTTTGTGTTATTATAGGGATCATCATCATGGGTCTTCAACACTACGACCAATTTGTTTGAGAAGTGTGGGTAAGGGGCGGCCTTTTGGCCCTGTCTATAACGTCAGAGACGACTACGAGTATCTTTTTTTTTATACATGATAGACTTGCGTTTGACTACGATCTCGCCTGATGGTAAGCGATGATGCAGTCTACGATGGTACACGCTTGCCTAGAAGAAACCTATTCACTCGCGACTTAAAGATACCCAGGCTGTAGCTATCTCGAAACACAGACTCTGGCAAGGCGTTCCACTCTTTGGCGGTGCGCATAATTAAGTTTGAAGAGAACCGCTTTGTGCGAATGGGAGGTATTTCTACCATATAGCGGTGGCGCACCGCAGAGCGTCTGGTTGTCCGTTGATTGTCCGTGGAGATGGTGGGATCAGGTTAAACAGTTCCGCCGCACACTCCCCGAAATGTACTTGATAAAAAACCGAGAGGCTAGCAACCTTTCGCCGATGCTCCAGGCTGAGGAACCTTGCATCAACTAGCTCATCGTTGCCTATGAGCTTCTTGGTTTTTTCCTCAATTGATTCCAGTGATATCTTTGAGTGACCTGGCTTGATGTTTGACCTCACAGACATCACGTGGCCGTTCTAAGTCTACCATGGTTTTTCTATGTGGTTTGCGCTTCTCGCACGTCCTATGGAGAGGTTGGTGGATGAGCTCCCGAGGAAATGGATGGCAGGAGTTCAACTGTCAGATAGCTGCGAATGCAGCGGAGCGATGGCGTTGAGGTGAGCGTGGCGTGACTTTTGTTATAATAATTTTGCTTATTTTATTGTGCCTATACGTTGTACTAACCCATGTGACATATTTGATTTAAGTTTTTTAGTAACAAATATGGGTTTTTGACATCTGAAAATTAAATAAATGAATTGAATTTACTACATACGACGCAGCAACATTTTTACGAATTCCTTGACGCTGGACATGTGCACGTTGTCGCGGGCGATAACGTCATTCCTGACTTAACCTCCTGCTTTTGTGCAGTCACGTAGGGCTATATTTTGTTGGACTTGCATCCTCTTTTAGTTGGTGGCGGAAAATACCACGTACCTCGCTGGTGCTACGTAGGTGAGTCCCATCTTTGTCCTCAGCAGAAGTTACTTCCCGTCGCGAATTTTTTTTGTATTACTACGGATATTTGTTTCTGGTCATTCTAAGTTTTACAAAAAAACTATACCAGTGTTCACTAACTATATCAGTTATCTGGTTCTCCTAATACAAGCTCTGTTATAATTGGGCTGGTTAGGCTAGATAGACCTGTGTGCAATGTTCAGCCTTATTTATTTAATATTTTATGTTGTATTAATGTCTTTATAAAATAGTACATAAATAAAGGCCTTTCTAAACTAAACCAGGCAACTAGGCAACACGCAGCACCTGACAAGGTCGAGGCACGCCGTAATCTAAGGATTTCCGTGACTCGTACTTGACAGATTTCGGCTTGACAGGCTTCGTTTAAATATAAATGTAGTCTCTCCGTTTCTATAAACATTGTTTAAGATTTTTTTTAATACATTATAGGCGTGCGTTTGACCACGATCTCGCCTGATGGTAAGCGATGATGCAGTCTACAATGGTACACGCTTGCCTAGAAGAAACCTATTCACTCGCGACTTAAAGATACTCAGGTTGTAACTATCTGGAAACACAGACTCTGGCAAGGCGTTCCACTCTTTGGCGGTGCTTATAATAAAGGACGAAGAGAACCGCTTTGTGCGAATGGGAGGTATTTCTACCATATCGTGGTGGCGCACCGCAGAGCGTCTCGTTGTCCGTTGATAGAATGGAGATGGTGGGATCAGGTTGAAAAGTTCCGCCGCACACTCCCCGAAATGTACTCGATAAAAAACCGAGAGGCTAGCAACCTTTCGTCGATGCTCCAGGCTGAGGAGCCTTGCATCAACTAGTTCATCGTTGCCTATGAGCTTCTTTGCTCTTTTCTCAAGAGATACTAATACCGTTTTTCTTTGAAGAAGTATAATACTTTTTGTCGTTGATTAACGATTACTGACGTTAATAGAAACTGGCCATATGAGAGGAAAAAAAGTAGGATAATCATTATATCTGCCATGGAACGCTCATTGCTAAATATAGGCCGCCCACATATATTTTTAGAGCGACCGATCTTTAGCGGCGTGCAGTAATTTGTATCAGATCGACATTACATCTAGTGGGAGATCGTCCTACACTGCATTTTCCGTTACGTGGTCTGTACTCAAGAGCCTTTCTGCAAAAAATGCTTAATAGTACTTCTGAAATGGAGTACTGACGACCGTTGGGACCGCCCATTCTACCTTTATTTAATGTTTATTTCCATTATTACTGTATTTTTGTTTGGTTTGCAATAAAGAGTATTTCATTCATTCATTCATTCATTGGGATCTGCCCAAACGGTAATTCTCAATAATACCTTTGTCCCAATCTCTTCCTATTTTCAAAGTCAAGGCATACAACCATTACCTTTCGTTGTCTCGTAACTGCTAGTTAGTGTTTATGTTATTTATCCTCCATATTATATAGTGTAGTTTATTTATATATTATTTGTATGTATTTAAGTATAGGTTTATTAGTATAATCAATATGATAATTTTATTTTGTGGGTTCTGTTTATGTATATTATGTACTCTGACACCGCCGTCTTTTGATTTAAGTTTATCCTGTCCATCCAAAGGTTGTCTGGAAGATATCGCATGTAGCGATAAGACCGCCCATTGTACTTTTATGTATTGTTTATTTCCTTTGTTATGTATTTTTGTTCGGTGTGCAATAAAGAGTATTTCTTTCAATCATTCATTGAAAAATAGTTACGGAATGTTTGGCATGACTATACTGAAAACGAAATAGACTAGACGGTAAGAAGACCTTACAACGGTTGATGGGAGTCGCTGGGTGTCTTATTTAATGATGTTATTACTTTATGGTCAGTTTTTCAAATTCCGCTGACTAATGTAAATAAATAATACCTACAGTCGTTTTCAAATAGCTAGTCACTTATGGCAGGTCCATAAAACGTAAAATATTACGTAAATACATCATGTGACGTAATTTCTGAAGTGTTACAGGTGATTAGCTATTTAAAAAAGACTGTAATATTTATTAACGAACTAGAGAGATCAAGTAACATTTTAACCAAATTATAACCGACTTCAGGAAAGAGAAAAATCAAAGAAATCACCGTTTTGATGACCTCCGTGGCGCAGTGGGTTACTGGCTGGCTGAGACGCAGAAGGTTGCGGGTTCGATCCCCGCCGTGGAAAAAAATCATCTACAGATATTTTTCCCGGGTCTAGTTGTTTATGTATTTACAAAAAAATATGTAGATATGTAAGTATTCTATCAGTTATCTGGTTCCCATAGTACAAGCTTTGCTTAGTTTGGGGTTAGATAGCACTGTTTGAAATGTCCAGCATTTTTTATTAATATTTTTTATTAAAAAAATCATCTACATATATTTTTCCCGGGTCTGGTTGTTTATGTATGTACAAAAAAATATGTAGGTATGTAAGTATTCTATCAGTTATCTGGTTCCCATAGTACAAGCTTTGCATAGTTTGGGGTTAGATAGCACTGTTTGAAATGTCCAGCATTTTTTATTTATTTTGTAACAGTCGACGTTCCTTATTCTTGTTCTAAGTACAACGACAACTGCTTTATCAGTAAGCAAAATATCGATTGAATAAAAGGTTCCAATAAAAAGTTGAATTGAAAAGATTTTTCACCCGGCGAGCGAGAATTGTGTCAAAATTACAAAAGCAAATTCGAAGTGCATAGCAGGATCGATACTCTCAATTAAACTGGCTGTAACGAAATGATAGTTTTACACGGATTTTTGTAGTATCTGAACGTGTTACTAGTTTGTTTCTCGACCAATAACGAAGATTGAGGCATTTTACTGAATTACAGTAGAAATTAGATCTCCAAATGAAAACGTTATGTTAAAACGATATATCGGGATACTCAAAAACTCACAAAGCATGGTGAATATTCCGTTTTTAGTACAAATATTTCTTTATTTATTTATTAACTAAAAAATAACATAACAGTTTACTAGAAACCAAATCGTTATAACTAATATGTAAGAAAATGATAATACTGACAAATTCAAAACTCCACCGGTACAATAGAAATACCTAACTACAAAAATAATAATACTAACAAACACAATCCTATTAGGTACTTACACTTACATACACAAACCTGTTGAGTAAATAGTGTTCATAACGATGATAGTTTCAGAAGTTTAATAATCCACTTAGATGTTATAATATAATCGTACTTCTTTTCGTGTGTCAATCAAATCATATGTATTTATTTCGGATAGCATAAATAATCAATTGTTGATCACACTACTATACAAAATATTAGCATGATTTACAGATATATTTTCCGGGTCTGGTTTTTTTTCTATATATTATAAATATATTTACAAAAAAAGTATATAAATATTCTATCAGTTATCTGATTCCCATAGTACAAGCTCTGCTTAGTTTGTGGCTAAATAGCGCTGTGTGAAATGTCCAGCAATATTTATTTATAATGATTAATATATTTTATAACGAAGTATGTTGTAATGCTAAACAATGTCCCTCTCTCTCTCCTACCACATATGACCGTGACATTGATACTGCATGAGCATGAAAAAAAAACTTATTCGTCCCCCCATCTCGGAAAGAGTATTTTTGCTCTTCGATATCTGAGTTCAAATGCCGTTTTTATTCGGTAGAGGATAAAGTAAATTGAATTTAGAACATCATGTGCACTAAGTTTGTGAATTCAAAACATCATTAATGAAATTTTGAATTCACAAACTAAAAAAAAATTTAATTAATTTTTTACTAATTTATCATACAACCTTTTTTAATTTGTTAAAAACTCAGAATCGGAACCTTCTTGGTGTATTACTTTGTTTGTATTTAGTCATTTCCTCGCTGAGGTGGGATGAAAAGTTACGTGTTGCACTCGAGTGCAAAGATTTTTCACCTCGTGCTTAATTGATTCTAATTTTCGAATTTCAATTTTAGAATCCTTCGCTTGCTCGGTCATCAAAATTGAGCATACGGTTAAAAAGCAACTTTACACTCTTGTATAACAGATAACTATTATTTTAGTAGCAATTTTATATTTGCTATAGACATGCTAACATTCATTATTCCTGTTTTGCCGAACTGAGGTGCCAACCACGACTAACTTAAAATTATCATTTTGGTTGTCACCATAGGACCGCCTCGGGAACAATATCCTGTATCGCACAGAATCGTATCTGTTAGAAACTTGACTACTATCCGTCAGTATTAATTCGATCTTCCGACTCGATCACAGTAAGCGGCGCGATAAATACTGCCTATCGGATCGCGAGTGATTTAATCGAATGATTTCAGCGAGAAACGAGTGATTAAATCGAGAGATTGGGCTCAATGGCGCATCGGACGGGCTAATAGTTGATGATTTGATCGGATTCGTTTAGCTAGATCTAATGGTGGTGATTTGAGCTTCGTTGGACGAGGTGTCATTTTTCTTGCGGGCCGTAGTAACCCTCCTGGTTCTAAAAAGCTAACTAGTAAGTTTTAAATATTGAGTAGGGACAACAGGTACATTTTAAAATATCAGACAATACTTTAAATTAAAAATAAAAAGAAATCACACTAAATATAATACATGCGAAAGTATGGATGTTTCTTTATTTGTATGTTTGTTTGTTACTCAATCACGTCGTAACTGCTGAACCGATTACGATGAAATATTGTATGTACGTAGATTATAACCTGGTTTAACACATAGACTACTTTGAGTTGGCAAACCGCGCGTGCGAAGTCGCGGATGGCAGTTAGTATTAAAATATGTTATCAATCTTAGGACAGTTTAGCAACTAATCATCGTATTGAAATCGGTCTGTCCGGGATTCCATTTAGGAGCTTCGGAGCCGATGTAAGGTTAAAATAACAGTATGATATTTGGGCACAGTTGCTTGCGCTAAAATCACGGTATACTTAAATTATAGTGGATGCAAGTGTGCTGAAATATTATAACAATAAAAAAATTATTCATCATTTTTTATTTCATCATCATCATCAGCCGGCGAACGTCCACTGCTGAACATAGGCCTCCCTCTTAGATCGTCACAACGAGCGGTTGGTAGCCGTTTGCGCCCAACAGCTCCCCGCGATTCTTACTATATCGTCGGTCCACCTTGTGGGGGGTCGGCCTACGCTGCGTCTTTCAGTCCGTGGTCTCCACTCGACTCGACTTTTTTATTTATATTTTAATTATCATTTCAATTTATTTACTTACTTGGCCTCCGATAAATGCAGTCGCCATTTTGACTGTCCTTATTATTTAATTTATTATTTTTTTTAATTATTGAAAAGATCTTGGTAAATATCCCGTTTTTAGTGACACCATTGTGCATGACCATCATAGTTTCTAAATGAAGCAGAATTATTTTTCCTAATTTGTGGTAATAAATCAAGAAAGTTTCACACAATCCATAACTAAAACATTACAAACTTTTCCCAATGATTATTAGGTACTTGAGATATAAAACTAAGGTAATATGTGACGGAACTTCGAAGCTCAGGTCACAAACTCTGAACTTTATACCACGAACCTACATCGAGGTGACTTCAAATAATTCATTATAATTATTTCACTTTTTGTGTAAAACTGTACGAGGTCTCAACTTTATTAAACGAGTCAGTTTGTGCAATTTAACTTAAGAGTACACACGGCTACAGATCAAGCTATACCTTTCCAGTATAAGCTGACCTCTCATTCTACGAACAGCCTAGACAATGCAAGGTCAGCTTATACTGGAAATGTATAGCTTGATGTGTAGCCGTGTGTACTCAATACTCAATCGTTTATTGTATTCTATAATGTAATAATAGGTGGTAAATAATAGGTACATGTTCATTATGTATGCTGTTGGGCACAACAATATCATGGAGAGAGGAGGACGTCATTATTTTTGTTAGATTATATTTATTTTAAAAACGAAAACACTCAAATCTAGTGTCAAAGTAGATAGTAGGTAAGTACATATAACCTAACGACTAATCAAGTTTTCAATAATCGATCACTGATCGTGGTTTGAATGTATAACTACTTTTATCCAGCGAAAATAAAACCGTAGGCTGATGCCAGAAAACCACGCTCGGACTTGATAGTTTAACTCAGTCATAATTTAACCTACAGACATTCGAAAATTGAAAAAATAATTGATTCAATTAATTTATCTTTCGTCACAGTGCTATGACAACAGCAAATGAACACAATTTTAGTTTTATGGTTCATATTTTTATTTCAGTTATCTTTTACTCGCGTTACGATCTGCCGGAGGTAGATATAAATAAATAAATAAATTTTGTTTCATTGCAGACACAGTTATATTTATAGAATAGAATTGGTAGAGTATTAAGATCGTTAAAAATAAATATAGATCGTCTATCTTTCTTTCAGGTAGATTTGATAAAGACCTGAATTTGGCTAGATTAAGGCACTTGTCTCACCGCCGGCGATACCGGAGAACCGAGATACCGGATACCTGAGAAGCAAGTGTGTAGTTCCTATAGTTGTCTCGCTGGGCTTTAATGCCTAAAGCGAGTGCGCGAGTGCAGTGGGCGATACTCATCATCTCACGGCGTGTGTTCTGACCGCGAAGCGAGCACCGCCGAGCGAGTATCGCTGAGCGAGTCTTGTAGTCCCTGCGCCAAAATAGTGGACAGCGAGTTCTCACCAGCAGTGCGAACCGCCAGCGATCAACTATCAATATACGTGTATCTTATTTTGTATTTTTTGTTCGTTTCGTGAGTGAGAAAATAGTTATAGGTAATCCTGCTTACTCGCCGGTGGTGAGACAAGTGCCTATATAACGGATAGGTCTTCGGCGATATCATTTTAAAAACAGAATCACCTAAATAAAGCTAATGATTTGACGGATAAATAATCAACCCGTGTTCTGGCCTATATCTATACTAATATTATAAAGAGGAAAGATTTGTACCTATTTTTGTATGTTTGTATGTTTGTAATGAATAGGCTCAAAAAGTACTGGGCCGATTTAAAAAATTCTTTCACCAATAGAATGCTACATTCTTCCAATTTGACATAGGCTACATTTCATTTTGAAAAAAATTAGGGATCCTTGGTAAAATTTGAACAATGTAACCGAAGGTGTAGATGTAGATAGAAAATGAGTCTTAAAATGTCTTTCATCGAATGCGCTGCCGAAACTATTAGCGATAGAACAAAATAATGTACAACAATATTGAAGAACATCACAATGTCTACAAAAAACTCCGCGGTAGCATATGTCCAACTATTGTAGTTATGTCACTACAACAACTTTTATCATTTTAAACAATAATGAAAATGCTAACCAAATTCAAACCATGCTATTTATGTGTTTATATTAATCCTAATTAATAATAATTAATAAATAATAATTTTTTAATAAATAAAAATATTTGTAAAAAAAAAGTGTTTTATATCCAAATTTCCATAAATAAATAATTGTCTACCCCGTGCGAAGCCGGGACGGGCTGCTAGTGTAGATATAACCAGGTAGGCCTTGATGCGAAAGGCCGTTGTAATTTGACATCGATTCGCAAAAGCCATAAACAGTATCAAGTATATCCTCACAAATTAATGCCGGAATAAAAAGCTTTGCTTCGTGACGACGTTATAGCCGATTCCGGTTTACGGCCGCCCCATAATGTCCAGATTTATGTCACTTCCCTACAGTTAAGGGTATAATTTCAGTGTATATAATCACTGTTTAAGTTCCGAATGTCGAGAGCTAACTTATTGTTGTTTTATGAGTTTTTGACCTCGACTAGTTGTAGAGTTGGAAAGTTTCGTATACATTAGAAACAAGTCATACATTTATCATTTTAATAAGTATGTCAATTATTTGAAAGGCAACTGAAACCTATATTATTTATACTAAAAACGGGATATTTACCATGATTTGTGAGTATTTGACCAATATTGATCTATTATTTATTTTAGTATTTCAGTTAATTATAGATATGGGACTTGTAATTATATTTTGTATATGCATATTATTGCCTGAATTAAACTTTCATCATCATCAACAATCATATGCAAAATATGTATATATATTTCTATTATTAAGTTAATTCTTTTTACACCGGCCAATCTTCCATTAAGCAATTATCATCTCCATCCAATGGTTGTCTGGAAGATATCGCTTTGTTAAGCGATAAGACCACCTATTATGCTTATATTTAATTGTTTAATTCTTTATATCTGTTGTGTCTAGCTTGTGAGGTTATAACAAACAATTTTCATTCATTCATTCATTCATCAATCAATCCTTCGGCGGAGGCATAGGCATGCCATCTCCAAGGTCTTCCAAGTTTGGGTGCCTATGTTTATTTTGCAACTAGGTTTTAATATTTAACTTAAATACTGAATCTGACGTACCCTAGTGTTGTGAAGTGTGTTACCAAAATAAATTGTCTTCATCTTTAAAAAAATCATCCACCTATAGCAGTCCACTGCTGGACGTAGGTCTCTCCCAGGGACATTGAGCCCGATACTCAGCTCTTCGCATCCAATCCTTGCCAGCCACAGCGCGCAAATCCTCACTCCATCTAGCCTGAATTAAACTTTTTAGTATTATCATGATGTATCTAATAACTTATTATGTATAAGTGAGTATTATTATTTTGTTGTACTGTATTTTTTTGTGTTCTTATTAGTGGTTGGCATAACATTTTTTTTCTTAAAAAGCCCGAATCGCTTTTGTTTATTCATGTAGTCGTCCCTCGTAAGAAAATTTTACCATTAACATTAACATTACATACTCTACTTTATTAAGAACGAGTAAATATATTTATATTTTCATAGTGCTAACAAGTGAGCTCTAAAAAAGAGCAACATATCAAATTAATTTATTATTCTTTTTAAGACAAACATCATACAAAATGTTTTCACTTTCCAACTACAATGTACATTAATTAAGGGTGCACTATACCTGGGGAGACGATAAATCGCTTATTTTGAAACAATGTTTTGTTCAACAAATTTTGTGCTTTCAATGTGTAATCCATATATGTTATAGTTAAGGATACGAGCTAGGTCGCCTGTGTTGTGAAAACACGATTTCGTTAAATTTTCTGGATAGAAAAAAAATCCAAAGACGACTCCAAGTTTATCTTTAAATCTTACGCGATAAATACTTCGATTTAGATCTTAAAACTATATACAGTAATTCTAGAAAACATAAATAAGTGCACCTGTGTTTTAAATTTTCATAGTACCTTTTAATATTACCTTAAAATGAAAATACCTAATTTTTGCACTAATGAAACCATTCGCTTCAGACACCCGGTCCGCGATTCAGTCTGGCCTCGGCTTTCAGACGGGGTACCCGTGACGCTTGTCGCTCCAAACGATCACGTAATTCTTAAATAGAATTTATAATAAGTTGGTTTTTGTAAAGACGCAGTAATGACAAATAAGCACAACAAGAAAATGAAGGGACTGAATGATAAAAAAACCGGCAAACATATGAACCACAGCGAGATAGGATGTGCAGCGGCGCGCGGAGAAGCGGGGGTGAAATTCGAGTTTGGGCTGAGGTATAGTCAACTCTTAATAAGGGCTTGAATAGATCGCACTGAGCGATAAGGCCAACCTGTTTTGAAGTTACTTAGTTTTGTGATTGTGTTTAGGTATAACAATAAAGATTTATCTATCTACAATACAGGGTGTGGCATAATAATGGCACTTTCTCTGAGAGTTCCATTATCTTGCAACATCGTATAGGCTATATCATAAATCTTGCCGTCGACGTTGAATTGCCGATCCGAGGCGATAGAATACGCAGCGGATACCGATATTAAACCGTTTAAGCCAACCATTGCTGTACAATTGATGTGTGGAATCGTTAGTGCACTGGTATTACCATCTGTCTCTTGCTAGGTCTATTTCTAGGGCTATTTGTGGGGGTTCGCCTCTACAGAAAACATTGTATTTCCTGCTGTTATCAACCTCTATGGTGCAGTGGGAGCGTAACCAACCGAAACGCAAGAGGGTTCGAGTCTTATTGCGGTAACACCATAGATACCTAAAGATCATGCAAACCACATGGAATCCTAATTCCTGGTCAGGACCGTTGTACACTTATTTATGCAAATAAATATCTTATATCCTGACTATGTATGTTAAGATACTTACACTACTGATAGATATAATTTCAGATTAACTTACTTTGTGGATAACGTTGTGTGCTACATTATCAATAGCGTTTATATTCCTAGAATGTACCTACACGAATTGTATTTAAACAGTATAATGTAGTTGTTTGTTGTTCCTCAATAAATAAAATAAAACTTATAGCGTCAAATAAGTAGGCAGACGTGCAGAAAATAAATATTTTTGCTATGTTGAAACTTCATATTCACTATCAGTCCGCGTCGACCGCTCGGCGAAGGTCTCTTTTTTATTCCACTCGTCCCGTACCTCGATAACGAATTTTGTTGGCAATCAGAATCTGGCAAGATTGTAGAGATTTAATACGCAAAGATGCTACATTTTGTTCAATTTACGCATGCTATTTGTGCTAGTTCAAACAACTTACAAAAAACGATCATTGCCATGAACACATATTATAAGTGGAAATCACCTATTTTTCTTTACAATGCTGGTAATCTCTAAGTCGTATAAAAAGGTATACCTTTTTTAAACGACTTCTAGATGAATCAAGTCTAAGGCCATGATGTTAAATGATAACCATCGCCTGTAACAAAGTATTGCCTCGTAGGTCACGTTCTCAACAATGTACTGCGTCCAACTTCCACCACCGGACAAGCAGACGTACCGAGACGTACCACCCATACCTGGTCGACATACCACCTTGCCGTACCAAACGATTTGCTTCAACTTTTCTTATTAGCAGAAATAAGGAGTGGAACTTACTTCCGGCGTATGTTTTTCCGAACCAGTATAAACTCGGAGTCTTCAAGTCCAGAGTGAATAGGTTCTTTCCAGACAAGCGTGCTCCATCTTCGATCACACCGTCACTTGCCACCAGGTGAGGTAGTGGTAACGCTTGACAATAAAAAAATCCACCATCACATTCCTTACCTACGGCTGACCAAAGTAATATGAGCATTACGGCACTTTCACATGCTCTATTTTATGTGAGTGTCAGCTCAAACGGTTGAATAGCTATCCGCTTATACTCAGCGGCAATTCGACGTCGCTGTAGATTTACGAGGAGTAGTAATGGCTGGTTTGATCTAGTACAGGCCTGGATTCGACTGTTCAGTACCCGAATTTCAATGAATACCTGCGTGTCTCTGCAACTTACAGTTTGAGAGAGAGAGAAAGTTACAAAAAAGTGATACCAATGAACTTGTAATGGGTGTATTGTGTTTTGTGAGAATAGTTAAAGGTATCTTTCTGCCCCAACGGATGTCAGTTCTTCAAGCCAGCATACTGCCACCTCAGCTTGATGGGTTTTTGGCTGTGTTAAGGCTGGTTTAGACCTATTAAGTTGTTAAGTAGGTAACTAAATTTTAACTTAAATTTAAGTGATTAATTGCATATAAACACAAAATTTAGTAACAAGTTGCAAGTTCAAATTTAGTTAACAAATAAACAAATTAATTATAATTTTGTCTATTTTTCGGTTAAGTTGGTAGGCGGGGCTTGTCACTTGATACGACAATTTTTAATTTTATCCAATATCTCACCCACAGTATTTTGGGTATTCTTATTTTCCTAATTATTTCATCTGTCACTTCGTCCAAAACCTCACTTATAACAAATTTAAGCAAGAATTCACGACTGCATTACGTTGTTGAGCGTCCATATTGAGTAAACTAAAGAGCTTATCTACTTAAATACGTATGGACATGTACATAGGCTGCTATTTAAGAATCCGGAACTGGCCACTGCATAAATAATATTTAAAAAAAATTATCACGTTTGAAAATGGAACTCTTTGGCTGTAGAATGCAGGTTATTTCGTCCGTCTGTCAATTGTTTTCATTGTGTGGCGCGATTTCAAAAATTGCGAGTCATTATCACAATGGATTTATCTCGAGAAAATTTTCGTGCGATGATTTTTTATGATTTTCGACGTGGTCTAACTCAACAGCAGTGTATCGATCAACTCAGTTCGACTTTTGGGGATAAAGCACCATCAAAGACTACTGTGTATCACTGGTTTAGTGAGTTTAATCGTGGACGTCGTATGCTCACGGACGAAATTAAAGATGGTCGGCCTAAATCAGTTGTTGTGCCACGAAACATCGACGCAGTGCGTAAACTAATAATGCAAGATCGTCATGTGACATATCGAGAGATAGAGGCGATCTTGGGCATTAGTATGACGAGTAAACATAAGATATTACAATAACACTTGGCTGCAAAAAAAGTTTGTTCGCGTTGGATACCGCACAACTTGACAATAGATCAAAAACAGGCTCGTGTCGATTGGTGCAAAAAAATGATAAAAAAATACAATCGTGGTGCATCAAAAGCTGTATATAATATCTACACAGGTGATGAATCCTGGATTTATGCATATGACCCCGAAACTAAGCAACAGTTAACAGTTTGGGTCTTCCAACATGAGCCGAACCCAACAAAAGTTGCTCGTGCGAAAAGCACTTTGAAGCAAATGGTCGCCTGTTTTTTTGGTATAGATGGACACGTGGCTACTGTACCCCTAGAAAATTGTAAATCTGTTAATTCAGAGTGGTACACGACCATTTGTTTGCCAGAAGTCTTTGCAGAAATCAGGAAAAATAATCCACAACGCAGAATCATTCTCCATCACGACAATGCAAGCTGTCACACTTCGGGTGAAACGACCCGATATTTGGAGGGTGAAACGGTGGAATTAACGGGTCATCCGCCATATAGCCCTGATTTGGCACCCAACGACTTCTTTTTATTCCCAACCGTGAAGAATAAAATACGTGGTCAACGATTTTCAACCCGAGAAGAAGCCGTTGAAGCATTCAAAAATCATGTTTTGGAGATACCGTCTTCCGATTGGAAAAAGTGCTATGAAAACTGGTTTCACCGAATGCAAAAGTGCATTGATCATCATGGCAAATATTTTGAAAAGCAATAAAACCATATTTAACAGTCAATGATAGTTATTTTATTTTATTCCGGATACATAAATAGCAGCCCTCGTACTTAGGTAAATATAAGTCACTTAAATTTAGGTTAAAATTTAGTTATTTACTTAACAACTTAATAGGTCTAAACCAGCCTTTATCGACTTAGGTTTGTCTATAAATCTCCTCATTTATGATTCTATTTCGTAGAGAAATGCCAATCATATCCCTCGTTAAAACAGGCTCAGCGACCTTGAACCATCTTAAGATGTCCATACTGAGTGACTTCGTTTCTGAGCCACCAAGTAGGTAGGTAACAAAAGTGTAACCAAAAGTGGTATTACCTTTAGATGTACATTTCTACAGGGTGATACTGATTAATTTGACATAAAAAGTAGATAATAAAACTATCATTTATGATATAACCTTAAATTTCGTACAAATAGACATACAGTACTCTCTCGAAGTTTTGGGTTGATTTAACCAAAGTAACGCACGTTCTTCTACAAAGAGAGATAAAAGTATTCGCGTTCTAGAAAACAGACTGAGGTTAAAGTTCAAAATCGCAGCCAAATCTCACTACACCATTAAATCAACCGACTAACTAGATCACGTACGGAAAAACTTTCTGTATCAAGACCAATATTAAATTTTTACGTAACGACAAACCGCGACTGCGCCGGCAATGTTTAAGTACAATGCGCGCCCATAAAGAGTTAATATTTCAGCGGCGCTCACAAAGAGAGCAGTAGTCACTAAACTTTTAATTTGCTTAAAGTTGTTACAAGTTGGAACGGGTCCCTCGTGGGGCGCCAAATTAGGTACAGTCACAGACTAAAGTATAGAAGTAACGTTACTCCGCTGATAGTTTAATTCGTTTCGTTCCCGAACTGTTTTTTGTTCTGCGATTTTGCATTCGCCTTGTAATTTAGTTTTTAAGAAAGTCGAAGTATTTTTTTTCTTGCGGAACAAAGGACATGAATTGTGGATGAGAATGCACTCTGTAATTTAGTTACTGTTTAAGTATTTTTATTTTATTCTGCTTTTCTATTCGGTTAAATCTTGTTCGGTTTTCCAATACATTCTGGTTTTAAATACGAACGGAAACCAATTCTGTTTTTAATTGGAGCAGTTTTGCGTTCGTATAATTTATTAAAGTAGCGACCTACATTTTCTATACAAATAAAAACACATGATATTACTCTCTTTAATCTTGGAATTAAAATAGTGTGGTTTGATACAGTTTTTAATAGCAGTTTTTTTTTACTTGTTTATTTGCTAGAGAAGTATGAGTATGAAGTTTCGTAGCAATTGGAGATACGTGTCTGCTTATACCTCCAGGATAATGGCGTGACAGTAGTCATTCTAAAGACTAGTAGAATATTCATTTTGAGGACTATGACGACTACAAATAATCGCAGAGAATAATTGGTGAAGAATATGTAAAAAAACTTACCGAATTTTGACTTCCTTGGACTGCCAATCGCTGTGTTTATCGAAGCTGATGAGTATAGCCGCGATTTCCTGCAACAAACAAATATAAAATCAATGTGTTGAAATTATCATTCCCACCACAACTGCCAATGAGAGGAATTCTATAAACTAAACAAATAGCACTAAAATGACAACTATCACATTGCAGAGCCGGGCCCCATAAGTCAACCGTTTAATAATTCGCCCTTGATAACTGTTATTATGTATCCCTTCTCTCCTCACTATCTGAAAGATAGATTTGAATGTTTTCATTCTTCAAACTACTATACTCTTAGGTCATCAGAAAACTTGATACTCAGAACTCCATCGCACAGCACATCCTTTTACAGCGCTTCTTTTACTGTCCAGGCTGTTCGGCTGTGGAATGATCTGCCCGAAGAAATAAGATTGTCATCCTCTTTATATACATTCAAATTGAAGGTTAAACAACATTACCTGACGATGTCATCTTCCTAGCGTTATTTATTTACTATTTATGTATTTTATCTGTTAGTATAGTTTGCTATATGCATATACCTATATATTAGTCTATTTTGTAAGTATTTTAAGTATTAGGATTAACATAATTTTTAGTATAACTAAGAATATATGTGTACCTAAATGTATCCTCCAAAATACTTCGCACTCCGTATCTTCGTAATTTTTGCTCCATTCAAAGGTTGCCTGGAAGAGATCGCTGTCAGTGAAAAGGACGCCCATTGTATTGCCTTATTTATTCTAGCCTAGTACTAATTTTTTTATTATTTCTGTTTGTGTGGTAATTCAATAAAGAGTTATTATCCTATCTTAAAGACAAAGAGTAGTTCAGTTCATTGTGAAAGGGCTCGCCCGGAAAAGTACATACCTAATTCTGCTCCCAAACAGCATTGCACTCAACTGGAGTATGAGGATTTACACCTATTGCCTCAAGTTTATGCACGCAAAACGGGTGGTGCATCGTACAGCACCTTTCTAAGATGCCATACGAGGCAATATTTTGTTATAGGCGATGGTTACAAATTAACATTAGGTGGTAAGCTTGTTCCATCCCCAGTAGGCCTAGCATGGGCAGGTAACAAAAATATTATCTACTGTTTTTATCCACGCAAAAGAGACAAACTTGTCTTCTCCACTCTGACAACGCATGGCAACAGGGGAAAGGAACAGTATATCCCCTTATGACATATTACGTAGATATAATGTCCCCCCATAGAGCATGGGTTCGGTAAAGAGTGGATGTCTAATGTCAAAACTGATGGATTGATATAGTATTGATGAATTAAATGTATTAAACTATGTATGTAAACTGAATTAAATTTATTTTTTGATAAATGGCAACAATGACGGAAACAAGCATTTTATCCGTCTATATCCACCGGGGACTTTATTTCCCTTGGTGCGCCCATGCTCGCTAGGTGTATAAATATTTGTGAAGGGAAATGACTTTTCTCTTCTCCCCGGGGATATAAGTCTTCGTCCCATGCTAGGCCCGCAGGTCCAATAAAAAACGCCAAAAAATTAAAGTAATCTTAACTTGTCATCAACTCCAAATAAAAAAGTAATCTACAACAAATCCCGCCCAAAAATACATGACATGTTATACGATATTCTGAAAACAGTCAAGAACCTCGCACTAACCGACCTTATTCAAATCGGCTCCGGACTAAATAAATCTAATTCACCAGGACGCAATCTGAATAACAACATTCAAAGGCAATCATAAAAAGTTCTGTTCCCTTTTCCTCCTCCTCACCCCTCTGAGGTAAAAGAGGATTTAGATGGGAAATTATTAAATTAAACGCAACAAAATGAAAGGTTTCCCTCGCGGTTTAACTTTGATTCAAAAATATCTCTGCAAAGTTGAAAAGATTGTGAGTCTTTATGATCGATGACAGAGTTTCTAAATTCATAGATAACTCAATCTTCATTTACTTAATTATCAATTTTCACATGGACAGACATTTTAGGATCTCGTGCCAAGATGTTAGGACCCCTTATGACTCGAATAAGCCTAAGAAAGAGTGTTTCAGTACTACAACCGTCATCGGACTATGTCCTGTACGGGGGTCTCATTTAAAAGAGCTTAGTATACTCATTACAATACCAAATCTGTCGTGTTGGAATCCCCATTATCTCAGAAGTTTGCTGAGCGAAAAATCTAAATATGATATTTTTGATAGAAATATATCATGCAAAGATGTCAGGAAAATGGAATGAAGTATATTAGTATGTATATTTAGAACAAACTTTAACGTTTACTTAGTTTCTAAGTCACATTAACACCTTTAAAAACAGACATTAAGTCACCTTTTAAATTAACATAAATATAGGTTGCACGGAACCCTCTGTGCACGAGTCCTACTCGTACTTGAGTACGTCGTACCTGTCTTTTTAAAAAAAGTTATTTCAGGTACTTCATTTTAAAGTTTTTAGAAGTTCATCTTTGTACATAAGTATTTATATTGATTTTTTTTTAATCTAGCTTATGCTGTCACACTGCTGGTCAAAGGCCTTATCTCTCCACTTATCTCAATCCGGTACCAAATCCCGCAAGCCCCTTATAAAAAGCGTCCAAATCATCGCATCACTGCTTCTTAGGCCTAGCACGGTGTCGCTTTCCATCCACAGGGATCCATCCAGTTACGACTTTAGCCCACCTATTTGGTTGCATGCAGGAGACATGACCAGCCCAATTCCACTTTAACTTGGCAGCCTTGATACCGACGTCAGCGATGCTGGTCCTTGAGCACATTGAGGTGTTCCGAATCCTGTCTATTCTCTTAACACCCAAAATGCTGCGCTCTTTCGAAAACCCCGAGCCAGGACTTTTGAGATTCAGTCAGTGACTAAAACTGGGCACCGCAGGTTAGGACATGCAGAATACACATGTCGATGAGTTGTCGTTTTAGTGATAATGGAAGGACGCCTTTCATGAATGTCTTCATGGACGAGTAGCTCTTCCAGGCATTGTCGGCAAGACGATCGATTTCTTTGTCCTGCCTTTTTTCGAAGGAAACTAACTGGCCCAAGTAGATGTACTCATCGACATAATGTATTTCTTGCCCGTCTACCACCACCCTACCTATGGTTTTGGTCATAATTTGAGTCTTTGATCGATTTATCATTAGTCCAACCTCAAGGCTCGTTGTGCTTAGTTCTTGTAGCATTTCTTGTTACTCAGATGCATTTGGCGTAAAAAGAACTATGTCATCGGCTAACCGAAAGTATAAATCATACGTCATATACAATATTTACCTACTTAAAAAATAAACAACCTTTTTTACAACCATTCAAAAATTCTAGGTCCATCCGGCCTCCAGTTTCCCAAATGAAGTCCGATTACCCTACCCTATAAAATATTGACACCAAGACGCGGCAGTAACGTTCCCTTCGTATTTATTTAATGTGTGAACCACAACACACACTGCCTTAATATATAATCACGGTGGGACCTTATTGCCCATAGATTTATTGCTTTGAACATAATCCAAGCTGGGAAGCATACTAAAACAGAAGACAGAGCCGGTGGTAAGGAAAAGTGAGCGAGAAACTATTTTATTGTTATTTTATTTCGAACAAAATCCACAGCTCTTAGGTACAGGTATACCTTATGATAAAACTTACAGCCAATAAAAGATTTACATTTTATAATTCAAATACTTATAGAATAACGACGATTATTATGATAAACTAGCTGCCGATAGCGGCCTCGTCTGCGATGTTTGTCAATATAAAATAGCCTATGTGTCATTCCAAGTTATAACCTACTTAGATATCAAATTTCATCGAAATCGGTTTTATAATATTAGTGTGATTAGCCGTGACTTTGTACAGAACTACTAAACGTATACGGAAGCTTTTCAGCTACCGTACATTTATTTATATTTTATATATCGAAAGTTATCATGGCGTGTTACCAAAAAAAACACAAAACACGTCCCTTCTACAATCAATCTCCCCGTCTTCAGACCCTGGTGGTCAATGATATCGTTAAACATCTAGCAAAAACAATATATTAATAACAAAAAGCTTTTATTTCTGTATAACATTGTTTCAAATTTTATTACGTTATTTAATGAGCATTAATTTCATTAAACAGTTTCTCTTTCGACACAGGCCTCCTCTAATTAGTTCCACTCACTTCCATCAATAGCTGCCCTTCTCCATTTGTTTCCTGCTACTTTCTTAATATCATCTTCCCATCGTTTATGGTGTCGTGTAGCAAAAACAATATAAAAGAACCCAAACACGATCTTTCTACTGTTTTCTACTAAAGAGTTCTCTTTAGCCTGTTCTGGCTTTATCAGCAGGCAATTCATTATATCGTCAAACACTTCGCAAAAACAATTCTAAAGAACCCAAACACGGCCCTTCTATTATTATCCATCAGCATGGAGCCAGTCGATTCGCTCCTGGCATCCATCACCATTAAATTTTCGCGAACTATAGTCATGTTTTTAAGAAAAAACGGGTCTTTTCACACACAAACTCGTCTTTTTGGTGACAACATTCGCGCTTCCTGCCAATGACACCCGCCCGCTTCAGTCTCTTGTGACCACGGCTGATGTAACTTGTCCGAAACGTTGAGGTTAGTCAAAATTATGATTTTGATATTAATCTGTGCGCGAAAAGACCCGTTTTGTCTTAAAAACATTTGTTGCAACAGCCGTGGTCGCGGGCGGACCTAGGGATACAAAAAACCCACATAAAATAGGGGTTTTTGTACCCTGCTTCTCATCAGTAAATACGAAGCAAATACCTATCAGAGTCCGTCCCTGCACTGAATTAGTTAAGGAAGTGTACGTATAGCAGGAAATGTTGGTTGTTTGCTGAAATTGGGCTGCGGGACCGTTTTTCGGACTTATTTTAATGTGTATACGTCGTATTTCAGTGAAACTATGGCTGGTAGTGAAAAGCCACGCTTTTTATGAGCTGCAATTGAGTTTAAGTCTTTACTTAAATTCAATTGCAGCTCAGCTGGTATATACACAACGCATTTACGAACCAAGGGGGTAATCTTTCGATGAGTTTTGTTATAGATGATAGTAAGAGTTAATTCCCGCCGCGGAACAAATGTATTTTTCAAACTTTCGCGATCACTATACATGATTCATCATCATCATCCACAGCCTGATTTCATCCATTGTTGGGTATAGGCCTCCACAAGTTTGTACCATCCACCACGATTCTGCGCTAGTCTCACCCACTGACGGCCCGCGACCTTTACGATGTCGTCCACCCATCTCGCTGCTGGTCGTCCTACCCTTCTATATCCGCTTCTCGGTCACCATTCAGTCACAAATTAATAATACATAATTAATAATCAATAACTTAATTATCTATTTTATTTGTTATCTCGAAGTTTCGACTTGTGGTTAAGCTTGTGGTTCGATTAGGGTTGAGCTTGACTCTGTGCATGTTTATTTTGTAAGATGTTTTTGTCTGTAATCTATTTGTGTACGTCCATTAAAGTATAAAGAATAATCTTTACTTATTTTTACATACTACTAACGTAACAAACAGGCATCCAGCCCACCTGATGGTAAGTGGTTACCGTAGCCTATGGACGTTTGTAACACCAAAGCTTAGCCGAAACTTTAAACATTTAAAAAAAGCATTTTAATGAACCCCTTATTGTAGCCTGTGGGGAAAACCACGGTAGGGAGACCATTCATAGGCTAAGGGTTCACGGAAGGTTATTCCGCTGGAACATCACGATGCCTGACCACATTGTCTCCAAGAAGTGAGGATAGATTCCTTGTCAATGGCGAGTGGTCTTATCAGCTGTTGCACACTACAAAATATGGGTATATTTTATTTCTATAGTTTTTCTTTCGAAAGCGGATTTACATTAATTGTTAAGTGAATAATGCTGTACATTTCACACAGCGCTATCTAGTCCCAAACTAAGCAAAGCTATGTAAACCAGATAACTGATAGAATACATTATACACAATTTTTTATAAGTTTTTTGTAAATTCACAGGTAATTATTATATTATAGAAAAAAAACCCAAACCCGGAACCAAATCTGTAGATCATGCAAACATTTGTCCTGCACCGGGAATCGAACCAGCTACCTCCAGCGTTCTTAGCCGGCTATTCAACCACTACGCCACAGAGGTCATCATGCTTACAAGTACAACACCAAAAACACCTAAAATAAACTTTCATAACTCATGCGCTGAAAGTTGGTCATCGTGAACTCGTGAAGTCTTAATTTCTTCGCATTCGTTATGAAAAGTTTGTTTTATTCGGGTGTAAGCGATCAATAACAGCCTCGATTAGCGTTCTCACTCGCATTCAATACATCGTTTATAGCCCTTGTATAACAATGTACTATTTTATACCTAACAAAAATCTAACTAACCTAAAATATTCAAACAAAAGTTCATTTAGTTTCACGTAACCAAATACTCAAATGAAAAACGTCCCGAACACATAAAAATAACTCAGTAAAATAATAATCATACGTAATATTTTACAGTCAAAACAGAATATAAAATGGCGGCCAATCAAAAAGAGACAAAACAAATTGGGCCCCGGACGTAAAATACAACAGATTGTATTTACAGTACATGTAGTACAGTCGACGATATTAATCAGGTAAAAATAGAAAAAATATTACGAATGAATAATAATATTAATTCATTCATTCATGAACTCATAAAAAGTTCATGTTATACTTTTTATTAATATCCAGTTTCATTTTTAGAGAACCATATGCAAATTTATATAGATGAAAGGGTAGTCAGAGACATTTTCACGTTACATCTATATATAAGAAAGTCGTGTTAGTTACACTATTTATAACTCAAGAACGGCCAAATCGGTGGGTAGGTAGCTTAAAACCAGGAGACATAGCATATATTTATCCCGTTCTTAGAACCAGGAGACAAACATAGGATACTTTTTATCCCTTCAACCGCGTTCGATCGTGACATATACGACGTGACATACGTTAAAGAGAATACAAGTCACTATAAAACGTGGTATAACAAAAACGCATCTGACATGGAATAACAAAACGCAAATGACATTATATGCATGTCAAGGCGGTACGAAGTTCGACGGATCAACTAGTTGTACTAATAAAATGTCTTGGCTTAGAATATATATTTACAAAAGAAATAATGTGCAAGAGATTAATAACCACGATCAGAAATCAGATAAAAAGAACGCTCAACAACTGGTCAGACCAAACTTTTCAGTTCGAGAAAGACATTTCATTATTCAAAATGAATAAAAATAAATCTTATTCAACAATACATAGTTGACTTACATAGATATTAATCCCCAAAATGTATATTTAATATCTCTTACTCAATACGCACACCCTTGAAGATATCCCACAAGAGAGTAGAACCATGGAATAATACAATTTTACTTAAGAAAAAATGGCCGTGACATCGAATCGCTCAGTGTATTCTCCCACCTGTATAACGGGGAATGTTCTGAGGAGCTATTCGATCTCATCCCGTCGTCGAGATTTTACCACCGCACTTCTCGACAATGTAATAAAGTTCATCCACATATCGTCGACAATTGAGTATTGCGCACCACACGCTTCATGCGAACTTTCCTACCCCATACTTACAAGATGTGAAATGAGCTACCATCTGAGCTTTTCCCGTTAGGCACGCTTCAAGAGAAATGTAAAGAGGTTTCTACAGGGTAGAGAAAGCATCGACAATACCCCGAGTATTGCCAGTGTCAATAGGCGATGGTGACCGCTTACCATCAGGTGGGTCGTAAGCCTGTTTTCACACAAATAATATAAAAAAAGAAAAGATGCAATTTTGTCACCGACTGTTTACGGTGAAGCTTCTATTTTTGTCTATTCTGGCTTTCGATTGTACTACTTCATGAAAATTAGTTTCGGATAGAAATAGGCTACTTTCTAAATAAGCTATTTCTATCAAAAATTCTATCTTTTTTGTGTGTAGGAAACTTTGAGGCGCATCCTATTATTGCACTAATAGACACTTTAACAAATGAAGCAATCATCGTCATCTCAGCCCGTTTGCAGCCACTGTTGGGTGTAGGCCTCCTCTTTATTACGCCATTCTTTCCGGTCCCTTGCGAGTCTCATCCATTGACACCCAGCTACGCTTTCAATATCATTCGACCATCGGTCGGGTGGTCGGCCTCTTGGTCTACGAGCATCCCTTGGCCACCACTCTGTAATCGCCTTCGTCCAACGCCCGTCATCTCTCCTAGCCAATGAAGCAATTAAAGCTAAAAAAAAATTCTAACAGTAATTCGAGGATTGAATAAACAAACATAACAATGCAAAATTATATACAATTTTTAATTAAATCCCTAAATATTAAGATTTTAGATTTTTGAAGTAATTAGACTTAAAAAAAACAGCCAAATTGAGAAGATCCTCCATTTTTCATGTCGGTAAAAAAATGCACAGCGCTATTTAGCCCTAATTTAGCTATTAGCTTGTACTATAGGAACCAGAACTGATAGAATACATAAATTCTTTTGTGTAAATCCATGTTTGTAATATACCAAACCACTCATACCCGAAACAAATATCTGTAGATTGTACACAAACATTTGTGCTGTATAATAACTTAATTAAATGGGTATTTATCGCATATACAGCTGTTGTAACACAGTCGAAACTTCGGGATAGCAAATAAAAAGGTAATTACATTACTGATTAGTAATTACGTACAGTGAGCGCGAAAGTATATTGACATATATATTATTTTATATATTATTATATATATATATATATATAAAAATTATATATTAATATATATATTAAAGTATATTGTTGACCAGTATATTTATCTTAGACATATTCTATCCTTTGGTAAAGAGCATCAACAAAAGGAGATATCTAAATGGATCCAATTGGGATGGGCCGCGTTCGGCAAGCTGGACGACATCCTTAAGTCGCCTAAAACTCCACAGTCTGAAGACCCGCTTATTTATGCAATGTGTTCTGCCCACCTTGACTTACGGTGCTGAAGACATGGACGCTCACGCAGGAGGTTGTGTACAGGTTAAGAGTTGCACAGAGAGCCATGGAGCGTACCATGCTCGGCATCAAACACTTAGATCGAGTTCTAAACGTCGAGATCCGTAGAAGGACGAAGGTTCATGACGTTGGGAATCGAGTTATGGAGCTCAAATGGTGGGGGCGGGACACTTGGCAAAACGTGGTGATGACAGGTGGAGCAGGGTAGCATCTGAATGGTGGCCGAGGAATGGCTGTAGAAGGGTAGGATGGCCGGTAGCGAGATGGGTGGACGACATCGTTAGAGTCACGGGCCGTCAATGGGTGAGACTAGCGCAGGATCGTGGCGGATGGCACAAGCTTGGGGAGGCATATACCCAGCAGTGGGTGAAGTCGGGCTGTGGATGATGATGATGATGATGATCACGAAAGTAAAGAAAAAACTCAGATATCATGACAAATATCTCGTTTTTAGTACAAATAGTGTTTATAACCAAGATAGTTTCTAAGTTATATAAAAAAGCATTTGCGGCTTAAAAAATCCCACGTGAACAAAACCTTTTTTACATACGACAAAAACACCGTTGACGTGTCGTCATATTAAAAACTAGCTGACCAATCCGCAGCTTCGCACGCGTAGTTTTTCAATAAAAACATTACCCGCCTTTGCGCACTTGAACAAAAAGTAGCCTATCTTACTCAAGGTAGCTTTCCAATGTTGAAAGAATTTTTAAAATCAGACCTTTAATTTTTGAGTTTATTTATTACAAACATGCACACAAAAATACAAATCTTTCCTCTTTATAATATTACTATAGACAAGACCGGCCCAGTACGAATAGGACTCGTGTACCGAGGGTTCCGAACCTAAATAGGTTTATTTATGTTAATTTAGCACCGCCATCTAGTTATGTGACCGGTAAACTAAGGAAAAGAAATCTAAAAAACTGTTCTAGATAGACACATCAAAGATTACAGGAAAATTATACTTCTTTATAATATCCCTGCTGTAATCTGTGCTATTAATTATATTATTTTCAGATTTTTCACTTTAAAAATTTCGGAAAAAGGGGGGGGGGGGCAATTTTTCATCATAACTCATAAACTGTACAAACTAAAAAAAATGTTCTATAATGTGTAAATCAATCTCTTTGATGTTGATTTATTATCCTACCTAGTAACCCAATTTTGGAGACCCTACAATTTTAGCTCTTTTGGGCATCAAAATTAAAATATATTTAATTGTTTAACTTTTAATAAAAAAACAGTCAGTAGGTATTGTTTAAAACCATTACAAATTTCAGTAGTTGCTGAGATAATCAGCTGTGACAGGTAGGCGGATGGATGGACAGACTTACAGCAGCGGACGTACACACGACTACACATCAAGCTATACATTTCCAGTATAAGCTGACCTTTCATTCTACGATAAGCCAACACAATGCGAGGTCAGCTTATACTGTAAAAATATAGCTTGATGTATAGCCGTGTGTACAGGAAGTCACACCATAAGGGTTCCGTTTTTACCATTTTGGTCCAGACCCATAATCACCTAAACAATTTTTTCCCTAAATGTTTATAAATGAAAATTAGAGGGTGACCATTAGAACCCTCTCTTTTCAGCCCGAGGGATTCACTCGCTGACAATAACTGATAAGGGTGAAGACTTATTGCTGGGGACAGCGATTCAGACGCTTCGTAATGAATCTAATTAGTTATCGAGGAAGGGTCAAAATGTCAAGGCATTTGAATTAAATTATTTTGGAAATTTTGATGATGTGGCATAATAAATATATCTTTGTGCTAGCAGTACTGGTGCTGCTGTGTTCCGGTTAGATGGTAATGGTATGTTCCTGTAATTACTGGCATATAGGCATACCAGCTAAGACCTATATGGCAATGTATCCACATAGAGATCAAGACAACATAATAGCCTGTTTTGAATTCTATTTGGATATCCATGGGCTGCAGTAGCCACTTACCATGTGGTGGACTACATGCTCGTTTGCCATACTCGTATAACTAGGATAAAAAAAATATATATTTTGAAAGGAAGAAAAACTTGCGTTGGTATTTCGTGAGTAAACCAATACTCCTGTGGGAATATTGAAATAATTTTCATTAGGTTTTGATTACATTCCAGAATTATTAAGGTCTAAAGACACATTTGCCCATTTGTGTTGTATGTTTGGATGTTTGTTTGTTACTCAATCACGTCGCAACGGCTGAACCGATTTCGATATAATTTGGTATATAATTACCAAGAATTGTACCGCACCTTGGATAGCGCCTTTTCTTTGTTGCTTGCCCATTGTTGGAGTTGAAAACCAGCCTTTTGATGCACCTATTTGACTTCTTTTGCCACTACATGGACAACATGGAAAAGTGGCAAAAGAAGTCAACCAGGTGCATCAAAAGGCTGGTTTTCAACTCCGACAATGAGCAAGCAACAAAGAAGAAGCGCTATCCAAGGCGCAGTACAATTCTTTACGTAGATTTTAACCTAGATTACCAGATAGGCTACCTTTTATCGTATAGATCAGTTCCCATGGGATAAAAATGGGGTGCCTATTTCACCACCTCTGAGTAACGCTACCCAAACAGGAAAAAATATATACGTCTTTTGTTTTCAAATATACCATCTGAGGTTTTTCCATTAGATTATGACATGGCTCGCTTCAACAGAAATGTAAAGAGGATTCTACAGTGTAGGGAACGCATCGACAATACCCCGGGTGCTGTCGGTGTTAATAGGCGACGGTGACCGCTTATCATCAGATGTGCCGTAAGCCTGTTTCTGCACAAATAACATAAATATATATATACATATATATAAAACCGGTTTTCATCCATCAATCAAAGTTACTATAAGGTCGTGCAATAGGCACACAGTGTTGGCTACCATTATGAAGGTATGAAGCGGAAGCTGTTGAGTGGCTAGGACTGTCCATCGACCGACGACCAGTGGTGTGACTTAAATAGCACTGGAAGAATGAGTAAGACAGTTCTCCAAGTACCAGACTGGTAAGAAGTGACTAATGGCGTCATTCAGTCTCTCAGGTCAAGGTCGATAGTAAAATCGTAAGGTTTGTAATATAATACAGACGCTTACTCTCACAATATTCTCTTACCCTTACAAACGACTCACAGCAGCGGTCCCAATTCACTCCGCCTTTTATTGGCATAGCTTAAGCAAAATGTACTTAATGACGTCATAAATACAGGCGTGACGTCATAATTAGGGTTAACTGTGTAAACATTGAAGACTGACGTCTGGTTGAAGGATTTAAGGGGTCAGGAATTTCGGGACTGCTGAGAAATTTAATCAGAGATATTTAAATTGGACTGTCTATTCTATACATATGTATGGAGGTTTTGAGAAATGTTCTGAAACTGCTTGAGACGTTTTGCTTATTGCTTCCTTTTGACACTATTTGATGAGCTAGGCTATATTTCTGTCTGGTCTGGTCGATTCTCTATATATTATTTATTAGTATGTATTTAGAAAAACAAAGTATATAAGTATTCTTTTTGACGACCTCCGTGGCGTAGTGGGCGAACAACCGGCTGAGACGCAGGAGGTAGTGGGTTCGATTCCCGCCGCGGAGCAAATCTTTGTATGATCTACAGATATTTGTTCCGGGTCTAGTTTTTATATATATTATAAGTAAGTATTTATAAAAAAAATATATAAGTACTCTATCAGTAATCTGGTTACCATAAGTACAAGCTCTGCTTAGTTTGGGGCTAGATAGCGCTATGTGAAATGTCCAGCAATATTTATTAATGTATTATTGTATCAGCTATCTCGTTTCCTTAGTTTTTTTGGGGCTAGATGGCGCTTTATGAAATGTCCAGCATTGTTTAAGTAAATAAATAAATAATGCTGGACATGTCACACAGCGCTATCTAGCCCCAAACTAAGTCAAGCTTGTATTAAGGGAACCAGATAACTGATACAATACTTATATACATTTTTTTGTAAATAAATACTTATAATATACAGAAACACACACAGACCCGGAACAAATATCTGTAAATCATACAAAAATTTGTTCCGTGACGGGAATCGAACCCGCTAGCTCTTGCGTCTTACCCGGCTCTTCGTCCACGGGGCCACGGAGGTCGTTTATTATAAGTCTGACTTGCAAATTTGGATAGTTTATAGACTGCCTAGAAACCTCCTAGATAGTTGACGTCACTTTTGTTTATTTTACAGAGCCCGCATTCCGAGTTCAGAAACAAATATCTGTTGAATAAACCTTAAACCTGCGTCTCAGTCGGCTATATCTAACACTACGCGACGGAATTCTTCACTGTATTACAGGTTTTTATATCAACAAAAAATAACTAAGGTTTAATATGCAGAACATAAAAGCTATCTTGAATCATCCTTTCAAGTCCACAACTTCATATATTATCGATCTATTAATTCTGAGAAAGTGGGGGAGGTTATATACGCGTACGGGCATAACGTTAAATTGCTATGAATTTTTATAGCCTCGTTTTAGTAGGAGGTACCTTCGCGTGTATTTTACGAAGATGTTGTTCATAATTTTGCTTGTGGGATTCTGATAGGTAGATAGTTTTAGGGCGAAATTTATGCGATCCTTATAAAATAAAAATAAATAAAAAAGCCTTTATTAAGTTCTTTGTAAGTACATAGTTTTTCACTTTCATAGTTATGTATTTAGGTATACGAACTAATTAAGAGCCCCTCGACGGGTATGGCCTCCTCCAAAAGTTTAAATTTTTTTGGTTTTCTGTTTCCTTCACCCATGTTTTGCTATCTCTGCTATCTCGTCCTGCCATCTTTCTTGTGGTATCCCTTTTTTTCTCTTGCCAACTGGGCCCTTCCATAGGGTTGCTGTTCCTTACTAATGGTATATAACCAAAGTCGATAAATAATTTATTAACAAATAAAAAATAATCTAATTAATTTAATATCTATAAATATGACATTATATATAGATATAATATATAGATAGTTTGCGACGGTTTTTTTTAGGATTCCGGACACAAAAAGTGTAAAACAGAACCATATTACTAAGACTCCGCTGTCTGTCCGTCCGTCGGTCTGTCTGTCTGTTCGTCTGTCACCAGGCTGTATCTCATGAACCATGATAGTTAGACAGTTGAAATTTTCAAAGATGATGTATTTCTGTTGCCGCTATAACAAAAAATACTAAAAAAAGAATAAAAATAAACATTTAAGGGGGCTCCCATACTTACGTACACGTGTGTACTTACATACACACGTGATTTTTTTGCTCGTTTTTGCTCGATATTGATAACGACAATAGACGCTTGAAATATTTACAAAATGTTTAGTTATAACTTGCAAAATAAATAATTAATTTAAAATAAAACATAAATTTAAGAAGGGCAAACAACAAACGTGATTTTTTTGCCATTTTTATGGATAAATGGCACGGAACCCTTCGTGCGCGAGCCCGACTCGCCACGCTCTCGTCTGATGGTAAGCGATGGTGCAGTCTACGATGGTACACGCTTGCCTAGAAGAAACCAATTCACTCATGACTTGAAGACCCCTAGGTTGTAGTTATCAGGAGACACAGACTTAGGCATGGCGTTTCACTAATAAAGATGGAAGAGTACTGCTTTGTGCGTATAGGAGGTATGTCTACCACATCTTTAGATTGTTCAACGGTTTCTTTTGTATTTTAGTGTTGTGAACAATTACAATAGTAAAAATTAAACAAAAAATTGTAAACAAAAAAAAAGGGGACGATGATATCAGGCAGGTTGCAGGCATAACATGGAGTAGAGTAGCCAGAGTGAGATCTGAGTGGAGTAGGTTGGAGGAGGCCTTTGCCAATTGGCAAACGGACTTACAGAAAGTTAAGAAGCACCAAATATGCGAATAATTTTAATTGTATAAAATATTTATCTAACAGTGTAATAGTGTAAGAAAAATTGTGTAACTTTGTCTGAATAAAAGGCTGTATTATTATTATTATCAAAATAAACAATTGCAGGCTGGGCAGCGTTCGGGAAACTTCGCGATATCTTCTCATCCAAAATTCCCCAGAGCCTGAAGACTAAAGTCTTCAACCAGTGTGTGTTGCCAGTGATGACCTCTGGCACTGTAACGTGGTCCTTTACTCATGGCCTCATGACCAAGCTCAAGGTCGCTCAACGAGCTATGGAGAGGGCTACGCTCGGGGTTTCTTTGCGTGACAAAATCCGCAATGAGGAAATCCGCAGAAGAACTAAAGTTGCCGACACAGCTCTCAAAATTAGCAAGTTGAAGTGGCAATGGGCAGGCCACATCGCTCGTAGAACCGATAACCGTTGGGAAAGAACGGTTCTCGAGTGGAGACCTCGGACTGGAAGACGCAGCGTAGGCCGGCCCCCCACAAGGTGGACCGACGATCTAGTAAGAATCGCGGGGAGCCGTTGGGCGCAAACGGCTACCAACCGCTCGTTGTGGCGATCTAAGAGGGAGGCCTATGTTTAGCAGTGGACATCTTCCGGCTGATGATGAAACAATTGTATATTTTTTCTGTTAATCAATGTATTATTTTATAATATTAATAATGAATTTGGACAAACAGGCATACAACGTGTTTTCTTACGTACGACATTAAATTAAAACACAGGTAGGGCTAATGGCTAGTATTGTTTTAATAGATTTTTTTCAAATTCATTACCATCGTAACATAGTCCTTCAGAAGCTTTTTAATTCCGCCTTGCTTGAAGGTACGACGCTAAAAGCATGGAACGGGGGCGTGGTGCTTCTGTTCTTCAAGAAAGGTGACAACACCTTGCTTAAGAATTACAGACCCGTCTCGCTTTTGAGCCATGTTTATAAGCTGTTTTCGAGGGTCATCGCGAACCGTCTCGAACGCAGGTTTGATGACTTCCAGCCTCCCGAACAAGCCGGGTTCCGTAAAGGCTACAGTACCATAGACCACATACATACGCTGCGGCAAGTCATACAGAAGACCGAAGAGTATAACTTGCCACTATGTCTCGCGTTTGTGGACTATGAGAAAGCCTTCGATTCGATCGAAACATGGGCAGTGCTTGAGTCTCTCCAACGATGCCGTATTGACTATCGGTACATCGAAGTGTTGAAGTGTTTGTATAAAAACGCCACTATGTCAGTCCGAGTACATGAACAGAGCTCGAAGGCGATTCCCTTAAAAAGAGGCGTAAGACAGGGAGATGTCATTTCTCCGAAACTGTTTACGACCGCATTGGAAGATGCCTTCAAGCTTCTGGAATGGAAAGGACTGGGCATCAATATTAACGGCGAATACATCACTCACCTTTGGTTTGCCGACGATATTGTGGTCATGGCAAAGTCGATGGAAGAGCTCAGCACGATGCTCGAAGACCTCAATCGAGTCTCCCAACGGGTAGGACTTAAAATGAACATGGAGAAGACGAAAATCATGTCGAATGTCCATGTCGTCCCTGCCCCAGTTATGGTTGAGAACTCGGCTCTTAAAGTTGTCGACGCGTATGTATACCTAAGACAAACAGTCCAATTAGGTAGGTCCAACTTCGAGAAAGAAGTCAATCGTCGAATCCAACTCGGATGGGCAGCGTTTGGGAAACTTCGCAACGTCTTTTCGTCCAACATACCTGTACCTTAAGACGAAAGTCTACAATCAGTGTGTGTTACCAGTGATGACATATGGAACCGAGACGTGGTCCTTCACTATTGGCCTTATGAATAAGCTCAGAGTCGCTCAACGAGCTATGGAGAGGGCTATTCTCGGGGTTTCTCTACGGGATCGAATCAGAAATGAGGAGATACGTAGGAGAACTCAAGTCACCGACATAGCCCGACGGATTAGCACGTTGAAGTGGCAATGGGCAGGCCATATAGCGCGCAGAACAGATGGCTGATGGGGCCGAAAGGTTCTCGAGGGGAGGCCACGGACCGGCAAGCGCAGCGTAGGACGTCCACCCACAAGATGGGCAGACGACTTGGTAAGAACCGCAGGTCGGCGTTGGATGCTGGCCGCTTCCAACCGCAGTTCCTGAGATCAATGAGGGAGGCCTTTGTCCAGCAGTGGACGTCCTACGGCTGATATGATGATGATGATGATTACCATAGAAAATTATAATTTTCATTAACCATAATATCAAGTCATGCACAGTCTGAAAAAATAGGTAAACAAATAATTTTCATTCATCATGTAAGTAAGTAACCCGTTAAACAGACTAAGCGCGATCGTCGCAAAGGCGCCGCCGACTTGCGTTAAAAAATATTATTGGTAATGTATTGATTACTGGATAAATATTCAAGCTAACGGTATCAAACCTACCTCTAAATTTATTTCATACGATTCCGGGTGTATGTTTTAAATTAATTTCGTAAATAGTAAAACAGGTTGTATATAATCTATATGATTAGAAGTGTAACAAACAGAGTAGAGTAAAAAATACAAAAAAACTAATCGTATATAGAATCTAGGGTAAAAAGCTTATATCTATCAGAAACGTCATAGTATCGCACATAAATTAATGTATATTTATCGTATGTAACATATAGCGCGCAGAACAGATGGCCGATGGGGCCGGAAAGTACTCGAATGGAGGCCACGGACCGGCAAGCGCAGCGTAGGACGTCCACCTACAAGATCGGCACACGACTTGGTAAGAACCGCAGGTCAGCGTTGGATGCAGGCCGCTTCCAACCTCAGTTCCTGGAGATCAATCAGGAAGGCCTTTGTCCAGCAGTGGACGTCCTACGACTGATATGATGATGATGATGATGATGATGATCGTATTTAACTAATGTAGGTATGTATTATAAATATTATGTATATCATAATTTTATATATTATATTTAGGTATGTAATTTAATAATTTATTTATGTCGATTTGTATTTTATTTAGGTATTAGTTGCATTCTCTTCATCCATATCGTGTACGTCCCCTCATCCATTGACGACCTCCGTGGTGCAGTGGGCGAACAGCCGGCTGAGACGCAGGAGGTTGCGGGTTTGATTCCCGCCGCGGAACAAATGTTTGCACGATCTACAGGTATTTGTTCCGGTTCTGGTTGTTTCTCTATATCCTACCTATGTATTTACCTACCTATGTATTTACAAAAAAATGTATATAAGTATTCTATCAGTCATCTGGTTCCCATAGTGCAAGCTCTGCTTAATTTGGGGCTAGATAGCGCTGTGTGAAATGTCCAGCAATATTTATTATTTATTTATTTATATCTTAAGTGCACCCGCGACCATATCTTCGACATTACAAAAAAACCTCTCCATCCAAAGGTTGTCGGGGAGAAATCACTTCAAAGCGATAAGACCGTCCATTGTACTATTTGCTTTGTGTTTTCTATTTTGTCTGTTATTTAAATTTTTTTAATGTGTACAATAAAGTGTTTTTCATTCATTTATGGATATAAATCGGTACACGGTATTATGTACCAACCAGTCCCGCTCCGAGCCTTGAGTAGCAAGCATATCTTCATCCACATGAGCTCATAGAATTCTTCGTACACAGATAATGGAGTTCAGAACTTAACCGTGTTAAACTCAGTAGTAGTTTATAACAGCCGAATTAACCCGCTTAAACTTTAAATACCTGAGCTGAACTAGGATAATGAGGATAGTAATTTGTTCCCGGTAATTAGTGAGATCCTTGTGGTGTGTTGCCTAGTTAGATATCTCGTAAAGATGTTTCTTTTTTTATATGTTATTTGTTGGGAAACAGGCTTACGGCCCCACCTGATGGTAAGCGGTCACCGTCGCCTATTGACACCGGCAACACCCCGGGTATTGTCGATACGTCCCCTACACTGTAGAAACCTCTTGAAGCGTGCCATGTCGTAGCCTAATGGGAAAACCTCAGATGGTAGCTCATTCCACAACTTGCAAGTATGGGGTAGAAAAGATCGCGTGAAGCGTGTGGTGCGCGATATCCAATTGTCGATGATATGTGAATGAGCTTTATTACGTTGTCGAGAAGTGCGGTGTAAAATCTCGACGCCGGGATGAGATCAAATAGCCCCTCAGAACATTCCCCGTTATACAGATGTTTATTCTTTGTAGAGAGGCGTATAGAATCAAAAGCAGCTATATCCACTTTCGCTGATTTTTCACCAAACAAAAAATTGCCTATTTCACCGTATTTTGGCCATAAATAAAAGAGAAAATCTCGTAAAAACTTCCTGTAGAAATATAAAACTAAGACTAAAACACTCCGACGTCCCTAATGGTGGTATTAATAGTTATTGGATAACTTAAAATCCAGTACTTAAGTGAAATGAGACACAATACGGACTTAACTGCCTTTGATTGTATACGAATATAATCTTCATGATATGGGCATAATTTTTAATTGTGTTAATACACTAATTAATACACTTTATTGATATAAGGAAATAAACTATATCAAACTAGTGAAGATACTTTTATTACTTACTAGCTGTTGCCCACGACTTCGTACGCGTTACACTACTAAATGTGTAGGTAACCTAGAAATAAAGCTCAACTCGCTGTTGCAACTTGACTTGTCGCCCCATTTTTATCCTATTGACACAAATTTGTGGAATAAAAGATAGCCTATGTAATAACCCAGGTTATAATCTACGTATATACCAAATTTCAGCGAAATCGGTTCAGGCATTACGATGAGATTGAGTAACAAACAAACAAATAAATAAACATCCAAACTTTCACATATATAATATTAGTGTGATATGGTTTGTGTCTTCTATTCTGTTTGACATATTATTTTTTTATAGCGTACACACGGCTACACTATTATAATCAAGCTATACCATTATAAGCTGACCTCTCATTCTACGAAAAGCCTACGCAATACGAGGTCAGCTTATACTGGAATTGTATAGCTTGATGTGTAGCCATGTGTACAATAATGTTTCCATTAATTTGTTCAGTTATTCGTTCTGACAGTTTATCTGGAGAAAGTTTTTTTATATTTTACAAGGTGAGTTTGCTAACACTTAAACAGTCGACAAATGAGGAACGGCTTTGGCCTTAATCCAGAAAAATTATCCGGTTCGATTTCAATCCAATATTGAAGTTGAAAATCCACGGCCAATCTTTCATTTACTAAAAGTCCTCTGCATCCAAAGGTTGTCTTAATAACATCGCTATCTATAACAAAAGACTGCCCCTAATCGGTTTTTTTTTGTATTTTTTGTCAAAATTTTCATTGATTCATACATGACTCAAATCTTTTCGTTTGAACAGAAGCTATGACGTAAAATTCTTCGTGAAATCAAACGGAAATTTGCACCAATCCCCTAAATTAAGCAGTTGCAAATCGGATACGAGAACGAGTAATCGCTTATACGTTATCGATTCAGCGACCCATTTCCTACGTACTCGATAATCGCGCGTAATAATCGATTGTTTCTTAATGAGCTTTTTCATTCTTTTGCGTTTACATTGATTGATATGCTTAGGTTTTTGTAGACTAAACATAAACTAGATAGACTTTTTTAAATCTCGAAGTTTCTAAAACAAATTATTTATTCATTATTGTACATAAGAAAATACATTAAAAGTACAGATATAGAGGGCATGTGCAAAAGCGAGCTTAACCCTATGAAGAGTTTTTTTCCAGGAAACCTTGTAGACTAAAGAGAGAGATGGTTTTAAAGGTAGGTGCGTGTACAAGAATCATAAATATGTACATATATCTTAAACAAATAAAACGAAATATACCAAAAGTAAGTACAATAAAATAAAATTACAGAGAAAGATAGTGCTCTTTAACTTTCCGTTTGAAAATGTTAAACGATGGACTAGCGCGAACTTCATGGGGCAGGGCAAGCAAACTTTGAGTAATCTTGACTTATATCGGAGAAATTGGCTATGGAGACAATCTGGTCGCATACCGTAAGGTTTCAGAGGAATTTCCTCCCGGGAACACTTCGCTTGTGGAATGATCTCCCTGCCGAGGTTTTCCCTAGGGACTATAGTATGGGGTTTTTTTTATACATTATAGGCTTGCGTTTGAGCACGATCTCGCCTGATGGTAAGCGATGGTGCTGTCTACAATGGTACAAGCTTGCTTAGAAGAAGCCTATTCACTCGCGACTTAAAGATACCCAGGTTGTAGCTATCAGGAAACACAGACTCTGGCAAGGCGTTCCACTCTTTGGCGCTCTTTGGGTTCTTCAAAAAGGGCATTTTGAAAATTTTAAAGGGTCAGCATCGCGCGAGTTATACCTTTGGTGTTACAAACGTCCATAGGCTACTGTAACCGCTTACCATCAGGTGGGCCGTATGCCTGTTTGCTACCTTAGTGGTATAAAACTAAGTTTGGTCTAGCAAGCCATATTAGGCTCCCGCTAGAATTTAAATATAAACGCAGAATAATTAAATTTATTGTAATTTTAATGCATTTAATAGCATTTTCTTTAAATTTAAATATAGTTAGGGTCTCCGTCATCGAAATCAATGAGGAGGACTAAATAGTGGTATAAAAAAAATCTGTAAGACTAGCTAGCGTTTGAGTGCACTAATATTTTTTTAAGTTACAGATACCGAAGTTAGCCAAAGTTATAAATGAAATACTGGTGAAAGCTATATATTATCAATAACAGGCCACCTCGACCCACTGCTTAGCAGAGGCCATTAAATATAAACCTATAAGTAAACTACAATCTTATTACAAGAGCCCGAACCAAAGCCAAAAAATTATACTAAAAATGTATGTTTATTATACTTAACAGCATAATTAGATTACCGTCCTAAACAAACAATCTACAGAGTGTATAAGATAAGTAATACTAAGCGGATAGCAATGAGCAGAAAATAAAGAGACTGCCGGAAAGCATACCTTTGTTTTACTATGGAACGAGCTTTCAAAAAAAGTTGAGAAAGTGAAAATATAAGTGTTTGGTCGTAAAAGCTTTAGAAGCCGTTCGCCTCACAATTAGTCATCGAACAATGAGGTAAAGAATTTTCGCTAAACAAACATAAATAATATTAATAAATAATGCTGGACATTTCACACAGCGCCATCTAGCCCTAAACTAAGCAAAGCTTGTACTATGGGAACCAGATAACTGATTGAATACTTATGCACTTTTTTTGTAAATACGTACACACGGCTACACATCAAGCTATACATTTCCAGTATAAGCTGACCTCTCATTCTACGAAAAGCCTACATAATGCGAGATCAGCTTATGCTGGAAAAATATAGCTTGATGTGTAGTAGTGATGTGTGTACTTAAAATATATAGAGAAACAACCAGACCCGGAACAAATATCTGTAGATCGTGCAAACATTTGTTCCGCGGCGAGAATTGAACCTGCAACCTCCTGTATCTCAGCCGGCTATTCGCCCACTGCACCACAGATGTACAAAACGATGACTTGAGAACTTTCTTGTATTTTTATGCGGTTAAAATAGACAAAGAAATTATTCCAATAAAAACTGCTCGCTAAAAACTGTTTTACTCAAATTTTTGAGGATTTTATTAAACGCCCGTTTATCTGTGTTTAACTTTTTTGTGATAACAAGTTATTTCTTTTGTTAAATGAAATCTACTCACGCAATTAGGCCCAAATATATATATATGGGGTCTATTTGACTTCCGTACAGAATCATTCCGGCTCCAAAACTTCAGCCCCAAAGGCTTTTGTTGGCATGATTAATGTATTGTCGACTGTTCTAGAACTGGCCTAGAATTTAAGGAATTTATAGCGACTTTAGGAAAATTAACACAAATTGATATGTGTTTCGAGTGATTTTCATGATAAATTTATTTACGAGGTCACAGGTGGTTTTTGCTGTCTCATAGATTGATATAGCGAATCTCAGATACAAAGTTTACTTAAAACACTTTATATGGCTTAAAAAATTTACTTTTATTGCTCAAAACCCCAGATATTTATTCAGATCTCAGATGGCCTGACCCCAAAGATATTCCCTGCTCAGGCGAATTAACAGGCTTTCCTTTGTCACAGGTATAAATAATTCTTTACAAATAAAACACGTTTATTGTCACATAACGTTAATCTTATTTTTGTCATGTTTGTTAATTTGTTTCCTGATACGATTGCTTCCTCAATAATAATTATGTGATCGTGATACTTTTTAAACTACATAAGCGGCAATCAAACAAGCCCTTTTATGATAAGCGGTGGAACGCCCGATTGAGGACTGTAGTATCTTAGGAAACCAAGCCATTTTATGCGTTAATTTGTGACTTTAAATATTTATCAGAAATCCCCAAAATAGGTATGGAACTCACTTCCAGTGTATGTTTTTCCAAACTAGTATAATCTTGGAATCTGCAAGACCAGAGTGAATAGGTTCTTTCTAGGCAAGCGTGCTCCATCTTTGATCACACCATCACTTACCACCAGGTAAGGTAGTGCTCAAGCGCTTTACTATCATCAATTAAAAAAATGGTTGTCTGTAATGTCGGTTTACGGACGATAATTTTACGTGTTAACGAGAGAGATAGATGCGTCACAAGCCGAACGCTTAGGCCGATCGTGCCTCTCTATCGCTTGTCCCGCGCTCTCGCTTGCAAGCTCGGCTCACGCGGAACGTGACAATGAGACATGCTTTTTCTTGCGTCCAGCCGGCGTCAAAAAATAGCTCGTCTGTCTGATTCTTACGTATTCACGACAAAAATGACTGGATCGATTTTGATGAAATTTGGTGTACTAATAATAGATTATCATCTTGATTATGACATAGGCTACTTTTTACTGACAAACCACGCGTGTAAAGACGCGTGTGAATGCTAGTTAAATATCTACCTACTCCAAACTTCAATGCAATCTGTTAAAAAAATCTTTGTTAAATTGCCAGTTTTATTTTATTTTTGCCTATGCCGTTCCTTCTCCATATCAACTTTGCCAAATCTCACACTCCTCCCCCCGCGCAATTACCTTAAAAAGGGGTACATTTTTTTCTCTTCCCGTAATCATATACAAGACATAGACATATACAATCATTTATTTGCTAAATAGCACACATAATACCTATACAAAATATGATTTAAAATAATTAATATAAAAATAACAATACAACCTGGTTTGTTATGTACAACATTAATTTAAAACTCACATCCAGAATCGTGGAAAGAGGGAATAAGGCGTTTGCCCTGCAGTGGGACTCTACTTAATAACAATCCAGTAATAAAAATAATACAGAATCGGGTTATCCGATTTAAGGGGTGGTTTATATATACATACTCGTATACATGCGTACACATACATACATTTCCATTAAACAAATTTTTGCATAAATTGGCGGCGCCTTTTAAAGAGGCTGTGTCATTGACATTGTAGGATGTTTTATAATTATTATTTTTTTATTTTTTTGTATACAACTTATATGGCAAACGAGCATGCAGTCCACCAGATGTTAAGTGGCTACTGCAGCCCATGGATATTCACATAGAATTCAAAACAAGGTATTATGTTGTCTTGATCTTTATGTGAATACGTTGTCATAATAATAGGACTTAGCTGTTATGCCTACGTGCCAGTAATTACAGGAATATACCATTACCATCTAACAGGAGCACAGCAGCACAAATACTGCTATTTGGCGGCAGATAAAGGTAAGGCGGTGGTGCCCACTTCCTTGAGCTCGTTCACAAAATCACCAGTAAAAAAATCAGTAATTAAAAAAAAATCTATTGTAATGAATTTGAAAAAACCCTATTTTTTAACCAAACACGGGTAGGGCTAATGACTAGTATTGTTAGCTATTAGCCCTACGCGTGTTTTAATTTAATGTCATACTTAAAATACGTAGTATAGTTTAAGCAACAAACTTCCAATCGTTATAACAGTATCATATATTTAACCTGAAGGTAGACGAACGAGCTAACTGAAAGTGAGACAAATGTTAGTTCCGGACGAGACGGTGACTGATGAGCCTGGAGCGTATCTCATCGCTTTAGCTATCGGGATATGTTGTATAGACGTCTTATGGCTGCTATGATGATGATGATGAAGCGTGTTCCATCGTAGACTGCATCATAACCAGGCAAGATTGTCAACCGCGAGCGATATCGATAAAAAGAGCTATAAGTCATTACAATTCCTGCCTTAATTACAGATCTGACGATCAAATTTATAAAACATTATCACACCACCAAATTCTAAAATCTAAAATTCATACTCGGAAGTTGAACATCACATAGCAAATCTTCATAGAACCGAGTTCCCTTAACTTAACGTACTTAGCGTCAAAGTTTAAATCCGAGGCCTACAGGCTGTGATTAATGTTGCTCTAATGTCGTATTGTTTGCGCGCAAAACAGTGTTTATAAACACGTTTTTAATGTATATATCCGTTGCGATCAAAAATCCATTTACCAATGCTGACTCTTGGCGGATGACATATCTATCTTATCTATATTATAAAGAGGAAAGATTTCTTTGTTTGTATTGAATAGGCTCCGAAACTACTGGACCGATTTAAAAAATTCTTTCACTGTTGAGAAGATACACTATCCCCGGGTGACATAAGCTACTTTTTATCCAACTACGCAGAAGGAGGGTAATGTTTTTATTGAAAAACTGCGCGTGCGAAGCTGCGGATTTGTCAGCTAGTAATATATAAAAATCTCGTGTCACGATTTTAGTAGAAGCACTCCTCCGAATAGGGTAGACCGATTTTAATGATTTTTTTGTATATTTGGTCGGTATGAGAATAGGTCATAAAGTATTTTTACCCTCCAACCCCTAACCCCCATTTTTTGTAAGCAATTTTAGTATTTTTGTATGAACACTCCTACTATCCTATCCTACTAATATTATAAACGCAAAAGTTTGTATGTATGGATGTATGGATGTTTGTTACTCTTTCATGCCGGAACGGCTGAACCGATTGCGATGAAATTTAGTATGTACGTAGATCACAACCTGGATTAACACATAGGCTACTTTTTATTGGCAAACCACGCGTGCGAAGCTGCTGGCAACAGCTAGTATCCTTATAATTTAACCGTCGTCCATTGACGTGAAGTCATATAAATGAAGTGTTTCGTCAATTTGACAAGAGTGTTTTATATAGTTTTTATTCTAAATACGCCATGAAGCGTACCATGCCCGGCATCAGACTGTTAGACAGAGTTCCAAACGAAGGTTCATGGCGTTGGGATTCGAGTTATGGAGCTCAAATGGTCTTGGGCACTTGGCTAGACGTGGTGATGACAGATGGAGCAGGACAGTGACTGAATGGTGGCCGAGGAACGGGTATAGAAGGGTAGGACGACCAGCAGCGAGATGGGTGGACGACATCGTTAGGGTCGTGGGCCGTCAGTGGGTGAGACTAGCGCAGGATCGTGGTGGATGGCACAAACTTGGGGAGGCCTATACCCAACAATAGGTGAAGTCAGGCTGTGGATGATGATGATGATGATGTACCTATTAGTGTTTGAAGTCAGAACATTGATTATGATGGTGATGATGGAACCAAAACTGGCAAGTAATAATAGCTTAGCAGGGGACGAAACAAAATTGAATCTTGCAGCAAAATCTTTAAGGGTACACAATCGTTTGACATTTACTAGGTAACTGAACAGCAGAAATGTCTAAACATATTTGAATCGAATTAGTTGTATCCTATTATTTCCGCAAAATCAATTAAATTGTACACTTTCATTCATAGATATCTAAATACTCATAATTTTCACTTGTTTGACGTGTTATTAAAGTGTTTTTTTTTTAATTATTATGCAATCCAATGGATCATCACACATGGCGAAGGTAATATAATATTTTCCTTTTCCATTGGATTGTATGGTGAACGATATTTATCCTTACATAAACTCCTTTACAGCCGCAATTTGTAATATCTGTGTTTTTTTTTTGACATGAAATATATTAATTACAATTTAGCATTGATATTGATTTACTTATTTGACATTGTTTTGTTCTGTATTTTATTGTTTTTTTTTTTTTATTATTTTAAATTGACATTCTTTAGAAAACTTTCGTGATTGATTTCAAACATTATTATAAATACGGGATTTATCACGTACCGTCTTATCCGTGTTTCGACCGACAATGCTTCGCTTCAATTCGTGAACCTTCATCAGGGTGAGTGCGATCCGCTCCGAATAACGTCTCGCTTCGCACACTCGGTTGAAACACCGATAAGACGGTACGTGATAAATCCCATATTTATAATAATGAATGACATTCTTTATTAAAATAACTTAAGATGTCCGGATACCTGTATGTTTAAGCTACTGGAATGTTAATTTTATTGATATATTCTTAATATGACGTAACTTAGTGTTCTTTAATGTACCTACAGTGGAAAAAAATTAAAATATTAAAACATCTTCAGCGTCTATCACGCACATTATAATTCTAAAAAAAGTAACAAAATTCAATTCAAACGATTAAACTGTAAGACAATTAGGTCAAAAAACTCATCAATTTCTATCACGCGTACCGAACATCGATACGAAAATGAGGCTTAAACCGGATATTTTCCAAATACCCTCTTTAAGGGTAAGTACTACGATGGTCTTTGTTTATTATTTTGAGAGGCTGATCACTTAAGTGTAATTATGTTGGTTCACTTAGGGGCAGTTAGGGGTGGTTCACTTTAAAAGTTTGGATACTTAAGTATTGCTTAGATGGTTGTCTTAGATTTGTATCATGTCATTTTAACAAGAAAATTTTATAATTGAAGAGATCGTTCGGGGAAGTACTGCCACTGTGTCTTTTCTGTTTTGTATGGTTTGAAGGGTATGGGTGCTGGTGAAATTATAGGGACATGATTATGACATTATTGACGACCTCCGCGGTGCAGTGGGTGAATAGCCGGCTGAGACGCAGGAGGTAGCGGGTTCGATTCCCGCTGCGGAACAAATGTTTGCATGATCTACAGATATTTGTTGCGGGTCTGGTTGTTTCTCTATGTAAGTATGTATTTACAAACAAAAAACGTATATAAGTATTCTATCAGTTATCTGGTTCCCATAGTACAAGCTCTGCTTAGTTTGGGGCTAGATAGCGCTGTGTGAAATGTTCAGAAATATTTATTTATTTATGAAAATTTTCATCTTAATGTCATAAGGAAACAACGGGCAAGTAATGCATTTGGTGCTGCAAATTTCCATCATCATCATCAACCTATAGCAGTCCACTGCTGGACGTAGGTCTCTCTTATCTAACCTTGCCAGCTATACAATACAAAACAAAAATTTATTTATAAGACGTCATTCATATAACTAGTATATATAAAGTTAAGCACAATATAGTTACATAATGTAATTAATATAAAAATTAGTTCTAGTCCTGGTGCGATATTTTACAGTGTAGTTTGTTTATAAAACTCATCTACACTCTAGAATATCCAACTCAACAACCATTTTTTTAAGCCTTCTCTTAAATATAGGCACGGACGCTGCTGTCCTTATCGATTGAAAACCGATGGGCCCATGACGGACCTCTCAGATTTGGTCAATTCGTGCCGCGGAGTTAAAAGATAATGATGATATTTGTTATTTTGACGACCTCCATGGCGCAGTGGGCGAATATCCGGCTGAGACGCAGGAGGTGGCGGGTTCGATTCCTGGCGCGGAACAAATATATGCATGATCTACAGATATTTGTTTCGGGTCTGGATGTTTTTCTATATATGATAAGTGTGTATTTACAAGAAAGAAGTATATAAGTATTCTATCTGTTATCTGGTTTCTATAATACAAGCTCTGCTTAGTTTGGGACTAGATAGCGCTGTGTGACATGCCCAGCAATATTTTTTTTTATTTATTGCGTAGGGCACGGGATGCGTTAACGCTTCGACGCTGAAACAAGTCCAAATTTGTGAAGGTAAGCAACGCCACCTGGTGTAGAAGCTCACATGGCAGAGGTAGAATTTTAATTGTTTAAAAATGTTCCTACATGAGACGTCATGTGGGACACTCACGATAGCGCGCAAATCATCATTCCATCTAGCCGAAGGGCATCCTTCGCTTACCTAGACGAGGTCTCCACTCCAGAACACGTTTATCCCAACGGTTATCGGTTCTGCAATCTTCAATATGCTACGGTAACCACTTACTATCCAGTGGATCATATGCTTGAATGCCACGTTAGAAAAAAGATACATTTAGAAGTAAGTTGGTTCATCGAGACTGCAGGTATGTTGGCATGTCTCGAGGGAAATCAGGTAAGTTTCTGATCACTTCGGTCTAGTGGTGATTTCGATCTACTGGAATAGATCGTTTAGATCGTTTTAAGATCGCACAACTGTTTCATTTGTATTTTCTTAGAACATAATAGTTAAATATATTTTGTAAAAGTACCAACTATTAATACAATACCTAGAGAAAAGGTTTTTTTATACATTATAGGCTTGCGTTTGACCACGATCTCGCCTGATGGCGCGCGATGATGCAGTCTACGATGGTACACGCTTGCCTAGAAGAAACCTATTCACTCGTGACTGAAAGATACTCAGGTTGTAGCTATCAGGAAACACAGACTCTAGCAAGGCGTTCCACTCTTTGGCGGTGTGCATAATAAAGGTCGGAGAGAACCGCTTTATGCAATAACGAGGTATTTCTACCATATAGTGGTGGTGCACCACAGAGTGTCTGGTTGTCCGTTGATAGAATGGAGATGGTGGGATTAGGTTGAACAGTTCCGCCGCACACTCCCCGAAATGTACTCGATAAAAAACCGTAATTCATAATTCTTTATTGTTCGTGAACAGGTACATAATTGATGGTTGAACTTATATTAAAGAACTATTCTAGGTTCTGCTATTTAAGCGTACAAACATCTACATAACAATTACACAATATTTATCATAATATTACACATTTTTTTTCTTAATAAGATTAATACCGTGTAGAATCACATGAAATAAGTACAGGAAACAGTTATTAAAGGTTGATGAAGAAATGACAAAAGATTTGCATATTTAAGAATAATAATAATTAGAATAATAGATAATAATAATAATTATGTCAAAATGGATATGGCAATGAACTAAAAGTAATCGTAATAATAATAAATTTATATAAATTAATGTTAAATAATATTATGGTCATCAAGAAATTATTTTACAGTGTAGTATGCTTTTCCAACTAGAATATCATTCAACCTACTCTTGAATTCATTATTGGAGAGCAAGCGAACAGACGTTGGAATTTTGTTGTAAATAATAGGAGCCATACAGAACACATTGCTGCGTAGCCATTGCGTTTCACATGGTACATTTTGTAGATTACTTTCTAAGCGGCTTCCAACTGCAAACCCTTCAAATAGTTTGAGGTTATTTTTTACAAAAATTGATACTTCATTTGGAATTTTGTTGTAAATAATAGGAGCCATACAGAACACATTGCTGCGTAGCCATTGCGTTTCACATGGTACATTTTGTAGATTACTTTCTAAGCGGCTTCCAACTGCAAACCCTTCAAATAGTTTAAGGTTATTTTTTACAAAAATTGATACTTCATGAATGTAAATTTGCTGGAAGTGTAAGTATTTTAAATTGGATAAAATGATCCTTACAAGTATCTCGTCTACGTAGCCCACACATTGCTCTTACGCAGCTTTTATGAGCCCTAAAAACTCTAAAAAAAGATTTTTCGTCGAGTTCCCCCAGAAAATAGTTCCGTATCGAAAGATCAACGATACATAACCATGATAGGCAGTAAGTAGAGTGGATGTGTTTGATACTTTACTTAACTTAAAAAGAGCATATGAAAATTGTTTTAATCGTTTACACACGTTATCAATATGTGTTTTCCAATTTTATTTATTGTCAATTGTAAGTCCCAAAAATTTTGTTATGTCTACTTCATTAACTTTAGTGGCAAGGTAGCTAATGTCAATGTCTAAATTTGAATTGTTATGTTTAAAATTCATGAGAAATGTTTTAGTCTAATTTATATTCAAATTATTTATCGATAGCCAATTGATAAAAGATGTCAAAGTAGAATTAATGTCAAATTGAAAATTATGTGTTTTATCATAACAAATAAAATAGTACTGTCATCGGCGAATAGAGTCATAGAGTGATTAGTTATCTGTGGCAAGTCATTTATATAAATTAAGAATAAGAGTGGCCCTAGGACGCTTCCTTGGAGAACACCATGGGGTACTATTCCTCCAACTGATTCATATGTAGTTTCGATGTGTGTTTTAGGACATATTTTACAAACCTGGGTCACTTGAGTTCTATTACTAAGGCAAGACTTTATTAGTTTATTTGCCGTTCCTCTGATACCATATATGTCAATTTTATGCAGTAGAATATTATGTTTACCGTGGTCAAACGCCTTGGTCATACCCATTTATAGAGCCATGACCGTATTGTTTTTATCTCTATTTATCATTATCTGATACAAAAAATCCTTAAATTGCTTTATTGATAGACTGGCCCTGTCTAAATCCATACTGGTAATTACTAAATATGTTATTATTTTCTAAGTAATTGTAAAGCTTTTTATAAATAACTTTTTCTATTATCTTGAAAAATATTGGAATTAGTGCTATCGGTTTGTAGTTACCCACTTTGTCTCGTGATCCTTTTTTGTGTAAAGGCTTTATTATTGTAAGTTTAAGCGTATTAGGAAATATACCTTGTTTTAAACAGTTATTTATAATGTGGCACAGTAGGTGATATGTATAAAGCTGTGTCTTTAATAATTTTTGTAGAAACTCCATCAAACCCTACACTATTTGTATTTTTTAATGAATTTATTATATGTATAATGTCATGTGGAATCACAGGAGTCAAAAAAATAGAACTAGAGTTATTAAAATTAATTTTAAATGGAATGTCATTATTGTGGTCTATCTGCTTAACAATGTCAATAAAATAATTATTAAATTAATTTGCCATGTCCATCGGATCAGTGATATTATTACCATTTTTATTCAATTTGTTTATATTTTCACGAGGTTGGTTGCTATTATATCTATTTATTATATTCCACGTAGCTTTTGCCTTATTCGGTGCTCTATTTATGAAATATTCGTTCTGTGCTTTTTTTGTTAGTCTTATTACTTTATTTAGTCTTTTAGAGTATGCTGCTAAAGTCTCTTTATTAGAGTTATTACTAGATAGTCTGTACTTCCATAACAACCGAGAGGCTAGCAATCTTTCGTCGATGCTCCAGGCTGAGGATCCTTGCATCAACTAGCACATCGGTATTTCAGAACATCTAAAAAGATTGTATAATATTTTCTGTATCAGTTTAGAAGATATTTTCCCAGATTTTTCATCTTTAAATAGATCAATTTTACCACAACAAAATAATATAGCAATACCTCTTTAAAATTGCACTGTGATTGTCCAGAACCATGGAACTATCAACCGCATAAGCTTATTCGTAGTATGAGTGGTCATTTATCTGAATTTAAAAGCTCGAATGCAACGAAAAAAGCCGATTTAATCTTAAATGAATCCGAAAACCCTCACTTATTACTGCATTCCGCATGCGAGCCAAAATAGGATTATTTCATTTCAACCACGGACCGTCACGTGACCAGAGTTGGTAATAGCTGAAAACGGCCTTACGGAATATGTTATTTTATCATCGTGTTAGTTTTATTTGTATAACGGTTACGTGAGTTCATCTGAGAGATTACTTTTGGCGAGGAAATTACCTTGCTTCTGTGAATACATTGCTTTGTTCTTTTTGGTATCAGCTTTTTTTCATTTTGTTGTATCTAGCTTATACCTATCGCGTCGCATCGCAGTTTTGTGTACAATCCCTTAGTCGGAGCGGATTGCACTCACCCTGATGAAGGTTCACGAATTGAAGTGAAACATTGTCGATTTATACCGCCATAAGACGGTACATGATAAATCCCGTATTTATAATAATGATTGAAATCAATCACGAACGTTTTCTAAGTAAAATGTCCAGACACAAATTTTATAATACGAGATAAGGCGCTCAATGCCACGTTTAAGTCTTAGTTGGACATCTTGGACATAAGCTAAGTAAGGTTATATACATAGTTGTTATAGATAGTGGATCAAAACGTTATATAGAGGTTCTCAATTCTGTTGTATTTAGTGTTTTTTTTTATTTTTGTTAGTTTAAATTTGTATGTGAAATGGGTCGTATTTTTTGTGCCTGCAATAAACGAATTTTATTTTTATTTATTTATTTATAGCTGATAAAATGATGATGATAAAAACTAGTAGAACGATACTTATACATTCATAGTTCTTACTTTGTGTCTTATTCGTTACTTTTCTGTATTATTCGTCCGGAATTTTATCAAAATTGGGAGCGGCGCGCGTTAAAGCTCGACTTGAGATAACCAAGTTAGCTCTGTCCATCACCTGCTAAGCTCAAGTTAAACTCAATTACGGCTCAACTTTGACCCCCTTACATATAACGCAAAGTTTATTTAAAAATATGGATATTATTAGGTATAAATAAATAATGCTAGAGATTTCACACAGCAATATCTGCCCCACACTAAGTCTAGATTGTATTATGGGAACCAGATCTAATACAATGTTTTATAATTTTTTTGTTGTAAATGCATACTTATACAAAAACACCCACGGAAAAATATCTGATCATACAAATAACTGTTCCGTGACGGGAATCAAACCTCCTACGTCTCAGCCGGCTTTTCCCTGGCCCACGGCACTACGAAGCTCATCAATATGGAATATATGTTCTTAGCGCGCATTTTCACTCTAATATTATAAATGCGAAAGTTTTGATATTTGTTCATTTTTATTTACTTGTTATTCAGTTACGTCGCGACGGCTAAACCGATTTCGATGAAATTTAATATGTACGTAGTTTATAACCTGGATTAACACATAGTCTACTTTTTATCCCATAAATCAGTTTCCATGGGATAAAATGGGGTTTCAAATCAAGTTGCGACAGCGAGTTTTCCTTTATTTTTAGGTTACACATTTAGTAGTGTAACGCGTACGAAGTCGCGGGCAACAGCTAGTTTGATAACCTGAATCTCTATATATCAAATCAACGAAATCGGATAAAAAATCATAAAAAAAAATTACCAGCCTTGTCTTGCCTGATTCTTTCCTGGCTTGGTCGTGGAGGAACTTCAGGAGTTTCAAAACGAACATTTTATGAAAACACGGGTAATATTGTTGTAAAAAAGGTGTTTTTCAAAATTCTTTTTTTAAACAATTCTAAATTTTTAAACTACCTTAACATCAAGTCCTAAAATATCAATGAAACAGCCTGTATAAAATAGGTAACCAAATCATTTTCATTCATCGTGTAAGTAGGTACCTGTTAAACTGACTAAGCGGCATTGCCGCAAAGGCGCCGCCGATTACTGGCTACTTTTTTTACGTTAAAAATTGTTTATCGATTACTGGATAAATAGTCAAGCTCATGTTTATAAGTTACATCGGCCGTGGTCACGAGAGACTCTCGTGACCACGGCCGATGTAACTTGGCCGAAACGTCGAGGTTAGTCAAAATTATAATTTTGATGTAAATCTGTACGCGAAAAGATCCGTTTTGTCTTAAAAACATGAGTATAGTTCGCGAAAATTTCAAAAGTTCTAATAGTCAAACTATCGGTATTTAACCTTCGATGTTTATATTTTTTAAGTAAATACGTATTGTATACTTGGTTATGTAAGTATATATAGGTATATCTTAGGTCGAGGTATTTTTTTTCTATCCTGCTTAAATAGGTATTTATTATAACGCTGCCTCCTCTCACATTTTGACAATCCAGTCAATTCAAAGGTTGCCTGGAAGAGATCACTTTTAAGTGATAAGGCTGCCCATTGTACCACCACTAATTAGGCTTTAAGTTATCTAGGTTAAGTTATTGTAATTTGGTGTAACAATAAAGAATTATCTATCTATCTAAACCCACCTCTAGAATCAGCTAATACAATGCCGGATGTGTGTTTTAAATTAACGTCGTACATAACAACTCAGGCTGTATAAGGTAAAACTAAAACTTGTTATAACAAGCACGTTCCACAGTATAAGAAAGCAGTAGGTAAGTTTACCGCATCTGCTACATTGCGGGAATGTTTGTTGTTATTTTGATTTACTGCCGCGGTTATTATTTTACTCTGTGACTTTTGTAGCCTTAATCCTACGTCTACAAACTTTATGAATGTTCGTTTTTGTATATTTGTGTAATAAATGGTGTTTCAGAACATAATAACTGACATTCCATTTTGATATAATGTTTGATATTTCGGGCTATATTTTATTTAATGTTGAGAAATGAGTACAGGGTGCACCGAAGTTTAGTGTTTCAGAGTGTTCAATAATAATAAATTGATTGTTTCAATGTTTTCTGTTCTGTGTGGATAGTTTTTAGCGGTAACCGTACTTTATGGACGTTTGTTACACTAAAGGTATCACGCGCGTTGCCACTCTGAGTCATATACTCGTATATATCCTTCAAATCGGACACAGTAATACGTGTATTACACAGTAATACTGCTTCCGGAAGAAACAAGTATGGCGGTGGTTCCCGGACTAACTCCTACACAAGAAACTCTAATACGACTCTGTTTTAACACTGAAAAAACTGTTTGATTCCCAGTTACCATATTTCACGTAACTAGTTACTAAAGAGTTTAGTTGCTGTGGTGACTGTCAAACTGAGACTCATGAGGTAGCGGGTTCGATTTCCGCCGCGGAACAAATGTTTGCATGATCTGCAGATATTTGTTCCGGGTCTGGGTGTTTTTCTATATATTATTAGTATATATTTACAAAAAAAATAGCATATAAGTATTCTATTAGTTATCTGGTTCCCATAGTACAAGTTCTGCTTAATTTCGGGCTAGATAGCGCTGTGTGAAATGTCCAGCAGTATTTATTTATTTATTTTAATTATATAGCTACCACAGTTAAACTATTTCATTTAGTTGATTTAGTGTGTATTACTTATCTATTTGCTTACTCGTAACTAAAATATACGGTAGGAAATAGCTAAACCTTTTAGCACAAGGTAACTAAACTATTGAGTAGAATGATGCAACCCTCATAGCCAATTAGCTAAACTGTTTGGTGACAGATAGCTTAACTGTTCGGTAGAAGATACCTAATCTGTTCGGTTAAAATTAGCTAAACTATTTGGCTACCATTATCTAAACTGTTTGGTGACAGATAGCTTAACTGTTCGGTAGAAGATACCTAATCTGTTCGGTTAAAATTAGCTAAACTATTTGGCTACTATTAGTTAAACTGTTTGGTGACAGATAGCTAAACTGTTCGGTAGAAGATACCTAATCTGTTCGGTTAAAATTAGCTAAACTATTTGGCTACCATTAGCTAAACTGTTTGGTGACAGATAGCTTAACTGTTCGGTAGAAGATACCTAATCTGTTCGGTTAAAATTAGCTAAACTATTTGGCTACTATTAGTTAAACTGTTTGGTGACAGATAGCTTAACTGTTCGGTAGAAGATACCTAATCTGTTCGGTTAAAATTAGCTAAACTATTTAGCTTCTATTAGCTAAACTGTTTGGTGACAGATAGCTAAACTGTTCGGTAGAAGATACCTAATCTGTTCGGTTAAAATTAGCTAAACTATCTAGCTTCTATTAGCTAAACTGTTTGGTGACAGATAGCTAAACTGTTCGGTAAAAGATACCTAATCTGTTCGGGTAAAATTAGCTAAACTATTTAGCTTCTATTAGCTAAACTGTTTGGTGACAGATAGCTAAACTGTTCGGTAAAAGATATCTAATCTGTTCGGTTAATATTAGCTAAACTATTTGGCTATTATTAGCTAAACTGTTTGGTGACAGATACTGTTCGGTAGAAGATACCTAATCTGTTCGGTTAAAATTAGCTAAACTATTTGGCTACCATTAGCTAAACTGTTTGGTGACAGATAGCTTAACTGTTCGGTAGAAGATACCTAATCTGTTCGGTTAAAATTAGCTAAACTATTTGGCTACTATTAGTTAAACTGTTTGGTGACAGATAGCTTAACTGTTCGGTAGAAGATACCTAATCTGTTCGGTTAAAATTAGCTAAACTATTTAGCTTCTATTAGCTAAACTGTTTGGTGACAGATAGCTAAACTGTTCGGTAGAAGATACCTAATCTGTTCGGTTAAAATTAGCTAAACTATCTAGCTTCTATTAGCTAAACTGTTTGGTGACAGATAGCTAAACTGTTCGGTAAAAGATACCTAATCTGTTCGGGTAAAATTAGCTAAACTATTTAGCTTCTATTAGCTAAACTGTTTGGTGACAGATAGCTAAACTGTTCGGTAGAAGATACCTAATCTGTTCGGTTAAAATTAGCTAAACTATCTAGCTTCTATTAGCTAAACTGTTTGGTGACAGATAGCTAAACTGTTCGGTAGAAGATACCTAATCTGTTCGGTTAAAATTAGCTAAACTATCTAGCTTCTATTAGCTAAACTGTTTGGTGACAGATAGCTAAACTGTTCGGTAGAAGATACCTAATCTGTTCGGTTAAAATTAGCTAAACTATTTGACTACCATTATCTAAACTGTTTGGTGACAGATAGCTTAACTGTTCGGTAGAAGATACCTAATCTGTTCGGTTAAAATTAGCTAAACTATTTGGCTACTATTAGTTAAACTGTTTGGTGACAGATAGCTAAACTGTTCGGTAGAAGATACCTAATCTGTTCGGTTAAAATTAGCTAAACTATCTAGCTTCTATTAGCTAAACTGTTTGGTGACAGATAGCTAAACTGTTCGGTAGAAGATACCTAATCTGTTCGGTTAAAATTAGCTAAACTATCTAGCTTCTATTAGCTAAACTGTTTGGTGACAGATAGCTAAACTGTTCGGTAGAAGATACCTAATCTGTTCGGTTAAAATTAGCTAAACTATCTAGCTTCTATTAGCTAAACTGTTTGGTGACAGATAGCTAAACTGTTCGGTAAAAGATACCTAATCTGTTCGGGTAAAATTAGCTAAACTATTTAGCTTCTATTAGCTAAACTGTTTGGTGACAGATAGCTAAACTGTTCGGTAAAAGATATCTAATCTGTTCGGTTAATATTAGCTAAACTATTTGGCTATTATTAGCTAAACTGTTTGGTGACAGATACTGTTCGGTAGAAGATACCTAATCTGTTCGGTTAAAATTAGCTAAACTATTTGGCTACCATTAGCTAAACTGTTTGGTGACAGATAGCTTAACTGTTCGGTAGAAGATACCTAATCTGTTCGGTTAAAATTAGCTAAACTATTTGGCTACTATTAGTTAAACTGTTTGGTGACAGATAGCTTAACTGTTCGGTAGAAGATACCTAATCTGTTCGGTTAAAATTAGCTAAACTATTTAGCTTCTATTAGCTAAACTGTTTGGTGACAGATAGCTAAACTGTTCGGTAGAAGATACCTAATCTGTTCGGTTAAAATTAGCTAAACTATCTAGCTTCTATTAGCTAAACTGTTTGGTGACAGATAGCTAAACTGTTCGGTAAAAGATACCTAATCTGTTCGGGTAAAATTAGCTAAACTATTTAGCTTCTATTAGCTAAACTGTTTGGTGACAGATAGCTAAACTGTTCGGTAGAAGATACCTAATCTGTTCGGTTAAAATTAGCTAAACTATCTAGCTTCTATTAGCTAAACTGTTTGGTGACAGATAGCTAAACTGTTCGGTAGAAGATACCTAATCTGTTCGGTTAAAATTAGCTAAATTATCTAGCTTCTATTAGCTAAACTGTTTGGTGACAGATAGCTAAACTGTTCGGTAGAAGATACCTAATCTGTTCGGTTAAAATTAGCTAAACTATCTAGCTTCTATTAGCTAAACTGTTTGGTGACAGATAGCTAAACTGTTCGGTAGAAGATACCTAATCTGTTCGGTTAAAATTAGCTTAACTATCTAGCTTCTATTAGCTAAACTGTTTGGTGACAGATAGCTAAACTGTTCGGTAGAAGATACCTAATCTGTTCGGTTAAAATTAGCTAAACTATCTAGCTTCTATTAGCTAAACTGTTTGGTGACAGATAGCTAAACTGTTCGGTAGAAGATACCTAATCTGTTCGGTTAAAATTAGCTAAACTATCTAGCTTCTATTAGCTAAACTGTTTGGTGACAGATAGCTAAACTGTTCGGTAGAAGATACCTAATCTGTTCGGTTAAAATTAGCTAAACTATCTAGCTTCTATTAGCTAAACTGTTTGGTGACAGATAGCTAAACTGTTCGGTAGAAGATACCTAATCTGTTCGGTTAAAATTAGCTAAACTATCTAGCTTCTATTAGCTAAACTGTTTGGTGACAGATAGCTAAACTGTTCGGTAGAAGATACCTAATCTGTTCGGTTAAAATTAGCTAAACTATCTAGCTTCTATTAGCTAAACTGTTTGGTGACAGATAGCTAAACTGTTCGGTAAAAGATACCTAATCTGTTCGGGTAAAATTAGCTAAACTATTTAGCTTCTATTAGCTAAACTGTTTGGTGACAGATAGCTAAACTGTTCGGTAAAAGATATCTAATCTGTTCGGTTAATATTAGCTAAACTATTTGGCTATTATTAGCTAAACTGTTTGGTGACAGATACTGTTCGGTAGAAGATACCTAATCTGTTCGATTAAAATTAACAGCATATATGTTGTTTTAACAGTTATCCTTGCAAGTCTTATGTAATAATGATAAACAGTTTTCACAGTTTGAATACGAAAAAAGTTTTAACACTAACATAACATAAATAAACTGAGAAAACATGCAACCCAAACTGTATACCTATAAAATTTCTTGCAAGCGTGACTAGACCGACATTCTAAGCAATTAAAAGTGGATCAAAGCCAATCGTCAATCAAAAGGAAATCATATAGTCAAAATCGATGGGACTCTAATCGATCTCTATTTCAATAGGAAGTAATAGTGCAATATCGTCAGGCTACTTCACGACACTGGTTCTTTACTTTGATTAAGGTAAGTAATTAAACAAGGCGTATAATCAGTACTGAGAACTATTCTAAGTATACTATATATACTATATACTGCTGGACATTTTACACAGCACTATCTAGCCCCAAACTAAGCAGAGCTTGGTGTATGGGAACCAGATAACTGATAGAATACTTATATACATTTATTTTTGTAAATACATATTTATAATATATAGAGAAACAACCAGACCCAAAAAAAAAACCTGTAGATCATGGAAACACTTGTTCCGCGGCAGAAATCGAACCCGCTACCTCCTGCATCTCAGCCGGCTATTCGCCCACTGCACCACGGAGGTCGTAATTATTACCTATTAAGTCACGACTTAATAGGTCATACATAACATACATACTTATACCAAACATACTTATGGTCTTTATTATAAATACGGGATTTATCACGTACCGTCTTATCGGTGTATCTACCGACAATGTTTCGGTTCAATCCGTGACCCTTTATCAGGGTGAGTGCGATCCGCTTGCTCCGCTCCGTGCGAGGCGAGACGTTATTCGGAGAGGATCGCACTCACCCTGATGAAGGTTCACGAATTGAACCAAAATATTGTCGGTCGCTAAACCAATAAGACAGTACGTGATAAATCCCGTATTTATATTAATGATTGAAATCAATCACGAAAGTGTTTTAAGTAAAACATACTTATTGTATTTTAGATGCATAGTCTAGAATGCATCTAATAAAGTCGATTTGTTTGGGTACCTAGTACACTAGGTACCCAAACAAATCTACTTTATCTTATTTGTGGTCATTCCCGGTATCAAAAGTTGGCCTGACCGTCTCCGACATGGCGTAACGATTTTTATAACCAGGACCGCCATTTTACCTCCCTAAAGTACTGAAACGCCTAAATTAAAAATAGTATTTGCTATCCCAGGAGACAAGCATGGCATGAAACCTGCCAGAGAGAAAACGGAGCAGATTCCGGCCCCTTGCAACGTGGTGGAGCAGTATTGCCAACCTTTTAAAGAAAGCCCAATTAGACGACATAACAACTCAGGACAATATGTCCTGGCATGCTAGAATAAGGAAAGCTGACCCGACTACCGCAGGATCAGGAAATCCAGAACAAGAAGAGGTACCCCATCAGGGTCTACGCCTACGCTTCAATAGAGGCCCCTTTAATCGAATTCTAATTTTATGTACGAAACACTCTATCATCGTCCGTCTCCCCTGAGAACTATATGAATCTCTTTAAGGTAAATATGTATCTCCTAGATCTTCGTACCCCATCTGAGACCACACCATCAAATCAAAAAGTAATATTGTTGCAAACAAATTTTTACAATTATACTGGTGGTAGAGCTTTTGTGAACGGGCTCGAGGAAGTGGGCACCACCGCCTTACCTTTATCTGCCGCCAAATAGCAGTACTTGTGCTGCTGTGTTCCGGTTAGATGGTAATGGTATGTTCCTGTAATTTCTGGCACATAGGCATATCCACATAGAGATCAAGACAATATAATAGCTTGTTTTTAATTATATGTGGATATCCATGGGCTGCAGTAGCCACTTAACATCTGGTGGACTGCATGCTCGTTTGCCATATAAGTAGTATAAAAAAAATCTAGTGGAAGTCCCGGCCCCTGATCTAGTAGAACCGAATAAAATAACTTACCATCGATTGTGGACAAACAAGGATTTAAAAAAATTATATTCTAGTTAAAAACACAACAGTCCATGAAATACGATCTACGCCAGCTAAACCTATCCGTCAGCAAAATGGCTATACATCTACCCACATTGGCTGTCAAATTTCTAATCCGGATATTTTTCATACCCTTCCCTCCGGAAACAGTAATGTAAGCAATTCTAGTTGGCAGCAGTTCGCCACAACTTGCCGGAAATGTTATGGAATCCAAAACCTTACGTGCACTTATCGATTACATTTACATACAAAGTATAATTGAATGCCAATTTCAGCACATGAGGAGTTGGACATGCGTTCTGTAAATACAGTTCAAACGTGTGTTTTTAAAAAAATTGGACTATCCGGTATGTAGGAGCCGGCGGAAGATCAGCGCGCTGCGTACTCGTATTTACTAGTGCGTGGCGCATAATGCTGAGCCGGATCCTAGTTTGCGGACGCTCATAACCTGGACGTACTAACTGCCTATGTAACTGATCCCACCATCTCCTTTCTATCAACGGACAACCAGACGCTCTGCAGTGGGCCACTGCTATATGGTAGAAATACCTCCCATTCGCACAAAGCGGTTCTCTTCGACCTTTATTATGCGCACCGGCAAAGAGTGGAACGCCTTGCCTGAGTCTGTGTTTCCAGATAGCTACAACCTGGGTATCTTTAAGTCGCGAGTGAATAAGTTTCTTCTATGCAAGCGTGTACCATCGTAGACTGCATCATCACTTACCATCAGGCGAGATCGTGGTCAAACGCAAGCCAATATATAAAAAAAAAAACAAAAAAAAAATGTTTTCTATTTTTGTTTGTTATATTGCTACTCCTACTGTCGTATTATTTTTGTTACTGTGTATGTCTTTGTTATGTCTGCTAATAAATGTATTTTCTTTCTTTCTTTCTTTCATAGAAGAAGAAACAAGTATGTAGTAATTTGTATATTAATAATATAGCTCACGGCTAAAGCATTCTCCTCTATAATATTGTTGTGCCCAACAGAGTCTATAATTATCATGTACCTATCAATCATCATCTATTATTACATTGTGATAAACAAATAATGAATGAGTATGGAGTATTGAAAGAAAGGAAGAAAACATTTTTTTGAAAACCACACAGCAAAAGCAAGATAACAACGTAATAACATTACCTAATAAGCACAAATTAACTTATAATTAATCCTTATAATTGATATCGTCAGATCTTTTACACACCCATTATCTGTCCCTGTGTTGAAGTTGTAACTGCTTGTTAATTCATCATAACCATTATTATACTTGCTTATTGTATTAAAATTAAATTTTTGTTAGTACTATAATTTTAGGTTCTTAGTATGTAGGTATGTTTTAATTGTATATAGATGCACCGCCGTCATGTGATACATTATAATCCTGTACATACAAAGGTTGTCCGAAAGAGATCGCTCTTAGCGATAAGACCGCCCATTGTACTAAATCTATTTGTAAGAATTATGTTCTGTATTTTATTTTGGTGTACAATAAAGAGTTATCTTATCTTATCTTTTACTCCGTACGCAGACCTGTGAAGATATCTCACATAGGGGATAGTCGACCATTACGTCTAATATATATCTACTTTCTCCACACTATGCCAAAGAGTGGAACCTTGCTCGAATCTGTGTTTCCCGATAACTACCTACAACCTAGAGGTTATCAAGTTGGGAGTGAATATGTGTCCTCTAGATAAGCGTGTACCATAGTAGACAGCATAATCATTACCATCAGGCGAGATCGCCTATAATTTATAAAAAAATTTAAAAACTTTTTTAAGCCCGGCTGGTTTTAAGCCCGTCGTCGCAGTAGAATACTTACCTGGTGCCATACCTTCGAATTTTTAGTTCTAGGACACGCTAGCGAGTCACTTCAACGAGTGTGTAAAAACTTAGCCCCTTTGCAGCCGAGCTAAGCTAAGCTATGAAACTCCAGCGATCCTATTGGTGGAATTACAAACACTCATAACTTAGCAAGCAGAAAGGCAGCCTTTTATCCCATTTTCAGACTTCAAGACTCACAGATATCAAAGCAACAAGACAAGAATCTTGAGCTATCTCGTTTTCCCTTTCGGCATTGTCAAGCAAACTCGCAAGTTCTGAGTTGGGAACTTAGTTGCGAGTTCCGAGTTCCCGACTCGGAGATAACGCGTGATGTTCTGAAATCTCAATACATTGTAAATGGGGTTAGGCGGGGATTATTTCTGCATCGCTAAGTTTTCGGTTATATAATCAGGCTCGCCATCAAAATGTTCTCCTTTCCCGGACACGGTTTCTTTCACGGAGTAACTGGATGAAACCTATGTGAGGAACTCACTATCGGATTTTTCCAGATCACTATAATCTTGGAGTCAGTTTGAAAGTAAAGTTCAGTTTGAACAAGTTCTTTCAAAGCAAGCATGCTTTGTGATGACCGCAGGTCGGCGTTAGATGCAGGCCGCTTCCAACCGCAGTTCCTGGAGATCAATGAGGGAGGCCTTTGTCCAGCAGTGGACGTCTTATGGCTGATATGATGATGATGATGATGAAGCATGCTTTAACTTAATATCAATAATAATATACTCCTTATTGCACACCAAATAAAAATACAATAACCAAGGACCAATAACACTAATATTATAAACTCGAAAGTTTAAAAGTTTGTTTGTTTGTTAATCAATCACGCCGTAACGGCTAAACCGATTTCAATGAAATTTGGTATATTCGTAAAATATTACCTGAATCACTACATAGGCTACCATTTATCCCATAAATCAGTACCTATGGGATAAAAATGGAGTGTCAAGTCAAAATGCAACAGCGAATTTAGCTTTATTTCTAGGTTACATACACATGGTATATACTGGTGGTAGAGCTTTTGTGAACAGGCTTGAGGAAGTGGGCACCACCGCCTTATGTTTATTTTCCGCCAAATAGCAGTACTTGTGCTGCTGTGTTCCGGTTAGATGGTAATGGTATGTTCCTGTAATTACTGGCACATAGGCATAACAGCTAAGTCCTATAGTATGACAAAGTATCCACATAGAGATCAAGACAACATAATAGCTTGTTTTTGAATTCTATGTGGATATCCATGGGCTGCAGTAGCCACTTAACATCTGATGGATTGCATGCTCGTTTGCCATATAAGTAGCATAAAAAAAAACGTTTAGTAGTGTAACGCGTACGAAGTCGCGGGTGACAGCTAGAATACAATAAATAACGGTACAGTGGGCGGTCTTATCGCTAAAAGCGATCTCTTCCAGACAACCTTTGGATGGACAGGATAAACGTTATCTTCGACATTATCACTTACCATCGGGTAAGGGTAAGTAGTAGTAAAACGCTTGACTATCCTACTAATATTAAAAATTCGAAAGTATTTCTGTCTGATTGGTACGTTTTCACGACTAAACGGCTTGACTGATTTTGATGAAATTTCGTTAATAGATAGATTATGAACTGTATTTAGACATAGGCTACATTTTTTTGACAAACCACGCGTGGTAGAGATTTTTTCGTTTATTGGCTTGTTCCCAAAACTAAAAAAATATCTCTACTATATATATATTTGTATGTGTAATGTTTTATTGACACTATGAGTTCAAACTTGAAGATAAAAGCTGAGTATAGCATTAATTTTGTTAAGAATGTAAACGATTTGCAAACGATTTTTAAATCATAATAAAACGTTTATTTCAGGCGCATGCAATATATGATTACAAGGCGATATCTAAAAATACCATAAAAACTACATATAACAATAAACTTAAAACTAACACTTTAATTTAAATGTTAGGCCATAACACAAGCATTATAAAACAAATACTCATTCTACTCCAAACAAATTCCGATACAAAACGCCTTTTACCTTCCATCCCTAAATTCATACGAAAGTAGACAAGTTGAATCTCTCATCGGAAAAGAATTCGGATCCTCTCCGAGACAAAGTGCGACCAAAAGAGGTTATCCCCTAGTCACAAAGGAATCAATTCGATTCCGAGTTGTTTTGTTTTAAGAAATGGTCAAGACCTTTTTAGGATGTCCCAATAGATCTTTGGAACGGATAACAGATAAATTAGTTTTTCGAATAGTGAAGTGAAAAGTTATCGATAGGAATATGCAAATTATGGTAGAGGAATTTCCTTTTAGGTATACAATATGTTTTGTTTGTACGACATTAATTTAAAACTCACATTCAGAATCTTATTAACAGATTTTTATATGATAAATAATAATTTAAACGCGTGTTCCTATTTTCTGCTGCTCACACGCACTAAAGGCGTCACATAATACCAGCGCTACAGTTTAAAAAAAAAACATTATTTGTTGTCTTGTATCTGTTGTATTCATAGGATGTAAAAATGGACACAAAATAAATATTTTTCTATTTCTATTTTAAATATTTTAAGGATGTGTTTAATACCAGTAGCTTGATTTAATATATTTCCAATGAACAATTTTTAACAAATATCGGCGGCGCCTTTGCGACGACGCTTAGTCAGTTTAACAGACCGGTACTTTAGATACCGGTAAAGTACCAACACCCTGGAAGCTTGCAAATGTCCAACCGGTTCCGAAAAAAGGTAGTAGAGCTGACCCCACTAACTATCGGCCAATCTCTATCACCTCCATTCTTTGCAAAACAATGGAGCGTGTCCTTAACTGCAAACTCCTTTCATAGCTAAAAGATAACGACCTCCTTAGTGATCGACAGTACGGCTTTCGTCGTAAACGATCCACTGGAGATCTTCTAGTGTATGCTACTCACATCTGGAGTGAAGACATCGAAAGGCACGAGGAAGCTCTTGCAGTTTCGCTCGACATCTCAAAAGCTTTCGATAGAGTTTGGCACAACGGTCCACATTAGCAAGCTTTCCCCGTACGGATTACCGTCTAACCTGTTAATGTGGATAACTGATTTCTTGAGGGAACGATCAATTCGAGTAGTCATTGGTGGATGCTCGTCTGATCTATTGGCTATCAATGCCGGGGTACCTCAAGGGTCTGTCCTTTCAGCAACTCTATTTCTTCTGCGCATCAATGATCTGTTGAAACCCGGTATCTATGGGTATGCCTTTCAACAACTGTACTGTCATCCGACAGTACAGTTGTTGAAAGGTATTTCTCTAGTCCACGTGCAAGTGGTGACGAAATCTGCAATCTACGTACAGATATGGTAGAACGTTTGAACCTTGACCTGAAGTTTGTGTCTGACTGGGGTGACGCAAATCTGGTCAAGTTCAACGCCTTCAAAACTTAGGCGAGTGTGTTTTCCGCAAAACGGTCTCCTTTTCATCCCGTTCCCACCTTTTGTGATATCCCACTTGTAGCTTCTGAAAGTCTGAGCTTGTTGGGCGTTGAGCTCACGTCCAACCTGAACTTCGGCTCGCACATTGAATCTAGGGCCAAAATTGCTGGGCATCATAGCTAAGGTTCAGCGGTACTTCTCACCGGGACAGCTGCTCAGTCTCTACAAAGCACCAGTCCTCTCATATATAGAGTACGGCTGCCATCTCTGGGATGGCTCAGCCAAGTATCAGCTTGAAGCCCTTGATTCGATTGAGCGACGTGCTGCTAGACTCATTGGTGATGACTCACTAGTGGAAGCCAATTTACAAAGTCTAGAGCACAGACGCCGAGTAACCAGACTTTCAGTTTTTTTACAAGATACATTTTGGTGAATGTGCGCAAGATCTTCATGACCTTATCCCTCCTTCCCCATTCCACCACCGGACAAGCAGATGAACCGAGAAGTACCACCCACACCTGGTCGGCATACCACTTTGCCGTACCAAACGATTTGCTTCAACTTTTCTTGTTAGCACAAGTGAGGAGTGGAACTCACTTCCGGCGTATATTTTTCCAAACCAGTATAATCTTGTAGTCTTCAAGTCCAGAGTGAATAGGTTCTTTCTAGGCAAGCGTGCTCCATCTTCGATCACACCTTCACTTACCATCAGATGAGGTAGTGGCCAAGCGCTTGGCTTGATCTTAAAAAAAAACAGACATCTACTAACATGTTGAATGAATATGATTTGTTTACCTATTTTAAAAAGGCTGTTCCATTGATATTTTAGGACTTGATATTAAGATTGTTTGAAAATTTTAAGCTTATGAATGAATTTGAAAAAACCTACTTTACAACAAAACTAGCCATTACATACCATTTCATACCCGTGTTTTCATTTACTGTTGTGCATAACAAAACACGTAGTACATAAGAGGTGCTCATCCTGCCCTAATACCTGTCTCAAGCCATTGTAGATGTGGCAAACTACTAGTCATAGCTTTGAGTTTGAGATATCGAAAAACGATCGACGAAAAGACATCCGCAAATATTTGTTCCATATTGAGACACCATTATTGTACTTGTTATGGTGATACACATGACATTTAGAATTCATGCGAGTGTTCAAGATTATAATTTAGGTTTATATCTTCATAATATATATATTTAAACGTACGTATTTTAACAATAAGTTAGGTTTATTAATAATTTATTCTCAAAAAGATAACCATTATCACTTACATGAGAATCAGTACACATAGAAAAGTTAATGTAATTCGTTCGAGTTATGTAGGTAGGTATTCAATTAACGCATTCAGGTAGATCGTCTGTTAGTTGTAAAACTACTTTATTTAGTAAACATTAGTTGTTATATGTTGAGCGAGTTTAGTTTTAAATGCGTTAAATGAGTTACATTTTTTATCATCATCATCATCACCATCATATCAGCTGCAAGGCCTCCCTCATTGATCTCCAGGAACTGCGGTTGGAAGCGGCCTGCATCCAACGCCAACCTGCGGTTCTTACCAAGTCGTCTGCCCATCTTGTAGGTGGACGTCCTACGTTGCGCTTGCCGGTCCGTGGCCTCCATTCAAGAATTTTCCGGCCCCATCGGCCATCTGTTCTGCGCGCTATATGGCCTGCCCATTGCCACTTCAACGTGCTTACCCGTCGGGCTATGTCGGTGACTTGAGTTCTCCTACGTATCTCCTCATTTCTGATTCGATCCCGTAGAGAAACCCAGAGCATAGCTCTCTCCATAGCTCGTTGAGCGACTCTGAGCTTATTCATAAGGCCAATAGTGAAAGACCACGTCTCGGTTCCATATGTCATCACTGGTAACACACACTGATTGAAGACTTTCGTCTTAAGGCACTGAGGTATATTGGACGAAAAGATGTTGCGAAGTTTCCCAAACACTGCCCATCCGAGTTGGATTCGACGATTGACCTCTTTCTCGAAGTTGGACCTATCGTAAGTTGGACTGTTTGTCCTAGTAGGACAAACAGTCCAATTACGTACTAATTGGACTGTTTGTCCTAGGTATACATACGCGTCGACAATTTCAAGAGCAGAGTTCTCAACCATAACTGGGGCATTTTTTATATCACAGAGTAATTTATTATAAAGCTGTCCGCCTTCGTGTACTATTGTTTTTACCATAGTTCGTTCGACATTTAGGTAAGACAAGAAAGCTAGCTCGATGCGTGCTTCGCTTTGTCAATTCCTTTACTTTAGTGAACGTAAGATTAGTGTGGATCGATTTATTGAGGATTTTTCGGACGAGAATGCATGTAGTATATGTAATTAATTGTTTTAAGTTCATAATTTTAATTTCTTGGTAGATTTTATAAGTTGATGTTAGATATGAATAGTTAAATAGCAATTAGATTTTTTTGATTTGTAGTATTTGTAGTTCATATACTTTAGTTTTAGCGGCATTCCCCCAAACTTTTATTAAGAAAGTTACCATATGATTATCTTAAATATTATGCAGCATCATTCTGACTTTGAATATTCACTGAATCACATAACATTAAAATTCCAGTAACAAAACGTACTATAAAACAAATTTGTACAATACAAAAACCAATAAAATCACAATATCCAATCACAAATCACTAAATCTCCTATTAGCCCGGAAAAGACCGTAACTGCGTTTAGTGCCCCGGGCGCGGGAATAAAAACGTGGCAATTCCATCGATATAAATTTATCGAGTATTCGCATCACTAGCGGTCCAATTCCCCTAATGCGCGTCTTTACCACTTTTCTATAGTTTGTGAGGACAGCTTGCTCAGTCTTACAGACGTAGAGTAGTACTGAAGCAAACTTGGGTAATTTAGGGTTCCGTAGTCAAACTACAGTCTGCAAACTGTATGCAGTTGTAAGAATAATTGTTAATATCAAAACTGGGTAAAACTCTACTAGTTGACGAGAAACGAACCGCCATTATAGTGGAGCCAACGATCTTTGTTTTAATAAGTAAATGTTTGGGCACTGATAAGTATTGACAAAAACCTTTTTAGTAAAAAAACCGGCAAAGTGCGAATCGGGCTCGCGCATGAAGGGTTCCGTGCCATTATCTATAAAAACGGTAAACAAAATCATGTCTGTTTTATGGGAGCCCCACTTAAATATTTATATTATTAAATAGCACAATTTTATTTATTTACCTTATTTGAGGTTGGTGTCGATTAAACAAGTCCTCTAAATTGTACGAGTATGAGCGCCCATACAATTCAGAGGATTATCTTAATTAGCGTCAATTATGTATATATGTATGGGGACAATCTTTAATTTGCAACTTTTTAATTTTTTAGAAATTTCCCATTAATTGTGCTGTAAGGACCTTGCTTTTTGCCAAATTTCGTGATTCTGGGTCAACGGGAACTACCATATAGGTTTTTGACGCAAAACCTATAGGGTACTTCCAGTTGACTTAGAATTGTCAATTTTGGTTAAAAGAAAGGTCTAACAGCAAAAGTAAAGGAAAAATTCGGAAAAAAAAATAAGTTGAAAAGGTAAATTTTGATACTTACAAGTTTTCGCGAGAATCTAAATTTACCCATATCATTTATCGTGTTGACTCAGGACCTTGATTGTTATATACGTAATGAGACTATTATAGACCTCAGTATCTGGTATAAATTTTAACCTGCTAGGTCCTCTCGTTCGGACAGACGGACAGACGGACAAGAGAGTGATCTTATAAGGGTTCCTTTTTTTACCTTTTGAGGTACGGAACCCTAAAAAGATAAAAAAGATAGTCTATTTTGTTTTTTTTTACCCCTCTTAAACCCCAATATCTCAACCCCCTCCCCCCCTCCCTCTTTCTTTCGCCGCGCTTCGAAAGTTATCCTCGGACGAACAAACATACATACAAGTAACGTAAGTAAGTAATATGTAAGTATTCTATCAGTTATCTGGTTCCCATAATACAAGCTCTGCTTAGTTTGGGGCTAGATAGCTCTGTGTGAATTGTCCAGAAATACTTATTATTATTATTATACATACATACAACGCAGATTTGCCCAAGTTGATTTGGAGATTTCGCTTCGCACGGTCAATAAAAGAAGATTAAAAATTAATACAAGGAATGCTTCCTTTGATTGTAACATCAATATAAAGGGTTCTTTCTCAAGGCCTGTTCGTTTTTTCCAGCCTGTGAAAAAACGAAAAAAAAATAAAAAAAAAAACGTTTTCGTTTTTTCCATGAGATGGATGAAGGGGAGGAAATACGAGCTGACTCGGATGATGAGTTTTTAGATGCAGTTTCTCCTGATGCTGCCCCTAACGTACGAAATGACGATCATTCGCATCATTCTAATGAAAGTGATAATGCAAATCAAAATCCTCAGCTTGTCCGCCGATATCCGATTCGAAAAACTCGGAGTCAATTAAATTATAAGTTTTAGTTTGTAAGTATTTTGTTAATAGTGGTGGAGGGATGTGGCGTATCGATATACATACTTATTTCTATGATCTGGTGTATCGATATACATACTTATTTCTATTTGTGGGTAGACTTGTTTGGCAGTTGGTTGTCAGCCATTAAACGAGTACAAGTGATTTGCAGTGTTTTCTTGCGTTATTCCCTAAAATACTGAACCATAAGAAACCAAGATATATTGCGTAGTTTAATCTTACAATCTGATTGAATTCTCATTAGGTTGCTGGTGGAAAGGCTGTCTGGACATCGTTGTTGCCAAAACCAATACGCTTACCATACTATTATCACTTTCATTACTTTCCTTCGGTTCTTAATATATTTGCTGAACTTTGGTTTCAACCCTAATATAATTGCGAATTTTAATATGTAAGCTATTGACACGAAAGAAGAAGATTGTTTTTGCTATCCAGAAATAAGATCTTTAGAACCATATCATGCTTTATATCCAACTAGCGGCCCGTCCCGGCTTCGCGCGGGTGAACATTTATTTTTTAAACATTGGCTAACTTTTTTACACCGTGGGTTACATTATTGAAGTTTTAGTAGGAATCCTTTCTTTTTTCTAGTAATAAATATAGCCTATGTTACTCAGGAATATTGTAACATTCTAATTATGAAAAATTTTTTTAAAATCGAATCAGTAGTTTTTAGTTTTTTTCTTACACACATACAATCTTTCCTCTTATATCCTCATAACACACTAATATTCTAAATGCGAAAGTTTTGATGTTTGTTCGTTACTCAATCACATCGTATCGGCTAAGCCGATAACAATAAAATTTGGTATGTACGTAGATTATATTTTGGATTAACCTATAGGCTACTTTTAATCCCATAAATCAAGTCCCATAGGATACAAATGGGGTGAAAGGCAAGTTGCAACAGCGAGTTCTAGAGCTGTATTTTTAGGTTATCATCTAGGTAGACATTTAGTAGTGTAACGCGTACGAAGTTGCAGACAACAGCTAGTATCCTATATATTGGACGACTTCCGTGGTACAGTGGGCGAATAGCCGGCTGAGACGCAGGAGGGAGCGGGTTCGATTCCCGCCGCGGAACAAATGTTTGCATGATCTACAGATATTTGTTCCGGGTCTGGTTGTTTCCCTATATATTATAAGTAAGCGTTTACCAAAAACAAAACTATGTAAGTATTCTATCAGTTATCTGGTTCCCATAGTACAAGCTCTGCTTAGTTTGGGGCTGGATAGCGCTGTATGAAATGTCCAGCAATATTTATTTATTTATTAAGTATAGATAGGTACGACAGAAAATCTTATTGCTATAGCGATTTGTTATGGACATCCCTTGAAGTTAATTGATAGAAAAGATACCAATGTTCTTTTTACATTTAGCCATAGTCGAATACAATAGCTTTAAAAGGTCACTTAAACTCTTAATAGAGCCTTCATTTGCTCATCCCCCCCCCCCTTCCCCTTTTCCCCCCAAGGTTTCGTCGATAGCCACTATCCCCCAATAGCACTAGACTAAGATAGACTCTTGGACACGCGCGCTAAAGAGATCGCTTTTCGATTATCAAAGGAAGTGTCAGCCAAGTGGCAGAATTTGGACGCAAACTTTAGGTTATTTGAGATTTAACAATTTGAGGGGTCTTTAACACGCCCTAGGTGTGAAGTTTATAGGAGATACAAGAACCCCTTGCCCGAGTAGAATAGAAAATATTTATTTTACACCACAATCTATGTCGGTCTTATCATTTAATAATCACGACAAAACTGCGAAAGGTGTTTGTTACGCTTTTACGTCATAACGGCTGAACCCATTTCAATGAAATTAGTTTTATAGATAGATTATGTACTGGATTAAAACATTGGCTACTTTTTATTGACATACCACGCGTGTGAAGCTGCGGGCAAAAGCTGTTTCATAAATGAGTTACAAATAGATCTTGGTAAGGAACGTCACATAAGATAAGACTTTTTCCTTTACGGGCATCGCAAAGTTAATTACATTATTATTGACCTAGTAGTCGGTAAATCTTGGTGTTGAAATTTTCTAGTCTCCCAAAATCCTCTGTTATTACCAAGGGGCCAACCTCTATCTTTAACAGCAATATTAAACTAATATTACACGGATATTTCGTACCATGACCTTCAATTAGTAAGCTTACTTTATAAAGGCGACGCAGTTTCGGTGACGTCACCATAAATCGTTCACTCAAAACGGTTCACATTTGAGTTTAAATAAAGCGATAAATTATCTTAAAAAGTCATTATTATAAATACGGGATTTATCACGTACCATCTTATCGGTGTTTCGACCGACAATGTTTCGGTTCAATTCGTGAACCTTCATCAGGGTGAGTGCGATCCGCCCCAATAACGTCTCGCCTCGCACTGCGCGCCGCTGCTCTCTGCGCGCGAGTGGACGGACGGGGTGGTGAGGATTGGGTCAACAAAAGCACAGTGCGTTGACCCGCTGTGTCATCATCATTATCATCACTGCTGCTTGCTTCTGTAGTTCTTGGTACAGGCAAACACACAACACTAACTATGTCTCTACCAGGTTCACTCACTCTTCTGTCACTTGCATCATGAAGACATGGCCTCCAGGCCGGTGGTAGAACCCATCCTCTATCCCTGTTAAAGTTCGGCACACGACTTATTTCTATCGCCTCTCGGATCTTGCGAGGAACGAAGAACGAAAACAGTTCTGCAGTGGCGGAACATTCCCTAGATTCTGATTCGACGCACTACATACGTTTCGACAAGGCCCGGGTTTTAGCGAGAGAGAAGTTCTTCGTTCCTCGCAAGATCCGAAAGGCGATAGAAATAAGTCGTGTGCCGAACTTTAATAGGGATAGAAGATGGGTTCTACCACCGGCCTGGAGGCCATGTCTTTATGATGCAAGTGACAGAAGAGTGAGTGAACCTGGTAGAGACATAGTTAGTGTTGTGTGTTTGCCTGTACCAAGAACTACAGAAGAGAGCAGCAGTGATGATAATGATGATGACACAGCGGGTCAACGCACTGTGCTTTCGTTGACCCAATACCCACCACCCTGCCCGTCCACTCGCGCGCAGAGAGCAGCGGCGCGCAGTACGAGGCGAGACGTTATTCGGAGCGGATCGCACTCACCCTGATGAAGGTTCACGAATTTAACCGAAACATTGTTGGTTGAAACACCGATAAGACGGTACGTGATAAATCCCGTATTTATAATAACGATTGAAATCAATCACGAAAGTTTTCTAAGTAAAATATCTTAAAAAGTAAGTAAATCTTTAATCTAAATTTTAAGGTTAATACTGAACGCGGTGTTATCATTAAAAAGCACTAAATATACATTATTAGGATTATAACAGTAATGTTTAAAAGTTTTGTGGCTCAAATCAAAGTAATGTTGCTACAAGCTTGAAACAAAACGTTTCTGAAACATGATGGTTTTCGGGGGTCAATATAGGTAGAATTGTAAGTACCAAATGACGTCAAATTTACTTATACAAAATCATAATATAGATATATTTTATAATTCCACCGCGATTTCCGGAATTGATATAAAAGTCTTCTAATGTCATTTTTTTCACCATTAGATGCTACATTATCCCTGAGTAACATAGGTTACTTTTTACCCAACTGCGCAGAAGGAGAGTAATGCTTTTATTGAAAAACTAGCTGTGCAAAGCTGCGGATTGGATAACTAGTTCAGAATAAAAGTTTTTTAGCCAACTACTGGAGAAATACCAAGAACTGGGAATTTTGTTCTATTTAATTTTTTGTTTAACGTAAGTAAGAATAGTTTTAGAAGAAATTTACATCAACCTGAACCCGGTATGCCGGTATACCGGATATGCCTTTGAATGGATTTCGTAGTGAGTTTGACATCATTGGGTACTTATAAACTCTACCTATTCCGATTCCTGGTTATGACAGATGACTTTTATAACCAGGACCAACATCTTTACTCGCTTTCCCAAGCACGGAAGCACTATTGAAAATGACACCACTCTTTCTAATGTATTTCCTTTATTTACACACACCCCCACCCTCTCACACAAAAACCAACCAAAAACTCAATCAATATAAAAATAAACACTATAACTAACTGTATATTTTCTCTGAAATGTATTGTAGGTACGTACGCTTACAAAATGTTACTGCCATGGCTATAGAAGAGTGGTATCTTCTAATACAAGCATATTTTTGCTTAAAATGAGATACCTAACCCTAAATGTAATCTATTTATAAGTTACCAAAAGACACATTAATGTATTTTTTTTATGGTAAAAATACAAATAAACTACAAGTGCTTCAATGTTAAAACATGCCTACGTTGCTACGGGTTGCTACGCGCCGCTACGAACGCTACGAGCTGTACGTAGCAAAAATAATATTTAATTTTGAAATTCACACGCTGAACGCGAAACGTGTCTTTTGTTATTTTATTATCATGAAGAATATTTAAATCTTTTTCAAAATTGAATATAAAATAGATTTTTTATTTTTATATTTTACATAAGGAAAAATTCCAAGATTATTAAAAACATCACAAAAATTTCCAGCCTAGACGGGACTTGAACCCTCAACCTTCCTCTTGATATGAAGACGCACTATTGTACCACCAGGCCATGTCACGTCAGGGTAAAAATTAGTGAGCTGATACAGATTACAACTAAAGCACCGCTAGTTATTTGAAATAAACAACGCGACATCTTTTACCAATGTTCTAAACTGCAACGTTTGGCATTGACCAGGTCAAAAAACTGTATAAGCTTTCCTGTAGATGGAGCTAACGGCGCATTAGTCGTAATCTAAATCACCTCACTAATTACGACCCAACGTGACATGGTCTGGTGGCACAATTGGATAGTGCGTCCTCGTATCAAGAGGAAGGTTGCGGGTTCAAGTCCCGTCTAGGCTGGAAATTTTTGAGATGGTTTTAATAATCTTGGAATTGCATATTAGTCTGGCTGCGGCATCCTATATGACTATGAGATGTACAAATTCTTAGAACATCATTGTTTAACAATTCTCTTTTATGAAATCATTTGAAAATTACTTATCATTGCCGTCACCATATCAGCTATAGGATATCCACTGCCATAGATTTTTTTACACATAGCACACAGGATTAGCATGCTGGCAGTGGGCAGGGCACATAGCTCGAAGAACATATGTCTTGATCACACGTACCGAGCAAATGGGCGAGACAGTTGACTGGGTTGTCTAGTACAAATTGTTAGAGTGCGCCGTTCACTTGCTGACGCGAGGATAAAGTTCCTCATTCATCATTAAAAAAAACCACCAGCCTTGTTTCTTGCTTTTCTTTCCTGGCTTGATCGCGAAGGAACCAATTCCTTGGTCGTGATTTTAATGAATAAATGATTTTGACTTTGACTTTGACCTAGTATATTTATATTTATTCGTATTATAATAATATGTACTCTAGCATTTCTTATCATTATTATTATTTCTTAAATAAAATATTTATTACTTCTATCTACTTATCATTATTATCTCATTAAGCCTATCATAATTGTATGCAAACACCAATCAGTGCCTATTCGTTCTTACGAATTCTAATGACTTGCCTAAAAAAGGTTTCCGCCGAATAACAGCGTCGAGCTGTCGCTCGGTGGCGAGGCATAAAGCTGAACTGAAACCCATTTGCTGCAGTAGCACATACACACCTACTTGCCTCCTAATTTTTCCCTGACTACATTGTATATTTTTTATTTCATTCTATTGTTCCTATGTATGTTGTATGTAGTTTTCTGTTTTCTATGACTTGTGCTTTCTCTTTGATTGTATTGTGTGAATTTGTGTGTGCTATGATACCAAATAAATGTATGTCTGTGTCTATGTCTACAGTGCTCTCGGCCGAGTTCTCGACGAAGCGGCGAGATCGTAGCTTGGCTCTTGTTCTACGTACTAGGCCGAGTGTCCACCCTCCCGCTAGCCCGCACTGTCTCGCTCGCTTACTCGGCAGATCTGAACGTGCACTGTCTCGCCATTCGGGCAAATAATTGTCATCACGTCACCACGCGCGCCTTTTATTGAGAGAATTTTTGTTTAAAACAACTCCGAATAAAATACAATACCCATGTCTACTAATAACAAATGGAACGTCGAAACAACTATCATATTTATACAGTTATATAAACTACATCCGTGTCTGTGGAACTCAATAGCCGAGAAACATTTTACCGTTTCGCCCGTTTATTCGGTACGTGTGATCAAGGCATTACGGCTGTTAGGGCAGAAAAGTTCGTGAGTGAAGACCACGCACTGGAAACCGCAGCGTAGGATGGACCTAAGGTTGCCAATTTTTTAAAAGAAATAAAGTATTACACAGGGGATAGCTAAAAATGTCATAAAAAATATCGTTACTTTTTTTTGCTTTTTCAAAAGTGATTGGTTATTATGTCATTGTCTCACCCTGGCACTGACAGTTTGCATTCTACAGTTGACATAGCCCGTGAAACGAAACATTTTACAAACGTTTAATTTCATGTATTTTTACTTGAAGTAAAGTATATTTTCGTACTTTATTTCTAATCAAAATTTATAGAACAAAGACGAAAAATAACGTAAGATACTCGATTTTAAAGTATGGTTGGCAACCCTTATACCCCCACTAGATGGAAATACGAACTGATAAAGGTTGCTGAGAGTCGTTGGGTGCAGGCCGCACAAGATCGGTCGCTCTGGAAATCTATCATGGAGGCCTATGTTCAGCAGCGGACGTCCTTTGACTGAAACGATGATGATGAGATTTTGTTATTTCCTGTCTTGCTTCGAGTATTCACGATCACCTGATGACGAAAGCCTTTGACCACTTCGACGTATTTTGATCACTTTTGACAATAACTAAACCTCTGGATTATGTCGGTGACTTTAGTTTTTATAATGTTACTCAATAACCAAAACTGTTATGTTTATTCGGTCATAATAATTACCAAAAAGGAAGGCAACTCTCTAATAACGTTGTAACAGCTACTTTATCTATGGTAAAAGGTTATAAAGCTGCTTTTAGACGTAGTTTTATGTTAATTCCATTTCGGAATAATTACGTCGGTAATTTTATTGTATGAATTTAAATGATCACATTTTAGCAATTTTGATTGCCGCTAATTTTGGTAGCTTTGCTTAAGTTTAAGTAATTTTAGGACAGTGTAGTGCCAATTTGAATTATTTCAGAGACAATGAAAATGGTGCTTTTTGATACATTTTTAATAACAGTTAAATCTGATTGTTTTAACAATCACAAAATTGTAACTAGTATTGGAATAACGGACTGTTTGTGTCGCGCATTTGGTGAGTAGGCAGCTGAGATGCAGGGGATTGCAGGTTCGATTCCTGGCACGGAATGTTTGCATGATCTACAGATATTTGTTCCAGTTCTGAGTGTTTCTCTATATATCACATTAGGAGTATGTATTTACAAAAAATACTAATTATGTATTCCATCAGTTATAGTGTTCATAATACAAACTATTCTTAGTTTGGGGCTAGATATCACTGTGTGAAATATCCAGAATTATTGAAGTAAATCTGCTTTACCCACGCTTGACTTGGGGAGTAAGCTGGTAAATGCGTGACGAGAACGTTACGAAAAGTGTGACCAGTCGAGGCGACCGGAACTTGAGAGGGAGATATAAGTTAGCATAGAGAGAGAGAGAGTTACGTTTCGTATATTACTGTAGGGGCAAGAGAGAGAGGTGCGAGCACACATTCTCTTTCTCTCTTTATCACATAGCCCGTTACGTTTCGTATCTAAAATACAGTGCTTGCTTATTGTCTGTATCACACTGTAGGAGCAAGAGAGAGCCATGCGAGCGCACATTTTATTTCTCTTTTCCTCTCATAGCCAGTGCATGAAATATATAACATATATTTCAATCAGTTATTCGTTTGCGAGTTTGCTAGCGTAACGCGAACGGTTATTTATTGATTATTTTCGTCATTTTATTTCGTTCATGAACAATTTCATAAAATAATATTTTAAAAAAGAAGTTTTACTTAAGTTTTTCTTTGTTCTATCACTACCTACCTATATATCAAATTTCACGATGATCGGATCGAAAGTTATCCTCTGAGGTCAAAAGCACCCTTGTTTTTCTTATATTATTTATAACAGTTACACTGTGTTTTGTCTTTTTTATTTAATTATAAACTGTCAATGCAAAGGATTATTGATCACAGTTAGTCTGTAATTTTCGTTCTATCAAACCTAAATTATATTTACTCTGTGCCAACAGAATTGCTCCCAATACATCTGTTAGTTGTAGCCATTGATTTACTGCGCCGTTTTAAGCACTGGGAAAAAGTGACATACTTCTAGGTTATATAGTAATAAATACTGCTTTCGCTTATGGCTATTCAAACAAATAGCGACTATACTAAAACATAAAACCAAATTGTAATTAGCACTATGTCATCTTGACACCTCAACAATCAGTCGATTAGTTATTTGTGGATGCACCGACTCGTTTTGGAGAGTTTTAGGTAAGACGCAGTCGGGCAGTTGGTGCAAAATCCATAGTTATAATAAAATCAATGGTGGTAGCTTTCAAATGGAGTATCAATTTTGACGCAGTTTTGTTTATAATTTGTTAGCTTTTTTTTTTGAGTTGTCATCTGGAATCTTTAGTCGGGTATTTAAATATAAACATGTCGATGTTTTGATTAACTATGACGTTTGTTGACGTTTTGCATCATTGAACTAGGTAAGTTAAAGTAAGATATTTTATTAATATATCGCTATTAGGTTTTTCAAACAAATACATATATTATATGACAAAACAATTAAAAAAATAGAATAGACTAATGAATGCTAAATAAAGTACAATGGGCGGCCTTATCGCTAAAAGCGATTCCTTCCAGAGAACGATATTTATTTCGGAAGTTATATGTAAGTAGGTATAGGTGATAGGTTGTACTTTTGTTAACTAGGTACCTACTTGTATTTTTAAACAAACGGAATACTCTAAAGGCAATATTTTAAACACACTCTCAACACTATATAAATGAGCTCCGCGGTGCCTTACCTTCATACTTTAAAGTTTTAAATATCATCTTAAACTGAAAGGAAATAAGGTTAGTTATTGACTGAAGCAACATTAGTATTGCACAGAGCTTGTTATTATAATGGCATATTAAACACTGTTATTACAAAATTCGCATTTCGTGGGCCGTTTGCGCCGGACATGCGATTTTGGGTTAAAAAATAAACTGTTTGGGAAATGCACAAGGCAGTAAAATACTAGAAAGCTTTTATTAGAAGTATGAACAACTGGAAGAAAAGCATTCAAATTGTTACGTAATATATTTAGCATATAATACCGATGATGATGAAGTCATCCAGGCCGATGTCGGCTACGGCGACATTGTTCTTGCTTGGTTCCGTTGATGCGCTCTTTGATGACTAGCATAGCCAATTTTGGCCTTAAATGTACGCGAACATAATGTGCACGTCAGAGCGTCATTTATGACATTGAAATATATGTTGGCAGGTGGTTTATTTTCAAGATGATCACGTTTATTGTCTAGATCACACCTGCGCTCATCTGCAAAGTTGTAGAAAGATGAAAATACATTTATTTGACACACACACAGGACAGACCATTCAGAACAGAACAAAAACAGAACAAACATACCTACTTTCATAAAGATTATAATGATAAAAAGAAAAAAATATTTAGGTACAGAATTACAGGAAAAACACAAGATAAAAATTTAGTAATTTTACATAGGTAGACACTTAGTTGAACCAATCGTCTCCACTCTGGCCAATTTTCTGCCAGTGATTCAGTGATTCACTGAGAGGGCTCAATCTTGCACTTTTTCATATTTCTCTTTTGAGCGGCTTTGTATCTGAGCAGCTGACCACCACTCTTTCGCTTGCCGTCTTGGAGCTCTGAGTAGAAAGTGCGTTTCGCCACCTTGTCGTTGGACATACGCGCTAATAGGTGCACCACCGCAGTTGTCGGCGCATTAAATAAGCTTTCATTCCGCAGATATTAGCTCGTCGAAGAACATCAGTGTTTCTAACACGATCCGACCAATGAATATTCATAATATCACGGAGACATTTGAGGTGGAACCTATCATGGGTTCTTATATGTCGGGATGCCTATGTTCGTCGGGATGCAATGTGCGTCTTATGGCAGATATGTGATGTATATTCTTAAAATATATTTTCATAATATAAGGACTCTGAGGGTAAACTATCAATGATAAACGAAGCGTTTCTAATGGTCGGTTGTTGCGAGGAATTTATGGCTAAACGATTCGGGGGAAAATGTATTCATATTTTCAGGCGAATAATTCTTGTTTTGGGCGAAAATGCAGATCTTTAAACACTACTTGTGGAAGCTATGAATAAAAATTCAAGTTTGAATGTAGCAATAAAATATCACGTAAGCACGCTAGCTCCATACTCGGAGCTAAGTCGGAGGTAGATTTTTAAGAGGTTAATTAGACTCAAAGAAGCTCGCTGTTATACGTGTTTTTGAAATGTTGACGTAAATATCGAAATATTACATTTAAATTCACTTGCCAAACACCTTTATTGCCCTTTCTTGAATTTGATTTCCACAATACAGGTAATCCTAGTGTGGAGGTCAAAGATAAGTCTAATTTCCAAATGATTAAGCATACACAAAAATTATTCTGGTTCTAGAAATTATTCTGACATCTTTTCTGGTTCCAATAAAAAGTTTATTTATTTACTATTTACTAAAACAAGCTTCCGCGTACAGTTTCACACGCGTAGTTTTTTTTAATAAAATGCCTCAATATAAATCATAATCTATCTATCCACCAAATTTCATCAAGATCGTTCAAGCCGTTTAGCAGTAAAAAACGTAACACGTAAGCATAGAAGCCGAAAGAAAGAGAGAAACAGAAACAAAGACAGAGAAACAACATATTATTTCTGTACCGATATTAATAGACACCCTGTCTAGTCGTAGTTAGTGACACTTATAGAATATATTTCTGCAATATACTCTGCACGACTACTCTTACGGCTGGTTTTATTATTCGACCTGGAGATGGAACAACCTTGTGGATTGTTATCTGTTTTGTGGATAAATAAATAAAATAAATAAGTTAAGGTTTAGCAGAAATGACAGGTTTGTTCAAACGTCCAAATAAAACTGACCACAATTTAAAAATTCCGCTCAAAAAAATATTTCAAAGCCAGCAGAAAAACTAACGTAAATAAAGGAGAGTGGCCACGTTCCGCAAACACGTGGCCCAAATCGGCTCCTCTCGTGTACTCGCTACTTTATTTACTTTCTTCGCAAACAGGTGTGCAATGAAAAAAGGCTTTAGGGGAAACGGGAGGACAGTGTCAGGTGGACGGTACTACCAATATGGTAAACACATTAGGAGGCATGAATAAATAAAAAAGTGAAAGGGATTAGAAATCGCTGCGCGGAATAGTCAAAAAAAGAAAAGGTTAAATTGGACTGTAGTGGACAATTTTATTAAGTATAACATGAATTAAAGATAAAATTAAGAGGTTTTTTTAATATTATCTAGATTCTTCTCCAAAGTATTTCAAGTTTCTCAAAAAAAACTGCGGGCGCATTGCCGTACCCCAGATTTCATGTTTTGTATTTACTCATCATCATGATCCACAGACTGACTTCACCCATTGTTTGGTATAGGTCAAATATATAGCTCAAATAGTCTTAGGTGGGACACTTGGCTAGACGTGGTGATGACAGATGAAGCAGAGATGTGACTGAATGGTAGCCGAGGAGCGGGTATAGAAATGTAGGAGGTCCGGCAGCGAGATAGGTGGACGACATCGTAAAGGTCGTGGGCCGTCAATGGATGAGACTAGCGCAGGATCGTGGTGGATGGCACAAACTTGGATTTACTCAATTTAAGTAAGTTTTGGTGTCGATTGCGTCAATGGTGGCACATCGTGTTGACAGGCTGCATTATTGTTGACAAGCTGATATTTTCATTTTCAGCCTGTCAACACGATGGGCCACTGTTAACGCAATCCCCACCACCGCGCCCATCTACTCGCGCGCAGAGGGCTGCGGCGCGTAGTGCGAGGCGAGACGTTATTCGGAGCGGATTGGTCTCACCCTAATGAAAGTTTACAAATTGAAGCAAAAGCAAAACATTTTCGGTCAAAACACCTATAAAACGGTACGTGATAAATCCCGTATTTATAATAATGATTCAGTAAGTTGTACCATCAATATCTAGTTGCTCTAGATATTGATGGTACAACTTACTGAATCCAAAAATAGCACTTACTATACTTAGCACACTAACACCGTTAACCTAGCTTAGTTTCATGTGACGTCAGAGATAACATGGTTAGGACCTTATATTCACTGAAACGGCCAGAGCTTAACCCCTCGGTAAGATTTCAGTTTATCCCGTGAACAAAGTGCATTCTGTGCCGAAATATTAGTGCTCTCAAAAACTTATAAATTTTGGAAAATATCCTATTTTTTGTGCAATAGTTTTTAGGGTTCCGTACCCAAAGGGTAAAACGGGACCCTATTACTAAGACTCCACTCTCTGTCTGTACGTCTGTCTGTCTGTACGTCTGTCTGTCTGTCCGTCTGTCTCCAGGCTGTATCTCATGAACCATGATAATAAGACATTTGAAATTTTCACAGATGATGTATTTCTGTTGCCGTTATAACAATAAAAACAGAAAAAATAAATATTTAAGGGGGGCTCCCATACAACACACGTGATTTTTTCCTCGTTTTTGCTTGATATTGATAAAGGCAACAGGTAGACGCTTGAAATATTCACAAAATATTTAGTTATACATACACTTTAATAATGAATAATTAAATTAAAATAAAACGTTTTTGCTCGTTTTTATAGATAATGGTACGGAATCCTTCGTGCGCGAGTCCGACTCGCACTTGGCCGGTTTTTTATTATTAATTGTTTATAACAACATTTGCATCATGAACGTCAACAATAAAGATCCCTTAATTATTTTACATAGGGTTTTTTTAATAGCTATAGTACATTTTAAAAACAAGTGCAAAACAATTAATATTGTAGCGTGCGACGTATTAAGTTAATAACCTTCATTTAAAGTAGCTTACTTCAAGTTAAAACTACTTAATTGAGATGTTTATTTGCTAAGGCCATACGTTGTTTCTTTAATGTACATAAAATTTAACAAACTTAAATTGCTAATAAATTTTTAAATAAAATCCTTCTAATCTGTAATAATTAGTACTACTCGTATGTTTACTAAAAATCTACCTGCTTTTTAGGATACCTTAAAAGGTAAAAATGGAACCCTTATAAAATTAAAATAAAAATCGTTTATTTCAGGAGATAAGATAAGATAAGATCACTCTCTTGTCCGTCTGTTTTTCTCAGGAACGGGTGGACTTAGCAAGTTTAAATTTATACCAGATACTGAAGTCTATAGTCCCTATTAGGTGTATAAAAATCAAGGTCCAGAGTCAGCATGATAAAAAGATATGGGCAAATTTAAATTTTCGTAAATACTTGTAAGTACCAAAATTAACCTTAATTTTCAACTTTTTTATTTTTCGGAATGTTTCCTTTACTTGTGCTGTAAGATCTTGCTTTTAACCAAAATTGACAATTCTAGGTCAAACGGAAGTACCCTATAGGTTTTGGGTCGAAAACGTATATGGTAGTTAGACCTGGAATCACGATTTGGCAAAAAGCAAGTTCAGCACGATTAAAGGAAAAAATCCAAAAAATAAAAATTAGGAAAATTAAAGGGTATCCCCATACATACATAGTTGTCGCCAATTAAGATATTCCTCTGAATTGTATGGGCGCTCATACAATTTAGAGGACTAGCTTAATCGGCACCTCGAATAAGGTAAATAAATGAAAGTGTGATATTAAACGAAATAAATATGTAAGTGGGGCTCCCATACAACAGACATGATGTTTTGCCGTTTTTATTGCTAATTTTTTTACACCTTGGGTTGCATTATTGACGTTTTAGTAGGGATCCCTAAGTTTTTTTAGTAATAAACATAACATATGTTACTCAATCATAATGTAGCACTCTAATACATTTTAAGTTATATCTTATCTCGATATGTTTGACTGAAATCTACCAAAACTTCAGCATATCTCCTTTATTCAAACGGCAATTCAGGTCGCGTGTAACATTGTAATATCCATTGTAACCATTTGCCACAAAAACTTAGACATTTACAATGCAATTGTTACAAAAAGTCAAACTCGACGTTCGCAGGAAGCGAGCGGCGGTTAATAGGTGTCCCTTTTTGCGTCCCCAATCGATGTGTGGCCCGACCTTACCCTGGGGTCAGGGCACCTTTGTTTAGCACAATAAACGTGCATGTTTAATACGGAACGGACAAGAGACGGGATAAACATACAAATAAATCTGATTGTTAACGCGGAAAGAAAAAAAAAAGAAAGAACGAAAATACATTTCTTTGACACACACACAGAACAAATACAGAACAAACATACCTACTTACATATAATGATAAAAAGAAAAACTATTTAGGTACAGAATTACTGGAAAAACACAAGATAAAAATTTAGTACTTATACATAGGTAGGTACAGATAATATGGTCTTCCGTGCTGTGTGGGCCAAACAGGCCCTGTCTCAGCATATTGCTGCCAACCATCCGAGGAAGGTAAGCGGCGCTGGTTTTCAGATGGAAACCATGGGTAGCCTCACGAACGCAAAAAAATGAGTGAGTAAACAGATACATAGACATACATAGATACGTAAATATTATATTTATATACGTAAATAATAAAATAAACTTGAAAGAATAAAATACTTAGTTAGTGTAAGGTGGAGCTAACATAAGTAAACTTATGGCGGGTTCCTACATACGGATATACTCGTAGGAACCCGCCATTACACCATCACAAAATCCCTCATGTGGTTCGCTCCGAACTGAGATCTCACGAGTCTCCCAAAACACAAAAAAAATATTCTCAGGGCGACTCTCGCAACAACGCCTAAACGTATTTAGTTGCTAAATATGAATTAAGGAGTTGTCAAATCATACAAATACGTAAAATTTAAACATGTTTTGTTCCTAAATACATTTAGGGATCGTTGTGGAAGCCGGCCTTAATCAATGACTTATAAAATAGTGCCACGAAATATGTATCCAAATTACTTGACCTACACTTTCATTCAAATTACAGGTAACGGGAGTTCATGTATATTGGTTTATATTTTTTGGGGTACAACTTGCAGTTATTCTGGATTTCAGACTTTGGCCTATATTTGTGTCACTAAAGCTACACGCATACCAAATTTCATCATTGTAGGTCACAGGTGTACCCTGTGAATTTTGTCAAAGTTTTGTTTTTATTATGACTAATAACTCAAAAACTACAACGATAAACTAAATATAAAACATGGTTGAAATCTACTAATAAAGACCTTTTATTTGAGGTCCCATTTGACCAAATAGTCTCATTTTCATTTTTGTTTACCCCTCTTTAACCCTAATTTCTCAAAAATCCCCCAACATTTATAGCTCATATAGTTACACCAAAATTATGCCATGCATAGGTAGGTACCTATGCATCAAATTTCACGATGATCGGATCAACGCTTCGAAAGTTATCCTCGGACAAACAAACATACATTCATACAACGCCGATTTGCCCAAGTTGATTTGAAGATCTCGCTTCGCTCGATCAATAACTAGTAGTTTTTTTTTACGAGAAGTATTTTTATATGTTTTGTGAAACCGTCACTTGAATATCGGTAATATATTACCAAACATACTGTAGACATGAGCTATACTCATATATTGTATGTGCACATTGCCTGAATTAAACGTTTTGTTACTGATATTATTTAAAACTATTTGAAGATGGTATGAGGGAACACCGATAAGACGGTCCGTAATAAAATTCCGTATTTTTAATAATAGTATTTGAAGATGATTTACATAGCTCGAAGAACTGACGGCCTTTGGGGCAGAAAGGTTCTGGAGTGAAGACCGCTCACAGCGTAAGATTCCCCCCCTCCCTGATTTAAAAGACACCGTGTTTTTAAAAGTGTATATAAACTTAGTCCCGTGTCGTCTCCGTCCCGGTGCGATTATGCTAGCCTTCACTCGGTGTGCGGAAGCGGGAGAATGTCATTCCGGAGTTTCGGACCTTTTTGCCGAACACTGTTTTGTTTTGCATAATGTGTTCCGGTCGGATTTTGATTCCATTTTGGCGGGATTATTATATTGATAGATCTAAATGGTATACGGAAGCGTATAAATTAGGGTTTTTTTTGTTGTTTTCGTGTATTTCTAACACTGTGTGTCTGAGCCGACAAATTACAAACGTGAGATCACCATGAGCTCGCTTATGAGCGCTGCAAGTAAATCTATGAAAGGAAACGAAAACACTCTACTAAACTCAACTATAGACAACTCGTACTAAAGGCCCTGAAGACCATACTTACCTATTTCTACCACCAAGTAGCTTTGTTGTGTTTCGGTTTGAAGGGTATGGTTGCCGGTGAAAATTATAGGTACATTACCTGTATGTCTCAAGTTGATGGACGCAGGGCAGTTCATCGTAAGGCACGTGTCAAAGGTGCGTGACCTACAAGGCAATACTTTGCTATAAACTAACAACAATTTAAAGAAACAGGTAACCACAAATGTTTGTGGCTCACAGGTTTTCATAAAAGTGAACGTAAAAGCTATTTTGTTTTAATTGTTGGAAAGTTTCGACATGATAGGCAATCTGCCAAATTATCACTTATTATCATTCGGTACATTTACTTGTAACAACGCTGTGTCACTGGAAATATGTACTCCAGGCCCGTTACATCATTATCATCACATTAGACATATGACGTTCACCTCATAAGTTCAGCGGTGGCCATAGATTTCAGAGTGACCGATCCAATGCGGCCTGCACCCAACAGCTCCCAGTAACTTTATTAGGTCGTCTTTCCATCTAGTGGAGGGTCCTTCCACTCTGCGTTTTACAGTGCACTACTTCACGAACCTTTCAGTCACAACAACAAGGGAACTTTTAAAAGTGAAACTTTACAAATTATTATGGAGGATGTTGCCGTAGGGTGCCGGCAGAAGAATGTTACCCCTCCTCTCATGCCCGTGGATGCAGTATGAGCCTGCTAAGTGATACCTCCGGAAGATGGGCAGCAGCGTCTTTCCGTGTATCAACATCCCGTACTGCGCTCGCCAACCCGCCTGCCAAGCGTGGTGAGTATGGCAACTACCCATCATGGAGATCCATGGAGGCCTGTGTTCAGTAGTGGACGTTTTGATGATGGAGGATGTTACACATAAAATAATTATGAATAACAACGCAACACAAAATAATGGTTATTATGGTATGTATATATTATGTATGAATTTATGATATAACTACTTATATATATATATATACTATATATATATATATGTGTATTCAATGTATTTTATCAACATTTTGTGTTTTTTACACGTAATTTGTTTGTTTCGTATTTTTAGTTTAATTTAGACTGTCTATTTATAAATTCTTTTTATATAAAATAAATCTGTTTTTGGCTATATGCTACGCTTAGTATGAGTTTGTATCTATATAATAAAGGCTGTGGATTTTGTTGAATAAATAAAATAAAAATACATATTCAAGTATTAACCCACTTCTAAAATCTGTAAATACTATTCCGGATGTGTGTTTTAAATTAATGTCGTACACACGGCTACACATCAAGCTATACATTTCCAGTATAAGCTGACCTCTTATTCTACGAAAAGCCTACACAATTCAAGGTCAGCTTATACTGGAATTCTTATACTCAGTCAGCTTATACTTTATCTGTAGCCGTGGGTACATAACAAGACAGGTTGTATAGTGAATCTTATCTATTCTATACTTGTAGTATTATTTCTTCTGTACTTCTCGTGCATATAAAAACGTTAGCAAAACTCGTCCCGACTTCAACCCATTCTTTAATCAGATGCCCTACATGCTAAGCGGCTAATTGACCAGTTTTAGGTCTTATTACATGTCCTCATGGCAAAGTCGATGGAAGAGCTCAGCACGATGCTCGAAGGCCTCAATCGAGTCTCCCAACGGGTAGGACTTAAAATGAACATGGACAACACGAAAATCATGTCAAAAGTCCATGTCGTCCCTGCCCCAGTTATGGTTGAGAACTCGGCTCTTGAAGTTGTCGAAGCGTATGTATACCTAGGACAAACAGTCCAATTAGGTAGGTCCAACTTCGAGAAAGAGGTCAATCGTCGAATCCAACTCGGATGGGCAGCGTTTGGGAAACTTCGCAACGTCTTTTCGTCCAACATACCTCAGTGCCTTAAGACGAAAGTCTACAATCAGTGTGTGTTACCAGTGATGACATATGGAACCGAGACGTGGTCCTTTACTATTGGCCTTATGAATAAGCTCAGAGTCGCTCAACGAGCTATGGAGAGGGCTATGCTCGGGGTTTCTCTACGGGATCGAATCAGAAATGAGGAGATACGTAGGAGAACTCAAGTCACCGACATAGCCCGACGGATTAGCACGTTGAAGTGGCAATGGGCAGGCCATATAGCGCGCAGAACAGATGGCCGATGGGGCCGAAAGGTTCTCGAGTGGAGGCCACGGACCGGCAAGCGCAGCGTAGGACGTCCACCCACAAGATGGGCAGACGACTTGGTAAGAACCGCAGGTCAGCGTTGGATGCAGGCCGCTTCCAACCGCAGTTCCTGGAGATCAATGAGGGAGGCCTTTGTCCAGCAGTGGACGTCCTACGGCTGATATGATGATGATGATGACATGTCCTCAACTTGTTTCTTTAAAATATATTTTTATAAATATCATCATCTTCATCATCATCATATCAACCAAAAGACGCCCACTGCTGAACATATGCCTACAAGATTTCCAGAGCAACCGATCTTGCGCGGCCTGCACCCAACGAAGAAAGAAGGTAGGCCTCATAAGAAGGTGCAAGGTTGCTCAGCGTGCTAAGGAGAGGGCTTGGTGTATCTCTACGAGATCAAATCCGAAATGAGGAGATTCGTTGACGAACCGACGTCACCAACATAGCACAAAGGATTAGAAAGCTGAAGTGGCAGTGGGCAACACATAGCTCGAAGAACTGAAGGTCGCTGGGACTATAAATATAGAACGTCTTTATATGTAGTCTAAATTTAACTACTCGTTTCATTTCGAAAGGGCTCGCCCGGGGAAGTACTACCACCATACCTATTTCTGCCGCCAAACAGCATTGCTAAGCAGGTGAAGTTACAGGCATATAAGGCTTTACACCTGTAAGCTGCAGGACAGTTCATCGTAGTGCAAGTTTATAAGATTCGTGACCTATGAGGCAAAACTTTGTTGGCGATGGTTACCACATAACATCAGGAGGTTATATACTCGCTCCATCACCAGGTCAAATAAATAAACCCGTTCGTCTTTTAAAAAACAAACACTTCGCTTTTTATGCTTCGGTGATATGGTAACTTAAAATTCAATTAAATAGCAGTAAGAACTCTGGAATTTTTGCCATATTATAAAATCCAACAATTTAGTACAAATAGGTTTCTGAATATATCTGGAGAAAAGTCACAGAAAATAAAAAAGTTGTTGCCAAAAACGATATACCTATTTCATTATTACCATTATTTTTCTAGTCCACTTTGATAATATTTTTACTTGATACTAGCTGTTGCCGGCGACTTCGTACGCGTTATACTGCTAAATGTGTAGGTAACCTAGAAATAAAGCTAAACTCGCTGTTGCAACTTGACTTAACCCCCCATTTTTATCCAGTAAGGGATGATTTATGGGATAAAAAGTAGCCTCTGTGTTAATCCAAATTATAATCTACGTACATACTAAATTTCATCGAAATCGGTTCAGCCGCTACAAACAGACAGAGTAACAAACAAATAAATAAACAAACATCCAAACTTTAGCATTTATAATATTAGTGTGATTTTAATTAAATATATTACAATTGATTAAATAAATAAATTTTAGGCTATGGTCAATTTAACTAAAAGAAAATTCGTAATTTATTTTAATCAGCTGAAAATCAGCATTATGCTGAGCTGAACGTCATTTTGGTACGCAGACACATGAGTCGAACTTGTTTTATTGGATTCAATTGTATCTACTGTTCCATAAAATTGTTTCATGTGTCATTTTGTGTGTGCCAAATAAATGATTATTCTATTCTTCTTTTATTCTATTCTAATCATTATTGAGAATACATTATTGAGCGGTGAAGGTAATAATCTCAAACAAGATTTCTCAGTTTCCACCAAGAGATCAGAAGTCTTCATAACACGTAATAACCCACTATCACTGTGTTGTTCCCGCGTAAACTTTGCCGCCATTTTCTCTCCGCCATATTTACTGTTATTGCTTTTCTCTATTGTCTTTTATTAACTTTTAACGTGAATATTGTGTTGCATTCTACTTTATAAGTCTCTGAAACTGTAAAGTAAGGTTACTTGGTAATTGTTTGGACTGGGCGAGGTGAAGTTTTTTAATTAATGTATGTATCTGCTCAAAAGAGAGGTTCCTGATATAGATTCATTTATTTACAAGCTTCCGTCCGTGGCTTTGCGTATCAATAAAAAGTAGTTAACGTCTCAACCAAGGTCCTAATCCACATTATGACTGAGGTTGACTAAGGGGATATACTCTTTCATGACTAACCGGCTAGACCGATTTCGATGAAATTTGGTATATAGATATATCTATTTACATAACAAATTTCATCCTGGATTGACACATAGGCTACATTTTAGTGATAAACCACGTGTGCGAACCCACTGGCGGAGCCTTGTCTATACTAATATTATAAAGAGGAAAGATTTGTTTGTTTGTATTGAATATGCTCTGAAACTACTGGACCGATTTTAAAAATTATTTCACTGTTAGGAAGCTACACTATCCCCTGGTATATCTACATAGGTGACATAGGCTACTTTTTACCCAACTGCGCAGAAGGAGGGTAATGTTTTTATTGAAAAACTACGCGTGTTAAGCTGCAGATTGGTCAGCTAGATAGAAAATAAAAAGGTTTTATCATAATGTAACAATTGCATTCAGCACTACTTTCTTAAAATTTTAATTTTATTGGCACAACATCATTGCAGTTGACAATATTGACGATTAATATTGCATGGCATGGTATTATTTTTTTACTTACGTTCTAACATTTCTAATCTCATACTCATGTAGAGTTGACAGCTATTATATTAAAACGAATTTCCCCATATCCAACAACATTAGATTTCCCCAGTTTCAAAAGTTTCCCCGAAGCTATTTAGTCACATGGCGAACAAAAATAAACGCGAGCAGCGTCGCCAATCCAAATGTCAAGAATATAAAGCATCGCTGACACTCCCAGGCGTCCACTTCTCGCCGACGGTCGCGCTCACCGCACGCAAACGCTAATATCTAAACAGAATACTAAATAAAACGACTCTTTCTTTTACTGAACTCACTTTATTGCCGCGATATCCGACCTTTTTAGCTTTTAGCTCCCAAAACAACGATCCCCAAAGTGGGAATAGAGACTGTCCCATTTTTAAACTGTGTACCGAACAAAACATTGTTACACTTTTATGCCAAACGAAAATTCTGCCCCAATTTGCGCCGGGGACACCTACGATCTAATATCAACTTTAAGCGCACGCAAATAAGGTTTACTGTAGGCTGGTGATGGTTGTCCTTTGACAAAAACGCTTTCGAGCATCGAAGCATCGTGCCTAATGAGCCGTGTATAAAACTGTTTTTTTTTCCTTTGGCCCTTTGCTGTAGCTTCTTAAGGAAAAGGTCAATTTAATATTAGGGATATATAGGTTCTTAATTCATGAAAGCATGTAAGTGATTCTCATTTGTTGAGCCTTCGCAATAAGGTCGTTGACTTTTAAATTTGTTTAAATAACATAAACTTTGAAAGAATCAACTTGAAAGATATACGACCACTTTGTAATAAATATAAATTCAAATATAATTTAAATTACGTGCTTAGCTTAAGTGAAATGTGTTAGGCTAAGTTCATATGACCGCGCGGTACTACTAACCGCGCGGTACAAGATCAAACTAAATAGTGTTTAACCGCTACCGCAGCGCGCGTAATGTAGACGATAATGAACTTAGCCTTAGACTTAAACTGACACAACTTAAAATGACATTTTGTAATATAATCACATTTCATGTATTAAATAATAATTTAATTTCAAGAACAAATTCAAAATTCAAAAAACTCCCGACATATAATAGCCCGTAATAAATTTATATTTTACGATCTTTATCACACGTAGCTAGAACGTAGCCTTAAGGGCGCACTATACCTGGGAAGACAATAAATCGCTTATTGAGAAACAATGTTTTGTGCTTTCAATTTTAATTCATTAATGTTATGCTAGAACGCCTGTGTTGTTAAAACACGATTCCGTAAAATTTTCTCGATCGAAAAAAAATCCAAAGATGACACAATTTTTTTTTTAATATGAATTGGAGATGGAACAAGCCTATAGCCCACCTGATGTTAAGTGGTTACCATCGCCTATAGCAAAGTATTGCCTCGTAGCTCACGCTCCTTAGAATTTATCTTAAAACCGTTCTTATGCGATGAATACTTCAATTTAGATCTTCAAACTTTATACAGTAATTCTACACAACATAAATATGAGCACCTGTGTTTTAAATTTTCAAAATACCTTTTTATTTTACCATAAAATAAAAATATCTAACTTTTGCACTAATGAAACCATTCGCTTCGGACTAGCATTCTTTAAAAAAACGACGTCCGAATCGGTCCATCCGTTCAGGAACTACAATGCAACAGACAAATAGACATCAACAGATACACACAGGCCGACATAAGCGTCAAATTCATAAAATCCCGCGTTTTGCGTTGGGGATTAATAAAAATAGCATCATCATCATATTAGCCGTAGGACGTCCACTGCTGGACAAAGGCCTCCCTCATTGATCTCCAGGAACTGCGGTTGGAAGCGGCCTGCATCCAACGCCGACCTGCGGTTCTTACCAAGTCGTCTGCCCATCTTGTAGGTGGACGTCCTAGGCTGTGCTTGCCGGTCCGTGGCCTCCACTCGAGAACCTTCCTTCCTTCGAACCTTCGAGAAAAATAGCATACCGTTTGCAAAACCAACAAAGCGTGGGTTTATTATACTCGTATTACAACCAGCATCATGTTTAGTTAGTCTTTTTCACAATTTATGACAGTAAACTATAAATAAATAAATATTGCTGGACATTTCACACAGCGCTATCTAGCTAGTTTCAAGTAGTTTCTAGTTTTCAAGTAGGTCTTAATAGTGTCCATTCCGGTAGTTTACCTTAGTTTGTTTTGCCGTAATTAAATAAATATTGCTGGACATTTCACACTGCGCTATCTAGCCCCAAACTAAGCAAAGCTTGTACAATGGGAACCAGAAAACTGCTAGAATATCTATAATTTTTTTTAATATCTATAAAGATTCGTTTATCGCACCATCAAACGATACAATGAAGACTCTAGTGTAGATGACAGGTCAAGAAGTGGTCGCCCTCGGTCTGTTAGGACTCAAGCAGTGATAAAAGCTGTGAAGGCGCGAATTCAAAGAAATCCCAAATGTAAGCAGAAACTGTTGGCCCTTCAGATGGGGTTAAGCAGAACCACGGTGAAAAGGGTGTTATATGAAGACTTAGGGCTTCGGCCATATCAAAGAAAAACAGGACATCGTTTGAATGGTCGTCATGGACTTAAGACTGAAGAGAGGCCGCGCTTTGTTGAAGTGGTACGCGGGAAAAAAATATCGGGAAATTCTTTTTTCGGATGAAAAAATTTTTACCGTAGAAGAGAGCTACAACAAACCAAATGATAAGGTGTACGCACACAGTAGTGAAGACGCGAGCAACCGTATTCCGCGTGTCCAACGAGGTCATTTTCCATCCTCGCTCATGGTATGGTTGGGAGTTTCTTATTAAGGAGTTTCTTAACAGAGGTACATTTTTGTGAGAAAGGTGTAAAAACGAATGCAGTTGTGTATCAAAATACAGTCCTGACGAACCTTGTGGAACCTGTTTCTCATACCATGTTCAATAACAGGCACTGGGTATTCCAACAAGATTCGGCGCTAGCTCATAGAGCGAAGAACACACAAGACTGGCTGGCGGCGCGTGAAATCGACTTCATCCGGCACGAAGACTGGCCCTCCTCCAGTCCAGATTTGAATCCGTTAGATTACAAGATATGGCAACACTTGGAGGAAAAGGCGTGCTCAAAGCCTCATCCCAATTTGGAGTCACTCAAAACATCCTTGATTAAGGCAGCCGCCGATATTGACATGGACCTCGTTCGTGCTGCGATAGACGACTGGCCGCGCAGATTGAAGGCCTGTATTCAAAATCACGGAGGTCATTTTGAATAAACTTTAGTGTCATAAGAATCTATGTTTTGTTAAGTTCATTTTGGTATATAAATGGTTACATAATGACTAAGTTACTTCAATTATTTTATATTAAACATGTGACAGAATTTATGACCTGACTATATGATATATATGTAAAAAAATCGGGTTAGTAATGATGGCCGGGGACAACAATTGACAATTCTACCAGGGTGACGTATATTGACAGCCCGCGTTATATGCATGTCAAGGCGGTAACGAAGTTCGGCGGGTCAACTGGTATATTCTAAAATATAATTTCATAAATGCAAAAACACACAGAACCATTTGTTATGCAGATTATCAATAAAGATCCATTTGACATGCAAAGCCAGTTCGAAATACTGGGTGGAAACAGTTTGGAGGCGTTAAAATTCTCTACACACATTAGCATATAATAAGTGGTTACAGACAGACGGACTGACAGTGTAAATTGTTTTAAAAGGCCGAATTTCGTGAAGAGTTGCTTTTTTTCTATTGACGTCATATATTTTACCTTTGCCACTGTTTTTAAGGTTTTAAAATTTCGGAGGAATTTTAGGGGCAGGAGACACAGTAGTTCTATGGGCCACATAAGAAGACTCAAGGTCTCTCGGCGTGTTATGGAGAGGGTAATAACTATGTTTTTTATTGATGGTAGCCAAGCGCTTGACCTCACCTGATGGTAAGTGATGGTGTGATTGAAGATGGAGCACGCTTGCCTAGTAAGAACCTATACACTCTGGACTTGAAGACTCCGAGATTATACCGGTTCGGAAAAATACACGCCGGAAGTGAGTTCCACTCCTTACTTGTGCTAACAAGAAAAGTTAAGCAAATCGTTTGGTACGGCAAGGTAGTATGCTGACAAGGTATGGGTGGTAGTTCTCGGTGCGTCTGCTTGTCCGGTGGTGGAAGGGGGCAGGAGGGTATAAAGGACATGAACACTTGCGCACATTTACAAAAATTCATTTTGTAAAAAACTTAAAGTCTGGCTACTCGGCGTCTGTGTTCTAGACTTGTGAATTGACTTCCATTAGGGAGTCATCGCCAATGAGTGTAGCAGCACATCGTTCAATCGAATCAAGAGCTTCAAGCCGAATACTTGAATACAAGCCCATACTTTATGTTTCTCAATGAGATCAAATCAGAAATGAGGAGATTCGTAGATGAACCTAAGTCACCGGCATAGCCCAATTCAAAAACCATTGCAAAAACAACTCACAGGAAAACCACAAATATTTTTGTATTGTAGAGAATAAAAGAAGATAGATCTTGGTAACAAAGTTTTCTAATTCAACAGAGATCATACTTCGAAAGTTTTTGATAGACGGGTTTAGGGAATAACAACCAATGATCTATTGGAGCGACGAACTGGACCGAAAACTTAGGACTCGAAACTTGTTTTTAGTTATATACTTATATATATGTATATATATATTACTATCCACGACCCGGCTTCTATGAAACTTGTAAGAACTAGATTATATTTTTAGTATAATTTTAATATTTTTATATTTGTTTTGTTTTGTGTTCTAAAATACACTGAAAGGCGTAACCTAGCGATTATTATCAATCTCCGTCAAATTAACTAAATCAAGAAATAAATTTATCATTAATCATACTGAATTATGAATTATTATTTTCGTGCGAATATTCTCTCCAAATTTTAATTTCGCTGAACTTCGGTCACAATACAACCTATAAATGCAGCATGACCTTTCACTTACGTCAAACTTTGCATTGACAGTCATCGACCACTGTCGATCTTTGAACTGATTTGACTAGATTTAATTACGGAGATCCAGGGCCATGTAGACATTGGATGCCGATCGGCACAGCTATTACAAATCTGTGCGTTATGTATTGTATAAGAGGTTCGACATTTTAAGAGTTCTTTACTTGTTTATTAGTGGTTCTCCTTCTATTCCATTGGCATGTGTTTGCAGTGATATCAATATCGTGTGTGAATAAACTAAAGTCAACGTTATCCGATGACGTCCATCAATCCATCCCCGGATATAGTCGGTTTGGCGTGACACACTCCATTAATATGGCGGGAAAACATGGCGGATTTGTTTTGGCGCGTACCGAATGCACGATTAATTGATTCGGCGCACGCTAGCGAGTTTGTGATGGAAGAGTTATGATAAGGTAGAATACTTTTGGCTGCCTTGACCTAAACAAGACTAAATATGTTTGTGATAATCAAGGATCGATATTTGGTTTTGCGAGCAATAAGTTCACAGGCGCCTTTGATCATTCAAACGGTCAATTAATTTGAGAAAGAGTTTGAAAGCTGATCACGTAGCAATTCATAATTAGAACTTGTTGAAATATGTTCAAAACAATTTGTTATCTTAGAGCAGCCACAGACAATAGTTTTATTGTATTTCTTCCATCATTATATCAACTCGCTGTCATCATTTGTTATCATTATAGTGATAAGACTGTCTACTGTACTCAATGTATTTATAAGTGATAAATATGTATTTATTTCAAATAAAAATTAGAGAAACGATTATAACTACTAACAATTTAAGGACATTGGTCTAACATAAATACATATTGATTTTTAAAGAGTCCCTTAGAAGTGGGTAGTTAAAGCTGTGGATGTTTTTTGTTCTTATACAATAACCAAAATCGATCATGCTTGCTTTTGAGCACGATCTCGTCTGATGGTAAGCGATGATGCAGTTTATAAATCACGCTTGATTAAAAGAAACCTGTTGAAGACTTTGAAGACAGCCAGGTTGTAATTATCAGGAAACACAGACTCGGGCAAGGCATTCGACTCTTTAGCGGTGCGCATAATAAAAGTGGAATAGAACCGCTTTGTGCGTATTTTTACCATATCGGTGGCGCACCGCAGACCGTCTGGTTGTTTGACGATGACGACCTCTGTGGCACAGTGAGCGAATAGTCGGCTGAGACGCAGGAGGTTACGGGACAAATCGATTCCCGTTGCGGGACAAATGTTTGTATAGTCTACAGATATTTGTTCCTGGTTTGGGTATTTTTAGCCGTGTTTACAAAAACAAATATTCTATCAGTTATCTGGTTCCCATAGTACAAGCTTTGCTCAATCTGGGGCAAGATAGCGCTGTGTGAAATGTCCATAATTGTTTATTTATTTATTATTTATATAATGGAGATGTGGGAATGGGGATAATGATGATGTAATGAGCCATTTTTTTCTGGTGACCATTTCAATATAATCAACATCCACAAGATACAAAACAAAGACTCTTGGAAGAAAATACTTAAAAACTTTATCACACAGTTTTTAGTTTTTAAGTGACTACCGTTAGCCGGAAAAGGAGTACGAGAAAAGATAATTATAACTCAGACTTCAACCTTGACATTCTCAAACATGGCCCGAGTAAATGAACAAACCGCTAGTTTAGGTAAACATAGCTGACTTTTCGTGTTCCGAATAAACAAACTCTATGTTTAACCACTTAGCGATAAGATCGCTTTGTATGTCATTATTTTGTGTAAATTTTTACTATTAAGTTAGTTTATATATTTATTGCCCTAAATGCAGTCGATGCAATGCGTTAGATAGGTATTTAGATTAATGGTTAATAAATTATGGTTAATTCATATAAACAAACTCTAATATGTTTTAGCTCTTAGTGATAAGATTGCTTTTTATACCGTTATTTTTTTATATGTTTTACTAATATAATTCTTTGTGTGAAATAGTAAGGCATTTATTATATTTATTCTCCTAAATGTATAATGGGTGACCAAAACAATGTCTTGCTGTATTGGCCATCCATGATGCAAAAGGCTACTCCAGCCTATACAATCCAGTATAGCAGCTGGAGTCACCAGTAATATGTCAAGAGTAGTAGTAAAGTTCATTAGTAGACCATATCTTTTTCTGCCAACAAGCAGCATTGCTGTGTTTCGGCATGAAGGGTATGCTTGCCAGTGAAATTACAGGCACATGAGGCTTTACACCTGTATGCCCCAAGTTGATTATTTGTTTCATTACCAAGTGATACAAAAACTATATATACACATACAGAGATTCATACCTCGCGGATTTTTTGATGTTTTCCTTCACCGGTTTGAACATGTACACATATTTTTTTCGAGTAGAAAAGTCTATTTGTGCACGACGCGGATTCGAACCTTGTGAGTGCCGGAAGTCAGGGTACACCCTTTTAGGCTCGGACTATATGGCATCCGGGCTTGTCAGGGACCGTTTTTAACGGCGCCTGACCAATCCGTCGCACAACCAAACATTTGAATTTTTCCTGAATCGACTACACACGATACGAGGCCGTCCGACTTCGATTTTTACTTGGAAGCAACCGGCGACATGCTCCGGATTCGCAGGATCGGGTAGTCCCGGATACCATATAGTCCAAGTTTTAAACTAACACGCACAGGAGCAACTCTTTGGTAAGGGACAAAGATTTACATGATATATTTGCGTGAATTTTTTCGTGTATCTTGGACTTGTATATTCCGTTTATGTGTAATGATAGTGGAGCAAAATGTCTAAATAACAGAAAGAATATATAATTTTTTGCATAACTAAAGTACAGAAGAAGCAGTTGAATCATCTAAATACCGTTGTGAACGATCTACAGATAGCTCAACTGCTCCAGATCACTAACAGGTAGATGCGTCGCCATGACACTGGCTGCATGTTTTATGTATAACTAGCTGACAAATCCGCAGCTTCGCATGTAGTTTTTCAATAAAAACATTTCCCTCCTTCTGCACAGTTGAGTAAAAAGTAGCCTATATCACCCGGGGATAGTGTAGCTTCCCAACAATTAAATTTTTATTTTATATATTATAAATTAATTATAAATTAATTGTATATTATTATTGAATTGTTTATTTTTTATTATGTTTGTGTTCTATTGTTATGTTTTCTCGATTATTGTAATTAGTTATTATATTATGCCGTTCTAATTGAATAAATAAATTTATATTATTTGCAAATATTGCTTCATGCTAGTATGCTAGACTGTACTCAAGCGAGATCTCTGACTCAAGCATAGATTTTTGTTTGATAGTCATGTGTTTTTATGTACGGTATTTATTATTTTGCATATTATAAATGTGAAAGTTTGGATGTTTGTTTATTTATTTGTTTGTTTGTTTGTTACTCAATCACGTCGTAACGTCTCAACCGATTTCGATGAAATTTAGTACGGACGTAGATTATAACCTTTATTAACACATAGGCTACTTTTTATCCAAAAAATCAGTCCCCATGAGATAAAAATAAGGTCAAGTGAAGTTATAACAGCGTGTTTAGCTTTATTTTTAGGTTATTAAGTAGTGAAACGCGTACGAAGTCGTGGGCAACAGCTAGTTATGTTACAAAAAGTATACAGAAGTAAAAAAACCTGCTCCCAAATCATTTTCTATTTCAATCTTCGTAAATTCAATCCATTAAATATTACGATGGGAAATATTGTCGTCTGTCAGTCCTAACGTCTCGCGATAAGTGGCAATGATAACGGGCCTACGTCAACGAGTGGACAAAATTGAAGGGCAAATTGATATTTATACGAAAAATATTTAAATTTGAAGGCCGAGTTAAATTTACCTATTGATGAGGTTAACAAGTAAAAATATGATAGACACAGACAATCAATTGTGCACTACATTAGCACAAATAACAATAGTTACATTTTAAGACAGAGAAAAGACAAAACATATGATATAGTATAAACGTAGAAAATAAACTAAACCAAGAGAGAATGGAGTGGGGGGGGGGGGAGGGGGGGGGGGGGGTATAAACAATACTGAGTTCTACAGCAGTAAATGGGACTCGACTCAACATTATACCCTCCGTGGTGGTAAGCGCTGATATTATATAGAGATAATCATACACGAAACAATAAGGAATCTTCTAAATTAATAAATAAATATATGAGTGTGATGAAAACTGTATAAGCCCAAGTTTTTTCACGGTTAATACTATAGTTATAAATAATAATAAAGTGAATATGATCTCATTATACGCGGTACAATTGTTTGGAGAAACATTGTATCGTGTCTAGGAATAATTACCTTTTCAGATTTCTTTGCCCTTTTCAATATTGTATCAAACTGACACATTCGCTCTCAGACATTATTATAAATACGGGATTTATCACGTACCGTCTTATCGGTGTTTCGAACCGAAACATTGTCGGTCAAAACACCGATAAGACGGTACGTGATAAACCCCGTATTTATAATAATGATTGAAACCAATCACGAAAGTTTTCTAAGTAAAATTCGCTCTCAGAGATATCTTATAGCAGGCGAAAGGGACAAGTGGTAACATTGACGTTCCAAAGTGATCCTTATTCGAATCTGATTTCATTAAAATGATATATACAATTAAATTTATTTAATGTTTTAAAATGTCTTCAAAAGTGTCTGTTTTCATTAAAATTTTAAATTAGAATTCTATTTTGTGTTTTAAAGCTTCTTGAACCAAAATTTTATATTTTATGTTGCGGTTTTAATCATTAAATCAATATTGAATTGTTAGTTATGTAGTTCAAAAACTTGTTTCAATTTCAAATATCAAAATCCTAATTCAAAATTTTAATGAAAACAGACATTTTAATTTAAGATATTAAATTAATATAATTGTATTTATAATTTTCAGGAAAACAGATTTTGAACACACATATTTATAAAACTATGTAGTATTCAAGCTGCTATAATTGAGTTTAACTTAACCTTAATCCTCTTGAAATTTCAGTTGTTATTTCATCGACACACGTAAAATAGTCACAACATAATAAAAAGCCGAACATCTACATACCATATAATACCAATTTACTCATTGAATACCTAATAACCTAACTTCCACAGTTATAGACCCGAAGAGCGTGAAAGTTAGTCTACCTGATGGAGGGCACCGATAAAACATATGTCAGATGAATACAGAAAATGCATACAAGTCAAAGCATAGCATGCCAGGGTTTTTTACAGTAAAAAAATGTGTTAAATAACTACCAAGCTATAACAGGAGTCTTTTTAGTAATTTTATGTCCTCTTTCAACAAAATCAGATCTAATCAATTTTTTTTAATTCACATTCTGAAATCATTAGGCTCGCTTTATATTAATTATTACTAATCAGGCATCTAAATTGTTTTTAGCTAATCTTTTTTTAGGGTTTCTAGGGTTAAACGGGACCTTATTACTAAGACACCGCTGTCTGTCTGTCGATCTGTCCGTCTGTCACCAGGCTGTATCTTATGAACTGTGATAGTTAGACAGTTAAAATTTTCACACATGATGTATTTCTGTTGCCGCTATAACAACAAATACAATAAAAACAGAATAATATAAATATTAAAGGGGAGTTCCCATACAACAAACGTGATTTTTTTGCTCGTTTTAGCTCGATATTGATAACGGCAACAGGTAGACGCTTGAAATATTCACAGAATATTTAGTTATATATTCACTAAAAATAAATATTTATATTAAGATAAAACAAATATTTAAGGGGGGCTCCCATACAACAAACGTGATTTTTTGTGGTGATACAACCGAAAGTTCCTAATTTGGTCCTAAATTCCCTAAAATGTCCTAAATTGCGGAAAATAAAAGTACTACGCGAAAACCAATTCGAATAAAACAATGAGCAAAAAAATAATCCAGCCAAAGTCGAAGTCGAGTCAAAAGTCAAAATATTTTATTCGTTAAAATCACAAGGATCACAAACGTCAATTTTACTGCCTGTTCCCTCGCGACCAAGCCCGGAAAGAAAGGCAAGAAACAAGGCTGTTGTTTTTTTAATGATCCTTTTACAATACATAACAATACAGGTAATAAATTACGTAAATAATTACGTATTCAAAATTGTAACATTTTGAACGAGTTGGAGCAATTTCAATCCCAAGCTTCTCTATCATCTAAATAATCCAATATTTTATAGTAGGGCTATTTTATAAAGATTTTGTTTATTTGCGTTTTTTAAATTTGTTAATTGTCAATTTTTGTACATCACTTGGGAGTTTGTTATAAAAACAATCTAGTTCATCTAGGTACTCTATCAGGTAGGGTTTCTACAGCGTACTACCTGTCTACAACTCTTCTACGCACAGTCACGCGAGCGGGCAATCAATTCTGTACAGTGGTTTATTGTTTTCGGTTCAAGTTACATTTACAAGTTTTTCAATTTGTTTGAGAACTAAAGTGATAACTCTCTGATATCACTGGGATTTTTGGATTACGAATAAATGACTTTATTTTTAAATAAATGCCCATTAATGTTATGTTATCTCCAAAAGAAAAATATATATTGCAAGTATAAAAAGATCATCATTGTATCAGTCTTATGATGTCCACTGTTGAATATAGACTGATCAACAGTAGAGTATTCGAGTTTCTTGTGAAAAGGCTCGCCTGGAGAAATACTATCACCATACCACCGCCAAGGAGTGGAACGCTTTACCCGAGTCTGTGTTTCCTGATAACTACAATCTAGAGATCTTCAAGTCGCGAGTGAATAGGTTTCTTCTAGGCAAGCGTGTACCATCGTAGACTGTATCATCGCGCGCCATCAGGCAAGATCGTGGTCAAACACTGGCCTTTGTTTTATAAAAAAATATATTAATTTCTATCGCTAAACAATGCTGTGTTTTGGTTTGAAGGGTATGCTTGCCGGTGAAATTACAGGCACATGAGGCTTTACACCTGTATGACTCAAGTTGCTAAAGTGCGTGAACTAACAGGCAATTCTCTGTTATAGGCGATAGTTCTCTCTCTTAACATCAAGTGAGCCATAAGCTTCTTCCATCTCCATGTAGTATAAAAAACCAGCCAAGTGCGGGTCGGACTCGCGCACGAAGGATTCCGTACCATTATCTGGTTGATAGAATGAAAGGTAAATTGCGGTTTACGATTTATGACGTATAAAAAAAATTACTTACTAGATCTCGTTCAAACCAATTTTCGGTGAAATTTGGCATGGTACCTAATGTACATTATATATTTTTATAGTTTTATCATTCTCTTATTTTAGAAATTACAGGGGGGGGGGGGCACACATTTTATCACTTTGGAATTGTCTCTCGCGCAAACTATTCGGTTTAGAAAAAAATGATAGAAATCTCAATATCATTTTTGAAGACCTATCCATAGAAACCCCACACGTATGGGTTTGATGAAAAAAAATAGGGTTTCAGTTCTAAGTATAGGGAACCCCCAAAATGTATTGTTTTTTTTCTATTTTTGTGTGAAAATCTTGATGCGGTTCACAGAATACATCTACTTACCAAGTTTTAACAGTATAGTTCTTATAGTTTCGGAAAAAAGTGGCTGTGACATACGGACGGACAGACAGACAGACATGACGAATCCATAAGGGTTCCGTTTTTTGCCATTTGGCTACGGAACCCTAAAAAAGTGTGCGACAGTGACTGATATTAGCAGTAGACGTCCTACGACTGTTATAATGATGATACCTACATATGCAGCAGTTTACCAACCGTAAATCTGTTATTGTATTATCCCGAAATTGGATAAAATCACTCTCTTTGTCAGGCGCAACTAATGAAGCACATGTTCGTCTTATATCCCGATTATCCTTATTATCCTTTTTATAACAGAACAAATACACAAAAGAAACATATAGGTTATTGAAATAACCTACCTTTTAGTAGCCATCTTTCATCATGATCATATAAATAGGACGTTCACTAAAGACCTCCCCCAAACATTTTCAGAGTGAGCGATTTTTTGCGGCCTGTACCCAACGTCTCCCAGCAACGTTTATCAGGTCATCTTTCCATCTAGTGTGGAGGCCGTCAACTGATGCGCTTTCCAGTGTATGATCTGCGTGACCTCTTCTCATCCAAAACACCTCAGTGTCTGAAGACGAACAGTCAAACAGCGTCTTTGATCAGAGTGTGTTACCAGTGATAGCTTAAGACACAAAATCGTCGTCTCTCACTATAAATTACTTTCAACTGGCAAAAGACATTTTTTTTAAATAGATCCTGCAGATTGAACAAACATATGGCCCACCTGATGTTAATTCATAATTAATTTATTCATTTGCAAACATGGGTAAATATTTATAAAAACAGGTGACAAATACAATATATAGGTTCCAGACATGTTTTACCATATTAGTTGGCATGCAAATGCAGTTAATATAATATGACTTAGTCTAGAAACATTTCTAGAATGAAAATTGAAGTCATAGTTTAAAAAGAATAACAATAATGAAGATCAGGAAATTAGATTTAAAAAAAGTATAAGTAAGCAATGTTAAAAATCAGTCAAACCTCTAAAAATTAAATAAATTACGCTATTATCGAGTTTGCATGTCTTTGTCCATAAGAAACTCATCCACAGTATAATAACATCTAATTCTAAGTAAAGTTAAGTTAAGCCTATAGATCTTTTTACAAGGAGACCTACTGCAGCATCGCCCCACACGAACCACCCATTTAAAAAGATCAAGGTCACACCATAACACACAGATTGAAGTCTCCTGAAAACGCATTACACTTTCAAGACGAATAAAGTTAAACAAACCCCTCTAAACTCATTCAGGCATGCGAGCGATAACCACACCTTTACCTTAAGCCGTTACACGTGCCTCCTATCTCCCACCCCACCCCTCCCCCTAACCTCCCCCACTTCCTTTCAATATAACACTTTGCGTTCGAAGGCTTCCACGCGTAGATCTAGTTTCAAAGGTCTTGTGAATCGGTTGGAAGGTTTATAAAGTTATATGGTGTTATAGCTGTCTTATTACACAATTTATTACTATTTATGACCATACGTTTAGACAGTTCACGGAATTATTAGTTTAAACTACTTTTACTAGTTCCAAACACAAATATAATAAAAAAAAAAAATATGTAATATCAGCCGTAGGACGTCCACTGCTAGACAAAGGCCTCCCTCATTGATCTCCAGGAACTGCGGTTGAAAGCGGCCTGCATCCAACGCCGACCTGCGATTCTTACCAAGTCGTCTGCCCATCTTGTAGGTGGACGTCCTACGCTGCGCTTGCCAGTCCGTGGCCTCCATTCGAGAACTTTCCGGCCCCATCGGCCATCTGTTCTGCGCGCTATATGGCCTGCCCATTGCTACTTCAACGTGCTAATCCGTCGGGCTATGTCGGTGACTTGAGTTCTCCTACGTATCTCTTCATTTCAGATTCGATCCCGTAGAGAAACCCCGAGCATAGCCCTCTCCATAGCTCGTTGAGCGACTCTGAGCTTATTCATAAGGCCAATAGTGAAGGACCACGTCTCGGTTCCATACGTCCTACGGCTAATATGATGATGATGAAATATGTTATAACAAATATTGCTGGACATTTCACACAGCGCTATCTAGCCCCAAACTAAGCAAAGCTTGTACTATGGGAACCAAATATACTATATATACATAATACTTATATACATTTTTTTTGTAAATAAATACTTAAAATATATAGAGAAACAACCAGACCCGGAATATCTGTAGATCATGCAAACATTTGTCCCGCGGCAGGAATCGAATCCGCTACCTCCTGCGTCTCAGCTGGCTAATCGCCCACTACACCACGGAGGTCGTCAAATCATACCTACATTTAACTCTTGTATGTATGTGCTTGTTCATACTTGTCGACCGAGTACGTAACACCATGCTGCGCTCACTTACCGGCATTGCAGATGTAGGGAAGAGATCGGCTGGGCTTAAGTAGGAATGGGCATGCCACGTTGCCCGAATGCTCTCTGAGAAATGGGCCCATATTGCGACACCATGGACGCCTGAAGACGAAAGGCGACGTCGGGGTCGGCCGAGAAAGCGTTGGCGGGACGATTTCGACACCTTCCAAAGAGGATGGTGGGAAATAGTGACAGATAGGGATGCTTGGAGGGACTTGGGGGAGACCTTTACCCAGCAGTGGGACGAGGTAGGTTAGGAAAAAAAAATGTTAGTGCATGTAGTATACTTTCACTATTTATTAATTTCCATATCACCTATTTATTCATCTATTTAGAGATACTACGTAGAGGTTATGCGTTCGGGAAGTCACCCTCTCTGGTCCTGTCTGAAAACCATCGCTGCTACACATCCATGCATGTGAGACAGGAGCATTTGGTTCATGCACGCGGTGCTTACTAATAACCTACTTTTTCTTGCCTACAACTTAACGTTACAAAGGTAACTAGATACAAAGAAAGGTGTACTTTTCTTTGTATCTACTTACATTTGTATTTATATCGTGTTGTGTTTTATTTTGTATTATTTAGTAAGTAGTGTTGTCTGTAAAATGTATGTCCAATATTTTTTCTTTCTTTATTTCTTTCTGTTATACATTCGTTATCATCATATCAACCACAGGACATCCACACCTAAACAAGCTTACTTTCTACAAGAGTTTTAATATGTTGACAAACTTAACGATAATCTTAAGTTTATTTATGTGTCCCTTAGGGTCCTTTGTTCATTTCCAACAACTAAAATGGAAATGGACTGGGCATCTAGTAATAAATAAGACGGAATAATGGGCAAAAGAAGTGACAGAATGGTGATAGATATAAAACGAGAAGTAAAGGTAGACAGTATCGTAGATGGGAAGATGAGATGAAAAAAGTAGAGGGAACGACTTAGGCGAGAAAAGCAAGTGATAGATCTTTGTGGAGAACACTCGGGGAGGCATATGCTGAAAAGCAAGACAATCAAAAAACCGGGCTCTAATCTGAACCTATTATATTGTTATATCTATACATAAACAAATTTTGTAGTACTTAGTAATGTACAAATATGTAATGTATATTTTGAGATTATTAATAAAGGCTTTATTAAAGGGTCCTTTATGTGTTTTGTTTATTTGTTAATTTTAAGCCAGTTTGCACTTTAGTTAAAACTATATGCAACAGTTCAAATGAAAAAATAAATCCATTTAGGCCTCTCCCATAGATTTACAAAGAGACCGACTCACGATAAATGACATGATAGCGATCGTCTCCCTTATGTAGCTCATGTAGAGTAGCTTATTCGTGTCCTTTCTCTTTCTCTTTCTCTTTCGATAATCATTCTTAATACTCGACATGTCGTTGTCATATCGTATAAGATGACCAAACATATCTTCTATTTTATCCCCTTATAGTTCTCATTATCGTTTTTTTGATTGTACAGCGATTGATTTACAGAAATAGCATTATAAAATTGTGTTCAAAAACCATTATTCAATTAACCACAAAAATAATATGACATACAATGTTGAAGAATATTAGGGCCATCTAGAACCCAATTAACCCAGATAGAATTTTTGAAATGAGTCCACCCCTTGCACAAAGAGCCTACGGGCCCGTTTACCCCTATGGACTCATTTGCCCCCTTTTACACCTTCCGTTAACATCGCCCTAAGTAACATATGCTAATTTAACGAGTCGACGATCAAGTCTCTTGAATTTATTGTTGCGAGAATGTATTACGTTTAAGAGATACGTATCTCAACTAAGGGGTAATAAAAAAGGGAATTAATTGGCTCATTATAAATATGGAGCATTATTTGATGTTACTAGGCTGAATATATGTATTTTGATTGGCTCAGGATAGTGATAACACTGATCAAAATAGTATTTTAGTTATGTATTTATTTCAATTGTTTGTAACGTGTATTTTGTGCCTAAATAAATCCACACTAATACATTCATTCATCCTGTTTATCTATTTATGTTAATTATTTATTTCACAAACAGAAATATGTACCCATGCTTATGTACAAGAACATAATGCAAAAAACATTTTCTAACAGACATCTATCTGTGTGTAACATTTTCACGACTAAACGGCTGAACTGATTTCGACCTGGATTGGGAATAGGCAAAATTTAGATATAGGCTACCTTTTATTGACAAACCATGTGTGCGAAGCCGCGCGCAGAAACTTGTTATTAATTAAATGATGTAAGTCCTTAAGTGTGGTAAAGTATGTATGGTCAAGAATTGTCCTGAGGAAATAGCTTTCTTTCTTTATGGATAAGACCGCCCATTATATCTAGGTGTATTTCATTGTTTCTCGTTTTCATTGATCGAGCGAAGCGAGATCTCTAAATCAACTTTGCAACTCAGCATTGTATGTACATATGTATGTATGCTATGTCCGAGGATAACTTTCGAAGCGTTGATTCTATCATCGTGAAATTTGATACAGAGGTAGGTAGTGATGGTACAATTTTGGTGTGACTAAATGAGCTAAAAATGTTTGGGGGGGTTGTTGAGATATTAGGATTCAATAGGGGTAAAAAAATTAAAATGATACTATTAGGTCAAATGGGATGTCAAATGAAAGATCTTCATTAGTACATTTAGACTCCGTTTTTATTTTTAGAAAATTCTATATAGTTTTTGAGTTATTAGCCATAATAAAAACTGAACTTTGACAAAATTCACAGGGTACACCAGTGACCCCACAGTATTGTGATTTTGTATGTGTGTAGCTTAAGTGACACAATATAGGCAAAAGTCTGAAATCCAGAATAACTGCAATTTGTACCCCAAAAAAAAATAACCATTAGACATGAACTCCAGTTACCTGTAGTTTGAATGAAAATGTTGGTCAAGTAAGATAGTTACACATTTCGTGGCACTATTTTATTGATCAAAGATTAAGGCCGACTTGCACAACGATCCCTAAATGTATTTAGCGACTAAACATGTTTAAATTTTACGTATTTGTATGATTTGACAACTCCTTATCATATTTAGCCACTAAATACGTTTAGGCATCGTTGCGCGAGTCGCCCTAAGAACAATTTTTTTTGTGTTTTGTGAGACTCGCGAGATCTCAGTTTGGGGCGAATCACTGGTATATATAGCTTCTGAGAAAATAAGAATTTTCGTTAACTACTTCATTCCTTCGATGTCAGACTGAAGATAATATCATGACTATACTTTCGTACTTACGTGATCCGTCCAGAAGATCTATGTTTATTTCTGATGGACCGATTTCAATAGTATTATTTTCAATCCCTGTTACCTATTTGTGAATTGGTTCTCGTAATGGTCGAAATAGATGATGTTTGGTATAAAATAGTGCAGCCAGTCCAAATGTCGCCTTTGTCCAGAAGACCACGAATCTCCAATCGCTACGAGCCTGACTCACTTCTACAGTAACATGGTTCTTTTATTGTAGCACTCGATTACAACCTAAATAGGACCCAATAACTTCCAGCTAACAAATGCTTTCCCCAAGACACCATTCCATAATAGCACGCATGCCCGCTGGCTTATTTACAAACTACGCATGTCATTAGTGGGCTTATCTAAACGTACTAATAATCCCATAGTCACCGGCAACTCGAATGCGATCCCTAAAAGAAGATTGGTGAGACTGGACTCACGAAATCACACTACCACACTAATATTATAAATGTGAAAGTTTGGATGTTTGTTTGTCACTCAATCACGTCGTAACGGCTGAACCGATTTCGATGAAATTTGGTATGTAAGTAGATTATAATCTGGAGTACATATAGGTTACCTTTTATCCCATAAAGTCGTTTTTTTATATATATAGAATTGAGTTAATGGTCAATTTAATTAATTTGTGACATGTTTGTATTAATAATTCCTTATTAATATTATTCTAAATCATTTTAATTTATATTCTTTGATTATTATATTTCATTTGACTTTTTCTTGTCATTTTTATATTTAGGTAAGTAGACATTAAATTTATTTTATTATTTTTGGCATGTATGTGATAATTTAAAAAACTTGTAATAAGGGTGTAATTTCAAACACTATTATATAATACTTTATGATTAAATAAATAAAATTAAATGAAAATCAGTTCCCACGGAACAAAAATGGCGTGTCACGACAAGTTGCAAATGCGAGTTTTGCTATATTTCTAGGTTACTTACACATTTAGTAATGTATCGCGTACGAAGTCGATAGGAACGTAGATAGGAAAAGTACATGTCTGAGTAGCGCAACGAAGAAATATTTTTTTTTAAATATGATATACTACATCAACAGGAAACGATCTCGTGGCAGACCACGCCGAAGATGGAGAGACGAAATTGATGCCCATTTACAAGATTGGTCCACAATAGCCCAAAATAAAGAAGACTGGAGTGGAGGAAGGGAGACCTTCGCCCTGCAGTTGGACACTACAGGCTCTAAATAATAATAAAAAAATACTACATATTGTCACGCCTTTATACCGGTGAGGTATACAGAGAACAAATATAGATAGATAGTCAATTCATTATTGTTATACCAAATTACAATAACTTTACCTAGAAAACTTAAAAACCTACCTGGTATACACTTGCTACGATCCTGACACACTTCCTTTAACTCATTCACTCTCAAATGGATTTTTTCCTTTACATGTGCTGTGACCTTGCTTCTTGCCAAGTTTCATGATTCTTGGTCTACTTGAAGTACTTACGTATAATGGCCGTATAAATTTTGATTTATTTGCGAGCGTCAAAATATGCGTTAGATGTCGATTTTGACGTGATTCTTTTGGCTGAGTTTACACATCCTATCTCCTCTCTATTTTGCTAGAAACCGTAGGCAGGTCTAAGGGGCTGTGGCAAGCAGCAATAGCTGGGTAAATGAAGCAGTCGATATACAAGATTTTAGATATCAATGTTAAGAATAATCAGTTACCCATCACTGGATAATGTAACGACTAAAAAACTTTTTGACAGATGCTTTAAAGCTATATCTACACCAGTGCCCATTCATGTTCATCTTGCGTCTTCAGCTTTCAATTCGCCTTTCGTCAAGCGTATACAATATTGATTGCTAAAAAATGCAGCTTATCGTTCAAACCTGTGTGCCTCGATCAGTCATCAAAATGGACGCGTGTGAACTTTTAGCTATCTGTGCGGCATATTTAGTGTTAAGTGCAAGGAAAACCGCAAGAAGCGGAGAATCTGGATGAAAGAATAATTGAAATAATGGAACAACAATGCTACCCCGAAACACTCAACGTCCTTCCGTGGCAACTCTTTTGAGGTGGTAGCTGTCGGTCTATGGAACTCTTTCCCTTCTTATATTAAAAAGGCGCCTAGTAAACCGGTTTTCAGACGACTAGTCTACAGTCATTTCTTGCAGTCCTCCACTAGTTGTTAAAATATATGAAAACGTAGTATGTGTGTTTATATGTAATAGTATTTTTTGTTTTATATCTATATGTATATACGAGTTTCGGGAATCAAGGAAGTGACACAACATTACTATTTAAAAATGTATTTATTGCTTTTCGAAGTACTTTCCGCGAAATTTACACATTTTTCCATATGATGGAACCAATCATTGAAGCAACCATTCCATTCGGAAGTTGGGGTCTCCAAAATGGCCGTTTTGTAAGCGTCCACAGCTTTTTCAGGTGATGAAAATCTCTGACCACGCAATTTATTCTTTATTTTAGGGAAAGTATAGAAATCATTAGTAGTAATTTTTATATAATAGTTTTTTTTTTTTGTGCAATAAAGCATTAAAATAAACAATCTTCCGCCATTTTGCCCTGTAAATAAATACTCGGAATGTTGCACGCCAACCCATCGGCACCGGATCGGCGTGCGCTAAGGGCGTGCGCTGTTGTTGAACTAGTTTGAGGCATGCAGTGTTGCCATGTCCAAAATTTGGTCAGCGGTGATACCCCCCAAAAAATACCGTAGATTCTAGGAAATTACGGTGATAGGCTCAGGAAAAAAACGGTGTTCGTTACGGTGCAATTACTTTAAAAGAAAACAATAGTTTTAAAGTTCAAATTAAGTTTTTATTTGAAAAAATAAACAAGAATGTAATTCTTTTGTAAATCAGATAAAAATTACACAGAGTACCTAATAAAAAAATTCGGTCTGAATCTTCCGCCATCATTTCCTAATTCTGATTTATAAAAAATATATTATAATTATTTTTTATATATAGCTTTTTAACATTTCATCATTCGGCTTGAAATTAAGACAGTTTTGGCCGTGCCTTTTGATATACTGTTGTGTAAAAAGATTTCCTCATAAATATGAAAGTATAATGTGCCTACTTAAATTTACAGTATTCTATAGAGAGCGCGATGTAAGGGAAATCCCCGAGCAAGAATGTACAAAGTTAGTGCGAAGGGAATGGGATGCGTTCACAGATAATTAAAATTGTAGTTTGGAGGGTGCGTTCGTAAACCAAAATGTTACTTTTTATTTGCGAATGCTAAAAAATTTAGTTGTTCTTTATACATTTCTTGACAAATGCAAATTACGGTAGATTTTGTCACCGTTGTTATCCTCAAACGGTAGGTGGTAGATTTTTGCTGAGTACGGTGCATTTACCTTAATTACGGTGCACATGGTAACACTACATGCGCTATTGCATGGCGCTATGGCGCTTCATTCATGCGTTAGAGTAAGACGCAAGATAAACATGAAAGCGCACTATTGTAGACAGCATTTGACAACTTAAAATCTGTCATCGAAACAACAGCCTCTTTCAGCTCTGCTATCAGCTATTTGCAGAAATTGAGCCTTTGAGTCCTGATTGAAAACGAAATACAAGCCAAACACGTATACATTTCCACAATTTTAGTAAAATATATTATTCAATGCCACCTTTAACATATAGAGCATAACAATTTCATCGGCTGAAATAGTGCTGACCCTGTTACAGATCATAGCTTTATATGGAAATCTGGCCTGATTTCAACTGAAAATAGCATAGTACATCGTAAAACAGCGTATGAATCAGTGCCAAACTACAGGACATATTCTTCCAGCACAGATCAACCTTGACCTGAGTTTATTAAGTCACACCACTGACCTATCTCAAAGAAGATCGAAGCCAAATCGGTTACTTCGTCGCTCAAATTAAGTTAAGTAGAAATCTATGTTTTGGCGCCTCTGTTCTGTTGTTTATATTAAAGAAACGTGTAGAAAAATACAAGTTACACTTCTGAAGTGAAAAATTTTCGTGTAGAGAGTTTTTCTCTTGGTAGGTATTAGTGTTCACCCATATTTGTTTTTAGGGTTCCGTACCCAAAGGTTAAAACGGTACCCTATTAATAAGGCTCCGCTGTCTGTCTGTTTGTCTGTCCGTCTGTCACCAGGCTTTATCTCATGAACCGTGATATTTAGACGGTTGAAATTTCACAGATGATGTATTTCTGTTGCCGCTATAACAACAAAAACAAAAACAGAATTATATAAATATTTAAGGGGGGCTCACATACAACAAACATGATTTTTTGCCATTTTTATAGATAATTTTTGACGACCTCCGTGGCGCAGTGGGCGAACAGCCGGCTGAGACGCAGGAGGTAGCGGGTTCGATTCCCGCCGCGGAACAAATGTTTGCATGATCTACAAATACTTGTTCCGAGTCTGGTTGTTTCCCTATATATTATAAGTATGTATTTACAAAAAAAAATGTATATAAGTATTCTATCAGTTATCTGGTTCCCATAATACAAGCTCTGCTTAGTTTGGGGCTAGATATCGCTGTGTGAAATGTCCAGCAATATTTATTTATTTATTTATTTATTTAATGGCACGGAACATTTCGTGCGCGAGTCCGACTCGCACTTGGCCGGTTTCTGTTTTGTTTGTTGACGTAATTTTTACATACCTAGTCAGGTCATAAGTATTGTCACACAGTAAAAACTTTTCTTTTAGAATGCTGGCCACAAATAAGTTTATAGCATTCGAATTTCGAATTGTTCATGAAAATAAAAATGTTTTTAAATATGGAGTGGACGCTTAAAGAAGACCGTGTTGCAGTTATTGCATTGCATCGTTGCGGTTACGCGCCAATTCAAATTTTTGACATACTGAAAAATTTGAATATAACCAAAAGATTCGTTTATCGCACCATCAAACGATACAATGAAGACTCTAGTGTAGATGACAAGTCAAGAAGTGGTCGCCTTCGGTCTGTTAGGACTCCAGCAGTGATAAAAGCTGTGAAGGCGCGAATTCAAAGAAATCCCAAACGTAAGCAGAAACTGTTGGCCCTTCAGATGGGGTTAAGCAGAACCACGGTGAAAAGGGTGTTAAATGAAGACTTAGGGCTTCGGGAATATCGAAGAAAAACAGGACATCGTTTGAATGCTCGTCTAATGGACCTGAGACTGAAGAGATGCCGCGCTTTGTTGAAGCGGTACGTGGGAAAAAAATATCGGGAAACTCTTTTTCCGGATGAAAAAATTTTTACCGTAGAAGAGAGCTACAACAAACCAAATGATAAGGTGTACGCACACAGTAGTGAAGACGCGAGCAACCGTGTTCCGCGTGTCCAACGAGGTCATTTTCCATCCTCGCTCATGGTATGGTTGGGAGTTTCTTATTAAGTTCTTATTAAGGAGTTTCTTAACAGAGGTACATTTTTGTGAGAAAGGTGTAAAAACGAATGCAGTTGTGTATCAAAATACAGTCCTGACGAACCTTGTGGAACCTGTTTCTCATACCATGTTCAATAACAGGCACTGGGTATTCCAACAAGATTCGGCGCTAGCTCATAGAGCGAAGAACACACAAGACTGGCTGGCGGCGCGTGAAATCGACTTAATCCGGCACGAAGACTGGCCCTCCTCCAGTACAGATTTGAATCCGTTAGATTACAAGATATGGCAATACTTGGAGGAAAAGGCGTGCTCAAAGCCTCATCCCAATTTGGAGTCACTCAAGACATCCTTGATTAAGGCAGCCGCCGATATTGACATGGACCTCGTTCGTGCTGCGATAGACGACTGGCCGCGCAGATTGAAGGCCTGTATTCAAAATCACGGAGGTCATTTTGAATAAACTTTAGTGTCATAAGAATCTATGTTTTGTTAAGTTCATTTTGGTATATAAATGGTTACATAATGAATAAACTTGTTTCAATTATTTTATATTGAACATGTGACAAAATTTATGACCTGACTAGGTATTTTCGAATCAGTTACACTGAGAGCATGTTTAGCTGCCAGTTCTAATGCCAGGTCATGTCATGTTAAATACGGTATTAAGATCCTTCCCTAATAACAACAGTAAAACACAAACTCAAAAAGAAACTCAATTCTATCTGCTTTCAATTCTATTTCTAATCTTCTTCTTTTGCGATCAAGTGATGTAAGCAATGATTGACAATGATGAAATAAAGATAAACTGGGACAGAAGCAGGTAATTGAAATATCGGACTTGCTGTCGATTCGGACAAAATATATTGGGACGCAATGTCTCAATTGACACTTTTGATTTTAATATTTTTGTTACTGTCGATTCGGACACCATTAAAAATATCTGCATTGTACATTCAGTTAAAAAAACAGGTTTTACCAAGGCACGTCTCTTTATTTGAGACATTTTGATATTGAGATATCATTATATAGATGCCTAAGTATACAAGATGTTGATTTATACCAAATATAAACTATGAATGAAATTTGTGTTTTTTTACATTTATGTAAGTCACCACACGCTAGCAAAGCAATTTGATTAGCTTTATCACATTATATTATATTTTGCTTAATCATTTTTTTACCTGACTGTACTCAACAGGTTCAATAATTTGATGGTGTCTGAATCGACAGTAAAAAAATATATTAAAATCAAAAGTGTCGGTTGGGACACTGCGTCCTAATAAATTTTGTCCGTATCGTCAGTAACTCAAATATCGTAAGTCAAATAAACACCATTAGTAGGAGCCATAGCTAATCTACGCCAGGTTATGTAGGCTAAAACATAGCCGGCGAGATATGAGACATGTCTTGCATAAAACATGAATCAGTATAGGATTTATATCCGCGATAGTATGCCGTCATACCACACTGTGACGTTTGATAATGTATGTATATGAATTACTTACATAACTGTACCCAATTTACTTACATATAGCGGGATTATCATCTGCCCGAGGCTTTAAACGAAGGTTAGGGCTTAAATCCTCTCTCAAATTATATATATTGTTTCTCATTTATTTTCCGCACACGAGAAACTTCCATGCCTAATATAACCCAAAAGGTTTAAAAAAGAACGAACCGTCAATTCATAAACGATATCTTTTTAAGGAACCTAACTCGGCATTTTTTTTATACAACTTATATGGCAAACGAGCATGCTGTCCACCAGATGTGAAGTGGCTACTGCGCCCATGGATATCCACATAGAATTCAAAACAAGGAATTATGTTGTCTGGATCTGTATGTGGATACATTGCCATACTATAAGACTTACTCGTAGCTGTTATGCCTATGTGCACGTAATTACAGAAACATACCATTACCATCTAACCGGAACACAGCAGCACAAATACTGCTATTTGACTGCAGATAAAGATAAGGCGGTGGTGCCCACTTCCTCGAGCCCGTTCACAAAAGCTCTACCACCAGTAAAATTCAGGCATTTTCATTCAATACTTTAAAAACTGCCAACATATTATGTCAGGTTCTAAAATCTAATATAAAACTTTAGCCATTACATTGCTGGATAAGGACAAACTTCAGTCGTTATTAGGTGTTTACTTACAGAACGACCAATAAAAATATCTCTGGTTCGTGTTTTTATAGAGCTTCTGGCTGGATGTAAAGTTATTTGAATTTAGAACGCCTGTACTCTACAGCCCCAGCGATCTTCATAAAAATAGTCAGTGCGTTCGAAATGTTGACGGAAAACATTATGAGGTATATACCCTAGAAACAAAAATTTAAAGAATGATGCCATCGATTAGTACTGTTACTCCTTGATCTAATCTGATAAACGTAGATAAACTGACGTCATAATATAAGGCATGAAAGAGTATATCACAAACACTAAAATATACTTTACTAGCTGACCAATTCGCAGCTTCGCACGCGTAGATTTTCAATAAAAACATTACTCTCCTTCTACGCAGTTGAGTAAAAAGTAGCCTATCTCACCCGGGGATAGCATAGCTTCCCAACAGTGAAAGAATTTTTTAAATCGGTGCAGTAGCTTCGGAGCCTATTCAATAAATAAATAAATAAATATGGCTGGACATTTCACACCGCGCTATCTAGCCTTAAAATAAGCAGAGCTTGTACTATGGGTACCAGATAACTGATAGAATACTTATATACTTTTTTTTTGTAAATATGTACATACTTATAATATATAGAGAAACAACCAGACACGGAACAAATATATGTAGATCATACAAACATTTGTTCCGCTGCGGGAATCGAATCCGCTACCTCCTGCGTCTCAGCCGGCTATTGGCCCACTACAAACAAACAAATCTTTCCTCTTTATAATATTAGTATTACTGTAATTTTCAAACTTGTGCCTGACTACTCCTAGATAGTTAAATCTTTATTTAATAACCACACAGATAGCAACAATACAAATATTTACTAAGCTAGAAATAAAGTAATAGGCGACTTAATTGCTGACAGTGAACTCCTCCAGGCAACCTTGGGATGGAGCGAAATAAGAAATAATAAATAGCCACATATCCCCATTTTCAGATAAATAATCCTGAGCGTATTTTTTACATTATGTCAATGATACCCTTGCTTTTAAACCTAAGATAATTTAAGCAACCGTGCGGTTGTACTTTCTTTCGCTAGAAACCTAAAAAGGCCTATATTAAATTATATCACATTCATCTATCATATATTTAGTTTTCGTAGATCGTTAGTACATTGTCAAATAAATGTTCTTTTTCTCAATCTTTATAGTGCTTTAGAAATAGTAGGTACTTACCTCATTGGTGTTCCACCGATGCCTTTGCGCTGCGAAGTGTTCCGCTCGCGGCAGACTCTCCAGGTTCTCTGGAAGTTTGATTGGCTCGCCATCTGTAGACAAAACAATAGCATATGTAGACAACATATTTAATTCATTTCTATATTTAGTCAACAAAACGGGATACATTTACCATGATTTGTAAGTTAATATCCCGTTTTTAGTGAAAATAGTATTCATAACGGCCTGCATCCAACGCCGACCTGCGGTTCTTACCAAGTCATCTGCCCATCTTGTAGGTGGGCGTCCTACGCTGCGCTTGCCGGTCCGTGGCCTCCATTCGAGAACTTTTCGGCCCCATTGGCCATCGGTTCTGCGCGCTATATGGCCTGCCCATTGCCACTTCAACGTGCTAATCCGTCGGGCTATGTCGGTGACTTGCGTTCTCCTACGTATCTCCTCATTTCTGATTCGATCCCGTAGAGAAACCCCGAGCATAGCCCTTTCCATATCTCGTTGAGCGACTCTGAGCTTATTCATAAGGCCAATAGTGAAGGACGACGTCTCGGTTCCATATGTCATTACTGGTAACACACACTGATTGAAGACTTTCGTCTTAAGGCACTGAGGTATGTTGGACGAAAAGACATTGCGAATGCCCCAGTATGCGGGACAAACACTCAGCTCTTAAAATTAACAATCTTTATGCATAGTGAGAACGTGTTTCAGAGTCCATAAGTATTCAAACAGGAACTACTGACTTCAGTCCCGTTTTAGGATTCACCCCAAAAGCCGTCAAATTAATCGCGCCACTTCATTCCATTTTCCTTTAAACCCCTCCAGTAGAACAGCATCGGTAAAACAATAAACTCTAGCTTTACGAGGTGAAAACTGTGAGTTTTTGGCAGCATTCGTCAAGAATGCACTGCAATCCAAGCACCTTAGAACTGTCGTCCTCGAACACGCGGAAAACAACTTTATATCATAGTAATACGGATGTATGTAACCGCATTTGCGCAATGGAACTCCAACTTGTTGAAATTCCGTCGTCGTCCGGCTGGGCGTCGCCAAATTTACCGTCTCTCAGGATATATTTTTGGTGATTTTTATTTCGGGCGGATAAGGTTCAGTTTCGCTTCGCTTTGTGCTTGTGGTGTTGGAATTTGTAGATGGTAGGAAATTCGCAAGCCAGCCTTTCGGTCGGGCGCTCGCTAATTTTGAGCCCAATCGTGGCTAACGGATAACATGTGATACATTTTTCAGCTTTTTATCTACTTTGGGCCTGTTTAAATTGCGTATTTTGCTAAACTGGACATGTTTACGATGTGGTCAAGCCTGGTTGTGTTTGGCCGTAATTTTGTATTTTTAGGCTAAGCTGTTTAAGGAAATATGTCGCAATTTCAGTGTAAAATGTGGCTACTGACCATTTTAGCAGTGTTTTGCTACATTGCGCGGATTTCTGGATTGCCCGCTCAGTGACCGAAATTACTGGTATGGGCATTATGGGGCAGTAAATTTTCTTTAAGCGGTGCATCAAAATGATTTACTACACCCTCCGGGCTTTTATCTTAGTCTCGGACTTAATCTATGAGAACCTACTTATGTTCAATGAGCTTTTATATACTTGTACATAGAGATACCAAGTTCTTAAATAAATGTTTGTTTCATCTATTTAGCCTCATATGAGACATGCGAACTATTGTATAATGTCACAATTGGTAAAGCCACCTAATAATATTTTTTGTAGGCAGAGTGTTGGTGCCATTATATTATTGTGTTAATTTTTTCGCAAATGGTACGAAAAGTAGAGTATTTTCCTCGGTGATAAAGCTGTCTTAGCCTTGGGTGAACTTAAATCCCTCGTTACACTCAGGACTCGTCTTCAACTTGAAATAAAATATATCCTAAATGTTTTCGATCAATCAACATTGCTTGATCTCTAGAAATTATAAATTAAGAATCATAGAGAATCTTCTTAATCAATAATTTGACTCTAAGGCCCAAAAAAACTCAAATAAATTTTCCCAAAAAAATACTCATCGAGACAGACACAAATCAAATATTTTTTAATTAATCGACTAATTCTTGCCGATTTCGGCCACGGCGACTGTGTTTATCATATACAGTGATATTTAACTCCACATATACGAGTATATGTATGTTAAATAGGTAATAACAGTATATATAACAGCTGGTAGATCTTATTAGGATAGCGCTACAAAATGATGATGAATCATTTTGCACAAGACGATCTGTTGTATAATGAAATTAAAACACCTATTAACAAAATATGATGATCATTATGTAGATTGCTCTATGTATCTCATTGATCTAAAGCATATAATACGCTTTAGATCAATGCGTTTTTTTCTGTCCCAAATATTTTGTATATTTGAACTAGAAACACACATTATTAGAATCATTTACGTACCTACAAAATTACGTACATAATTTACGTATCTACTAGTACCTAATATGCTCAAGCACTGTACGGTCACCCACGAAGCTAGACGACTCATCACGTCATCTTCGACGTTAGCAACGTCCTCGGGGACTCTGGCAAACTGCTGTCACCAGCCCAAAACCCTACTCCGCTACTTTAAGGAGTTGGGATGGCTGGGGTCAGGTTAAAAGGGGGTAATGCACAACACACCCTTATACAGGACGTTAGTGCAGATATTTTTCGCACCACCCTAGAATTAGATGCTCAAGCACATAACTCAATGAAAATCAATGATGTTTTCAATAAAAAATCTGTCAAATAAATGCTGAGCTGAGGATCCTCTCGTCACCAGTTTTAGTTAGGAGACTATTTTACTTAGAAAACTTTCGTGATTTACTTATTTCAAATATTATTATAAATACGGGATATATACCGTTTTATCGGTGTTTCGACCGACAATTACCCTGATTCCTGACCGATAAAACTGTATGTGATAAATCCTGTATTTATATTAATGAGAGAGTATGACTAGTGTATTGCTAGTGTTGTGTTTTTTTGTGGTGTTTTAATTCTTTTCTTTCTGTTTCTTTAATAAAAGGTATGTACGTACCTAATAGTTAGTAGTCTCTGCCTAAAAGCTAGTTTTTCGGTTCGATTTTATAACTTTCTCAAATTCTAAACAGAGAGACAATTCAACCCGATTTTTAGAGAGATGTTGTCCTCAATGAATTAAGTAAGTACTACAGAGTTCGACTACCGATACTTTAATGTTTTTGTGAGATATCATTATTTTTTATGGCCTTCTTAAAAGTTTACACAAGGTTACCAAAGAAAATGCAATAAATTATTAAATATGTTTTATTTTTTTATTATTTCGCAAAAATTTTTGTATATACAATTAATAACAAAATATAAAATGCAGTTTTAATGTTTGTAACACTTACATTATTTACATAGGTGAACAGAAATGCTGTGAATTACATAGAAGTATACTTCATGGAGAATTAATAAAACAATTTGTATACGTTTGTTATAAACAGACACACAGAAACGCAACAATAGGTTTCAAACATAGATTATGGGAACATAGATTATATCGTCTAGTTACAGAATAACAACACAATGAGAAAATTACAACAAGTTTTCTGTCATCATTTTTGGTATTACGGAACACGGTCAAAATCTAATCAAATTTAGAATCGTTCTATTGCTATCACTCTCGCTCTGCGTGGCCAAACTTCGTCACTAAACAGGGATAGCGATATTCAGGCCGAAGTTTTTGACGCGGCCGAATTGAAGTTGCGCTCAGGGTTCGCCGGCGCGTTAATATACCCTATTATTGCGTTCTTAGTTTGTTATTAGTAGATAGGCACGGCTATACATCAAGCTATTCCAACATTTCCAGTATAAACTGACCTCGCATTGTGTAGGCTGTCCGTAAGAGAAATAGAGTTCCTTGTGAAAGGGCTCGCCCGGGAAAGTACTACCACCATACCCATTTCTGCCGCCAAGCAGCATTACTATTCTGGTTTGAAGGGTATGGTTGCCAGTGAAATTACAGGCACATGAGGCTTTACACCTAAACTCCTCAAGACGCAGGGCAGTGCATCATAGAGCACGTTTCTAAGGCGCGTGATCTACGAGGCAGTTCTTTGTTATAGGCGATGGTTACATCAGGTGGGGCCTATGATTGTTCGATCTCCAAGTTGTATCCTCACTAAACATCATCGCATAAATGAATGTGATATATTGTGATGAATTAGTACACATACATAGTACACAGCTAGTAAAAAATAAAACTGGAAATGTATAGGTTGATGTGTAACCGTGTTTACAAACATTTTTAACGAGAGCTAGACTCGTGAGCCAGAATTATCTGTGTTTATTTCAATCTCACCATCGACCGCCATAAATTGTAACACTATCAAAAGTTGCCGCAATGTATGGGAAAGTGAATTATCTACTTCAAAATCCACCGTCTCATACAAAACTTTGTTATTTAATATAATTATTATAATAATTATAAATAAATTAGGCGCAATTAATATTTTCAACATTTATTTGAATACACAGATTCAAACTACGAGCAGAGTCCTAGCGTCCTATTTAGTACTAGCTGACCAATCCGCAGCTCCGCGCACGCGCAGTTTTTCAATAAAAACATTACCCTCCCTTTCCGGAATTTGGGCAAAAAGTAAGTAGTACAAGAAAAAAGTATTTTATCCACGGATAGTGTAGCATTCAATGGCAATGGTGAAACAATTTTTGAAATCAGACCAGTAGTTTTGAGTTTATTCGTTACAAACATACACAAATACAAATCTTTCGTCTTTATAATCTATATAAATAAAAGAAAGTCGTGTTAGTTACACTATTTATAACTCAAGAACGGCGGCACCGATTTGGCTGAAAAATGGTGGGGAGGTAGCTTAGAACCAGGAGACGAACACAGCATACTTTATATCCCGTTCTTAGAACGAGGAGACGGACATAAGATACTTTTAATCCCGTTCGACCGCGTTCCCGTGTGACGTGACATATAACGTCAAAGAGAGTACAAGTCACTATAAAACGTGGTATAACAAAAACGCATCTGACATGGAATAACAAAACGCAAATGACAGCTAAACGTAATTTTGCCTATGGTTAAGTATGGTTGTAAAATGATGGCTGGGGACAACAATTGACAATTCTACCAGGGTGACGTATATTGACAGCCCGCGTTCTATGCATGTCAAGGCGGTACGAAGTTCGGCAGGTCAACTGGTATCAGTATAATAACAAAAAGGGATTTTGTACTATTAACAAACTACGGGGAAAATATAAAAGGTACAAACTAAATATAATTATTTGTTTATCCATGCTCAATTACTTAGTTGGTAGACTTAAGCAAATAGTTATCACCACAATATAATACAAACCTCAATTTGATGCCACTTGTAAAGTGAATTCTATAGGTTACGTATATCTAAACATAAATAATGTCTTTTTTTATACATTGTATTATTTTGTGGTGTCATTTGTAGGAACAGTGTTAGACTAACAAGCGTTTTTACATCTATTTTGTTTGTTTTGTGTATTTACTGTTGTTCTTAAAAATAATATTTAATTTTTAATTAATTTTACTTAGTTTTATATAAGCACTTAGTCAATTACGTAAAATTATATTCTGATATCCCACATTAATAAAGGCAAGGTTTATCAATTATCACCTAATTACAGCTTAGGTGTGATAACAATTTATGTCACAATGATAATCAATTTATGTTTACAAAAATTCGATATAGATGGACGGTGAAGCAAGTAAAACAATCACACTGTATCTATGATATATAAAATAGATACTACATTATAAGTGCCTCATGATGACTTGCATTTTAGACATTGGCATTGAGAATTTGAGATAGAGACGTTCTTTTATAAAGTAGCCAATGTACAAAGCAAATATCGCCGCACTTGAATAAAATAATGCTTGCATCATCATTTAGTTTGATTTAGTTCCTGATTACGTAAAAAATATTCGTTGGCCACTGTTGATTGACTCTATCTGTTAGTTTGTTCAAACAAACACCTACGAGTAGGTATGTTAGTAAACAGCACCCAACTTAAATGTCTACCCCATTTTGATATTAACTTTTTTTTAAACTTACTTTTTCTTCTTTTCGTCTTTAGTCGCTGGTACGAATAACATTACAATCTTTTGCAGCATTTCAGTGAAGATCATTGTCCCCAAAAATACTAAGAACGTACCAGCCCAATGTCCAATAGTAAACGGATTCCTAAAGTAAATAATTGAAAATATGAGCGAGACGAATTTACGTAATGTCACTGTCAATGTGACAGTTAGAGACGCGCATTCAGTTGTCAAAACATACACCGCACTGATGCAAAGCCCTTGTGTCAACACGTACAGTGTCAGCCAGAGTACTTGTCTAGGTAATACGACTCCCAAAACTTCTACAACAGGTGTTTCTGTGGCTAGCTTCACGTGGCTCATTAGATTTGGCGCGGTCGGCAGCCAAAACACGAGCGGTAGCAAATGTGTGTAGTACAAAGCCTCCCAAGGATGTTTGCCGTATTTGGAGTAGAGGCTCTCTTGGAAAATGCCCATTCTTGCTGATACGAATAAGGCGAATGTTAGGATGGCGATTCCAAGGCACCACCAGAGCCAGTCAATGTATTGCAGCCTTTCTTCTTCAGCTGCGTCTTTGTGAGTTTCTCTAGGCGCTTTCACGTCGCCGCTTGACTGAATGGTACAGATACAAATACCAGCAGAAATCATGAAAATAGCCAGATATTTCAAAGGTGCGTATTTTTTCTTGAGGATCCATACTCCCATAGCCATGTTCGCCATCAGGGAACCAGCTCTGAATATCATGTGGAGAGGCATTGATATGTTGAAGTTGAATGCATAGTTATTGGCTACACTGCTCGACCAGAAAAATCCAACAAGTAGCAAGTACTGTTTGAATGGGATATTTCGTTCAGCTGTTCCGAATTTGCCCACAGATAGGAACCCTATTGTAGCAATGAATAGAAACTGGAAGAATGTTGCAAGATTTCCCGCGCCAGGATCTTCCTTCACAACCATTTCAAGGAACACGACATTTGAACAACACCCTATAAAGACCATAGAAATGGCCAGCGCCGCTTTGACGTTCATCGTGAATCTGAAATGAATAAAAAAAGTTACAAAAAGTTATTCCGATACCGGGAATCGAACCCGAGCCTCCTGGGTGAGAGCCAGGTATCCTAGCCACTAGACCATATCGGATAATGATTATAAGATGAAAAGAGCGGATCACATTAATTTTACATTCGTACTGTCTGAGAACAATTATTACACCCGGCATTAGTCCTAAATGCCAACAAATCACTTCACTGATTATCACAAAGATACAAATCAAACACATGCGCAATCATGAAATGTTCAACAATATTGGTTATTTTGGCAAGGTTTACCTGACAATTCACTCTAAGCTCTCGCAAACAAGTATAAAACCAATATATACTTACGTTTATTAATACTTCCGCATTAAAACACTGAAGTTCACATAAATAATCACAATATTTAGTAATAGATTGACAGCTACACGTTTGTCAACTGAGACAGCCGCGGCGCTAGTGTGCGTGGCCGCGAATGTAGATGTGACCGTGGCCTCGAAGCGCGCATGCGTAGAACGCTCCGTCGGTAAAACAGACGCTCATTTGTATTTCCTAAATATGATAATAGGTGGCACTGTCACAACACTCGCCTCGTAGTCAACGTGCAATTAAATCCAACGAATGAAAGTAAGATAAAAATATTTGATTATCTTTGGAATACTTTTGTTATCTTTTTAGTTACTTTTACTGTAAATTAAAATCAGTTAAGTACCTACTGATATTTCGGAGGTCGTAAATAAAGTTTAGTAATTTCCTAATTACCTACTTAGTACAATATAATGACAACAAAATGATAGTAGCAATAATTTTTTTGTGGTAGAGAAATTGACAATAATAATTTGAATGATTATCATAATTTCCAACCTATATAAATATAATTATCTCATCATTATTTATAGTTATTTGCTCTTGCTTTTGTTTATTGTATTGTATTCACTTATTTCAGACTAGCTGTTGCCCGCGACTTCGTATGCGTTAGACCAGAGGTTCCCAATTTTATTTGGCCATGGAACCATAATTGATCATATAGTTTTTGGCGGAACCCTAGCTGGCTATTTTGATAACTAAAGTGTTTACCTACCTTTGAATATATTCATGTTATACTCGAAGAATGAACAAATTATAAATGAAAATAATTATTATAAGTATTGTATATAGTAAATTATTGTAACAAAGAAATACAATGTACCTAGGTAATAATTTATTGTGAAGAATGATATTTTTTCACATTATTTCATATAATAGCCGTAAAATTAGGTTTTATGTCTGACAATTGAACGCAAACCAGTCTCGCGTCGGTAAGTCTTCACAAACTGAATCAGAACCAGGACAGCTTTCTCAACGATTGCCGGGTATTCATCTCTAAGTAGAATTCAAATTTAACTCTTGGACAGTCCGCGGAACCCCTGTGACCCATCCACGGAACCCCAGGGTTCCGCGGACCACCTTTTGGGAATCACTGCGTTAGACTACTAAACGTGTAGGTAACCTAGAAATAAAGCTAAACTCGCTGTTGCAACTTGACACCCCATTTTTATCCCATGGGGACTACTGATTTATGGGATACATGGCCTATGTGGTGATTCAGGTTATAGGTAATCTACGTATAAACCAAATTTCATCGAAATCAGTTCAGCCGTTACGGCGTGATTGAGTAACAACCAAACAAACATCCAAACTTTCGCGTTTGTAATAATAGTTTGAAGTGTGATAATTAATCCATGATATGTCACAATATATAGCGCGCAGAACAGATGGCCGATGGGGCCGGAAAGTTATCAAATGGAGGCCACGGACCGGCAAGCGCAGCGTAGGACATCCACCTACAAGATGGGCAGACGACTTGGTAAGAACCGCAGGTCAGCGTTGGATGCAGGCTGCTTCCAACCGCAGTTTCTGGAGATCAATGAAGGAGGCCTTTGTCCAGCAGTGGACGTCCTACGGCTGATATGATGATGATGTCATAATCAAAATAAATTGAATTAAATAAATGTTAATTAAAATAACAAATAAAGATTGAAACTGGATTATTAAATTAAATTAAAAATTAGAAAAATAAAATAGAATAATAACAAAGTTAGTAATTGGTGTATGCACACGCTGGAACAATACACTGGACGAAGCGTGTCCATATAGGGGACACACCGCCCTGCTACAGTTTGTAGGGTGCTCCTGTGGCTGGCCAGCGTCCTGCTCATCAGAGATGTTGGTTTCTTCCGAATGATGGCGTGAAAGCAATCAGTTCGATTCTGAGCAAACATCTCTGAGGCACCACAAAAACGGGTGAACCTCAATATCATCCTAAAAGTATTGATGTACTGTATTCGTAAGGCATCCAGCGATGTTTTGGTGTAGATAATAGTTAACCCATAGATTACCCGTGTACAAGTTCTGATAATATGCCTCAAAAAGTGTATTTAACTTCGTCAGAGGATCGGGCAAATCTACGGATCATGTTACTAGGGTTATGCTTACCATGGATAATTAGGTTAATAACAAAACCGGCCAAGTGCAAGTCGGATTCGCGCACGAAGGGTTCCGTACCATTATCTATAAAAACGGCAAAAAAATCAAGTCTGTTGTATGGGAGCTCCACTTAAATATTTTAAATCACAATTTTTTTTATTTACCTTATTTGAGGTTGGTGCCGATTAAGTTAGGCCTCTAAATTGTATGAGCGCCCATACAACTCAGAGGACTATCTTAATTGGGTTCAACTATGTAAGGACACCCTTTAATTTTCAACTTTTTTTACCAAGAATTGTCAATTCAAAAAGCAAGGACATACAGCAGTAAAGGGAAAATTCCGAAAACTAAAAAATTTGAAAATTAAGGTAAATTTAGGTACTTAAAAGTTTTCGCGAAAATCTAAATCGAAATCTAAATTTGCCCGTACCTTTCTATCTTGTTGACACAGGACCTTGAACTCAAATTTCAACTTGCTAGGTCCACCTGTTCCTGAGAAAATCGCTGGTGGCACACGGATAGACAGACGAACAGACGGACAAGAGAGTGATCTTATAAGGGTTCCTTTTTTACCTTTTGAGGTACAGAAGTCTAAAAAGAGAGAGAGGAGCTGGTATGCGAATAAAAACTTACGTGTCTAGGTAAGTATATTAAGTAGTTCTTAAATATCTACCAGGTTTAAAGAAGAATATGTACCTACTCGTACATAAACAATGTATGGATAAAAGACCGCCAGTTGTACACACGGCTACACATCAAGCTATAATTGTCCAGTATAAGCTGACCTCTCATTCTACCGAAAGCCTACACAATGCGAGGTCAGCTTATACTGGAAAGGTATAGCTTGACGTGTAGCCGTGTGTACACTAATGGCGGGTTCCTATATCCGTCGGTAACCAACTACGCCTCGTATCTCCTTGAAAAAGTGTCAGACTAGTGTCAAAGTTTTGACAGGTTTTCAAGGAGAAACAAGTCGTAGCTGGTTACCGACGGATATAGGAACCTGTCATAAGTCAAGTAAAGTATTTGACGACCTCCGTGGCGCAGTGGGCGAATAGTCTGCTGAGACGCAGGAGGTAGCGGGTTCGAATCCCGCCGCTGAACAAATGTTTGCACGATCTACAGGATATTTGATTCGGGTTCGGTTGTTTCTCTTAATATTATAAGTATGTATTTACAAAAAAATGTATATAAGTATTCTATCAGTTATCTGGTTCCCATAGTACAAGCTCTGCTTAGTTTGGGGCTAGATATGGCTGTGTGAAATGTTATTTATTTATTTATATATTATATTCTTCTCTCGAAAACTTCTAAGACATCAATATAATTCGGGTTTACTAGGAAACTAACACTGTGAGTGCTAAATCAATTATTTGCAAAAATCAGGAGATTTTGACTCTGTCTCTTGAACAACTCAACAAAAAGTAATCTTCTGTTCACAGAACACAAAAAACAAGCTCTTGTTTTTTATGTTCTGTGCTCCTGTTGACCAAGTACCTATAATTAGGTTCAAAATAAGTTAATAATTAAATAACACTTAATTTAATCACTAAAGTTTTAGATTATAAGTCTGTGCAGAAACTATTAAGCTATCTATCCCCACTATTATCAGCTATCGCTATCCTCAAAGGTTGGCTGGCAATAAACTCTTGTTAGGGTTAAGGTAAATTAACATCAGTCAGAGCTTATTTTAGGAAAACAAAAATATTAACCGTAATTTCGCTATTTATACTTAACTCCTTGATAGAAATACATGTAATTAACGACAAACTACTTATGAAAATGCACATACATAATTATGATACTCGAAACAGAAAAATTATACATACCAAGAACCAGACTCACATCCTATCCCTCCTATTCAACATCCTTCGTAATCCTGCCACGCCTTGTTATCTGAAGGAACGCTTTGAATTCCTTTTTTGCACAAATTCCCAAACACTCCGATCCTCTGAAAACCTCCTTCTCAAAACCCCGATACATAGAACCAGTTTCTATGCAAACTCCTTTTCCGTCCTAGCTGTCCGATTATGGAACGCCTTGCCGGTCTCCATTAAGAAATCCCCCTCACCTTCCGTATTTAAAGCTAGACTCAAAAACTTTTATCTCCATGAAGAGTCATGATTCATCTGATCTCTAATATTATTATTGTAAGTATAAGTATGTAAGTACATATTTATTTATTTTATATATGATATTTATTTATTTATTTAAAGTTACTTATGTACCTAATATGTATGCATATAACTAATTTCTTTTTCTATTATTAAGTTTATTCTTTTTACACCTCGGCCAATCTTCCATTAAGCAATGATCCTCTCCATCCAAAGGTTGTCTGGAAGAGATCGCTTTGTTAAGCGATAAGACCGCCCATTATGCTTACTTTTATTTGTTTTTTTTTCTATAAATCTGTTGTGTCTAGCTTGTAAGGTATAATAAAGAATTTTCATTCATTCATTCATTCATTCATTCATTCAGACTTGTCAAAATCTATAGACAAGGTACCTGTATAAAGCTCGCTATGTACAATAAGCTTCCTTTAGAAATAATACGACTTCCTTTCAAAGGATTTAAACTAAAACTAAACACTTTCCTAGAAAACCACCCATTTTATCATTTAAATGAATATACGAGCTGTTCATTTTCTCATCTGCATGAGTAGTATCTGCTGTAACCTCCTAGTTTAGTTCTAATTATTTTGTATTGATTTTATTTATTCTATAGTTACTTAGCTGACATAATTTGTAATCTATTTTTGACATACCAATATTAAGAAATGTAATGAAATGGTGAATAAATGAATACTGAATACTAAGATCGCCTTCGTAAATGACCTCTTTGTAAGTTTCAGGTATGTAATCTATCTGTGTACAATTTTATTAATATTATAAATGCGGAAGTGAGTTTTTTTTTTATTTTATTTGGTTATTTGTTACACTTTCACGTCGTAACGGCTGAACCGATTTCGATGAAATGAACATACTGTTAAATTATGACCTGGATTGATAAATAAGCTACTTTTTATAAGAAAACCAAGCATGCGAAGCCCTACGCGGCAGCTAATAAAAAATATAAATCGCATACATCCAAATTTCAAAGACATTTTATTTTAGGTTCGTTTCATGAACAACCAGCTGAAGTGCGAAGCCGCCCACGGCTTCGCACGCGTGTCAATAAAAACATTACCCTCTTTCTGTGCAATCGGGTAAATACTGTTACGCCGAGGCTGTAAGAGAATAAGTTATAGTAAAGAAATAGTCAGCTTCTCGAAGTTAAACCTACTGTGTCACAGAATAGGTAATACTTGGTATGGAATATACCTATGTATATACCACGTTTTTACCTACAGTTGCACAGATTAAGAAATAGTAGTCAGCCGAAATACCTACACTTTTCTATTAACTAGTAGAAACATCGAGAAGGTTCTGGAAATAATGCTCGGTATAAATAGTGCGTAGAGACGCTCGAGGAGGCAGTCTTGATTTGGCATTTCGGTGACTTTTGGTGGTTTATTGTGTAACAGTAGTGTGATTTAGTGTGTTGTGCATTCTTGTGATTCATCATCATCATCATATCAGCCGTAGGACGTCCACTGCTGGGCAATGGCCTCCCTCATTGATCTCCAGGAACTGCGGTTGGAAGCGGCCTGCATCCAACGCCGATCCGCGGTTCTTACCAAGTCGTCTGCCCATCTTGTAGGTGGACGTCCTACGCTGCGCTTGCCGGTCCGTGGCCTCCATTCGAGAACTTTCCGGCCCCATCGGCCATCTGTTCTGCGCGCTATATGGCCTGCCCATTGCCACTTCAACGTGCTAATCCGTCGGGCTATGTCGGTTCTTGTGAATCGGATCGTGTATCATTTCAGTGTTGAATAAAAGTGTTATTTTGGTTAGATTGATTTTCAATATTTTATCCTGAACCCTCAGCTCGTAACAATACTATCTCAATCCTAGTTATAATTTATTTCTATTCCAAACTTCATCGAAATCGGTCCAGACGTTTAGTCGTGAAAACACAACAAAAAGAGAGACAGAGAAACCGTTACTTTCGAATTAATCTCAGAACGCTGTGGAACAAATAGCTGAAATCTGTTCGTAAGTAGGGTGGAGGCCAGGGCTTGATAAAATTGATTTATTGAGGCCTCATTACCATAACAGCAAGCAATAACTTTCCTCGGTTTTCTGAACAAAAATGGACGAAAACCGCTGACAAATATACAGAGCTATATAGAGGTAATGTTGTCTATCATTTATAACGAACTTCAAAAAAGAAGGAGATCATCAGAGTTCATCAATTTATTTTGTGAATCTAAAATTGCTCACACTGCCCTCACTATATTTCAGTGAAGTTGCCATATTTGTGAGAAGCAATCTCAATTTGTTTGACGAGTACCCATCAGGGTCTCGCCGCAAAGGTCAACTCCGCCATCGCTTGTGCAAAACACATCTTCTGCGCATGAGTGTGCTCTGTATGGCACCATTAATTTACAACAAGATACCAGCTGCCATACGAGCAATAAGAAGTCTTGGCAAATTAAAGCATGAGCTCAATAAAAGCCTACTACTCTATTGACTTCCTAAATGATGAAATGTGTGCCTAGTTTTCTCATTTTTAATTTTTAACCACGTAATTATTATTTTTATTAATTATTATTGGATAATGTGATACTTTTTTTTTTAAATTAATTATGATTTGATTATATTCTAGAATATTTCATTAATTATTGTGACTATGACTTCTAGCGTTTACAATAATTTTGATATTATTATTACTATTGTATCAAATTGTGCTCAAATATAGAAAACCTTTGACATTTACAATTATTTTGTATGTATTTAAATATTTAAATAAATATTGCTGGACATTTCACACAGCGCTATCTAGCCCCAAACTAAGCATAGCTTGTACTATGGGAACCAGATAACTGATAGAATACTTATATACTTTTTTTTTGTAAATACATACTTATAATACATAGAGAAACAACCAGACCCGGAACAAATATCTGTAGATCGTGCAAACATTTGTTCCGCAGCGGGAATCGAACCCGCTACCTCCTGCGTCTCAGCCGGCTATTCGCCCACTGCGCCACGGAGGTCGTCAAATTATTTTTTTATTTTTTAAATTATTTTTTAGTATTTGATTAATTTTATTGTTTTAATTTAAGTGACTAAATGTAATGTTTGTACACACGGCTACACATCAAGCTATACTTTACCAGTATAAGCTGACCTCTCATTCTACAAAAAGCCTACACAATGCGAGGTCAGCTTATACTGGAAATGTATAGCTTGATGTGTAGCCGTGTGTACGCTAAAATGGCGAAACCTAGAATAGTTCTAATTAAGCTCAACAATCTTATGTACCTAGGTTTACAGACAATAAGGGAATTCGGAATTAAGAATCAATTTTGTATGTATGTTCAGCGATAATTCACGTTGTCTGATTTTAATGATTCTTCTTTTGTTCGAAAGGGATGCTCTAACATTAAATTTTACCAAGATAGAATGATCCACGAGAAATTCATCAAACTCTTCAATCTGCATGACAATAGGTGAATAAATCTTTACCACGTCAACCGATTTTGATGATTATTTGAATAATCTGAATTAAGATAATAATATATTTTGACGGTCATATATTTTTAAAGTTACATATATAAATAATCCTTATTAAACTTTAGTTGTTTAATTAATGTTTTTCTATCGTATTATTTGTTATTAACCGGATATTTATTGAGACAGTTTGATTTTTTTTTTCTTTTTATGTTCCTACCCAAAGGGTAAAGCGGGACCCTATTACTAAGACTCCGCTGTCTGTCTGTCCGTCTGTCACCAGGCTGTATCTCATGAACCGTGATAGTTAGACAATTGCAATTTTCACAGATGAATAGAATAATCATTTATTTGGCACACACCTATTGCCACATGAAATAATTTTAAGGAACAGTAGATACAATTGAATCCAATAAAATGATAATGATGATGTATTTCTATTGCCGCTATAACAAGAAATACTAAAAACAGAATAAAATAAATATTTATGGGGGGCTCCCATACAACAAACGTGATTTTTTTGTTTGTTTTTGCTCGATATTGATAACGGCAACAGGGTAGACGCTTGAAATATTCACAGAATATTTAGTTATATATGCATTTTAAAAATAAATAATTAAATTAAAATAAAACAAATATTACGGACGGATTAGCACGTTGAAGTGGCAATGGGCAGGCCATATAGCGCGCAGAACAGATGGCCGATGGGGCCGAAAGGTTCTCGAGTGGAGGCCACGGACCGGCAAGCGCAGCGTAGGGCGTCCACCCACAAGATGGGCAGACGACTTGGTAAGAACCGCAGGTCGGCGTTGGATGCAGGCCGCTTCCAACCGCAGTTCCTGGAGATCAATGAGGGAGGCCTTTGTCCAGCAGTGGACGTCCTACGGCTGATATGATGATGATGATGATGAAAACAAATATTTAAAATATTATAAATAATATAAAATTATATTTATATAATAATAAACCCATACAACAATCGTGATATTTTGCTCGTTTTTATAGATAATGGTACGGAACACTTCGTGCGCGAGTCCGACTCGCACTTGGCCGGTTTTATTTCTTTCTACTTATTTAATTAATTACATTTGTACATGACCAGGATTAGTTACAATTTTGTCCACCTGAACGGAAATGAGGAAACTCATAGACGAACTAAAGTCACAAGTGCAGGGCACATAGCTCGAAGAACTCACGGCCGTTGGGGAATAAAGGTTCTCCAGTGAAGACTACGCTGTACACACGGCTACACATCAAGCTATACATTTCCAGTATAAGCTGACCTCTCATTCTACGAAAAGCCTACACAATGCCAGGTCAGCTTATACTGGAAATTTATAGCTTGATGTGTAGCCGTGTGTACTAGAAATCACAGCGTAGGACGACCCCCACTAAATGGATAGATAAAAGTTACTGGGAGCCGTTGTGTGCAAGCAACACAAGATCGGTCGCTTTGGATATATATGGGGGAGGTCTATGTTCAGCAGTGAACGTTCTATGGCAGATATGATGAACAGGTAAGTTGGTGACACTGTAGGTACACACGGCTACACATCAAGCTATACAATTCCAGTATAAGCTGACCTCGCACTGTGTATGCTTTTCGTAGAATGAGAGGTCAGCTTATACTGGAACAATATAGATTGATGTGTAGCCGTATGTAGGTACACATCTAAATTCAGTTCAGGAGTTTTCAATTATATCCCCTGGTATTGTTAGAGCTCTAAAGCTGTCCATATAGTTTTTTTTTCTGATTTATTAGAGAGAATCAGAAAAATACTAGATAGATTAGAAAATTATTTATTGCATTGATAAAAAAATACATAGGCGAACTTAATGCTAACTAGCATTTTCTTCCAGCTAACCTTTGTGTAGTGTATATTAAGTGGTAGTGCCAGAAAATAGATAAAAAATATTTAACTAAGGTAACTTTATCATCAGCACACATGCGCTGGTATATACCGGCATGTGTTATGTAAATAACTATTTTTAAGACCTAGCTGTATGTTTTCCAAAAATTTAGAAATAAAATAAAATAAACTTACTAAATTTAATAATGATAATAATACACATACAAAAAGTGGTCAATTTTGTTGACTATTTTGAAGAAAATACTAGTAAAAACAAAGGTGTTTTTAGTAAATAATCATCCGATGAATACTCGTCCGATTTGTGTTGGCCGACCATACCACTGTTATCTAAACAGACAAATGTTCTCCTCCCAAATTGTGTGAATTTTGAACCCGGTCACGTTTCATATGGAGCCGGGATTCTTTTAATAATGTAGGTAGGAACAGGTTATAAATTTCAGCGTAATGTATTTTGTCATGCAAGTTCTCTGATAAGTTATTATTGCGAGATTGGTATGAAATTCCCATGAAAAACTTCAGTAAGCATTAAATAGAGTAGAAAGTTGAGACAGTGCTCAAATGGTTTTTTGTAAATTATTTATTTTTTTGGTCTGTGAGCCTGACTCCGAGAATACTGCGCTCCATAGTTCGTTGAGAAACACCGAGGCGGGACTTTTGAATGTTGGTGAGGGACCAAGTTTGTGCACCGTAGGTGAGAATGGGGAAAATGCACATATCCATTAGTTTTCGTTTTAAAGATAGTGGCAGATTTCCTTTCATAAGGTCTTTCATAAAGAACTTTCATAGTATAAGAAACTCAAGTATAAGAAACTCAACACTGCGCTCCAAAACACAGATAGCTGACGGGGCTCTGATATCCGCAAATTTGAAGTGGGACTGGGCAGGACACGTTTGTCGTATGCCGGAGGAACTATGAGCGAAAGCCACTACAGAATGGGTTCCAAACGGGCGGAAGCCTCGTGGTAGACCCAGGCGGAGATGGAGGGATGAACTGGATGCATTCCAGAAAGAGTGGTCCCAATTAGCCAATAACCGGGATCCGTGGAGAGAGGGAAAGGAGGCCTTTGCCCTGCAATGGGACTCTACGGCCTGATAGTAATAATAATAATATTTTTATGAGAGAGAGATTAATAATTTTCTTATCATTTTCATAATTGGACCTATATACGCAAACCGGAACCAACCCACATAATCATAGTTTGGAGATAATTGCATTTTTGTCTTAATTTGTTTAAAGAAAAAAAAATCACTATTTTAACAAGGTTTCTTTACAATACTGTACAGGATACTGAGTGATATGTATAACGATATTATTACAGAAAAAAAAATTAACAGGTGTATTTGTTAAAACTCATTGGTTCCTTTTAGCATAAATGCCTATTGTGTGGGTTGGTTCCTTATGAACTTATTAACCGTAGAACCGATAACCGTTGGGGAAAAAAGGTTCTCGAGTGGAGATCACGGACTGGAAGACGCAGCGTAGGCCGGCCCCCCACAAGGTGGACCGACGATCTAGTAAGAATCGCGGGGAGCCGTTGGGCGCAAACCGCTACCAACCGCTCGTTGTGGCGATCTAAGGGGGTGGCCTATGTTCAGCAGTGGACGTCTCCCGGCTGATGATGATGATGACGATGAACTTATTAAACTCTTGAATATTTAATAGATTAAATAAAAAAATCGATCACACACTGGTCCACTGGACCAGCAGACAACCAGGTTGTTTAACTACATCTGTGAAGTGGCGTATATGTAAAATTAGATATCCATACATTAATTATTAATGTATGGATATTTAATTTTACATACACCACTGACGGACAAGAGAGTGATCTTATAAGGGTTCCTTTTTTACTATTTAATGTATGGATATCTAATTTTACATACAAAGGATTAGCAAGATGAAGTGGCAGTGGGCAGGGCATAGCTCGAAGAACGGACGGCCGTTGGCTGCAGGCCGGACAAGATCGGTCGCTCGGTCGGTCGGAAATCTATGCGGGAACCCTATGTTCAGCAGTGGACGTACTTTAGCTGGTATGATAATTTTACGATTTTTAGGGTTCCGTACATCAAAAGGTAAAAAAGGAACCCTTATAAGATCACTCTCTTTTCCGTCTGTCTGTATTCCACCACTGATTTTATGAGAAATGGGTGGACCTAGCAAGTTGAAATTTATACCAGATACTGAGGTCTATAGTTCCTATTAGGTGTATAAAAATCTAGGTCAAGAGCCAACACGATAAAAAGATATGGACGAATTTAGATTTTCACGTAAAGCTGTAAGTACCAAAAACCTTAATTTTCACCTGTTTTATTTTTCTGAACTTTCCCTTTACTTGTCCTGTAAGAACTTGTTTTTAACCAAAATTGACAATTCAAGGTCAACCGGAAGTACCCTATAAGTTATGGGTCGAAAACCTACATGGTAGTTCCCGTTGACCTAGAATCACGAAATTCGGCAAAAACAAGGTCTTACAGCATCAATAAAAGAAAAATTCCAAAACAATAAAAAAGTTGAAAACTAAAGGGTGTCTCTATACATACATAGTTGACGCCAATAGTCCTCTGAGTTGTATGGGCGCTCATACAATTTAGAGAACTAGCTTAATCGGCACCTCAAATAAGGTAAATAAATAAAATTGTGCTATTGAATAAAATACATATTAAAGTGGAGCTCCCATACAACAGACATGATTTTTTTGCCGTTTTTATAGATATGGTACGGAACCCTTCGTGCGCGAGTCCGACTCGCACTTGGTCGGTTTTTGCAACTTCTTGTACCCTACCCTGCCTTGACCCCGATTCGTTTTATCACCGTAAGAGAATCGAATGTGATAAAAACATCTATGTGAATATGACCCATTTCTTTGGCTGTAAAAAGTGAATTTCACAAAATGTATACGTCTTCTGCTAACTCATTTTATTCCTAATTATTTAACTATCTATATATTTTGATAAAATTACCACTACTTAATAGTTACCAGTGCACAATAGTCTAGTCTAGTAACTAGGGCATTTATTAATTTATACATTTTTATAATTTATTTATGTAGGTTATATGTTATGTAGTATATATGTAATTTTATGATAATATTATATATTGTATTAATTTTATTTTATCTTATCTTTAATAACGCCGCCGTCCTTCGTTGTTTGTTCGTCATTTGTTCACATAGATCCTGTCCATCCAAAGGGTGCCTGGAAGAGATCGCTTTTAGGGATAAAGCCGCCCGTTGTACCTATGATGATAGGTAAGATGGCAATGCCCTTTTACAGCAGCAACGATTTGACATTTTATAATGCATATCTTGACATTCCATTATAATCAATGACTAATGCAATTCAATGTTTATGTATAGTAAAATTCATGTTACTTACTGATATACGCAGCAATTTAGATTCAAAATTGGTACCTATTTTAATCAATTCTTTGGCAATGCCCCTCTACAGCAGCTATAACCTTGTGTACCTACCTTAACAATAATGAGTATTTTTAAGCATAAATGTAAATAGGTATATATGAAATGCTTGTCTGTTTCTGGCACCTCTACTTAGATAAAGACATGTAAGTAATTAAGTAAGTACTGTTATTGACGTTACCAAGTTTTCCATTGTGTCTCTACGGTTTGAATAAATTTAAAAAGTTTTGTTTGAAAAAATTATAAAAACAAATACAAACGTAAAAAACAACCGATTTGAGCACCTTCTCCATTTTTGAGTTCGGATAAAAATGTTATTTTCTTTCTGTTCTACAACAGACGTAATATACTACTTTAGGATACGTTTTAAAGCATAAGAAAGGTTCTGTAAGAGTAGTTATAAATAATATTGGTTTTATTGGGTCTAGGAATGATACGTACCCTATCTCAATGCTGAATTGAACGTAGAGTTTAAATCAATTTATTTTTTATTGAAGTCAAACTTCTTTACGCGCGCTTGACTTGGGCAGTAAGCTGGTGAATGCGTTACGAGAACTGCGAACGGAAGTTGAGAGGGAGATATAAGTTAGTGAAGATAGAAAGAGATAGAGTTACGTTTCGTACATTTTTAAACGTTAATGTGCGAGTGCGATTTGCGTATGTCCAGAATGATCGACCTACAGACAAAACCTACAGACCCAAGAGAAAATTGTCCACACAATTTTGTAATTGAACAATTTTATAAATTAACTAGCTGACCAATCCGAAGCTTCGCACGTGTAGTTTTTTAATAAAAACAATCCCCTTCTTCTCCGCAGTTGGGTAAAAAGTAGCCTATGTCACCTGGAGATGGTGTAGCTTCCCAACAGTAAAATATTTTTTTAAATCGGTCCCGTAGTTTTGGAGCCTATTCAATACAAACAAACAAACAAATATTTTCTCGTTATAATATTACGTAGTTTTTTCTAGATATTGATATGTTCTTAAATATTGTAGAACATACCTACTTTTGTTCTATCATCAATAGTTTTCGCAGCGCATGCGACGAAAGACGTTTTAAGGCACTTTTTTTACACCTTGGGTTACGTTACTTAAGTTTTAGTAAGAATTCCTGATCTTTTCTAGCAATAAATTTAGCTTATGTCACTAAGAGTGAATGTAAATTTCCAATGGTGAAAGAATTTTTAAAATCAGCACAGTAGTTTTTGAGTTTATTCATTACAAACATACACACAAAAATACAAATCTTTCCTCTTTATAATATTAGTATAGATATTTTGAAAAAGAAGTTTTACTTCAGTCGTGTGGTCTAGAACACACTCGTTTTTTTGTGTTGTTTTCCTAAGGTTTTGTTTGGTTAATATGGTTAATACCAATTATACTTTTATTTATTTTTAGGTTTTATTTTGGTTTTAAATTAAAATCACAAGGATCACTTTAAAACTTCAATTTCAACACCTGTTCCTCCGCGACCAAGCCAGGAAAGAACCAAGCAAAAAGCATTGCAGGTTATTTACTAATGATCTTTTTACAATACGTACACACGGCTACACATCAAGCTATACATTTCCAGTATAGGCTGACCTCTTATTCTACGAAAAACCTACACAATGTGAGGTCAGCTTTTGATGTGTAGCCGTGTGTACAATGTGTACTGTGTACTAATAAATTAATGTAGTAATGTTTAGAAACGGTGTTGTGTTTATTTTTTATATTAACCTACATAATAGAGTAGTTAGATCAATTCTACTCTCAATTGATTAGAACATTGAGCGTTATTTCAGAAAGACGTTAAGTTTGTTTTCACTAGTTTCCGCCAGCGGCTTTGCACGCGTTGTTTTACAATATAATGTTGCCTATGTTTGAATCCAGGTCATAATCTATCAACACACCAAATTTCATCGAAATTGGTTCCGCCGTTACGACGTGATGGAGTAACAAACAAACATCCAAACTTTCACATTTATAATATTAGTGTGATTCGGTTTGCATCGGGGCGGGCGTTTGTATTATTTATTTATTTATTTATTTATTTATACTTAGATTCACAGTTACATTACCATATATTATAAACTAATTAACATAGTGCTGGACTTAAACCAAATTGAATCTACATTATGTAATACTCAACTTATAAAGACCCGGCAAAGTAGCTCGCCTGTTAACTTTAACATACTTACTTACTTAGGTAAGTAAGTAAGTATATATATATATAATTATATTTAAATTAAATATTTACATGAAAAAATACTAACAAGAAATAGTTTGCAAGAAAAAGTGAATAGTAACATTTTTTAGAATATAAATTAATGAAAAAAGTGCCTCTTGAGCTTCAATGTTTGCCTGATAGTACAATATTGGTTTGAAAAACATCAAAATTCAAAATATCTTCATTAAACATTGCTTGTGTGTGTGTGTGTGTGAGGTCAATGACCCTCTTTTGACTTATCTATACTAGTCTATACTTCTATACTAATATAAACAAGAAGAAAGATTTGTATTTTTGTATTTTTTGTGTATGTTTGTAATGAATAAACTCAAAAACTACTGGTCCGATTTAAACAACTCTTTCGCCATTGGAAAGCTACATTCATCCTGAGTAACATAAGTTTTTTACTCTTTACTCACTACTTTTTACTCAACTGCGCAAAGGAGGGTAATGTTTTTATTAAAAAACTACGCGTGCGAAGCTGCGGATTGGTCAGCTAGTCATAAATATTACGAAGCATATAAGTATACAATTAAATATAATATAATAACTAATCAGCTAATTCGCTTACAAACGACCGACAGTCAATCACACGTGCTTATTATATATATATATATATATATATATATATACCGATAACAGTTCGGATGCAGAATGAATCACGGTTATCAATGCGCTGTACGTGATCTGAGTTTGGACGTGTCAACTTTGTACTCACAAAGACAAAGACTTTGTACACACGGCTACACATCAAGCTATAAATATCCAGTATAAGCTGACCTCGCCTTGTGTAGGCTTTTGTAGAAGGAGAGGTCAGCTTATTCTGGTAATATATAGCTTGATCTGTAGTCGTGTGTACCAACAGGCTGAGCGACATCGAGCCTCGGGGTTTCATTATCAATGTAGTCAGCTATAGTGTAATAGGTAAGCTTTCTTTATTTGATTGCTTTATATACTACATGTTTGTTATGTGCGACATTAAATGAAAACACGGGTAAGGCTTATAGCTAGTATTGTTATAAAATAGATTATATTCAAATCCATTACCAAAGAAAATTTTAAATTTCCAATCCAGTCCTAAAATATCAATGAAACCGCCTAGGCGGTTAAAATTTTATACAGGCGCGCCTGTATAAAATTTTAATGCAACAGCCTGTGTAAAATAGGTAAACAAATCATATTCATTCATCATGTAAGTTAAACTGACTCAGCGGCATCGTCGCAAAGGCGCCGCCGTTTACGTAAAAAAAATATTATTAGAAATATATCGATTACTGGATAAATATTCAAGCTACCAGTAATAAATCCACCTCTTAAATCAGTTAATGCAATTCCTGATGTGTGTTTTAAATTAATGTCGTACATAACAGAACATATTGTATATAATATACGTAAATCTATAAAAATTGCTTAGAGAAGTCTTATAAGACCAGTCATATAATAGTCGGCTCGGAGTGAGAGAAGTCACGCCACATCACTAGCGCACTTAAAGGTCGTTAGATCTGCGCGTGGAACTGGAATAATTGAATTATCGACACGGTTACACCGACGCGACATCCATGCATGCCAATCTGCGCTTTATGACCGCTCAGATGGTACGGGAATAGTTCGATAATCGCTTGGATGGTGCCGTTTACGGTATGTTGCCTATGGATGGTAAATATTTGTTGCATTTGGATACATTTTCTGAAATTTATTTTTCGGTTACTCCTTTCCTGGATATATATTAAAATTCTAAACTCGATTTCTTTTTTCTTCGCGTCTTATTTTTATTAATTATATTTTCTATTTATTTGCCAATTTCATATTTTCTACCGTAAATACTTATACAGAACGGAAAGAGAAGGGGAAATATATGCGAGCTACCAGAACCGGTTATAGTAGCAAAAGGAAAACGTTTGCAGAAGATCGAATCAAACAGTTAAACACTGGCTACATAATTAAATAAAAACTATACTATTTACATTTCTTTATTTTCTCGATGACAGCTCCTGTGAAAACTTGAACGAGCGTCTTTTTTACATTATGTATGCATTATTTTATAAAAATATGACACTTACGCACGTACAAGGTTATACCAGAGTCGGAGAAACTGATAGGGATGGCGCTATCGATAAACGTAACACGATAACAGACCCGATATTTTTTTACAAAATGCAAGAATCTAAATTACTGCCGGATACTTTTGTACAAATTTATTAACTAATATTATATTTTATTACAAGATGTTACGCGTATTAATTCTTGATTGATAATGCCAACTTCCTTTTCGAAGCTGTTGTAAAATAAGTAGGTATAGGTAGATACTCGAGAATGAAACGAAATAATTTTAACGACAGGTAATCTTTATTTATTTATTTTAATCAAAATCTGATGAATCGTCACTGTCACGATCGATATCATTACTTATTTGATCACAACACTACAACTATCAAATTAGAACTGTCATCGAGAAAATAAAGAAATGGAAATAGTATAATTTGTTATTAAAGTGTGTCGTAAAATAAGGACGAGGACATTTCTAATTCTGAAGAACATGTGAGGGTAGTTGCTGCAACTGTCATTACTTCTCGACGGTAGCTCCAAGTACTCCTGTCCACCAGCGACCAAGGCAACAGCAAAACAGTCGAAACGTCGGGATTTCAAATAATAAAGATATATACGCTATAAATATCCGTTTGTTAGTAATTATATACATGTATTACTCGTGCGCGATAACTTGGAACCTGCTAGGAATGCGACTCCCCGACCGCTTCCCCTGTACTTCCCCGATGGCGCCCGTATTGTACCGTTCGCATCACTATTTTTTACTAGGGTTTTTAGTCTTGTACTGGCCTACGTCACGTAACGACGCGCTCTGGAATTCTTTTAGTTTTCGTTTGTGTTATTGTTTTGTTGTTGTAGTTTTTGTTGTTATAGTTTGTGTCATTGTTTTGTTGTTGTAGTTTTTGTTGTTATAGTAAATGTTGTAAATTTATCGGATACCTCTTCGTCAAGTGATTATAGTGAGACTGAGGACGAAGAACAACCTCTAGAAGGCATAAATCCACTAAGTAGTGACGAAGATGAGATAATGTAAATAATAAATAAAATAAATGTATTAACTTAAACATTGTATTTTTATTTTATTCAAATAGTGTAAAAAAGATTAGATAAAAAGCAGCGTCCTCCCTGAGTAACATAATAAATTAGGTTAAAAAAAACAAAGACGAAGCCGCGGGCGGCTGCTTGTTATGTTCGCTTTTTTGCGGGCGGTACAAACACGCCAATATGACGTCACCGCGCTCAGGTCCCAACTTATCGCGCACGGATAATACTTTATTATGCACCCTACGAACAAATAAAAAAACGAGTGTGCTTTAGACCACACGACTGAAGTAAAACTTCTTTAGCTCCACATATATATGTATATTTGCAGGTTGTACAATTTATCGAGCGAAGCGAGATCTCTAAATCAACTTGGGCAAATAGGCGTTGTACCTATGTATGTATGTTTGTCCGAGGATAACTTTCGAAGCGTTGATCCGATCATAGTAAAATTTAATACATGGGTAGGTAGAGATGGCACAATCCCGGTGTGACTAAATGAGCTAAAAATGTCGGTGGTTATTGAGATATTGGGGTTCAAGAGGTGTAAAAAAAATCTAAATTAGACTATTAGATCAAATGGCACGTCTAATGACAGGTCTTCATCGGTACATTTTGACCCCGTATTTATTTTTAGTTTAATCGTTGTTCTTTTTGAGCTATTAGCCATATTAAAAACTTTTTTTATATATAAATTGTAGGCTTGCGTTTGACCACAATCTCGCCTGATGGTAAGCGATGATGCAGTCTACGATGGTACACGCTTGCTTAGAAGAAACCTATTCACTCGCGACTTAAACATACTAGGCTGTAGCTATCTGGAAACACAGACTCGGGCAAGGCGTTCCACTCTTTGGCGGTGCGCATAATAAAAGTCGAAGAGAACCGCTTTTTGCGAATGGGAGCTATTTCTACCATATACTCGTATCAGTGGCGCGGCGCAGAGCGTCTGGTTTTCCGATCTACCTATGTATCAAATTTTACGATGATCGGATCAACGGTTCGAAAGATATCCTCGGACAAAGAAACATACATATATATACATATATACAATGACGATTCGTCCAAGTTAAATTAGAGATCTCATTTCGATCGACCAATTATTTATCAATATCATCTGACGAACGCAACGTGGTCTGCTTAACATTCTACAGCATTATAACTTAATACGACCTATAATGATATACTTGATACAATACGATAAACATGATACATTAATATATGTTATACTACGACGTTTCTGATACAATAACACCTAGCTATAACCAAGTCAAGCCAACTCGCTAGTCAGTCACAACGACCGCTACTTGAGTATGGTTTGAACCCCCCCCCCCCCCTCCCCTCCTTCCCACTCCAGAAGGGGGGCACAAAGCAACAGACTACAAAAAGCTACATCACAGGCAGCAGGTATTTTTGACGCGACCCCGGGGCTTCACTCGAGGCACAGCTAATTGGAGGAAATAGCTGGTTCAGTTATCTTAGTCAATAATATCTTAGTTCTTCTTAGCGGGTATACAGTACAATAATTCTTTGTTCGTCATTTTCCTGCTCTTTTCCCTCATTACGGCGCGGTTCTACTTCGATATAGGTAGGTAGATATACTCTTTATTGCACCCCAAACAAATTACAATGACAAAGAAATACACAAAAATAAAGGTAAGTACAATGTGCGGTCTTATCGCTAAAAGCGATCTTCAGTGAAAACTCGACGTATAATTGCGTACATTTAACTTTTTTTGTACTAAAAAGTACGCCCATTTAACATTTCTGTTATATTTAGTTCTCATGTATCTTGTTTTTTGTATTGTGCTCTGTAATTGTAATTTGTAATTTGAAAACTTTCGTGATTTATTTTAATCATTATTATAAATACGGGATTTATCACGTACCGTTTTATCGGTGTCATTACATAAAATGTGTTGATTCAATGAACCTTCATCAGGGTGAGTGCGATCCGCGATCAAGTGCTACCAAGTGAATATCCGGCGCTAAAAGTTAAGTTACTTATGTTTCTAACAAATAAACCTTATTGTATTTCTGAAGTGTACTGCCTTGTCAATTTATTTTTAAAAGGTCTTTATAAACATACATATTAACAACGTATTACAGCTAAACACAGGTTATTTTTTAATAGCTTAATATCGAAGTGTACCGGCTGATGCTCCTTTTATGAGCTACGCCAGCAGCTCTGTAATACACCAGTCCGGACCACATGACAACCTTTCGTTCGAATATCGTCGCCTAAGTCAGTTCTGTGTTCTGTTATCCCTAATATCCTAAACATTTTATCAATAGATATTGCTTGCTGTTTTTCTTTTCGAGACAGTGATATTCTATGCAAAGATCGAGCGAAGCGAGATCTCTTAGTCAATTAGGGCAAATCGGCGTTGTATGTACGTATGTTTGTCCGAGGATAACTTACGTAATGTTGATGCGATCATCGTGAAATTTAAATCATAGGTAGTGATGGCATAATTTTGGTGTGACTAAATGAGCCAAAAATGTGGGGGGGTTGTTCAGATATTGGGGTTCAAGAGGGCTAAAAAAATGAAAATGAGGCTATTAGATCAAATGTGACGTTAAATGAAAGGTGTTCATTAGTACATTTAGACTCCGTTTTTGTTTTTCGTAAATTCATTATAGTTTTTGAGTTATTAGCCATGATAAAAACTAAACTTTGACAAAATTCACAGGGTACACCAGTGACCCCACAGTGTTGTAATTTGGTATGCGTGTAGCTTAAGTGACACAAATATAAGCAAAAGCCTGAAATCCAGAATAACTGCAATTTGTACCCCAAAAAAGTGGAACACATCACATGAACTCCCGTTACCTGTAATTTGAATGAAACTGTAGGTCAAGTCCTATGGTTATTATTTCGTGGCACTATTTTGATAGTCAAAGATTACAAATAATATTTTTCTGTTTGAATCGGAGACTCGCGAGATCTCAGTTCGGGGCGAACCACTAGTTTATAAAGAGTCACAAAATTTTATTGTCCACTGTATTGCCTTATTTATTCTAGCCTAGTACTTATTCTGTTTAATTATGTTTGAGTGATAATTCAATAAAAAGTTCTTACAAAATCTTGAATTTATACAAAAAGATGTATAACACTCATGAAGTAGATAATTCACTTTCTCATACATTAAGGCAACTTGAGAGTAATTTGTATGTAGATTTTTAACGTCAACATTTACTTATTCCAGTTTTTATGACATTCCCTTGTCAATACATCTATGAAAATCGGATGTTTTTTCACAAAAGTATTAATTTGTTTAAGAAAAATAGCGATAATCGTAATTTTAATACTAGAAATAAAGATGAACTCGCTGTTACCCCTCGTAGACTCCGTAAAGTTAGTAAATCGTTTAAAGGGCAATGTGTTCGCTTTTATAACAAACTCCCAAGTGATGTACAAAAATTGACAATTAACAAATTTAAAAACGCAATTAAACAAAATCTTTATAAAAAAGCCTACTATAAAATATCGGATTATTTAGATGATAGAGAAGCTTGGGATTGAAATTGCTCCAACTCGTTCAAAATGTTACAATTTAGACGTAATTTATTTCCTGTATTGTAAAAGGATCATTAAAAAAACAACCAGCCTTGTTTCTTGCCTTTGTTTCCTGGCTTGGTCGCGAAGGAACAGGCAGTAAAAATGACGTTTCAAAGTGATCCTTGTGATTATAATGAATAAAAGATTTTGACTTTGACTTTTTTGACTTTGATTTTTAACATCAACGTTTACTTATTTCAGTATATAGGTTAGTATTGATTTTAGGGTTACATACGTACTCGAACTAGGAATCCTTATTGTTCCGCAATGTCTGTCCGTCTGTCTGTCTATCCGACCGTTTACAACCTTTTAACTTATCTACTATGTCTCTATTTGGGTTTGTATACAGTTAATATATACAATATAACTTATTATAACCTTTATTTATTGTTTATTTCCATTATTGTATTTTTATATGGTGTGCAATAAAGAGTATTTCATTCATTCAGAGTATTTCATTCATTTCATTCATTCATTCAATATAACCATAACCAATTGCATAATTAACTTTGTATTTTAAAATGAATATGAATCAGTCGTACTGACAACGGAACTCTTCACTATACGTGGTCCGGCACGCGCTTAACCATTTTATTTATTACTAGCTTCCTCCAGCAGCTTCTCACGCGTTGTTTGTCAATAAAAAGTTAAATTCATCACATTATCATTGAAATCGATTCAGCCATTACGACGTGATTGAGTAACAAACAAACGATTAAACAAACATCCAAACTTTCATATTTATAATATTAGTGTGGTATATTTTATTGTAGGTCCACAATTTTGAGAATCAGAATCAGAAATATTTTATTGTTTAATTGTTGTACAATAAAGATGTTAAATATTAGGTACAAGTTTGTACAGTTTATCCGTTTCGGACGTACAATATTAAAACAAAAATATTAGTATTAAAATTCCTATTTTATTTTTTTAAAGAGAAGCTAACTACCACCACTATGGGGGCTAAACAGCGAGGAAAAGAGAGAGAGAGAGAGAAAGAAGCGAACCAAGCTACGGGGTTCCTATAAAGCACTATGTACTTAGCTTATAAATGTTCACGAATATTCCGTGTAATAATTTATGAAGCCTTTTAGCTCAAAACTCCATTCAGGCTTTACAGGCTGCGGTTGCGAGTCCATTCATCCTATTTTCTAAGAAGCGCCCTTGGCAAAGCTTACTTAGGTCATTGTTAAGAGCACCGTGAGGATGGTCGTGTTTGAGGCCTTCGGCCAGCCTGCAAACTCCGCTTTGTCGTATTAAACATTATTACTCAATCATTCGTATTACTTTTTGGCAAATATATAAATAGAGAAATTAATTTATCGCACCGATCCATCGTCAGACGCACATGAGATAAATATCCAAAGATGGGTCAAGCGCTATCTCGTGATGTCAAGACCGTGACCAAAAAAATGAAAACAACAACTGGGATCGCGATAGTAGATTTGATATTATTATTGATCCATTAATAATAAATTTGCAGAACGACTCTGATTCAAGTTCCGATAGCGAAACGGAAGATGAAGTTGAAGCTGCATCTATGTCAGAATATCTGTAGACAATTTACGAGTAGTTACTTATAAAAACATAAAGATATTGTTACGATATCTTAAGATCTATCCGACAATATCGATCTCATGTGTATCTACGCTTCCTCTTTTTTCCTCGGCCCCCACCTCGCCGCACTTTTCTAAGGAGCGGTACAGCGGTTTCGGTCAAACTATAGTATAGATTTTTTTAGGAATCAATATAGTAATACAATGCGGAGGGAAGAAAATAATGTGATTAAAGAGTGTTAGATATTAATATCGATGGATATAAAAGTAGAGAAAGGCCGAAGAAGAGATGAATGGACTGTGTGAAGAATGTTATGGGTAGGAAACAAGTGACAACGGAGATGACGGCTGATAGAGAGTTATGGAAGAAAAATACACGTTGTGCCGACCCCTGTAATGTGGGAAAAGGGCAGGAAGAAGAAGATAGGAATCAATATAGTAATCTGACGGACAGCCAGCGTTGTCTGGCCATATCTGCCTGCGTCACAGTATTTTACTCCTGCTGCAAATATAAACACCGTTTATGGGCTGCAGAAGAGGGCTGTTCGTGTAATTTAATAGGTTGGGGAAAAAGTCTTTTCGCATTATAGTATGTATGAACTTGTAATAAAATTCCTTTGGCTATACTAAATATTTGTATCTGGCTGGTTTTGGTATCATTCAAAGTTTAAATTTTAAAGAAGATAATTCCAAATTCAAATTAGGAAAATGTGTGATGTTTATTTGTTTTTCGTACTGTAAAGATGAGTGAATCTAATGAAGAATTTCGATACATTTTAAAATTTTACGCAAGCCGCGTAAAAAATTTTTCGGGAGTAGCACAAATTTTGTTTAAGCGTTTTCAATCCGGAAATTTTGGTGTCAAAGATGTACGTCGCTCTGGTCGCCCTATTACAGATAAAAATGATGGCATTTTTTAAAAAGTGGAGCAAGATCGGCAGACGTAGCTGAAGAACTGGGAATGGACCACAAAACAGTTTTGGCGCATTTGAAAAAAACTGGGTACGCAAAAAAGCTCGATATTTGGGTACCCCACGAGCTCATTGAAAGAAACCTAATGAACCGTGTCCTCATTTGTGATTCTTTATTACGACGTAATGAAACCGAACCATTTTCGAAGAAGCTGATAACTGGTGATGAAAAGTGGATCACGTACGACAAGAACGTGCGAAAAAGGTCGTGGTCAAAGGCCGGTCAGGCTTAACAGACTGTGGCGAAACCCGGGTTAACTCGCAACAAGGTGATGCTGTGTGTGTGGTGGGATTGGAAGGGCATTATTCATTAAGAGCTGTTACCACCAGGCAGGACCATCGATTCTGAAGTCTACTGCGAACAACTGATGAGATTAAAGCAAAACGTTGAGAGAAAGCGGCCGGAATTAATCAACAGAAGGGGTGTGGTTTTTCATCATGATAACGCTAGACCTCATACAACTTTAGCCACTCAGAAAAAATTAAAAGAGTTTGGCTGGGAGGTGTTAATGCATCCGCCGTATAGTCCTAACCTTGTAATCGGCGTTGTATGTATGTTTATTTATATAATGTAACCAGGGAAAAATTAAAAAGAGGTAAATAGGTGTGTATGTGCTACTGCAGCAAAAGGGTTTCAGCTCAGCATTATGCCTCGCCACCGATCGACAGCTCGGCGCTGTTATTCTGCCTAGCCTCATAAAAGCAACACTGTTTAATCCTCCCGTAAAATATATATTTCAAAGGTTGTAAAGTTTATTAAAAGATATTGCAAAGTACCCGAGACCCTAGATCCTGGAGCTGTATTTTTCATTAAGAAAATTATTTATCTAACTGGTTTTGCATAAATTTGCATGGAACGAGGCAGCGAGCACATCTTGCGATTAGCTCGATACTGAGTGAATTAAATATAGCAGATGTTTTAGGTGTAATAAAATAATACAGCTTGATATGTTGACGACCTTTTAGATAAATAAACGTAACTTTACGAAAAGTTCACAACTTCTGAGAGACGATAGTAAGCTATAGTCAAACCGTAAGCTATTTCTAGGTTAGAATGACAGCAATGGTAGTATCACAAACGCTATAAATGGCGCGCTCTGAACGTTGCAGTCTGGCTCATGGACCTACTATACGTTTGTATAGTAGGTCCATGCTCTGGCTAGAATACTATCGTCTTACGCGTTGTACATTAATATCATCTTATTGTCAACGTGTGTATTAATATACAATAGTCATAGTTGTAATTAGCTTTGTATGAAACGCGTGTCGCTGATGCTGCTAGTCACTACGGCGCCACTGAAAACCAGCGCTGCAGCAGGTATGCTTCTGCAGCAAATGCTGAGTGGTAGCCGATTTATGATAAGTGCGAGTCGGACTCGCGCGCGAAGGGTTCATAACATTATCAATAAAAACGGCAATAAAATCACGTTTGTTGTATGGGAGTCCCCCTTAAATATTTGTTTTAAATTAATTTAATTATTTATTTTTGAAGTGAATGTATAATTAAATATTATCTGAATACTTCAAGCGTCTAACTGTTGCCGTTATCAATATGGAGCAAAAACGAGCAAAAAAATCACGTTTGTGTTATGGGAGCTACCCATAAATATTTATTTTATTACGGTTTTAGTATTTGTTGCTATAGCGGCAACAGAAATACATCTTCAGTAAAAATTTCAACTGTCTACCTATCACGGTTCATGAGATACACCCTGGTGACAGACGGACAGACAGACAGACGGCGGAGCCTTAGTAATAGGGTGCCGTTTTACCCTTTGGGTACGGAACCCTAAAAATATAAAAAATAATAATAAATATTTCTGTACATTTCACACAGCGCTATCTAGCCCTAAACTAAGCAGATAACTGATAGAATACTTATATACTTTTTTTATAATACGTACTTATAATATATAGAGAAACAACCAAACCCGGAACAAATATCTGTAGATCATGCAAACATTTGTTCCGCAGCGGGAATCGAACCCGCTACCTCCTGCGTCTCAGCCGGCTATTCGCCCGCTGCACCACGGAGGTCGTCAAATGACAATGGAAGGGGAATTTCCGGTCATACTTTTACCCTCATTAAAGTTTTTCAGGAATGTCATAAATATACCAGTTTAGATTTACAGGCAGCTAGGTAGAGTTAGCGTGACCCTATCGCGTATCGGCCCATCGTCACAGTTATGTGTGACAGTTATGACAACTCCATTTGTCAGCACGAGACGACGTCACGTCAACGCCCGCCGGTGTGACCTGGATTGAACTAGTTTGCTCCATTCATAGACTATACGTTAAGTTGGTATAAGTTCCACCTAATACTCGGAGAACGAATGCCGGCCACCTTTGTGACTTGGACAGCGTGCCCGTGTTTTTTTTTGTTTTTAATGATTTATTTTTATTTCCGTGACTACCTCCGTGGTGAAGTGGGTGAATAACCGGCTGAGACGCAGGAGGTAGTGGGTTCGATTCCCGCCGCGGAGCAAAAGTTTGCATGATCAACAGATATTTGTTCCGGGTCTGGTTGTTTTTCTTTATATTATAAGTATGTATTAGTAAAAAACAGTATATAAGTATTATATCAGTTATCTGGTTCACATAGTACAAGCTCTGCTTAGTTTGGGGCTAGATAACGCTGTATGAAATGTCTAGCTATATATTTATTATTTCATGTAGTATTAATAGGTAAGTATATAATATATAATATACTTATAAATTTACCCGCCCGCGGCTTCGCACGCGTGGTTTGTCAATAAAAACATTACCCACCTGCGTCTATGTTTTAATCCCGGTCATAACTTATTTATGTACCAAATTTCATCGAAATCGGTTCAGCCGTTTAGTCGCGAAAATGTAACAAAGAGACAGAAGGACATAGCTACTTTCGAATTTATAATAATAAGTATAGAAATAAATATAAAAAGTCTAGAGCACAGACGCCGAGTAGCCAGACTTTCAGTTTTTTACAAGATACATTTTGGTGAATGTGCGCAAGATCTTCATGGCCTTATCCCTCCTTCCCCCTTCCACCACCGGACTAGCAGATGTACCGAGAAGTACCACCCATACCTGGTCGGCATACCACCTTGCGGTACCATACGATTTGTTTCAACTTTTCTTGTTAGCACAAGTTAGGAGTGGAACTCACTTCCGGCGTATGTTTTTCAAAACCAGTATAATCTTGGAGTCTTCAAGTCCAGAGTGAATAGGTTATTTCTAGGCAAGCGTGCTCCATCTTCGATCACACCTTCACTTACCATCAGGTGAGGTAGTGGTCAAGCGCTTGGCTATCATCAATAAAAAAATCATATTATTTTACCTCTATTTATTTTGTTTAGCTTCAACACAGTAAATTCCTCTTTTTCATTTATGAAGCTACCGTTCTTTAACGTTCTCATAAAATCCAGTCCACCAAACGTTGTCTGGAAGAGATCGCTTTTAGCGATAAGACTGCCAATTGTAGTATCACGTATCTAGTTATATGTTTAAAATATTATTTGTTAATGTAATTGTGGTATACAATAAAGCGTTTTCTATTCTCTCTATTTATTGGTTATGTATTATTGTAGTAAGTCCTTTAATTTAGTTATGTTTTCATTTGTACACCACTCTACTATGTAATATTACAAAAATGCTCTCCATCCAAAGGAAATACAATATATCCTGGAAGACATCACTTCAGAGCAATAGGATCGCCCATTGAACTTGTGGCTTTACGTTTTTATATCTACGCTTATTTCTTCTGTAGCGTACAATTAAGTATTTTCAATGATTCATTCATTCCATAGCTTAGCAGCGGGTAAATCTAGGCTATGGATGATGATGACAAAACATTTGAAAAATAAAATCACGAATAAGGCTGCAAGTCTGAAGGCTCTATAGAAACAGAAGCAGACGCAACTATTATACTCGTAATCTTGAATTCGTGCGGAAAACCTTCCAGTCCTTTGTGGAGCCTTTTGTAAATTCACCACAGGCCTCAAAAGCCTGTAGATCAACGTTGCGTGAACTGTCAATGAATTCGGTAAACAGTTTTGAGCTTCTCCACAGCGACCTTATGTCATTGTCAGATGCGCACCGCTCCTTGCATTCGGTAGTAGTGTTTTTATTGGTTGTAGTCGAGTGCTTGACCTTGGCCTTACCGGATGGTATTTGATGGAGTGGTTGACGATGGAACACGCTTGGTAATCAGATGTTTTATCTACACCACTCGAGATCAAAGACAGCACAAATGTTAGGTAAGTACAGTATAAAAATAGTTGTTAGTAGGTACACATGGCTTAACATCAAGCTATACATTTCCAGTATAAGCTGACCTCTTATTATACGAAAAGCCTACACAATGCGAGGTCAGCTTATACTGGAATTGTATAGCTTGATGTGTAGCCGTGTGTACAATATTTTAATACTTTAAATCAAGTGAAAGAAAAGAGCCGCTTTGCCCTGGCGAATTTGGGAGCGGATAAGCGTTAAAAATATTATTAGAAGGTTAAGGCGTGCAACTCGTGACATAAGTTACAATGAAGTTACTCACGGTCACTGACGAAATCGCAAGACTGAAATGCTCGACTTACAACTGCCAAATGTTTGGAGGCCTGCTGCGTTGAGATCGGCCATTATTTTTTATTGCACAGTCGTCTGACGACTCTCTAAAGATGTTCAGACATTGCGTTTGTTTTTCTGAATATTAATTTTAGTTTACTGTGGGTGACTCTGGCGCCAGTTAAAAGAACTATAGAGTTGCGTTCTACCATCACCTTCCTGACCTTCTCTTTATAATATAATATAACCTAAGATAATAGCTTTAACTCGAATCCGTTTGTTGCAATAGTCTTTCAGTAGTCATTGTGGATTTTATCAGATTTAAACAAGCCTTTTACTCGTTGACTTCGGCCCCGGTAATGCCTACGTTGTGATAATAAACTTAGATAAATAAAAAATAAATAAAAAAATTATTTGGTTCAAAAACACATAAAAAAACTGTGTAGCAGTGTCAGCGCCCGTCTCCTAAACCAGTACAATTGTTGTTCCTTACTTACTATTTTAATAAAAAATAAAACATTTTTAAAAGTAACAATTGCAAAAGAAAAACATAAGTTAATATATACATAAAGTTAATAAAACCATAATAACAATAGTAAATACAAAATCTACTATTGTTAATATGGTTTAGGTATGAACCGTAACACTGAAACTGTAACCATTTCCTTAACGTGATTAACTTACTAATAATAAACTTATCACACCACCTGCTCGACAATGTCAAATTATATGACATGTAAACCTCACCTCAAGTGATCAAATCCCTACGGCTGCGCCGGGAGTAGAGTTATACTCAAATCATCATCTGTATTAAAATTTGAACCCAAGAGGCAGAGACAATAAGAACTTATTCGTAAATCGAACTAACCTCTGCACAGAATGCACCAACCTAGATTTGGTTTTTATTGTCTCGCAGAAAGTGTGAACAGTAGTCTTCTCCTCGTGGATAAAGCTCTCTGTATTTTGAGCGAGCTTATATCCCTCTCTGCACTCACAAATCTAGTAACTCTCTGGCTCCACTCGTGAGTTAACTCTAGAATTCTTCGTTACGTTCGGGATTCAATACAGCGCTCGTGACGCAAGACACTGCTGTATCCCAGTTGAATTTTTTACTATTATCTGTGTATTTAAACTTAACTCAAGCACTCAACAACTAACTTCAACTACCTTGTCATTATTCTTACATTTATTACGCGGAACAAATGTTTGCATGTTTGCATAATGATATATATTCCGGGTCTGATTGTTGCTGTATATATTTTAAGTATGTATTTACAAAAAAATATATAGGTATGTTATTATTATTATTCTCAGCCCACTGTGTCTCACTGCTGGGCAAAGGCCTCCCTCCATTCTCCCCCCCCCCCTTTCAAGCGCTAAGGTCCTCCATCTCTTCTTTGGTCAGCCACGACGTCTTCGGGCTGTGTCGGGGTTCCACTTAGTAGTGAGTTTAGCCCACTGATCACCCGACATACGGCATAAATGACCAGCCCAGTCCCATTTGAGTTTGGCGGCTTTCTTAGCTACATCTACCATTTGTGTTCGCGCGCTTGAATCCGAGAATGATGCGCTCCATCGCACGTTGGCAAACCTTGAATTTATACTTTTGAATTTTAGTCAAAGACCAGGTCTGCGCACCATGCGTACGGGGAGGATGCATACGTCCATCAACTTTCGTTTGAGCGAAAGAGGAAGGTTACCCTTCAGTAAATCTCCCATGGACCAATAGCTCCTACAGGCATTCTCGGTTCGCCGAGCGATTTCCTTATCTTACCTGGAGTCGAAGGATACTATTTGGCCCAGGTAAACATACTTTTGGACGTATGCTAGCCGTTCTCCATCCACCGTTACTCTGGTCTCAACGCTGTTAGTTATAACCTATTCATCACCAATCCAACTTGACTCCTATAGCTAGCTTTGCTTAGTTCGGTGCTAGATGGCGCTATGTGAAATGTACAGCAATATTAGTTTATTTATTTTATTTGTTGATTGGTTTCATTTTATGTGGTTGTATCCAGCTTGTAAGGTATATTAAAGATCTTTCATTTATTCAATCAGTTATTCAACTTTTAATATCGTACAGTGTAATAGGATTTTACAAAAGCGATTATATAAACTTATGATAGTATAGTACATACGAGATTATAATCATTGATCTCAATTATGTAGCTTAATAGCTATAAACTAGCGGTTACCGATTTCATAACCCATTAGGTAGTTCGCAAGGTGATTATGTTCGCTCTGGTCATGTCATGTATACCTACTTGTATACACAAGTTTATCGTAATTAACGAGCAGTTTCGTATATCTACACATTATTATATCTAAACCAGCTTCGATAATGTTCTTTTTCAAAAAAAAGACTCATCTAACACACTTCCATTGTACAAGTAGAAGTACAATTTAGAACTACCTACATCAACATTAAAAATGCGCACTTCGGGTCCGAATGAAATGACAAAATCAAATCAAATATATTTATTTCAGTAAACTTAATATAAATACATTTCATGGGTTTGGGACCGTCTTTTAAGTATAAAATACCTGTGTTAGAGGGTCCAGCTCTTCCGTTAATTCAGTTATTTCGATTTAGTATACAATCAAAATAAAATAAATATCAATATTAAACAATAAAAAAAATTAAGTTTAATAAAATTAAGTTACTGAAGGTTATGTTAAATTAACGTAGGCTAAAATTAAGTTAATGTAGCCTAAGTAAGATTATTCCTGTTTCGGATAAGTTAAAGTATGTAAGTAAAGTAAGTTAAATTAAATTTTGATTGTGCATTTATGTGAGTGTTGTGTGGGTGCTCCTGAGCAACAGTCTGCTAAGAAGCATGAGTATTTCAGAAGTACCTAGGTGTGTGTGTGTACATGTGTGTGCGCGTGTGTGTGTATGTGTGTGTGTGTGTGTGTAATAATAATAATGAAATAATAATATACAGAGTGTTTTTTTTAACTGGGACAGTACGGCAGCACCCATAACCAGAGGAGATACAGGTGCAGTTTCTTTAAAAACATCAGCTCGTTTTTGAAGAAAAACATTTTGCCATTAAATTTTTTTTTAAGCGTGAGGAGCGCCTTAAAATGAATCAAGTTGGTAAATTTTTTTTTATGCCTATCAATGCAGTTCTTTATAAGGATCATTTTATTGTATTGAATGAAAAAAATCTGAGCAGTGAAAGTTAGTCAAATTTGATGAAATGTATTCTCATACAAAAATACAAAGCAAAATTCCTCCAACAAACTTTTTTATTAGATTCTAATTGCACATTAAAGAAGTATTAATACTGTAGCGATTAAGAAGTTAAGGAACGCCATGCTCTCATGAACAATTCAAAAACATTTCGATTTTCAGAAAAATTTTGAATTTCGAACAGGTTCTTGCATCTGTCGGACTTTTATATCAGTAATTGCATCATCTTATTTATCCTATCATGGCATTGTCAAATACGCAAAAAGTAGACTTAATTGAAGCATACTTCCTCAATCGTGGTCTGGGTAGCGTTCCTGATACCACTTCAACGCATTAGTGGGGCTTCGTCGGTTGAGGAAGTATGCTTCAATTAAGTCTACTTTTTGCGTATTTGACAATGCCATGATAGGACAAATAAGATGATGTAATGACTGATATAAAAGTCCGACAGATGCAAGAACCATGTTTAAAATTCAAAATTGTTCTGAAATACGAAAGGTTTTTAATTGCTCATAAAAGCATGAAGTTCATAAACTTCTTAATCGCTACAGAATTAATACTTCTTTGATGTGCCATTAGAATCTAATAAAATGTTTGTTGGAGAAATTTTAGTTTGTCCTGTTGTATGAGAATACATTTTATCAAATTTGACTAACTTCCGCTGCTCAGATTTTTTTCATCCAATACAATAACATGATCCTTACAAAGGATTGCTACGATCGGCATCAATAAAAAAATTACCAACTTGATTCATTTTAAGGCGCTACTCACGCTTGACCAAAAAAAATTTAATGACAATATGTTTTTCTTCAAAAACGAGCTCATGTTTTTAAATAAACTGCACCTGTATCTCCTCTGGTAATGGGTGCTGCCGTACTGTCCCAGTTAAAAAAATACTCTGTATATACTAATGGAAACGAACGATAGGACATGTAAGTAATTTTCTACAATAATAATTTCATTAATAATAAAATTCAAAACGTAAAATCGACCAACTTTGATTCCACTAGACCTGCCTAGATAGCTTTAATATTGCTACACCCTAACCTACAGGGTACACCAAAAGTGCTGGACTCCTGAATAGTCAATAAGATCTGACATGTTACATTTTAATCCGCTTTGTATGAACGCAATAAAATACTGAACACTGATACTCCCCCCCCCCCCCCCCCCCCCCCACCCTCTACTAAATAAAGTTTTAAGAAATAATCTCGTTGCAATACTTGCTAGCACGTCTACCCTGCGGCCATATTATCGGACTATGGTGAATGTTTGTGTTGTATTGGTTGTTTTGACAGGTAGACAAAATGTCAGCCCATAAGACGTATTTTATTATGAAGCGCAAGCTTGCCAAGAAGCTAAAACCAAATCGTCCCATCTCTCACAATGGGTTCGAATGCGTACAAGGAACACTAACCGGTACATCGCTGAGAGGCGTCACTGGAGGAGAACAAAGCTCAAGCTGTAAGCGGAGAGCTAGATCTATGTAATAAGTAATGTTCTATATAGGGTGTTTGATAATATATGCACAAAAATGAACGGGGTTATTTTGATGAGCATAATAAATAAATTTGTGAAATTTTTACCATAGAAATGTGAAATTTATATTGGCATGTAAAAATAAGCACTTTCTTAAACGTTTGTTGTGCTATTGCATAATGCTTGCCATCTAACCACAGATACTGTATTGGTAACGTCTCGAGATATCTCTTGTTGTCTCTTTCTAACCCAAAACTCGCATACATTTCTGAAAGAGATATCAAATCGGCCTTTATTTTTTGATGTCGATTACAAGAGTAGGCAGTAAGTTTTATATCGAATTAATTACCTAAACTTAGTCGATTTTCTTAAAAATTTAATTATATTGACCCAAATTCTAAATTGTACTATTTATGGAAATTCTTGGTGCCAAGCCTCACTTCCTATACATTTCTGTCTTCTGTCCACAGCATCGCTGGACTATACCATAAAATTATCAACCTATCTTTAGGAGACGTTCCGGTCGTATGCGCGGCAGAAGCCAGAAACGCTTGGACAGTAGCTTGTGCGGGTAAGGCGTTTCCAAAAAGCTTCCGTTCCCAGAGGCAATGGGACGAGCCTCTCTGTAAGTTAATACAGAAGTCCCTTCTGGTCAATTGTATTAACGATTCAGACCGGGCTCGTCTCCTTGCCACAAGCAAACGCGAGGCGGGCTACTAGTTGCAAGCTGTTCCCTCGGCGAATATTGGAACTCTACTTGACGACAGCAGTTTTTCAATTGCTGTTGGTCTGAGTTTGGGCATTTCCAGGACTGAGCCCCACCAATGTCATTGCGGTGGCAACATAGATCGTTTGGGTTACCATGGTCTGTCTTGCCGCCACAGTGCTGGTCGACTCTCACGCCACGCCACCCTGAACGACGTCATCCGTCGGGCGTTTGTCACCGTCAACGTGCCGGCTCTACTCGAGCCGAACGGTATTTCACGAGACGATGGCAAGAGGCCTGATGGTTTGACGTTAATTCCGTGGAGTCGTGGGAGGTCGCTGGTGTAGGATGCAACTTGGGTTGACACACTGGCGCCTTCTCACCTTCATAGTACTTCCCGGGTGGCTAGTGCGGCAGCAGAGGCTGCGGAGAACCTCAAACGGAAGAAATATGATTTCCTGGGAGATCAATACATATTTATTCCATTTGGGGTCGAAACTATGAGTCCTTGGGGCTCGAGTGCCCAAAAATTCATTAAAGAGCTGTCCAGACGCCTCATAGAGACCACAGGTGACCAAAGAGCTGGAACTTACCTCAGTCAACGGATCAGCTTAGCTATTCAAAGAGGTAATGTTGCCAGTTTTTTGGGCATCTTACCTGCAGATGGAGACTTAAATGCAGTTTTTTATTTATAGGTTTATTTTAAATTTAGTTTTAGTTATTTGATTTAATTGTAGTTTCTATTATTATATAACTAGTAATTTTTTTTTCGAGAAGTCTTTTTTTATGTTTGAGATACCGTCACTTGAATATCGTCAGTATATTACCAAAAACCCTGTAAATATAAAATTTAATCCCTGTTTCCCTTAGTCACGCCATAACTTGAGAACGACTTTACCGGTTATGATGATTTGCAGACGAAGTCACGTGCATACATCAAGTAAATAATAAAAATATTATCTTTATATGTAATAAGTATGTATCTGTCTTTCTGTATCAAAGAGTAGTACAGTACAAACATTCGGTGTTCGACAAACTACACCATTTTTGTTTTTTAGGGTAGGGTTCCGTACTAAGAAAAAACCAGCCAAGTGCGAGTCGGACTCGCGCAAGAAGAGTTCCGTACCATTATCTATAAAAACGGCAAAAAAAATCACGTTTGTTGTATGGGCGCCCCCCTTAAATATTTGTTTTATTTTAATTTAATTATTTATTTTTACGAGTATAGCCAAATATAACTAAATATTCTGTGAATATTACAAGCGTCAAAATCATGTTTGTTGTATGGGAGCCCCCCCTAAAATATTTATTTTATACTGTTTTTAGTATTTTTTGTTATATCGGCAACAGAAATACATCATCTGTGAAAATTTCAACTGTCTAACTATCACGGTTCATGAGATACAACCTTGTGACAGACGGACAGACAGACAGACAGACAGTGGAGCCTCAGTAATAGAGTGCCGTTTTACCCTTTGGGTACGGAATCCTTATTTACTTCGTTATCCGTCTGTCTAACAATAATACCCTTTTTCTCAGGAACGCGTGAAGGTACCAAATTGAAATGAATACGTTGTAAGATGTTTTGGTTGAACCAAATCGAATCTTTGTATAATTTCATTATCGTAATTTTTATTACTGTCTACAGAATTAATATCCATTCTAAATCAAAATGTCCACCCAATCATGCAGTTTCCATGTCAGTGCAATAGCATAAACGGTTTTAAACCAGCAATGACCTTGTTGATCACAATCTTCGATGTTCAACGTTGCACCACAAAATAATTGGGAACAGAAGTTAAGTACAGTGCAACGAGCGAAAACAATTTCTGGGCGCCAACCACAATCTTTTAAAAAACCATCATGTTTCAGGAGCGTTTTGTTTCGAGCTTGCAGCAACATTACTTCGATTTGAACCACAAAACTTTTAAACATTACTGTTATAATCCTAATAACGTTGTATGTTTAGTACTTTCTAGTGATTACACCACGTTCAGTATAAAACATTGCAAAAATAAACACGTTTTACTTACTTTTTAGGATAATTTTACAATTCATTTGAGCTCTAATGTGAAACGTTTTAAGTGGACGATTTATGGTGACATCACCAAAACTGATTCGCCTTTACAATATTAATGTAAGCTTACTAATTGAGGGTCATGGTACGAAATGTCAGTGTAATATTGCTATAAGAGTTTGAGGTTGGTCCCTTGTTCCTATTCTGTGGTTGCACGTTGCGCTACATTCAACGCTTTGGTACAAAATTAGCAAGTACTAGGGCTGACACAGCTTTTAACAAACAGCAGGTTTCATAAATACCGGTTGAAAATAGACCTAAAAAACCATATATGGTTTGTCCAAGGTGTAACAAAATATATTGATCTATATCAAAACTAGTTATATTGTACTAGAAATGCCTTTAATAACAGAATTAAAATAAAATTATTAACAAGACAAGACAAGAGAGAGAGAGAGAAAGAGCTTTTGTGAACGGGCTCGAGGAAGTGGGCACCACCGCCTTACCTTTATCTGCCGCCAAATAGCAGTACTTGTGCTGCTGTGTTCCGGTTAGATGGTAATGGTATATTCCTGTAATTACTGGCGCATAGGCATAACAGCTAAGACCTATAGTATGGCAACGTATCCACATAGAGATCAAGACAACTAATAGCTTGTTTTAAATTCTATGTGGATATCCATGGGCTGCAGTAGCCACTTAACATCAGGTGGACTGCATGCTCGTTTGCCATATAAGTAGTATAAAAAAGAGAAACAGTTGAATCATCTAAAGACCGTTGCATATAGATAGCTCAACTGCTCCAGATCACTACCAGGCGGAAGTGTTCCCAAGACACTGGCTGCATTGCCCCGCTGAATTGCAATGCTTACGCATACTTTTTTTGTTATGTACTAAGTTAAATGAAAACACGGGTAGGGCTAACGGCTAGTATTGTTGTGAAATAGGTTTTTTCAAATTCTTTGCCACAGAACATTTTAAGTTTTCAACAATCTAAATATCAAGTCCTAAAATATCAATGAAACAGCCTGCATGAAATAGGTAAACAAATCATATGCATTCTTTATGTAAGTATCTGTTAAATTAACTAAGCGGCATCGTCGCAAAGGCGCCGCTGATTTACGTTAAAAATTGTTTATTCGAAAAGTATCAATTTTTTTTCAACCTACATATGTCATCCCATGGACAAAGGTCTGCCCCACTATTTTCCAGGACTTTCGCTCGCGTGCCAAATTCCACCAATCTGTCTCGAATGTATCGATATCGTCACGCCAGCGTCTATTAGGCCTTCCTCGGCGCCTTCACCCGTCTTCAGGCACCCACTGCGTTACGATCGTTGCCCATCTGTCCGGATGCATTCGTCTTACGTGGCCCGCCCAATCCCATTTTAGCCTGGCAGCCTTATTTCCTGCATCAGCAATGCCGGTCTTTAAACGCAGCGTGGTGTTGCGGATTCTGTCAATCCTCTTTACTCCAAGCACGCTACGCTCCATTGCTCTTTGGCAAACCTTGAGTTTGGATTTTTGAGCCTCGGTTATAGACCACGTTTGGGAACTATAGGTAAGGACGGGCAGTATACACATGTCGATGAGTTTGCGCTTTAGTGACATAGTATCGATTACGGGATAAATATACGAGCTACCGGTATTAAACCCACCTCTAAAATCAGTTCATACGATTCCGGATGTGTGTTTTTAATTAATGTCGCACATAGCAAAACAGGTTGTATATTATAGTTTAAGAGTTGACTCAGCCCAAACTCGAATTTCACCCCCACTTCTCCGCGCGCCGCTGCACATCCTATCTCGCCGTGGTTCATATGTTAGCCGGTTTTTTTATCATTCAGTCCCTTCATTATCTTTTTGTCTTTATTTCTCATTACTGCGTCTTTACAGAAACCAACTAAATATAAATTCTACCTTAGGATTACGTGTTCGTTTGGAGCGACAAGTGTCACGAGTACCCGGTCTGAAAGCCGAGGCCAGACTGAATCGCGAAACAGGCGTCCGGAGCGAATGGTTTCATTAGTGCAAAACTTAGATATTTTCATTTTATGATAAAATCAAAAGGTATTTTGAAAATTTAAAACACTGGTGCCCTTATTTATGTTGTGTAAAATTAATGTACAAAGTTTCAAGATCTCAATTTTAGTATTCATCGCATAAGAACGGTTTTAAGATAAATTTGGAGTCATCTTTGTATTTTTTTTTTATGAAGAAAATTTTACGGAATCGTGTTTTCACAACACTGGCACTCTAGCACGTATCCTTAACTATAACACATATGAATTACAAATTGAAATCACAATATTTGTTGAACAAAACATTGTTTCAAAATAAGCGATTTATCGTCTCCCCAGGTATAGTGCGCCCTTAAGTACCGTAAGTTATTTACAAAAAATTCTATTCAATAGTTGAACTGTTTAGCACTACATTATGGCATACACAGCCGTTTGCAGCTGTATTGTTCCGGCATTCACGTTATTATTGCCGTGACACCGGTATTTTCTAATTGTACTGCAACTCTCTATTCATTAACAAATATTTCGCGAATTCCTACCGCCGGCGATTACCTTGTGTGCCGCGTTTTAATTAAATTATGCCGTATTGATACGTCTCTCAGCGTGCAAGGAATTAACTGGAATAATGGAGTACGGAATTCGTAGAATCTTCGGAAATAGTTAACTATAATTTCAGGAAATATTAGGGTTAAATAGATATGATTAAACGCCTTGTATTTTATCTTCCCAGCACACAGGATCTTTTATTAGTAAGAAATAAATATTATGGCATTCCCTTGTCAAAACATCTATGAAAATCAGATGTATGTTCACAAAAATATTAATTTGTTTAAGAAAAATAGCAATTATCATAATTTTGATACTAGAAATAAAGATAAACTCGCTGTGGCCTCGCTTGTAGACTCCATAAATGTAGTAAGTCATTTAAAGGGCAATATGTTCGCTTTTATAACAAACTCCCAAGTGATGTACAAAAATTGACAATTACCAATTTTAAAACGCCAATAAACAAAATCTTTATAAAAAAAGCCTACTATAAAATATCAGATTATTTAGATGATAGAGAAGCTTCGGATGGAAATTGCTCCAACTCAGGACAGGAATTTACGAAAAATAAAAACGTTATCTAAATGTACTAATAAATACCTATCTTTTGACGTCCCAGTTGACCAGTTAGCCTCATTCTCATTTTTTTTTTACCCCACTTGAACCCTAATATCTCAACAATCCCCCTACAAATTTACCTCATTTATTCACACCAAAATTGTACCATCAGTATCTACCTATTTATTAAATTTCACGATGATCGGATCAACGCTTCGAAAGTTATCCTCAGACAAACATTCATACATACATACAACGTCGATTTGCAAAAGTTGATTTAGAGATCTCGCGTCGATCGATCAATTAACTCACAATTTTAACTTCACATACCCGTTTTTTCGCGCCTCCGTACGTGTGACGCCCGTAGCCTATACGCACGCCATAGTTGGTAAATTGATGATATTACAGTTGTTTGTGTGTATGTTTGGGTGGGTGCGAGTGATGAGTGTACGTGTGTTTTCGTACTCACTTGCGTTGAGCGGGATGGAGGAGGCGCGTGCGTGGTAGGCGCCCCCGTACGTGTGACGCCCGTAGCCCGCCAGCGTGACGCGTATACGCGTGCCATAGTTGATGAATTGATGATATTACAGTTTAATGTGTCTATATGTGGATGTGCGTGAGTGATGAGTGTACGTGAGTATTTGTACTCACTTGCGTTGAGCGGGATGGAGGAGGCGCGTGCGTGGTAGGCGCCCCCGTACGTGTGACGCCCGTAGCCCGCCAGCGTGACGTTTATACGCGCACCATGGTTGATGATGGTACAGTTAGTGGCTGGTTCTGCAACAAGAAAAATATATTTTAAAACAGAAATTTATAAATATGATGCAAGAAACACCGGAAAAACCTGGAATGTTATGGCTTCACACCTATTCACGTGGGAGTATGGGAGGTTTTAGCTGTACCATAGGAGAGTAATAGGTAAATATTCCCTCTCAAGATCAAGGGGGTGTCTATTTGTACCTAACACGTAAAGGTAAACTATTTACCCGTGACCATGGCGCATGCAACCGCGTCGAAATCTCGGTATACTCAATAACTCACAAATTATGAACAATATTCCGTTTTTAGTGCAAATAGTGCTCATAACCTTGATAGTTACAAAAGTTTATAGGCGGTTTTTATCTTAGATTTACGTCTAAAAAAGTCTAAGGATAAAAAAAAAATAAAAACAACGATATGGCTAATTATCAAACATTCTAATGGAAATATTTTGCCTAATTTCAATCAAACTATGTTTTATTGTTGCAATAACACATATTATCGACTTGAGTGACGACTAACTAACTGGGATTCAAGTGATTGTGGGTTTGATTCTCGCTGCGATGCTTCGTTTGCATGATTGGCGAATATTCGGTCCAGATCTAGGTGTTATTGGTACCATACTCGTAGTTCCTGATAACCACATTACAAAAAAATCCAGTACAGAGTCGGGACTGTTAGGTTTATTTTAATATGACTTTTTGTTAGTTACAATATAACAGTATACGTTTTTTGTTAATCCATTCAGAAGTTCCGTTGTCTAGCATCCGTCTCCATCATAAAACCATCTCCATGGTATCATATTATTGCATTGTCACCGAAGTTACATATGTATTCTTAATTTCAGCTCAATCGGTTAAGGGAAACGGTTTTAAAATTCAGTTGATAAATTCCACCCGGACAAACATACATATATTGCAAGTGTATAAAAAGCTTGTAAAAATTCTCATAAACGAGAGTTAGTTCCAATGCTTTCATACTGTTATTTTAACCATACTTTGGTAGTTCTAAGATATTCTCGTCACATAGAGCTAAGGCGGCGAACATGAAAGAACAAATAATAAGACAACATGTGGCCGCTACGACTCTCATCAAACTTGCACGCCGTAGGCCCGAGAGCTACGCGCTGTGCTCTACGAGCTACGAAGCTACGAAACTACAGAGCTAAGAGCTATAGTACACAGAGCTAAATAAATCATAGGTGCTTTGAAGCCGTAAGGAAACAATTTTTCCTAAGAAAATCAACAACTTTACGCAAAAATAAAATCGAGTTCTAACATTTTTTATAACAGTTTTCAATTTTCGAGAGCGCCTTATACCAAATAATGTGTTAAGTGGGTTATTAAACACCATAACACCACCTTGCCGTACCAAACGATTTGCTTCAACTTTTCTTGTAAGCACAAGTGAGGAGTGGAACTCACTTCCGGCGTATGTTTTTCCAAACCAGTATAATATTGGAGTCTTCAAGTCCAGAGTGAATAGGTTCTTTCTAAGCAAGCGTGCTTCATCTTCGATCACACCTTCACTTACCATCGGGTGAGGTAGTGGTCAAGCGCTTGGTTATCACCAATAAAAAAAATAAAAAAAACAGTTTCTGTATACACCCTAACTGCAAAGGGTACATCAAAATAATATGAAAATTAAAACAACATCATATCGAGTTTTTTGTAGTTATTCATCTTTATCGATAGAATCATTCATCACATCATCATGAGCTATCAGTCACAGGACGTCCACTGTTAAATAAAGGCATCGCCGTAGATTTCTAGAGCGATCTTGTGAAGCCTGCCAACGGTTCCCAACAACTTTTATCTGCTCGTCTTTCCAATTAAGTATTTCTTGGCAAATTCAGCCGAAGATCTCAAACGGTGTAAATATGAAAGTCTCGACACAGCTTACGTATTTGAGTTATTTGGGGTCGAGTCCCTGGGTCAATGGGGTACCGGGGCCCATCGCGTTTTCAAAATTATTTCTGGGCGTCCGATCGAAGCGTCGTGTGATCCGAGAGCTGGCGCTTATCTGGGTCAACGCATAAGCATTGCAATACAGCGGGGCAATGCAGCCAGTGTCTTGGGGACACTTCCGCCTGGTAGTGATCTGGAGCAGTTGAGCTATCTATAGATCGTTTGCAACGGTCTTTAGATGATTTACTATTACTTTAGTATTACTTTACTACTTCACAGCGAAACAGTTGCTCAACTTGTACCAAGCACAAGTCCGATCGTGTTTGGAGTACTGTTCTCACCTCTGGGACGGATCAGCGAAGTACCAACTTGAAGCTCTGGAATCAATTGAGAAAAGAGCCAAGAAGCTCATAGGCAACGATGAGCTAGTTGATGCAAGGCTCCTCAGCCTGGAGCATCGACGAAAGGTTGCTAGCCTCTCGGTTTTTATCGAGTACATTTCGGGGAGTGTGTAGCGGAACTTTTCGACCTGATCCCACCATCTTCATTCTATCAACGGACAACCAGACGCTCTGCGGTGCGCCACCGCTATATGGTAGAAATACCTCCCATTCGCACTAAGCGGTTCTCTTCAACCTTTATTATGCGCACCGCCAAAGATTGGAACGCCTTGCCAGAGTCTGTGTTTCCAGATAGCTACAGCCTGGGTATCTTTAAGTCGCGAGTGAATAGGTTTCTTCTAGACAAAAACTATTTATTCTAGTGTACCATCGTAGACTGCATCATCGCTTACCATCAGGCGAGATCGTGGTCAAACGCAAGCCTATAATGTATAAAAAAAAAATCAACTGTTTCATCTGTATTTTAGCCATGTAAATTATTTTATATTCTTCCTGTTACTAAAGGCATTTTGCCTTACAGGCAAATACAGGCCTATACAGGGTCGTACCACAAAAAATTAAACACTATTTAGTGCGTGTTTTAAAATTTATTTACAAAAACGAGTAAAGAGTTCTTTAAACAGCATTAAACAGTTGATTAACTTTTTTGTGGTAACAAGGACACAATTCCTAATCAGCTCGTATTTTGTGCCTATTTTGGCAGTATGTTTGTCAATATCCAACTTCCTTCTACTTAGCTCTTTCTAGCTCTCTAGAGAGCTTCTCGCGGAAGTCTCCAAGTTTTTGTCACCACAATAAAATGCATATTAGATAACCGTTGCTTTGTTGTCGAAACGTGATTGGCTGAACGTGGCCCGCCCTCAATATTATATCAGCAATATTATACAATATTTAGCCATATTACCAGATATACTGGCTCTATCATTTGGAAATTATTGTTATAGTAATGGACCACGTACGGTTGAGTTTGTGGTTGTTTTTTGGCTTTAGAAATTCCTATCCTATTTTCTGTCCGGCTGTATACTTAAAACAGGTTCGGGTTTTTAATATTTTACGTTATACCCTCGGTGGTCGTGGTTTATCCTCGATAGTGTAGTTGGTGGAGCGAAGCAAGATCCCTAAATCAACTTGGGCAAATCGGCGCTGTATGTATGTTTGCTTGTCCGAGGATTACTTTCGAAGCGTTGATCCGACCATCGTGAAATTTAATATATAAGTAGGTAGTGATGACACAATTTTGGTGTGACTAAATGAGTATAAAATGTAAGGGGGTTGTTGAGATATTGAGGTTCAAGAAGGATAAAAAAAAATGGGACTATCCGGTCAATTGCACGTCTAATAAAAGGTATTTGTGAGTACATTTTGATTACTGTTACCGTTTTTATTTTGAGTTTAAACCTCGTAATAATAACTAAATTTTGACAAAATTCTCAGGGTACACCCGTGCTGAAATATGGTATGTGTGTAGCTTTAGTGACACACATATAGGGAAAAGTCTGAATCCAGAAAAACTGCAATATCTACCCCAAAAAAAATTAACCAAAGTACATGAACTCCCATTACTTGTAATTTGAATGAAACTGTAGGTCAAGTACTATGGTTAATTATTTCGTGGCACTATTTTGATCGTCAAAGATAGGTACAAATAATATTTTTAAGTTTTTTTTATGGGATGTATGCGAGATCTCAGTTCGTTGCGAACCACTAGTTACCTTAATATTTTTAGTAAAATTAACTACTAACCAAGCAGAAAAATAATATAGTAAATGGTAAAATTAATACATATTTTATCACCTTTCATATTTCCCCTCGTGTGACGATGAAAAGATAAAACTAAAGAGAACATAACTGCTGATATACCTGATTCAGGTATTTAGATGGCGAAGGCTTGCTACTATAGAATCTTTATACTCTCAGCTTAAGAGTTGACTATACCTCAACCCAAACTCGAATTTCACCCCCGCTTCTCCGCGCGCCGCTGCACGTCCTATCTCGCCGTGTTTCATATGTTTGTTGGTTTTTTATCATTCAGTCCCTTCATTTTCTTGTCCTGATTATTTCTCATTACTGCGCCTTCTCAAAAACCAACTTAATATACATTCTACCTAAGAATTATGTGATTACGTGAATTTCATTTGGAGCGACAAGCGTCATTGGTACCCCGTCTGAAAGCCGAGGCCAGACTGAATCGCAAACCGGGCGTCCAAAGCGAATGGTTTTATTAGTGCAAAAGTTAGTTATTTTCATCTTATGGTAAAATTAAAAAGTAATTTGAAAATTTAAAACACAGGTGCTCATATTTATGTTGTGTAGAATTACTGTATAAAGTTTCAAGATCTAAATTGAAGTATTCATCGCATAAGAACGGTTTTAAGATAAATTTGGAGTCATCTTTGGATTTTTTTTCAATCGAGAAAATTTTACGGAATCGTGTTTTCACAACACAGGCGTTCTAGTATGTATCCATAACTATAACATATATGAATTACAAGTTTAAAGCACAAAATTTGTTGAACAAAACATTGTTTCTCAATAAGCGATTTATCGTCTCCTCAGGTATAGTGCGCCCTTAACCAGCCTGTTCCACAGGAATTGAGGAATTAATTAAAACACACATACACCATAAAAAATTACAAACAAAATAGAAAACACAGAGCAAATAGTCGTTTTCGCGGGCGACTACACAATACAGCGCAAGTGCGTCACACATCGCAGACTTTACGTGTCAGGAAATATTTTTAAATATTATAATATGTATGTTAGTCTATGAGGTATATATTTATATGAACAGTAGAATTAAGTTCTAATATCTTGTGCTTTTTTATTGTTGCCTGAAATAAAGATTTATTATTTTAAAGTACAATGGGCGGTTATGACATCGACAAAAAAAGACATAGTCAAAGCTAGCTAAGCCACCGGTGTTCTCGCAATGTTTTTTTTACTGTAAAATGAACAATGGACCGGAACAATGGAACAGTGGACCGTGGGTGTGTGGGTGTGGACCGTGGGTGGACCGTGGGTCGTACGTGGTTCAGACTGGCACAGGATCAGGAAGAATGGCAGAAACAAAGAGAGGCATATGCCCAGCAGTGGGTCGACACGGGCTGAAAATGATGATGATGAAAATGAACAATAAACACTGAAGATTTTCTAATAGTATGCATTGCAATTTTTGTTCCATCCAAAGATTGCCTAGAAGATATCTCTTTCAAGAATAAAATCACCCATAGGCCATTGCTTTTTTTGTCTAACTTAGTAAATATGTATATGTATTGTGTAGTATATTAAAAATGAGTTCTCTATATATTATCACACTAATGTTAAAATGTGAAAGTTTGGATATTTGTTCATTTATTTGTTTGTTTATAACTCATTTCGATGAAATTTGGTATATAAGTAGACTATAATCTGGATTACCATATAGGCTACCTTTTATTTCATAAATCAGTTTCCATGGGATAAAAATGGGATGTCAAGTCAAGTTGCAACAGCGAGTTTAGCTTTATTTCTAGGTTACCTACACATTTAGTAGTGTAACGCGTACGAAGTCGCGGGCAACAGCTAGTAGCATGTAGGTAAGTATTGCAATTCAGTGGGACAATGCAGCCAATGTCTTGTTCAACTCTTTATTATGTATTTTTATAGTCATGTAAATTATTGTATATAGTCTCACGTATATAATTGCATATTATTTCTGTTTATCTATTGTATGTATACATCTATCTAAACAGGCAACGTTTAATAAAAAAATGTATATCAAGTAACCAAGACTACTTAATGGGGCACATGAAACATATTAAAAATTAATGGGGTTGGTGGTGCGGTGTCGCTCACAACAACACCTGGTTTATGGACAGTCTACCCTGGAATTTATCATTGCCGTATCGGTCGGTGAAAAAGTCTTTTCGTATTTTGTATGTCTTTTGAATGACTGAACGAATTATATTTTTTATATTGCGCAAAATAAAAATATTCTGTACATAGGCGAACTTAATCCTAGATAATATTATATTCAAGTTAACTTTTGTTTAATGCAGACAAACAGTTATTGAAGGTAGTGCATAATTTCAAATACTTTTCGTATTATGTATTGTTTGTATGGTGGCTACTTGCAGTATTAGCTAAGTAAAGGCATGGTAAAGGATACAATACCAGTGACAATTATTTTATATGACCTGAAGAACAAGTATTTGGCCCTCCTGATGTTAAGTGGTAACCATTGCCTATAACAAAGTATTGCCTCGTAGGTCACGCACTTCAAAAACGTGCCCTACGATGCACTGCTCTGCGCTTATCAACTTGAGGCATACAGGTGTACAGCCTCATTTGCATGTAACTGCACCGGCAACACTACCCTAAACATAGCAATGCTGCTTAGTGGCAGAAATAAGTATGGTGGTAGTAATTCCAAGGGTAAGTTTTTTTACAAGGAACTCTCATCATCATCAACTTATAACAGTCCACTGCTGGTCGTAGATTTCTCCTAGGGTACGCCACTGAGCCCGATCCTCAGCTCTTCTCATCCAATTTTTGGCATCCACAGCGCGCAAATCGTCCCTTCATCTAGCTGGAGGACGTCCTACACTTCGCTTGCCTAGACGTGCTCTCCACTCCAGAACACGTTTACCCTAACGGTTATCGGTTCTGCATCAGATATGACTGGCCCAAAGAAACTCTACTACTCTTACTTGGTTTAGGCTTGCCCATAAAAAAATAAACATATTAATTAATACACAATATTACAAATTCAAAATTAGCCTTTGCAAATAATTTCATGGTTATATTTTAAGTCAACAAATCAACAATATCAATAAACAAACCTGTACTATTTATGCAGCGAGTGGATTGAATCGCATGTAAACATACGCTTATTGCAAATCGATCGATTACCGCTTCATTATCGCGGCTCCCTACAGTCACCTATTCAATTACAACTTTCAGACGCGACATTTGGAGCGACTTTTTTATTTATATAAATCATAGGCTAACGTTTGACCACGATCTCGCCATGGTAAACGATGGTCCACGCTTGCCTAGAAGAAACCTATTCACTCGCGACTTGAAGACCCCTAGGTTGTAGTTATTAGAAAAGACAGATTCAGGCAAGTTGTTTCACTCCTTGGCGATGCGCATAATAAAGGTGGAAAAGCAACGCTTTGTGCGTATGGGAGGTATGTCTACCATGTAGCGGTAGCGCATCGCGTAGCGTCTGGTTGTCCGATGATAGAATGGGGATGGTGGGATCAGACTTCACAATATTAACTTGATAATCAATCAAATAATAAATGAATACAAACTTACTGACAATATCACAGCCCATTTTGGCATTACAGGAAAAAAAAGGTCGACCGCAATAGTCATTTAAACAATGAACACTGGGCCAGTATTCTAGAACTGTACTAAAGTGCCAATCTTGACTCAAGCGTAGATTTTTTAACAGCTTCGATCAAAAACTGGACACAATCGAACACTTGGCTACGTCATAATAGGATTACCTAAATTATTACAGTGCGTATCTCGCGTGTGTAAAGACAGCCCGACCAGCTACAGCAACAGCAATTGGCTTACGTAATACAGCTACCAGCCTAAATTAACTAAATAAATTGTGTCACATTTTAGTGCGACTTAAAGTCGCGTCCGATCAATCGCAGGCTTAACAGATTTATTGTAATGGCACCAGCGATCCTTTGACACGTCACATGTCAAGGACGCCGTTAATAAATTGGCCTTTTGAATTCACGCGCTGAATTGCATTCAATATATTCGACGTCAATTGCTTTATTAAAGTAGGTAGCCGAACTAAGTAACGGGAATGATTGAAAAAAGATATTTGATGGGATTTTGAATGATATTTTAGAAGTTTACTATTTAAATTGATTTTTAGGGGTTGTTGATGATGATCTTCTATTTATAAAGCGCGGGCGCAGGCGCACTGAGAACTATGGTGCCGGCACACGTTTGCGTGATGCAGTTGATTGACTGAGTGATCTAAATGTCCTGCCATCCTGTAACTCCTTGTTAGCAATATTTTTAGGGTCTTATAGTAAGTTTTGACACTAAGCGCACTAATTATCTATAATTGTGTTACTTGTATATCTTTGTTTGTATGTATAGTTGAGTTTTAATATAAGTACTTGATATTTTTGTATGTGTTAGCAGACTTCCGTGTACTCACAATGGTTCCAACGGAAGACCAGCGCTATGTTACCTTGCTGTGACGTAGCAAAATGCTGAGTTGGAACCTTTTTGTGGCGGCTACTAATAGCTAATAGCAATGTTATCTTTTGTTGTAATGTATTTTGTTTTAGTGTTGTTAATTTATGTTAATAGTGGTTGGCATAATAAATAATATTTTCTTTCTTTTCTTTCTTTCTTTCATATATACTGATAACGGCATCTTGAGCAAGAGGTATGGATGAATCTTTTAATCACCAAAATGTATTTCCAGAACTGTACAAGTCATTGTTGAAATAGCGGGGAGAGATAAATATTGCTGGAAATTTCACACGGCGCTATCTAGCCCCAAACTAAGCAGAGCTTGTACTATGGGAACCAGATAACTGATAGAATGCTTATATACTTTTCTTTTTTTGTAAATACATACTTATAATATATAGAATAACATCAAGACCCGGAACAAATATCTGTAGACCATGCAAACATTTGTTCCGCGACGGGAATCGATCCCGCTACCTCCTGCGTCTTAGCCTGCTATTCGCTTACTGAGGTCGATACGCACAAAACGGTTCTCTTCCACCTTTATCATGTGCATTGCCAAAGAGTGAAACGCCTTACCAGAGTCTGTTGTCGCATAACTATAAATAAATAAATATTGCTGGACATTTCACACAGTGCTATCTAGCCCCAAACTGAGCAGAGCTTGTACTATAGGAACCAGATAACTGATATAATACTTATATACTTTTTTTTATATACATACTTATAATATATAGAAAAACATCCAAACCTGGAACAAATATCTGTAGATCATGCAAACATTTGTTCCGCGGCGGAAATCGAACTATAACCTTGGGGTCTTCAAGTCGTGAGTGAACTGGTTTCTTCTAGGCAAGTGTTCCATCGTAGACCGCATTATTACTAACCATCAGGTTAAATCGTGGTCAATCGCTAGCATTCACAACTTACCAAGTTAGCTATTTGCTATATAGTGTTGTGTCTCTATAATTTCATTGCTATGTGATTAGTCAACCACACCATCAATTATCATTGGGTAAGGTAGATCAAAAGCATTTTTTTTTTCTAAAAAATATTGTTATATCTTATCATAGTTTAACTCCAATCACACAACATAACTTTTCCCTAATATTATTCAAAAAAACAATATTTAAACTAACACATTTTGTCGCACACTCTCCAAACGTATATCTGCATATTTCTTTATGATGTTTACGGGCACAGCGATCGAAAGAGGCTAGCTACCCGCAACACAGGTTTTCCTAGGGTGGGAGCCAGCGAGTCCGTTTACAAATTATACTGATAAGTTATGATTAAGGGGACACCGGAGGGACAATCGCCCATACAACACGTACTACCAATATCATTTCTGATTGGAGAATATTTCTACCTTAATAAGGTATTATTTTAATTTCAATAGTATTTATCTAGGTTCCCAACCATATATTAGATCAAAATACTTACCTAAAATGAAATAGAAGCGTATCGCATTCTGCATGTTTTTACGTATAAAAGACCTGTTTTCAACCTAATTGTTTCGTTTTAAAAACAACAACATCTTACGTATCCTAGTCATGGGAACATAGATTATATCGTCTAGTTACAGAATAACAACACAATGAGAAAAATACAACAAGTTTTCAGTCATCATTTTTGGTATTACGGAACACGGTCAAAATCTAATCAAATTTAGAATCGTTCTATTGCTATCACTATCGCTCTGCGTGGCTAAACTTCGTCACTAAACAGGGATAGCGATATTCAGCCCCAAGTTTTTGACGCTGCCGAATTGAAGTTGCGCTCGGGGTTCGCCGGCGCGTTAAGATGTACTTGTACCTAATTAAGAATCTTTCCAAACCAAATTATATTTGTAAATTTATACTATGTACCAATACTTATTACAACGAATAAACTTTTTATACATTATACTTTAATCACTGCATAAATCTCTCAGCTGGCACCGTTTAGCTCTGAAAGAGCTTGACAAACAGACACCAGGGGGGCAATCGCGTTACTTTTGAACGTGTCTAACGTTGGAACTCACGTTGGTCTGACTGATGTCACACGCGTCAGCGTGATACCAAATGTGCATAATAGGAACGTTCTTACTATGGTATTATCGTTCAAAACTACCACGATTGCCTCCAGGTAAACGATAAAGTCACAAAAAAAATAGTACAATACCATTTTTGACATCAGTTAAACCAAAACTAAATACTTTACGTTCCAACGTTAGAGACGTTTAAAATTAGCACGATTGCCCCCTAGAATGGGTAGTGGATAGTGTATCATTTAATGAGTAACAAAACTATCGTTAAAAAGTTACGATTGTATTCACTCTGCAACACTTCAAGACTATGATGCATAAGAGCAAGAAAGTAATCAATATATAAAAATATTTCGAAATAATCTCTAAAACAAACCTTTTCCCACACCAAAAGAACCCATTTCTTGCACGTTCCTCATCTAATCGACAAAGCAAACACGAACTCGACTTATCTGCTTTATCACAACCACAAACTGATTACAACACAAACTCTGTCTATCCTTACTTTATACTGTATTCGTTTATTTACACGAGAAAAAACTTAACTAATTGTATTAAAAAGAAAACTTTAGTATTTTTTTGAAAATGCGACAAGTTACCGTCACCAACCAAATTAAAACTGAATGACTGAATAGGTAGGTCATGCTCTTATCAGAGTTGATAATAATTAAAATGACATTGTATAGGACTGTTTTGTTGATAACATGGTGAGATTCGGAGATTTTTATCTATGCTCTACCTGTGAAAGTATTTTTAGTGTAGAGTAGAAATAATAATAGTAATTTGAACACACTTAAATACACTAATAGTGTGAGAGGTCACACAAAAAAATATTATAAATGAGAAAGTTTGTATGTCGTTTGTTACTCAATCACATCGTCACGGCTGGACTAAATTCGATGTTTAGTACCTAGATAAATTATAACCTGAATTATAAGATACTATATTGGGTGGCTTGCACCCAATGGCTCCCACATTTATTAGGTCGTCTTTCTATCAAGTGGGGGGCCGTCCTACGCTGGCCTTTCCAGTGCGTGGTCTTCACTTGAGAACCTTTCTGCCCCAACTTAACTATAATCTAAGGCCGGGTTGTACAATAATCCCTAAACGTATTTAGCGACTAAACATGTTTTAATTTGACGTATTTGTATGATTTGACAAGCATCGTTGCGCTTGTCGCCCTTAATGTTGATCGAGTGTTAATGTTTTAAAAGAGAACAAATTTAAAAATTTACAATCTTTTTGTACGTCAAAAGGGTAGAATATAATGATTGATTGATTGATTGATTGAAAATACTTTATTGCACTTATAAAACTAGTACAAAGGCGAACTTAATGCTAAAGAGCATTCTCTTCCAGATAACTTTTGTGTATTGTAGATAAAGATGTGTAGGTAGTGCACAGGAAAGGGAACTAAAGAAAAATTTGCACAGGACTAATAAAAATAGCATAGGTACATACTACTTAAATACTTAATGAGTCTAATTTATATTTATCTGACGTATGTATTCTGATAAAACCGTTTATTTCCCATGACACAACTACTTGACTCGGCCAGTGGTGCCATAGGAAATTTTTCTTTCCCGTAGATTATCATTCTAGATAGCTGCTTGAGTCCATACATAAAAGTTACCCGTGAACTCGGTTACTTCCTGTGTTAAAATTAAAATAAATAAATAATAATCAACAAATTAAAATTAAATGTAATTTGGAAATAATATGAAGGGCAATTATGTGAAAGTGACATAATATCAAAAGTGACAGTTTAATGCTTAATGTCAATGCAGGCCGGCTTGCACAGCGATCTCTAAACGTATTTAGCGATTAAACTTGTTTAAATATGATGTATTTATGATTTGACAACTCCCTAAATCATATTTAGCCGCTAAATATGCTTTACCTTTCTTTATCAGATCATCTAAATCTCTTCCTATCTTTAAAGCTAAGGTATACAACCATTTCCTTTCTCTGTCTACGCACTGCTAGTTTATTGGTTTGTTTATCTCTTTTACTGTAATTTATATATTAATTTATTTGTATATATTTAGTTTATTAGTATTATAGGTAGTTTATGCAAGTTTATGAACATTAATACACCGTCGTCTTTTTATTTTTTAGTCCTGTCCATCCAAAGTTTGACTAAGAGATTGCTTTTAGCGTTAAGATCGCCCAATGTACTTACCTTTATTCTTTATTGTACACAACAAAATACATTATAAAGTACAGAAATAGAGGACATGTACAAAGGCGAGCTTAACCCTATGAAGAGTTTTCTTCCAACAAACCTTTGAGGCTAGAGAGAGAGATGATTTTAAAGGTAGGTGCGTGTACAAGAATCATAAATATGTACATATATCTTAAACAAATAAAACGAAATATGCCAACAGAAAGAAAATAAATGAATGAATATAATAAATAAAATAAATAGACTAATATATACAAAAATAAATACATACCTACAATTAAATTACAGCGAAAGATAGTGCTCTTTAACTTTCCGTTTGAAAATGTTAAACGACGGACTAGCGCGAACTTCATGGGGGGGCATTCCAAATTTTCATCGCATAAACGGCATATTCTTGTGTATTTTTTATTCTTGTTTATTTGGGACGATTTCGACACCTTACAAAGAGGATGGTGGGAAATAGCGACAGATAGGGATGCTTGGAGGGACTTGGGGGAAACCTTTGCCCAGCAGTGGGACGAAATAATTTAGGAAAATAAAATAAAAATTTTGTATGTTTAATTTTGTTTGGTGAGCAATAAAGAGTATTCTATTATATTTTAAATACGTTTAGGCATTGGTTTGCAAGTCACCATAAACGAATTTAATCTAATAAAAATTTTGTATGTTTAATTTTGTTTGGTGAGCAATAAAGAGTATTCTATTATATTTTAAATACGTTTAGGCATTGTTTTGCAAGTCACCATAAACGAATTTAATCTAATTTAGAAAGGACCTAGTGAAGTCAAGAAACGAGTGACACTACAGAATTAAGTAGGTAGATAACCTTCATTCAGAATAAGCAAATGAAAATACAGCATGTGTTCAAAAGCACTGCAATCGTACAAAGAGCACTTCTGCGCTACAGTATTCCACTGGTACTTACGATGTACTCTTCTAGGTACGGCAACAGAGAACGTACAACTATTTTATATATATATATTAGTTTAAAATACTGTTGCTAATATTACATTTACCGTGGGATGTCGACTTTGGAATGGTTATACTGTGCTTTGTCTTGTTTCAAGGAGAAAGCGGTTAAATTAGTAGCAATAAATACTTCGTAAATATGCGTCAATTCCCTTCCCATGTAGAATAAAATAGAATAGAATAATATTTTATTTGCAACATACTTAAAGTTAATACATAAAGAAACAAATAAAAACCAGTAACGTAAAAAAAACACAAAAAAAAACTTAATCTTAATTTATACATAAAGTATAGTGGCAAAATGGTCCTTAACTCTACATGCGCTGGTTGCAACAACCAGCGCTGATCTTCCGTTATGGCCATTTCAATTATTGCGGACTAGTTATATTGTAAGTGCAGAATATCAAAACAAACAAAATAAAAAAAAACTGTGATAAAAAAAAACAAAAAAAACGATTAAATTAAGTTAAATTACATACTTCAGTGGCACCCTAGACGATGATAGTTTTATAATATCAATAACATCAACACAAACAACTACATATATAGCACTCGTATCGTGTAAAAGGCCTTCCTGCTTTTTCTGCCAGTTAAGCAAATAATTATTAAATTTTAATCTAAACCCATAAAGACTCAGGCAGGTTCCTTATTGGCGGAGGAATATTATTCCAACATTTTGATCTAGCGTCGCGAAAATGTATCGATTACTAGATAAATCTTCAAGCTACCGATACAAAACCCACTAAAATCAGTTAATACGATTCCGGATGTGTGGAATTATCTAGCAGTTACAACTTCAACACAGAGTAAGTAACTTGTACTCTCACGCCTACTCTTAACTTTAGCTCATACATGGAAGGCTAAAACAGCTGCCATGAAGCTGGGCATCCTCAACAAAGTCAAGAGATACTTCACACCGGGACAGCTTCTGTCCTAGTCTTTACAAAGCACAAGTCCGGTCTGGTATGGAGTACTGCTGCCACCTTTAGGATGGTTCGGTCAAATACCTTAAACTCAATAGAACGTAGGGCTTTTAGGCTTAAAGGTGAGCAATATATGGCAGAGACTATGCCCCAAAATCTCGAACACCGCTCTAAAGTTACAAGCATATCGATCTTTTACAGAATACATTTCGGGGAATTTGCCCAGGAGTTATACAATCTGATCCCGCCATCTCCCTTCCATCAAAGGACAAGCAGGCGCACGGCTCAATACCATCCGTTCCTAGTTGATATACGTATACACTTTGCCGTCGTCTGTTTTCCCTAAAGATCCGGGCCTCTTTAAGGTAAGAATGAATATATTTCTTCTAGATCTTCTTGCTTCATCTTAGACCACATCATCGATTACTATCAGGTGAGATTGTGGTGAAACGAATATCTATCCAGTTTAAATTAAAAAAAACTTGTGGTTTGCCCTGAACTGAGACCTATAAAATCTCCCATAAAAACTAAAATAAAATATCTTGACTACTAAAATAATGTGTAAAGGTATCCATGAAATGCACAACAAACTTACTTGAACCTACAGTTTCATTCAAATTACAAATAACGCTTCATTTATTTATTTATTTATTTAATACTTTATCGCACAAAAATACAAATTACATGTACAAAAGGTGGGCTTAATGCTAATAGCATTTTCTACCTGCCAACCTCAGAGGTAACAAAAAAGGTTGGCGTGCTAACTTTTAACAATATTAATGTTTATTAAAAAAAAACAAAAGAAACACAAATAACAATAAACTCCGATTACAGTTAGAATAAATACATAAACCTACTTGATATAACAATAATAATACATAGAATATATATATTGTTTTATATATATATATATATATATATATATATATATATATATATTTATAGATATAAAACAAAAAATACTATTACATACAACACACATAGATACTACGTTTTCATATATTTTAACAGCCAGTGGAGGACTGCAAGAAATGACTATAGACTAGTCGTCTGAAAACCGGTTTACTAGGCGCCTTTTTAATATGAGTAGGGAGAGAGTTCCATAGACCGACAGCTACCACTTCAAAAGAGTTGCCACGGAAGGCGGTTGAGTGTTTCGGGGTAGCGAGAAGGAGAGAATCAGTGGATCTGAAGTCTTCATGTTATGTGGTTAAATTTTAGAGGGTAGAAATTGTAGTTTTTCTGGATTTCAGCAGTGTGGGGTTACTGGAGAATTTCAACAAAGTTCAGTTTTTATTATAACTTTAAAACTACAAGGTTTAAACTAAAAATAAAAACGGAGTTTAAAGAACGTCCCATTTGACCTGATTCTTTTAAATTGTTTTTTTTTACCCCTCTTGAATCACCTTTTTAGCTCATTTAGTCACACTAGGATTCTGGCAGTACTGCCTACTTATTTACCCCGATGATCGTATCAACGCTTCCAAAGTTATGCTCGGTCAAACATACATACATACAACGCTGATTCGTCCAAGTTAATTTAGATATCACGCTTCGCTCTACACAACATTTATTTTTAATTTTATTTTTTTGATTTTGTTTATCCTGTCCATCCAAAGGTTGTCTGGAAGAGATCGCTTTTAGCGATAAGACCGCCCATTGTACCTTTATTTATTGTTTATTTCCATTATTGTATTTTTATTTGGTGTGCAATAAAGAGTATTTCATTCATTCATTCATTCAACATTTATATTTGTTATCCGCTTTTGACAGAGATTCGTTATTTATTAATGTTATATATCCAAACTCAAAGTTTGCCAAAGAACAATGGAGCGCAGCGAGCTTGGAGTAAAGAGGATTAACAGAATCCCTAACACCACGCTGCGTTTAAAGACCGGCATTGCTGATGCAGGAAATAAGGCTGCCAGGCTAAAATGGGTTTGGGCGGGCCACGTAAGACGAATGCACCCGGACAGATGGGCAACGATCGTCACGCAGTGGGTGCCTAAAGACGGGCGACAGCGCCGAGGAACGCCTAGTAGACGCTGGTGTCACGATGTCGATCCCTTCTAGACAGATTGGTGGAATTTGGGACGCGAGCGAAAGTCCTGGAAGACAGTGGGGGAGACCTTTGCCCAGCAGTGGGATGACATAGGTTAAAAAAATGAGAGTTTCTTAATACTTAACTTATCAGCGATTAAAAGCATCTCTAAATCCTAAACGTTTTTTCATCACCGTCTAATGATTCAAGGAAATAGCTACCTACTCCTTTAGAAGTATCCCATTAAAGCTCGGTATAACCTTAAATTAATCCCTTGACAGTGTATAAAGGTTAAAAGCCTTATGACTGAACTGAGTGGTTCTACTAGGAATTTTCTAACGTATACTTTGTTCATGTACTTTTTATTTGTACAAATTTTACATTTATTTATTTTTTATCGTATTTTATAACAACAATGAATAGCATATACAAGACCTATAAAATGGAAATGCACAAAAATGGAAGCAAACAAAAGTTTGTATCAAAATAACTCAAACCCTTTTGAGACGTATTAAAATTGGAAAACAAATATTACTAATTTTCGAGAAAATAGAGAAGTGCGTTTCATCATCTCCCAAAGAGTTTGCTATATGCTCCTAGTTTAAATTTATTTACGTTGAAATTGAAAAAGCTATTAGTAGAAAAGAAAAAATATTATTAATGATGTATTAATGATTATTTAGCGGATGACCATTTCGATTGACCAATTATAATTCACTCGTCAGTCGGTTGCATACAAGCTATGATAAAATATTTAGTGGCATTGATATTTTCAACACCAGCAAATTAGGGTTCAAGCGGGAAGTTCTCCAAGTTCTTAATAAACTAAATAACTAAATATTAACTAAATAAACATACCTACTTCACTAATGCTCACACAGTCAGTATAGATGTGGACGGAGTATTTAGGAGTACGCTACACTACTCCTACTCGTACTTAGATACATTGAATAGTTAAATTAAGCATGTCCATTTATTTGTACGTGTATAGGTGATGTATGAATGTGTTTCTTATGTGTATGTATGAATGTATATCTTTAATGTTTAGTGTGCGTGTGTTGTTATGGTTGTTGTGTAAGTAATACTTATCTTAAGATTTTTTTTTATATTGTAATTCTTTACATTTAATATAATGGTCCTATTTAGTGCGATAAGTGGTTTACGTCGTCAATTTATAAGTATTTGTATTATAAAATGTAATCCTTTATTGGCTGTAAGTTTTAGCATAAGATATACCTGTTATATACTAAGAGCTGTGGATTTTGTTCAAAATGAAATAAAATAAAAAATCAAATAATTTAATTTTTTTATTTTATGTTTGGCTAATATTATTAATACGTTTTTATTATTTTAAATTTTATATGAGGTAAGAGCTGTAAAAATAATTGTAATTATTATAAATAAATAAACTTGATATTGTGATTAGATGCAAAAATGTAATAATAAAATACCCATATTACGCAATAAATACAATTTGATTTATCGTAAATTTTCTGCTTTGGCTCAAAGCAGTTTTTTGAATGAAGTTCTGAATGAAGAGAGAGAGAATAATAGAGTTTTTTAAAGATTTTTTACATAATATTCTTGACTCTAAAGAAATATGTTTATTTATTTTAGCAAAATAATAATATCTATGGTACTTTTACAACCAAAACATAATTAGAATTGGTAATTCTTAATCATTTCAAGACATAAAAGGCTACGCATTTCTCCTTTTATTGGTACAGTCAGCTACATAAAGTGAATTAACTGTTTGCGACTTCCAAAAAAAATTACCGAAAATATAATTGAAATTTAGAAATCTCAATCTTCTAAATTAACTACTTTTAATAACAGATTTCTATATAGATATCATAATAAAAACATTACTCTTCTTTGTGCAGTTTGGTAAAAAGTAGCCTATGTTACTCAAGGTGAATGTAGCTTTCCAATGGTGAAAAAATTGTTGATCCCGGACCAGCAGTCCAAAAATACAAATCTCTCGTCTTTATAATACTAGTATAGATATACCTAGTCAGGTCATAAATTCTGTCACATGTTTAATATAAAATAATTGAAACAAGTTTATTCATTATGTAACCATTTATATACCAAAATGAACCTAACAAAACATAGATTCTTACGACACTAAAGTTTATTCAAAATGACCTCCGTGATTTTGAATACAGGCCTTCAATCTGCGCGGCCGGTCGTCTATTGCAGCACGAACGAGGTCCATGTCAATATCGGCGGCTGCCTTAATCAAGGATGTCTTGAGTGACTCCAAATTGGGATGAGGCTTTGAGCACGCCTTTTCCTTCAAGTGTTGCCATATCTTGTAATCTAACGGATTCAAATCTGGACTGGAGGAGGGCCAGTCTTTGTGCCGGATGAAGTCGATTTCACGCGCCGCCAGCCAGTCTTGTGTGCTCTTCGCTCTATGAGCTGGCGCCGAATCTTCTTGGAATACCCAGTGCCTGTTATTGAACATGGTATAAGAAACAGGTTCCACAAGGTTCGTCAGGACTGTATTTTGATACACAACTGCATTCGTTTTTACACCTTTCTCACAAAAATGTACCTCTGTTAAGCCCCAATAAGAAACTCCCAACCATACCATGAGCGAGGATGGAAAATGACCTCGTTGGACACGCGGAATACGGTTTCTCGCTTCTTCACTACTGTGTGCGTACACCTTATCATTTTGTTTGTTGTAGCTCTCTTCTACGGCAAAATTTTTTTCATCCGAAAAAAGAATTACCCGATATTTTTTTCCGCGTACCGCTTCAACAAAGCGCGGCATCTCTTCAGTATCAGGTCCATTAGACGAGCATTCAAACGATGTCCTGTTTTTCTTCGATATGCCCGAAGCCCTAAGTCTTCATTTAACACCATTTTCACCGTGGTTCTGCTTAACCCCATCTGAAGGGCCAACAGTTTCTGCTTACGTTTGGGATTTCTTTGAATTCGCAGCTTTTATCACTGCTGGAGTCCTAACAGAACGAGGGCGACCACTTCTTGACCTGTCATCTACACTAGAGTCTTCATTGTATCGTTTGATGGTGCGATAAACGAATCTTTTGGTTATATTCAAATTTTTCAGTATGTCAAAAATTTGAATTGGCGCGTAACCGCAACGATGCAACGCAATTACTGCAACACGGTCTTCTTTAAGCGTCCACTCCATATTTAAAAATGAGTAAAATTCTAAAAAGTATACATTTTTATTTTCATGAACAATTCGAAATTCGAATTCTATAAACTTTTTAGTGGCCAGCATTCTAAAAGAAAAGTTTTTACTGTGTGACAATACTTATGACCTGACTAGGTATAGATAGTACGGGACGTCTGTTATCATGAGACCTAAGGTAGCAGACGCTTGGCAGAGCTTAACAGCTTATTGGATTTTGACGAATGAGGTATCATAGGAAGCGTAAGACTTCAAGGAAAAAGTTGACCTATTTATACAACCTATACAGTACCTGTTGATAGATCTTTATAAGCGAGGTACTTTCGCTTTCGACTGTACTCTGTATAAGCGATATATGAAAGCAATAAAATTCTGGAGACGCATGCCTCCTTCAGCGCCGAAATTGCTTGGATTCCAGAGCTTCCGTTTTACTGTGTCCCGCATTCCGGGCGTAACGTGTACTCAGTGCTCAGACATACGGGATTTTCCTACAGCTGTATACAGGCTGGTTCAAAAATATACGGTCAAAAGCTAATGAGTTCGTATATTTTGACGACCTCCGTGTCACAGTGGGCAAATAACTGGCTGAGACGAAAGAGGTAGCGGGTTCGAGTCCTGCCGCGGTACAAAAGTTTGCTTGATCTACAGATGTTTGTTCCGGGTCTGGATGTTTTTCTATGTATTATTTAAGTATGTATTTATATAAAATCTAAGTGTGCATCTACAGAATATCTCATAACTCCTTACTTCCCCCCCCCCCCCCCCCCCAAAATAGCGACCTACAGATGTGTGGACAAATTTGTAATTGAACAATTTTATAAATTAATATTTTGTAAAAGAAGCTTTACTTCAGTCGTGTGGTCTAAAGCTCACTCGTTTTTTTTATATATTATAGGTTCGCGTTTGTTAGTCTCTCCTCATGGTAAGCTCAGACTACGATGGTACACGCTTGTATAGAAGGAACCTATTCACTCGCAACTTGAATATATAGGTATATATTTACTTATCGTTACTATCTCTCACTCTTTCCCAGTATGTGCTGTACTACAAAGGAGTCATGACTAAATTGAGATAAGCACAAAGGTGAGCTAAATAGCGCCTTGAATGTAAAGTACAGTGAGGAGATGACACCGAAATGAAACGTTAGAGACGCCCTCTCTCCGAAAATATTGTTCCTTATTCAGACGTAAAATGCGAAGAAACAAGTGCCAGCTGATTCGAATGGTCTGAATTTTACTTTTAGACTATCACGAATATGGCATTATTTCTAACTAATATTAGGCTGCATTTTCTTCTTCTTTGCGTGTCAAGAATTCTACGTTTTAATTCACACTATGTTGAACAAGTGTTCGGCCACAACAATAGAATTAGGCTGCTAAGAATAAAAATTGATTTCGATTTTGTAAAACTCACACATTTTAATCTGAAGCAATTTTGGAACTATCAGTCACGTATGTTTAAGAAAAAAACTGAATTAAGATTCAAGTTTTTTTTAAGTAGTAGTAGTGCTCTTTGTGAAAGAGCTCGTCTGTGGAAGTACTACAACCATACCTCTGCTACGAAGCAGCATTGCTGTGTTTCGAAGGGTATGGGAGCCGATGAAATTACAGGCTCATGAGGTTATACACCTGTATGCCAGTGTTGATTGACGCAGGGCAATGCATCGTAGGGCACGCGTTTAAGGTGCGTGACCTGCAAGGCAATACTTTGTTATAGGCGATGGTTACCACCACCATCAGGTGGTCCATCTCCATGTAGTATAACAAAATCTTCGCTCTCTTGTGTTTCGATTCACGTATCGGAATATTAAAACAAGCTGGAATAGCTATCTTTACAAAGAGCTCTTTACAGCTTCATTTATACAGCTTCATATTTAAACAAACATATTAGCGATCGAATGTCAAAAGAGATGTAGTGTCAAAAGACATGAGAGAGTGCCAAGTTTCTGATGACGACGTCGAAGATAGAGCGAAGTGGATAAAAACGACCAGGAAAGCTGACCCCACCACCATGTGGGATACATAGCTGGGAAGAGAGAGAGAGAGATTATTAGCGATCGAATAAACTTAGGTTACGGCAAATTTGCCAATTTATTTAAGCCACTTTGATTTTATTATTTAAGTTTTTCTTTATATTTTAATTCACATTAATACATATACAGACAAACGGAAACCTTACGTTAAAGCTTAAGCTTACAAAAAGGAAATGTACAAAGACAAGCATCACTAAAACAAGAGTTATCTTCCAGCAAACCTTTGGCGATAGAGATATCTGATGAAAATCGTAGTTACGTTCACAGAAAAGGTCAGGTTCTCGGTGTCTGGTCACATAATTCTTCATCTAACATTTGGGGCAAACAGAAAGAATATACAATTATTTACATGACTAAAATACAAAACAACAGTTGGATCATCTAAAGACCGTTCCAAAAGATCTATAGATAGCTCAACTGCTCCAGATCACTACCAGGCGGAAGTGTCCCCAAGATACTAGCTGCATTGCCCCGCTGAATTGCAATGCTTATGCGTTGAACTAGATAAGCCATTTAGCTATACGGCAGAGCACTTCTAACGTTGCAATTCAGTGATATACGCTATTTATTTAGCGAAGTGCAGTGAGAATTTCCCATGGCGTCGGCTACCTGCCTCGCATATCGAGTCTAAGTGAATCTTTGCCATATAAAAGTATTGGCGTTGATACGCCTCTATTTTCTACAATTTAGGAACATTTTCTCACAAATACCTAATATTTCGTGTTTTGTTCTAAACAACATTATTTAAAAACACGGGTAGGGCTAATGGTATTGTTGTAAAATAGGTTTTTTTCAATTCCATTACTATTGAAATTAACTATAGAAATTTTAAATGTTCAAACAAGCTTAATATCAAGTCCTAAAATATCAATGAAACAGCCTGCATCAAAAAAGTAAACAAATAATATTAATTCATGGTTTAAGTAGGTGCCTGTAAAACCGACAAAGCGGCAACGTCGCAAATGCGCCGCTGATTTACGTTAAAAGTTGTTTATTGGAAATGTATCGATTAATGGATAAATGGTTGGATAAATGGATAAATGGTTGGGGGAAAAGTCTTTTCATTATAGTATGTATGAACTTGTAATAAAATCTCTTTGGCTATACTAATTGTATCTGGCTGGTTTTGGTATCATTGAAAGTTTAAATTTTAAAGAAGATAATTCCAAATTCAAATTAGGAAAATCTAATGAAGAAATTCGGTGCATTTTAAAATTTTACTACAAAAAAGGTAAAAAAGCAACGCAAGCCGCGAAAAAAAGTTGCGATGTTTATGGACCTAGTGCAGTGTCTGTGAGAGTAGCACATATTTGGTTTAAGCGTTTTCAATCCGGAAATTTTGATGGCAACGATGCACGTCGCTCTGGTCGCCCTATTACGGATAAAATTGATGGCATTTTTGAAAAAGTGGAGCAAGATCGGCATATCAGTAGTTACGACGTAGCTGAAGAACTGGGAATTGACCACAAAACAGTTTTGGCGCATTTGAAAAAAACTGGGTACACAAAAAAACTCGATATTTGGGTACCCCACGAGCTCACAGAAAGAAACCTAATGAACCGTGTACACAACACGGTTTGTGATTCTTTAATACGACGTAATGAAACCGAACCATTTTTGAAAAAGCTAATAACTGGTGATGAAAAGTGGATCACGTACGACAAGAACGTGCGAAAAAGGTCGTGGTAAAGGCCGGTCAGGCTTCACAGACTGTGGCGAAACCCGGGTTAACTCGCAACAAGGTAGTGTTGTGTGTGTGTGGTGGGATTGGAAAAGCATTATTCATTATGAGCTGTTACCACCAGGCAGAACCATCGATTCTGAACTCTACTGCGAACCACTGATGAGATTAAAGCAAGAAGTTGAGAGAATGCGGCCGGAATTAATCAACAGAAGGGGTGTGGTTTTTCATCATGATAACGCTAGACCTCACACATCTTTAGCCACTCAGCAAAAATTAAGAGAGTTTGGCTCGGAGGTCTTAATGCATCCGCCGTATAGTCCTGACCTTGCACCTTCAGATTTCCACCTGTTTCGGTCTCTTCAGAATTATTTAGGCAGTGTCAGGTTAACATCACGAGAGGATTGTCAAAACTACTTGTCGCGGTATTTTGATCAGAAACCCCAAAATGTCTATAGCAATGGGATCATGTACCTACCTACAAGATGGCAAAAAGTTATTGAACAAAATGGTACCTACATACTTTAGTTAAATTTAAATAAACTATATTAAAAAATGTTTTGAATTTTCTTAAAAAATGCGATGAAACTTTTTCCCCAACCTAATATACAAGCTAGTATTAAACCCACCTCCAACATACTACACTATTACTTATACTATTCCGGATGTGTGTTTTAAAATAATGTCGTGCATAACAAAACAGGTTGAATACAGGGTGCCATCGTGTACAGTGGTAACATTCGAACACAATTCTCAATTCAATTCTTAATCCATATTACACTAATATTACTTACTCCCCTATTAACACCGCGATATAATTTGGTAAATACGTAAATTGTAACCTAGATTACTACATAGGCTACCTTTTATCCCATAAATTAATTCCCATGGGATAAAAATGGGGTGTCAAGTCAGTTTGCATCAGTGAATTTTTTATTGTATTGTATGTATTTTTATTCCTTATTGATACTTTAAATGTACACTAGGAAACGTCACAGCAGAATACATTATAAAGATACTTTAACAGTATCACTATCAGTACCTAAAATATAGGTAGGTACAATCAAAAAAATTATTATTCACACGTACTAAAGTATGTGCTAAAGCCATAAGCTAGTGCTTCGTCAATATCATAATATGATTTATACAATAATAACTTTCTAATTTTAAAATTATATTCCTTACAATCTAAATTTCTTATAACTAAAGGTATTACCCGTGTGCGATAAGTTGGGACCTGAGCGCGGTGACGTCATATTGGCGTGTTTGTACCGCCCGCAAAAAAGCGAACATAACAAGCAGCCGCCCGCGGCTTCGTCTTTGTTTTTTTTAACCTAATTTGTTATGTTGCTCAGGGAGGACGCTGCTTTTTATCTAATCTTTTTTACACCATTTGAATATAATAAAAATACAATGTTTAAGTTTATACATTTATTTTATCTATTATTTACATCATCTCATCTTCGTCACTACTTAGTGGATTTATGCCTTCTAGAGGTTGTTCTTCGTCCTCAGTCTCACTATAATCACTTGACGAAGAGGTATCCGAAAAATTTACAACATTTACTATAACAACAAAAACTACAACAACAAAACAATGACACAAACTATAACAACAAAAACAATAACACAGACGAAAACTAAAAGAATTTCAGAGCGCGTCGTTACGTGACGTAGGCCAGTACGAGACTAAAAACCCTAGTAAAAAATAGTGATGCGAACGGTACAATACGGGCGCCATCGGGGAAGTGCAGGGGAAGCGGTCGGGGAGTCGCATTCCTAGCAGGTCCCAAGTTATCGCGCACGAGTAATAACTTATTAAATAATTTTATGCTTAGGCATAAAAAGCTTTTATTTATTTTATTTTATTTTTTATTTTTTATTAGCTTTACTTCTAGGTTACCTACACATTTAGTAGTGTAACGCGTATGAAGTCGCGAGCAACAGCTAGTTAGATATTAACTACCACTAAAATGTCATTACACTTTGCAAGGTAATTACTTTGTAAAAGGTATCTTTGTGCATTACTGCACTGCGTATGTCCTCAAGTCGTGTGTTGAATATGTTGAATAAGTTTTTATTCTTTATTGTACACAAATAGATTACAGACAAAAAAAAACTTACAAATGGGCATACTCGTATACAAAAACGAGTCCTGATAAGAGTTTTCCGCAATTTTTATTCTTATGTTTTTAAGCATACGGATTTTATAATTAGTGACACAGGCCCTATAGCACGACCGATCTTATGCGGCTTGCACCCAACGTCTCCCAATAACTATGATTATGTACTATGTGCCCTGCCTATTGCCACGTCAGTTTGCTCATTTTCTGATCTGGGCTATGTCAGTAACTTTAGTTCATCTACGAATCTCCTCATCTGATTCGATCGCGTGGAGAAGTATGGCCCTCTCCATAGTACGCTGAGCAACCTTGAGCCTTCTTACGAGGCGCATAGAGGAACCACGTTTCTGTACCACATATCACTATCACACAATGATCAAAGACTTTCGTCATCAGACACTTGGGGATTCATCATCATCATCATATCAGCCGTAGGACGTCCACTGCTGGACAAAGGCCTCCCTCATTGATCTCCAGGAACTGCGGTTGGAAGCGGCCTGCATCCAACGCCGACCTGCGGTTCTTACCAAGTCGTCTGCCCATCTTGTGGGTGGACGTCCTACGCTGCGCTTGCCGGTCCGTGACCTCCACTCCAGAACCTTTCGGCCCCATCGGCCATCTGTTCTGCGCGCTAAATGGCCTGCCCATTGCCACTTCAACGTGCTAATCCGTCGGGCTATATCGGTGACTTGAGTTCTCCTACGTATCTCCTCATTTCTGATTCGATCCCGTAGAGAAACCCCGAGCATAGCCCTCTCCATAGCTCGTTGAGTGACTCTGAGCTTATTCATAAGGCCAATAGTGAAGGACCACGTCTCGGTTCCATATGTCATCACTGGTAACACACACTGATTGAAGACTTTCGTCTTAAGGCACTGAGGTATGTTGGACGAAAAGACGTTGCGAAGTTTACCAAACGCTGCCCATCCGAGTTGAATTCGACGATTGACCTCTTTCTCGAAGTAGGACCTACCTAATTGGACTGTCTGTCCTAGGTATACATACGCGTCGACAACTTCAAGAGCCGAGTTCTCAACCATAACTGGGGCAGGGACGACATGGACATTCGACATGATTTTCGTCTTGTTCATGTTCATTTTAAGTCCTACCCGGTGGGAGACTCGATTGAGGCCTTGGAGCATCGTGCTGAGCTTTTCCATCGACTTTGCCATGACCACAATATCGTCGGCAAACCGAAGGTGAGTGATGTATTCGCCGTTAATATTGATGCCCAGTCCTTTCCATTCCAGAAGCTTGAAGGCATCTTCCAGTGCGGTCGTAAACAGTTTCGGAGAGATTACATCTCCCTGTCTTACGTCTCTTTTTAAGGGAATCGCCTTCGAGCTCTGTTCGTGTACTCGGACTGGCATAGTGGCGTTTTTATACAAACACTTCAACACTTCGATGTACCGATAGTCAATACGGCATCGTTGGAGAGACTCAAGCACTGCCCATGTTTCGATCGAATCGAAGGCTTTCTCATAGTCCACAAACGCGAGACATAGCGGCAAGTTATACTCTTCGGTCTTCTGTAAGACTTGCCGCAGCGTATGTATGTGGTCTATGGTACTGTAGCCTTTACGGAACCCGGCTTGTTCGGGAGGCTGGAAGTCATCAAACCTGCGTTCGAGACGGTTCGCGATGACCCTCGAAAACAGCTTATAAACATGGCTCGAAAGCGAGATGGGTCTGTAATTCTTAAGCAAGGTGTTGTCACTTTTCTTGAAGAACAGAACCACCACGCCCCCCGTTCCATGCTTTTGGCGTCGTACCTTCAAGCAAGGCGGAATTAAAGAGCTTCTGAAGGACTTTAAGTACCAGTGATCCACCCGCTTTCAGAAGCTCTGAAGTGATTCCGTCCTCACCCGGCGCCTTGTCGTTCTTAAGCTGCTTCAAGGCCATCCTGATCTCATACAGGCTGATGTCCGGAATATCTTCGGTATAATGTCGGGTCAGTTTGGCTGGAATTATCTCTCGCGAACACTTTGGAGCCTTTATTCCGCTCTATCGTATCTTTAATACGAGATGTATTAAAGGTACGAATATCGTGCCGCAAGGATTTCCAAATCTTTCTATTGAGCTGCCTATGTGACTGAGCATCATCGGGAGACTGCAGTTACAAAGAACGTCGTTCAGCCATAAGGTTAAGGGTGTCATCAGAGAGTTTCTGAGGTCTATTGGTACGAGGGGTCTTAAAGAACTGGGACCCCACTGTATGGACGGTTTCTTCGAACCTGTTATTGATCTCGTCCACTGATGCATCTACTTCTAGACAGTCAAAGCGATTTGCAAGTTCGAGTTGAAAGCTCTCGAGGTTTTGGATATGTACGCGAGTGGGTCGGAGCGTAGATTTCATCAAACGGGACCTTTCAAGTTTAACGTTCATATTCAATGAGGCTCTAACAATTTGGTGATCACTGCCGGTTTTCACCCTGTGAATCACAAATACATCATTGAATATCCGTTTCTTGTTGGTGAAGATGAAATCAATCTCATTTCTCGTGGAACCGTTGGGACTCATCCAGGTCCATTTCCTTTGAAGCGGCTTCTGGAAAAAAAAAATCATCATAAAGAGTCCTTCTTTCTCCAGAAAATTGGCCAGCCTCTGTCCCCTGGGGTTCCGTTGCCCATATCCAAATTGCCCCACTCTCAACTCATCATCGCTTCTCATGCCTAGCTTTGCATTGAAGTCTCCCATAACAACAATAAAGTGAGTTGTGTTCGTATGTATGGCTCTACTGATGTCCTCATTCATAGACTCTACTTCTTCATCTGGGTGTGAAGAGGTCGGCGCATATACCTGAACGACCTTCAGCGAATATCGCTTAGATATTCTGAGTGTCAGGTACGCGACCCTGCTCGACACACTGTCGATGGTGATAATGTTGTTGATGAGTGACTTGTGAACGAGAAACCCAACACCACCTTGGGACTGTTGGTCGCCCTCCCGGTAGTATAGTAGGTTACCAGACTTAAGGGATATCGTGTGCTCGCCCGCTCTACGGACTTCTGATAACCCCAAAATATCCCAGTGTAATCTACTAATTTCTTCTTCCAGCTCAACAATCTTTTCGTCTGTCCTCAAAGTGCGGATGTTGTGTGTTACCAGGGCCAGTGGTCGTCGAAGGGTTTGGTAGCCGATCGTCTCCCGGGGATTTTTAGCACCCCTGGCCCCGCCGTTACCGTGACTGCTACCGTAGCCAGGATTAGCGGGGCCGCCGGGGACTCGGGGCCTGGTTTTATGTTGTAAATCCATGAGGGGGTTGTTGCCATACTCGCCACGCTTGGCAGGCGGGTTGGCGAGCGCAGTATAGGTATTGAAAACACGAAAAGACGCTGCTGCCCATCTTTCGGAGGTATCCCTTAGCAGACTTCCTACTGCATCCACGGGCAAGAGCAGAGGGGCAACATTCTATTGCCGGCGCCCCCCGGCACACTTGGGGATTGTGGACTTAAAAACCGACGGACTTGATGAAACTGTAAGGGTTTCTGGTTAGACCACAGAACCTAAGGCTAAGTTGATATGACCGCGCGGTATCGCGCGGAACTACTAACCGCGCGATACAAGATCTATCTAAATAGTGTTTATCGTCTACATTACCACGCGCTACCGTAGCACACGGTAATGTAGACGAGTAGCGCGCGCTAATGTAGACTAGTAGCGCGCAGTAATGTAGACGAGTAGCGCGCGCTAATGTAGACGAGTAGCGCGCGCTAATGTAGACGAGTAGCGCGCGGTAATGTAGACTAGTAGCGCGCAGTAATGTAGACGAGTAGCGGGCGGTAATGTAGACGAGTAGCGGGCGGTAATGTAGACGAGTAGCGGGCGGTAATGTAGACGAGTAGCGCGCAGTAATGTAGACGAGTAGCGCGCGCTAATGTAGACGAGTAGCGCGCGCTAATGTAGACGAGTAGCGCGCGGTAATGTAGACGAGTAGCGCGCGGTAATGTAGACGAGTAGCGGGCGGTAATGTAGACGAGTAGCGCGCAGTAATGTAGACGAGTAGCGCGCGCTAATGTAGACGAGTAGCGCGCGCTAATGTAGACGAGTAGCGCGCGGTAATGTAGACGAGTAGCGCGCGGTAATGTAGACGAGTAGCGCGCGGTAATGTAGACGAGTAGCGCGCGGTAATGTAGACGAGTAGCGGGCGGTAATGTAGACGAGTAGCGCGCAGTAATGTAGACGAGTAGCGCGCGCTAATGTAGACGAGTAGCGCGCGCTAATGTAGACGAGTAGCGCGCGGTAATGTAGACGAGTAGCGCGCGGTAATGTAGACGAGTAGCGCGCGGTAATGTAGACGAGTAGCGCGCGGTAATGTAGACGAGTAGCGGGCGGTAATGTAGACGAGTAGCGCGCAGTAATGTAGACGAGTAGCGCGCGCTAATGTAGACGAGTAGCGCGCGCTAATGTAGACGAGTAGCGCGCGGTAATGTAGACGAGTAGCGCGCGGTAATGTAGACTAGTAGCGCGCGGTAATGTAGACGAGTAGCGCGCGGTAATGTAGACGAGTAGCGCGCGGTAATGTAGACGAGTAGCGGGCGGTAATGTAGACGAGTAGCGCGCGGTAATGTAGACGAGTAGCGGGCGGTAATGTAGACGAGTAGCGCGCGGTAATGTAGACGAGTAGCGGGCGGTAATGTAGACGAGTAGCGCGCGGTAATGTAGACGAGTAGCGGGCGGTAATGTAGACGAGTAGCGGGCGGTAATGTAGACGAGTAGCGGGCGGTAATGTAGACGAGTAGCGGGCGGTAATGTAGACGAGTAGCGCGCGCTAATGTAGACGAGTAGCGGGCGGTAATGTAGACGAGTAGCGCGCGCTAATGTAGACGAGTAGCGCGCGCTAATGTAGACGAGTAGCGGGCGGTAATGTAGACGAGTAGCGGGCGGTAATGTAGACGAGTAGCGCGCGCTAATGTAGACGAGTAGCGGGCGGTAATGTAGACGAGTAGCGCGCGCTAATGTAGACTAGTAGCGCGCAGTAATGTAGACTAGTAGCGCGCGGTAATGTAGACGAGTAGCGGGCGGTAATGTAGACGAGTAGCGCGCGCTAATGTAGACGAGTAGCGCGTGCTAATGTAGACGAGTAGCGCGCGGTAATGTAGACGAGTAGCGCGCGGTAATGTAGACGAGTAGCGGGCGGTAATGTAGACGAGTAGCGCGCGCTAATGTAGACGAGTAGCGGGCGGTAATGTAGACGAGTAGCGCGCGCTAATGTAGACTAGTAGCGCGCAGTAATGTAGACGAGTAGCGCGCGCTAATGTAGACTAGTAGCGCGCAGTAATGTAGACGAGTAGCGCGCGCTAATGTAGACGAGTAGCGCGCGGTAATGTAGACGAGTAGCGCGCGGTAATGTAGACGAGTAGCGCGCGCTAATGTAGACTAGTAGCGCGCAGTAATGTAGACGAGTAGCGCGCGCTAATGTAGACTAGTAGCGCGCAGTAATGTAGACGAGTAGCGGGCGGTAATGTAGACGAGTAGCGGGCGGTAATGTAGACGAGTAGCGGGCGGTAATGTAGACGAGTAGCGCGCGGTAATGTAGACGAGTAGCGCGCGGTAATGTAGACGAGTAGCGCGCGGTAATGTAGACGAGTAGCGGGCGGTAATGTAGACGAGTAGCGCGCGCTAATGTAGACGAGTAGCGGGCGGTAATGTAGACGAGTAGCGCGCGCTAATGTAGACTAGTAGCGCGCAGTAATGTAGACGAGTAGCGCGCGCTAATGTAGACTAGTAGCGCGCAGTAATGTAGACGAGTAGCGCGCGCTAATGTAGACTAGTAGCGCGCAGTAATGTAGACGAGTAGCGCGCGCTAATGTAGACGAGTAGCGCGCGGTAATGTAGACGAGTAGCGCGCGGTAATGTAGACGAGTAGCGCGCGCTAATGTAGACTAGTAGCGCGCAGTAATGTAGACGAGTAGCGCGCGCTAATGTAGACTAGTAGCGCGCAGTAATGTAGACGAGTAGCGCGCGGTAATGTAGACGAGTAGCGCGCGCTAATGTAGACTAGTAGCGCGCAGTAATAAAGACGAGTAGCGGGCGGTAATGTAGACTAGTAGCGGGCGGTAATGTAGACGAGTAGCGCGCGGTAATGTAGACGAGTAGCGCGCGCTAATGTAGACTAGTAGCGCGCAGTAATGTAGACGAGTAGCGCGCGGTAATGTAGACGAGTAGCGCGCGGTAATGTAGACGAGTAGCGGGCGGTAATGTAGACTAGTAGCGCGCAGTAATGTAGACTAGTAGCGCGCAGTAATGTAGACGAGTAGCGCGCGGTAATGTAGACGAGTAGCGCGCGCTAATGTAGACTAGTAGCGCGCAGTAATGTAGACGAGTAGCGCGCGGTAATGTAGACGAGTAGCGCGCGCTAATGTAGACGAGTAGCGGGCGGTAATGTAGACTAGTAGCGGGCAGTAATGTAGACGAGTAGCGGGCGGTAATGTAGACTAGTAGCGGGCGGTAATGTAGACGAGTAGCGCGCGCTAATGTAGACTAGTAGCGCGCAGTAATGTAGACGAGTAGCGCGCGGTAATGTAGACGAGTAGCGCGCGCTAATGTAGACTAGTAGCGCGCAGTAATGTAGACGAGTAGCGCGCGGTAATGTAGACGAGTAGCGCGCGCTAATGTAGACTAGTAGCGCGCAGTAATGTAGACGAGTAGCGGGCGGTAATGTAGACGAGTAGCGGGCGGTAATGTAGACTAGTAGCGGGCGGTAATGTAGAGGAGTAGCGCGCGGTAATGTAGACGAGTAGCGGGCGGTAATGTAGACTAGTAGCGGGCGGTAATGTAGACGAGTAGCGGGCGGTAATGTAGACTAGTAGCGGGCGCTAATGTAGACGAGTAGCGCGGAGTAATGTAGACGAGTAGCGCGCGGTAATGTAGACGAGTAGCGCGCAGTAATGTAGACGAGTAGCGGGCGGTAATGTAGACTAGTAGCGGGCGCTAATGTAGACGAGTAGCGCGCAGTAATGTAGACGAGTAGCGCGCGGTAATGTAGACGAGTAGCGCGCGCTAATGTAGACGAGTAGCGGGCGGTAATGTAGACTAGTAGCGGGCGGTAATGTAGACGAGTAGCGCGCGGTAATGTAGACGAGTAGCGCGCGGTAATGTAGACGAGTAGCGCGCGCTAATGTAGACTAGTAGCGCGCGGTAATGTAGACGAGTAGCGGGCGGTAATGTAGACGAGTAGCGTGCGGTAATGTAGACGAGTAGCGCGCGGTAATGTAGACGAGTAGCGGGCGGTAATGTAGACTAGTAGCGGGCGGTAATGTAGACGAGTAGCGCGCGGTAATGTAGACGAGTAGCGGGCGGTAATGTAGACTAGTAGCGCGCAGTAATGTAGACGAGTAGCGCGCGGTAATGTAGACGAGTAGCGGGCAGTAATGTAGACTAGTAGCGGGCGGTAATGTAGACGAGTAGCGCGCGCTAATGTAGACTAGTAGCGCGCAGTAATGTAGACGAGTAGCGCGCGCTAATGTAGACTAGTAGCGCGCGCTAATGTAGACTAGTAGCGGGCGGTAATGTAGACGAGTAGCGCGCGGTAATGTAGACGAGTAGCGGGCGGTAATGTAGACGAGTAGCGGGCGGTAATGTAGACGAGTAGCGGGCGGTAATGTAGACTAGTAGCGCGCGCTAATGTAGACTAGTAGCGGGCGGTAATGTAGACGAGTAGCGCGCAGTAATGTAGACTAGTAGCGCGCGCTAATGTAGACTAGTAGCGGGCGGTAATGTAGACGAGTAGCGCGCGGTAATGTAGACGAGTAGCGCGCGCTAATGTAGACTAGTAGCGCGCAGTAATGTAGACGAGTAGCGGGCGGTAATGTAGACTAGTAGCGGGCGGTAATGTAGACGAGTAGCGCGCGGTAATGTAGACGAGTAGCGGGCGGTAATGTAGACGAGTAGCGGGCGGTAATGTAGACGAGTAGCGGGCGGTAATGTAGACGAGTAGCGCGCGGTAATGTAGACGAGTAGCGCGCGCTAATGTAGACTAGTAGCGCGCAGTAATGTAGACGAGTAGCGCGCGCTAATGTAGACTAGTAGCGCGCAGTAATGTAGACGAGTAGCGCGCGCTAATGTAGACTAGTAGCGCGCGCTAATGTAGACTAGTAGCGGGCGGTAATGTAGACGAGTAGCGCGCGGTAATGTAGACGAGTAGCGGGCGGTAATGTAGACGAGTAGCGGGCGGTAATGTAGACGAGTAGCGGGCGGTAATGTAGACGAGTAGCGCGCGCTAATGTAGACGAGTAGCGGGCAGTAATGTAGACGAGTAGCGCGCGGTAATGTAGACGAGTAGCGGGCGGTAATGTAGACGAGTAGCGGGCGGTAATGTAGACGAGTAGCGCGCGGTAATGTAGACGAGTAGCGGGCGGTAATGTAGACGAGTAGCGCGCGGTAATGTAGACGAGTAGCGGGCGGTAATGTAGACGAGTAGCGCGCGCTAATGTAGACGAGTAGCGGGCGGTAATGTAGACGAGTAGCGCGCGCTAATGTAGACGAGTAGCGCGCGGTAATGTAGACGAGTAGCGGGCGGTAATGTAGACGAGTAGCGCGCGGTAATGTAGACGAGTAGCGGGCGGTAATGTAGACGAGTAGCGGGCGGTAATGTAGACGAGTAGCGCGCGCTAATGTAGACGAGTAGCGCGCGCTAATGTAGACGAGTAGCGCGCGGTAATGTAGACGAGTAGCGCGCGGTAATGTAGACGAGTAGCGGGCGGTAATGTAGACGAGTAGCGCGCGGTAATGTAGACGAGTAGCGGGCGGTAATGTAGACGAGTAGCGCGCGCTAATGTAGACGAGTAGCGCGCGCTAATGTAGACGAGTAGCGCGCGGTAATGTAGACGAGTAGCGCGCGGTAATGTAGACGAGTAGCGGGCGGTAATGTAGACGAGTAGCGCGCGGTAATGTAGACGAGTAGCGGGCGGTAATGTAGACGAGTAGCGGGCGGTAATGTAGACGAGTAGCGCGCGGTAATGTAGACGAGTAGCGCGCGCTAATGTAGACGAGTAGCGCGCGGTAATGTAGACGAGTAGCGCGCGCTAATGTAGACTAGTAGCGCGCGGTAATGTAGACGAGTAGCGGGCGGTAATGTAGACGAGTAGCGTGCGGTAATGTAGACGAGTAGCGCGCGGTAATGTAGACGAGTAGCGGGCGGTAATGTAGACTAGTAGCGGGCGGTAATGTAGACGAGTAGCGCGCGGTAATGTAGACGAGTAGCGGGCGGTAATGTAGACTAGTAGCGCGCAGTAATGTAGACGAGTAGCGCGCGGTAATGTAGACGAGTAGCGGGCAGTAATGTAGACTAGTAGCGGGCGGTAATGTAGACGAGTAGCGCGCGCTAATGTAGACTAGTAGCGCGCAGTAATGTAGACGAGTAGCGCGCGCTAATGTAGACTAGTAGCGCGCGCTAATGTAGACTAGTAGCGGGCGGTAATGTAGACGAGTAGCGCGCGGTAATGTAGACGAGTAGCGGGCGGTAATGTAGACGAGTAGCGGGCGGTAATGTAGACGAGTAGCGGGCGGTAATGTAGACTAGTAGCGCGCGCTAATGTAGACTAGTAGCGGGCGGTAATGTAGACGAGTAGCGCGCAGTAATGTAGACTAGTAGCGCGCGCTAATGTAGACTAGTAGCGGGCGGTAATGTAGACGAGTAGCGCGCGGTAATGTAGACGAGTAGCGCGCGCTAATGTAGACTAGTAGCGCGCAGTAATGTAGACGAGTAGCGGGCGGTAATGTAGACTAGTAGCGGGCGGTAATGTAGACGAGTAGCGCGCGGTAATGTAGACGAGTAGCGGGCGGTAATGTAGACGAGTAGCGGGCGGTAATGTAGACGAGTAGCGGGCGGTAATGTAGACGAGTAGCGCGCGGTAATGTAGACGAGTAGCGCGCGCTAATGTAGACTAGTAGCGCGCAGTAATGTAGACGAGTAGCGCGCGCTAATGTAGACTAGTAGCGCGCAGTAATGTAGACGAGTAGCGCGCGCTAATGTAGACTAGTAGCGCGCGCTAATGTAGACTAGTAGCGGGCGGTAATGTAGACGAGTAGCGCGCGGTAATGTAGACGAGTAGCGGGCGGTAATGTAGACGAGTAGCGGGCGGTAATGTAGACGAGTAGCGGGCGGTAATGTAGACGAGTAGCGCGCGCTAATGTAGACGAGTAGCGGGCAGTAATGTAGACGAGTAGCGCGCGGTAATGTAGACGAGTAGCGGGCGGTAATGTAGACGAGTAGCGGGCGGTAATGTAGACGAGTAGCGCGCGGTAATGTAGACGAGTAGCGGGCGGTAATGTAGACGAGTAGCGCGCGGTAATGTAGACGAGTAGCGGGCGGTAATGTAGACGAGTAGCGCGCGCTAATGTAGACGAGTAGCGGGCGGTAATGTAGACGAGTAGCGCGCGCTAATGTAGACGAGTAGCGCGCGGTAATGTAGACGAGTAGCGGGCGGTAATGTAGACGAGTAGCGCGCGGTAATGTAGACGAGTAGCGGGCGGTAATGTAGACGAGTAGCGGGCGGTAATGTAGACGAGTAGCGCGCGCTAATGTAGACGAGTAGCGCGCGCTAATGTAGACGAGTAGCGCGCGGTAATGTAGACGAGTAGCGCGCGGTAATGTAGACGAGTAGCGGGCGGTAATGTAGACGAGTAGCGCGCGGTAATGTAGACGAGTAGCGGGCGGTAATGTAGACGAGTAGCGCGCGCTAATGTAGACGAGTAGCGCGCGCTAATGTAGACGAGTAGCGCGCGGTAATGTAGACGAGTAGCGCGCGGTAATGTAGACGAGTAGCGGGCGGTAATGTAGACGAGTAGCGCGCGGTAATGTAGACGAGTAGCGGGCGGTAATGTAGACGAGTAGCGGGCGGTAATGTAGACGAGTAGCGCGCGGTAATGTAGACGAGTAGCGGGCGGTAATGTAGACGAGTAGCGGGCGGTAATGTAGACGAGTAGCGCGCGGTAATGTAGACGAGTAGCGCGCGGTAATGTAGACGAGTAGCGGGCGGTAATGTAGACGAGTAGCGGGCGGTAATGTAGACGAGTAGCGGGCGGTAATGTAGACGAGTAGCGCGCGGTAATGTAGACGAGTAGCGCGCGGTAATGTAGACGAGTAGCGGGCGGTAATGTAGACGAGTAGCGGGCGGTAATGTAGACGAGTAGCGCGCGGTAATGTAGACGAGTAGCGCGCGGTAATGTAGACGAGTAGCGGGCGGTAATGTAGACGAGTAGCGGGCGGTAATGTAGACGAGTAGCGCGCGGTAATGTAGACGAGTAGCGGGCGGTAATGTAGACGAGTAGCGGGCGGTAATGTAGACGAGTAGCGGGCGGTAATGTAGACGAGTAGCGGGCGGTAATGTAGACGAGTAGCGCGCGCTAATGTAGACGATAAACACTATTTAGTTAGATCTTGTACCGCGCGGTTAGTAATTCCGCGCAGTACCGCACGTTCATATGAACTTAACCTAAAACAACATGAAACTACGATTTACCCGATAGAGACACCAACACAGACTGATAAAAAAACCCTATAAACTTATAAGTCTCTTTTCGTATCGGAGGTTAATAAATAGTCTCTCTTTCCGTCTAGCCCTTTAGTTATTAGACACCAGGTATTTTTCAAGAAAGGGGTAATTAATTACAAAAGATACCTAATTGCCCCTAACTCAAAAACCAAGCCTTCTACAGCAAGAAGGTAAGCAGTTAGCTAGTGCCACTTCAACTTCTCTGTAACTAATGATCTGGTATCTGGCTCGGAGACGCAAAAAGCCAGGTATGCGATTTATTGTCTCTCCTTACCAAGGTATGGCCTATTTGTTATTCAGTTTTAGCCCTTTGGGACTTACACTTGACACACATTTAAATAGGAAATATATTGAGAATACTAAATCAAAATCACACTATTATTATAAATGTGAAAAATTGGATGTTTGTTTTTCACTCAATCACGACGTAACCGTTGAACCGATTGCGATGAAATTAGGTATGTACGTAGATCATAATTTGGATTAACACATAGGTAACTTTTTATTGAAAAAAAACGTGTGAGATACTGCTGGCGGAAGCTAGTTGTCCATAATTTATGCTTTAAGTATTTTAAATCGAATACAAGTTATATAACTACACTTCCACACTCCATTAAAAGTTGTTTCTTATGTTGTTTTATAATTAACGACTCGTAAATAAAATATATGTTTATTATATGATTTCTATCAAGTATACACCTCTATCACTGTTTATGTAACGCCCAGTCTTATAGGTTATTGTTTTTTTTTTATTGGTATATTAATTTTATCGTTGCTATTAATTATGCAACGTTTTAACCTGTTTTTAAATCCTGTGGTGTTTTTTTTTTGTATTCTTTATTCAGCTGTCGTTCTTATTCTTGTTATATTTTTCTTCGTGAGCTTTTCTCTTATCTATAGGTTAATGTTGTGTTATGTTGTATGTTATGTTTATGTGACAACCTCCGTGGTGCAGTGGGCGAATAGCCGGCTGAGACGCAGGAGGGTTCAATTCCCGCGGCGGAACAAATGTTTGCGTGATTTACAAATATTTGTTCCGGGTCTGGTTGTTTCCATATATAATATAACTATGTTTTTCAAAAAATGTAGGTATATAAGTATTCTATCAGTTATCTGGTTCCCATAATACCTGTCCAATACCAATGTCCAGCAATATTTATTATTTATATTGTAAACGGACCCACAATACAAGCCCCGAGGAGTGTGTCAAATAACCGATCACTTTGACAATTACTGTGTTTGTTCAAATAAATCAATTGAGAATTACTACGCTCAAGTATTTTCCATATTAAACTAATGCATAATAATGTGAGGCGAGAGTGTGGACTTCAACCAAATTATTATCACGCAAAAGAAATGTACTACTGGTACTTCTACTGGTGGTAGAGCTTTTGTGAACGAGCTCGAGGAAGTGGGCACCACCGCCTTACCTTTATCTGCCGCCAAATAGCAGTACTTGTGCTGCTGTGTTCCGGTTAGATGGTAATGTTATGTTCCTGTAATTACTGGCAGATAGGCATAACAGCTAAGTCCTATAGTACTCGTATGACAACGTATCCACATAGAGATCAAGCCAACATAATACCTTGTATTGAATTCTACGTGGATATCCATGGGCTGCAGTAGCCACTTAACATCTGGTGGACTGCATGCTCGTTTGCCATATAAGTTGCATAAAAAAAAGCTAAAATATAGGTTAACGAACTCAATCGACAAAGATAGAAGCTGCACTTCATCGATAAACTAATTATGAAACTGCCATGTATCCTACAATCTACCAATATTTGTAAGAAAATAAGAATCTAATTTAAAAACCGGCCAAGAGCGAGTCGTTCTCGCGCACCAAGGGTTGCGTATCTATAAAACCGGCATAAAAATCATGTATGTTGTATGGGAGCCCCCCTTAAATATTTGTTTTATTTTAATTTAGTTACCGGGGATTCTTAGCAGTAAGGTAAAACGTTCGGGAAACTTCGCGATATCTTCTCGTCCAAAATTCCCCAGAGCCTGAAGACTAAAGTCTTCAACCAGTGTGTGTTGCCAGTGATGACCTATGGCACTGAAACGTGGTCCTTTACTCATGGCCTCATGACCAAGCTCAAGGTCGCTCAACGAGCTATGGAGAGGGCTATGCTCGGGGTTTCTTTGCGTGACAAAATCCGCAATGAGGAAATCCGCAGAAGAACTAAAGTTGCCGACATAGCTCTCAAAATTAGCAAGTTGAAGTGGCAATGGGCAGGCCACATCGCTCGTAGAACCGATAACCGTTGGGGAAGAAAGGTTCTCGAGTGGAGACCACGGACTGGAAGACGCAGCGTAGGCCGGCCCCCCACAAGGTGGACCGACGATCTAGTAAGAATCGCGGGGAGCCGTTGGGCGCAAACGGCTACCAATCGCTCGTTGTGGCGATCTAAGGGGGAGGCCTATGTTCAGCAGTGGACGTCTCCCGGCTGATGATGATGATGATGATGATGAATTTAGTTATAATTTAGTTATTCATTTTTAAAGTGAATAAAGCGCATATATGTTGCCGTTATCAATATCGAGCAAAAACGAGCAAAAAAATCACGTTTGTTGTATGGGAGCCCCCCATAAATATTGATTTTATTCTGTTTTAGTATTTGTTGTTATAGTGGCAACAGAAATACATCATCTGTGAAAATTTCAATTGCCTCTAACTATCACCTACACCTACTCAACTACAGCCTGGTGATAGACGTGATAGACGGACAGACAGACAAACAGTCAGCAGAGTCTTAGTATTAGGGTCCCGTTTTACCCTTTGGGTACGGAACCCTAAAAATCACGTTCGTTGTATGGAAGATCCCTTTATTATTTGTTTTATTCTGTTTTTAGTATTTGCTGTTGCGGCAACAGAAATACATCATCTGTGAAAATTTCAACTGTCTAACTACCACGGTTCATAAGATACAGCCTGGTGGCAGATGGACAGACAGCGGAGTCTTAGTTATAGGTTCGCGTTTTAACTTTTGAGTACGGAACCAAAAGTGATAACATATGCAACAAACAGGAACGATAAAACGCTATGAGGTAAATCCCGTATGATTTATTTAATAATGATTTAATTAACTAGTGTGTGTTTTCGCACATCTCTGGTGGAATCGCAGCTTTGGTCTAACTACAAAGGCCAGTTAATTAGATGTTAACTGAATTAGTAAGACACTGGCTGAAATATGTTCATAGGAACCTGTATAACAGGTCTCTAGACCCCACTCTGCAAGTACAAACTAACAAAGTCAGTTAAACTGTAGAAGTTTTCCTGTAGATGGAATTAACACCGCTTTGAGTCGTAATCTGAATCATCTCACTAATTTCGACCCTGACATGACAAGAGCCTGTAGCATAATTGGCGATGCATCCTCGTATCAAGAGGTAGTTATTAAAAACCACATTTATTAATACAGACAATAAGTTGGTTCACAAACCCATTTGTGTTAGTCTATACCAATATTATAAAGAGGAAATATTTGTTTGTTTGTATTGAATAGATTTCGAAACTACTGGACCGATTTAAAGAATTATTTCACTGTTGGGAAGCTACACTATCCCCGGGTGACATAGGCTACTTTTTATCCAACTGCGCAGAAGGAGGGTAATGTTTTTATTGAATAACTACGCGTACGAAGCTGCGGATGGGTCAGCTAGTAGATATATAAACTCAAATATCAGTTAGTAACATTACATGTATTTTAGTCATAAGGATATTTGATCAGGATCCGAATGAAAGATTTGTTGAGATGGTTTTAAAATCTTAAAGTCAGTTATATTAGTAAGCTATTATTTTCACCACTTAAACTCTTTTCTCACGAACTAGATTTTGTGGTAACCATTATAGATTCGATCCTACAACTTTGGCAACAAAATCAGGTCAAACGATGAACTTTTCTGATGACGACACATATGTGCATATTGTGACGTAACACGTACAAGAGACTCGTAAATTTATGACATACTAGGTGGAAAGCCCAAACGGATCTGGAAGGCCGTACGCTAGTACCAAGTACTCAAAATGTTATGCAATATTTGTAGTACAAACGGGATATCCATAGCGATAAGACCGCCCATTATGCTTACATTCATTTGTTTTTTTATTTCTTTTTAACTGCTGTGTCTAGCTTGTAATGTATAATACAAAATTATCATTCATTCAATATCTATACTAATATTATAAAGAGAAAAGATTTGTTTGTTTGTATTGAATAGGCTCCGAAACTACTGGACCGATATAAAAAATTCGTTCACTGTTGGGAAGGTACATTATCCTCGGGTGACATAGGCTACTTTTTACCTAACTGCGCAGAAGGAGGGTAATGTTTTTATTGAAAAACCACGCGTGCGAAGCCGCGGGCTGGTCAGCTAGTTTACCATGATTTGTGATTTTTTGATTAATCATGATAAATATGCATATGTCGATGACTATATATACCTCGGCCAAATAGTCTCCTTCCAGGCGGGACAAGAGAAAGAAGTGGTTCAATGCACTGAAAACGTCCGGAAGAGCTATTGACCCATGAAGGACTAATGAACGGCAACCTTCCTCTCTGCCTCAAAAAACAGCTCATGGACATATGCATTCTTCCTGTTCTTACCTACGGTGCACAAACCTGGTCTTTGACGGCACTTCAAAAGTCCGAACTTGGGGTCTGCCAGAGGGCGGTGGAGCGTAGTATATTGGGAGTTAGACTCACAGACCTCATAAAAAACACCATACTGCGCTCTAAGAAAAAAATCGCCGATCTCACGCAAAAGACAGCTAAATTGAAGTGGGACTGGGAGGGACACGTATGTCGAATGCGCGATGACATGTGGGCTAAGATTTCCACCGAGTGGGTCCCACAAGGCGCAAGCCGCGTCGCCGGCCCAGGCGGAGATGGCGGGCGGACTTGACGCGCATAGTGTGAACTGGTCGACAGAAGCCCTAAATCGGGATGAATGGAAGAAGGAAAGGGATCCAGTGGGCTCTGTAGATTAATGAGAAATATCTCGTTTTTAGGGTAAATAGTGTTCATAAGCATGATAGTTACAAAACTTATATTTCATGCTATGTTTACTAGAAAGATTTGATCATCATCTTGTTATTATACAGGTACTATACAATGTAATTAATTTATTCGCTCGCCATAAAATATTAATGGATGCAGTCTGTCATCTTTAATAAACGTAACATTAAGATTTAAAATTTAAATAAAGTAGCACTAAGATTTACCATTTGTACACGTGACTTCTAAGTAAATAAATAATAGAAAATTATTAAACAAGGGGATAAAGCAGTGTCTTACGTCACGGCCGCTATATTGAATCCCGAACGTAACGAAAGATTCTAGAGCCTGAATGCAGAGAGGGATACGATGCAGATAGCTTTATACACGAGGAGAATACTCTACTTTTCACACTTTCTGCGAGACAATAAAAACCAAATCTAGGTTGGTGCATTCTGTGCAGAGGTCAGTTTGATTTACAAATAAGTTTTTATTGTGTTGGGTCTCTTTGTTTTAAATTTTAATACAGCTAAGGCTCCAAATTCAAATCGCATTATGCCGGCATATTAAAATTCAGTACAACTTTGCTCCCGTCTCAGCCGTAGGGATCTAATCATCTGCTTTCGGTGAGGTTTACATGACATATAATTTGGCTTTGTCGAGCAGGTGGTGAGAAAATAAATATTGTTTCACATTTGAGTCGGTCCAAATAATTTCTAATGCAATATTGGTTTTCTTCTTATGTAGTATTACATACTTTTCTAAATAAAGGAATGTTTTCTTTAAACAAAACCTGCTAACATTAATATTTAGGATTATTTTCCTCTAGAGTACATTCGTTTGCCCGCGTTATTTACAAAGGCTATGACAAAAATGATAAAATCCATATTAATATTAAAAATTCGAAAATAACTCTGTCTGTGTCTGTTTGTTATGACGACGCGGCTAAACTGAATTGTATGAAGTTTGGTATATAAATAGATTATGACCGGGATGAAAACATTGACAACTTTTTACCTGACTGCGTAGAAGTTAGTTATCCATAAACACAAAAAATTAAGGAAAACTCCGGTCCCAGTCATATTTTTATCTGCCTTTATCCAAAAACCAAAGCTTACAAGAAGTCTCAAACCTAAGAGACAAAACTGTATCTATTCTCCACTATCACTAGGTAACAAACGACAGAGGCACGAAAAGCCACGAGCTAAGAGGAAAGATGTATTATTCCAACAATTGCAGGTATTAAGGGAACGTTTGAATTACGCGAAGAATCTATGTTTTTTCCTACAATTGTATTCGAAAGAGGTATATGAGAGTTTAGAAATTTTCAAAGTGGACCGCGACTAAAAATTTTAAGAAACCCTCTAGACAAAAACTTATGGAGGGGGGGATATCTCTCCTCCTATTCTAGCTCTTGTTAAATTAAGCCGTAGCTATTTCTTCTGCTAAGGGTATGGTTACCGGTGAATTGAGGCTGCATGAGGCTGCATGTCTCAAGTTGGTGGACGCAGGGCAGGGCACGTTTCTAAGGTGCGTGATGTTGTTGTATGGATGTTTGTTACTCTTTCACGCCGGAACGGCTGAATCAATTACGATGAAATTTGGTATGTACGTAGATCAAAACCTGGATTAGCACATAGGCTATTTTTTATTGGCAAACCACGCGTGCGAAACCGCTGGCAATAGCTAGTATAAAATAAAATAGTAGGGGAGAGCACACAAAATCTAAAAAAAAACCCCTCCACACATTGGCCGAAATCTCTTGGCCAAACGTTTGCCAAGAGACGACTAAGTGACTTCGGGTGATAGGCCAAACTTTCCTTCAAACAAATCGTACCTAATCATGATGCCATGGCCAATGTGTACTCGTTAAAACCTCCGTGGTGCAGTGGACGAATAGCCGGCTGAAACGGAAGAGGTTTGATTCCCACCACGGAACTTTTTGCATGACCTACAAATATTTTTTCTGGGTCTGGGTATTTCTATACAATAGTATGTGTTTGTGGTTCGGAACGTATGTTAATAATTTACCAAAAACATGTTATAAGTTTATCTCTTCTATCACGTGAGATTGTGATTAAAAATGAATGAATATGAAAATATGAACTCAATAATTTATGGACGTCCATTTAAATTAATTAAATATTAATTTATTTTAAATAAATTTATTTATTATTATTATCTTTACTTACTTATCTAAGAAACTAAGGGGAGGGTTCGAGGTCAACCTAGCCCTGCCCTAGGTAAGCTATGACTAGGCTAAACCTAACTATTCGGCTAAACGAAAAAGAGATTGGCTCGCCTTTACTATGTTATTGCCGAGTTGTAGTTTCAATACAGGTTTAAGTGGCTTCGTAGTTCAACTACACTAAGTTTGCATAGCGGTAAGAATGATAGTTTAGGTTAGATTAGATAATTCCTTTATTGCACACCATTATATATAAACATGTAAAAGGAAATACACATTTTTATTAAACTTATATACTTTTTTTTAAATACGTACATATAATAATAGGTTGGGAAAAAGTCTTTTCGCATTATAGTACCTATATGAATGAACTTGTAATAAAATCTCTGTGGCTATTATACTACTTGTATCTGGCTGGTTTTGGTATCATTCAAAGTTTAAATTTTAAAGAAGATAATTCCAAATTCATATTAGGAAAATGTGTGATTTTTATTTGTTTTTCGTACTGTAAAGATGAGAGAATCTAATGAAGTAATTCGATATATTTTAAAATTTTACTACAAAAAAGATAAAAATGCAACGCAAGCCGCGAAAAAAGTTTGCGATATTTATGGACCTAGTACAGTGTCTGTGAGAGTAGCACACATTTCGTTTAAGCGTTTTCAATCCGGAAATTTTGATGTCAAAGATGCACGTCGCTCTGGTCGCCCTAATACGGATAAAATTGATGGCATTTTTGAAAAAGTGGAGCAAGATCGGCATACCAGTAATTACGACGTAGCTGAAAAACTGGGAATTGACCACAAAACAGTTTTGGCGCATATGAAAAAAACTGGGTACACAAAAACGCTCGATATTTGGGTACCCTACGAGCGCACTGAAAGAAACCTAATGAACCGTGTACTCATTTGTGATTCTTTATTACGACGTAATGAAACCGAAACGTTTTGAAGAAGCTGATAACTGGTAATGAAAAGTGGATCACGTACGACAAGAACGTGCGAAAAAGGTCGTGGTTAAAGACCGGTCAGGCTTCACAGACTGTGGCGAAACCCGGGTTAACTCGCAACAAGGTGATGCTGTGTGTGTGGTGGGATTGGAAGGGCATTATTCATTATGAACTATTACCACCAGGCGGGACCATCAATTCTGAACTCTACTGCGAACAACTGATGAGATTAAAGCAAGAAGTTGAGTGAAAGCGGCCAGAATTAATCAACAGAAGGAGTGTGGTTTTTCATCATGATAACGCTAGACTTCACACATCTTTAGCCACTCAGCAAAAATTAAGAGAGTTTGGCTGGGAGGTCTTAATGCATCCGCCGTATAGTCCTGACCTTGCACCTTCAGATTTCCACCTGTTTCCGTCTCTTCAGAATTCTATAGGCAGTGTCAGGTTAACATAACGAGAGGACTGCCAAAACTACTTGTCGCGGTATTTTGATCAGAAGCCCCAAAATGTCTATAGCAATGGGATCATGTCCCTACTTACAAGATGGCAAAAAGTTAACGAACAAAATGGTACCTACATACTTTAGTTAAATGTTAATAAACTATATTAAAAAACGTTTTGAATTTCCTAAAAAATGCGAAGAAACTTTTTCCCCAACCTAATATATAGAGAAACATCCAGACCCGAAACGAATGTCTGTAGATCATGCAAACTTTCGAACCCGTTACCTCCTGCTTCTCAGTTGGCTATTCGCCCATTGTGCCATGGAGGTTTTTTTGGTAAATAAATGTATTTGTATATTTTGTAGTATCATAAGCAATCTTACGGTGGACAGAGTATTATGTTTTATGACTACTCGTAAAACCAGCGAAGATTTTCTCACAAAAGGTGCTAGTTATTTTTTGGTTAAAGAAACATAAAGTTTCTGTAATTTAAATCAGACCTTGTAGAAATGCAAATCTTTAAAACAACTCGAGTTTAAAATTACAGGCTATAAAATATTCATTACTTAACAAAAACGAAACGCAGCTTTAAAATAACAGAGAAAGCATTTCTGTATGTACGTAATTTATTTTATTCCCTTTTTACCCAACTACGGCAAAGCCAAATGGAATGGTAATGTTTTTAACAGTCTATGTATGTATGTATGCTGTGTTCCAGCGTAGCGCCTAAACTACTCATCCGATTTTGATGAATGATGTGTCAATCGATTCGTTTTTAAGGTGCGGGTGACATAGACTACCATCGAGATTGGTATTACGTACGGTAATACGTGTGTCAGTTTTTAAACTGTTTTAGCTTGTTACACCTGATGGCATTGGCGCTGATTGCGTAACGAAAAAATATAATGAATTTGAATTATTTTGTTTAAATTAACTTAGGTACGTAATAAAAGCAGATTAAGAGAATGACGACTTCAAAGCTTAAATCTTTTTTGTCGTTTCAAACAATAATATTTCAGATTACATAAAAGGTAATTGCAAATTAAGAGAATGACGACTTCAAAGCTTAAATCTTTTTTGTCGTTTCAAACAGTTTGTCCCGGGTTTCGCCATATTTGTATAATATCAGCAAACGCTAATAAAAACGTAGATTCCAGGAATCCAGAAAGCATTAATAAAAGGTTATTTTTCGACAAAGTATCTGACCTCCGAAAAAATCTATTACAATATAAATTTTACATCAATAGAAATAAATCGGTAATACGGACACGGATACTGTTGGAACAAGGAAATGTAAAAGTCAATTACTGACTGCAACAAATAATTTTTCAATCTATCAATTCTTTGGAGAGTACCTAAGATTATCTAGAAAATGTACAGTCTCGTTTTGATAGTATCTGAGATTGTCTGGAGCGACAGTTTCAGGTCGGCTCATGAATAACTGCCCTTCTTGGCGCGAGCCGATTGAAAGTATCGGGCATCGGGGAATTCTTTCAATATTCTCTGTATACATTTTCAGTTTTCAGTTCTTGGATCTTCCGTTTAACAATTCTTGATAGTGACTTGTTAAGAGCTTATTTATTTATTTTGGCACTCTAAATAATAATATATAGGTAGGTAGTGATGGCCGAATCCTGGTGTGACTAAATAAGCTAAGAATGTGCGGGGATTGTTTAGATATTGGAGTTCAAGAGGGGTAAAAAAATCTAAAGCAGACTTTCTGGTTAAATGGTACGTTTAATGAAAGGTCATCAGTACATTTCGAAACTGTTTTTATTTTTAGTTTAAACCTTGTAGTTTTTAAGTTATTAGCCATAATAAAAACTGAACTTTGACGAAATTCACAGGGTACACTAGTGGCCCAACAATGCTGAAATTTGGTGTTCGTTTAGCTTTAGTGTAACAAATATAGGCAAAAGTCTGAAATCCAGAATAACTGCAATTTCTACCCCAATAAAATCAACCAATATACACGAACTTCCGTTACTTCTAATTTGAATGTAACTGTAGGTAGTTAATTGGTTGTGTTAAGTGGTTCTCTTCGACCTTTATTATGCGCACCGCCAAAGAGTGGAACGATTTGCCAGAGTCTGTGTTTCCTGATAGCTACAACCTGGGTATCGCGAGTGAATAGGTTTCTTCTAGGCAAGCGTGTACCATCGTAGACTACATCATCGCTTACCATCAGGCGTGATCGTGGTCAAACGCAAGCATATAATATATAAAAAAAGACTTCGCTGTCTGTCTGTCACCAAGCTGTATCTCATGAATCGTGATAGTTATACAGTTTCACAGATGATGTATTTCTGTTGCCGCTATAACAACAAATACTAAAAACAGAATAAAATAAATATTTAAGGAGGGCTCCCATACAACAAACGTGATTTTTGTGCCGAGTTTATAGAGAATGGTACGGAACCCTTTGTGCGCGAGTCCGACTCGCACTTGGCCGGTTTTATTTTCTTTTGAGGTACGAATCTCTAAAAAGACCAGTGATACACCTAACTTTATCGTTTATGTAGGCATATCGATCGCTATAACACGGGTCTAAACAACAGTGACCCAAAACCGGCTATTCCCCTGAGGGCCACATGAGCCATAGACTAACATTATTCAACTACCACAAAGGTGAAGTCATATTCATAGTTTATTAAAGCAATAAACTGTCTCCCTGTATTATGCTGGTATACAGGGTGTTAATGAACGTATATTAACCACAAAAATTAAGGTTCGTTTATAAGGATAGTCGATAAATAAATAAATAATGCTGGACATTTCACACACCGCTATCTAGCCCCAAAAAAAGCATTAACAATTTTGTCTTTCATTGTACTGGATCACATGACTAAGAAACCGCGCGAGTTGACGATCAATAATATTAACTTTTTTGTAATCGCTATCTTGCCTGACCTGGCGAGTTTTAAGCGGGCGAGTTGACGATTGACTCAGCAAAGCTTATAAATATTATAGGACCCAGATAACTGTTAGAATACTTACATACCTACATTTTTTCTTCTATGAGCTATAAAATTACTTTTAAACCAATTTAATTATAAGACAAAACTGCTCACATAATAGCCACACAAAACCACACTAATATTATAAGCGCGAAAGTTTGGATGTTTGTTTATTCGTAACCACTGAACCGATTTCTATAAAATTTGGTATATGTATACGTAAACTAACCTGAATTAACACATAGGCTACTTTGAATAAGCAAACCACGCGTGTGAAACCGCGAGCGGAAGCTTGTGCTAAATAAAACAAAATACTTTAAAATGTGTGTCAATACCATTAATTTTAGATGGGCTAAAATGATATTAATGATGTATGTATGGCAAATAAAATCTATCTTTAAAACTACTGTAGGAGTAATCCTTAACTTACTTAAAATTACCAGAAATAATAACAGAATTATTTACATGCCTATTAAATACATATAAAACAGTTAAATCATCTAAAGACCGTTGAAAATGATCTATAGATAGTTCCAAATGATGTACTGAAAAGGTGCCTGACCTACGAGGCAATACTTTGTTATAAGTGATGGTTACCACTTAACATCAGGTGGGCTATATGTTGGTTCCATCTCCAGGTGATAATAAAATGTACTGGATATAAACTAAAACAATGAAAAATGAAAATTTTAAAGGGTCGGCAACGTGCGAGTGGTACCTATGGTGTTACAAACGTCCATATGCTACGGTAACCGCTTACCATCAGGTGGGCCTTATGCTTGTTTGATACCTTTACCGGAGTATAAATTAAAATATAACCGGCCAAGTGCAAGTAGGAAGGGTTCCGTACCATTATCTATAAAAACGGCAATAAAATCATGTTTGTTGTATGGGAGCCCCCATTAAACATTTGTTATATTTAATTACTTATTATCAAAGTAAATATATAACTAAATATTCTGTGAATATTTCAAACATCTACCTGTTGCCGTCATCAATATCGAGCTAAAACGAGCAAAAAAATCACGTTTGTTGTATCGAAACCCCCTTTAAATATATATTTTATTCTATTTTTATTATTTATTGTTATAGCGGCAACAGAAATACATCGTCTGTGAAAATTTCAACTGTCTAACTATCGCGGTTCATGCGATACAGCCTGGTGATAGACGGACAGACAGACTTACAGCGGAGCCTTAGTAATAGGGTGCCGTTTTACCCTTTGGGTACGGAACCCTAAAAAAACAGCTGTGTTTTTAGTTCTACCGAAAACCACTGTTTCTTAGTAATTTTCAAACAAAAAGTTCGGGTGTATCAACCCTTTCCGAGATAACATAAATATTCGAATATTCTGTATATTATCGCTTGAAATTGGCGATCTTGTGTTAAAGCTGATAACATAGGTGTTCCCTGAAGGGCTGTAAAGTTAAATGAGTATCTAATGAAACACAAGGCTCATTGTTTGTTAACATATTATTAACATCGTCTCCGTCTCAAGGGGATCAACATTACATAGTGTATTTGATAATATACGCACAAAAATGAAAGGGGTTATTTTGATGAGATTATTTTGATAAACTTGTGAAATGTTTACCACAGAAATGTGTAATTTATATTGGCATGTAAAAACAAACACTTTATTAAACTTATTTTGTGCTATTGCATAATGCTTGCCATCTAACCACAGATACTGTATTGGTGGCGTCTCGAGATATCTCTTGTTGTCCCTTTCTAACCCAAAACCCGCAGCCATTTCCGAAAGAGATATCAAATCGACCTTTATTTTTGGATGTCGATTGCAAGAGTGGGCAGTAAGTTTAATATCGAATTAATCCCTAAACTTAGTCGATTTTCTTTAAAATTTGATAATATAACTATTAGTTTTTTTTTTTGAGAAGTCATTTTTTATGTTTTGAGAAACCGTCACTTTAATATCGTCAGTATATTACCAAACAACCTGTACGCGTGGCTGATATGACGGTTTTTGCTAAGTTTAATAAGGAGAAGACATATCCTATTTATATTAGTACTATTGTATTTCGCTTTGTTATAGCCAAGCCTCTCTAAATACCTTGTCCCAGGCATACCAGCGTTTGCTTCGTTTACCCTATTGCAACTTGTATATAAAACAGTCACCATACCTATTTCTGCTGCCAAGCAGCATTGCTGTGTTTCGGTAAAAAAGTTATAGTTCCCGGTGAAATTACAAGCACATGAGGCTTTACACATGTATGCCTGAAGTTTATGGAGGCAGGGCAGTGCATCATAGAGCACGTTTCTAAAGTACGTGACCTACGAAGCAATACTTTGCTAGGCGATGGTTACCACTTAACATCAGGTGGACCGTATGCTTGTTACATCTCCAAGCAGTATATAAAAAGGTGTGGTTAAAGTTGCTTCATACTAAGGACTACGATACGGGTCTCTTAAAGGTAAATAGGTGTTTTCTAGATCTTCGTGCTCCATCTTAGAAAACATCATCACTTACAGTTATGTGAGATTATAGTCAAATGAAGAACAATCCTTGATTTAAAATTATTGAAGTAAAACTTCTTTACGCACGCTTGACTTGGAGAGTAAGCTGGTGAATGCGTTACGAAAAGTGCGAACGGAAGTTGAGAGGGAGATATAAGTTAGTGAAGATAGAAAGAGAGAGAGAGTTACGGTTCGTATATTTTTAAACGTTAATCTGCGAGTGCGAGTTGCGTCTCTCCAGAATGAACATAGACTGATCGACCAACAGACGTGTGGACAATTTTGCAATTGAACAATTTTATAAATTAATATTTCGAAAAAGAAGTTTTACTTCAGTCGTGTGGTCTAAAGCACACGTTTTTTTTTGTTCTATATGTCTGAAATATTTATTTACCAGTTCTAAATTAATTTTGTGTGGATAATTCTGGAATTGTTTTTTGTAATAAGGTTATGTTTAGCATGGTTACATAATATAAGATATTATAAGAGATTGCACGTTGTAGAATGAACTACCATCTGAGATTTTCCCGTTAGGCTACGACGACAATACCCCGGGTGTTGCCAGTATTAATAGGAGACGGTGACCGCTTACCATCAGGTGGGCCGTAGGTAAGCCTATTTCCCCGCTAATAACATAAAAAAATCGATGAAGCTTGCTTTATCTCTGGATTACCTATGGTTTGATTACCGTGGTTATACCTTGTTTCATTAGATTACTTACCTTGAGGTTCATGTGGTGGTCAAGCGCTCTATAATTGTATTAAAACTCGTACTGAATTAAGGTTACTATATTTATACATTACTATTACAAAAGCAAATAATCATCTCAAAATAAACAATATATTTAGTTCAATTCATATTGATATCGATAGGTATCTTTGTAGTAGTTTTCAACGTAAAATACGAAAGACAATGACAATAAAATAACATCCGCGTCCAAGATGATTTGTTACATTATTTTCGTTCGTTGCCGAATATGTCGCCATCTTGATAACACTGGCACACGTCAAGATGGCCGTGCATGTTCGAGGCGTGTTCTTCTGCTGAAGTTGCATCCGGCAAAACACTCGTATTTCAACCTCCCAATTGCACTAATATAACGTCCAAAAGTTGTTAACAAAGATTTATATTGAGACACTTCTCAATGCCTTAATCTTTATAAACTAAAAGTATTTAATCATCTTATAGCATCAACATTCTTATATTATTTTCTATCTTATCTGTAAGAAATCGGTTCTTAAAAGAAGTTAAATAAACGTTAAGTACTACGTTATTTTGTTCTATTTTCCAATTTCTCTTGTATATTTTGTAAGATAAGCAATAAAAAATTATAAGGGAATAATTTTATATAGCGAAGATTTTCCTTTACTTGTTTGAGAAGTTCTTAACGTAGTAACTAAGTCTTCCAAAATTATTACCATCGGCATCAATACGAAATCCATAGCCATGTTGATAGGACAATTGAGGAACAGGGTTGTCTTAGCACTGGCAGTTTTGGCAATAGTTCACTTTGCTTTTATCTGATTGATATTTTTTTTCTATAGACGTAACATTCGTATAGCACCAAAAAAATTACGAGGTTCATTTGTCTTTCGTAGGTACCTACAAAGTTCATATTTTACAATTCTTTTTTAAGATTTTTAAAACTGTCTCGTAAACTTTAAAGCCGGTCTGGACTTGAACCCGCAACCATCCTCTTTAAACAAGGATGCACTGCCAATTGTGCTACAGGCTCTTGTCACGTGAGGGTCGAAATTAGTGAGATGATTTAGTATACGGCTCAAAGCGCCGTTAGCTAATTCATCACTAAATGAATCGCAAAATGTGTTGGTAAGCGCATAACTCAACAACGCCTGGACCAATTTGGCCAATTCTTTTTTTTTGTATTTCTTATTGTCAGGAGAAGGTTCTTATGAAAGAAAAAATTAAGAAAATTGCGCGCAAAATTAGAAAAAATAATACTTAACCACCATATAAAATTATTTATAATCTAACCTTTGTGCTTTTATAATGTAACCTTATGACGTTTGACATAGAATTGACAGAATGCGTGCTGCAAATATAGTCAAAGAAAATGTAAAATAAATGAATATCGTTTGAAACAGATGCTTAGGTAGGAGTTATCCCGAGATGTTTTGTCTATATATATAAAAATTAATTGCTGTTCGTTAGTCTCGCTAAAACTCGAGAACGGGTGGAGCGATTTGGCTAATTTTGGTATTTTCATTTCATCTCACTAATTTCGACCGTGACGTGACAAGAGCCTGTAGCACAATTGGCAGTGCATCCACGTATCAAGAAGGAGGTTGCGGGCTTAAGTCCCGCCCGGCTCGAAAGTTTTGAGATGGTTTTAAACATTTTGGAATTTTCCGTAAGTGTTGGATAAAAATAAAACATGGTATAAAAATATCATACTAATACTGTTTTTAATTTATTATAATGTAATTTATATATTACACTAGCTGACCCGCCGAACTTCGTACCGCCTTGACATGCATCTGACGCGGGCTGTCGTCGCCCCGGTAGAATTGTCAATCGGCCATCACTAGCTACATCTATGTATGAGAAAATGAGTTTTATTCATAATTTCTTTTTGCGTGAATTTTACCGATATTATAATAATTATTCTGCTATTCGGTGCGGAGACAAATCCAACAAATCAAAGATCATCAATATCGGTTCATGCGTCCTTGAGTTATAAATGGTGTAACTAACACGACTTTGTTTTATATATTATATGGGTTTATAACACGGGTTCCTTTTTAGTAGAGGCATAAAGAGTTTATTTAGTTAATGTTATGTATTGAGTCTAAGTTATTTGGATTAGAGATTCATCACCAAATATGTTATTTTGTAATCGCTCAGGCCTCGAACCATACAAAAATCACTTACTCTCACCTATTAAAAGCTAGACTCAAAAAGAGACTAATGGACTAGACTCTCCATGAAGAGTCGTGATTCATTCATCTGATCTCTAATATTAAAAATATATGTATAAGTATGTAAGTAAATATTTATTTATTTTATATATGATATTTATTTATTTAAAATGATTTATGTACCTAATATGTATGTATTTATCTATATAGTATTTTTTCTGTCTCTATTATTAAGTTTATTTTTTTACACCTCGGCCAGTCTTCCATTAAGCAATGATCCTCTCCATCCAAAGGTTGTCTGGAAGAGATCGCTTTGTTAAGCGATAAGACCGCCCAATATGTTTACATTTATTTGTTTATTTCTTTATATCTGTTGTATCTAGCTTGTAAGGTGTAATAAAGAATTTTCATTCATTAATTCGTTCATTCATTCGTTCATTCATTCATTCGTTCATTCATTCATTCGTTCATTCATTCAAAAATGTATTGGCATGATCCTTAAATTTTTAGATCCTTAATTTTAAGATTCATTAAATTAAATACTATATAGTTAATTAATCTCTGTGACAACGTTTTTAAAGCTGTATTGATCTCTAAATCTAGTTTAGTCTATTCGCAAAGCCAAGGCGAATCGTAAAACACTATCTGCAATTTTGATAATGACTTTGACATGGAATTTTAGTAACATGAAGAGAGAACAAAACATGCTTTCACCGAGATGTTGGAATCATGCAACAGAAAAATATAAATGCATGCTTACTAAACCAATAAAGTTATATCTATATCACTCTATGTAGAGTCGACAAATGAAATAAGAAATTCTCATATTTTTTTATAAGTGTTTATCACAAAACATTTTTTCTGACAAAATCGTTCAGAAAATGAGATAAGGCAAAACACTGAATTGTAACAGATTTAAGCAGCTCTAGACAGAAAAGAGAGAACATTAAGACAACATCAATAACGTACTCAAATTGTTACTTACTCCTGGACTTCATTTTGTCTCGCTTCCTGTAAAGATATGCTCTATTATTCTGATGATTCCTTAGATTTATTTTCTTAGGTATAATTTACGAGCTAAGATAAGGGCTGTTTCATTAAGGGTCAAGATAGTACCTGTTAAAAAGTTTTTAACAGGTACTGTGTTGCTCTGGAAATCTACGTGGGAGGCTTATGTTCAGGAGTGGACGTATTGTGGCTGATATGATGATGATGACGATATAAGGATTTATTTCATTATAAGGTAGTTTTGTCATAATTTAACGCACCTACAGTTTGGCAAAATAATAACAATTGATAGGCGCCATTGTCATTGTAATAATACTATTTTTATGGCAAATTTTTATTTGTTTTTTTTTTATATAAATTTATAAAAAGGCTAACGCTGGACCACGATCTCGCCTTATGGCAAGCGATGCAGTCTATCGCGACTGGCAGACACCTAGGTAGTTAGTTCAACCAAGCTCATAACAAACTTATCTAGATGTAGGTAAGTAATTTTCGCAACTGAAATTTCTTCATAAGCATATACGAGTACGTAGCTATGAGTAAGATGGCACCTACAAGCTCCATCAGCGTATCATGTCTGCCCCAGACACGGTTTACGACGACCCACTAAAACTAAAATGCGATCCATCGGGTAAAAGCGAGAGTTGTACTGAATTTCCTATGAGAAAGAAACGTAAACGCGCGTGTTTTGATTCTAATCTCGTTTATGCTTTTTCCATTGTATTGGATTTTGCTAGACGGAAGGTATTTTGAAAGGATCCTTGAAAAATCATAGCTACATATCGAATTCAAAAACTACCACTCGACTCAACTTCGACTACCTCTGTGGTGCAGTGGGCGAATAGTCGGCTGAGACGCAGGAGGTAGCGGGTTCGATTCTCGCCGCTGAACAAATGTATGCATGATCCACAAATATTTGTTCCGGGTCTGGTTGTTTCCCTATATAATAAAAGCATGTATTAACAAAAAAAAAGTATATAAGTATTCTATCAGTTATCTGGTTCCCATAGTACAAGCTCTGCTTAGTTTGGGGCTAAATAGCGCTGTGTGAAATGTCCAGCAATATTTATTTATTTACCAACTTGAGAATGACACAATAACGAAATGCACAAAGTACACAAAATCTCTTTCCATAACAATAAAACGGCCTATATTTACATTCATAGGTAGATTTTTTGTTTTTTTCATTTGTTACTAGCTGACTCGGCGAACTTCGTACCGCCTTGACATGCATATGACGCGGGCTGCCAATGTACGTCGCCGGTATAATTGACAATCGACCATCATTAGCTGCGTCTATATATGAGAAAATTAATTTTCGTCATAATCTTTTTTTGTGTGATTTATTCCGATATTTTAATAGTTATTCTGCTAATTTGGGGCGGAGAGAAATCCAATAAATCAAACGTAATCAAAATCGGTCCACGCATTGTTGAGTTATAAATTGTGTAACTAACCCGACTGTTTTATATATTTAGGAGGTACGGTATACAACAAAAATCATTTAGTCATTCAATATTGTTAGGACAATATCAATATTGTGGTATGTTTCAGTGGGTAAAAAAAATTCTTTTCAAAGTAAGTCAAGTTCAACCACTATTATGTAAAAAAGATAAAAAATTGCCTGAAAATAAACACAAAATCTCTTAAACCTAACTCAAACGCGAACATAACCTCAACTACACGATAAAAACGAAACGCAAATGACAAATGTCAGTGTGTACCGCCTCTAGAGCCTTCCGCCGTAATTTTGGCGGGAAATCGCGATAACTAGCGAAAGTGGAGCGGTATCCCGGATCCCGCGATTAGAGACAGGTGTGCCTTCAGATTAATGACCTCCGTTGAGCATCCGACTCTAGGGAAACTTTTTGTCGCCATAAACGAAAGAATTTTTTTTGGTAATCGCTTTTTTTTCAGTTGACTTTTTCGCGGTGGCATCGTATTGATTGCTTATTCCGCCATTAGAAAGTACTAGGAAAATCTATAAAAAATTAAAAATATCATTCATAATCTTTGACTAATAAAAATTGCCACGAAATGCACGATTCAATAACTTGATAACAGTTTAATTCAAATTTACACAGCGACCGAGCTTATGCGGTCTGCACCCAACGGCTCCCTTACTACGGCCTACCTGGTCGTTTTTCCATCTAGTGAGAGGCTACGTTCTACAACGCTGCGCTTTCAAGAGCTTTGTCACTCGATATCGATGTCCATTAAGGAGTTTAATATAAACTTTTTAAAGGCTACAACTTCAATTGAATAGTGTTACAGTATATACAGATTAATTCAACAAAATTTTATTTATAATTTTTAACAAATTCGTATTTTTATTTAATTTAGACTGTCTATTTATAAATTATTTTTTATATAAAGTAAATCCGTTTTTGCCGTATGCCACGCTTAGTATAAGTTTGTATAATAATATGGGCTGTGGATTTTGTTAAATAAATATAATAAAATGAAACAAAAGTACCAACATGAGCCTACGTTTTTCCTGTAAACAGCAAAGCCCTCACAAACATTTCTTTCAATCTTTGAATTGAATACATGGTAACCGAAATCCTTTTCAAAATTAGCTAGAAGCTTTCTAAAGCTCTGTAAAGGGTAACATAGGGGCATCAGGCCGCATTAGAGACGCTTAGGAAATAAAACATGAGCTGCAACAAACGAGGTACAGTCAGCCTACAAAATAGTATCTAGAAAATGTTTAAATGTGCAAAGTGAGCAAAAATGTAGTCGTAAAAACTCTATATCAAAATTCTATATGAATCTAATTACCGATTTAAACGGGTATTTATCGCGTATGTATCTTTTTTATTTGTTATCCCGATGTTTCGATTGTTTTGTCAGGATAACAAAATAAAAAAGGTACATACGCGGTAAATACCCGTTTAAATCAGTGATTATGTACAGTGAACGCGAAAGTTTGTAGTATACGCATCTTCTAGGTTTCCCGATATATTATCTAAAAAATACATAAAAAAACATACTAATATTATAAATTCTATTGTGAGTTTGTTTGTTCGTTACGCTTTCTCGTCGTTATGGCTGAACTGATTTTGATTCAGTCGATGATTTAGATAACGACCTGAATTCAAATCAAATCAAGTATATTTATTTCAGTAAACTTAATTTATGTACATTTCATGGGTTTGGGACCCTCTTTTAAGTATACAATACCTGTGTTAGAGGGTCTCGCTCTTCCGTTAATTCAGTTATTCCGATTTAGTATACATCCAAATAAAATAAATATCGATATTGATAAATAAATATCAATATTGACCAATAAAATAATTTAGGCATATGATTCTTTTTATTGACCACGGGTCAAAAATATAGTGGAAGGCAATGCGTCTGCAGTACCACAGCACGTGCTACATGTCTTTAAAGTCATTGCAACGGTGACTCTTAACAACAGCAGATCCGTCAATTTATGTACGTACTAGTTATGATTATCATATCAGACATAATACGTCATACAACGTAGGCCTCCCCGTACATTTCCAACGCGACCGCAATTGTACCGTCCGCATGCAACGGCTCCCAGCAACCTTTCTTTATCAGGTCGTATTTCCATCTAGTCCTACGCTGCGACTCCCAGTGCGTGAGTAATAGTTATTGATCGAGCGAAGCGAGATCCACGAATCAACTAGAGATAATCGGCGTTGTATGTATGTATGTTTGTTTGTCCGAGGATAATGGAAATTGTAATTGGAATTGTAATTGGCTCTGAGCATACATGTCTGTTTTTTGCATGTATTTTAATATAAATAATAAAAATAAAATAAAATAACGTTTGAAGCGTTGATCCGATCATCGTGAAATTTAATACATAGGTAGGTAGTGATGGCACAATTTTAGTGTGACTAAATAAGCTAAAAATGTTGGGGGGGGAGGGGGGGTTGTTGAGATATTGGGGTTCAAGAGGATTGAAAAATCCGAAAATGAAACTATTAGGTCAAGTAGGACGTTTAATGAAAAGTCTTCATTACTACATTTTGAATCCGTTTTTATTTTTAGTAAAGTCCTTTTAGTTTTTGAGTTATTATCCATAATAAACCAATTAACATGAACTCCCGTTACCTGTAATTTGAATGAAACTTAAGGTCAAGTAATTGGTTATTTATTTTGTGGCACTATTTTCATAGTCAAAGATAACGAATAATATATTTTTTTGTTTTTATTGACTCGCGAGATCTCAGTTCAAGGCGAATCAGTAGTAATATAAACAAAAAAATCATAGCTTCATCTGCTAAAGCTGACTGTACTATTCCACCTATCTCATCTTTTCATTACGCGAGAGTGCGCACTTGCAGCTTAGGAAATTAAACCAACAAGTTCATTTTGCTTCTAATTCTTTATTTACTTGATTATTGCGAGCGCTAGTAGACAATTAGGTCGATTTGAAAGGAATTTTTAATGCAATTATGTACTTTTAGTTCTTAGATCAAATTATTGATTTATACTTTAACCTACACTTTTTTTTAAAGAGGTGGTGGCACAAATTTACCAATCGCATTACTACACAGGTTACGTGGTACGTAAAGACTGAAGGTAAATATGTCTTCTAGATCTTCGTGCTTCATCTTAGATCACATTGTGACTTACCATCAGGTGAGATTGTGGTCAAACGAAGATATACAGGGTGTTTAATAATATACTGACGATATTCAAGTGACGGTTTCTAAAAACATAAAAAAAGACTTCTCGAAAAAAAAACTAGTCGTTATATTATCTAATTTTAGAGAAAACTGACTAAGTTTAGGTGGTTAATTCGATATAAAAATTACTGCCTACTCTGGCAATCGACATTCAAAAATAAAGGCCGATTTGATATCTCTTTCGGAAATGGCTGCGGGTTTTGGGGTAGAAAGGGACAACAAGAGATATCTCGAGACGCCACTGATACAGTATCTGTGGCAAGCAAGCATTAAGCAGACCGTCATGTCATACACGGAGAGAAAGACGCCGGTATATGCCTGTTTCCTCGATCTGTCACAAGCTTTTGACCTAGTAGCTTATGACAAGTTATGGGGAAAACCCAGCGAAACAGGCATACCGGTAGAAGTGATCTCAATTTTTAAATTCTGGTATAAACATCAGGTCAACCAAGTGATGTGGGTAAATACTCTGTCTGACGAGTATAAGCTCGAATGTGGGGTAAGACAGGGTGGTCTAACATCCCCTGGGTTGTTCAACCTGTATGTAAATCAATTGATCGAGGAACTCAGCAGCATGCATGTCGGGTGCTACATTGACGTTACCTGTGTCAACAATATTAGTTATGCTGATGATATGGTGCTGCTGGCTCCCTCGATCAGCTCGAGCGCTGAGGACACTTGTTCGTACGTGTGAGCGGTATGCATCGGAGCACGGCCTTAAGTACAACGCTAAGAAAAGCGAGTTGCTCGTTTTCAAAGCGGGCAAACTCAAACCTAGCACTGTGCCGCCGGTTGTGCTAGGCGGAGCGGTCCTAAAGGTAGTGACTAACTTCAAATACCTGAGACACTTGGTCACTGAAGATCTGAAAGACGATCTTGACGTGGAACGAGAACGCAGGGCGCTGGCGGTGAGAAGCAACATGCTGGCCCGCAGGTTTGCTCGATGTACCGATGAAGTTAAGATAACTCTTTTCAGATCACACTGCCAATCTTTTTACTCGAGCCTGTGGAGTCGGTACACGCAACGAGCCTTCAACTTCCTGCGTGTACAGTACAATAACCTTCAGAATGCTGTTGGGACTGCCGCGACATTGCAGCGCATCAGGAATGCACGCGAACGCGCACGTCGACGGTTTTCACGCGATCATACGGAAAAGAATCGTGTCTCTTTGGGCCAAGATCACAAACAAATAGATTCCTAAAGACGGAACGCGACGCCGAAGAAGGCCAAAAAAACGCTGGAGCGACGACTTGGACGTCTTCCAAAAGGACTGGCAGGATCTGACTCTGGACCGTGTTAAGTGGACGGAAGAGAGGAAGGCCTTTGCCCAGCAGTGTACGGGCGTGAAAAACAATTAGTATTTTATATTCAACGAAGGTAAATTTCACATATTCATCGCTACACCACTTAGCTTACTTAATTGAGAAATATTAGGTCCTTACATATAAAATTGGCGTTTTGTACAGGAGGAATATAAAGTCAATTTTTTTTTTTTTGTAAAATATATTTAATTAATCAAAGTATGCACCGTTGTTATCTATGCACTTTTGCCATCTCATAGGTAGTTCATTGATCCTTTTACTAAAAAACCATGGGGGCGAGAATCAATAAACTGTTTGAAGGCGGTTTGGACTGCCGCATCGGAATTGAATTTTTTTCTCTGTAAGAAGTAGTCAAAATTCCGGAAAAAATGGTAATCTGTTGGAGCAAGATCCGGGGAGTACGGTGGATGTCGCAGACATTCCAATTGTAGCTCATCTAACTAAGTGGTTGTTTGTTGTGCAGTGTGTGGTCTTGCGTTGTCGTGAAGCATCAGTGGCCTAGAGCAATTGACCAATCTCGGTTGTTTAGCAGCTAGTTCTTCGTTCATGGTTTGCAGTTGCTGACAATAGATATTTGCCGTAATCGTTTGGTCAGATTTTAGAAAGATGTAGTGAACGACACCGGCGCTAGTCCACCAAACACTCACAGGTTTAGGGCAGGATTTGGCTGGGTCTCCAGGGTTCAGCCATTGCGACGAGCACTTCCGATTATCGTACAGTATCCATTTTTCATCACAAGTAATGATTTGATTTAAAAGCCCTTCATTATTGTGTCGGTTGAGCAAAGTAACACAGCAGTCGACGCGTATTTGCAAGTTCAATTCACTCAATTCATGAGGTACCCATCGTTCAAGTTTTTTTTTTAATTTCCCGTTTTTCTTCAAGTGGATTAATACAGATTTATCACTTACCCCGAAGCCTGCAGCTATCTCTGAAGTGCTTTGTGATGGATCCGCTTCCAAAATAGCCTTTAATTCTTTATGTTCCAGTTTGGTCTCCGGCCGTCCACGGGGTTGGTTCTGAAGGTCGTAATTTCCAGAACGAAAACGTTGAAACCAAAAACGTACCATGTTTTTTTTTGCGACACCAGCGCCGTACACATTATTAATCCTTCGAACTGTTTCTGCAGCACTGGTGCCACGGTAGAACTCGTACTCGTAAATATACCGATATTTCGTTTTCCATTGTGCGGTAATAAGCGACGCCAAAGAAAAAAATAATAAGAAAAACAATTGAATGACTGTTTTCAAAACTCAAATGTACCAGCTAAATGAATTTATAAATTGGAATTTTGAATTCTTAACCAAAGAGGAGATATTTCAGATCAAAGTGGTCAGTACGACCAAACGCTAATTTCATATGTAAGGACCCAATATTATATTTGGAGTCATTAAAAATGACAATGTTGTGTTTGCATGTAATTGGCAAAAGTACTAAAAGAAAACCAAACCAACAATGTAATAACCTTTGTATTGATACTTTAAGCTGTTGACGTTCCTATCTATCCATATTTATATAAAAGAAAGTCGTGTTAGTTACACTATTTATAACTCAAGAACGGCTGAACCGATTTGGCTGAAAATTGGTAGGAAGGTAGCTAAAAACCAGAAGAAGGACATAGAATACTTTTTGTCCCGTTCGACCGCGTTCACGGGACATAGGATACTTTTTATCCCGTTCGACCGCGTTCCCGTATGACGTGACATAAAACGTCAAAGAGAATACAATTCACTATAAAACGTGGTATAACAAAAACGCATCTGACATGGAATAACAAAACGCAAATGACAGCTAAACGTAATTTTCTCTATGGTTAAGTATGGTTGTAAATATATATCGGGTTAGTAATGATGGCCAGGGACAACAATTGACAATTCTACCAGGGTGACGTATATTGACAGCCCGCGTTATATGCATATCAAGGCGGTACGAAGTTCGGCGGGTCAACTAGTTTTAAATAAATAAATATCTTTGCTTTGAGTGAAATACTTCAACGTAGCTCACCGCTTAGCTTCCTCGCACACCTCTGGTATAAGGGCACTGGTAATGCCTATTTCTGCCGCCAACTATTACGTCTACTTGGAGTCAGACATAAGTATTCTATAGGTTATATTAAGAAATAGTACTCCCGTCTTCTCCGGGCGAAGTCTTAAATGAACAGCTCTTCAACTACTTAACCTACTTGGGTTTATTTAGATCGACTGGCTATTTAACTCTAATACAAACTTTCTTTGAAAATGTTGATGTTACACAAAATGTACTGAAATAAAAATTTTATATTTCAAATGTAGATAAGAGAACGCAATAAAAATTCTTTTAGAAGCCTTTGTAGATGTTTTCATTTGTTTATTTTTTGTAATATGTTTTCTTGTGTAAATGATTGATTAAAGAACAATTTCACAGTTCGAATTATTTCCAAAAAAGCTCTGCGCGAACAATAAGCATGTGCAGGCATCACTAGTGGTTTTTGAAAGAAAAATAGCAAACTAGTTTATCTGGCGTGGTTCGTAGCTATGTTAGTTTTTATCCATAGCAAAAAGCTGGTGTTTTTTTATGTTTATTCCTAACGCCAATTTATATGGTATACATGATAGGTTTTGACCATCAAGTACCAGAAGTTTTGTCGAATGCGGCCATCATCAAAAATAGTATAACTGCCGGTACTTAATTGGCGAGTCGGTAAATTATTTTGCTCTCTACGTCAAAGTTGGACGAGTGGATTAGTTATGAACTATGGATAATTCGGACGTTGTTGTTTAGAAACCTAATTCAGTCGCTTTGGTGTGTTTGTAGGAATCTATAGGAACTAAAATAGCATGAAATGTATTCCAATTTGTTTAATCTAATATCTGGGGGCACGGCAGTGGCCCCAGATATTAGACCAAGTCGAGCGCAACGCAAACTGCAGTAAATATCATTGTTTTATTTAATTTTTTACTTTATGTATTACAGAATCAACAGCACTTGATATCAATGTAAACAAACTCCTATAGCTAATGCTTAATGCCAAAACTAGATTATCATTTTATAGACATAGCTTTTAAGAAATTAGTCACCTAGAGAAAATAGTGGCGATTCTGTTGTTTACACTGACTAACTAAAATATGTATAATACAAACGGGCTTATTTTGTTTATGCTAAAGATCAAATTAGAATGACAATTCAAGTGACATTTCTAAAATTCAGTATTATTTTTTACTAAGAGAGGCGTGTTTTAGGTTAGTTTTAGTCAGCAGTCAAATTGGTGTTGATTGAAACTAGCCCGCAAACGCGGCATCTTAGTAAAAATTACTTAATTTTAGAAATGTCACTTTAAATGTCATTCTAATTTGATCTTTAGCGTAAACAAAATAAGACCAATCGTATTATACACAATTTTAGTTACTCTGAGTAAACAACAGAATCGCCATCAATGATTAAAAAACACAATATAATATTTAATTTTCAAGCAATTCAGTAGGTACCCATATGAAGAACGTAAGGGAGGGAGGGATTCTGTGTAAATTTGTATACTTGAGGGGAGGGAGTGTAGTGTGTGTTGTGTGAGTTTCTAAATAGTTTATGGAACGCGCTATATATGATTAAGAATAGATATAATTTGTTTCTTAAAAGATGCTTAGCTATTAGAGAAAATGTCTATTGACGAAAAAACCTTGTTATAGCTATCTAGCTTGCGACAGATGACAATGAGGTGACAGATGAGATGATTATTTCTGCAAAGTAACATAATATCTAAAGCGTATTAGAGATATATGTCTACCTAAAAGTCACATTAGCACATCATTTGATATCTTCGAAACACATTCTTCGGGTAGTGATCTGGAGCAGTTGAGCTATCTATAGATCGTATGCAACGGACTTTAGATGACTCCACTGATTTTTTTGTATTTTCAAAGAGATTTGTAACTATTTGTATATTCATTCTGTTAGTGTATTTACTCCTCATATTTTAAATAACAGAATACATTAAGAAATGTACTCTCTAAGAAATTTCACCGTGTCTGCGACAGATAGGACCAATTCATTATGTACACATTTAGAATTTAGTCGGATCTAGCCACGAAAATTTGTCGTGTCTGCTCCAGACAAGATAAATAGAAACGTGTTAGCGATGAGGTTCTTTTCGGGCAGTCGTGAGTAGGGTATGGTAGGATGCACTAGTCCTGGACTACATTGCTAGAATGCCGCCATAAAGAGGACCTGCGGGCGATGGATCGGGGGGCCTGTCACCCGCGCTATAAGGTCCTGAGCTTGAAGACACCTCATGTGTTCCTAAGGTGCCTTAAGCGGAGTAAGGAAGGGCTTTCGAGCCTGGAAGAAGGGCCCAACAGAGTTAAAGGACGTTAAGGGAGGTGGCTATGGAAGAGTGTGTAACTTACCCGCGGCCCCGACCGGAAGCGAGAGAAGGAACACCCAGGTGGTTTTTGTCGGTATGGCGCTTTTAGCTGAGTCTGACATATCCTTTCCGCCCCCTGGCGGGAAGGAATCCATAAAGGATTTCCCCTGGTTAAAAAAAAATAAAAAAGGATGCACTAGTCAAGTTTGACAACATTACCACACCTCACCTACTCCGCCCCTCCCTTCACCGCAGCGCGACGTGTCACGCGCAGACAAGATTTTTTCTCGGTCAGCGCCGGAGCTATGTACACAGTTCGTGTGTAGAAACGACACGAATTCTTGCGTCGACCCGGTAGTTTTTCTGAGCCTGTGCAAGTAGCCTAAAGTAGTTACGTCATCATCTCAGCTGATAGATCCACTGTTGGTGCATAGGTATCTCTCATAGATCGTCTCAACAACACAACTCATATACATACGATATGGTATATGAGTTGTTTTATATGCCATGTCATGGGTTAATACTATGAGTATCTCACCCTAATTTGTAACGCAAAATATAATCTCATCTTATCTTTGATCTTTTTCTTAGTCGTAGCACTCATGGCAGAGTGGTCGTGGTCGTCATGTAAGGGTTGTGGCGCGCTTAACTACCCTTCGCCACTCTTCTCGCACCGCTGCTCTTCTGGTACACTCGTTCAAAGGAACATCTATGGCATCTTTGATCCGTCCATCTTATAGGTGATCTGCCACGCGCTTTTTTGCCGTCAACCGTCCCTTGCACCACCAAGCGTTCAATGGAGAGCTCCCCACGCCGCGACACGTGCCCAAAGAAGGTGAGGATGCGAGATTGTACCGTGGAAGAGAGACGCTGCTTGATGCCGAGTTCTTGAAGTATAGACTGATTGGTACGGAATTCTGTCCATGATACCCCAAGCATTCTTCTCCAGCACCACATCTCGAGAGCGTCTACCTTCTTTTTCTCACTTTCCCGGAGAGTCCATGTCTCTGAAGCGTACAGGAATATGGGAAACACTAGTGCTCTTATAAGACGAGTCTTGGTGGCTTTCGTAATGTTCCTGTTTCTCCATATCTTCTTCTCATATTCGCATTATCTTTGATAATGCTTTGTAATCTTGAAATGCAATAGTTAATGATAATACATATTTAGCCAACACTGCAACATGGCAACGTACCTACTGTAGCAAATGCTGAGCTGGGAACCCTTTCGCCACTATACTTACCAATAAGTTGTTATTTTAGTTAATAAGTAATATTGTTTTTTTTATTGCCTTTGTGTCTTGTGGTAGAATGAATAAATGTTTTTTCTTTATATCAGAATGCAATCTTAAAATGTTGGAACTTTATTTGATAACTGGATAATTTATAAAGCTTAGAGAAAGAACTAGGAATTGGACGGGTAATTCCTAGACCAGTATGAAACACAGTATGGCGTTCCTCAAAAAGGCCATTATACAGTTTAAGGTGTCGGTAACACACGAGTGATACCTTTTTACGCGAATGATACAAACGTCCACTAACCATCAAGTCAATAGGCTACGGTAATCACTTACTGTCAAGTGGGCTATTCGCTTGCTTGCCACCATAGAGGTATATAAAAACATACATGACCCAATTAACGTTTAATTCTTTAATATAAATAAAATCTGTAAATCCCTAAAAATCCACTTTCAACAGTTCAATTCGAATTTTATTTAAATACTAGCTGACCAATCCGCAGCTTCGCACGCGTAATAAAAACATTACCCTCCTTCTGCGTAGTTAGGTAAAAAGTAGCATAGGTCACCCGGGGATAGTGTAGCTTCCCAACAGTGAAAGATTTTTTTAAATCGGTCCATTAGTTTCGGAGCCTATTCAATACAAACAAACAAACAAACAAATCTTTCCTGTTAATAATATTTTATTTAAATAAACAGATATCGTTTTCCATACCACTAAGAAATAGCAATACTAAGGAAGTTGTGTTGTCCAAAACTACCATGATGTCGATTCGGGAAGTAGCTGTGAGTTTCTTCAATGCAATCTCAGCCCTGAGTGGCACACTGTACACCTACATATACATTTGCAATCGGCAGTTTGGTCAAACAATGAATTGCCTACAAAATCAAGAGTTAAAGATGTGAGAAGTAACAACAGAAAAGCAGAAAAGAAATAGGTACAATCAGAGGACAAAACACAGTTTGAGAGAAGTAGAGTTCCTTATGAAAGGGCTCGCCAGGGTAAGTACTACCACCCTACCTATTTTTGCCGCCAAGCAGCATTGCTGTGTTTAGGTTTGAAGGGTATGGTTGCTGGTAAAATTGGGCACGTGAGGTTTTACACCTGAATGCCTCTACCTGAATGAAATAAATAGGTACGTACCTACCAAACCAGCCCTAGTAGCATGATTTGTCAATAACAAGTAGCCTATGTGTTAATCCAGGTTATAAGCTACTTAAATACCAGCGACGATCCATCTGTTGCTAGACGCGCACTGTGGATAGACCGTAACCCCCCACCACCTGACTTCATCTCCCGTCAAGAACAGCTTCCACCAGGGCACGACCTGCCGTGGCCAGTGTGGAAGTCCTTAAATAGGCTTCGCACACAGGTTGGTCGCAGCAGAGTCAATATGTGCAAATGGGGGTTCAGGGTTCCCAGACAAACGCAATGCGACTGTGGTGACCCTGCAGTCGATGAAACACCTGCTAATGTGCTCTCTGTGTCCGAACACCTGCACAATGGAAGACTTAAAAATGGCTTCTCTTGACGCCATCAATGTAGCCAAGTACCTATCTAACACAATATAAGTAGAACGATTGACACGTTAAGAAAAAGAAGAATACAAAATTTCATCGAAATCGGTTCAGACGTTACGACGTGATTGAGTAACAAACTGACAAATAAATAAACAATCATTCAAACTTTCGCATTTATAATATTAGTGTGATATTACGGCATGTTATTGTAGATAGTATAAACAGGATAGTACAATTTTTTTGCTGTCTACGCTTAAATTTAATTTTACTCACTTCTGTAGAGATTTTTTTAATGCTATTTGTGGGGATACAGGCTTACGGCCCACCTGATGGTAAGCAGTCACCGTCGCCTATTGACACCGGCAACACCCGGGGTATTGTCGATGCGATCCCTACACTATAGAAACCTCTTTACATTTCTCTTGAAGCGTGCCATGCCGTAGCCTAACGGGAAAACCTCAGATGGTAGCTCATTCCACATCTTGCAAGTATGGGGTAGAAAAGATCGCGTGAAGCGTGTGGTGCGTGATACCCAATTGTCGATGATATGTGGATGAGCTTTATTACGTTGTCGAGAAGTGCGGTGGTAAAATCTCGACGAAGGGATACTCATTTATGCCCTGGGTGTAGCCATCTAGTCCCGCTCAGCCATGAGTAGCCAAATAGGTCGTGACGTGTCTAATTCTAGTGCAGTCCTTGTTCTTGCACCCGTATAACATAAGGTCATGTGAAGTAACTCCGAGCAACATTCCGAATCGCAAGGCATGTTGGTACATAATATTTCAATTTAAAATTGTAGTTGGATTTGCATAGGTAGTTAGGATTTTGGCTCTCTTCCACGCATTCAATCGCCACAACTGCACGTAAATTGAGATTGTGATACATTTTTGTCCATGGTTTTTATGGTAAACATGGTTTGTTTTTAGAATGATAATTTTATTCTTATTCTATTTTATTTTTAGCGAGTTAGGAAAATGTATAGCTAGGTTACAAAATAGGTATTTGAGTAGAAAATAAACATAAATAAATGCTAGGTACTTATGCTAAGAAGCCCAATTAAAAGTTTCCGTAGATAAGGTAAGAGATGAATAGTAATATATAAACAGGTACGGTAGACGACACATAAAATGAGAAAATAAATTAAATAGAGGAGATATCAATACGCACACGTACACATACACGACATCGAAATTGTGACTAATAAGCGTTTAAGCTTACTTATTTTTGTGTTGAATAGATCAACCTCCCTATTTGCCTTAGCCAATGAATTAAAGAAGTTAGAAGCTCTCACTATAAAAGAATTTTGCCTATAATTAGTTCTAACTCTTGGAACATAAAGAAGGTTAGAATTGCTCAGTGCAGCTTTAATAGTTCGCAGTCCTACTAGCTCCAGAAGCTCTGGGTAATCCACAGTGTCGTTTGCTATGTTAAATAGAAAATCAAATAGGCTATTTCCCTACGTTCGGATGGAGGAAGAAAGTGAAACTTACGACATCTTGTATCATAGTCTGGTAGGAATATTCGGGCTCGGTATTGGAGATAACGTAAAAAACCTTTTTTGTATACTTTCTAAACGCGAGGAATTTAATTATGTAATTATGTGAAAATGGCACTTTTCTTATTTATTTTTGCACTATGTGTAGTTGGAAAAAGGATATGTTCCACCTAATGCCAAGTGGCAAGCAAAGTATTGCTTCGCAGATCACTCACCTTAGAAACGTGCCCTACGATGCACTGCCATATATCCATCAACTTGAGGCATAAAAATGTAAAGCCTCATGTGCCTGTACATTCACGGGAAACCATACCCTTCATGCCGAAACACAGCAATGCTGCTTGGCGGCAGAAATAGGTAGTTCTAAAACTTGCGTGATATCCTGAATTGATTGCTCTTATTACATAAGCCAATTGTTGTTGCCTCGCCGCCGCTGGTCAGGGCCTCCCTTACACACGTATGATACGCACTGTATGTGTGAAAGGGATGACCTCACCAGCGACATGTACACGACAGCAATTGGCTTACGTGATAAGGTTACGGAGATTTTTCACGGTGGGCTTTAAGACAGGTTCAAGTCTAAAACCCGACTACTGAAAAATCACCCTCTAAAAAGTATTAAACAACATATAACTAATGTTTACTAAATAAACTAATTATATAACTAACGAATGATCTACCTGAATGCGTTATTTGAGTACCTACCTACCATAACTCGAACAAACTACAATATCTTTCCTACGTTTACTGATTCTCATGGACCTTGTTATAACTATCTTTTGCGAATAAATTATTATTAAACCTAAACTATTTATAAATATTCTCATGTGAAATAGTTATGTACAAACTATTCAATATTTATCGTATTTTAAAACAACTTACACATATTTTAATGTATTTAATACATATTCATAGTGATGGTCAGAGGATAGCCGTAGTCGTGGTCGTAACCGTAGTCCTTCTACTGGTGGTAGAGCTTTTGTGAACGGGCTAGAGGAAGTGGGTACCACCGCTTTACCCTTATCGGCTGCCAAATAGCAGTACTTGTGCTGCTGTGTTCCGGTTAGATGGTAATGGTATGTTCCTGTAATTACTGGCACATAGGCATAACAGCTAAGTCCTATAGTATGGCAACGTATCCACATAGAGATCAAGACAACCTTGTTTTGAATTCTATGTGGATATCCATGGGCTGCAGTAGCCACTTAACATCTGGTGGACTGCATGGTCGTTTGCCATATAAGTAGTATAAAAAAAAGTCGTAATCTTTAGGGCAACGTGGCATAATAATTAAACCAAGTGACCTTAATTATGAGAGTGACCACTGACTTCTGTAACACCTAGCTCAGACGTCAGAAACTTCATAGGACGTCTGTTACAAAGTGCTTCTGAGTCAATAAAAAATATTTTTTTTTATAAATGACTACAGTTTTTTGCGTCGCCGTAGTTTTTTTTATTATCTTTGCAGCTATAGTTTCACTGCAGCCACGAGGCCTATTGTGATCCCCGATTATGGGGGCGTTCATGAAGCCCTACAGCTGTTAAAAACTGTAGAATATTCTTATATAACTGTTAGCTCCTCCAGGCTAAGAATATGTTTGCCCAGATAAATGTTACGTTTGCGCATTAATGGACTACATTCGCCTAACAGATGTAGGGGCAATTCTGCCGCCTCATTACAGAATCAGGCGGTTTGTGTTCGCCGTAGTTGGATAAAAAGTGATAGGCAACCACGAGTGTTGCAGACGTTAAAGGCGATGGTGACCACTTAACATCTGTGGCGACGCGAACAGTGGCAATATCCACAATGTCACTATGTCGTACTGGGATCTTAAAACATATAGGAAGTAATTCTAAGTTCATATCGGTTAAGAAAACAATTTCAATTATTTGGAAATTTATAAAGCACCACACAATTGCAAAATACATCCACTCACACACCTTCTTACACAAACAAACGCACAGTCTCACACACACACACACACACACACACACACAAATACACACGCAACTACATCAATATGTTATTTATTTTGTAGGCATATGTGCCTGCATAGTGAATGATCATGTTGGTGTGGACCATAGGCCCATTTCATAGTTAAGAATATAATTCATCATTGGTTATTGTTGTTTTTTAGGAATCTTTCAACTTGGCACTGTTGTTTATTGTTATTTAAAATGTGTTAAATTAAGTAATCCTATTTTTGGCCTTACTCTAAGACTTAAAAAATGTGTACTGTATTTTGTATTACGCTGTTGGATTACGGAAATAAATTAAAATAAAAATTAAAAAAAATCCACTAAAATGTAACCCTTTGCAAAATAATTACGAGAAAATGGACACCCTTGTGCATTATTGCACTGCGCTCGTCTTCAAGACAAGCGTTGAATAAGTTAGGTAAGCATGTTTGTTAAACAGTACATTTATTGAAACTTATTCCAAGTTAAGTTCAGTACTTTATTGCAAAAATGGTTTTTCCTTATTTTTAATTGATTGTTGAATCGTGTTGTATCATCATCTGCATCAGCCGGGAGACGTTCACTGCTGAACATAGGCCTCCCCCTTAGATCGTCACAACGAGCGGTGTGTAGCCGTTTGCGCCCAACGGCTCCCCGCGATTCTTACTAGATCGTCGGTCCACCTTGTGGGGGGCCGGCCTACGCTGCGTCTTCCAGTCCGTGGTCTCCACTCGAGAACCTTTCTTCCCCAACGGTTATCGGTTCTACGAGCGATGTGGCCTGCTCATTGGCACTTCAACTTGCTAATTTTGAGAGCTATGTCGGCAACTTTAGTTCTTCTGCGGATTTCCTCATTGCGGATTTTGTCACGCAAAGAAACCCCGAGCATAGCTCCTCTCCTCTAGCTCGTTGAGCGACCTTGAGCTTGGCGCGTTGTATAGCGTGTTGTGTATCACATGCATATTCATCTCTTTAAAACCTGACACTGTTTACGTCACCAGCCTTTATATAAAACCTGACACTGTTTACGTCACCAGCCTTTATATAAAACCTGACACTGTTTACGTCACCAGCCTTTATATAAAACCTGACACTGTTTACGTCACCAGCCTTTATATAAAACCTGACACTGTTTACGTCACCAGCCTTTATATAAAACCTGACACTGTTTACGTCACCAGCTTTTATATAAAACCTGACACTGTTTACGTCACCAGCCTTTATATAAAACCTGACACTGTTTACGTCACCAGCCTTTATATAAAACCTGACACTGTTTACGTCACCAGCCTTTATATAAAACCTGACACTGTTTACGTCACCAGCCTTTATATATAACCTGACACTGTTTACGTCACCAGCCTTTATATAAAACCTGACACTGTTTACATCACCAGCCTTTATATAAAACCTGACACTGTTTACGTCACCAGCCTTTATATAAAAAAATGCTTTGCTTAATTCTACTGTATAAAACAGAAAACCTCATCAAAAGGTCAAAGTATCGATATAAAAGCGAGCACAGGAAACAGGAAGCACAGCTGTCCGAGGCGATTCGCAAAATACGTGAAAATGTGTTCGGAGAAGCCTTTTGCTCTCAAATAAAAAAAAAAGAAGTGGAACATTGTGTATAATTAAATGGATTCCAGGAATATCATGTCGATATCTGTCATCTTTTTGTTCGTGAAATTAATGTACCTACGTAGTTTTTTTATTAGAACAGAATAATCTTTATTGCACACCAACAAAATTAAAAATACAAAGAAATACACAAAAATGAAGGTAAGTACAATGGGCGGTCTTATCGCTAAAAGCGATCTCTTCCAGACAACTTTTGGATCAAAAAGACAAAATCAAATCAAAAAACAAAATCAAAAAGACGGCGGTGTATCTATGTTCATAAACCTACATAAACTACCTATACATACTTACTAATAAACTAAAAATATATACAAATATAATATATATACCTAGTCAGGTCATAAATTCTGTCACATATTTAATATAAAATAATTGAAACAAGTTTATTCATTATGTAACCATTTAAATACCAAAATGAACTTAACAAAACATAGATTCTAATGACACTAAAGTTTATTCAAAATGACCTCCGTGATTTTGAATACAGGCCTTCAATCTGCGCGGCCAGTCGTCTATCGCAGCACGAACGAGGTCCATGTCAATATCGGCGGCTGCCTTAATCAAGGATGTGTTGAGTGACTCCAAATTGGGATGAGGCTTTGAGCACGCCTTTTCCTCCGAGTGTTGCCATATCTTGTAATCTAACTGATTCAAATCTGGACTGGAGGAGGGCCAGTCTTCGTGCCGGATGAAGTCGATTTCACGCGCCGCCAGCCAGTCTTGTGTGCTCTTCGCTCTATGAGCTGGCGCCGAATCTTGTTGGAATACCCAGTGCCTGTTATTGAACATGGTATAAGAAACAGGTTCCACAAGGTTCGTCAGGACTGTATTTTAATACACAACTGCATTCGTTTTTACACCTTTCTCACAAAAATGTACCTCTGTTAAGCCCCAATAAGAAACTCCCAACCATACCATGAGCGAGGATGGAAAATGACCTCGTTGGACACGCGGAATACGGTTGCTCGCTTCTTCACTACTATGTGCGTACCTTATCATTTTGTATGTTGTAGCTCTCTTCTACGGTAAAAATTTTTTCATCTGACAAAAGAATTTCCCGATAATTTTTTTCCCGCGTACCGCTTCAACAAAGCGCGGCATCTCTTCAGTCTCAGGTCCATTAGACGAGCATCCAAACGATGTCCTGTTTTTCTTCGATATGCCCGAAGCCCTAAGTCTTCATTTAACACCCTTTTCACCGTGGTTCTGCTTAACCCCATCTGAAGGGCCAACAGTTTCTGCTTACGTTTGGGATTTCTTTGAATTCGCGCCTTCACAGCTTTTATCACTGCTGGAGTCCTAACAGACCGAGGGCGACCACTTCTTGACCTGTCATCTACACTAGAGTCTTCATTGTATCGTTTGATGGTGCGATAAACGAATCTTTTGGTTTTATTAAAATTTTTCAGTATGTCAAAAATTTGAATTGGCGCGTAACCGCAACGATGCAACGCAATAACTGCAACACGGTCTTCTTTAAGCGTCCACTCCATATTTAAAAATGAGTAAAATTCTAAAAAGTATAAATTTTTATTTTCATGAACAATTCGAAATTCGAATTCTATAATTTTTTTTGTGGCCAGCATTCTGAAAGCAAAGTTTTTACTGTGTGACAATACTTATGACCTGACTAGGTATATATAAACTACAACAAAGGAGATAAACAAACCAATAAACTAGCAGTGCGTAGACAGAGAAAGGAAATGGTTGTATACCTTAGCTTTAAAGATAGGAAGAGATTTTGATGATCTGATAGAGAAAGGTAAAGCGTTCCACAGCAGCACAGCTTGAACTGTAAAGGAGTCGCCATAAAATTGAGAACTGTCTACAGGGGTTTGGAGACTTAGAGTTATTATTGAGTTGAGTTTTATTGGTTATTATTTATTGTATATTTGTGTGTTCTTTAAAATCAACTAAACACACTTATGACGACCAGTGGGCGAAGTCATGCTATGAAGAGTGATGATGATGTAAAAGAAAAAGGAAATACAGTAATTTTAATTAATAATAATAATAATTTGTTATTTCAGGTAACAATAGAAAAGTAAATGATGATAAATCATAACATGTTAATTACAAAAAGAGACTTACACACAGTGGACTGTGAATGATGATGATGATGAACTCAAACTTAAATTAAATTGGATAAGTAATTTGCCGATGTGTGGACTGAGTGACACATGGTTTTTTGTAGTTTTAATAACTAAAAGGTTTGGTAAAAGTTATAAAACATTTTTAAAACGAATATTGGAAATTAAAAAAAAGAAACGTAGAATGAAAGGAAAAAACAGCGAAGAACCTTCAATATTTAACAAGCTTAAAACACGTATGTGATGACATGAATATCTATACTTATATTATAAAGAGTAAAGATTTGTTTGTTTGTATTGAATAGGCCCCGAAACTACTGGACCGATTTAAAAAATTCTTTCACTGTTGGGAAGCTACACTATCCCCGCGTGACATAGGGTACTTTTATCCAACTGCGCAGAAGGAGGATAATGTTTAGAAAAACTACGCGTGCGAAGCTGCGGATTGGTCAGCTAGTGTTTAATATTTATGAACCTCTGGTAAATGTCTTGTCGATTATAATCTAGGGTTAGTTCTCTCCTAAACGTATCCTTCAAGAGTTGTCATCATAACAAACTTTATAAATTAAGATTACTAAGCAAACTCTTACTTACCGTTTGTTAATCTCGGCCCACAGTATCTCCACAATAACTTATGTCTATGTAAGAGATAGAAAAACGATTCCTTACTTTTTAATACTAAACAAAGAAGTATATTTGCAAGCAAAACGCGAAACATGCAAATGAGAGGAACAATTAATTATCTCTGCGTTCAAAAAATCGCTACAGAATTGAAACTAAGTGCCGGGATGTCGACAGGACCCAGCTAAACAGTCATTTGTTAGCCCGCATTTACATAGAAAACCTTTAAAAAACAGTCTGACAGAATATTAAATCTTATCATGAAACATGGATTGACGACCTCCGTGGTGCAGTGGGCGAATAACCGCCTGAGACGCAGGAGGTAGTGGGTTCGATTCCCGCCGCGGAACAAATGTTTGCATGATTTACAGATATTTGTTCCGGGTCTGGTTGTTTCTGTATATATTATAAGTATGTATTTACAAAAAAAAACGTATATAAGTATTCTATCAGTTATCTGGTTACCATAGTACAAGCTCTGCTTAGTTTGGGGTTAGATAGCGCTGTGTGAAGTGTCCAGCAATATTTATTTATTTACATAATACTTTATTGCACAAAAAACACATTAAATGTACTAAAGATGGGCTTAATGCTAATAGCATTTTCTACCTGTCAACCTCAGAGGTAACAAAAAGCTTTGGCGTGCGAATTAAATACAAAATTAACTTTGTACTAGGCGCCTTTTTAATATGAGGGCACCACCGCCTTACCTTTATCTGCCGCCAAATAGCAGTACTTGTGCTGCTGTGTACCGGTTAGATGGTAATGGTATGTTCCTGTAATTACTGGCACATAGGCATAACAGCTAAGTCCTATAGTATGGCAACTTATCCACATAGAGATCAAGACAACATAATACCTTGTTTTGAATTCTACGTGGATATCCATGGGCTGCAGTAGCCACTTAACATCTGGTGGACTGCATGCTCGTTTGCCATATAAGAAGTATTAAAAAAAAACCAGTGGATCTGAGGTTTTGGTGGTGGATAGTACTAATAATAACAAAAAAAATGCGTATATTTCCCAAAAGGTCTAGCATGTGTCACTAATCAAAAATAACTATAGCGCCAGTGTATTTATTTTATATAACAATTTTCTATCTACGTCAGCCATTGTTCAATTAGCCAACTATTAGGTAGCTTATTTAACTAATACCTATCAAATTCCAATTCTTTATTGAACACAAAAAATAGGTAACAAAAGACAGAACTAAAAGGCCTAACTAAAGGTTTTCTTCCAGCAAACCAATTACAATTTCCAGGCTTCTTTTGGTTATAACTACGGTCCGCAGAGATGCATTTTAACTGATATATTGATTGATAATTAAACAGATATGTGACGCGTGGTTTGATTGATGACCAAACGCGAACTGAAGAACTGATGATTTTGATGGCTGGCTTAAAGTGCAAGATTACGTTAATTATTCTTTACCTATATAAATGTGACTATTCCGCACATCGATAAAAGATAAAGATTCAGTTATTTGCGATACATGGGTCACATTAGTTGGTAATATAATCAAAGTCAAAATCTTTTATTGATTAAAATCACAAGGATCACTTTGAAACGTCAATTTTACTGCCTGTTCCTTCCCGACCAAGCCAGGAAAGAAAAGCATTAAAACAAGGCTGGTTGTTTTTTTTTATGATCTTTTTAGAATACATAACAATACAGTTAATAAATTAAGTCTAAAATGTAACATTTTGAACGAGTTGGAGCAATTTCAATCCCAAGCTTCTCTATCATCTAAATAATCCCATATCTTATAGTAGGCTTTTTTATAAAGATTTTGTTTAATTGCGTTTTTAAATTTGTTAATGGTCAATTTTTGTACATCACTTGGGAGTTTGTTATAAAAGCGAACACCTTGCCCTTTAAATGATTTACTAACTTTATGGAGTCAAGGGGCAACAGCGAGTTTATCTTTATTTCTAGTATTAAAATTATGATTATCGCTATTTTTCTTAAACAAATTAATATTTTTGTGAACATACATCAGATTTTCATAAATGTATTGACAAGGGAATGTCATAATATTTATTTCTTTAAACTTATTGCGCAATAATCTAGGTACAGCCATGATCAGCATACAAGCATGCAAAATTAATTAATAAATATTATACACTAGCTGTGGCCCGCGACTTCGTACGCGTTACACTACTAAATGTGTAGGTAACCTAGAAATAAAGCTAAACTCGCTGTTGCAACTTGACAGTTTTATCCCATGGGAACGGATTTATGGGATAAATGGTAGCCTATGTGGTGATCCAGGTTATAATCTACGTATATACCAAATTTCATCGAAGTCGGTTAAGCCGTTACGGCATGATTGAGTAACAAACAAACATCCAAACTTTCGCATTAATAATATTAGTGTGATTCATTGTCAGTTAATCCTACTAATATTATAAACGCGAAAGTTTGTATGTATGGATGTTTGTTACTCTTTCACGCCGGAACGGCTGGACCGATTGCGATGAAATTTGCTATGTACGTAGATCATAACCTGGATTAACACATAGGCTACTTTTTATTGGCAAACCACGCGTGCGAAGCCGCGGATTGGTCAGCTATAAATAAATTAAAAATATGTCATTTTCATTGGAATTTGTCTGTTATATATTCGTCTGACCTTCGTCAAAAACGATTCCGTATCACGAAATGTACAGGTACGTACGTTTACCGAACCCGCTTTTTATATAAAAAAGCGGTTCTCTACATAAAGAAACATAGACTCGTTTTTAAAGATTATTTCCTCTTTAATTTCGCGCTTGTTCCTATTTGTCGCGGGATATTTTAGGGCATTTTTAGGCATTTTTGTAATACCCGGGCTTAGACAAAGCCTGGGTTATCTATACTGTTTCCCAACGGGATTTTTATCAGGGTGATATATTTGACAGATACTGTAAATACCTGTCGCAGGCTTGTTTGCTACTTTTATAGTACCCAGCCGCTATCCAGCAGATTACACCTGTATTATTATTACCACTATGTATTTTTTTCATTTACCGTTTAAACTCTTGTGAACTTTTGATTTGATTCACTAATTATTGATCTAAACGGGTATTTATCGCGTATGCACCTATTTTATTTCTTATCCCTGTGTTATCTACTGTGTTACAACACAGTCGAAACGTCTAGATAACAAATAAAAAAGTTACATACCAGTTTAAATCAGTAATCATGTAGAGTGATCGCAAAAGTTTGAAACATACTATTGATTCATTAACTTTGCCAGTTATCGTATTAATAGTTCTTTGACAGACTACTGAGAGATAGTTATCGTATTTATCTTTGCTTAACGTATATCTCGAACTAAATAGAGACTCATACCGTTTTTTAACCCTAGACACCTAACCTTCGTCGAATCGACGAGTACACAACAGAAATATTGCTGTGTCTTTAGGGCGCGCGCGCCGATCTTAGCGTCGTCGTTTGCCAACTCAGTGTTCATCAAGCTCTCTCAGGAAGTGACGGAGTCCAGCTTGTAAGTACTTTATTTCTCGATATATTACGAAAATAGTCGTCGTTTCGACGAATGGTTAAGTTTTGTGTAGTATTTTTTTCAACTAGTGTTTATACTTTTTTGCAGCTTTTACCATGGCTTCTCAAAGATTGCTGTCTGATGACAATATTACGCGTTTATTACTGGGCGAGGAAGATGTTGGTGAATTGGAGGAGTTACCTGACAGCGAAACAGAAGATAATTTGGAGGTGGAGGATGTAGAAAGCGACACTCAAGACGACCCTTCCGATGATGAAGGTACTCAAGATCGTTCTTCACCTGCTCTGCAAGACAACGAACAGGAGCCACAAACACCTCCAGTACCATTGACAGAAAGCTCAGGTAGCAATTCCAGGAAATAATATCATATAGCAAATAAAATCAAAGAAGTATTAGGAGCAAAGTCTGATGAGGGCCAAGGTGAAGGTCAAGTTGATGGTCAAGGTGAAGGTCAGTCGTCATCCAGCAGCCTTCAACCAGTCGACGCTCCAAATGTGTCTCTGTTCCTTTAAAAAAGGCGCATGACAAAGTCATATTGCTCAAAATGTAACACCGCAATTTCTGGTGAACACAAAGTTGATTATTGCGCCTCTAAATAATAGTTTATATATGTTTTACTCAATGTTGTGACTGTTATTATTTATGTTCACCTAAGAAAAAAAGGCTATTTTGTGTTGTTTTTTTTTTATTTTAATTTGTGTAAGTGTACATCTCATTTAATCTTTAAAACCTAGTGCCATATAATAATAGATAGATAGATAGATAGAAAACGCTTTATTGTATGCCACACTTAAATTAACAAATCATAATTAAAACACTTAAAACTAGACACGCGATAGTATAATTGGCGGTCTTATCGCTAAAAGCGATCTCTTCCAGACAACCTTTGGATGGACTGGATTTTACGAGAACGTTAAAGGGCGGTAGCTATATAACATAAGATTTTTTTTTAATTGTAGGTATACTTACATAAGCAAAACAGAAGAAATACATACCAGGGTAGGTAATATTAGCATAAATATTATACATAAACATTCTATGATATTAAATATACTAACAATAAATAAAATATGAAACAGCTGTAATACAAACAGTAACAACGACATATATGATAAATAACAAAATAAGATGACTCAGCTCTCTGATGCAGACAAATAGTGCTTAAACAATAGCGTTTTAAAGATAGGAAGGGATTAATATAAGGTACAAAATCAACATTTCTATAGCAAAACATAATTTTATTGTTTTATTTACTAAAATAATACTTGGTTTATGTATTTAAGTAATAAAATAACGGAAACATTTATAACTAGATAAATTAATAAGGGCTAAAAATTGCTCGTCGAATCGACGTATGGTTAGGTTTAAAGGAGTATATGCGAAGGTTAGGTGTCTAGGGTTAAGGGTTATTTTATTATAAAATTATTATTTTAATAAATATCCTTGTACTAACGCGAGATTTGGCCATGACCGCACCTGATGGTAACAGATGATGCTAATTATAATGGTACAAAATTACGCTTTGTCTTGAGTACAGCTCTAGAATACATGTCTATATATGTTTTTAATAAACTTTTGTTATTCATCATCATCATCAACATTATTCACAGCCTGACTTCATTTCACTACTAAGATGTTAGTTACCCTAAGTTTTTTTGTACTATCTGGTAATGGAACAAGCATATGGTCTATTTGTCTGCATCAGAGAGCTGAGTAATTTTATTTTGTTATCATATATGTCGTTGTTACTGTTTGTATTACAGCTGTTTTATATTTTATTTATTGCTAGTATATTTAATATCATAGAATGTTTATGTATAATATTTATGCTAATATTACCTACCCTGGTATCTATTTATTCTGTATTGCTTATGTAAGTATACCTACAATTAAATAAAAAGCTTATGTTATAAAGCTACCGTCCTTTAACGTTCTCGTAAAATCCAGTCCATCCAAAGGTTGTCTGGAAGAGATCGCTTTTAGCGATAAGACCGCCAATTGTACTATCGCGTGTCTAGTTTTAAGTGTTTTAATTATGATTTGTTAATTTAAGTGTGGAATACAATAAAGCGTTTTCTATCTATCTATCTATCTATCTATATGGTCTGCCTGATGTTAATGGTAACCATCGCATATAACAAAGTCTTGCCTCGTAGGTCACGCACCTTACAAACGTACCCTACGATGCACTGCCCTGCGTCCATTAACTTGAGGCATTCTGGTGAAAGCCACATGTGCCTGTAATTTCACTGGAAACCAATCCCTTCATAGAGTTTGTGTTTGGTGGCAGAAATAGGTATGGTCGAACGAGCTCTTTCATAGAGTGCCTATAAAGAATATTGTTTTTTGGATAAATTATTATAAATTTTATATTATATGTCGCATCCAGTCGTGAATAGCAACACAAAACGGAATAACAGCGGTCGGCTGTGATTGGAACGGAACGCAAGCGCATCACGTGGCGTTAGGCGGATTCCACTATTTATACGGCGATGTTATCGGGCGAGCGCTCAGTAGGAAAAGTAAAATCTCTCTTAGAAATAAGATGGCCCTTTACAAAGCTTGCATTCGCCCTATCATGACATACTCCTCAGTAGTATTCGCCCACTCTCGTCAAGTTGCTGCCATTCAAACAGTACAAAATCGTTTCTTGCGAAAAGCCACAGGCTCGCCTTGATATTTTCGCAACAACGATCTACATCGTGATTTGAAAATAGAGTCAATAGCCAAGTTCATCAAGCTCGCTTCCAAGCGACATTATGAACTTGCCACTCATCATCCGAATCTTTTGATACATACCATTCCGGACTATTCGATAGAACCGTCCGAACACTGCAAAACCCTCCGTCGTCCGAGACACGTTCTCGGAGACCCGGATGACGAAATCACTTCCGCTAATGCGGAAGAGTCATCCACATTAGACAGAGCAAACACTTCACAAATACACCGACCTCGCTGACGAGGTCGACGAGTCCCTTCAATCGCCGCCTATACAAGGTACAAGCACGTACCCGGGCGTTTCTCTCCTATCCCCGTCCTGGCAACAGCCAGCCCAAGCCGAGGTTCGTACCTAAGTGGTGCCCTTGCGCTAGTTGCCTCATCAAAAAATCACAGGGCTGAGCGCCTTCTGCGCTCGCCAAAAGCTCGGTTAAGCTGCAACGGCCTCAGAGGCCAACAGCGAGATTAGTACATTCGAAAAAAAAAAGCGAGCGCTCAGTTGTTGCTCAGTTGCTCAGTTGTTGTTATTCAGCCGTACAGTGCAGTCGTGGGAACTGCCCGCGTTCCGTGTCGTGCCAACTTCTAGCTCTAGCTATGCGTACTTAGTTATACCATGTGATTACTGATTAGTGAAGTGTTAATTAGGGTAAAGCTTATATTAGACGCTGTTTCTGTAATGTGTCTGCGTTCGATTTGAACTGACATTACCCACTACACGCCCACAAGGAAATAGACGATCATGACTGATGGAGACGGTGGTGGTGAGCTTTCTGCCCAGCCGCCCTCCGACATATATATTTTATAATAATTTATCCAAAATTATTTTATTAAGTCGTTTTGAAAAAATCTGTATTTATTAGAAAAGAAACGAAAGTTCATAATAATTCACCCATAAAACTCTTCCGAGCAAGAAAACGATCAAAGCAAAATTTGCCAATTATACTTTATTTCTGCCTTCTGATACTCTCCTTTATGTATATATTGTGACATATGTAGAAACCTACATATTTTTCACATAAATGAAAGCAAGTTCAAGAGCAAAGAATTTGAGATATAAAGGCAATTTTGAGGGTACACTCAACAACAAAAGAAAAGGACCAATGGGGTGTATGAATGCAAAACGGTTACGATATTTCACTGGCTTTGAATGTAGCCCAGGTCCCGAGTTTAGCACCTTTTATTGATGAAACATAGTATTTACGGTCTAGATTCCAAATATGTATCACTCACATCACGATGTAGCAGAAATAATAAGATTTCATCACAGGAGGATAAAAAAGCGGCCAAGTGCTAGTCGGACTCGCCCATGAAGGGTTCCGTAGCAGCAAGTAACATAATATTAAGTTAAGTAACATAATAGTTCTTGTAGTTTGTTGTAACTTTTTTTATATTTGAGTTGATTGAATGAAAGGTAAATTGCGGTTTACGATTTATGACGTATTAAAAACAACTACTTACTTACTAGATCTCGTTCAAACAAATTTTCGGTGGAAGTTTGCATGTACATCATATGTTTTTTTTAGTTTTATCATTCTCTTATTTTAGAAGTTACAGGGAGGGGGGACACACATTTTACCACTTTGGAAGTGTCTCTCGCGCAAACTATTCGGTTTAGAAAAAAATTATATTAGAAACCTCAATATCATTTTTAAGACCTATTCATAGATAATGCACACATATGGGTTTGATGAAAAAAAATTGAGTTTTAGTTCTAAGTATGGGAACCCCAAAATGTATTGTTTTTTTTTTAATTTTTGTGTGAAAATCTTAATGCGGTTCACAGAATGCAACTACTTACCAGGTTGCAACAGTATAGTTCTTATAGTTTCAGAAAAAAGTGGCTGTGACATACGGACAGACAGACAGACAGACATGACGAATCCATAAGTGTTCCGTTTTTGCCATCTGACTACGGAACCCTAAAAACGCATAAATTTGTCCGGATCCTTTTATTACAAAGGTTTTTAAAAGTCGAAAATGTTTGTGGTTTTTGTAGCTGAGTGTACCTACGGGTACGTTTAACATCAAAGTCCAGGTTTCAATTACAAAGACTGCATAATTAATTTTATTTTGGTCCCGACAGCGAACGGTAATCGTAAGAACAGGTAATTGCTAACTTAAGTTAAACTATTCTGTTACCTATGGAGTAGTTAAACTATCCTCTTCGTAATCAAATATTAATAAGTAAAAGTGTAGATTAATAATATTATTATTATTATTCAATCCAATATTATAGTTACTCAATATATATATATATATATATACCTCTAGTAACTTATTTTTTTCCCGTTTTTAGGGTTCCGTACCCAAAAGGTCAAACGGGACCCTATTACTAAGACTCCGCTGTCTGTCTGTCCGTCTGTCACCAGGCTGTATCTCATGAACTGTGATAGTTAGACAGTTGAATTTTTCACAGATGATGTATTTCTGATGCCGCTAAACAACAAATAACAGAATAAAATAAACATTTAAGGGGGGCTCCCATACAACAAACGTGATTTTTTTGCTCGTTTTTTGCTCGATATTGATAACGGCAACAGGTAGACGCTTGAAATATTCACAGAATATTTAGTTATACATTCACTTTAAAAATAAATCATTAAATTAAAATACAACAAATATTTAAGGGGGGCTCCCTTACAACAAACGTGATTTTTTTGCTCGTTTTTGCTCGATATTGATAACGGCAACAGGTAGACGCTTGAAATATTCACAGAATATTTAGTTATACATTCACTTTAAAAATAAATCATTAAATTAAAATACAACAAATATTTAAGGGGGGCTCCCATACAACAAACGTGATTTTTTTGCTCGTTTTTGCTCGATATTGATAACGGCAACAGGTAGACGCTTGAAATATTCACAGAATATTTAGTTATACATTCACTTTAAAAATAAATCATTAAATTAAAATACAACAAATATTTAAGGGGGGCTCCCTTACAACAAACGTGATTTTTTTGCTCGTTTTTGCTCGATATTGATAACGGCAACAGGTAAACGCTTGAAATATTCACAGAATATTTAGTCATATGTTCACTTTAAAAATAAATAATGAAATTAAAATAAAATTACTGGTGGTAGAGCTTTTGTGAACGGGCTCGAGGAAGTGGGCCCCACCGCCTTACCTTTATCTGCCGCCAAATAGCAGTACTTGTGCTGCTGTGTTCCGGGTAGATGGTAATGCTATGTTCCTGTAATTACTGGCACCCTATGTGCCAGTAATAACAGCTAAGTCCTATAGTATGACAACGTATCCACCTAGAGATCAAGACAACTTAATACCTTGTTTTGAATTCTATGTGGATATGCATGGGCTGCAGTAGCCACTTAACATCTGGTGGACTGCATGCTCGTTTGCTATATAAGTTGTACAAAAATTAAAATAAAAAATTACAGGGGGGCTAGCATACAACAAACGTGAATGGTACGGAACCCTTCGTGCGCGAGTCCGACTCGCACTTGACCGTTTTTTATTGATGATAGCCAAGCGTTTGCCACTACCTCACCTGATGGTAAGTGAAGGTGTGATCGAAGATGTGAGCACGCTTGCCTAGAAAGAACCTATTCACTCTGGACTTGAAGACTCCAAGATTATACTGGTATGGGAAAACATACACCGGAAGTGAGTTCCACTCCTACATAAAGTTACACTATGTACTTCATCGCGACTTTATTTTATCTAGTGTGCACTGTATAGTGCATACCTATATCTATCTATTATACTCTTCACCATACCTTTTTCATATCCCGAAAAGAGGTAATCTGATAAATTCATAGACACGCGAAAAATAAAGGAATATTGCCCAGATTCAACGTCCTATAAGTTTTTATAGCCTTTACGTCACCTTTAGAAACAAATATAAAAACGAATTACGTCTGTATGTATGGGATGTGCCATGTGCTACGACTATTGTATTAAAGACAATGTTTACACATTAAATAAAACTAGATATATGTAAGTTACATAGTTACTATAAAAATAGCAGTAATATGCAAAGCTCAGTTGAAGTTGTAGTTTACTAGTCTGCAGAAGTACTACCATCATAAATATTTCTACAGTTACCCAGTGTTGCTGGTATTACTGTGTTTTGGTTTGAAGGGTATGTGCGTAGTATAAATAATTATATGGTGGTAATGCTGATAAATAAAAAAAATCTTCAATCATCAACCTGATGGAATCACTTACCATCAGGTGAGGTAGTGGTGAAGCGCTGGACTAGAACCAATAAAAAAAAGAAATAACAAATTCCGTGACACTTTGACATTGGCAAAGAGACTTCACCTGTAATAGATTTCCAGAGCGACCGATCTTGTGCGACCTGCACCCAACGGCTCCCAGCCACATATCAAGTCGTATTTCCATCTAAGGGGCCACCTTACGCCGCGCTTTTCAGTGCCAATGCCATGTAGGAAAAGTATTAGTTTAACGTAACCTGCAATTGCTATAGACAATGGTAACTGCTTAACCTGGGTCTGGCCATGGGTTTTGTTTATTCTCAAATTCCCCACTGCTACATAGCAGTGGGGAATTTGAGAATAAACAAGAGTACGTAGAGGCCTTGTAACTGGACATGTGTATGTTTGTAGTAATTGTCTGGTCGTCGTTTTTTGTGTCGATGTCTCAAGACTATAGCCATTTAAACCAGTAAGTCACCACGTTCACGGCTGCGTCGGAGCAAGTCATCAGTTGTCTCATCGTGCAAGTGGTATGGCAGGATGGGTATGGAAGGACGTGCGCCATTGTTTGGAGCTGGACACCAGATTGGCATTGCTTCGCCGATTTGTCTATAATATCCTATTTACTAAGATTACACCTGCAGCGGCCGACTTGGGTTCGCAGTTTGTTGAGGGTCCTCCACACTGGTAAGGCAGATGTTGACCAGGTAGTTCCTCTGCAGGTATAACATAGCCAGGTGGGGGGGCTTTATTTAGGTTCCACAGGGTAACACGGGCATCACTGAATTTGACTGTATTTGAGGTGGCTTCCGTAGATTGTCCGGTTATAAGGCTTCTACGAACCGGTGGGGACGTTACGGTGGGGATTTTGAAAATATACCCATGGGTTAAAGCCGCTATCTACTACGAGTACTGTTATAAAAGTACACTTACTTATTCATAAGCTGAGATAGAAAGTAAATAATAAAAAAATATTTCAAGTTATTTAATTTTCGTCCTATTTCAAAGAAAAAAATTAATATTATTCCGCTACATTTATACCTAAAACCGTATTCAACGAAATCCATCTTAAAAGCTTTCAAAACATAATACATAAAAGAAGCTCTTTAGACTAGAATAGATAAAACACGTAAACAGAGGCCTCGACACGCATTTTCTCCTATCAATTTTGCATAATTTATTACACAAACCATGACTAAACAACACTGGTATCTAAAAAGGTGCCTTCCGTTTACGCCCGATTGTTCGACCCAACCGTAAGAAAAAACCAACACTTAATCTGAACGCATTACTAAACAAAGGAAAACCGGATTTGAATGCGTGGAGCGACTTCGCGCGCCCGCCAGGAGTTATATAAACTTCAAAAATAGAATTTCGACGTCGCGCAGCTCGGTTTACGACTTTCCTCGTAAATGGGGTGGGTGGCCGAAAGGGGAATCCAGCATATTTTCACCTTTATTTAGGAAAGGATTCGGTCATGTTTGAGCGATAACAAAATAATGTTAAAACTGAAAAAGCTGTTTTAATTTTTGGCTGTATTTTTAAACCTTATTCGTATTACAAATTTATAACGTTGCTTAAACGTTTAAACTAATACCTATGTATGTTATAACAGCTGTTGGTTTTCCTACAAATAAATAAACAAATAACTCTACCCTAGTTGCCACCCCTACAACTAAGTTACACAACCAATTCTAATAGAGGGTTTTTAGTCTTTGTCGGCAACTAGTTGCGAGGGGACAGTATTTTTCCTTACTAAACAACTCGGTTGCCAACAAATAATACTTTTTCCGCTATACCAAGCACTAATTTAAATAGAACAGCTTTTATTCGTTTTTGGCAACCATAGAAATCAGTATAGTATCATTTGTCACATGAAAGACGGAGAAAGCACAAACATTCGCCGTAGTACGATAATTAGATTAGAAAATTCTTTATTGCACTAATAAAATAATACAAAGGCGAACTTAATACTAATTATCATTTTCTTCAAGCTAACCTTTGTGTAGTGTGGACAAAGTGGTAGTGCCAGAAAATTGAAAGTTAACAAAATTTAGCTAAGAAATAAGCTTACAAAAATTTAAAATAATACTATTACACAAACACATAAACAAAATACATAAATATATCTACATAAAGTGCTGAATTTTGTTGGATATCTGTGGGATAATGTGACCATAGGTTTAATTTATCTGTGTACGTATTTCTATCCTAGTCCTTTTCTGTCCAGTGATTTCATGAATTCTTTTTTTACATATTATGAAATCTATTTTTTAAACGATACTTTTATTTAAATTAAGTACCGGCAATCATTGCTTTACGGCCCGTGAGTTTGACCAAGCATTGGTAACATTTTAAATCGAGGTTTTTTTACCCTTAAATAAAATAGGTATGTGGGGACACACAACATATAAATTAATCTACTACATTTCTTTCTAGATGAAAGACGACCTGTTAAATTTTAAAATTTTCAGTTAATTTGTTTAGATTAAGACTCAAACCTGATATTCTGTCAACACAGCTAAACCAACCATAGTGGCAGTGGCTGAAGCTCTCTCTCTCTTTGTCTCCATGTCTTGTCTTAAATATACCAGTGAAATTTTCTGAAGTGTGATAGTTAGTAGTGATAGTTTTATGGGTTTAAAATAGTAGGTATTTAATTTTGTGATGCATGTATTTAATATGGTTTGATTTGAACAATAGTTGTGTTTGTCTTATTATGGCTACCCTTGATCAAGAGGTACGTGAGATAATATAAACTGGACTCAGCGGAAGACCAGCGCTGCGGCATATTAACATACCGTAGCATCATGCTGAGCTGAGTACCTATTCATCTCCACACAGAGCTTTTAAGTTTGTTAGTTTGTTAGTGCTTAGGTTAGATTTTATTGTTGTTGTGTTTTATTTTCCTTTATTACTGTGTGGTTGTTTGAATAAAATGTTTTCTTTCTTTCTTTCTTTCTTTAAATGTCGTTGGGAGCCTTTGGGTGCAGCCCGTACAAGATCGCTCGCTATGGATAGAAAGAGTATGGGGCTCTTCAAAAAGGGCGTTCTAAAAATTGGCTGGCAACTCAACGGGTTATAAACGTCCATATACTAGGGTAACCGCTTACCATCAGGTATGCTTGTTGCTACCTTAGTGGTATAAAAAAAAAGAATAGAATAGAATAATTCTTTATTGTACACCAGGAATACTTAAAATAAAACTAATTGATGTTAAATATAGTAAAATGGGCGGCCTTATCGCTGAAAGCGATTTCTTCCAGGCAACCTTTGGATGGAAAGTAAAGAGCGAAGCAGTAATGGGCTGCGGTGCACATAGTATATTTACAAATGAAAGAAATACTTATAATCCTAATACTTAAAGATAGACTAATATATACCAAACTAATAATCTAATTAAATCAATATTCTTGCAAATCTAATAAAACGAGGACAATAAAATTAAAATAAATATTAAATAAATAAATAGGTAACTCAAATGACAAGAAAGCTAAGCATTTAGGTAATGTTGCTTTAATCTCAGCTTAAAGAATTATAAAAAAATATATTTATTACGCAACGTTTGGACTACAAAGCGAGACACAGAAAAACATAAAAGTAACATGAAGAAAGTATAAACACATAATTTAAAAAAACTAGACCAATATCCTTACATTATAGATATAAATAAATAAATATAAATATTGCTGGACATTTCACAAAGCGCTATCTAGCCCCAAACTAAGCAGAGCTTGTACTATGGGAACCAGATAACTGATAGAATACATATACGTTTTTTTTGTAAATACCTATACATACTTATAATATATAGAAAAACATCCAGACCCGGAACAAATATCTGTAGATGAAAAAACAATTCAATGATATCATGCAAACATTTGTTCAGCGGCGGGAATTGAACCCGCTACCTCCTGCGTCTGCTGGCTATTCGCCCACTGCGCCACGGAGGTTGTCACATTCCATAGTGTGTCTCAATGCCATCCACGTGATGAGGTCATAAAATAGTATGGGGAGGCCTATGTTCAGCAGTGGATATGCTGTGGATGATATGATAATTATGAGGAATTGATGTGCGCATTTACTGCTCAAAGCGGTGAAGGAAAACATCGTGAGGGAATCAGCAACTAGAATTAAAAATTCGAAGGCCCTCGTTTAAATATGTTGTAGGCTGCGTTTGGGTTTGCAATTTGTCAATAAAATGCTAACTTCGCAAAAAGTGGGCATTATCATACGTAATATTTTTATCTATACTTCTATATATATATATATATATATAAAAGAAAGTCGTGTTAGTTACACTATTTATAACTCAAGAACAGCTGCACCGATTTAGCTGAAAATTGGTGGGGAGGTAGCTTAGAACCAGGAGAAGGACATACTTTTTATCCCGTGTTTAGAACCAGGAGACGGACGTAGGATACATGTTATCCCGTTCGACCGCGTTCCGACGTGACATAAAACGTCAAAAAGAATACAAGTCACTATAAAACGTGGTATAACAAAAACGCATCTGACAGCTAAACGTAATTTTGTCTATGGTTAAGTATGGTTGTATGATGGGTAAGTATGGAAATGATGGCCGGGGGCAACAATTGACAATTCAACCAAGGTGACGTTTAGTGACAGCCCGCGTTTTAAGCATGTCAAGGCGGTACGAAGTTCGGCGGGTCAACTAGTAATATTATAAAGAGGAAAGATTTGAATTTTTGTATTTCTGTGTTTGTAATGAATAAACTCAAGAACTACTGGGCTTATTTAAAAAAAATCTTTCGCTGTTGGGAAGCTACACTATCCCCGGGTGGCATAGGCTACTTTTTACCCAACTGCGCAGAATGAGGGTAATGTTTTTATTGAAAAACTACACGTGCGAAGCTGCGGAATGGTCAGCTAGTCTACAATATAGGTATTATTTTTAAATATTGTGTTTATTACGGTACGTATTAAGTATAACTATAGTTGTTTTTTTGCACGTACCCACCACTTTATTCAACTATCAAAGATCGGAGCGGATCGCACTCACCCTGATGAAGGTTCACGAATTGAACCGAAACATTGTCGGTCGAAACACCGATAAGACGGTACGTGATAAATCCCGCATTTATAATAATGATTGAAATCAATCACGAAAGTTTTCTAAATAAATCAAAGGTTTGCAGGAAGAAAGCTCTTATTAGAGTTATACTCGCATTTGTACATGCCCATTTTGTAAGCTTTTTTGTCTGTAATCTATTTGTGTACAGAATGTTGTGACTTGCCTTTGAGAAATTTTTAAGAAACAATTTTATTTTATGAACAGATGGGCATATGATGTAGATACACGCACATAACTGTGGCACATATGTGCACAAAGCACATACAAAGCAAAGCAACTAGTAGTGGGTGAAGTCGGGCTGTGGATGATGATGATAAATTAAAATCAGAAAACTGAAGCCTGAACCCACCGAAAATTTCACCATTTACTCCGTGAGCCCCTAAACTCAGAATATAAAGTTTCGTAAGAATTTTCTGCACATCGCCAATAAATCTAAAGATTTACTGGCTTATGTGGCCATTTTGTATTTTTTGCAGTCTTTACGACTTGCGAACTTTCTGTGAATTATTTTTAATTATTTGTTTTTCTGGGTCACTTCGGAAAGAAGGTTTTAGTTTAAAAGTTTAAACTTGATACTTCGTTATAAAATCTGAGAACTTTCCTCAACATTATTTAGCTTTTAAAGGTGTTTTTGTGCTTGTAGTTTGTTAGTTGGAAAACAAACAACTTAGCTTTTTAAGTAGAATTCCTTTTGGCTATCATTAACCTTTGTAGTAGGTACTTAACTGGTTTCTAGCCTTTTAGGGTTCCGTACCCAAAGGGTCAAACGGGACCCTTTTACTAAGACTCCACTGTCTGTCTGTTTGTCTGTCCGTTTGTCACCAGGCTGCATCTCATGAACCTTGATAGTTAGACAGTTGAAATTTTCCCAGATGATGTATTTCTGTTGCCGCTATAACAACACATACAATAAAACAAAATAAAATAAATATTTAAGGGAGGCTCGCATACAACAAACGTGATTTTTTGCTCGTTTTTGCTCGATATTGATAACGGCAACAGGTAGACGCTTGAAATAATCACAGAATATTTAGTTATACATTCACTTTAAAAATAAATGATAAAATTAATATTTAGGTGATTTTTTTGCCGTTTTTATAGATAATGGTGGCCGTTTTATTTTTTATTGAACAAATTTTTCAAAACAGATTTATCTTTTTAATCCGTTAGAAGAAAAGACCAATTCTTTAAATCGAATTTCAAATCAGAGAATTTACCTTCCTATATAACTATTCCTATATAAAAAATAATGTACTGACACAAAATGAATAAAACGGTAAACTGTAATGTTATCCTAAGTGAATTGATATAAATAAGTAATTTGTTTTTAAAATAACCTTCAAAGAACCAATGACGCGAAATAGAGATGAACACACAGAAATGGTGAGTCTACCTAATATCCAGAAATCATTTATCAAACCTAATGTGTGGATATTTTCGGATCGGCGCGCGGCTTACCCATTATACTAAATGATGTGTAGGCAATCTAATTTACTCGTTTAGGTGTAGCTATCGTCATTTTGTATAACTTAACTTACTTGACTAGCTTCCGCCTACAGCATCGCATGCATCGCTTGTCAATAAAAAGTAGTCTATGTCTCAATTCAGGACATACTTTATCCTTATTCCTTCGAGCGAAGCAAGATCTCCAAATCAACTTGAGCAAATCGGCGTTGTATATATGTATGTTTGTTTGTCCGAGGATAACTTTCGAAGCGTTGATCCGACCATCGTGAAATTTGATACATAGGTAGGTAGTGATGGCGCAATCCTGGTTTGACTAAATGAGCTAAAAATTTAAGAGTTCAAGAGGGGGTTTCAAGAGTGGTAAAAAGAAAATGCGACTATCCGGTCAAGTGGCACTTCTAATGAACAATACATTTCGTTTTTATTTTTAGTTTAAACCAGTTATTAAGTTATGATAAAAATAAAACTGTTAGCCATAATAAAAACTGAATTTTGTCAAAATTTACAGGGTACACCAGTGACCCCACAGTGGTGAAATTTGGTATGCGTGTAGCTTTAGTGACACAAATATAGAATAACTGCAATTTGTACCCCAAAAAAGAACAACCAAAATACATGAACTCCCGTTACGTGTAATTTGAATTAAACTGTAGGTCAAGTAAGTTGGTTAATTTTTCGTGGCACTATTTTGATAGTCAATGATTACACATAATAATTTTTTTTATTTGGTTTTTATGGGATTCTCGTGAGATCAGGTTTAGGGCGAACCATTAGTTATAGAAATCAGTTCAGCCGTTACGACGTGATGAGTCATAAAAATGTGATATTAGTATCTGCACTCCACTGGCTCGTGCACTAGATGTATAGCTCTCCACAACTCATCTGCATACCCAAAGGTTCCGGGTTTTAGCAGGTCGTTGATATGCAGCAAGAAAAGAGTTGCGGAAAGTACTGACCCTTGTGGGACCCCGGCGTTAATCGCCAATTGATCGGACGAGCAGCCTTCAACGACGTCTTGTATCGAACGGTCCCTCAAGAAGTCCGATAGCCAGACACACAGACCAGTGGGCAGAGCGTAGGATGGAAGTTAGTAAACTTCTATCATACGGTCTGCCCACTGGTCTATGTGTGGTGTAATCGCCACATTTCATAATAAGGATTTTCAACATTTTTAAACATCAAATCGACGGCGCCTGCGATACAAAGCTAAATTAGTACTGCCAAACACGAGATTAACCAAAATAAGGAACTCATTCCATGTTAACTGTGAAAGTTTTTACAACATATTGCCTGAGTGTGTAACCAGTCTCAATGAAAAAAAATTTAAAATAAAGTGAAACAAATTCTTATAAAAAAAGCCTACCATAAAATTAACGATTTCATTGTCCGAGACGCAGGAGTTAGCGGGTTCGATTCCCGCCGCGGAACAAATGTTTACATGATCTACAGATATTTTTTCCGGGTCTGGATGTTTTTCTATATATTATAAGTGTGTATTTACAAAAAAATAATGTATATATTTATTCTATCAGTTATCTGGTTCCCATAATACAAGCTCTGCTTAGTTTGGGGCTAGATAGCGCTGTGTGAAATGTCCAGCAATATTTATTTATTTTTATTTATTTATTGACGATAAAAAGTCATGGAGGAATATTAGTTTGAAAGTTATAGTGAATAAGAATTGTTTTGACATTGTTTTTCACTAAGCGTACCTATTTATTGGTTTGTAGTGACATTCATAATTATTATAGGTATTATTTTTATGCTATTCTTTTATTCTGACATTGTGCTTTGATTTGAATTAGTTATTAAATTATGAATTTAACCTTACGTTTTAATAATAATTGCAAGAATTGTATACCTAATGACGTTCATAAGTGTACCCAAGCATACAATGTAAATGTACCTAAATTAATAAATATATTTTGAATTTGAAATTGATAGCGCTTAGTCAATTTAACGGTACCTACTTACATGATGAATGAATATGATTTGTTCACCTATTTTATACAGGCTGTTGCATTTATATTTTGAGGATTTGATATTAAGTTTGTTTCATAGTTTGAAGTTATCAGTAAATAATTAAAAATTAAATTACAACAACGAAATTAGCTCACTAACGATCTAAGCGCTGTGTATGACTGGACACAAAAATTTGGGCTACTTATTAATCCCAACAAGACGCAGGTGATAATAATCGGTGGTAACAGACAGATTGTCAAGATTAATCATAACACTCTTCCTCCGGTTAAATATAATAAAATTCCACTGCAGTTCTGCAAGGAGGTTAAGAATTTGGGCCTATTCATTACTCATAATTTGTCATGGGACCATCATATTACCCAGATTACTAGGAGGATGTATGGTACTATGCATACTCTGAAACGCTTAAAAAATTTCTTGCCCCAATCTACGAGGACCACACTGGTGCAGATGTATGTTATCCCGATGCTACGGAAGAGCAACTGAACAGGTTAGAGCGTCTGCAGAATCTCTGTATTCGCTATATCTACGGCCTACGAAAATATGACCATGTCTCGATGGCTAAAATGGCTTGACATCAGAGCTCGTTGAGATGCGCACATGCTATCCCTCCTGTTTAGTATTCTTCGCAACCCTCTATCTCCCAGCTACCTCAGAGAGCGATTTACGTTTGTATCAACTGAGGACAGAGCTGTGCGATCGTCTCGTCGTTTCCAATTGATTACTCCACAGCATAACACGGCTACTACACCATAACCGCTACTCGTCGCTGGAATAATATGCCACCAAACTATTTCGAGGCTACCTACTTCAGTAGAAGCATTCAGATTGAGAATCTATAGGCACCTTCTCGGTCAAACCGACCAAAAATTAGCAACTTAATCGTACCCTATCACTCCTTCTATTGTTATGTATGTATGTATTTTTATTTGATAATGGTATAGTTTAGTATAATATATGATATAAAGTATTTAAGTAGTATGTACCTATGCTATTTTTATTAGTCATGTGCAAATTTTTCATTAGTTCCCTTTCCTGTGCACTACCTACACATCTTTATCTACAATACACAAAGGTTATCTGGAAGAGAATGCTCTTTAGCATTAAGTTCGCCTTTGTACTAGTTTTATAAATGCAATAAAGTATTTTCAATCAATCAATTAAACAACAGTACTAGCCACTAGCTCTATCCGTGTTTTCATTTGATGTTGTACACACGGCTAGACATCAAGCTATACATTTCCAGTATAAGCTGACCTCTCATTATACGAAAAGCTTACACAATGCGAGGTCAGCTTATACTGGAAATGTATAGCTTGATGTGTAGCCGTGTGTACATAACATGACACGATGTATAAAAGATAATTGAAGCTGTTGATAAATTAACAGTACAGGCACATTCTCAATCTCATTGTACAAGATTTGACTCAACTAGTCACCTATTGAGACGTCAAACTTGAAAAGCTTGTTATAACCAGAACAATTTATAGGCTCAATTACTCTTTACGGGTGAATATTTTTAAGCTTTTTGTGATCGTGTTTTGTGTTCACTAACAAGTTTTTGTGATTTAGAAGCTCCCGGCTGGGAAAAAGTGGATAGAAATGAATCAATGTACATTTACGAGAATAGTTGGGTTACAATGGTTTTTTTCTAGGTCACCATTTTTTATGCCAGCTTTGAAGAAAACCTAGTCTGGCAATGAGGGATTTTCACGGCTGTCTCGAATCATAATTTCTGTGTTTTGACATGACAAAAATAACCCCTAATAATATTTTACAGTCAATGTCTCTCTGTCTGTCTGTTACGTTTTCATTAAAGGCGCGGCGGACCGGTTTGGATGAAATTTGGTATATGGATAGATATAACTTGAATTGAGGCATGGGGTACTTTTTAAAATTAGTACTTAGATAGTTTAACAATATTTCGGTTGAGGTCATTCTGAACGCTTAGAAAAGAAAAGAAAGAAAATACATTTATTTGCTTCCACAGACAGTGTCCAATAATATAACACAGACAATGGTGGTGTTGCGTGGGGACAAAATGGTCCCTGTCTCAGTATGGGCTGCTTCGAACCTTGTTGGGTACGATGCAGTGCTGGTTTTCTGACAGGGCCTAAGTGAGGGCACGAACACTGGTAAACAAGTACCTATATAAAACTAAATAAATATTGCCAGTCACCATTATATACATTAAACTGAGTTATCTATGACGGTGCCTAATAAGATAACAATACATGTTCGGATTTAAAAATAATAATAATATAACTACATAGACTACATACCATCATAATACATACGAAAAAAGCGTTTTAAACATGGGATAAGTGTTCAGAATGATTACTCTATTTGTGCTTTGATAGTGGGTAATAATTTTACCTGTTATACCTAGTTCTGTTCAATTTGAACTTTATAGAAATTTAATCTAACTTTACCTAATAAGGTATGACGTACAGGTATATCTAGGGAGATTTTTTTTATACATTATAAGCTTGCGTTTGACCACGATCTTGCCTGACGGCGTGCGATGATGCAGTCTACGATGGTACACGCTTGCCTAGAAGATACCTATTCACTCGCGACTTAAAGATACCCAAGCTGTAGATATCTGGAAACACAGACTCTGGCAAGGCGTTCCACTCTTTGGCGGTGCTCATAATAAAGGTCGAAAAGAACCGCTTTGTGCGAATGGGAGGTATTTCTACCAGATAGCGGTGGCGCACCGCAGAGCGTCTGGTTTTCCGTTGATAGAAAGGAGATGGTGAGATCAGGTTGAAAAGATCCGCCGCACACTCCCCGAAATGTACTCGATAAAAAACCGAGAGGCTAGCAACCTTTCGTCGATGCTCCAGGCTGAGGAGCCTTGCATCAACTAGCTCATCGTTGCCTATGAGCTTCTTGGCTCTTTTCTCAATTGATTCCAGAGCTTCAAGTTGGTACTTCGCTGATCCGTCCCAGAGGTGAGAACAGCACTCCAAACACGATCGGACTTGTGCTTGGTACAAGTTGATACCCGTTAAGTTTATATAAGTACAATATTAATATTAGATTATTAGCTATTAAATAATACATACTATTATAAAGTCTACCTATATAAGTTTAAGTTTTAGTGCGCATTTTAAAATCTCTATATATAAAAATGAATCCCTATTTCCATGGTCACGCCATCACGCGTTAACGGCTAGACCAATTTCGCTAATTCTTTTTTTGTTCTTATTGTCAGGAGAAGGTTCTTATGAAAGAAAAAATTAAGAAAATTGCGCGCAAAATTAGAAAATTTAAAAATACTTAACCACCATATAAAAATATTTATAATCTAACCTTAGCGCTTTTATAATGTAACCTTATGACGTTTGACATAGAATTGACAGAATGCGTGCTGCAAATATCGTCAAAGAGGATGTAAAAAAATGAATATCGTTTGAAATAGATGCTTCGGTCGGAGTTATCCCGAGATGTTGTATATAGATAAAAATGAATTGCTGTTCATTAGTCTCGCTAAAACTCGAGAACGGGTGGAGCGATTTGGCTAATTTTGGTATTGAATTATTTGTGGAAGTCATTCATTTTCTAATACATAATGATGGCCGGGGACAACAATTGACAATTCTACCAGGGTGACGTATATTGACAGCCCGCGTTATATGCATGTCAAGGCGGTACGAAGTTCGGCGGGTCCACTAGTGCAATTATAAATTTTGCCACGCCCTAACAGGGTACATGTCATTTAGATTACTACACAATACTTAATCTTAAGATGTTTGTACGAGTATGTAACTGATTTTGTTTCGCAAATACAGAATATGAATAATATAGTTAACTAGTTGACCCGCCTGAGGCTTTATACTCGTAATTTGTCATTAAAAACATTACCCTACTTCTGCTTAGCCAGGTAAAATTAGTCTATGTCTCGATCCTGGTCACAATCTATTCATTTACCCAATTTTATCGAAATCGATACAATCTAGACAGAGGGACAGACTTACTTGCGAATTTTTAATATTAGATTATATAATCTATGGATTAACTTACGTCGCAGTCTCGCAGACCACACCCGAACGAGATTAGTTTTACGCACCGCGTGCGAAGCCAAGGGCTTGTAATAGTTAAGCCCTTATTCTTGTTATTGAGTCTAGTCATATTCAAGATGCAATTCTGACTTTTTATCTGTCAATGCCACGTTGGTTCAAAAGTTAACTAATGTCTAGTTTCCTCGCAATGTTTTCTTCACAAAATTAAATATTAGCATAGAATATCTCGTATTTTTTGCAGTTTTCTCCTTGCGTCAAGTGAAATACCACCACTGTTTTTAAGTGTAGAGGGGATTGCTAGGGATCCTCGGTGCAGTAAAGAGGCTTTTGTGACAATTTTTCCGCTGTTTTAACAAATTCTCATTCTAAAGTCTTTATGATTCAATATATAGATATATAAGTCGTTCCTCAGTGATCGACAATACGGCTTTCGCTGAAATCGGTCCACTGGGGACCTTCTAGCTTATACCACGCACATATGGAGCGAGGCCGTTGAGAAACACGGAGAAGCGCTGGCTGTTTCTCTTGACATCTCAAATGCCTTACTTACTATAATAGCCTAACTATGAAACAAACTTAATGTCAAATCCTCAAAATATGAATGAAACAGCCTGTATAAAATAGGTAAACAAATCATCTTCATTCATCATGTAAGTAGGTACCTGTTAAACTGACTAAGCGCTGTCGCAGGCGCACCCATTTGTTGTTTAAAACGTCAATAATCGTATTAAGAAATGTAGCGATTATTGGATATTAAAGCTATCGATATCAAATCCACCTCTAAAATCTGTGAATCCGTTATCGAATCTGTGTTTAGGTTAATGTCGTACTTACAGGTTGTGTGGGGAAAAAAATAGACTGTGCAATTTTTTTTATTAAAACTGTGAAAGACATTAGAGAAATAAACAAAAATGTATATAGTAACCCTTTTACAATGTGCACGGTGAATATCAAAAGTTCCTAGGTCAAATATAACTTTTAATTAAAAACAGTCGGTAACTTTACCGGTGGCAATAGACGCGAAAGTTGCTATAGAAAACCAAATGCAACAAATTGAACAATCATAAACTGAAAACAGCTGCATCTGTAATCGTAAAAATATCTATCTAATATATAAAATTCTCGTGTCACAGTTTTCGTTGCCATACTCCTCCGAAACGGCTTGACCGATTTTGATGAAATTTTTTGTGCTTATCCGGTATCTATGAGAATCGGCCAACATCTATTTTTCATCCCCCTAAATGTTAGGGGTAGTCCTCCCCTAAATTTTTTTTTTTATTTTTTAGACAAAATTTTTAATTTCAATTTTTTTATGATACAACATACAAAAATACATACAATCCTCAATTTTCACCCTTCTACGATCAACCCTTATTTTTTAATAGCAAATATTTATATGGCAAAACAACGTTTGCCGGGTCAGCTAGTTTACAAAATATATATCTCTCTCTGTCTCTCTCTCTCTCTCACACACTGTTTATAAAAATTTTAGCTGTCATTTTCCACACAAAATAATGTTTGTTTATATTTGATACTAGATGACATGCATGTGACGCGGGATGTCAATGCCCCAGTAGAATTGTCAATCGACCATCATTATGTGCATCTGTGTATGAGAAAATGAATTTTCTTCATAAATTTCTTTTTGCGTGATATTTTTCCGATATTTCAATAGTTATTCTGCTATTTGGGGCGGAGACAAATCCGTGAAATCAAAGATCATCAAAATCGGTCCAGTCGTTCTTGAGTTATAAATGTTGTGACTAACCCAACTTTGTTTTATTAATATAGATTATTTCAAACTAGCTTCCGCCAGCGGTTTCGCACGCGTGTTTTGTCAATATTAATGTTACGCCGAGGCTGTTACAGACTAAGTAATAGTCGGCTTCTCGAAGTTATACCTACTGTATCACAGAATAGGTAGTACTTGGTGACGAATATACCTACATATTACGTTTTTACTTACAGTTGCACAGAATAAGAAATAGTAGTCGGGCGAAATACCTACACTTTTCTAGTTACCAGTGGAACGATCGAGAAGGTTCTGTAGATATGTACCTACTGTGCGCGGTATAAATAGTGCGTAGAGACGCCCGAAGGAGTTAGTCTTAATTTGGCGATACGTGCAAATATTTCGGTGACTTTTAGTGGTTTATTGTGCAATAGTGGTGTGAATTAGTGTGTTGTAAATCCTTTTGATTAATATCGTGTATTTATCATTTTAGTGTTGAATAAAAGTGTTATTTTGGTTAGGTTGATTTTCATTATTTTATCCCGAACCCTCAGCTCGTAACATTAAGTAGCCTATGTTTTAATCCAGACTATAGTGTATTTTTATACCAAATTTCATCAAAATCGGTTCAGCCGACGTGATTGAGTAACAAACAAGCATTCAAACTTACGCATTTATAATTTTAGCGTGATGTTATTAGTACAATCGTATAACGATCTCCATAAACAATACTGTTCTAGTACGAGTAGAAATCGCCCACTAAGGGTTCCGTACTATGTATATTTATTTTATTTATCAGCGCCATCTAGTTATGTGACTAGAAACCACGTAAACTTATGATATTAGAGACTATGTAGGACTTATTAATAAGTGCATAATGGATGCTTTTTGGAGTGCACAAGCGGGGCTCATGCTATATACCTCTAAGTATATTATAACAACTATTGTACAAATATACAAATACAAAAAATCTTTATTGAAACTATTAAAGAGCAAAAAACTTAAACTTAGATAAAAGCATCTTCAAAATATTAGTAGGTAGCACGTTGGGTAGGCTCATAGGCACACAGTCCTGGTCCCACACTAGGATTCCCTTTGTCGTGGGTGTCAGGAAATAAACATATAACAATAATTAAATATATATAAACTTTACTGTTAGATTTCTTAAAAACTGTTCTAGATAAAGACTTTTTTTTCCTGTAATTATTACATATATTTCTATCAATCATTGTTTAATTATTTTGAAATAGTAGGCCAGTATTATATTTAAAACTAGCTAACCCGCCCGCAGCTTCGTATGCTTGAAATTTCCCGTTCCCGTGGGAACTTCAGGATAAAGTCTATATAAAACACTCTTGTCAAAGTGACACGACACTTCATGTGAATCACTTCACGTCAATGAACGACGGTTAAATTACATGGATAGTGTTAATACAAAAATCGCTATTAAAAATGGGGGGTCGGGGTAGGAGGGTGAAAAATACTTTACGACCTATTACCATACCTATCAAATATACAAAAAAATCATTAAAATCGGTCTACTCGTTTTAGAGGAGTGTGACCACTAAAACTGTGACACGAGATTTTTATATATTAGATTATTTTTAAATATATAGAAGATTTTTTTTAATATGCATTTTAGACTAAGATATGTTTATGGGCCGCAGAATAATTTATTTACAAACTTGTAACTATTTTATTGATTGAATTTATTATTATTAGTAGTTGCGAAGTTAATCAGCTATGACAGACAGACAGACAAAGTAGCACTTTAAGGGTAAATGCTGTTCTCCAGAAATGCGCTCCGGCTTTCTTTTCATGACAATATTCAAGGCTTCCATTAATGCTCAATCAAAAAATAACTGACTTTTTCTGACTACCCTCATTAAAAAGCGTTTCATACAAAATTTCAATAAAGATGTTTGACCACACAAATATGCACATTAAAACACATTCATTTGCAATGGCCGTTTACAGATACCGGCGTTTGTTATGGCACATTTTTGGGAATGTTAAGTTTCCGTTTTGTATAGCACTGTCATCCTATATCGTTATGGATGAGCAATGATAAAATAATTATTATAAAACCTCTAGTTCTAGGTTTCTTCTAGGCAAGCATGTACCATCGTATACTGCATCATCGCTTACCATCAGGTGAGATCGTGGTCAAACGCTGGCCTATAATTTATAAAAAAGAAATCTAAGCCATAATCGGCCTAAGCCTGATGGCTAAGTATATGGCTATTTTGGTAGTAACTAAATGACTCTAATGACAGTCCTTATTGTCAATATAAGAACACCAAATCTTCTAATCCAATATATAAAAGTCTCGTGTCAAATTTTTAGTGGTCGCACTCCTCCGAAACTGGTTGACCGATGTTAATGATTTTTTTTTTGTATATTTGGTAGGTATGAGAATAGGTCGTAAAGTATTTTTCACCCTCCTATCCCAACCCCTCATTTTATAATCGCGATTTTTGTATTTTTGTATGAACAATATCCATATAATTTAACCGTCTTTCATCGACGTGAAGTCATTTACATGAAGTGTCGCGTCACTTTGACAAGAGTGTTTTATATAGATCCCGAAGTTCCCACGAGAACGGTAAATTTCAAGTATGCAACGCTGCGGGCGGTTCAGCTAGTTATGTATGTGATCATAATTTTGCGAAAGTAAATATTATCATTACTATGTATATGTCGCAGCTAACTAGCTTAATTAGCCGTTCAGTCAACAGCCTAGCCTCTTTACTAAACAGCGCCGTTCAACTAGCGGCCTGAATGATATTCAGCCGTAGCGTTTGTTACATCATTTAATTTAAAATTCTAGTTGAGGGGGTTGTTCTCTCTGAGTCTGCACTCTTAGTTTTCATACGTAATACTTAATTATTTCTTATTTAATAAACAAAAGACACAAATCGTGACCAATAGCACGAAACGTCGGGTAAGTGGTAGACCGGCAGGAAATACACTATGTCGATGAGTACATCTAAATAGGCCAGTTATTTTCCTTCGACAACAGGCAAGACAAAGAAGTCGACCGTCGTGTCGACAACGCCTGGAAAAGCTACTGGTCCATGAAGGAACTTATGAAGGGTGACCTTCCCGTATCGCTAAAACGCCAACTCATTGTGTATTCTGCCTGTCCTAACCTACGGTGCCCGGTCTTAGTCGCTGACCGAGTCTCAGAAGTTCAAACTAGGAGTTTGCCAAAGAGCGATGGAGCGCAGCATTTTGGGTGTAAAGCGGATCGACCGGATTCCAAACTCCTGGCTGCGCTCGAAGACCGGCATCGCTGAAGTGGCCATCAAGGCTGCAAAGCTGAAATGGGACTGGGCGGGTCATGTCTCCCGTATGCAACCCGATAGGTGGGCCAAGAAGGCAAGCATATGGACTCCTGAAGACGGAAAGCGACGTCGAGGAAGGCCTAAAAAGCGCTGGAGCGATGACTTGGACGAATTCCAAAGAGACTGGCGGGATATGGCTCTAGACCATGATAAGTGGAAGGAAGAGGGGGAGGCTTTTGCCTAGCAGTGGGACAGCATGTGCTAGTATAAAAAAAAAAAGAAAAGCGAACGACCTACTGCCATACGGTGTGTCTGTGTATTATGTACCTCAAACCTTGTTTGAGGAATCTAGTTGAACGGCGCTGTTTAGTAAAGAGGCGGGGCTGTTGATTGAACGGCTAATTAAGCTAGTTGGCTGTGACATATACATAGCCACGAGTAGTTTTGTCTGATGATAGTACAACTTTTGTAAACTATTGATTCTTACTACGCATATTCATTACCTGCCTTATGGTTCATCATCAACATCATTCTGCGAATGTTCTGAAGAGCTGTTCAATTTAATCCCCGCTTCCCACTTCTACCATCGAACCTCCCGCAACCGGCAACGAGCTCACCCACATATTGTAGATGCGTGGAAGTCTCACACGGTGCGTTTCACCCGCTCGCTTCTTCCACGCACCTACAACATGTGGAATGACCTTCCTCCGGAGGTTTTTCTGGTGGGCTTAAAAATGAACGCCTTCAAGAGAGGTGTAAATAGGGTATTAAGTGCTAGGCAATGCGACTGCAGTACCATGAGTGCTGCAGGCGTTTATAGGCGGCGGTGACCACTTAACATCAGGAGGGCCGTCAGTTTGTGTGTCTACAAGTTTAATAAAAAAAAAATCATCAACGACATATCAACCATAAGACGTTCAGTTATGATATTTTAAAAAGGTAATTTTAAATGGTTACCATTAAATGTAATACTGTGTCATTTTAGCTATATCTAGAGCGACCTAAATTTGTTTAACATAATAAGCTCGATAAATGACATTGTTTTAAAATTGTAGCGGTCAGTATTTTCAATAACTACGTAGGGAATTTGGCACTACATCTTTCCATCCCCGATCGAAGATCTAGAGGTAGACCCAAGACAAGGTAGAGAGATGTAGTATCAAAAGACATGAGAGAGTGCCAAGTTTCTGATGACGACGTCGAAGATAGAGCGAAGTGGAAAACAACGACTAGGAAAGCTGACCCCACCATCATGTAGTGCGTACCATGCTTGGCATCAGACTGTTAGATAGAGTTCCAAACGTTGAGATCCGTAGACGAACGAAGGTTCATGACGTTGGAATTCGAGTTATGGAACTCAAATGGTCTTGGGCGGGTCACTTGGCTAGACATGGTGATGACAGATGGAGCAAGACAGTGACTGAATGGTGGCCGAGGAGCGGGTATAAAAGGGTAGGACGACCAGCAGCGAGATGGGTGGACGACATCGTAAAGGTCGCGGGCCGTCAGTGGGTGAGACTAGCGCAGGATCGTGGTGGGTGGCATAAACTTGGGGAGGCCTATACCCAACAATGGGTGAAGTCAGGCTGTAGATGATGATGAAATTTACTATCATCATCTAACCCGCACCGCGGAGGAGTGGAACGCCTTGTCTGAGTCTGTGTTAACTACAACATAGGGGTATTCAAGTCCCGAGTGAATAGGTTTCTTCTAAGCAATATTTCTTGTTACACAAGTAAGGAGTGGAACTCACTTCCGGCGTATGTTTTTCCGGACCAGTATAATCTCGGAGTCTTCAAGTCCATAGTGAAGGTCCTTTCTAGGCAAGCGTGCTCCATCTTCGATCACACCATCACTTACTATCAGGTAGTGGTCAAGTGCTTGACTATCATAAATAAAAAAGCGTGTACCATCGTAGACCGCATCATCGCTTACCTCCAGGCGAGATCTTGGTCACACGCTAACAAATAATTTATTGAAAATATATATATATTTCTTGTGCCACAGCTACATCCAATAACTGCATTGCAATTGCGATTCAAGCTTATTGAAATCCCTCACCGATTAACCAATTACGAGCACGTATTCCAAATTTTATGTAAATACATCATAGCACGAATAACTTTACAAAACGTTACCTATAAATAAAAATAAACGAGTGTGCGAACCAACCGTGTGTGTGTGTGTGTAACCACACGACTAAATTAAACTTCTTTTTCAAAATATTAATTTATAAAATTGTTCAATTACGAAATTGTCCACACGTCTGTAGGTCGATCAGTCTATGTTCATTTTGGACAGACGCAACTCGCACTCGCACATTAATGTTTAAAAATATACGAAATGTAACTCACTCTCTATCTTCACTAACTTATATCTCCCTCTCAACTTCCGTTCGCACTTTTCGTAACGCATTCACCAGCTTACTCCCCAAGTTAAGCGTGCGCAAAGAAGTTTACTTCAAAAATAAGTTTTTTGTTGATAAATTACTTTTTTAAAACAAGCTTTTATAAAATTCATAATCGGAACGGCAAGCAGATTCAAATGAGCCCAAACACTAGTATCCTACTATAATCCATTCAGAAGTTCCGTTGTCTAGCATCCGTCTCCATCATGAGACCACTTCCATGGTCCCATATTATTGCATTGTCACCGAAGTTACATATTTATTCCAAATTTCAGCTCAATCGGTGGAAAGGAACGGGTTTAAAATTCTGTTGCAAGATTCCACCCGGACAAACCATACATACATTGCAAGTTAATAAAAAGCTTGTAAAAAAATACGTCAGCGATTCTGTGAATTGAAACGTTGATATGTGAAAACATTATTAATTTTTCATATATAACAATATTAAAACATATTTTAGTTGTTCCTTCTAAATAATAAATAAAGGAATCCTGGTAAGGTAAGTTTGAGCGAACATCATTTGTTTTAAATAAATTTTATAATTTTCTTGATGACCGTCTACAGAAAACTTTACAAAAAATATGCAGTCACTGGACGTCTTATAGCTAATATGGTAACGACGATATTCAAGTCACGGTTTCTCATAACATAAAAAATACATCTCGAAAAACAAACTACTGGTTATATTATCAAATTTTAAAGAAAAACGATTAAGTTTAGGTGATTAATTCAATATAAAACTTACTGACTACTCTTGCAATCGACATCCAAAAATAAAGGCCGATTTATCTCTTTCGGAAATGGCTGCGGGCTTTGGATTAGAAAGGGACAACAAGAGACGTCACCAAAACAGTATCTGTGGTTAGCAAGCATTATGCAATAGCACAACATAAGTTTAATAAAGTGTTTGTTTTTACATGCCAAAATAAATTTCACATTTCTATGGTAAACATTTTACAAATTTATTTATTATTATCATCAAAGTAACCCCTTAAACACACATACAGCCAGGATTAAAACATAGTTTTTTTAGTATCTTTAATTCCCTTTGTAAATAACGTAAGTGAAATCATGGGCAACTAGCAATCAATACCCAAATTAGAAAAAAAAAACAAAAAATATATTTTTATAAATGTATGTGCCAAAAATGTGACTATAAAGAGATTTTTCACACCACCTGCTCGACAATATCAAATTATATGTCATGTAAACCTCACCGAAAGCAGATGATTATATCCCTACGGCTGAGCCGGGAGTAAATTTGTACTGAATTTCATTATGCCCTCGGTGGCATAATATGATTTCAATTTGACCAATTTGATTTGAACCAAAGAGACACAACAAAAACTTTTTGTTACCTACCTAACCTAACCTAGATTTTGTTATTATTGTCTCGCATAAAGTGTGAAAAGTGGAGTATTCTCCTCGTGGATAAAGTTCTCTGCATCTTGGGCATGCTTATCCTTCTCTGCACTCAGGATTCTAGTACTCGTAACTGCAATGCTACGCTCGTGAGTTAACTCTAGAATCCTTCGTGACGTTCGTGATTCAATATAGCGCCCGTGTCACAAGACACTGCTTTATCCCCTCGTTTAATAATCTGCTATTACTATTAAATTAGAAGTTGAAATTCTTTTAAATTTACTCTTTACCTTTGTTCCGGTTCCAAAATTTATTCAAAAAGAAGATATCAAGTTAGTTGTGGCAGAAACAATTTCAAGAGATATAAGAGAAAGGAGTCTTTGTGCTTCAAAAGTATACATATAAGGAAGACCTTTTTCTTCCTGCCTTTTTCCCACATCACGCGGGGTCGGCACAACATGTATTTTTCTTCCATACCTCTCTACAAGCCGTCATCTCCGTTGTCACTTATTTCATACCCATATCATTCCTCACGCAGTCCATCCATCTCTTCTTTGGTCTTCCTCTATTTCTATATCCATCCACATTCATATCAAACATTTTTTCCTGCCAAATGCACAAAACCATGCGACTCTCAAAAGACGTACTAATATTATTAGGCTAATAAAAAATGTGCTGGTAACTGTTGCAATGCAGGCCACTCAAAATCGGCGCTAGAAATCCATGGATTAAGCCTGTTTCGTAAACTCATCAATTTCGGAACGACAATTCTTTCCTTTATTATCTATGTATTTTATTTACCCTCCGTACCCTCATTTTCTACCTGTCATCTTTTCCTAAATACCTGTGGGTAGAGAGGACACGTTCTCTTTCAACGTTTGCCTTCGCGACGCATCGCTCCTCGAAAATTATATCCGAAAACACAGCAAAATCTGCGTCATTCAGTTTTTAAAGTGAACATAAATACATCATCATCATCAAATTCCAATAAGCGCCCTCCGCCGAAATCATCAACTCAACTGGCTTGGGAGCCGGAGAAAACACCACGCATCACAGCACACGCGCCGCACGCATCACCATCGACGCACATAAAGCACGAGACCCAGGTATACCTTTTCTCTTTTTCCAGCCAAAGCCTATGTTCAACAGTGGACTTCCTACGGTTATATGATATAATGATGATGATAAAGTCAAAAAGGAGTTTTAAGCTCATCTCTACGTAAGTTAAATACAATCATGGCTAAAACGAATTTTATATGAAAATTTAAAATTTCTTGCAAAATGTTTTTCTGGAATAGAACGGGCGCGCGTTACCTCAATAACGTACAGTTTTCTCTCGGTTTAAAAGGGAAAACTAAAAAACAGTCAATTACATTAGCTTGGCCGTTCCTATACACAAAATGCGAAACAGAATGTGACTGGGCGTTTTCGGGCTGGTAGACGTTCGGCCTTTACTGCGTCTGGGTAAAAATTCGGTGAGAGTCCGGTGTTTAAATAACCGGACACGTGCGAGTTTAACTCGCGCACAGTGTTCCGTAATGATTTTGTATATGATTTTGCTCTGAGACTTACTTCTTGCCAAATCTCATGATTCTACCGGAAGTACTACATAGGTTTTGATTTATTTGCGAGTGTAAAATACGCGATAAAAATAAGAATACATTTATTTATCTTGTTTTTTTTATTATTTATTTACTTTTAAAAAACATCATCATCATCAACTCAGCCCACACCCACCCACTGCTGGGTATAGGCCTCCTCGCTATCACGCCATTCTCTCCGGTCCTGTTCCAAGTGCATCCATTGCCTTAAAAAACATATACTTATAAAATTATTACCCATAAAAAACCTTAGTAGGTTTGTCCTAAGTGAAAATTCGACATTCCTCTTTAGTATATTTATAACTAATATATAACAATAAATATCGCTGGACATTTCACACAACGCTATCTAGCCCCAAACTAAGCAGAGCTTGTACTATGGGAACTTAGATAACTGATAGAATACTTATATAATTTTTTTTTGTAAATACATACTTATAATATATAGAGAAACAACCAGACCCGGAACAAATATCTGTAGATCATGCAAACATTTGTTCCGCGGCGGGAATCGAACCCGCTACCTCCTGCGTCTCAGCCGGCTATTCGCCCACTGCACCACGGAGGTCGTCGATAACTATTTTTACATGTACGAAATTTTTATAAATATGTTTTGTTCTGTGCGTCGTACATGGCCATCCGTGGGCCGGCTCACATTCCATCGTTATCTGCACAAACATACAGGTTGCTCTAAAACGGCAAACTTTATGGAACAATTATTCAAATAGCAGTTCAGTGGTTATAAATTAATAAAATATTACATGACACCATTTTAAAACAGCAACATATATAAACATATACCTACTTGATTATCATAATAAGTAATCTAAAAATATTGTATCAATCGTAAGTAAATCTAGGAAACAATGAGGGTAGGTTACAGTTGAAGAACTTTACCTTCCGTATTAGCTTACAACTGTGCTACGGCAGGGTAAGGATTCTCGTCCTATGTACATACGACTCATTGGCCGATTTAGCCTCATTTGGGTACTTAAATAACCGAATTCTTTGATTACGTTGACTTAGAAGGTTGATTTTTACAGATCCACGGGGCCTGAAACTTAAGTATTTGATATGAAATTAATATCAAATACTCAAGTCTCTTGATACTTCCACGCTTTACTGAGAAAAAGGGCATGACGGGAAGACAGACGGATAAAGAAGAGAACGGGTTCTTTTTTTCTTTTGAGGTACGAAAATATTATTCTGATATGCCTATAAATTCTCTCAACTATACTAGAGCGGGGAGAGTAAAATCGTCTAATGGGGTGTATTACATTGCCTCCCTTCTACCCTGACCTCAACCATTCTAACTTCTTAAAGTAACGGAGACGATGGGTGAGATTTGTGGGTCATGGCAGCGTTTTCCAGTGTCACTGAGGATATTGGTGCAGTTGATGATGATTCGATGGGCTCGTGCAGTCCCCTTTTATCTCTAGTGTTGTTTGTGGCTGTGCAGTGAAGTATCACATGCTTCACTGTCTCTTCTCAACTATGTAGAAATCTCCAGACCTCACGTACTCGATATAGTTCAGAAACAAATTCTGACACAAAGTGTCCGTGGTCAGATCGCTTCGGGAGAGTGAGAAATAAAATGTATCCTAGGTATACTGGTGATTTTTATTTGTATTTTATGCTACATGGAGATGGAACAAGCTTATGTTGGTAACCATCGCCTATAACAGAGTATTGCCTAGTAATTCACGCACTTTAGAAATGTGCCCTACGTCCATCAACTTGAGGCATACATAAAGTAATTTCACCAGCAACCATACCCTTCAAACTGAAACAGCAATGCTGCTTGGCTGCAGAAATAGGTATGGTGGTAGTACTTCCTCGGCGAGCCCTTTCACAAGGAACTCTGCTACTCTTAATCAGTCCTCAAAATATGTCGCCTGTTTACAAATGCAACTTGTACTGTTGTAAGAAATGTCTAAATAAAAGTTGGGTCGTAATTTATTTAAAGGAATCATAATCATGATTAAAATTTTTGACAGTACATTTAACTAATTTAACTAAGGGTGATAAGCCTTGGTAGCTCATCACCCTCACTTTGAATTATTTTATGTTAAATTTTATGTGTTTGTTAATTTATGTATTGATTATTTGACATGATATTCAATATTTTGAATTTTTAATGTGTATATGTACCTAATTAATTAACTTATTCTTAATTTGATTAATATAATTTCAATTTTTTATTAATTTAACTTGTCATTATGTATTTAGTAGCAATAACAGTTGACTTTTATTCTTATATTGTATTGTTCTGTAATGTGTATATTGTTAGTTGGCTCGTCACACGACTTGGCACTGCTGTGAGTGTGCAAGCATTTTATAAATTAAATAAATTAAATAAATAAACTAATGTATATGTGACCATACCATACTTGTTTTAATATTTTAAAATAAAATCTGTCAGTTCTCTTTATCCGTCTTTTCTACATTTATAGCAACCCTAAGAGAATGGTACGGTGAAAAAGGCACTGTTATTTGTGTTATTCAAATTTTGTGTTATTTTTCATGGGTTAATTACATTTTGAAGAACTAAATGTTTTACTGGAAGTATGTTATTGATGTGTTTTGGACTGAATTGAGGCAATCATTTGAATTGGATTGGAATTTGTAGGTGAAACGTTTCTGGTGAAAACGTGAGCTGCTTCAAATTAGCTAATAGGGTTTATATATTTAGGGTTTGATTTACTTTACCATTTTTATTTATCGGGGTAATGTTGTGTTTAGGAGGCTTCTTTATACTATTGTACACAAATAGATTTACAGACAAAAATTGCTTACAAAATGGACATGTACAAAGGCGAGCTTAACCCTAGTAAGAGTTTTCTTCCAGCAAACCTTTGAAGATAGAGATATTTGTTTATAGTGGTGGGTACGTGCACAGAGAAGGACATTGGTGTAAAATACTAATATATAATATATACTATAACAAATACAACACTTACCCATATTAAAAAAAAATAACACCTATAAAGTATACCTACATTATAGATAAACATAATATATTATACAAAATATAAATAATATACCTACTTATACATAATAACCTAAAAGTTTACAAGGACAGACTTCCATAATTTTTTTCTGGTAGTCAAGCGCTTGATGGCAAGCGGATATTGTGGTTGAATTGAACGCTTACCAGAGAGAATTCTGGACAGACTCCGAGATTATCGGGGAAAAAAGACGCCAGAACTGATTTGTAATCTACCTTGTTAACAAAAAAATAGGAGTAGGTACATCTAAGATCGTGGGATCCAGAAAAATCACTCACTCATGGCGCAGCATTTTTGATAGTTTTCTAAGGTAGTAAGTCTCAGATTTTATTTAGCGATACTGTGTAGTCTTACGATTCATTTTACGATACTAAGGCCGCATTCAAACCTAAAGTACTGTCAGCTGATGTCTGCGAACAGGCTCACTGTGAGCCCCAGAGTAAAGACTGCATATTTCGTCAGCAAATACGCATAATAGGCATAATAGCATAATGGCCACACTTTTACTGGTGGTAGAGCTTTTGTGAACGGGTTCGAGGAAGTGGACACCACCGCCTTACCTTTATCTGCCGCCAAATAGCAGTACTTGTGCTGCTGTGTATCGGTTAGATGGTAATGGTATGTTCCTGTAATTACTGGCACATAGGCATAACAGCTAAATCCTCTAATATGGCAATATATCCACATAGAGATCAAGATAACATAATAGCTTGTTTTGAAGTCTATGTGGATATCCATGGGCTGCAGTAGCCACTTAACATCTGGTGGACTGCATGCTCGTTTGCCATATATGTAGTATAAAAAAATGGTGTATTGTTGGTTTGGTGTGAACAAATTTTAATACAATGGAAAAGCAGTTAACCATCGTAACGCTCGCTCACAGTCGGCGGCTGGCTATACGTTTGGTTTGAACGCGATGTAGCTGCGAAAGCCACCAAGCTTAAGTATGACGGGACTGGTCATGTTTGCCGTATATCGGGTGAACAGTGGACCAAGCTGATACAGCGCTAAGACTTTGCATCTCACCGAGGACGAGATTGAGATATGAGCTTGCTAAATTCCAAGCAGACTGGACCATTTTAACACAGAAATGTGTGCCTGGAAGGATAGGAAGGATTGAGTGGCCTTTGCTCAGCACTGAGACACGGAGGGCTAAAAATTATAACAATAATAAATGACGTTTTATTAGTAGGCAACCATAATGACTGACGCCTTCCCAGAGTCTGTGTTTCCTGATAGCTACAACCTGGGTATCTTTAAGTCGCGAGTGAATAGGTTTCTTCTAGGCAAGCGTGCACCATCGTAGACTGCATCATCGCTTACCACCAGGCGAGATCGTGGTCAAACGCAAGCCTATAATGTATATAAAAAAACTGACTTTTAGACTAGACTTCGTTACATTGAACAAAAAATCAAATATCCATTATTTTCTTAAATATTCACCTTAGCCACCGTATAGCCACTATACGGTGGGTATCAACTATACTTATCTATTACGATTTTCATAAAGCGTAGCAATTCCTCGTTGATAGAAATCATTTCAAAAATAGACCTATCTAGGAGCAGTATATAAGCAAATAAGGAATTTTGTTATGAAAAAACTCAATGAGTGGTTTCTCTCGAGGTACCAGTTGTGAGCTACTTTGGTACCTACATGAGTACAAATCCAGGTATAAACTTCCATTATACCACCTTCCAATTCATTTCTAATTTACCCCAACACGCAACCAAAAAGGCTTTCCTCATACGTTCTTTCATAATTGTATGAAAACAACCATCTCACTGTTAAAATTATTAAACTAAACTCTTCAGTAGCTATTAAATTCATCACGCAACATACCTATTTCGTTGGTCAGGGCTGGGTCAGGAAGGACCAACATAAATTGATCCTTGTATTAACAATAATCTTTCAACCTCCGGTTCATTTTAAAGTGGTTATACTCGAGTCTGAAGTTGAAAGGGGACAAAGGAAAATATGTTTTATTACGAAGGAGTAAAGGTTTTTGGAATTGTTAAGGCAAATTTGTTTAATGTATGAAATTATTGGGCCTACGAGCGCTCGTCAAATGTTGTTGCTAATTAATTTTATGTGTATTGAAGTTATTGAAGTAACAACGAAGTGGAATATTATAAGGCTCTAAGAGGTAAGATCGGTATCTAAGTTTTTTCTTAAGACACTTTTTCAAGGTGATACGAGTCGTAGTCGGTTACCGACGGATATAGGAACCCGCCATAAAACGTGTTTTAGATTGGAGACACAATTAATGTAATGTTACCAACATGTTCTTCAGGACTTATGTTATTAAGAATCTTCTAAAGCTTCTTTCTATATTCGCTTACCAATTGTGATTTTGGCACAATTTTCTAATTGGACGCTATTTCCAATTCAAAAATTCTGTCTGTTTGTGATCTTAATATCACCCAAAACCTATTTGCCTTAGTATTTGCTAGGATTTTAGTACAGCATGCTTGATATTGGTAAAATTGTGGCACCTTCGGAAGTTGGAGTAGAAGGCTCTCTAGGAAAAAACCTTTACACGTTTAGTTACTAATACGTGCGTTTTAAAACACAGTTACTTCAATGTTCAAGCAAAAACAGGACTCGGAAAGACGTACAACACGGCACCACGGAACAAACATAAAACCATATCACAGAGGTACAAAACATAATTCATTCCTATTTTAAAACAAGTCCCGGTTCACACCAGCCGCGTCAAAGCGGTTTTATTTAAAGCTAGGTACAGGGATGGACTATTATATATAGTGTAAATCGGGCCACGTTGCCCGAATGCACTCCGAGAAATCGACCCATATTGCAACACCATGGACGCCTGAAGACAGAAGGCGACGTCGGGGTCGGCCGAGAAAGCGTTGGCGGGACGATATCGACACCATCCAAAGAGTATGGTGGGAAATAGCGACAGATAGGGGTGATTGGAGGGACTTGGGGGAGACCTTTGCCCAGCAGTGAGATTGGATAGGTTAGGAAAAGTATAAAAAAAATTATGTATATGGTAGTAGCTTGGGCAATACAACCGGAAACAACACGCTTCACGCGATCTTTTCTACCCCATACATGCAAGTTTTTTTTTTATATACAACTTATATGACAAACGAGCATGCAGTCCACCAGATGTTAAGTGGCTACTGCAGCCCATGGATATCCACATAGAATTCAAAACAAGATATTATGTTGTCTTGATCTCTATGTGGATACGTTGCCATACTATAGGACTAAGCTGTTATGCCTATGTGCCAGTAATTACAGGAACATACCATAGTTGTGGAATGAGCTATCATTTGAGGTTTTCCGGTTAGGCTACCGCATGATACGCTTCAAGAAAAACTTAAAGAGGTTTCTACAGGGTAGGGAATGCATCGACAATACCCCGGGTGTTGCCGGTGTCAATTAGCGACGGTGATCGCTTACCATCAGGTGGGCCGTAAGCCTGTTTGCCCACAAGTAACATAAAAAAAACATTTATATAGAATACTGCAAAAATGACGTGTAATTTAACTACTAATTTTAACTAATAATTTTCTTTGTTTTTTAATTAAATAAGTTTGTGTTTTCTACCCTTAAAACCTCGCCCTAAGGTCTCCGACGTTGCTTGACGACTTTTATAGCCGAACCGACAACTTATCTTGCCCTTTTAAGCACTGAAACGCTTTATTGAATACTAGCTTCTGCGTGTAGCTTTGCACATGTGGTTTGTCAATAAAAAGTAGTCATTGTCTCAATTCAGCTCATAATCTAACTATGTACTCGTACAAAGTTTCATTAAAATCGGCTGAGCCGTTTCGTCGTGAGAACGTAGCAAACAGAAAACCAGACTTTACTTTACTTTCGAATTTATAACAGGCAGAATACAAATGCAAATGTTTTATTTCCATAACTTGTGTTTACAATATCTTAACTAGTAGTTGAAACCTCTTTTAAAGTAAATAATACCTGTATTAGGAGATTTCGCTCTTCCGTAATATAAAAAATATGCGTAACTTATAACATATAACAACAACAAGAAAAACATTTAAGGTTTACAAATCAAATAATCCAAAAAACAATGAATTTAAAATCCACTACTAACATTATAAATATACTTATTTTATCTTATATAAGTAATATTGTATACTGAAAAAGTATGTGTGAGTGGGTGTGTGTGCGTGCGTGAGTGTGATACATACGTGTGTGTATTATAGGTATGTATATAGGCAGAAGCTAGTTTAGTTAGCATACAACCCGTCCAATTTAGACCTAACAACCTTCTCTCCAGTGTTGAACAATAGGTTATATGCTAACTAACCTTTACCTCAAGATACGTTATGCTGAAGATTTACTTTCGGGTAAACATAACAAACTACGAACAGCAGTAAACGTCCAATAAAATGCTAGTTGATGGCTCCGGGCTTAACCTTAATCCGTCTCTGTATAGACCTAGAAATCTAGGTCCTACTTCCTAGAATGGCTGAGTGTTGCCAGACACGCAATTGACCCATCAGAGGTATATTATCTGTTACTCTGTGTACTTTGGTTTTTCGCGATCGCAGCGATCCCAAGTAACATTTTTTGGTGGCAACATTTTTTTCTGTAAATGTCATTTTAGTTAGATCAAGGTTCTACGTTGTTCATTGTTTTACTTAATGAATATATGGTTTTGAGGGCTTTTGGTTTTAAAGAGGTCATACTTTAGTCAATTTTTTTGCAAAAATAAAGTGCTAAAATATGACTAAATAACTGCTTTTTTATTTTTCAAAACCACTTTAAAACACAAATTAACTATTTCAAAACCACTTGATTTTAAATCATTTAGCGTTATATGCAACCTATTATAGTGCCTTTAGCTCGTATTAGATCGACCTGATTTTGTATTTTGTCAAGACAACTGGCATTTCTTAACTCATTTATAACATTGCGATAACTCTATAGTCATATATATATTTTTTTTTTGCAGCTTCTTATAATAATACCATCAGGCAACCATTTTGATTATTTCATTGCGTTTTTTAATACTATTTCTTATTAATGTAATTAAAATAATTCGTTTATTATCAATTTTCACAAATTTAATTGAATATAAAACTAATTTGAAGCTTAGAATGGCATTATTGTTGCACATTATTATATGTATAATAAAACTATATTTTTGTGAAAATATTTTAAACTAGTTGTTGCCAGCGACTTCGCCTGCGTTGTTCTGGGGTGCAAAATACATATATAAACTTTGACATCCCATTTTAATCTCGTGGGAACTGATTTATGGGATAAGTGATTCTATGTGGTGATCCGGGGTATAATCTACGTATATACCAAACTTCATTGAAATTCATCGAAAAATTCACGCGATTGAGTAACAAACAAACAAACATCCAAAATTTCGCATTTAAAATATTAGTGTGATAAGGAAATTAGCGAGTACGCCTCTGTTATACAACTATATCATACCTAACTTCAACGACAAATTGACACGCGCGACAGAAATTAACCCGCTAAGGATTAACATACAAACTTTTCTAAAATAATATAATACCATAAAACGACGACGCCTTGTTATAAACTTTTTTTTTTGTTAGTTTGCCGTTTAGTTCCACTGAGTTGCCATTTGGTAACAGCCTTTAGGGCATGAAGACATTGTCTCATTATTATTACGATTTCAATTCATTTATACATTCTTTGACAAATAACAATATTTATAGATAGGTATGTCAGTGTAATAATATTAATAATTAAATAAGTAGAAATAATTAATAACCTATTGTCAAAGTATAGGTATATCTTAAAATATCGAATAAATTGTACAGTGTAAACAGCGTACTTTAGATAGATAGATAGATAACGTCTTTATTGCACACTATTAAATACAAACATATAAAAGAAAATACACTTTTACATCATAAGTACAATGGGCGGCCTTATCGCTAAAAGCAATCTCTTCCAGGCAATTTTAGATAGGAAAATATGGTCTGCCTTCCTGTTGTAATACTCTGCCAGAGTTCATATGTGAAACAATCCACTTACTACTTATAACACATTTGGTCACCATGTGAAAGTATTGAGTATTGTCAGGGTTGGGCCTTTTTTGGGCTCAATTAAATCAAATCAAATAATATTTATTGTATTAAATACATGTACAGAGATGTCAGTAATAGAGATTCAATGTATTCTACCGACTAGGGCGTGCAATGTTTACAAGACTCAATAACAAAATAATAGTCAACAATAAAATAAAAAATAAAAAAATAAAATTTTCGTACCACTTGCTCAAAAAATTGACATTCTATGCCACAAAAGCGAACATAACAATAGTCATTTTTAATCTGTTAAAAACAGGAAAAGAAAATTGTACTGAATTTCATTCATCTTCTAGGGGGAGAATGTGATTTAAATTTGGAATACTTACCGAAATTTATACTGAACTACATCTGTGTTTACACCATTGAGTTTATATATAAAGCATTATACATCTTTTTGAAAAAGGAATACGCATTTATTATGCAGTTATGGTTATTAAATAAAATTACGAAAACCGACGAGGTCGTATGAGCTTGATGCCTTTGCTTTTTCGACAAAAAAATATTAGTCTAGGAATTTGCCGCGTTTTTGTTTTCTTCAAATACATAAACGTTAAGTTTATTTAAATTGTCATTATTTTTAATAAATGCTTATCTCATATTATTATTGTGTCAATTTTTTCGCAAATGGTACGAAAAGTAGAGTATTTTCCTCGGTGATAAAGCTGTCTTAGTCTTGGGTGAACTTAAATCCCTCGCAACACTCAGGACTCGTCTTAAATCCCTCGCTTTGCTCGTGATTTAAGTTTTTAACACCCTCGCTACGCTCGGGAGTAAACCTCGAGTCCTTCGTTACGCTCGCGATTTTAATCGTCACCTGCGACAGAAGACACTGATTTATCCCCTTGGTTAATAATCTACTATTACAAAACTAAAGGAGGTTCTAATAGCTAAAATATAACGTTGTTTGTGCACTGGTCAAAAGGTTCTAGGAACTCTATTTATGACTTTTAGAACCTAAAATGTAACTTAGGTTATGTTGAATTGAGTTTAGATAAAAAGTTTAGAAAACTTAAGCTTCCTAAGATGGAAAATATACCATGATGGAACTGTATTGAAATATCGGAACATTCAAATACTCACAATGATGAATTTCCCGATTTTAGTGCATTATTGTTGATAACCATGATAGTTAAAAAAAACTAGATTGCGTATGTCAATACTTATCTGAAATAATGTCGACTCGAGCGTAGATTTTTGCTACATATTTATTTCATTAAGTATTCATTAGTATAATTGGCCAAGGCCGTTCTAGTTACAGTTAGTGGCATAGCTAAAAACTACCCTATTAAAAAATCGCGTCCGAATTCATCCGTTTGGAAAGAACAAATCATAATGCTAGCAAACGTCCTCCTTTCCAGACATCTTTTAATTGTTTCTCGTTTCTTTCGTCTAAACAAGCTACACTTGTGAACTTTTATCGTCAAACGTCGATACAAATGATACCAAGCCTTCAAACAATAAGTCAAAATCTAATCATCCCGTAGACAGTTGCGCAACAATGCCTAAACGTATTTAGTGGCTATGATTTAAGGAGTTCTCATCATACAAATACGTTAAATTTAAACATGTTTAATCGCTAAATACTTTTAGGGATTGTTATGCAAGCCGGCCTTAGGGTTTTACCACACCAAAAGTTTAAGTCGTGTTTAAAAAATTCCAATACAAAAATTGGTAAATAAATTTTAAAAACTTCCTAATATTACTACTATATATACCTATACTATATTACTAGATACTATTTTTCCTGTCACTCAAGTTATTTTATGATATTTAGTTAGTTAAAGATGAAACAATCTATTATTTACTGTATTATTTCATTAATATAACATGATGTGAAAACCAAGCAGACTGTAAAGAAAATAATAAAGCCTTATTTACAAGTAAAACCAACAATGTAAAGGAAAAACACGACATTTCTTAAAAATAGTTGTTTACGTCGAGATCAAAGAAGGCTTGTATCGATCGGATCTCGACACTTGGCGTCATGTTTATAAACAGGGTTTAACCACGCCATAGTTTATAATCCCGGAAAGAGCTTAAAACTTTCAACTCGTAGATTTAAATCACATATTAGCATTCTAATTATGCTTATATGAGAGGTATCGCTCAGCCTATCGACAGTTATTATTAACTAGCTGACCAAGCGGCTTGTCACGCGTGGTTTGCTAATAAAAAGTAGCCTATGTGTTAATCCAGGTTATGATCTACGTAAATATCAAATTTCATCGCAATCGGTTCAGCCGTTCCGGCGTGAAAGAGTAACAAACATCCATACATACAAACTTTCGCGTTTACTAGCTGACCAATCCGCGGCTTCGAACGCGTAGCTTGTCATTAAAAAGTAGCCTATGTGTTAATCCAGGTTATAATCTACGTACATATCAAATTTCATCGTAATCGGTTCAGCCGTTCCGGCGTGAAAGAGTAACAAACATCCATACATACAAACTTTCGCGTTTACTAGCTGACCAATCCGCGGCTTCGCACGCGTAGCTTGCCATTAAAAAGTAGCCTATGTGTTAATCCAGGTTATGATCTACGTACATACCAAATTTCATCGTAATCGGTTCAGCCGTTCCGGCGTGAAAGAGTAACAAACAACCATACATACAAACTTTCGCGTTTATAATATTAGTAGGAATAGGATGTTTCTTTCGTAATATCTGTATACATAATCTTACAATTGATTTTAATTATGTTTATTTGCTTGTATATATTGTTGAGAACTGGGCATCGAAATAGGGGACGTCCACCAGCGAAATGGATCGACTATATCAATAATACCGTGGGTCGTACGTAGTTCAGACTGGCACAGGATTGGGAAGAATAGCAGAAACAAAGAGAGATCTATGCCCAGCAGTGGGTCGACACGGGATGAGAATGAATGATGATATATTGTTAGGTATTGTAAAGGGAGCATTATAAAAAACCAGCCTTGTTTCTGTCTGATTCTTTCCTGACTTATTGGTGTGATTTGGAATGATCCTTGTGATTTTACCAAATATAATCACTACAGTAAGTTTTCCGCATTACACAAAGGTTAAATGGAATAGCTATCTAGCATTAAGTTCGCCTATCTACACATTATTTTTAATTTGTGCTATAAAGCAGTTTAATTCATTCATTGTAATTAATAATGAATTGATTTTTTTTGTCCCAATTTATAAAAATACTAGCTGAAAAATCCGCAGCTTCGCACGCGTAGTTTTTCAATAAAAACATTACCCTCCTTTGCGCAGTTGGGTAAAAAGTAACTTGTGTTACTCACGGTGAATGTTGCTTTTGAATGGTGAAAGAATTTTTAAAATCGGATCAGTAGTTTTTGAGTTTATTCATTACAAACATACACACAAAAATACAAATCTTTCCTCTTATATTAGTATAGATAGATGGACGACACTGGAACTATTGATTGTTGTATATGTACATAAAAACAATAGCTCATAGGGCAGCTTTAAGATCAGATAGATATTTTTAATGTATTAATTTTGGAACAATACGAGATGGAAGGCCTTCCCTTCGCCTTTTCCCAGCTGTGGGACATAACAGATATTTTAGTTAAAAAAACGAGTGTGCTTTAGACCACACGACTGAAGTAAAACTTCTTTAGTTCCATCTAGTATCCTATAACATTTTAATCAAACCCAAAATCGGGTCCAATCTATCGATAATGACAATATTATTTGTCGAGTAGCGGTAAAAATAATGTTTTAAGGAAATGTCAACATTATTTCGAGGCGCATACAGTAAGTACATAAGTTATTTTCTGCTGCTGCCTGCCATCTGTTGTGGAATAGCTGAACTTTTTTGTAAATCGAAGCTGGTAGATTTAAAATAGAAACGTCGTAAATATTTTTTTTATCTATAGCAAAATGAACTCTATTATACAGCATGAAAGGGTGTTTTGTTTTTGTATAATTTAGTTTGCATAATTTAGGCTGATTTGGGATAGGAGATATGCGACAAATCAACTGGCTATGAGAGAAAGAGAGAAAGAAAATGTGTGCTCGCACATCTCTCTCTCTCTTGCCCCTACAAAACGTAACTATCTTCACTAACGTATATCTCCCTCTCAACTTCCGTTCACACTTTTCGTAACGCATTCACTAGCTTACTCCCCAAGTCAAACGTGCATAAAGAAGTTTTACTTCAAAATATTGTATATTCTGCATTTTTGTATTTTATGTGTGTGAAATATTATCATCATCATCATCCACAGCCTGATTTCCTCCATTGTTGAGTATAGGCCTCCCCAATTTTGTGCCGTCCACCACGATCCTATGCTAGTCTCACGCACTGACGCCCCGTAACCTTTACGACCTACCCTTCTATACCCGCTCCTCGGCCACTATTCAGTCACTACCCTGCTCCATTTGTTATCACCACGTCTAGCCAAGTGTCCCACGCAATACCATTTTGAGCTCCATAACTTGAATCCTAACGTCATGATCCTTCGTTCGTCTACGGATCTCGACGTTTGGAATTCGGTCTAACAGTCAGTCTGATGCCGGACATGGTAATATTATATTTTTCCTAAAAGAATCGTATTTCATTTTTATTTATCTATACTTTATATAATATTATAAAGAGGAAAGATTTGATTGTTTGTTTATTTGCATTGAATAGGCTTCGAAACTACTGGACCGATTTAAAAAAATCATTCACCGTTGGGAAGCTACACTATTCTCGGGTGATATAGGCTACTTTTTATCCAACTGCGCTAAAGTAGGATAATGATTTTATTGAAAAACTACGCGTGCAAAACTGCGGTTGGTCAGTTCGTTTTATTATAATACTATAGAAATGGGATATTGTCTTTTTTACCATAACCCAAAAGGAATACAGAAATAATCGAGTAACTATCAAAAACCGCTGATGTTTAAAAAGGGTGAATCGGGTAGGCCTCAAGGCTCTACTTCGCTTACGATTCACCAAGTTTTCCTTAGTCACCATATTTTATACTGCTTAGGTAGTTTTTAGTGATTATTACCACAATTGGACCTGTAATACAGGTTTTTAAGAGCCTACTTCAGGCACCAGTCTCTCACAAAGTTGGTTATGCAAATAATCTTGCCTAGACCTAAGTCACTGCCTTTGTGAGAGCAAATAAATAAACATATTATTAAGTATATTGCTGGACAAGCTAAATACAATTCCCCTATTGGGTGGTGACATGCTCACGATTCAGAAATCCAATGTGCTGTCAGGACTAATGGGTGACTTGCGCACCGATGCCTAAACGTATTTAGTAGCAAATATGATTTAATAAGTTGTCAAATCATACAAATATGTCAAATTTAAACATGTTTAGTCACTAAATACTTTTAAGGATTGTTACGCAAGCCGGCCTATGAGTACGTTGAATGTTATTTAATTATTTTTATTTTGAAAATCTTGCACTGTTTTTAGCACTCTTTTAGACTTTCTTTACGAGGTCTATGTATACCTATGTATTTAGTATAACGCATAGTTCGTAGGTTTATTGAAAATATGTATACATATCATATATTTATTAAGGTATAACTGTAGTTATATAATAAATAAATTTAAAATATTTTTTTCTGACTACAGAAATCCATTAACATAGTTAATTACTTAAACTGAAAAATAGCAATAATCATAATTTTAATACTAGAAATAAAAATAAACTCGCTGTTGCCACTTATAGATTCCATAAAGTTAGTAAATCGTTTAAAGGGCAAGGTGTACGCTTTTATAACAAACTCCCAAGTGATGTACAAAAATTGAAAATAACAAATTTAAAAACGCTATTAAACAAAATCTTTATAATAAAGCGTACTATTAAATATGGGATTATTTAGGTGATAGAGCAGCTTGCGATTGAAATTGCTCTAACTCGTTCAAAATGTTACAATTTAGACGTAATATATCTCCTGTATTATATGTAAAAGGATCATTAAAAAACAACCAGCCTTGTTTCTTGCCTTTCTTTCCTGGCTTGGTCGCGAAGGAACAGACAGTAAAATTAACGCTTCAAAGTGATCCTTGTGATTTTAATGAATAAAAGATTTTGACTTTGACTTTAAAGTCTAAGGTCTAAGGCACACACAATAAGAAAAAAAAATACAATATAACAAAACAAAACGTCTTCGCGCTGAGTTTAACCAACATGGTGTATTGAATTTTAGGGTTCGTCAATGTTTCTTTTCCTTGCAATACCGTGGTTATATTATACAAACAGCTGTCTCTATCTAGCAAACATTTATTGGAGGTAGCGGGTTCGATTCCCGCCGCGGAACAAATGTTTGCATGATCTACAGATATTTGTTCCGGGTCTGGTTGTTTCTCTATATATTATAAGTATGTATTTACAAAAAAAAAGTATATAAGTATTCTATCAGTTATCTGGTTCCCATAATACAAGCTCTGCTTAGTTTGGAGCTAGATAGCGCTGTGTGAAATGTCCAGAAATATTTATTTATTTATTGGGATTAAGCTTACCTTCGATCCTTTTGTTAGTTTTTTTTTGTCTGTAATCTATTTATGTGTACGACAGAATATACGATAACCTAAATTTTTTAATATTGCTCCAAGGCCGAGTGGTTCGATGTTCGCTAATCTCCTTTCTTTATTTTATATTTAAGATTTCCGTCTTACAATCTCTTCACAAAAACCCCAGTAAATATTTTTCGTTCCGTTTAATCACTTTATTTGTATTTTTTCAAATTTTCCACGTTACAGCCCATCCTTGTGAGTCAGATCAAACAAAATATAAAAAGATATCAGAGAGGCTGCATCATATCACTCGTCTTTTCACTTCGTCGTTTCGTGCTTCATTTCCTGTGTAACAAATAAAAAGTATTTTCCGCATAGATTAAATGGTATACGTGAAAAAATATATAATTAGCATACTCGTATCACAAAAAGGTTGCGGGATTTTTAAGTTGTAATTCATTATTTCTATTGATATTTGTATGAATTTGACAGGTTTTAAAATATGTATTATCATTTTTTATATTTGTATTCGATTTTATCGTAGAGAGTTTGACATTTAGTACAGTAGTTTTTTATGTTAAAATTTCGCACGCCTTGTCGAGACAGAATGCAAATGAATCTTATTTTTTTTTATGTATCTTAATATTAATATTTATGTAATTTTATGATTATATTATTTAATATAATTAAGCATTTTATTTTATATGAACTATATTTTTTATAAATTGTAATATATGCTTGTTTTTTAAAAAAAAAAACTGATTCTAAAAAAAAAAAAATCTTATTCCGCCGTCCTTATTTGGTCATATAGATCCTGTCCAAAGGTTGCCTGGAAGAGATCGCTTTTAGCGATAAGGCCGCCCATTGTACTTATGATTTAAAATTGTATTTTCTTTTATATGTTTGTATTTAATGGTGTGCAATAAAGAAATTATCTAATCTAATCTTATTTTTTAATTAAAATACATACTATTGTACATACATTCATGCAAATAAATGATTATGAATTATGATCGGCCGCGGAACAAATGTTTGCATGACTTACAGAGGTTTGTGTCAGGTCTGGGTGTTTATCTGTAATAAGTAAGTATTTTTCAGGTCTGGGTATTTTTTTTATATTATGTAGTTACCAGAGAAAGTTATGCAAATATTCTGTAAGTTATGTGGTTCCCATAGTACAAGATTTGCTTAGTTTGGGGCTAGAAAAAAAAAATTACGAGAGTAAAGATAATTTAAAAACACATTTTCAACAAAAACTTGGTGTCAGTTTTGCATTATGTTAATCCGTGGCTCAATTCGTCATTACATCACCTTCCATCTATACTAGAAGTAGCATCAGCTTTCATTCGGGTCACACGTCATATTGACAGTAGGGCGTCCGGATACCGGGAATTCCCGGTTCCGACACAATTTACTTGCATTTTAAGAGTACGGGTAAAATAATCGTACAAAAGTACTATTTGAGAGTAACATGATTTTATTTGTATGAATTCCTAAATGTCTTTATTTATTTGATTTATTTGTGTGCTATTGCTAAATTTACTATATTTGATTTATTTTTGTAATTAACCTTGTATTCTTTATCAATTATCATCAACATTTTTATATCAGCCAAAATCAAAGTCAAAAACAAAATTAAAATCTCTTATTCATTAAAATCACAAGGATCACTTTGAAACGTCAATTTTACTGCCTATTCCTTCGCGACCAAGCCAGGAAAGAAATACAAGAAAACAATGCTTGTTGTTTTTTTTTTAAATGATCCATTTAGAATACATAACAATACAGTAAATAAATTACGTCTAAATTGTAACATTTTGAACGAAGGGACGTCTACTGCTGAACATTACCCAAAGGTAAACCTTTAAATAAGATTAGATTCTTTGTCAATTATAATCTCTCTAAATCTCTAGATATATATGTGTAATTTATATTTTATAAAGTATTTAAATACTCATCTATTAGAGTAAGTCTTAAGTTGTACCCCCGACCGTATCTTAAAAGCACCAATAATCTCCTCCGTCCAAATGTTGTCTAGAAAGCATTGTTGCAAAGTTCATTCTGCTGTTGCATTGGTGTTTTGTATTTAATAAAATTTAGATTTTATTCATGCGGTTCTCAATAAAGTATTTTTATTCCTCCATTCATATATTATGGTCGTTCTGAAAATACATTATTCTCAAAATAACAGCTAAAATTATCAACATCAGATTAAATATTGCAAGTTTAAATTATTTACAAAAATAATATTCACTGACGCAAATGTTATCAGTTGATTCATCCGCAATACGATTAACTAGATTAAGTAGATAACTGATAAAACAGCATGTTTTTTTTATAAAACGTTGTTTTACTTCACCAGCTGTTTAAATTGTTTTGGGCAGTTGGTGATTGTTGAGACAATATTTTAAAGTGATATAGTTGTTATAACGGAGTTAGACAAAACAGGACGACAGCAGAAATTGATATGTTCAATAAGAGTGGTTAAACTAATCAAGAAAAAATGAGGTATTTAGCTGAAGAAATCATCGTCGTCTTTCAGAATTGTGTATAGTAAAAAAAATATAAGAAAAATTTACATCAAAATTTTTTTTACGATTGTCACATATATTCGCAGATTTTTAGATACTTTTACGAATTAACCGCTAGTTTCATATAGTTGTATCTACAACCTGAACTTGAACAGATTAAAGTATCATACATACAGTACGATTGTATTGTAGGTTCCCTCACCGTAGGAATATTAATCCGCTCCGTCGGCCGACGAACTCCGCAAAAGTTTGGGTTTGACTTGAAGTTTCGGTGTTTAGGTAATTACAATATGGATATTATATTAGCCGTATTCATAAGCTTTGGCAACACAGGCCACGTTTTAATATGTAAAAACTTTTATTTCTTGGAGGTTTGCTTTCAAAAACTTTTGTCTATTTTCCCAAATTATAGAAACATGTATATATTAATGGAGAGAGAAACAAGGAGAATAAAGAGATAAATGACACGAAAACTGTGAAGAGCCTAATACGGACTACAGACAGGAATTACCTAAAATAAACCTGACGTATCGATGCCGTCTGCTAAATGTATCAAAGATTTTCACTCTTAAATCTAATTAAATGCAGTCTAAAGAACGGAATCCGGGTTTATTTCTACAGCAACCCTTTACTCCCATCAAAGGATGAACTATGAATTTATTCATGGGAAGTTCAGAACAGGTTGCGCCGTACCACGGATATCTTCAATCTACAATAATAAGTTGGCATGTACCGTGGAGCGACAGCCTCGCAACTTATTCTTCCTTATTATATCGGATTCTGTAACATTCCGCCGTGAAACGTTAGAGATCGATCTGGTACAAAAATTACTTACCGATCGGAATGTCTGTAAAGAATCACGTGATTTTCCCGTCCGCCATTACAATCCACGTGAGACGGTGTTGTAAACAAATAGCATGGAGGATTGTCGCGGGGCGCGCGACTGAGGCGCGGCGCGGGCTAGCACTGGGGGAAGCAAGATGGCGGGCGTGGACGCGCGTGCGCGGCGCGGTCGATCGCGCACTCGGTCAGTGGGCCGGGCGCGCGCCGGCTACCCACCAACGCGAAAACAAACCTTTGTCTTCTCAGACGGCGAGGCGCCATCACCTAAACCTCCTTAACACCTGTAGATTTAATTACACCTGAGATGACTCTGGACCCCATCGATATCTGTCTTGCCCCTGCCCCTGTCCTTGCCCCTGCCTCTGCCCTTCACAGAAACAGAGAACTTCATTCCGTTCCGCTATAACATAAACCCCTACGCTTATCTACAATCACCTGTAGTTTGGGTACGGCCAGCTGATTACGAAAACTGTATAACTTTAAGGCGCTGCTGAACTCAGAACCTTTTTAGCACCTGAAGATTAATTACTGCTGAGATAGCTTTTATCTGTCCTGGTTTTACCCTAATCTTAACTTAGAACAAAACTTTAGGTCGCCTAAATTTTACTTTCAAGGTTCTAGGGATTTTTTTGGTACGAACATCTGATTTCTTGTAACTATGGTAGAGACTTTCGTCTCTACAATAAAAAATATTAAAATCCATCGCGTAAAGAAGTAATGTTGTAGGTTATGGCGCAGAAGATGAGATCCGGTCGTGTGTTTAAACCGTTATCAACTTTCCAACATCAGACAATTTAACAATTTAGATCGGCTAATCTATTAGCAAAGTTCTAAACTTTTGCAGTGAATCAACTTCTGATACGTCAGATGCATTTTCATTTTCTGCATAGAATAGGACATTTATTTATAGAAAGAATAATAACAAATAGCTTAAGAATACAAACTATACTTACATATATATTAACTGATACAAATCATACAATATATTCTAGATACTTAGTTAAACAAATACATATTTTTATAAGTCTCTACAACACATATATGGCACCACGTCATGATCAACATTATCATATAGGACGTACACTGCTAAACTAAGGCCTCTCCCATAGATTTCTAGAGCGACCGATCTTGTGCGACCCGCACCTAACTTTACCCAGCAACGTTAATTTGGTCGTCTTTCCATATGTACCTACAGCCAAAAAAATTCCTAACTAAACTAGATTAAACATATTCTAGATCCTCGTTTTTATCAACCTCCGTGGCGCAGTGGGCGAATACCCGGCTGAGATACAGGAGGTAGTGGATTCGAATCCCACCGCGGAACATTTGTTTGCATGATTTACATATATTTGTTTCTGGTCTGGATTTTACATTATAAGTATGTATTTACAAAAAAACAAAACATAAGTATGTACAAGCTCTGCTTAGTTTGGGGCTAACGGAAATTATCAATATCTCATAACGTATGTAGGTATAAACTGACAAGTGCAGGTATCGTGTACCTGCTACGTGCTACGGCGTAGATGTTAGCTACGAGTTGTCTACGCTTCGAAGACCTTCAAACTATTTGGAACGAAGTAATTATTAAATTAAAGAAAACGAGAACTGTAGTTTGTAGCTACAGATTTTGGCATTTCATAAACGGTGAAAGAAATTACATAATTTATTTTATGACATGTAATACCCAAAATTATTTCATAAACACCGAAAATGGGTTCAAAAGAAAACCCTCAATGACAATATTTCTAAAAAAGTGTTTGTGTAATTCGGTAAATTTAACTTTATTTCAGTTTTTTAACGGATTATATGAAAACGTAGTGCAATCAAAACTCTCGTCCAGCTTGTAGCAATTTCCCAGCTCCTGAATACATTCCCCGTGGTTTTACTAAACGTTTAGTCAGAAACTTGTTTATATAGAGTACTTGTAACATGTACCTACTCGGTGCATTGTTGCAGTTCACACCTCAACTCAGACATAGTTTCTATAACATATACAATACAAATACAAATATTTATTTCAGTAATCTCAATCAAGGATACATTTCATAGGTTCAAATGTGAAATACCCGTGTTAGAGGGTCTCGCTCTTCCATAGTACAGGTTATTTTGATAATGTTGATGCAAATAAAAATTTAAAAATATTATTTAAAAAGTTAGCAAATAATATAATTTAAGTTAATTAAAATAAGATACTTTTTTTCGATTAACAGACCGCATTAGAAACAGTGAACTGCGCTTCCAAACACAAATCGCGGACGTTGGGCACCAAGTAGGCAAGTAAAAGTAGGACTAAGCGGGCCACGTCTGCCACATATCGTAGGAGTTGTGGACAAAACCCACCACCGAGTGGATCCCAAAAGACAGAAAACGAGGACGCGGCAGACCGCGACGCCGGTGGAAAGACAAACTCTGACTGGACTACACACGCGCATGATAGAGTAGAGTGGAAGGAAGCAAGAGAGAGGTCTTTGCCCTGCAGTTGAATAGTACAGGCTCCAAATAAATAAATAATAAAATAAGATAAATTTAGAATTAAATTAACGTGAAACCTAGTTCAAGACTACAATACTCGCACCAACCATACAGCTAACTCCACCATAGATTATCAAGTATACAATATTTCTAGACGCTATATTAAACTGTTAACTGTGTAGCTATAACACAGTTGTATGTCTAGTATAGTTATCGACAACTTAGATAAAGCATTAAGACTTTTGATAATGTCACGTCAGTTATGACCACAGATAGATGGGCAACAGTCGTCTCACAATGAATGCCTGCAGATTGGCGTCGAAGTCCTGGCAGGCCGACGAAGCGTTAGCGTTGATGCCTTGCAGGATGGAGTGATCGCAAAATATAAAATAATATTGGGAAATGTTGGCCCAGCTGCGTGAAAGTACAGGTTAAATCCATACAGGCAGCATTCTTTATAGTGCGGTTTGTATGCTACAAATTCAGTATACATTTACATAACTTTTTATCAAAAACATATCTAAGTTTTTTACAAAGCATCGACACGCTGAGAAGAAAAATTCATTTCCTAGCAAGACACTACGAATTATCTCTAAATTCAAAGTATATCTACAGCAAACAGGTGTGTGTTTTACAGTAGGTATATACTTATGTATATAGGTACAGTTGAGCTGGGCTAAGCGAAACAGTAGACGATAACTAGATATCGCCGATGTTATCTAGCTCAAACATTAGATCCTGTAGTTTCGTTAATGAAATTCTGAATTTCAAACAGCTGAGTAAGCTTTGAGAATAAGCGATCAAGCGTACTTTGACCTCATGTATAGTTGGAATCGTTTAAATTCTTAAAATTATAGCCAAAAGTTACACTACCTTGTACATTAAATCATTGAACAGAGTTTAACATAAAAAGGGACATATATATATCATAGAAATACAAACAGAAAGGCTTCGGCGGGCAAGCTCACTACCTATGTACATAGTTAGGTACAAATTTATATTTTTTATATTTATGTATTTGTTTTATAGCTAATGTTGTATGTGAAAACAAATAAGCGTATTTTTTTTCTTTTCCTTCTATTTATAACATGCAACAGCCACATATTACACGGCACTTCGTTATAGCCAGTGTTGCCAACCCCAAGTATCTAAAAAACAACAACTCACCAATAAAAAAAACACGAGAAAACAGTACGTAAAATAAAAAAGGCATATTTCATACTTTCCTCGTATAATTAAAACAATCACCTACTTTTATTAGTTACCAGGACTTTCATACATTGTTATATTGATTACAAAATAACAAAAATAAAAATAAAATATTTTCCACTTTCATCCTCAATTGCCTCATTTTCAGTATTTTCAGACTCATTTTCCTTTTTAAAATCATACATATTTTTGTTAAATTTCTTCATGTGCCTTTCTGTGGCTTTCAAGTAGCAATCGGTTATTTCGGATTAAGTGTATATTTACGTATGTATGTAATAGGTGGCGCTGAACGCTAAAGGAAAAACAGTAAAAATTAAGAATGAAACAGAAAACAGGGGCATCAATGTGAAAAGCAAATCTACTGTTAAAACAGTAGGGTTGGTAATACTGATTTTAGCTTTACTAATTTCGTTTAATCCGAGGAGCCTGGAAGAGATTTCATTGTATGGCCTGGACTAAAAAGGCCTTGGTATTTGCATTGCTTGTATGGTAATTAAGAATTATCTATGTATCGTATTCATCGACATTTAAATCTAAAACTCTTAACATAAACATTTACTACTTACGGTAGAATAGACAAGTGATCTGAAAATGTTCACTAGTCCTACTATAAAAGGTACTATAAAAGTACCCAGTATATAGTATGTGTTTGTGGATACCTATGTAAATACGAACCAATTTCTTAAACCAAAAGCGATGCTGCATTTTTGTACTAAAATTGCAATCTCTTCCATTCATCCGGAAATATCTATTATAGTAATGACGTAACAAGATTGGGTCTAAAATATAAAACCTAGTTTTTGCGAAAACAAATCAACTCCGCTGATCTAACAGATAAAGACAAAAAAACCGGAGAAATCTTGAGACGGTATAACATGGAGTTATAAATAAAATGAAAGGTTCTGTATACATAATTTATTTGATGAAAAGCAAAATAAACTGAAATTGGTTTTGTTTATTAGCGTCGACTTTTATTTTCTTCAGTCTATTTCCGAGATGGTCGTCATGAGTTTATATATTTTGTTGTATAATCCCTACGGTAAAATCAGTATTGATTCAGTCTTGAGTCTTGATTTCTTGACCTTAAAAATGCGCTATGCAAAGTGCTCATAGCAACTTTTCAATAAATACTTCTGGAAAAATTTTGGCTACATAAAATTAAGAAATCTGATTTACAAAGTGTAACTCTCATAAATATTAATATTATCAAAAAACTTATAAAGGCACTATAGCCTGCTGAGTTATTCTATTTTAAGATTCTATCTAATACGCTGGTGACATTTATGTTCAATAAAGAACTTTTAAAAACAAACAGTCTACACATTTAAAAAATAATCTAGAGATGTGGTTTAAAATGTAATTCAATTAGTAAATAAATTATGAGATTAATTAGGACAAACCTAAGGTGTTTTAAGCTTATTTTTTTTTAAATATTTTTTTTTAAAAATAAAATATTGAAAAAAAGTAATAAGCCTCTAAACTAGAAACCAACCTTACCTAACCTTTACCTTCTCTCTCTCTCTTTTTTGTATTAAGTAGCTACGTTCTTGTCGATAACTGATACAAGTAACGTTTTAATAAAAATATAACCGAGTTCAGTTATCAGTAAAAACCAAACTACTCTACCAATTAAAATGAAATTTCCATGGGATCAATCTAAAAGTATATCCTTTCAAATAAAAAACTAATTATCCAATTCGGTTGATATATAACGGAGTTCTGAGCTAACAAACATAACATAAAAATTAAACAAATTTAAGAGTTATATGGTTTTCTCATGGATGCCATTGTCAGACCTGGATCAAATGGAAATGGGACCACACGGGAAGCACCAGCTTTTCAATAATCGGTTCACCCAGTGTAAAGTTCTGAGGTAACAAATATTAAAGAAAAAAATTACAGTCGAATTGAGAATCTCCTCCTTTTTTGAAATCGGTTAAATACTCCCTACATTGACCTCCATGAGTATATTGATGATAAATTCCCGTGGCCCGAAGTCACTCAGCGTCTCGACAGCTGATATTATCTCAATTTCGCAATAGTACACATTTTCTTTTGTTTAACAATTGATTTATAAATCAATTATCATTAATAATGTATCATTATTAAAATATAAGGAAGTTATATATAAATAAATAAACAATGCTGGACATTTCACACACCGCTATCTAGCCCCAAACTAAGCAGAGCTTGTACTATAGGAACCAGATCACTGATAGAATAGTTATATACGTTTTTTTTGTAAATCATACTTATAATACATATAGAGAAACAACCAGACCCGGAACAAATATATGTAGATCAAATATTTGTTCCGCGGCGGAAATCAAACCCGCTACCTCCTGCGTCTCAGCCGGCTATTCGCCGACTGCACCACTGAGGTCGTTAATTGTAGTAACAAAGTGATCCTTGTGATTTTAATGAATAAATGAATACTGACTATGCACTTCTATAACTCTCTACATTCATATTTTGAAATTATAAGTGCAATTTGTTAGAAAGTGGTCCCATATAAATATGATCATGATGATGGGATCCATGAGAAAATCGTCAAACTTTTCAATTAGAATATTTTTATTTAATATTTTGCATGCCTGTGTAGTAGAAATGAGTGAACCCATCTTTGTATAATTTTAAGAATTTTGTTTGATGCAAATAAATGATTGATTGATTAGCAAATACCATTTTTACATTTTTATGTTTCTGTTTTCCTAAAGTCGGTTGTATTTTTGTTGAAAATGTACTAGTATTTATTCAACGGGCCATAGAATAATTAAATTTACATTCCTGTAACTATTTTACAGGCTCTGGAATTCCCTACCTGTCTCAATTCGTCACGCTAAATCTAAACGGTAAATAAGATATTATTAGAACAAGTACCTATATATATATATATATATATAATATATTACATACCTACATACCTACATATATAAATTATAAAAATGTATAAATTAATAAGTGGTCTAGTGAGCGATGGATGACAGATAGTGTTGTCGGACCATGTTTTTAAAGATAGGGAGAGATTTAAACACATGTAATATATACTAGTTATAATATCTCATTTACGCCGCCATCCTTATTCCTTCACATAGATCCTGTCCATCCAAAGGTTGTCTGGAAGAGATCACTTTTAGCGATAAGGCCGCCCATTGTACCTATGCTTTAAAAGTGTATTTTTTTATATGTTTATGTTTAATCGTGTACAATAAATGAATTATTTATCTATTTTATAGTTGCCTAACTTTTTTTTTAATTCCTAGGGTACAGTTCTAATTATACCCTAGTAATATTATTACAATCTAGCAATGTATAGGCTAATAAGTAATTCCATTTTGACCTATTTTTTTAGTATTACTTAAACTAAAAATGTGTCCAATTGCACTTTTCTTACTGTCTCCAGTTAAGGGGAAGACGTTTGCTCATGTGTTCTTTAAGGGTAGCAAAATGATTTATAATTATTTGATATATTGTTTAATACTCTTCTAGTCACATGATATTAGATCTAAAGGACCCTAAAAATAATATGCAATTCGACATTCCGTCATGATGCAATCTCTACAATAATGGGATCTCTTTTAATCTTCGGTCCGCGGCCGCTGACGCCGCCGTCTGGAGACGACCAGGGTTGGAGTCCTACTACGTGCAATACTATCGATAGAACTAGTTTTCTATCCTGGCGTATCAATATTTATTGACTAACTAGTGGACCCGCCGAACTTCATACCGCCTTGACATGCATATAACGCGGGCTGTCATTATACGTCATCCTGGTAGAATTGTCAATTGTTGTCATCATTATGTATGAGAAAATGAATAACTTCCACAAATAATTCAATACCAAAATTAGCCAAATCGCTCCACCCGTTCTCGAGTTTTAGCGAGACTAACGAACAGCAATTCATTTTTATATATATAGACGCATTCTGTCAATTCTATGTCAAACGTCATAAGGTTACATTATTAAAGCGCTAAGGTTAGATTATAAATATTTTTATATGGTGGTTAAGTATTCTTAAATTTTCTAATTTTGCGCGCAATTTTCTTAATTTTTTCTTTCATAAGAACCTTCTCCTGACAATAAGAATACAACAAATAAAAATTAGCGAAATCGGTCCAGCCGTTCACGCGTGATGGCGTGACCAAGGGAAATAGGGATTCATTTTTATACATGGAGATTCAATTCAGTGTTTATAATTTATAACATATTGTCATACATAGCAATTTAGTATCAAAATTAATTATATATTAAATTATTTAATATTGCTACAGCAGCTATAATCTTATGTATTTATCAGTGTTTAGTTTATATGTACTAAAAATGGGATATTTAGCATGATTTGTCAGTTTTTGAGTATCCCGATATAACGCAGTTGCATACGTCATGATCACGGGTAAACTGATCATAGTAAAAACCCCGTTTTTAGTACAAATTGTGTTTTTAACCATGATAGTTTCCAAAGTTATAGCAGTGTTTAGATGTCTACGTCACGGGTACCCCGTCTGAAAGCCGAGGCCAGACTGAATCGCGGACCGGGCATCCGAAGCGAATGGTTTCATTAGCAAACTTAGGTATTTTCATTTTATGATAAAATCAAAAGGTATTTTGAAAATTTAAAACACAGGTGCACTTATTTATGTTGTGTAGAATTACTGTATAAAGTTTCAAGATCTAAATTGAAGTATTCATCGCATAAGAATGGTTTTAAGAGAAATTTGAAGTCATTTTTGGATTTTTTTACTATTGAAAAAATTTTACGGAATCGTGTTTTCTCAACACAGACGTTCTAGCACGTATCCTTAACTATAACATTTATGAATTACAGATTGAAATCACAAAATTCGTTGAACATAACATTGTTTCTCAATAAGCGATTTATCGTCTCCCCAGGTATAGTGCGCCCTTAAGATTTTTGTCTATTTCTAACACCTCCAAAATGATGGTGCAATTAGCTAGGTACATAAAGTCAATGTAATTAGTAAGTATTACTGACGTAACCTATTGTGTTCCTGCGGTTTAAATAAATGAGTATGTTATTTGCGCAGAAATATGATATCTATACATATATTACAAAGAGGTAAAGTTTGTTATTTGTAAGTTTAGAGGGGATAATTTCAGAAATCCTGTTCGTGGACGGACCAAGGCCATGGACAAAGCACAAAGAATTATCAAGCTGTTGTGGCAGTGGGCAGAGAACATAGCTCGACAAACTGATGGCCGTTGGGACAGTGGTTCTCAAGTGGAGACCACGCACTGGAAAATGCAGCGTAGAACGGCTCCCCACTAGATGGAAAGACGATCTTATAAAGGTGCAGGCCACATAAGATCGGTCACTCTGGAAATCTATGGGGGAGGCCTATGTTTAGAAGTTGATGTTCTTTTGCTGATATGATAGTGTTGAATCTTAGACACTACTGAACCGTTTTTGAAAAATATTTCACTGATAGTTCGTTACACTATCCCTGAGAGCTATGTAGTAAGTATTTTATTTTCAACTAGCTGACCAATCCGCAGCTTCGCACGCGTAGTTTTTCAATAAAAACATTACCCTCCTTCTGCGCAATTGGGTAAAAAGTAGCCTATGTTACCCGGGGATAGTGTAGCTTCCCAGTGAAAGATTTTTTTAAATCGGTCCAGAAGTTTCGAAGCCTATTCAATACAAACAAACAAACAAATCGTTCCTCTTTATAATATTAGTATAGTGTGTATATGTTAGTATTCTTTGTTATTATTTTCAAACTTTCTTTAGTAAATATCTGTTTAGTATCAATATTATATATAACATATAACATCGATACTTAAGCCCATCACTAAAAGAACTCGAAAACACAGTTGGAATCGATGATCGAACACCTGTTAAGTGCTCACTGACTGACTTATTTGCACTAACGTCTCTAGCAAAAGTCTGCCGCGGTTCAGGGGCTGCTTTATGAGTTTCGGTAATGAATTAGGTTACGAACCGTTGCCCGTTTATTTCTTTTGTTCTTAGAAAATGTCAGTGAGATAGGAAATAGGGACGAATAGGGGATAGGCCATTGTCAGAATGTAGATAGCTAAGTAAGCGTTAGAACAGGGTCGACGAATTAATTGTTATTTTGCTCTAAAAAATATTTTTATAGTAAGCACTAGCTTCCGCTCGCGGCTTCGCATGTGTGGTTTGTAAATAAAAAATAGTAAATGTGTCAATCCAGGTCATAACATACCAAATTTTAATAGAAACTGGTTCAACCATTATGACGTGATTGAGTAACAAACATCCAAATTTTCGCATTTATAATATTAGTAAGTAAAGTAAAGTAAAAGACATGTATTTAGGACAACAGTACATTACAGACAAAACATAAGGTAATAAAATAAATTAAAACATTAAAATAGACATTAAAAATAACATTAAGAAAATGGTTGGTACCTACCTATACAGAAAGACAAAAAAACAACAGAATTAGAAACGGTCATTATAGGCAGGTATTACCCGTGCGCGATAAGTTGGGACCTGAGTGCGGTGACGTCATATTGGCGTGTTTGTACCGCCCGCAAAAAAGCGAACATAACAAGCAGCCGCTCGCGGCTTCGTCTTTGTTTTTTTTTAACCTAATTTATTATGTTACTCAGGGAGGACGCTGCTTTTTATCTAATCTTTTTTACACTATTTGAATAAAATAAAAATACAATGTTTAAGTTTATACATTTATTTTATCTATTATTTACATTATCTCATCTTCGTCACTACTTAGTGGACAGGTAAACAAAACTGTTTGTTCCGTTTTTCGTTTTCAAAAAACTCTAACACTTTTAGCACGAGGTTTCTTTCTCCGCTATGCAAAGGTTTACCCTTCATAATGATAACAAAAACACTTAACAAAAACTATAACAACAAAAACTACAACAACAAAACAATGACACAAACTATAACAACAAAAACTACAACAACAAAACAATAACACAAACGGAAACTAAAAGAATTCCAGAGCGCGTCGTTACGTGACGTAGGCCAGTACGAGCCATCGGGGAAGTGCAGGGGAAGCGGTCGGGGAGTCGCATTCCTAGCAGGTCCCTTATCGCGCACGAGTAATACCTAACAAGAGCTACATAAAAACGTGGGCGCCAAAAGGTTCTGTACTGTGTGGTGTACCAAAACGGATCAGTCTCAGCTTTGTGTTGGCCCACGCTTAAGCACTAAGTGCAGACCAACGCTGGTTTTCAGACTGAGCCGGTTACAGTGACCTCACGACCAGAGAGAGACACCGAAGAAACATGAAAAAACAGGCATTAGTAAAATACATACATATAAAGTATACGTATAAATAAATTGATTAAAATAAAATAAATAAATAAAGGACGGAATTATGGAAGGAATGATTAAGAAAAGTACAGACAGAGACCAATCAAAAACAGGTTGACGACCATCTATGAAGAGTATAGATAGGATATAAACCCACCAATACTCGAAGCGTGTGTGATTGATTAGTGTGAAGCATTAGTGTGATTTTTGTTATTTTTGTATGTCACCCGCTGAATTGAGACTATGTTGAGAAGTTGAATGAAGAGATCCGTAAATAAACTAATGTCACCCTCAAAGATTAGCGAGCTGAAGTGGCAGCGAGCGGGGCACATAGCTCGAAGAACTGACGGCCGCTGCAGTAGAAAGGTTTTCTAGTGGAGACCACCCACTGGAAATCTTAACCACTGAACGAAAAGATGATCTATAATAAATAATTGGAGGATGAATAAAGGTTGCAGGGAGTCGTTGGGTGCAGCCCGCCTGGAATCAGTCACCCTAGAAATCTATGGGGGGGGGGGGCTATTCTTAGCAGAGGACGTCCTATCGCTTTTATAATGATAGATAACGAACTTTAGGTATATACGAGTACTATGATATCATAAAATCTACTTAGAAAACTTTCGTGATTGATTTCAATCATTATTATTATGTGCTTTCGTTGACCCAATCCCCACCACCCCGCCCGTCCACTCGCGCGAAGAGAGCAGCGGCGCGCAGTGCGAGGCGAGACGTTATTCGGAGCGGATCGCACTCATCCTGATGAAGGTTCACGAATTGAACCGAAACATTGTCGGTCGAAACACCGATAAGACGGTACGCGATAAATCCCGTATTTATAATAATGATTCATAAAATCTAGATCCGGAACAAATATCCTTGTCTTGCTCTTGCAAATAAAACATTATTGTTCTTTTCTATTCTGCTCTGTTCTGTTTTGTTGTATTCTGTTCTTATTTCGCTCTTGCTTGTTCATTCAGATAAAAAGATATCGTGTGTAGTAAAGATAGGAGTAAGTATGAACCAAATTCATGAAAATGTTAAAAAGTTTATAATTTTATCCTGAACTTTTGTGAGATTTAGCTTCCTTTTCAGAAATGTATGGATAAGATTCCACCCCGCTTTGGAGTTATTGTTGTACTCGGTACTAAAATAGAATATAAATATTTATTTCGGACAATGTACCCTAAGTCTCTGAAACAGATACAAATTGTAACATTGATAATTGTCGAAAGGTTGCTAGCCTCTCGGTTTTTTATCGGATGCATTTCGGAGTGTGCTGCGGAACTTTTCAATTTGATCCCACCATCCCCATTCTATCATCGGACAACCAGACACTCCGCGGTGCGCCACTGCTACATGGTAGTCATACCTCCCATACGCACAAAGCGGTACTCTTCCACCTTTATTATGCGCACCGCCAAGGAGTGGAACGCCTTGCCTGAATCTGTGTTTCCTGATAACTACAACCTCCCCCAGGTTGTAGTTCTTCAAGTCGCGAGTGAACAGCTTTTTTATAGGCAAACTTGTACCATTGTAGACTGCATCATCGCTTACCATCAGGCGAGATCGTGGTCAAACGTTAGGCTATAATATATTAAACAAATGATGATCTGTCGTAATTTATTGTTGTTTATGTACCCTACAGTGGAAAATAAGTGAAATAAAATTATTATACAGGAAAACAACCATTGACTTTAGCTTCCTAGTAGAATCAAGTAATAATACTAACTTCTAAGTTCCTCCGAATTCTGAACAAAGCACATTTCTGCCGACCACAGAATAAGGAGCAGTTTTTGAGAACATGTTGTAAAATAAGTAGTAGGTATGAACAGGGATGTAGCTAGGGGTGGTCGTGTTGGGTCAAGTTGTTAGGCACGAGTAAGCCATTAGACAAGAATAACCTTGCCTATTTATTGCCTAAATAAGTTAGGTGTAGTGTCTCTAAGCACAGAGGTAAACCAAAAGTTTTACAGTGCTTAAGTTATAAGTGCAACACTTATATTGTGCACAGCCTCCTTCGTGAGCCTCCATGTCCAGAGTGGAAGCCGAAAACTGGGCATCGAAATAGGGGACGTCCAATAGCGAGATGGGTCGACGACATCAATAAGTCCGTCGGTTGTACGTGGTTCAGACTAGTACAGAATCGGGAAGAATGGCAGAAACGAAGAGAGGCTTATGCCCAGCAATGATATAAGCCACACGGGCTGAGAATGAAGATTATGTTGATGAATGAAGTAAAAAGTAACTTTTTATTCAATTAATAAAAAATAAAAGAAATAACAGGGAGCTTTGGAATATGTACGCAAAATGGGTTTTAAATCATGAACATGTCGTATTATGCGTACCAAGGTTAAAATTAAGAAGTCTCTTGACATCGTACAACCGGTAGTTACGTATCTACTCTCTGATTTGTAGTTGTTTTTTTTTTGTAAAGTTACTGTGAACGCAGAGTGGTGGCGCTGGGATCGCTTCCTAGCCACCTCTCGAGGACAGAGTCGATTGCTGGGCACTTCACTTTTCCTTGGAGCGCCGGTACGAAAACACCTCCTTCACTGAGCATCGAAACTGTCACGTTCACCGTATCTACCTAGCTATCAAGAACATTATACCTACCTGCCAAGCTGAAGCCCTAATAAAAGCAAGCTTACCTACTGGATTTTACTGGTTTGCCTGAGTACCCTGCACCTGCACCATGGACTTCATACCCCAGGACTGCAATGAGCCACCTTCCAAGACAACGCCCACGTTCCAGATGGCAAACATTATATACTTAATTTTTTTAATGAACATAGTTAAGTTTTTTCGTGTACTAAACATCATGAAGACTATTCTTCAGGGTTTCAAATAGTCCTATCGAACTTTGTGCCTATCTCAAACTACCCGGCTGGTTTACAAAGCATTATTGTTATCCCGCAATAGAAATTGTTATATCTATCGAAACTCAAATGCAATATAGCTGACCCCCTTTATAATCCTGGCTTCACTCCTGTATTCAAACTCTTGTATAATTAATTAATATCAGCCTCGCCGGGAACTCTTAATTGTGTTCATAAACACCCGTATTCTTGTCGCGCTGAATAATTGGGTAATGGGGGGAGTTGGGGCAAGTCGGGTTACACTGTGACTGGGGATATATCTGAATATTTATGTTTTTGGCACTATGTGGTGTTTAATTTTTGACTGGCTTATAGGTATGAAATCGGGCATGGACAAACTATACTTATTTTTAAGGGAATTATGTGAAAAAGGAAAAACTATTTTAAAATATTGTGATTTAGACAACCCTATATGGTTAGTGTTTATTTTGTAGTTATAATCTTGCCTTTCGCTATGGGGAATTTTTAAAGTAAAGTAAAATTTATTTAAGTAAATTAATAAATTTAAGTATTTTTAAATTGGTCAAGATGGCGGGATAACCTCTCGTTTATTGAGTACTAGCTTTGATTTCGCACGCGCGGTGTGTTAATAAAAAGTAGCCTTTATATCAATTCAGGTCATAATCTATCTATATACCGAAATAAGTTCAGCTTTTATCGAAAAAACCTATTTACTTTCGACTTGATATCTACGAAATATAAAATGTCTACGAGTAATTACGCGACGAAGCTACGTCGTAGCGCTAGTGCTACGTTATCTACGACGTAGCAAAACTCCTACGGAGTCTACGACGCAAATCAAATCCTAGACTTATCAATGTTTTCTTCAACTCGGCAATGTATAAAAAAGGTCGACACATCATTTTTGAAGTAAAATTTTGTGAACGGAAGTTGAGAGGGAGATATAAGTTAGTGAAGATAGAAAGAGAGAGTTACGTTTCGTATATTTTTAAACGTTAATGTGCGAGTGCGAGTTGCGTCTGTCCAGAATAAACAGACTGATCGACCTACAGACGTGTGGACAGCTCGTGGAAATTCATCTGCGGACGCATCTGTTTTTTCGTAATTTCATTTCGTTCTTGAACTGTTTTATAAATTAATATTTTGAAAAAGAAGTTTTACTTAAGACGTGTGGTCTAAAGCACACTCGTTTTTTATTCTACTAAAGCCAACGTGTACGAATCGGATGACATAATTGACTTTCCTTTGGATGATTCAAAGAATACTCAAATTTCCTTCTGGTCGTTGGTTGTTCAAACCTATTCTATCCATTCCTGAACCTTAGGGCCATTACTCTAATCCCTTGAAACGTAATGCGTTGCCAATTTAGCTAATGGAGAGACAAAAATACAGGGTCCGGCGAGCTCAGTGAGCTATGGAAAGGGTTTTTACGAGATCGAATCAGAAATCCGGAAATCCGTAGTCAAACTAAAGTCACTGACACTGCCGCACAGAGGATTAGACATTTGAAGTGGCAGTGGGCGGGACACATAGTCCGAAGAACTGGCGGCCTTTGGGGTAGAAAGGCTTTTGAGTAGATACCACGCACTGGAAAGTAGCGTAAAATGGTCCAGATGGGTCGCTCTGGAACTTTACGGAGGAGGCCTTTGTCCAACAGTTGACGGCTAACATGATAATAAAAAAACCAGACAAGTGCGAGTCGGACTCGCGCACGAAGGGTTCCGTACCATTATCTATAAAAACGGCAAAAAAATCACGTTTGTTGTATGGGAGCCCCCTTTAAATATTTGTTTTATTCTAATTTAGTTAAGTATTTATTTTTAAAGTGAATATTATGTGAATATTTCAAGCGTTTACCTGTTGCCGTTATCAACATCGAGCACAAACTAGCAAAAAAATCACGTTTATTGTATGGGAGCCCCCCTTGAATATTTATTTTATTATGTTTTTAGTATTCGTTGTTATAGCGGCAACAGAAATACATCATGTGTGAAAATTTCAGCTATCTAACTATCACGATTCATGAGATACAGCCTGGTAACAGACGGACAGACAGACAGCGGAGCCTCAGTAATAGGGTGCCGTTTTACCCTTTGAGTATGGAACCCTAAAAACCTAGGTTTAGTGACATGTAAATTATTGAATTGTCAGTGTCCCATTTAAGATTCGCCGACGATCTCCTACTATTTGCCGAAAATTATGATGATCTCCAAGTAATGCTACAAGATCTTTATGATGATTCTTCGAGGCTAGAGTTGAGGATAAATATGTCCAAGACGAAGGCGTCACAAATCCTGCGGTAACAGTAGGAAATAAGAAGCTGGAGATGGTTGACCAGTATACTTATCTTGGACATATTCTGTCCTGTATGAATGAATGAATGAATAAAAATTCTTTATTATACCTTACAAGCTAGACAATAGATTTAAAGAAATAAACAAATAAAAGTAAGCATAATGGGCGGTCTTATCGCTTAACAAAGCGATCTCGTGTAGTAGAGCATGAACAAAAGGAGATATAAAGGATTCGATTAGGATGGGCCGTGTTCAGCAAGCTGGACATCCTTAAGTCGCCTAAAACTCTGAGTCTGAAGACCCGCTTATTCAACCAATGTGTTCTGCCCACCATGACCTACGGTGCCGAGACATGGACGCTCACGCAGGAGCCTGTGTACAGGTTAGGAGTTGCACAGAGAGCCATGGAGCGTACCATGCTCGGCATCAAACTCTTAGATCGAGTACCAAACGCCGAGATCCGTAGACGAACGAAGGTTCATGGCGTTGGGAATCGAATTATGGAACTCAAATGGTCTTTGGCAGGACACTTGGCAAGAAGTGGTGATGACAGGTGGAGCAGGGTAGCGGTGGCCGAGAAATGACTGTAGAAGGGTAGGACGTCCGGCAGCGAGATGGGTGGACGACATCGTTAAGAGTCGCGGGCCGTCAATGGGTGAGAGTAGCGCAGGATCATGGCGGATGGCACAAACTTGGGGACGCCTATACCCAGCAGTGGGTGAAGTCGGGCTGTGAATGATGATAATGATGAAATTATTGAATAAAACACAGAATTATTTTTCCTCTTTATTGTACATTGCATGTAACACGATGCAAGAAAAAGCAGTTCAACAGCATGCATATAAATACCTCCGTACATAAAAACTGCAGCTAAAGCCTGATTTACAAAGACCCAGTAACTAACCATCATCAGTTAATGATGAAGTAAGTTCGTCATTAACTGCTGTCCTACCACGACCTATATAATTTTTGCGATACAGTGTAATCGGTCTAGCACCACAACCATAGAAAAGCGTGAGCCTTGAAAGTTTAGAAAACTATTTAGTACATAACTAGTATTTATGCATTTTTTTCAACTCAGGACGTGTTGAAAGCTTTTAAAAATTGGCTGGCTGATATGACTATGATGATGATGGCATATCTCCGTTCAGTTTTATTGGATGCCGCCCCAAAATATTTGTGCTATGCCCTCAGTTGCAATAGGTCTTATTAGTATATTTCAAGCATATTGTTGCCACGGAGCCAATAACCGTCTGGACAGTAACTGTCCGTCTCTGTCAGCTACTGGGCCTTTGGAAGCCAGGCGTAATGTACTTAAAGCTGTCTCTTCAACCGGCTTATGTTTAAGGACACGCATTGAACGTAATCCCATTTTTTTAGAGACATGGGCCATTATTTGCCAATACAAAGTAGTACATTTACAATACATTTAGTTCGTATGTCCAATGATGAAGCATGTCGCATTGTTCCGTTTTAGTGTAAATTTATTTTGTTTTATACTCGATAACTCATAAAAAACATTTAATGTTACGTTAAGAGTACTTCGTAATAACATGTTCTCAAAAACATCGTCTAGAAACTATGCACGAATCAAATTTATCTAATACATAAAAATCACGTGTCACAGTTTTAGTGGTCGCACGCACTCCTCCGAAACAGGTCGACCGATTTTAATAATTTTTTTTTTGCATATTTGGTAGGTATGAGTATAGGTCGTAAAGTATTTTTCACCCCCCTACCCCCACCCCCCATTTTTTGTACGCGATTTTACTATTTTTCGTATGAACAATATCCATATAATTTAACCGTTGTTCATCGACGTGAAGTCATTTACATTAACGGCCTTATTCCAAAACGTAGTCTAAAAATAGTACTGGGTTTAAACCAGGGACTAAAACTTTATTACAAAAAGAAGTTTATCACTAAAATCATGGATCGTATATGGTCTAATCTAAAGATAAACTTTCCTAGTTTACCTCTGGATTTTTGGACTAAGCTAATTTCTTGCTTAGAGGTTAACTTTGATTTTATTTTTGTGTTTCGTTCTGATAAATAATTTACCGAAGTGGGCATTAACATGATTGACTTCATAGATTTAGAAGATATGCTGGAGACGTCCAGGTGATCTCTGATAGACATCGTCATCGAGTGTATCCTTTCTAATTATGTTACGAAGAAGTGTCGCGTCACTTTGACAAATATGTTTTATTATAGGTTTTATACGTTCCGACGGGAACGGGAAATTTCAAGCGTGCGAGGTCGCGGGCGGGTCAGCAATTTTTTTTATAATATTTACTTTGCCAAATGAGAAGGAAAATATTCAGGTCAAATACTCTGAAGATCGAAGCTTTCATGTAACAGTTTTTATGCACGCAAATTCACAATTTCCATCGATACTAATTTTACTCCAAAACCAATAAAGATTTACTCACAGGCTATGAAACTCTGAAGGCTTTTCCATGTTTACGTTTACTTTTAGTATTTAAAGTCTCTATCATTTTCTAAGAGTGTGAAAGAGAGAACATATATCTATGACTCACTTTAACATATTTTTGTTCTAGTTGCATAGCCTGTGAGAATCGTATATCCATGCCAATGCTATTTTTAATACTATTCTTCGACATTTACATAACATTAGATAGTTTTTACGAATACATACAATATAACTAACAGCTAATACATTGAACATTATATTAGTTTTAAGACTCTGACACGCCAAAGCACACTCCTCACTCCATACTCCATAAAGAGTGGTAAAGTATACATAGTTTTTTTTATATATATATTATATATTTTGAGACAAAAGAATTACCACTTGATGGTAAGTGATGGTCGAAGATAGAGGACACTTTCCTAGAAAAAACCTATTCACGGTCTTCAAGTAAAGAGACTTGAAGACTCCACGATTTCTTTTTATTTAATAATATCATTAGAGATGGAGGAATGAGCTCACTAATTTCCGAGCGGACTGGACCATCTTAGCGCCTGAAAGAAGTGTCTGGAAAAAATGGTGGGAGGTCTTTGCCCAGCAGTGGGACACAGTGGGCTAGTTAGTAGTTTTAAATATTTCTCTTTACTAGTTCTAATGATAGATGCAGTTCAACAAGGAAGAACGTTGATCAGAATAGGTGATTCATAATCGTGTTTCACTTTTGTGAAGAAATATTTTTTATAGATGCCTATTTTGTATCGTAAATTTTAGTCAAATTCTTCATGTATTTTATAACTTTTAGACGCGTAAACCGTACGTGATAACGCCTTATAAATCGATGAACGGCGGCTACACGCACGAAACAGTGTCACGTTCCGCCTGAACCGAGCGTGCAAGCGAGAGCGCGGACCAAGTAATAGAGAGGCACGATCGGCCTAAGCGCTCGGCTTGTGACGCATCTATCTCTCTTCCACTCGTTATCACGTACAAATATCGTCTGTAAACCGACTTTACAAACCTTTTTTTTTATTTTTAGTATTGAAAAGGCGATTGTGCTTTGGCGTAAACGATTGATGTAACACAAATATATAAAATTCTATAGGAATGGTTGAACTTGAGTAAGGGATTAGAGTTACTGCCTACGACTAACATGTTAGCTTAGCCATAACATGTATATTTCTAGATTACAAACAGTTATTTAATACCAAAAGGATTATTTGAAGTGATAGTGAATAAAAGTACAAAATAATCGGCGAATCTTTTTTTTACAAGATTCGGTGATGACGTCAGATCATAGCCCTGATAAGAGTCGACTATGTGCAACTGTCTCAGTCACTCCATACGAAAATACCCGCAGTGCGGGCAGGACTAACTCGAGGTGATAGAGCGAAAACCAAATAAAACTGCATAAAATACTGATTTAAACAATATTATTGGCTAATTTGAAAAATCGAAACATAACGTTTTACTTTCATCATCATCATCATTAGCCCTTCTTATCCCACTGCTGGGCATAGGCCCATTCGCCTCTGTCCTGCGCTGTTCTAACCCACATTCGACCTGCGATTTTTATAATGTTGTTTTATAAGGATACCTTGCCAGCGGACGACCTACAACCCTGGTTCCATCTCGGGGCCACCACACAGCACGTTGGTTTTTTTATTTCTTTGTTACAAATTAGTTCTTTAATAATCCACTGTTAAGTTGTTAAGCTGTTAAGCAGCTGGATGGTAGTATAATGTATAAATTTTCGAAGATAGAATATTAGATTATACTAAAATAGAGATTATACTTTACTGTATATATAACTAGTTGACCCGCCCGCGGCTTCGTACGCTTGGTTTGTCAATAAAACATTACCCTCCTTCTGTGCAGTCGCGTATAGTGTATCCTATGTCTCAAGTCCATTCATAACATATCTAGGTATATAGGTACCACATTCCATCAAAATCGGTCGAGCCTTTAAGTCGTGAAAAGGTAACAAACAGACAGAGACAGAGTTACTTTCATATCGGCATGTACGTAGATTATAACCGGGATTAACACATAGGCTACTTTTTGTTGACAAACAACGCGTGCGAAGCCGCTGGCGGAAGCTAGTTATACATATAAACCTTCCTCTTGAATCACTCTATCTATTGATGAAAACTGCATTAAAATCCGTTGAGTAGTTTAAAAGATCTAAGCGAACAGACAGCGGAAGCGACTTCATTTTATACTTTGTAAAGAAGATTATGCGAGTTTTAACAATGTTTAACAGTATGGTTGAGATTCGATGCAAATAATTTATTAACGATACAAGGTGCCTTCTTATTCTCTATCATTTCTAATTAAGAGAATTAATCATATTAAAAATAAGATAAAAAATAAAACTTGCAGTTGATAAAACATTTGAAAAATAAACTTAAATAGGTTGAAAATCAAATTATATACAATTATATGTAACCAGCCATGTCGAGAAGTCCTTCGTATCTCGATATCCAATCACCGAGCTATCCTGAAATAAATAGGAAATTATGAACATTCCAGTAAACTTTTAAGGTTTATATAACATGTAGAAAGTTTCTGCATAGATTTAAACTTAGCTGAGGTAAAAAATATTTTATTTTTAGTGTTATCCGAAAACACTTACGGAAAATACTGAGATTTTTAAGACCATCTCAATAACTTTCGAGCCGGACGGGACTTGAACCCGCAACCTTCCTCTTGATACGAGGATGCACTGCCAATCTTACAACACAAATCAAGAGAAATCAAGAGTTAAAGTTCCGTCCGGCCTGAAAGTTCTTGAGTTGGTTTTAAAAATTTTAGAGGTAACAATGTTTAAATAACTTGCTGGACATAGGTCTTTCCCATAGATTTCCAAAGCAACCGATCAGTGCGTGGATTCCACTCGAGAACCTTCTGCCCCAACGGCAGCCAGTTCGAGCTACATGCCCCGCCCACTGCCACTTCAGCCTGCTAATCCTCTGGGCATCGGAATGTTTTTTAACAGGTTACGCGAAGGGAAGTAACCGGTGTAACTTATGATGCCGATGCCTAACTATCAAAATTCGTAAGTCCATAAATGAGGGTTTTTAGGTATAAAATGAGGATACTTTTTATACATTAAAGTAAGTGTGACTCAATAAAAATATCTTAAACTTTGTGAGAAAACAGTTTTTTGTTGCTCCCGTAAAATTTATCCATATGGACTCACGAATTCTCATAATTAGAACGACGACATGATTTTTTACATTATTATTATTATTTGGAGCTTGTACTGTCCCACTGCAGGGCAAAGGCCTCCCTTCCTTCCTTCCACTCCACTCTATCATGCGCGTGTGTAGTCCAGTCCAGTCCATATACGAGTCGAGTTCGTCTTTCCATCAGCGTCGCGGTCTGCCACGTGGTCGTTTTCTGTCTTTTGGGATCATGCTACTTATAAAATGTTCCATGGCTTTTTTTTATTGATGATTGTCAAGCGCTTGACCTCACCTGGTGGTAAGCGATGGTGCGATCGAAGATGGAGCACGCTTGCCTAGAAAGAACCTATTCACTCTGGACTTGAAGACTCCGAGATTATACTGGTTTGGAAAAACATACGCCGGAAGTGAGTTCCACTCCTTACTACTGCTAACAAGAAAAGTTGAAGGTTGGTGGTGGAAGGGGGAAGGAGGGATAAGTAAATATGGCTAATGTAGACTAGTGATTCCGTTACGCGAGGAAGTGTTGGTTCGGCAGGATGGATACTCACATGGTCCGTTCGACGCGATCGCTTAGCATCTCGTCTCGTAGAGTCCGGAGCGGCCGATGTAGCGCACCCATTTGATCACATCGTGGTCAGAGTAGTTCAGTTTAGGCTCGAACACCTTCAGGTAGCGGACCTGGGGGAGGGCGGGGACATTACGGTTAAATTAGGTTTCAAACATTTATTTCTCTAACATTTCGTCGAGCAGCATTTTATCTATTTTCTCGAGATTTTGATGATAAAACAAGATTTTATTTATATTTCTTAAAGCTCCAGCGACTTTACACGCGTTGTTTGCCAAAATCCAGGTCACAATCAATACACCAAATTTCATCGAAATTGGTTCCGCCATTACGACGTGATTGAGAACAAGCATCCAAACTTTTACACTTATAATATTAGTTGTGATTTTTTGTGTAGATACCGTACTTTCAATATCATCATCGTCATCATCATCTCAGCCCACATCCACCCACTGCTGGGTATAAGCTTCTTCGTTATATTGCCACTCTCTCCGGTCCTGTGCTAAGCGCATCCATTGCCTTCCTGCAACTCTCGCGATGTCGTCCGACCGTATCTGGCTGGTGGTCTGCCAACTGGTCTGCGCCCTTCTCGTCCTTTCAATATTAGTTTAAATAGCAACACATTATATATTTTGTATACATTACTTAGAGTTGGTGCAATAGGCAGTTACCTTGAAGCCTGAAGGCGCGAAGGGCACCTCGAAGCCCATGGAGATGGGCGGGCGAGTCCACTTCTTCTTGGTATCTGTTTCCAAGAGCTCTATCTCAGCCGATAGCTGCGTCTCCTTCATACCGGCCATGCGCTTTATCCTGTACCACAGAAACTCCAAATAATATACAAGGGTCGACATAAACACAAGTGGCAATCACAATGGGCCTCGTGGCCGCAGTGAAAATAAATGGGTTGTGGCTGTGTCATGGACACGGCCGTGTGTTCTACGTGAATACGTGCACGTAACAGGTAATATTTTCTATATATGTAATCGATTCAAACGTAAACGAACGTCGTAGTTTCTCCGAGTCAAAAGTTATACTAAATGGAAATCTCGAAACGCAGCAAAATTACCTCAAAATTGCGGCATCGCCCTCTACCGCGCGCGATGCGTCACAGTCCCCACTAAGCGTAAAAATTCTTTGATCCTGTTACGCCGAGGCGTATTACAGAATAAGTAATAGTCGGGTTCTCTAAGTTTTACCTACTGTGTCACAGAATCGGTAATACCGGGTGTTGAATATACCTACATACTAGGTTTTTACCTATAGTGGCACAGAATAAGAAATAGTAGTCAGACGAAATACCCTTACACTTTTCTAGTTACCAGTGGAACCATCGAGAATGTTCGCGAGTTATGTACACTAGTGCGCGGTATAGATAGTGTGTAGAGACGTCCGCAGAGTCAGTCTAGTTTTGGCAATACGTGCGAATATTTCGGTGACTATTAGTGGTTTATTGTGCGACCGTGCTGTGATTAAGTTTGTGTATTTATCGTTTCAGTGTTGAATAAAAGTTTTATTTTGGTTAGATTGATTTTCATTATTTTATCCCGAACCCTCAGCTCGTCCTCAATCCTTTAGCTATCCAGTGGTATAATAAAATTTTGGATGGAGATGATAGATATACAGGTGCAACACCAAACTGTATCCCACGATTCTGTTATCATTCGTTTATTGAATTGCCTCCCACTATGGAAACAATTATAAAAACGTATTGACGTCCAAAAGTTATACTCACTTCCAGACGATAGCGTTCTCGGATGCCTTGTACTTGGCCTTGCCCTTCAGACAGATGAGCTGCACGCCGCTGGTGTTGAGCGGCGTGGGTATCTTCACCTCTATCTTCTGTCCGAGCAGCGACGGCTTGAAGTTAGACTTGAGAACCACCTTCACCTCCATCTTGGTGCGGCCCACCTCGCGCACGAGCGGGATCACGCGGAATGGGAGGGAGATGTCTTTGGTTGTGCGGTATCTGTGAACAATCACAAAAGATAAAAAATACAAAAAAAAGAACCATTTGAATCATCTAACGACAGTTGTAAACGACGGAATGTCCCGGAACAAGTAATTTAAGCCTAAACAGGGTTATTCCCACCATGAAAATTAACATCTTTTCATATAAAAATAAAAATAATGTTAACCTTTTTCAGAATAAACTTCTTGAACTCTTTAGTTTGACGTTTAATCAGCCATTTTTTAGACTTTGCACCTTACCCAGATCTTAATTTATGCAAACGTAATGATTGCTTGCAGATATTTAACTTAAAACAGCTGATCTGTTGATTTTTATCAAGTGGTTCCTTATGTAAAACATCGAATTCACCAAAGTCGTATAACATTTGTTGTTTTCGCCCCCCTGGAAGACCCTAGATAGCTTAACTGTTCCAGACACACCAGGCGAAGTGTCTCCAAGACACTGGCTGCAGTGCGCTGAATTGCAATGCGTCTTATAACATTATTATTATTTTAAATCCAAAAACACATTTTTGAGGCAGTGATCGTCCATGCATATTTTCTTTCTTTCTTTTATTTGTTTTCTTTCAGTTTCCTCTCGTCAGCACCAGTCTTTCATATCGATAATAGACGGATAGAAAGATAATACAAATGCATCATTGAGGGCAATTCTGTTTGGCATAAACTACACTAATTTCAGTGCCAATTGACAACTGTCACTATCTATCCGTATGAAATAAAAAAGGACGGCAATACTTTTAACGCTGTCAAACCTAGATTTAGTTTAATGCCCCCATTGCCAGTTTTCTTGCACATTTTTGGTATAACAAATCAAGCTAACTTATTTCTTATAGCTCATTTCGCATATTTCACGAGCCAAGCGAAATTACCATACAATCATTAAGGTAGCATTCGGTTCTTAGCGACCGCGACCCGCGACCTCGTCCGGGTCGCGTGACCCACTGCTTAGTATGGATTTTTAAAGAGCACTAAACAAACCCAGCGACCGCGTCGCGCGAGCGGTGGGCGCGGTTAGAGAGCGGCGTGGCGACCGTGACCCGGTCGCATCAGAGGCAGTGCAGTCACGCGACGCAGCCGAAAAATACATCGAAATGGCTGCGTTTTCACCGAACGATGATGAGAAGTTGATAAAATTAGTAAATAACAACCCACCTTTATATGATATAAGGCTCGCATCTTATAAAGACAACATTGTGAGGAACAATATTTGGGAAATAATGGGCAAGGCAAGAAATAATTTCGGAGGCATAGATAATAACATAATCATAATATCATCTTCTTCATCCTCCAATAGCTGCAGAATAAGCTTTTTCCTAGCTGCGGATAAATAGTCCGACAGTACAGCAATAGAACACAACGTCACCCATAAAACAGCGGGAAGAGTGGCGATGTCGCCGTCGCGATCGACGACATCCGAAGGCTAGAAGTCGCCCCGCGACAACCGTCCGTCGCGTCGATGGTCGCGTCGTTCAATGGTTGCAGTCGCGTGTCGCGGTCGCTAAGAACCGAATGCTACCTTTAGGCGGTATAAACTATGCAATCATTCACCATTGAATGGCACTCACCGCATCAGCTCGAACTCCCCGTCGGGCGGTATGAAGGAGATGGAATGCTCGGTCTCGAACTTGCTGAGCTTGACGCACTGGTGGAACTGGCAGTCGTCGATGACGACCACGGGCTTGCCCGAGCGCGCCGGGTCGCTGTCCGTGTTGCCAGAGATGCCGCCGCCTGGGGACAGAACTGTGACAGGTGACATCTTGTTCGTGCTTATAAACATTACATTCATTATTAATGCCAGTTAACGAGTTTGTTTTTAAATGAGTTTGTTGAAGTAGGACGTTCCAATTATGGAGCACCCTGTTACTGTCCAATCAGTGTGTTACAAGGAGCACGATTTAATTTAAGTTGGTAATACTTATATACTTTTTTTTTGATAATACATACTTACAATATAAAGAGAAACAACCAGACCTGGAAAAAATATCCTGTAGATCATACAAACATTTGTTCCGCGGAGATAGAACCCGCTACCTCCTGCGCCTCAGTTGGCAATTCACCAACTGCGCCATGGAGGTCTTCAAATCCGATTGCGATTTAATAATAACTAGCTTCCGCCCGCGACTTTGGGTGTCAATAAAATTTGGATCTCATCTGTGCTTATATTAAAACATCTATTTGGGTCCTGTTCGGGACTGTCTGTCAAGACCGTTTTTCTCAGGAACGCGAGGAGGTATCAAGTTGAAATTAATATCAAATAAATAGGTCTACTGTCCCTTGGAGCTGTAAAAAACCACGCTTCTAAATCAAAGCAATAAAAAATTACTTTAATTTTATTTTTTCTGTAATTTTTGTGCACCATAAGGGTTCCATTTTTACCATTTTGGTACGAAATCCTAAGAAACACTTTTTTTCAATCATCCCTGGTAGGCCCAGAAGAAGATGGAGAGACGACCTGGATGCATTCAAACCAGATTGGTCAAAATTGGCTACCGCGATGGATGGAGGGGAGATGGGGAGACCTTTGCCCAGCAGTGGGAAGTAGGTTACAAGCTACTCTAATGAAAAATCATCAACATCCCCAGCTTCCCCCAAGGCCAGCCTCTCGTTGTATGTTGTAAAAATACTTAACAGTAATTATGGGTAATTATGGTGAAAATACTATAATCCAAATGTAACATACCACTCCCTTTTCCTTTAGCCTCCATAACTATTTTGTCGTTGATTCCAAACTTGCACTCTGGCATGCCGGAGAGATAGGACTTCATCACCACTTTGCCAGCAACGTGAGCTGACAGCACTTGACCTGAGGAAATAAACAAATAATGCTGGACATTTCACACAGCGCTATCTAGCCGGAAACTAAGCAAAGCTTGTACTATGGGAGCCAGATAACTGATAGAATATTTATATGCATTTTTCTTTTTTACTATTTAGGTATGGTGTTTTATTTGTTAAAGTATATAAAAATACCTCAAGTTGATGGACGCAAGGTACATGGCTAAGGTTCGTGACCTACGAGACAATACTTTGTTATAGGCGATGGTTACCATGTATCATGGAGCTGGAGACGACCGGCAGGCGCGGATCTGACACTCATACGTGGCTGCGATGCGACTGGTATGTTTATGCTGTGACGGGTTTGAGTTTGTCTACGCGGCTCAATATCTAAATTAACTCACTATACCTATTTATTTGTTTTATGTATTGCTTGAGAGAGAGAGAGAGAGAGAGATAATTCTTTATTGTTACACCAAATTAAATTAACTTAACCTAGAAAACTTAAAGACTAATACATGGTGGTACAATGGGCGGCCTTATAACGAGCTCTTCCAGGCAACCTTTGGATGGACTGGATTGAAAAGACGCGTGAGGAGGCGGTGTTACAATAAATACCTATTTATGTAGGATAAAAATATATACATATACTTTTACAATAAATATTGAAAGGAAATACAATGTTTACTTTAAAGAAGCTGCTTAGTACAGTTTGTAGATCTCAATTTTAAAACCGGCCAAGTGCGAGTCGGACTCGCGCACGAAAGGTTCCGTACCCTTATCTACAAAAACGGCAAAAAAATCACGTTTGTTGTATGGGAGCCCCGCTTAAATATTTGTTTTATTTTAATCTAATTATTTATTTTTAAAGTGAATAATATAACTCAATATTTTGTGAATATTTCAAGCGTCTGCCTGTTGCCGTTATCAATATCGAGCAAAAACGAGCAAAAAAACACGTTTGTTGTATGGGAGCCCCCCTTAAATATTTATTTTATTATGTTTTTAATGTTTGTTGTTATAGCGGCAACATAAATACATCATCTGGGAAAATTTCAACTGTCTAACTATCACGGTTCATGAGGTACAGCCTGGCGACAGACGGCAACGGGTAGACGCTTGAAATATTCACAGAGTATTTAGTTATATATACACTTTAAAAATAAATAATTAAATTAAAATAAAACAAACATTTAAGGGGGGGGGGGGGGCTCCCATTCAACAAACGCGATTTTTTGCTCGTTTTTGCTCGATATTGATAACGGCAACGGGTAGACGCTTGAAATATTCACGGAATATATAGTTATATATTCACTTAAAAAATAAATAATTAAATTAAATTAAAACAAATATTTAAGGGGGCCTCCCATACAACAAACGCGATTTTTTGCTCGTTTTTGCTCGATATTGATAACGGCAACGGGTAGACGCTTGAAATATTCACAGAATATTTAGTTATATATTCACTTTAAAAATAAATAATTAAATTAAAACAAAACAAATATTTAAGGGGGGGGGGGGGGCTCCCATACAACAAACGTGATTTTTTGCCGTTTTTATAGATAATGGTACGGAACCCTTCGTACGCAAGTCCGACTCGCACTTGGCCGGTTTTATTTTACTTTTTATTTGTGTATTGTTTTTTTTTTATTGATGATAGCCAAGCGCTTGACCACTACCTCACCTGATGGTAAGTAAAGGTGTGATCGAAGATGGAGCACGCTTGCCTAGAAAGAACCTATTCACTCTGGACTTGAAGACTCCAAGATTATACTGGTTTGGAAAAACAAGAAAAGTTGAAGCAAATCGTTTGGTACGGCAAGGTGGTATGCCGATCAGGTATGGGTGGTACTTCTCGGTTCGTCTACTTGTCTGGTGGTGGAAGGGGGAAGGAGGGATAAGGTCATGAAGATCTTGCGCACATTCACCAAAATGTATCTTGTAAAAAACTGAAAGTCTAGCTACTCGGCGTCTGTGCTCTAGACTTTGTAAAAAATACTTGTAAAATAATTAGTAATGTTCACTTCTTCAATTAATCCGTGGATGATGTGACGCGGCTCATGCATTTATTTATGTAAATACTAGCGCTACATTTAACGTCATAATGTGTGACTGTTTATTTTCCCAAATAAATAAAATAAAAATAAAAACGTCAGGTGGGATAAGCTAGTTTCATCTCCAGTAAGTTAAAAAAAATTTGAAAATAAACTCGTAAGCTTGCGTCTGGTGCGCGTTTAAAAGACACCGTGTGCATAGGCCCTAAACCACGAAGACGCCATCTATGTGCGCTAGAAATAAATAATAAATAAACATTACTGGACATTTCACACAGCGCTATCTACCCCCAAACTAAGCAGAGCTTGTACTATGGGAACCAGATAACTGATATACTCGTAATACTTATATACTTTTTTTTTGTAAATAAATACTTGTAATATATGTATAGAAAAACATCCAGACCCAGAACAAATATCTATGGATCATGCAAACATTTGTTCCGCGGCGGGAATCGAACCCGCTACCTCCTGCATCTCAGCCGGGTATTCGGCCACTGCGAGTCGTCCAAAAAAAAATATCAATGTAAAATATAATATTCACCTTGAGGAGACATAAGCAAGTTGACATACTCCAATACGTCCAGGAACAGTTCATTGCGCCTGTACTTGATGCCCTCGCGACGCCAGCCGATCTGACCGGTCACCTGATAACAACAGTAAACAGCTTGTTAGCTAATATTTGTTCACTAGCCGCGGTTTGTCAATAAAAAGTCCTTCTGCGCAGTCTGATGAAAAGTAACCTTTATCTCAATCCCGGTTCATAATATTTGTAAGCTATTTAATTTTTTTTGTTTCTGTTGTTACTTTGTTTTGCCTGTGTAAGTTAATATTTCCCTTCAGCTGGTCTACACAGAACTGCGCTAGAGTTATCATGCTGTGTACACATGCTTTGGGATACAATCTAGATCTAAGAGTCGATCACTATATTTTGTATCTGATTGGTTGTATTCTGTTTTGTGTGCCTTAAGAATAAAAAAAAATATATCCGTATACCAAATTTCATCGAAATCGGTCAAGGCGTTTACTTCAGAATTTATACTATTAGTTTGGCACAGAATGGATCCCATTAGAAGACAAACATAAACAAGGCTGTCAGAAAAAACTATGGAGTTAGATTCACCCAACGATGCGGACCAGAATGGATGAGAAAGGGACGAGATTGCAAATAATAAATAAACATTGCTGGACAATTCAGACAGCGCTATCTAGCCCCAAACTAAGCAGAGCTTGTATTATGACAACCAGATAACTGATACAATAATACATATATACATTTTTGTTAAATACATACTTATCTACACTAATATTATAAAGAGGAAAGATTTGTATTTTTGTGTGTATGTTTGTAATGAATAAACTCAAAAACTACTGTGCCGATTTCAAAAATTCTTTCACCATTGGAAAGCTACATTCACCCTGAGTAACATAGGCTATATTTATTACTAGAAAAGATTATGGATTTTTACTAAAACTTAAGTAACGTAACCCAAGGTGTAAAAAAGTGCCCTAAAACGTCTTTCGTCGCATGCGCTGCGGAAACTATTGATGATAAAACAAAAGTGTGTTCTACAATATTAAAGAACATATCAATATCTACAAAAAACTTCGTAATATTATAAAGAGGAAAGATTTGTTTGTTTGTATTGAATAGGCTCCGAAATTACTGGACCGATTTAAAACATTCTTGTTCTACAATATTAAAGAACATATCAATATCTACAAAAAACTTCGTAATATTATAAAGAGGAAAGATTTGTTTGTTTGTATTGAATAGGCTCCGAAATTACTGGACCGATTTAAAACATTCTTGTTCTACAATATTAAAGAACATATCAATATCTACAAAAAACTTCGTAATATTATAAAGAGGAAAGATTTGTTTGTTTGTATTGAATAGGCTCCGAAATTACTGGACCGATTTAAAACATTCTTTCACGTTTGAGAAGTTACACTATCCCCGGATGGCAGTCTACTTTTTACCCAACTCCGGAGAAGGAAGGAAATGTTTTTATTAAAAAACTACGCGTGCAAAGCTGCGGATTGGTCAGCTAGTAATATATAAAGAAACAACCAGATCCGGAACAAATATCTGTAGATCATGCAAACATTTGTTCCGCGGCGGGAATCGAACCCTGCGTCCTGCGTCTCAGCCGGCTATTCGCCCACTGCGCCACAGAAATAAAATAAAACTAATTGATCGAGAGAAGCGAGATCTCCAAATTAACTTGGACAAATGGGCGTTGTATGTATGTATGTATGTATATCTATCCGAGTATAACTTTCAAAGCGTTGATCCGATCATCGTGAAATTCAATACATAGGTACTTAGATAGTGATGGCACAATTTTGGTGTGACTAAATGAGCTAAAACTGTTGGGAGGTTGTTGAGATATTGGGGTTCAAGAGGGGTAAAAAAAATTAAAATTAGACTATTAGGTCAAATGGGACGTCAAATGAATGGTATTTATTAGTACATTTCCACTCCGTTCTTAATTTTAGTAGTCTTTGAAGTTTTGAGTTATTAGCCATAGTAAAAACTGAACTTTGACGAAATTCACAGGGTACACCAGTGACCCCACAGTGCTGTAATTTAGTATGCGTGTAGCTTAAGTAACACAAATATAGGCAAAGTCTGAAATCTAGAATAACTGCAATTTGTACCCCAAAAAAAAACAGCATACATGAACTCCCGTTACCTGTACTTTGAATAAAACTGTAGGTCAAGTAAGTTGGTTCTTTATTTCGTGGCACTATTTTGATTGTCAAAGATTACGAATAATATATTTTTGTTTGTATGGGGACTTCGGGGCGAACCACTAGTGTATAGAATGTTTATACCTGTGAAGTGATCTGGGCTTGTTCCTCTTTGGAGGCAGATTTGATACCTTGCTGAGTGATAAATGTCTTCAGGACCCCTGTGTCTGAGTTCTGAGGGTATCCAAAATCCAGAATCTCTGAAAGAAAAAGAAATTAATTTAAAGCGAGAAATTATTAATAACTTTATTTCCCCGAGTATTATCTGCGATCAGTTTTACAACTATGAGCAAATTGTTTGTGGGTTTTGTGTCGGACAGAGTGCACTCCTATGTCTCACTCTTCATTCTTTTCAGTCACCAAGTAGAATAGAATAGAATAATCATTTATTTGGTACACACAAAATGACACATGAAATAATTCAAAGGAACAGTAGATACAATTGAATCCAATAAAACAAGTTCGACTCATGTGTCTGCGTACCAAAATGGCGTTCAGCTCAGCATAATGTTGGATGTTAAGCACCCAACGCTGATTTTCAGCTGAAACCAGAAGCAATAGGTAGTGCAGCAGCTACGTAGAAAAATAAAAAAATAAATAAATAAAGAAGTGATTAAATAAAAGGTGTGTAGAGTTTTGTTTAAATGTAAATATAAATTTTATAAACATACTTTACTAAAATAATATTACATACCTATATATATAAACATACAACTTATGAACTTTCTTACGATTTCTAAGGTTATGGTAAATTGTTATATATATAAATAAATATGAGTAACTATTTAAAATATATTGATTTAGTTAAACTTATGTAAAAAGAGTTATTGGATGACTAGATCAAAGAGAGGTCGACATTGATGTTTACCATGTTGTATTTGGGCTTCCATTAGAAATATTTTTAGTTTTTTTCTAAAGCTGTTGCAACTTTTGGAATTTCTAATTGGTGGTGGCATATTGTTCCAACACTTGGAAGCCGCATATTTGAAACTACCCCTGAAACTCTCTGATCGGTGATGTTGAGTAGACAGTTGCTTGGAGCACTGCCGACTTGCACAGTCTCTTCGACTAGTCATCCAAATTAGCTTGTCGTATAGGTATTTAGGTGTTCTGTACATTATGACACCAAAAAGAAGACAGGCCAGATGAAGCTTGCGTCGTAATTTCATTTTTAAACTAAAGTGCTCATTTAGAAAAGGTGTAATATGGCTCCTAGGTGGTACAATAAAATAAAGTAGCATGACATTTTTTCTTTTCAAGATAATAAAATGCAATGTAACTGTGTCTTGATGAAGCAAATTAGTTTTATCTGTTTTGGGTTATTCAAAAACAGATAAAATCCAGTTGAACCGAAAATAGGAATTCCATACTTTTATCTAAACCATCATAATTGGCATCATTGCGTGATTTAAAATGATCAACATATCAGGCACTGATCGTCCACTGCTGAACATAGACCACCATAGAGTTTTAGAACTACCGATATTGTTTCGGTTCAATTCGTGAAACATCATCAGGGTGAGTGTGATCCGCTCCGCACTGCGTCTCGCCTCACCATAATAATGATTGAAATATCACAAAAGTTTTTTAAGTAAAAACTAAAACGTTTATGCCTTACAGGCCCAAGAACCATCAGTTCAAGCAATGTAATAAGTGATTTAAAATAAAAACACAAAGGACAAAATAATATGACAAATTTTGTAAACAAAACATGTACACGCCACATATCAAAGCTAAATTTCCAGTATAAGCTGATCTTTCATTGTACAGAAAGCCAACACAATGCGAGGTCATGTATAGCTTGGGTAAAGATTGTGTGTACAATGTACACTAACGACAGAACAAATTGAAGTCACGTGTATGTCTTACCGTCAAGAAGCTCATAGATGAGCACAAAGTTGTTCTTGATGTTTTCTTCAGATATCTTCCCGAAGTAGGACTGCATCACATCGATGATTTTGAGCAGGAACTCAAACACCATGGCCGCGTTCACATTCTGCTTGGTGACCGCTGCCAGCCAGATGTTGGCGCGCTGGAGTAAATAGAGGTGATGTTAGAAAAAATATTTTATTTTTCAATTTTAGTAAACTAGTGGTATGCCTCAAACTGAGATCTCGCGAGTCTCCCTTAAAAACGAAAATATATTATTTGTAGTCTTTTAACTATTACAAGCAACGGGAGTTCATGTTAAGTCGTTACAGTTTTTTGGGGTAAAAATTGCAGCTATTCTGCATTTCAGACTTTTCCCTATATTTGTGTCATTAAAGCTACACGCATACCCAGCACTGTGGTGTCACTGGTGTACCCTGTGAATTTCGTCAAAGTTCTGTTTTTATTATGGCTAATAACTTATAACAAAAATGGCGTCGAAATGTACTACTTAAAAAAAATATAGATGTAGATCCTAGCAGGAAATCTTTACAGATCTGTTTTTTGTGCAGAGTTCATTGAGAAAGGCTTCAATTTAGAATATATGAAATGATAGGTCATGAAATGATTGATCAGTCCTGTGGCTGTTATGATGATGGTGATGAAATTCATGGGTGATTATGCGTTCTCGGCAGAATAACAGCGTCAACTGTTAACACAGTTGACATAAAGCTGAGTCGAGGCCCTTTTTCTGCTATAGCACACAACATACCTACCTCATGTTTAAAATTATTAGTTATATTGTTTGTTTGTGTCTGTTTTGCATGTATAACTGTATAATGGTTATTTTTATGTTATTTATTTTAAATCATCTTTTGTATATGTATTATGTGTGCTATTTAGCAAATAAATGATTGTTTATGTCTAAATTGCAAGCGGAGACTTTTCTCCTGTATGCCTCACAAGCCAAATCTTAGTTGGATGTGCTTGGTAAGCAATTGTTATAAGCAATGGCAACCATTTACCATCATGTGGGCCATGATCATGACATGTGTGTATACCATCAGTATACTCGTGGAAAACTAATAGGCCAAATGTGGCAGTGTCAAAATACTACCAACAAACAACAAAACTAAATGATACTTTATTGGAATATCATCCAGTCTAAATATAGATCCAGGATTAACTTGTGTTTCCGAGTGTAATTTTATATAAAGCAAAAGTTGTTGCATATTAAATAATAGTATATGGACAACATAATAATTAAATAGCATTATGTAGATGATTTTTTCGATTTCTTGTATACATATATGTTCATACAAAGTTATTGCAGCACTCAAAACAATAGATTTCCTTAAGTGTAGTTAAATACAAACCTTGATATGAAAGAAGCTAGTCCTGGCGATGTTGGTGACAGGCGAGCGGACTTGCTGCCTGGCGTGGATCACGTTCACCCGGAACGCATCCACTGCATTGCGGCCGATGTCATCGCGGTACACGCGCGATATCAACACCTCGCCCTTGTGGTTGTACACGAATAGGCCTCCAATCATTGTTAGGCCTGTGGGTAAATTATCTTTTTTTGTATGCGTGTGGAACAGGAGATATAACATTGACTTTTGAGGACTTACTGTAAGCTGTTAATTTAGCTGCTTAGGACTTTGGCACAATTTTGCAACCGTTACATTTTAGCTAGGTATATAGGCTAAATTATTGAGCAAAATATAAAAAAAAATGTTGTCCGTGTGTTGAGGGATAATTGACTAAACCATAAAAGTAATTTTATTTATAATGAATGATTCAATGAAGTTTGAGTTGATTGTATGGTATATGTGCAGCTCCCATCCCAGGCCTAAACAGGCTGCGTTCGTCAATAGTTGGAGCTGCAAACTTGCGAAATAGCACTGATACATCCTGTTTAAAAGATGTTGCTGTAAAGGTAATTATTTTGTCCAGATTATTCCTTGAAAAAAGATAATTGAAGGTTCTATCATTCTGTCCGTCCAGGAAGTACAGTACTTAATTACCTACAGTGCATTGGAACACGTAACGTCCAGAAAAGGGGTGTGAAAATCCATCCTACCCTCGTTAGCAATATGTTCAATAATACTGTTAAGATGCTTGGTAAAAACTTGTGATCGACTATGTTCTCCAGATATTTTTTATTCTTAACAGGATACAGACAATCAATTCAATGGGACGATTGATCTTTCTGAACATCGGCATTGTTACAAATTAAAATTATAAAGATATGACTCACCTGACTGTCTTCTCACAGAAACATTAGATAAATATGATTTCGATTATTACTTTATCAACGTGCGACGTAAAACATAGTCATTTTTATCGCTAATTTTACAAAAAAATACTATTACCGCCCCCAAAACGAAGGAAGATGAAACGTCAATAGATTTAGTTAGACTAATGGAGAACGTGCGACTGCAACAGCAAACAAAGACTGACAGAGATAGACAGATTAGACAGACTATAGTAACATGACACATGACAGACAAGTTTATTTATCTATGGTGTTAGTGATGCGAAACAAGAGATTATTCTACAAAACCGGTGAATATTTTAAGAGCAACTAAGAATACAACTTTAATTTATTGATTTTCTGTCATATACCCCTTATTCCATGCAAAAACAATGAAAGAAACGTAATTAATATTATTTTATTCATACAAAGCTTCTCAATTACATAACTTCTTCACTAAAAGCGTCCTTTTTTAATAAAATCGTAAGTACATAGTTATTAATAAGTAAACGACGCGACGCATCGTAATAAAATAAATATTGTCATTTTATCCCACTTATGTTTTTTGTAAATAGATAAAGTTTTTTATTCAAGTAACATGTTGTAAACGTCTAAAGTAGTTTCATTCATGATCAGACCACAAGATGCTGCGGTACATCATAGTGTTTATAGCCGTTAGTGCCTGTTTTGTGGCCAGTAACAATTTTGGACCAAAATATCCAGCCACTAAAGGCGAAGTATGGCCAAAACCAAAACACCAATTATCAGAAAATATTTATTTCAATATCGATCCTCGGAATTTCAATATTACGGTAAGTTTAGTAGTTTTTAGTAGTAAGTAATCTAAGTTCCTACGTTTCATAAAAAAAATATTAAGTACTTAACCACTTACCTGCCTACTAACACTATTAAATAGGTACTTACGTAAGGTAGTGTACTCTACTTACCCACACGTAATGTGGGAAAAGGGCAGGAAGACGAGGTAGAGTACCTAAGTTACCTCAATCCTGATTGCCATTTAATTTTAAGAAATTAAACTGCATGGATGCCTGAAATGTTTTTAATTAGGAGTAGGTACAATGTTTTAACAAATTTTATATTACAAAGGTATGTGGCGTAGATAACCCCAAGATTTTTCAGTGCAAAAAAAATTGCAGTTTTGTATATTACGTGAGACCGCCATGGATAAAGTTACAGAATTAGTGAGATTTTTTTTCATACAGTGATATTACACTATAAATAAAAATACCCACTATCCAGTAGTTTGTTGATGTGGTTCGATAATTTCGATAGACAAAAAGATTAAGTTAAGGTTTCGTCTTTTATGTACCTACCTACCAACCTACTAACTTATAACAAACTTGTTTTAATTTAAAAAAAAATACCTATTTTTTTATACAGGTAAGTGGTGAAACATGCCCAATCCTTGCGAGTGCTATAGAACGGTACTCGTTCTTCATGAGGGACATGCATCGACTAGCCAGACGTTTCGCGAAGAGAAATGTTGACCAGTCGAGAAGATCGACAGATCCGAACTTCAATGGGCAAGTCCAAACACTGGTTGTAAATCTTATGGCTCCGTGCGAAGAATATCCTTCTTTTGGAATGGATGAGAGTTGTAAGTAATGTTTGACTTACCAGGTACTAATAAAATAGTATAATTTATCGAGAGAAGTTGTGGGGCTGCTTATTTATATACTCTAGCAGTCTGTTTAGGGAAGGTTATAAAGTGAGAAAACGAAGGTTTTTTTTGCATTTACAAAATACAATAGAATCAAAAAGACGAAAGACCGCTGCAAACGATCGATGGATAGATCAACTAGCAGTAGGATATCGCGAAATGGTGAAGTAGGTATGGTGGTGGTGAGGCAGGGTATCACTTTAAAACAAGTAACATAATTGTCTTGTTACATTAATAGGTAGTCTAGTTCCTTCATGGTAGATACCTACCGAACTACATTCTTATTATTGCAACTAAGTCCTATTCTGTGTTTTACATAAAGCCAACAATGAAGTTAATATAATAGCCATCTTGATTGAAATACAGAATTTGAACATAAGAAATAGGTACACTGAGAAAATCGTGCTCTTGCAGTGCGGCTCTATTTACTTTTTAAGCATAAATTGTTTTTATCCGGTTTTAAGATTAAAAATTAGTTTTAATCTTAAATTGGTTGTAAAAATATGGTAGTATTTTACTCCAATGTCATTCTCTGTGCACGTACCCACCACTATAATCAAATATCTCTATCTTCAAAGGTTTGCTGGAAGAAAACTCTAATTAAGGTTAAGCTCGCCTTTGTACATGTCCATTTTGTAAGCTATTTTTATCTGTAAATCTATTTGTGTACAATAAAGAACTATTAATTTACACATCACTTGAATTGAATATTTGTACGCCATACACTTAGAGATAAATAAGATTGCGGCTTCTTGACCTCTATTTATTTGTTAAAGATACAATTCAAGTAGGTAGATACTAATGGCGTTCATACTTGATAACTCGTTATTTTACAATCTTCTACATACAAAGATAAAATAATATTTAGGAGTAAAACTAGCTTTTTATTTCAAGGAAATTCTAGACCTCAACTCAATAAAAAGTTATAAAAAGTTAAGCCTTTGACTATATTTTATTCATCATTCTTCTGTACAGATAATCTTACTGTAAATCCAATCTCTGAACTCATGAGTGCTTCAGTATGGGGTATTTTGAGGGGATTGGAAACATGGACTCATTTATTCTACATACAAGATGAAGAAATTGTAAGTACCTACTTATCATTATATTAAGTCCATCCGTTCACACAGCAGTCGCGATATTTACAAATACCGCCTGCGTCTTTTTTATAAGCAACCTTCTTAAAAACTGTAGGTGTTATGATCAGGTTCCAGAAATATAACGTCTTATACTTATACAATTAAATTTATCACATATCAAATATAAATGTTTATAATTTTAAGCAGTATGGTTTCGTATGTATCTTCTATTAGGTATGTATTTCGTATGCCTAAAATATTAATACATATTATATTTCAAAAATATAGAATATACTTGTACGTTAAATTAGTTACCTATTTACTGAATTTAGATTATTAATGTTTATGTTTTTAAAATTCATATGCTGATTATTCTCTATTTTCGTAAACTTTGACCTAATTAAATTAAAATAAAATATCTACCTACCTATTAAATTCGATATTTGCAGGCCAAAATATTATAATAAAACATACCACCTGTTATTAGTCTTAATTTATTTACATTCAGAGTAAATGGGTTTCTTCCTTCAAGATCGTCGTGCTTCATCTTAGACCACATCATCGCTTATGAGATTATGGTCAAACAAAAATCGATCGTGTTAAAAAACAAAAGATGCCCATAAAACTTACAGCCAACCCAAAACGTTCTAGGAACTAAGTATAGTTATATTTAAGCAAAAAACATTTACACATATAATGAAGGTACATTTGTGTGCTGACGTGTCTGATTTGAAATTGTTCTGCACATTTACACGTATTTGCAAATAACTGAAATAGTTGATTTGATTTAATAAATTTAATAAATATAAATTTACGTAAATTTGCGTTGTAAATTTACTGCGCAGAACTGATATTGTATGTAACTGCTAAAAATCTATATATATTTGTTTGTTTCTATAACTGTAGCTGCTGTAAGTCTTAAATTTTTGAGAGATCTAAAATATTTGCGGCACAAATGTTTGCATGCTCTGCAGATATTTGTTCCGGGTCTGGTTGTTTCTCTATATATTATAAGTATGTATTTACAAAAAAAAGGTATTTAAGTATTCTATCAGTTCTCTGGTTCCCATAGTACAAGCTCTGCTTAGTTTGGGGCTAGATAGCGCTGTGTGAAATGTCTAGCAATATTTATTTATTTATTATTTGTATTTTTTTTATTATTTAAACAATTTCTTGGGTTTACTTTGATTTGAAAATTTAATCAGGCATTATTTAATTTAAAATCTTAATAATGTTAGTACCTAGGTATAGTTATAAAATAAATATGTTTTCAGGAATTAAGAATAAATAAAACAGATATAATTGACTCCCCACGATACCTTCACAGAGGCTTGCTCATAGACACCTCTAGGCACTACATTTCCTTATCGAATATACTAAAGACATTAGATGCTATGGCGATGAATAAAATGAATGTCCTTCATTGGCACATCGTAGATGACCAAAGCTTTCCGTATCAAAGTGAAAAGTTTCCTGAGTTGAGGTAAGTTAGTTGTTATCCATTATCCATATGAAATGCAATCTTATAAAGTATGTTTATTACACTATAGCTGGACTATATTGATAATAAAACCCCGTGGATCGATGTCCCTCAGCCTCTCGACAGTTATTAACTAGTATTTTTTAAACTTTCGCGGTCACTGTACATAATTTATTGATTAAAACGGGTGTTTATCGCGTATGTACCTTTTTTATTTGTTATCCCGACGTTTCGGCTGTGTTGCAACAGTCATGGTCTCGGGTTAACTGACATAGTTATTAACTATGTCAATTTTGCAATTGATTAGGTCATCATCATCATCATCATCCACAGCCTGATTTCACCTATTGTTGGATATAGGCCTCCCCAAGTTTGTGCCATCCACCACGATCCTGCGCTAGTCTCACCCACTGACGGCCCACGACCTTTACGATGTCGTCCACCCATCTCGCTGCTGGTCGTCCTACCCTTCTATACCCGCTCCTCGGCCACCATTCAGTCATTGTTCTGCTCCATCTGTCATCACCACGTCTAGCCAAGTATCATTCCCAAGATCATTTGAGCTCCATAACTCGAATCCCAACGTCATGAACCATCGTTCGTCTACGGATCTCGACATTTGGAACTCGATCTAACAGTCTGATGACAAGCATGGTGCGCTCCATGGCTCTCTGTGCAACTCTTAACCTTTACACAGCCTCGTGCGTGAGCGTCCATGTCTCGGCACCGTAGGTCATGGTGGGCAGAACACATTGGTTGAATAAACGGGTCCTCAGACACTGTGGAGGTATTAATTGATAAGGCACATAACATTAATTGTATATCCTGTATTGTATTATACCCATGTAAAATATCAATAAAAATAATAAACAGCTTTATTTCTTGCCTGATAGAATCCTGGCTTGATCCCGGAGGAATAGACGGTTAAATTTACATTTCAACGTGATCCTTGTGATGAATAAAGGAATACAGAATTCGAATCTCTTATCAAATTTTCTTTTATCATCTTTCTAGCCGTCTGGGAGCCTACCATAGCAGCCTGGTATATACTAAAGATAACATCAAAATGGTCATCAACTACGCAAGAGATCGTGGCATCAGAGTTCTACCAGAATTCGATGTGCCAGGTAAAAATAATAATTTTACGCTCTAGATTACTTAGTCATTCTTCTCACTTCTATCTATTTAGCTACTCAGCCAACATCCACCCACTTCTGAGAATGGGTCTCCGCCACTCGCATTTTTATCATCAATGTCAGGTACTGGGTATAAGCGTCTTCCCTCAAACGTTACTTCAGTCGATTCTGTACTATTCGCATCCAGGTCTCTCCATCTGCGGCCTCTATATTGTCCACCCCATGGCCTCATTTTTAAGGTTATCTCCTTTTTGTAGGACATACAAGTTCATGGGGTGTATCACACCCTGACATCCTCACAACTTGCTACAGGCACGGAGTTCCGTCAGATCTAGGACCTATGAACCCTATCCGAAATGTTACATACAAACTGCTTCAGGAGATCTTCACAGAGATCCAGGATTTGTTTCCTGACAAATTCTTCCATATTGGCGGTGATGAAGTCGACTTGGCTTGCTGGTATGTTGGGTCTAATGTAAGTAAGTATTTAGCTTTGTTTAATATATGTCCAGATGATAGGATATTTATTAAACAAAGCTAAATAATTACTAGTTCTACTAGTTCTAAGGTAAGATTAGAGATGAATTTAGATAAAACTAAGTTAATGACAAATAGTGATGAAAGACCTATCAACTTGAATGGAAAGAACATACAATATGTGAATAACTACATATACTTGGATAAGAAAATCTCGTTTGCCAAACAAGTAGAGGAGGTAGACCGCAGAGTAAACATAATCTGGAAGAAATACTGGTCACTAAAAGAAATACTAAAAGGAGTTGTATGGCTTCACAAACAGAGTTAAACACAAGATCAAATGTACATAGAGTGCAATGAAAAGGAGCATTCTCAAGATCCGAAAAATACACAAGGTCAAAAGCAGCAGATAGTTCCTCTATCTAAGATATGAAAATACGTAGATTTAAAAAGTTAATTTCAATATAAGGATAAATAATTAATACTATAAGAAAGAGAAGGAATGAAAATATGACTTACTTACTAATTAATTAATAATATAAAGAAACAAAAAATTTCAACGTCATTAATACAAAAAAATTGAAACGCATTATGAACATTTATTTGAAATAAACTTACTTAGCTTAACTTATAACAAAACTACAATAAAAACAGTGGGTAAGATCTTACAGGTAAAAACCTTGACAAAACAAACTAACATGATTACAGTACCTACTATGCTATCAATTTCACTAGTATAATTTTCTACACTTTAATGATGCTCACGATGACTGGCAGATAATGCTATTAGCATTAAGTCTTCCTAGCACTATCATATTTGGTGTGAAGGTATTAAATAAAATAAAATAAAAAAAAAACTATTTTTTCGTTATTAATATGACATCTAATTTGCGTCATCCGATTGTGTGCAAACCGAAGTTTATTGTATACCTAATGGCCTTTGGCTGGCTCAGTCAGATACGATAAGTTTGACCTTTGATTTGTTTATTTAAAGTTAGAGCTATGGAAGCTTTCTACAATGTACATTAGAAGTTTATGGAATTGCTTAAAAATAATAATCTCAGTATCCTATTTTCAGGGAGTCTAACCCCGATTTGCAGCAGTATATGAAAGACAGAAACATCACTTCAGCAAATAAACTTCACGCTTTGTTCATGGAAAAAGCCATACCTCTGCTTGGTGGGAGGTCTACCCCGATTGTATGGCAGGTTCGTATTGCAAGTATTTTATATTCTCGAAAATAGTCTCTGTCGTACTTATTCTGTAAGTCACGTCCCTGTAATTGTAAGCTTATTATTAACTTGCACTGTACATATTACCCGTGCGCGATAAGTTGGGACCTGAGCGCGGTGACGTCATATTGGCGTGTTTGTACCGCCCGCCCGCAAAAAAGCGAACATAACAGGCAGCCGCCCGCGGCTTCGTCTTTGTTTTTTTTAATTTATTATGTTACTCAGGGAGGACGCTGCTTTTTATCTAATCTTTTTTACACTATTTGAATAAAATAAAAATACAATGTTTAAGTTTATACATTTATTTTATCTATTATTTACATTATCTCATCTTCGTCACTACTTAGTGGATTTATGCCTTCTAGAGGTTGTTCTTCGTCCTCAGTCTTACTATAATCGCTTGACGAAGAGGTATCCGATAAATTTACAATTAATTGCGATTCATTCGTCTCTTGTAAGAGGTCATCGTCCCAATACGTATGTATGTTAATATGTATGTTTGTCCGGGTGGAATCATGCAATTGAATTTTAAACCCGTTCCCCTCAACCCATTGAACTGATATTTGGAATACATATGTAACTTCAGAGACAATGCAATAATATGGTACTATTACGGTGGTATCATGATGGAGACGGATGCTAGACAACGGAACTTCTGAATGATTATATTAGGCTACTAGTTTTTGGGCTCATTTGAATCTGCTTGTGGTTCCGATTATGAGTTTTATAAGTTTTGAAAAAGTAACTTTTAAACAAAAAAACTAGTGTGCTTTTTAGACCACACGACTGAAGTAAAACTTCTTTTTCAAAATATTAATTTATAAAATTGTTCAATTACAAAATTTTCCACCCAGACGTCTGTTAGTCAATCAGTCTATGTTCATTTTGGACAGATGCAACTCGTACTTGCACATTAACGTTTAAAAATATACGAAACGAAACTCTCTCTTTCTTTCTTCACTAACTTATATCTCCCTCTCAACTTCCCTTAGCACTTTTCGTAACGCATTCACCAGCTTACTCCCCATGTCAAGCGTGCGTAAAGAAGGTTTACTTCAAAAATTTATTGTATTAGGAAATACCGAAAAATGACCATTGATTTTATCAGACTAAACATACGTACGCTCTAAAATTATGTAACTTAAAAATGGAAACAAAGTCTTTTTATATTAGGAATTTTTGGACGTTTTTGTCTGTTATAATCGGTTGCCATGTACGTTTTTTAGTTTTCTATCGATAACGGACTCTATTGGTACTCTTGAGGCTTTTGGATTGCTGGTGATAAAATTGTAGTCATATCACGTGTTTCTTTCTACCGTTCGTTAAACCCCAAAAGCGTTACATATTACTTTGAAGGTTTTTAATGAACGTTATAATATTTTAGGAAGTCTTCGATGAGGCGGTGCCTTTACCGGATAACACTATCATTCAAGTTTGGAAAGGTGAAGAAATTTACGAAATGACGGCTGTGAGTTATCCTATCTTTTTTTCGGCAGATTTTTTATGACAATCTATCTATTTACTTACCTAAGTGTGCCTACCTAAGTTTCAAATTACGATTTGCCAAAAAAAATACATTAAAAAAACTATAGAAAAATTTGCTATAAGCGATGGTTACCACTTAACATCAGGTGGACCATATGTTTGTTCCATCTCCATTCTATAAAAAAACGTATACTTTGGATTAATTTCCAGATCTTAGCGGCTGGCTACAAGCTCATCTACTCCAGTGCTTGGTATCTGGACCACTTGGCAACCGGTGGAAACTGGGAAGAATTTTACAGAACCGATCCGCGTCAGTTCGTATCCCGGTTCGCGGGCTCCTCCATCGACTTGAATAATATTGTCGGAGGCGAGGCTTGTATGTGGGGGGAAGTGGTGAACGACATGAACATTCATAGCAGGTAGGTACCTACATCACATTAGTCTAAACTGATATATGAATTTAAAAGTAAATCTGTCTCTCTGTGTCTTTGTTTGTTACGTTTTCACGATTAAATGGCTGAATAGATTTCGATGAAATTTTGTATATAGATAGATTATGATCGGTATTGGGATATAAATTACTTTTTACCCAACTGCGCAGAAGGAGGGTGTTGTTTTTATTGACAAATCACGCGTGCGAAGCTGCGGGCAGGTCAGCTAGTAATTTAAAATATCACACTAATCAAGTAATCACACTACCTACTTTCCCATTTATAAACGTAGTGTGACCTACTCCTCACACTACGATTATAAATGGGAAAGTTTGGATGTTTGTTAATCACGTTGTAACGGCTAAACCCAGGCTGACTATCTATTATTTTTTTTATTTTTTTTGCTGGACATTTCACACAGCGCTATCTAGCCCCAAACTAAGCAGAGCTTGTAATAAGGAAACCAGATAACTGATAGAATGCTTATATACATTTTTTTTGTAAATATATATAGGTATCTACTGATAATATGTAGAAAAACATCCAGACCCGGAACAAATATCTGTAGATCATGCAAACATTACTTATTTGCTGACAAACCACGCGTGTAAAGCTGTGGGAGGAAGCAAGTTATCAATATTTTTTTGCCAAGCTCAGCGTTTAGCAATTTTACTAATGATAACTAAGTAATTCATGTTTTATAACAACTACAACAACATGTAGCAACATTATCCCTCTGCTGCTGCTGGGCAAATAAATAAAAAAAATACATATAACTTTTGAAACTATCATGGTTATTATCACTATTTGTACTATAAACGGGATATTTACCATGATATAAAACTCACAATTAGATTACTCGTGATCATGGCGCATGCAACTGCGTCGAAATATCGGGATACTCAAAAACTTACAAATCATGGTAAATATCCCGTTTTTAGTGCAAATAAGAATACATTTATTTAAAGTTACCATGACTCTTAAACATGGACTTACACACACGTGGTGTATAGTCCATGCTCATAAAATAGCACTAATAAAAAATTCAAGTTGGTGTGCAGGGTGTTGCCCAGCAACTCAATCAAATATTAGGTATTCGGTTTAAAAAAATAGGTAGACTAGTACTTGATAAGAAAATGGCGCTAAAACTACATAGGTACCTATTATTTATAACTGAAGAATAGGTTTTGGTAGGCATGCATGCACTTAAAAGAAGAGCTTCCAACCCTAGTTAATGTTCTAACCCTAGTTGCTAAGCAAATAAACGATATTTGTTTTTTTTTAATTGTGAAAACTTCTTTAGGCGCGTTGAACATTTTTTGAGTTGGGAAAAAACCATTGAACTCGTGACACTGTTACTGACAGGTATTATATTTTCTTTGGTTACTGACACCTTTGTATATAAGTATCTGTAGTGTAGTATCTGTAGTCTGATTTTATTCAAGTTTTTACTTCTGTTGGCAATCCCGGAGAACCACTTTACATTTTTTTTTATTCTACTTATTTTTCTCCAAAATAACACAACTTGTTCAAAATACTTGTACTTTATCATACTTGTTCAAAATACGTTCGTCACGATGATCCTCTATGTGTCACGTTGAATTTTCCTATTTTTTTGTTTTAGAGTTTGGCCCAGGGCCAGTGCTGTAGCCGAAAAGCTGTGGAGTCCAGGAACAAGTCTATACCACATTCCTGAGAGCGTGTACCATCGCCTGGAAGAGCACACGTGCCGTATGAATGTCCGAGGCATTCGCGCTCAGCCTCCCAGTGGACCTGGCTTCTGCCTTGGAGCCGATTTCATTTCAGCTGGAGCAGCTTAATAGAAAAAAAAACATTTATTCATAATAAGCTAAATAAAAATGCGACAGTAACGTAACTTATGTACTACAGCTTGAACTTATTTAGATCATTATTTTTTTCTTGTAATTTTGTAACCTATTTATTTCTTACGTACATACTTAATTATTATAAGATTATTATTTTGCAAAATGTTTTTAATTCACTTGTAAGCTGTAATGCTGTGAACAAGTTATTTTAGCAATTTTATTTAAGAACCCTAGTAATCAAGTAATAATTCGGCAGGTTTACCTAGAGTAAATAAAATATTGGGATAGCACCTACTTACTATCCCAATATTCCAGCTCTCGTGATTCAAACTCGATCACAAACCTCGAGTTCGACTGTAGTTTAGAGACAGAGACGTCTCACACCGCCAAACAGACCAAAGTCAGAGTTCTGCGCATTCAAAGTCAAATGTTAATTCCGGTCATTTCCGGCTGGCACCTGCCTGTACCTGTACCTATTAAAAAGTTTATTATAACTTATACGTACCAAAAGTATGTAAGTAAACTCTATAAGCTAATTATCTGAGTAAAACTTGTCTCACTTTCGCGATCATTACTTATTACGTCATACTCCTTCACCGGCATCCATAGCCTTCAAACAAGGAAAGAAGGGTGAGAGAAAAGGGCTAAAAACTTCAGAAATAGACTACATCTGTGTATTGTTTCATGTTTGTTTTTACAATAGATGTTTAGTACTAAAAAATTTAGTCAAAAACGTGAGCCTCGCTGAGGCATTAATTAATATATTATGGCACCATCTTGCTAAGTGGTATTCAAAATATAATGAAATTAATAGGATTCTAGACAGATCATAGTAACGAATTAAACCTTCTGAAAACTGGGTCATTCTGCGCCACTCTGTATATTGCTTCTCTAGTGGTTTAATTATAAGCGAATTATACGAGAAGGATATCGATAGTAGCAACAGGATATCGATGGAATTTATTTGGATTTTTCGGAACTCGCCGATTTTATACATCTCGAAATATCCAAAAACAACTAGATTTTTATTTTGAAAGCAACTTAAAAAAAGTGTCTAGGTTATCTATGGTTGATGAATTGGGTCGATTATGTCATGGCGGGTTGAGATGTTTTCGGCAGTTGAATTTTGTTGATTTTTCATTGAATTACCCCGTAAATGATCTCGTTTCCAACACTCTTGTATAACACTAAGCTTATTTGTGCGATAGCGATATTTTCTTAATCTGTTCAAATGCTGAAACGCTTGCAAATGGGACTTCGCACGTTCATGCTAATCGCATCTAAAGTATGGAGTTGTTTTTGTTATATGTTTAAGAAGCAATATCGGGCGGTAAATATGATTAAATGGTTTTGGGAGGGTCGTTTGTTTGTGTACTATTGTTCAGTCGCATTTTTAAATCACGTGGTGTTTAATTTTCAGCTGGCCCAGTATCAATCTGTCAAGTATGAAATGTACCCACTTTCCCCCGTATCTAGACACAGGCTGAGTAAGTATTTATCTGTTTTATTTATCGCATATTGTTCCCTACTGCTAAATTTATCTGTAAAGTTGATTGGATGTTATCTTTGCTGATTGTTTATGTCATGTCCTGTGTGTTATTAGTACCTCCCTATCTATGTATTTTCGTCTTGGTAGCGTATGTATCAACAATGCAGTGTATAAGAAAGTTTTTAGATGCAGCATTATAAAACTAATAGTCTCTATCATGAATTAACATTATCATGTCATTCATGTTGTCCTAGTAAAGTAAGGTTTTTTCCTTTGCATAGACTTGAGGAAAAAACATCGATAAACAAATCCACTTCTGGAAATCAAGTAGTTTATATAGGTCATAAATTAGCATTGCTGAACATAGCCCTCCTCCATAAATTTCCAGAATGACTGATCTTGTGCGGTCTGCGCTCAATAAATAAATAAATATATATTGCTGGACACTTCACACAGTGCTATCTAGCCTCAGACTAAGCAGAGCTTGTACTATGGGAACCAGATAACTGATAGAATACTTATATAAAGTTCCGCGGCGGGAATCGAACCCACTACCTCCTGCGTCTCAGTCGGCTATTCACCCACTGCACCACGGCGGTCCTCATTTTATCATAAAACTTGTTACCTATTTGCAAGACAATCCAAGTTATATTTGTGCGTACTACCTACCAATGCACATGAATCAATTAATGAAAAAATATAAAGAATGATGCATGTATTACACCACGCTATCTATCTAGTATATATACATTCTTTAGACCCATACCTGGAACTAATATCTATAGATCATGCAAACATTTGTCCTGCTGAGAGAGGCAAACCTTCTGCGGCTCAGCGGGAAATTCGCTACAAGGCGCTAATCAATGTAATTTTATTTAATATTACTCCATCCATGTCCCAGCTTGTGACAACCCAAAAGAACAGCATGTGATGTCATCGACTACCCAGGAGTGTCAAAACTACCTTGGGGTACCTAGGTAGGAACCTATCCTAAGTGTTCAACAGCACAAAGGATCATTGTACTGCGAGTTACGGAGCTAACTGCAAATAATCTCAAATGAACCACTTTTTTGTAGTTTTCCCTTTTATTTGCAATCAGCTATTCAGTCATATCATAATCAAACATCAACATAAGCCAAAAAAATGCAATCACGACGCAGTATAGAATCAGATAGGGATAGATAGATAGAAAAGTTTAATAACAAAAAAAAATATTTTTGAATCATAATAATAGACTTAATTTCTCCGAAACTGTTCACGAACGCATTGGAGGACGTTTTCAAACTCTTGGTCTGGGACAAGCTTGGCATCAATATCAATGGTGAATACATCACTCACCTTCATTTTGCCGATGATATAGTCATTATGGCCGAATCGCTCGAGGAACTTGGTACCATGCTCAGCGACCTCAGTAGGGTCTCCCAACAGGTGGTTCTTAAAATGAACATGGATAAGACGAAAAACATGTCAAATATTCATGTTGCACCCGTACCGGTAGTTGTTGGGGGCGATACTCTCGAAGTTGTCGACGAATATGTATACCTAGGACAAACTGTCCAATTAGGTAAGTCCAACTTCGACAAAGAGGTCGCACGAAGAATCCAACTCGGCTGGGCAGCGTTCGGGAAACTTCGCGATATCTTCTCGTCCAAAATTCACCAGAACCTGAAGACTAAAGTCTTCAACCAGTGTGTGTTGCCAGTGATGACCTATGGCACTGAAACGTGGTCCTTACTCATGGCCTCATGACCAAGCTCAAGGTCGCTCAACGAGCTATGGAGGGGGCTATTCTCGGGGTTTCTTTGCGTGACAAAATCCGCAGAAAAACTAAAGTTGCCGACATAGCTCTCAAAATTAGCAAGTTGAAGTGGCAATGGGCAGGCCACATCGCTTGTAGAACCGATAACCGTTGGAGAAGAAAGGTTCTCGAGTGGAGACTACGGACTGGAAGACGCAGCGTAGGCCGGCCCCCCACAAGGTGGACCGACGATCTAGTAAGAATCGCGGGGAGCCGTTGGGCGCAAACGGCTACCAACCGCTCGTTGTGGCGATCTAAGGGGGAGGCCTATGTTCAGCAGTGGACGTCTTCCGGTGATGATGATGAATAGACTGAGTATACTGCATCTTGGTATTGAATAATCTGTTCTCTTTTCAGGTCTAGTAAAAAGAAAAATGCTGGTTCTAGATCTAGATGAAACACTAATACACTCGCACCATGATGCAATGCTCAGGCCGACAGTAAAGCCCGGGACACCACCAGATTTTGTGCTGAAAGTCACCATAGACAAGCATCCAGTCAGATTCTTTGTGCATAAGAGACCTCATGTGGATTACTTTTTGGATATTGTAAGTATTGTATAAGCTAATTACAGAAAATTTTGAGACTGCACTTAATATCAGGTGGACCAAATGATTGTTCTATTTCCAGGAAGCATAAAAAAAATTGTACTATACTAAGCTTAAGCAGTCTACACACAAATAAAGCCGCCGACAAGAAATCGGGTTGTGTCGGCGGGTCGGCGGCTTTCAAACATAATATTCTTTTTGTGTTGGGGTTAAAAATTATTTTTATTATACTAAAATGAATGGCAAAGGATATCTAAAACCCCATGTGGTTAAGTGCTTGATTACCGAACCTTAATATAAATTTGCTTTGAACCATTTTGAGACTACACAAAGAGTTCTTTAAATTGAGGCCTATTATGGGCACTTAAGGTCTAAACGCATTATAAAAGTGTGCCGGTTAGATTTCCGCAGTGGGACAAACAATGACTAGAATTGGTTTTGATACTGAGTATAATGATTTGTTATTTATTTATTAGTATCGATGTATCCTTATTACGACAATAACTAAGTAAACTGAGGTAATTGTAAACACATTGAGTTTCCTTATTATGGTTTCTAGAAATTGATAACCTTCTAGGGTCTTTAAATAGAACAATCAATAAAACATTAAGATCGGGATTCAAACTCACGAGTTACCGGCGTATTCATAAGAAGGCAAAACAGCCAGAGATCCTAGCATGCGGCATAGAGCATCCTTTATGCCACCACTGAGGGCTGAGAGTCAGTGGTATAAAGGAATAACCCTATGCCGCATGCTAGCAATTATTCTTTTATACCACCACTGGGGGCTGAAAGTTAGTGGCATAAAAGAATAACCCTATGCCGCATGCTAGCAATTATTTCCTTATGCCACCACTAGGAGCTGAGAGTTAGTGGCATAAAGGAATAACCCTATGCCACATGCTAGCAATTATTCCTATATGCCACCACTGGGGGGGCTGAGAGCCAATGGCATAAAGGAATAACCCTATGCCGCATGCTAGTAATTATTCCTTTATGCCACCACTAGGAGCTGAGAGTTACTGGCATAAAGGAATAACCCTATATGCCGAATGCTAGCAATTATTCCTTTATGCCACCACTAGGGGCTGAGAGTTAGTGGCATAAAGGTATAACCCTATGCCGCATGCTAGCAGTTATTCTTTTATGCCACCACTGGGGGCTGAGAGTTGTTGGCATAAAGGAATAACCCTATGCTGCCTCTTGTGTCCAAACACCTGCACAAGGCTAAATTTTAACATGGCTTACTATTATTAATTTTTGTAAGTTTATAGTATCAAAGCTAAAGTTTATTTACTTATCTATTTTCTGGCTCTAACTATACTAAGGTTAGCTGGAAGAAAATGATAAATAGCATTAAGTTCGCCTGTGTATTATTTTATTACAATGAATTTTCTAATCTAATTACTGAACTGATTCAAAAAAATCTTATACCTTATACACATATATTAATCTTTTTTTGTATAAATGAAGTAATTGTTCAATTGGAGTACCTATACCAACACAATAATTGTTCCTACCTAGTGGTTCGCCCCGAACTGAGATCTCGTGAGTCTCCCAAAACACAAAAAAAAAATATTCTTAAGGCGACTCGCGCAAGGATGCCTAAACGTATTTAGTGGCTAAATATGATTTAAGGAATTGTCAAATCATACAAATACGTAAAGTTTAAACATGTTTAGTTGCTAAATACGTTTAGAGATCGTTGTGCAAGACGGCCTTATTCGTTGACTAATAAAATAGTGCCACGAAATTTAACCAATTTACTTGACCCACAGTTTCATTCAAACTACAGGTAACGGGAGTTCATGTAAATTGGTTCTTTTTTTTTTTAGGGGTACAGTATATATAGTTAGTTAGTTAGGGTATAGTTTAATTAGTTCTTTAATATAAAGCAATAATGAGTTATCAAGAATTAACATAAAATAGGTACATTTAGGTAGGTAATCAGGTACCAACATCCATGTTAGTGTTCAAGTAGTTAAGTATCCTTACTACCTGTACTTTTAACTGTGTGTGGTTAAAGTAGGTAGCTGACCCACAGACGTCTGAAAATCTCAGTTAAACAATATTTTTTGTTACTGTTTTTTGAGTAGAGTCTTAACTACCCACACTCAACTACAAATTATAATAAGTACCTGCCTAAATGTATCATATCCTACTAATATTATAAACGCGAAAGTTTGTACGTATGGATGTTTGTTACTCTTTCACGCCGGAACGGCTGAACCGATTGTGATGAAATTTGGTATAAATGTAGATTATAACCCGGATTAACACATAGGCTACTTTTTATTGACAAACAACGCGAGCGAAGCCGCTGGCGGTAGCTAGTCTACTATAACATATGTTTGTACGACATTAATTTAAAAAACATTCAAAATCGTATTTACAGATTTTTGAGGTGGGTTTAATACTGGTAGCTTGAATATGTATCCAGGAAATCGATACATTTCCAACAAACATAAATCGGTTGCGGCTATGCGACCATGGCGCTTAGTCAGTTTAACAGATACCTACTTACACGATGAATGAATATAATTTGTTTACTTATTTTGTACACGTTGTTTCATTGATATATTTTAGGATTAGGATTCATTGATATATTAGGTTTGTTTGAAAACTATTTTTTTTTCTATTATAACGAATTTGAAAAAAAACTATTTTAATACAATACTAGGTATTAGCCCTACCCGTGTTTTCATTTAATGTCGTACTTATCAGAACACGTTGTATATAATATTGTACTTTGTACAGTACTTTGATTTATAATGTGTGCAATTCCAGGTGTCACAATGGTATGAGCTGGTGGTGTTCACAGCTTCAATGGAGATATACGGCGCGGCCGTCGCTGATAAGCTGGACAATGGCCGGGGAATACTCAGGCGGCGGTTTTATAGGTAATTGTACAGACTGCCTAATAAATACCTATACCTGATTAGCTTCATCAAAAGAACTATTCATAAAAGACAACAACTCGAAATAGTGTCCTCAAAATTGTTATTTATTTAATACTAGCTGACCCGCCCGCGGTTTTGCATGCGTGGTATTTCAATAAAAACATCACCCTCCTTTTGCGCACTCGGGTAAAAAAGTATCCTATGTCCTTTCCCATGATATAATCTATCTCCTTGGCAAATTTCATTACGATCCGTTCAGCCGTTTAGTTATGAAAAGGTAACTAACAAACAAACAGTTACTTTCGCAGTTACAATATGTATATGTATTATACATATAAATCTTCCGCTTGAATCACTCTATCTATTGCTGAAAACTGCATTGAAATCCGTTGAGTAGTTTAAAAGATTTAAGGGAACAGCGGAAGCAACTTCATTTTATAATACATAAAGATTTTATTTGCAGAAATTTATTGTTTACTTTTTGGTTATTTTTGATCTCACAAATAGTCTTGCTTTAATAAGTCCATGTGCCATGTTTAGTAGCAAATTGTGTAATAAAAAATATTTTTGAATTTGCATAAATATTCAATAACTGAAAATGATTAATGTTTTGATATGTATGAATGGAAATGTGCAATTTTATTCAAAAAACCAACAGCTACAAAAATATAACAGTTTTATAATTACAGTGTAAACTCTATATAACGACACTCAAGGGACTGAGCATATTTTGACGTTATAGAGAGTTGTCGTTAAATGGAGAGAAGTAAAATCTGTATTAGAAAAAGAAAACGTTTATTTCTGATTTGTCTTGTTAAATAGTACCTACAATAAAAATCTGTTTTAATATGAACGCTATTGCGTTTTACAGTTTATGTTTACAATTTGAAAGTTTGTGAGCTACTAAGAATATGACAACGTATAGATAAAATCCATCACTTCTACTAACAACAGTCTGCAGCTACACGTGCAAGCAATCCCATTTTGTAAACAAAAGAACGGATTTCTTAGAAAGTTTGGTGTGTATGATGCCGACAGTCGAGTTTATTATGGTCTAGGATAATAAAACGACAAAAGGATATACACAGCTGCGCAGTTTTTACTAATTTGGCAACTTAAAAAGAACTTTTTATTACAAATTGTTGTCGTTATTGAGAGTGGGTGTAATGCTATACAGAGTGTACCATTGTATGCAAGACAAGCTAAACCAACCAAAGCCGAGTGATTTCGACGCTTTAGAGAGTTTGTCATTAAAACGAGTGACGTTATATGGAGTTTACACTGTATATATTTACGATAATACAGCCAATTAAAGGTCTCTCTAAATAATATAGTGATAGTTCCTACAATTTATGTATGACAGTGGTAATTTAAGACGTAATGAATTCGATATGCATATGTTTAGACACATTTTCAGTACCGTTATCTAGTGAATGTGCATTTTTTGTATAGGAATCGAAGCACCTTAACAAGTAAAGTGTTATTTCCAGACAACACTGCACGGCCGAGCACGGGTCGTACACCAAGAATCTATCGTCGATATGCGACGACCTTAACAGGGTGTTCATACTGGACAACTCGCCCGGCGCCTACCGGGACTTCCCAGGTAACAACAGTGCTTTCAAATGTATTACAATATAATCATTTATTTCAGATAACGTCCATAGGATACACAAAACATAAAAGTTATATTTACAAATACAAATTAAGTCCATGTCAGATCAAAAATACACAAATTAATAACAATTCAGTAAAATTTTAAATTCAAAAGTAAAATGTCATAAATAAAAAATGGAATGGTATATTTAAAATAAAATAAAATTCATGACAAATTTAAAATAGATTCAAATTTGTCGAGGTGTAAAAGTGGTCAAGCCATATCGAAAATACTAGTAGTACAGTTCTTTATGAAAAGGCTCTTCTGCGGAAATACTATTTGTGCTGCCGCAGCACGCAGAATTGCTGTTTCGGTTTTAACAGGGTGTTCATACTGGAGAACTCGCCCGGCGCCTACCGGGACTTCCCAGGTAACTCAGTGCTTCAAATGAATGAATAATAATAAATATTGCTGGACATGTCACACAGCGCTATCTAGCCCCAAACTAAGCAGAGCTTGTACGATAGGAACCAGATAACTGATACAATACTTATATACTTTTTTTTGTAAATACATACTTCTTATATAGAAAAACAACCAGACTGGAACAAATATCTGAAGATCATATAAACATTTGTTCCACAGTGGGAATCGAACCTGCTACCTCCAGAGTCTCAGCCGGCTGTTCGCCCACTGCACCACGGAGGTCGTCCGTTGTGTAATAATGAATGAACATTATTACACAAAATAAATCTAATCTGTGCTTAGGCGAACTTAATTCTTATTGTGGTATGGGCATTGAGCATGTCATGCGTAGGGAAGAAAATCATGTGACTAAAAGAGTGTTAGATATGAATGTACATGGATATACAAGTAGATAAAGGCCGAAGAATAGATAGATGGACTGTGTGAAGAATGATATGGGTAGGAAAGAAGTGACAACGGAGAAGACAGCTGATAGAGAGAGGCATGGATGAAAAATACATGTTGTGTTGTGAAAAGGGCAGGAAGAAGAAGAGAGGCAAACTTAATGATGGATAGCATTCTCTTCCAGGTTAACCTTTGTGTAATGCGGCTGTTACCGGCAAATAGCCGGCAAATAAATGATAAAAGAAAATTTTTATTTTATCATTTATTTGCTGGCTGTTTGTCCGCATTACACAAAGGTTAACCTGGAAGAGAATGCTATCTATAATTAAGTTTGCCTCTCTTCTTCTTCCTGCCCTTTTAACAACACAACATGGCAAAACATGTATTTTTCATCCATGCCTCTCTATCAGCTGTCTTCTCCGTTGGCACTTCTTTCCTACCCATATCATTCTTCACACAGTCCATCTATCTAAATAATCAGCTAAATGTATTTTCTATGTAAAATTAATGATCGAATTATGATTTAAAATGTATCTTGATATACTACGTGTTTTTTATGTACAACATTAAATGAAAACACGAGTTGGGCTAATGGCTAGTATTGTTGTAAAATAGGTTTTGTTTAGAATGTATTACCATAGAAAATTTGAAATTTTCCTTATATAATCAATCCTAAAATATCATAAAACAGCCTGTATGAAATAGGTAAACAAATCATAGTCATTCATTATGTAATAGGTAAGTACCTGTTAAACTGACTAAGCGGCATCTTCGCAAAGGCGTCGCCGATTTACGCTAAAAATTGTTTAATGGAAATGTATCGATCACTGGATAAATATTCAAGCTACTGGTATTAAACCCACCTTTAAAATCAGTTAATACGATTCCGGATGCGAGTTTTAAATTAATGTCGTACATAACAAAACAGGTTGTATGAACTTTATTTTTCTTATTTTAATAATTACATTGCGTATAACAGTTGATATATATGATGAATGTGTGAATGGTAGGTCAGACCGACTGGAGTGAAGAGTGAGTCCTGAAGTAGGTACGCTAAGTCTAACATTGCTTCGCCGAAACTCATTACATTTATTTACGACATTCATTTACCTCCGAGCGTGTGTGGGTAAGTGTGTGAGTACAGTGTAAATGTGTGATTGCGAATGGCTTTGATTTGAGTGAGTTGATAAGGGAGGGGGAAAGATAGAAGGGAAAGGCTGAAAGAGAAAGAAATGACAGACACAATATATAAAATTCGGGTATGCGTATGTATTCCCCCAAAAAAAGGTGGCCATAAACTCCGACATCAGGTTTGATCTATTGTTCATGCGGACTTGCAGGCTTACTAAAGACGAGTTCATTGTTAGTACAGACTAGCTGAGCAGTTTACGCAGAACTAGTTGTGTTTCACAAGACTTGAATGCTATCGCTTTGGTAGCGTTCAAACAGATGCTTATAGTGGTGGGTGACTTACAATGAAATAAAACACCAATCTTCAACGGTAGCTATTCTTCTATTACTTGTATCAACAAAGTATATTACAATAGTACATTATCGCATCGTCAAACACATTAGTCAGGAGAAGATTAATTAGATAAAATCAGATTACAAGATTAGAATACGTGTGAACACCAAACGTAGTATTTTGACAAGAAAAACGACTAAAGGCAGTGTTGTCAATACAGACAAAAAAAAAAAAAAAATAACACGGTCTCTACTCTATGATGTAATTAAAGCGTACGATACACGTTTCAACACTTCCCCTTACGCTTTACATTATTACTTTTCATAATAAAGTCAATAAAAACATACTTAGAGACTTATAGACAACTACACATAACATATATCTATATGACTCTACAATATTGAATGACTCTATCATATTATCTCTACAATTTAGTACACACATAGTCATGTTACACAACACATACATTCATGTCCTTAATAAAATCTACATGCTTCTTAGAGCAAAGCGGTTTGGTCAGTACATCTGCTATCATCTTCTCTGTTTGTAAATACTTTACAGTTACAATATTATTTTTTATTAGATCCTTTACATAATGGTATCTGAGGTCAATGTGTTTAGTTCGTTTATGACAAAACTCTTTACATTCTAACAACTTAATTGCACTTTGATTGTCATTATAAACAACTGACTCTAGATCCAAGCAAAAGATCTCAGATATCAAACTCTTAATAAAACTTATGTCTTTACAAACATCACAAATTGAGAGATATTCCGCTTCTGTAGTAGATAAAGCAACACACCGTTGCTTACGTGAATCCCAATTTATTGTATTATTACCTAACTTCACGACATATCCAGTATAAGACTTACGATCAGTTACATCATTAGCCCAGTCTGCATCAGTATAAGCGACTAAACTCAATTTATTACTTCTTACGAATAGTAAGCCATAATCAATTGTCCCCGCTAAATAACGTAAAACACGTTTAGCAGCTTGCCAATGACTGTTATCGTGACAGTTATTAAATTGACTTAACTGGCTACAAGCATAAGCTATATCAGGCCTTGTACATACAGCTAAGTACATTAAGGAACCTAGCAATTGCCTAAAATTATCATTGCTCTCGCTTATATCTTTATTTTCAGCTTTCAGTAATTTACAATTTAATGGCATCGGTGTAGATACAGTTTTACAATTGCCCATGCCAAACCGCAACAATAATTTCTTAATATAGTCAGTCTGGTCCAATTTTAAAATACATTTTGATCTATCTCTCGTTACATTTATGCCAAGACAGCTTTTCAATGGACCAAGGTTCTTTACATTAAATTCCCTTTGTAACAGTTTTACACAATCTTTTTGAATAGCACTTCTCTCAGTATAAAATATGAAGAAATCATCTACATACAGTGCTATAATGGTTAAATCATTCTTCTCTTTCTTTATATAAACACATGGTTCACACAGACTTTGTACATAACCATTACTATTTAACAAATCATGAACCTTGCTATTCCACATTTTACTTGCTTGTTTTAGACCATAAATACTCTTATTCAATAAACAAACCTTAGAATTATCTCCATTATCAAAACCAATAGGCTGTTCCAGAAATATTGTTTCATTTAAATTTCCATTTAAGAAAGCACAAGCTACATCTATATGGTCTATACTGAGATTTAAATCATTTGCTAAAGAAAACAAAATTCTCATAGTGGAATGCCTTACCACAGGGGAGAACGTCTCATTATAATCTACCCCGTATTTTTGTGTAAACCCTCTGGCAACTAATCGCGCTTTGTACTTACTAAAGTTACCGGAAGCATCGTGTTTGCGCTTAAAAACCCATTTAGTTTTAATTACATTTTTCCCTATAGGTCTATTGACGATCTTCCAAACTTCATTCGCGATTAAAGAGTCATACTCACTCTGCATTGCAGCACGCCATTCAGTGGCATCCGAACAAGAGATAGCCTCTTCGTAACAGGATGGTTCCTCAATATTACCGACATACATCGAAACATCATAATCACAATACCTCAATGGTGGAATTGACCGAGTACTTCGTACAGGGCGGGTATTAGCCGCGGCCCGGGGTACCTCTACACGTGTCACTCCTTCCCCTCGAACAGACGCGTCCGGCGATGACGAAGTCACAGACTCGTGGCTCGCCGACGACGAGTTTGCACAGCGGGACTCAACCTCACTGCCTGTGCAATAATGCTCCTCATCTGTGGTATCTGTAATGTGAGAACCATCATTTAACTCTAAAGAATTGGTTTTATTACTAATACTATCTAAATTATTACATTCTCCTAAATCTATTGGACTAGAATGGATGTCATTAGTATTATTATTATTAATTGAATTATCATTATTTAAAACCAATTCAGTGCTCATGTCAAAATCATTATTACTCAAAATAACTTCATCAAGTTCACATTCCTTTTCATTAAAATCTTTATTATAAAATCTGTTTTCTAAAAATGCAACATTCCTTGACAATAAAATATTTCTAGGATTTATAGGATCAGACAGTCTATACCCTTTACAGGTCTCACTGTATCCCACAAAGATATACATTTTACTCTTAGCATCAAGCTTGCCACGCTTATGCTTAGGCTCCAACGAATAAGCGATGCAACCAAAAACCTTTAAGTGACTCAGATCAACTCTAGATCCTGACCACAGGTGCTCAGGAATCCGTCCATCTAAAGCTGTAGTAGGGGACCTATTTTTTAAATAAATTGCAGTATTGACTGCCTCTCCCCAATAACTCTTACTGAGACCTGACTCCTGCAGCATGCAACGCGCTTTTTCAATGAGCGTCCGGTTAAGGCGCTCTGAAACACCATTTTGTTGAGCCGAGTAAGGAACTGTAGTTTGATGTACAATTCCATCTTTACATAAGAATCCTGAAAACCTATGATTGACATACTCGCCACCATTGTCCGAACGTAAGCATTTAATCTTCAATCCAGTTTGTCTCTCAACCATAGCCTTGAATATAATAAACTTGGACATTACCTCAGATTTGCATTTCATTAGGTATCCAAATGTTTTCCTTGTGTGATCATCTGTAAATGTAACCAGATACTTTGCACCTCCCAAGCTGCTCTCACTCATTGGCCCGCAGACATCAGAATGCATCAACTCCAATGGTCGCTCGGCCCGCTTGCCCTCTCCTTTGGGAAACGGCTGTGTTGACATCTTCCCCTCAAGGCAGGGTATGCAGTCCTTCAATCTGTTCTGGTCATCCTGAAACACCACACCAGACACATGACCTTTTAGAGTACACATATTTCTTAGACCTAAATGTCCCAACCTGCGATGCCATAGCTCAGTAGAGACAGCTACTGCAGTACTCTCTGTCGTTTGCCCATTACTCAAAAGTTTGGAAGAATACACCAGCTGATTGTGCAAAGGTTTTACAATTTTACAATTTATCCTATAAATTCCATTTTCACACCCCACAAGAGCTAAACGGTTGCCAGAGACTTTACTATCATAAATACTGCACCCATGACTACTAAATTGAACAGTTAGTCCACTTTCTACTAATTTACTTACAGATATTAAATTAGTGGCTATCTGTGGCACAAATAAAACATTTTTAAGTTGTCTTACCTCACTTCCAAAGTTTACCATTAAATCTCCTACACCACTACATTTTAACTTTTCATTATTAGCTACAGCAACAGTAGTGTGTTTAGCATTACAATTAAAGTCTTTATAATTCACCAGATTTTCTTTACAGCTTGTCATATGAGATGTACAGCCGGAGTCAATGAACCAAGCATCATTTTGATGAACAAACAGAGCTGAAGCGAAGCTTGTAGAATCCTTCTGGTCACTCTTCTTCTGGTCATTCTTCATCTTGTAGCATTTAGCCTTCACATGTCCAGGCTTACTGCAGTAATGACAAATCACAGACTTTTTCTTTGAAGTGTTCTTCGCAACCATAGCTGTGTTGTTATTATTCATTGCACCATCACTCCTTCGCAACTCTTCTTGCAGAAGTCGACATCGTACAATCTCACTGGTGAGATTACTGGTTAAACATACTGTCTCCAGATTAGAAACCAAGTATTCAAATTCCTGAGGTAGACCACTTAATAAAATCTCTGCGACTTCAGCATCATCCGTCTTCCGGCCAATATCCGTGAGCTGCTGCACAAGGGTCATCACACCCTGTATGTATTCAGACATACATGAAAATTGAGTATAATCTATTCTGTGTAGTTGTCTTAAAAGCAGCACACGCCGTAGTAGGCCCTTATTTTCAAAAATATCAGCCAAGCTTTTCCATGCTTCTTTAGCCGTAGTAGCATTCCTGATATATTGATAAAGCACCGGTTTGATGCACAAAGCTATTCGCGCCAAGGCACGCTGATCTTTTACAGGATCAGACTCGGAGCCTTCGATTGTGTCCCACAAGCCATCCATGGTAAGCAGCATCTTTATTGCGAATTTCCAATTCAAATAGTTGGATACGCCTTCCAATTTTTCTATTGACGATGCGAGGCCATTGCTACCTTGCAAAGTAGAATTTCCATTGCTCGATTCTTGACGGCCAGGCGTAGCCATATCGAAGCAATTGTCACCAAGTCACAATCCACCGCACCACGTAGCGACTCACCGAGGTTATATCCAACACGCGTTAGCGTTAGCAATTTCTTCTTGTAAAATCTCTGGGCCCATAACCTGTTAGTACAGACTAGCTGAGCAGTTTACGCAGAACTAGTTGTGTTTCACAAGACTTGAATGCTATCGCTTTGGTAGCGTTCAAACAGATGCTTATAGTGGTGGGTGACTTACAATGAAATAAAACACCAATCTTCAACGGTAGCTATTCTTCTATTACTTGTATCAACAAAGTATATTACAATAGTACATTATCGCATCGTCAAACACATTAGTCAGGAGAAGATTAATTAGATAAAATCAGATTACAAGATTAGAATACGTGTGAACACCAAACGTAGTATTTTGACAAGAAAAACGACTAAAGGCAGTGTTGTCAATACAGACAAAAAAAAAAAAAAAAAACACGGTCTCTACTCTATGATATAATTAAAGCGTACGATACACGTTTCAACATTCATAAACTGTTTTCACTAGACTAATACTACGGTTCGCTTAGTTATGTGCTAATCCCTGTAAAACTACCATTAATTTAACCTTATCTCTTCCAGATAACGCGATCCCAATAAAGTCGTGGTTCTCGGACCCGCTGGACGTGTCGCTCCTCAACCTGCTGCCGGTGCTGGACGCGCTGCGCTTCACGCACGATGTGCGCTCCGTGCTCTCGCGTAACCTGCACTTGCATCGTCTGTGGTAGCCAGGTTAGTGAAAGAATACATTATTTGGCGCAGCCGTCTAGTATCGTCCATACATTTCTATTGCGAGGAATAATCCTATAGACTGCGCCAGTAACAGAACTTCCCTACCTACACTTGCATAGTCTGTGGTTGTCCGGGAAGGCCCACACATTATCGGCTGCGCTAGTTGCATAGTATCGCTACCTAATCTACTGCCACAGGTGAACACCTTGCTTTACATACTCAGTGCATCATACTCAATGCATTTGCATCATCTATGATATTCAGTTCGGAACGAAACGTATGAACTGGCGCAGCCGGTGATTTGTATAGATATTCCCGAATAATCCTGCAGGCTACGCTAGCAAGATATGTCGCTCGCTTCACTCACAATGCTCCGTGCTTCCCAATATACAAACACTACTGTACTGTTGCAATTTTATATTTTATGCTCATGTTCACAGTGGTTTTTTGTGTTTCCAGATAAATACCGGCTTTTGTACAAATGTGGGACGCCACAGGCCTCCTGAACTTATTTATTATAATTTTTTTTCACTCGTTAAGCCGTTCAGCGCTTGTATTCTAAACATACATATAGTTTAAATATAGTTGAGTATTTTTTTTAAGTTTTGTTTTACGTAATATAAACTAAAACATGTTTATACATAGACTATTGTATAATTATGTGTAGTTACCTACATACGTAGGCGCGTTTCTGAAACGCTGTCAGTGAAAATAAGTGCAAATGAAGAGTGTGTGGTCTCCCTGCGAGCGATCCTTGTAATTTTAGTGTTTATTTTTTAATTTATTTGATTTTTCCATGACATTCTTCATGCTTTTTTCATACAGCTCTGTACTCAAAATTGGCATTCAATCTTAAAAGTATGTACTTACTAAAATTAATTACATATCAGTATGTATGTTAAATTTATAACGTTTATTTTGCGGATCTGTTATGTTATCGCTTTCAGAGTGACCAGCATGCTTTAAACTTGATTTTACCAATTATTGTACAATAATTTTAATTGTGGGCTGCCTAAACCAGATCCTCTTCTAACTGATAGCAAAAGGCTATATATCTTATACGTTTTGGGTTTTTACAAGGTCCTGTTATGTAGCTGGTGAAATTATTCGCTCATCTATAGATTATTCTTACATGAGTTGTTGCTAATTCTTATAAAGTTAAAGGCTTTTTGATTTTTACCCATTAGACTTTGGACTATCTACTCAACTTTCCACCGAACCGATTTTAAAATCATTCACCAACTTAAAATAAAAAAAAAACTGATCAGTCAATCCGTCTCGGGGCCATATACCACGAACAGACCAGACACAGACAGACTTTTAATTAACATCCCTATTTATGTAAGGGGTTTAAAAATAATTATGTGAGCCCACAAACAAGTCCTTAGTAAAAACTATTATAGATTTGGCACATTAGGCAGCTTCTCAATTGAAATGTGAACAATAACAAAATTACTAAATGTGACATATTTTGCATTTTTATATCGTAAAGTATGGATTAAATTAACAATATCTAACAAGAACACAGGCCCACCAAAACTGATAACCATTGTATATTAACACCTCATTTTTGTTTTAATCAAAAATTGATTGATTTAAAAATACGAATTTTCTAAATCATTGAATTACAATAAACCAAAATTACCATTTCTTTTTTCACGTTACGTAATCTAAGCGGCGTAGAAATATCTAAAACAGGTGAGGTGTAGTACTCAAACTTTAAAGTTATATGTCAAATTTGTACCATTATTGTCTCTGAAAAACAATGAATATTTATTATAAAAAATAATTGTTTTTGGCCTATAAACTTCGATAAGTTGTTTAGTAGTTCATAGTACATGAAGTTCACATTAACTTACTAAGCCACAGACATTGAGACAATAGCTCACCTTCAGTCGATACCGGGCCTAATTCAAGTTTTTTACCTTGCGATCACATTATCGTACTATGGCGAATGTTCGTTTGTCTGTACCTGTCTAGGGAGAATACCTTAGTACAGGAAATGTAGCTTAATATTGGATAAAAATATAAGTAAAATTGGATCCGTCCTGATTATGGAGGTATAGGCTATTAAACTGATCAAGTCAAATCATGACTATACTACGTGTTTTCTTATACGACATTATATGAAAACACAGGTAGGTCTAGTGCCTAGTATTGTTGTACAATAGTTCTTTTTTTTTCAAATTCATTACTATAGAAATATTTATATTTTCAAACAAACTTAAGATCAAGTCCTAAAATATCAATGAAACAGCCTGTATAAAATAGGTAAACAAATATTTTTTTCCATTATATAAGTAGGTACCAGTTAAACTGTCTAAGCGGCATCATCACACAGGCGCCGCCAATATTGTTTATTGGAAATGTGTCGATTACTGGAAAAATATTAAAGGTACCGGCACTAAACCTACCTCTAAAATCAGTGAACACGATCCCGGATGTGTGTTTTAAATTAATATCGTACATAACAAAACAGGTTGTATTCAGTCTATATCAGATCCGTACTAAAACTGAAATTACATTCGACCAAATTAGGGAATTTTTGTTGTAGTTATCAGAAATACGCTCCACGTTGTTGAGTTTTAAGTCTACCTCCTCTGCTAGTTTTTCCCAGTTGGCCTTTGAAAAGTTAAACCGCCGGCCGTCTGAAAGGTACTTGAATAGGCTACTAACACTGGAATAAAAGTGGTCAGTTTCTACTCAATGTCAATTTAGTTTGGAACCTATAAATAATTAATTATGGATAAACCATTGACCATTGATTTGAAAGTCAAAACTCAAGATTTGTCAAAGGGCAATGGAGCGCAGCATTCTCGGCTTTAAACGTGTCGATCGAGTGCGTAACACCATGCTGCGCTCACTTACCGGCATTGCAGATGTAGGGAAGAGATCGGCTGGGCTTAAGTGGGAATGGGCGGGCCACGTTGCTCGAATGCACTCCGAGAAATGGGCCCATATTGCAAAACCATGGACGCCTGAAGACGGAAGGCGACGTCGGGGTCGGCCGAGAAAGCGTTGGCGGGACGATTTCGATATTCCAAAGAGGATGGTGGGAAATCGAGACAGATAGGGATGCTTGGAGAGACTTGGGGGAGACCTTTGCCCAGCAGTGGGACGAGGATAGATTAGGAAAACAAAAAAAACCATTGACACGATAGGAGAAGAAGAAGGGAGTTTTTAGGTTCTACTTAAAGGCCTATAACTTCATAATTAGGACGGATTCAATTTTAGTTAGATTTCTAATCGATGGATCCAATATGCTACATTCCTTGAATAAAGGCATTCTCCCTGGACAGGTGTTCCCTCCAGATAGAAACACACAGAATATTCGCGGTCTTCTTTCACGTCACGAATGATGGCTTAGTAACGTTATTTGATAAAATTGGTACAAATCAGCAATTTTTCCAAATGAAATCTGTAAATAATATTAGCGAATAGTTCCGGTGGTTTGCCCATTTTTGAATACGCTTCGTTGATCTCTTTAGATATAATTTGCTTCATAGAAGCATCCAGAAGATTCATCGGTAATGTTTTGTTAAATTAACACAGTTGAGAGGGTTCAAATTATATGTACTTTTATAATGTTCTAACAAAGTAATTCGCACTGCAAAACAGAATATTGTGTTCTCTTTATTAAACCTCTTAACTACAGGTATTATATCCAAATCAGCAAATACTTGACTTATAACTTAAAAACTAATACGTAATGGGCGGTTTTATCGCTAAAAGAGATCTTTTCCAGGCAACCTCTCTACCAAATATAGCAAACCAATGAAACAAAAAGGTAAGGAAAGACAAATGTTGGTTTTTTCGTAAAAATCGCCTATGTCTAAATCCTGGTCATAATGTATCTATACAGGTTGTTCAACATAAAGAAAGACTTCTAGGAAAAAAACGACTAAAGTTATATTATCAAATTTTAAAGAAAATCGACTAAGTTTAGTTCATTAATTCGATATAAAACTTAATGCCTACTTGCAATTGACATCCAAAAATAAAGACCGATTTGATATCTCTTTCGGAAATGGCTGCGGTTTTAGGGTTAGAAAATGACAACAAGATATATCTCGAGACGTCACCAATACAGTATCTGTGGTTAGATGGCAAGCTTAATAAGCAATAGCACAACATAAGTTTAATAAAGTGTTTGTTTTTAACAAAATAAATTTAACGTTTCTATGGTAAACATTTCATTTTTTATGCTCATCTAAATAACCCATTTAATTTTTGTTCATATATTATCCAGCACCCTATATACTAAATTTCATCGATATTAGTCCAGTCGTTTCGTAGTAAAAACGGAACAACAAGTCTTTCGATATTATAATACTTATAAATGTAGAATTGTCGTTTTCTGCTGTTCAGACGTGTTCTAGTTCAATAAGTAAATATACAATTTCAACCCTCTTTCGTTATTAGAACATTTTAAAAATCGGCAATCCACTAAACGCGCGTTCACGTTATATTAGCGCTAGCGTCGAAGCACTTCATCGCTTCGACGAACGCTAGCGCTAATGCTGCTCCCACACAGTTATGTAACTTTACTTACTGTATAATGTTATGTAATTTTAGTTTTTTTTTTAATACGACATGTAGATGTAACAAGCTTATGGCCCACCTGATGTTAAGTGGTAATCATCAACTTGAGGCATACAGATGTGAAGCCGAAACAGCGATGCTGGTTGGCGGCAGAAATAAATAGGTATGGTGGCAGTACTTCCCTGGGCGAGCCCTATCACAAGGAACTCTACTATTAAAGATATGGGGCTTGTAATCATTTTTTGTATGTGCACATTGTTGCCTGAAATAAACGTTATGTTATTATTATTTAGTACCTATGCACACGGTGTAATTTAAACGCGTAGACAACACGCTTTGCCGCGCGGACAACACGCTTTGCCGCGCGGACAACACGCTTTGCCGCGCGGACAACACGCTTTGTCGCGCGGACAACACGCTTTGCCGCGCGGACAACACGCTTTGTCGTGCGTTAACGCGATTCTTAGTTTCTGCGCATTTAAAACACGCCGTGTGCATAGACCCGTTAACATTTTGCAATATTAAAGGCGACTTGCGCAACGGTGCCCAATCGTATTTAGTGGCTAAACATGTTTAACAGAGCAAAGCATACGAATACATCAAATTTAAACATGTTTAGTCGCTCATACTCATTTATATAAACCGTATGGACAGAATAGACCACTTGATTACGTCAATAATACTTAAATAGTTATATAGGCTTTATCCTTATTCTTTCTTTTTATATCTGGAGGCGCAAGAAACAGACAAGCATTTTATAATAGACATCTAAACACTGATGGACATGTTCATAGAGTTTATTTTATACCCAATTTAAATTGGTATGTATGTCAAGAGATGTAGCAATTATAAACATTGAATTGAATTAGTCATTCATCGCTAATTGCGTTTAGGGATCGTTGTGCACGTCGGGCTTAATGTAGGAATAAAAATGTGATACAACTTCTGTGTGGGAGCACCTTAACGGACGTGTCTATGTACAGAATATGTATATCTGTGTATATAGTCACGCAAGCTGTGAATCCCTAATGACAATAGAATTAGGTACATACCATGTACAAATATATATACAGCGGTGGACTACTTCCGAATAATCCTAGTAAAAGTATAGTGATCAGAAAAAAATTAAACACTCGTTGAAAACTTATTCAAAAAAAATCCTTTCGAATTTTTGTATAGGTTTTTTTAAACACACGCTAAACAGTGTTTAATTTTGTTTGTGGTAAGACCCTTAGGTCTTCTATTTTATTTATCCGGATATCTTTGGACACATTAATAATAATAAATAAGCTATCTAGTCCCGAACTAAGCAGAGCTTGTACACACGGCTACACATCAAGCTATACAATTCCAGTATAAGCTGACCTCTCATTCTACGTAAAGCCTACATAATGCGAGGTCAGCTTATACTGGAAAATTATAGCTTGATGTGTAGCCGTGTGTACTATGGAAGCCAGATAACGGAGAGAATACTAATATAATTTTTTTTCCAGTACTCTATGCATAGTAAAATACCCAAACCCGGGACATATGTAGACCTTGCAAACATTTGTCCCGCGGCGGGAATAAAACCGCGACCTCCGTCTCAGCCGGCTAATCGATGTCGTCTAATGTTTCATAAAATAATATAACATACAAATTAATAAGAAAATGTGTCCTAAGACTGGACACATTTTCTTATTAATTTGTTAATTTTTAAATGACCATTAGTCAATACCCTAATAATCCATAATAGTCGATAATCTTTGAATAGAAATAAAACGTTTTTCCATACATTTTATCCGGTATTAAACTTATGCAGTACTTTTAACCTCTAAAATTGTCGGAAGTAGCATTCTTACACCTGAAATGTTATACATTGTTGATTAAAACCGGTTTTTAATTTGAATTGGCACATTAAGAGCTTAGACAGTACCTACGCTAAGTGGTTATCATTTTTAGCGTAAATATATTGCCGGATGAGATTTCTACAGCCAATCAAGATGGCAATAATAATGGCAAACTTGGTCTTTGTATTTTGTTTGTATACATTTTTTTGTTCAAAACTCCAAATGTGTTACCTACTTTTCAATAAGAATATGAGGAATTCGGTCCTAAAACAGTGCTAAACCAACTACTGAGTAAAGTCATCTTTAATGCTATAGTGTGACCATTAGTGCTGTGCACTCCCTGAGGTATGCGCGGCGAGGTGGGAGGCAAAGAAAAAACTGCATGAGTTCACATGAGATCAATACATGTCGGACATATCTTACGATATCAGTTTGCATTTCTAAGGCAAGACTTGTGGCGGGACGATGGTCGGAGGCTATCTATCTGTAATATAATAAACTTACTTAGTTGATTAAAATGTAACTTAAATATACTCATATTTTATTAAAAATATGCAGGTGATAAATAAGAACTAAACTTATAATTCAAAGGACTTGTTTTATTGAACATTTTTTATATTTACAAACAATTATATATTCTAACGAAAGTTATTCTGACATAGATTCTGTTTCAACTTCATCTTCCATTTCATATCACGAGATAACGCACGACCCATCTTTGAATATTTATCCCGTGTGCGTCTGACATAGACCGTCCGGTACAAAAGCTACCTACCGCCGTGAGCGTTGACGGCAGACTGATAGATCGGAGTGGCCGACACATCCCCCCCGTCTCGCCGCGCGCATACCTCAGGGAGTGCACAGCACTAATGGTCACACTATATCCAGAAGCTTTTATTGAAATAGCTAGCGAGTTCACTTGCTATTGACGTTTTATATAAAAAACTTGATTAGCTCTCCTAGTGAGCGCTTATACTGATAACTAACCTCGGTACCACAAATGAAGTTAAACAACTTTAATGCGTGTTTAAAAAAATCCTTATCAATTTTTAACAACTTATTAAACAGTGTTTAATTGTTTTTTTTTTCAGTAAGACCCTAATGTGCTAAGAAAATGTATTAGCTGAGACGCAGGGGGTTGCTGGTTCGATTCCCTTTGGGTTAATGTTTGCATGATCTACAGATATTTTGTCCTGGGTATTTTTTTTTCTTTATATTATAAGTATGTATTTCCAATATATGTATATATAACAATATTACGCAAAGGACGACCTCCGTGGCGCAGTGGGCGTATAGCCGGCTGAGACGCAGGAGGTAGTGGGTTCTATTCCCGCCGCGGAACAAATGTTTGCATGATCTACAGATATTTGTTCCGGGTCTGGTTGTTTCTCTATAAGTCTGGTTATAAGTATGTATTTACAAAAAAAAATGTAAGTATTCTATCAGTTATCTGGTTTCCATAGTACAAGCTCTGCTTAGTTTAATGCTAGATAGAGCTGTGTGAAAATGTTCAGCAATATATATATATATATATATATAGTATTTTATCAGTTATCTGGTGTACATAGTACAAGTTTTGCTTAGTTGGAGCTAGATGGCGCTGTGTGAAATGTCCACCATCATTTATAATTATTATCTTGCTAGCGATTACAGAACATTTCTGTAAACAAAGTATATGTAGCCTTGATACCACAAAAAAGTTGTTTAACGTGTGTTTAAAAAAATTCCTCAGTCATTTTTGTATAGGATTTGTTTAAACATGCGCTAAACAGTGTTTATTTATTTTGACGTGATAACGTCTTATAAATCGATGAACGCCGGCTGCACGCACGAAAGTGTCACGTTCCGCCCGAGCCGAACGTGCAAGCGAGAGCGCGGAACGAGCGATAGAGGCACGATCGGCCTAAGCGTTCGGCTTGTGACGCATCTATCTCTCTTCCACTCGTTATCACGTAAAATTATCGTCCGTAAACCGACTGTCTGTAAAGTCGGTTTTTTTTGTGATAATACCCTTGCCTTGTTACCACAAAAAAGTTAAACAACTGTTTAACGCGTGCTTTAAAATATCCTTACCAGTTTTTGTACAGGAATTTTTTGAACAGGTACTAACCAGTGTTTAATTTTTTTGTGGAGAGACCTTTTAGAGTTCAATACTTGTTGTCGAGATCCAAAAGTCGCCAGTCTAATTAATATCTATTGCAATGGTGTGTAACTAGGATTATTATCATTTCTATTAGAGGAAAGTTATCTTATTTAAACCAAATAGTTATTTCTAGTGTACGAAAGAAGCAACACTGAATTGTTCACTATAAATCAATGTTGTAACATCTCTTATTATATCTGTGCAGGGCATAAAGCAAACTAAACCATAGACACTGCCCTTAAAAAAGGCCAATAAAAAACCAGTGATGTGCTAATTAACATTTTGGTCTAACCTATCTAGTCCCACTGCTGGGCAAATGTCTTCCTTTAACTCCTTCGATAATTTCTACCATCTTCTATCGAAGGCGTCCAAACGACATAATAAATTATTATCCAACCTAAATGAGAAAGTAATGTTTGTTTGTTACCTTTTCACGACTAAACGGCTGCACCGATTTCGATAAAGTTTGGTATATAGATAGATTGGGACCGGGGTAATGTTTTTATTGACAAACTAAGCGTGCGAAGCCCGGTGAGTCAGCTAGCTATTTATAATGTGAAGTCTGTAACAACTCCGGTGTTATTTTGAACAATTCGATTGCTTTGAAAAAATCTATACGAATTATGATCCAAATGTATAGTAAATTTGTATTCCTTGTGTAAATAGTTTCAATGTAGGTTTATAAAATAAATGGAACCACAAACCACTGATTTATGTGTTATTAAAAATGTTATTCTTTTACTGAAACTCATGTAAATGAATGAAACTTGTTAACCAGAGTTTTTTTATTGATAGTTCTGATCACAGGGTGATTGTTTACCTAAATTTGATTTTGTTAGTAAAGTTTTTTTTATTATAAATCTTGATGCCTAATGAGACCTAAACCTAGGTAAACTTAGAATTGAGAGCGCTTCTTTTTATTAAATTTTATTTTTGTCAAAGCTGTAGATAATGTTTTATTGTTTTTTCAACATAGCACAATAACGCAGTTCAAGTTCAAGGCAAATTAATTTTTATTTTTGTAAATGTATACTCATTCTTTGCTTGTATATAAATACCGTATGGACAAAGGCGAGACGTGATCGCCCAAACTATTAACAACTTTAAAACCGAAACACGTAGGTCGACTTTCGTTTAACTGAATGTATGTGCATTTTAAATAATTTTACTGCATCCAAAGTACCGATGAGCTTAAAAAATGATTTTAATCGTTTTATGCCATTAACTGTCAGTTTGTATATTTATGTCGCATTTCGACTAGAGATCTTATACATTTCACAAATTTGTATGGATCAGGCCAAGAGGTCTTCATCTGCAATGAAATTGTCTATTTTCATGGCTTTATATACACTATTCATTGTTTCATTTCACACTCGGTTGACAAATGCAGTTAAAAATATTTAAACTGTAGAAGTTTTGTAAACATTTACTGTTATTTAGATAACCTGGAATGGATTGTAGTGAGCCGTTGGCACACATACTGAATTTAACAATATGTGGTCTCAACTGGTTGTTCAAAGTTCAAAAATACGATTTGTAATATAGCAATATTAAATCGATTAAAAAAATATATTTGTTTCATTTACTTTCATGTGATTATAACCTGTGTATTAAACGCAAGTTCAATTTTAAAGGCGAAAAGTTTCTTATAAATAGTTCTTATAATTTCTACAATCGACTTAGTGTTTTCTTTGTTTTGTAAATATGTATTCACAATTTAGCCCTAACTGACGAGAATTTACGCATGTAGGTACCTACATCATTCGGTAAAAGTGGGTGCTATTGGATAGAGTAAGACAATCATTCTTCAATGAACTTTTTATTTTGAGACTAATTTGATGTTATAAGTTCAAACTGATAAATGTCCAAAACTTGACGCTTAAGATTTCACAAACTTTCAAATTACATCGGAGCTAAAAGTTAATAAATTATTTTATATTAAAAGTCGAGGAAACTATTTATTTTATAGGCCAAACAAATTGCCGTAGCTCCCATTTACATGACTAAATGTTTCAAGAATAATGTTTTATTGAATATGGTTAGGTTCACTCACACTTAGCAATCGTAAAGATTGAATTTTGGTATCATCAGACAACTATTAGTTGAAAATTATTGGTATGTAAGCATTACCAAACATTACCTACATCAGGGGGCAGTCATGTTTATTCCCTGTTATTCAGCGCGTTATAGAATTCCACATGTTTTATCAAAGTTGATTCTTATCAGAAACATTATGTAAAACTTAAAAAATTAAATCCTCCTTTGAATGAATTTCAATTATTTTGGAGAGGTTTACAACCGTTGTCATTTGATTTCCCCTGTATCTATTCTTATCAAGTCTTTCCATGGTACGGCTCAATTCTTCTTCTTTTACGGCTCTATGCATAAAACAATTTTGACATTGAAACTTTACAGATATAAAACTAAAAGCTACACATCTTAATTTCAAAGTCGGACAAGAAAACAATTAAAGGCATAACAAATGTTCACAATAAATCTATAAAACTGATGCCTACACTGTAATAGATACAGATTATACTTTTGTAAAGAAATAGCAAAATTTTGCAATCCTTAGCATTACATGTCCATTTTCAATTATTCCCTTACTTTCAAAAAATCATTGCAACAAAGTATATAAATCTATGAAGTGTCACATGAGACAAAATATTTTTAGAAAATTGTGTGTATTGCCTTTTACATTGTTTAAGATTTGCAATAAACATTGCAACTTACTAACAGGTCCGAGTATCCAATGATACAATTTGCCACTGTTTGGAGAAACCATAAGCTGAAGCCAATACATACAAATATCACAAATAGCTTCTTCCAGACATCATTGACAGAAAATAACAAGCTGTTTACTAAAATTCTTTTTCTTTACAGGTAATAATAATACAGTCAAAGGTTTAAAACTTAGTTTAAAACAGTTCAAATAATGAGTCACTACAAAACTATAGGATCTAGTCTACACAACATTCTTTAGGAGATTTTATACTTCAAATTACAACTGTACAATGATAGCAGCTGGCAAAATCAGACGCTTGTCGAGATAGTGAATAATTTATGATACAGAGAATGCTTTTTCTGTAAATGATTTCACATAGGCTTCATGCAATTTATTCACAAATTCTGCATCATGTTTCAGTAGATAATTGAAAGCTTGAAGAAGTTGGTTCCTAGTGAGAGGCTCTGGAGACTGAGACTGGGACTGGTGGTCTCCGCCGGATGTTGTAGTGAACATGGTCGGAGGCATCAATGCTGGCTTCTGTTGAAAGAATAACACATCACATCACACTAAGATTATAAAAGCCAAAGTTTGGATGTTTATTTATTTGTTACTAAATCACATCGTAATGGCTGAACCGATTTAGATAAAATTTGGTGTGCTGCCCTCTGTAGGAGAAAAAACATAAGTGACAAATTTTGTGAAATTGAGTTAAATACATTCCCGGGCTTAGCAAAAACAAATGTGATTTTTTCTGTCTAAGAATGTTGGAGATATTTCCCATAGAAGCCAAGTTAGACAAGCACAAGTGCATTACATTTTCTCAAAAGTATTTCCTTTAAAACAAAGAAAAAACATAACCCTGAAATCAGACGCAGAAAACTACTTAAGTAACCACAAATGATTTTTTTTATTGGTATGCAATTTGAACGAAATGATCGACTTCTATTATGAAAAAGCATAACATTGAATACTTAGCAAAATAAACACAAGATGTGAACAAATGCTTTTTCTTTGTAGAGTTTAAATCAAAATACAATAATTTTCAGAAAGTAAATAAGCATAATGAACAAAGTTATGGGTCTTCTGATTCCTACAAGTAATATATGTTTTTCTTGCTTAGTAGCAAACGTAATAATATGAATTTGATATGTTTTACAATACATTTCTTTGTAAGTTATGTCATTTTAGCTTCGTAGCTCCCCCCGCCTCTGTGAAGAAAATCTTACTAGTACGAAGTACCAAATTAAAAGAAAGGGCGGAGGAGAAAATTGAACATCATAAATCTAAACACCAAGAAATTAATACCGGAGTGATTTTTTGGAATCTCACATGGCGTGAACAGGAAGTTTTTATCGCTAAACAACCGACACGTAAAAAGAAACAGGAGGCCTCAGTAAGTTATAAAAGAAAAAAAAATGGAATTTACATTCAATGTAGCAGGAAAATTACAGGCAGTTTGCAAGGAATTATTTTTGAACACTTTGGGGTATAAAAAAAACAACAATTATGCAATAAACATGGTCTTAAAACTGAAAGAGGATGCTGTTCTTATTGATAAAAGAGGAACAAACCCAAAAAAGAAAATAGCCCGAAATATAATAGTGGAACACATCAACAGTTACAATTCGGCCATATCACACTATCGCCGTGAACATGCACCGAATCGACGCTATTTACCTTCCGAAATGACTGCTCAAAATATGTATGACGAATTTTGCGAAACAAATGGCAAAATTTGTTCCTACGATCTTTACCGGTAGGCTATCAAAAGCTTGAATATTTAATTTGCCAAACTCGGACATGAGGAATGTGATCGATGCAAATCCTAGAAAATACATAGGTAACCCGGATTATAAAACAATACGAAACTTCAAATGCAGTATTTGTAAACAACATGACCACCATTTAGACAAAACTTTTATTGCTCGAAATGCCTACACGACTTCCAGGAGTGATGATAAGACAGTATGTTATTCCGCGGACTTACAAAAGGTTACCACTTAATTATGTTACCAAGAATGGAATCCATTAACGAGCCTGGGAACCCTGAGCGCAACTTCAATTCGGCTGCGTCAAAAACTTCGGCCTGAATATCGCTATCCCTGTTTAGTGACGAAGTTTAGCCACTCAGAGCGACAGTGATAGCAATAGAACGATTCTAAATTTGATTAGATTTTGACCGTGTTCCGTAATACCAAAAATGATGACTGAAAACTTGTTGTATTTTTCTCATTGTGTTGTTATTCTGTAACTAGACGATATAATCTATGTTTCCATAACTAGAATACGTAAGATGTTGTTGTTTTTAATACGAAACAATTAGGTTGAAAACAGGTCTTTTATGACGTAAAAACATGCAGAATGCGATACGCTTCTATTTCATTTTAGGTAAGTATTTTGATCTAATATATGGTTGGGAACCTAGATAAATACTATTCAAATTAAAATAATGCTTTATTAAGGTAGAAATATGCTCCAATTAGAAAGGATCTTGGTAGTACGTGTTGTATGGGCGATTGTCCCTCTGGTGTCCCCTTAAGTCGACATATATTTTGTCCGCGCATAATTAGCTTTAACGAGTTTTGTCCTGGTTGGACCTAGCAAGGATCCTCCATTCGCAGTTTTATGGCACGAGGCAGTGTCAGGTCGAGAAAAAGAACACATTGTGAGTTCGTTCAGCATGTTTTTCATGGAAGTCAGAGACGTAAAAAATGTCATATAGTGGCTTGATAACTACGCTGGACAAAATAACAATTGGTGCCTCTTCTCATACTTCAATTATTTGATAAATGCAGGAGAGCTATGTACTGATTACTGTAAATTATTTCGAACCTGGTCACACATTTATGTCTGCGGATAGTTTTCATCACCAGGTGGAACTTTCGATGAAAAAAAAATGGTAAAATTATACGATTTCAGAGATTTCAAATCCGCAGTAGAAAAAGCAAACAGTGGCAAAGTCAAAATTCATGATATGAATGTCAGTATTTTTTTACTTTTGAAGACTGTGCGGCTTCCAGGAAAATCAGCATAGCCAGACCGCGCCCTTATCTAAGGGATATGGTTCAAGTAAAATTTACAAAAGGAGATAGTAAGATTCACTACAAAGCATCTTTTGAAGGTGAAAACATTGAACTAGACTTTAGTAAACCTAATGTTTTAAAGAATGGCTTCCCGTTGTTGAAGTTTAAAGAGGAACCCAGAGGAATTAATTCCAATGTGATATCATTAGACGTCTAGGAAAATAGATGCCACCAAATAGGGTAAAACTTTGGGAAGATCTTCCTGTTAATGATGAGGTTGCTGATCTTATAAATGATTATGAGTTGAGTGTACCTTCGTAAAAAACACAATAAACCATAATACGAAGTAAAATTGCATGTGAAGTTGATTACTTCTTTTTTAAATTGTTGGCAAATTGTTCTACATACAACTTTAAAATATAATAATGCAAATAAATAGACACCCTTAGGTGATTTGATTTAAATAAATACTTTTAAAGTTATTTATGTGTTTTTGTTTTATTATTTCCCTATGCTACATCGAGCATACTAAAGAATAAAGCATAATTACGTAATTGTTTTTTTTTGCTTCCTACAATTACTACAAAGTGCAATAAAAAAACATGTGTGTAAAAAGGATATTAAATAGGAGGTGGAATGTTTTTTCTACATAATTAATTTAATTGAAATTATAACTATATATAAAATTTTACTATAAAATAGTTGTACTATTTTATAGTAAAATTTTATATCAAAAATTCATACGATAAAAAAAGATTCAGCTTCGTAACTCATCTCCAAAGCACTAAACCGCAAAGTTTTTTCGAAACTTAGGTTACAGCAGTTGTGCTTTTTCTCCTACAGAGGGCAGTATGTACGTAGATTAAAACCTGGATTAACACGTAGGTTTTGTTGCCAAACAATGTGTGCAAAGCTGCTGGCGAAGGCTAGTTTTAAATATACAAACACTAATCCTATCATTAACTGTATTATCTAGTTACTTACAGTGTGATTGATATCTTGCGATTGATTCATATAGGTTGACAATGGAGATGTGGGTTTCGGGGATGACATGTGCATCATATTCAGCTCATTCTCCAAAGGAATAAGGCCATTCATATCGCTTGTATCTAGCCCTGGTGGTTTATTCAACAGTATCCTTTGCTGAGTTTGATTCTCAATCAGACTTGAATTTAGCTGGAATCCACAATTTTGAGATAGTGAAATGTGTCCGTTTTGAGCTTCCTGAGGTGTGACAGAGCGTTGTTGCTTTTCAATGTGCTCAACGGAGTGTGCGGGATTGCTCATGAGCCTCTGGAGGAGTTGGGGCACTTCTCTAGCATCCGTCTGCCGCGGGCCAAAGATACCGGGCGAAGGGAGAGACGACACGGCCGGCATCTGCACCGATGCCCCTCCACCCGCCTTGGCAAAGAAGTCCATGACACTCTGCGATGCCATATCGGCTGCTCTAGACGGCGTCACGTCGCATTTGTTGGGCCCTCCTCCCTGGTTCGAGTTAAAATCATCTTGCGCCTTGCTCAACATGCTAAATATATCCACAGGCGCATTCGACGGCGCAGTGCCGTAAGTCGGATTATGCGCCATTGGTTCGCCGCCCGGTTGCTTCACGCAATCTTTCACTAAAGAGTTCAACTTCGCGGCGACTTTTACGCATTCGTCTTTGTCGTAGAACCATATGCCGTAGATGCGAGACTTGGCATTCCGATACAGAAGAAACGGTTCTTTCAATTGTAATTCTATTCCCTTCGAGATTGGTTCAACGAGGTTGTTTGTGCTCAATCTGTTCATAATCACTAAACTGTGGAACGGTTCTCCATTTCTACTGTACACAAACAAAGCACCCTCGATGTTAGTTTTCTCCCATTCGTTCTCTTCAAAAGTATAAAGTGCAACGTGGGTAGCACTGTCTAATATTTCTTTCGCGTATGGATCTGCCCTCTTTAGTGCAGCAAAATTCATACGTAGACCAGTGTCAGCCATTTTACAACAACTAGAACTAAATACGAATTTTTGTACAAAGAGCAAGCATCACAGCAAACTGACAATTGAAACTTTGAAGGAAAGAATGAAATCGCCATTTTGGAAAATAATAACTGTAATAGCGTGCGTTCCGTTTCATTCGATCATGTTCGGGTCAAATGGGTTCAATTAGCTATTGGAAATGAAATTGTATCCTTTGAGGCTCCAGCTAGAAACTTGTTGGTCTGAGTTGATCAAGTTCTGAAATTTTAGGTATGCGTTTACAAATACGAAATAGAAATAGTAAGTACCACGAAATAGTAAGTTAAAGTAAAATTTTATAATTATGAGGAATGATTTAATCATGTGAGATTCTACGTGAAATTGAATGTATACAAAAACACTTTATTTGCTTGTTTCCAATAACAGATGGCACTACGTAATTTTTCAATATACTCCGATTTAGCCGGTTACATGCGATGAATAGCGAGCTGGCAACTTAGCCGGAGCCCAGTGATGTCAGACGGCCACTCAGTAATCCTTGTACCGAGCTAGCTGAAAGCTGGTATTGAACACGAAAAACTGATATCCCTGTGGTCCGCTGCGGCGATGCCATAGAGCAACACGATCCGCCGGTAGCCCGTGTACGTGTATGGGCGCTGCCCATAGCACTTAACAATAACTTAAAATAAACTCTGTCGAAAATCGCATCCTAGTGAAAAAAAATTATATTTCAATTTCGTGTACCGTTATTAGAAGGCAGTAATTATCGAACGCACCGAAGAAATATAACTTCAAACCTTTTTTTTATAATTTATTGCATTTCGGATATAAAATGTAAATTAAATTGAGAAAAATAAATAAATATTTCGAAACAAAGATTTCTATCGGAAACGAGGGTTCGTTTGCACAAGCAAACAATAGAAAAGAAATCCGAATCCGAATTATAGGAATTTGGATGCCGAAAAAATATTTTCAGACTAGCACGAAACTATTAATTTCGAGTTTGAGATTCAAGTGCAAATAATTTATTTCACTTTTACTTAGAAAACTTTCGTGATTGATTTCAATCATTATTATAAATACGGGATTTATCACGTACCGTCTTATCGGTGTTTCGACCGACAATGTTTCGGTTCAATTCGTGAACCTTCATCAGGGTGAGTGCGATCCGCTCCGAATAACGTCTCGCCTCGCACTGTGTGAGGCGAGACGTTATTCGGAGCGGATCGCACTCACCCTGATGAAGGTTCCTGATGATGAGCGGATGTATTTATAATAATAATTTATTTCACTAATAACACCAGTAAAATCAATTGGGGGATGGGGAATAATATTTTTGATATTTGATGTGGTATTCATCTGGTTTTCCACCACCAACACCATCACCACGGTTATTGCAACGGTGAAAACGCAAAAATCACTCACATCATGCACTCAGTAATAGCGGGCTCCTTTATCCGTCAGTAACCAGCTACGACTCGTTTCTCCTTCAAAACCTGTCAAAAGTTGACACTAGTTTGACACTTTTTCAAGGAGATACAAGGCGTAGTCGGTTACCGACGGATATAGGAACCCGCCATAAATAAACCACGTAACATCGCGTTTCTCGTTCGGTCGGTCATTCACTTCAGTCGAACTACTTTCTCTATGTCAAAATGTCAATGTCAGTATTGTATTTGTCATTCTCATGTCTTGTCATGAAAGCTGTATTGTCAGTGTATTTTTGCCGGTCAACGGCCAATCTTGGTATTTTTGCATACAAGGACCGAGTAGTCTTGGTACATGGTACGTGACACTAAAAACTAGTATGTATACCAAGAAATTGGTACACACGGCTACACATCAAGCTATACAATTCCAGTATAAGTTGACCTCTCATTGTACGAAAAGCCTACACAATGCGAGGTCAGTTTATACTGCAAACGTATAGCTTGATGTGTAGCCGTGTGTACGTCTGACATTCCTGGCCGGAGCTAGCAGCAAGCGAACGATCGGTTGACTCCAACGAAGCGTTCATTCATTCTCGGTTCTTAGAGCTCAGCCACATACTCACTCGCCAAGGCGCGAGAAAAGTGGGCTGGGAGCGGGACGCAATGTGGTCGCTTTAATCATCACGTTACTCGTCATGCACTACCGCTCCACATTTAGTCGATTTTTTGTTTATGTGCGCACTGCGTCTCATACCGCTTCCAAAGAGGATATAAACACTACGACCGCTTCGAGCGCTCGGACTGGGGCCTAATTCTACTAAACCCATCGCTTCACTATGACAATGGTATCGTCGCAAAATGGCCACTACCTTTTGGTATTTTACTATCTTTGTCAAAATAATGACAAATAATCATTGATTATTATTCCTGTCATAAGCTGCCAAATTTTCAATGGTATTGTCATAACTACGGGCGGCGATTTTTGACAAACATGTGCTGGATTGTGTTAGTAGAATACCAAAAGGTATCTATAGTGGCCATTTTGCGACGATACCATTGTCATAGTGAAGCGATTGGTTTAGTAGAATTGGGCCCCTGGAAGCATGTGTGTTTTGGGATTATGCCACCGACGACTTCAACGGACTAAAGTCTAAAACGTGGTTTCATTTGACCACTTGGTCAAATGAAACCACGTTTTAGACTTTAGAATTTAATCGCAATATTGTGTGTGCAATAATCGCGACAACAATCACGGCAGCGCGAGCAGCAGTACGAGGAGCATAGTGTAGCCGGGAGGGGTAGATTCAGTCAAAGGCATAGGGGGTGTTACTTTATCAATACTGGATCGTGATCTTAGTAATCGTGTTATTCGTGTATACGTATCACGGCAGTATTGATGGCAGGGTTTCATACATCAATATTATCGATAATAGTACTGAGGGCTTAGCCAAATTACATTCGATTAGCGATGACGCTCGTCGATAGGTCCGAAAATGTATGGGATTTGACACATGGTAGAGAAATATCACGTGATATATCGACAACAAACTTAAGTAGAAATCGAATCGATACTAAGCGAATGTAACGTGGGTACGGGCCCTGTTGAGATTGTGGAGGAACCATCGTCTATTATTCTACCAAAGTATGCCTCGTTGGTCACGCACCATAATGACATTGGATATTATGTTGGAGCATCTCTATTTTTTTATGGCAATGTACTATTCGTGAACGCGTATGAAAAACCTCAGAAAATTTAAAATTTCAAAGTCAGCCGCTGATAGCTATCACTATCAGCTGTCATGTCATCACAAACAAACAATCACAACAAAAAAACAGCTGGCTAGAGTAGAGATGCAGAGTAGATGTTTAATTTGTCTGTCTGTGGTTGTAGAAAACAAATGCGGCGCAAATTCCTGTTTACGTAATTTTCATAGTAATCTTTCTTTAAATCTTTATTTAAATAGTCATCTCTGCTATAAGTATAACATGAATCGAACTTTGCTAAGTTGGAATCGAGTGGCTTCATTAAATATTTACCCTGGCGTGGTTTCAAATACAATCAGTTCTAATTCTGCTGAAAAAAAGTTAGCGGTAAGTTCAGCCATAGATAGTGACCATAGCCATACCTTCCGTATGGCTAGATTAGATTGGGTGTCCACCAGTGCTATCTGAGAAAACAAGAACTACAACAAATTTTAATAGCAAGGCATCGCAAAAGCTATATTAGTGGTGTACTTTCAGCATAGTTACTGATAACTGATACTGAGGGTTAAATTAGGACTTTCATATTTTATACAGTTTTTTTTATTTTAGCCTATCTCGTCCCACTGCTGGGCAAAGCCCCCCCCCCAAGTCTCTTCGAGCATCCCTATCCGTCGATATCTCCCACCCTTCTCTTTCGAAGGTGTCGAGATCGTCTCGCCAACGCTTTCTCCGCCGACCCCGACGTCGCCTTCCGTCGACGGGCGGGCCACGTTGACGTACGGCCAACGTGGCCCGCCCAGACCCACTTACGTAGGTTTACTTGTAAAAATTTTTTTTTACCTAAAACCTTTTTAAGAATCTAAGTAAGTACGTAGTGTACTTATATTTATTAGATTCTAAGAAAGGCTTGAAAATAATTTTTTTCATACATTTTCAGGAATGTTACCGAACCCTTAATATACCTCAAGACTCTAAGCAGGATGCAGTCCACCAAGCCTTCCTAGATCTTGCTAAGAAGTACCACCCTGACTCCGACTCTCCAGAGGCTGATATGGATAAGTTTGTAGCAGTGGAGAGTGCATTCAGAATACTATCAAAGCATAATACTGGGAAAAGTAGCAAGGAGGATGTTGAGAAGATTGTTCATGATATACAGGTACTTGATCATTCCCTATGCCCACACTTGCATTGTTTGCCAACTGGAGATAGAATGCGAAAACGGTGAACGGCACCAATGAGCTTAACCAATTTTGATGTTATCATATTATAACAAGTGTAAACATTGAATTAGAAATAAAAAAATTAAAAAACATATCAAATAGTCCACTTTGAAAATGAAACGTGTAAAATAAACAGAAATCAATACAAGCAAATTGAGGAAACAAGTGGTAAAGGAGCTGCCAACACCAGCAGAAGCGACAACAGACTGACGAGGAGGAGAAGGAGAACATACCAACGGAACCAGAATAGAATTGGAATGCATTTCAGAAAGAATGATACAAAATTGTGTCCTGGACTAGAAGGGAATATCGAGTCTACAGATGAAAGTGGAGTTAGATCAGATGGAGAAACGGAAGAGACCAAACATATAGTAACAGAAGAGGAAGCAGAGATAGAGTACACACTAACTATGGATGCCTAGGAAATCTATCTCCAGTTGGTACCTATGTCCCAAACAATGGAAATGTGTCTATCAAACTATATCAGGGACCTTATTAACTCATTGTTGTTCATAATGGACCAAGAAGACGACACGGGCAACTTGTATACATCAGTCCAAATAAACAGTAGGGATTTTAACTCACAATGAGGATCAGTAATGTTATAGAAAATTCAATAGAACTAGTATCCACGTTATTCTTTAAGACATGATATATCTTTTTATCTATCAAAATCGGACCATTAGTTACGAAGATATTAGGTAGTAAACTTTACATGCCGTTCCTCCCGCTAAAAGTATGGACGCGGGTGCGTGTGACGTCACTGTGACGGAACCGAGCGCAAGCGGCACTCTTACTTCGAGCGCGAATGAGAGGCGGGTGACGCGTTTGGTCACTACATTTGTCAATTTGTTTACTTAAAGAGTTTTTAGAGTATAAGTAGGTGTGTAAAACAATATAAGTACTAATAAAGTAGAACCTGGTTTTGTGCAAGCTCAATCAGATAACCTTCCAAAAGTGGATTCTTTCATGGTATTTGATTGCCTAGGTAATAATTCTAAGTTCACCAGCGCCGAAAGCCGTGGTTGGAAACTACAAAGGTAAGGGTGCTGCTTATTTATCTACGTACATAGGTGCTTATTAGTAATCTTTAGGTCTAAGCTATTAGTTTTAGGTAAAGTACCTACAATGTAAGTATAGGTACAGGGATGTAATCAGAACCTGTGAGGTAAATGTAAAAAGAATTAATGTAAACTTAAACTTTTTTAACTTATGAATCTTTATTCGTGTTTATAGTATCTTGATAGATATGTAAATCTTTTCACGGATGACTTTTTTGATAAGAGAACCATGCACTGTACGAGTATCAAGCGAAAGTAGTCGCTTTATACAGTGCATGGTTCTCTGCACTTACTGATCATTCTCATTATTATTACCATCTCGCCCATTGTTACAAATCATTCATTCAGTATGTACTTACGTAGGATAGGTTGAATATAAATAAAAAAAAATATAATCATTTGTTTTTTACTTCACTATCATATATTTTTACGTATATATATTTTATTCCGCTTTATTTATTTTTTACAGATCTGCTCGTGAAACCTATGGAGATGATGCTGTAGGATTTCTCCAGAAGTCGGGAAATGTTTGTACAGTAAAAGCAAAAACCGGCCAAGTGCGAGTCGTACTCGCGCACGAAGGGTTCCGTACCATCTATAAAAACGTCAAAAAATCACGTTTGTTGTATGGGAGCCTCCCTTATATATTTATTTTATTCTGGTTTTAGTATTTGTTGTTATATCGGCAACAGAAATACATCATCTGTGAAGATTTCAACTGTCTAACTATCACGGTTCATGAGATTACAGCCTGGTGACAGATGGACAGACAGACAGCGAAGTCTTAGTACTTAATAGGGTCCCGTTTTACCCTTTCGGTACGGAACACTAAAAATAACCCCTGAACATAGAATAAAAAGTAAGGCCTATTGCTGCACAATTACATGTGATGAAAAAGAGTCGACGGTTTTGAACGTGGAATGTCTAGACTGTGCTGCACAAAAGAGAGGCTGCAAACATAGCGTAGCATTTTCGATATGGCTCCGTAGACGCAGTTAGGAGCCATCACCCACAGAAAAAAAATGTTACTGGGCCAAACCACGTTAAAACGGCACGTTATAAAATAGTTTTTCTGGCATTTTAATAGAAGTGTTTGTACATTTCAGCACTATACAATATGTATACATAGTTAAAAAGGTGAATTAGACACAAATCGGAGCCTTAGTTTGTTTTAAAGTCTTAAATAACCCAACCAAACACTTCGCGCTGTATCGCTGCCAACGGCTAACTGGCGGCGACCGTCCCAGTGACGTCACAGTTACCGCGGCGGCCGCTCAGTGAACTTCGCTAATAAATTGGTCATAACTTCGTAAATTTTTGTCGCAGAATAAAATTTTTTGCACTATTTGTTAAGGATTTTTTAGCTTTATAAATCTGCATTCTCAACTTAAAACGTTACGGATCCTCATTGGGGGGAATTATTCGAAGAGGTACACACAGCTACACATCAAGCTATACTTTCCAGTATAAGCTGACCTCGCATTGTGTAGGCTTTTCGTAGAATGAGAGGTCAGCTTATACTGGATGTGTATAGCTTGATGTGTAGCCGTGTGTACCTACAAGACTGTCCATTGACTGTATCACTTATTTACGCGAGTATCTTTATTCAGGTAATGGTCGTAAGTATTACAAGATAGGTATTCTAACTAAAGAAAATATTAAAATTTGTCAATGCAACGAACATAGTTGTGGAATGGAAGGCATCAATGACTGGAAAACAATGGGTTACGAAAATTAATGTACCAAGGGGCGAAATGCAATACTTCAACTGGAAAGCGAAGCACTTAAAGAAAAATATAAAGGAATGGTGGATGCAGCTGATGATGATCAAAATGGAACGGGAAAACAGACAAAATATGAAGTATCAAGCAAAAAAGGAACGTTATGGATGGACAAGTCCATACCGCAGGAGAAAATCGCGCGCATGACAACGTAAATACAAATATTAACGTATTTCTATGTAAAGACGGTGCTTTTACAGAATCCGAAGCACTGGCAACACTTAGCAGATCACCCGGAGGGATTAACATTGTCTGCTCAAAGCAATACAATGAAAAAACTTGGACGTACCTCCACATCGCAAGAGTTTTGATATTTCAGGAATCAATAAAACAAAGATTCGAAAGGGCCAAGGCGAAATTCGAAAGGGATAATGCAAATCAAATGGAAGAAGTGATGCAAGACGAAGTAGAATTGAAATTAAGAGGATATTGAGAAAAAATATAATTGATGAGAGGATGTACTGGACTAGACTAATACACTGTTTATTCTCACAAAAGTATTGAGTCTTTACCTACACAGAAATGTCATCATGTAATCATTAAAAAAATTGTGTAGTTAGAAATGCCTTAAAAAATTACCTACTAAATTGTTTTTTAACCTTGTGAGCTTGGTTAAGCTGTAGTTTAGTTAGTTTCTTGGTTAGATTGTCCCCTGCCATACTTCCATTTAAAATAGCTGGTTAGACAGATCCTTACATGGCCTTGAGGGACAATTTTTGTGGAGTATGTTGCTTATATGATTTTATATAAATTGCAATTATTTCAGCACACAGCACCTCAACACCGCCAGTACCTAAGTTACGAAGGTATCGGCCACGGGAACCCCTTCCAAAGACAGAAACAATGGACCCAAGCCCGCGCTCACAGAGCTGCCACTAACGTAATGGAACACCGACTGGCCAAATCCATGGCATCAGAGAGCACTATCATGAGGAAAGGCCAGGGGTACAGCAAGAAACATGACATCAAAACAAAGTACGGCTTCGATAGATTGGTGGAAGATCTGATCCAAGAGTCCATGTCTAAAGGGGAGTTCAATAATTTGAGTGGAAATGGAAAGCCGCTGAAGAACCAGAATACTAATCCATATGTGGATTTTACAACGCATAAGTTGAATGAGGCAAGTCTATTCACTATCGTCTTATCGAGATACGATATATAGATCTGGTAAAATCGCCGCCGTAACGTTCATTCGTTTGTGTCACTTGTTCTTTCTTGGTCACATTGTTTTCTTTCAGTATAGCTCAAGCTCCTCAAAAACTCATCATCAACATCAACTTAGGTACACACGGCTACACATCAAGCTATACAGTTCCAGTATAAGCTGACCTCGCATTGTGTAATCTTTTCGTAGAATGAGAGGTCAGCTTATACTGGAATGTATAGCTTGATGTGTAGCCGTGTGTACCATAATCCCTGTACTAAGGGATACATCATTTATGAGTAATTGAATTATTACAGGTTTTGATAAACAATGGCTTTACACCAGAATGGATAATCATGAGCAAAGAGATAGATCAAGATAAAGAACTTCTAAGAGGAGATATAGCAAGAGAAAGGAAGCACCTTGGACCTTATCCCTTAGACGCAGTTGAGTTACAAACATGGAACAAGATTTGCGAAGACCACTGCTACTTAGCACAAACACTGAACACTAAAATCAATAAGTATAACCTGATAGTGCCATTGATAAACAAACAGAAATTCCACATTCAGTACGAGCAGATGTGTAATCAAATACTGAAGACTGGCGCTCACTCAATTGATGAAGTTACCGTTCAAGAGAAAAAGTATGTGGAAGTACCAAGTAGCAAAAATGAAGATATTTTTGCCGTATTTTTCAAAGTTCTATGTGAATTACTAACTTTTGAGAGGAAGAAGTAAACTCTCTAAATAGTAGTAAATAAAAGTTTAAAAAGAAATTCCTGTGATATTAGATGTAGCGTGAATGAATGAAAACAACAAATAACATACAAAAGATTTTTATTTCAAACATATAATACCTTAAACTAATATTTGAACAATGGGGTTCCATTCTGTGCAGCATTCACATAATCACACAGTCTTTTTTACTTAGAAAACTTTCGTGATTGATTTCAATCATTATTATAAATACGGGATTATCACGTACCGTCTTATCGGTGTTTCGACCGACAATGTTTCGGTTTTTTCGTGAACCTTCATCAGGGTGAGTGCGATCCGCTCCGAATAACGTCTCGCCTCGCACTGGCGATTGTGAGGCGAGACGTAACGTCGAAACACCGATAAATCCCGTATTTATAATAATGACAAATAGTCTTCCTATAATATAAATTAAAAAAACCTTTTATAGCTTCAGCGAATGGTACACAGAAGAGGAATCAATGTGTATATTATTTGATAACATTTGTATCACTTTCACTTATTATTACTGAATAGCAGCAAAGTTCAAAAATATACTAATCTTAGTGAAAATAATAACATGCAGTAACAATATACATAAAATTAAATGGTATTTACAACAATAACGATTCGAGGCTCTGCAATCTAAAATCACATAATAAGGAAAAGAAACAAAGCTTTGTACAACTAGCGAAAACAGTTGTACTGAACTTTACATCTGTTCCTGTCTCGTTTGTGCTAAAATATTCGAGTTTACATGGCACCGAGGATAATGCACTTTTTATAAACAGTCGGCAAATCGTAGACAATGGTCCATGCGAACTGTTAGCGCAATCGCAAAACGCCAACTAAAGTAACTTTAGGCTCTCTAGGTAAAGTATTACAACGCTAACTAGAGCCAAAAATATCTAAACGTTCTCGTTAATTAGCGTTTTACGCTTGCGATTGTGTACGCGGTTGCTAGACACAAAAATGTGATTATTGTGTGCTTAAATCTACATGACTTTGTTCCTAATATAAATGTGAATGTCAATGTAATCTCGACGAAAATTGGTCCCATTTTATCAGCCTTAGTAGCAAACTAGACTGAGATATTTACTAAAACTCTCTTATAAATGCTAATAGGAATGTTTCAGATTGGATTAAGGAACAGAAACATTGATAAACCTTTCAAGTTGGCGGGAAAATGCAGCGTGAATTAGTAAACTGTCAATACATTTTGGGACACTACTCTTGTTCAAGAATTTCAAATATGTTTTAAGGAATTCATGTTAATCATAAATTTTGCAAGGAGTTAAGTTGATGGCATAAACTTAGAGGCTTAACCCAGCAGTCAGGCTGTGGACGATGATGATGAAGTTTAAGTCTAGGGCAGTTTTGGCTTAGATTAAACTAATTGGATATTTCCTTCATCATACCGATAGATTCGAGGTAGTAAAGTGAGGGTAGATCATGGGATCTATTTAAATTGCCGCGGAACGGAACGGAAGCGAATTTTTGCAACGAAATTGTACATTTGTCTAACGTACAAACTAGATACACACGCTCATAATAGTGTCGTGGGCTTCCAAGTCGGTTGATAGTATATTTAGGTATTTTGTATATATTACGAGTTTGTTTTTTTGTTTTGATTATTGTTTATTAGTTTTTATTTTCTTCTGATTCTCAGTTTTGTGTCTATTCATTTTAATTATTTACTAGTAGTTATGTTCTTAAACATGCTTTTCCTTTTGTTTCCTCGATGAGTATATATCTGTTTTTCTGTGCGCACATAAGTTACGTTTCAAGCCAAATAAAATTGTTATTTTAGTTAAGTTATATTTTTTTGCTTGTAATGTGTAATTTGTGCCTTATAAAATAAATAAAAGATACAAGCTGAGTAACAGGTCGTCTGTTAGGAATTCTTGGGACTTGTCCGCAAGTCGCGAGACCTGTTTTTTCGCTCATATTACAATTTTTCACACATAATTAGAATTAGAAAAAAGCAGGGCATAGAAAGTTAATTTATTTAAATTTCTTTTATTATCATATTTCTTTTTAAAAATTGTAAATGGGTAAATTGTATACGTATAATCAGGAACGTCAGCATTTAGTTCTATATACGGACACTGGAAACTGCGACACAGTATTTTATATGTAAAAACTTTACATTTTCAGTTCAGTACATGTAAAAAGTTCACTGAAATAAATAAATTACAAAAATTCGCTTCCATTCCGTTCCGCGGTAATGCAAATCGAACCAGGTCTAGGGCATTTTCAGTTTAGATTAAACCGAGTGGATTACTTTTTCGCTGATACATTGTCGCATTGAAGGTGAGGAGAAGGGGGTGGGGTACCTAGGGCATGGGTGAGTGGGAGGGGTGCGCGCGGGCGCGGCCGGTGGCGAGCAGGCGCAGCGCGTGCGGGTAGGCGCGGTGCTCGGCCTGCAGGATGCGCGCAGAGAGGGACTCCGCCGTGTCTCCGGGGAGCACGGGAACTTTCTCCTGGAGGATGATCGGTCCGGTGTCCATGCCCTCCTGAAGACAAACATATTTTGACCACTTATTATTTATAACTATCTAAACACACGCTGGTTGTAAATGTACATATAAATAAAATCTTTTATGATCTGAGCGTGTCAACAGTTCTACGTTTTAATTTATACTATGTTGGACAGGTGTTTGGCCACAACAATAGCATTAGGGGAGGCGGTTATTAGGTCCTCCATCGTGCTCCGCGCTCACCGCACTCGCACTGTGTTAAGTTAGGGTCCCTGAATTCCCATTTGCACATAATTAAGTCTGCAGCGGCCAAACTGGGGCATAAGCCTCAGATGGCTACTAGACTTTAATGATCATTTTACAAGTTATCTTAACTAGAAAATGGCGGGGGTGCGCGGCAGAAGCGACGGATATATGTTAAGCACTCTGCCGTGCCATCTGCAATAACACTTACATCGACAAAGTGGATGGTGCAGCCGCTCTCCTTGTCGCCGGACTGGATGCATTGCTGCTGCGCGTGAAGGCCGGGGTGCCGCGGCAGCAGTGATGGATGGATATTGATCATTCTGCCGTACCATCTGCAATAATAACGATCTTTAGTAAATTTAAGAAAACCAAAGGCGGTTCTGTCTTTTAAAGATCCACAGTTTCATTAAAACTGCATTGTCTTAAGCTATGTAGGAAAAGGTGGAATTTTAGATAATATAGGCCGTAATTAAATTTGACCATACTTTACTGGTATGGCATCAAAGAAGTTTAATAAATAGACGGTTGTACTCTCTTGTTGGAAAAGTCTCCTGGTGAGGATGGGATTACGGTGGAACTGCTCCGAGCGGGCGGTCAACCAGTGATAAACGTTCTTGGCAAGCTTTTCAATAAAGTTTTATGCGAAGTCCGAACACCTGATCAGTTGAAAATCGCCATAGTAACCATCATGCACAAAAAGGGTAACATATCCAAGCTCAATAACTACCGCCCTATAAGTTTACTGTCTCTTTATAAACTTTTTGTCAAAATCTTACAATACGGCTTACACGGCAACTTGACGAATCCCAGCCAATCGAACAAGCTGGCTTCCGGAGCGGATAATCGACAATTGACTATGCCCACACGGTGAAGCAGCTGATGGAGAAGTGTCACGAATACAACCGGCCCCTTGTTATGGCCTTCGTCGACTACGAGAAGGCCTTCGACAGTGTTGAACATTGGGCCGTGTTTCACGCTCTTCATCGCTGCCACATCGATTCACGCTACGTGGAAGTGCTCCGGGAGCTTTATACATCGGCCACACTGCAAGTACGAGCTCACACACTTACAAATCCCGTACCCATCCAGCGGGGGGTGAGTCAAGGAGACACAATTTCTCCTAAGCTTTTTACGGCTGTCCTAGAAGATGTCATAAAAACGCTTGACTGGGAATATCACGGAATAAACATCAATTGTTTCAACTTGTCCCATCTAAGATTCGCCGACGATCTCGTACTATTTGCTGAAAATTACGCTGATCTCCAAGTAATGCTAAAACACCTTTTTGATGCTTCTTTGAGGGTACGCTTGAGGATGAATATGTCCAAGACGAAGGTGCTGTCACTTGCTATTATGCCATAATTTATGCTTTAAATTCACGTGCACAGCATTGGTTGGTTATAATCTTATAAACATATAGTAACTTATGTATCTTGGTTTGTAATTCGATTATAATTTGTAACAGTGGGTAATGAGAAGCTGGAGATGGTTGACCAGTATATTTATCTTGGACATATTCTATCCTTTGGTAATCAACCAAGCAAAAGAGATATCTATGGGATGGGCTGCATTCGGCAAGCTAGACGACATCCTTTAGTCGCCTAAAACTCCACACAGTGTTTGAAGACCCTCTGATTTAGCCAAGGTGTTCTACCCACCATGAATTACGGTGCCGAGACATGGACGCTCACGCAGGAGGCTGTGTACAGGACACAGCCTCCTGCGTGAGCGTCCATGTCCATTAAGAGTTGGACAGAAAGTTATGGAGCGTACCATGCTCGGCATCAAACTCTTAGATCGAGTTCCAAACGTCGAGATCCGTAGACGAACGGATCTAGAAATTAACGACTTGTGCCTCGCTTCTTGCCAAATTTCATGTTTCTAGTTCAACGGGAAGTACCCTACAGGTTTTGATTCATTTGCGAACAAAATGGCCGTATTTTTAACAGACTTCAAAAAAAGGAGGAGGTTCTCAATTCGACTGAATATTTTTTTTTGTATGTATGTTCCCCGATTACTCGAAGACGCCTGGACTGATTTGAGAAATTATTTTTTTGCTTATAAGGGTTATACTTCCCAGGTGGTTTCATTGGCACCAAGTCAGGATCTGATGATGGCCCAAAAAAACTATCCATTATTTATGAACCAATTTGTAATATATATTTTTTATTTGAAAGGATATACTTTCATATTGGTCTCATAGAAATTTCATCAAAATCAGTTCAGTAGTTAGTTTAAGTTGGTTATATGTTTGTTAAAAAGTTACTTGTTATATTGCAATGCCTAAGAGGCTTGACTTTTTACAGCTCCAAGGGACCAATAGGACCATGTACACACGGCTACACATCAAGCTATAATTTCCAGTATAAGCTGACCTCTCATTCTACGAAAAACCTACACAATGCGAGGTCAGATTATATTGGAAATGTATAGCTTGATGTGTAGCCGTGTGTACCTATTTGATATTAGTTTTAACTTGATACCTCCTGTCGTTTCTGAGAAAAAAAGGTCTTGAAAGACGGACAGACAGACGAACAACGAAGTGACCCTGTAAGGGTTCCTTTTGAGATACGGAACCCTAAAACATCTTAGCATAGTCTTCTTTTTAAAAATGAGGTGACCCATGGCCCACCAGTTGTTCCTGATAGCACTTACTTTTTAACAAACTCTGACGATAGTATCCTCATATAGCCGGCGAGGCAGACGATGTCAATTTTGTAGGACTCGAGCACCGCCGATATCGCGCGGTCGAACTCTTCCCGGGATGCGTAGTCTTTGTGGTTGAATACCTGAAAGTAAATTCTGCTTTAGAAATGCCTACTTACTATGTTTGCGTACATATTTTTGGTAATAAGTTGTAGACGGTAGTTTAAGTGGGTAGGTCGGTTGAAAATGTGTCAGTATAACCTATAAAATCATGTTTAGGTAGGTAAAGGTGATGGGGTTTTTAAGTATCTAAATAATGTGAAGCGGCTAACTTTTTGTCGAACAAATAAATACAAATCATAAGCAAAAAGTTCCGTACCATGTCGCAATTAAGTTTTTTTATTAGCTTTTTATTAGTGATCGGCACTTGTGTTTATTGAAGTATATTGTTAAATAAATAAAACCCTGTGTATATCTATACTAATATTGTAATGAGGAAATATTTGTATTTTTGTGTGTATGTTTGTAATTAATAAACTCAAAAACTACTGGATCGATTTAAAAAATTCTTTCACTGTTGGGAAGCTATACTATCCCCGGGTGGCATAGGCTACTTTTTACCCAACTGAGCAGGAGGGTAATGTTTTTATAGAAAAAACTACGCGTGCGAAGCTGCGGATTGGTCAGCTAGTGTAGTATATAATACATCCATAATACTTTCAGTTTATCCATAATGTTTTAGGTAACATTTCAGATTCTTCTTTCCCTAAAAACCTAATAAGACAATTACGAAAAAAGTGGCCAATCCGGTCCAGCAGCTCTCAAGTGATGCGCTTACCACAGAAAAGCATTTAGTTTTTATTGTCATTAGTTTCTAAGTCAACTTGGGCATATCGGCGTTGTATGTATATATGTATATTTGTCCGAGGATAACTTTCGAAGCGTTTATCCGATCATCGTGAAATTTGTATATAAATAGGTAGTGTTGGCACAATTTTGGTGTGACTAAATGAGCTAAAAATATGGGGGGGTTGTTGAGATATTGGGGTTCAAGAGGGGTAAAAAAAACCAAAATGGTTCAAAATCTGGTCGAGTAATACATCTACTAAAAGATCTTTGTGAGTACATTTCGACCCCGTTTTTATTTATAGTTTAAACCTTGTAGTTTTTAAGTTATTAGCCACAACAAAAACTAAACTTTGACAAAATTCACAGGATACACCATTAGACCCCACAGTGCTGAAATTTGGTATGCGTGTAGCTTTAGTCACACAAATAAAGGCAAGTCTGGAATCCAGAATAACTGCAATTCGTACCCCAAAAAAGTCAACCACTCCCGTTACCTGTAATTTGAATGAAACTGTAGGTCAAGTTAGATGGTTTCTCATTTCGTGGCACGATTTTATTAGTCAAAGATTAAGGCCGGCTTGCACAATGGTCCCTAAACTTATTTATCGACTAAACATGTTTAAATTTTACGCATTTGTATGATTTGATAACTCCTTAAATCCTATTTAGCCACTAAACGATGCCTAAACGTAGGCATCGTTGCGAGAGTCACCCTAAGAATATTTTTTTTGTGTTTTGGAAGACTCGCGAGATCTCAGTTCGAAGCGAACCACTAGTTTATATAGATTTATAGACAAGCAGTAAGTCTACAATGTTGAAAATCTCATAATGTTCACATCTTGTAGTAATGTTAGATTAGATAATTTCTTTATTGCACACCATTAAATACAAACATTAAAAAGAAAATACAATTTTAAATCATATGTACAATGGGCGGCCTTATCGCTAAAAGCGATCTCTTCCAGGCAACCTTTGGATGGACAGGATCTAAATGAACAAATAAGGACGGTGGCGTAAGATTTTTTTTTTAGAGTCCCAAGAACAAGCATATATTACAATTTATAAAAAATATAGTTAATATAAAATAAAATGCTTAATTATATTATATAATATAATCATAAAATTACATAAATATATATATTGTCTAACCTACATACATAAATTATAAAAATGTATAAATAAAAAAAAATGTATAATGTTTATTAGTTCGTAGCCATTACTTTTGCATTATTGGTGTGTTATACGTGTTCTGTTATGTACGACATTAAATGATAACACGGGTAAACAGGTTGTTAAACGGGTTTTTTTCAAATTCATTGCCATAGAAAATGGTAAATTTTCAAACAACCTAATATCAAATACTAAAATATCAATGAAACAGCCTGTATAAAATAGGTAAACAAATGGACTATAGGAAAAGAGTTACTAAACACTACACGACGTTTTTAACGACAAGATATGTAAATAATTTTCTACAAAAATGATTTCACTAACCAATAAAATTCAGAACGCAAAATCGCCCAACTTCGATTCCACTAAAGCTGCCTAGTTAGCTTTAATATTGCTTAACCCTTGCAGGGTACATATGAAGTGCTGGACTCCTGACTAGTCAATAAGATCTGACGTGTAACATTTTAATCCACTTTGTATGAACGCAATAAAATACTGAACACAAATCATATTCATTCGTCATGTAAGTAGGTATCTGTTTAACTGACTAAGGGACCGTTCAAGTATAACGTAAGCACTATAGGGGGGCGGAGGGTCTATGCTTTGCTTATTTTTGATGACATGGGGGGGTATTTCTAAATGGTGATTACATCAGCAGTAATATTGTTCGTAATATTACTTAAGATTATAATACATATTGGTTTCTTACTCTATGTAGAATACCGTGTCAATAAAGATTGTTTAAATGAATATTATGTGTGTTAAAGTCCTGTAACCTACACTTATTTTCTTATTTATAGAATTATAGCTGCTGCTCATGAATCAATAAATAAAAACAGAATACGTACATTAAAAGAAAAATGCATATACCAATGTATATGTAAGCAGGGGGGGAGGGTAAATAAAATCTGCTATTAACGTTAAAAATTGTTTACTGTAAATGATCGATTACTTATGATCGATTCGATTACATTAAATTATATTCGATTAAATATTCAAGCTATCGGTATTAAACCCACCTCTAAAATCAGCTAATACGATTCCGGATGTGTGTTTTAAATGAATGTCATTACATAGCAAAACAGGATTTTATTATTTACTTTATTTATTTAACATAATCCACAGCCCTTATTATATAAGATACAAACTTATACTAAGCGTAGCATACGGCCAAAAACGGATTTACTTTATATAAAAAAGAATTTATAAATAGACAGTCTAAATTAAACTAAAAATACGAACAAAAGTATATGGTTGTAAATGTAATGTACTCGTATTGTATACTCACGCGAGTGGGCACGCCAGCTGCCTCGGCCCGCTTCAGCGCGTACGCGTCCGCCTTGTTGGAGATCACGAGCGACACGGAGGCGCACATGCACTGCGTCACGTCGCGCGTCGTGTCCAGCAGCGCCTGCAGGTTCGTGCCGCTGCCGGATACTAGGACTGCCACCTACCAAACCAAAACATATATATAAATTTCATATTTTTTTATGTTATTTGTGAGGAAACAGGCTTACGGCCCGCCTGATGGTAAGCGGTCACCATCGCCTATTGAAAAATGGAGGAAATTCCAGCCAAATGAAGTGAAAAAATAGCCAAATCACCTGATCTTCCCCCATGAGGAATATTGGCAACATCCGGGGTATTGTCGATGCGTTCCCTAACCTGTAGAAACCTCTTTATATTTTTATTGAAGCGTACTATGTCGTAGCCTACTGGTAATTAAATTTAAATTAGCTTTTTATTCAGATAGTCATCGAAATCGGTTCACGTGGTGAAGTGTTATTCGCCCATATCATCCATGTCGTCTTTGCAAATGGAACAGTTTGATGGTTTTCTCATAAATCCCAGTATCAAATCTTAACCAAATTTATATGGGACCAACCCTGAGGTACCTTTCTGTCATTGAAATTGTTCTATTTAAAGTTTTGTCATAGTAAAGAATTATCGCTGAACATACATAAAAATATATACCGACAAATTGAGAACCTTATCCTTTTTTGTCAGTCAATATACATTCAGAACTCAAGGTTATCTCACTGGTCCCCACACATCCCTCACTAGTCCCCTCACACCCCTCACTGGTCCTCCCCCCACACCCCTCACACTCCTCACTGGGCCCCTCACACTCCTCACTGGTCCCCTCACATCCCTCACTGGTCCCCGCCGAGTAGCGCGGTGGGTTTGAGACGTAAATACGCGAACCTTTTAAACAGGACTTACCTTCTTGTTAGATAGGAGAGGCATTCTGCGCGTGAAGTCAACTGCGGAGTCGAAGTTGTCGACGATGACTCTAGCGCCCGCCGCCGGCCGCGCCTGCACGGAGCCGATCACCATCGCGCCGAACGAACGGGTTAGGTTCATCACCTTTTAGTAGAAATAGTGTTCATAACCATAATGCTAGTTTAAAAGTTATAATTGAATGATTGTTTTTGAATCATGACCATGGCGCATGCAACTGCGTATTTTTATGTATTCACAAACTGAATTGTGAGTTATTCAGTTCACTAGACGTTGGAATTCTTGTTTACACACAATGGCTTTGCGATACGCTTTTTTGTACAAAGAAAATATTATGTCTTTCACCTTCTTTCGAGGTCAAAATTAGTATAAATATAAGAAATTAATTTCAAACTAAAACGAGACTCAACTATATTGAAAGACAAATTATTGAGATGTATGAAAAAAAAACAAGATTGAGCGACTGCCGCAACGATTCCTAAACGTATTCAGTGGCTTTTTTGACAACTACTTAAATCATATTTAGCCACTGGGCTAAATATGATTTAAGTAGTTGTCAAATTATACAAATACGTTAAAGCTAAACAGTTTGGTCGCTAAATACGTTTAGGGATCGTTGTGCAAGCTGGGCTAAGTTTTGTCTCGCACTAGAAAATGAGTCATAGATTTAATCTTTGGTATGTTTGGATTACAGACATAATAGCTATTCCCGATTGAACACAGTTGTGTCCCGCACAGATCTGTGTTTAAGCATACCATAGGCACACCACTTGGATTCATCAATTAACAACATTTTAGTAGTGGCTAAATATTTATCTAGTACTTAAGTGCTTTGGACACGTAACCCGTAAGGAGGAGTCAATGGAACGTCTAGTAGCGCAAGACAGAGTGGAGGGCAAGAGACCGCGTGCCCGCTCTCGAGAGGGTCAGACCTCATCAAGTCCACCACACACTCTACCACGAGTGAATGTTCTCGCAATGCCTTCAAAAGAGCTAAATGGAGACGCATCGCTAGAGCCGCTACTCAAGAGCCAAGACCTGACATAACCACACATTGTTTTTTCTTTTATCTAGTTCTTTTATGTTATTAATGATGTTATAATGATGTTCTACTTGAACTGTGTGTTTTATTTTTACATTTGATTTGTAGTAGTTATACCGTATTGATGTTTTACTGTAAAGTTATACACTATTTTATTGAATTAAACTGAATATCCACGACCACTCTGCCAAGAGTGCCCGAGAAAAAAGAAATATAAATCAAAGTGTCACCTCAGCTTGATCCTCCGGAGCCACCACCAGCGCCATTCCGACACCGCAGTTGAAGGTGCGCAGCATCTCGTCATCAGATACAGAACCAGCATCCGCGATCCATGCGAATACCTGATGAATAGAACACACATTTTATTTGAGTTAATTCGTTGTGTTTACATTTTTTCAACTGGACACACCAATGACCAATTGTAGCTGGTAACACCACGTTGGGCGCCAATTGTAGCGGGTTACACCACGTTGGGCGCTAATTTTAGCGGGATGGGCCATGTTGTGGGCGCTAATTGTAGCGGGTTGCGCCAGGTTGGGCGCCAATTGTAGCGGGTTGCACCACGTTGGGCGCTAATTGTAGCGGGATGGGCCACATTGGGCGCTAATTGTAGCGGGATGGGCCATGTTGTGGGCGCTAATTGTAGCGGGTTGCGCCAGGTTGGGCGCCAATTGTAGCGGGTTGCACCATGTTGGGCGCTAATTGTAGCGGGATGGGCCACATTGGGCGCTAATTGTAGCAGGATGGGCCATGTTGTGGGCGCTAATTGTAGCGGGTTGCGCCAGGTTGGGCGCAATTGTAGCGGGTTGCACCACGATGGGCGCTAATTGTTGCGTGATGGGCCACATTGTGCGCTAATTGTAGCGGGATGGGCCGTGTTGTGAGCGCTAATAGTAGCGGGTTGCGCCAGGTTGGGCGCCAATTGTAGCGGGTTGCACCACGATGGGCGCTAATTGTAACGGGTTGCGCCAGGTTGGGCGCCAATTGTAGCGGGTTGCACCACGTTGGGCGCTAATTGTAGCGGGTTACGCCAGGTTGGGCGCCAATTGTAGCGGGTTGCATCACGTTGGACGCTAATTGTAGCGGGATGGGCCACGTTTAGCGGCCAATGAAAAATTTAACAATATTCCGATCGAGCGGTCATCCTGAACCCTTCGATAGTGCGTTATAAATTAACTTGTCATAACATCTAGTTCTGTTCATCGTAAACTTTAACACGGGTGTTACAATATCAATTGAAAAATACTCTTTTTTTGGGTAAAGTATACCCTTCAAACCGAAACACAGCTCACACGGCACAGCTTGGCGGCAGAAATATGGTGGTAGTAGTTCCCCGGGCGAGCCCTTTCACAATATGATGATACTCACGGGATGCACGTGCCACCAATGCGCGTTGAGCCTGGCGCGCACGTGCCCGGGCAGCACTCTCGGTATGTTCTCGAGCAGGCCGCCGCCCGTGATGTGCGCCGCGGCCTTCACCCGCCCCGTGCGGAGCGCGCCCGACACGCTCTGAGCGTAGATACGAGTCGGCTTTATTAGTTCCTCGCCTGTTCACAAAAATTAAAAAAAAAATATTTATTGGTTAGCCGTAATTAACAGGGGGAAGTTAGCCGTTCAACAGCGCTCCAGATAAATTACGACCTTATGTAGTCCCACAGAACCATTTCTGCTGTACCGCGGCTGACTTCACGATTACCTAGATCCGCCGACCGTATTGTATCCTTAGTGGAACTATACATCATGTTTTACTAAGATAGAAAATTATCTGCTACAAGATAATTAAAAAAAAATTTATACTCAAAACTTTTAAAACTAGAAAAGGTGAATCAAACTTTGTAATCTAAACTTTTAAAAGAAAACTATTTGCTCATAAAATTATTTCATCTCAATCTCAAAACCCCTCCTCATTCCTCCAGTCGCTATGGCGGTTCCTTCACCGTCCATGGAGTGAATCTGTGGAATTCTCTATCTCACTCTATCCGCGCGAGGCTATGAACTTTTAAGCTTAAGAGTCAAAGAGCATTATCTATCCTTGTAAACTTTTAGTTTATTATGTATAATGTAGGTACCTATAGTTTATAGGTATTATTTTTAATATATATAAATATTGTATTTATTATGTTATATACTATGTATGACTGTAGTTATTTATTCGTTCTTTACACTAATGTTCTTTTCTGTGCACGTACCCACCACTATAATCAACTATCTCTATCTTCAAAGGTTTACCGGAAGCAACCTCTTATTAGGATTAAGCTCGCCTTTGTACATGTTCATTTTGTAAGCTGTTTATGTCTGCAATCTATTTGTGTACAATAAAGAATAAAATAGTGCGACAGAATCAATGCCATTTTAAATGAGCATGTGAAATGTGTTACCTAAAGTAAGTCCTTCTTTGCTGAAAGGTGCCTTGTCGCCGAGTGTGAGTCCCGCCTTCTTCATCAGTTTGTGAATCAAACTGAAGCCGTTGCTGTGGACGCCGTTCGACGGGAGACCGATTATGATGTCGCCAACCTGCATATAAGTAGAGATTTAGACACTATTTAGATACATAACAATATAAATAAGTATATTCTATAGTATTCGTTAAAATTGAAGCATTTCACAACTATACTACTTCCATTTCTTTATTTTCTGGATGACCGTTTTAATTTGATAGTTGTAGTGTTGTGACTAAATAAGTAATGATATCGATCACATATATTTATTATATTTTGAACAAAGACAAATACAACAAAAACATACAAATATATTTTTTCAAGGAGGGAACACTCAATGGCCTACCGCCATTTTGTGTTTGTTTTAATCTGTCACTCACAACAAGACGGTCGTGCTAGTCACTATATTTCTGTTCGCTGAGTTTTATAGTAGTAATTATACGTATAATAAAACAGATATTCTACTAAACATAATATATAAATACTGATTAGTAGATTTATAAGACTTTATCAAGCATTCTAAGAAAAATATCAAATTTTTAAGTCGACAGCATTGTATGGAAGAGCAACGACCGATGCCCTGCCGTCATACAGTGCAAACTACAAGTCTACTATTTGCGAATTTGACAATGCCATGATAGGACAAATAAGATGATGCAATGACTGATATAAAAGACCGACAGATGCAAGTACCATGTTCGAAATTCAAAATTGTTCTGAAATACGAAATGTTTTTGAATTGCTCATGAGAGCATGGAGTTCATAAACTTCTTAATCGCTACAGTATTAATACTTCTTCAATGTGCAATTAGAATCTAATAAAATGTTTGTTGGAGGGATTTTGCTTTGTCCTGTTGTATGAGAATACATTTGATCAAATTTGACTAACTTTCGCTGCTCAGATTTTTTTCATCCGATACAATAAAATTATCCTTACATAGGATTGCATCGATAGGCATAAAAAAAAAATTACCAACTTGATTTATTTTAAGGCGCTACTCACGCTTGACCAAAAAAATTTTAATGCCAAAATGTTTTTCTTCAAAAACGAGCTGATGTTTTAAAAGAAACTACACCTGTATCTCCTGTGGTTATGGGTGCTGCCATACTGTCCCAGTTAAAAAAAACACTGTATATAGATATATAAAAATGAATCCCTGTTTCCCTTGGTCACGATATAACTTGAGAACGACTTTACCTATTTTGATGAATTTTTGTGTGTGTGTGTTTGAGTGGGTCCCTGGATGGTTTAGATTCACAATTGGACGTTGTCGAGATTCAGAAAATTGCGGACGAAGTCGCGGGCATACAACTAGTTGACTCATCTAGTCTATCAGTTATCTGGTTCCCTTACTACAAGCTCTGCTTAGTTTGGGGCTAGATGGCGCTGTGTGAAATGTCCAGCAATATTTATTTATTTATTTAGTTTAAAATAATTTATTTGATATTTATTATAATTCTTTGTATGCCTACCAGATACCGCATAATTTTTAATCTGTGATTGTTATTCGGCCTCCCGCGACACAGGCAAGTCCTAGTGCGGGGAATCACCAAATAAATTATTTTGTATTAAAACTTGTAAATTTAGCAAGCAAGTGTTGTAAGTTACTTACGTCAATATCGTTGATCTTCGGCAAGATGTTAGCCCTCTCCACAACGCCGAGCGCGAACCCAGCGATGTCGTACACACCCGGCTCGTACATGCCCGGCATTTCAGCTGTCTCACCACCTAGGGAATAAACTCGATATTGTATTCTTGTTTGTTAGGCTAGGAGTTTATAGGCTTGCCGACGGCTGTTATTCGGTTCACAAGGATAAAAGTTTCGTTTCATTTTATTTAATCATTGCACACTCACAAGTTCGGGAAACAACTATTTCTATTTCGAACTTCAACGAACCCTCAACAATTCTATTTATAAATAGTTATGGTATATGATGTAATAAATATACCATAACTATTGATACTAACAGACATGGTTTAAAAAAAATGGTAGAAAACGAGAAATTTAGAATATCGTTTTTTTTTAAACTGGATAGATCTACGTTTCACCACAATCTCACGTGATGGTAAGCGATGATGTGGTCTAAGATGAAGCACGAATATCTAGAAGAAACCTATTCACTCTAATTTACCCGGATCGTATTCTTTAGGAAAAACAGATGACGGCAAAGTGTTTCATACCTTAGCTGTACGCATCAAGAACGTAGAACTAAAACGGTGTATTCGAATAGGTGGTATATCAACTAGGAACGGATGGTACAGAGCCGTGCGTCTGCTTGTCCTTTGATGGAAGGGAGATGGAGAGAGATGGGAGTATGAGAATTTTATGAACTTTCTCACCCATATTTTAGCAAATAAACGAGGTACAGAAACGATATGGGCAGACGATGTATGTAGCAAGCATCACGGGTCGAAACTGGATGATGCTGGCAATGGCAGTGAGTCCAGCGTCCACAACAAGCTTCCCGACACACTCGCTCAGGCTCCTACCTTAATTATTTTCAAGAAAAGAACAAAACGCTGGCTTTACGCAAAGATTCTAAAACTACGGCGAGCTTATAGCTCATAAATGATTATTTATTTAGTTTAAATTAACGATTTTTATTTAATTTTTTATTCTTAATTTTAATTTTTAATTAATTATCAGTGCGAGGCGAGACGTTATTCGGAGCGGATCGCACTCACCCTGATGAAGGTTCACGAATTGAACCGAAACATTGTCGGTCGAAACACCGATAAGACGGTACGTGATAAAGCCTGTATTTATAACAATGATTGAAATCAATCACGAAAGTTTTATAAGTAAAAAAATATATTTTATTTGATTTTTTTTACGTATAAATTGTATGTACGTACCAAATATGTTGACGTATAGTGATTATCTATATCTATACTACTAATATAAAGAGGAAAGATATGTATTTTTGTGTGTATGTTTGTAATGAATAAACTCAAAAACTACTAGTCCGATTTCAAAAATTCTTTCACCATTGGAAAGCTACATTCACCCTGAGTAACATAGGCTACTTTTTACCAAGAGCGCAGGAGGATAATGTTTTTATTGAAAAAACTACGCGTGCGAAGCTGCGGATTGGTCAGCTAGTTATCAATAAATGACTATTAATATTATTATCTGTTCTGCGCGCTATATGGCCTGCCCATTGCCACTTCAACGTGCTAATCCGTCGGGCTATGTCGGTGACTTGAGTTCTCCTACGTATCTCCTCATTTCTGATTCGATCCCGTAGAGAAACCCCGAGCATAGCCCTCTCCATAGCTCGTTGAGCGACTCTGAGCTTATTCATAAGGCCAATAGATGGCCGATGGGGCCGAAAGGTTCTCGAGTGGAGGCCACGGACCGGCAAGCGCAGCGTAGGACGTCCACCCACAAGATGGGCAGACGACTTGGTAAGAACCGCAGGTCGGCGTTGGATGCAGGCCGCTTCCAACCGCAGTTCCTGGAGATCAATGAGGGAGGCCTTTGTCCAGCAGTGGACGTCCTACGGCTGATATGATGATGATGATGATGAATATTATTATGGGTGGAATCGGGCTGTGGATGAGTATTGAAACTCGTTGAAACCCACCTATAAGCGCAGAGGAGGCTTGCCTGCAGCCCTCCGCGACGCCGGCCACGACGTTGCGCGCGACGTTCACGTCGAGCGAGCCGCACGCGAAATAGTCGAGGAAGGTGAGCGGCGTGGCGCCGTTGCACAGTATGTCGTTGATGCACATGGCGACCAGGTCGATGCCGATGGAGCTGTGCTGGTTGATCTTCTGCGCGACACGGAGTTTGGTGCCCACGCCGTCCGCCGCCAGGACCAGCACCGGATCCTGTAGGGCATTCTTTCAATACGGATGGAGCTTCATTATTACGTTATTTGATGTGTTTTTTTCTTCAATAAATTATAGGCTTGCGTTTGCCCACAATCTCGCCTGATGGTAAGTTATGATTCAATCTACGACGGAACACGCTGGCCTAGTAGGCATGAAAATGATTGCTATTTTAAATTAATTTTCATATGATGAAATGATTATGGCAATGATTTTTCTTATGCTGTAATTAGCAGTGCACTACACGAAACCGACCGAAGTCTTGTCTTATTAACAAAAACTCTCGACGAATTTAGAAGAAACGCGTACGGCGCGATTATGGTTTGTAGCAGGCCCGAATGACTCCGACCGATATACGATGATAACGGAAAGTGATTTCATATGAATTATTTTTAGCAGGTTATGCGAAGGAAAGAAGCAAGTGTGACAAATGATTTTTAATTTCATATGATTTTTTACTTATTTAATAATTATTTTTATTATTTTTCACATGCTACTCGTGAAACGTTCCATCGCTATTGCTTAGAAGAAACCTATTCATTTGCGACTTGACGCCCCCTAGGTTGTAGTTATCAGGAAACACAGACTCAGGCAAGGCGTTCCACTCCTTGGCGGTGCGCATAAATGTGGAAAGTATGGCTTTGTGCGTATGGGAGGGGTATGGTGAGGTATGTTCGTGAGTTCAAGCGCATGAGCGATTAACAAACTGGCTATGAAGGCGTGGATTTACTGTGTTAGAACCTTAGGGCCGGTATCCACTAATGCTGAGTGGATAATATACAAAATATTTGTGTGCCCAACAGGGTCGATAATGATCATGTACCTATCAATTACCACCTATTATTACATTGTGGAATACATAAATTGAGTAAATTAAATGATGATATTTATTTATTTATTTACAAGCGGTTTCACTCGCGTAATATGTCAAATAAATGTATGAGGGTAACTATGTAAAGAGGAGGAGGGATCTTAAAAGGTCAGAAAAAACATACTTAATTGGATTTAAAGGCCGTCTGGCTTGGCCCTCAGAATAATTAAGCAAATTTATCCGACTGAAATTTATTGGTTGATTATACACTTATCACCGCTCAGCTTCGGTGGACAGCGCCACTTAGTAGCAATGTATAAATAGCTGTGGATGAAAGTTATATTGCCTATTAGTGTAGTAGCTACCTTATATTCTTGTTCAACTGCCTTCAGTTGGAAACATCCTCCGAAACCACCGAGTCCCCCCAGCACGCCGGATCTTGTCGTAGATCTACAAAACATAACCATTGTTTTTTTCTTAAAATCTAATAGGAATATTTAAATAATAAATAATGTGGGACATTTCCCACAGCGCTATCTAACCACAAACCAGATAACTGATAGAATACTTTACATATTTTTTTGTGTAAATACATACATATAATATATTGCAAACCCGGAACAAATATCTGTCAATATAGATCATGCAAACATTTGTTCCGCGGCGGGAATCGAACCCGCTACCTCCTGAGTCTCAGCCGGCTATTCGCCCACTGCGCCACGGAGGTCGTCATTTACCAAAAGTATGTATGTATATACCTAGTCAGGTCATAAGTATTGTCACACAGTAAAAACTTTTCTTTTAGAATGCTGGCCACAAAAAAGTTAATAGAATTCGAATTTCGAATTGTTCATGAAAATAAAAATGTATACTTTTTAGAATTTTACTCATTTTTAAATATGGAGTGGACGCATCGCTGCGGTTACGCGCCAATTCAAATTTTAGACATACTGAAAAATTTGAATATAACCAAAAGAATCGTTTATCGCACCATCAAACGATACAATGAAGACTCTAGTGTAGATGACAGGTCAAGAAGTGGTCGCCCTCGGTCTGTTAGGACTCCAGCAGTGATAAAAGCTGTGAAGGCGCGAATTCAAAGAAATCCCAAACGTAAGCAGAAACTGTTGGCCCTTCAGATGGGGTTAAGCAGAACCACTGTGAAAAGGGTGTTAAATGAAGACTTAGGGCTTCGGGCATATCGAAGAAAAACAGGACATCGTTTGAATGCTCGTCTAATGGACCTGAGACTGAAGAGATGCCGCGCTTTGTTGAAGCGGTACGCGGGAAAAAAATATCGGGAAATTCTTTTTTCGGATGAAAAAAATTTTACCGTAGAAGAGAGCTACAACAAACAAAATGATAAGGTGTACGTACACAGTAGTGAAGAAGCGAGGAACCGTATTCCGCGTGTCCAACGAGGTCATTTTCCATCCTCGCTCATGGTATGGTTGGGAGTTTCTTATTGGGGCTTAACAGAGGTACATTTTTGTGAGAAAGGTGTAAAAACGAATCCAGTTGTGTATCAAAATACAGTCCAGACGAACCTTGTGGAACCTGTTTCTCATACCATGTTCAATAACACAATAACACAGGCACTGGGTATTCCAACAAGATTCGGTGCCAGCTCATAGAGCGAAGAGCATACAAGACTGGCTGGCGGCGCGTGAAATCCACTTCATCCGGCACAAAGACTGGCCCTCCTCCAATCCAGATTTGAATCCGTTAGATTACAAGATATGGCAACACTTGGAGGAAAAGGCGTGCTCAAAGCCTCATCCCAATTTGGAGTCACTCAAGACATCCTTGATTAAGGCAGCCGCCGATATTGACATGGACTTCGTTCGTGCTGCGATAGACGACTGGCCGCGCAGATTGAAGGCCTGTATTCAAAATCACGGAGGTCATTTTGAATAAACTTTAGTGTCATAAGAATCTATGTTTTGTTAAGTTCATTTTGGTATATAAATGGTTACATAATGAATAAACTTGTTTCAATTATTTTATATTAAACATGTGACAGAATTTATGACCTGACTAGGTATTATTAGTAATGTATATATTACCAAAAGTATGTACTCAAACATAGTAAGTAGGCGGCAGAAATTATAAATACAAGAGGTACTTTTTTTAATCCGCTAAATCTAATATTGTATGAAAAGGTGTAACGGCCTTCATTCTTACCTCGCCAAAGGTTTAATCATAGAGACCAAAGAGTCTCCCGCCTCGATATCAACTCCACTGTCTTTGTAGGAGAGTGATTTCTGTGGCTCGTGCTCTCCCGTAGTGTAGGGGGCGATCAGAGCAGACATCGCTTCTTTGAAGTTATCGACTACCACCTGGTGACCTCCTATAGATAGATAATCAAGATATAACATACATTTATTTGCACAAAACACAAGTACAAGACAAATGGAATATAAACTACCGAAGAGAACAGCATAAGAATTTAACATACATCATTAACCTAACTAAAAAGTTTCTTAACCAATTCTTAAGCCGATAGCATTATATGGAAGAGCAACGACGCCCTGCCGTCATATAGTGAAAACTAGTACGGAGGGTAGTCACTTGACTATGTATACATCATAACTGCAAACTTAAGTTACACTAGGAAACATGATTGTATATAATTTAAGTCTCGATTTTAAGTTTGTAAACTTACTTTATCGAAATAAATATTACTTTACTTTACAAATGGAATAGAAACTACCGAAGAGAACAGCAGTGATAAAAATGATGATGATTCAGTCTGTCAACGCGATTGACGCAACCCCCACCACCGCGCCCGTCTACTCGCGCGCAGAAGGCTGCGGCGCGATCCGCTCCGGAGCGGATCGCACTCACCCGGATCGAAATGAACCGAAACATTGTCGGTCGAAACACCGATAAAACGGTACGTGATAAATCCCGTATTTATAACAATGATTGAATTCAATCGCAAAACTTTTCTAAGCAAAAAAGACAAATGGAGTTATCACTATGTTTCACCTACGTGAGGTAAACAATATAATAAGTTTTTCGATGAAAAATTACTTTTTCAAATCAACTTGTATAAAATTCATAATTAGAACCGCAAGCAGATTCAAACACTAGTTGCGTTGTTACAGAGTTTGTTAAAGGGTTAACCCTATCCGTGATTTAAATGAATGTCGCACACGGCAAAACAGGTTGTATACCATAGGACGTCCACGCTGAACATAGGCCTCCCTCATAGATTTCCAAAGCGACCAATCTTGTGCAGCCTGCACCCAACGGCTTCCAGAAACATTTATCAGGTCATCATTCCATCCGGAGCTGTCCTACGCTGCGTTTTCCAGTACGTGGTTTTCACTTTCTTCCCACTGCCACTTGAGCTTGCTAATCTTTCTTGCTATGTCAGTGACTTTAGTATGTGTAAGAATCTCCTAATTTCTGATTAGATCTCGCAGAGAATCATCAAGCATAGACCTCTCCATAACACTCTGAGCGACCTTGAGACTTCTTATGAGACCCATAGTGAGAGACCACGTTTCTGTGTCATATTTACTGGTAACACACACTGACCAAAGACTTTCCTCTTATGACACTGAGGTATTTTTACGAGAAGACGTCACACAGTTTCCCGAACGCTGCCCAGCCGAGTTGGGTTCGTCGACTGACCTCTTTCTCGAAGGTGGACCTGCCTAACTGGACTGCCTAGCTAGTTAATAGTACGCAAAATATACGCACTTGACCCACCTTCCCTGCCCATGTCTTCAACGGTGCCGATGACGTCAATGCCTTCGACTGAAGCCAATAGTTCGTCCACTAAGGATGCGTCAGCGATCACCACCATTCCCACGCCGCAGTTGAATGTACGGAGCATTTCGAAGTCTGATACTAGACCTGTCAGAAAAAATATAATGAAGATAAGTTAGGAGTTTAGATAAGCCAATTAATAAATCAAATCAAAAACATTTTTTGTGACATCACAAAACCAGTGTGAACATATTGACATAATAAAGATGTGCTCCATCGAAACTAAAATGCAATATGAAAATTCCCAGTATTTTTTTTAAAGCCTATGTCAAAAGCACTAATCAAGTGTCTAGTGATTTCTGCGAGCCTTGTTGTGCAAATGCTAAATGAAAAGGCATAAGACAAAACAAGCAGTATAAGCATGACTTGTAAGATTTGTGTATCTCTCCATCCTAACCGGCTGCGCCAACTGAACTAAGCTATTATGACTCACTTGGTGACTGTAACCCAAAATACGTTTTATCTAGAACTACATAGCGTCCAGCTTCAATCCGATCCCGGGAAACCGAATTCGCAGTTTTCTAGAAAACATTTTACGATAAATTAGAACAAATCCTAGTAATTAGACGGTGGAAAGTAGCTCACCTTTAGCCTGAAGCCATCCAAAAATAGGCTTTATCTTGAACTTCATAGCGTCTAGTTTTACCCTGAATCCAGGTAACAAAACCCTTGGAATATTCTCCAAAAGACCTCCCCCAGTGATGTGTGCAAGCGCCTTGATCAGTCCGCTTTTAACAGCGGGAAGTAACTCCCGTACGTAGATGCCAGTGGGTGCTAGGAACTCTTCGCCGAAAGATTTGTTTGTTGTGCTGAATGGAGCTTTCTCAGTGTATCTGAAAAATTTTAGCTGTTTAAAACGATTGTTTATTAATTAACATGCTGTAGGCCGACTAGAAATTGCCTTTTCTCTCCACCCTAAAATGTTATCCCACTGCGCGGTAATACCCCGCTTTTCCTTCGATCTCTCAGGAATACGTCCAAGTCATCGCGCCCCCCTATAATTATTTCTATACGTCTTATACTATAACGAGGTAACGTTTGTAGTTTGTAGTTGATTTTATGCTAGTATTTAAGGGCTTATCACAGAAACGACTGAAACGATTTTTTAAATTACTTCACTGTTAGAAAACTACACTATCTTTCAGTGCTATATATTATTATGATTAAAATCCATGCTATGCCTGGGCGGGTCAGCTAGACTACGATAGTGTAATTGAAACTCACTTATAACCTCCCTGAGCCATAATCTTCTGTACCAGGCTGTAGCCATTGCTATGGACGCCGGTGGAGGGCAGCGCCAACACTACATCTCCCGCCTTGATCTCGCAGGAGCGCGGCAGTTGCTTCTTGTTGTCCACTACACCAACAGCAAAGCCAGCGATGTCGTATTTACCGATGTCGTACATTGACGGCATTTCCGCTGTTTCTCCGCCTGTAAAGGATATGGGATAAGCTAAGTGAAACAAATGATCACGCATTTTATTGTTGCAAAACAGTTACGACGCGTGTTGATTTTATCCAAGAAATCTGCGCCAACGCTCGCCATTTGTCCACAAGTTGGCTGCTTGTTCAGCCTTGTAGCGACGAGCATCGAGTGCGTACAGTCAACGCCAAAAGTCGCTGACCATTTACAAACTTCCACAAATCCCATACACTTATTTAGTACTATGTTTTTATGCATTCAGTAGTATTTGTTTGGATGATGTTCAACGATATTAGCCATAGCAGACCACCGACTATACATCTTTTAGGTGTATAGGATTTGTGGAAGTTTGTAAATGGTAAGCGACTTTTGACGTTCACTGTACCTACATCAAGGTGTCGTCAACTCGCCATCCACCGTCTTCTTTGGCGAAGCTCTTTTTTTTTCTTTTATAACAAATAATAATGGTGTGAACAAAATTAATAAATGCATCTACACATTAGCTCTGACAGATCAAAACTATTATAACTCCCAACATGTGAAGGAAGAGGAAAATAGGCGGAACAAAAAAACTACCATCTTGTAGATGTGGTTGTCTTCACAGAGTGAGCACAGGGAGCGCTTCTATTGTAATTTATTTTAATGTAAGTATGTGTATTACTCATTGGAAATCCTTAACACATTAAATTAAATCCCTAGCAAATTAACCAGCCTACGTCGGGCACCCATGACGGGCACGTGTAGAGCCGGTGTTACTGCATACCCTTCTATTCATACCTCTAGAAGAGAAAAAACAAGAATCTTCTAGAAGTTAGTCTGACTATTTAAATACGATTAAAAATTGTTTTGTGAATAAATAAAAACTTACCAAGTAGAGCACACCCGGACAGTAAGCAAGCATCAGCGATTCCCTTCACGATAGTAGCTGCCACGTCCACTTGCAGCCTCCCGCACGCCATGTAGTCCAGGAAGGCGAAGGGCTCGGCGCCCGCGCACAAGATATCGTTCACGCACATAGCGACTAGGTCCTGGCCAATCGTATCGTATTTCTCCATTATCTCTGCTATCTGAAATAATGCATGGTTTATTAATTGATTTTATTCATAACTAGCTGACCAATCCGCAGCTTCGCACGCGTAGTTTTTCAATAAAAACATTACCCTCCTTCTGCGCAGTTGGGTAAAAAGAATTTTTGAAATCGGACCAGTAGTTTTTGAGTTTATTCATTACAAACATACACACAAAAATACAAATCTGTCCTCTTTATAATATTAGTATAGAAGTATAGATTTATTTCTTATTGTGACACTTTTTTTCTTTATTTGTGAGTTAAGCGTTACCTTACCTCATGGTTAGTGATGGATTGTTCGAAGATGGATCACGCTTGCTTAAAAAAACCTATTCACTCGATTGTTAACTGCACACACTTTTTATTTTTATTCTATTGGGTCGCTGTTGTACTACATTTGCTTCATGTTTCAGCCGAAAATCAGCGTTGGGTGCATAACAGCCAACATTATGCCGAGCTGAACGCCATTTCGGTACGCAGACACATGAGTCTAACCTGTCTTATAAGATTCAATTGTAACTAATGTTCTTTATAATCGATTTATGTGTCATTTTGTGTGTACCAAATAAATGATTATTCTATTATATTAACTTACTTTTTAATAGTAATACCTTGAGTTTAGTCCCGACTCCGTCAGTCCCCTGCACTAACACAGGATCCTTGAGGCTAGGGTCCATAGCGGACAGTTGGAACAGGCCACTGAAGCACCCCAGTCTCCCCAGCACTCCTTTCCTGTGCGTGCCGGTCGCAATGGGCTCGATCTGACGAACGAGGGTTGCTGCTGCGTCGATGTCAACACCACTTTGAAGGTATGAGAGACCGTTGACTCTGAAAACATATGTTTGTTTATATCTAATCTAAATAAATAAATAAATATTTTTAGACATTTCACACAGCGCTATCTAGCCCCAAACTAAGCAGAGCTTGTACTATGGGAACCAGATAACTGATAGAATACTTATATACTTTTTTTTTGTAAATATGTACATACTTATAATATATAGAGAAACAACCAGACCCGGAACAAATATCTGTAGATCATGCAAACATTTGTTCCGCAGCGGGAATCGAACCCGCTACCTTCTGCGTCTCAGTCGGCTAGTCGCCCACTGTACCACGGAATCCACAATCTTTTTGGACTAAATCCTGAAATATAGCGAAAAAGGTTATCGGCTGTCTCTACTTTTTCGTCGTTTTAACAATTAAGAGTACTCGCTTGCCATTGATTCTAGCAAGTAGATAGAAAATTTGATAGTGCACTGTTATACAAGGGCCGTAAGCGATCTATTGTACACCAGAGATATTTAATCGAGAATGTAATTGATCGCTTACACCCGAGTATAACACATGATTTTTCACCAGGAATGCGAGGAAATTAAGTCTTTATAAAACGATTATGGTTACACATTCATACTAAGCTGTAATAATAAATATTGCTGGACATTTCACACAGCGCTATCTAGCCCCAAACTAAGCAGAGCTTGTACTATGGGAACCAGATAACTGATAGAATACTTATATACATTTTTTTTGTAAATACATACTTATAGTATATAGAAAAACAACCAGACTCGGAACAAATATTTGTAGATCATGCAAACATTTGTTCCGCGGCAGGAATCGAACCCGCTACCTCCTGCGTCTTAGCCGGCTATTCGCCCACTGCGCCACGGAGGCCATACTGTTTAATTTTTAAACATAAATAAGCATTTGTCATGGAAGCTGTATTTAATTACAGCTTAGTATGCATGTGGACTCTTTCGTTTTTAAATATAAATAAGGATTTGTCATGGAGTTTGTATTTCATTTTAGCTTACTATGAATGCAATTATCCTCATTCTATTTTCAAATTTACTTTTACAGTCGATATCGAGTTTACAATGACCAAATTTCAGAGCAGCAGAGTTTGAAGGATCCTTTCGAGTATTGCCACCGGTGCACTCCGCACTTTAGATACGAAGCTACAAGTAAATTCAGTGAATTTCAGCGCGTCATAAGAATTACGCGATAGAGAGACGCCTTGTAGGTTAATGTAATTTTAGAAATGCAGCGCTGCGAGCTGAATTGCACTTTATTGCTGTGTAATAAGAGTCGTTATTCATTGCGAAGTAATCCTTCTGTACCCGTACTTTTAAGTATTCTGAGGTATTGCTTTCTTTTTTAACTAGATAAATATTAATAGGATGAAAAACACGCGACATTAGCCTCAAAGTACTTTGGATCTATTTGGGGCTGTGAACTTGGACTTCGATTCAGTCAACGACTCAAGCTCATCATTAAAGTATTTATGGTGGCTCAGTATGTGTGTTGTCATCATTATCATTTTCATTAGACCAATTATGACTCTAACATGAATGTTTGGCTCATGGAACAAGCTTGTGTTTTATAATAGGCATTTTAGGATGGGTTTTGAAGCATAAAATGTATTCAAAGCTTAGGAGAATTAGCAAACATGCAATGCATTAAATGATTTAACAAAACAAACTACTAGTAATATGTAAACACGGCTACACATCATACTATAATTTCCAGTATTATCTGACCTCTCATTGTACCAAAAGCATACACAATGCGAGGTCAGCTTAAACTGGAAAATTATAACTTGATGTGTAGCTGTACGTACTTACTTAATTTTAAGTATTATAGAGTAACTGAATAGTCTGTCAATAGTACGAATAATAACGAATTAATTCATTGCACTGCCTATTGTGTGTCCAAATTACTGCATAAAATTTCAACCAGTTTGGTTTTTTAGACGAGATTTTTACATATTTATATGAATATCGGCCTGTTTTAAACGCGCAAAAGACACGTGTTTATCGAATGATTGCTTATGGTGCCGTAGATTCCCAAAACATCATCTGTGCGTTTAAAATACGCCGTGTGCATAGACCCTTAGATAGATGCTAGCTGAAAGAAAATACCAAAACAAAACATACAAAAATTTTACATAAATTTATTATAAAAACCAACATGAAAACAGTACAGAAACATCTTACCAAGCAATATTCCTCAGAAGCAAACTAGGACATAGATAAAAACTTTAATTAATGGAATGCAACTATGAGAGATCATGCGCCCGCGGTATTTACACGCTGAAACAAAATGAATATTTTAAACAAGGGTTAGAGGGATGAACGAAACTGACGATAATAAACAACACACAAGGAAACCAATTAAAGAAAAATGAGGATTTTTGAAATCACCCCCTAAAATCTAATGACCCATATCCAACCACCCTTGACACATCAAACTGAAAAAAGTAAGTAAGCTATTCAACATACCAATGTCAATAGCGAGTTAATCCCCCCGCTATGGAATACTCACTTTGAGAAGGCTCTGTGCGCGATATCCTTCCTGTGCTGGGCTCCAGGGAAGTCTATAACGGATGCGGCGGCAGTCGCGGCCGCGGCCGCCGCCCGCAGAGAGCCCGCACGCGCGCATACTAAAAGTACCCGACCCCCCCAAGTCACTAGTGAGCCATTCGCCCCGCGGGCTACTCCGCTGTGGAATACTACTAAGCCGGGGTTGGATTGCACTTGGGATAGACCTGGAAAAGATGGAAAGGTTGTATTTTATTAATATTAAAAACACGGGTTATTTTTAACCTGATATCTATGGCTCCCCTAACTCAAGGTGGTCGTCTTGAAATTGTAACCAAGTTTAAGTGTTAGTAACATGACTGCTACTACTACGTACTTGCAATTATTATAATTGGCCCACTGCTGGGCAAAGGCCTCCCCCTCATCTCTCCACTTTTCTCGATCTTGTACTAAATCCCGCCAGTCCCTATAAAAGCGTCCAAATCATCGCGCCACCTTCAAATCTTAGGCCTTCCTCGGTGTCGCTTTCCATCCACAGGGATCCATCCAGTTACGACCTTAGCCCACCAATCCCACTTAAACTTGGCAGCCTTGATACCGACGTCAGCGTTGCCGGTCCTTGAAGGCAGCGAGGTGTTCCGAATCCTGTCTATTCTCTTGACACCCAAAAAAAAATTATGTCAAACGAGCATGCAGTCCACCAGGTGTTAAGTGGCTACTGCATCCCATGGATATCCACATAGAATTCAAAACAAGCTATTATGTTGTCTTGATCTCTATGTGGATACGTTGCCATTCAATAGGACGTAGCTAGTATGCCTATGTGCCAGTAATTACAGGAACATACCATTACCATCTAACCGGAACACAGCAGCACAAGTACTGCTATTTGGCGGCAGATAAAGGTAAGGCGGTGGTGCCCACTTCCTCGAGCCCGTTCACAAAAGCTCTACCACCAGTAAAAATGCTGCGCTCCATCGCTCTTTGGCAAACCCCGAACAAATCACAAACTTTTTTTTAACTAACAAATTTGTCCTAATTTAAATATTTCCTACATCCTCTTTTAAAGGTGTTGAGATCATTAAGGCTTCTCGGCCAACCCCGACAACAACGACTTCCGTTTTCAGGCGTTCATGCGTCTATAGTTACAATATGGGCCCATTTCTCGAAGTGCACTATGGCAACGTGACCTGCCCACTTCAGCCTAGCCGATCTCCTTACATCCACTCCCTACTGGCATTGCAGACAAATACAATATTGTAAATGTTTGTAAATTAAAAGTTACGTGTTTTTACCAACAATATCTCTAGCTTGGTATTCCAGGAAATTAACATCATCACACAAAAGTCATCAGAAAAAACAATCAAACTAAACAAGTGGTGATCTTGGCGATAGATAAGAGAAAACACTTACCGCTGATTACGCATCCCTTGGTGGAAGTCTCAGGGTAGCCCTTGGAAGCGATGACAACGCCAACTGACGCCAGTTTGGTGTTCCATGAAACTTGCAGCTGTTTCAGAGTACCGCTCACACAAGCCTAGAAAAAAAAAAGTAAGTTGGCATGAGCTAGTAGGCCAACACTGGTGTTAGGAGTTTACAAGATTTGCGACTATATTAGCCTGTAAGCTTAATTTGCCTCTTCGTATCATGGTTACATATTCAAATGTAGATCGAGCAAAACTTTGTTAATTCTAGTTTACCAACATGTTGGGTTTGCTGTCAAGGACTACTATACCAGTCTAGTCAACATGTTTACGAGGGGCGTTCAATCTGTTCTCGGTATTGGGGTAATATACTAATGATGAGGGTAATTAAATTATCTCATTAGTATATCACACTCATTGAGGGTATAAATACAAAATTTTATTTGAACGTCGCCATCAGTATTCAAAATATCATTTCGGAAAGGCAACTACGATGACTGATACAACAATGTTGAAAAAAATCGAGCATCGCGCTGTCATAAAATTCCTCACAAAACAAGGAAAGACTCAAAAAGTAATTCACGAAGAAACGATGGCTGTTTACCAAGATTGTGCCCCTTCATTATCTACAATTCAGAAGTGGTCAAGTGAATTTAAACGGGGTAGAGAGAGTATTGAAGACGACCCGCGTGCCGGTGGGCCGGTTAGTGCCGCTACTGAATGAAACGTGAAACTTGTTGAGAAACTTGTAATCGAAGATGCCCGTGTGAGAGTGAAAATATTAGCAGAAAGAACTAAGCTATCCGTGGGTACCATTCACACTATCCTTCATGACCATCTGAATTTGTTAAAGGTCAGTGCAAGATGGGTGCCGCGAATGAGCACAGCGCTTCGAAACAAGTGCCAGTTGATTGTTGCAAGGATTTTTTTGAGCTCTGTGGTGAAAATCCGCAAAGTATTTATGATCGGATTGTTACTGGTGATGAAACGTGGGTTCATCACTATGATCCTGAGAGTAAGCAGGAGTCTATGCAGTGGCATAAAAAAGGAACAGCCCCACCGAAGAAGTTCAAAGTCAGCCCATCCGCCGGAAAGCTCATGGCCACAATGTTTTGGGATTCCAAGGGAATCTTATTAATTGAGTACACAAAAAAATGTGAAGTATTACTGGCGCAACTTACGCTAACACCCTGCGCAACTTAAAGGAGACAATAAATGAAAAAAGACGGGGAAAATTGACCGCAGGTGTATTGCTTCTGCACGACAACGCACCTGTTCACAAGGCGCGCATTGCCAATGCTGCTGTGCGGGATTGCGGATTTGAAGAAATCAATCATCCACCCTACAGCCCGGACCTAGCCCCTAGTGATTACTTTCTGTTCCCAAATCTCAAAAAATAACTTCGAGGCAAGCACTTTTCCGACGATGAAGAGTTAAAGGCAACAATTAACGATCATTTTTCAGACCAGGAAGAAAAATATTTTTTAGAGGGAATTGAAAAATTATTTTCTAGGACAAATAAGTGTGTTTAGATCCTAGGGGACTACACTGAAATATAAATTTTATTCAGAATTTTCTGCTTAATATTTCATGCCTATACCGAGAATACATTGAACGCCCCTCGTAGATTCAGACTACTACTGAACTTATTTTTTTTAACCTATATTATCCCACTGCTGGGCAAAGGTCTCCCGCATGTTCCTCCACAACTCACGATCACTCGCCACTTCCCACCAGCCATCTTGGAATGCATCGAGGTCGTCACGCCAACGCTTCCTCGACCTGCCCCGGCTTCCACGCCCATCTGTAGGCACCCATTGTGCGACGACTGTTGCCCATTTGTCATTTACCATACGATTGAACTTATATTTTTTTTAAACTACATGGAGATGGAATAAGCTTATGGCCCACCTCATGTTAGTGGTACAAACCAATTATGACAATCTACAAATTAAGTACTGCGATTTGCTGTCACAAACAGAGTCAGGTGTGAATACGTATGTAACAGTTAAAGCTTGTAAACGAAAGACCAAACGTTAGAGAAAACTGATAAACACTATCAGAAAAATAACGAGTCAATCTATGCGTCAAAGAGCAGCTCAAATTTTGATAGAAAAAGAACTAAGCCGACGAGAAACAACAATTCGGGATTTACAAGACCAATGCGAACGTTTTCTTGAAATAATAAAAAAATATAAAATGGATAATGAGCAAGACATCAGAATAGGTAATAAATTACTTTTGTTAGAAACTAAGCTTAAGCAATTGGAAAGTTTTCTGAGCAATAAGGAACACGGCACAAATGTAGATATATCTGAGAATACAGTGGCAAACACTCTATGCGAACATGAACGTGAAAATAAAAGTAATATTACGATAAAAGGACCTAGGGACACGCCTAAATCTGACAAAATCCTTATGTTTTCGGATGCTTCTGCCAAAAACTTAGGGAGTAAAATATATAAAATTATAAATTCAAATGAAACATTTGTAAATAACTGTATGCCGGATGCTTATATTATTATTAACAATTTCGAAGAAAATACAAGACATTTGGAAGGTAATGATACAGTTATATTACTTATTAGTGACTATAATTGTACAAACGGCAGGGATTATGATTACTACCCTAAACTGCTTCAGAAGAAGCTTTTATTGCACAATGATTTTAAATTGATTGTGTGCTCTCTCAAGTATGACGGATACGATGACGACCAAATATACAAGATAAATAAAAAGCTTCATCATCTGGCTGTCGTAAATGGATATATCAAGTATTTGGACGTAAATTCAAGCAAATGGGAGCCAATACTAAAAAATAAGATATCCAAAACTATGCACTTGGCTGCGAAGATAAACTACTCTATACACAACTACCAGACCACAAGTACCCTTCAACATATAAAATGTAGTCAAAATGTGGAATATATTGACGTACACAACACTGAAGAGAAGGATTTTCAAATATTACGACAGGGCCAATGCAGGAATTTACATAAGAAAAGCCCAAAATAATGTAAAAATATGCCACCAAAATGTTCAAGGCATGACAGAAAAGAAACTTCTAGTGAATTTATTATTGGAACATGAAGATAGAGACATTTTCTGTGTAACGGAGACCTGGTTGAAGGAGGAAGAGATAACTGATTATGTGATTGACAACTATATGATACTAAGTGCAAGCTGTAGAAAATTGTTCATTCGTGGTGGTACTGCTATTATTGTAAAAAATTACATTAAAGCGAAATCAAGATCTGATATTTGTAAACTAAATATTGAAAAAGAATTTGAAATAAGTTGTATTGAAACAAAAAAGCTTTTAGTTGTTGTTGTATATAGATCACCGAGTGCTAATTTCAATGTATTTTTGGATAAATTAGAATTGTGTTTGGAAATGCTTACAAACAAAACCAAAGTACCTAAAGACATAGTGGTATGTGGAGATTTTAATGCTCATTTCTCATTTTCTGATCAAAATGGTAGTAATGACGGTACGCTACTTGTAGATTTATTAGTGTTATAGTCTTAAAAGAAATATATTTGATATTACGAGAATGACTAAAAATGCTCAGTCTTGTATTGACAACATTTTTACAAATGTTGAGGTTGCAAATGCTAAAGTTATCATTGGTATACAGTCTGACCATTTCGCACAATATGTAACATTAAATTGTCAATGTGACGATCAAAGATCTGATCAAAGTTTAAATTATTATATTGTTAAAAAGAGAATTTTGAATGACAATTCTATTGAGCTACTTAAGTTAGGTATCAATAATGAATTTTCAAACTGTAAATTGACATGTTTTAATAATTTTTTTGTAAATTTATTAAGAGTACTGAATGGGGCTGTGCCTGTTAAAACTATATGAAATAAAGTGAAGAAGTCGTTTAATGATTGGGCAACCGTGGGTCTAAGAGTTTCACAAAACCATATGAAAGATCTTTACTATTTATTGTCTTTGACAAACGATGAAGACCTTAGAAATCACATAAGTCTCTACGGTAAAACTTTCAAAAGCTGTTGCCTTATAGCCAAAAGAATTTATATACGAAACAATGTTTTTAACTCTAAAAATATCATCAAATCTACATGGAAAATCATAAAGCAGGAAACTGGCAAAGGTTCCATGAATCGAAAAATAATAGAAAATATAACAGGCTATAAAAATGAAATTCTTACGTTACCATCTGACATTGCTAACCATTTCAATGACTTTTTTGCTTAAATAGCAACAACATTGACCAGAGATCTAATGAATTCAGAAATTGAAGCCATGAAATATGTTAAAAAATTTACATTATATAATTCCAATCCGTTTATACTTAAAGATATTACCCCGACATGTATTATTAAAATATTTAATCAATTAAAATGTAAAAGTTCATGTGATTTGTGGGATGTATCTATTTTACTCATTAAGAAAATTAAAAATGAAATAGCATCACCCTTGACAGTTGTAATAAATAACTGTATACATAGTGGTACCTTTCCTGACGTGCTCAAATTAGCAAAAGTGATTCCATTGTTCAAGAAAGGTACTCATTCTGACCCAAATAATTATAGACCTATTTCGCTTTTGCCCGTGTTTAGTAAAATCTTTGAGAAATATATTACAAATGAGCTGTATTCATTCATAGAAACTAACAATATCATAAATAACAGACAGTTTGGGTTTCAGAGAAATAAGAACACTTCCCAGGCAATAGCCTCTCTTATCGAGAAAATTCTATGGGACCTGGACAACCGTAAAAACACTTACGGCCTTTTTTGCGACTTGTCAAAGGCTTTTGACTGCGTCAGCCATGAAATTCTTTTACTGAAGTTGGAACACTACGGTGTTAGGGATAGAGAGCTATCTATTCTCACGTCGTACTTAGATAATAGGAAACAAATTTTAGAGTGCAATGGGCAAAAGTCGGGAGCACAAAATATTGCAATGGGTGTGCCACAAGGGTCCATTCTAGGACCGCTCTTATTTATCTTTTATGTAAATGACATCGTAGTTTGTGTAGAAAAAGAGACCGACATAGTTCTTTTCGCTGATGATACTACTGTGGTAGTAAGTGACAAGAATAGAATAAACCTATGTACAAAATTAGATAACTTAATATCTAATCTTAAGGACTGGTTCAATGCTAATAATTTATTGCTTAATGTGGAAAAGACCAATATTGTAAAATTCTTTTTAGGGCATGGAAATAATGTTAATGATAATTTAATTAATAATATAATTGATAAACATTTCATGACAACTCTTGATCACATCAAATTTCTAGGTGTATATATTGACGATAAAGTAATTTGGAGTAAGCACATTGACAATCTGGTTGGGAGATTAAAATCAGCTGTGTACGCAATAAAAACGATGAGACAACTGAGCGATATAAGTACAGCTAAAATGGTTTATCACGGATATTTCCATTCTATCATGGCGTATGGTATACTTGCATGGGGAAATGCCTCCCAATCAAATAGAATTTTTATACTGCAAAAAAGAGCAATACGTTCAATTCTACTAATGAAAAATCTAGAATCTTGCAGACAAAAGTTTAGACAACTAGAAATTATGACGATGACAGGCATATTTCAAAATCTTATGTATGTAAAATTGAAATTAAATAAATTGGAATTGAAAAGTGACATTCATAAATATAATACTAGAAATAAAAATGATATATGTCTTCCAACACATAGAATAGCTAAAGTTTGAAAAAGTTTCCTATGTCTAAGTGTTAAATTATTATTTTTATATCTTTAGTATTCGTATGTATGTACATGTAGTACATGTAGTATGTTAGGTACACCATTACACCCCAGGTAATGCCCACACAGTCCATTCCATCCAAAGGTTGTCTGGTAGAGATCGCTATTTAGCGATGAGACCGCCAATTGTATCCATAGATTTACGTTGTTATTTTATTTGTATTTGTTGTATGGTGTACAATAACGAATTATCTAATATAATTTCACCAGCAACAATACCCTTCAAACAGAAACAGCAATGCTGCTAGGCGGCTGAAATAGGTATGGTGGCAGTACTCCCCCGGACGAGCCCTAACACAAAAAACTCTACAACTCTTCTGTCTCTTACTGTCTAAGCGTAATTAAGAAGTAAAGCTAATATATATTATGAGCCAATTGGATCTTGGATCCCACTGCAGGGCTATGACCGCCCTTCCTCGTTTCCAGTACCCGCGGTGCAAGTTTGCCAGTCACACCAATAAGAGTGGAGCTCGTCGAGTCTGCCGCGACGCCGTCTAACGTTTTGTGAGGTCCAGTCGGTGGTCGGCTTAGACCACCTAATTCTAGGGTGATGAAAATAATGGTGAAATAAGATTTGCACTGACGTCCCGCATTTGGGTATATCGTGCATTACCGCCCTTCTAACCTGACCCCAGCCATCCTAGCTCCATAAAGTAACGAAGCAGGACCTTGGGTTGATGCATGCATCTTTCCACGATCCCCGTGGATGTTGTTGTGGTATCAGCGGATGAGGATTCGATGAGCTCCTGAAGACTCGTCTTCAGTCTGCCCACAGTTTTTCCGGCATTTACTTTTAGTGCATAAGTGCTTGACTTGATTAATCTCAAATCATATGCCCCAATAGTTTTTACAACTTAAAATCGATGACGAAATAAACCGAAATAAAAATGATTGCAGTATTTGACCTCTCTGATACCAATATCTTAATATTTGAACTTGATATCTGTTGCTATGCACCCGTCATTATAGTGAGAGTTCGTTAGCATATAATTCTAAGTGACTGATAAGCGGTCAATGACGTTAGTAACAAAATTGACTCATGATTTATTAGTCGTCAAATATTTATGGAGTCGAAAGTAGTCGGTAGAGGATCTTGATAGAAATACCTTAAATTTTTGTTTGAATATTTTGTTATGCTTAACTTTTTTTCTTGTTCGTACAAGAGCTTCTATTAGGACAGAATTTAAAAGAACCACGGTATTAGTTGGAGTAAGGATAACCAAGAAATAGACAGTCTGTGCTTGTCTGTTACAATACATGTACCTATGCCAAAATAAGATCACAATTGATTGTACGAATGGGTTGACGAAAGCACTCTACAACGAGAAGTAAAAAATTGTTTATTATTGTTATACAAGGGCTAAAAGCGATCAATTACAGCCCGAGATATTTTGGCGTATGACCGAGCGAATGCGTGCGAGGAGGCTAAAGGTTCGAGGGTGTGCTCGACTTGGCAGGGGCACTGTCGCGCCCCCAAATTTGCGTTCTTTTGTTTTTTTCGCAACCGCCCTTTGGTCTGTTCCAGTTTTCAATCGAAATAAGCATGGAGATTGTATTTCATTATAGCATAATAATAATGTAATTAGCCTCATTTTACTTAACAATTACTTTCAGCCCTAGGGTCTAAAATCATATTGTAGAAGCAGTTTACGAGTTAATCAACTTTCAAAACATAAGTTGTTAAAAAATTTTTTTTGTCGTTGCTTCTACGTAGTAATATAAATAATAGTTTACCAGCAATCATACGCTGGCATTTAGGAATATGACCTTTAATTATATAACCTGTTTTGTTATGTACGACATTAATTTAAAACACACATCCGGAATCGTGTTAACTGATTTTAGAGGTGGGCTTAATACCGATAGCTTGATTATTTATTTAATAATCGATACATTTCCAATAAACAATTTATAACGTAAATCGCCGGCGCATTGGCGCCGATGCCGCTTAGTCAGTTTAACAGGTACCTACTTACATGATGAATGAACATGATTTGTTTACCTATTTTATACAGGCTGTTTCATTGATATTTATAGACTTAATATTAAGGTTATGAATTGCTAGGGTAATAATATACTATTTTTCTTTTTTTTACTAGCCCGTACTGTCCCGCTGCTGGGCAAAAACCTCCCCCTCTTCCTTCCACTTATCACGGTCTAGAGCCAGGTCCCGCCAATAATTTACTATGGTAATTAATTTGAAAAAACCTATTGTACAACAATACTAGCCATTAGCCCTACCCGTGTTTTCAATTAATGTCGTACATAAAAAAACATGTAGTATACTTAACGTGACCATTTAATTTTTTTGTCAGATCGGGACGCTTGCGGAATTAAACAAAAAAACTTATTTTACCAGGTATTTATTATAAAAGAAAATTTTAACATTAGATTGCGGTTGAAGACGCATCTGTTTTGTATGTGTCGGTGGAGCAAATCAGTTTTAAAATGTCGGGTCTAATTTATAAATAGGAATGGATATTATCACATGATTTGACGATGTCTGTCTTTGTAATTAAAATGGCTTTTAGAACTGGGACACTTGGTCCCGTTGTAAAAGCGGGACATTTTGCTCTACTTGGGGACAACGGGACAGACAGCCTGAAAGCGGGACTGTCCCGTCCAAAGCGGGACGAATGGTCACGTTAAGTATACTGAACACATTAGTCATTGTCGCTGATGCATTGCTTGCTTGCTTAACGCTTGCTTGACTTGAACTTGACGCAACAATGCTTGTCGCATTGTTATTATTATCTTTGTGCGGGATTTTCCCCAAATAGTGCATGAGACGAGGCAAATAGTTTTTTCCAAGAAATTGACTACACACATACCTCCATAACAGTGTACAGATCGGACTCCAGTAGCATCATCAGAACTTGCGTCTCTGGGTCTCCGAAGCGGCAGTTGAACTCCAGGGATTTTCCCCAAATAGTGCATGGGACGAGGCAAATAGTTTTTTCCAAGAAATTGACTACACACATACCTCCATAACAGTGTACAGATCGGACTCCAGTAGCGTCATCAGAACTTGCGTCTCTGAGTCTCCGAAGCGGCAGTTGAACTCCAGGGATTTTCCCCAAATAGTGCATGGGACGAGGCAAATAGTTTTTTCCAAGAAATTGACTACACACATACCTCCATAACAGTGTACAGATCGGACTCCAGTAGCGTCATCAGAACTTGCGTCTCTGGGTCTCCGAAGCGGCAGTTGAACTCCAGGGTCATAGGCCCAGACTTTGTAACCATCATACCGGCATATAAAACACCTGTGGACAAAGAAACAACCAATTGAAGGTTATGTAATTTTTATTTTTCTAATAGTTGACCCGGCGAACTTCGTACCGCCTTGACATGCATATAACGCGGGAATGGACGTCACCGGTAGAATTGTCAATCGGCCATGATTAGCTATAAGAAAATGAATTTTCTTCATAATTTTTTTTTCAAATCAAATCTAATTATGTATTGCGAATATGGGTTAGTAACAGGTGGTTAGTGATACAGTTTGAGTTCGTCCATAATCAGCGTTTATCACATGCAATTTCAGTCAGTCTTACAAGTAGTTACTTTTGCGTGAACTACTCCGATATTTTAATAGTTATTCTGCTATTCAACAAATCCAACAAATCAAAGAACATCAAAATCGGTCTAGCCGTTCTTGAGTTATAAATGGTGTAACTAACCCCACTTTGTTTTATATATCAGATTATTAAGTATTAGCTTCCGCCCGCGGCTTCGCACGCGTGGTTTGTCATTAAAAAGAACCATATGTGTTAATCCAGGTTATATTCTACGTGCATACCGAATTTCATCGAAATCGGTTCAGCCGTTACGACGTGATTGAGTAACAAACAAACAAACATACAAACTTTCGCATTTATAATATTAGTGTGATAGTGTGCAATTCATTTTACACCTCAGCCAATCTTCCGTTAAGCAATAATCCTCTCCCTCCATCCAAAGGTTGCCTGGAAGATACCGCTTAACAAAGCGATATCTTATCTTAAGCCCGCCCATTATGCTTACATTTATTTGTTTTTTTTTTAATTTCTTTTTAACTGTTGATCTATTGATAATAACTGATTGGGTTCCTAACGCAACTCGCCCACGCGGCAGACCACCACGGAGATGGCGTGACGACTTGGATGTGCATTTACCAAACTGGCTCTCTAAAGCAGGGGACAGAAAAAACTGGAAAGAAGGGAGGGAGGCCTTTGCCCTGCAGTGGAACAACACAGGTTAAAAATAAATAAATAATTTAACTGTTGTGTCTAGCTTGTAAGGTTTAGTGAAGAATTTTCATTCATTCGGAGTGGAACAGTTGATTTGTTTTTGTGCTAGAATCGTTAAGTGATGGGAGTCTTCACCCCACGAGTTCATAAGTAGTTTACAAAATCATGTATACTTTGTATTATGCTTTGTATAATTTGTCCAGCGTAAAAACACTCGAAGCCCAATTAATTTTATTTCTAGAACACCTACGTGCCTTAGAATTAGGTACTAGTAAACAATTCAACATGAAATTACCTACATAATTACTAGTAGAAAGACAAGTTAGCAACTATAATTGCGCAGTTAACAATACCAATAGCAGATGGTTATACCTTTGACCTATAGATACTTTTTCGTGATAAACACCGGTTTTTACCGGCTCGATCCAGACGGAACATACTCTTCTATTTTACTTTATCAGGGTAGTAATCATGTGTAGCAATTTTACTATAGTGTGACCATTAGTGCTGTGCACTCCCTGAGGTATGCGCGCGGCGAGACGGGGGGGAGAATCGGCTGCTGCGCTCTGTCAGTTCGCCGTCAACGCTCGTGGCGGCAGGTAGTGTTATTTGTATCGGACTGTCTATGTCAGACGCACATGAGATAAATATTCAAAGATGGGTCGTGCATTATCTCGTGATATGAAATGGAAGATGAAGTTGAAACAGAATCTATGTCAGAATAACTTTCGTTAGAATATATAATTGTTTGTAAATATAAAAAATGTTCAATAAAACAAGTCCTTTGAATTATAAGTTTAGTTCTTATTTATCACCTGCATATTTTTAATAAAATATGAGTATATTTAAGTTACATTTTAATCAACTAAGTAAGTATAATATATTACAGATAGATAGCCTCCGACCATCGTCCCGACACAAGTCTTGCCTTAGAAATGCAAACTGATATCGTAAGATATGTCCGACATGTATTGATCTCATGTGAACTCATGCAGGTTTTTCTTTGCCTCCCACCTCGCCGCGCATACCTCAGGGAGTGCACAGCACTAATGGTCACACTATATAAACATGGTTATCAGGTTTATTATTATAATGAGAAACAAAGAAAGATGCTACATAGACACGTGTTGAGTTAACCTGGAATCATTTAGCTATATAGGGCTGATAACGCGCCTACAAATATACCCTTATGACAAAGTAACCCAAGGATTGAGGTACGAAGAACATGGACTGTGGCAGTATTTAATGTAAAAACATGTATAAAAGTATTCTATCGGTTATCTGGTTCCCATAGTACAACCTCTGCTTAGTTTGGGGCTAGGTAGCGCTGTGTGAAATGCCCAGCAATATTTATTTATTTAGGCATGTGTCATTCAAAAACATACAATATGACCATACAGACAGAGCTCAAATTCGTCTGACGCAAGTGTTAGAGACCATATTTGTCCAACATTATCACGGCTGATTAGATTGTTATGGATATTCATCCCACACAATAAGCTTACATTTGCGGCAACTGATATTCAAAAACATACAATACCACCGTATTAATAAAGTATATTTTCATCTGACAAGTGTTTCTCTGTTTGTCCAGTTTTATCATGGCTAGTGAGATTACTGTGGGTATGTAAACAGTTGGGTCAGAGGGCAATGATATACGTAATAGTATTGTGACGTAAGCGAGATGAGAAATTAAATGTTTTTATTGTGATGGGACAAATGCGACATTGAAAACATTTTGCCTATTTTTAGCGTTTGCGTTGATTAATCCTTAAACGTCACACTAATGACCAGGTATTTTAGCCTGGTACGTACTTAAAAGTACTTAAAGGGCCTTGAAATCAAATGAGCCTTGTGATCAGTACTTAAAGGTTTGACAGCACTAAAATAGCAACTAACGCTCTCTATTTGTATGAGACAAAAAGAGATGCAAGAATTTTACAACTGTCTTCAGTATAGTTTAATTTGTGACAACAGAATTGCCGCCAATATAAGCAAGCACTGAAGGTTTTGAGACTGCATCATCGCGCGCCATGAGGCGAGATCGTGGACAAACGCTGGCCTATAATTTGTTTAAAAAAATCTCAAATATCTAAATTTGTCTAAAACAATCATAATTCGTCAGATAAACACAAATGTTTTTAATTACTAATATACACGGGTATTTATCGCGTATGTACCTTTTGTGGTTAAAGATATTTATTCTTAAAGAACAGGGTTCACTTACAGAGAACATTATTGCCCAGTGATATAACAGTAACATTGCTTAACTTAATATACATATATTACAATAACTTAATATTATTATAGTAGAAAAGTCGGGATAACAAATAGAAGCGGTACATTCGCGATAAATACCCGTTTAAATCAATAATTATGTACAGTGAACGCGAAAGTTTGAAAATACTGATTTCAGAAGATATTTCAAGTTCCGCGGAAAATGTTGACAAATTCACTTTCCTTTGCTAATAATCAGTTCAAGACAAAGCAACGCCTTCTGTTAGCAGTTATACAAACATGGCCGTCAAAACTCCTCATTATTAGCTCTTATTTACCGGATATGTTGATAAGCAAACGACGTACGACCAAAGCTAATATTTTATAACTTATCATCAACCAATTATCAGTTTAGACTCAGACCTAAAACCCATAATTTACAATGTATCCGACAACCTTTGATGTATATGGTATAAAGTTCCTTGCAACCCGGCCGGCCGCTACAATACCGACCTTGTACATTTGCAATAAAGATCATTTTAACCTGAGGAGGTGAACTGATAACGTACACGCGTCAAACCTATCGCTTTCACTGAACTGTGTAAATTATTATCTGTAGAAACTCCAAGTTATTTACTTTGGAGAAATTAATTAGTTTTAAGCAAAATAGCGAAGTGTCGAGGATTTTAGAACGCCTAAATGTCTTTGATCTAACTTGACGATACTTACCATTTATATCTAGATTGAGGCTTTATCCCTCCTACCCCTTTCTATCACCAGACAAGCAAACGTACTGAAAAGAACTACCCCTATCTGGTCGGCGTACCACCATCCCGTACCAAACGGTTCGCTTCAACTTTCATTGTCGATTGTAAGGAGTGAAATTAACTTCTGACGTCTGTTTTTCCGAACCATTAAAGTCCAGAGTGAACAGGTTCTTTCTACGTAAGCGTGCTCCATCTTCGACCACACCATCACTTAACCATTAGGTGAGGTAGTGGTCAGTCAAGCGCTTTTTCCATTCACCGACATATTCTAACTCTCGACCTTCAGTCCATCCTCATTTGGTCCAAACCGAAAACCCCACATTACCAAAATTAGAACCTTATGTAGCGTTTCTATCTCTACCCGCCCAAGCTCCCTTTACCACATATAGTAAATTGTACTTTATTTTTTAATACCGCAAAGCTTATTTTACTCACCGACATACTTGATGCCCTCAGCCTTCAGTCCATCCACAGCTCTCTGCAAGACTTGGTCCTTGACATCTGCCAGCTGGTCCGGTGTGATGAGCGGGCAAGGCGAGTAGGCCCCCATTCCCCCGGTGTTGGGCCCCGTGTCCCCGTCGCCTATGCGTTTGTGATCTTGCGCGGGAGGCATCATTGAGACTGTCTCGCCGTCTGTGAAGGCTAGGACCTGGAACAATTATAAACCTTTTATTTGACCACCTTCGCCTGACTTCATAGCACCACACGAAAATCTTCCCCCTGGACATGACCTCACGTGGCTGGTCTGGAAGTCTATTAACCGACTCCGGGCTCAGGTTGGGCGGTGTAGGCAAATCCTAATGTAGATGTAGATGGGGAATGCGAGAGCCTTTGCTGACCAGCTGTGATTGTGGATACCCCTTCCAGACTATGCCCCACCTGCTTTAAAGTCCTTTGCGCCCTACGACCTGCTCAAAGGACGATCTTAATAAGGCTACTCTGAATGCAGTGGACGTCGCCAGGTTCTACACAACCCTAATATAAAAAATAGCGCATTAAAATACGTTGAAATGAAAGAAGAAGACTACACTGAGGCTGTTATATTATTCAATTGTGGATGATTTATACAACGCCTGATGGCAAACCTGGGCATTAGCTAGGTAAAAGACGCAACTGCTGTAGCACAAATTAGATAGGAACAGATATAAAGTTTAGCACAACGAGCGGGAGCGGGCGCACGCGAGCGAGGATCTCGGGTCAAGTCGGTCGAAGCTTCGAACAAATTGATTCGAGAAGAACGTACACGCGCGTCTGTGTGCGTGCGACTATTCTCGCTTGTGTTACTAAACTTTAATTTAGTTCCTATTATGTGGCTGTAGTGATTTGTGGTGGCCATACGCGCAAAGGTATTTCTGAACAGACTACCTGTACAGGTAATGCTGAACATGTATGTGTAGATATACACGCGACGGTATACCTGACAGGTATGTTCTGTCAGGGGAATGATCTGAGGAGCTATTTGATCTCATCCCGTCGTCAGGATTTTACCACCGCACTTCTCGACAACGTAATAAAGCTCCAAGATTTTTAATCATCGTATCATGAGGAAGGTCGCGGGTTCAAGTCCCGTCTAGGCTCGAAATTTTTGAGATGATTTTAAAAATCTTGGAATTTTCCGCATGTGTTCGGATAACACTATAAATAAAAATACTATCTGTAATAAAGCTCATCCACATATTTGTAACATGACAATTGGGTATCACGCACCACACGCTTCACGCGATCATTTCTAACCCATACTTGCAAGATGTGGAATGAAAGACCATCTGAGGTTTTCCCATTAGGCTACGACATGGCACGCTTCAAGAGAAATGTAAAGAGGTTTCTACAGTGTAGGGAACGCATCGACAATGCCCCGGGTGTTGCCGGTTGTCGGCGACGGTGACCGCTTACCATCAGGTGGGCCGTAAGCCTGTTTCCCCACAAATAACAAAAAAAAATAATAAAAAAAAAGGTTTACCGGAACGTATGTCATAAATCTGATCTACCATACACGTTCCGGTTAACATGTACAGATGATCTATTCAGGTAAACCTGAACAAATTACTTGTACAGAAAAACCTAAGGTAGACTGCTCTATATATATATAAGCTTACTGTTCTAGTAAGGGAGCTAGAACCAATCTCACAGACAGATTAATCAATCCAATATGTAAATGATGCAATTTATAATCAGAATTACTTACAGCAGCGCAACAGTAATTTGTTTACACAAAAAGAAGATAGGCTTATCAACCAAAGTTAAATATTTTATTACACACAAGTTTCAATGAAAAGTTTAATGGTATTTCAATCTCAATTGGTTTAAGATTCATCATCGTCATCCACAGCCTGACTTCACCCAATTGTTGGGTATAGGCCTCTCCAAGTTAGTGCAATCCACCACCATCCTAAATACTCAATCGTTATTTTATTCCACAATGTAATAAATAGACAACCTCCGTGGTACAGTGGGCGAATAGCCGGCTGAGATGCAGGAGGTAGAGGTTCGATTCCCGCCGCGGAACAAATGTTTGCATGATCTACAGATATTTGTTCCGGGTCTGGTTGTTTCCCTATATATTATAAGTATGCATTTACGAAAAAAAATCTATATACGTATTCTATCAGTTATCTGATTCCCATAGTACAACCTCTGCTTAGTTTGGGGCTAGATAGCGCTGTGTGAAATGTCCAGCAATATTTATTTATTTAATAGGTGGTACATTATGGACCCTGTTGGGCACAACAATATTTTGGAGAGAGGAGGAAGTCATTGTTCTTGTTAGGTTATATTTACTTAAAAAGAAAACATTCGAAGCTAATGTCAAAGTAGGTAGTAGGTAAGTATCTAATATTTGCCATTAAAATATTTGTCAATTGTATAGTATGTTTTAGTAGTTAGTTATATATATTAGTCCTTTTATGAATTTTATGTTATTAGTCTCATTTTTTAACGCGTCAGGTAGTTTGTTAAATATTTTGATAGACGTTACGTAAGGTCTTGAAGAGTCCGCGGAAGAATGTTTTCCGTTCCCGTGTCCCCGGTATAAATCGAGCGGAGGAACGCCGTAAAGGTTTAGCCGGTAGGAGTCCGACATACCGCTCCCTGGGTTCAGAGCGGTATCCATGAGGGTTCCGTACCTCAAAAGGTAAAAAAAGGAACCCTTATAAGATCACTCTCTTGTTCGTCTGTCCGTGTGTCACCACCGATATTCTCAAGAACGGGTGGACCTAGCAAATTGAAACTTATACCAGATACTGAGGTCTATAGTCCCTATTAGGTGTATAAAAATCAAGGTCCTGAGTCAGCATGATAAAAAGATACGGGCAAATTTGGATTTTTGCGAAAACTTGTAAGTACCAAACTTTACCTTAATATTTAAGTTTTTTTTCGGAATTTTCCCTTTACCTGTGCTGTAAGACTTTGCTTTTAACCAAAATTGACCATTCTAGGTCAACCGGAAGTACCCTATAGGTTATGGGTCGAAAACCTATAAAGTAATTCCCGTTGACTTCTGAAATTCCGTTGTTGAATCACGAAATTTGGCAAAAAGCAAGGTTACAGCACAAATAAAGGAAAATTCCAAAAAATAAAAAAGTTGAAAATTAAAGGGTGTCCCCATACATACATAGTTGACGCCAATTAAGATAGTCCTCTGCGTTGTATGGGCGCTCATACAATTTAGAGGACTAGCTTAATCGGCACCAACCTCAAATAAGGTAAATAAATAATTGAATAAAATCAATATTTCAGTGGGGTCCCACACAACAGACAATATTTTTTGCTGTTTTTATAGATAATGGTACGGAACCCTTCGTGCGCGAGTCCGACTCGCACTTCGTCGGTTTTTTTATCGCAATGAGCTTGAATTTTTTTCGGTGTTGTGTAGAAATGCTTGTATCACCTAGCAAATTTATACATTTCAATAATATAAATACATGGTAGGGTATGAATTTTGTGTTTTTGAAAATGGGGTTTGCAACTATCCTGCGCTAGTCTCAGCCACTGACGCCCCGCGACTTTAACGATGTTGTCCACCCATCTCGCTGCCGGACGTCCTACCGTTCTATACCCGTTCCTCGGCCACCATTCAGTCGCTGCCCTGCTCCATCTGTCATGCCAAGGTGTCCCGCCCAAGACCATAGAACTCACATGATTACAAAGATTTTATTAATTTTTTTTTTTAATATTAATATGTGGCTGGACATTTCACACAACGCTATCTAGCCCCAAACTAAGCAGAGCTTGTACTATGGAAACCAAACAACTGATGGAATACTTATAATACTGTTTTCTTTTGTAAATACATACTTATGATAAATAGAAAAACATCCAGACCCAGAACAAATATCTGTAGATCATACAAACATTTGTTCCGCGGCGGGAATCGAACCCGCTACCTCCTGGGTCTCAGCCGGCTATTCGCCCACTGCACCACGGAGGTCATACCTATGCAATCAAAATAACTTTAATGATAGATAATTTGTACATGCATGCATACATATTGTGAGTATGCAGCGCAGACATACAGGATGTAAAAAGAGGGGTGGATCAACAATGGCAGGGGGTTAGAAAACCGCACGGCCCACCCGAAATACCCCTATGTATGTTCTACGTAGTATATTAATTATCTCCGTGGTGCAGTGGGTGAATAGCCGGTTGAGACGCAGGAGGTTGCGGGTTCGATTCCCGTCACGGAACAAATGTTTTCATCATCTACAGATATGTGTGGTTCTACCAGTTTGGATAGTGCTAATTTGGAGCTATGGTTATTATAGCGAAAAAATTTTACCATTATTGAGAAAGGGTGACTCAGAATCAAGTTTTTATGTCGAAGAATTTAATTTAGCACAATGATATTATAGAGAATTGTTTACGATAAGATAGTCCTTAAAATGCGAATGGTCCTTAAGATTAGATGAGTTTTTGAAGTTTAAAAAAAAGTGCATTCTTTTATATCCATCTCTAACTTTTAAACTCGATTTTTTTCGATTTCCTGAAGTGTCCCTTACTTTTTTCTGATAAAAAGTTACTTGAAACTTTCCGATAAGTCATTGAGTTAAATAATGTTAATTTTATAGCCACGATCAATCGTCGATAAACATATTGTTTCCAATAAACCGTCCATTATCAAAGGACCCCTAAAGGTGAATATAGACTACAACATTTTCTCGAGCATTTCTGTGTAATGTAACGTTCTTACGAATGGTACAATACAGGCAAAAGCTCAGTTTCCAAAGCATTTCCATGTAATGTAACGTTCCTGGGAATGCTCGGCGTTGTTATGTTACGGGTAAATGCTCACAGCGAGTGTGCATTTACCAACATTTCGTTGTACCTTGCTTTCATTCTTCTTTGAAATGGCTCGTGCAAAGGCTCGACGAAATGTTACACCAATATGCTCGACGAAATGCTCATTGGTTTGTACAATAGGCTGTAACAAAGAGGCGAGCGTGCTCGACGTTTAGGATGATACACTAGAACATATCACAGAGCGGCTCGTTGTTCTGTTACAAGTAAATGTTGTAGTCTATACTCACCTTAACGAACGCAATATTTTATTACTATCGAGAAAAAACTTGACCCCCCTACCCCGTTATCAATCATACCGAGCTCAAACTATAAATAAAATTATTTACTTGTCGATAGAATTGCTTGTTTTCGTAATAGGTCGATTATGGTACATATATTAGAAAGCTTTATTTGAATATTCGTTTTGTTGTCTACCTAAACTGTGTTTTATAATAAGCAAGTTAGATGAGTACTCCACTCGAGCACAACTCTCACTTTATACTGCTAGTGTCTCTTATCTAGCGTTAGGACACAAAAAAGCTAGGTATAGAAGGAATGTCCGGGCCTTTATAGTCCTTGCATTTTATAAAAAAAAAATATCGATCTAAATAAAGTACCTTTTGCAATTCCGAAATTTAAAGCACACAGATGTAATATAAAGTATGATTCTTTATTAAACAATACGGTTTGCAACCCTGACTACAGCGGTTGGTGCATTCTCCCAGGCATAGCCAATAACTTGCCACAAGACCTTGCATAAAAATCATCTTAAAAAAATGAGTTATGGCATGGACACTGCTGTGTGTTGTACTTGAATACATTACAGCTATTTTTTTCTATACAAAATCTAAAATATGCTATTTTTATGTATGTTAAATGATGTTTGCACACTTAAGAAGTCCTTCGGGTCATACTAAATGGAAATCTCGAAACGCAGTAAAATGACCTCAAAATGGCTGCGCTTCCCCCTTCACCGCGCGCGATTCGACACAGTCCTCACTAGTGTTGCCGAAATATCGATAGTTTCCCTATCGATAGTTGACGTCATAAATCAGTTACACTATCGATAGTATTGGACGAAATCGATACTATTGCCTCATATCACGCTATTGATAGTATCGATAGTATTGATAGTTTTTATGCAATACTATCGATAGTTTCGTCACCATTGACGTTTAATACTATCGATAGCATCGGACGAAATCGATACTATTGCCTTATATCATGATATTCATAGTATCGATACTATTGATTTTTCGTGAATATCGATAGTCCGCTATCGATCGGCAACACTAGTTCTCACTTAGGGCCTCTTTCACGACCTCCGACTTTAATTGGCGGGTAAAAATAATTCACTCTTTATCTGCTTCCATGTGAAAACAAGACGTATATATTTTTTATCCGTTGGATAGCGTTACTCAAAGGTGGTGAAATAAGCACTTAAGAGTAACGAATTCTTTGATCCTTTAGCTATCTAGTGGTGTAATGAAATTTTGGATCGAGATGATAGATATGTAGCTGCAACACCAAACTTATCCCCCGATTTTGTTATCATTCGTTTTTTTGAATTGCCTCCCACTATGGAAACATTTTAAAAACGTATTCACGTCAAAAGGCTAAAATAGGAAAGGTACTGGTGACGTTACTCACTGAAACCTCGTCTCCTTCTAGAAGCTCCTCGACAACGACTGTCTGTCCAGCGGCTCCGTACTTGGCATCCGTTAGTATCTCGTCAACGGCTTGACAGGCCTCCTCCTTGCTTGTGGCGACCACCACTCCTTTGCCAGCTGCGAGGCCAGAGGCCTTTACTACCAGCGCTGGGAAGGGGGCTCTGTTGAGAAAACGAATGAGAAATTGGTAGGGTGTTCTATGAAAAACAAATCGTGAATCGTAAAATCGCTGGTTGTAAAATTGTTGGTTAAATCCGAACTGCGTGGGTGGATGACTTTAGGATTCTAGGCGAAATTTGAGTCTAATTACGGACCCTACTTACCCATGGCCCGTCTTGTCAGTTCAATCTGGGTGAACTTATCTAGGTACAGGTAAGGACAGACGATCATCAAAATATGACAATAGTATTAGAGCAGTATTTATGGGAAAACAAATAACGTAGGTACGAGGTAGGACTAGGAACATTTATTAAACAAATCGACGTATTTAGGTGCTGACAACAAAGTTCATTAAGTTCAAGTATCAAAGCATCAAGGATGATATCTGTAAATACATTTTAAAAATAGCTGTCTGAGGGACTGACATTGCCCTACATTCTTACAAAAACATAATGTGTAATAAAAATTACCGAGCTTACTATCGCTACAACAACTCGCTTGTTTTTAAAAGATTTCAAACAGGAAAAGGTTTTCGATTCGTCAGTTTTTTTTTATGTAGGTACCTATGTATGTTCAGGATTAACATTTTTTTTTTGTTATATAATTGCGTTTGCTCGATCTTGCCTGCCGGTAAGCGATGATGGTAAATTCTTTGTTTATGAATCGCTTTGATTGATTATTTTTGCGATGAGTTCAGTATAGCTCCAAGGTACCATTTAAGTTTCATTGAGGTCAAATAATTTCGATGGTACATTCCATTGAAAGAGATGTTTTGCTTGCATCTGTGTTCGAGGTTCAAATCTTCGCGCTATTCTTAATTTAAATTGTAGTGCCTACCCTACCTAGTCAGGTCATAAATTCTGTCACATGTTTAATATAAAATAATTGAAACAAGTTTATTCATTATCTAACCATTTATATACCAAAATGAACTTAACAAAACATATATTCTTATGACACTAAAGTTTATTCAAAATGACCTCCGTGATTTTGAATACAGGCCTTCAATCTGCGCGGCCAGTCGTCTATCGCAGCACGAACGAGGTCCATATCAATATCGGCGGCTGCCTTAATCAAGGATGTCTTGAGTGACTCCAAATTGGGATGAGGCTTTGAGCACGCCTTTTCCTCCAAGTGTTGCCATATCTTGTAATCTAACGGATTCAAATCTGGACTGGAGGAGGGCCAGTCTTCGTGCCGGATGAAGTCGATTTCACGCGCCGCCAGCCAGTCTTGTGTGCTCTTCGCTCTATGAGCTGGCGCCGAATCTTGTTGGAATACCCAGTGCCTGTTATTGAACATGGTATGAGAAACAGGTCCCACAAGGTTCGTCAGGACTGTATTTTGATACACAACTGCATTCGATTTTACACCTTTCTCACAAAAATGTACCTCTGTTAAGTCCCAATAAGAAACTCCCAACCATACCATGAGCGAGGATGGAAAATGACCTCGTCGGACACGCGGAATACGGTTGCTCGATTCTTCAGTACTGTGTGCGTACACCTTATCGTTTTGTTTGTTGTAGCTCTCTTCTACGGTAAAAAATTTTTCACCTGAAAAAAGAATTTCCCGATATTTTTTTTCCGCGTACCGCTTCAACAAAGCGCGGCATCTCTTCAGTCTCAGGTCCATTAGATGAGCATTCAAACGATGTCCTGTTTTTATTTGATATGCCCGAAGCCCTAAGTCTTCATTTAACACCCTTTTCACCGTGGTTCTGCTTAACCCCATCTGAAGGGTCAACAGTTTCTGCTTACGTTTGGGATTTCTTTGAATTCGCGCCTTCACAGCTTTTATCACTGCTGGAGTCCTAACAGACCGAGGGCGACCACTTCTTGACCTGTCATCTACACTAGAGTCTTCATTGTATCGTTTGATGGTGCGATAAACGAATCTTTTGGTTATATTCAAATTTTTCAGTATGTCAAAAATTCGAATTGGCGCGTAACCGCAACGATGCAACGCAATAACTGCAACACGGTCTTCTTTAAGCGTCCACTCCATATTTAAGAATGAGTAAAAATTCTAAAGAGTATACCGTTTTTATTTCATGAACAATTCGAAATTCGAATTTTATATACTTTTTTGTGGCCAGCATTCTAAAAGAAAAGTTTTTACTATGTGACAATACTTATGACCTGACTAGGTATATGTTTTCTTGCATCGTTCTGTCTTTGCAATGAATAAATAAATATTGCTGGACATTTCACACAGCGCTATCTAGCCCCAAACTAAGCAGAGCTTGTACTATGGGAACCAGATAACTGATAGAATACTTATATACTTAATTTTTATAATTATAACAAACACTACTACCTACTATTTTTTTTTTGTAAATACATACATACTTATAATATATAGAAAAACATCCAGACCCGGAACAAATATCTGTAGATCATGCAAACATTTGTTCCGGGGCGGGAATCGAACCCGCTACCTCCTGCGTCTCAGCTGGCTATACGCCTACTGCGTCACGGAGGTCGTCCATAATGACATACATACAGACATAACTTTTATGAGGAAAGATCAAGTCCGCCAATATTATACACGAAGCTCTAAAAATAAACACTTTGTATTATCGAGACCTAGAACTAATTACGGAAAGAAAAATATAACTCTCAGCCAGCTATTCGCCCACTGCGCCGCGGAGGTCGTCATTTGATGAATAAACGTTTTGTCGAAATAATTATATTTTAACTACCAATCTATGTCTGGTTAAAAAAAAAACCTATATCTGGCCCCCTACACTCAGTGTGTGTTATTGTTTGAAAGCTCTATAAAAATTAAGCAAATGTTCTAATAATAAAATAGCAGACATATGTACCTAACAAACACCCTTTGATATGAGTAGACTCTGCAAGTCCAGCAAATATAAGTCAATTGAACTACATTGAACTGTGTTGTGTCCCTGGCATAGCTAAACAGTTCATCCATAAATAGGCCACTGGAAATGGATAATTGATCAATTTAGCTAGGTCTCACTTTAATATCCAAGACCAGCTGATAACACGAGCTGTTATTCAAATTGTGACTTATTTGCAGTTAGTAAGGTTTAAAATTACTTGGCTATTGTGAGTCAATGTTTTGTATTTACCAGAACTAATAGAGCATTAATATTCTAGAAGTTTAGAACTATGTATTTTAGCATCAGCTGGCGGTTTCAATCGAGGTTATAAATATTAAATAAGGGTTCCGGACCAGAATGGTAAAAACGTATAAATCTTATGGTGCGACTTAGTTTGTCCGTCTGTCACAGCTGCTTATCTCAGCAACTACTGAACTAATCGGTTTGAAATTTGGAATAGTTATAAATAATACCTGAACTTCCTCTATTGCAAGTAATAGCAACCTTAGGCAGTCACCATGCAATCTCGATTAATGGACACGCAAGGAGTTATCGTGAAACAGGACAGAAAACATCATCCATACGCCATTGTCCTCACACACACACACACACACACAATTTTGAATTACCATACGGTCGCGACTTGATATGGAAGGAGCTAACTCGAGGTAGATTAGTCTCATCAAACAATACTTACGTTCTAATAAATTCCTTGGCCGCGGCTGCGTCAGTGAAGGACCTGTGCCTAGCTGTAGGTATCTGGTACTTGTTCATAAAGGTCTTCGCCCAGTCCTTGTTGGCCTCTATTTCAGCGCCGGCCTTGGTGGGGCCGAAGCATTTGATGCCGTGGGGTGTGAGGCCGTCGACTATGCCATTGGCTAGCGGGTCTTCTGGGCCAATCACGGCGAGCTCTATGGTGTGCTCTTTGCACCATTTTGCTAGAGCCTGGAGAAAGAATAAAAATTAAAATGTTAAAAGGAATTTATGTATCAAAATTATATGTTCACAGCACAAGATATGCAACTATGGCAGCCAGTAACAAATCGAACAAGACATTTCTACAGAAAGCACAATATTTTTTCTGGTTGATAAATAAATACATACATGAAAAACTAACAAAACGCTTTTATCGCTTAAACATAGATATGAAACAGGCAAAGGGCTTCACGTAACCATCGGCTTTAAAGTATTGCCTCATAGGCCACGCATCTTAGGAATGTGCCCTACATTGCACTTCCCTGCATCCATCAACTTGAGACAAACAGGTGTAAAGCCTCATGTGTGTGTAATCTTACCGGCATCTATCTATACCCATTCAACCACAACACAGCAATGCTGCTTGGCAGCAGAAATAGGTACGGTAGTAGTACTTCCCCAGGTTAACCCTTTCACAAAGAACTCTACCTCGAGTAGGTAACCCTATAACTTTTTTTTTAATCATTTTTTTATAAGGAACTTTGCGTCGTTTAACGACGATGTCAGCTCCATAGTACTTTCTATTAAATACACTACAACTAGAATTACTCAAGCACTTACATTTACCAGCTCGTATGTGAACCGGTAGAGCATGCTAGCTGCATCTGATGATTGTTCAGCTAACAAGCTCTGAAATAGGCCCACATCGAGCCGGTTGGCTTTGTACACTCCAAATAGTTCCTCTCATAGATGTACTCCGGGCACATTCCACCAAAAGGTGGTATAGGTCATCTCTCACTCCACACTATCACAATCAGGGCTATCCACCTTCATCATTAAGAATTTGAAGCTATTTAGCGGGAGGTGTCCAGAGCGCAGTCTATGAGCGATCACAATATATTTCCTACTTAGTGAAGTGTTAGCAAACCATAAAAAAAAAACTCTACCTCGAGTAGGTAACCCCATAATTTAATCAAGGTTTTAAACCAGCTTTTTAATAATGCAGTATATTTTTCTTATTTAAAATAATTTTAATACTTATTATTATTTTATTTGTAGGAGAACCAACAGCTTATTACAACATAATAATATTTGAACTATCAGTTCAATTGTTACATAATTTGTTTACATGCAACCTTACTTGGATTGACAAATGGGCACTATCAAAGCAAGGAAAGGTTATCATAAAAGACTATCTATTATATTGAAATCGATGTACGCAAAACAGTCATGGACATTCGTAAGAATGCTCTCATTATGTTTTGAATTTATTTAGGTTTATGAATAATCTTTAACCCGGAGATTCAGAAAGCTGGTTTAACTCTTTTGACGACGTCTTTGAAGCAGTGGCCAAAGGGCTTTGAATGGCTCCAGGTTTGGGTATATTTCTTTATATCATAAGTATGTATTTACAATAAAAAAAATAAAAAAAAAGTACATTAGTATTCTAGTCATTATCTGGCTTCCATAGTACAAGCTTTGCTTAGTTTGGGACTAGATAGAGCTGTGTGAAATGTCCAGCATTATTTATTATTACCTCTACAACTGTAATAATCAGATATAGCTAACATGCTATAAGGGTTCACGTACGAGCCGGTAATTAATAGTGTTCGAGTAAATGTACATAAGAGTGCTATGGAGCTGACATCAAACGAGACAATGCTCCTAAAAAAATATTTAATAAAAGAAACTATACCTCTGGTTTAACTTCTTTCTTTCTGTCTGATTTTTGAAGAGGGCAAAGGAGAAGAAATAATAGCTTCAAATTTAGACTTTGAAGTTATTAGATGATAATGTGGTCCATACTATTAGTATTAATTGAAAGTAACTCTGTCTGTCAGTCTTCTGTCACAACTTTCACAGAATCAGGATGCCTAATTGGCACAAACTTCTTTGATTCTTGGACACATTCTCACCACAGGATTCCAGGCTCAAGATACCTAGTTTGAAGCAATCTTCTTGTTTTTATATCACCAATTATGGAGTTTCTTAAAGTTATTTTAGTTATGCAACCAGTGTCATGGGTACTATCCGGTAGTGTTCTGGAGCAGTTGACCTATCTATAGATGTTTGCAACAGTCTTGAGGTACAAATACAAATATTTTGATTCATCTGTTTCTTCTGTATTTTAGTCTTGTAAATATTTATTGTATATTCTTTCTGTTATTAAAGGCACTTGGCCCTTTTAGTTATCAGGTGTGTTTTCATCCTCAATTTTTTTTTAAACAACCGAAACATTTTTTTCTTTGAAATGCTTTTTAAAAGCATTGTGTATCAAACTCTAAATAACTTTTTAGTTGCAGAAATTTTGAATCTTTCTAAATAAGATTTCTAAATGATTTTTGTTTTGCCGATACATAGGTACTTCTACACAAGTTTAATAACCAAATAATAATTTTAGTTCGTAATGAATATTTTTATGCTGTTTGTTTACCTTGCCACGCCCTTACAGGGTAAATACTTCTAGATTACTTTTATGAAACCTGTAATGTATGTTGCATTGAAATAAATAAATACTAATAACAATAAACCAACTAAGTTTAATTAACTATCTCTATCATCAAAGGTTTCCTGGAAGAAAACTCTTATTAGGGTTAAGCATGCCTTTGTACTATCCATTTTGTATGCTTTTTTGTCTGTAATATATTTCTGTACAATAAAGAATAATTTTATTTGCATAATTTATTGAAATTTGTAAAATTACATTCATTTATTTATCAAAATAAAAAGAACTAATGTGTATTTTAACACATTGCTGGACACTACCGACTAAAGAGTTAAAAAGCGATACGACAGTATGCCTCTCGACGTAAGTGTTTAGGTTAAGCCAAAGTCAGTACGCCCTAAGCCAATCGATTTTCCATACAAATATTAGGAACGGCATGCTGTAGTGTCCCGTAGAGGTAACTTAGACTTTTATACTGTCACCATGAAATGAATTATAAAAGTTACGTCTATAGGCAATGTATGAAAAAAAGTTGTGACAAATCAGTAACTATCAGTATACTAGTAGTGTCCATCAACATGTTAATGTAACTGTTTCTGCTAGTTACAGAAGTTCCAATTTTTATGCCAATATGACCTTATTTGTTCATCTTATTAATTAATCACAACAAACCACAAATAATTACAAATCCAATACAATATTACAATAATTACAAAATAATTACTAGTAGATATTGCCATGGCCACACAAATATGTGTATGTATGGAGCTGTGTACCACGAGGAAGTAAACATAGGCTTACCAAGGCTAGCCAATCATTCCAATAAGATTTTTCAATGGGGCACCATAGAAAATGAATTGAATTTTACATAATATTATGAACATAATTTTCACTTCAGATACTATAAAGAGGATAAATATATATATAATTTTATTTAAATATTACTCTAGGTCTTCGTAATATTTGAAAAAATAGCTTAGAACCCCAATCAACTATCAAAATTGTTCCCAGACTTTTTGCAAATGGCAAATAGTATTAGGAGAAGGGGTATTTTTTTGTAATTAGGAAATGTAACATAACTTTGCGGAACACGGAGCTTACCGAATAATCTTTGATGTCGATATCCACACATTCCACTTTGTCAGCGGTAGCGATACCCACACTGCCGGGCGCGCAGTAAATCTTCTTCACCAAGGAGGATTCAGCAAGCTTCCAGCACAACGCGTGCTCTCGGCCTCCGCTGCCAACCACTAGGATATTGCATTGCTTCATCTTCGAAAAAATACACTGTGAAAACCGAAATGTTCACGTGTCGGACTTGTTTTGCAAGCTATTGAAACTATAATGTACACAATGTTGAGTTTGAATTGATAGAACAAGTTTTTTTATGTGTAGTATCGCGGACTTTGATGAATTTATATGGCGATTAATTATATTTTATTAAAATTTAAAGTATTTCAAAGCCGCGACTACGCGAACCACGCGTAAACACACAAATGAAAATGACGTCTAATAGATTAAGATTAATTTATTTCTATTTGATTGATTTTTAATGAGTTGCAGTGTTGCCAACAACGCAGGCCCTGATGTCGCCATTTTTACCAGCCTATGTAGACTAATGTAACCTCGCGATATTTTCCGTGTTTTCCCATGTTTTTATCACAAAAAAAAATCCTTAGAATTTACATTTAACTTTACTTTTACTTTTTTTTTTAATCTAGAATGAAAAGCCCTCAATTTAAAAAAACAAAACCAGTTCCAACCAGTGTATTAGATGGCGCCGCGCCGTCTAAACAAACACCCGAGAACCAACTCCGCTAAAAAAATATATTTCTAAACTACAACTGTTTTTTTTTGTAGCCAAGCTGTTAAAGTCGCAAAGACAACATCAAAACTAGAGAACATGCTCACTCCGTTTATGTTTCGTATTGTGTGTGGCAATCAATGTTCTTTTGTGAACGTATTAATTTCTAAACCTCTGTGGAATCTGATTAGGCGATACACTGTATCTTGAATGGATGATGATGGTTGTTCGGGAGAAGCTTTGTTCCTTAAGAACACTGAAGGTACATAAGAACATTGCAGTTTTCTTCAATATTCTTCTGGCAGTATCTTTTAAAAAATGATAACTTTTAAGAGGAAACATTACAAGTAAATAAGTACCTAATCCACACCAACTAATTTATAGGTAACTAGGTAGATAGGTACGTAAAATATCGCAAAAATAAATTACGGTAATTAATCCAATATGATGGCGTCACAGATAAATCAGTTACACGAAAGTGAACTGAACAAATGTACAGAACATATAAAGAAGTCTTTAATATGTACGAACTAGGGTTTACATGTTTAATTGCTTGTACCTATTAATTTAGTTTTGTGAACTCCATCCTTAGGAAAACGGTATCTGCCGTTGTTTTCACAATAGGAGAAAACACATGGTTTAGTCATCTGTTCTATACATACCCTCCTGTAAGTAAATACAAATGATTTTGTTATATATAGTTTTGATTGATACCGCAATTGACATTGACAATTCACTTTCTTTTGGACACAGACAAAACACACAAGTGCATGATAGGCATGGAATGATTGCTATTTTATTTTTTCATTTTTTCTATATGATCAAACGAATATTTTTTAACATTGCTATTTCACATGTCAAAAACCACACGCAATGATTTTCATTTTAATGCCGTAATGTCACACTCGCTATTCTTGCTAGTGCTATTTCACATGTGAAAAATCACGGGCAATGAAAACGCCTGATGAATTCAGAAGAAATGCGAACGACTGTGACTTAGCAGACCCAAATGAGAACAACTGATATAAGATGAATACTAAAAGTGATTTAATTTGAATGAGTTTTTAACAGGATATGCGAAGGAAAATAACAGGTGTGACATATGATTTTTCACATGCTACTCGTGAAACGTTCCATCCCTAGTGCTTGATGGATCAGCGCCATCTATTAGCAGTTTTAAAAATATGGCCGTGAAAATAAAACCCCTCATTACAAAAATAATATCCGTCCACACGTCTATAAGTCGACGTACAATATGTATGTGTATGTATAAATGTATGTATGTATATATTATATGTATGTTCATACAAATGTATATTTATGTTTATTCTGGACAGACAAAACTCGCACTCGCACATTAACATTTAAAAATATACGAAACGTAACTCTCTCTCTTTCTATCTTCACTAACTTATATCTCCCTCTCAACTTCCGTTCGCACTTTTCGTAATGCATTTACCTGCTTACTCCCCAAGTCAAGCGTGTGTAAAGAAGTTTTACTTCAATATTATTTATTACGGTGAAGCACACACATCGAGTACAGTCGTAGTACATCGTACAGTCGTAAAATAGTGGTCTGTGAGCAGTGAGCACGGCACAGCTCTGACAGCAGTGAGCCTCTTTGGCAGTGAGTGACAGCAGACAGCACTAGCAGTCAATTTACAATATGTCACTTTTCGTGATCGGTCGTAGTTTCGTAGTGGTCGCTGTTTTACATTTTTTGTTGCAATTAATTAGCGCGTAGCGCTAAAATACAGCTAATTTACTAGTGATATGAGTTTCAAATAAGTGTAATTAGTTTCGCGTCGAAAAGATCTGTTTTTACTGAGACAATGGCGCTTACAGCCGAAGAAATTAGTGACCGCTATCCAATCCACTGGTTGGTCTGGAATAACCAGCACGAAGACTTGCAGACGGCTCTAGAATCAAAAAAGGTATAAAATCTTTGTATCCCCATACATTCTAATCGTTATTAATTCTACAATTTAAAAACTGAAGATGTGGTTCATTACACCCCTGGTTCAACTTTTGTGAATTCCTTTAATTTTTCTGATAATATAGCTTCTTTTAGCTTTTTCTGATAAATTTAGCTTTTATTTAGTGGATACCAAGTACTATTAAAATTTTTGGCCCTACAATTCTGTTACAGACTACCCAGTGCTTCATAAATTTGTTGTATTTTGACTTTGCTTTAGTGTACGGCAATGCAACTAATGATGAATCATTAGTTATTGACATTGTTGTTATCAGACTGCAAAGGCCTTTGTATGTGTAAATTTCAGATTTTCCTTGATAAAAAAAAATACTCTTGTGTATTTTACTTAGAAAACTTTAGTGATTGATTTCAATCATTATTATAAATACGGGAATCTGTCACGTACCGTTTTATCGGTGTTTCTGTGCTTCGGTACTCTTGTGTATGCATTTATATTTGTAGGTATATTTTAGAAAATTGTCTATGTAAGTTTGTTAGAAGTGATGGTATGAATAAATAAATATATCCAACAGTCATCAGACTTATAGATAGTCGCTCATCTCGTAATCACGCCGAACAAATCAAACTTGGATTTTTTGACATCCTGTCTTTGTTTCAGAATTAGACAATAAGGGTGCTGGTTATTATTCCTTCTTACTTACTAATTCAATGGTGGGGTAATAAGATCTCCACTGATGTCCCGTATAGGGGTCTAGTGTGTATTACCCCCTTCTTACCTGACCACAGCATTCTCCTTAAAACAATAGAGTTGAGTAAGAGGCATGGCAACAGTTTTCCAGGATCCCTGTAGATGATTTGGTGTTGATGATAAAGACTCGTTGAGCCAATAGAGACCCATTCTCAGTATGAATTTTGTTGAGTTTAGTCATACAGACCTATGAGTACCATAGTACCAATTCATACACCAATGACCAATTGGTGATTGTAATTATAGAAATCACTGGTTCTTTAATGGTCAGTAAATCTTTAACTGCCATTGGTCCCTGGCTTAAGAATAGGCTCCCTCCATCCCATGCTGTGGGTGTTGTACGAGGCGACTAAGGGAAAAAGCTGGGGGATGTGCAGCAGCATCCCCCATTTTAAACTCAACAGTACGACTGTGTTGTCGATCATCGACAAGTACAGGCAAATCCCCCCATAATGATTGCTTTAGAAATCTATGGGGCTGTGTTCTGCGGTAGATGTCCTATGACTGATATGACGATGATGATGATGACGAAATCTTTAGGAGTTATGGCTCTGAAAATTGCTTTATCTTCTACTGAAGACAAAATCCAATTAATAGAAACCATTTATCATCACTATGATAAATGGATTCCATTGATCTTGTATGGGCAATGTTCATGCTCATATTGCTTTTACTACAGTTCTTTCATGTTTTTTAACCACAAAAAGCTGAAATCAAGAACTTCAGATGCACATTATCTGGGTAAATATCATTGTACCAAACTTCATTAAAATCAGCTACATTTGATAGCATTAGTGTTGAGGTAGAATTTGCTGAATTGATAAGATGAATTAGGTACATATATAAATAATTTTTACCTATTCACATTTACAATCTTATGCATCTGTTGCGATGTTAATTACAAAAAACTTTTATAAAGCACAGAAATAAGCTCCAGTTTCATATAACTTTTGAGTTATGAACATAATTTTATTAAATGCAGAATATTAACCACCTTTTACTTGCAAAGAATAGTTATTTCTACTAGTTAGAGTGCATACAATTGTGCCGAAATATCACAATACTAAAGACTCTCAAATCATATTAAATACTAGCTGACCAATCCGCAGCTTCGCACGCGTAGTTTTTCAATAAGAACATTACCCTCCTTCTGTGCAGTTGGGTAAAAAGTAGCCTATGTCACTCAGGATGAATGTAGCTTTCCAATGGTGAAAGAATTTTTGAAATCGGACCAGTTGTTTTTGAGTTTATTCATTACAAAAATACACACAAAAATACAAATCTTTTCTCTTTATAATATTAGAATAGATTAAATATCACAATGTTAGTGAAAACAATTTCCAGAATGGGCTAAACAAAAAAAAAAACATTACAATAATTGCCTTGTCTCAGTTTTAATGAGAGAAGCCAAATAAGAAATAGAGTAAAAATAATCTCATTTACCCAGAAGCCTTACAAGGAATTGAAACCCAGCAGTTTTCTTTCCAAATATTATAATGTTGGTTTTAATATGAACTAATGGGACATGTACCTAACATGATTATGGGATTTTTAACTGTAATCCTCCGTCTCTAGAGGTTGTTTCAACTTGTTGCTGCATAATGATACAGATTTTACAATTTTGATGTGGTTTCTTGATTTATGGCTTCTGCATTAGACTCTAAGGCTCAATTCACACCGAGATGGCAGCGGCCGTGCCGGCGGCGCCGCGTACAGTCGCGCGATACTATTTTCAAGCGATACTATCTATACTAATCTATACAATATTATAAAGAGGAAATATTTGTATTTTTGTGTGTATGTTTGTAATGAATAAACTCAAAAACTACTGGACCGATTTAATAAATTCTTTCACTGTTGGGAAGCTACACTATCCCCGGGTGACATAGGCTAATTTTTACCCAACTGCGCAGAAGGAGGGTAATGTTTTTATGGAAAAACTACGCGTGCGAAGCTGCGGATTGGTCAGCTAGTTTATTATTAAGTTATGAATGAACATACCTAACAAAATCTGGATACATAGACTGCTCGCTGCTTCGCTGCGATCAGACGAGATTGTAGTTGAAATCGAGACTTATTTTTATTAAAAAAATCCATGGTTTATGAATGTTTCCTTGGTTGACGTTTAGGAATAACACTATTTAATTCTCTATTCTATTCTCTCTCACTATTGTAATAAGTTTATGAACATTATTAATCTCTTTATAGTACACCACAGAAGAGTTAGAGGCAAGAGACCCCCGAGGCCGCACCCCTCTCCTCCTGGCTGTGACCCTCGGGTATATCGAGACTGTGAAGGTGCTTCTTGATGCAGGCGCTGATGTCAACTGCGAGAAGGATGGCTGGACAGGTAAGGACATAAAAACATACCCATAACCTTCAACAGAGAATGGCGGGAGAACGGTTGAAAGGACTTGGAGTGCGACAAGATAGGCAAGTTAAAAAAAACAGTTCATATGTTAATGCAGGTTAAGTCTTGGAGTAACTACATTATGTTCTTTTTATTTTATTTAACGTAGATCGCTAGGGCAGAATAATTAGCCTGCACAGGCCACTCGACGTAAAGGCGTACAGAAAGCATATCAGTCGCTAACTAACTCACGAACAGCCCCCCTATTTTGTATCTTGAAAACCACCCAGTGGCTTACGTTAATTGACGAGTAAAACTAGAAACATATCTATCTGACGCGTCGTACTAATCTGCCCACAGTGTCGGACATCGTGTCGCTCTAACGCCGTGCACACGTGTGGGATGCGTCCGCGTCTTATTAAAACATCCGAGGAGCCAGATTCTCGTCGAAGGTTCGAGTGCTTATGGCCACGTCCGCGACTTACATTGCTGACAGTTTGCAAATGTCTACGTAATGTTATTGACCAGATAGAGCAGAAGTCGCGTCCGATAGTATGTTTCTAGCTTAATACGCATAACAATTACAGTTATTTCCAAGAATTGTCAAATACCCCTAAAGAATTGTCAATCACATTATCTCCATACAATTACTGGATTTTAGGACGTGTTGGGTCTATGTGTAAAGTATTTTCCTTCCTATTTTTAACGTTAGATATAAGATGCTGCTAAATTGGAACAGTCCATTTCCTTACATTGTTTTCTGAAAAGTGATGTAAGTTATATTTATCGCGCGTATTATGTTTATTTTGAACATATCATACATACTCTTTATTAACACATAGCACGACTTAGTGGAAGATTTTCTTATGAAATTCTATTCATCGTTGAATTCTCAAAAGTGACACCTCTATTGGCGGGTTCCTATATCCGTCGGTAACCGACTACGACTCGTAGGATATAGGAACCCGCCATATATCGTGTAAGAGGTGAAATTAATGGCGTCCGCAAAATTTATTCTTATAAGGTATCAGAGTCAAGGCTAAAAATATAGGTTACGTTAAAATATTCGATATAAATATTTATTAATTTAATTCCTGTTATAATTCCAGCGGTTCAGGAAGCGACCGCGACAGGCGACATTGATCTGCTCTCATTAGTACTGTCAGGTCGGGAACACCAGCGCTACTTGTTCCGGTCGCGCGGCATTCCCGACTTGTTGCACCGATTAAGTCTCGCGCCAGACTTCTACGTCGAGATGAAGTGGCACTTTACCAGCTGGAGTGAGTATTGGTCTTTACAGCTGTTGGAGATGGTGATGAGTTTGCAGCTTGAGCTGTCTGTGACTTTACCAGCTGGAGTGAGTATTGGTCTTTACAGCTGTTAGAGATGGTGATGAGTTTGCAGCTTGAGCTGACTGTGACTACCAGCTGGAGAAGTAGTGGTATTTACAGCTGTTGGAGATGGTGGTGAGTTTGCAGCTTGAGCTGGCTGTGACTTCACTAGCTGGCGGAGTACTGGTCTTTACAGCTGTTGGAGATGGTGATGAGTTCGTGTATCAATGTCTTATTAATTTGTAGACCGGTATCGAGTTTGCTTTTAAATGAGTTTATTGAAACAATGTACAAAGTAGGATGTTCCAATTATTGTTACTGGTCCAGTTATGAGGAATTCTGTTACTGAGGAAGTTATGTCCAATCCGTTTGTGTTACAAGGAGCACGATTTAATTTAAATTTAAGGCGTCCTCGGGCAGGTCTTAAGTGCTGTTTCGTTGTGTAGATGCTGTGTATGTGTATAACTTTGTAATTTTCAATAAGGTCACCTCGAAGGCGTCTATCCTCAAGAGTGGTGGTTAATATAATATTAGGTTAAAATAGGCTAATATATAAAAAAAAATCTGCATATTTAGAGTACATTTATACAGGTACTATTTTATTACAGTGCCACTAATATCACGCGTCTGCCCGTCTGACACATACAAGGTTTACAAACGAGGCGCCAACGTTCGCGTCGACACAACGCTCATCGGCTTTGAAAACCGCAACTGGGTGAGAGGAGACACCAGCTATATCTTCAAAGGACATGGTAAGTAACTTTCAACTATAAAACTGAGTTAATAAGGCATAGAGTCGTGTACAAAGTTCACAAAAGAGGGGCCATAGTAAATTGGTTTAATTATTAATTTCAATGCACAAAATGTAGTGCTGTAGTAAAAATTGCTGCAGATTGGTGCAGATGTTGTCAGCTGATAAAATATAGAATAATACTTGTTTCGGTTTTGTATTGGTAGAACCGTTGAATGCCATGGTTACTGATGCCCAAGAAGTTATATGAAATTCTAGTTAGGACATTATTCGTGACCTGTCTATAATTCCGTCTATATTTCTATAGTGCAAGTTTCCGTACGGGGCTTCCATTCCGTGCTTTGTAAGAAACCTATTTCTCAATCCAGGTTATATCTATGGTTATATCAAATTTCATCAAAATCTGTGCAGCTGCTTTGTCGCGAAAACGTAATAAACAGAAAGATAGACAGTAACATTCGAATTTATAATATTAGTATAGATTGGTCAGGGATTTCGCCACATTATTGGGATCATTATTTTGGTGTTATTTAATAAATTTAATGCAAAATTGTGTTTTTCAAATGAGTCCCGATCCTTTTTGACATATCTCTTTGCGCAGTGTCCAATTAAATAAATAACATATAATATATATATAATAATAACAGCTTATGCTTTTAACTCTGCCTGGTGATTATCGACCCAATGATGTATAAAGATGGCGTCGCTCGCAGCGCGCGCCACTGCCGTGGTGGGTATTGACGGGGACAGGAGTAGTACCGGAAGTCAAAGCAATGGCTGGGCGGGAGCCGTGGTTGCTCTCTCATATGCTCTTATGCTGGACATTTCACACAGCCCAATACGAAGTGAAGCTTGTATTAAAGGAACCAGATAACTGATACAATACATTTATACTTTTTTATAAGTACACTCTTATGGTTATGATATACATATAGAAAAACACCCAGACCCAGAAACAATATCTGTAGCTCTTTGCCCACGGCACCATAGAGGTCGATCGCAGAACACAGTAGTTGGAAGTTGAACACAGGCTGATAATAAACATAATGAAATATATGTTAACAGGAACGAGTGCGAAGTTCATGGAAGTGAACCACGAGGCGGGCACGGTGTCCACGGAGGTGATAGACGGCACGGACCTGTGGCCGAACCCGGTGCCGCGGCTGAAGGCGCTGCGGAGGCGCCTGGAGGAACCTCTCGCCATCAACTACCTCGACACGGACAAGATTAGCTTTGAACGGTGAGCTTTTCCGGACTTTACTGCTTTGGACCGTTTTGATTAATGAAAGTGGTGATAGTACTTTTTTGTGTGATGGGTTTTTTTTCCTGGTCACCCAGTGATAGGTTAATATGTTATTAGCAAATGATCACCTTCCAAAGAGGATGGTGGGAGATATCGACTGATAGGGATGCTTAGATTGACTTGGGGGAGACCTTTTGCCTAGTAGTGGGACGAGAATGGTTAGAGCTAAAAAATTTGAATATTTTTACAAAATAAAAGTGTGATATAAAGAAATTCAAAGCAAAAAACAAAGATTAAATTCAATTCAATTACATACTTTAGTGCACTGAAGAATGCATACATACTGAAGTTATACTTAGTGCATACATTTAGATTAGATTAGAATACTAATTTAATTAGATAGAATTCTGTTCTATTCAATAAACAGCTTCAAGTATGGTCTTGAATGGGGCAATGTTGCTAAAAAAAGGGACTCTTCCAGACAACCTTTGAATGGAGAGGATATTAAGATCAGAATCGCGTAATGTATTTTATTAGATACTAGCTGATCAAACCGCAGCTTCGCACGCGTAGTTTTTCAATAAAAACATTACCCTCCTTCTGCGCAGTTGGGTAAAAAGTAGCCTATGTCACCCGGGAATAGTGTAGCCTCCCAACAGTGAAATAATTTTTTAAATCGATCCAGTTGTTTCGGAGCATATTCAATATAAACAAACAAATCTTTCCTCTTTATTATATTAGTGTATATATTTTTATATTTTTTTTCACTGTTAATCTTGTACGACCAATAATAGAATAATATAATGTAAAATTTAACAGTGTCAATATTTTAGTTATTGCAAGTTTACTATGGTACGACCTGCTGAGGGAGGATGCTTTGTAGTTGTTTATTATTGTAGACAATTATGGAACTGACATCGTCGTAAAGAACGACGCAAGTTTAATTACGCAAAAAATTAATATTTTACGCAAAAATAGATCAATATTTCAGTTTCTGTAAGTTTACTATGGTTGTGATGGTGGCCGAGGAGCGGGTATAGAAGGGTAGGACGACCAGCAGCGAGATGGGTGGACGACATCGTAAAGGTCGCGGGCCGTCAGTGGGTGAGAATAGCGCAGGATCGTGGTGGATTGCACAAACTTGGGGAGCCCTATATCCAGTAGTGGGTGAAGTCAGGCTGTGGATGATGATGATGATACTATGGTTGTTAACTTAGTTGGTTCTTGGTTGTTATCCAAAATTGTTAGTAAATTAATGTTAAATCAAAATATTTTAATTCATAATTGTTAATTGTAATGTGCGTGTTGTGTTCGTCTATAAATGAATTTGCATGAAATTATGCTATCTCTAGTAAATGAGCACATACTCATGTAAATTTTGTTGAATGTAAAATTATATTATTATATATATTAAATGTAAATGTGCCTAATAAATAAATTATTTCAAACCGTAGGAATAACAAATAAAAAAGGCACATACGCGATAAATACCCGTTTTAATCAATAATTATGTACAGTGATCGCGAAAGCTTGATAAATACTAATTCAATCCGAACTCCAAATCCAATAACGCGTATACCCCTCAACAGTAACAAATCCGGAATCTGGGGCTGGCGGCAAGACAAATCCGAGCTCGTGAACGGGTACGAATGCAAAGTGTTCAGCGCCAACAACGTGGAGATAGTGTCGAAGACGCGCTGCGAGCACCTGCCGGCCGGCGTGCCGCGCACCCCGCGCCCGCCGCCCATCGCCGGCCTGCTCGGCCTGCCCAAAGAGCACGACGACCAGCTGGACCTGTTGCAGGCGCCCGCGGCGGACGAACCCAACAAGGTATTACTCAGCGAGAAACTCACATCGGATGCCTATTGATATATCATTAGAGTGCTTACGACAACATTAGAGCTACATGTTAATGCTAATATTAGAGTGCCAGACTTTTATAAGGGTGCCTGGACCTCATGCAGGTGCCAACAAGGTATTACTCAGTGAGAAACTCACCTCTGATGGCTATTGATATATCATTAGAGTGCTTACGACAACATTAGAGCTACATGTTAATGCTAATATTAGAGTGCCAGACTTTTATAAGGGTGCCTGGACCTCAGACAGGTGCCAACAAGGTATTACTCAGGGAGAAACTCACCTCGGATGGCTATTGATATATCATTAGAGTGCTTACGACAACATTAGAGCTACATGTTAATGCTAATATTAGAGTGCCAGACTTTTATAAGGGTGCCTGGACCTCAGACAGGTGCCAACAAGGTATTACTCAGCGAGAAACTCACCTCGTATGGCTATTGATATATCATTAGAGTGCTTACGACAAAATTAGAGCTACATGTTAATGCTAATATTAGAGTGCCAGACTTTTATAAGGGTGCCTGGACCTCAGACAGGTGCCAACAAGGTATTACTCAGCGAGAAACTCACCTCGGATGGCTATTGATATATCATTAGAGTGCTTACGACAATATTAGAGCTACATGTTAATGCTAATATTAGAGTGCCAGACTTTTAAAAGGGTGCCTGGACCTCATGCAGGTGCCAACAAGGTATTACTCAGTGAGAAACTCACCTCGGATGGCTATTGATATTTCATTAGAGTGCTTACGACAATATTAGAGCTACATGTTAATGCTAATATTAGAGTGCCAGACTTTTATAAGGGTGCCTGGACCTCAGGCAGGTGCCAACAAGGTATTACTCAGCGAGAAACTCACCTCGGATGGCTATTGATATATCATTAGAGTGCTACGACAACATTAGAGCTACATGTTAATAGTTATATCGGAGTGCCAAGCTTTCTAAAGGACCAGTTGGAGCCCATTGCAACGGAGCAAGATCTCAAGCTAGTAGTTATCTAGAAGTTACTTCAGTGACATTGTTACCTCAATAGTCTTTATTTATATGCAAAAAATAAAATAAAACTCATGTACTGATTTGGATGAATTACAAAGTTGTAACTCTTGCGGTGTTGATAAATTTATTAGAGTGTATACGTCAAAATCGGAGTTCCTATAGCCAGCCTGCTGTGGCTACCGACTAAGCGACCCTAATATTTTAAATTATTATAGTTTTAACTTAAAATACAATTTCCAAGTCAAACTACATTTTTTCATTTCATCTAGAGCAATTCCGGTGACGCTTGGAAGTCGCTTGAAAGCTTCGGGGTACTATATAACGATTCAGAAATGAAAATTGATGCCGAGGAACACTCGTTTACACAAGCTAGTATAAGCTCTGACATCTCTAACGAAACTAAAGAACAACCTAGTAAGGGACCGGTTACTAACCGTTCTGCTAAGGAACCATCAACTAACCGTTTTGCTAAGGAACCATCTACTAACCGTACTGCTAAAGAGTCAGCTGCTGAGCGTGCTGCTAAAGAATATTACGAAGTGGCAATGCCGATAATGAGCAATAGAGCGTTTGGACAAACCGGTGATTACATTCAACAACTCGGTGGTAGTTCCTACGGCAAGCCTCCGCCAGCAATCTGGAGCTTCCGACCAGAAAAACCGAGGAAGAAGGTCGACAAAGCCTTGAAGAAGGTGGATGATGAACTGTGGGATTCCTCCGACTGTGCTGATGACGAAGAAGATGTTCGGAAACCTACCGAGGCAACGGAGTTGTTGCAACAGGTATTAAGCCCATTGTGGGTCCTATACGATCATTTTAACAGAAAAAGTTAAACTCTGTCCAAAAGGGAAGGCAAATAAATCCATCCCTCTTGATCAGGTATAGTATGGCCGTTTTAATTAGTTTTTTCAATGAAAATACCAAAATCGATTCACAAATTTTTGCTAGCCTTTATTGCCAACACAAGTACATTACAGTTAATTTAACATGCTATTAATTAAATTTACATAACATATAACATTACATATTAGAATGATATTAATATTAGATACATTCATTATTATTATTCTTATTACATTTATCATTATTTTTTTGTTGACTTTGTCTTATTAGATATATTATGTCAGTTATTCAGTGCCGGCGTGTCTTTGCGACACGAAGGCCTCCTCCAGCTCTTTCCACTCCGCTCTTGTTTGAGTTATTCTGTGCCATATTGGAGCCGCATGCTTTCTTAATTCATCAGCCCAACGCTTCCTTTGTCTTCCTCGTTTCCTCTTTGTTTGGAATCTAGGGGTCCATTCTGTTATGTCTTTTGTCCATTTATTTAAATTTTCTCTCATCATGTGGCCTACCCACCACCAATTGAGTTTTTTGGTTTTGATTATAACATCTTAATTTTTTGTGATTTGTCTTAAATCTACAGCTCTCTTTCTGTCTCTTTTTGTGTAGCACAGGATACTCCTCTCCGTGGCTCTTTGGCATGTAATGAGTTTTTGGTTTTGTTTTTGCGTGTTTGCCCAGGTCTGGCACCCATAGGTTTATCATATACGTTTCATCAATGAAAATACCAAAATCGATTCACAAATTTGTGCTATCTAACTTATTCCTAAATTTTTGTGTTTCACTTCTATCTAAATTGATAAAAGAGCAGCTAATTTCAGGACGACCAAATTAAAACGGCTATACTTACTAGTCTATATGGGGCTCGCTCCGCTTTCTATGTTATTTTATGTATTACTTGCTTAGCTCCCGTATGGCAAATAACGTGTATTATCTCTATAATAATGTGTATATAACAGTTGGAAATTATGCATTAATGTTACGATAGATTTATTGATTCTAAATACGATAATTGTTAACTGAAATTGCATAAACTGAGTGTTGTATACACGGCCTCTAGTCAAGCTAGGTGATCTCGCATTGTGTAGGCTTTCCATACAATGACAGGTCAGCTTATACTGGGAATTTATAGATTGTGTGCGTATTGGTCAGGCCTGTATTATGTGAATAAAAGGGGGTTAATTATTACATTATAGAATTCCATCATCGCTGAATTCGAAAATGTTCTGTTAAAATGATTGTATTTATACTTGAAAAAACATAGCTTGATCTCTGCGACATTTGTTAAACTGACATTCCTAGGGTTGTTATGATACAGAAAAAAATATCGATAGAAGCTTTGCAGTAAGACCAATTGTTGGAATTTTGAGGGCTCCAACAACCCGTAACGACTGCCATTAGAAATTCGTATGGCAGCCGGGACCGAAGGCTTAACGTGCTTTCCGAGGCACGACCAGACCAGTGCAAAAACCCATATTCATGCATACAAATATTTGCACTGAGCGAGGATCGAACCCGCGACCTCCTGCGCAGCAGTCGTGTTCACTACCGCTTCGCCACGAAGGCTGTCTGCCATAATTATATGTATATTAGATTATATTATGATTTGGGTAATAAAATGAAACGAATATTTAATACATACATTTATTTGTTCAAATCCCAAATTTTATATTTTACACTTAACTTTTTAGTTTTTAGATTTACACCCCAAATCAATATCCGAATCACTTTCAGAATCGCTAGAGCAATCTTGTAATATGAACTATAATTGTATATGTATAATGAACTCTTGTTCGCAAATATTATTAAATCGAACGTCCCGCTCCCAATCTTCTTCCATTAATTTTCTGCATTTGGTAACTACCTTTTTCCAATCTTCTACAGATACATTTTCAACCGCAGTGTTTAGTAACTGCAACATTTTATTTGCCGTGAAAGACGGTGTTGTGTTATGTCTAGCAGCGTAACCTTGAAAGAAAAACATATTTTAATATCATAAATTATACAGGAGTTAATACATAAAGAATCTGTCTAACTGAAATTCGAGCAAACAAATCTTTTACTTGGGCCCAGATACTGGCAGTGATATGGAGGCAGTCTTATGACGTTATGACCCTTTTCTTGGGCTGTCATCTAAGATATACGTTGGTGTGCTGGGTTTGTGCAGACCAACGAGTCTCAATAATTCGTTTTTAAGCATTGTTTCATTGGCCTCTATTCCTTTTTCTTGAAGCCATGCAATTATTTCTAACTTCCTGTTTGCCGAAGTTGGTGGTTTGTGCTTTTGGACCGAGTGATATGGGGCGTTATCCTTAATTATATAATGTGGCTCCTTCAAATTATCTAATACCATACTTTAAATTTTTCAAAATTCATTTCTTCATGGTATTTATTGGTCTTCGTAGATTTGAATGCCAATAGGCAATTAGACACAAAACCAGATGACGTCCCAGCATGAGTTATTATTAATCTTTGACCTTTGCCTTCGGGTACTTTGGTGGTCGATTGTGCCGTATCATCGGTCCAAGCTTTGGATACGGTATGATTGGCGTTTAGCCATGTCTCGTCTAGAAAGACAACTTTGTCCTAATTTGTATTTTTTTTTACTTTCCGGAGAAAATTCACTCGAGCAAGAGCCATGTCGGTTCGTTCCATTATAATTTTTCTTTTGTCACTTTTTTTGTAGGAAAATCCAATATTATTCAAAATCTTCCATAGTGACGGCAAGCTTCCTTTAAACAAGTCTGCGTCTTTTAGGGACGCCGCCAGTTTTTTCAATATAGGTAATTCGCCCCGTGTATAATAACCATATACATGGTTGCGAATCGCAGTGGCGTCAAAGTCGTCAATTTTTGTGACAGGAGCAGCCTTTCTTCTTTTTTTATTTGGCGTTGAAAGCTTTTTTTCCTCGTCGTCAGTCAATACTGCGGTTGAAGATTCGCCATATTTTTCTTTACTGATGCGAGTTACTGTCGCACGTCCAATGCCAAGAGCATCTGCAACTCTGTCACAAACTTTTGCCCTGGGTAATAGCGGTCCACCATTTTGGTTTTCTCGCTCAAAATATTCACGCAAGCGAATCGCAAACTCACGACTTTGATTGTTCAAAACAGTTTTCTTCGTTCTCTTTGGCATTATGCCAACAAACAATGAAAACAAACAATAACAACAAAGAAACTAACAATAATAAATAAACTTAACAAATTAACAGCAATAGTAACAAAAACAAAGTGATGAGAACGGAAAACACGTGGCGTATACAAGGCGTTAGCACTCGTACTGAGGGGAATGGGTCATGTCAAACAAGATGGCGGCGCGTTGGCGCCATCTTGCGGAAGAAGACACGCCGCGGCCAAACTTCTCTCGAATCCCAAAGTTGTCGGAAGGAATGTTACGAGTAGGTTAGAATTTAGATTTTATTTACTCACTATTGTAAATAATGTTATTTTTTTTAAAATATTCAATAATGTTATTTTTTTAAATTAAATGATAAATTAATTTTAAATTTAGTTTTATACAAAATATCGATAGTTTATAGTCTGTGATCACGATGATTCATCGCTCATCACTATAATTAGCTCAGCATGCCCATAAAGTATGACATTGACTGGTACGTTTGTCCGTACTGTTAAATTCAGAACTTCATAGGCGCGATTTTACTGACAGCTGTCCCAGAGATCAAGCTATGTTTTTTCTAGTATAGCTGGACTTAGTTCAGATTTGTGATGTTAATAACTTGTTCATGTATACTCAAGCTTTTATGTATCCTTGCTATAGTATTTCCATTTCTTTATTTTCTCGATGACAGCTCCTGTGAAAACTTGAACGAGCGTCTTTTTTATATTTTTTTTTTGTTTTGGTGTTTAGAATGCTTTATTACCTCATAAGAATTAACAATTCACTTACTGAGATAAACTTATACTAAATATACATATACTGATGCCAAATAGCGTAGTGATACAAAATAACAATAAAATGTTGACAATATAAACAAAAAACTTACGAAAATTACATTAAATTATTAAGAGGGTAGTTGCACAGTAAGCGGTGCAGTCGCTTATCGTTGAGCGCAAAACAAAGAATGTTGACTAAGGCCTGGGAACACAGTGATAGACGGTAGCGTTTTTATGGTTCTAGTCATTAATGAAAATAAATAGATTTGTAAACAATTACATGAATGAGTAAGAGAACAGAGGCTATGAAAAGTTCTTCAAAATATGTTGCTTTAACAGTTTCTTAAAAATGTTAAAAGATTTTATTTCTTTAATGTCTTTCGGTAATTTATTGTACATTTGTGCCCCTTCAAACATTATACTTCTTTTTCCATAGTTTGTTCTAGGTTTTCCTTAACAAATATTGTTTGCTTGTCTCGTAATGATTTTTTGTACACTAATCTTTTTTGTGAATATTATTTGTGTATGTATGTCCTGAGTTAGAATTTTTCTTATTAGAATGCATGTGTTATACTTATACCTAGTCAGGTCATAAGTATTGTCACACAATAAAAACTTTTCTTTTAGAATGCTGGCCACAAAAAAGTTTATAGAATTCGAATTTCGAATTGTTCATGAAAATAAAAATGTATACTTTTTAGAATTTTACTCATTTTTAAATATGGAGTGGACGCTTAAAGAAGACCGTGTTGCAGTTATTGCGTTGCATCGTTGCGGTTACGCGCCAATTCAAATTTTTGACATACTGAAAAATTTGAATATAACCAAAAGATTCGTTTATCGCACAATCAAACGATACAATGAAGACTCTAGTGTAGATGACAGGTCAAGAAGTGGTCGCCCTCGGTCTGTTAGGACTCCAGCAGTGATAAAAGCTGTGAAGGCGCGAATTCAAAGAAATCCCAAACGTAAGCAGAAACTGTTGGCCCTTCAGATGGGGTTAAGCAGAACCACGGTGAAAAGGGTGTTAAATGAAGACTTAGGGCTTCGGGCATATCGAAGAAAAACAGGACATCGTTTGAATGCTCGTCTAATGGACCTGAGACTGAAGAGATGCCGCGCTTTGTTGAAGCGGTACGCGGGAAAAAAATATCGCGAAATTCTTTTTTCGGATGAAAAAATTTTTACCGTAGAAGAGAGCTACAACAAACAAAATGATAAGGTGTACGCACACAGTAGTGAAGAAGCGAGCAACCGTATTTCGCGTGTCCAACGAGGTCATTTTCCATCCTCGCTCATGGTATGGTTGGGAGTTTCTTATTGGGGCTTAACAGAGGTACATATTTGTGAGAAAGGTGTAAAAACGAATGCAGTTGTGTATCAAAATACAGTCCTGACGAACCTTGTGGAACCTGTTTCTCATACCATGTTCAATAACAGGCACTGGGTATTCCAACAAGATTCGGCGCCAGCTCATAGAGCGAAGAGCATACAAGACTGGCTGGCGGCGCGTGAAATCGACTTAATCCGGCACGAAGACTGGCCCTCCTCCAGTCCAGATTTGAATCCGTTAGATTACAAGATATGGCAACACTTGGAGGAAAAGGCGTGCTCAAAGCCTCATCCCAATTTGGAGTCACTCAAGACATCCTTGATTAAGGCAGCCGCCGATATTGACATGGACCTCGTTCGTGCTGCGATAGACGACTGGCCGCGCAGATTGAAGGCTGAAAAATTCAAAATCACGGAGGTCATTTTGAATAAACTTTAGTGTCATAAGAATCTATGTTTTATTAAGTTCATTTTGGTATATAAATGGTTAGATAATGAATAAACTTGTTTCAATTATTTTATATTAAACGTGTGACAGAATTTATGACCTGACTAGGTATATTTGAGACAGATTGATTAGTTTTGTTTCCTTATATATTTTAGTAGTAGGGGTTAAGTAATCATATCGGAATAGAGTTTTAATAACTTTATTTTGAGTGGTTTGAAGAATTCGTAAGTTTGTTTAGCCGCGGATCCCCAAATTTCAATTAGATAATTTATATGAGACTTTACAAGGGAATTATATATTGTATATGCCACGGAGTGTACCTGTTAGAGATATAATTTTACTTAGTATACTTTCAATATGCGATTTCCACGTGAGCTGATTGTCGAGAATTAGGCCTAGATATTTTTCTTTATCAACTCTATTTATTTGTACAGCATTGATATATAAAGGGTTGTATTTGGCAATATTTTTTTTTGCAGCGTATATTATATAATTAGTTTTAGATGTGTTGATAGTGAGTAAATTTGATTGCAGCCAAACATGTAGTAGGTCAAGATCATGTTGTGCTGTTTTATTATGGAGCTTATGGAGTGGTCAGAGTAGATTAAACTAGTATCATCAGCAAACAAAGTTATGTTCCCTGTTAAACCAATTTTATGTATATCGTTTATGTAGACCAAAAATAATAACGGACCAAGTATAGAACCTTGTGGAACGCCGTAGGTTATTAATTAAGGAACACTTTGAGTGCCTTCTATTTTAGTTATTTGAAAGCAATTCGAAAGATAGGATTAGAAAATTTTAAAGGCCGATCCAGTTATTCCCAGGGCTTCTAGTTTTGACAGAAGTATTTTGTGGCTAACAGTGTCGAAAGCTTTTTTTAGATCGAGGAGTATGCCTAGGGTTATCTGCTTTTTATCGATACTGAGCTTTATCGAAGTTATTAAATCTATAGCTGCCATAAGAGTATTGGATTTAGCCTGAAACCCATATTGTTTTTTGAATAAATGTTATTGTTTTATTCAAAAAACAATATGTTTTTTCGTATATAAGTATTGTTTTTTGAAATATATAAACATATTATGTATGCATTATTTTATAAAAATATGACGCTTACGCACGTACAAGGTTATACCAGAGTTGGAGAAACTGATAGGGATAGATCTATCGATAAACGTAACACGATAACAGACCCGATGTTTTTTTGTTTTGATACTTTTGTACAACCGTGTTTGTACAACACGAAGGAACACAAAATACACAACGTAACGTATGGATAATGTGAAAAAACTCTGCGAACAGAAATGTAGTGCTAGTCACTAAATTTCTCTTCACGACCGTCTTGTTGTGAGTGACAGATTAAAACAAACACAAAATGGCGGTGGGCCATTGAGTGTTCCCACCTTGAAAAAATATATTGGAATGTTTTTGTTGTATTTGTCTTTGTTCAAAATATAATAAATATTTGCGATCGATATCATTACTTATTTGTTCATAACACTACAACTATCAAATTAGAACTGTCATCGAGAAAATAAAGAAATGGAAATAATATAATTCACAGTTTCAACATTTTTGTACAAATTTTGTGCATGAATACTGCGATTCACAATGTAATATCTAAAGCCGCAATCAAAATAAACTTACGCACTGTCATCTTAACAGACACAGGGTGTCCACTGCTGAACACAAGCCCCCATAACATACTCGACCGATCTTGTACGACCTGCACCCAACGGCTCCCAGCAACCTTTCTCAGGTCGCTTCTATCTAGTGAGGGGCTGAGCTACGTTGCGACCAAAGTGATCTAAATTGTTTTATTGAATAAAGAAATTTTGAATTTTCCTGCTGGGTAGACCTTTTTTTTAATACGTCATTATCTCTGGTCACCTGTAAACAACTAAAAAATACTTTTATAGGACTAAAATCATAAGTGATATTACTTTACGCTGTCAAAAGTTTAGCTTTGCTGCTATATTGCGTTTACGAATCTGTCTCTTATTGTAAATCGCGTCAGACTTTATAACTGATCTGAATATAGCCACTTCACCTTCTACTGACATGTAGTAGTAATTTCCAATTTGAGTTTCAGATTGTTCAGTAGTATTATAAATCTGTGTAGTAATTTGCTACGCAGTTGTGTCAATGTTCAGAATCTGAACTTAGACACAATCTGACAATCTGAGCTTCAGATTGTTCAGTACTGTTAGAAATCTGTGTAGTAATTTGCTATGCAGTTGTATCTATGTTCAGATTCTGAACTTAGACACAAGTGCGACACGCTAAGCTTCAGATTGTTCAGTGCTGTTATAAATCTGTGTAGTAATTTGCTACGCAATTGTGTCTATGTTCAAATTCTGAACTTAGACACAAGTGCGACAATCTGAGCTTCAGATTGTTCAGTGCTGTTATAAATCTGTGTAGTAATTTGCTACGCAATTGTGTCTATGTTCAAATTCTGAACTTAGACACAAGTGCGACAATCTGAGCTTCAGATTGTTCAGTGCTGTTATAAATCTGTGTAGTAATTTGCTACGCAATTGTGTCTATGTTCAAATTCTGAACTTAGACACAAGTGCGACAATCTGAGCTTCAGATTGTTCAGTGCTGTTATAAATCTGTGTAGTAATTTGCTATGCAGTTGTATCTATGTTCAGATTCTGAACTTAGACACAATTGCGACACGCTAAGCTTCAGATTGTTCAGTGCTGTTATAAATCTGTGTAGTAATTTGCTACGCAATTGTGTCTATGTTCAAATTCTGAACTTAGACACAAGTGCGACAATCTGAGCTTCAGATTGTTCAGTGCTGTTATAAATCTGTGTAGTAATTTGCTACAAACTTGTGTCAATGTTCAGAATCTGAACTTAGACACAAGTGCGACAATCTGAGCTTCAAATTGTTCAGTGCTGTTATTAATCTGTGTAGTAATTTGTTACGCACTTGTGTCTATGTTCAAAATCTGAACTTGTGTGACAATCTGAGCTTCAGATTGTTCTGTACTGTTATAAATCTGTGCGACACTATGTAAGTTTCTGAATAAATGTTTCAATGTTATGATCACTAGAATCGGGATGTTTATCGAGTATTGACGAAGCACTTGTTGATGATCTCAGGTACAATGCCTGTTATTGTTATTGCTATTCTAATGTAAGTTAGTACGAAGTTAGTTTTTAGTTTAAATTAAGTTTATTTTATAAATTTTTGTTTTGTTACCAAAATTGTTATTATGTAAAAAGTGTACTTTTCCAAGAGCACTGCGGAAACTAATTGCAAAAAAATAGTGTTTCGATATTTTGGCGCGATTGCTATGATCATATAACGGTAAAGATCTTGTCATTAGTGATAATAACTTTCATTATCAATGTTGTTCATATCGATTTATTTTATGCATGAATAAATTGTAATTATATGAATGTCTTTTTATTTTAAAAACACCTTCTCGTTGTTTTTCACGCTTTGTTTGTTAAATTGCAAAATGACTTGGGCTTTAAGGAAAAATATAATGAAAGCGTATTTGGAACTATAGATATACTGATGTTATCTGTTTGTTTACCATTATAATATGTTATGCTCGAGAATGTTCGATAATGTTAAATGCTAAATTACTGTATTATTGTTGGAATGATGTTCTTATAGAATACTAATATATTTTCACACCACCTGCTCGACAATGTCAAATTATATGTAATGTAAACCTCACCGAAAGCAGGTGATTAAATCCCTACGGCTGGGCCGGAAGTAGAGTTGTACTGAATTTCATTATGCCCGCGAGGGGTGATTTGAATTTGGAACCTCATCTGTATTTGAACCTAGATTTGGTTATTATTGTCTCGCAGAAAGTGTGAAAAGTAGAGTATTCTCCTCGCGGATAAAGCTGTCTGCATCTTGGGCGTGCCTATATCCTTCTCTGCACTCAAGTTTCTAGTAACTCCCTCGTTCTGCTCGTGAGTTAACTCTAGTATCTTTCGTTACGTTCGGGATTCAATATAGCGCCCGTGTCTCAAGACACTGCTTTATCCCCTCGTTTAATAATCTATTATTGATTAGCATGTCAACTATGTTTTTTAAGGACATGTTTTGTGTACTTTCTGAATCTAAGAAAAGGTTGACGGCCTCTGAGTTTATTCTGAGTCCATTAGAAAGATTGAAGTTATCTCCTTCATAGTTTGTATGTATTTTTCAGGAGGAGGATAATTTAGGCGGTCCTGAAGAGGCACTCGCACCCCCTGAAGAGGTGACGCCTGTGACGTGGCAGGAGTACTTCTCCGGGGAGGCGATGAGGGCAGACATCGGACGACCTAAGGATATGACGACCAAAGTGCAGAAGTTTAAAGCGACGCTGAGCTTGTGTGAAGATTATCCTCTTGAGGTAAGACCTTGCCTTATTTTACTAGTGACCTCTATCGGCGAAACACATTGTGACGTTATACATTCACGTACAAAAGATATTATGTGCATAAAATCTATTCATCTCATTTTATTATGCTGGGTCTATCTACGAACAACGATCACTTGATAATTACGAAAATTCGCAATATTTTTTTTGTTTGTTACTTCAGAACTCCGTCATTTATCAACCGATTTGTAAAATTCTTCTTTACATTTGAAAGGACATACTTTTAGATTGGTCCCATAGATATTTCATCAACATTGATTCAGTAGTTTGGTTTTTTTGTTATATGAAGTCGGTTATATTTTTGATAATAAGTTAGTTGTTTTTATACCTGTTGGAAAAAGTTAGACCACGTATGTTTTAAAATTGTGTTCCATTTTATTTCAGCTTCAAGAACAAATAATGCCGATCTTAGACCTGATGACCGCGATCGCGTCTCCGCACTTCGCGAAGCTAAAAGATTTCATCCAAATGCAACTACCCTCCGGATTTCCTGTCAAAATAGGTAAAACTGCTGTCATTATTTAGTATTAGCTGACCAATCCGCAACTTCGCACGCGTAGTTTTCCATAAAAACATTTTTCAACCCTCCTTTTGCGGAGTTGGGTAAAAAGTAGAATTTATGAAAGCGGACCAGTAGTTTTAGAGTTCATTCGTTGCAAACATACAAAAATATAAATCTTTCCTCTTTATGATATTAGTATAGATATTCAAAGAATTTTACAGCGCCTTAACAACAAGGTAAATGAACGTTCCTCAAGGTCAACACTTGAAGCCGTAACTGTTGTTCTGTTTGTTTGTATTTACAAAATTTTAAGTAGTAATGCGTAAAAGATCAAATTAATCCTTTTGATTTCTCTAATATTTTTATTTCTATATTATATGTTAAATCTACAATTAAATAGATATTGCTGGACATATCACACAGCGCTATCTAGCCCCAAACGAATCAAAAATAAAATCAAAACATCTTTATTTTGTAACATAAAACAGTGTACAGGAACAAAATGGAAACGGTGATAACCGCAGGAGTAAAAACTGTGTCGTAGGCATCAACGGTCTCCTCCATAAACCTTAATTTATATCAAATAAAGAGTTCCACATTTAGAATATAGAGAAGTTAGTCTAAACTAAGCAGAGCTATGGGAATCAGATAACTGATAGAATACTTATATACTTAATTAACAATATGTTCCAGAAATCCCACTATTTCACGTAATGAACGCGCGGATAACATTCGGCAATATATTCGGCACCGAGACTGCTGTCCCGCTCGTCGAGTGCATACAAGAGGGAGACAGACTATCTTGCGTCATCGACGACCTGTGCTTTGATATCGGCAGGTGAGTGTCTTTCTAACAGTTTGATTGAAAAGTTTAAAACACGGTGATTAATATAACTAGTTTTTTTTGACGAAAATCTCTAATAATACATAACTTTTCATCATGAAAAAAATCATTTTCATAACAGTTTGTTGCAAAAAAAATTTTGTTCACATTGTCCATTATTTATTTATTTTTATCACAACAGGACTGAGTGTGACTTGTTTCATTTTTAAATAGAAATAAGGATTTGTCATGGAGATTGTATTCCATTTTGGCTTATTAAGAATGCAACGAGTCTCATTCTATTAAAAAAATCGACTTTACGGAGCTGTTATCGAGTTTACAATGACCAACTTTTAAAGAGTATCATGCATGAGCGATGAAAATATTTTTTTCATCACTCATGAAATACTGACTCTCTGAAAGTTGGTCATTGTTAGCTCGATACCTGATGCGATTTACGTGCGTAGGTAAATTTGAAAATAGAATGAAGCTCCATTGAATTGCATTCATTAATGCTCAAATGGAATACAACCTCCAAGACAAATACTTATTTCTATAAAATAAAAGAGTCCACAGTTTAGTAGTAAAAAAAACTTTGGATCCGGAAACGCAAAATTTACTTTTTAGCAAGAAACTGTTAGACTTATTTAATAACCTTGTTTCCGTGATGTTAAAATCAGTAATACGACTCCGGATGTGTGTTTTAAATTAATGTGGTACATAACAAAACAGGTGGACCTAAAATGTAAGATATTAACTAACTTACATCCTAAACAGTCTTACGCTCCATTATGGCAATCACCTTGATCTGTCAAACCCGAGATTCAAACAATAACCTTGTTACCACAAAAAAGTTACAGTTACGTGTTTAAAAAAAGAAAATATTTGGTAAGGAATTTTTTAAACACACGATAAATACCAGGATTTTTAAAAATCATCTCAAAAGTTTCAAGCCTAGACGGGACTTGAACGAGGACGCACTGCCAATTGTGCTACATAGAGTATGTAGCACAATTGGCAGTGCGTCCTCGTATCAAGAGGAAGTTTGCGGGTTCAAGTCCCGTCTAGGCTTGAAATGTTTGAGATGATTTTTAAAAATCCTGGAATTTTCCGTATGTGTTCGGATAACACTATAAATAAAATACTACACGATAAATAGTTGTTTAACGTTTTTGTAATAACAAGATTAATGTTTAATGGTTATCGGCTGTATATAGCCGGCGGGTTTTAAAGGTTTAATATAAACAAGCAAGCGGCCGGAGTTAATTAACAGATGAAACAGGTTAGTGGGTTCAGATAACAGCATTTTCTCAGGAGACCCTCATTACTCAACTTCATGATGCTGGAGCATCATAGTCCAGAGGTAAGTCTGAATCTGAATGTCCATTTTCGCAGCATATAACCAAGCCTGCATTAAATTGAAGTAAAAGGTAATAAAATATATATACATATATTTTATATATATAGGAAAAATGTATACAATGGATACTAACTGTAGGGTATGTAGCACTGAATCAAATTTGCACTCTCACTTCATATAAATTGCACAGTTCGTGCCGAGTTCGGTGATGGTTGGTATCGGAGTTTATAAAACGGCCTAAATGCTTATGGAAAAATATAAATAAGACATGGGTACGAAGTAAATAGAGTCCTCTGTCTTCTGTTTTAGTTAAAACTAGCTGACCAATCCGCAGCTTCGCACGCGCAGTTTTTCAATAAAATGTTTTTATTGAAAAACTGCCCTCCTTCTGCGTATTTGGGTAAAAGTAACCTATGTCACCCGGGGATAGTGTAGCTTCCCAACAGTGAAAGAATTTTTTAAATCGATCCAGTAGTTTCGGAGCCTATTCAATACAAACAAACAAATCTTTCCTCTTTATATTATTATTTTTTTAAATAACTGTATTACAGATGACAGCCTCTTCCCCGAAACAATGCTCACACATAACATTCAAAAGAAGGAAAAATATATATAAATGGAGGCAATCGTTAGAGCTCAGGACTACACTTAAGTTATTAAACGACGTAAAAGAGTTATATAATTTCAATACAGAAACCATAATTTAATAGTAGGATCAATTTAATAGGGTCCCCTTTCTCAGCATCCTTTTAATCCCCATCATTTTAAATTTATTTTTATGCACAATTTGATACATTTGTACAATTTTGCTTGTGTAACATATAAAAATAATAGTAAATGCGTTGATACCAATCAGTTGTTCGAATCATTCCATTGGCAATTGGGAAAATCCTTGATTGCCAGAACCAAAAATATATCGCTGATTTTGATTTTGATTTTGTCTATTGGATCTAGACACCCTCGTTCTCGTCTATGCGTTGATGCCACTAGCACATAATTATTGTTAATAATACTACGTAACTAGATAGCTGATGAATAACTTCGTCTTACGTCGTTCAGGTCTTTTTCTTTCCCCCAGAAGACGTAGTGTAGGGCGTCTTGCAACTCTTAGGACCGCTGTGACATCGTGGCGGTCGCAGAAGATCCACAAATAGCGACGGCGACCAAACTTTCCTAGCGGGAGGTCTATGTTGAGCAGTGGACGACTATCGGCTGATGATGGCCAGTGTCAGAGTATACAGCCCAATAGGAAGGCTTGGAGAATGGAAAAAGCTAGGCGCGCACGCCTTGACCAGTTTTGTTTTTTCAGAGGGTACAAAGAAGCAGGCAGTGACGATAGATTAAACTGCGACGATGGCGAAGAAGGTTTGCTGCAGTACGCGATCCAGCAGAGCCTTATGGAGGCTGGCACGCATGAGGATCAGGTAAATACTAGTTTATAGATAGTCGATTCCAGGTGTCCACTTTGTTTTTAACAGCTAGTCCACTGACACATAGGTTTGTTGCCTGCTAGACTACTAACATAATAGTTGTGTAAAGACCCATTGGTTGCCAATCATCAATAGTGATCGTTATCTGAGGTTGCCTTCAATTGTATTCTAGTCAACTGATGGTTTGTAGCTAGTTCAATGGTTTTAGCTGTTTCAGCTTAGTCTTCAATGGACTTCGTTGGGCGGGGTTGGCCTAGATATTAAAGTATGTAGTTAGATCAGTTTTTCTTAGGATGTTTGGAACTTAAACAAATAATTTTGGGTTCGAGTTTGAGTATTTCGATCACCCGCCAGTGAAACAGTGAATGAAGATGCGTTCTCGTTGGTTAAAGGTTGACGTGTGGGAAGCCCTTCGTGGAGCGCGTCCATCGTCGCCGGCGGCGCCGCGCGCGCGCGACTCGCCACAAGACCTCCTAGCACACGAGCAGAGGCAGCTGCAACGGTACGTAACTCTTGTATGGCGCAGCCGGAAGATCAATGATTTAGAATATTTATTTCACACACAATGAAACACAGCATGGACAATAAACAAAATAGTTGTTAGATTATTCCTACTGATGGAAAGATTCCTACTAGATGGAAAGACGACCTGTTGAAGGTTGCTACGAGCCGTTGGGTGCAGGCCGCACAAGATCGGTCGCTCTGGAAATCTATGGGGGAAACCTATATTTCGGCAGTGGACGTCCTATGGCTGGTATGATGATTGTGACTATTTGTAAATGTATTCCTGATTTTTTATTTGAAATTCTTCTTTATTTTTAGAAATAGTTATTAACTTTCATGATCAATTGATCACCAACTTTTCGGTTAATATAAATATACCCAGAGCACAAAGTAGAATAACTAAAGAAAAAACTAAAGAAGAAGAATGTTGAAAACTCAATTATAGTAAAAATCTAATATTGACTGGCATAAATATCAAGCTAAACTACAATTTTGTGGTGTCTTAACACGAAGTGACTTCAAGTTGATTTATTTGAGAAAAAATGTATAAGGTTTCTTTAATGTGATTTTTCCAGGCGTTGGCGTTTTTAGAATAGATGTGTGCGTGTGCTTGTTATCAATCAATATATTATGTGTGCCAATTAATTTGATAAAATATACTTACTCGTACATATTTTAGTCATGTATTTTTCTTAATCTGATAGAGCTTTGTGGCTGTAATCTTGTAGTCGAAAACGTAATAGCATATAAAACAATTTGCAAAGTTAATAATTGTTTGCAGAAACACTTAGCAAAGACACGGCTGTTTAAATGATGTACTGATCGTACGTCGCTCGTCACTAACGCAAGCGATCTCGTGTGTACGCCACACTTAATTTCATAAAACAAAGTGTGTTTTGTTATGTTCAATATTAATTTAAAACACACTTCCGGAATCGTATGAACTGATTTTAGAGGTGGGTTTAATACCGTTAGCTTTAATATTTATCCAGTAATCAATACATTTTCAATAAACAATTTTTAACGTAAATCGGCGGCGCCTTTGCGACGCTGCAGCTTAGACAGTTCAACACACTGACCATAAAAAACAATAGAACTAGCATGATTACTTTTTACTATGGGAACCAGTGTAGCTAAACTCTCACATGTAAAAACTAGCACACTTAGAAATAAAAGTTATAATTGGTTGAAAGAGAACGTTCAAATAGACATAAAACCATAAAACTAATTTTACGGATATAAAACCTTAGCTATTAAGGGAACATGGTTTAAAATTCAATAAAATAAACAGTAATAAAAAATTAAAGTCTACTTCGTCTACTCAGCAAAAGATGGCGCCTTAGAAAATATTTTTATTTTAGTCTGTATTAATTAGAAATAAGACTGATATTGCAATGGCTGCTACTTGATTACCCACAAAACAAAGCAACCCAACAACAGATGGCGCTGTCGCTAACGATTTTTGTTATAGTCTCTAACAGCAAAGAATAAGATTGATAATGCAATGGCTGTTACTTGCTTGTCCAAAATACATTGCTACTCCCTTAGTGATGTACCTATGAGGATACAAGACGAATGTATCGATATCGATTATCACCTAACTACTACACATAACGAAATAGGTACGTCAGATATATTTGTAGTGGTCGAAAGAAAAAGGTTTTCTTTTCTTTCATAACATAGTCACAGGTTCCCAACTCGTAAATACTTAAAAAAATATTATATTACTGGAATAGGTACTGAATACGAGGGGCACACTAAGAGCCCCCGCAGACCACAGACTTTTCAATTGGACGATAGTTTAGTCGGGTTGGCCTGCTAGTACGCACACCGAGCCAATTAAACAGTTCAGTCGGTGATGAGTGCGCAAACTAGCTAACAGTCTGCCGACTATTCTCCTATTTGTTGCTAGTTAACCAACTGTTGAAAAGAGTGGTCGCACAATGAAAATTAATAAAACATTGTATAGAACTGTTATTATTGCTCTCATACAACGGAGAAGGAAAACCAAAAAGAGAGCCCGAGAATATTGGGTGCATCCTATCCTTAGTGATAGATTATTAAATGGAAATTTTTACACGATGCATTCCAAATTACTCGATTACCCGAAAAAAGGTTTCGCCTTTTATCGAATGAGCATAACCAGCTTCAACAAATTTGTCAAATTAATAGGACCAGGAATAGCGAAGGAGGATACAAATTTAAGACTATCTATACCTGTCGAGGAGAGATTGAGCGTTGCGATAAGGTAAGATAAATCACAAATCATACTTTTAATTTTTTTATTATAATTTAAATGAAAGTTTACAAGTCGTATATTTGGGAATCATCTGAAAAATTTGAATAATATGACTGGGCTGACAGGTTGGAATCAGCTGGTGATGAAACATTTTGAATGTTTGTTTGTGGTAAAGTGGGGGATGGTGTAGAACCGGATGTATAAGCCTGTAATTGTTGTTGTGGCGGCAAGATATTAGTCCCTCGTTGATAAGCAGGAAAAGAGTTTAAGTTGGTTGAGAAGGAGGCTGAACACGCCTACCAAGTCTTATCTGTTTAAATATGTTAAGAATACCAATCTTAGCATCGAGTTTTTCATCTGCGGTTAAATTTTTGAGGGATGGGACAAGAGACAATGCAAAGTTTACATCTTCATCAACATTAGTATCATTTAATGCTTTTAATATTGCTTCGTCCAAATCCGTATGCTTCGAAACACGAGCCTTCTTCTGGCGAATAGGTGCAGAAGTGGGTGGACCAGCTTCTTCATCATCTTCTTTATGTTCTGAATTATCCTGTGCCAGGTTACCTTCTGTTAGTCGATTTTCGATGCATGGAAGTAAAAATAATAATTGTTCAAAGTAAACATATTTACGCCTCTTGATCGAAGCCTGCCCCTACTTTGTGTTCTTATGTGCGTTTAATTCTCGGCGAAAGCAAGTCCGTAAATTGGCCCATTTTTTTTTTATTTCGCGGCCTGAAAAGTAATAAAATATAATTAATTCCTTACAGGTATCTGGCTACTGGAGCTAGTTTCAATTCATTGTCTTTTGATTATCTGATGGGAGCTTCTACAATATGAGATATTACAAAAAGTACATGTGAGCAAACATGGTATATGCTTCAACCGTTATATATGCCAACCAAACAAGAAGATGACTGGGTTAAAATAGCAGACGAATTCTACAGTCACACAAATTTTCCAAACATCATTGGAGCGATCGATGGCAAACATATACGGATGATACAGCCAGAACATTCTGGTTCATCATATTTTAACTACAAAAAGTTCTTCTCCTGCGTTTTGATGGCTTGGACAGATGCCGATTATAAATTTGTGTACATTGATGTTGGTTCTTATGGAACAGCTAGTGATTCGGAAATAATTAAAACATCATAAATTGGTAAACGGCTTTCCGAGAACCGACTAAATATTCCTTCCGGAAGGCAATTGCCTAATGATGATGTCGGAGATGTTATTCCATTCTCTGTCGTAGGCGATGAAGCGTTTGGACTTGGAAATCACATATTATGCCCTTATGCAAAAAGAAATTTAAACTAGACCAAGCGAATTTTCAACTATAGACATACTCGTACAACAGCCACACATTCAACCATGCGTCGAGCATGGTTGAATGTACTTTCGGGATTCTAGCTAACAAATGGCGTATTTTTCACCGTCTAATTGACGTAAATATTAATTTTTATGTTAAAATTATTAAAGCTTGCTGTGTCCTACACAATTATGTACGAAATCAAAGATGGATTACATTTCGAAGACACTCTCTACAATTGTAACATGAATAACTTCACTACAAATGGAAATAACCGAGGAAGAAATAATATGAATAACGTGCGGCAATACATGACGTCATACTTTATATCTCCTGGAGGCGCAATTCCGTATCAATATAATAAAGTGTAATGTAAATAAATATAAATGTATCGTACCTTGATTTGTTTTATCTTGGGCACTAAGCTCATTCCAATCAGGAACAACAGCTTCACAAACTTACTCCCACAGTTTTTTCTTCACATTCACGTCAGAGTACTCTTAAGTTTTTTTTATAAAGTGCAGGGCGTTTTTCGACTTCCTCGATCAAATTTACGATCGACGATTCCGAAATCAGCGACTGAGAATTGGGCGATGCCATTACAAAACACGGCCGACCATTCGGTGTCAAAGCTCGGAGCGAACTGAACTTTTGGCTTAAGTCGGCCGACTAAAAGATCGTCGTGTGTGCGCGAGTGGTAGGGAGCCAATACTGATTATACAGTCGGCCGATAGTTGGCTGACAGTTTAGTTTGAATTGAATCGGGAAGCCCATCAAACTTGTTTATCGGCCGATACCAATTCGTCATAGTGTGCGCACTTGCATACATCTGCGTACTGATTAAGAGCCCAACTAAACTATCGGCCGATAGAAAGTCTGTGGTCTGCGGGGGCCCTAAAGGTTTCCGGAATCAATAATAAAAAAATACTATTAATGGTCAAAACGAATTTCTTGTTTCTCAAAATATTCTCCTTTTGCGTCAATGCACTTTTTCATACGATTGAACCATTTGAAAACATTTGTGCCACTCCTCCAGTGGTGACGTCAGACATGTCTTTCATACTCTTCGACAGCCTCTTCTGGGGATGAAAACCGTTGATCGTGTAATTGGTTCTTGATTTTTGGGAATAGAAAAAGTCACACGGTGCCAGGTCAGGACTATGTATGCTAGATGACTCATAAGTTGTACGTTTTTTTTAAATTTTTTTTATGTCTGGCGCCTTGGGGAAACTGAAAACAGAAGTTATTATGTTATTGCACACCATAGGTCCAAAATACATTCAGAAAATCATCAATAAAACAACAAAAGAATTCAACGCCCTAAAACTTATAAACCTTTTAATAGGGGGTAACTAATTAAAGCTATCGATAACACATTCATCAGTATATTGGGGTTACATCCCTAATTGAGTAGCTTAAGTTGAGGTTTAAGAGAAACGCGACCTTAAACGGTATGATTCACAGTCTATTTTGTTTGACGATTTTGCATATTAAACAAAACTAACAAAAAGCAATAAAATAATACTTACCGGTGATAGGATATGCCCCCTTTTGTTAAATTTTTGGTTCGGCTATAATATTTACATTTCAAAACGGCACAATATGGCATTTTTATATTTTTTTGAAGTACGTTTACCCCACAGTAAATGAAATACGACTGAAGTGAGCGAAGCTTGTAGTGCGCTGTACTCCGCGTACTTGGTGTTACGCGGGCTCCGCCTACTTAAGACTTCTATTGTTTTTTGTGTTCTGTGGTTTAACAGGTCTACATGATGAATTAATATGATTTATTTTACCTATTTTATACAGGTTGTTTTATTGATATATTGGGACTTGAAATGAAGGTTATTTGGAAATTAAAAAAAACTTTGGTAATGAATTGTAAAAACCTATTTTATATCAATACTAGCCCTACCTGTGTTTTCATTTAATATCGTTCATAATAAAACACGTAGTATATAATTATTTTCGTGGCATATGTTCTAATACTATCAAAAAGGTCATTATCATCATTACCGGGTACTGCAACATTGTAAGCCGTCCACGAAATGGGCAAAGAAAGAACATAGCATACCGCGTCATTCAACTGATTGTCTCACTTTTTTAGCTTATTTATTCATCCAATATTAGTTCTGACAAACAGAAAAAAATTTAATTTCGAACATGGTTCGTGCATCTGTCGGACTTATATCTGTCATTGCATCGTCTTATTTGTCCTATCATGGCATTGTCAAATACGCAAAAAGTAGACTTAATTGAAGCATACTTCCTCAATCGCGGTCTGGGTAGCGTTCCTGATACCACTTCAACGCATTAGTTGGGCTTAGTCGGTTGAGGAAGTATGCTTCAATTAAGTCCACTTTTTGCGTCTTTGTCAATGCCATGATAGGACAAATAAGATGATGCAATGACTGATATAAAAGTCCGATAGATGCAAGAACCATGTTCGAAATTCAAAATTGTTCTGAAATACGAAATGTTTTTGAATTGCTCATGAGAGCATGGAGTTCCTAAACTTCTTAATCGCTACAGTATTAATATTTATTTAATGTGTCTAAATCTAATAAAATAAAGAATCTAATAAAATGTTTGTTTGAGGAATTTTGCTTTGTCCTGTTATATGAGAATACATGTTATCAAATTTGACTAACTTCCGCTGCTCAGATTTTTTTCATCCGCTACAATAAAATGATCCTTACAAAGGATTGCATCGATCGGCATCAAAAAAAAGGTTACCAACTTGATTCATTTTAAGGAGCTACTCACGCTTTACCAAAAAAAATTTAATGCCAAAATGTTTTTCTTCGAAAACGAGCTGATGTTTTAAAATAAGCTGCACCTGTATATCCTCTGGTTATGGGTGCTGCCGTACTGGCCCTGTTAAAAAAAACACACTGTATATAATCAAAAAAGAGAAAAAAACAGGAAATATACGTATAGTCAATTTATTGCTCGGGCCTTTGGAGCACTTTTTAAATGGAGTCCATTATCTTGTGAGACATACTCGTAAAACTCCAATACGACCGTTAGTCAAGACTATGTTTGTTCAACACTTCAAACAAATGCGGATAAAAGTATTTGTCCATTTCCTTTCCGTACAGGAAGTCTAAATGTGTCGCTTTCTCCCTTTCCAGCATGTACACGCCCGCCACGTTAGGCACGATCTTAACCCAAGACAAAGTATCCGCCTCAGACACAAACTTGTCATTTTTCGCAAACATAGCCTCTGTTATCATTTCCACCATACTTAAATCATACGAAGGCGGGTCTCTGGAGTTATAGAGCTCAATATTCTTCTTTTCGCCGTAATTGAATCGCGCGAATCTTTTATCAAGGAAATTCTGCGTTATATGTAATAGATTCTTCATTGAAGTTCCACTCGGGTAATGCCCTAAGAACACTGGGAGAAACTCCTCTTCAAATACTTCACTGTCAAAGCCGGTTAATGGATCAGCTGCAATTGCAGCTATTTTGTAACAAAAGGATTTGAACCGCGAGCAGAACAATTGAAAGCCTTCACTTGCACGTTCAGTTGTGAAGCGTTCTGTTTTGAAGCCAGCCAGTTCCATTACACTATATATGACGGGGATTGCTCTCAATACCCAAGACAATGCGACTCCGGTGTGTGAAAAGTCCGTTGTTGCCGCAAGGGCTACGTAAAGTCCGACCTTTTTATTGTATTCGGGACGCATACATCCCATTATTAAGACGGATGCACCTGCATCAGAATGCGATATCAGATATAAGCGTTGGTTTCCTGTGTTTGCTAAGACGTGGTCTATGAACGCCGGCAAGTCGTATAATCCTAATTCTTCCCTGCTGAAGTCCCAGAATGATGTATCCTTATCAGGGTCTAGCGTAGTGTGACGCCGCGAATATCTGTTGCCTCGAAAGTTGCCAAGCCAAACGTCGTACCCCTTCGTAGCCAAAGTTTTGACTAGCGAAGTATTACCACGAATCATGAACGTATCCGAAGAGTCCGTGAATCCGTGTATCAATAATACCGGCCGGTTGGTATCTCCTGGAATATGGAACATCTGTAGGCGGTACCCGTCCTCAGTGATTACAACGTGTTCTTCACATTTCAAGCCGTATTTGCCCGCCAATTGCGTAAAGTTAAGTCTTGCATCTTCAGGGATAGGCGACACTTGCAGGAGATTCTGAAGCCACAGCGGCGGTTCCGTTGCAAAACTGCCGCTCACTTCTGATAAAACATTACCAAATACCGAAAAAAGAACGAAAATTAAAATAGTGAATACCATATCGACGTCCTTCAGACGTTCTGGCAAAGTAAATTTTCCATTGCGGCCAGCGACCATTTGTCTAAATAGCCTATTTTATAAGTTATTTAATCAGATAAACAGGATGTTACAAGAATATAGTATGTACATTTTACGCCTTTATTCTTTATTGTACACAAATAGATTACAGACAAAAACAATTTACAAAATGGATATGTACAAAAGCGCCGTCACGTTTAATGACCGGTTACTTTGAGTCACCTTGATTAAGGAGATAATGGTGCTATGAGAACATCAATCGGCAAGTTGCAGCATTAGCTGGGTAAAGGACGCTCGCAACCGCTACACGATTAGGAAACAGGGAAATTAACTTATTGGGTAATTAACCATTATTAAGACGGATGCACCTGCATCAGAATGCGATATCAGATATAAGCGTTGGTTTCCTGTGTTTGCTAAGACGTGGTCTATGAACGCCGGCAAGTCGTATAATCCTAATTCTTCCCTGCTAAAGTCCCAGAATGATGTATCCTTATCAGGGTCTAGCGTAGTGTGACGCCGCGAATATCTGTTGCCTCGAAAGTTGCCAAGCCAAACGTCGTACCCCTTCGTAGCCAAAGTTTTGAATAGCGAAGTATTACCACGAATCATGAACGTATCCGAAGAGTCCGTGAATCCGTGTATCAATAATACCGGCCGGTTGGTATCTCCTGGAATATGGAACATCTGTAGGCGGTACCCGTCCTCAGTGATTACAACGTGTTCTTCACATTTCAAGCCGTATTTGCCCGCCAATTGCGTAAAGTTAAGTCTTGCATCTTCAGGGATAGGCGACACTTGCAGGAGATTCTGAAGCCACAGCGGCGATTCCGTTGCAAAACTGCCGCTCACTTCTGATAAAACATTACCAAATACCGAAAAAAGAACGAAAATTAAAATAATGAATCGACGTCCTTCAGACGTTCTGGCAAAGTAAATTTTCCATTGCGGCCAGCGACCATTTGTCTAAATAGCTTATTTTATAAGTTATTTAAACAGATAAACAGGATGTTACAAGAATATAGTATGTACATTTTACGCCTTTATTCTTTATTGTACACAAATAGATTACAGACAAAAACAATTTACAAAATGGATATGTACAAAGGCGCCGTCACGTTTAATGACCGGTTACTTTGAGTCACCTTGATTAGGGAGATAATGGTGCTATGAGGACATCAATCGGCAAGTTGCAGCATTAGCTGGGTAAAGGACGCTCGCAACCGCTACAAGATTAGGAAACAGGGAAATTAACTTATTAGGTTGGGGAAAAAGTTTCTTCGCATTTTTTAAGAAAATTCAAAACATTTTTTAATATAGTTTATTTACATTTAACTAAAGTACTCGTATGTATGTAGGTACACACAGCTACACATCAAGCTATATATTTCCAGTATAAGCTGACCTCGCATTGTGTAGGCTTTTCGTAGAATGGGAGGTCAGCTTGTACTGGAAATGTATAGCTTGATGTGTAGCCGTGTGTACCATTTTTTTTCAATAACTTTTTGCCATCTTGTGGGTAGGGACATGATCCCATTGCTATAGAAATTTTTGGGGCTTCTGATCAAAATACTGCGACAAGTAGTTTTGGCAGTCCTCTCATGGTGTTACTACTGACACTGCCTAAAGAATTCTGAAGAGACCGAAACAGGTGGAAATCTGAAGGTGCAAGGTCAGGACTATACGGCGGATGCATTAACACCTCCCAGCCAAACTCTTAATTTTTGCTGAGTGGCTAAAGATGTGTGAGGTCTAGCGTTATCATGATGAAAAACCACACCCCTTCTGTTGATTAATTCCGGCCGCTTTCTCTCAACTTCTTGCTTTAATCTTGTAACGTGACAATTTTATGACGCGTTACATTCTTAATTTAACTTAACATTTACACTAATAAATAAAAAAACAACATACCATTACACTGATAAACAAACAACATACCACGACATCTAGCGGCATGGCGGCGTACTCACTGCCCAAACACTCGATTTAAATACCGAAATCCAAGCGTCTTCTCAACACAGTTCGCCAAGTTTACGGCAGATGGCGTAGTATGTATCTTGTAGAAATTCACTACCTATTTTTATTGATCGATAATCAATTTTAATCATCGGAAACATTTTTAAATACTTATATTAAATAATTCTTTACTTATTATAACAAAATAAAAATAAAAATCTTAAATAATAAAAGACCGAATTCCATTAGTGTCTTTGACTGAAGCAAAACTGATGGGAACATCACCTTTATCTTGAGTGACACCGGATGTGTCAGATTTTTCTATATGGGATCACCAAAAAGTATTGCATCGTCCAATTCTAGAAGGTTTTGGAACAAATTGGATTTTAAGAATGGTGAAAGACGGTTGGATCTCGTATCTATATAAGGCGAGTGTAAATCTTGCTCGCTCTCTTTTCCCCACCTGGGATGCCAATTGTAACAGTATATTTTATATAATAGATATAAATGAAACTAGATTTGTTTTCAGTACATATTAATAAAAACAAGAGAAGTCGGTAGAGCGAGTAGGTTCGTTAGATCCCCGTATAGTTCTCGGGATTAGAATAAGACTATCGCTTTCCCCTGGCGTGTCGTAGAAGGCGACTAACAGATCCAATTCCTACACCTTATTCCTTATCCTAACCAAATACCCCACACATTCTTTATAATTCTACTTCTCCCCATAAATTCCCATCCCACATAAATATCACTATATGTACTATATTTTATATCTATGTTTATTTATAACTATGTATGTCTATGTTTATATAACAATAGTTTATCATCATAAGGGCGGGTGGTGACCCTCACAAAAAAGCCTAAAACACCCAGAGCGGATTCGTTACTCTGTAAAAATAAGCCTAAACAAACGACTCTTTTCTTATTGTAGTATATTATAATATTATACCACTATGTATATATACAGAGCGGCTGCAACTCTTTAAATAAGCCCTGGCACTTAATATATTTATCTATGTATATTATATAGTTATCTAGTATACGCACACTATTCTTACTTCGGAAAGGCGCACAGTACCGGCTGGAAGTAAGACCTACCGATACCAAAGTATGTATGTTTATGTAAACAACCGATTATATAATATTTATCTATGTAGACCAAACCTTTGGCATGTAATTTATTTAATACATCAACATATTTATTTATTAACATATTATACATTTTATTATATATTATTATATTATTTATGCTCTCACATCCTAATATTTTCACTTTATTTATCAATCCACTTTGACGGTTTTCATTAGTTAACCATAGCTTCCTCTACAAGCTTCACTTGTTTTTTTGTTTTTTTTTGTGTCTGTTGGGGTGAGCATTGTGCCGTCGACTCTTAGTCAGCACAATGCTACCTCAAGAATTTTTTTCTCTTTTCTCTTTATCCTTTTAAATATTTTTTTCTCTTTCCTTTTTTTCCTCAACTAAGGAGGTATTGTAACGTGACAATTTTATGACGCGTTACATTCTTAATTTAACTTAACATTTACACTAATAAATAAAAAAAACAACATACCATTACACTGATAAACAAACAACATACCACGACATCTAGCGGCATGGCGGCGTACTCACTGCCCAAACACTCAATTTAAATACCGAAATCCAAGCGTCTTCTCAACACAGTTCGCCAAGTTTACGGCAGATGGCGTAGTATGTATCTTGTAGAAATTCACTACCTATTTTTATTGATCGATAATCAATTTTAATCATCGGAAACATTTTTAAATACTTATATTAAATAATTCTTTGCTTATTATAACAAAATAAAAATAAAAATCTTAAATAATAAAAGACCGAATTCCATTAGTGTCTTTGACTGAAGCAAAACTGATGGGAACATCACCTTTATCTTGAGTGACACCGGATGTGTCAGATTTTTCTATATGGGATCACCAAAAAGTATTGCATTATCCAATTCTAGAAGGTTTTGGAACAAATTGGATTTTAATTAACCTCTGTTTATCTTGCCACATGTATAAGAAGTAAAATCTAACGAACCTACTCGCTATACCGACTTCTCTTGTTTTTATTATTATATGTACTGAAAACAAATCTAGTTTCATTTATATCTATTATATAAAATATACTGTTACAATCTCATCAGTTGTTCGCAGTAGAGTTCAGAATCGATGGTCCTGCCTGGTGGTAACAGCTCATAATTAATAATGCCCTTCCAATCTCACCACACACACAGCATCACCTTGTTGCGAGTTAACCCGGGTTTCGCCACAGTCTGTGAAGCCTGACCGGCCTTTGACCACGACCTTTTTCGCACGTTCTTGTCGTACGTGATCCACTTTTCTTCACCAGTTATCAGCTTCTTCAAAAATGGTTCGGTTTCATTGCGTCGTAATAAAGAATAACAAATGAGTACACGGTTCATTAGGTTTCTTTCAGTGAGCTCGTGGGGTACCCAAATATCGAGCTCTTTTTGCACCCAGTTTTTTTTAAAATGCTACAAAACTGTTTTATGGTCAATTCCCAGTTCTTCAGCTACGTCGTAACTACTGATATGCCGATCTTGCTCCATTTTTTAAAAAGTGGCATCAATTTTATCCGTAATAGGGCGACCAGAGCGACGTGCATCTTTGACATCAAAATTTCCGGATTGAAAACGCTTAAACCAAATTTGTTCTACTCTCACAGACACTGTACTAGGCCCATAAACATCGCAAATTTTTTTCGCGGCTTGTGTTGCAGTTTTACCTTTTTTGTAGTAAAATTAAATGTATCGAATTTCTTCATTAGTTTCATTCATCTTTACAGTACGAAAAACAAATAAAAATCACACATTTTCCTAATTTGAATTTGGAATTATCTTCTTTAAAATTTAAACTTTAAATGATACCAAAACCAGCCAGATAGAAATAGATTTAGCCAAAGAGATTTTATTACAAGTTCATACATACTATAATGCGAAAATACTTTTTCCCCAACCTATTATATTTAATAAGGTAAGCTGAAATAATTTGCCACACCTTGTGTATGGATAGATAATTAATGAACCGATAAACCAATAAGTATTTAAGTTCTTCTTTGTAAAGTATGATCTTTTTGTTACAAACGCGAGCACGTTGATAATTTATTTATTTATTTATTTTATTTTATCCATATTATAAATTCGAAAGTAAGTCTGTTTGTTTGTTACGTTTTCACGACTAAACGAGTTCGATGAAATTGGTATATAGGTATATTATGACAGGGATTGAGACATAGGCTTCTTTTTACCCGACTGCGCAGAAGGAGGGTAATGCATATATTGACAAATCACGCGTGCAAAGCCGCGGGCTGAAGCTTGTACTATAAAATATTAATTTAAATTCTACTCGAAAGTAAAAAATCCAGAACAGTCTTCTTTCCAATAATTCAATTGTTATGAATGTAATACAGCTGTGTTTATCAAGAATGGCTGCTGCTAGACATTGCAAAAGTATTATGTTCAATTCGACTTATAAACATGAAGAATGTGGTTGCCATCGGAATAATTCTGGCACAAGTTATATTTGTGACCGTACTGATAACCGCCCTCATTCTATACTTCTATCTATCATCACTGCCGCGCGACGTCGCGCCACCGAAGCCGAAACTCAGCATATCATTCCTGAAGTTCTTTAAAGACTCCGAAGATGGTCGGTTGAACTTGACTCAGCTCGCGCGAAAGTATGGAAGACTTTGTACTGAACATGACGTCATAACTCAAGATGGATACGTCCTTAAGCTGTTCCACGTGTCGGGGGATGTAAGCCGACCTGTTCTGCTCATGCACGGGTTTCTTGACTCAGCTGATACGTTCATTCTCCGTGGAAACAATTCTTTACTGCTTGCACTAGCAAACGCAGGATACGATGTCTGGATCGGCAACTTTCGAGGAAATAAGTACTCCCGTCGACATACGTCACTAAACCCGGACAAAGACGCAGATTTTTGGGAATTCAGCTTCCACGAATTCGGAATCTACGATCTACCAGCTATCATCGATTATGTGCTACTCAATACGGGGCAGAAAAGTATACAAGTTATAACGCATTCGGTTGGAGGGACCGCAGTTTTAGTGATGGGATCAGAATGCTCCCAATACAACGAGAAAATCAAAACTCACGTAGCGTTAGCTCCGCTTTGTCATATGAACAATATAGAACCTCCTCTTTCAAGCCTTTTTGTAGCACAATCGATCCTAAGCGTTATATTTGCCGTATTTGGCAAGAATGAGGTATTTGGCAATAATTCCCAAACGGCTACCTTCATTCGTAAATTTTGCTCTTTCGAATTTCTCGGGAAAGCTATTTGTCTCGACGGCGGGTTCTTTGAATTGACCGGTCGCGACGATGTAGAAGTCAAATCTGATTTTCTACCAGTGATATTCGGGCATTATCCTAGTGGAACATCAATGAGAAATGTCAACCATTTAGTGCAGTTGTATAGAGGTCGGTTTGCTCAGTACCAGTATGGAATTTTCAACAATTTTATGAGTTTTATGTCGTACTTTCCGGCTGATTATAATCTGAGTAACGTGACTATGCGGACTGCTATATTCGTGGCGTCAAATGACAAAGTGTCGACTGTGAAAGACGGTGAATTGTTGAGAAATGACCTGCCCAATGTGGTGGATTACTGCGTTATGGATAGAAAAGAGTTCAACCATATTGATTTTATTTGGGGGGAAAATATGAAGGATTATCTGTTTCCAAGGATTTTCGCGATTTTAAAAAAATATTAATAAAATTCTTAAACAATTTAATGCCGGGCTGCTCAAGTTATTTACCTACATTTGTATTAGCAATGCGTCATTAGTGACGTTTCAATAGTGTGTATTTAAACAGCCTGCTGGCTAAACCCACGTCAGACCCATTTAAAGGTAATAACAATGAAGCGATTGCCGATTGCTTAGCACTTTCTTTTCTAAACTAAACTCGAAAAGACTGGTTTTGAAAAATACCCTTTGTAGCGGGCACTGGCGCTCTTCAGATGAATATAAATTGTCCTTTGTTCTAATTCCGATTTTGACCTATGCCGATAATGTTACTAAACTGCAACCTCTCCATGATTAGAGGAAAAACGATATGATGTTGCCTTTTGAAGGCACAGGCAAGCTTAATAAGGTTTCACAATTTTGTAGCAATGCACAGTAGGCTAGGAGCTAACAGCTAGTTTTGTACAGAGCCATCGAGGCGTCGCTCGCGTCGTTGTCCCTCGGCGAGATACCGTCCGTCCCAGACGTGGGCGTGGGCCTGGGCGACGCTGAGGTGGACGCTGAGGTCGACGCTGAGCTGCAAGCTGTGCTGGCGATGTCTGCTGAGGAGCAGAGCGCGAGGAACGAGCAGCTTGAGGCAGAACAGCGTGCGTTGGACGAGGTACTGCGACTCTCGCTTCTAGATAAATAGCGGTAAGTATACTTATTATTTGTTCTATACCTGATTCTTTGATTCATTATTGGCGACACAAAAAGAGATAAGTTTTAAAATAAAATGTTAAGTTTGATAAAAATAAGTAACTTTTTAACACAAATATAACCGGCTTAATCAAACTACTTAACCGATTTTGATGAAATTTCTATGGGACCAATCTGATTTGATCACAACCGAATTGAGAACCTTCTCCTTCTTTTGAAGTCAGTTAAAAATAACTATGATGCAACATTACATTTACACTTCAAAACTTCAAAATGTATGCCAAAATGCTTGAGGCTCTTAAGTGTGTTTCTTCTTAGCCTTTTCTTAGCAGTTCTACTCATACATCTTTGCTGAACAAAGCCTAGTTTATTCTGCTAATCAAATCAATAGGTTGTCTTTTCTTTTCACTGTAATCTCGGCTAGGAGGTAAAAAATTGATAGAAAAATTAAAACAAATACTTTTCATAGAACACAATAATGATTAAGATCAAGGCCGCTCAGCATGCTACGGAGAAAGAACTCGGGAATGAGGAGAATGGTAGATGAACTAAAGTAATTGAAATCCAGAGGTTAAGTAAGCGACAGTGGGCGGGGCACATAGCTCGAAGAACTGACGGCCGTTGTTCAGAAAGGACGGTCTCCACTTGATAGGTTTCTTCTAAAACAGGCTTACGGCCCACCTGATGGTAAGCGGTCACTGTCGCCTATTGACACCGGCAACACCCGGGGTATTGTGGATGCGTTCCATACACTGTAGAAACCTCTTTACATTTCTCTTGAAGCGTGCCATGTCGTAGCCTAATGGGAAAACCTCAGATGGTAGCTCATTCCACAACTTGCAAGTATGGGGTAGAAAAGATCGCGTGAAGCGTGTGGTGCGCAATACCCAATTGTCGATGATATGTGGATGAGCTTTATTACGTGGATGTCCTGTGACTGCTATGATGATGATGAATAATGACGGTTTTTCCCTCATTTACAGATTGCACGTAAAAGTTTGAAGAGACGGTGTCCTACAAAAAGAAGACTAGCTTAATAGAGGTGATTTGGGAAAATATGTTTCAGTTTTTTCAAGCTAAGCCCCTTTTATACTCGGGTAAATAAGGAAGACTTTCAGTGTTTTTTAGGTTTGAAATCAAGGTTATGTACAGTTTATTAATGTAATTAATGTTGGTGTTAGTTTATTAATGTATTTATGACGAGCTCTGTGTCGCGGTGGAGGTGGCGTTCGATTCCCGTAGCCGGACAAATATTTGCATGATTTGCAGATGTTTGTTCCGAGTGGGTGTTGTGGTACCGATAAAACGATACAGAGAATCTTAGTTTAAAGGTCATGACTATGTATGTCACTTAGGCTATAAACATACGCGACGGGACTTATTGATCTGCACATCGTGTCGGACGTCGTGTCGTTCTGTCTCGCCGTGCACACGTGTCGGATGTGTCCACGACTTATAAAAATCTCCGACACAGGTTCTCGTCGGACGTTCGAGTCACTGATGCCAACTTAGCTACTTTTTAGCTAGATCTAGCAATTTTTCGATGTAGTAGGTATATTCAATTTTTATAGCCAAATGATTTAGCTACTTTTTGTTTGATTTCACAAGTCAAATTGGCTGAAAATTTTGTACTAAGTAATTAACTTATTTGTAAGCCTTGGAAGCTAGCTAAACTTGTGTTTCCTTTTTTGACGTGATAACGTCTTATAAATCGATGAACGCCGGCTGCACGCATGAAAAAGTATCATGTTCCGCCTGAGCCGAGCGTGCAAGTGATAGCGCGGAACAAGCGATAGAGGGCACGATCGGCCTAAGCGTTCGGCTTGTGACGCATATAAAATTATCGTCTGTAAACCGACTTTACAGACAACCAATTTTTTAAATGTATTTGATCATAAGATAATCTTATTCTAATTAGGACGCTGAAAATGACATGTAAATAATTTTACCAACAAAATAACACTTGCATATATACATTTAAAGTTTCATTTTAACTGTAATTTGAACTTGTTTCGAAAATTTAGAGTTTATTAGTTTATAGTCTCGGTGGTCACGCACTTATTGAGAATGGTTCTATGAACGTAAAAATATTGTATGGAGCACCAAAATCTAGCAACCTTTTAACCTCAAAATATGGGTATCTAGGACCTTTTTGAGGTGGATGTTAGCTACATTTGTTAAAGTCCAGTTGGCAACAGTGGTCCGAGCGCATATAGTCGCGTCCGCGACTTACTGCTGACATTTTGCACTTGTTTACGTAATGTTATTGGTCCGATACAGCATAAGTCGCGTCCGATAGTATGTTTCTAGCTTTAGGTTTTAGTTTCTGTGAAAAAGGTGGTATCATAAGTCACCATCGTAAATGTACTGAATGTTTGTAAAATGTAGATATTCATATTAGTATATTATAGATTATATTATAGAATTGTATTATGGTACGTTTTTATTTAATATTATTATGATTTAAAAATAATATTATCAAAATTAATTAAAAGGGTTTTGTATACAAATTTGTCTAGACAAATTGACTAAGAGATCTTCTCATCTGAAATTGCAACCCCCCCCCTATTATGTCAAGGCCATGACATCAGGATCAATTGGAAACGCCGGCTTTAAGCAGGTGAGGTGGAGGGGCGCGTAATTTAAGATTGATTTTTAATAATGTTCCCTATCTATGCTACTACGACTAATGCGACACGAGCTAATAGAATCTTTTCTAAGAAATATCTCGTGATTTACTTCAATCGTTATTATAAATAGGTACGGGGTTGTACCGTACCGTTATATCGGTGTTGCGACCGACAATGTTTCGGTTCAACTCGTGAACCTTCATCAGGGTGCGCTCTCTCTTTAAATCATCAATTGAACCGAAACATTGACGTGATCGTAAAATTGACGACTCGTGTCGCATTAGTACGTACACATCAAGTTATACATATCCAGTATACGCTGAGCTCACATTTAAGTTTATAAATTACAAGCTGACAAATCCGCAGCTTCGCACGCGTAGTTTTTCTATAAAAATATTACCCTCCTGCGCAGTTGGGTAAAAAGTAGCCTATGTCACCCGGGGATAGTGTAGTTTCCCAACAGTGAAAGATTTTTTTAAATCTGTCCAGTAGTTTCGGAGCCTATTCAATGCACACAAACAAATCTTTCCTCTTTATCCTACGAAGTTTTTTGTAGATATTGATATGTTCTTTAATATTGTAGAACATACTTTTGTTCTATCATCAATGAGTTTCCGCAGCGCATGCGACGAAAGACGTTTTAGGGCACTCTTTTACACCTTGGGTTACGTTACTTAAATTTTAGTAAGAATCCCTAATCTTTTCTAGCAATAAATATAGCCTATGTCACTCAGGGTGAATGTAGCTTTCCATTGGTGAAGGCATTTTTGAAATCGGCACAGTAGTTTTTGAGTTTATTTATTACAAACATACACACAAAAATACAAATCTTTCCTCTTTATAATATTAGTATAGTTTCAATCAACATGGAAACATACCCAGGCACACAATATTACAGTATTCTGTTAGTAGATTATAATTACAGTACTTATTCTAGGTTTTGTTAGTAGATAATTTATATAAGATTACATTCACACAATATGCCCACATTATATTTATATTACGACGACCTCCGTGGTGCAGTGGGCGAATAGCCGGCACGGAGGAGCAGGAGGTAGCGGGTTCGATTCCCGCCGCGGAACAAATGTTTGCATGATCTACAGATATTTGTTCCGGGTCTGGTTGTTTCTCTATATATTATAAGTATGTATTTACAAAATAAATGTATATAAGTATTCTATCAGTTATCTTATTCCCATAGTACAAGCTCTGCTTAGTTTGGGGCTAGATAGCGTTGTGTGAAATGTCCAGCAATATTTTTTTTATTTATTTATATATCCATTTTTAAAATTATGATCACAAAAGTATGTAAAGTACAATCAAAAAGAAAGAAAAAGAGAGCATTGTGTAGGCTTTCCGAACAATGAGAGGTCAGCTTATACTGGAAATGTATAGCTTTATGTGTACCCGTGTGTATATTGGGTAATTATGTGTACAGACCAAATGAGTGTGCAAAGTCAATTCAAGAACTTGATGTACCGAAAATGTAAATGGCCAGTCTTCCAAACGTTGTCAGAATGACTTCCCAATTTTTTAACTAAATCTATAAATACGTATTTAAACATAAGTTTCAAGTTCTATATGATCGTGACTTTTTAATGTAAATCTGTCAAAATTTTGGGTTAAAGGCCGCTGTACACCGGATGCTATGGGACTCTAAATCGTGTCACATACAGTACTTCAAGTCCTACACTCTCCAGATTCTAGCGAAGCATAAAGATGTGCTACTTGATCCGGATTCCTGGACAGTAGGTATCGTTTAGGCTCTACAGGGAAGCGGCTACGAAGCAAAATACCCCAAATAAATAAAAGTGTTAGTTTTATGTTTATTATTTTGATGTGAATACGTTTTTAAAATTGCTTCCATAGTGGGAGGATCTATCATCTTCATCCAAAACTTAATTACACCACTGGACAGCTAAAGGTTCAAAGAATTCGTTACGCTAAGCGAGGACTGTGACGCATCGCACGCGGTGGAAGCGCCGCCATTTTGAGGTCATTCTGCTGCGTTTCGAGATTTCCATTTAGTATGACCTGAAGGTTCTTAGTCTGATTATAAAATACCTATACCTATAAACTAACATATATTTATTACAAAGCATTGGAATGTGCACGCATTCGGTGTACAGCGGCCATAAAACACAACCGATGTCATCTTTTCCAGAGCTTAGTATCAAGCATTCGTATATTTGATTAAAAAAAAACGTTCGTGATTTAATTTAATCATTATTATAAATACGGGATTTACCACGCACAGTTAATACCGTCGGTAACATCGATAAACGGTACGTCATAAATCCCGTATTTATAAATCATTCGTATATTGTTATGTACATATTTTTTAATAATTTTAGTACTACCCTTGTGTCTTACCCCGGATGTAATTAGTATGATCTTTGCTGTGAGCTGTAGACTTAGTTATATTTCTTGCGTAGACACAATGTAGACCACCATACATTTGCATTATCCATAAAGAAATTACACTGTAATTACACCGGCATGCCTCAAGTTGATGGACGCAGGGCTGCTAACATCAGCTGTGCCATTTGCTTAGACCATCTCAATGTTGTATGTAAAAAATGTAACTACCCAAAAGACACAATACAGTGCAACTATTTTAGGACGCGCGTTTAAAAACCGCCGTGTGCGTAGGGTCTACGCACACGGCGGTTTTTAAACGCGCGTCCTCTGCGCGTTTAAAAAAATACGCCTTGTGCCTAGACCCTAAGCTTTGAGCTTATTAGTAACGCGTTGAGAAAGAAGAGTGTTGCCTATCTAATTAAATTTTCAAATTTAAATTTAGTTTAATTCAATAAAAATACTGTACAAGACGAATGCGTTCTAATCAAGGTGTAACGTAAATGCGAGTGAAAAGTGTGAGAGAGAAAGCGAATGTGCGGCCAGCTGTTGTCTCTTTCTAGAGAAATTAACCCACAGAAGAGAGGTGTGTGATGCCTTTGGTGTTACAAATGTCAATAGGCTCAGTGGCGCCAATTATTATTGAATTTGGATTCAATTTTTATTTTTTTTAAATTTAATTTGGATTCTAATTAAAATTGTAACGTAACATCACAAAATAAACTTACTTGTTTAAAACATATGATTATTAAGATACAAGAAGTATTATTGATGACCGTTGTGGCGTAGTGGGTGAGTAGCCGAACGGATCATCCGTTTGGCAACTACGATGCCACAGACAAACAAACAGATTAAGGCGTCAACTTATAAGTTATAAGTTGACGTTTAATGGCGGGTTCCTATATCCGTCGGTAACCGACTACGCCTCGTATCTCCTTGAAAAAGTGTCCAACTAGTGTCAAACTTTTGACACGTTTTCAAGGAGAAACGAGTCGTAGCTGGTTACCGACGGATATATGAACCCGCCATTAAAGAGGGGTGTTATAATATAAGTTATACCATCCCTCGTTTTGCGTATTTGTATTAAAAACAGCAACCTTCAGTAAGAGCGCTTTATTTTGTCATAAATCCGTCCGACGGAATAAATGGCGTCTCTTAATTTTAATATTAGCGTAACTAAGGCCGGTTATATACAGTCGGAATTCCAATTCGGGTTTATAGAAAATAAATAGGAATTTCGAAGGTAGTCTTGTGTCGGTACCTGCATATAATGATCCTTCTTAATCTGTTTCTTTTATACCTATCCTTCTGTGTTTTTTATAGGTAGTAGGCAGTAAAGCACTGACAAAACAGAAGGTAATAAAACAACATACATTGAAAAAAGACATTAAAAACAATACTGATTATGAAAATGGTACTACCATTTTCATAATCAGTATTGTATACATAACATACATTGAAAAAAGACATTAAAAACAATACTGATTATGAAAATGGTATTACTATTTTCATAATCAGTATTGTATACATAACATACATTGAAAAAAGACATTAAAAACAATACTGATTATGAAAATGGTATTACCATTTTCATTATTAGTATTGTATACATAACATACATTGAAAAAAGACATTAAAAACAATACTGATTATGAAAATGGTATTACCATTTTCATAATCAGTATTGTTTTTAATGTCTTTTTTCAATGTATGTTTTTTTATTACCTTCTGTTTTGTCAGTGCTTTACTGTTGTCCCAAATGAAAGTCTTTTACTTTAAATATATACAAAATCAAGGACCTTATAATCACACACGTACGTATTTTTCCGTACAAAATTTTGTTCGGATTTTGTATGGCTTTATTTTTAGATATTCCGAAACAGAATTCGGAGCGTGTGCGACCGGCCTAAATGTAGATTTTACAAGGTTTGTGATAAATAAACTGATAGTTTAGCTTCGTAGTAACACGAGTATTAGATGTTGTGTCTTGAATTCTCGATGGAATTGTGATTTTGTATTAAATGTTAGAACATTAGTTTCACTAATTATCTTGCGGCCGAAATAAATTAAAAAAAACCATATAGTATTTGTATGATTTTTTTGAATAAAATTGTGTTATTGATAGATATTATGAGGTGTATTGTCAAATTGAGGCAGAACTTTGATGAAGGAACTAGAAGTTTCTGTTTGTTTTGGTATAACTACTAACTGTATAGTTAGTCTACTTTTGTTTTGCTGAATGTATCATCACACGACAAAGATAGCTACTTCTTATAAATTGCATGTAATTGCACAATAATTTAGATGACCTAAAACGAAAATCTGTATAAAGAAATGGTATTTTTCAAACTTTCGCGATCACTGTACATAATTACTGATTTAAAGGGGTATTTATCGCGTATGTACCTTTTTTATTTGTTATCCCGCCGTTTCGAGTGTGTTGCTGTCGCCGTGGTCGCGGACAGACTGGAGTACTTGGAGCCGCCGCCGAGAAGTGATGGCGGCTGCAGCAACTACCCTCACTTGCTCTTCAGAATTAGAAATGGCCTCGTTCGTATTACGACACACTACGTCGGGAAAACAATAAAAAAAGGTATATACGCGATAAATATCCATTTAAACCAGTATTTATAAATATTACAATATTAGCTTGATTTATATAAGTGTATAATCGTATGTCAACTTATACAATTGTATTGTCAGTTACGTGAATACCGTTCAGGACATTTAACATGACGATACTAGATTGGCCCCCAGGTGGGTACAAGATGCATAATATTATAAATAAATATTGCTGGACATTTCACACAGCGCTATCTAGCCCCAAACTAAGCAGAGCTTGTACTATGGCAATCAGATAACTGATAAAATACTTATGTACATTTTTTTTTTGCAAATACATACTTCTAATATATTGAGAAATAACCAGACCCGGAACAAATATCTGTAGATGATGCAAACATTTGTTCCGCAGCGGGAATCGAACCCGCTACCTCCTGCGTCTCAGCCGGCTATTCGCCCACTGCGCCACGGAATGGCACAGTTGGCTTGTTATGGCTTGTTCATGGTTTAATTATTCGTACTAGAACAAATTATACCTAAATCTCAATATGCCGCATTAAAACGTACTTATTTACTGTGATTTGATGATCTCAACTTTTTAATAAATTTAGTTTCTGACCAATCAAGGAGATAGGCCGCAGCCCACAAGACGCGAATTCCGTAGATTTATAAGTTTATTTCTATGAGATGAAATCAATTTTATCAAACCCCGGTGTTAGGGAACGTGTGGGTGGATATATTATCCCTTAATAAATTTTTTTATCTTAATTAATCTGGATGAAAGCGCGAATTACATTATTCAATGCAGAACGTTAGGAGAGCTAGCGTGCTAAATTAGTATTGTGTAGAGGGAGTCAGATAGCTGCCACACTGCTCCTCTAGTGCAGGGGTTCCTATACTTTTAAGGTAACGGAACACCCACCAAATACCTTATATTTTATGACATCAAATGATTATAAATCGAAGGCACTGTAGTTTAAATAAGAACTAAAACTTTTAATAGAAGCGCCGTAGCAGGTAGCCCCAATAAATATAAATATTGCTGGACATTTCACACAGCGCTATCTAGCCCCAAACTAAGCAGAGCTTGTACTATGGGAACCAGATAACTGATATAATACTTATATACTTTTTTTTTGTAAATACTTATAATACATAGAAAAACATCCAAACCCGAAACAAATATCTGTAGATCATGCAAACATTTGTTCCGCGGTGGGAATCGAAAATTCTCATTAACTACTTAGGTTCGGACTATATGGCGTCCGGGCTTGTCAGGGACCGTTTTTTAACGGCCCCTGACCAATCCGTCGCACAACCAAACATTTGAATTTTTCCTGAATCGAATACAGACGATCCGAGATTTTTATTTGGAAGCAACCGGGACATGCTCCGGGTTCGCAGGATCGGGGAGACCCGGATGGCATATAGGAGATCGTCTACTCTAACACTGAACGCTACTCCACTTAGTTACACACAACAAGACAATTCACTATTGGTTGTATGGCCTCTATGGTAGTTGTTGCCACAATTATGCCAATGTCAAGTTGACAGGTTAAAAACGGTAAAACGATGGAGTTCCGAGTATTGAAATGGTTGCCAGTGTTTACAGAGGGAGACTCAACCAGAATTTAGACTACAAGGTGATTTATTTATACCTAAAAAGCAGATACAACACAATTAAGGACATGCAAAACACAAATAAATATGTATATGTACAAATACAGAACATCTAAACATAGAGTTAGTGGGTCAGCATATTTACAGTTTTATGTTATTTACATTAATATATTTACATAGAAGCGCTATGAAAGGGGAGAACACGAGAGATAATATAGTTTTGGAAGAGAAAGGACGAGGGATTTCAGGGGGAAAGACATCATACAGAGATGGCCGCAGCCTAGAGCATGAGAAAAGTAGGTGCTCTACGCTAGACAATTCAAAATGAGCCTTGTGATTACACTGAATTATGAATATTTCACTTTGACGTAAGGGAGGCGTCCATGTGAGACGTTTTTGACGATGTTTTGACCCCCCCTGTCCCCCGTCCCTTTATCTCACGTGAGATTTTTCTAAATCTGTATTCAAATATGTATATGTTCAATGCGTTGGATTTATTTAAAAAAACACAATTGTCATTTGAGTCGTATAAAAACAAAGGCGGCCATCTGTACTTGGACAGTTTTTTGGTAAACGGGGTAAAACGTTTTTAAAGCTGTAAAATATCATTAAACTATATTTTTCCCCACAATATTATTAATATTATATTTTAAATTAAAGTGAATACAAAATATTTGGAATATGATAGCATTAAAACAATATAATAGCCGTTTAATTTATGTAGATATCCACATTTGATTCTGAATGTTGAAGATAGCCACACTTGATCCCAAACTTACTACAGATAGCCATATTTGAAAGTGAGGAATTGACAGATAGCCATATTTGATCCTAATTGATAATAGGGTTGTTAAAATCAATACCAGTAGGTACGTGTCGGCTTTGATATATTATGATAATAATAATAATAATACAACACCCCCCCTAAAAAGGGAGAACATTTCAATGTAAACAAAAAAATATAAAAATAATTCCTTAAATTATTTATTTCTCTATTATATTAATTTTTTTAATAATATTATTATATTAATTATGAATTTTTATCATTACTAAAACCAAAATTGTATTTATTTATAATATAGTTTTTATGTGAAAGGTCAAGGTCTTAATCGATTTATTGATAATTCAATTAATTTATTAAAATTCTGTGAAGAAAATTTGTAGGCATAAGTCAAACAAAAAAAATATCATTGAACAGCTTTTATTTGTTTTTACTTACAATAATATATACTGAATAGTTAATTAATTAAAAAGGTAATTTAAATTCGTAGGTCACCAGTATCTTCCATTAATTCGTCGCAGTAACCTTCTTGAATTTCTTCATTTGGTGAAGCCAGTGTCTCTTGGGATTGCAAAATATCTTTGTAAAAAAGTAAAAAAGGTAGATTTTCCCATCCACCAAAATGCTTAGACAGCAGAGTCTTCACATCTTGTAATTTGTTTTTGTTTACAGACACAACGTTTGGTAATGGATCTGGATCAATCATTGATATTATTTTTCCACGCTGACACACATTTGCCGGTGTAGCAAGATCGCTTTTATAATGTAGTTCACCTCTGATAAGCACATTGCCTGATCCCTTTGTTCTTCTTAAAATAAATCTTTTGCACTCCTTAAATTTTAATGGCCAGCTAGTTGTTGTTTTCAGAATACTTTTTACACTGCTTCGCCAGTCCATTACTGGGCACTCATCGCAAAATTTTATAATTGTAGACGTTTCCGATATAATTTCAGATATCTCGTTAGGATGTAAAATAACTTCCAACTTCTTAAGTTTTTTTTCTATGATTCCAAATGTTCTATCAGCTGGCATATACGAGTGGCCCGTCACTGGAAAGACAATTTCAATCGTTTTGATGTTTGGATTGCTTAATAGCCACTTAGCGCAAGTACCAACCACAATACTGTTTTTATTTTGACCGCCACAGCCGTCGGCGACCAAACGAATTGTACGTATTCCAGTTTTATCAGTTGCGGTAAGACGATGAAATACAGCTGATGCTACTAGATTCGAGTCTTTAGCAAATTGATTTTCTGTGCATATATAAGCAAAAATTCGTTCTTTTGCAAGTGGAAGTTGGGAAGAACCCTCCACCATGGTAAAGTTGTAATAATATAACTGCCTACTGTAGTAGCATGCCTGATCGGGTAGCTTTGGTAAAGGCAAATTTTTTTGGCAGTCAAATGAAATAATTTTAAGTCCATCAGGTACTTCTCTTAACTTCTCAAAAAAGGCTTTTGCCTTTAACGAGTGAACTCTCTTTTCAGTCATTAATGTAGTTTTCTTTTCAGGGTCTGCTTCAATCTTAATCTTTTCAGTTAGCTCTAAGCACTTCGAACAAACGTCGGTCCTCGGACTCCCAAATCCAACATTATATGAATTATTGAAAATACTTCGGAAGTACGACTTCTTCACATCAGGGTGTGAATACTCACTTCGTTTATAAACTTTAAAAAGTTTTGCAATGTTTAGTTCTGATGGGAGATACCTTCGCTCAGCAGTACTTTTTCAGCAATAATGAGATTCAACGCATTTAAGTTTTTGTATAAAATTGTGAATGGATTCTTTTTGATCAGCATATTTTCGAATTTTATGGTTTCCACCGCGTCTTTCGCCTGCAACCTGTCCGCAATAAAAGTATCGCTGCATCACATAGGCTATTCTATGCTTTGTGATTTGAAAAATACTCATAAAAAGCTTTTTGCATACAGGTATTTTTTTATTATGTATATATACTGAAAATTTCACAGTCGTTTGTTTTTTGCCCTTAAAGCCAGTTCTGTGTTGAGTGGGTACTATTGAACACATTTTCAAAATCGTGGCATCCTGGACCTGTTTGCTTGGGCGAGAATAAAATCTATCGTGGAGTAATTTCATTTTATGCATAGTCACATATGAACACTGAAATGCGTTGGTATCATGACTGCATACTCGTTGTGGTAAACCTTTTGAAGAATACCTGAAAAAAATTACTTAAATTAACATTTTTACTTTCTACTCCTTGGGGGAGCCCTAAGTCTAGTAGTGGACGTCTGTTCGCTGAAACGACAACTTCCTAATAATACTCAGGCCTGTACAACTACAACAGGCATACAGACAGACAAACACACTTTCGCATTTAATATTACAAATATTATTATTACAAATATGAATATTATTATATGTATTATTATAATATTTATTATTACTTATAATATATATCGTATTAAAACATCATGTTAATAACGTTGTATTTTAGAGATAATGTGATAATCCGTTATTAGGTTTCGCATGACTAAGGTGACAGCCCTAGTACGTGTACTAACCTCAATCTTTTCTCCACATTTCTTTTCCAGCTAGCGGGATCCTTTTGGCGTTTTCTTAAAAAACGATTAGTAGCTTGTGTTGGGTTGATCTCCATTATTATGTTTTGCACTAAATATCGAAGTTGTCCTCGCCAAAATCTTAATTAATTAATAAAACACGAGCCGCGAAACACTAACAAAATGCTCAGAGACGCCATTAATCACAGATCAAAATGAACACTCGTGATTGGCTGATGTCAAAAGATGGCCAGGTTTGAATCTATACATTTACAGATGGCCAGATTTGATTCTAAGCTGCAACTTTATATGAAAATATAGGGCAAGATAGCAATATTTGAAACTAACAAGTTAGACTAGGTTATTTCATTTAAAATTTCCAGTGTTGCTACATTCATACTTCAAATTCACCAAAAATAGCAGATGGCCGCCTTTGATTCTATACGACTCATTTCTAGATTGCTTCTCTTGTAATCTAAATTTTCAGTAAAAAATTTAACATCCCCTCACCTCAACTTGAGATTGGGCGAGATTCGGCTAGACCCCCCCCCTCCCCCCCTCCCCTCCTGCTCCATGGACACCTCACGTAATTCATGGACGACCCCTAATGAAGTAGAGGGGCGTTCATATTTGAGTAGACGGTCTCTACCTACTTACATATCAGTTCATTTTAATTTACTTGTTGTTAATCTAGGTACACACGGCTACACATCAAACTATACATTTCCAGTATAAGCTGACCTCTCATTCTACGAAAAAACTACACAATGCGAGGTCAGCTTATACTGGAACTTATAGCTTGATGTGTAGCCCTGTGTACAGTGTTAGGTGGGTAGAGTACGGTAATGCGTTCTTATCATCACATTTTTGCGCTATTTCAAAATAATATCTGTACTCAACTGTGCTATTATTTAACGCGCCGGCGAACCCTGAGCGCAACTTAAATTCGGCCGCGTCAAAAACTTCGGCCTGAATATCGCTATCCCTTTTTAGTGACAAAGTTTAGCCACGCAGAGCGACAGTGATAGCAATAGAACGATTCTAAATTTGATTAGATTTTGACCGTGTTCCGTAATACCAAAAATGATGACTGAAAACTTGTATTTTTCTCATTGTATTGTTATTCTGTAACTAGACGATATAATCTATGTTCCCATGACTAGGATACGTAAGATGTTGTTGTTTTTAATACGAAACAATTAGGTTGAAATCAGGTCTTTTATGACGTAAAAACATGCAGAATGCGATATGCTTCTATTTCATTTTAAGTATTTTGATCTAATATATGGTTGGAAACCTAGATAAATACTATTCAAATTAAAATAATACCTTAATATGGTAGAAATATGCTCCAATTAGAAATGATCTTGGTAGTACGTGTTATATGGGCGATTATCCCTCCGGTGTCCCCTTAACAGCCAATAATAAAAACAATTTGGCGGAACTCTGACGACTTTTCTGCGGAAACTCTAGGTTCGGCGGAGCCCGCTTTACGAATCGCTGCTCTAGTGCACTAGTCAATATCCATTAAAAGCACAAGGATCACTTTGAAACGACAATGCGCACAGCGCTCTGCAAATTGGCTAATGTAATGTTCACTTCGCGATGATACTGACATCTATTGTCTTCGATAACGCCACTAGATGGCAGTACTTGTTGCAAACAGGTTTTTTTATTGATTCCTCTTTTGGTAAACTATGAGTACTTTGAGAGAAAATTGTGTGAATATTTAATGTAATAGGATAATTTGTATTTTTATTTAAAAGTTAACGCTATGTATTTTATTGTGTTAATAAAATAATTAACTATTTAATGAGGGCGATTTGCACGACGATGCTTGAACGTAAAGTGGCTAAATCGATGCCTGAACGTAAAGTGGCTAAATGTGATTGAGTGTTGTCAAATCATACAAATGCGTCAAAATTATATATGTTTAGGCGCTAAATACGTTTAGGGATCGTTGCGCAAGTCGGCCTAAGTATACAATAAACTTCAATTCCGTATATGCATATATTCTCCTGGACTGTATTTCACAATTAATTACGACATATTAAAAAAGAAATTATTTTAATTAAGTACGTGATATTGTAAATGTATTAATAAAAAACATAATAATTACTATTATAATAGGAGGCTTTAAAATATAAATAGAATAAAATAGTTGGAACTCGACATCGTAATTTCGGTTGATATTTTATCTTCATCGTTTGACGTAGGTATTTTAAAGTTGAATATGTTGAAGTTGTAAAATCCATTCACTATTGTGTGCATACGTCCCATTGTATTTAAAAGTATTGTAATTTATATGTAACCAGTAATGTATTTAATAATTTATAATGACTATGTAACCTTACCAAATGTAAAATAATGTTATTATATCTATATTGATTTTTAACCTTTGTTTGAATTCATTATCATCTTTAAAAAGTCCGGGTTTTATAAAGTCCGATTTTTATGTATAAGCGAGAAAAAAGCAATTAAGTTTTCCGTACTGAGAGTGGATCCTTAGACTCCTTACACAGATAATTAGAACATGTAAGAGATAGATAGATATTTATTGTATCTACAGGCCTACTTACGCTACGAGTATGAGCATTTTTTGAAATGAAAAAAAACATTGAAGTCGCGACACTGTTACAGACTTATGTCACTGACTACTGACACTGACCGTTGACACCTCTGTATCTGTTGTCAAGGCCGTCTTAAACTATGCTGGGGCCCTTGGACACACAAGAATTGTGGGCTCTTTTGGAAAGCAAAGAAAGCGAATTATTACATTTTATCGTCATCCGGGGATTCCCCCAACCATAGACTAGAATGTCAACATGTATTTTAGGCCTCGCTTAGACTGTGCAGCTTTACTTTGGAATCGGAGTGGTTTGCATGAGTGATCGCTAGATGGTGTACTTAGTAAATTAGGATGCGTTCTGAAATATTATTAGTAGGTACAACCCGACAAAAAAAAATAGACGGTGGCGCTGTTACTGTTCTCGACAAAAATGTTTTGAGAATATACTGTTACGCCGAGGCTGTTACAGAATAAGTAATAGTCAACTTCTCGAAGTTATACCTACTGTGTCACAGAATACGTAATACTTGTTATGGAATATACCTACGTACCACGTTTTTACAGTTGCACAGATTAAGAAATAGTAGCCAGTCGAAATACCTACGTTTTTCTGGTAACTAGTAGAAACGTCGAGAAGGTTATATGCGCGGTATAAATAGTGCGTAGAAACGTCCGCAGGGGCAGTCTTGATTTGGCGATACGTGCGAACATTTCAGTGACTTCTAGTGCGATAGTGTTGTGATTACTTGTGTAGAAGGGTTGGACGTCCGGCAGCGAGATGGGTTGCCGACATCGTTAGAGTCGCGGGCCGTCAATGGGTGAGACTAGCGCAGGATCGTGGCGGATGGCACAAACTTGGGGAGGCCTATACCCAGCAGTGGGTGAAGTCGGGCTGTGGATGATGATGATTACTTGTGATTAAATTAGTATATTTATCATTTCGGTGTTAAATAAAAGTGTTATTTTGGTTAGATTCATTTTAATTATTTTATCCCGAACCCTCAGTTCGTAACAATACTTATGTGTGAGAAATTGTCCCCCCCTGAGGATGGGGGGCCCTGGGCACGGGCTCCGTGTGCCCTTATGGTAAAGACGGCACTGTCTGTAGTGTAGTCTGCTTTTATTCAAGTTTTCACTTCTGTAAGCACTCCCGGAGTAACACTTTTTTTTTGATTTCATGTTCTGGGCAATTGACATTGACAATTCACTTTCCTTTGATAATCAACGTACTTTACCTGCTAACAAATAGCGTGCTCTTCCAGAGCAACGCCATCTATTAGCAGGTAAAAAACATGGCCCCGAAAATCCTCTCATTGTAACTTTTTTTTTTAAACTAAATAGATCTTCGTTTGACCACAATCTTACCTGATGGTAAGCGATGATGTGGTCTAAGAGGAAGCACGAAGATCTAGAAGAAACCTATTCACTCTTACCTTAAAGAGGCCCGGATTGTATTCTTTAGGAAAAACAGACTACGGCAAAGCGTTCCATACCTTAGCTGTACGCATCAAGAACGTAGAACCAAAACGGTGTGTGCGAATGGGTGGTATATCAACTAGGTACGGATGGTACTGAGCCGTGCGCCTGCTTGTCCTTTGATGGAAAGGAGATGGCGGAATCAGATCGTAAAGTTCCCGGGCACATTCCCCGAAGATCGATAGGCTTGCAACTTTACGGCGGTGTTCGAGACTTTGGGTCTTAGCCTCCGCCATATATTGCTCACCTATAAGCCTAAAAGCCCTACGTTCTATCGAGTGTAAGGTAGCGAGCTGGTATTTGGGCGAACCATCCCAAAGGTGGCAGCAGTACTCCACACCAGACCGGACTTGTGCTTTGTATAGACATGCTTGAACAACGTAAACCTAAGTTATGGCGGCAATTTTCTATATTATCGCTGGTTACGCCCGCTGGCTAGATGCGACGCTCTATGCGCGCTATATGTGATAGAACCTAAATAAGAAGAGTCGAAGATCCGGCTGCGGGCTCAGCGGCACCTTGGGAGGCCTACGTCTAGCAGTGGAATGCTATAGGATGATAATGATTGCTGCCGATTATATGAATTTTAGCTGTGTGGTATATCGCGTAGGCAGTCTCACTTGGTTTCAATCAAGTATGGAGAGAGAGTAAGTAGAGATATTCAACGTTAAAATTGTGCGTCCCTCCACCTCGTGTAGGTATAGGTACATTATTTTTCTGACACTAAGAGGCGAATGGCGACGACGAAGAGAGGCCTATACCCAGCAGTGGGATAAGAAAGGCTGACGATGATGATGAATATGATGACATTTATAATGATGCTCATGAGATGGTTTCATATCTTATTTTTTATATCAGTAAAACTGCATCATGTACTTGTACTTCATGTACTTTGTTATAAGTATACCTACAGGTGTCTCAAAGAAATTTAAACAAATACATTACATATTAAACTAGTTTTATTTCAATAAAATAAGGTACCTACCTACATACACCTTCTGCTAATTTGTAATGACAAAACTGTTTTATGCTCAGCTTTAGCTACATCATGTTGCCATGCTGCAGCGCTCGTATTCTGCTGAGGCGACTGCATTCTACCTACTCAAGGTAGAATGCAGTCGCACAGTTGCACATGATAGAATGAACTCATGAGATCAATGAAAAAATCGCTATGACGTAGGTAATAAAATAATGGAGTGTGCAATTTACTTCTAAAAGATCTCTACCACGAAAAGGGATTGACAAAGGATAGGAACCAAAGAAAGAAATACGCACAATGATTATCTATGTATTTAAAATTTAATTTTCATTACTTATATACAAATTACAACATTTACTATTATAGGTATTAGTTTGTCCTATATTTACATAGTAACAGTACACTTTAAAAGCGCCATTCATTTATTTAGTAAATAAATTATTAATACATCAGGAAAGTTTTGGAATAGTCACGAACGATAACAATAGCTTCATTGACGGGGATAGAACATGGTACAACTGGGTACAAATGTCAATTGGGTGAAAACGGATCATGGAGTACCTATATCCAATCAAATCAGTAGAGTTTTAAAGTAGAATCAATTGATCAAGTTATTAGAATCTTAAGCAGGTAAACTGATTAGCCAACAAGTAAAAATTCCAGTCAATCATAGTCGGTTTTATTTCCCCGGTTGTGATAGTTCGACTTTAAACTCTCAAATAAGTTAAATAAGACTTAAAAAGAATTCTAAAACCTTATTTGAATCATTAGATTAAGTTTATTGCTCCTTTTTTCTACGACGGAGCCTAGGACATTCAGCAATACTTAGATATGAAACCATTTAGATTCATTTAGATCACACAACATTTATTACACCGGAATAGAAAAATGAAATTTACATTACATATATTCACAATATATTCAATCCCCGTCTCACATTGAATTGTACTTAATATATAATTACATGTAGGTACTCTACAATAAAGATTCCCAAGGAAAGTAACGAGAACAATTAAAATCATCGAAAACTTAAAACAATAACAAAATAAATAGCCTATTTGTGTTGAAATATAAACGTATACCAAATCTGCGTCCGTAGACATGACTAAACTTTAAATACTCATTATACATCTCATTAAACGAACGATGATATTTTACAGTTTGCAATACTTTATAGCTAGATATCTAAAGTTTGTGAAAATATCTTCTTATTTGATTGGCTTTCAATATTATTTAGTCATAAAGATATTCGGAGTTAATTACGACGCTAACACACTTAATACTGATTAAAATGAGGACGAAACAACTGTATTATATCCACCTTATATAGGTTTTTACAATTTAAAAACTAAACTTCCAAACAGAAACATTTTTTCCATCTATTTTCATAGTATTTTCATATTGACGACATCACAACCCATATTTTAAGGCCTGTGTTATAAGTCTTTGATCAATGCACTTTTGAACACCCATTCATATGGCTATTATAAGCAAATATAATACAGTTGAGTATAAAACTATATAAATGTCATGTTAAATACGTGCAATAGAGATCATAACACTACTCTCATTTTAATCAGGGATAATATAATTAAATTATTATGCCGTATCAACAACTCTATAAATATATCGAGAGTTGCAGTTATGACTATTTTATTAAGCTTTGCGCAGATTGGACTTGAAATCTTTCTAGTAATTATTATATTTTACAAGAGGTTTATTCCGTACTTCATTTAACATTAATCAATCTGTATATATATTATATTTACGGAAGTTACACAATTTTCTTCAGCTGATTGCTCCAAAAATCTCCAAATGCTATCTTGTTATGATATAGTCAACCAGACGATTTCTTCCCGTAATTCATTCTCGATGGATGTCAATGCAACGTCTGTAGTAACGTACGAGCTTCTTAAAATAACGAGAATTGGTGTACTGGTTAAAATATTGTGACTGATAGATGAAAGAGTTTATATCGCAAATCTTCTTGTACAATACAATTCATGGTAAATAAAATACACAGTTATACAAAACAACAGTATCCAAAGAAAGTAAAATACGATTCGCGCAAAAAGTGTTTCCTCATAAAACCAGTACAGATTTAAATTTCAAATCCCAACTGCACCCGAGCCCACATACATAAATTAAATGCATCGTATCGCCACTTAACTTTTCTAACTACATATAATATTATCTATACATTACTTCGACACTCGACGCCTATTGAGTAGTATGGCAGATGATTATAAACACCGAGCAAAGTTTAAATGCAAAACTGAGGAACCGGCATTTCTTTTAATTAAATAAAATAGAAATAATTTAGTTTGAGAACTTTTTTCGTTTATTTGAATAGATAACTATGTGTTTTCTTACTAGGTACTCATCTTAAAAAAAGTGAATAAAATATATTTAGCAAAATCAATTATTTTCTTTGAAACCTTTTCTCCAAAAGCGAAGATTATATCTGCTAGCTCTGCCATCCCAATAGACGCTGAGCAATGGATTGCACATTTGGAACTATGCGCCCGCCAAGCGCGTGTCGTTCATATCACAACTAAAGAAATAAACTACGCACATTATGTACTGTACCCGATTTACACGCACCATCTTATAATTTAGGATATGGTATTTAGAGCATCTACGTCTGATGCGGTGTCTTTGAGAACAGTGTAAGAACATCCAAAATAACCTAAATGCACGGTCTCCTAGGACTTCGGAACTGTCCACTCCTTTTCTTCTCTTTTCTAGGAAAAAACTCCAACTAGGAATACCTAGGTACTTATGTCCACCGAGATACGTTACGAGGGAGACTGAGAATAATACAGTAGAAGGGCGAACAACGCCAAAAAGGCGCAGAGCACTACATGGAGAGCAATGACAATGTAACACCATGTGACGGTAACGTTCTAGGAAACCATACTGAGACATATCAATGCAGAACTTCTGAATCTAGCATCTCATCCATAAAGTTACTGTTAAAAATATACCTCATAGCGATCCGACAACGCACCATTGGAAACTGTAGATGCTCGAGGTGGGTTACACAATAGCAATTCCAGAAACACATGTGAACTATCTGTATCTACATTAGAATTAAAGCTCAGTGAAACCTATCGTACATTGGCATCATAAGAACAAGAAGGCCAGATTATACAGATTAGTTCACATTTCACAGGCTAAGACAATGACCAATACTAAAGGTGCCAAGACCAAGGTAGGCCTACATTTTGGCACCTAAATTTGGCCCGGTCTGTCCTTTTGGACGACCGCAGTGAGGCCGCGACAGGGTTCTACCACTCCGGACGGATAATTTCGTTCACCTTTTGGGGCTTAGTGAGGTTTTTGTTCAAGAAGGAACCTTTAAAATAATATGAATAAACCATAAACTTCAACATAAAATCTAATGTTTTATGTTAAACTAACAGTCGCGACATTAACTGATGATTTTACTCGATACAGAGGAAAGCGTTGGTGGGTACTGTCTGTTGTAACTATGTTTGACCTTGACATAGACCAATTCAGGCTACCAATGTTGTACTAAGTATTCTATTTTCAATTCGAAGTGTCAGTTAATCAATTTAACCGACTCTAACGCAGCGGTCTTAAATACAATAATCAACACGCACCAACTTTTCCTGCTAGTAGAGACCAAGTCTAATGTAAAGTCGCGTCTGAAAATGTCTATATCTACATACTTAACACAATGTCATAGCCGTTTGCATTTTCAACAGGTGTCAAGAGGTGATGCCTTGACCTGGTCTCGAGCTTTTTAAGAGTTGCATAATTACATCATAAAGCCTCTTTGCTATTAGCAATTATTTATTAAAATGATTATAGCGATTTTTATGGTGATCCAAAGTTTCACACATTAGGGAATACCTATTAGGCAGTCCCTGGTAACATTTCAAAATACATTATGACTCTGGCTAAGACAGCACCTACTGATATATATAACACACAATTTGGACATTTTTAATTTGATATTGCACATAAACTAAGGTTAAAATGATTTTGATAAGATTTAACAATTTCAGTTATCAACAACAGTAAAAATAACAGTAAAGAAAGTAGTATGTGTTGAAGTCGGCGTCTAATTAATTGGATAAGTTATTTGATTACCCTGCTACATTCCGTTACGCTCGCTAATCATAGCTACTATGCTGTTAGATGCAACATCACAGAAAAAATAACTAAGCTAGAATGCCTATAAGAACGTAAAGGTTACTGTAAGTTTTATTGAATTATTCTACTTCAACTGATTGCTTGTGTCAACAGAAGCAATAATAGTCTGTTTTTTACACATCATCTAAATTTTAGATATAAAATAGGAAATACTACCGCTCGCAATCTTATATCATTTGGAGCGACAGTATTTCGTATCATGTAGTATTAGCGTATGACCCAATTTACTGCAAAATACTTCTGCTGTCATTTATTATGCTTATTTATTTTTACTGTGACAATTACATACTATTAGTTGTACAAACGTAAATGCCGACTACCAACTTAATGTTTGTAATATACTAAGTAATATAATATATAATAGGTTCATATAAAATTAGTAATTTGATAACACGTTTGAAATAGGTAAAGTTTTCGTTGAAAGGTTGTCGAGATCCTGGTGGGATCGGTATCGATTTACTGTCAAATTCGTTTACAGTGAAACCAAATTACATAGTAAAATTCAATATTTCAATCATAAAAACATGGCGCTATGCTCAAGCCCTAAGGCATGCTCATAAACTGAAAATGTATTTTAGATCATGTTTCCTGCTGGTATTTCAAACGAAAGCTGGATTCAAGCTTGGATGTTTTCTTAAAAATGTTTCGTAGGGTTCTCGTATGTACAAGTGTAAATAATCCACGTCTTAGAAAACGAATTTTTTTAGCTAAAAATCGATACCAAACTTCCCTTTCCCTCTAATAGTCCATTTCCCCACTTCACCCCCTCTTCTCCATCCCGGTCGCGCTCACTGCGGGTGCGCGGGCGCCGGCCCGCGCGGGCCCCTGGGTCAGTCGCCTGTTGCCGTCACTGTCGTCCAACTCCACGGGCTCGTGTACCCTTTCTGGCTGGAAAGAGAGAGAAAGTATTGGTTAGTGGTAGTGGGAATTGACAAGGAAGGCAAAATTACGATCAATTCTATTGCATGTTTCTCTTAACTTGTGTACTTTTATAATAGACGGAAAATCACATAATATTATAAATTCGAAAGTTTCAATGTTTATTTATTTATTTATTTGTTTGTTTGTTACTCAATTACGTCGTAATGGCTGCACCGATTTCGATGAAATTTAGTATGTACGTAGATTATAACCTGGATTAACAGTTTTTATCCCATAAAATAAATTAGGTACCACGGAATAAAAATGGGGTGTCGGGTCAAGTTGCAACAGCGAGTTAGCTGTATTTCTAGGTTACCTACACATTTAGTAGTGTAACGCGTACGAAGTCGCAGGCAACAGCTATTAAAATATAAATAAATCGTGAGTACGAAAAGCTTGATCCCTAGAAAATAAAACATCTTAGGTACAAACAATTTTCTTTTCGGTCGACGCATTGGGCTCTAGCCTAGATGCCTAGATATAAAGTGGTTAGTTATACCTAACCTAGGTACCAGTGATAACGACCGGATGAGAGTAATACAAACCTAGATTGTAACCGAGGAATTTACCATGCATGTTTCTACATAAATGTATGATATTTTTGCCAAGGAAGTGGCAGTATAGTCGCTAAACGTTAGCTTGTGAATTAACTGCTAATAATTGAATGACTCAGGTCAGGACTGGAAAATTTAGTAGGCCGGCCAATGCCGTGGCAAATCAAGAACTAGTTTTCATTTTAAATTGAGTAAGTGACGGAACAGGTAGCTGAATTAACTGTCCATTAGGTACAACTGCGAAACCTCTTTAGGCAACAACGGCGACGTCTACTTAGACATCCGCTCAAACATGGAAAAGTATTGTGCCTGTAATGTAGTGTTCGCGGACATGGCTGTGGTTTTTATAGGTAGGCCAAAAATTTACCTTATAAGTAAACAATGCTGGAACATTTACACAGTGCTATCTAGCCCCAAACTAATCAAAGCTTGTACCTCATATGGGAACCAGATAACTGAAAGTTTATTTTTTATAAAATCTTTCTTAAACTGTTTAAGAAAGATTTTATAAAAAATAAACTTTCAGTTATCTTAAAAATGTTTAAGTTAAATATTTATTTTAACTGTATAGATCTACGTTTGACTACAATCTCACCTGATGGTAAGCGATGATGTGGTTTAAGATAAAGCGCGAAGATTTAGAAGAAACCTATTCACTCTTACGTTGAAGAGGCCCGGATTGTATTCTTTAGGAGAAACAGACGACGGCAAAGTGTTCCATACCTTAGATGTACGCAAAATGGTGTGTGCGAATGGGTGGTATATCAACTAGGTACGGATGGTACTGAGCCGTGCGCCTGCTTGTACTTTGATGGAAAGAAGATGGCGGAATCAGATCGTAAAGTTCCTGGGCACATTCCCCGAAATGTATTCTGTAAAAGATCGATAGGCTTGCAACTTTACGGCGGTGTTCGAGACTTTGGGTCTTAGTCTCCGTCATATATTGCTCACCTATAAGCCTAAATGCTCTACGTTCTATTGAGTCTAAGGTAGCGAGCTGGTGTTTGGCCTATGTCCGCAGCGGGAATTAGACCCTCAACCTCCTGCATCCAGCCCACTGCGCTTACTGCGCCACGGGGTTAAATCTCCAATTTTTTTTGTCCATAAGGTTTATTCTTTGCCAACGAGCACTTGAAACAAGTAAGTTAGGTACCTACTACGATGTGCAACAGCAATAGTTGGAAATAACATTTCTTGCGGCTATAAGGACGCGTTTTCTAAATTCATTTATATGGACTTTGTTCCATATAAGTGGCGATTAATTACCTATAATCAAGAAATTGTGGTAGTCGAGGCCCTTTTGCTGCTATAGCACACAACATGTAGGTATGTTGTGTGCTATAGCAGCTCATGTTTAAAGTTAATAGTTATATTATATTGTTTGTTTGTGTCTGTTTTGCATGTAGGTATTGTATTGTGGTTATTTTTATGTTGATTATTTAATTTTTTTATTGTTTTTGTATTATGTGTGCTATTTGACAAATAAATGTCTATGTCTATGTAATGCGGTAAGTAAACAGAGCAAGTTTAGTTAGTGAGAAATTTCTGGAAATATGTCTGATAAGGTTAGGTCAGTCTCTTTTTCTATTTCTATCAAGGAAATAAAACTTAAATAAAATACATATAAATTATGTAGGTATTTCCAATTAATCGCATAAAAGTTGTTATTGAAAATGAAGAACAAATTTGTTTGGCTTTGTTCGTGGTGTCGTACATTGTTGTGGATAACTATAAGTATGTATTCATTCTATTTTATAACATGTTGTTGCGTCTATGCGTGTACAGCTGCAGACAGGCATGACGAAACACATTATTATGGTATATTTACCTACGAGAACATTAACAACTATACCATAGTAGAGTACCTACAAGCATTGCTAGTTCGGGGCGAGATAGCAGTGTGTGAAATGTCCAACATTATTATTATTTATTTAGATTTGGTTTAGCTAATTAGCCAATTAATGCATCACACTAATATTATAAATATCTACGAAAGTTTGGATGTTTGTTTATTTATTTGTTTGTTTGTTACTTAATCACGACAGCTGAACCGATTTCGATGAAATTTAGTATGTACGTAAATTATAACCTAGAATTATCACATAGGCTACTTTTTATCCCATAAATCAGGTCGCTTGGAATAAATGGGGTGTCAAGTCAAGTTGCAAGCGTTGCAATAGCGAGTTTAGCTTTATTTCTAGGTTACGTACACAATTAGTAGTGTAACGCGTCGCGGGCAACAGCTAGTTACAAATAATTGTCAGCACTATTTGTAATGCATTAATTGAGAAGTTGAATTTTCCTAGAAGTTTACTTTAGACTTCTTTCCTTGAAAAAGCTAATCTACCTTGCAGTTAAAAAGGTCTCTTACAAGCCTAATATTGCATAGGATCATTTCTACTTGTAGAAAGAACGGGTTATTCCCTGAGTACCCTGATCCCCGAGGCCCCCGTCCCGGAGGACACCAATTTGTTTTTATCTTGAAATACTAAATTAAAAGTCAGTTTAGCTTCAATTGTACTATTTACTAAAATTATAACACTTAACCTTAAGGATTAGGAAAAAATGATAAAGTTTTGGTTGCAAAATTAGTTATACTTTCTTTACTTTAGTAAAAAGTAAAAAAATGATAAAGTTTTGCTTGCAAAATTAGTTATATCTACTTTCTTTACTTTAGTAAAAAGTAAAAAAATTATGAAGTTTGGCTTGCAAAATTAGTTATACTTTCTTTACTTTAGTAAAAAGTAAAAAAATTATAAAGTTTTGCTTGCAAAATTAGCTATACTTTCTTTACTTTAGTAAAAAGTAAAAAAATTATAAAGTTTTGCTTGCAAAATTAGTTATACTTTCTTTACTTAAGTAAAAAGTAAAAAAATGATAAAGTTTTGCTTGCAAAATTAGTTATACTTTCTTTACTTTAGTAAAAAGTAAAAAAATTATAAAGTTTTGCTTGCAAAATTAGTTATACTTTCTTTACTTTAGTAAAAAGTAAAAAAATTATAAAGTTTTGGTTGCAAAATTAGTTATATCTACTTTCTTTACTTTAGTAAAAAGTAAAAAAATGATAAGGTTTTGCTTGCAAAATTAGTTATACTTTCTTTACTTTAGTAAAAAGTAAAAAAATGATAAAGTTTTGCTTGCAAAATTAGTTATATCTACTTTCTTTACTTTAGTAAAAAGTAAAAAAATGATAAAGTTTTGGTTGCAAAATTAGTTTAGTAAAAAGTAAAAAACTGATAATGTTTTGCTTGCAAAATTAGTTATACTTTCTTTACTTTAGTAAAAAGTAAAAAAATTATAAAGTTTTGCTTGCAAAATTAGTTATACTTTCTTTACTTTAGTAAAAAGTAAAAAAATGATAAAGTTTTGGTTGCAAAATTAGTTATATCTACTTTCTTTACTTTAGTAAAAAGTAAAAAAATGATAAGGTTTTGCTTGCAAAATTAGTTATACTTTCTTTACTTTAGTAAGAAGTAAAAAAATGATAAAGTTTTGCTTGCAAAATTAGTTATATCTACTTTCTTTACTTTAGTAAAAAGTAAAAAAATTATAAAGTTTGGCTTGCAAAATTAGTTATACTTTCTTTACTTTAGTAAAAAGTAAAAAAATGATAAAGTTTTGCTTGCAAAATAAGTTATATCTACTTTCTTTACTTTAGTAAAAAGTAAAAAAATGATAAGGTTTTGCTTGCAAAATTAGTTATACTTTCTTTACTTTAGTAAAAAGTAAAAAAATGATAATGTTTTGCTTGCAAAATTAGTTATACTTTCTTTACTTTAGTAAAAAGTAAAAAAATTATAAAGTTTTGCTTGCAAAATCATTTATACTTTCTTTACTTTAGTAAAAAGTAACTTATGTCACCCGAGGATAGTGTAGCTTCCCAACAGTGAAATATTTTTTTTAATCGGTCCACTACTTTCGGAGCCTATTCAATATAAACAAACAAACAAACTAATCTTTCCTCTATAATATTAGTATAGATTTTACTTGTTAGTTTAGTGTATTATAGAAAGATAGGTACATATGTATTGATTCACTTTATAACTATTTATGTATTTGGATTATAAATTTAAATAAAAATAAACTTTGTTAATAGGACATTCATTCAATAAAATTATAATCTGTAGTACACCGCACTCCGATATTATAACTTCACTAATTTATTTCCATCTAAAGATTGCCTAGAAGAGATCGCTTTTAGCGATAAGGTCGCAAATTGTAATGCCTTTTTAGTTTTATTTTAGTGTTATATTGTTTCTTAGTGGTAATTACAATAAAGAGTTATCTATAAGTGGCTTAGCTGAGAATGTGCTAACTAAAAAGAGTAAATAATTAGTGCCTCCATAATAAATAAATATTGCTGGACATTTCACACAGCACTATCTACCATGTGAACCAGATAACTGATAGAATACTTGTAAACATTTTTTTTTGTAAATACATACTTGTAATATATATAGAGAAACAACCAGACCCGAAACAAATATAGATATGTAGATCATGCACACATTTGTTCCGCGGCGGGAATCGAACCCGCTACCTCCTGCGTCTCAGCCGTCTATACGCCCACTGCACCACGGAGGTCGTCAAATATAATAAATAGTAAATGATCTAAGTGTTTCGTTATTTAGAGCTATCATTCCTTTCCCCAGTCGCAGTCGGGCCGTCTCATGCATGTGCATACTCGTAGTGTGCATACCACACCGCACGCAAACTTGACCCACTTCTAGTTATGAATTATTTACCCACATTCATTCTCGGACATGCACGATAAGATATGTTGGCTCGTTAAATGCAGATTCAACGCAGTGATTTGTGCCACGTGTCTTTCTGTATCTTTATTTATTTATTTGCGACACGAAATCAATTGCATACAATCTTAAGATTAGAGTATTAGTAGTAATGACATGTACCCTGTAAGGGCGTAAAAAATATAATTGCATTTAAAATGTGCACTAAAACTTATAATATTATTTATTATACACGGTGTCCTTTAAATCACTGTTTTCCCAAAACAAACGTTGTTCAGACCATAGTCTACTAACAGTTTATAACATCAAAATAAAAAACAAAACGAAATCGGTCTTTGAAAAATATAGAAAGTTGCGAACTTAAAACGTCTATTTTTACGTTACTAGCTACTAGGTACCTATCTAACTAAGGGGTAGGTAATACGCTACGGCTCGCGTACCTACCTACCCATGAACTTTATGTCACGGTTAGTTTTTGAACAAAGTTAGACTTAGTTGAGAAGGTCTAGATTTATTTTCTTTATGCTCTTATTAGATGCTATAAACAGTTATTAGACCATGGTCTGAGCAAGGTTTGTTCTGGGAAAACAGTGATTTAATTAAAGGACACCGTGTATTCTAATATTCTAATATTATGTACCTACCTATATAAACTTAACGGATATCTACCTATGCCTGTACGTCATACGTACCTTTATTTGGTAAAACATAATTACCTAAAATTCTAAAATTAGACACTTGTTATTTCTCTAAGTATATTTCTTTATTACATTATAATATCACGTGCTTTACTTGTACGTCTTGAATAGCAAGAATAAATCTTCAGAATCACGTAGATCTTATATCTTTGATATTTTATTGCAAACTGTAAAAATCTACAAATGTGTCTCGATGACTCTTGAGTGTGTCTCTGTGTATCTTTTTACGGATATGGCTCTGGGAGTCGTTTCTTCAAACTGACATAAATGATTCATATCTTTCAAGTAAAATAAGTGTCTCTCATGCATCTGACTCTCGACGACTGGATCTTACGCTGCGCGGCTATAGAGTACAAGATAGAGAGAGAGAAGATAAGATAGGAAGATAATTTGTTGGTTCGTAAAAAGAAACAAAACAAGACTTCGGTTACAATCGGATGACTCCGTGTCGTTCCTACTTGTCATCATGCTAGCGAATGAGACCACCAATTGGAGTTACGTAAGGGTAAAAGAGATGCAAATAGATCTGATACATAGTATCTAGATCTGGATCTGTGCTACGATTGCTTCGCATGTACGTCAGAGCCAGTGATCCGAATGATAGGAATGAAACGTTTCAGTGATTCAGATCTTAAGCCGAATCTAGATAAAGATGAGCTAATCTCAACCAAGACTCAGTTTACCGCCTCCGCTCTAGAGTGACACTCGAGTATCATAGTTTTATAAAGGCCGCAATGTCACTCTAGTCTGTTCTAACATCACTTTACCTTCATCATAGCTACGGTAAAAGGGTAACCACCAAACCTGGATTCAATGAAGATTCGTTAATTCTAGTCCTTTTCTGTACAACTGGGAAAGAAATGTGACAAGATTTGTTGCTCTTCGTAGCGGCTCCAATCATACACATCATAGAATACTGGCGTATTTTTAATTCTCGTATGTTTACTACTGAAATTTCAACCCACGTCAGATAATAACGTAGAGGATTCTCTAACTATACACGGTGTCCTTTAAATCACTGATTTCCCAGAACAAACGTTGTTCAGACATGGTCTACTAACAGTGTACGATATCAAATTAAAAAAAAAACGAAATCGGTCTTTGAAAAATATAAAAAGTTGCGAACTTAAAACGTCTATTTTAACGTTACGCCCTACAACATAGCGCGTTGCCCGGTAGCTACTAGTTATCTAACTAAGGAGAAGGTAATACGCTACGGCTAGCGTACCCATGAACATTATGTCACGGTTAGTTTTTGAACAAAGTTAGACTTATTTGAGAAGGTCTAGATTTTTATTTTTTATTCTCTTATTTGATGCTATAAACAGTTAGTAGACCATGGTCTGAGCAACGTTTGTTCGAAAACAGTGATTTAAAGGACACCGTGTATATGCATTGCATCTTACGTCCACTGTAAAATATGTTCACTCGGTCTCAACAATTAAATCACAAGAGGAACAGAAGGGGAAGGGAAGAGTTGTTTCGCATTACGAACCCACTGACTTACATTTCGGCAATTGATTTCTACGAGGGTTGGAATGACGTCAGTAGAACACATCTGACGTCATACATCTCGAGAAGGGTAAAACCAATCAGGATCAACGATTCCATAAGATAAAACTAAGCCGATTACCTCACAAATACTCACAATGTTTTCTTTTACCGATTGAAAACGTCAGTGCATAACGTATTTTTATTGATGTGATATACTTTTTGAGAAACCAGAAAGTGAATGGAAATAGCGTTTGTATTCTCTTCGAACTGAAGGCTGTTCGGATAGGTTCACTACCTACCAAATAAAATCACTACAATACAATACTTTCTTTATAACTCCATAGTTACAAGTCATTACAGTACAAGCAAGGGCGGATCGAGAGGGGGGGGGGGGCATGACCCCCCCCCCCCCCCCCCCGGGCTGGGTCCAGGACCTAGGTGGACAACTAATTAAAATTGTTAAAAATAATGTTTTTATATATTTTTTTGTCACAATATAGATTGTATGTAACTACATTTACTATTTAATTAAATATTTTTATTTTTATTTGAAAAATTGATTTTGTTATTTAAATATAGGTATTTTTAAGTACAGTATGTAAGTGCATTAATAAAATACCTACTTTTTACTTGTATCTATGATTATAAAAATTAAATTACAACTTCTTGTGACTTGACCACGAGTATGTGACCCCCCCCCCCCCCTGGCACCATAGCTGGATCCGCCCTTGAGTTCAAGACAAGTGTCTGTCTATGCTTTTTGAATCGAAATTTACAACCTTATTTTCATGCGATAAGCTTTAGTTCATCGAACGGCCGTGGTCTTCTTCGTGGAACAGATTAAACTAACACGTTTATTGTATACCTATTTGGTATCTGCAATAACAATGCAACAAGTAGTTGTAGATATCTTGTTAACTTGTTTTTCTTTCTTAATATGGATAACCTTACATATTTACGAATTAAATTCACGTTATTTAAATGATTATGTACCCATTATAATAACTTAGTGCACGCAAATTGATAGTTTCTCGCAAGTACACGCGATTTTTCAATTTTTAGGGTTCCGTACCTCATAAGGTAAAAGAGAACCCTTATAAGATCACTCTCTTGTCCGTCTGCCCGTATGTCAGTCCCTGTGTCACCACCGATTTTCAGTTTTCGGTGGACCTAGCAAGTTGAAATTTATACCAGAGGTCTGTAGTCCCTATTAGGTGTATCAAGGTCCTGAGTCAACACTATAAAAAGTTATGGGTAAATTTAGATTTTCGCGAATAAGTACCAAAATTTACCATAATTATCAACATTTTTCATTTTCGGAATTTTCCCTTTACTTGTGCTATAAGCCCTTGCTTTTAAACAAAATTAACAATTCTAGGTCAACCGGAAGTACCCTATAGGTTTTGGGTCGAAAACCTATATGGTATTTCCCGTTGACCTAGAATCACGAAATGACAATGCCAGAAACTCTATAGAGCTTTGACCCATCAAATAAAAGTTGGTTTACAAGCAAGCTAAATGTAGCATTCTATTGCTGCTTTATTAGTGATAATTAAAAACATGTTTAAATGCCTTTAGAACTTGCGGTTTCCGTTTAAATCTAAGAACAATTGCTACATTTAGGTTAGGTACCTTAAGTTGATGATCAGAATCCGTAGCAAGTTTTAAATTCCTTTTATCTTTAACTTTTTATCGGCAAGTGTAACAGAATAACAGTTATGTATCCAAGGGTCCTAATTTCATTGCATAATTTTGATTGATTTACATTTTATGTAAATTATGAAAGGGTGGGGCAGGATCTGGCATTGTCCTTTGGCTAAAAGCAAGGTGGCACAAATAAAGAATAAATTGCAAAAAATAAAAAAAGTTGAAAATAAAAGGTGTCCTCATACATAGTTGACGCCAATTAAGATAGTCCTCTGAGTTGTATGGGCGCTCATACAATTTAGAGGACTAGCTTAATCGGCACCAACCTCAAATAATATAAATAAATAAAATTGTGCTATTGAATAAACTAAATATTTAAGTGGGGCTCTCATACAACAGACATGATTTTATTACCGTTTTTATGGATTTCGTTCGTGGAGTTCGTTTGTACGGAACCCTTCGTGCGCGAGTCCGACTCGCACTTGGCCGGTTTTTATGATTGTGTTATCGCGTGAGTCTATACATCGTACAATGTTGCTTATGGGACTGCAAATAATGAAGTAAAATTATGATACGTACTGGAGTATCTATTTGAAGTAACCGAAATTTAAAGAAAATCATTTGTTTTACCACAAAAGTGCCAGATAAGCATACAATAGACTGATGGTAAGCGTTTACCGTAGCTTATGAACATTTGGTAACACCAAAGGCAGGAGAGGTCTGACGACTCCTTAAAAAGATTTAAAAGGCCCATTTTGAAGGACCCCATCCATACCCTAGTTTCTGGGGAAAAACTCTAGTTTCTGCCGAGATTTTTCCCAATCTATTCCTGCAGACCATTCCAGAAGTTTTTGCGTAATCATTCTTGTTTAGTGAAATAGAGTTTCACTAAACAAGAATGATTACGCAGAAGAACAAGAATGTAGACACTCAACCCAGGGCGCGCATTAGATTTGTTCTACATACCTATGATTTATTTCGTTTAGTACCTACTTACGTTATTATCATCGTCCCTTTATAACCCACAAAAGGGAAAAGGCCTCACTTTCTTCCTCTCTTTACTGCACGTGTGTTGCCCAGTCTTCCCAATTCGTCTTTTCTTATTAAATTCATAAAAAGCTGTACGTACCTACTAGAGGAAGATACTGTTATTTTCTTTGTTATTTGTTTTTCTTTGTTTTATGTTGACTTTAAATAAGCCTCGTTTTTCTACAAATACTTCCTTTTTCTTTGTTTCATAATTTGTTTATTTATTTATTCGACAAAAAGTTGTTACAAGTTACGATATGTCATCTCGGTGCTTAAGGTGAGTATAGACTACAACATTTTCTCGAGCATTTCTGTGTAATGTAACGTTCTTACGAATGGTACAATACAGGCAAAAGCTCAGTTTTCAAAGCATTTCCATGTAATGTAACGTTCCTGGGAATCCTCGGCGTTGTTATGTTACGGGTAAATGCTCACAGCGAGTGTGCATTTACCAACATTTCGTTGTACCTTGCTTTCATTCTTCTTTGAAATGGCTCGTGCAAAGGCTCGACTAAATGTTACACCAATACGCTCGACGAAATGCTCACCAATATGCTCATTGGTTTGTACAATAGGCTGTAACAAAGAGGCGAGCGTGCTCGACGTTTAGGATGATACACTAGAACATATTACAGAGCGGCTCGTTGTTCTGTTAGAAGTAAATGTTCTAGTCTATACTCACCTTTAGACTCGAGCCACTACAATGTTTTCAAATTAAAAACATGTTTCTTGATCTTGTCAGTTACGATCAGTAGAGTATAATAATTTCACAAATTATATTATAATATACAAAGTCGGGTTTGTTCAAACACTTATAACTCGAGAATGGCTGGACCGATTTTGATGATCTTTGATTTGTTGTATTTGTCGCCGCCCCGAATAACAGAATAACTATTAAAATATCGGAAAAAATTACGCAAAAAGAAATTATGAAGAAAATACATTTCCAATTTTTTTCCACGTTTTCAATTCTACCGGGGTGACGTATATTGTCAGCCCACGTCATATTCATGTCAAGGCGGTACAAAGTTCGCCGGGTCAGCTAAGTTATGCATAAAATGTTTTATATCCGTGATCTGCAAAGCTTTCAGTGCCCCGTGGAAAGCGATAACGCTTTTGCGAAAAGTGCACTACACATAAAGACGTCACATTTCGTGATAGTGTTTCATTATCCATAGTTCGTACCCAAAGCGGGACGCCGCTCATGTTGTTTGAGGAATGTCATTGACTGGAGTCGACGTCAGCGATTTATAGTTTGTCCAGTGGCTTCGTCCTAGGAAGAAATACGGATACAATATTTTTACATATATATTTATTCCGTTCGTATCGTACACACTACTACTGGAAATGAGGTACACCTCAAGCTATACATTTCCAGTATAAGCTGACCTCGCATTGTGTAGGCTTTTAGTAGAATGAGAGGTCAGCTTATACTGGAATGTATAGCTTGATGTGTAGCCGTGTGTACATACTAGGTATCTTTAAGCAAGTTGGCAGTGTGGTTTTTACAGTTGTTGAGCTCCTGAGTTAACGATTTGAATCCAGAATCGATATATAACCTGGATCTTAATACCAAATAAATTTAAATCTACCCACTAACGAAGTTTTTAGAATTTATTCGTAAAAGGTAGGTACAAATTCAAAAATACGGCCATACACCTACTAAAGTGAGTTTAATTGAAATAAGTAGGTTCTGTAACAATGTTATTAACTTAATAGGTCAAACCTATTGCATTACATTGTCGTATGTAAAATTTCACATTCATTTGACGGTTGGGTCTAACGAAGGTACACACGGCTACACATCAAGCTAAACATTTCCAGTATAAGCTGACCTCGCATTGTGTAGGCTTTTCGTAGAATTAGAGGTCAGCTTATACTGGAAATGTATAGCTTGATGTGTAGCCGTGTGTACCAGGTGTTGGAAACTACCTTATAATATGTACCAACTATGGTACTGAAAACAGGCCAGGCAAAATTGAATTATGTTTTAATTAAATTTAATTGTTTCCTCGAAATGGAATTAATTTTAGTTGAGTACATAACTCCATTTTCTACAATGTGGTATTTTTTCACTCCTTTTAAATTATAATTGGCTGAGTGCATGCTAGAGTACACGGTTCAGAAGATATTGTTTTTACCCGACTGCGTAGAAGGAGGGTAATGTTTTAATTGTAGTTTTTTCTCAGTTTTCATCGACTTCAGCAGGTAATATGTACACAGACCTACCAACAACTACCTAAATTATGTTTGTCTGGTCCGAAGTTCACTATTAGATTATATATAATAAATAAATAAATATTGCTGGACATTTCACACAGCGCTATCCAGCCCTAAACTAAGCAGAGCTTGTATTATGGGAACCAGATAACTGATAGAATACCTACTTATATACATTTTTTTTTGTAAATACATATGTACTTATATTATTTATGGAAACAACCATATGGTGTTCTTCTAGATGTCAAGATGTAGGTAGGTAGAAATGGGAATTACATAATCAGCTAAAAATGTAATGGACTGGCCTTTTTATACTTTGGGGCCGAGTCAGGTTTCTCCCTAATGGTTTCTGAATGACGTCATATTTACAAAAACGGAATGCCCTTTTTTCTTTTTCGTCTACCATTAGATAGTATATAGTCTTACATTTAGTTTTAAAAGAAAGAATAGCCACGGACTGTCCGTTCGGTAGGCTCTAGGCACTTTAGTAAATCCTCCCCCCCCCCCCCCTCCCTCCCTCCTTCCCTCCAGTCCTAAGTGCCTTTTAGCTCTAAAATTCTTACAACTTACCGCTCGACTTCATAAACCGAAGTCTTTACGTGTATAAATAACGCGCAGTTTCTGTGTTAATGTTTTTAATAAAAACTCCTTTTATCGCTGGCCATTAAATTTATCGCTGATAACAGATGGTTGGCTTAGAATGAGTCATGCGACTACCTACGTAGGTACTATCGAAACTGGAATAGTACCGACAAGTACTTGACGGTAATTTTTTGAAATTCCAATTTTTATAAAAAGACATTTTATGATGATGAAATATTGGAGCGCCTGAAGAGCCTTAAAGCATGAAAACCTCGGATTTCAGTTACTATCCGCCGAGGGGTTCCTCAGGTGGTGATAGGAATGACGAAGTTCTCGGATTTTTATAGTATTTTCGTATATTCAACTTAAGGCCATCTTGTAGCAAAATAGGGTGTTTAAATATACGTTTTTTTCACGTAAAGCGTTCAAACAATCTGAAATATACACGGTGTCCTTTAAATCACTGTTTTCCAAGAACAAACGTTGCTCAGACCATGGTCTAATAACTGTTTATAGCATCAAATAAGAGAAAAAAAAATCTAGACCTCAAATAAGTCTAACTTTGTTCAAAAACTAACCGTGACATAACGTTCATGGGTACGCTAGCCGTAGCGTATTACCTAGTTAGATAGGTACCTAGTAGCTACCGGTCAGCGCGCTGACTATGTTGTAGGGCGTAACGTTAAAATAGACGTTTTATTTTCGCAACTTTTTATATTTTTCAAAGACCGATTTCGTTTTGTTTTTTTAATTTGATGCTATAAACAGTTAGTAGACCATGGTCTGAACAGCGTTTGTTCTGGGAAAACAGTGATTTAAAAGACACCGTGTATATATGTTATAATTGTCGCTCTATACTAAGATCTATATACTTCTCGCCAATTTTTTTACACGATATCTTTTATTTTTCTGCATTAAAATCGTAATGATAGTTCCAAACCGTATATAAATATGAATTTTATTTCTTGTATATTAGGTTTTGTAAAAAAAAACCTACACCAAATGAAATGTCATTAAAAATGTAATGAATGTCGCCCGTAAAAATATTTTTTTAAAGTCCACACTTCTAATCCAAAAATATGTATTTTCTATGCCACTGTTTTCTATATCACTCGCTCGTCGTTCGTCAGTCCCGTGCGGAACTGTAATTATACTAGAAAAAACATAGCTTGATCTCTGGGACAGCTGTCAGTAAAATCGCGCCTATGAAGTCCTGAATTTAACAGTACGGACAAACGTACCAGTCAATGTCATACTTTATGGGCTTTCTTCCGCAAGATGGCGCCAACGCGCCGCCATCTTGTTTGACATGACCCATTCTCCTGAGTACGAGTGCTAACGCCTTGTATACGCCACGTGTTTTCCGTTCTCATCACTTTGTTTTTGTTACTATTGCTGTTAATTTGTTAAGTTTATTTATTATTATTAATTTCTTTGTTGTTATTGTTTGTTTTCATTGATGTTGGCATAATGCCAAAGAGAACGAAGAAAACTGTTTTGAACAGTCAAAGTCGTGAGTTTGTGATTCGCTTGCGTGAATATTTTGAGCGAGAAAACCAAAATGATGGACCGCTATTACCCAGGGCAAAAGTTTGTGACAGAGTTGCAGATGCTCTTGGCATTGGACGTGCGACAGTAATTCGCATCAGTAAAGAAAAATATGGCGAATCTTCAAACGCAGTATTGACTGAAGACGAGGAAAAAAGCTTTCAACGCCAAATAAAAAAAGAAGAAAGGCTGCTCCTGTCACAAAAATTGACGACTTTGACGCCACTGCGATTCGCAACCATGTATATGGTTATTATACACGGGGCGAATTACCTATATTAAAAAAACTGGCGGCGTCCCTAAAAGACGCAGACTTGTTTAAAGGAAGCTTGCCGTCACTATCGAAGATTTTGAAAAATACTGGATTTTCCTACAAAAAAAGTGACAAAAGAAAAATTATAATGGAACGAACCGACATTGCTCTTGCTCGAGTGGATTTTCTCCGGAAAGTTAAAGAAATTACAAATTGGGACAAAGTTGTCTTTCTAGACGAGACATGGCTAAACGCCAATCATACCGTATCCAAAGCTTGACCGATGATACGGCACAATCGACCACCAAAGTACCCGAAGGCAAAGGTCAAAGATTAATAATAACTAATGCTGGGACGTCATCTGGTTTTGTGCCTAATTGCCTATTGGCATTCAAATCTACGAAGACCAATGAATACCATGAAGAAATGAATTTTGAAAAAATTAAAGAGTGGTTTTTAAAATTATTAGATAATTTGAAGGAGCCACATTATATAATTATGGATAACGCCCCATATCACTCGGTCCAAAAGCACAAACCACCAACTTCGGCAAACAGGAAGTTAGATTTATATATACATATTTTAGATAATATTTGCGAACAAGAGAGGTGTAAATAGGGTATTAAGTGCTAGGCAACGCGACTGCGGTACCTCGAGTGCTGCAGGAGTTTATAGGCGGCGGTGACCACTTAACAACAGGAGGCCCGTCAGCTTGTGTGTCTACAAGTATAATATTAAAAAAAAGAGTTCATTATATATTTACAAGATTGCTCTAGCGAAAGTGATTCGGATATTGATTTGGGGTGGAACTCCTTTGGAATAAATAAATGTATGTATTAAAATATTCGTTTCATTTTATTACCCAAATCATAATATAATCCAATATACATATAATTATGGCAGACAGCCTTCGTGGCGAAGCGGTAGTGAACACGACTGCTGCGCAGGAGGTCGCGGGTTCGATCCTCGCTCAGTGCAAATATTTGTATGCATGAATATGGGTTTTTGCACTGGTCTGGTCGTGCCTCGGAAAGCACGTTAAGCCGTCGGTCCCGGCTGCCATACGAATATCTAATGGCAGTCGTTACGGGTTGTTGGAGCCCTCAAAAGTCCAACAATTGGTCTTACTGCAAAGCTTCTATCGATAATTACTAGTGATATTTTTTTCTGTATCATAACAACCCTAGGAATGTCAGTTTAACAAATGTCGCAGAGATCAAGCTATGTTTTTTCAAGTTTAGTTACCTACAGTTTTGTGCATAAATGGTAGGTAGGTAACAGATCAAGAGTATCTGACAGATGTCAGAGATTTAAATTTGAATTATGACGTTTACGTTCCTTTCTTCATCAGAGGAGTCGGTACGCGACAGATACATTGAATGAAATTTAAAAATTGCAATTCAGCGGGGCAATGCACCCAGTGTCTTGGGAACACTTTCGCCTGGTAGTGATCTGGTGCAGTTGCGCTATCTATAGATCGTTTGCAATGGTCTTTAGATGAATCAACTGTTTCTTCTGTATTTTATTGTCAATAATTGTATATTTTTTCTGTTATTAAAGGCTCGTAAAATTTCAAAATGGAATGTGTAGCTATAATGTAATGTTTGATTTGTTTTGTTGGATTTGTTTTCGCCCCGAATAGCAAAATAACTATTAAAATATCGATAAATTTACGCAAAAAAAAATATGAAGAAAATTCATTTTCTCACACATAGAAGCACGCAGCTAATGATGGCCGATTGTCAATTTTACCGGAGTGACATTAGCAGCCCGCGTCATATGCATGTCAAAGCGGTACGAAATTCGGCGGGTCAGCTAGTAAAAAATAAATTAAAATTGAATTGACATATAAATACAAAATGTGTATGAGAGTAGGTTAAGGTACCTAAGAACTAGGCAGTGCCTATGCCTTTGGCAAAACACTTGACCTATTTCCCAGTCAAATTATTTTAACCTTATTTAAAGTGTTGGCAAGTTTGTAATTTAGCAGTTAAAAAGGTCGAGTGTTGGTACATGGTGGTATTTCACGCTAATGTCATAATAAAGTCAGACTGGGCAGAACTCGCGAGAAAAGCAGGTTATCGGTGCCTGCTCACCGGACTCACTAGCGCTTACCAGTATATAGAATTATGTATAACACCGCACTTGACACTTCTTTCAGAGTACTGCTGTTCATTCTTTTTAGATTAGTCGCGCAAAACAGACTTAAATTCACTTTGTTTATACTAAGAAGGTTCAAAATTATCATCACAGGTTTGTTAAGGAATAAGATAGATAGATAGATAACTCTTTATTGAATTACCACACAAACAGAAATAATAAAAAAAAAAAGTACTGGGTTAAAATAAATAAGGCAATACAATGGGCGGCCTTATCGCTAAAAGCGATCTCTTCCAGGCAACCTTTGGATGGAGCGAAATTTTTAAAAATTACGGAGTGCGGTGTACTTTAGCGGATACATTACATTTACACATAATATATTCTAAGATATAATAATAATATGAAGTTTTAATCCTAATACTTAATATACTTATAAAATAGACTAATATATAGGTATATACATATAGCAAACTATACTAACAGATAAAATAAGTACATAAATAGTAAATAAATAACGCTAGAAAGATGACATCGTCAGGTAATGATGTTTCACCTTCAATTTGAAGACGTGTAAGGAGGATGACCATCTTACTTCTTCGGGCAGAGCATTCCACAGCTGAACAGCCTGGACAGTAAAAGAAGCGCTGTAAAAGGAAGTGCTGTGCGAAGGAGTTCTGAGTATCAAGTTTTCTGATGACCTAAGAGTATAGTTATTTGAAGAATGGAGAAATTCAAATCTACCTTTCAGATAGTGAGGAGAGAAGGGATTGAATAGAATAGAATAGAGAAGAGAAAGGATATGCGTATTCCGACGTAGACGAATCAGAAGCCATTTAAGCTTTGAACGGAAGGGAGACACATGATCATATTTACGGAGGCCAAATATAAATCTAATACAAAAATTTTGTAAACGCTCAAGCTTGTTAAGCTGTTCCTCAGTGAGGTCCAGATAACAAGCATCAGCATAGTCTAGTATGGGATGTAAAAGCGATTGTGCAAGCGCAGTCTTGGTGGACGTAGGCAAAAAGTTTCGTAGTCTCCTTAGTGAACCAGCTGACGCAAACAACTTCCGGCTGGTTAGTTCAAGCTGAGCCTTCCATGAAAAGTTGCGGTCAATGCTGATACCTAAATTCTTAACGTTTTCGCTGTATGGGATTGCTATTCCGTCAAAGACAACTTGTGGGACAGTGGACCAATCAATTTTGCTAAGCGTTCTTGAACTACCTACAATAATGGTTTGCGTTTTGGTAGGATTAACTTTCAAACCGTGGAGCTTGCTCCACTCTGCAATACGGCGTAAATCGCAATTGGTAACGTCAACAGCATCAGCAATATTACTGAGCGTAGCTTGATTATAAATCTGAAGATCGTCTGCGTAGAGGTGAAAAGACGAAGAAAGATTAAGAGAAATAGAGTTTATGAAGATTGCAAAAAGAAGAGGAGATAAAACGCCACCTTGAGGTACACCAGCAGACGTATTACACCACGAAGAGAGAGACTCCTCGAGTCGAACACGCTGACGGCGCCCGTGCAAGTAATAATAAGAAATCGTGCAAATAAGAATCTTTTCGGAATGGAAAAAACCCAAATGGAACGATTCTACCCATTAAACTTTTCATAAAAATAATGTCGAAATAAATCGATACCAAAATAGATTTTTCAAGGAAATAAACCATTTTTAAAACAATGATACTAAACTTGAGATTATGTTTTTAATCATTCTTGTGGTTTACATAGTCCGTAATCCAAAGAGTTTCATATCAATAATTTTAACTTATGTAGTATCACGTAGGTATAGCATGAGCACTGATTTAAGCACTCAAAAGCAATAACAACCAACGATGATGGTGATGATGACTTTATCATAAGATGAGTAAGCACCGGAAACAGTTTCCAGTGTAAATGAGACCATAATACAAAGCTAGGTAGGTACCCTAAATACCAGCGCAAGCCGTGCCTATCAATCTGAATCTATTGTTCTGTGACTTGTAACCTATGTGATATTTATTGACTCAATTCTTGTATTCAAAATTAACCTTATGTTATCACCTCCTCGGTAGACTTTCATTTACTGAGGACCTTTACGCACGGACTTCCTTTACGTCACTCACAGGCTTCCCAGCGGTCCCTAGACGGTCATGCGGCATGACATGCGTTACATGCTGTCATGCATGCATGACCATTTAAATAAATATTTCTGGATATTTCAGACAGCGCTATCTAGCCCCAAACTAAGCAGAGCTTGTACTATGGGAACCAGATAACTGATAGAATACTTATATATACTTTTTTTTTTGTAAATACATACTTATAATATATACTCGTAGAGAAACAACCAGACCCGGAACAAATATCTGTAGATCATGCAAACATTTGTTCCGCAGCGGGAATCGAACCCGCTACCGCGTCTCAGCCGGCTATTCGCCCACTGCACCACGGAGGTCGTCGAATTTAATTGTATTGATTGATTGAATGACATGCAAACTACGTGCTGATTGATATTCCTTTTTATTTTCTATCCATGTATGTTAACAAAAATATTAATTTGTTTAAGAAAAATAGCGATAATCATAATTTTAATACTAGAAATAAAGATAAACTCGCTGTTGCCCGTTGTAGACTCCAAAGTTAGTAAATCGTTTAAAGGGCAAGGTGTTCGCTTTTATAACAAACTCCCAAGTGATGTACAAAAATTGACAATTAACAAATTTAAAAACGCAATTAAACAAAATCTTTATAAAAAAGCCTACTATAAAATATCGGATTATTTAGATGATAGAGAAGCTTGGGATTGAAATTGCTCCAACTCGTTCAAAATGTTACAATTTAGACGTAATTTATTTCCTGTATTGTTATGTATTATAAAAGGATCATTAAAAAAAACAACCAGCCTTGTTTCTTGCCTTTCTTTCCTGGCTTGGTCGCGAAGGAACAGGCAGTAAAATTGACGTTTCAAAGTGATCCTTGTAATTTTAATGAATAAAAAGATTTTGACTTTGACTATCCTGCAAGTTATGACTGACAAGCACGCATGATCGTTTAGATCGGGGCATGTCATGCAACAGCACGTAACGTATGTCATGCTGCATTACCTGCCGCATGACCGTATAGGGACCGCTTGTTTGTGGCATCAATCACGATCCTCACCACCACATTTGTGAATCATCATTTATTTTTATCGAGTGGTTAGTTTTTTTTTTAATAGACGTAAATAATTGTATTTTTGTTAAGATTTGTCCCTTATAAAAAGTACCTAGGTATTTATTTTCCCCCTCACAGCTATCCAACAATTTAAATAGGTACATAACATAAATACAGACTAAGGAGGTTACTGAAAAATCGGGACATTCGGCATCCCGATCAAGGGTGAATCGGGACGTGACCAGACCCGTGAAAATAGGGACGTCCCGCGCAAATCGGGATACCTGGCAATACTAGTCGATAGCCTAGCGGTAGCCTATGTCACCCGCACCAAAGTAACTAATCGATTGACATCCCAATCATCAGAATCGGATGAGTAGCTAAGTTGGAACATACATACCTACATAAATAAAAACATACCTACATAGAACTTTTAAATTTTCGCGAACTATACTCATGTTTTTAGGACAAAACGGGTCTTTTCGCGCACAGATTTGTATCAAAATTATAATTTTGACTAACTTCGACGTTTCGGCCAAGTTACATCGGCCGTATAAACACACATAGGTACATAGATTGCTAAAAACATAACCCTTCCTTATGTCATTTACCAAAATGTGTCATAACTAGAGGTTCTGCTTTTTAGCAATTTTAGGACTAGAAATTGACAAGCTCTACCATTCCTAGTAAAGTATTTCAAAAATAGCGATGTGTTTACAAAGAAACTATCCTGCAACAAATATATTCTTTGCCAATATTTTTTTTTTTTGGCAAGATCAAAAAGCAAAGCAGTGATGGGCTTGCAACCTAAACAAAAATGGAATGCATAATGTCCGGATTGCCCCCTAATCTTTTTATTGGGAACTCTCACAAATTTGCGTATAAAAATATACCAAATACTTACCTATACGCAAATACACAAGTGTTTGGTATATTATATTTACTTATATTTTTATACGCAAATTTAGATAACTAAGCCTTAAAGTCTTAAGTCCTTTCAATCCTAAAGTTGTCTGGAAGACATTGTACACACGGCTACTCATCAAGCTATAAATTTCCAGTATAAGCTGACCTCGCATTGTGTAGGCTTTTCGTAGAATGAGAGGTCAGCTTTTACTGGAAATGTACAGCTTGATGTGTAGCCGTGTGTACTTCGATGTTTTGAATTTTTGAGTAAGTAGGTAAGTATTTTGTTTTTTGTATTGTGCTCTGAAATTGTGTAAAATCTATCATTAAAAAAATGTTTCTTTTTCAAGTTTATGCTTGGCATTTATGTAAGACTAGCTTCCGCTATTGGCTTCGCACGCGTGATTTGTCAACAAAAAGTAGCTTACGCGTTAATCCAGGTTATAATCTACGTACATACCAAATTTCATCGAAATCGGTTCACGGGCGTGAAAGAGTAACAAACATACACACATCCATACAAACTTTTGCGTTTATAATATTTGTGATTATAAAAGCAACCGTGCTGTAATACATGTTTTATTTAACATTAATTCGCAGTGGTTAGAATGTTATTTCCACAGTACAAAGTAAAACAAATTATAACATAATTGGTAACTTTCGTAAAATGTTCCAAGTATTTCGTAATTTTTAATATAATTTCAACCCTTATAAGACAGAGCTAAAATGGTAGAGTATTTTTTTATCGTTTTACCCTTCAGGGAAGTATGTTCACGCACCTGAAAGTAGAAACGATTATAAAAAAACGTTGGATGCAATTTATTCAATAAATGATTAACTTAGTAACAGGTTGTAAGTCTATCCCCATTTTGGAATACTTTTTACAGGAATCTACAACCTACAGCTGTTTCATAACTCAGTACAACCGCCGCCGGTCTCACACAGGCACAGGGCAATTGATTCAATTGGTGCCGTGCTGGCCGGCCCTGGGGTCAGGATGTAATGTCAATAGGGATCTCTCATTACGCCGTTATTATTTCAAGAAACTATGAGATATTAACCAGTTATTGCGACAGAAGGTTAACATGAAAAGGAAAGAAACCTTTTTTATCTATGAAGAGAATAGAGTCGTCCTAGCCATGACATATTCCTTGGTCGTGTGATGAGATATTATTACTTGCCAAGCCATGACAGCACCCATGGTCGTGTGAAGAGATATTATGACTTGCCAAGCCATGACAACACCCATGATCGTGTGAAGAGATATTATGACTTGTCAAGCCATGACAGAGTCCATGGTCGTGAGAAGAGATATTATGACTTGTCAAGCCATGACAGCGTTCATGGTCGTGTGAAGAGATATTTTATTTTTAGAATTTTAGGAAAACTTACAGCTAGGTTACAAAAAAGGTATTTGAGTAGAAAATAAACAACAATAAATGCTACTTATTCTAAGAAGGCCACTTAAAAGTTTCCGCAGATAAGGTAAGAGATGAATAGTATTATATAAACAGGTAAGGTATAACACAGGTAAGGTATAAACACATAAAATGAGAAAAGGAATTAAATAAAAGAGATATCAATACACACCCATGCACGACATCGGTTAAGTGCCTTAAGTTAAGTATTATGACTCGTCCAAGCGATGACATCGTCCATGGTCGTGTGAAGAGATATTATGACTTGTCCATGCCATGACATGGTTGTGGAAGCCCAGCGTGAATTGTTTTATTAAAACCCGCATCATGCTGAATTAGGCTCTATTTTGTAATATTAAGATAGTAAATAGTTTAAGGATGTGATTTTTGTAATCGTTACATTTCCTACCATTTTTGTATGGTTGTGTGTGCAAGATTAAGGAGCACCTAAAGGAGTGATTCACGAATTTGAACAACTTTTCCAAAAACACAGAAAGTAAAAATACAAAATGGAAACTAAAATAAGACTAAAAAAGATCGCTTTCAGCGATACGACAGCACATTGTAAATCAATTTGTAAAAGAACATACGTTCTACATTTTATTTTTTGATCGTACAATAAAGAGTTTATCTGCATCAGTTATTTCTAGGACTCTTTATGGGCTTATTGTAATTACCTAGATGTTGAAAATATTTATTCATTGTGTGTCTTTAATTAAAAATATCGAATTTAGATAAATAAACATATTGACACTTGGTTTTTCTAACATATATGTAGTTCTTTCAATAAAAATGAAGTGATTTGTTTTTTTTTGTTTATTACAAGTATGTAAAGCAGATTACAAACATTAAAACAAAATAATATGGAGTCTTTGAACTAGATTGTAGCCCTACAATGTCAATAAAAACATAACAAAATTGTGACATAACTATTTACCCTAACCTAACTGAACGCTTACGAGACTGAGATGGTCGACAAGATGGAGTGATGAGCCGCTTCATACAACTTTATAATGTATGTTGTAGCCTATTAGGTGCTATTATGCATAGTCACAAGCGTGTGTCACAAGCGGTTTGAGTACTGTGTTGTCTTGGTTGTGTGAGTTAGTACTGTCTTGCGTAATGTGTAAAATGTATACGTATAAAAAAAAATATTGCTGGACATTTCACAAAGCGCTATCTAGCCCCAAACTAAGCAGAGCTTGTATTATGGGAACCAGATAACTGATAGAATACTTACACACATTTTTTTTAAATACATACATATAATATATAGAGAAACAACCAGACCCGGAACAAATATCTGTAGGTCATGCAAACATTTGTTCCGCGGCGGGGATCGAACCCGCTACCTCCTGCGTCTCAGCCGGCTATTCGCCCACTGCACCACGGAGGTCGTAAAATAATATCGACGAATATGAGTATCCAGACAAACCTTGCATGGTTTTTAGGGTATAATATTAAAGATGAATGTACTTAAATTGTAGTAAATAAATTTAAAAGAAAAAAACTAATTAATCCTAATCCTAACATTGTAAATACGTAGATGTAGCGTAAAAAGTAAACACAACGACCCCCCCCCCCCCCCCCCCCCCCCTTCCGAGTAATCATAATATTTCGAAGCATCAATGTTTTTCACATAGAAAATCACAGAAAATGTTTTTATGGAACTTAGGGAAAAAACAAGTGAACAAAACTCGCTCACACCCGGCAACGGAATTCAGAAAAAAGGCGACCGTAGCCTGAACAGAATTCATCAAATTACAAAAAGTGCAAAAAAATTGTCGCTAACAATTTTTTCTTTCACTTTATCACGTATAAAATTCCTCGTTGGACGCACCAATGTACAGCTGGGAACAAAAGCGTCACACTCATATTTTATAAGGGAAAGTTTGTTTGGATGTTTATTATTACGCAACCATACTATAGGCAACTAAGCTTATTATGGTTATTAGGAATAATTACATGTATTAACAGAAACTCGAAGGCCTCAATCGAGTCTCCCAACGGGTAGGACTTAAAATGAACATGGACAAGACGAAAATCATGTCGAATGTCCATGTCGTCCCTGCCCCGGTTATGGTTGAGAACTCGGCTCTTGAAGTTGTCGACGCGTATGTATACCTAGGACAAACAGTCCAATTAGGTAGGTCCAACTTCAAGAAAGAGGTCAATCGTCGAATCCAACTCGGATGACGGAGCGTTTGGGAAACTTCAATCAGTGTGTGTTACCAGTGATGACATATGGAACCGAGACGTGGTCCTTTACTATTGGCCTTATGAATAAGCTCAGAGTCGCTCAACGAGCTATGGAATGGGCTATGTTCGGGGTTTCCCTACGGGATCGAATCAGAAATGAGGAGATACGTAGAACTCAAGTCACCGACATAGCCCGACGGATTAGCACGTTGAAGTGGCAATGGGCAGGCCATATAGCGCGCAGAACAGATGGCCGATGGGGCCGGAAAGTTATCGAATGGAGGCCACGGACCGGCAAGCGCAGCGTAGGACGTCCACCTACAAGATGGGCAGACGACTTGGTAAGAACCGCAGGTCGGCGTTGGATGCAGGCCGCTTCCAACCGCAGTTCCTGGAGATCAATGAGGGAGGCCTTTGTCCAGCAGTGGACGTCCTACGGCTGATATGATGATAGTGATTAACAGAAATAATTTAAAATAAATTACATTCATAATAAAAAAAAATCGATAAAATATAGTCAAGAAATACATAGCACAAAGTGGAACAGACTTATACCTGAAGAGGCAGTTAGTGAATGCAAGTTATTGAGGATGATAATGCTGAATAACGAAAATAATATATGATTTATAAACAAAAGAAAATACTAGGGTATTTTCTTTTGTTAATAATAGATGTTATAATAGATTTTTGATTTTTTTTTATTTTATAGGTAAAATAAAAAAAAATCAAAAATCTATTATTTGTATATGACAAGAGTACATTTAAAACTAGGATTGGGAACTCTTCTTTTAAGTTGCATTAACCTGTGTTAGAAGAGTCCTCTCTTGACCGTGGTCGTTTAGGATCACATCTTGTGTAAACTGTGTAACTTTCAACAATAAGTGTTAACTAATAACATAAATAAATAGATAATATTGAGTAAAGACACGCTGTACTAATTGAGTGCAAATAGTATTTATAGATTATTTTGTAGGTACTATAACATCTACATAGATAGATAGATAGATAGAAAACGCTTTATTGTATACCACACTTAAATTAACAAATCATAATTAAACACTTAAAACTAGACACGCGATAGTACAATAAATAAAATAAAATATTTCTGGACATTTCACACAACGCTATCTAGCCCCAAACTAAGCAGAGCTTGTACTATGGGAACCAGATAACTGATAGAATACTTATATACTTTTTTATTGTAAATACATACTTATAATATATAGAAAAACCAACCAGATCCAGAACAAATATCTGTAGATCATGCAAACATTTGTTCCGCGGCGGGGATCGAACCCGCTACCTCCTGCGTCTCAGCTGGCTATTCGCCCACTGCACCACGGAGATCGTCAATTGGCGGTCTTATCGCTAAAAGCGATCTCTTCCAGACAACATTTGGATGGACTGGATTTTACGAGAACGTTAAAGGTAGCTTTATAACATAAGCTTTTTATTTAACTGTAGGTATACTTACATAAGCAAAACAAAATAAATATATACCAGGGTAGGTATAAGTGTAATACATGTGTAGTTATCGTTACACATAAATAAATTAGCATAACAAGTTATGATTGAAAATAACTTAAGTAAAATGAAAATAATAAAATTATAGGTACAATGGACGGCTTCGCTAAAGTGATCTCTTCCACCATTTTTATCCCCCGCCATTACCATTGTAAACTTCAGTTGCCAAATAAAGTAGGTTCATATTTAGCTAAAATTAAGTACACATTTCGAACGTAAATAAACACTTGTTACGTTTTCGTATATCGCCAAGAAAAAAAGGTAATTTAAGAAATTCCTACAAAAAATGCTAGAATCAAGGAAGGCGTTCGTTACACGCACAGGGGGTGGCGCCCCCTAGCTAGGGGTGGTGAAGGGTGGCGCCACCCTCTGACCCAAAAAAGCATGCGTACCGCCTCACGTGGTAAAGCTGCGGTTGGACTAATGGCGGGTAGAGGGTTTAATTCTCTACGTTTATATAATGTAAATAATATATAATTATTCCTCATACCGTACACCGCTATCTAGCACCAAACTAAGCAGACTATGGGAACCAGATAACTGATAGAATGTTTGAATACTTTTTTATTTGTAAATATATACAAAAAACACTCAGACCCTGAATAAATATCTGTAGGTAATGTAAAACTTTGTTCCGCGGCGGAAATTGACTCTGGGTTTCATCCTGATATTCGCCCACTGCGCCACGGGGGTCGTCGTTATATGAGAACACTTTTATCACGATTTTGTACCTCGCTTGAATGAATGAATCAATGAATGAATGAACATTCTTTATTATACCTTACAAGCTAGACACAACAGATTTAAAGAAACAAAACAAATAAAAGTAAGCATAATGGGCGGTCTTATCGCTTAACAAAGCGAACTCTTCCAGACAACCTTTGGATGGAGAGGATCATTGCTTAATGGAAGATTGGCCGAGGTGTAAAAAGAATAAACTTAATAACAGAAAAAGAAAAATTACTTAACCCTAAATAGTTATATACATAGGTACATATTAGGTACATAAATAATTTTAAATAAATAAATATTATATATAAAATAAATAAATATGTAGTTACATACTTATACTTACATTAATAATATTAGAGATCAGATGAATCACGACTCTTCATGGAGATAAAAGTTTTTGAGTCTAGCTTTAAATACGGAAGGTGAGGGGGATTTCCTAATGGAGACCGGCAAGGCGTTCCATAGTCGGACAGCTTAGACGGAAAAGGAGTTTGCATAGAAACTGGTTCTATGTATCGGGGTTTTGAGAAGGAGGTTTTCAGAGGATCGGAGTGTTCGGGAATTTGTGCAAAAAAGGAACTCGAAGTGTTCCTTCAGATACAAGGCGTGGTAGGATTACGAAGGATGTTGAATAGGAGGGATAGGATGTGAGTATTCCAGCGAAGTCGAATTGGGAGCCATTTGAGTACAACCTTGAATACAACCTCACCAGATGGTAAGGACTACATGTGGTCTAAAATGCAGAACAACGGACTAGAAGATACATAAGTATTCACTACCTTGAAAACTGTATGATTAACGAAATTCTATAAAGCGATAAAAACATACAATATTAGATTCAATGTACATATTTGAATCTAGTAGAAATCAAATGTGTCTAAATCGACGTACAACGATTATTCTGTCAGTAAGAATATGAGTATTCATTGTCGCTGTTCGCTTACAGTAGGACCCCAACTTTACCAGTGTTACGAATAGTGCACAACTTCAACAGAGTTTTTTTTGGCTAATGGAAACACTTTGTGATATCCGTCGAAAGGAAATGACAGCTTGTTGAAAGCATATTTCAAGCAAAAGTGTGGTTCTCTTCGCACCAGGCGCTCCGTTTTATAGTCAACTGTTGCTTTTAGACATGATTTATTTGACACTAGCTAAAACACGCAGCTTTACCCGCGTATTTTATCTTATCACATAGATCCATCCAAATGTTGAAGAGATAGTTATTTGTATCTCTGATTTTCCAATGATTTATTTATTATTTTTTATTGGTGCAATAAATATATAATTTAGCTATCTTTTAGTGATACTATAAATTACTGGGACATCTATTTCGAATTCTAAATTGAATTTGTTCCACTATTTATCTACTACAAAACTATGTGACCACTAAGAAAGTAGCGTGCATTTATCTAGACCTAAACATATAGTTGGTACCAACTACAGGCAAAATTCATTTTTGTGTCGAGCAAGCGACAACTTTAATAAGCTGAGTAAGCGATTAGATATAGATCTATTCTGCACGAGTGTCAGTACAGCCAGACTGCGGCTGAACAGAGAATTTTTTGACGATACAAGTATACTTTAAATACATTAAGTAGCTTCTATATGTAACTAATTATCTATATTTATTTTTAATCACTTTGTTATGACTTTTTTATTGTTCACTTCACATTTTGTTTTATTATGTTGTTCAGTCGTGAAACCTATTATTGGCTTTCTTTTATCTACTGTGTTTCATATCGTGTATCTAGCTGTTGGTCTTCCAAATAAATAAATATAAATATAAACATTTTACTCCCTCCATACCTTTTAAGTATTATGTCGTGTGTGGCCCAGGCTTTATACTCAGTTACTACACGTAGCGTCTAACGAGATTACGTACGTGAGCGATAAACGCCAGCAGTGCGCCCGCGCCTTAACCTCGTAATTAATTAATTTGTTCCCTTTGTTTTATTCCTTGAAAGAACTCTAATTAAGATTGATGTATAATAGTGTATACATATATAGGTAATTCATGTTTTAAGTAGTGCCATGTTGAGCTTTTCATATTATGAAGGAAACAAAGGTATCCTTTGTTTTATGATCGTAGGTAGTACAGTAGCTTCGGTAGCATTATAACAGTGTTTTCAAAATATATTAAGTACTCGCATATGACTCGGGGTTTGTCACCGAGCCATGGAGCGCACTATCCTACTATGGACTATATGGCATCCGGGCTTGTCAGGGACCGTTTATTAACGGTCCGTCGCACAACCAAACATTTGAATTTTTCCTGAATCGACTACACACGATCCGAGGCCGTCCGACTTCGATTTTTACCTGGAAGCAACCGGGACATGCTCCGGATTCGCAGGATCGGAAAGACCCGGATGGTATATAGTCCGAGCCTTAGAAACAGTGAACTGCTCTTCCAAACACAAATCGCGGACGTTGGGCCAAGTAGGCAAGTAGGAGGTGTTATGGGCAAAATCCACCACCGAATGGATCCCAAAAGACAGAAAACGACCACGCGAGAGACCGCGACGGCGATTGAAAGACGAATTCGACTCGTTTATGGAAGACTGGACTACACACGCGCATGATAGAGTGGAGTGGAAGTAAGGAAGGGAGGCCTTTGCCCTGCAGTGGGACAGTACAAGCTCCAAATAATAACAATAAAGGTCTAACACAGATAAAACGGTACGGAATGATTGAAATAAATCAAGAATGTTTTCTAAGTAAAATATTTTAAAGCATTTGTTCTTTCGCCTGGTAGTGATCTGGACTGGAGCAGTTGAGCTATATATATAGATCCTGTAGATGGAGCGTACATCGGATTGAGTCGTAATCTGAATAAATCAATATTGCTGGACATTTCACACAGCGCTATCTAGCCCCAAACTAAGCAGAGCTTGTACTATGGGAACCAGAAAACTGATAGAATACTTATATACATTTTTTTTGTAAATACTTACTTATAGTATATAGAGAGACAACCAGACTGGGAACAAATATCTGTAGATCATGCAAACATTTGTTCCGTGGCGGGTATCGAACCCGCTACCTCCTGTGTCTCAGCCGGCTATTCGCCCGCTGCACCACGGAGATCGTCGAACCATCTCTCTAATTTCAACCTGACGTGATATGATGACGATGACGTGATATGTGATATATGTAGCACAATTGGCAGTGCATCCTCGTATCAGAGGAAGGCTGTGGGTTCAAGTCCCGTCTGGCTTGAAAGTTTTTGAGATGGTTTTGAAAATATTATCGTTTACAACTCGGGTGTTTTGTCACGTCACCTTTTAAAAAAGGTTAAATGTTTTCTAATAACGATGTACACACGGCTACACATCAAGCTATGCATTTCCAGTTTAAGCTGACCTCGCATTGTGTAGGCTTTTCGTAGAATGAGAGGTCAGCTTATAGCCGTGTTTACATACATACAGGGCTTCCTGTTTTTTGAAGTAAAACTTCTTTACGCACTCTCGACTTGGGGATTAAGCTGGGGAATGCGTTACGAAAAGAGCGAACGGAAGATGAGAGGGAAATATAAGTTAGTGAAGATAGAAAGAGAGAACTGCAAAAACAAAACACTCCTTCATGCTGTTTCATTAGAGTTCATTTTGCGATAGATAAAAAAAGTATTTATGACGTTTCGTGTTTTGAATCTACCATCAGCTTCGATTTACGAAAGAGTTCAGCCATTCCACAACAGATGGCAGGCAGCAACAAAAAATTACTTATGTACTTACTTTAGGTGCCTAGATGGAGCTAAAGAAGTTTTACTGCAGTAGTGTGGTCTAAAGCACATTCTTTTTTTTTATTCAATTCTTAGGTTAGTTTTTATTTTAAGTACTATTAGAAACTTAAATAGTAATTGCATTATGTTATTATTAAGCTGACTGTTACTGGCTTTTATCTCACGTTTTCATTTCCGAGTTGAAAACGAAGTTTCTACCTTATAACATTTACATAACTTTTATGAAAAACATTTAATAATTACTATACCCACTGGAACATATTACAGACTTTGGAACACGACTCGTTTTTTTAGTGAAGATAGTCAAGCGCTTGATCACTACCTCACCTGATGGTAAGTGATGGTGTGATCGAAGATGGAGCACGCTTGCCTAGAAAGAACCTATTCACTCTAGACTTGAAGATTCCGAGATAATACTGATCCGGAAAAATATACGCCGGAAGTGAGTTCCACTCCTTACTCGTGCTTACAGGAAAAAATACGTGATAGGTAAGTGTATTTTCTTTTTTTGTGTTTATAATATTATCTATCTATCTATGTCCTCGCAAGTAAAGGCAATAACATACTTTTAAATAAAATAGCATTACAACGCGAAATTTCGCAAGGAGTGACTGAGACAGTTGCACAGGGCTTTTAAAACTGTACACGAATAAAGCTTTTAAAGTAATGAGCGCAAAGTATGAAATGCAATAAACTTTATTTAATTTCACGAACATGAAAACTGAATTATACCAAGTTATGTGCACTCAACTTTTCAAACTAATGACGTCACTGAAAGCACCCTGTATACGGACCTGCGAATTCGACCTCTTTGTAGGTCAAACCGTGACGTGCGAAATTGAATCATATCTCTTCTATGTTACGTGTCGGTTTCGTGTGTTTCGTTATTTATATTACATCTTTCAGATCGATAAAGTTGTATAACGAGTGTGTATGTGGTGTAGTGTAGGACTGTGTCACTCCAAATCGGTTTGCAGTGAAAAATCTGTTTTGTAGAGCTGATATTAGACTCTACATTTGGAAAGCAAATCTAATGAACTCTGTGGTGAGTTGGACGAGTAGCCGACTTAGATGCAAGAGGTTGCGGGATTGGTTCCGGGACAAATATATGCAAAATTTTCAAATGATACTCACTGTGTATGTTGTTTGTTAGTTTGTATTAGTATTCAGAAATTGCTAACCGATTCTGAATTTCTTTCACTCATTCAAACTACAATATCTTTGAGGGATATGATAAAAATTCTATGCGAAGTCGGGGTAGGTCAGCTAGTCTATTTTATAGAGGAAAGATTTGTTTGTATTGAACGGGCACCGAAACTACTGGACCGATTTAAAAAGTTATTTCTTTGTTGGGAAGCTACACTATCCCCGGGTGATATAGGCTACTTTTTACCCAACTGCGCAGGAGGGTAATGTTTTTATTGAAAAACTACGCGTGCGAAGCTGCGGATTTGTCAGCTAGTTTTAGACAAATTGGTAGAACAGAGCGATGTATTCTATCAAAACTTAAATGCAAATATACCTAAAGTTTAGAGGGGCGGTTTAGATCTTGCGTCGGATTTTTATTTTTACCTAGTTATAGCCAACCGCTTGGCAAATACCTCACCTGATGAGGGTTGTCACCTTTTTAAGAAATAACGTATTTCGGGCAATTTTGTACAAAAAAGTATTTTATTTACAAAATCGTATACTCTTAAACGGGGCACCGGAGGGGAATTACCCATACAACACGTACTACCAAGGTCATTTCTAATTGGAGCATATTTCTACCTTAATAAGGTATTATTTTAATTTGAATAGTATTTATCTAGGTTCCCAACCATATATTGGATCAAAATACTTACCTAAAATGAAATAGAAGCGTATCGCATTCTGCATGTTTTACGTCATAAAATACCTGTTTTCAATCTAATTGTTTCGTATTAAAAACAACAACATCTATATATCCTAGTCATGGGAACATAGATTATATCGTCTAGTTACAGAATAACAACACAATGAGAAAAATACAACAAGTTTTCAGTCATCATTTTTGGTATTACGGAACACGGTCAAAATATAATCAAATTTAGAATCGTTCTGTTGATATCACTGTCGCTCTGCGTGGCTAAAATTCGTCACCGATATTCAGGCCGAAGTTTTTGACGCGGCCAAATTGAAGTTGCGCTCGGGGTTCACCGGCTTCTTAAATCTGAACATTAACATTATTTCAATCGTGTTTCATGTTTGATTTTCTGGGTAACAAATAAATGATTATTCTATTCTATTCTAAGTGAGTTTTTAAGGCCTATTTTTATTAGCTTTTACGGATTAGGTTCACTGCGGCAACGAGGCCTATTGCGTTTTGGTGTTCATGTGAACTTTGAAAATAGAATACCGAAGTGAAACTTCACTATGTTACTAATATTATATCCATGGTGTACGTCTGTATGTCGGCTGGCAGCGGAAACGGATGTCGTTTATAATGTGCGAGTTATCTCATGGGAATACTAGCGCTGCCCGCGGCGTCTCTCGCAATAAACATGCATTACTCGTTTATTTATGTTTTCTTGTTTTATTTTATTACTGTAATGAGCGGTAGACTTGTATGGGTCTGATACATCATCATCATTTGAGCCATAGGACATCCACTGCTGCTATGGTTTTTTTTATGTTATTTGTGGGGAAACAGGCTTACGGCCCACCTGATGGTAAGCGGTCACCGTCGCCTATTGACACCGGCAACACCCGGGTATTGTCGATGCGTTCCCTACACTGTAGAAACCTCTTTACATTTCTCTTGAAGCGTTCCATGTCGTAGCCTAATGGGAAAACCTCAGATGGTAGCTCATTCCACATCTTGCAAGTATGGGGTAGAAAAGATCGCGTGAAGCGTGTGGTGCGTGATACCCAATTGTCGATGATATGTGGATGAGCTTTATTACGTTGTCGAGAAGTGCGTTGGTAAAATCTCGACTACGGGATGAGATCAAATAGCTCCTCAGAACATTCCCCATTATACAGGCGGTAGAATACACTCAGCGATCCGATGTCACGGCGTTAACTCAGCGGTTCCAGCCTGTCGGCGAGTTTGGGATCCGATGATTTTAATGACTCTTCTCTATGACATAGGCTACTTTTTACCCAACTGCGCAGAAGGAGGGTAATGTTTTTATTGAAAAACTACGCGTGCGAAGCTGCGGATTGGTCAGCTAGTTAATAATAATTTAACAAAAGCATTCAGACATTTAAACAACATTACATACTTTTGGTATAATAAAGAAGGAGGAATTTATAGATGTACCGTTTAAGCCTACGGTTATCAGTATAGAGATATCCACGTCATATAAAGCAACCAAGTCTATTGTAACTTCAGCTTGCTAATCTTCTGGGCGATGTCAGTGACGTAAGTTTGTCTATGGACCTCCTCATTTCTGATTCAGTCTCGTAGAGAAACTCCAAGTATAGCCCTGTCCATAGCACGCTGAGAGACCTTGAGACTTCTTATGAGGCCCATAGTGAGAGACCACGTTTCTGTGACATATCATCACTGGAGTTATTATCGGACGAATAAATTAATATTCTTTGTTTTTATTTAATATTACATGGAGATGGTACACGGCTACACATCAAGCTATACATTTCCAGTATAAGCTGACCTCGCATACTGTAGGCTTTTCGTAGAATGAATGAATGAATGAAAACACTTTATTGTAGACAGTATAAACAAAAAAAAATACAAACAAAATAGAAAATATAAAGCAAATAGTACAATGGGCGGTCTTATCGCTGAGCTGTTAGCTTATACTGGAAATGTATAGCTTCATGTGTAGCCGTGTGTGCAGGCATATGGCCAACCTGATGTTACATGGTAACCATCGCCATATAACAAAGTATTAACTCGTAGGTCACGCACCTTAGAAACGTTCCCCCTGACTTTATTCTTATACACAATGAGGATCAGTAATGTTATAGAAAATTCAATATAACTAGTATCCACGTTATTCTTTAAGACATATAAATGATATATCTTTATGAATTATCAAAATCGGACCATTATTTACGAAGATATTAGGTAGTAAACTTATGCCGTTCCTCCCGCTAAAAGTCAATGCGTCACCCGCGCAGGGTGCGTGTGACGTCACTACGACGGAACCGAGCGCAAGCGGCACTCTTAGAGCGTAGAGGCCACGCGTTTGTTCACTACATTTGTCAATTTGTTTACTTATAGAGTTGTTAGAGTATAAGTGAGTGTGTAAAAAACGTATATAATATGAGTACTAATAAAATAGAACCTGGTTTTGTGCAAGCTCAATCAGATAACCTTCCAAAAGTGGATTTGTTCATGGTATTTGATTACCTAGGTAATCATTCTAAGTTCACGAGCGCTGAAATCCGTGATTGGAAACTACAAAGGTAAGGGTGCTGCTTATTTATCTACGTATATAGGTGCTTATTAGTAATCTTTAGGTCTACGCTATTAGGTAAAGTACCTACAATGTTAAGTATAGGTACAGCGATGTATTCAGCACGTTTGAGGTGAGTGTAAAAAGAATGAATGTAAACTTAAACTTTTTAAACTTATGAATCTTTATTCATAGTTATAGCTTTATTCGTGTTCTTAGTATCTTGATAAACGAACGTTGTTTTCGTTGTTGTAAATCTTTTCGCGGATGACTTAACCAACTTTCGCTTTATACAGTGCATGGTTCTCTGCACTTACTGATCATTCTCATTATTATTACTATCTCGGCCATTGTTACAAATCATTATTTCGGTATGTACTTAGGATGGGTTGGATATAAATAACTAGTGGTTCGCCCCGAACTGAGATCTCGCGAGTCTCCCATAAAAACAAAACAATATTATTCGTAATCTTTGACTATCGAAATAGTGCCACGAAATGCATAACCAACGTACTTGACCTACAGTTTCATTCATATTACAGGTAACGGGAGTTCATGTAATTTGGTTATACTTTTTTGGGGTAGAAATTGCAGTTATTCTGAATTTCAGTCTTTTGCCTATATTTGTGTAACTAAAGCTACACTCATACAAAATTTCAGCACTGTGGGGTCACTGGTGTACCCTGTGAACTTTGTCAAAGTTCAGTTTATATTATGGTTAATAACATAAAAAATACAAAGTTTAAACTAAAAATAAAAACGGGCTCGAAATTTACTCACAAAGACCTTTTATTAAACGTGCCATTTGACCGGATAGTCCCATTTTGTTTTTTTTACCTTTCTTGAGCCCCAATATCTCAACAACCCCCCAACATTTTTAGCTCATTGAATCACACCAAAATTGTGCCGTCACTACCTACCTATATAACAAATTTCACGATGATCGGATAAACGCTTTGAAAGTTATCCTCGGGAAGGTTTGCGGGAACAAAACTCGTGTTAGGGATAAGCAATCCATCAAATTGTTTATTTTAGGAAGATTTACACAGCTTACAATGCTGTTTAGGATATAGTGCCAGTACCTACACGAGTTAGGCCTCAAGCTAAGCTTAGAGAATAAGCTTGTGTTTTGGGGCAAAGAGTACAATTTACAAAATCACAAATTACATTATTGCTCGATTTCTAACAGCAATAATATTAAAAAAGTATGTATTATTATAATGATCATGAGCATGCATTATGTTATAATTCATAAAATATAAGCTCTCCTTTGTACGTGTCCATTTTGTAAGCTCTTTTTGTCTGTACCTACTGTAATGAGGATCCGTAACGTTTTTAGTTGAGAATGCAGATTTACAGAGCTAAGAAATCCTTAACATATATCGTTTATCCGATCATCGTGAGAAATGTTTTTTTTTATTTTTAGTTTAAACCATGTAGTTTTTGAGTTTATTTTAACCATAATAAAAACTGAACTTTGACACAATTCACAGAGTACACCAGTGATCCCACAGTACTGTAATTTGGTATGCGTGTAGCTTTAGTGATACAAATATAGGGAAAAGTCTGAAATTGTTGTTGAGTTCATGTTAATTAGCATGAACTCCCGTTACCTGCAATTTGAATGAAACCGTAAGTCAAGTAAGTTATGCATTTCGTGGCACTATTTTGATAGTCAAAGATAACAAATATTATTTTTTTGTTTGTATGGGAGACTCGCGAGATCTCAGTTCGGGGCGAACCACTAGTTTAAATTTGAATTTGTTTTAATGTCCTCTAAAATTTTGGAGCTCCGTTAATGGGCCACCCACCCTGTTAAATTACCTATAGGTTAGGGACTGAATATTTGTATGAAAGTAGGACAGTCCCACAGCCACCCGGCTGTGGGTAAAGCAGCATCGCCTAATGACTGATTACCTTTCGTCTAACACTTAACCCAGATCGCTATCACGAACTCTGCATCATTACTGTTATTATACCGTACAGTTAATACTTACTGCCTACAGATAACACGGTTCTCGCTTTTACCAGAAAGCTATCGAACATTTATAAGCCTTTAGTGAAAGAATTTATTGCTAAAACATGGGAGTTGGGGGATAAACGATAAACAGTTATATAACAAACTAGCTAACCCGCCCGCGGCTTCGCACGCGTGTTTTGTCTGCGTAGTCCAGGGGTGGCGAACCTTTATGTATCAACGTGCCATTTTTATAAAGAAATGTTTAATGAGGCCATAGGACCGTCAAATAATTATGACTACGCTATTATTGGAAAAATAATAATACTAAATTCTACCCACTCAAAACTCTTTACTTACCTACTACAAAAAAAAAACAAACACATTTTGTAATGTACAGTAATAAATGTTTCAAATGTAATCAATGTAATGTTCGTTCATAACATACTTCATAGTGTACTTTTTGACCGGTGGCGTGCCCAAAATATTGCGTCGCGTGCCGTCAATGGCACGCGTACCATTAGTTCGCCATCCGTGGCGTAGTCTGTAGTTTTATGTCAATAAAAACATAACCCTTCCGTCTGCGTAGTTTGATAAAAAGTAGCCTATGTCTCAATATCGGACATGATCTATATCAAATTTAATCGGAATCGGTCCAGCCAGTGAAAGCGTAACAATTCTTTTTTTAATTTTTTTTTTATACAACAGACACAACAAACACAATGTTATTATTATTTAATAACTAACTTCCGCCCACGGCTTCGAACACGTGTATGGTATGTCAATAATTAGTAACCTATTTCTTAATCCAGGTCAAAATCTATCTACTTATATACCTACGAAGTTTCATCGCAATTGGTTCCACCGTTACGATGTGATTGAGTAACAAACTAACAAACATCTCAACTTCTGCATTTTTAATATTAGTGATTTTTTTATTTTATTATTATTTAATTTTGTACAAACAGTATTGTTTCAAAATAGCACTTCAAAACCATTATAGTTTGTACACACGGCTACACATCAAGCTATACATTTCCAGTATAAGCTGACCTCTCATTCTACAAAAAGCCTACACAATGCGAGGTCAGCTTATGCTGGAAATGTCTAGCTTGATGTGTAGCCGTGTGTCCGGATAATGCTACCATAAAAAGAATCTACATCGTAAAAACCGAAGCTCTGAAGCGGTCAGTCCAAAACAAATTAATGTCACTACTATTTGGCCTAGCTGTCCTACTGCAGGGATTAAGCCTCCCTTCCGTTCTCCAGCTCTTCGCGATTCAACGCAGAGACAGTACCTACGAGTCAAGTTCGACGCCATCTCATTCTGGGTCGTCCATGTCGCTGCCTTACGTTGGCTGGGGTCCATAAACAAAATACTTAACAAATATTTAATTCACAAAGGTTTTATTGCATAAAAGCGATACCTTCCTGACAACCTTTGGATGGAGAGGATTATGTTATACTTATCGCAGCGAAGAGGTCAATAAACACGGTAGGTACCTACCGATTGGTATTTCTTCAAAAGAAAATATATCACCTTTTAAAATATTTTGTAAAACATGAAACCTCCATGTAATAGGAATTCTTGACATAGCGCGCGCGGGCGCGGGCTGGGTCAGTGACCGCGGCACGGTGCGCGGCTCCATTCTACCACGTCATCGCGGGATCGAGGTGAGAAAAATGTGCGGAAGGATTTAGCGGAAGCGATGAAATTTACGATTTTGCGGTTGAATATTTGCGGGTGTTTTTTTATTATTATGTTTTATTCTACTAACTATTTGTTTTATTATTGTTTCAGTTCAATGCATTTAAAATAATTAAAATGCAGGTTTAGAATACCTATAGATAACAGATAAAGCTTGTTCATATATAGGAATGGCTTGTTATTATAAATACGTGAATAATAGGAAATCAAAGGTTTCTAGGTATTTATTAGCAGTCATGAATTAGTAGAGATAATATTTTAATAACGGGTATTTATCGCGTATGTACCTTTTTTATTTGTTATCCTCACGTTTCGGTTGTGTTGCAACAGTCGTGGTCACGGATTGACTCCATGAGATTTTAAGTTAATTATTTCACAGTCGTATACCTCAGGTCTCAGCTTTTTAGAAAATTAATATTCTACAATACTATGTAATAATATTGTTTCAGGTAATTCCATATTGAACGAACTCTGGAAACAATGAGAAAATAAATAATACACCGATGTAACTTGAACTTGTTTTCCTTAACTAAGGTTCTTATAAAGTTTTACCAATATTGCACGTTCCTGGAAGCATTGCCTTCAAAGGAACAACTTGGTACTGCAATAACATAATGGAAAATTCTTGGAAAAGCGTTATGAGGTTCAACTTTAGCGGTTGCAATACTAAGCAAGTACTAGGTATGTAGAATACCGCTATTATTTTATTTTCTGTTAAATATTAACTTTGACAAACTTGCATACCTAATTAATAATTTAGGTACTGTTAGCGGTTTATAACTCAGCAACTGATAAGCTAGCGAGTAGTCTGAGATCGTAAGATTTTTGCACAAGTGCCTCCCAAATAATAGGGTAATTCTCAGCGATTGGGGACAGCCGGACGCAGACGCGGCCGAAGCAGACAGCTTACCGACCAGACCGACCTTGTAACTATCTGACAAAAATGTTTTCTCATGGACAGTGCATTTAAACTGTTTGTAGAATAGCGGCCATGAGCGGACATCACCACTAAATGACATTAGTTCTATTTATTTATTTCAACGCAACATACATTGCAGGTTTCTTATAAGTAATCTAGATGTATGTACCCTGTAAGGGCGTGGCAAGGTAAACAATTAGCATAAAAATTATCATAGGTAAAAAAATAAACATAATTAAATTAACTTATCTTTAAAAAAATCTTTTAAATTATAATAGGATTTGTTAATAAGTAACTTTCTAAGCTTTATACAAATTTTTTTATCTTTACATTCATTTTTGATCACAATTGGAATTTAATTGTATATTTTAATCGACATAATTTATTATGGGCCTTCCTGTATATTTCTAATCTGGGTACTGGAAGCACTAGATATGTATGTCTATTCTATTCGAGGAATAGGTTGTGATTTTTCTAAATGCGGATAACAGAGCACAGAGTTGGGATAAAAAATTTAGGTTCTATCTTCAAAGATTTGCTAAAAGAAAACTCTTGTTTTCCGATATTATAAAAATTTTAAGTTTGTCTTTGTTGGTTTGTAGGGGGTAAGACATACTTAACCGATTCTGAAAATTCTTTAACTTATAGAAAGCTACACAATAGGCTATAATAGGCTTGTTAGACACCTTACTGCAGTCTTGATTCAATGCCGCAAAAAGCCGCCCTGACACGAAAAGCTTATAACTGAATTAAAAGCAACCCCGTGTCAATTGTAATTCAGAATTTCTGGAACAGTGTATAAAGCTGCAGTCCATCATGTACACCGTTGACCACCGCGCGTGTTCGTCGCCATACATTTCATGCGACCACAACCGCTGGCCTGTCCGCGAGTTTCGCCGCTGCCATTAATTAAGTCGTAGAGCGTGTAGAAGCGAAACTTAAAAATGTAAGAGATAATTTAAGTGCCAATTTTTGTTTTCAATTTTCTTACATGTCATCTAGGGCGACTTGCGCAACGGAGCCTAAACGTTTTTAGTGGCTAAATATGGTATAAAGAGTTGTCAAATCATATACCTAAATACGTGAAATTTAAACATGTTTAGTCGCTAAATCCGTTTAGGGATCGGTATGCAAGCCGGCCCTAAAATAGTAATATCGAACCAATAACTAACTTACTTAGGTCAAAGGTACATATTACACATATTGTGGATTGTTTTTAGTATGCGATTTAACTAATAGGTAGTTTAAAACTTCCGTGCCAGATTTAACTATGTTAAATGCTTCAAAATTTATGTGTCGTTATCACACTAATCACACTAATATTATAAAAGCAAAAGTTTGGATGTTTGTTTGTTACTCAATCACGTCGTAACGTCTGAACCGATTTCGATGAAATTTGGTATGTACGTAGATTATAACCTGGACTAACACATAGGCTACTTTGAATTGGCAAACCACGCGTGCGAAGCTGCGGGCGGAAGCTAGTTGTAAATGTTTCCCTTGTAAAATGGGTATAAATAGGTTTTATAATACTTTGGGGACAGATCCTGACCTGTTAAAGTTATAACTGAGGAAGCTACCAGATAACGATTTTTGTGTTAATAAGCACTTTGTATTATTTTTTTAAATACTGCAAATACTTTTAATTATTATGTAGCATGCGTTCAATGTGTTAAAAAAATGTGCTAGATTTCTCACCAGCCAACGTAGCTTTCACGTAACGCATATTTTCTAGTGACTTCAAAAAAGGAGGAGGTTCGCAATTCAGTTGTATTTGTTTTTTTATATTATATATTTAGACACACAAGCTGACGGGCCTCCTGATGTTAAGTGATCACCGTCGCCTATAAACTCCTGCAGGACTCGAGGTAGTTGAAGCCCACCGGGAAAACCTTCAGAAGAATGACCTTCCTCAAGGTTTTCCCGGTGGGCTTCAACTTGAACGCCTTCAAGAGAGGGTTTAGGCAACGCGACTGCAGTACCTCGAGTCCTGCAGGAGTTTATAGGCGACGGTGATCACTTAACACGTACCGGTAGCCGTAAAAGGTCACCTCGAGCTTCTAGGGGTTTCGCTCACGCCTACTCTCAACTTTAGCTCATACATCGAGTCTAAGGCTAAAACAGCTGCCATGAAGCTGGGCATCCTTAACAAGGTCAGGAGATACTTCACACCAGGACAGCTACTTAGTCTATACAAAGCACAAATCCGGTCTGGTATGGAGTACTGCTGCCACCTTTGGGATGGTTCGACCAAATACCAGCTCGCTACCTTATTCTCGATAGAACGTAGGGCTTTTAGGCTTATAGGTGAGCAATAGATGGCGGAGGCTAAGACCCAAAGTCTCGAACACCGCCGTAAAGTTGCAAGCCTATCGATCTTTTACAGAATACATTTCGAAGAATGTGCCCAGGAACAGGCAAGAGTGAATAGGTTTCTTCTAGATCTTCGTGCTACATCTTAGACCACATCACCGCTTACCATCAGGTGAGATTGTGGTTAAACGAAGATCTATTTAGTTTAAAAAAAAACTGCAATTTTTACCCTAAAAAAATTAACCAAACATGAACTCCCGTTACCTGTGATTTGAATGAAACTGTAGGTCAAGTTATTGGTTATTTAATTCGTAGCACTATTTTGATAGTCAACGATTACAAATAATATTTTTTTGTTTTAATCGGAGACTCGCGAGATCTCAGTTCGGGGCGAACCACTAGTATATTTTCTAGAATACGCTGAGCGCTCCGATGTCACGCGCAGACTCAGCGCGGCTCCAGGTCCTTCGATACTGCTGGGTCGTAACTACGTAATTAATCAACAGATTTGAAAAATCAATGTTTTATTTGAAAGAATATACTTTCAGATTGATCTTTCATTTCATCAAAATCGGTTCCGTAGTTTGGTTCAGTCGGTTATATTTTTGTTAAAAAGTTACTTGTTTTTATTTTTATTCAAACTTTACTTTTAACTCATCCTGAGTTGATACGCAGGGCCGGATTATCCATAAAGCGGATTAGGCAACTGTCTAGGGGCCCCGCACCGACTAGGGGCCCACGGGGGCCTAGTCGATGCAGGCCACGCACGAATAAAAACAATCGTGTCATTCGTGATATTCCCCATTATTTACATTCGGTAATGTTGCCATAGAAAAAAATATTTTACATAAAGGTCAACTTCCAAGATGATTTAAACGATTTTGTATCTAAAAAAGTTAGAAGAGTTGCTATTTACACTTATTCTACCTATTTCACAAAAATATTTTCTTTCGGTATACGATATATTTTATTGCATTTAACAAGATCAAATTTAAAATAACCGCGTCACGTCTCATTTATCTTCCCTACTCCATCATGTGACCTGGATCATAACACTTAACTATAATCTATTCATTACGATCATTTCAATGAAAGCCAAAAACAGAACTCAACTTTTATAATAGAAAAAATATATTAGGGTTAAAGAAAGGGGCCCGAGAATTACATTGCTTATGGGCCCCGATAGGGTTAATCCAGCCCTGTTGATACGCCATGACTTTGCGTCCGAATTCGGTCGCTGAGTCATCGCAAACAATGTCGAATCCTCCTCGGTGATAAAAGGTGATCTAGTTCAAGACTTCAAGTCTCGTTTCTATGCGCTTGTTGCTACTATTATTTATTACACGTCATCTGTGACTGGCCCCAGCTGTGGTTGAGAACCTACCTATAAAATGTATAGCTATTTCGAGGGATATGTGAAAATTGCATCGGAGAGAATTTTTCATGCTTTTAAAAGCATTGAGAGCAAGAGAAACTTTTTGTCGCAAAAAATATAAAACTTTTCGTGAAAAATGTAGAACAAAAGCGAACTCCTGAAAAGCGTGTAGAAACGAAATATGTATAGCGAAGTTTTAACAGTGAAATGGACAAAAACATCAATATAGCCATTAAGGTGAATACATACATACTACATACATACGTATGTATATATTAAATAAATAAAATAAAATAAATATTGCTGAACATTTCACACTGCGCTATCTAGCCCCAAACTAAGCAGAGCTTGTACTATGGAAACCAGATAACTGATAGAATACTTATATACATTTTTTTTGTAAATACATACTTATAATATATAGAGAAACAACCAGACCCGGAACAAATATCTGTTGATCGTGCAAACATTTGTTCCGCGGCGGGAATCGAACCCGCTACCTCCTGCGTCTCAGCCGGCTATTCGCCCACTGCGCCACGGAGGTTGTCAAGAATATAAGATTATGATTTTAAAGAATATAAGATATTATGAATATAAGATCTAAATATATACATACGTATTTTACATACATATTTGGATCATAAATTCATAATTATGTGGACGTATTATGTAACATGTTACTTATTCTGGACTACAATATACATTGTGTACAACATATACAACCTTTTTTGTTACGTACGACATTAATTTAAAACACACACCCGGAATTGTATTAACTGATTTTAGAGGTGGGTTTAATGCCGGTAGCTTGAATATTTATCCAGTAATCGATACATTTCCAATAAACAATTTTTGACGTAAATCGGCGGCGCCTTTGCGACGATCCCGATTAGTCAGTTTAACAGGTAAGTACCTACTTACATGACGAAATACTATAATTTTTTTACCGTGTTTAATAGGTTAGTTTTATAGTGTTTTTTTTTAATTTATCTTAATTTTTTGAATGAGATTGCATTCCAACACAATGTTTTCGAAATGAAATGGCAAAGTTACTTGCAATAAAATGATCGTTCTCTTCTATTGAATGAAACTTTGTAAGACTTGGCAATCGGTGCATCTTTGTCGCAACACATAATGTAAACAAGGTGCATCGAAATATTTATAAATATTAAACTAGGGGTTCATTGACCTCAATGAGGAGAACAATTTTGTTCAGACTTAGTAAAAGTATGGCACCTGTTGAGTTCGATAAAAAACAGCTCATTAGCCGTTTAGATGAATAATCCTATATAAAATGAATAAACATTTCGTAGGTACGTCTGATATAACAAGGAAGGGCGCAAAGTGAAAAAACAGCTAGATATATCCAAAAGACTATCTATTAGGTTCATTTTTATTCTTAAAAACTTAGATGAAACTTTATTTGTATAAAAAGTTGATCATTTTATAAAATATATTGGTCCCGCGATGGACATCATCTCTTACTCAGTACGCAGACCCGTGAAGATATCTCACAAGGGGGTAGTCACAGACAAGTCCAAACATTACGTTTTATACATTACGTTCATCATTTTCATGGGCAGAATCATCCTTTTTCTGGGTTGTTTTCCTTTCCCTTTCTTGGTACGCAGACACACGACTCGAACTGTCTTATTGGATTCAATTGTATCTGTTCCATATAATTGTTTCATGTGTCATTTTGTGTGTACTAAATAAATGATTATTCTATTCTTGTTACATATTTCAGAGCACCCTGTACAGAACAATGTATTTACAATGCAGAAGCAATCCACGGCTTCCAGTGCTCGTGATACACAAAACTAATAGCATAAATTGATTTAATGGCTATTTTATTGGTGCAGGCTACATTTAATCTGAATAAATACGATCGAAAATTGTCGTCAATCGATGTAATGATCCCGCATGGTAAAATATTATTTAGACAATTTACTACTTCACTAACTTTTACGTACACTGTGTACAACATTATACAACCTTTTTTGTTATGTACGACATTCATTAAAAACACACATCCGGAATCGTATTAACTGATTTAAGAGGTGGGTTTATTACCGGTAGCTTGAATGATTATCCAGTAATCGATACATTCCCAATAAACAATTTTTGACGTAAATCGGCGGCGCCTTTGCGACGATGCCGCTTAGTCAGTTTAACAGGTAACTACTTGAATATGATTTGTTTGCCGTGTTTAGGTTTGTTTTATGGTGTGTATTTAAACACTTATCTTTTCACGCGGCCTCGCTCGCGATAACCTCCATTTTATCACCTATGAGAAGAACTTTGGGAAGTTCCAGTAGGTACTAGGTACCCTATTTTTTGGCATCTATGCAAAAAGGGTGTATTTTTACCAAATATATATATTTTAATTATATATATATTTGGACATTTCACACAGCGCTATCTAGCCCCAAACTAAGCAGAGCTTGTATTATGGGAACCAGATAACTGATAGAATACATATATTCTTTTTTTTTTGTAAATACATACTTATAATAAATAGAGAAACAACCAGACCCGGAACAAATATCTGTAGATCATGCAAACATTTGTTCTGCGGCGGGAATCGAACCCGCAAATAATCATCATAAATCCCGAATAATCATTTCATAATTATCTCAAACGAGTCGCTTAAGGGGACACCGGAGGGACAATCGCCCATACAACACGTACTACCAAGATCATTTCTAATTGGAGCATATTTCTATCTTAATAAGGTATTATTTTAATTTGAATAGTATTTATCTAGGTTCCCAACCATATATTAGATCAATATACTTACCTAAAATGAAATAGAAGCGTATCGCATTCTGCATGTTTTTACGTCATATAATACCTGTTTTCAACCTAATTGTTTCGTATTAAAAACAACAACATCTTACGTATCCTAGTCATGGGAACATAGATTATATCGTCTAGTTACAGAATAACAACACAATGTGAAAAATACAACAAGTTTTCAGTCATCATTTTTGGTATTACGGAACACGGTCAAAATCTATTAAAATTTAGAATCATTCTATTGCTATCACTGTCGCTCTGCGTGGCTAAACTTCGTCACTAAACAGGGATAGCGATATTCAGGGCGAAGTATTTGACGCGGCCGAATTGAAGTTGCGCTCAGGGTTCGCCGGCGCGTTAAGAGATTGGTGCGTCAGCGCTTCCTTGAGAAGTTGAAGATAATTTAGCAACCGATACCACCATTGCGTTTCACTTAGGTTTGTAATGTAATTTCTATAAAATATTTTATTAACACTTATTTATATATTTTACATACATTTATTATTATGTTCTTATTTAGTCATTTAGGGTCTGTTTTTATTATTAGCTTTGAAATACCTTTTTTCCTGCGTCACGCCTTACCTTCTTTTAGCACGACCAGGATGACTGGTAGATAATGCTATTAGCATTAAGTCCTAGCACTAATCTGTTTTGTGTGAAAGTATTAAATAAATAAATAGTATTTATTAGTATTACTCCACATTAGTATTTTTGTAACTTTCGCGATCACTGTACATAATTACTGATTAAAACGGGTATTTATCTCGTATGCACCTTTTTTATTTCCCGACGATTCTCCACATTATTATTCCTCTATCTATATTTTAAAGGTTTTATCGTGCGCCGCAAGTTATGGCAAAACTTGCTGCTGAAAACCGCGTGATTTGTCAATAAACAGCCGGTCATAATCTATCTTTATACCAAACTAGCTGACCAATCCGCAGCTTCGCACGCGTAGTTTTTGAATAAAAACATTACCCTCCTGCGCAGTTGGGTAAAAAGTAGCCTATATCACCCGGGGATAGTGTAGCTTCTCAACAGTGAAAATTTTTTTTAAATCGGTTCAGTAGTTTCTGAGCAATACAAACAAACAAACAAATTTTTCCTCTTTATATCATCGATATCATCGAAATCGGTTAAGCCGTTTAGTAGTGAAAACGCAACAAACAGACAGACAAGCAGACAGAGAAGCAGATTTACTTTCGATTTATAATAAGTACTAGTATGGATATCACGCCCTTAATTATGGCTTCGTGAAGTTTCATGTCAATCAGAACAACAACAAAAGCGAGCTTAATAAGAGCTTTCTTTCAGAAAACCTTTGAAGATAGAGATAACTTAATAAAGTAAGTGCCCAGAAAAGAGGCATTGCGAAGTAACGATATTTTTATAGTTAAGTCACTGGCAATTCGATATATAAATCCTGCCCTCCCTTTTTATAAACACATTCCTCCATAATTGTTTACATAAAAATGCAAAGCAGTCCATAAAAATGAACACCGGTATTTAAATACCGCATGCATTTCGCTATATTCTCATTAAAACTAATAACGTGTCATAAAAAAGGACAATATTATAATAATAGGTGCAAACGTGCCGTGTCGGGAAATGGGCACGGGAAAAAACGAAGGTCCTTTACGTTGTGGAAGCACGAATGTTATGGCTTTGACGCACTTCATTTTACTTACTTAGGTTTAGTTAGACAGAACCTTTGGTTAAAGTCTGCGATGATTCGGGGCGTTGTATGTATGTTTGTTTGTCCGAGGTTAACTTTCGAAGCGTTGATCCGATCGTCTTGAAAGGAGAACGGGCATCCTGGTCTACAGTCCAATAAAAATGAGCAGCACATTTTCGAATTGGCATACAATAGTACATCAAAATATACTATTGGAACTTTCCCCAAAAGTCTGTCCGTTTTGAGTTACAGCCATGCAAACACCAGCATTTTTTGTTTTAAAGAACATAAAATAACGGTTTCACGATTACTATATCCATACATAAAGGCTCCTATACAATGCAGTAGCAAGAGCGAGAAGGGAGAAGAGCGATGTAAGGGCCGTGGGGAGAGGGATGCGTACGCGGGGGAGGGGAACGGTTGTGTACGCGCCGCGCCGGACGGCTACAATAATCAGTCGCATCGCATCAAGTGAGTGGCTACGTCACGTCTTGTTACGATAGTGCTGTGTTTGAACTTCTTTCTCTGTTTTTACTGACCCTGGCTTGCTTTTGGACCCTGTTTCTTTCCCTAATGTGTTAACTTTGGCTCGACTTATTGACTTTTGAACTGCCTACCGATAATGGAAGTTTTTCGAAACTGTGTGATGTGTCGTCGAGGACTTTACCGCGGACGGTACCAGCAGCATATCTTGGCTGATAACCTGCAAAGGGAACGACCAGAATTCGCCGCGTTTATACAACAACATGCTGTGTTGGAGGTTAGTTACCTTTTATTTTTATTATATTGAGTAGTTAGGCATAGGATTTATTTATTTTAAGTATTAATTGTTATTATTTTCAGGTGGTGTTCGACAGTACTCGAAGCTTGTGTCACCGATGTTGGCAGAGGACTGAGCGTGATCATAGACCTGCACAGCAAGCGGCGCGAGCGCCTGGTACATTGCACTCTCAAGAATACACGAGGGCACCGAACACTTCGGTGCATTGTATTTACAACAACTGTGCTAATATTACCCGTAATCATATACCAAACGCGATAAGAATTAATGTATTTTGTGAGAGCAAGCTTTTTATTCCTGATAGCGCTAGGGTGTGTACAGAACACTTACAAAATAATGAATGGAGCAACCTGCCGCAAATGTGTAATGTGACACATGATTTTAATGACGCTCAGTTTACATCGCTCTGTGACTTGATGAGAATGGCTGCTAACAACCAGCCCAGAATCGACTTCGAAAACAGAGGCACCTTGTCTAATGAAGAGATGCACTTATGGACTGGGCGCACTTACGATCAGTTCGAAGCTATATTAGAACAAACTCCGTCACTAAGTGAACGTTGTAACCAGCCTAGAACTGCATTAGGCATCTATTTAACAAAACTTAGAACTGGAGACTCTGATGAGAGACTGGCAACGTTATTTCATATGTCTCGTCGAAAACTAGAACGTTTTTTGCCTATAGTTCGAGAATGTCTGAGCAACGATTACGTTGTGCTGCATCTAGGTGTGGACCACATTACCAGAAATGATATCCTTCAAAGAAACTTAACAATTCCAAGGGCTTTATTTGGAAACGATGAAAACATCAAAGCCATAATTATATGTGACGGTACATATATATATATTAACAAAAGCTCCAACTTTTTGTTTCAACGGCTGTCATACAGCTTACACAAATATCAAAACTTGTTGAAGCCGTTTTTAATGGTATTCACGGACGGCTATATATTAGATGTCAAAGGGCCATTTGCCGCTACCAGAACCGATGCCCAGATCATGAGTGAAATAATGAATAACGAAGATGAGCCGCTGCATTGGTTACTCGAACGTAATGATGCGTTTATCCTAGACAGAGGATTTAGAGATAGTTTGCAGGACATAGAAGCTTGTGGCTACGAACATCATGTGCCACCAACTAAAGACAGAAGAGAAAATCAACTCACTACAGAACAAGCTAATCAGTCTCGTTTGGTCACCATGTGCCGATGGGTGGTGGAAGTAGTAAATGGGAGATTTAAGCGAGATTTTAAACTTTTGCGTCAAAACTATTTTAATAAAACGTTGCCAAAAATGTTTGTTGACTTCAAAATAGCTGCAGCCATTCTAAACCACTTCCACGCCCCCATCGAAGATAGTTCACACGCAGCAGCCTTTTTGAATTCAATAAGAGCTAAAATACACATACCAAACACATTGCACAATTATGTGGAAGCAAAGAGATTGAATTATAGGAGAGCAGACTTCATGCGAATCGAAGCAAATGAAATAGAAAACTTCCCAAGGCTTAGTGAAGAACAAGTCATACATTTTGCCTTGGGAACTTACCAGTTAAAGCTCGCTCGATCATATTGTAGCGAGCACTTACAAAATGGTCTTTATATAATCGAGACGTATAGAGATAACGCTCTAGAAGACTTGGCACAATATGATATCAACGAAGAGGCTTGGCTATTACGTGGACGTATACAGTCTCGACATGTCCGAGCCAGGAAATATTTTTGTTATATATTAATCAATAATATTAATAACAATATTACACAATATTATTGTACCTGCTTGACAGGGCGACGTACTATAGGTACTTGTGCCCATGTACTGTCAATTATATGGTACGTAGGTTATGCCCGTCATGAAGGGTTCAATGAACCTGCATTGTTCCTTAACAGTATTCTCATCGATGATGATGATGATGATAATGTTTAATAACATATTGTTTTGATTTTTTAAGAAGATGTTGTTTTTATTTGTATTACTACTTACCTAACTTAAATAAAATCATTACATTACACAAAATGTTTTTTTAATTACCACGATATTCAATGTTTGGCACTAAATATTATCAGATTCAATTTTTAGTAGAACTCAGATCGGACAATACTTAGAGAAATGCGACTTTCTACATATGAAAATACATAGAATTACCTTTATATTGACATATGACTCATTTTTATTGCAAGGTAGACCAGCTTCCATACACTTATGCCCGTTCTCCTTTGATATAGGCAGGTAGTGTTGGCATAATCCTGGTGTGACTAAATCAGCTAAAAATGTTTGGGTGTTGTTGAGATATTGGGGTTCAAGAGGAGTACAACAAATCAAAATAAGACTATTAGGTCAAATGGAGCGTCTAATGAAATATATTAATTAATTCATAATGTAATTAATATATGTGGTAATTAATACATTTCGACATCGTTTTTATTTTTAGTTTAATCCTTGTAGTTTTAGAGTTATTAGTCATAATAAAAACTGAACTTCGACAGAACTCACAGGGCACACCACAGTGCTGAAATTTAGCATTCGTGTAGCTTTAGTGACACCAATATAGGGAGAAGTCTGGGACAATGTCGCTAAATGAAGGGATCTCTTCCAGACAACCTTTGAATGGAGAGGATCTTAAGATCAGAATCGCTCTTTAATGTATTTTATTAGATGACCAATCCACAGCTTCTCACGCGTAGTTTTTCAATAAAAACATTATCTACCTCTTTCTGCGCAGTTGGGTAAAAAGTAGACTATGCCACCCGGGGATAGTGTAGCTACCCAACGATGAAATATTTTTTTAAATCGGTCCAGTAGTTTCGAAGCCTATTCAATACAAACAAACAAAAAAATCTTTCCTCTTTATAATATTAGTATAGATAAGTATATAGACGAATAAGAAAGAAGATAAATCGATTCAAAATTATTAAACTAACATTTGAGCTGGTAAGAAAAAACTACGAGCCTTACAGTAATCGCATGTGATGTGTATAACGTCTGACCACCGCGCGCGCTCATTGGCCAAATCAAATAGCGCGCGCTTCCCCGGTTTCCTGTTACACATTTCCATCCCTTTTGCCAAAATCACTCCCACAAATCGAGAGGAACGATGTTAAACATCAAAAATTTGGAAGCCCAATAAAAGCGAAGTAAGCTGTTGTCATCACTTTAACTTATATTGCCGTTTTACGTTCCGCCTTATTTACCACTGTACTGGGTTAGGTCAAAGACCTTGGCCATAGATTACGTAAGAGTAAGTTTGACCTCGGATTGTATTTTTCAGCGCGACATCACTCGAGTTCTTGTATTGACAGAGTTTTTTATGCTACACAATTTTGTATGAATATAACGTACCTACCTACTTAATAATATATAGTATGAGTTTTTCAGAGTTGTCTAAAGCGTTATACCGGAATACCGGATGACAAAAGACTACTAATACATTCAGGGATTAATAATAAATATGTAGGTACATTGTAATACTCATACAAACTCATCACAACTCATAAAAATTAACAACTTTCGCTGTAAGTTTGTAAAGTTCAGATTCTTCAGTTTATTCGGGAAGCCAAAAATGTTCTCGTGTGTGATGACTATGACCCCTTTTAGGGGCTTTTAAGGAAAAGGGGACGACAGCATAGACGATGGGAAGACATCAAAAAGGCAGCAGGAAACCAATGGAGAAGGGCAGCTATTGGTGGAAGTGAGTGGAACTATTTAGAGGAGGCCTGTGTCGAAAGAGAAACTGTTTAGTGAAATTAATATTTATAAGGTAAAGTGATTAAAATTAAAAATTAAGGAAATACTGGAGTACAGAAATAAAGGTTTCTTAATAATTATTATTAGTCGGTGTAATCACAAAGATCATTTTCTCAACTAGGCTTAGTACTTAAAAAGCATTAAAAATAAATACTAGACGTGAATTACAAATAACAATTAGTTGTTTTAAAAAATACTAGTGGTTCGCCCAGAACTGAGATCTCGCATGTCTCCGAATAAAACAAAAAAAAAAAAATTTATTGTCATATTTGTCATCTTTGACTATCAAAAGTGCCACGAAATAAATAACCAAAAACTTGACCTACAGTTTCCATCAAATTTCAGGTAACGGGAGTTCATATATGTGGTTATTATTTTTTGGGGTACAAATTGCAGTTATTCTGGATTTCAGACTTTTGCCTATATTTGTGTCACTTAAGCTACACGTATATTAAATTACAGAACTGTGGGGTCACTGGTGTACCCTGTGAATTTTGTCAAAGTTCAGTTTTTACTATGGCTAAAACTCAAAACCTATAAAAACTTTACTAAAAAAAACCGGAGTCTAAATGTACTAATGAAGACCTTTAATTTGACGTCCCATTTGACCTAATAGTCTCATTTTCATTTTTTTCTCCTCTTGAACCCCAATATCTCAACAACCCCCCAACATTTTTAGCTCATTTAGTCACACCAAACTTGTGTCATCTCTACCTAGCTATGTATAAAATTTCATAATGATCGGATCAACGCTTTGAAAGTTATCCTCGGACAAACAAACATACATATATACATACAACGCCGATTTGCCCAAGTTGATTAAGAGATCTCGCTTCGCTCAATCAATAAAAACAAACAAACCTTTCTCACACTCTCATGTCCTCTCTGCCTAACCACCTACACACGAGAAGACTTGTACCAGGCCATGGAGAGGAGTGTGTAAGTTGCTTTCTTTTGGGCTAATAAAATTTAGAAGTCAAACAGCCATTGACTGTAGCGATATTTTGTTATTTTATGTATTTCCGTTAATAATAGTAGATTATTAAACAAGGGAATAAAGCAGTTACTTGCGTCACGGGCGCTATATTGAATTCCGAACGTAACGAAGGATAGTTATCTCACGAACGGAGCGAGGTAGTTACTAGAATCCTGAGTGCAGAGAGGGATATAAGCACGCTCAAGATGCAGACAGCTTTATCCACGAAGAGAATACTCTACTTTTCACTTTCTGTGAGACAATAAAAACCTAATCTAGGTTGGTGCATTCTGTGCAGAGGTTAGCTCGATTTACGAATATGTTCTTACTGTGTGGATCTCTTTGGTTCAAATTTTAATACAGATGAGGTTCCTAGTTCAAATCACAACGCCCGCGAGGGCATAATGAAATTCAGTACAACTATACTCCCGGCTCAGCCGTAGGGATTTCATCACCTGCTTTCGTTGAGGTTTACCTGACATATAATTTGACATTATCGTGCAGGCGGCGTGAAAAAACTTTTGAAAACAAAACAAGCCAGTAGCAGACATAGTAAGGTAAGTAATGCAAGGAGTTAGCAACAGCCTTGGGTGGTAGCGTTGAACTTACGAGTACGTCGTGCTCACATAAATATGTATGAATTCAGGCGAACCTCGATCGACTGACCGGGTAAAGCAACATTGTACGCTTAAAGTGTTCCAGACACGAACTTATAAGCCAGTTAGTATTAGCAGGTGGCCTTTTTTATACCTCTTGGATATGGAACAAGCATATAATCCACCTGATGTTAAGTGGTAACCATCGCCTATAACAAAGTATTGCCTAGTAGGTCACGCATCTTAGAAACGTTGCGATGCACAGCCCGTCCCTGTGTGTCTGTAATTTCACCGGCAACCGTACCCTTGAAACCGAAACAGCAATGCTGCTTGGTGGCAGAAATAGGCATGATGGTAGAAGTAGGTTGGAATTTTCGTCTGGAATGCGGGGGAAATCCTAAACCGTCCGGAATTTCGACAATTTAAATAGGTAACGAGTAAAATAAAACATAAAATAAATCAAATATTAATAAGTTAACAATCAACATTACGTTATTTGTCATTTTAATAGTTACTGATATTTATATTGCTGCCAAAATTCGAGAATTTGCTTCATTCATTCAAATGCACGATGCTAACGACATTAATGTTACATTTACAAGAAAATTAGGAATTTTCATCAAATGTCAGGTATTTACTCCGGAATTTCGATTTTTTAATCTGGGAACCCTAGGTAGAAGGCACTAGGTTACAAGTACCTAGTTAAAAATGTAAAACCTTTTTATAATTGAACTAGCTGACCGATCCGCAGCTTCACACGCGTAGTTTTTCAATAAAAACATTACCCTCCTTTTGCGCAGTTGGGTAAAAAGGAGCCTATGTCACCCGGGGATAGTGTAGCTTCTCAACAGTGAAAGAACTTTTTAAATCGGTCCAGTAGTTTCGGAGACTATTCGATACAAACAAATCGTTCCTCTTTATAATACTAGTATAGATAAAGAAATGCTACCTCCCGTCGCGTCGCGATCAACATTCATTAATTAACGTAACGACTTCATCTCCAATTATTATTCCTAGACGTCTGGAAAGAAATAAGCTTTTATTGGAAATGAAAATCTCCATAACCCCTTTACTTATATCATAAGCCTTATAAGGTTGTTATTGCAAAAACGTATCTCTAGGACGGAAAGTTGAGATAGGAGTAGGTATAAAGTATTAGGATTCTAGATACAAGAAAACGTTCCTAGGAGACTAATCCTTACATTTATAATGGTACGTTGGTTGCTAGGTATAGTATAGGTAGGTAGGTAGGTATAGGCACAGAATCACACTAATAATAATAAATGCGAAAGTTAAGTTTGTTTATGATAAAAATTTGTATATAGAAAGACAAGTTGATGTATCTATATACCAAATTTCATCGAAATCGGTTCAGCCGTTTCGACGTGACATCGTGTTATTTTAGTATAATAAATAATAGTGTTTTTTGTTTCCTTTGTTTCGTATGTAATTAATAAATGTTATTTTTTCTTTCTATAACGTCTTCAAAGGGTCAACTGAGGTCAAGGTGTTTTTATTTGAAACATAGTTTTCTTTCACATAGTTTTTATGAAGAAAAACTATGTGAAAGAAAACTATGTGGCGTTGGGCAGGACACTTGGCAAGACTTGATGTTGGAAGGTAGTGCAAGGCAATGACGGAATCGTGGCCAAGAGAGCAAAATTGGCCGTGGCAGACAATCAGCAAGGTGGGTGGACGATATAAAGGCAGTAGACGGTAAGACATAGATGCGAATAGCACAGGATCGGTTTTAGTGGCGTTTGAGGGAGGATACTACCCAGCAGTAGGCTATCAGTTAAGCTGGCAATGATAAATAAATAAATAAATCTTTATTCATGTTTCATATTGCTAAGATTAACATTAAGGATTAATATCTACTTATAGGTTAGATTTTATACATTGCCTGAACTAGGAAAACCTGTATCTCAGGCGAAAAAGGCTAGACTGGCGTAACTTAAGAATACTCAAATTAACAAAACTTAGAATCTATTTACATAATGAAGAAACATAAAAATAACTATTCAAACTAAGTGCAAACATAGAAGGTATGAGTTTACGTACACACGGCTACACATCAAGCTATATATATCCAGTATAAGCTGACCTCTCATTCTACGAAAAGTCTACACAATGCGAGGTCAGCTTATACTGGAAATTTATAGCTTGATGTGTAGCCGTGTGTACTATACAATCTTTAAAATCTTACTTTGTTGCGGTTAGTAATTCCTCAGTTTCCTCGTAAGATAGATTGGATAGAGCAGTCTGTAAGGCTCTTTTACAGTTTGAAAAGTTCATTGAGTAGATGCTCAATTTATAATTTAGCCTGTTGTACAGCAATGATCCTAGGAACATTAGAAATCTGGATGCAAATGCATGCTTTACTGGGGTGTTGTTAGTGCGGACGATATCTTTTCGTCTTTTGTTAGTATTACCAGTGCGCGATAAGTTGGGACCTGAGCGCGGTGACGTCATATTGGCGTGTTTGTATCGCCCGCAAAAAAGCGAAAATAACAAGCAGCCGCCCGCGGCTTCGTCTTTGTTTTTTTTAACCTAATTTATTATGTTACTCAGGGAGGACGCTGCATTTTATCTAATCTTTTTTACACTATTTAAATAAAATAAAAATACAATGTTTAAGTTTAAACATTTATTTTATCTATTATTTACATTATCTCATCTTCGTCACTACTTAGTGGATTTATGCCTTCTAGAGGTTGTTCTTCGTCCTCAGTCTCACTATAATCACTTGACGAAGAGCTATCCGATAAATTTACAATTAATTGCGATTCATTCGTCTCTTGTAAGAGGTCATCGTCCCAATACTTTTGTCGAAGCCTGTCCACATGGTTGACTTCTTTTTTCCAGACAACAAAATAATAACACAAACGAAAACTAAAAGATTTCCAGAGCGCGTCGTTACGTGACGTAGGCCAGTACGAGACTAAAAACCCTAGTAAAAAATAGTGATGCGAACGGTACAGGCGCCATCGGGGAAGTGCAGGGGAAGCGGTCGGGGAAACGCATTCCTAGCAGGTCCCAAGTTATCGCGCACGAGTAATACTTTCAGTGCTATAGGGAAGGGCTCTGTGTTGTCTTAAAACTATGTTTAGTATAAATAGCTGCCTAACTGTTAGAACTTTACACGACTTATATAATAAGTTGGTTGGATAGAGAAAGGGACGAAAAGTCGATACCTTAAGGATTGCTCTTTGTGCCCTTTCTGCGGCTAATAAAAGGATTTTACACGCTCCTCCCCAAGACGTTATACAGTAGGTTATAATTGACTGACATACAGCAAGGTATACTTGCATAACTAGCTTTGAATCTGCAATACAGCGTAACTTCTTAAAAACAAATATTAATTTTCGTATTCTATTACTTAACGTTTCTACATGTTTTTTGAACGAGAGATTTTCATCTATTATAACGCCAAGGTACTTAATATTAATAGTAAATGAGATGACAGGGTATTTACATACATTATCGTTAATAGGACAATTGCATTCATGTGAAAAAAATATGTTTATCTGGGTTAGTCATTGGTGCTGACTTTGATTTCCGCATAGTAAATTTTATGCATTTTGTTTTATCAGCGTTATGATGATGATCATGTGAAAGAATGTGGGGAGGCCTTTGTCCAGCAGTGGGACACAGAGGGCTATAATAAATAAATAAGAACTATAAAATATTACGGTACATCAATACGATACAATTGTTGCAACATACAATTTATAGGTGTAGGTACACACGGCTACACATCCAGTATAAGCTGACCTCGCATTGTGCAGTCTTTTCGTAGAATGAGAGGTCAGCCTATACTGGAATTGTATAGCTTGATGTGTAGCCGTGTGTACAAACAGTTTTTTTGCAAAAAGGTCTCAACTCAGCGTCTGCGGGTCGTAGAACCTGCGCTGGTCTTCTAATGAGATTTTAGGACCGAGTAAGACTAAATGAATATTAAAATATGATAACACAAATCGGTAAGTATATTCTGAAAATCCCCACCGATACGTCCCCACTGGTGCGTTGAGGCCTCGTAACCGGACAATTACCATAAACATACAGGGTCTTACCACAAAAAATTTAAACACTGTTTAGCGTGTGTATGAAAAAATCCTATAACTAAATAAATTGGTACGGATTTTTTTAAAGATGCGTTAAACAGCTGTTTACCTTTTTTTGTGGTAACAAGGTATTGCTTTAAAACGGGTAAAATCTTATAAAAATATTTGAAAAGAAATTTCCAGTGTTAAGGCTGCCTGTCCACTGGAGCGGAGAGGAGAAAAGTGAAGCGGAGCTTTGCCAAAATTAACTAATCGAATTCTCCACTCCATTGGACGACAAAGCGGAGCGAAGATTTTATGCAATTCGATTGGTTAATTTTGGCAAAGCTCTGCTCGTCTTTTCTCCTCTCCGCTACAATGGATAGGCAGCGTAAATCATGTATGTTTATAGTAATTGTCCGCTTACGCCCTGGTGGGGACGCAGCGGTGGGGATTTCGAGAATATATCCACAAATCGCAACATAAAGGATAAGTCTCACGTAAGTAAACTCCTCTTGACTTGACACAAACGAATCTAGAAATAAAATAGGTAAGTGGTGAATACCAACTTGTCATAAAAAGGATTTGTGTAAGGAAAGAAAGAAGTGAAAAAAAGTTATGTTCCGTTTTTATTTTAAGGTACGGAATGCTAAAAACTCTCAAATTGTGTACATTATACAACGTGAGATATAACTTTTTTACGTTTCCTACCATCAAAGAGATTATAAAGGAAAAAAATGTGCGCGTTCATCAAATGACCGTCGAGAAAATGATAAATAAAACCGGCCAAGTTTGTTTCAATTCATCGTGAGTAGGATTCCGTTGTGCACTCGTTCAATATATATTCACTTTTTTTTAGGCCCAGCCTAGTGAGAGAACGACAGACATCTGTATCTCTGTATATCATAAAGGTATACCCTGGTCTACGAAAAGTACTAACTAAAACTGTAATAAAACTATGTTTGTTATTCTTAATTATGTACTTACTTAAGTTACGCTATGTGCATTTAGTATTAAATATTTTCCATAATTTTCTTTTTAAGTTACCGAACTCTTTTAACGTGATTACTAGTGATCGGCATAGGTAGTGCCATTCACGGGATTTAGTGACCGTTGACTTAACATGGATATGCCTTCTAAATCCCGGGAAAAATATTTATATTTTATTATTATCATGTTTTTTTAGGAATTCGTATTTTACATAGTGACTATTCAGCTTTATTCAAATACATGTTGTATTAGTCATCCCTTTCCCTCACGCTTTTGTAGCTTATCGCGAGTGAGGTGAGGACTCGGTTTCACTATACGCACACATTTGCAGTGAATACATACACAAAACGCATTTACATTCACATTCAGAAAAATATTCCCGGGAATCGGCGAATAAATCCCGGGCATATCCATATTATCCACATCCAACTTATCATTCAGGTTCATTAACCCAAAATAGCACTACCTACGCCGACCCCTAGTGATTAATGATTAAAACGGGTATTTATCGCGTATCGAACCATTTTTATTTGTTATCCCGACGTTTCAACTGTGTTGCAACAGCCGTGGTCGCGAGCGGACTGGAGTACTTGGAGCTACCGTCGAGAAGTGATGGCAGTTGCAGCAACTACCCTCACTTGGTCTTCAGAATTAGAAATGTCCTCGTTCATATTACGACACACTACACTAACCGTATCTAAGCACTGGGACGACCAATCACGACGCGTACACCTAATAATCTCCAGGTTCCAGGACATTGAGAGTCTATAGCCATCTTCCCGATTAAAATTTGGAAATGTAATTTGTTGATTTCAATCTCTTCAAGAACATTCTCTTGTAATAATGGCGTTCACTAGAGAGAACCTTAGGATCATGAAGTTCAATCCAATGATTCGGTCCCGCCCGAGTCTACCAGACGCAATGCTATCGCTGACTTGTTTACCTGGCGATTTTGACAGCTGCGATATGCTTTTTGACACGCCTGGCTATGGTACGTTTGGTTTGACCGATGTTAGAACAGCCACAGCTACAGTCTATCTTATAAACATCAGGCATCTGCAGAGGTATAACATCCTTCGGAGTCGGTAAATGCCTGGCCATCTTTGAGAGAGTAGTGAAGACCGACTTAATTGAAAACCTCTTCAACACATTTAAATTGTATCCTTCATCCCCTTCAAGTAAGACAAAAACATTGGCTTTCTACAGTCCTCGGTTAGTTATCCTCTGTTCGTGCGTCTTGGCTGCCGTGGCACTTACATATCCGTTGGATTTTAGAACCTCCTGAACATGGCCACAAATAGAAAGGCAAGGTTGCCTTTATCAACCAAGCTCATGACGCTAAACTGAGCTAAAATTTTGAAAAATAAAACTACTAATTTGTACTGCAACAGTATTATAAAAGTCATACAACAGCGAAATACTTTTTTGTCAGGCTTGAAATCCTGAAACCTTATCTGAAAAGATTCAGATAGGCAGCGTTTGTATTTTAAGGGGAGACCGGAGGGGAATCGCCCCATACAACACGTACTACCAAGATAATTTCTAATTGGAGCATATTTCTACCTTAATAAAGTATTATTATAATTTTAATAGTATTTATCTAGGTTCCCAACCATATATTAGATCAAAATACTTACCTAAAATGAAATAGAAGCGTATCGCATTCTGCATGTTTTTACGTCATAAAAGACCTGTTTTCAACCTAATTGTTTCGCATTAAAAACAACATCTTACGTATCCTAGTCATCGGAACATCGTTTAGTTACAGAATAACAACACAATGAGAAAAATACAACAAGTTTTCAGTCATAATTTTTGGTATTACGGAACACGGTCAAAATCTAATCAAATTTAGAATCGGTCATTTGCTACCACTGTCGCTCTGCGTGGCTAAACTTCGTCACTAAACAGGGATAGCGATATTCAGGCCGAAGTTTTTGACGCGGCCGAATTGAAGTTGCGCTCGGGGTTCGCCGGCTTCTTAAGGTGTCTGGTAATTGTGTGTGTTCGCGGCAAATACAAATACGTTGGCGGGTCTTGTCGTAGCCAGTGGACGTTTTTAGCACCAAAGGCTACTTCCACTTTGTAATCCTGAGACGGAGCGTAGGGCGCTGGCGACATGATAGCTAGTAGGTACGCTCGCTGCTCGAGGGAAGTGAAAGTTACTCTTTTTAAAGCTTACTACCAGTCCTTCTACTCGAGTAGCCTCTGGCTTAACCACACCCGCCGGGTGGCCAGCGCTCTACCAGTCCGATATAACAATATCTTCAAGATATGTTTGCAGAGCACACGGACGGCTTTCATGCGATCATGCGTAAGAAAGTCGCGTCCTTACCTGACTCCGCGCGTGCGCGAGGCAATAGCAACGGCATCCTGCAGATGATTGTTTCGCGTCGGGACTGGATCCTTCCTTACCAAATGGATGGAAATACTTCAGGGTAATTAATAATTAAGTATCTCATTTAAATTTTGCTAACTTGTTTTTGTGAGTGACTTGTTTGTTTTAATTATTGTTTATTATTTTTTCTTCTGCTTCTCAGTCTATACATTTTAATTATTTAGTAGTAGGTATGTCCTTAAACATGCTTTTAGTTTCCTCGATGAGTATATTTCTGTTTTTCTGTGCGCACATAAGTTATGTTTCAAGCCAGATAAAATTGATATTTTAGTTAAGTTTTATTTTTATAGCTTGTAATGTGTTATTATTAAATAAATAAATAAATTCCATTACTATTATTCAACTGTACGTATTATTAATTTTTATATAATTTATTCAATCGTTTTGATTTTTGAATGAAAATTTAGGAATATTGTGAAAATAAATTATTTATTAATAATAAAGGGGGATATAAAGTCTAATATGCCTGTAAGAGAGAAAATTACATTGAGCTTTCTGTTTTAGTACGGAACACTAAAAGCATGCGCTGTAATCCGCGGCGCGTGCGGTTGCGACGCCAGTTACCGACGAGAATGACTTCTTTTATATTATTTTTAGTTTAGTTTGCTTTATTTTTAACCGACTGCGGCAAAGTAAAAAGGAAAGATTATGTTTTTAGCAGTCTATGTATGTTTTTTGTATTTACCTACGTTCTACCGTAGCGCCTAAACTGAGGTGAGTGATGGATGAATGAGGTGTTAATCGATTCGTTATTATCGAGCGAGTGACATAGGCTACATTTTTACCTGACTATGCTTGTGTGGTTTGTTAGTAGTTTCACAGAAATATAACTACCAATTCCTAATTATATCATTATAATATTATAAATGCGAATGGAGTTTGTTTATTTTGACAACCTCCGTGGCTGAGACGAAGAAGGTAGCGGGTTTATTCGCGCCGCGGTACAAAAGTATGCATGATCTACAGATATTTGTTCCGGGCCTGGATCTTTTTCTATATATTATAAGTACGTATTTCCAATAAAATAGTATGTAAGTATGCTATATGGTTCCGATAGTACAAGCTCTGCTTAGTTTGGGGTTAGATAGCGCTGAGTAAAATAAATAAAGAAATAATAAATATTGCTGGACATTTCACACAGCGCTATCTAGCCCCAAACTAAGCTTAGCTGGTACTATGGGGACCAGATAACTGATACAATACTTATATACTATTTTTTTTGTCAATACATACTTATTATACATAGAAAAACATCCAGATCTGGAACAAATATCTGCAACCATAGGTCATGCAAGCATTTGTTCCACCGCGGGTATCGAACCTCCTGCGTCTCAGCTGGTTATTCGCCCACAGCGTCACGGAAGTCGTCAAATATAATGTAACAATAAAAAATATTCAGCAAAATTTATTTATTATTGTTTATTTGTTGACGAAATTATTTCAAGTATAAGAATGATAAATCGGCCGGTAATAAAACAGCTATAGTTTGATAACAGCATCTGCATCTAATTCCAATAGATCAAGATAATCCTGATTGATTGGATCTTGATCAGCGCAGATACGAAGTTGCTCACCCTATAGTAGCTCTATCGAGATTAGCCGAGATTTACAGTTTCTCAAACATCTACGAGTAATTAAATCATTTTACAAGATGTCAATTAAGGGGAGACCGGAGGGGAATCGCCCATACAACAGGTACTACCAAGATCATTTCTAATTGGAGCATATTTCTACCTTAATAATGTATTATTTTAATTTGAATAGTATTTATCTAGGTTCCCAACCATATATAACATCAAAATACTTACCTAAAATGAAATAGAAGCGTACCGCATTCTGCATGTTTTTACGTCATGAAAGACCTGTTTTCAACCTAATTGTTTCGTATTAAAAACAACAACATCTTACGTATCCTAGGCATGGGAACATAGATTATATCGTCTAGTTACAGAATAACAACACAATGAGAAAAATACAACAAGTTTTCAGTCATCATTTTTGGTATTACGGAACACGGTCAAAATCTAATCAAATTTAGAATCGTTCATTTGCTATCACTGTCGCTCTGCGTGGCTAAACTTCGTCACTAAACAGGGATAGCGATATTCAGGCCGAAGTTTTTGACGCGGCCGAATTGAAGTTGCGCTTGGGGTCCGCCGGCTTCTTAACAAGACTATTAGAGTTGCTTGTGAAAGGGCTCCTCGCCCGGGAAAGTATTACTATCATAACTTATTGTGCCGCCAAGTAGCATTGCTGCGTTTCGGTTTGAAGGGTATGGTTGACAGTGAAATTACAAGCCCATAAGGCTTTACGATATACGATAGAGGACCAACGTTAGCCAAGACATCGGCCACGTAACGCCTGTGAGGCCAAACTGCAAGCCAGGATGGCACTCCGGACATCACCCCGTGACTCAGAGATAGTCATCTCTGACGTTGAAGCACGAAAGTCCGACCCTTACCCACACTTCCCAAACAAAAATGGTCGAAGTGTTGAATACCCATGATGATGATGAGGCTTTAAACAAGTATGCCTCAAGTTGATGGCTAAAAGAATAACCGCAATTGATTTCATAATTGTAAAAACCAAAATACGTAAACTCCAAACCGGAAATTAGACTAAAATGAAGTCAACAAGATCCCCCCTTTGACGTGTCACGTCAAACGGAACAATGGACACGCGCTCCCCACAAAACACTACAAATTGCCTTTTAATCGCCGGCAATTTAGACTCTAACACCTTCGTATAACGTTTAAATTTCTTTGACACCTCTATAAATTGGACTTGCTTGTTTTGCAAACTTACTTGCCGGGCTTTGATTCTTATTTAAAGAACGTAAGGATGAATTTAGCTTGTGTTTTAGGTATTGTATGTTTGTATTGGGGTGCATTCCTGTAGTACTGACATTGTGGTACGGTACAGTCGCCGATATAGTTACTTACAAATAATCTATATTATTAATACGTGAGGAGAAAACATTGTACCATTTTTTTAAGCTTATTACGTGCACGGAAGAGTGTGAGGTTTGTTATACATAGATAAAGTTTATTATGGAGGAGGAGAGGCGAATACTAAAATTAAGTTAAACAAAATTATAACAGTCGAATGTCGAGCACAATGCACTGGCAACTAGTAGGTATGATGTAAGCTCAAAGGGGCCGTCCATTAATTACGTGAAGTGTTCAGGGGGGGGGGGGGGGGGGGGTCTAGCCAAATCTCGCCCAATCTCACGGGTGGCAGAGCTTTTGTGAACGGGCTCTAGGAAGTGGGCACCACCACCTTACCTTTATCTGCCGCCAAATAGCAGTACTTGTGCTGCTGTGTTCCTGTTAGATGGTAATGGTATGTTCCTGTAATTACTGGCACATAGGCATATCAGCTTAGTCCTATAGAATGCAACGTATCCACATAGAGATCAAAACAAAATAATAGCTTGTTTTGAATTCTATGTGGATATTCATGGGCTGCAATAGCCACTTAACATCTGGTGGACTGCATGCTCGTTTGCCATATAAGTAGTATACAAAAAAATCATATTAAACACATTTTTCAGTAAGCTATCTATTATTGTCATATATTGTGTTACAAGTTCAGTGCTACGTTCATTAGGTCGCCCGGGGCTTCACATGCGTGGTATTTCAATAAAAACATTACACTCCTTCTGAGCACTCTGGTAAAAAGTAGCCTATGTCCTTCCCCAAGATATAATCTATTTCCTTGCCAAATTTCATTACGACCCGTTCAGCCATTTAGTTATTCTTCTTAGCGTGTCAATAGATCTACTTATATTGTGTTAGTTAAGTACTTAGCTACATTGATGGCTTCAGAAAAGCCGTTAGTTATGAAAAGGTAACAAACAAACAGTTACTTTCACAGTTACTATGTAAGTATTATAAATATAAACCTTCCTCTTGAATCACTGTATCTATTGCTGAAAGTTGCATTAAAATCCGTTGCGTAGTTAAAAAGATCTAAACGAACAGACAGCGGAAGCGACTTCATTTTATATGTACTATGTAAAGATAAAGATAATAATGTAACTACATATTTACGTAAGGTAGGTGAGCCGTAACCCTGTTTCCCCACAAATAACATAGAAAAAACTTAGTATTAACTTAATCTTAGTATTAATAAATAAAATAAATAAACACACAACACGCATATCAGTTTTAAAGTGAAAACTTTAAAGGTCATTTCCGTAAAATAATGAATTTGTAACATAACCCCTTTAATTACTCAGGACTCGTTTACAATCAAACTTAGTTGGCTGACTGTACCGCACCACATTAATTGATAAAAACTTAGGGTGCGTGGTCGCCATACAAACGCTATGACCTTGTTCGATATTATTTGATTTACTGCAAACAGGTTCTTACGCCACTTGCATTTTGCATTTTTTTTGCATCTACAACTCGAGTATACAGGATGTCCTGGAGCTAGTATTTTAAGCCTGAACGGGGTCATTCCGACCATGAAAATTAACAACTATTATTAGGCAAAAAAAGTTTATAAGTACATTTAATTTACAGGATCTCTTTCATGCATTATTTCAGTTCTTGTTTTTAGAGTTTGCGCCTTCCTTAGAACTTACCGAAACCGAACTTATATGGAACATTACAAACGTAATGTAAACAGCTGAGCATTGCAATTCAGCGGGGCAATGCAGCCAGTGTCTTGGGGACCGCATGGTGGTGATCTGGAGCACTTGAGCTATCTATAGATTGTTTACAACGGCCTTTAGATAATTCAAATGTTTCTTCTGTATTTTAGTCATGCTGTCTGTTATTAAAGGCATTAAAAAACCAGCTGCTATACAGAATTTTACCGAAATCAGCAGATTTTTATATGGTATCCTACTAATATTATAAACGCGAAAGTTTGTATGTATGGATGTTTGTTACTCTTTCACGCCGGAACGGCTGAACCGATTGCGATGAAATTTGGTATGTACGTAGATCATAACCTGGATTAACACATAGGCTACTATTTATTGGCAAACCACGCGTGCGAAGCCGCTGGCAACAGCTAGTAAGTTATAATCATCGAATTTACAAAAGTTGTAGAATGTTTGTTGTTTACGCAAGTGTCGCGAATCGCCCCCCCTCGGGACGACATATTAGGACAACCTGTATAATACGCTACGTGAATAAAGATTAGTAGTTTGGACGCCATGTGTTTTTCAACTTAGAATAAGGCGTCATTAATTTTAAAGATTAATTAAAGGCACCTTGTCTCTGTGGCATGGTGGGTGAGTAGCCGACTGGTACCTACCTTGCGTATCAGTTATGTGCGTGTTATGTGTGTGTATTGCCGCTATAACAAAACAAATACTAAAAACAGAATAAAATAAATATTTAAGGGGGGCTCCCATACAACAAACGTGATTTTTAGGGGTTCGTACCCAAAGGGTCAAACGGGACCCTATTACTAAGACTCCGCTGTCTGTCTGTCTGTCCGTCTGTCACCAGACTGTGTCTCATGCCCCGTGATACTGAGACAGTTGACATTTTCACAGATGATGCATTTCTGTTGCCGCTATAACAACAAATACTAAAAACGGAATAAAATAAATATTTAAGGGGGGCTCCTATACAATAAACGTGATTTTTTTGCTCGACATTGATAACGACCACAGGTAGACGCTTGAAATATTCACAGAATATTTAGTTTTAAGTGCCTATATTCACTTTAAAAATAAATAATGAAATTAAACTAAAACAAATATTAAAGGGGGGTTCCCATACAACAAACGTGATTTTTTTGGACTTTTGGGAACGGAACCCTAAAAATGGTAGATATTGGTGGCGATTTTGTTGTTAACTAACTAAAATTTCGTAAAATTAGAACGATTTATTTCGTTCACGCTAAAGACTAAATTAGCATGTCAGTTTTGACTTTACTATTACTAGGTATATTTATATGGCGGCACTCAGCCATACATACCCATCCCCTTTGTTCCCGTATTTGGTGACAAACAACCAGACAATCGGAGTCAAAATACCGCCACTATTGTTTTATAAAAACGGCACTTGGATATGGAGTTTTTGTACGAAATGAATACTGAAAATCAGCCAATACAATTCTAACTAATTAAATTAGGCAGTAAAATAAACGTTTCAAAGTGATTCTAGCGATTTTAATGAATAAATACATTTTTATTTTAACCCACCATAGTAGGGCCCATATCATCTTCATCATCATATCAGTCACCAGACGTCCACAGGCCTCCCCCATAAATGTTTAGAGCATGTAGAAATTGAAGAGCTAGTCCGATTTATTTTCCCTCATTATTAATAATCACACTGCTTTATCCCCTCGTTTAAACGAGGGGATAAAGCAGTGTCTTACGTCACGCGCGTAACGTATATTGATTCTCGAACGTAACGAAGGATTCTAGAGTTAACTCACGAGCGGAGCGATGTAGTTACTAGAAGCCTGAGTGCAGAGATGGATATAAGCACGCACAAGATGCAGACAGCTTTATTCACGAGGAGAATATTCTACTTTTCACACTTTCTGCGAGACGATAACAACCAAATCTAGGTTGATGCATTTTGTGCAAAGTTTAGTTCGATTTACGAAAAAGTCTCTGGTCCAAATTTTAATACAGATGAGGTTCCAAATTCAAATTCAGTACAACTTTACTCCCGGCTCAGCCGTAGGGATTTAATCACCTGCTTTCGGCGAGGTTTACATGACATATAATTTGACATTGTCGAGCAGGTGGTGTGAAAAACACATTATTACCATGTTTATTCAAGCTGCTTAGAAGCTTTTTTAATACCCACATTTTTAGGAGGTTAAAAGAAGGTTGTTTAGTCGAAGTTAAATTAGTTTCAATTAGGTCACTGCAAGTAAATCGCTCCCGGAGGCTTCCCAGCTATTATTCTGATCTAATTTGTTCAATTAGGCGTTTTGTTCAGATTTTTTCTTCCCTCATTAGGAGTAAAAACGTGAAACTCTCTAGTAATTTCTGTTCCGTTTTTGAAACTAATAATAAAACAAGCCGTATTTTCGTTTTTAGCCGACCCCAAATTAACAAGTAAATATCTATCTCAATATTTTCCACTCATAAAGAAATACATTTATAGTGCTTAGTTAGGTACAATTTAATAAATATCCGATCGGGAAATAAGTTTCCCGCTCTCCCGCGATATTGCTTTTTAATAACATCTGTCTGGAGTGTTTTATTAATAAAGGCTATTGACCGACTTCGAGAACTATTGTTTTCCTCTCGTTCTCATTTATTATTGTTAATACCTTATTACTGAAATACCTATACACTGAAATACCTATACACTGAAAGAATCGCCTTCAGCGCCGCTTTACCTGTACCTATATATATCTATACAGCTACCTTGCACGTAGATGGATATATAACTCTTTATTGAATTGCCACACATACAGAAATAATACAAAAATTAGCACTAGGCTGGAATAAATAAGGCAATACAATAAGCGACCTTGTTGCTAAAAGCGATCTCTTCCAGGCAACCTTTGACCTTTGCGGTGTACTTTAGAGGTTACATTTACACATATATTCTTAGTTATAATAAAAAATAAGATATTGTTACGTAGTACCAGCTATACAGCGAGTTTTTTTTAACTTGGGGTAATCCGAAACCATAGAAGATACAGAGAAACTGCCTGAGGAATAATTTACTCTTTTTAGGGTTCCGTACCTCTAAAAGGAAAAAACGGAACCTTTATAGGATCACTTTGTTGTCCGTCTGTCTGTCAAGACCCTTTATCTCGGGAACGCGTGGAGGTATCGTGTTGAAATTAAAACCATATATTACCCGTGCGCGATAAGTTGGGACCTGAGCGCGGTGACGTCACATTGGCGTGTTTGTACCGCCCGCAAAAAAGCGAACATAACAAGCAGCCGCCCGCGGCTTCGTCTTTGTTTTTTTGTAACCTAATTTATTATGTTACTCAGGGAGGACGCTGCTTTTTATCTAATCTTTTTTACACTATTTGAATAAAATAAAAATACAATGTTTAAGTTTATACATTAATTTTATCTATTATTTACATTATCTCATCTTCGTCACTACTTAGTGGATTTATGCCTTCTAGAGGTTGTTCTTCGTCCTCAGTCTCTCGGTTTTCTCGAGGTTTCTTTCTCCGCTATGCAAAGGTTTACCCTTCATAATGATAACAAAAACACTTAACAAGAACTATAACAACAAAAACTACAACAACAAAACAATAACACAAACGAAAACTAAAAGAATTCCAGAGCGCGTCGTTACGTGACGTAGGCCAGTACGAGACTAAAAACCCTAGTAAAAAATAGTGATGCGAACGGTACAATACGGGCGCCATCGGGGAAGTGTAGGGGAAGCGGTCGGGGAGTCGCATTCCTAGCAGGTCCCAAGTTATCGCGCACGAGTAATACTCAGGTCTACAGCCCCATGAAGCTGGGAAAGAATGTAACTTCTAAGATAAGGTAAAAAAAATATACGGTTGTTTATGCTGCAAAAAACGTAGGTATATTTCGACACTCAATGGAATCAAAATTTATAGGGTACTCTCAATGGAATCAAAATTTATAGGGTACTTTCCGTTGACGTAGATCTATGAAATTTGGCAAGTAATATCGTCTTATACTACAAGTACAGGGAAAAATCTGAAAACTATACATTTTTAATTACATCATACAAAATATACTTAGTCTTCATTTAAAGTACGTAATCAATCATCAAAATTGTCGGTACAAATTTGTACGGAACCCTCAGTGGGCGAGTCCTACTTGCACTTGTCCGGTTTTTTTATATAAGCATTCTTCTTTCGTGTCAAAAGTTGCGAATTCAAATACGCTGTAAGCTTACAACGTATTTGAATTCGCAACTTTTTTATATTAGGGCTAGAATTAAAAGCGTTGTTGTTCAGTACGAGTAAATAAAATTTAAACTAGTGTTGGTTTGTCGGAAACTTGCATGTTTTTAGCACAGTTTTTAGATAGATAGATAATTCTTTATTGTTACACCAAATTACAATAACTTAACCTAGAAAACTTAGACTAAGAACATGGTGGTACAATGGGCGGCCTTATCGCTCAAAGCGATCTTTTCCAGGCACCCTTCGGAAGGACAGGATTAAAAAACGTGTGAGGAGGCGGTGTTACAATAAATACCTATTTAGTTCTATTCAGTTTAGTTCAATGATAAACCATAAATTAAAGTTGTAGGCGGATGATCCGTCTATTTGCTAGCTTACTTCTTTCCCCAGTATCATCATCATCATATCAGCGATAAGACGTCCACTGCTGAAAATGGCCTCCCCATAGATTTCCAGAGTGTTCGATATTGTGCGACCTGCACCTCGGCTCCCAGATTACAAGCTGAACTGGCAGTGGGCGGGAACATACCTCGAAGAACTGACGTTGGGGCAGAAAGGTTCTGAGGAGACCCCAGTGGCATATTTAAAAGTTATTTGCCGCTTAACAGCCCGCGAGTTAAGTGTTTTACGCAAAATCCGTGATATTGATTCAATAGAAGTGCATTTACAAGAAAAATAAAATCCCCTGGGTTAACGTTTCCTTGAAGTTCTAATTACGCTTGTCTTTCCATAAATACTAACTTGCCCTAATTTTCTTAAGTGGTTTTACGCTCTGATACTTTTAAATGCAGTAACACTCTCATTGCTTTTATTATGCTTTTTGCTTATGAATTACTTAGTACTAATTTAATATTAATTAAGGCTATTTCCAGTATTCTTATGAATACTGCCTTTAACGAAGCATGATCACTTTAAGGATTGGATTTTCTGTTGATGTTGAAGATATAATAATTAGTTAGAGCCAAGTGCTGCTAACAACCAATATAGGTAATTCAAATTCAAAATATGTATATTTATTAATTTAGGTACATTTACATTGTATGCTTGGGTACACTTATGAACGTCATTAGGTATACAATTCTTGCAATTATTATTAAAACGTAAGGTTAAATTCATAATTTAATAACTAATTAAAGTCAAATCACAATGTCAGAATAAAATAATAGCATAAAAATAATACCAATAATAATTATGAATGTCACAACAAACCAATAAATAGGTACGTACAGTCTACGTGTACCATCGTAGACTGCATCAAGCATATATAAAAAAAAGGTACATCTAGTGAAAAACAATGTCAAAACAATTCTTATTCACATAGCACAATTGGATAGTGCATCCTCGTATCAAGAGGAAGGTTGCGGGTTCAAGTCCCGTCTAGGTTTGAACATTTTTGAGATGGTTTTAAAATCTTGGAATCCTCCGTATGTTTCGATAACACTATAAGAATAAAAAAAAACCTAACCAATATAATCTACTACTACCCGCATATCAGTGACGAACCATATTATAAATGCGAAATTTAGGTTTATTGTTTATTTATGTTTGTTACTCAATCATGTCGTAACGGCTGAACCGATTTCGATGAAATTTAGTATGTACGTAGATTATAACCTGGATTAACACATATGCTACTTTTTATCCCATAAATCCGGTCCCATGGGATAAAAATGGGGTGTCAATTCAAGTTGTTGTCATCAAGTGGGGTGTCAACAGTGAGTTTAGCTTAATTTCTAGGTTACCTACACATTTAGTAGTGGAACGCGTACGAAGTTTCGGGTAACTAGTCTTTAAATAAATAAGTGAATAGAATACTTTTTACCCCTTTGCTCATTGCGCACACGGAGGAGTATGAGATTTGTCATTAGTTTTCAAGAGTTCCTTGTGAAATAGCTTGCCCGAGGATTTTCAAGCACTATTTTATTTTAATTTACTACATAATATTTTTAATAGAATTTATTTTTACTGTTTTACTTAGAAAACTTTCGTGATTAATTTTAATCATTATTATATATAAGGGATTTATCACGTACCGTCTTATCGGTGTTTCGACAGACAATGTTTCGGTTCAATTCGTGAACCTTCATCAGGGTGAGTGCGATCCGCTCCGAATAACGTCTCGTCTCGCACTCATATTTTTACTGTTATCAATTATTATATAATGGATCACTTAATTGCCAGAAATAAATTAATAGAATACTATACCAATTTCTATGAAATAGCATTGCTGTGTTTCGGTTTGAAGAGTACCTATGGGTGCCGGTAAAATTACAAGCACACGAGGTCTTCAAGTTGATGGACGCAGGGCACGTTCCTATGGTGCGTGGCAATGCTTTGTTTGGCAATGTTACCCGCTTAAAAACCTGGTGAGCCATTTCATTGTTCCATACAACATCAATTAAGTACTTGTTCTGTTAGTTAATATTTGATTTACGCTGCCGTCCTCATTTGTTCACACAGATCCTGTCCATCCAAAGGTTGCCTGGAAGAGATCGCTTTTAACGATAAGGCCGCCCATTGTACCTTTGCTTTAATTTTGTATGTTTTATTTTCTTCTCTCTCTATATTATAGAGAGGAAAGATTTGTATTTTTGTGTGTATGTTCGTAATGAATAAACTCAAAAACTAATTGTCCGATTTCAAAAATTCTTTCACCATTGGCAAGCTACATTCACCGTGAGTAACATGGGCTACTTTTTACCCAACTGCGCAAAGGAGAGTAATGTTTTATTAAAAAACTACGCGTGCGAAGCTGCGGATTGGTCAGCTAGTGTGCAATAAAGAAATTATCTAATCTAATCTAACAAGGAACAGGTATAACATTTTTATACAAAAAGTAGTTGTTGTATAAAAAAACAGTCTTTACAAACTTCAGCTTACGCTAACGAGCATAAACTACGCGAATCTCGGCTTGGGCTAGTCAAGCGGAGCTAGTAATGATTGTACCTACTTACTATTTTTTTGTAGCATTTCCTTTTTTGGATCCCACTTTATGCCTTACTAGTGTTTAAATGCCTGCTTATATTCCATGCACGTTGGCGTTGAGAAGGCGACAAGACAAGCAACTGTCATAAATCAACAATTATCTACTGAAACAATAATTATCGAGATTTACATAATTCATGTACCTATACAATTTGTTGTTCTCCACATCAATCATCTTGGACGAATCGGCGTTGTAATAAGTCTGTTTGTCCGAGGATAACTTTCGAAGCATTGATCTGATCTTCGTGAAATTGTATACATGGGTGTAGGTAGTTAGCACTATTCTGATGTAATTAAATGAGTTAAAAATGTGGGGGGAGTGGGGGGGGGGGGGGGAAGGGTTGTAGTGATTTTGGGGTTTAAAATGATAGAGAACAATCAGGTCAAATAGGATGTCTAATGAAAGATCATTGTTAGTTTATAAGTAATTAGCAATAATATTGATTGATACCTATTTGACGAAATTCACAGGGTACTCCAGTAATCTCACAGTGCTGTGCCGAAATTTGGTATGATCGTAGCTTTAGTGAAAGAAAAGTCTGAAATTCAGAATAACTGCAATTCTACCCTCGAAGAGTACCTACATCAAACAACGCATAACAAAATACATTTTAGTCGAGAAATGCTCTGCTAATGGATTACCTTGGAAGATCTTATTTCGGGTGAACCCTATTAAGGGTGATTAAAAAAAGCCGCCTTGTACACACGGCTACACATCAAGCTATAGAGTTCGAGTATAAGCTGACTTCGCATTGTGTAGGCTTTTCGTAGAATGAGAGGTCAGTTTATACTGGAATGTATAGCTTGATGTGTAGCCGTGTGTACTTTCGCGGGTAAGTTATTTGTTTTTAGTTTTGTTTTTTTTTTCTCTTACTTGTGTTGTGAGTCCTTGCTTCTTATCAAATTTCATGATTCCATTCTGGGTCAACGGGTACTTCCCGTTGACCCAGAATCATCCTGGTTTTATTTATTTGCGAGCAAAATATGCGGTATTAATGGACGTATTTTTTGATTGCGTTGATTTTACAGGTTCAAGGGACCGTAGACCTACGTTTTTGATATGAATTTCAACTTAATATCCCCACGCGTAACAAGTAAATCTGATTAAATTAATAATAAATACTAACAACTAGCGATAAGTAGAAATATTAGCAACCAATGTATTGGTTATAATGAAAGGAGATCTGCCACTATCTTTAAAACGAAAACTAATGGACACGTGCATTCTCCCCATTCTCACCTAACGGTGCACAAACTTGGTACCTCACCAATATTCAAAAGTCCCGCCTCGGTGTTTGTCAACGAACTATGGAGAGTAGCATCCTCGGAGTCAGGTTCACAGACCGTATAAGAAACTCAACACTGCGCTCCAAAACACAGATAGCTGACGTGGCTCTGACATCCGCAAAATTGAAGTGGGACTAGGCAGGACACGTTTGTCGTATGCCAGAGGAACTATGGGCGAAAGCCACTACAGAATGGGTTCCAAACGGGCGGCGCCCTCGTGGTAGACCCAGGCGGAGATGGAGGGATGAACTGGATGCATTCCAGAAAGAGTGGCCCCAATTAGCCAATAACCGGGATTCGTGGAGAGAGGGAAGGGAGGCCTTTGCCCTGCAGTGGGACTCTACGGCCTGATAGTAATAATAATGTATTGGTTATAATTATTTATAATAAGATACCTATAGCTGTTCGCAGATTGTCAAATTTACACATATTCAAGAATAAACTTAATGAGTTTTTAGGTGACCAAAATATCATATAATTTTCACATTAAATTGGCATGAATCCAAATTTAAATCATAATTACTATTTTTGACATTGTATTATCCTAATTATTATTTCTTCACATTTTGATTTTCTGAGTTTAAGTAATTGTGTAAATCTATTTTTCTGTATTTGCATGTTATGTTAGTTAATAATTATACACGGTGTCCTTTAAATCACTGTTTTCTCAGAACAAACGTTGTTCAGACCATGGTCTACTAACAGGTTACAACATCAAATTAAAAAACAAAACAAATCGGTCTTTGAAAAATATAAAAAGTTGCGAACATAAAACGTCTATTTTAACGTTACGCCCTACAACATAGTCAGCGCGCTGACCGGTAGCTACTAGGTACCTATCTAACTAGGTAATACGCTACGGCTAGCGTACCCATGAACATATGTCACGGTTAGTTTTCGAACAAAGTTAGACTTATTCGAGGTTTACATTTTTTTATACTCTTATTTGATGCTATAAACAGTTATTAGACCATGGTCTAAGCAACGTTTGTTCTGGGAAAACAGTGATTTAAAGGACACCGTGCACAATACTTGTACGCCGCAAGGCAAAATCTAGCGCTTATATAAAACTCCTACCACCAACATTGTACATACTTAGATTTACAAGGAATAAATGAATTATGTATTATATATATTAATAAAACAAAATATTAAGTGATTTTTAATAAAAAGTTTCAATAATAATAATCTCCACGCGATCCTGACAAAAAGGCTTTTGACAGACGGACAGACAGACAGACAGATATTTAGATGGACAACGAAGTGGTCCTATCAGGGTTCTCTTTTTCCTTTTAAGGCACAGAACCCTGAAAATTATAAAATGTACAATAAAGTGTTATCTTCTCAAACTCCAAAGTAGAGCCAATTTGAATATAAGGAATTTATGTACAAGTTCTTGAAGTTTAGCCCCCATTGCCCCTCGCCTAGGCACGCCTCTAAGCGGATAGGAAGTTAGATAGGTCTTGCCCGGGCATACGGTCGGTAAACTTACTTGTAAACTTATTTATAGTTGGTCAGACAAAGGAAAAAGCTTTAACAATGTTCAGAAAAGAAAATGGAAGGTTTTATATTCTACCCTTTGAATGTAAAAGGATATTCAGGAGCTTGGAAACTAAGATCTATTTTTGTATTTTGTTCAAATCTTTTGATATCTCACTAGTTATTTCTTAGGCCTTTTAAGTGAGCGAAGATGTTCAAATAATCGTATTTTACGATTGCTGTTAACTTCAAAAATTCGTCTTACAAAAATCTATATAAATCTTTAAATATATACAAGAAATGCGAGTTGGTTACACCATTTATAATCGATGATCTTTGATTTGTTGGATTTGTCTCTGCCCAGAATAGCACAACTACTATTCAAATACCGGAAAATACACGCAAAAAAAATTATGAAGAAAATTAATTTTCTCATACATACATGCAGCTAATGAGGGCCGATTGACAATTCTACCGGGGCGACGTACATTGGCAGCTCGCGTCATATGCATGCCAACTGCCAAGGCAGTACGAAGTTCGGCGGATCAACTAGTCTATACTAATCTATACTATCTATACTAATATTATAAAGGGGAAAGATTTGTATTTTTGTGTGTATGTTTGTAATGAATAAACTCAAAAACTACTGTGCCGATTTCAAAAATTCTTTCACCATTGGAAAGCTACATTCAACCTGAGTGACATAGGCAATATTTATTTTTAGAAAAGATTAGGGATCCTTACTAAAGCTTAAGTAACGTAACCCAAGGTGTAAAAAAGTGCCCTAAAACGTATTTCATTGCATGCGCTGCGGAAACTATTGATGATGGAACGAAAGTATGTTCTACAATATTAAAGAACATATCAATATCTACAAAAAACTTTGTAATATTATAAAGAGGCAAGATTTATTTGTTTGTATTGAATAGGCTCCGAAACTACTGGACCGATTTAAAAAATTATTTCACTGTTGGGAAGCAACACTATCTCCGGGTGACACAGGCTACTTTTTACCCCACTGCGGAGAAGGAGGGTAATGTTTTTATTAAAAAACTACGCGTGCGAAGCTGCGGATTGGTCAGCTACTATAAAGTAAAGGTAACTAAAGGGGCGACTAGAGTCCAGTACGACTATCCGATACAATACAATAATTTATTGATAACGCCATTGTTACACGTCAAAAGAATTCTTACTAATATTATTCTTTCAATAACATTAGCGCAATAAAACATATTTTCCTTATTATCGCATTCATAATTATTTTCATACTTGCTTCAAGTCCATATTCTGGCAAAGTTTAAGGTGTACTACTCGATGTCCAGCCGCCACCCCCGTTTACCAAAATTGAAACATTTTTTATAGTACATTTATTTATACCACTTATATGGCAAACGAGCATGCAGTCCACCATATGTTAAGTGGCTACTGCAGCCCATGGATATCCACATAGAATTCAAAACAAGCTATTATGTTGCCTTGATCTCTATGTGGATACGTTGCCATACTATATATGCCTATGTGCCAGTAATTACAGGAACATAACATTACCATCTAACCGGAACACAGCAGCACAAGTACTGTAATTTGGCGGCAGATAAAGGTAAGGCGGTGGTGCCCACTTCCTCGAGCCCGTACTTGGAGTTGGAACTAGTATATGGCCCACCTAATGTTAAATGTTACCTAACCATCGCCTCTAACAAAGTATTTCCTCGTAGGTCACGCACCTTAGAAACGTGCCTGACGACCATCTACTTGAGAAATACAGGTGTGAAGCCTCATGTGCCTGTAATATCAATGGCAGCAGAAACACATCGATGCTGCTTGGCGGCAGAAATAGGTATGGTACTTCCCCGGCCGAGCCCTTTCACTCTTGGCAACAGTACAAGAATATTTGTAGGTTTTCCAGAAGATGATTTTTTCAAAGATGTTTGGAATTACTAAGTTGGTAGCTCCTAAAGCGAGCTCCCCGACGACGGGCGGATAAGATAGATGTTCCGGTGGGAAGGGTCATGAAAAGAACGAATGTCTCCCCAGATGATACGAAGACCTGATGTATGTGTCTGCAGATAGCAACCTAGAGTTGCTATTTGGTTAAAAACCTTCTTAAAACAAAACTACGATGACCTCATTTTTAGCATACCCAGGACCCAGGTATCTACAATATTTCAACCTGAAAGCTAATTTCTGTAATTCATTAATATAATTTTTTACGACACATGTGGGCTTACATGTTCCTCTAAAGCGCCCATAAGAACACAATACAAAAACAAAATACTAAAAAACGAAAAAAACAGATATGTGTAACGGGCGGTTGTATCGCTTAAAGCGATTTCTTTCAGACCACCTTAGGATGGAGAAAACTATATGAAAGAAAAGGACGGTGTCGTTCTAGGAACATAGATACATATAAATAAATTATGTAACAAATAATGTACATATAACAAATACCTACCTACTTTCATTAAATAATGGAATAACTTATAAATATATGTATTGTTATTTTAACAAATTCATCAGGAAGACGATGGATTGACGATGATAATAAAGTTAGACGGTTTTTTTAAACTCTGTCATTACATAGTTTAGTTTTAATTTATCCGTAATGACGGAATGGCGGTAATGAATAGAATATTGATAATAAAAATACGAATTTCAACCTAATCCCACCATCTCCATTCTATCAACGGACAACCAGACGCTCTGCGGTGCGCCACCGCTATCTGGTAGAAATACCTCCCATTCGCATAAAGCGGTTCTCTTCGACCTTTATTATGCGCACCGCCAAAGAGTGTTTCCAGAGATAGCTACAACCTGGGTATCTTTAAGTCGCGAGTGAAAAGGTTTCTTCTAGGCAAGCGTGTACCATCACAGACTGCATCATCGCGCGCCATCAGGCGAGATCGTGGCCTATAATGTATAAAAACAAAAATGTTTTATTGTACGCCAGGAATACTTAAAAAAACTAATTAGTGCTAAATATAGTACAATGGGTGGGCTTATCGCTGAAAACGATATCTTCCAGGCAACCTTCAGATGGAAAGTATTAAGCGAAGCAGAAATGGACAGCGGTGCACAGAGTATAATTATAAACGAAGATAAATTAAATAGTAAATGTATAAAAAAAAAAAAAAAAACTGAACTTACTCCCGTCGTCGAGATTTTACCACCGCACTTCTCGACAACGTAAATAAAGCTCATCCACATATCATCGACAATTGGGTATCGCGCACCACACGCCTCACGCGATCTCTTCTACCCCATACTTGCAAAATGTGGAATGAGCTACCATCTGACGTATTCCCATTAGGCTACGACATGACACGCTTCAAGAGAAATGTAATGAGGTTTCTACAGTGCAGGGAACGCATCGACTATAAGTCTATACCCCGGGTGTTGACGGTGTCAATAAGCGACGGTGACTGCTTACCATCAGGTAGGCCGTAAGCCTGTTTCCCCACAACTAACATATAAAAAAACTTAAACTTAAACACATATATAAATACCTAAAGATAGACTAATACGAGTATATACCCAAATAATAACCTAAATCATTATGCTTACAAATATTCTAAAACAGAGACAATTAAAATAAATAAAATAGGTAACTCAAATGAATTAATAAAAATGAATTAATAAAAATGAATTAATAAAAATGAATTAATAAAAAATGAATTAATAAAAATGAATTAATAAAAATGAATTAATAAAAATGAATTAATAAAAAAATTGTAAGTCATGATTTGTATGACTTTTTTGAGTTAGTGATCTGTAGAAGGTGCTATCTTATAGTTGTATAAATGTCTGGGTGTCTTTGAGGTCAACACTGGCCTCAGCAGAATACCAGCGCTGCAGTATGGCAGCATGCTGTAGCAAATGCTGAGCTGAGGACCCTTTCGCCACCGCATTTAAATTTTTTAGATATATTATATTTTTTGTGTCATTTGTTTCTGTGTCCATTTGTGGTGGTCTGAATAAATATTTTTCTTTCTTTCTTTTCTTTCTTTCAAATGACAAGAAAGCTAAGTACGGTAATAATGTAATAATGCTGCTTTATTCTCAGCCTATTTCCTAAATTCTAACCTAATTAAATAATTCCACAGGCGCACTGCTTCGACAGTGGATGATTTCCCGTAGAAGGAACTAGAGTGTACTATGAGTGTATGAGTATAATCTAGGTTATAGTTTAAGTAAGATATAGAAGAATTCGAAAAAAAATACAACTAAAAAGAATAAATACACTAATACAGTAATAAACTAAATACACTAGGTATAGTCAATTTATTAAATTGATAGATTTCATGACCATCAATAATAATTTAGAAACAATATTAGCAGTCTTGAACTAAGACCCGCGTCGGCACCGACGAGGAAGTGAATTAACCAGAAAAGAACCAGTAACACTTTTTTTTATATATTCACCACCTATTATCCATCACCTTGAGACAGGTGTAACAGCCTCATGTGCCTGTAATTTCACCGGCAACCATACCCTTCAAACCGAAACACAGCAATGCTGCTTGGCGGCCGAAATAGATATGGTGGCAGTACTTCCCCGGGGCAAGCCCTTTCACAAGGAACTACTAGTCTTAAATTTCACAGTAGCAATAAAAATAATAAAAGAGGAGGTAAACTTGTGGTAGTTAACAGTTAAACTTTGCAAAGACTTCGAGAACAGAAAACAGAAAATAAATAAACAAAACCGGCCAAGTGCGAATCGGACTCGCGCATGAAGGGTTCCGTACGTCCATACGTATCTATAAAAACGGCAAAAAAATCATGTCTGTAGTATGGGAGCCCCCTTAAATATTTATTTTATTCTGTTTTTAGTATGTGTTGTTATAGCGGCAACAGAAATACATCATCTGTGAAAATTTCCACTGTCTTATTATCACTGTTCATGAGATACAGCCTGGTGACAGACGGACAGCGAAGTCTTAGTAATAGGGTCCCGTTTTACCATTTGGGTGCGGAACCCTAATAAAAGAACAGCAATACCTTCAGGTTTCTACTTATTTTGTACTAGCTAAAGTAACGATATTAAAAAACCACATCCGCTGTTTTTGCTCTGACTAACGGTACAACGTAGTTGATCAATGATCTCGGGCTGATGACCCTGGATTGAGTTCATTGTTTCTAGAAGCTTTCTTAAATAATGTAAGTGTTGTGATTCATCATCATCATCATCTCAGCCCGTTGGCACCCACTGTCGGCTATAGGCTTCGTTAAAAATATTTTTTCAACTCCCAAGAATCATTTCGAATCATCATATCCCTTATGCCGTCCACCGAATACGTAGGCCTCCCCCAAAGTTTTGCAGAGCGACCGATCCTGTGCGGCCTGCACTAAACGGCTCCCAGCAACTTTATCAGGTCACTTTCCTTCCAGTAGTGGGGTGGGGGGGACACGTCGCTATCCAGTGCGTGGTCGTCAGTTATTGGAGCTATGTGTCCACTGCTACTTGCTTATCCTCTGAGCTAGCAAGCTGAATAATGCAGTATTCTATCAGTTATCTGGTTCCCATAGTACAAGCTCAGCTTAATTTGGGGCTGGATAGCGCTGCGTAAAATATCCGGCTATATTTTTTAAATTTTTTAATGCTGATCTTCAATTTACACTTCCATTATACAATCTAGTCAACTATGGAAGTTTTGAGAGAGATTAAAATAAAAAAACGAGACGTCGGACTCGCCCATCGAGGCTTCCGTACAAATTTGTAGTTACTTTAAATAAAGACTATATTTTTTAAAGATTTAATTACAAATGTATAGTTTTCAGATTTTTCCCTGTACTTGTAGTATAAGACGATATTACTTGCCAAATTTCATAGATCTACGTCAACGGAAAGTACCCTATAAATTTTGATTCCCTTGAGTGTCGAAATATATGTTTTTTGCGGCATAAACGGTCGTATATTTTTTTTCAACACACGTGTTCGTAAAGTGATCCATATTACATCGCTATTAGGGCCTTAAATCGAACTATAACACACGCGTGCGTAATAATATAACACACTAGTGCATAATAGAATTATCCCTACAAAGTTAAGTTAAGTTAACTTCAAATTATTATCGACTAAACAGAGCATTTTCAATTTAACCCGGTAATACAGATTTTGTAACAACAAAAAGGTTTTATGCCGCTGAAAATCCTATTACATTTTTAGAATAAATAAATGTATCCCTAATTAAGACGAAAAAACCTGTATTATTATCAAATTACTTATAATTCACAAGTGAGATTAATATGGTTTTAATTTCAACTCGATACCTGGAGGTATCGAGTTGATATCGCGTTCCCGAGATAAAGGGTATTGACAGATGACGGACAACAAAGTGATCCTTTATGGGTTCCGTTTCTTCCTTTTGAGGTACGGAACCCAAAAACGAAACGAAACATATGATTATATATCCTTTTATTTTCTAATTGGTATAATTTCTTTAGGTAAATTTCTTCTAGTTATTTTAATGAGAAAAAAGTTTTAAATTTGATTATGTCTAGCTTCTTCTAAACTTTAAATATTTCCATGTATTTTGGTCCAAAAGATGGAGAATGATAAAGTTAAAAAAATCATTGTATGATTTCATGGTACGAGAGTTATTTATTTTATTTTATTGATTAGTTTCCATATCCGTATATCTATAATAATGCAATGTAAAAGCTCTTTACTTAGTAAACTAAGCGATTACTGTAATTAATACCATGGAAAATTACTCTACCAGTACAGAATACTAATTAAGTACATAATTGAATAACTAGCAACTATACCCAATTGGATCGCGTTCAATTTTGCAATTAACGCATTGAATTATGAATGCACATTAGTTGTTACATTCATAAGTCAAGATTCAACATTATACCTATAGGGTTTTCCAATAAGAGGTGTTATTTTGATATTCAAAGAAAAATGGCATTTTGTAATATAAATAATCGGATGTTTATTTTATTATAAAGAGGAAGGTATGCCGTTAATAGTGGAAAATAACATCAGACAAATGACCACCACGACCGCGCTTACAGGACCATATCCTTTTCATGAAATTTTCCATCACCAAATCGCAAAGTGGCTGCCCTATGTCCTCGATAGCCTCACAAATTCCATCTTTGAGGTTCCATCATTCCATCGACGCGGGGCTGTTGGCGTAGACCTTCTCTTATGTCACCTTCTTCTTTTGTGTTTTTATTTTGTACGTGTCAAATAATTGATATCATTTAAAAAAATTTTATGATAACCAAGCGCTTGACCACTACCTCACCTGATGGTAAGTGAAGGTGTGATCGAAGATGGAGCACGCTTGCCTAGAAAGAACCTATTCACTCTGGACTTGAAGACTCCAAGATTATACTTGTTCATTTTATAATAACCATAGGACGTCTACTGTTAACCGTTCCTTTAGATCTTCCCTATATATTTCGAGAGTGACTCCCAATGGCTCCCAACAACTTTTATTAGGTCGAGTAGCGGGGATCAGACCTTCGCTGCGCAGTCCAGTGCCTGGAAGTTTTCTCCCTATGGCCGTCAGTTCTTCGAGCTATGTCCCCCGCAGACTGCGAGTTCAGTTAAGATGTATCTTTCTCTCTTCCCAGCTATGTATCCCACATGGTGGTGGGGCAGCTTTCCTGGTTTTCTTAATACAAGCTCTGCTTAGTTTGGGGCTAGATAGCGCTGTGTGAAATGTCCAGCAATATTTATATTTATTTAAATGAATATTCAACTAATTTGACCTACAGTTTCATTCAAATTACAGGTAACGGGAGTTCATGTTCATTGGATGCTCTTTTTTCGGATACAAATTCCAGTTAATCTGGATTTAAGACTTGTGCCTATATTTGCGTCACAAAAGCTACACGCATACCAAATTACAGCACTGTGGGTTCACTGGTGTACCCTATGAATTTCGTCAAAGTTTAGTTTTTAATGGCTAATAACTCAAAAACTACATGAACTTTACTAAAAATACAAACGTAGTTGAAATTTACTAATGAAGATCTTTTATTTGTCGTTCCACTTGACCTAATAGTCTCATATTCATTTTTTTCCCCTCTTGAACCCCAATATCTCAAGCTACCCCCAACATTTCTAGCTTATTTAGTCACACCAAAATTGTGCCTTAACTACCTATCCAGCAAATTACACGATGATCGGATCAACGCTTCGAAGTTTTCCTCGGACAAACATACATACAAACGCCGATTTACCCAAGTTGATTTTGAGATCTCGCTTCCCTCGATCAATAAAGATTTAAAGATTGTATCCTCTATTTTAAGATAATCTCGGAATATAGCAAGGAAAGTGGATAGAAAGCCAACGTTCCTACAGAGGCGTTCGAAAGTACCGTTTACATTAGCTGAGTGGTGCTGAGAAGGTACACTTGGCAACAGTAGGTATATAATGCAGCCCAGAGAAGGAAATTCTTCAGTCGTCGGTGACATAACTAGAAATAGACATTTAAGATTCTGTAGGCGTCAGTCAATTCCATCAGTGAAAGCAAATACAGCTTTTATTTTGATCGAGTGATTTCTAAATCAACTTGGGCAAACCGGCGTTGTATGTATGTTTGCTTGTCCGAGGATAACTTTCGAAGCGTTTATCCGATCATCGTGAAATTTGGTACATAGGTAGGTAGTTATGGCACAATTTTGGTGTGACAAGATTAGCTAAAAATGTAGGGGAGTTGTTAAGATATTGGGGTTCAAGAGAGGTAAAAATAAACAAAATGGGACTATCCGCTCAAATGACACGTCTAATATAAGGTCTTTGTGAGTACATTTCGACGCCGTTTTTATTTTTAGTTTTAACCATGTAGTATTTAACTTATTAGCCATAATATAAACAGAACTTTGCCAAAATTCACCGGGTACACCAGTGAACCCATAGTGTTAAAATTTGGTATGCGTGTAGCTTAGTGACACAAATACAGAGAAAAGTCTGAAATCCAGAATAACTGCAATGTCTATCCCAATAAAAATAAACCAAAATACATGATCTCCCGTTACCTGTAATTTGAATGAAACTGCAGGGCAAGTTAGCTGGTTATGCATTTCGTGGCACTATTTTTATAAAAAAGCCGACCATAAAATATCGGATTATTTAGATGATAGAGAAGCTTGGGATTGAAATTGCTCCAACTCGTTCAAAATGTTACAATTTAGACGTAATTTATTTTCTGTATTGTTATGTATTCTAAAAGGATCTTTAAAAAAACAACCAGCCTTGTTTCTTGACTTTCTTTCCTGGCTTGGTCGCGAAGAAAAAGTCAGTAAAATTGACGTTTCAAAGTGATCCTTGTGATTTTAATGAATAAAAGATTTTGACTTTGACTTAGTCAAAGATTAGGTACATTTTTTTTATATGGTAGACACAAAGACTGGACTACACACGCGCATGATAGAGCGGAGTGGAAGTAAGGAAGGGAAGCCTTTGCCCTGCAGCGGGACAGTACAGGCTCCAAATAATAATAATGGTAGACCACAACCACTAGTATTTGTGTGATGAAACTGTCCTTCGCGGTCACTATCAGGATTAGACGAATGTTCGTTTTGTGTGTTAATGATACATTATGATAAATAACGATAAGGTATAAAATAACGTTTCCTAGGAAGACTGTACATACAATAAGCTTTCGGTTTAGTGTGCCGGCAGGAAAACGCCTGTCTACGAAATAACACCAAGAAAAACCCAACGATATAGTTTTTGGTGTGAAACCTCTTTATAATGATATTTGGGTTTTGTTATTCCATGTCAGATTCGTTTTTGTTTTAACACGTTTTATAGTGACTTGTACTCTCTTTGACGTTTTATGTCACAGCACAAGGGAACGCGGTCGAACGGGATAAAAAGTATCCTATGTCCGTTTCCTGGTTCTAAGCTACCAATTTTCAGCCAAATCGGTTCAGCCGTTCTTGAGTTATAGTTGAGTTTAGTGTAACTAACACGACTTTCTTTTATATTTATAAATATATAAATATTGCTGGACATTTCACTCAGCGTTATCTAGCCCCAAACTAAGCAGAGCTTGTACTATAGGAACCAGATAACTGATAGAATACTTCTATACATTTTTTTTTGTAAATACATACTTATAATATATAGAGAAACAACCAGAACGGGAACAAATATCTGTAGGTCATGCAAACATTTGTTCCGCGGCGGGAATCGAACCTGCTACCTCCTGCGTCTTAGCCGGCTATTCGCCCACTGCACCACGGTGATCGTAATATAGATGGTATAGATCGGATATAGATGGTAATATAGGGGTAGTACAGAAATACGAAAGTTTGTGATAGATAATTGGATATTTTTTGCTCAAAAAAAGATCCTATTCACTAATAGATAGCTGCGTTATCCCCGAGTGCTACAGGCTATATTTTATTCAGTAAAAATCAGTGCGAAGGGTGAGCGGGTCAGCTAGAAATTATTAATATAGCTACTTGAATATGATTATAAAGTTTGTTGTTTGTATTACCCGTGCGCGATAAGTTGGGACCTGAGCGCGGTGACGTCATATTGGCGTGTTTGTACCGCCCGCAAAAAAGCGAACATAACAAGCAGCCGCTCGCGGCTTTGTCTTTGTTTTTTTTTTAACCTAATTTATTATGTTACTCAGGGAGTACGGTGCTTTTTATCTAATCTTTTTTACACTATTTGAATAATATAAAAATACAATGTTTAAGTTTATACATTTATTTTATCTATTATTTACATTATCTCATCTTCGTCACAACTTAGTGGATTTATGCCTTCTAGAGGTTGTTCTTCGTCCTCAGTCTCACTATAATCACTTGACGAAGAGGTATCCGATAAATTTACAACATTTACTATAACAACAAAAACTACAACAACAAAACAATGACACAAACTATAACAACAAAAACTGCAACAACAAAACAATAACACAAACGAAAACTAAAAGAATTCCAGAACGCGTCGTTACGTGACGTAGACCAGTACGAGACTAAAAACCCTAGTAAAAAATAGTGATGCGAACGGTACAATACGGGCGCCATCGGGGAAGTGCAGGGGAAGCAGTCGGGGAGTCGCATTCCTAGCAGGTCCCAAGTTATCGCGCACGAGTATATGTAAGGGTAATTTTAGAAACTACTGAACTGATTTAGAAATTTATCACTGACCTTGACATGCATAGGTATAACGCGGGCTGTCAATATAAGTCACCCTGGTAGAATTGTCAATTGTTGTCCCCGGCTATCATTATGTATGAGAAAATGAATGACTTCCACAAATAATTCAATACTAAAATTAGCCAAATCGCTCCACCCGTTCTAGAGTTTTAGCGAGACTAACGAACAGCAATTAATTGTATATATATAGATAATATATCTCGGGATAACTCCTACCGAAGCATCTGTTTCAAACGATATTAATTTTTTTTACATCCTCTTTGACGATATTTGCAGAATTGACAGAATGTCAATTCTATGTCAAACGTCATAAGGTTACATTATAAAAGCGCTAAGGTTAGATTATAAATAATTTTATATGGTGGTTAAGTATTCTTAAATTTTCTAATTTTGCGCGCAATTTTCTTAATTTTTTTTTTAATAAGAACCTTCTCCTGATAATAAAAAATACAACAAAAAAAGAAATGGCCAAATTGGTCAAGGCGTTGTTGAGTTATGCGCTTACCAACACATTTTGCGATTCATTTTTATATTATTGATAAAAAGCTACTAGTATTTTTTAAACTTTCGCGATCACTGTACATAATTACTGATTATAAGACGAGATTTGAGGATATTTCTAATTCTGAAGTGCAAATGAGGGTAGTTGCTGCAGCCGCCATCACTTCTCGACGGTAGCTCCATGTACTCCAGTCCGCCCGTGACCACGGATGTTGCAACACAGTTGAAACGTCGGGATGACAAATAAAAAAGGTACATACGCGATAAACCCGATTGAATCAGTAAAAAGCGTCACAAAAAAGTCGGCTGAGACGCAGAGTTCGATTCCCTCCGCGGAACATATTTTTGAATGATCCACAGATATTTGTTCCGGGTCTGGTTGTTTTTCTATATATTATATTATAAGTGTGTATTTACAAAATAAAATGTATATAAGTATTCTATCAGTTATCTTGTTCCCATAGTACAAGCTCTGCTTAGTTTGGGGCTAGATAACGCTGTGTGAAATGACTAGAAATATTTATTTATTTATACCATAGGCGATAGAGATCTGTGCGAAACCGGGGCGGATCAGCTACTATCTAAGACTAGGTTTTGAGACTTGAGACGAAGTCAGAGGTAAATCTACACCTGGAACAACAAAGGCTAGGTAATTTTAAACAGTAGAAGTTCTCGTTCGTCTTTCTGTTACGTCAAACATTGTATTGACAGTTTATTTATGTCGTAGTTGATAGGCGACGAGATTAGACAGAAATTTGAATTTGACTAGATTGGTTAAGGGAATTGGCCTTTGCTCTTTCGCCTGGTCGCAATTCTAAAAATGGGGTTTCAAAATGAATAATCACATAATATTACAATTGCGAATGTTTGGATGTTTGTTTGTTACTCAATCGCGTCATAATGGCTGAACCAATTTCGATGAAATATGTCGATAGATTCTGATATGGATTGCCACATAGGCTACTTTTTATTGAAAAATCACGCGTGCGAAGCCGCTGGTGGAAGCTAGCTTGATTATAAATGATAAAATAATATTTACATTTCAATAGAAGTGAAACCTGTGACTATTATTTAATAGACAATTTATTTAGCGATAAGGCCGTCTATCTATCCTTTTTATTTGTTTCTTATAATTTTATTATGAGATATTGTAAGTAGATTAAAGATTTTTCATTAATTATTTCTAATTTATAACAGCCCGCTCCTCCATTCAAATCCATAAATAAATAAAATAAATATTGCTGGGCATTTCACACAGCGCTATCTAGCCCCAAACTAAGCAGAGCTTGTACTATGGGAACCAGATAACTGATAGAATACTTATATACTATTATTTTTTGTAAATACATACATAAAATATATAGAGAAACACCCAGACCCAGAGCAAATATCTGCAGATCATGCAAACATTTGTTCCGCGGCGGGAATCGAACCCGCTACCTCCTGAGTCTCAGCCGGCTATTCGCCCACTGCACCACGGAGGGCGCCAAAATTTAAAAAAAAAATATTGCAATGCCCGAATTCTATAGTACCTACTGTGTTTATATCTAAAACTGACACAATATAACACATAGGTAAGTGTTATTATTATTACATTCAACTGTAATAAATAATTTATGAATATGAGCCGATTATGTCATTAATCCTAATGCAGTCGAATCACAACATAACCCTCACGAATATAGAACGAAAATTCGAAAATACCTAATTGCGGCTCATGAATGGGATAGCGTGAGTCGCAAGGCAGTGACCTTGTGGACTACTCGCTGGCACAGGCTATTGCACTCCCCCCCTCTGTGACCTCCCCTCCTCTACTTCCCTCCCCGCCCCTCTGCTCCCCCCCAGGGGAGCCCCGCACGCAAATTATTGAGCAGCTTCAGTACCCTGCACTTCCTTCCGACCCCGCCCGGAATGTAGTTTCACTGGATTGTGAATAAATGACTTTGTTTGGGATGATGTAATGCAGCTTGAAAAATCAAGGCGCTACTGTTTTTGTGATTAATTTTGATAGTGTTTCTGCTGATTTGATATCTGTCTTTTCGTAAGCACTTAAAGCAGTGCTAATTGGTAAACCCCTCATAAGATCAAAGATTAGATTAGATTAGATTAGAAAATTCTTTATTACTGCTGATTTGATATCTGTCTTTTCGTAAGCACTTAAAGCAGTGCTAATTGGTAAACCCCTCATAAGATCAAAGATTAGATTAGATTAGATTAGAAAATTCTTTATTACACTAATAAAATAATACATAGGCGAACTTAATACTAATTAGCATTTTCTTCCAGCTAACCTTTGTGTAGTGTGGAGAAAGTGGTAGTGCCAGAAAATGGAAATTTATACAAACTTTAGCTTAGAAATAAACTTACACAAATTAAAAATAATATTAATACACCTACATAAACGAAATACACCAATATATCTACTTATAGTGCTCAATATTGTTGGGTATCTTGAAGAGAGATGAAGTGTTGGGATTTGAAGATTCCGATAGAGGCGGTCTTGCGGATTTCCACTGGAAGAGAGTTTCAAAAGCGGATAACAGTCACAGTGAAAGAGTTAGTGAAGAAAGAAGTTTTATGCTCAGGCGTCTGGAATAAAAGATGTTGAGAAGAACGACAAGGACGATCAGGTGGAAAAAGAGGAGGAAAAGGTTCTTTAAGATAGCAAGATTAAACTTATTATAATACCTAAATAAATAATAATTTTCATACTTTTTTTATAACACGTCGGTCGGCTCGATAAGAGTTTTTGATGTAATTATGTATGAGTAATTATATTGTTTTTGGTAATGGATTCTCTCACGTTTTAATATCAACCTTCAAACACACCGGGGGGTTATTACTGTCTGTATCATACCACCATAATTATGCCATTATCCTTGGAATAATTACACCGTTTATTGTCTCCTTCGGGTTTGTGTATGTCTGTCAATGAAAGAGAATTTCCTGAACGCATTTTTTTTTGTTTTATATATCGTGAGGCAGCAAAAACATAGTTTAGTAAAATGCACTAAATGATATGTATTTGATGGTTTGGACCTAGAAAATAAAGTGCAACAACATCTTACGTCCACCACTTTTGTACAATTACGACTCTCCTACCATAAAGCTTTAGCAAAATTTTATTTTTCAAATCAAATCAGAATGTATACATGTACTTAGTGAGAGAGATATGTGTTGATAGAGTTTCTGCCTATTCTGCCGAATAGGCCATGCAATGTTTACAATGATGAGAGCTTTTTATCCATACTAATTATACTAAGTACGTTTGCAACAAATGAACTCAAAAACTACTGGTCCGATTTTAAAAACTCTTTTACCATTAGAATACTACATTATCCCTGAGTAACATACTCTATATTTATTAATAGAAAAAATTAGGGATGCCAACTAAAAATTCAATAATGTAACCCAAGGTGTGAAAAATTAGCCATAAAAAATAAATGTCTACCCGTGCGTAGCCGGGACGGGCCGCTAGTACTATTATAAATTCGAAAGCAACTCACTCCCTTTGTCAATAGCTGGACCGATATCGATAAAATTTGGTACATAAATAGATTATGACCGGGGTTGGGATATATGCTACTTTTTACCCAACTACGCAGACGGAGGATAATGTTTTAATAGACAAACCACGTGCAAAACCGCGGGCGGGTCAGCTAGTTCACAATATAAACAAAATGCCTGGCTTGATAGCGCTTACTAACATTATCTGACAAAAATGTTTAGTGTTCAAGGAATTCGTATACTTTAGTACAAATTTCTCGTTGTATTTTGCTTTCTCTCGACTGTTTATTTATAGTTCAAAATCATCTATTTTAAACACAGAAAGCTTGAGTCGAAGTCCGTGAAAACGCCTCATTTATAATTAAAAAGATAATAAAACAAGGATTTTTTTATTCGAATTATTATAAAGACCTTTATAAAGATACTTGTCGGTCCTATCGTATGTAAAATTAATTAGATCAAAGTTACAAAGCAAACAAAAACAAATATTACGAACTAAATCTTATTCAAATCGGTATGTTTAAATAATTTTAAACTACGCCTTTTAGTTTAATAGGAGTGTATTAAAAGTTACTCGTATCAAATCAATCATAAAGTCATATTATGTACAAATCATTGAAGATTTTATAATATACCAGCACCCACCTCGGCTCCCCATGGATGGTTATCAAAATAAAATATAGCCTAGTACATAGAGATAGTGTAGCTTTCTATCAATGAAATAGTTTTCAAAATCGGTTTAGTAGGTTCGGAGATTACCCATTAGATACAAATGTTACCTTTTCATACTTATTAGTAGTTATTATATTATATTTATTAGTATATATAGATGATTACTTGAACGTGCTTGTTCATTTCGAGTTCTTTTATTTATTTTAATGAGTTATTATCTTAATAAGTTATTTATTTATTATCTTAAGGAACGTTTCGAGTTTCTGTATCAGGCACATTCTCGAAACATTCGTTCTTCCGAAGCTCTACACTCTACAGCTTCGAACTCCCGTCCCGTCCGAACAGTACAAGCTATGCGACTGTGGAAAGCATTACCTTTGTCGTCCAAATCTCTTCCTATTTTCAAAGTCAAGAAGGTATACAACCATTTCCTTTCGTTGTCTCGTAACTGCTAGTTGGTGTTTATGTTATTTATCCTCCTTATGTAGTGTAGTTTATTTGTATATTATTTGTATGTATATAAGTTTATATTTATTATGTATAATCAATCGGTATATTGTATTTTATAGGTTATGTTTATGTATGTTAAAGGTACTCTTACACAGCCGTCTTTTGATTTTAATTTATCCTGTCCATCCAAAGGTTGTCCGGAAGAGATCGCTTTTAGAGATAAGACCACCCATTGTACCGTTATTTATTGTTTATTTCTTTTGTTATTGTCTTTTTTATTTGGTGTGCAATCTATCTGTATTTCTCACTGCAGGGCAAAGGCCTCCCTCCTTTCCAGTTTTTTTCTGTCCCCTGCTGGAGGGGGCCAGAAAAAATAATTAAACAAAATAGAAAAGTATTTGTTCTCAAAGCTAAAAAGGCATTTCCCGTAAATTTTCTGCATAACGTTGTCCATAGAGTTGTCTATGCCTAGGTTTAATTAACTTGTAAAGTTGCAGAACATGTTCTTTGGAACATGATTGTAAACTAGTCGTTTGCATTTATGTAAAGTGTTATGTTGAAAGAGCTTTCTGGTAGACCTTTTACAGTGCTTGCCTGATTTAAAATACAAAAGAATTAAGGGGAGACCGGAGGGGAATCGCCCATACAACACGTACTACCAAGATCATTTCTAATTGGAGCATATTTCTACCTTAATAAGGTATTATTTTAATTTTAATAGTATTTATCTAGGTTCCCAACCATATATTAGATCAAAATACTTACCTAAAATGAAATAGAAGCGCATAGCATTCTGCATGTTTTTACGTCATAAAAGACCTGTTTTCAACCTAATTGTTTTGTATTAAAAACAACAACATCTTACGTATCTTAGTCATGGGAACATAGATTATATCGTCTAGTTAAAGAATAACAACACAATGAGAAAAATACAACAAGTTTTCAGTCATCATTTTTGGTATTACGGAACACGGTCAAAATCTAATCAAATTTAGATTCGTTCTATTGCTATCACTGTCGCTCTGCGTGGCTAAACTTCGTCACTCAACAGGGATAGCGATATTCAGGCCAAAGTTTATGACGCGACCGAATTGAAGTTGCGCTCGGGGTTCGCCGGCTTCTTAATTGTAGTAAAAAAACATTGATTTATCCGATTTAGCCTAGATTTAAAATCAAGTAGAGTTTTCTTACATTGTGCCTGATTCAAAACCACATTTTATCTGGGTTAATTGAACAGTTGAACATTTTGAAGCGTTTGAACTTTACAACCATAGCGCTGTTTTCTGGGAAGCACTACCACTCAATGTACACTACACAAAGGCTGTAACAAAATACTAATTAGCATTGAGTTCGTGTATGAATTATTTTAGGTCTAAAATTCCGTAATGCCGACAAAAATTTTCAACCAATGTGTCCTGCCTATCCTCACATACGGTGCTGAAACATGGCCGCTCACGAACGAACCTGTTCACAGAATTAGAGCTGCTCAGAGAGCAATGGAGCGTGCCATGTTAGGCATCTCGCTGTTGAACCATATACCCAACATCGAAATACGACGCAGAACCAAAGTCGTGGATGTGGGTAGAAGGATCATGTTTTTAAGACAAAACGGGTCTTTTCACGCACAGATTTATATCAATATTATAATTTTGACTAACCTCGACGTTTCGGCCAAGTTACATCGGCCGTGGTCACGAGAGACTGAAAGCGGGCGGGTGTCATTGCCGGGCAGCGCGAATCTTGTCACCAACTTGGTTTTCTGAACAGTATCACTGTTTCGACACACAATACTAACAGTATCTGAAGTTACGCGTAGATCTAAATCCCGACGTGAACACCTAACTATAACTGGATTCCACGATGCAGATAATCTAAAGCCGTCCTCACGATTAAAATTGCGATATTTCTTTATCTTGACGGCTTCTCCAACGATTCTTGGGTAATATTGGCGTTCGGTGGAGAGAATTTTGGGGTTGTGAACATGAGTATTTCGCGAAAATTTAAAAAGGGTCAACCAGCTGAAGTGGAGATAGGCTGGACACTTGGCAATGAGGAAAGACGGCAGATGGACGAGGATAGCAACCGAGTGGTGGCCGCGAGAAAGGTGCAGACCACCAGCCAGATAGACGGACGACATCGCGAGAGTTGCGGGAAGGCAATGGATGCGCTTGGCACAGGACCCAGCAGTGGGTGATTGTGGGCTGAGATGATAATGATGCATTATTTTATTAGTGCAATAAAGATTTTTCTAATCTAAGCTAATTTACCAGAAAGGGAGGGAAAGAAAGAAAAGAAAAGTGGTAACGCCATCTTTCGACTATATAAGGTAACTCTTTCCTTGACCCTTAATCTATCCGCAAAACCATTCCATTTACCGTGCGCCCGTAACTCGCTGATGGCGCTGGCTGTAAAGACACCAGTAGATGCAACCGCACCGCTCCGCGAGAATGTCAAAATCTTGACGTACGCTACCCGCTTAAAAATACCGCTAATAATCGCTGAATTCCGTCTCAAAAATATAATTAAATTGTGTTTTACAAAAGGCATTATCTACAGCCTCCAACTTCATATGGTGTTGCTAATTTTCCGCGACTCCTGGTGAATTACGTACGCTGTTAATCGGTGAAGTATGTGAAACCTACATATATAGCTGAAACAACTTATACACCATGCTTCTGGCAAATAAATTTCATTTCATTTCTGCACAACGGAACATTCCGAGCTGCTTCAAAGGATCACCAAGGTTAGTGGGCGCATCTTTAATCCCTATCTTGTTATCCCGATTTTCCAGGAGTTATCTTATGGGCTGTAAAAAGCCAATTTGAAGGCGTAAGATCCACAAACGGCTACACCAGAAAGAATAGTAATAAAGAGGAGGCCTGTATACCCAACAGTGGGTGCAGACGGGCTGAGATGACGATGAAATTAATTTACCAGTGTCTATCAGACGTGCTATTGGCACCCCAGGACTACAACTCACCCGCGAGGAAGACCCAGAAGGCGATGGCGCGATGACATTATGGGAGTAGCCGGCGCTACGTGGACACGTTTAGCGCAAGAAAGATTTGAATGGAAAGGGTTGTATATACATACACAAAAACAAAAAAAATTACGTATATCAAATGTATAAATATAATAATAATAGTAAATAAATGTCCTTGGAAATTAAGGAATGTAAAATTATAATAATGTAATTATTAATTAATATAATGTAGGAATATAATTATATAAATATTAATATAATAAAGGAAAAGGCTTAAATAAATAAATAAATCAGACGTGCTAAACCAGTCGCTATTTTCGTTTGGTCAAGAAACATTATTTTGACTACTTGTCGCTAGCTGCTTTATTATTTCATATTATGACATATTTTTATATGTATATGTATTTAAGAATGTTAATGTAGTCTGTCGTAAATATATTCGTTTTTGTAAGTTTATATATTTTAAAGATTCTAAGTATGTGTATTTAGCGCCCTCAGTAATCAGTAGATATCTAGTTTTTAAGACCTTATTGTGTCTCTCTGTGGTACACCATTGATACATTTGATATCCTAGGTAAAACATGATCCATTCCATCCAAAGCGTGTCTGGTAGAGATCGCTACTTAGCGATAAGACCGCCAATTGTATAGGTAACACATTCATTTGAATATTGTATTTTTTAATTGTTTTATTGTTTATGGTGTGCAATAAAGTATTATCTTTCTATCTAACTCTGAGATTGACTCATGAGATTTTCTCATCTGCATAATTATATCATCTGATTATAAATATCTGAAATAAAATCAATACAATACAATAAGTATGTGCTATAAGGCTGACAAATTGTTTATTCTAATGTTCTGCATAAATGTAATTTCTTTATTTTTATTTATTTCTATTATGTATAGTAACTGACATATGTAATATAGTTATTTGACATACCAATATTATGAAATGTAATGAAATAATGAATAAACGAATACTGAATATCGAAAAATAAGATAAACTACAAATTACCTTTTTCTCCATAAGTAAATCTTCAATTCCACGCCTCTTTAGCGTATCAGACATCATCCACGCGAGAAACATCATTTCCACCGGTTCGTTGTACCTAATGTTGACGTGATCATTTCTACCCCTCTGTACGTCCTCCTGACGTGTCCCACATCGGGCCATCTACGCGAGCGCGGCACGTTTTTGCGGCCTGTTTTGAATTTATAAAGTGGTTCGGGCAACAGCTGATCGTGCGATGTTGCCAGCCCGCCCGAAGTTCCGCGACGTTGCCGCTGCGTGCAGTCTCGTCTCGTCCCGCTCGGGGCGATCGACCGGGCACGCTCCTACATTTTCCAACATCTATCCTTTTGATGTCAAGACTGTTTTTGGGAGTAAATTTTCCGCATGTGCCTTATTGAGGTTACGCGGTCGATAGGAACAAATAGTATTGAAGCGAGGCTTTCTATTTTATGGAGGCATGTGCGGGCTGAGACGATCGATCTCAAGATAGGAGAAATGTTCTTATGTTGGTAGGTATATATAGTTATAAAGATGTAGGTGTCGATAGAACTTGGATGTTGAAAAGACTTGCGTCGTTAGGGGCTGCTAATGATGCATCTGTTGCCAAAGTCACAGAATAAATAGTAGGTACATGCTTGCGATGAAATGGTTCTTGTACTAAGGGCGTAGATATTTATTTGTAAGCATGAGTCATTCCACTAGGAAGATATTTGGAACATCAAGCATCTTTATAAAAATCCTCAACAAGCTAGCTTAAATTGGCTACCTAATTACTTAGGGTTAGCGTAGAAAGAGCAAGTATAGTGCATCTCAAATTGTAGAAAAGATAAGAAAAGTGTAAAATTTTTGTGAAAACTTCTTTAGGCGCGTTGAACATTTTTTGAGATGGAAAAAACCATTGAACTCGCGACACTGTTACCGACACCTGTCACTGACTACTGACACTGACTGTTACTGACAGGTATTCTATTCTCTTTGGTTACTGACACCTCTGTATATAAGTATATGTAGTGTAGTCTGCTTTTAATCAAGTTCAATCTTCTGTCGGCACTCCCGGAGTGCCATTTTTTTTCTAGAATAATCTAATGAGTCCTTAGGAGAAATGTTAGCGTCAGTCTTCGGCCGAATCGACTGAGCTCCTGAAAACTCTCGACATTGCTTTGCCGCTCTACTAATAAACATCTAAGAACAAAGGCTTTTCTTAAAATACAAGTAATACCATCTCGTACTTGTGTCTAAATACCATTAACTGAACTCTGAGTAATCTCTAGGTTTTTAGTATATACAAATAAATATGTAACAAATGTTTTCCTAGAAATATTATGTCTAAATACCATCTTCTAAAAAGTCTAAGAACACTGACTGATTTACTTAGAATATACTGAGTAAATCAGTCAGTTTCTGAGTTCTCAGAAGCAATACCTATTTGGCGTAAGACAAACCCAGTAGGTTCGTAGCCGACAGACAGACAAATAGACATACAAAGACTTGGACAAAATGGAACAACTTACAACACTATTTTTCGCGTGGAGGGTTTAAAACAGAAACTGATAAAATACATCCGAAGAGAAACTTCAAAGGAGTACGTCATGAAACATTACATAGATTGGAATCAACAGTGCAATGGCCTGCACTGACTGACATGGAATGCATTAGCCAGGACTTTCAATAGTTAGTACCTACTTAGGTAACTAACTAGGTAGAGTGGAGTACCGTATGTTTTGATTAGAGAATTTGAGCTAGAATAAACATTTCTGTGTCATGGCAGGATTTCACTTGGCGTATAGTATTTGTGTATTTACTTTATTTGGGCAAAAATTATGTATAACTACTTAAAGTAAATTACGTTCACTGGAAAATTTGGCACCATCAAAAGCAATACAAAATTCGTAGAAACCAAACAGATAGAGAGACGACCGAATATAGCTTGATGGGAGTCATGGGGCTACCCTAGAAATCTATCTCGATGTTATTTCTGTTTTTCTGTGCGCACAAAAGTTACGTTTCAAGCCAGATAAAATTGTTATTTTATATATATTGTTATATTTTTTTGCTTATAATGTATAATGTGTGCCTTATAAAATAAAATAAAAAATAAATAGATTGATTTTGTTTGTAATTACGCGAGCAAATTAAAATGTTTTTATTAATTAACTCCCGAACTGAGTTCTCGCGAGTTAAATCCGATTAAAATCAAAAAATATTATTTGAAATCTTTGCCTAATAAAATAGTGCCACGAAATACATAACCAATTAACATGACAATCAGCAGCCCACGTAGTCCTGGAATGCGTGGGGGTAACAGCACAACGTGCAGAAATCCTGGACAATCCAAGGTCACTCCGTGAAGCCTGCGAGGACCCCAGGAAACTTCTGCGCTTCTGGTCGGAGTTAGGCTGGCTATCTATATAGCCAACTCTCTCACGCATAATTGACCACTTAAGAGTTCAAATGCGGAAAAGGGAGTCCACCAACATAACATAACATAACATGCCCAACAGTTTCATTCAAATTACAGGTAACGGAAGTTCATGTGACGTGGTTACCATCTTTTGGGGTACAAATTGCAGTTATTCTTGATTTCAGACTTTTACCTTTATTTGTGTCACCTAAGCTACACGTATACCAAATTACAGTACTGTGGGATCACTGGTCTACCCTGTGAATTTTGTCAAAGGTAATTTTTTATTATGGCTAGTAACTCAAAAACTATAAAGACTTTACTAAAAATAAAAACGGGGTCTTAATGTACTAATAAAGACCTTTAATTTGACATCCCACTTGAAATTATAATCTCATTTGAAATTTTTTTACCCCTCTTGAACCCCATTAGCTAAACAACCCCCCCACATGTTTAGCTCATTTAGTCACACCAAAATTGTGCCATCACTACCTACCTATGTATTCAATTTCACGATGATCGGATCAACGCTACGAAAGTTATCCTTGGACAAACAAACCTACATATATACGACGACGATTTGCCCAAGTTGATTTAGAGATCTCGCTTCGTTCGATCAATAAAATAACTTATGTCTAAATTGTAGCAAACCCGTATGCCGAAATAATATCCATATTTTATAATGGAAGATCTTTGCATCTTTTTGTGTGATTTTCCTTACCATAAACAGACACGAAAGTTATACATAACATAGGTTTTTATCTTCGAAATCTCAAATGAATATTATCTGTGGAATCTGCAGTTCACCAGCTGTCATATAAGGAGCCTGGGGCACCTTTGATCTCTGACCCTGCATTTCTGACGACGAACAAGCATACAGCATTCACGCCTTCTCCGTGTATATTGTATGTAGATACATTGTGACTGTACAAATATAATAGTTGATGGTAATATTTGCTTCCAAACATGTTTTTTGATGTGAAATATCTGGTTACATCATGAGGTCGGACCCTGACCATGAGGAAGAGAACGCTTGGTGTTTGAAATTAGGTACATGCCAGTTTCGATAGAGCACATCGGGTTTTTGTTCTAGGGATAAAATATTTCAAAATGATATGGATGTTTTGCTGCCAATCCGTTTTTAATGTAAGTATATCAACTTTACAAATAAATAGAGGAACACAAACACAATGTGATCTTTGATCAGCTATCTATCTATCAGAGCACATCCACACAAGTATTTGTTCCGGGGCTACATGTTTTTTATATACTAGTAGTTCGCACCGATCTGAGTCTCTGATAAAAACAAAAAAATATTATTTGAAATCTTTGAATATCATAATAGTGCCACGAAATACATATCTAAATTACTTGACCTACAGTTTCATTAATATTACAGGTAACGGGAGTTCATGTAAATTGGTTAAGTATACTTTTTTGTGATAGAAATTGCAGTTATTCTAGATTTCAGACTTTTCCCTATATTTGTGTCACTAAAGCTACACGCATACCAAATTTCAGCACTGTGGGGTCACTGGTGTACCCTGTGAATTTTGTCAAAATTCAGTTTTTATTATGCCTAAAAACTTAACAACTACGAGGTGTGAACTAAAAATAAAAACGGGGTCGAAATGTACTCACGAAAAATTTTTATTAGACGTGCTATTTGACCGAATAGTCCTATTTTACCAAAAGTGTGCCATCACTACCTACCTATATACCGAATTTCACGATAATTGGATAAACGCTTCGAAAGTTATCCTCGGACAAACAAACATACATACATACAACGCCGATTTGCCCAAGTTGATTTAGAGCTCTCGCTTCGCTCGATTAATTATTATAAGCATGTATTTACAAAAAATGTATATAATTTTTCTATCAGCTATCTGGTTCCCGTAGCACAAGTTTACTTTGGGACTACATAGATAGCGCTGTGTAAAATGTCCAGCAATATTTATTTATTAATATCCACTATGTTGACCAGTTATGGGCAAAAACTGAGTTACTTGCGAGATCATGAGTTCCTAGATTATATATTTCACATAAAAATAATACTTATTAAACTACTTTTGGAGACTAAATTATAAAAACGAATTTCAGCTAGGGAAATTTCAGCTACAGCTAGGAATAAATCTGCCAGAACTTTTCTTGCTCTGAATTCATTTTCTCCAAGCCTTCGTAAGTAGAGATCAGAACGTCAAAGTTCGAGCTAACGAAGATTAGGTATTTCTTAAAGAACGGCAAATGATTCTGTTGATAAGTTTCCAGGGATAGTTTAACCTCGGAGAAGGCTTATCTCTGACGTCAGACGTTCTTACCAGGATTATATAGAAACTTCGAGCTCGGACGATGCTGGAATTATGAAGGAACTGGGCTACCTATAGCTTAAGTAGATATAGAACCTACTCAGGGGATTGTCGGAACAAAAACCGATAATATAAGTACACTTTAAACATGAAAATACTGCCTAGTGAAGGTTGCGGAGAGCTGTTGAGCCCGCACCAGATGTTGCCCATGTATTTGGCCCACGTCTTCAATGTACCAATTTAGTAACTGTAGAATCGAACAATAAAATGGTCAACCGCATTGAAAGGACCGCGTGCACCAATACTACAAAATGGTATACCTCAGTTGGACTCACAGTAAGGCTTCGGTTAGGCCATCAGTTGTCTCTTATAAATCCGCAAAACGCGAAAATTAGTTGATGGATTGCCGTCACATTTTTGAACAACGTTGTATTTCTTTAAAAGAGTGTTTTTATGTAAGTACTTTTTATTCCGAAGTTCCCACAGGAACGGGAAATTCTAAGCGTGCGAAGCAGCACGCGGGTCAGCTAGTCTATACTAATATTATAAAGAGGAAAGATTTGTTTGTATTGAATAGGCTCCGAAACTACAGGACCGATTTAAAAAATTATTTCGCTGTTGGGAAGCTACACTACTATCCCCTAGCTACTTTTTACCCAACTGCGCAGAAAGAGGGTAATGTTTTTATTGAAAAACTAGGCATGCGAAGCCGCGGTGCGGTCAGCTAGTTGATTATAAAATGTGCTAAAATAAATCTACTAAGCCTTGCAACCGACATAGCACAAAGGATTAGCAAGCTGTAGTGGGAGTGGGCAGGGCACATAGCTCGAAGAACTGTAGGCCGTTGGGGCATAAAGGTTCTCGAGTGGAAAGCGCAGCGTAGGACGACTGATAAATGTTGCTGGGAGCCGTTGGGTGCAGACCGCACAAGATCGGTCGCTCTGGAAATCTATGGGGGAGGCGTGTGTTCAGCAGTGGACGTCCTACTCCTGATATGATGATGTCGTGCTCGAGCCGTCGTACAGTGCGGACCTCTCTGGGGCGTCGTTACGCTGCCCGTTGAATATACGAAGATTCGATCGTCGTTAGTGGTCGAGGCAACATCGCCTATAAAAGGCTCCTCAGATCGCGCGGCACGCATTCGATCGTCGTTAGTGGTCGCCGCTATAGCATGCAGCGGCCACACCTTAGGAACCTAGGCTGGTAGAGGGGGGCTCGAGTGCCGAAACACTTTGTTGTAGCAACGGCGTGTTTCGGCCCTCGAGTCGGCACGGTCACTCCCCGTGCTAGTGCTCGTTGCTTCGGCGTCAACGCAATCCACCTCAAGTGGCGAGGCAACCAGGCAACTGTAGAAGGCCTGAAGGTAGCGATAGGAGTTTTTATCGTTGCCAGATACTGCGTCCTGTTCCCTTCCAGTCGTAGCGGTTCTCCGTTCCACTGGGTCAAGGGGAGTAAGGAGGAGAGGGTGCATCTGTGTACGGCGCGCACACTTATGCAACTTAATATATCCTGCGCATCTGACTTGGCTTTGTCATTCCGAGTTTAAAAAAGTCCTGGGCTTGGTCTAATACCTGGACACGGGTGGCCTAAGGAGAGGAGAGTGGTCGCTCTAGCACTGCATCGGGGTGACAGTGTGGTTCGGCAGCACTCTTTGAGACAAAGCAGCTTTATTTAGAGAGGCACTGCTTTCCTCGCTCAGCCGGGGAGGGGGCTAGAAAAGGTGCCCCAAACAAACGCTCATTCCTCGCAATAAGAATAAATCTAAAAACATGCAGATGAATATGACTTTTGGTGCGTGGAATGTACGTACTCTTTTAGACCGACCCAACAACCTCTGCCCAGAACGTAAAACCGCCATTGTGGCTCGCGAGCTCAAACGCTATGACGTCGACATAGCCGCTCTCAGCGAAACACATCTAGCTGACGAAGGTGAGCTTGTTGAACGTGGTGGTGGGTACACTTTCTTCTGGAAAGGCACACCAGCTTCTGAGCCTAGACGGTCAGGAGTAGGCTTTGCTATTAAAACTACTTTAGCCTCTAAGTTGGAAGAACATCCAGTTGCTATCTCTGATCGTGTCATGTCCTTACGTTTCCATCTTCGAAACAATAAATACTTAAATGTTATCAGCGTATATTCGCCAACACTCGACAAAAGTGATGACGTCAAGGACAAATTTTATGAGGAAGTGTCAGAAGTGCTGACTAAAATCCGGCGCTGTGAGAAAGTTTTGCTTCTTGGCGACTTTAATGCTCGCGTCGGACGTGATTTTGAAGCTTGGCCTCGGGTGATAGGGCGACATGGCATTGGTAACATGAACAGTAATGGGCAACTGTTACTAAGCCTCTGTTCCCAATTTCATCTGGGTATTACCAATACCATGTTTAGACTCCCAAATAAATACAAAACTACCTGGATGCACCCAAGGTCCAAGCATTGGCATCTTATTGATTATGCTATAGTCCGTCAACGGGATATAGCGGATGTCAAAGTAACGAGAGTAATGAGGGGCGCAAACTGTTGGTCGGATCACCGACTTGTTGTTACAAAACTATTTTTGCGTCTTAGCCCTTGCCGTAGACCTCGCAGGGCTAAGCCTAACTGTCTTCATCTGAAAAAGCTAGAGTCTGCTGAAATATTGGCAAATTACAGGGAAGCTGTCAATACCTTTACAGCAGGCATACACCCCGAAGATGAACAGTTAGACGAGGGCTGGAAACTGTTAACTACAAATACCATCAATGCGGCTACTGAGATCTTAGGCCAAAAACCTCGTGTCTGTGAAGACTGGTTTGACGAAAATGATAATACATTGACAGTCGCCCTAGAAAAACACCGCCAGCTCCTTCGAAAGGGAAATCAGACAACTGCTTCTGAAAAAATAAAGGAGAGTACGAGCCAAATAAGGAGACTAACTCGAAACGCAAAAGATGAGTGGTGGCTGAACAAGGTTCGCTATATTCAGTGGCTTGCTGATTCGAATAGACTCGGCGATTTCTTTAACGAGATTAAAAAGTTAGTAGGAAGTCCACATCGAGTAAACGTACCACTGAAATCACTTTCAGGTACCCTCCTGGTAAGCAAAGGAGAAGTTCTTACTCGCTGGGCAGAACACTATAACAGCTTACTCAATGTGGATCGTTCTGCTGACATAAACTATTTAGCATCACTTCCTGCCTTACCACAAGCCGTAGATCTGGATCAGCCTCCTTCTCTTGAGGAAGTTATCATCGCCATCAAAGCGCAGAAAAACAATAAGGCTGTCGGCATCGATAACATACCAGGAGAACTATTAAAATATGGCGGAGATGAGTTGCACTACAAGATTTGGCAATTTTTCCAGCGCATGTGGGAAATGGAGTTCGTTCCTCCTAGTTTTGGCGTATCACTAATTTGCTCTTTGTATAAAAATAAAGGTGATCGATCTGTTTGCAACTCTTATAGGGGTATATCACTTCTGTCTACTCCAGGAAAAACTTTTGCCAGAGTACTCTTAAATCGTCTTATGGAGCTCTCTGAAAGTATATTGCCTGAAACGCAATTTGGGTTTAGACCCAATCGCGGCACATGCGAGGCCATATTCTCTCTTAGACAACTGCAAGAGAAAAGCAGGGAACAGTGTCAACCTCTGTTTCTCTGTTTTGTTGATCTGGAGAAAGCTTTTGACAGTGTACCTCGCGAAGCTTTGTGGATTGTGCTTTCGAAACTTGGTTGCACCGACAAATTTATACGCTTGATAAGACTTCTTCACGACAACATGACTTGTTGCGTAACCGTCAATGGTGAGCAGACAGAGCAATTCCCTGTCACTTGTGGTGTAAAACAAGGCTGTGTATTAGCACCCACTCTTTTTGCTCTGTACTTTTCCGTTGTCGTGAGGGAGACTTTACAAGCCAACACCGAAGGGATCCGCATACGTTTTCGCACAGATGGCAGTATCTTTAACCTGGCTAGGTTAAAAGCGCACACAAAGGTATCGTATGACCTCATTACCGAATTGATGTATGCTGATGACCTATGTTTCGTTGCGGAATCTTCTGAGGGACTCCAGGACTTGATGACTCGGCTTGACGCTGCGTGCTGTAGATTTGGCCTCAAAATTAATATTACAAAGACAGAGGTGATGGCCATGGACACTGTTAACCAAGCTCCACTGAATCTGCAAATCGATGGAAAGCCCATAAAACAGGTCGATACATTCAGATATCTGGGAAGCAGCATAACAACAAAATGCGACCTTGACTCGGAGATCAACAGCAGACTTGGCTCCGCTATGGCTGCTTTTGGTAAACTACGAGTCCAGGTATTTCGCTCCCATAACATCAAATTGAGTACCAAGATTAAGGTGTATATGGCTATTGTACTTCCTAACATCTTGTACTCGTCAGAGACATGGTGCCTGTATCGCAGACACATACGCACGTTAGACAGATTCCATCTGAAATGCCTCCGCGACATTCTTAACATCAAGTGGTCGGATCGGGTCCGTAATACCGATGTTCTACGACGGGCTAATGTCTGTGGCATAGAGGCATATTTGATGCGGCGTCAGCTGCGTTGGTGCGGGCACCTGTCTCGGATGTCTGATGAGCGAAGGGCGAAACGCATTTTTTTCTGTGAACTAGAACATGGTAAGCGGAAACGCGGAGGTCAGTTCCTACGTTTCAAAGACGTACAGAAGAGGCACATGAAGAGGTGTTGTATCGATCCGTCGCGCTGGGAGGCTCTCGCTGAAAAACGACCTGAATGGAGGCGTCATGTTCAGGACAAAGTGTACGAGTTTGAAGAAGAAAGGAGGCAAGAACTAGACTTAAAACGAGATCAGCTTAAGAGTCGACCGCCGGCTAATATCAATTACAACTACATTAATGGCGCCTTAACTTGTGTTCATTGTAACCGGACTTTTAGCGCAAAAATAGGGTACATCAGCCACATACAGGCTAAACACCTAGGCCAATAATCACAAAGTCAAGTCTCTGTAGCCGAAATCGGCTAGGAGGATTATTATGATGATGATGAAGCTTTGCAAACCGGATTAGTACCTACATACCAAAAATCTGTCATATAACTATTTGATCCTTTATTCTGTGGTTGGTGCTATCTGACCACGAGAAGTAAAGGCTGTAGGAGCAATTTAACAAACCTAGCCGTCACATAGTTATGTAGGATTGGTAGTTAAAAGGCTTCGATTCCCGATAGGAGTCGGATTAAAAATGTAATTTAGAATGAGAGTAAGAGGATGAAAAGAGATTATTGGTAAATCCTACGTATTATAAAATTAATTAGAAATCTCTTATGGAATAATATCGAAATGGATTTGTAAGACTCAACATTAGGTATTTGACGTTACATTATTTTGCTACGAGTATACATATATGGATTTTAATTCGTGCAGTTTTTTGCAATTGTAATTTGACGATCCTTGTAGCTTTTTGAATAAGTCTGAGAGAAGATACTTAGGTTATTTTCATTAATTAATTAATTAATCGTGTGACGTTAACCGTAGCCGATGACCGTGAGCGAATGGGCGTAGCTATTGTTTCGGCGCCGCACCTTCCGCCACCCGCAAAAAGGTGAGCGCGAGGCAGAGGAGTACAACCCTCCCGTACGAGTCAGCGGTACGCTGCCGCCCGTTTTTTTTCGAAGGGACTTATCTCGCTGTTGGCCTTTGAGGCCGTTGCAGCTTAACCGAGCTTTTGGCGAGCGCAGAAGGCCCTCAGCCCTCTAAGTTTAGATGAGGCAACTAGCGCAAGGGCACCACTTAGGTACGAACCTCGGCTTGGGCTGTTGCCAGGGTGGGGATAAGAGAGAAACGCCCGGATACGTGCTTGTACTTCATATAGGCGGCGACTGAAGGGACTCGTCGACCTCGCCGGCGAGGTCGGTGTATCTGTGAAGTGTTTGCTCTGTCTAATGTAGACGACTCGGAAATCTCTTCCGCATTAGCGGAGGTGATTTCGTCATTCGGGTCTCCGAGAACGTGTCTCGGACGACGGAGGGTTTTGTTCTATCGGATAGAACTACCGCCAGTCGCCCGCGCAACCACCTTATAAGGGTAAGCCCGCTAATTATTCGGAAAAATTGAAAATAATTAATTGCCACGTGAAAGACCGTCGCAGCACAGCATCATTTGTTCATTTTGAAAGTATAGTCTTTGCCCAAATTTAGGTGAAAGAAAAATTACAAAACTTTACGTCGTTCAGAGGTTGAATCAAATTGAAAGTAGAAAACAGCTACATTTGTTTTTTTTTCTCATAGTAAATGAACAGGTAGAACTTTTTTGTATGTTCAGTTTGCAGATAAAAGGTCAATGAATGACATATCTTTTTTTGAGCACGTAAAATAAGACCAATTAGCTACTATATTCGCCTTAACCATCTTGTTAAGATAAGATAAGATTGTAAGATCTGGCAAAAAGATGATAGTAGTTATATGTAGCGGTTTAAACTATTTCCAAGCGAGATATAAGATAACGCTTTACGAAGCGCACTCACGCAAGGAAGACCTAATAACGCGTAGTTGTTCTACTTCGCTCATTAGCGTCAGCTGATTGAAACTATGCCGATTAGCTACCATACTCGGTAGGTTCACATCCATGCTCCGAAAGTTGGTCATTGTTACCTGATGCATAAATACGATTTAGGTTGGGCTAAGGATGTATGTTAATTTGAAAATAGAATAAGACTGCTTAGTAAACTAAAATGATATACAAACTCCATGACAAAACCTTATTTCTATTTAAAATAAAAGAGGTTATATTCATAAATGCTGAAATTAAACAACCTCCATGACCAATCCTTATTTCTATTTAAAAATGAAAGAGGCCACATTCATAATAATACTTTATTGAAATACAAGCTCCATGAAAAATCCTTATTTCTATTAAATGAAGCAGGCTATAGTTTACTAAAAAACCGATGGATACCGGGAACGCAAATTTTCTTTTTTCCAAAAAGCAAGATTTTTTTAATTTCCACGCATTCGTGATGAAAAATCGACTATCACACACACCAAGATATCTCGAGTGCAATTGATCACTTACGCCCCTGTATAATAATGTAATATTAATAAATATGATTTATGAAACTATAAGAAATGGACTTATCCTTCTTTGTTCAGATAAAGGGTACCTACTTTTATTTCCCCGACTTTTTCAAACCCCTTTTTCTCAATAACAAAACCGAATAGAGTTGAAAAGGTTTGCTGTTAAACAAAGTTTGGAACAAACCAACCATAGAATAGGGTTAGGGATTTAGAAAACGCACAGGGATTCAATTTAGAAAGAAAATGTTATTCGCGAATAACGTGGTTTCATTCTGTAAGACATTTTGAAAGGAATGAATAAAACAGAGCTTTCTTACAACTGTACTATGTATTTTTATTTTTTATAGTGTTATCCGAACACTTACAGAAAATTCCAAATTTTTTGATCGAGCGAAGCGAGATCTCCAAATTAACTTGGGCAAATTGGCGTTGTATGTATGTATGTATCAGCGTTGCCAGACGTCCCGAACTCGATATTTGATTTTTGTTTATTATTTTTATTCAGAAAACGAAAACGACTCATTTTTTTTTTAAACAACTTGCGACAACAACAAACGAGCATGCAGTCCACCAGATGTTAAGTGGCTACTGCAGCCCATAGATATCCACATAGAATTCAACACAAGGTATTATGTTGTCTTGATCTCTATGTGGATACGTTATCAATTATCATACTATAGGATTTAGCTGTTATGCCTATGTGCCAGTAATTACAGGAACATACCATTACCATCTAACCGGAACACAGCAGCACAAGTACTGCTATTTGGCGGTAGATAAAGGTAAGGCGGTGGTGCCCACTTCCTCGAGCTCGTTCACAAAAGCTCTACCACCAGTCTCTACCATCATTTACCTAACGATAAGGTAAACCTGATTTAAAATATTATATTTTTGTTTAAATACATTTTGTATGGCTATTTTTGCTATCTATTGTCACGGTAATGGTACATAACATTACCGTGCTATTGTCACGGTAATGGTACATAACATTACCGTGCTATTGTCACGGTAATGGTACATAACATTACCGTGCTATTGTCACGGTAATGGTACATAACATTACCGTGCTATTGTCCCGGTAATGGTACATAACATTACCGTGCTATTGTCACGGTAATGGTACATAACATTACCGTGCTATTGTCACGGTAATGGTACATAACATTACCGTGCTATTGGCACGGTAATGGTACATAACATTACCGTGCTATTGTCACGGTAATGGTACATAACATTACCTTGCTATTGTCACGTAAACGTAATTTAAAACTCAAACAAAAAGATAATTCGATTTTTTCTGGGCGCACATATGTTACTTACATTTCAAGGAAGATCAAATTGTTAATATAGTATTAAATAAAAAAACAAAATAACGTAATGTTTTTATTTTTATTGAAGTGAAAACTTCTTTACGCGCGTTGGGCTTTTTTTGAGATGGGAAAAACCATTGAACTCGCGTCACTGTTACCATTACCAACACCTCTGTATATATGTTTCTCGTAAATGTTCAAGTTTTCACTTCTGTCGGCACTCCGGTAGCCTTATTACCTAAGCCAAATTGCTGTCTTGTCGCTATCGCTTGTCAGGCCATCCCTTTCACACGTGAGGTACGTACTGTACGTGTGAAAGGGATGGCCTGACTAGCGATAGCGACGCGACAGCAATTTGGCTTAGGTAATAAGGCTACCGGAGTGCCACTTTTTAACCGACTTCAAAAAAGAAGGAGGTTCGCAATTCGACTGTATTACTTTTTATGTTTGTTACAAAATGTCATCGAAATCGGTTTAGTAGTTTGTTTTTTCTGTTATCTGTAGCCGTTCGTAAAGTTATATTTTTGTTAGTAAGTACTAACTAACTAACTAAGTTACTTGTTTTTTGATTTTAATGTGCTTTAATTGCTGTGTGTCTTATTATTGACGACCTCCGTGGCGCAGTGGGCGAATAGCCTGCTGAGACGCAGGAGGTAGCGGGTTCGATTCCCGCCGCGGAACAAATGTTTGCATGATCTACAAATATTTGTTCCAGGTCCTCTATGTATTATAAGTATGTATTTACAAAAAAAAATGTATATAAGTATTCTATCAGTTAGCTGGTTCCTATAGTACAAGCTCTGCTTAGTTTGGGGCTAGATAGCGCTGTGTGAAATGTCCAGCAATATTTATTATTATTAAATAAAATAAAATCTAAGTCTAATAATTAAACTCTTGAACCTCTTATAGATGCGTGACCTACGAGGCAATACTTTGTTAAAGGAGATGGTTACATCATAACTCTTTTTACGTTTGATAAATCTGCAGTCGTACGAAAAAAAAATGTACCTAGGTATGGTAAATAGTCAAGAAATACCATAATTTGCAAACCATTTTTACCGCAAAGAAGCCCATAATTTAGCTAAACATTTCATAGATGTCAGTTGTCAGAGTTAAAAAGGTAATTTAGAGCAATTTCGAAAATGACTGGAAAAATACCGGTGATACCGTACCGGTCATTATTTTATAAATATTATAAAGATATCGTCGAACATGGTAATGGATTTAGCATTTAGTATGGCTTGATTTCAATAGATTGATAAAAAAATACTTATTTCCTATAAAAACATATGTAGATATTTAAATCAATGTATGTCAATCGAACGGCGGTGCTGTCGCTTAATTACAGATTACTACAGATTTATAACTTGTTTTCGTCCACGGCTTCTCTCATGTGTAGGTTTTGTGAAAGGAAATTGACTTTGGATAACGTTTTTGCAAATAAATACCACCAAATATTCACTTTTTTTACTTTTTTGTTTTAAAATGTTTTTTTTCTAAATAATGTTTCCAAAATCTTTCTCAATTGACATTGAAGCAATTTAACCTACTTCATTATGAGATCTAGAGTCCAAACAGTCCTCTTACCTAAGAATTAGACTTATATGGTGTAAGTACATACCAAAAAACGATAACTTCTATTAATATTATTATTTAGAGCCTGTACTGTCCCACTGCAGGGCAAAGGCCTCCCTTCCTTCCTTCCACTCCACTTTCTCATGCACGTGTGTAGTCCAGTCTTCCATACACGAATCGAGTTCGTCTTTCCATCGGCGTCGCGGTCTGCCGCGTGCTCGTTTTCTATAACTTCTAAACAAAAGAAAATCGTAGAATAATTGAGATGATCCTTCCTAACGATGGTTCTTGCGTGTCCCGTATTATAATTCGCCCAACGACCTCTAATCGAACAAGAAAAATAAAAACGTCCAAAGCGGATCAAAGTATTAAATCGTACAAAAGATACATATCGATCGAGGCCCAACTTTCCTTTGAACAATAGCACTGAGGATAGACGTGAATCTACATACAAAGCCAAAAACAAATACCTACACACCCACATATAGGAACTTGTTTTACCTATTTAGAAGGGGTATTTTTTAAGAATAGTTTTACCCAAGTTGAAGAGTCACAAAATACTGACAGTATTTTGTGATTTATTTGGGCTCCAAGTTTTCCTATTTGGGGTCCCCCACATAATTGCTTGACCACTGACGGCACTTCGTTAGGAAGACCATAATTAAAAATAATTTCGGTTTTCAATGCAGAAACTAAAGAACCATGAAGTAAGATTAGCATTAAGTTCGCATTTTTTTTAATAATGCTATGTTAAATTTTCTAATCTAATGATCAAACTAAACATAATTTCTTTTAGCTAAGAATTGTAGAGCAGAGTAAAGTCAGTTTTCATCAATTGTTCCAAATGCCTGCACTCATTAACGGGCGGAGCGTGGATGTTGGAAACGACACATCGTTTCCAACATCCACGCTCCGCCCTTTTTCTAAACTAAATATCTCTTTAGCTGACCGTCGAGATGCTAACTTAGTTCCTACCAGGCATGCCATCCTATAAATAAATAGTATTCTTTGAGAAAAACCCTCAGAACTCTAGAGTAGGTATGCAGATTTAGCACGCTTCAGTAATCCCACTGAGGTCAGTAATCTTATCTAGAAATCTCTTTGTCCCCAACCTCTATTGTTATCTAGTGCTGTTTGTTGAATCACGGTCCTGATTTCAGAGTTATTCCCGGTAATTTAGAGTTATAACCGGGAAAATACCGGAGTTTACAGGTATTATGGAAAGTTCCGGGTTCAAAGAGTGTCAGCAACTTTTACAAACTTTAGAAATGTAATTTCTAGGATAAAAAGAATGATTTCAGAATTTTAGACAAATACTTTAAATTTTTTTTAGTTTTACATACGCATTTATACTTTCCAGTTGCCGCGAAGAATTTAAAATCGGTCTAACTTACTAAGGTATTTCTTAGCGTTGTGATAAAAGTATCAATTTTTCAAAAAAATGTAACATTGCGCAATAGCTAAAAAAATAATGTCAACTGATTATTATGGTGCGAATCATGTTTGATTAAACCCCATATAATAAAAAAATAGGTTTGTTGCCCGATTCCTCCCAGCGATCGCGAGGAACATGTATAAATTCAATTATACCTATACCTACTGTACTTCAAGATTTACATGTGTCATTTTGTGTGTACCAAATAAATTGTAATTCTATTATTTTTAAAATATTTGCAATATACACACAATTGAGTCTGCACGCGACCACGGCTGTTGCAACACAATCGAAACGTCGCGTCGGGATATTAAATAACAAGGTAGGGTAGTCCCTCCAGTGAATGAACATCCCCCCAGGAAATCACTCCTTATTTCTTATTTTTCAAAAAATAAGAATACAGCACATTTCTACATTCGTTTAATTATTATAGTAAATATTATTTCTGAGCGTCTGATCTATGCGACGTGTGATCCGAGAGCTGGCGCTTATCTGGATCAACGCATATCTAAGCATTGCAATTCAGCGGGGCAATGCAGCCCAGTGTCTTGGGGACACTTCCGCCTGGTGACTAGGGCATGTACGAGTATTCCGGAATTTCGCAATTCCGGAATCTCGGATAGATTTTTCCAATACTTAAATTCCGGAATTGAAACGCTTCAATATCGTTATTCCGATATCGATATTTTGACTATTAACTTTTTTTTGAACGCCTCCATGACGCATAAACACAAACACACACACACACACAAACACACACGAACGCGACCGTGAACTATCGTGAACTACTAACTTAATAATAAATTATAACTTTTTCCTAGAATCCAAATAATTTTTCCAGTTTCGAAACACTTCCGGAATTCCGATACTGGGTATCCAAAGTCAAAGTCAAAATCTTTTATTCATTAAAATCACAAGGATTACTTTGAAACGTCAATTTTACTGCCTGTTCCTTCGCGACCAAGCCAGAAAAGAAAGGCAAAGCTGGTTGTTTTTTAATGATACTTTTAGAATACATTACAATACAGAAAATAAATTACGTCTAAATTGTAACATTTTGAACGAGTTGGAGCAATTTCAATCCCAAGCTTCTCTACCATCTAAATAATCCGATATTTTATAGTAGGCTTTTTTATAAAGATTTTGTTTAATTGCGTTTTCAAATTTGTTAATTGTCAATTTTTGTACATCACTTGGGAGTTTGTTATAAAAGCGAACACCTTGCCCTTTAAACGATTTACTAACTTTATGGAGTCTACAAGGGGCATCCAGTATCGTAACTCAGTTCCGGAATTGAAAACCTTCCGATATTACATGCCCTAGTAGTGACCTGGAGCAGTTGAGGTTGTTGGCAACGGTCTCCTAAACACAATACCGGCATGTGACCAAATTATTTAGCAGCGGAAATATCTAATTATTTTAATGAATAAACCAGCGCCGGCCTTGGTGGCCATTGTTTAAAAATATTCGACCACGTGCCAAAACAATCAGATTGCGTTGTACCTACCTACTCCTTATCAGAGAACGCGCACTTGCATTTAATTGAACTAAATGTACGAAGTTTAATGCTTTTGAAATCTTTTTTTGATTATACGACCTGATGACGACCTCCGTGGTGCAGTGGGCGAATAGCCGGCTGAGACGCAGGAGGTAGCTGGTTCGATTCCCGCCCCGGAACAAATGTTTGCAGATATTTGTTCCCGGTCTGGTTGTATCTCTATATATTATAAGTATTTACAAAAAAAGAAAAAAATATATAGGTATTCTATCAGTTATCTGGTTCCCTTAGTACAAGCTCTGCTTAGTTTGGGGCTAGATAGCGCTGTGTGAAATGTCCTGCAATATTTATTATTTATTTATGCAACGCCGATTTGCTAAAGTAGATTTGGTGGGTTAATTTGCATATTTTTTTGTACTAAGGTCACTAAAGCCTACTCGTTCATATTTTTTTTGAAAATTACCCACCTAAATGAAAGCACCCATTTATGTTATTAGTAAGTAACTTGTTAATTAATTATTTAAGTGCTAAAACTTGTGTTGCTAGTGTTCCCCTTACTAGATCTAGCTTGTATTAGGGAGAGACTGGATTAGCAAATCATAATTTTCAAAAAAAAGTATGAACGAGTAGGCTTTAGTGATCCTACAGCAAAAAACTATGAAAATTAATTTACCAAATCAACTTGGGCAATTCGGAGTTGAATGTATGTAGGTGTGTTTGTTCGTCCGAGGATAACTTTCGAAGCGTTAAGAAGCCGGCGAACCCCGAGCGCAACTTCAATTCGACCGCGTCAAAAACTTCGGCCTGAATATCGCTATCCCTGTTTAGTGACGAAGTTTAGCCACGCAGAGCGACAGTGATAGCAATAGAACGATTCTAAATTTGATTAGATTTTGACAGTGTTCCGTAATACCAAAAATGATGACTGAAAACTTGTTGTATTTTTCTCATTGTGTTGTTATTCTGTAACTAGACGACATAATCTATGTTTCCATGACTAGGATACGTAAGATGTTGTTGATTTTAATACGAAATAATTAGGTTGAAAACAGGTCTTTTATGACGTAAAAACATGCAGAATGCGATACGCTTCTATTTCATTTTAGATAAGTATTTTGATCTAATATATGGTTAGGAACCTAGATAAACACTATTAAAATTAAAATAATACCTTATTAAGGTAGAAATATGCTCCAATTAGAAATGATCTTGGTAGTACGTGTTGTATGGGCGATTCCCCTCCGGTCACATTTCACACCAGGATTGTGTCATCCTGGTGTGACTAAATGAGTATACATGCTAGGGGGGTTCTTGAGAAATTGCGGTTCAAGAGGGACAAAAAAAACAAAATGGGACTATCTAATGAAATGTCTTCATCATAACATTTCGACCTCGTTTTTATTTTTAGTTTAATCTTGTAGTTATTAAGTTATTAGTCATAGTAAAAGCTGAACTTTGACGAAATTCGCAGGGTACACCAGTGACTCCACAGAGCTGAAATTTGGTACCCCTGTAGCTGTAGTGACACAAATATAGGGATCTAAAATTCGGAATAACTGCAATTTCCACCCTAAATTGAAATCAATTACATGAACTCCCGTTACCTGTAATTTGAATGAAACTACAGGTCAAATTAATTTGATAGTCAAAGATTACAAATATTTTTTTTTGTTTTAAGGATGACTCGCGAGATGTCAATTCGGAGCGAACCACTAGTATTATAGATTCGGAAGTAACTCGAAAGTTACTTTTTCACGACTAAACAGCTTGACCGATAAAATTTCTATAAAATTTGGTATAAAGATTGTGCCACATTTTACCCGACTGCACAGGAGGGTTATGTTATTATTCACAATCCACGTGCGAAGCCGCGGGCGGGTCAGCTAGTACCTAATAAATAATAAATAAACAGGAGTCTGTTCAATTTACAGTCAGCTTCGCCAACTGGTAACACCATGGCTGCTAAAAGGTTGAAATTAAGGGCGCACTATACCTGGTGAAACGATAAATCGCTTATTTTGAAACAATATTTTGTTCAACAAATTTTGTGATTTCAATTTGTAATTCATATATTATGTTATAGTTAAGGATACGTGCTAGAGTGCCTGTGTTGTGAAAACACGATTCTGTAAAATTTTCTCGATAGAAAAAAAATCCAAAGATGACTCCAAATTTATCTTAAAACCGTTCTTATGCGATGAATACTACAATTTAGATCTTGAAACTTTGTACAGTAATTCTACACAACATAAATAAGGGCACATGTGTTTTAAATTTTCAAAATACCTTTTGATTTTATCATAAAATGATAATATCTAAGTTTTGCACTAATGAAACCATTCACTCCGGACGCCCGTTTCCTCGGCCTCGGCTTTCAGACGGGGTACCCGTGACGCTTGTCGCTCCAAACGAACACGTAATTCTAAGGTAGAATTTATATTTAGTTGGTTTTTGTAAAGACGCAGTAATGAGAAATAAACACAACAAGATAATGAAGGGACTGAATGATAAAAAAACCGGCAAACATATGAACCACGGCGAGATAGGATGATCTTCCCGCGCGGAGAAGCGGGGGTGAAATTCGAGTTTGGGCTGAGGTATAAGTCAACTCTTAAAAGTTGTACAAGGATGATTTCCAAAAAGCTTTTATCTAAACACACATCGTGTAATACTTATAATATGTATATTTATGGTTTTCAGTAATCGACGCTGGCTGTACATGCCTATTTAAATTTTAAACAAAAGGGATTCAATCCTCTAATTAATTGTATTATCCAACTGAATGGAAACGAACGTTGATTCAGTTAGTCTGGACATTTATTGATGCACTGCAAATGTCGAGATAAATAGCATATTATTATGTGTTCATGCTTAACACCTATCCCTGTCACACAACCCACAACAAAATACGTGTGGAAGAAAGACAGAAACAATGCTCAGCATTAGCACGTGCGATCAAACGACCTTTTATCTTGGCTTGAAAATTAAGTTAATTAAAATGCAAATGCCTATACATAGATTACATACTGTATACTGTATAGAGTATACACTGGCCACTGTAAGGAACCTTATTGCGTATTAGCATGAAACGTGGGGCGAAAATGTACGTAAAATACCTTACTTTCTATTACAATTACTAGCTTCCGCCAGCAGCTTCGCACGCGTCATTTGTCAATAAAAAGTAGCATATGTTTGGATCAGGGATGATGCGGATGTCGATTTTAGAAAAAAATCGTAAAATCCGCATCATTCAAAAATCAACATCCGATTTTTGAATGATGCGGATCTTATGATTTTTTAAAACTTCGTTTTGGTGCAGACGTAAAATAAAAATATAAACTAAACTACAGAAAACTCGCCTAACATCTAATACTCACTGTATACCATAGTAACACTCAAAAACTGCAATGTTCATACGACAAGCGCAATCAAACACGTTATGATTTATTTACGAGATACAAATGATAAACAATAACAAACGCGTCGGATATTGTCACAGAAATCTTCGTTTCTATTGGTCAATCAGGCACACACGGCACGCGCCAGTAGCAAGCTCCACCCAATTTCTTTTTATCTGCATCCGCATGAACATCCGCATCGATTATTGCGGATGCGAACAGCAACATCTCTGGTTTGAATTCAGGTCATAATCTAACACACAAAATATCAACGGAATCATTTCAGCAGTTATGACGTGATTGAGTACACACGGCTACACATCAAACTATACAGTTCCAGTATAAGCTGACCTCGCATTGTGTAGGCTTTTCGTAGAATGAGAGGTCAGCTTATACTGGACATGTATAGCTTGATGTGTAGCCGTGTGTACAAATAAAGAGACTAACATCAAAACATTCACATATATAAAATTAGTGTGATGTTGATGTCTACTAAATTACTGTTATCATATTTTCGTGTCTTTGTTTGGAAATAATTAATTCATCTCATTTTCTAACCAGACTTCACAAAAAGGCATCCATTTTCCCATTTGTTGTAAAGTAAATAGTATTTTAACCCAATTTTAGGTTCTGAATGTGGATCTCTTGGCACCGGAAGATCCTCAACTCTCGCCAGACGGGCGAAGGTATGAATGTCATCTTTATATTTTCTTTTCGATTCCTTTCAAAAACCTTGACACCGGAAGTACCTACCTGAGCCACAATTTTTTTTACACTACTAAGGTAGCAATCAAGCATACGGCCCACCTGATGGAAAGCGGTTACCGTAGCCTATGGACGTTTGTAACACAAACGATATTACTCGCGCGCCCTTTAAAATTTTCAAAACGCTCTTTCTGAAGAACTCCATACTGTAGTCCCTGGGGAATACGACTACCCCTGTGTTGTTCAGGTACTTCTGGTGTCAAGGTCCACGTGTTCAGTGTTCATTAGTATGTTAGCATACGAGGCGCTTAACCGTCATAGAAGCACGAGAAGTTAACACTTCATTATCGTAACTTGCTTATCGTAAACGTACAATCAAACTTTTTAAATTTTTAGGACTTTATCTCTGTGCTACCACATTATCCAACCTGGTTTACATTTGAAGAACTTAATTATGGTCATCTGTAATGAAAATCGTTTTTAAGTTCATCCTTTTAGTTTGACTTGTATTTCGGGGGTCAACGATCGCTTAAAAAAATAATGACAGTCATAAACGCTTAGTCACGTTGGTGTTGGAAAATAAAAAAGGTAAAAGACGTTTTGAGTGTATAAGTAGTATTGCCACTTGAGTTGTTCAGCTACTTCTAATCTTATAGTGGAAAATATTTCTAGAAAAATCTTAGGAGCAAATAGTAAATGTTATTGGAAATTCTACTCCAGCGGAGGTTTGTAGAGAAGAAAAACACGATATCCTTGAAATTCTAAAACTAATAAAAGAGAAATTTAAAGAAAAACAACGCTTTACAATATTTCCTTGGATAAGAACTACCGGGAAAAATATGGGTATGTTCGAAGTATTCCTTCTTACTCGTTTCTTCGCTGTATTATGTGTGGATCTATGTTGCCTGATAAAAAATATGTACATTTAATTTTAAATAGTTGCTGAGATCACCTGTAATCATCAGACGGATAGACGGACGGGCGAACAAAGTCGCACCATAGGGTTCCGTTTTTTACCATTTTTATTCGGAACCCTAAGAGGGATATACCCAACAGTGGATAAAAACAGGATGAAATGTTGATAATTTTAATGTCACACCAGAAACTTTCATGAACAAAGTAAAGTATAATGTTATTTACAGGAAATGATTAAATGAATTACAGGCCAAGGAGATATCTAGGAGAATTCAGTTAGCATGGGCGGCGTTCAGAAAGCTGGACGATATTTTAAAATCTTCTACCGTTCCACAATGTCTCAAGACCCGCCTCTACAAACCAATGTGTCCTGCCAACATTAACCTACGCTGCTGAGACATGGACGCTCACGAAGGAGACTGCGCACAGGATTAGAGTCGCACAGAGAGCCATGGAGCGCGCCATGCTCGGCATCACACTGCTAGACCGAGTCCCCAATACTGAAATTCGCAAGCGAAATAAAGTTCAAGACGTTAAGCAAGCGGATATTGGAACTCAAATGAAGTTGGGCAGGACATGTGGCCAAGCGCGGTTATGACAGATGGAGCAGGGTGCTGACTGAGCGGTGGCCCTGAGATGGAACCAGGAACGCAGGTCGTCCGCCGGCAAGATGGGTCGACGACATTATAAAAATCGCAGGTGGCGACAACGAAGACAGGCCTATCCCCAGCTGATGATGATGAAGATAAGAGATAAGATAATTAGGTAGCTAATGTAGGTAGGTATTAGGTTATGAGGACATAATGGTCGCAGGAAGCATCATGCATCATCATCACTACAGAGTCAAACATGTTTCAGGAGCGTTTTGTTTCGAGCTTGCAGCAACATTACTTCGATTTGAACCACAAAACTTTTAAACATTACTGTTATAATCCTAATAATGTTGTATGTTTAGTACTTTCTAGTGATTACACCACGTTCAGTATAAAACATTGCAAAAATAAACACGTTTTACTTACTTTTTAGGATAATTTTACGATTCATTTGAGCTCTAATGTGAAACGTTTTGAGTGAACGACGTCACCAAAACTGCTTCGCCTTTAGGTACAATAATAAAGTAAGCTGACTAATTGAGGGTTATGGTACAAAATGTCAGTGTAATATAATTTTAATATTGCTATAAAAGATTGAGGTTGGCCCCCTGAAGTCAAACTACATTTGATTTTGATTATTCTGTAAATAAATATTGGTAGACATTTCACACAGCGCTATCTAGCCCTAAACTAAGAAGAGCTTGTACTTTGGAAACCAGATAACTGATATAATACTTATATACTTTTTTTTGTAAATACATACTTATAATATACAGAAAAACATCAAGAACCGGAACAAAAATTTGTAGATCATGCAAACATTTGTTCCGCGGCGGGAATCGAACCCGGTACCTACTGCGTCTCAGCCGGCTATACGCCCACTGCGCCACAGAGGTCGTCAAAAAGAACAGTTTCAAATGAACAGTTTCAGCGCGCAACTCGAGAAAATATTAACATAAGTTCATCTGAAGCAGCTTATATCACTAGTTGACCTTTCTCAACAATAAAACAAATGCTAGGTGAGCAATAATTACACTATATTACCCACAGGGGTCCATCTGACCCGTTCCTGATCAGTACCAAGGGTGTCTTTTGTTCATGTTATGAATATGCATTACAATTATGAAACAAGGGCAAGCTTCGTTCTCTATTCCGAACAGAATTATCTACTTAACTATTATAAAAGGGGAAAACATTAAAAGCAAGAAATCTATCGAGTTGAATGAATTACATTGTATCTGTCTTCTATTGTTAGTGTTTTTTTTTGCGAATTTTTTATTTTAATTTTCATCGTTTACTACATACCTACTTATTCACCGCAACCCAGAATTAATACGTGAGATCACGTAACTATGTATTGCTAAATCACACATCTGGCAGGCCGACTGGAGACGACCGGCAGGCGCGGATCTGACACTCGATCGTGGCTGCGATGCGAAGTGTAGTTACGGTTATGCTGTGACGGGTTTGAGTGTGTCTACGCGGCTCACGCCCGAATACTGAAACGCTACTCATCTGATCAACTTAGCTAAAGGCTACTTAATTATTACGAACACCTAAATCTAAATGGTATACTCAAATGCCTTTTATTAGCTTTGAGACCATGATTCGCTGAGAACCCCTTAAAATTTCTTTATATGGCAATATTTTACCAAAAAGTATGTTTCCTATTACATTTCTTGATAATTTGGACTGAGAGTTTCGTTTTACGCAGTGATCAAGATCAGTTTTTATAAAAATTGTCTAATAATGTGGTAACGAAACGTAAATGTGTCATGTCATTAAATTCATTGTCTGTTTGTCGTTTGTTTTGTTGTGAATTAACCAAAGAAAAGGAGGGAGTGTTTCATTTCGTTCTAAAAAAATCATATTAAAACTAAAGATGAATGAGTAGATATTGTGAAAGGGTAAGAATTCGTTGAAGTCTATTTACTTACTACATAAACTTACGAGATAGTTTGTTACTATTTAGTGTATTGTATGATAGGTGCCCAAGCTAAAACCGCTTTTCGTCGCTTTTTAGCCATATACAAATAATTGAATACAAATCTACAAATGTAGACAGTATTAGAAAGAAACAAAGTGCCTGGCAGAGTGTGGCGAAACAATACAACTCGGTGGCAAGTAGTGGCCCAAGAACTTGGCTACAATTGAGGCACCTATATGAGAATATAAAGCAAATAACCAAAAAAATTTTGCTTCTGAAAATGTAAGTCTCCCTTTTGAGAATGCATAAAAAGTACATCATTTTATCCACTGATGTGTCGGTTTGTTTTAACTATATAAACGTGTAAATTGTTACAGAGACAGCAATATTATAACAAAGAAGAGCTCCACGAGCTTAAATCAAAGGCATCACAAGATAAGGTAGTACAAGTTTATTCATACTCTGCTGTTAGTATGTTTGTGTATGAAAATAACCCATAGAGCATAACACTGTGTGTATGTATGCGCTTATAACTCAGTACATTAATATTTAATTCTGGTAAATGCATGTATTTATTAACATTTTATTTATTAATTTATTATAGACACAAACATGTGGTGGGGCTTACTGCACGGTCCTAACTGAAACGGATCAACAAATATTAGCAATGGTAGCTCCCCAAATAAAGCCAATGAAGAATCAATTTGATGATGCAGCTTTATACTTTGGTATTTCTTGTTTTTATTTTGTTCGAATTGTTACTAGGTTCTTATCATAATGCATACATACAAGCCAAGAATAAAACGTTACTTTTGTTATAGATGATTCATATGACTGTGCAGCAGTATACTGTGGTTTGTACTACTTTTTTTATTTTTTTAAATATAGGTGTATGTAATCAGGCAGGAAACCCAAAGTTATATTATCATTACATATTTCAGATGGTGATCAAGTGGAAGTCACAGGAAATGTAAACATGATAGAGCCGACTACCTTAGATATTGGACCAACAGGTATGTATCTGCTGGTAGGCATCTACTGTCATATGATGCCTTCTCCTGTGCAATGCAGTGACTGCAATACTGTTTTTTTTTATTAATTTCCTTGTTTTAGATTATCAGGAAACCGTTAATGTGGATATGATCAAGCCAGGTATGTAAGTTTGAAATGGTGAAGAAATACATTGCCATCAAATTGCCGTTGTAAATGTTGCAGACTAGGCCTGTGTCCTAATATAGGGAACATAAATAAGCTGATGACATAATAAGTATTACTAGTGGCCAGTGAAGTAGTTGACATTCAACCATAATGTAATATGTTTTTTTTAGCTTAATGATATGTTTTGCCCCTCCTTCTTCATATAAACTTTAATAACTATGCTGCATCTCACACTTTCTGTGCACGCCAATAAGCTTAAAAAGGGGTACAAAGCTTTCTCTTTACTTATTAATATATAAATGCTCAATGTTTTTTTTATTTCAGGTAACAAAAGTAAAGACTGCAGGAGCCAAAATATTGTTTTAAAAAAGCAATGTAAGAAGCAATCTAAAACAAATACTACAAAGGAGCAATATTTTAAAATAAAATTAGGAAATGCCAAACTAGAGAGAAAATATCTTATACAAAAACAAAAATTGGAATTACAACTACTTAAACTGAAAATTAACAGAATTCTTCAAAGAAAATAAATTAACCTACTAACATAAAATAAATTTTGTTTTAATTGGATCATAACATAATAGTTACCATTTAATTAGGAATAAATAATACAAAATTTTAGGCAGTAAAATATGTGTTTATTATCGTGTTTCTGATACTAAAGTTTTCATTTCCTGTATGTTGAGGTGTTAAGTCCTGGGTCTGTACGGTTATTTCCACAATATCATCTTCAATAAAGTCTTGCCTTGACAATGCTATGTTGTGAAGCACTGTACATGCTACTATTAATGCTGGAATGTTATCTAACTTTATTTGTAGACCATACTGCAGGCAGGGAAATCTTCTCTTTAAGACTCCGAAAAGTCTTTCCACCGGATTCCTTGTACTTATCTGAGCCCGATTGTAAGCTTGTTCAGCTGGAGTTGATGGGTTCAATACGGGAGTTAGGAGATAGTTCCGGCATGGATAACCACTGTCCCCCAGTAAAAACATGTTTCCATAATCTCCTCGTTCCAGCTGTGCACATAATGGTGAGTCATTAAATATGGAGCCTGGCCATCTTGCAATAATGTTTTGCACCATGAGCCTTGTATCGCAAACCATTTGTATGTTTAGTGAGAAAAAAACCTTTTCTATTTCTAAATGTTTCTGCCTGCGGTCCTCCTATAAATGAGAAAACCATTAATGTGTGCATGAAAATACTCATAGACACTTCATTATTGTCAAAATATGATAATATATGTAGGTAAATATGTGTACTTAAGATTATTATGTATAAATACCTACCAGGTGACTTGATTTTTATATGGGTGCAATCCACTGCACCAATTATTCGAGGCATCCCAGCAATCCCATAAAACTCATGAGCGATACTGAGTTGCTCACTGGTTGTAGGCATTTTTATGTAGGTTTCCTTTAACTTGGCTATCTCTGTTGTCACTCTGTGGACTATACGGTGAACTGTTGGTTGTTCCACATTAAATATGTCTCCAATGACCCTCTGGTAACTGCCGGTGGCAAAAAACCGAAGTGCTATATCAGTATTTGGTCCACTGCTTGTATCGGCCGATTTCGCTTGGTGAGGGGCTGAATATTTTCCCCAAACAGTGAACACAAATGCAGCACAGTTTGTTTGTCGAGGCGGAACCTTATTTTAAACTGCAGGTCGTCATATTTTGCAAAGGTATTTAGCTTTTCTTCGTTTCGCCGCCCGGTGGAAACCACTTCTTCGTCAGACAACGAGGATAGCGAAGATACAGACATTTTATTGCAAAATCAAGATATCTACGTACGATAGGTGTTTAGGATAGGTCGCGAGTACTCTTAGATTTGATGGCAACTTGGAAAATTTGAGGCATAATTACGCAGCTGTCAAATGCTAATCATCCTTTGAGAATACCGTTTAGAACTTAAGTGGCGATTACAATTGAACTCAAATCTGCCATGTTTAAATTTTAAGTGATGATCAAATTGTCGTTTCAGTATACGAATTTGTAGGATAGCGACGTCTCAAACAGTTGAGACGATCACAATTATCTAAGTATCGTTTCAGTATTCGGGCGTCAACCTCTAATTAACTCACTTTACCTATTTATTTGTGTTATTTATTGTTATTACTTTCGTTATTTGTTATTAGTTTTGTGTTACTTAGTTATTTACTGGCATTCGAGCAGCTGATAGTGGGTATAATGTACCACATTTTGCATGGTATACCCACTACACATTTATTCTGATTTTTTATCTGTTTAATCATATATTACCCGTGCGCGATAAGTTGGGACCTGAGCGCGGTGACGTCATATTGGCGTGTTTGTACCGCCCACAAAAAAGCGAACATAACAAGCAGCCGCCTGCGGCTTCGTCTTTGTTTTTTTTAACCTAATTTATTATGTTATTCAGGGAGGACGCTGCTTTTTATCTAATCTTTTTTACACTATTTGAATAAAATAAAAATACAATGTTTAAGTTTATACATTTATTTTATCTATTATTTACATTATCTCATCTTCGTCAGTACTTAGTGGATTTATGCCTTCTAGAGTTTGTTCTTCGTCCTCAGTCTCACTATTATAATTTACAACATTTACTATAACAAAAAAACAATGACACAAACTATAACAACAAAACAATAACACAAACGAAAACTAAAAGAATTCCAGAGCGCGTCGTTACGTGACGTAGGCCAGTACGAGACTAAAAACCCTAGTAAAAAATAGTGATGCGAACGGTACAATACGGGCGCCATCGGGGAAGTGCAGGGGAAGCGGTCGGGGAGTCGCATTCCTAGCAGGTCCCAAGTTATCGCGCACGAGTAATACCTACTGTTTGTAAAATTATTAATATTGTTCACTTCTACAATTAATCTGTGGATGATGTCGTGGGTCATGCATTTATTCATGTTACTATTAGCACTATGTTCTACTTCATAATGTATGACTGTTTATCTTCCCAAATAAATAAAATAAATATAAATAAATAAAATGTATACTCGGGTACGGAAAATATGTTTAAAAGTAAGAATATACTGAAGAATGTTGCTACGTTGTTTTAATAGCAAGTCTAAATGAAGGGTGGTACTATTTTAAATGTTACTATTTGCCACACTATAAAAACTACATGGGAAACGACCATCAATTAAGTTTAAATAAATTCTAGCACAAACGAGCGACTTGCGCAACGATTCCTAATCGTATTTAGTGCCTAAATATGATTCAGAGAGTTGTCAAGTCAAACAAATACGTCAAATTTATCATGTTTAGACACTAATTATGTTTAGGGATCGTTGTGCAAGCCGGGCTAAAAGACGTATGGCAATTAATTTAGTAAAAAAAAACAAAATAAAATACTGATACACACTTTCAGAGCTTTCGATGGAGCTTCGCGCCTCGCGTTTGTCAAAAAAAGCAGACTATGTCTCAATCCAATATCCTACTAATATTATAAACGCGAACGTTTGTATGTATGGATGTTTGTTACTCTTTCACGCCGGAACGGCTGAACCGATTGCGATGAAATTTGGTATGTACGTAGATCATAACCTGGATTAACACATAGGCTACTTTTTATTGGCAAACCACGTGTGCGAAGCCGCTGGCAACAGCTAGTACACCAATAGTCATGGAAATCGATTTAGTCTGTAGCATTTTCGTTATCAAATGGTTTTAGGTACATCAATTTTTTAAACTGCAAAAAGTAACAACTAGGTAGGTTTTTTACACTGCACATGAAAGCCGTGAGGAGACCCCTCTTGGTGAGACGTCGTGATGTTTTAGACTTCCCCTCCCTTCCCCGCCCAACATCACGTGTATTTTTTAATAGAAACAACTTAAAGATAATCTGTTTGCCGGCGGCCGGAACTAAAAATTATCATAGATTCAGATTCTGTTTGCACAAGGTCGCGCATGGACACTTGTCTTAAAGACAGTCTGCTGAGCTAAATATTGTAGTCATGTTGCTTTTTAGACATACATTCGATGGCTATGGATTTTACTGTCGCACAGAAAATATACACGTGATTGTCACAACATCCCCCCCAGGGTGATCAATCGTGATGCTATTCTAACCCCCTCCCTACTTGTTCAAACCTCACGCGGGACGACCCCTAATGGCGAGTTCCTATATCCGTCGGTAACCAGCTACGACTCGTTTCTCCTTGAAAACCTGTCAAAAGTTTGACACTAGTTTGACACTTTTTTAAGGAGATACGAGGCGTAGTCGGTTACCGACGGATATAAGAACCCGCCATTAGATGTGAATCAAGCTCGTCCCGCCCTCTCATAAAAAATGAGTTCCTCCATAAAATTATTATGGATATACTAACTATAGGTATACAATTATAAACACAGTTTTTAAAAAGTATGTATTTACCAACAAAACGTATTGCCTTTAGGTATACAGAAAAAATCAAACAAAGTATTTCCCAAAAGGGTACATACCAAAGTAAAGCTTACCATCGAAGGGGCCGCGCTCCCGGGATAGCTTTTGTTCAGCCGATGAATATGCATTGTCCTGACGAGTATGGCCCAAAGGTCGCGCCGGAGGGCATTGAACTGCTACTTTTTACACCAACTCAAACGCGTAGCTTGCACAGTACTCAACAGATCTGCCATTCGACTCCGTCGTGAATTCGTGATCACTCAGCGAGACTTGGTCACTACGCCTCTACGATGTTCATGCTTCATGAGCAACTATGATCGATCATTATCAACAATCAAGCATTTTGGTTAGACTTCTAATCGTATTTAGTGGCTAAATATGATTTCGACCTCCGTAGCGCAGTGGGCCGCAGCCGGCTGAGACCCAGGAGGTAGCGGGTTCGATTCCCGCCGCGGAACAAATGTTTTATGATCTACAGATATATTTTTCTATTTTTTATACTGATAGATCTTTGTTTGACCACAATCTCTGTTTATGGTAAGCGATGATGTGGTCAAGAAGAAGTACGAAGTTCTATGATGTGTATGTGTTCCGGGTCTGGGTATTTTTCTATATATTAACAGTATGTATTTACAAAAAAGTGTATATTAGTATTATAAGTAGGTAGACAGGAGGTAGTGGGTTCGATTCCCACCGCGGAACAAATGTTTGCATGATCTACAGATATTTGTTCCGGGTCTGGTTGTTTTTCTATATATTATAAGTATGTATTTACAAAAAAAAATGTATATACATGTATATATATGTATAAGTATTCTCTCAGTTATCTGGTTCCCATAGTACAAGCTCTGCTTAGTTTCGGGCTAGATAGCGCTGTGTGAAATGTCCAGCAATATTTATATTTATTTTATAAGTATCAGTTAACTGGTTCCCGAAATACTAGCTTAACTTAGTTTGGAGCTAGATAGCGCTGTGTGAAATATCCAGCAATATTTATTACGTTTAGGGATCGTTGTACAAGCCTCAAGTTTTAGAGATAAGTATCAAGTTGTATACTCGTAGTATCTATACGTTGGATGGATCATGCTCGATTAGACGCAAAAACGTCGAGCATGTACGCAAGTGTGGGCATACCATTACAGTTTCGCCATGTCTACGTCTATTAGGTTCGTCGGTCTGTCTGTCTGTCTGACTAGTTACAGCCGTTGAATTCAAGCTTGTTATCAGTTCATATAATGTTCATACAAAATTAACAACATCAGCTACAAAAGTAACTTTAAATTGTATTTTAGAAACACTAAGATACAACCGTAGCCGTACTGACTACGGATGTACAGTCCGGTACGCGCCTGATCAATTAATTGGTGTTGTAGAATAAAGTCAGCGAAGTACCAGCTTGAAGCTCTGAAATCAATTGAGGAGAAGAGCCAAGAAGCTCATAGGCAACAATAAGCTAGTTGATGCCGTCGAAATCGTCCCGCCAACGCTTTCCCGGCCAACCCCGACGTCGCCTTCCTTCTTCAGGCGTCCAATAAAAACGTTATCTATGCCAAATCTCACACTCCTCCATGCACGAAAAAAATGGTACCTACATAGTTTTCGCTTCACTTATTTATATATAGATTAAATTGAAGCTCTGGAATCAATTGAGAGAAGAGCCAAGAAGCTCATAGGCAACGATGAGCTAGTTGATGCAAGGGCTCCACAACGACGAAAGGTTGCTAGCCTCTCGGTTTTTTATCGAGTACATTTCAGGGAGTGTGCGGCGGAACTTTTCAACCTAATCCCACCATCTCCATTCAATCATCGGATAACCAGACGCTCTCCGGTGCGCCACCGCTATATGTTTGAAATACCTTCCATTCGCACAAAGCGGTTCTCTTTGACCTTTATTATGCGCACCGCCAAAGAGTGGAATGCCTTGCCAGTCTGTTTCCTGATAGCTACAACCTGGGTGTCTTTAAGTCGCGAGTGAAAAGGTTTCTTCTAGGCAAGCGTGTACCATCGTAGACTGCATCATCGCTTACCATCAGGCGAGATCGTGGTCAAACGAAAGCCTATCTATATCTATACTTATATTATAAAGAGGAAAAATTTGTATTTTTGTGTGTATGTTTGTAATGAATAAACTCAAAAACTACTGCTCCGATTTCAAAAATTCTTTCACCATTGGTAAGCTACATTCACCCTGAGTAACATAGGCTACTTTTTACCCAACTGCGCAATGTAGGGTAATGTTTTTATTAGAAAACTACGCGTGCGAAGCTGCGGATTGGTCAGCTAGTAATGTATAAAAAAAGTTTGTAAATAGTGAAGCGTTTACCGTTTAGTATTGGTCGCTATAGGGAGGCGTGTGCTGGGCACAGGCCTCCCTGAAGAAGCTGGTTATTAACTATATTAGTATAATAAAATATATACTCGAAAAGGAGTAAATAAAATAAGTAACCATAAGTATGTCTCATTTCAATTAGATCCGAGCATCTCCAAGGATATTACATTGTATCCGTGGATCTAAAGGTCTTTGCTCTGCCTCAAGTCCGCAACCTAAGTCAACGTTCTACCGACTCTAAGTAACCCAAATAAATGATGTAAGAGTTGAACGGACGGCACTCATTGTTAGACTTGAACCTGTGACCTCTAATTCACAGCTCGCTGCTCACAATGAGCTCTGATTTGTTTCCAGATTGAGGTAGCTGACGTTTATTTCCAGACAAGAAAGGACTTTGACAACGTTAATCTGTTCCAGGAATTAACAAAATTAACAAAAGAGATTTTGTTAATTCCTGTTACATATAATTCTTGTATTTACGCAAAATGCGGGGTGTTATTAGCTTGACGTGCCTATGTCTGACTGTATGTCTGTATGTGGCATGGTAGTTCCCAAAATGCTTGTCCAGACGACTATATAGATTTTTATATCACACTATTTATTTTAAAGCTAAAACTCTGGTTCAAAAGTTCTTACAAAAAGATTAGCTACTCGAAACCGCCACGGAACACGCGCCGTTAATTATAATAAGTTTTTTATTAGCCATAACAATAATCTGGTTACAAGGATGTTCTGAGAAAATGTGCCAGCTGGTTATAGCGTACGATTTTTAACCAACCTCAAAAATAGGAGGTGTTCAATTCGGTTGTTTTTCAAGTTAAACTTTTGGGGCGTTCGGAGAAAATGATGACAGTATAATTTTTTCGATGGCGCGCACACCGAAGACCAAAAAGCGAATTGATGAAGTTAGCTGATAACTGAAGTATAACTTCTTACGTGTGTACATAAGTACACACACACACGTTTTATTTTTATGTTTGTTACCTGAGCACTCCGTCATTTATCAAACCGATTTGGAAAATTATTTTTTTATTAGAAAGGATATACTACCAGATTAGTCCCATAAAAATTTTATCAAAATCGGTTTTGTAGTTTGGTTTTTAAATCAAAATAACTGGAAAAAGTATGTCATCCAAGTAAACGAAATTGCTTATATGCTGTGACTTTTCATCTGAAGTCAGTTATATTTAAACCGACTTCGTAAAAGGAGGAGGTTCTCAATTCGTCTGTATTTTTTTTATGTTAGTTACCTCAAAACTGTCGACTGTGTGAACCGATTGTGATGATTCTTTTTATATTTGAAAGATGGTGCTTCCCGTGTGGTCCCATTGCCATTTGGTCCAGGTCTGAGTTTGTTTTTTTACTGTTATCTGAAGTCGGTTGTATTTTTTATTAAAAAGTTACTTGTTTTAGTTTTGATTAATATTTGTATAGATTAATATAGAGGCAAGACTCAAAATACCTAAGAGAAAGGCGTAATAAAGAGAAATCTTCAGTGGGACCCTTTACTCGAGTTACTGACAATTCGGACACAATTTATTAGGACACAGTGTCCCAACTGACACTTTTGATTTTAATATTTTTTTTACTGTCGATTCGGACACCATTTAATTATTGAAGTTGTTGAGTACAATCAGGTAAAAAATGTTTAAGCATCAGGGCTTTCGAGCAACCTGGAGTTTCTAATTGAGAAAAATGTTCGAGCAACACTGACCTAATAGAAAACGGGTAATATGTTTATAGAATAATAAATTAATTATTAAATAACCTACTTAATTAGTTGTTTTAGTCAAGCACAACTATTAAGTAAAAAACTACTAATCAGTACCTATATCATACTCAATACTAAATCGATTATTGTATACGCCAATGTAATAAATAATAATAGGTACCATTATGGACCCTGTCTGTTGGTTGGCACAACAATATTTTTGAGAGCGGACGTTATTGTTAGGTTATATTCATTTAAAAAAGAAATCATTCAAATCTAATGTCAAAGTAGGTAAGTATCTAAAATTTGTCATTAAAATATTCGTCAATTGTATATCATAGAATTTTCTAGTTATTTGTGTCAACCTGTACATATTTTTTTCCTACGTCATCCCACTGCTGGGCAAAGGTCTCCCCACTGTCTTCCAGGACTTTCGCTCGCGTGCCAAATTCCACCAATCTGTCTCGAAGGCATCGAGATCGTCACGCCAGCGTCTACTAGGCCTTCCTCGGCGCCGTCGCCCGTCTTCAGGCACCCACTGCGTTACGATCGTTGCCCATCTGTCCGGATGCATTCGTCTTACGTGGCTCGCCCAATCCCATTCTAACCTGGCAGCCTTATTTCCTGCATCAGCAATGCCGGTCTTTAAACGCAGCGCGGTGTTACGGATTCTGTTAATCCTCTTTACTCCAAGCACGCTGCGCTCCATTGCTCTTTGGCAAACCTTGAGTTTGGATTTTTGAGCCTCGGTTAAAGACCACGTTTGGGAACCATAGGTAAGGACGGGCAGTATACACATGTCGATGAGTTTGCGCTTTAGTGACATAGGAATGTTTCCCTTCATCAGCTCTTTCATGGACCAGTAGTTCTTCCAGGCGTTTTCGATGCGGCGATCGGTGTCCTTATCTTGCCTGTTTTTGAAAGAAACTAACTGGCCCAAGTAGATATACTCATCGACGTGGTGTATAGCTTGTCCGTCAACCTCGTAACCTGTACATATATAACAATAAATCTGTGACCGCAGGCTTTATAAAATATAACCTATATTTTACGCTTCTGTATAATTTGGTTGTATGTTGGTCGTTGTCGTGATGTTATTATATTTTTATGATTTACGGTTAACGCTACTTAAGCATTGTTTATTAGAATAATGACAGGTTTGTAATGAAAACTATAGTGCCTAAGTAGTGGCAAGCCCTGTCGGGGTTTTTAGGTCACTCGAAGGCGTCTGACATGGTTTACCACTTTATGGGTCCATATTTTCCTCAGAGCATGTGTTCGCGCAACGCCCACTCATTTTGTAGCCGTTACGACGCATCACTGAATTTTAGCAGGCAACACTGTGTGACTCATTCTCTCTTAAAAAATTAGACGCCATCAAGACCAAGCTGCTTTTCATTTTAATAAACCACAAATTCCTAATCAACCAGAAAAAGAGGCAAATTCCTATACAGCATGCTTATCCTTGTTCAGGTATTTTCGTATGGAGTTACAGGTCGTATGGGCTCCAAGCAAAGTATCTATATACGTAAAGTTGACTTGGAGGATAAATAATGTTACCTAGTTTATAATTTTTCATTGTAAGTTTGACGACCTCCGTGGCGCAGTGGGCGTATAGCCGGCTGAGACGCAGGAGGTAACGGGTTCGATTCCCACTACGGAAAAAATGTTTGCATGATCTACAGATAATTGTTCCGGGTCTGGATGTCTTTCTATATAATAAAAGTATGTATTTACAAAAAAAAGTTTATAAGTATTATGTTTAGTTATCTCGTTCCCATAGTACAAGCTCTATTTAGTTTGGGGCTAGATAGCGCTGTGTGAAATGTCCAGCAATATTTATTTTATTTATTTAAGTGACTAAGTATTTATTAAATGTGGAAATAAAGCTTTTAAAAACTGTAAGAAAAACAACATTTACAGTGCAATATGTACTTCAATGATTAACTACGATGTTATTAAGGGTTATCTATACTAATATTATAAAGAGGAAAGATTTGTACTTTTGTGTGTATGTTTGTAATGAATAAAATTAAAAAACTACTGTGCCGATTTCAAAAATTCTTTCACCATTGGAAAGCTACATTCACCCCGGGTAACATAGGCTACTTTTTACCCAACTACACAGAAGGAGGGTAATGTTTTTATTGAAAAACTACACGTGCTAAGCTGCGGATTGGTCAGCTAGTACTTAATATATTGTGATTTGATAACAGCTCAATTGATTTGTTATTTGTTCTTCAGCAGTGGACGTCTATCGAATGAGGTGTTTTTTAAAATAATTTATACGGTAGGTAGCCTTTGACCACGATCTCGCTTGATAGTAAGCGATGATGCAGTCTACAATAGAACACGCTTGCCTAGAAGAAACATATTCACTCGCGATTTAAAGACGCGAAGGAGACCTGAGATTACCTACTCATAGATTTTATATAGTGTCAAAGAAAATTCGAGAGAAGAAGTTAGTCTAAGCTAAAGTAACGATCTTTTTTATTTGGATGAAGTAATTTACGATGAGTCGAGATCGCGCCACTGATACGAAATTGCCCGACTGACCGGAAAGGAGGATGCTTTGTTACATCGAGGGAAATTGCAGAGTCTCACGTAAAGCATTGTTGTCGGGAAAATCTGAGAAAATGCGAAAATGTAGGTAAAGATGTATGGTTTTCCATCATCATATCATTTTCATTTCAAACTTTCTCGATCACTGTACTTACTGACATTTCACACTGCGCTATCTAGCCCCAAACTAAGCAGAGCTTGTACTATGGGAACCAGATAGCTGATAGAATACATATATACTTTTTTTTTGTACATACATACTTATAATAATATATAGAAAAACATCCAAACCCCTAAAAATATGTGTAGATCATGCAAATATCTGTTCCTCGGCGGGAATCGAAACCGCTACCTCCTGAGTCTCAGCCGGGAATTCGCCCACTGCGCCAAAGTCAAAATGTTTTATTCATTAAAATCAGAAGGATCACTTTGAAACGTCAATTTTACTGCCTGTTCCTTCGCGACTAAGCCCGGAAAGAAAGGCAAGACAACAAGGCTGGTTGTTTTTTTTTAATGATCCCTTTAGAATACATAACAATACAGAAAATAAATTACGTCTAAATTGTAACATTTTGAACGAGTTGGAGCAATTTCAATACCAAGCTTCTCTATCATCTAAATAATCCGATATTTTATAGTAGGCTTTTTTATAAAGACTTTGTTTAATTGCGTTTTAAAATTTGTTATTTGTCAATTTTTGCACATCACTTGGGAGTTTGTTATAAAAGCGAACACATTGACCTTTAATTTACTAACTTTATGGTGTCTACAAGTGGCAACAGCGAGTTTACCACAGAGGTACCTACCTAATGTACTTTTTATACATATCTATTGCATTTATATCAGTAACCGATATGTCTTATCACCATATCAGGATAGGACGCCTACTGTTGAATTTAGACCTCCCCGATATGCGGAGCGACTTATCTTGTGCGACCTTATCCAATGACTCCCAGCAACCTTGAATAGGTTATCTTTCATACTAGTTGGGGGTCGTCCTACGCTTCGCTTTCCATTACGAAGCACGTAAAGTATTTCAATTTAAACCTCGAAGATTATATACCAAACTAGCTGACCAATCCGCAGCTTCGCACGCGTAATAATAAAAACATTATCCTCCTTTACGCAGTTGGGTAAAAAGTAGCCTATGTTACTAAGGGTGAATGGAGCTTTCCAAGGTTAAAATATTTTTTTAAATCGGACTAGTAGTTTTTGAGTTTATTCATTACAAACATACAAAAATCCAAATCTTTCCTCTTTATAATAATAGTATAGATAGTATAGATTTGCTGTTCCATACATTTTGGTAGAGTTGGGAGAGCCATGGAGCGTACCATGCTCGGCATCAGTCCGTTAGATCGAGTTCCAAACGTCGAGATCCGTACACGAACGAAGGTTCGTGTTATGACGCTGGGATTCGAGTTAAGGAGCTCAAATGGTCTTGGGCGGGATACTTGGCTAGACGTGGTGATGACAGATGGAGCAGGACAGTGACTGAATGGTGGCCGAGGAGCGGGTATAGAAGGGTAGGGCGACCAGCAGCGAGATGGGTGGACGACATCGTAAAGGTCGTGGGCCGTCTGTGGGTGAGACTAGCGCAGGATCGTGGTACTTGGGGAAGCCTATACCCAACAATGGGTGAAGTCAGGCTGTGGATGATGATTATGATGGGAGAACTTTGTATGGAATGGGTGTGTTTTACGCGTTCGCTGGACTGTTTCCTTAGGGCTTAGTAAAACGAAGTTATTAATAATTATTCTGTGATAAAAGTTTTTCATATTGATGAGTACTATACTATTCCCTAAAGTTTTCAGAAGTAAAATTCTTACTTACCGTTTTATATGTATGTAATTCAATTAATGTAATTAATCCGTAGAATATCACGCACAAAGCTTTTTAGGGTTCCCCTGCGCGTTCATTTCGAGTGCCGGCAGGGTATTTGTGGACAAAAACTTCCGAAATACCCTGAATCATTTTTATTATTTTTAATTGTTATTTTTATATTACCGGTTTTCGTTATTCATTTTTTATATATATTACAAACGTCAGTTAACTATAGAACTAAATAAAAATAAATTAATTACAACTAAGCAGAGATACGGACATTTATTTGCATATTTTAACACTCACAAATAAATCTAACCTAATATTACTTATGGGTACTTTCCGTTCCTTTCCGACTCATGGAATTTACCAAAAAGCAAGGTCTCAGTACAGGTAAAGGAAAAAATCGGAAAGTAAAAAATTTGCAAAAATAGGTAAATATGTTAGGTATATCAAATACAAAAATAATAACTGAAACCTCAGTGCGCGAGTTGGACTCATATAATAACAGATACGGGTACGTATTGATCTTCAGATAAATTATTGCTTGATTGAGCGTACACGTCTATTTGTTACATGCCCGTAATTTGTTTTTCTGAAAGCTTTTCCGAAGAGAGCTTTTAATAATATTCAACATAATACATACGTTTTGTTATGCCAGTAAATTGGCTCGAATTCTGCAAAATCTGCCAATTAACTATACAAACATAATATACGGATCTTTTTAGGGGTATTTGCAGAAAGCTTTTTTGTAATGCTTCTCTACGTCTTGACCGTAATGAAATAGAAAGAGTTTTGGCCGAAAAGTGTGTTTTTCGTTTTTACGGGCGACTACACAACACAGCGTAAGTGCGTCACACGTCGTACGAGTCCGCAAATAGTTACATATAAGTATTACTTCACTAAGGTGTATATTTATATAGACCATAGAATTAAGCTGTAAGTAACATGAACAAGAAGTATATTATTGTTTTATAAAAATTGGCAATATGAATATATTTCAGACTAGATCTTTTTGCAATATTGGCTTTTACGGGTACCAATTTCCAGCAACTTTTTCAAGCTAAAAAATGTTGCTCTTTTTATGACCAAAGATACATTATCATCATCATTTTGGAGGTAGTAGAGTGTAGAAAGTGAAAGGCCTCGCCCACGGATGTAATACCACCATACCTGTTTCTGCCGCCAAGCAGCATTGCTGTGTTTTGGTATGAAGGGTTTCCGGTGAAATTACAGGCACATGAGGCTTCACACTGGCTTCAAATTGATCGACGAAGGGCGGTGCATCGTAGGGCACGTTTCTAAGGTACGTGACCTACAAGGCAATACTTGGCTATGCAACAACAAATATAAAAGCTTTGCAAGCTTATTGTTTGCCCCTGAATGGGGTAGAGTATAGTGAAACGTATTTAAATTAAATGTATCTTTCTGTATAACCTATATTCTGGCAATAAATGATTATGATGGGCCATACGCTCGTTCCAACTCCAGGAAGTATAAAAGAAACAGGCATAGGACCTTCACTGCTGAATAGGCCTGTCCCATAGATTTCCTGAGCGACCAATCTTGTTATGATAAAGATGCTAGCTACATTTTCAGTGTAGGTATATTTCCCTCGACATGTGTTCATGTACCGAACATCAATTTAATTAGAAGCGACGTGCTCGGTGCAGTAAAATTTGTTACGCCTCAATAAAATCGGAAACCATCCCTCTCTACATCCAGGGATGTTGTATATCTGCCTCCCTCCCACCCTGCTCCCTAGATACAGCCTTCAGGCCAAGGGTTTGAGAGCTACATTGATTTTAACGTGCCCGGGAATTGACGCGTTTTGTGACATAGTAAGTACCTATATGTCTAGTATCTGTACACAGTAAAGATGACCCTTGTGGCGCAGTGGGCGAATAGCCGGCAGAGAAGCAAGAAGTGAGGGTTCGATTCCCGCCGCGGAACAAATGTTTACATATTTGCAGATATTGATTACGGGTTTGGGGTTTTCTTTACTCATGCTTATATTAAGTATAATTTTGTGTATTTGATCGCTTACAGTCCTTGTACGGTAATATAATATTTTATCATTCATTTTCTTACTTATGAATATATCATTTAAGGTGACGACTAATTTAATTTATTTTATAAGACTTTTAATTTCCTCGCACGCGATGAAAAGTTATGTGTTATTCTCGGGTGTAAGCGTTCAATTATACCCTCGAACACGTTAGCATCCCCGCTCGCTTTGTGTATTTGTTTGCTTACAGTCCATGTACAACAATATACTATTTTATCTTTCATTTTCTTATAAAAATATCATTTCAAGTGACGAAAAATTCAATTTATTTTATAGGCCCTGTTGAAGGTAGATGGGAGCCGTTGGGTGCGGGCCGCATAAGATCGATCGCTCTGGGAATCTATGGGAGGCCTACGACCAGCAGTGGACGTCCTGTGGCTGATAGATGATGATGCGAGCCTTTCCTCTTTGTCAATCGTTTACAAATTCAGCCTATACATTCATGAGTACGTTTCGATTGGATATACATATATATAGCTATAGATATACAGTTTCGATTCAATCAGGGGCGTCAGGGGTATAGATCTATAGATCTGCACTGGACGTTTGATGCCCGAAGCGTAGGGGAGACCTTCAGCGATAATGAAACACAGACTAATTTGTGGTTCGGATAGATGTGCAGTCTGCATATTGGACGTGACAGGAACTGTGACTGTATTTTAATTAACATCAAAGGGTAAAAAATGTTTGCTATTCGTCCCCACTCTATCTACTAGTCAGGGGGCATCCCCTACTAGGGTCAAATAAGTCGGAGTTATAGGTACATAGGTGAGATCAATTTTAAAATTTTGTAGGTTACTCACAGACAGAAATTTAATATCAATCGCTCAGGCTTCAACTTTACAAAAATGTATTGGCGTGATCCTTCGGTTTAATTATGTTCAAACATAGAAACCTGTTATTAGCCTTATAGTCCATAAATCACAGTTATTTAGGGGTAAAAAAAATTACATTTTCTAGTAATGTTCTAGTGGCATAAGGAACAAAGTCTCGCCTTCTGTAAAATCTAGGTAGATTATGATATAGTACACCCATAATTTTTATCACAAAGACGAGAAAATAAAAAAAACCCTACTAATAACAGTTAAGAAATTGCTTTAAAAAAATTACATTCCCGTGTCCATTGGTTTTTTTTTCAAAACAGGTCTGTGGCCTCTATCATTTTTAAACAGAAATAAGTATTTATTTATGGATTCTATTTCATTTTAGGTTCATATTGAATGCAATGAGCCGTATTCTATTCTCTAATTTACTACTACTAGGGCCTCAAATCGCATTTACGAGTCGTTATCGGGATAACAATGACCAACTTTCAGAGCATGAGTGATTATATTTACGTTTATTTGTCCATTTTTAATTAGGTGAGACTGATAGTTGCGACCGACAGCTTTTACGTGTTCTTAGCTTTCATGAGACCTCGGGTATCCTCTACATAACAAATCCGGCGACACAACCCGCTTGGACGGGCCGCCGCCGCACCGTGTGCTTTTTTAGAAACAATCATGTCGGCGGGTTGTGCCGGCGGCATGCCGCCGCTCAGTTGCCCTCTGGCTTTTTTATTGATGATAGTCAAGCGCTTGACCACTAACTTACCTGATGGTAAGTGATGGTGAGATCGAAGATCCACGCTTGCCTAAAAAGAACCTATTCACTCTGGATTTAATGACTCCCGAGATTATATTGATCCGGAAAAACATACGCCGGAAGTGAGTTCCACTCCTTGTGCTAGCAAGTTGAAGCAATTGTTTGGTACGGTAAGGTGTTATGCCGACCAGGATGAATGGTACTTCTCGGTACGTCTGCTTGTCCGGTGGTGGAAGGGGGAAGGAGGGATAAGGTCATAAAGATCTTGCGCACATTCACCAAAATGAATCAAAAATTGAAAGTCTGGCTATTTGGCGTCTGTACTCTACACTTTGTAAATCTTTTATAGAGTAGAACTGCGAACGGCACAAGCCGCAGATGCTGTGGTTATCGTGCTGCCAGCAAAGGCTCTCGTGCCGCCACAAAGTTGTTCAAGCTTGCAATATTATGTAGCCGTCGGTCTAACCCGGTTGTGCCGCCTGGCCGGCTGCTCTGGTGTGTATAAGCCATAATGACCAATTTTTTTAACTAAACTCTAAAATCTTAGAATTTCAAAGAGAAAATCACAAAAAATTATTTCTTTATCAAGGCACACAAACCCACCACAATGTTAACAAACAAAGCCAGGCTTGTACAACGATCCCTAAACGTATTTAGCCACTTAACATGTTTAAATTTGACGTATTAGTATGATTTGACAATTCTTTTAAACGCTCTATCTTCGATCACACCTTCACTTACCATTAGGTGAGGTAGTGGTCAAGCGCTTGGTTATCATCAATAAAAAAAACTATTTAGGCACTAAAAACGATTAGGCATCGTTGCGCAGGTCACCCTTAGTTACCTACATTCAAGAACCTTCAAGAGTTTTCAGAAACTGAAACTCTATAAAGTCCACATACATTTCTAATTCCAGAACAAGATCCATTACAAAATTACGATGGCTGAAAATAATAGAAATCCCGGTGACCCCCACATCGGTGACCTAAAAAGCTACCTCAAGGTCTTCCCAAGGGCTTCGGGGAACTCGACACAAGTCTCACAATTATGCTACGGTATAATTTAGAGAAAATAATAAGTATTAAGTACCTACTTTTTACAAGTATCTAACTTTTTAACAAAAATATAACCGACTTAGCCAAACTACTGAACTGATTTTGATGAAATTTCTATGAGACCAATATGAAAGTATATCCTTACTAGCTGACCAATCCGCGGCTACGCACGCGTGGTTTTCCAATAAAAATTTGCCTATGTGTTAATCCAGGTTATGATCTACGTACATACCATTCATCGCAATCGGTTCAGCCGTTCCGGCGTGAAATAGTAACAAACATCCATACATACAAACTTTCGCGTTTATAATATTAGTTAGTAGGATAAAATAAATAAATATTTTTTTAAATCGGTTGATAAATAACGGAGATATGTGATTTTTTTTGGATCCCATCATCAGATCCTGACGTGGTGCCAATGAGACCGCCTGGGAAGTATATGCTTTTAAACAAAAAAATGATGTATCGAATCAGTCCAGGCGTCTTCGAGTAATCGGGGAATACACATAAAAAAATTGAGAAAATCCTTTTTTTGAAACCGGCTAAAAAATAAAATGAAGTCCTGGCTATCTTTATTACTATAATTATTTATAGGATAATATTAATTCCAAACATTAATTATTAACGTACACCCGGCTACACATCAAGCTATACATTTCCGGTATAAGCTGACCTAGCATTGTGTAGGCTTTTCGTAGAATGAGAGATCAGCTTATACTGGAAGTGTATAGCTTGATGTGTAGCCGTGTGTACGTATAACGTTTATACGTACGTATTTATCAACAATACCTAAACATATGTTTTATTTGTTGTACACACGGCTACACATCAACCTATACTTTTCCACTACAAGCTGACCTCTCATTCTACAAAAAGCCTACACAATGCGAGGTCAGCTTATACTGGAAAATTATACCTTGATGTGTAGCCGTGTGTACACAGTGTGCCATGGATAAAATGGTCTATAATTTTTGTTGTATTGTTAGAAAAAGGAGATTAGGACAATTAAAGTGTGCATAACCCGATGTAAAACATCTAAGTCCAAAAAACACCTAACAACTTGCAAACATTTCGGTCGAAATTTGAGTAAAACATCTAAGATTTTATCCCCTCCCTTACGGCGTAAATACAAAAAAGGTCCAAATATCAAACGATAAAATAAAAAATCTATAAGTTTGGCACATGTCTATATCGACAGTCGCATTTTTCATTCCCTTTCCAATCGTTTCCTTTAAAAGGGTAGTGATTAGTGCATTTATTATTTAGAACAGACGTGAACCAGCGTTTACTAATGTAGGCCGGCCTGTCTGTCTGCGCTGACGTGGAGGCTCTATACTGGCTTCTACGTAAGCTCACGGAAAAGCAGAGCTTACATTATTTTAGCAACATAGAACAAAAGCTGGAGCTGTTTTCTAAAAAAGTGGTCAAACAGTCTTTAGCGATATTTATAAAAAAAATATGATTAAACTACTTTATTGTACGCGTAAGTGTAGTTGCTTTATTTGTTTCAAAGATACTAGCTTTCGCACGCGTTGTTTGTCAATAAAACCGAATTTCATCGAAAGTTCAGCTGTTAAGGCGTAAAAACGTATAGACCGAATGAATGAAAACACTATTGTGTACCAGAAAAAAGAAAATTTACAGACAAAATATAAGAGACAAAGCAAATAGTACAATGGGCGGTCTTATCGCTTTAAACTATTTTTTCCAGATAACCTTAGGATGGAGAAAGAGAGAGACAGAGTTACTTTCGAATTTATATCATTAGTATGGTAGTGGATGCCATATCGTTTTCCCAAATCCTTCAAACCATCTTTGCCTGTAAATAATTACATTGCCCGACAATTACCCCACAATTTCTTTGCCTATTGTTGGCACATACATCATTTTTTCAGCAAGCGAATATTATCTTCATATGAATGAATAGTATCTTCATATGAAACGATTTAAAAACACTCGCATCCCGCGCCAAGATCTACTCGTTGGAGATACTACGTACAAGGGAGTGGCCAAATTCAAGTACCTAAGATCTACCTACACTATCACAGTGTGTACCTACACTATCACAGACACAAACACCCGTGAAGAAGAAATTCAAATTTGCATCCAGAATTTATTACGGTGCAGTGCTGCACTACATAAGGTACTGGTATCCAGACTTCTCAGCAGAAGAACCAAGATCCAAATTTACAAAACCGTAATACGGCCCATCCATATGTATGGTTCTGAAGCCTGGACGCTAACCCTGAAGGAGGAGAATCAGCTTTTAGTAGCAGAGAGAAAAGTTCTCCGTAAAATGTTGGGCCCAGTAGTAAAAACGCCGAAATAGAAGATCTTGTGGACGAGCCTAACATCATAGGAGAATACAAGTCACACCGACTCCGCTGGCTCGGCCATTTAGTGCGAATTGGTGAAGATCGAAGCGTAAAGAGAGCATACTTGGGCCGACCGACTGGCCGCCGACCGGTTGGTCGTCCCAAGTATCGCTGGAACGACAGGATGGAGGCTGACCTGCGCGACCTGGGAGCCGACAACTGGCAAGAGATGGCAATGGACAGAGGAAAGTGGAGAGTTCTCATATCGGAGGCCAAGTCTCACTTTAGGTCCCTGCGCCAATGGAGTAAGTAAGCGAATATTGGGGCTCAAGTGGAGTTGGGCAGGACACTTGGTCAAACGTAGTGACGACAGCTGGACTAAGGCCCTAATAGAGTGGAGACCGAGAACTGGGCATCGAAATAGGGGACGTCCACCAGCGAGATGGGTCGACGGCATCCATAAGACCGTGGGTCGTACGTGGTTCAGACTGGAACAGGATCGGGAAGAATGGCAGAAACAAAAAGAGGCCTGTGCCCAGCAGTGGGCAAGGGCTGAAAATGATGCTGATAATTGTTGGCACAGGCAAATGCATTTTTATGGCGAACTTGCGATCTATTCATTAAGTGTTGCAGGCACCCTGATTAAGACCTAGATCTATTTTTCTATCTATTTAGATCTATAATTCAATTTCCTTCATAGTTTTTTTTCTTAGGTTTTTTTTCATTCACTCAAGTACCCTACCATCGTCTGTCTTCCCAGAAAACTACAATCTGGGTCACTCTATGGTAAGAGTGAATAGGTGACTTCTAGATCTTCGTGCTCCATCTCAGACCTTATCGATTGTAGTCAAACGAAGACCAATGTATGTTACACATGGACCACAACAAATGCAGAGTCCCGGCTTCGCACGGGTGGACATTTATTTTTTAAACATTTTTTATGGCTAAAATTTTTACACCTTGGGTTATATTATTCAAGTTTTAGTAGGGATCCCTATTTTTTTTCTAGTAATAAATATTTTTTATTGTACACAAATAGATTTACAGATAAAAATAGCTTACAAAATGGACATGTACACAGGCGAGCTTAACCCTAATAAGAGTTTTCTTCCAGCAAACCTTTAAAGATAGAGATATTTGATTATAGTGGTGGGTACGTGCACAGAGAATGACATTGGAGTAAAATACTAATATATAGTATATACTATAATGAAAAAAATAGCCTATAAATAAATATAGCATATGTTACTCAGGGATAATGTAACATTCTAATGGCGAAAGATTTTTTGAATTAGGACCAGTAGTTTTTGAGTTTAATCGTTACAAATATACAAATAGTTCTTCTTTATAATATTGGGCCAAGTAGTTTGGGAATTTTTAGTCGCTAAAGTACTTTTTTACATAGCAGTTACGAAGAAATAATAAATTTAGCTTCTTTGCCATGGTTGTACCTATATTATCGACGAAGAAACTATTTATAAGTGTCATTATGTTATGTAGAACACAGCCTGTGGTTTCCCACATACATGACATTTTCATTCAAACTCAATACTTTACAAGTTAATTTAGGCAATTTTTTAAACCAATAGGAAGAAAATGCATTAAAAAAACAACAATATTCTAAAAACAGATTTAATTATTTTTTTCTAGGATAAGTATTTGATTAATTTAAAATAATCGAGTACATTTCGGGGAGTGTGCGGCCGAACTTTTTAACCTGATCCCACCATCTCCACGGACAATCAACGGACAACCAGACGCTCTGCGGTGCGCCACCGCTATATGGTAGAAATACCTCCCATTCGCACAAAGCGGTTCTCTTCGACCTTTATTATGCGCACCGCCAAAGAGTGGAACGACTTGCCAGAGTCTGTGTTTCCAGATAGCTACAACCTGGGTATCTTTAAGTCGCGAGTGAATATGTTTCTTCTAGGCAAGCGTGTACCATCGTAGACGGCACCATCAGGCGAGATCGTGGTCAAACGCAAGCCTATAATACTCGTATATAAAAAAAAATCTCTTTAAAAAAAAAAAAATACTATTGAGATAAAGTTATCTACACGAAATTATTGTAGGCCAAAATATGTAATTGAGTTTTTAGTATTTAATTAAAAATATTTGAGGTTGTTAGCCTCCTATTGCATTTGAAAGCTTTTTGTGTGTATTCGTTTTAAGCTTTCGTGTAGAAATAGATTTTTAATTCTTTTGGCTCACTTGTGGAATTTAGATTTTAAAATACCCGCTTTATTAAGCAGGGGCGCGTCGACATGACGCGAGCAAGAGTGAAACATGAGCCGTAAACTTCCTCCAATTGAAGTCCAACTAACTTTGCTAATTTACTGTAGAGCTATTTCAGTTCCTTTCATTTCCTGGACGGTTCTACCTAAGTCTTGCACACGTCAAAATAATATGGACTATAGAAACGAATGCAATAATGAATGCCTTGTTACACCTTACAAGCTACATATACAACAATGAAAAACAAGCTAAAATAACGAATATATTTATGAATACCTTATCAATTAAAAATAACAGGCAGTCTTATCGCGATCATTACCAAACTTCGGATGGAGAAGAGTAAGATAGATAGGGTGAAAGTGTTAGATAGCCGACCACCACTGGTTCATGACCACTTTTTCGTAAAATCATTAAAAATAGTCAAACTGACTGATGCGCACGCTCGTTTTGTTTTCTAACGAAACATCAGTCTATTCCTCACCCACCTGCGAAACCGTTTTTGGCATATGACACGTGATACTCCTTCAGTGAGCCTCGAAACTAGAGCCGTAGTGGATGTACCGAAATGGTTGTGCAACAGTACAAAAAAAATAGTGAGAGGACACTTTTTCAAACGTGAGTAAAACTGTTTTTATTGAGATTTTCGCACGGAAATGAGGCTTGGGATGTAAAAAAAGCATAGTATTTATATCAAAAGTATTATTTCATTAAAAAATGTGTGTTTTTAACTAAAATAATGGGTGTTCGCGGAACTAACCTACTAAAATTACGCTTTCATCGTTTCTCGATCTCGATCGGTCGGCAAATGACTGTTTCCGACCAATCTTCTTTATACATTTTCTAATTTATACTGCATGGAGCGGCATGTTGTACTCTGCCATTATAATCTTTAGGATATGGTTTATTTACACGTTAGATTGCGACCAGCAAAATATGTTAATACAACTAAAATGCAGACACTTCAATAAGCATTATTGAGGTGGTCTGGAATTGGTCACGTAACGACCATGTTTCATTATCACATACACAGACAAATGTATGCATTGGTACCATCTAAAGTGTACTATTTTTAAAGATTTGACCTATGTAGAAGCGGCGTCGAAGTATGATACGTGTCAGTTTTGTGAAATTATCAATTAAAATGAACCTTTAGTTGTTGTTCTTATTTTCAACCTTAAGATTATTAGGCTAACGTTCTTTTTTGCAGTGGACGCCAACTGGCAAAAATGTCGGACGTGAACTGGCCGCAAGTGGTCGGGAACTGAGAAAATAGCACTTTTTTGATAAACCCTAATTATTTAATACTAACAAACATAAAAAATATTCAAACTAGCGATATTTAGATTATTTGATGTTTTTTATATCATTTCCAAATACTGTTTGAATGAAAACAACATAATTTTTAAAAAATAAGTTACTTCAAAGATTACAAGTCCACTAAGTGGTCGTGAACTGGCCAAGTCACCCTACTCTTTATTTTTTTTATTTATTTTTTGTAATTAACTATTAATCCACTTTATTGTAATTACCACACATTAATAATATAACACTAAAATAAAACTAAAAAGGAAATACAATTGGCGATTTTATCGCTGAAAGATATCTCTTGCAGGCAACCATTGGATGGAAAGGAATTAGTGAAGTTATACCATAGTAGGTATAAGTTATATAACAGAGTGCGGTGTACTATAGATTATAATCGTTGATGTCCTATTAGATTTTAGGTAAATATTAATATACATATTTGTAATCGTATCGATATTCGATACTTTTAATTTGTCTGTTTAACATTAAATTAACTTTAGTCTTTCTTTAACTTAGCTTCTCTTTTAGTCTAAATACCTATTGAACTCTTTATTTGTTAAGGTTTAGGGAGGTGGGCGTTGATGCCTGCGAGACAGTATTTTTACTCCTGCAGGTATCACCGTTTAAATTTGTTTCTGTACCAACGCTGTCTTATGTACCAGATAAAGAAATTTTGATTTTTTTTAAATTATGAGTAGGTATTGGCAGATTGACCGAAGCCGAGGAAGCATTTTTGGTACTAATAATGCACGAAAACCACTTTATCAATAACCGCATTAGACTAGAAACGCATTTGTAATGTTTATTTATGAAAACGGCTCATGTTGGTAGGTTTTGTATTTAGCGAAAGAAGTCCCTAACATAGGCGCTAGTATCAATGCTATAAGAATCGAACACATACCTACATTTAAGAGTTGACTATACCTCAGCCCAAACTCGAATTTCACCCCCGCTTCTCCGCGCGCCGCTGCACGTCCTATATCAGCGTGGTTCATATGTTTGCCGGTTTTTTTATTATTCAGTCCCTTCATTATCTTGTTGTGTTTATTTCTCATTACTGCGTCTTTACAAAAACCAACTAAATATAAATTCTACCTTAGAATTAAGTGTTCGTTTGGAGCGACAAGCGTCACGGGTACCCCGTCTGAAAGCCGAGGCCAGACTGAATCGCGAAACGGGCGTCTGGGGCGAATGGTTTCATTAGTGCAAAACTTAGATATTTTCATTTCATGATAAAATCAAAACGTATTTTGAAAATTTAAAACACAGGTGCCCTTATTTATGTTGTGTAGAATTACTGTACAAAGTTTCAAGATCTAAATTGTAGTATTCATCGCATAAGAACGGTTTTAAGATAAATTTGGAGTTTTCTTTGGATTTTTTTTCTATCGAGAAAATTTTACGGAATCGTGTTTTCACAACACAGGCGCTCTAGCACGTATCCTTAACTATAACATATATGAATTACAAATTGAAATTACAAAATTTGTTGAACAAAACATTGTTTCAAAATAAGCGATTTATCGTCTCCCCAGGTATAGTGCGCCCTTAACTTTATTTTCATCTGACTTCGTTTGTGAAAATAATTTAGTTTGCACGCCGGTGTTGCATGCAATATGTGTCCTCATGTGGAAGCTCACGCAGAGTACTAAATCGCAGCTAGTAATTAAGTACTAACTGCCCTAGATTTAAGATTTTTACTTACAAAATGGATCCATTGTAATCTGAATAAATAAATAATTAAATTATATATAAAAATTAACTTGCCGTGATAGGTCACTTGCTTTAAATAAATATGTAAACGAGAACCGAGGCGACCTGTCTATTTTCTATTCCTAGTATTTCCATTATCAACCCTTCTCTTCCGAGTGGTCGATCGATCGCGGTCGCCGACTAACTGACCCCAATAACACGTGGACCTTAATAAGTTGGGACTTAACCGTCTAGAAGTACCTATATCTATGGCTTTTGGTTATTCATATTTGACAAAATTTTCCTAGTTTGGTTTATTTGATTTTTGTATGAGTTTAAAAATACTGCGGGGAATATTCCCCCCGCGGGGAATTTGCCGTCAACAACGGTATATTATATTTTCATTATTAATTTTGTAGGATAGAATTATATTATGGTAGAGATAAATAATATGGCATCGAGGACGACGAGTCATCGATCTCGAGGCGTGGACAATAAACTGTGCACAGTAAACACTGACCTACGGCACGCTATTTCATAAAAGAACTGGGTATCCACTTAGCTATTATTATTTATGAAGGAAAACAATATAGATAATCTAATAAATGCGCCAAACTTGGCTCACGAATCACGATATAAAAAGTATGGATAAAAATAACTCACTTGCTGAATAGCGGATGCCATATAGGGAAGGCGGCGGGGTCGTGCGGATGCGGTGGCATCAGCGGCGGCAGGAGCGGCGGCAGGAGTGGCGGCTCGCCCGCTGTGGTGGTAGAGCCCACCTCGGGCTCGTCACGCCGCCGCGCCGAGTGCGCCGCCGGCGCGGAAGCGCGCCGCGCGTGCGCCGCCAGCGACGCCTCGTGCTGCAGATCCTCTATCGACTTCACGCTGATGCGTGGTCGCGGCGAGCCCTGACCTCCACCTCCTCCTCGCCCTCCCCGCTCTGCCTGCTTCGCTGACTGCAGGTAGTTGTTGTTAGGGTAATAGGGCGAGGTCGGGCTCTTCGACTGCGAGCCACGCGGCGAGCGCTGGCTGCCGCTCGGGTTGTAGTATGGAATCTGGATGTTGGGCGGGGCAGCACCGCGCATTGCGGGGCCCAGGCCCGGATACATGCTCTGCATGAAGTGGTTGTGCGCGTGCGCGCGCTGACTGTTCGAGTAGTTGTTGGCAATGGGCGAGGTCCGCGCGGCCGAGTGCTTGCCGGGCGCGTGCTGCTGGTTCTTAGCGAAGTGCGCGTACGGGTTGATAAAGTCGCTCGGCACCGACGCCTCCTTGTGCAGCGCATCATTAGCGGCACTCCGCTCGGCGGCGGCGTGCTTGTGGCGCTGTGCCTGCGCCGCGCTCGCGTTCACCGCCTCCTGCCACATTGCAAGCTGCATCCGACTCTCGTAGTCCATCGGCGGCATCATCGGGAAGTTCGGGAGGTTCGGTAGATTCATAAACCTCGACGGGTGGAACATCTGCGACAGATTGGCGTAGTTCGAGTTCGCGTAGGCACCGGAGGAGCTGAGAGCTTTAAGAAATTCGGCGTTCTGCGAGCAGGCTGCGACCGCTTCTAGCTGGCTCATCTGGTTGAAGTGGCTCAAGTAGGCCGGCAGCCAGCTCATCTGGTAGGCGGCGGCAGAGTTGGCTGCGTCGATATCGTCCGCAAGATGCCCCATGGAAGGTATCGGCCTAGGCTGGGCCGCAGCCTGCTCGGAGGGAGGCTGCGGCGTTGACGGCGTCGGAGTTCGTACTGAACTCGAGGGCTTGTTATATTCAGAATGTTTCGATGTCGATTTGGTGTTAGCGGGTTCTTTGTCGTTACCTTTTGCATTTTCAGTAGAGTTTTCTGTTTCGGATAGTTTCTTATTTTTGTCATATGGTTTGACACTGTGGATGATCAGTTGTCGGAGTTGCTCCAGTGAAATAACCATTAGTTCAGGATCTCCAATAAAATTGGGATCTTGCAAAATTTCGGGCATGTTAAGCTGAGATCTCTCCATAAGTAATGCTGGTATTTCTTTGCCGGGTGCAGCGATGATCTTATTTATCCTATCCCTCGGAACTAGCATTTGATCGGGCAAGTTGAAGTTTTTGTTAGACTTTAAAAGTTCCAGTTGTTTTAGAGGCGGCAGTTGTTCAATTTCAGAGAGCTTCTTTTTATTAGCCTCAGCTAGTTTATTTTCACCGCATTTCTTCAACAAATTGCAAATTTTAGCTAAGTCGTGGGACTCTCTTCTAACTCTTTTTTCCTGTGGCTCTCCTAAATCTTTATTAACATTTCTTATTTCATCCGAACAGCTGGATACAGTAGGACTGGCAGACTTTCTATGTTTCCCTAAATATAGCGGTAAACATTGCTGTATACTAACTTCAGAAGTGTACATTTTTGGAGACGTGGATGCGTATAAGGATTCTAAAAACGACGGTTGTTTGGATTTAGTAGTCGGTGTGTTAAAAACTTCTGGGGACGAAATAGCAGGAATACCGCTCGGCTGCGGCGACTGCATCGAGTCTGACTCCGTAGATGGCGCTCGCGGAATGTCTATTCTCCTTGGAGACGTATACGACGACGACGACGACGACAATCTTCTATGAATGCTCAAATCTTTAGCTATGTCTTGACTTTTATCTGAAGGTACATTTTCGCTAAAGGATAAACTGTCAAGTGTGTTAACTCTCGGTAACTCTGTGGTCGGCATCGCTTGAGCGGAATTGTCTTCGGTCTCATCAATCTCCAGAACAGCACTTAGGTCTGTTGCTTTTTCAACGTCCTCTTTCGTTTCCTCTTTCTTAAGAGGCTCCAGGTCATCCAATTTAAATTCAATGCCCTCTATATCCGATTCTAAAATATCGAGTTTTATATCTGTGAGATCGTTCACATCGGTCTCGGCTTTCTGTTCCATCGTGTTAGATATCTCGGTGGGGACGAGCGGCTCCTCTTCAGACGACGTTGCGTCGTTCCGGACCAACGCCGGTGTCATCTCCGACGGTTGAGCAATGTCATAATCCTCGTAATCGAATGCGTCCGGTAAATCGGGCACCTGCTCGGTGTACATGACCTCGGCAGGTCCACCATCGCTGGCAAGCCTGCGCTCCGGGTCGCTCGGCGCTGGCTCGCACGCCTCTTGCGGTTCCGGCGCAAACACTTCGTCCGGTACGAAGGAGTCAACGACGCTCGGGCGGCGCGCCAAGTGCAGCAAGCCCTGCGCGGCGCTGCGGCTCGGCGACTCCAGTGATTCAAGGCGGTCGATGATGTCGGCTACAGGCGCGCCGCCCAATAGCGCATTCTCTTCGTACTCAGCACCGGTGGCCAGCTGTGCCGTGAGTCTGTCCAATCGGCCGAGGATCTGGTTGTCCTCGCAGCCTTTCTCAACGAGCGACTCGAGCAGTGCCTCGTCGTGCCCGCCGAGCTCCGGCAAGTAGTGCGCTTCGCTGATAGATTCGAAGAGGTCGTCGTGCGCGCCGAGCTCGCGGAAGGCTTCTTCGGCGTCGGAGACCTTCCCGTCGCCGAGGTCGAACAGCGCGCCCGGCGTCTCCTCCGGCGGCAGGAAGGCAAAACGCGCGCCCGCCTCCGCGCGCAGCTCCATCTCCAACTCCGAGCCGCGTTGCTGGTGAAACTCCAGCTCCGCCACCGCCAGCAAGCTGTCGAGCGGCGTCGGCTCCGGTGGCTGCGGTGGCGGCGGCACGGCGGCCGGCGGGGTCGGCGAGGGCGCCGTCGTACTCGTCGGAGGCGTCCGAGACGGAGGTGTCGGAGGCAACCGAGGCTGCGGCGAAGCCCGAAGAGGCGGCGGTGACCCCGGCGGTGAATGCGATGGAAAGTCCGGTGCAGGTGACGACGGGTCGGAGGGCACTCGCGGTACTGCAATTCTATGCGAGGGAATGTGCGACTCCAAGTCGGGATCGAGCCACGCGGATTTCTGCTTGGGAGCTTGGCGCCGGCTCGGGCGGCCGCAGCGCCGGCGCCGGCGATCGCGCGGTGCCGGCGGCGGCGGTGGAGATGACGGCGGCGGCGACAATGGCGTCACTCCGCGCCGGATTGCGTCGAAAGTCTCGGTTTTTGGAAAGACGCGCCAACCACTCTTAGTTCGCGTCAGGTGGATGCGGTTGCGCGGGTCGTAGTCTTCGCAGCGGACGCGCTGCACGGCGCCGTCTACCTGGCTCGCCCAGAGAAACAGGGGACGCAGCCGCGGGGCGGGCGGGGGCTGGGCGGCCTGGCTACGCGCGCGACGGCGGCGCCGCTCGGCAGCGGGGGCGGGGTGAGGTGCGCTACGACTGCGGGCGGCAGCGGCGTCGGCGCGGGGGCGGGCGGCGCGAGGCTCGCCGCCGCCGCCGGGCGCCCGCGGAGACACTCCGGCGCGCCGCAACGCGGGAACGGGCGACGACCGCGCGAACGCGGCCCCGAGGCGGACTGGCGGCCGGCGCGCGCGAGCCCCGCCCCGCCCCCGCGCCCCGCGCCGCTCCGCCCCGCCCGCCGATCGATGTCCGCCCGCTGCACCGCACCGCCTGCACCCGCGAGTAAACACGGTCGCCCCGCTCCCTGGCGGCGCGCCCGGGGCGCGGGGGCACCCGGCCGTGCGAGGAGCGAGCCGGATGTCGTGCCTGCGCCGCGTCGGCGCGCGTCCGGCGGCGGCACGCCCCCTCAGGGACCGGCCCGGGTCCGGCGGCAGCCTCGGAGCCTGGGGAGTCGCGGCAGGTCTCCCGTCTCCGTCTGCACTTTGCCAATTTAAATGTGCACAATAATTCTCATTTTCTTTTATATAATTTTTAGTCATAATTATGTAACTGATGTAATTGGTTTATTTAAATCGTTTCAGTTGCTAAATAAATAAATTTGCGGTTCGTCCGTCCGTAGCGACGTTCCGCTTTGCGATTGCAGTTTGAGTGACTTATTTTATTATTGTTTAGCCTCGTGCGTACGACCAAATGTGCGGCTTCGAAAAATAATAATAATAAAAAATTTATTGATCCAGAATTGTTCACACAAAAAGTTAGTAGACATGATATAATATTAAATTAGTGGATATAATATAATAATGGAGGATACCTATATTATAAGTGAGCGAGCGACGTTCATTTGTCGACAATCATTTCCCATTGCGTACTATATTAACAACTAGGTACCTAAGTAACTTCTTAACCGAGGCTAAAAACGTTATAACTCTTCCTTTTATCAAAGAATACTAAATAAATAGTATTCTGGTGGACTGTAACACGTAGCGATGCAATAAATTATTCCGATAGTGCTGCCATCTAAGTTTCCGCCAAATAACAGGCATGGAGAAACCAGGAACCCGATGCCTGTGTGGTGCGTTACGCTCCGCGCACGTTTAGATCCAAAATTCCGCACCGTTAGAAATTAGTTTCATACATTTTTCATAGATGGCGTTTAATACCCATAAGTGAGGGAACTGGTACTCGAAAACTATAAAATACGGTATGTTTGAACAATGTATGATAATGTAATGTAATGTAGATATTGAACAAAATGTATGTAAATCAGGTACACCGAGAGGCCTTAATGCTAACCTTATCAGCATTGTACCAGTCATCCGTAATAAGGTGTGCATTACCCTAGCAAAAAGTTTCTCCTTTTAGGATTATGAAACATCAGGGATGGGGAATAATTTTTAATTTAAAAAAGAACTAGTTTCAACTAGCGTCATATATCATAGATGGCCCTGTCTGAAGATATACCGACCGGCAAAAAATGTGGTATAAATGCCAAAATCTCAAAGACACAATATCACAATTTGTCTAAAACAATCTCACTTTGCCAGTTAAATAAACACATTTTTTAAGTAAAACTTCTTTACGCACGCTTAACTTGGGGAGTAAGCTGGTGAATGCGTTACGAAAAGTGCGAACGGAAGTTTTTAATTTCATGATCTTCGGAAAATAATGATAACACGGCAATTGACATTGACAATTCATTTTCCTATGTGTATGTGTATGACAGAGCAACGCCATCTGTTATATTATTATTATTAAATCTTTATTATTAGACACCGAGATCCATAGTTACGAGTAGGTACAATAAAGTTACAAACACAAGAAAATAAAACAAAATAAAAATACGATACAAAAGATAAAAATTGTAACTAAAATTAAGTAATAATTATATTTATATTTAGTATAAAATGGTCAAAATTAAAATGTCAAAAAATTTATAGAGTTCCAATAAAATAATAATAATAATTAAAATGGGGCTAAATAAAAATGAAAAAATGACAAAAATATATTAAAATTAAGGTAAAAAACATAATATTCTGAACAAAAACTTGATTAAATTTATGAGGAGCCCATCACAATCCGGATCCACTATGTTGGATGGGACAGTCCGCGCGAGCTGCGATCATCTGCAAGATGGTGTTGCCGCTGCCTCACACCCGCTGGATTAGGGAAGCGACTTTCTTGCGAATAATAGCATGATAGCCGTCCGTGCGCGTCTCCGCGAACATCCCAGATGCGCTGCAAAAGCGAGGCAGCCGCATCACCATCCTGAAGATATTGTTATATCGGACTGGTAGAGCGCTGGCCACCCGGCGGGTGTGGTTAAGCCAGAGGCTGCTCGAGTAGAAGGACTGGCAGTAAGCCTTGAAGAGTGTGACTTTCACTTCTCTCGAGCAGCGAGCGAACCTACGTATGAGCATGTTTCCTCGAACTGCCAGCGCCCTGCGTTCCCTCTCTATATCCTCGTCATCCTTGAGCTCCTCACTCACATTATGCCCCAGGTACTTAAAGCTACGCACCACCTGCAGAGCCGCACCGCTGAGCATAATCGGCGGAACATCGACTGGTTTAACTCCCCCACTTTTAAATACAAGAACTTCACTCTTTTTAGAGTTATATTTCAGCCTATGTTCCGCCGCGTACGCTTCACACATACCTATTAATTTGTGAATGGAACCCACCGTCGGCCCCAGCAGCACCATATCATCAGCATAGCTAATGTTATTGACGGATACCTCGTCTATAAGACAACCGGTATGAGTACTGCTGAGCCCCACGATGAGGTCATTTATGTAGAGGTTAAACTACAAAGGAGAAGTTATTCCCCCCTGCCTCACGCCACATTCCAAGCCATAAGCATCCGATAAAGCCCCAGCCCATCTCACCTGGTTTCTTTGGGTCTCATACCAGTGTCTCAGGATTGAGACTACTTCATCCGGTACACCCACCGCTCCCAACTTCATCCAGAACCTATTATACAACACGGTATCAAAGGCCCTGGACAAATCCAGGAAACAGGCATACACCGGTGTTTTCTTGTCTATATAGTACCTACCTATAACAGGCTCAGTCTGAAAACCAGCGTTGGTCTGCACTTAGTGCGTAAGCGTGGACCAACACAAAGCTGAGACTGATCCTTTTTGGGACACCACACAGTACAGAACCTTTTAGCGCCCACGTATTTATGTAGCTCTTGTTAGGTACCTGCCTATAACGACCGTTTCTAATTCTGTTGTTTTTATGCCTTTCTGCGTTTTTATAGGTAGGTACCTACCATTTTTATAATGTTAATTTTAATGTCTATTTCAATCTTTTATTTTATTACCGTCTGTTTTATTTTGTCTGTACTGTACTGTTGTCCTAAATAAACTTTACTTTACTTTACCTGACAGCCTGCTTAAGGATATGAAAACATGCCTGTTATAGCAGTTATGAAAACATGGCAGTGAAAACCTTCATTAGTAGATTGCGTCGTGAGAATGTGCGCGAAATCTGGTAATTTGTGCATTCAAGGTTATGCAGTTATCCGGCTCGAAGGACCATATGTTGATGTGCTTAAGGTTCAGTTTAGCTTTTAGGACTTTATTTAAGGAAACCACTGTTATACGTGAGCTCTCAATGAGTTTTATTTGCGACTGACTTGTCCTACCCTTGCGTATCTACTTAAATGCGTTAAAAAACACTAATTATATATGAAACTACTCCTAACACATGGTATATAGAATTTTCATCACTCATGCTCTGAAAGTTGGTCATTGTAAACTCGATATCTTCTCCGTAAATACGATTAACGGCCCAAGAGCCGTAAGTAAATTAGAAAATAGAATATGGCTCATTGCACGCTTAATTAGCTAAAATTAAAAAAACAACCGCATTAAATAACCTTATTTCTAGGTATAAATGCGAAAGTTTGGATGTTAATGTTTCTTACTCTATCACGTCGTAACGGCTTATCCGATTTTGACGAAATTTGGTATGTACGTAGACTATAGCTTGGATGGGCCACATAGGCAGGCTACTTTTGTTGACAAACAATGCGTGAGAAGCCGCTAGCGGAAGCTAGTTTAAAAATAAAAGAGGATACATTCATAAATGCTAAAATTATTCCTACCTACAATCTCTACATTATTACAACTTATTTCTTATTAAAAATTAGAGGCCTCATTCTTAGTATTTATTGTAATGCTAATATAATATACATACAACCTCCATGACAAATCCTTATTTCTATTAAATAAAAGAGGTAATATGTAATGAAAAAATAAAGACTTGATACCTTTAGCCGTACTGACATGGTCAAGTAGAGACGAGACAGTGCCATGGTTTCACATTCACATACCAGTTTGTTGGAACGGGCTCTTGTCCCAATCAATCCAAGGCAAGCGCAGTGACACGAATAATAATAATACTGGCAAGCATATGTTTTAATATTTTGTTCTACGTAAAGTGCGAGTGATATTGAATCTTAGCTACCAAGAATTACAGCTCATGATCCATCTCATACTATACGGTACGCATTTACTTTATCGATTGATAGAACGACTCTTATCCAGGCCAAATTGAGTCTTATGTTATTAACATGAGGAATAATTTGGTTTAAAGTTGAGTATTGACCTTCCCCCCGTTCCGCACTTGTGCCAGCGACGCTCACTGTACTGGAGTTCCAATCGACCGACCGAGCAGGACAGTGTTGTGTAACCACTTTTCTAAATTTGAATTTTTAAAAACAGAATTGTTTTATTTTTTACTATGGCAAAGAGGTTTACCGCCGAACAAACATTGCAGCTCGTAACTTTATACAAAGAACATGAATGTTTGTGGAACATTTATTCTGATAAATACAAAAATCCTCATCTAAGAAGAAGTGCTTTGTCGCAAATATGCGCGGATCTAAACATACCAGATTTTACGCCGGGTGATCTCAAGATCAAAATAAAAACGATCCGTTCTACGTATTGCATTGAGTTGGATAAAATTGAAAAATCGTTTGGAACTGATAATGTTTATAAGCCTAGAGTTATTTGGTTTGATGAGCTGAATTCTTTTATAAAAGAAGTTACGATGAAGAAAAGAAGGGTAAGTCTAGAATATTTTATACACTCATATACCCACCTACAGATTACAGTCCTCATAGAGACTATTGTTCTGATTTATGTTACTTACCTACTTTTAAACCAGAGCAATGTTGACTAGTGGCGGGTTCCTATATCCGTCGGTAACCGACTAAGACTCGTATCTCCTTGAATTAATGTCATACTTTTGACACGTGTTATGGCGGGTTCCTATATCCGTCGGTAACCAGAACCAGCTACGGGTACTTTTAACCCGAGTGTGCAAATGGAGGATAATGTTTTTATTGAAATACGTGCTAGTAATGGCTTCGCATGCGTGGTAGTAATATAGGTACTAATATAAATAGCTAGTATAACATATGAAATAAAACTACGAGCGTGTCACCGACCACCGCGCGCGCTCATTGGTTAAATCAAATAGCGCCCGCTTCCCCGGTTTCCTGTTACACATTTCCGTCCCTTTTGCCAAAATCACTCCCACAAACCGAAAGGAAAGATGTTACACATAAAAAAATACTACCTACTAAGTACCTACATATAAATACACATACCTACTAAGTTTTCATATATTTTAACAGCTAGTGGTATGGACTTCAGCAAGAAATGACTGTAGACTAGTCGTCTGAAAACCGGTTTACTAGGACCCTTTTTAGAGGAGATGTGAGTAAGGAGAGAGTTCCATAGACCGACAAGTATCACCTCAAAAGAGTTGCCTCGGAAGGACGTTGAGTGTATGGGGGTAGTAAGGAGTGTGGATCTGAGGTTTCGGTCGTGGCTGTCAGAGAGGAAGGAAAATTAGCATGTTAGATAATGAGGAGTAAAGAGTTCCTTAAGGATTGAAAAATAAGACATAACATTCTTAAATTTCTTCTGTCACGAATTGAGAGCCATTTCAGTTTCGAGCGATACTCGGACACATGATCGTACTTACAGAGACCGTATTTCTTCTATTTTGTCTGTAATTTGTTTTTTTATGGTGTACAATTAAGTGTTTTTATTAATTCATTCATAATGACTAATACTCATAAGTTAGTTATTTGTCCTTGTATTTATTTTGGTTTTATATTGTACGCCCAAAACTGATAAACTGTGCAAACTTGTAGGTACTAAGTAATATATTTAAGTTCTTTGTTTTAATCTATTGTTAAGGAAACTTGCGTCGTTCTTTACGACGATGTCAGTTCCATAATTATCTACAGTAATAAACAACCACAAAGCATCTTCCTTCAGCAGGTCGTATGTGGACCGGTAGAGCATGTTAGCTGAGTCAGATGTTTGTTCAGCTAACACGCTCTGAAACAGGCCCATATCGATCTGGTTCACTTTCAGCGCTCTGTACAACTCATCTCTCATATATTGACTCAAGATCTTTGTTGTACAACAATTTAACAACAAAATATTTTTGATTCTGATAGTACCTATGTTTATTTCTCAGGTCACCGAAGAAATCGAAAACGAAGCGAGCTTAGACCAAATATCTGAGGGCGAACAGGAGGAAATCGAAGACAGCGAGGTCATCACAGAAGATATGACCGTAAAATACGAGGAAGACCCTCTAGGCAAACATACCTATGGCATAATACTCGAAGATAACTATGAGGTCCAGTCAGAGCCGAAGAAAAGGAAGATCTACCAATTAGACTCCACAAACAACACCGTGATGTTAGTACAAGACGGAGAAGATGATCTTGAGCCGATATTAAAAATACCCGCCGCACCGAAATTAAGACGAATAGCGCCAAAAATAAGACAACCGTCTAAAACAGCCGAGAGAGCCATCTCTAGGGATCATACTTACCATGCTGGTGTAAATACGCCACCGAAAGATGGCGCTGTTGTAAATAAAGATGAGGAGGATGAATTTGATACGTTTGGGAAGCATGTAGCGAACCAACTGAGGAAGTTATCCACGCTCAAATACATACTAGCACAGGAGGAGATACAATGCACTATAACAAAGTTCCGAATGGATGATATGAGTGAATAAAGCTGGCCATACACGAGGACGATACTACACAAGATTCCACGCCAACACTCCAAAAGACTCCAAAACAGTCCGCGTGTACGAAATCTCAAGTGTCCCAGGAATATTTAGATATCCAATGATTCTTAAGGGGAGACCGGAGGGACAATCGCCCATACAACACGTACTACCAAGATAATTTCTAATTGGAGCATATTTCTACCTTAAAAAGGTATTATTTTAATTTGAATAGTATTTATCTAGGTTCCCAACCATATATTAGATCAAAATACTTACCTAAAATAAAATAGAAGCGTATCGCATTCTGCATGTTTTTACGTCATAAAAGACCCTGTGTTCAACCTAATTGTTTCGTATTAAAAACAACAGCATCTTACGTATCCTAGTCATGGGAACATAGATTATATCGTCTAGTTACAGAATAACAACACAATGAGAAAAATACAACAAGTTTTCAGTCATCATTTTTGGTATTACGGGATACGGTCAAAATCTAATCAAATTTAGAATCGTTTTATTGCTATCACTGTCGCTCTGCGTGGCTAAACTTCGTCACTAAACAGGGATAGCGGTATTCAGGCCGAAATTTTTGACGCGGCCGAATTGAAGTTGCGCTCAGGGTTCGCCGGCGCGTTAAATCAAAGATTCGACGCTCGTGGAGTGCGGCGAATCCACGCCGCACTCTGCGTTCTTTTATTCTGGAAATTTTACACAGTTCTATCTTATAAAAAACTTTTTTTTACTAGTCCATACTGTCCCACTGCTGGGCAAAGGCCTCCCCCTCTTCTTTCCACTTATCGCGGTCTAGAGCCATATCCCGCCAGTCTCTTTGGAAGACGTCCAAGTCATCGCTCCAGCGCTTTTTAGGCCGTCCTCGGCGCCGCTTTCAGTCTTTAGGAGTCCATATGCTTGTCTTCTTGGCCCACCTATCGGGTTGCATACGGGAGACATGACCCGCCCAGTCCCATTTCAGCTTTGCAGCCTTGATGCCCACGTCAGCGATGCCGGTCTTCGAGCTCAGCCAGGAGTTTGGAATCCGGTCGATCCGCTTTACACCCAAAATGCTGCGCTCCATCGCTCTTTGACAAACTCCTAGTTTAAACTTCTGAGACTCGGTCAGTGACCAAGACTGGGCCCCGTAGCTTAAAAAAAACTTAAATCCTATAATTTATGACACGCCTTTTGTTAGACAAGAGTCTTTGGAGTCGAGTCAGTGGTGTATTCGTGTGTGTGCTTGATTTTTAACTCGCACTCCGCCGGACTCCTCGCGACGCGGTGTGATGGAACGGAGATCTCGTGTACCATTTATCGAACTAGCTATAAGAGCCTTATCATTAACACACTGGTGGCACTGGCGATTCGGCACGGGAACTTGCCAGCGAGGCGATGTTTATTTTTTTATTTATTTATTTCTCATAGATGAGATGAACAACCGTTTAATGCATAATACACTAATAAACATGCATTAAAACTCGTATTCGTCGTGACACTCGCGCGTTTAAAATATAGATTGTACTTACTATTTTATAAATATTTAACTTCCTTTATATATTTCGAAAATGGGTACAATTATATACCAGCAAATGATACAATTCAGATCCCCCTTATTCAGCTAATAAGCATGCAATATTAAACAATTTAAATTATAAACATGATTATTACATACAAATATTAATGAATTAAAAATGAAAACGATTACAATAAGATAATATATAGACAACAATTTATTTGCTGCATAGTCTGCATACCACCGTTATGACATTTACAACATATGAGACAAGAAAGGAATATGATTACAAATAAAGAACAGAAAAAAAAACAAAACTTATGCAAAAATAGCAACAATACTAGATTATTAAACGAGGGGATAAAGCAGTGTCTTACGTCACAGGCGCTATATTGAATCCCGAACGTAACGAATTCTAGAGTTAACTCACGAGCAGAGCGAGGGAGTTACTACATATATAGATAATATTTTTTTTCACACCTGCTCGACAATATCAAATTACATGTCATGTAAACCTCACCGAAAGCAGGTGATTAAACATACAAACAAACTACCTGTTTATAGATAGATAATTCTTTATTGTTACACCATATTAAAATAACTTAACCTAGAAAACTTAAAGACTAATACATGGTGGTACAATGGGCGGCCTTATCGCTAAAAGCGATCTCTTCCAGGCAACCTTTATAATAAGTAAGATCATCATTATGTCAGCCGACCCATAGGTCATACACCATGGACTCCATACACACAGTGCTGAACAAAGGTCTCTCCATAGCGACCGATCTTGTGCAACACCCAACGGCTCTCAACCTTTATCAGGGTCGTCTTTCCATCTAGTGGGTCCGTCCTGCGCTGTGCGATGGTCTCCACTCGAGAAACTTTCTTTATTGTACACAAGAAAATACATTAAAAAGTACAGAAATAGAGGACATGTACAAAGGCGAGCTTAACCCTATGAAGAGTTTTCTTCCAGCAAACCTTTGAGGCTAGAGAGAGAGAGAGAGAGAGAGATGGTTTTAAAGGTAGGTGCGTGTACAAGAATCATACTTAGGTACATATATCTTAAACAAATAAAACGAAATATACCAAAAGTAAGTAATAAAATGAATGAATATAATAAATAAAATAAATAGACTAATATATACAAAAATAAATACATACCCACAATAAAATAAAATTACAGAGAAAGATAGTGCTCTTTAACTTTCCGTTTGAAAATGTTAAATGACGGACTAGCGCGAACTTCATGGGACAGGGCATTCCAAATTTTTACCGCGGTAAAGGAGCCCACCATAGCGGCTTGAAGTGTATTGAGGTGTTTTGAGAGAGTTCTGTAGACGTTCCAGTTTATTGAGAAGTTCCTCCGTGGCAGCATGAAAGCAGACATCTGAATAGTCGAGAAGGGCCAGCAACAGGGCTTGAGTACTTTCTGCCCCAATGCCAACATTTGGCTATGTTGTTGATTGGTGACGTATTTAGTTATCGTATCTCCGGAAGGGGAAATTCGCAGGTTCTTTCCTGTCTGGTCTACAATTTTAGAATTATTTTAGATTCATGTAATCTTTTACTTAAAAAAAACTAAATACATTGGTATTTAGTTTTTTATATTCTTTACTATAGTTGATACTACTTAAATATTATATCACCTGTTGATTGCGATTGTCTATGATTGTTATACTTTTTCAATAAACAACATTTGACTACAAAATCGGATTTAATTTCAGAAGAGAATCAAGATTATATCGCTGTATCCTTGAATTTTTTTAAAGTGAAAACTTCTTTATGCGCGTTGGGCATTTTTTGAGATGGAAAAAAACCATTGAACTCGCGACACTGTTACCAACCCTCTATATATAATTTGATGGAAAAAAAACCATTGAACTCGCGACACTGTTTCCGACACCTCTGTATATAATTTGATTTTTTATTAGTTTGTGGAGGGCCATAAGACTACTTAGTAAATTTTCATGTTTATGCGACATCCATCATGATCATTTTGCAACATCCAAATTTTTTTGAAGTGAAAACTTCTTTTTGCGTGTTGGGCATTTTTTGAGATGGGAAAAAACCATTGAGCTCGCGACACTATTACCGACACCTCTGTATATAATTTGATTTTTTTTTAGTTTGTGGAGGAGCATAAGATAACTTTTTTAGTAAATTTTCATGTTTATGCGACATCCATCATGATCATTTTGCAACATCCGAATTTTTTTGAAGTGAAAGCTTTTTTATGCGCGTAGGGCATTTTTTGAGATGGGAAAAAACCATTGAACTCGCGTCATTGTTACCGTTACCGTTCCTGACGATTCAAAAAATACGCAATTGTCACTTCTGACAGCACTCACGGAGTGCCACTTTTTTATTTTATTTATTTATCCTTTATTAAACCTACTGTGTTTTGTCTTTTGCATTGATAGCTAGTTCCAAAATAGATCAAAAGAGATAAAAACATTTTTACTTAGTAATCTTTCGTGATTGATTTCAATCATTATTATACAATCAAAGATTATAACATTTATAGAAAAGATAGAGATGATGAATACGGCGGAGTGGCTATTATGGTACATAACTCAATAAAAACACAGATTAATCCTATAAGTGTTAGTCATCCAGGTATTGAAATAGTAAGCGTAAAAGTTATGAATTGTAAATTCCTTAAGTGTATTGCTTCAATTTACTGTACATCACCTGTAAGGACAACCCAGTATGATTGGGATGATGTTTTTTCAAAATTTGGAGATAAGTCTATTGTTGCAGGAGATTTCAACGGTCACCATTCCAATTGGTCCAACAAAACAGATTCTAGAGGTATACAGTTACTGGACTCTAGTATAGACCATAATTTTGTAACTCTGAATACCGGTGACCATACCAGAATTAAATTAGTCAATGGTATTCTACAAAAAAGCTCCCCAGACATTACATTTGTCTCTACAGACATAGCTATCTTGTTCAAATGGTTGGTAACAAAGGAATGTTTGGGTAGTGACCACCTTTTCGTCAAAATTTGTTTAGAATACTGTGATTCACCTTCGTTTATAAAACACCGCAATCTTAAGTTGGCCGACTGGAAGCTTTACTAAGAAACTTGTCAAAATTGTTTTTCTAATAGTGGAGTTCTCTTGAACAGCAGTGTACAAACAATGTACGATTTTTTTATTGAAAATGTAAACCACTCTACCGATAAAAGTATACCTTATATTAAAGTCTGTGCAAATACATCTCGGACATTCAAACCAAAGCCGTATTGGAGTCCGTCTGTGTCCCGAGCAGTTGCTACTCGTCGACTGGCCTTGAAAAACTTTAGGAAAAATCCAACGCCCAATAACTACAATATTTTGAAAGAGAAAATTTTTTTTAGCACAAAAGACTATAAGGCAAGCCAGGTCTAGCTGTTGGAAGAGTTTTTGCGGAGAGATAGATGAGTCGACCAGTTCCTCTGTAATGTGGCAACAAATGCGGTGGATGAAAGGTGTAAGACAAACTCGTACTCATGCTCCTACAGATAAGAAGGAAGAGCTACTGCGGTCTCTAGCGCCGGACTTCGTAGAGCCTCCAACTCCGGTATTCACTTCGAAAAATGCACAACTAGAGAGTGAGTTCTTTCCGCAAGAGCTCTACAACTGCCTAAAGAAGCAAGATTCAGCGCCAGGGGAGGATAACATTACTTGCTCTATGATTTACTATTTGCCTAAACAAGCTAAATTGTTTTTACTTATGATATATAATTCAGTATATAAAAATGCATCTATACCAGAATAGTGGCGCAGCATTAAAATAATACCCATTCCGAAACCTAATACTAATAATGATTCAGTTCCAGAATTTAGGCCAATTTCGCATATTTCATGCATATGTAAAATTTTTCATACTATGATAGGAAGACGTCTCGAGTGGTTTATAGAAAGAAATAAAATTTTGTCTCAAAACACTTCCGGTTTCCGAAGAAGCCAGTCGAGTCTAGATTGTATAGTTAGGCTAGTCTCCCAACTTCAAGTGGGCTTTGCTAACAAGATACCGACTCTAGCATGCTTCCTGGATATAGACGGTGATTATAATACGGTTTTGGTAGATAAGTTAGGAATTGTGTTAGATTAGTTGGAGGTTGGCTCAAAAATGTGTAAATATTTATTCGAGTTTTTGAGAAGGAGATTGCTAAAAATTGTAGATCAGGGTGAAAATAATTACACCATTACGAGATGGACAGATAGAGGCCTAGCGCAAGGAGACCCGATCTCTCCCCTATTATTTAATATCGTTACGTACAAGATTTGTCAATCAATTAATAACATGGGCAGCTTACAATATGCTGATGATTTTGTGTTTTATAGTCAGAGTAGTGACATGGCGAGTTGTGTACATAATATGCAAAACTGTATTTTTGCTGTCTCCTCACTATTGAGCGAAATTGGGCTGGAAATCTCCTTAACAAAGACAAAGTTATGTTTATTTAGCAGAAAGCGGAGTAGGCATCAAATGGAGGTGACTGTTCAGGGTCACAGTGTTCCTATTGTGGACTGCATTCGATATCTTGGCGTGTGGCTGGACAGATCGCTCCGGTGGAACCGACATAACAACGAGACACATGCTAAGACCGTTAAATTGATAAATATAATGAAGGTTTTGGCAGGTGCCTCGTGGGGAGTACATCCTAAGCATCTTCGTAGGATATACATTTCTCTAGTGAGAAGTAGGATAGATTACGCTAGTTTTGTTTATGATAGTGCGGCAAAGACACACCTACTTAAGCTAGACAGAGTACAAAATGTAGTAATGCGCGTGGTTGGAGGATTTATTAAAACCACTCCGATACATGTTATGGAGTGCGAACTTTGTTTGACGCCTCTACATTTACGACGGGAATATCTTGCCTCAAAATATTGCCTTAAGGCCCAATCCTGGGCGAGTAACTTTACTATAGATGTTATTAAAAAAATGTCAAGTCTAAGTAATTTAGTACACTTTAATAGAAATAAGAGTTCCTTAATTGTTAATGTATTCAATAACTCGAAAATGGAAATCATAAATACTTGTAATCCATTAAACATGTTTACTCTAGATACCTGGGTCTCAAATATTAATATGAACTTTATTAAAACAAATATAGAAGATATAGTAGAGCCAAAAAGTAAATATGATAATAGAGTCCTTATGTATAATACATTACATATGTTAAATATTGAGTATAATGGTTGGCATAGAATATTTACCGATGGATCACTAACTAAGGATGGAAGTGGTGCAGCATTTTATGACCCCAAGTTAAATGTAAAAGAAAGTTTTAATTGTGACAATAATAATACATACAATTGTATTATGACACTGGAATTGTTTTCGATCTCGGAGGCGCTGTCCTACGTTATTAGCTCAGGACTCAAAAAAGTGGTTATTCTGTCTGACAGCAGAAGTGCACTGCAACATGTGGCTCGATGCGCCTCTGGCCGCAGAGGTGTATCGCTAGCCTACACTATCCTTAATAAGGTTCTGGAGCTGGTGGCTGGGGGAGCGACTTTGGTATTTCAATGGATTCCTTCACATGTCAACATAGTTGGTAATGAAGTGGCAGATGCCCTGGCTCGGGAGGCATTATCAAATGGTACTAAAGTTTTTGTGAAACCTGACTATTCAGAATTGCTACATAAATATAGAAGGGGTATAAGATCTAAATGGAAGGAATACTTTGATATTGCATCCCGGGAGAAGGGCATCTGGTATCGAACTATGCAGAGTGAGCCCCCTCACATACCATGGTTCACCAACGCTAGTATAAGCAGAAAGTTGATTGTAATCGCTCATAGATTGCGCTCCGGGCATATACCTTTAAACAGCTTTAAATTTTTAATGAAGAAGATAGATACTCCTAATTGTTATACTTGTGGGGTGGTGGAGGATGTATACCACCTTTTAACGGAGTGTGTCCGGAGTCAATCTATGAGAGAGGAGATATACAGAGCGCTGAAAGTGAACCAGATCGATGTGGGCCTGTTTCAGAGTGTGTTAGCTGAACAAACATCTGACTCGGCTAACATGCTCTACCGGTCCACATACGACCTGCTGAGGGAGGATGCTTTGTAATTGTATAATAATGTAGACAATTGTGGAACTGACATGGTCGTAGAGAACGACGCAAGTTCCTTAAAAAATAGATTAAAAAAAATAAAAAATAAATACAGGATTTATCACGTCTTATCGGTGTTTCGACCGATAATGTTTCGGTTCAATTCGTGAACCTTCATCAGGTTCAGTGCGAGGTGAGACGTTATTCGGAGCGGATCGCACTCACCCTGTTGAAGGTTCACGAATTGAACCGAAACATTGTCGGTCGAAACACCGATAAGACGTGATAAATCCTGTATTTATAATAATGATTGAAATCAATCACGAAAGATTGACACCGATAAGTCGTGATAAATCCTGTATTTATAATACAGACAAAATGGTGTAGGTTACTATTCCAAGAAAAAATTGAGTTAAGGTACCTTTTATGACTAGATTTGGAATGTCATTGTTTACATTAATTGTACTTTTCTTATTCTACTGTAGTCTTATTAAATTATGTAAGAACAAATAACTAAATGCTTTGGTCTAGATTACTTAAAGGAATGTCACTTACACATAAAAATACTAAAACTTTAGACGCCTCACTTTAATCTCTCATCATCACACACTGTGCCAACTCTTGTATTGTCTCACAAAGTCTTCTTGCTAGAGATTTTGTACTCGTGAAGTGTTTTGAGTAGATAGAGAGAGCCGACGATTATGATACAAGCAGTAACGATTGTGACTAGATAATAGGCAGATGTGTCGCCCACTGGCACGTCTAAGACGAGTGTGTCGCATAGCTGAAAAAGTTAAATTATTGTTTAGAAATGAAGAAAGAATATTTTTGTACACTTAGTCCGGCTTGCACAACGATCCCTAAACGTATTTAGCGACTAAACATGTTTAAATTTAACGTATTTGTATGATTTGACAACTCGATAAATAGTATTTAGCTACTAAATACGTTTAGGCATCGTTGCGCAAGTCGCCCTTAAAGAGTTAGTTATAACAAAAATATTTAATTAGACAATGCGCGGTCTTACTCCAAAAGAAGTCTCTTCCAGACGCCCTTGGGATGGATAAATAAATGACTTAGATGCCACAGGCATAGTAGGCCATATGATCCTAACACCGCACCAGGAACGGCTGGACCGATTTTGATGATCTTTGATTTGTTGGATTTTTGTCAACAAAACTAGCCTATATCATAATTGATCTGTATAAATAAGTATATTTACCAAAATTCATCAATTTACAATATTAGCCTCTGTATCCAAACGGATTTATTTCTCGATTGTTCTTGTCACAATAACGCCAGAATACTAAAACGCTACCCATCTGACCAACTTAGCTAAAGGCTACTTAATTATTACGAACACCTAAATCTACATGGTATACTCAAATGCCTTTTAATAGCAAGATTTTTCCAAAAAGTATGTTTCCTATTACATTTCTTGATAATTTGGACTGAGACTTTCGTTTTACGCAGTGATCAAGATTAGTTTTTATAAAAATCGGTGGTAACGAAACGTAAATGTGTTATGTCATTAAATTCATTGACTGTCGTTTGTTTTGTTGTGAATTAACCAAAGAAAAGGCGGGAGTGTTTCATTTCGTTCTAAAAAATCATATTAAAACTAAAAGATGAATGAGATAACTAATAAAAAAAAGAGAGGAAGTAATTATACTCCCTCGGAAAAAAATACTTGTAGATATTGTGAAAGGGTAAGAATTCGTTGATTGAAGTCTATTTACTTACTACATGAACTTACGAGATAGTTTGTTACTATTTAGTGTATTGTATGATAGGTACCCAAGCTAAAACCGCTTTACGTCGCTTTTTAGGCATATACAAATAATTGAAAACAAATCTACAAATGGAGACAATATTATAAAGAAACAGAGTGTGACGAAACAATACAACTCGGTGGCAAGTAGTGGCCCAAGAACTAGGCTACAATTGAGGCACCTATACGAGAATATAAAGCTAAACAAAAAAAATGTTGCTTCTGAAAATGTAAGTCTCCCTTTTGAGAATGCATAAAAAGTACATAATTTTATCCACTGATGTGTCGGTTTGTTTTAACTATATAAACGTGTAAATTGTTACAGAGACAGCAATATTATAACAAAGAAGAGCTGCACGAGCTTAAATCAAAGGCATCACAAGATAAGGTAGTACAAGTTTATTCATACTCTGCTGTTAGTATGTTTGTGTATGAAAATAACCCATAGAGCATAACACTTGTGTGTATGCATGCGCTTATAACTCAGTACATTAATATTTAATTCTGGTAATTGCATGTATTTATTAACATTTTATTTATTAATTTATAGAAGCAACTAACACAAACAGGTGGTGGGGCTTACTGCACGGTCCTAACTAAAACGGATCAACAAATATTAGCAATGGTAGCTCCCCAAATAAAGCCAACGAAGAATCAATTTGATGATGCAGCTTTATACTTTGGTATTTCTTGTTTTTATTTTGTTCGAATTGTTAGTAGGTTCTTATCATAATGCATACATACAAGTCAAGAATAAAACGTTACTTTTGTTATAGATGATTCATATGACTGTGCAGCAGTATACTGTGGTTTGTACTACTTTTTAATTTTTATAAATATAGGTGTATGTAATCAGGCAGGAAACCCAAAGTTATATTATCATTACATGTTTCAGATGGTGATCAAGTGGAAGTCACAGGAAATGTAAACATGATAGAGCCGACTACCTTAGATATTGGACCAACAGGTATGTATCTGCTGGTAGGCATCCACTGTTATATGATGCCTTCTCCTGCAATGCAGTGACTGCAATACTGTTTTTTTTTTTAAATTAATTTCCTTGTTTTAGATTGTCAGGAAACCGTTAATGTGGATATGATCGAGCCAGGTATGTAAGTTTGAAATGGTGAAGAAATACATTGCCATCAAATTGCCGTTGTAAATGTTGCAGACTAGGCCTGTGTCCTAATATAGGTAACATAAATAAGCTGATGACATAATAAGTATTACTAGTGGCCAGTGAAGTAGTTGACATTCAACCATAATCTAATATGTTTTTTTAGCTCAATGTTATGTTTTGCCCCTCCTTCTTCATATAAACTTTAATAACTATGCTGAATCTCACACTTTCTGTGCACGCCGATAAGCTTAAAAAGGGGTACAAAGCTTTCTCTTTACTTATTAATATATAAATGCTCAATGTTTTTTTTATTTTAGGTAACAAAAGTAAAGACTGCAGGAGCCAAAATATTGTTTTAAAAAAGCAATGTAAGAAGCAATCAAAAACAAATACTACAAAGGAGCAATATTTTAAAATAAAAGTAGGAAATGCCAAACTAGAGAAAATATCTTATACAAAAACAAAAATTGGAATTACAACTACTTAAACTAAAAATTAACAGAATTCTTCAAAGAAAATAAATTAACCTACTAACATAAAATAAATTTTGTTTTATTTGGATCATAACATAATAGTTACCATATTTTGGGATAAATAATACTAAATTTTAGGCAGTAAAATATGTGTTTATTATCGTGTTTCTGATACTAAAGTTTTCATTTCCTGTATGTTGAGGTGTTAAGTCCTGGGTCTGTTCGGTTATTTCCACAATATCATCTTCAATAAAGTCTTGCCTTGACAACGCTATGTTGTGAAGCACTGTACATGCTACTATTAATGCTGGAATGTTATCTAACTTTATTTGTAGACCATACTGCAGGCAGGGAAATCTTCTCTTTAACACTCCGAAAAGTCTTTCCACTGGATTCCTCATACTTATCTGAGCCCGATTGTAAGCTTGTTCAGCCGGAGTTGATGGGTTCAATACGGGAGTTAGGAGATGGTTCCGGCATGAATAACCACTGTCCCCCAGTAAAAACCTGTTTCCATAATCTCCTCGTTCCCGCTGTGCACATAATGGTGAGTCATTAAATATGGTGCTGTCATGGATGGAGCCTGGCCATCTTGCAATAATGTTTTGCACCATGAGCCTTGTATCGCAAACCATTTGTATGTTTAGTGAGAAAAAACCTTTCCTATTTCTAAATGTTTCTGCCTGCGGTCCTCCTATAAATGAGAAAACCATTAATGTGGGAATGAAAATACTCATAGACACTTCACTAGTATATTATTGTCAAAATATGTAGGTAAATATGTGTACTTAAGATTATTATGTATAAATACCTACCAGGTGACTTGATTTTTATATGGATGCAATCCACTGCACCAATTATTCGAGGCATCCCAGCAATCCCATAAAGCTCATGAGCGATACTGAGTTGCTCACTGGTTGTAGGCATTTTTATGTAGGTTTCCTTTAACTTTGCTATCTCTGTTGTCACTCTGTGGACTATACGGTGAACTGTTGGTTGTTCCACATGAAATATGTCTCCAATGACCCTCTGATAACTGCCGGTGGCAAAAAACCGAAGTGCTATCAGTATTTGGTCCACTGCTTGTATCGCCCGATTTCGCTTGGTGATGGGCTGAATATTTTCTCCAAACAGTGAACACAAATGCAGCACAGTTTGTTTGTCGAGGTGGAACCTTATTTTAAACTGCAGGTCGTCATATTTTGCAAAGGCATTTAGCTTTTCTTCGTTTCGCCGCCCGGTGGAAACCACTTCTTCGTCAGACAACGAGGATAGCGAAGATACAGACATTTTATTGCAAAATCAAGATATCTACGTACGATAGGTGTTTAGGATAGGTCGCGAGTACTCTTAGATTTGATGGCAACTTGGAAAATTTGAGGCGTAATTACGCAGCTGTCAAATGCTAATCATCCTTTGAGAATACCGTTTAGAACTTAAGTGGCGATTACAATCGAACTCAAATCTGCCATGTTTAAATTTTAAGTGATGATCAAATTGACGTTTCAGTATACGAATTTGTAGGATAGCGACGTCTCAAACAGCTGAGACGATCTCAATTAACTAAGTAGCGTTTCAGTATTCGGGCGTAAGTCTCTCAGTTATATGTAAATTTTTCATTCAGATCTGTCTCAGGCTACCTTTAAAGAAAATTCCACTTATTGCAAATAAAGTTAAACAGTACTTACAACAGTTATAGGTATCTGTCTCCAAGTACATTTCTCCTTAGAGTTTGCGCTGCATAGGAAGGTCATGGTGGATGTCTTCTCGCATTGGTCTAGTCTTCGATCAGGGCAGCGTAAGTACAGCCTTGGGGGTTCAATCTCATTGCGGACAAACCTGCAATTAAAACATACATATACATAAATTTAGATAAAGTAAAAATATAACCGATCGGGTGAGGAATACCACGCTTCGTTCTTTAACTGGCAATTCCGATGTGGAAGACAAAAACCGCGAAGCTCAAGTGGGATTGAGCCGGGCACGTAAGTCGAATGCTCCGGAGAAATGGGCCGATATCATAACACCTTGGGTGGATCCCGGAGGATGGACAGCGACGTCGGGGTCGGCCGCGAAAGCGTTGGCGCGACGATATCAGCGGATTCGAGAAGGAATGGTGGGAATCTGCCAAGGATCGCGATAGGTGGAAAGAGTTGGGGGAGGCCTTTGCCCAGCAGTGGGAAAATGTAGGCTAGATAAAAAAAATATATACCATACAACATGCCTAACCTCAACAAATACCTAACCTCAACAAACTACACCATGCTTACCTAAAGCTCAGTGGCAGCGCTAGACCAAAGGTGGACCTGGAGACATCAGCTTTGCAAGGCCCCTTTAATTTTTTTTAATATAAATTATAGGCTTGTGTTTGACCACGATCTCACCTGATGGTAATTTCCCAGTCAAAATGAAAATGTCTAATTGAATAAGCTGAATTATAAACTAATGTATATTGAGATTTATCGCTAATCAATAATAACAAAGATGACATAATGGATTCCAGTTCTTTTGAGCCTGGGATCGCCCAATAGGTTCAAAAAATAGTATTTTTTATAACTTTCAAAGTTGCCAGACAACTCTGCAACTCTGGATAAATACTACTCACGCATACAGAATAACTAAACTTCTAATAACTTGTAAAACCCTGTTTGCGAGGCTCCTTTAGGCACCACTGCCAAAGCTTTGTTAATATGCAGAGTCTTCGTATTAAACCCATAGAGTAGATTTAAAAAAAAATATTCACCCGTTTTCAGAATTAGCATGATGGTACCTAGCATGCACTGGTAGCCATGTATCAGTCACGCCATCGCTCAGTGTGCTCATAATATACACGCTAGTTGGCTGCGACTCTTCAGCAGGCAGTTCTACGTTTACCCTGTTCTTTGGTATAGCAGTTATCTGAAACAGAAATATATGTTTTAGGGAACTTGTATCGTTCTTTTCGACAATGTCAGTTTCATAATTGCCTACAGAAATAACTACAAAACATCCTCATTCACCAGGTTGTATGTAGACCAGTAGAGCATGTTAGCTGAGTCAGATGTTTGTTTAGCTAACACACTCTGAAACAGGCCCACATTGACCTGGTTGACTTTTAGGGCTCTGTACAACTCCTCTCTCATAGATTAACTTCGGACACAGTGCATACACTCTGTCATAAGGTGGTATACATCTTCTATTACCCCACAAGTTTGTTGTTTGTATGTATGTTTGTTTGTAGGGGGTAATCTCAGAAACTACTGAACCAATTATGAAAATTATTTCACTGATAGAGAGCTACACTATCCCTGAGTGCTATAGGTTATATTTTATTTTGATAAAATCTGTGTGAAGCACAGATCCACTCAGTAGTTGATTTATAAATCACTAAGGGACCTGCATATTAGTATAGATTAAATTGGCAAGTAAAAAACTATACTACCTTTTCCATCCTTCGTAATTCACCGAGCTCATCAGGGTTGGTGAAAACCCCAGCGGGCAGCACCTGGTCCAAGCCTACAATGCAATTATCGTAAAATGCTTTCTCACCACTACGAAACGTTATATTGTATATTATGTTCCTGAAATTAAGATAAATTGTATCATTAATAGTATCTTTTCTCTGGTAGTAGCTGGTATTAATATGTATACATAACAAAATCCTAGGCTGTACATTTTTTTCTGTAACTACACCATTAACTAATCTACACCTTATTTCCGTGCAAACTCCAAAAGACAAGGAAAGTTACCTGTGAAAACCTTCATTTACGAGATCTTGATCAAGTTTAACGTCGAAGTTGCAATTATTTGCGGAAAAGCCAGCGACAAATGTTATCAAAATCAGTATGCACACTCGAGACATTGTTTTTGGGGAAATCTTGAGCGAGCGAGCAGTCAGTATAGTGCGGTTCTCTAAAAATATGATTTGTGGATTATTGTTTCCTGCAGAAAAGAAAACATCTTTGAAGTAAATTCGAATTTGATAGCAGTAAGTTTAAAAATTTATGAAAAACAAACAGTACACCGAACCGATGGGCTGGAAAATCAAAACATTTCAAATGAATTATATGTCAATGCCAGATGTAATGACTTCATGTAAGTATTGACTGACGTTGACAATCTAATAAAAATTGGACAAACATGAAAATCATTTCTAGAATGGAATGCGGTTTCAAAACGTCATCATGATCACGGAACGTAAACTTCATTATTATCATCAGATAGCTTTAGGACGTCCACTGCAAACTCTGCAAAATATAGGACGCCCCCATAAATTCCCGTAGTGACCAACATTATACGTCAACCTTAGAGCATTCAGGTGTCACCCAATGACTCCAAAAAACCCAGAAACCAGAAAAATGGAGAGCGATCTGGAAAGCTGGACGGTGTGAGTGGAGATCCACTCAAGAACCTTTCTACCATAAATTTTAAAGCCTATTTATAGAAGTTTTCAATATTCTTAGTTATCAAAAATTATCTTCACATTTATTATCTACTACATAACTTACCAACCAAGATAAATTTCATTGTTTTATTACTTTTACGTTAAAGTCATAACAAGAATTACCTACGCCAATTCCAGTTGTTTCAGTAGGTCTCTACTATTATTGATATTCAAATATGTTACTATCTAACATTGAATGCATTCAATAAAATCTCAATTCACTTAGGTGCTCTGCTCACATAACGCTGGTGGTCGACGGAGAGTCTGCAATGCCGCGGCCGCTTTGAGTCACTAGGGACGCGGAGCATGCAGTGACCATATCATGTGGAATGTGTCGGATAGTTGGTAGAATGGCCTATTTAATGTGCTGTTAGATGGATTTAAAGCTAGAAAGTCGTTTTTCTTAAATTAAGTTTCTGTTTTAGTAACAAACGCAGCGTTTTTCATATTTTTTAAATTTGTATGTAGTGTCGTCGTGTGGTCTGATGGAACCCTCAACTGTGCGGGACTTCGAGTTATGCTTAGAGTATTACCCCAAGCTTCACTCTACCCCTCCAGCTAACCTGGAGCTGGGAACGTTCATTGAGTATGATAGTCTAGGTTCATGATAGTGTTGGCGCGTTGGTTTAGTTAGAGCAGGGATCCCCAAACTATTTTGGACAAGTGACCCCCTTTTCCAAAATGAACTGTTACCTCAGACCCCCATGGCCAAATTACCTACTTTTAAGATCAACCCCCTTATTTATAATGGTCCGCTAACTTAAAACAGCTGATACAGAGTGTTATATTTCATTCTGACTTAGGTCAATAGAAGAAGACAGAGTGAGAATTAGCAATGCTTTAAATTAGTTACCAGACTAATATGAATAAGGGGGCCTATGTTTCGTTTTTTCCTATTGATACAAAATACCTAGGTACTAAGGTTGGAAATACTAAGGTACCAATTGGAAAACTTTGCACTTGGTTAAGTGAGTAAAGTTGACTTCATCAAAATTTAACAAAATAAAAAGACATACAATTCAGTAAATATCAAGTTTAATTTATAATGATTATTACAAATTAAGTACTTAAAGAATCTTAAGTAGGTAGGAAATTATATTTAAAAATGTATTAACTCGCAAAGACAAAATAAAACATTCAGTGTGATGGATGAACCTGGTGACTATCTACCAATCTAGCTACATCCGGTTCAATATTGGTGAGTTGTAGCCTTAAATCTCCACGTTCGTTGATTTTCAAACGGTTTCTTTGTTTCGTCAAAATGTTTGTTACCACACTGAAGCTTTTTTCAACTAGGTATGATGATGGAAAAGCGATAAGGTATTTTTCAGCAATGTTCCACAATGTAAGATACTGTGTTTCAATGTTGCGTTGCAACCAGAACTTCTGATAGCCTTGGTTAAACTTCTGCTTAAGCTCTTCGTCTGTGCTGATGGTAATCAACTCTTCTTGCATTATCACATTGGCTTCTTCTATGGCTGTGGTATTGTACGGATTAATTATCCATTGAGGAATTTGTATCTTTAAAAGATCATCAAACCTCTCCGTAAAATCCTTGTGTAATGCGTCCAAGTGAGTGACATATAATAAAATGTCATCATCTTGAAGCATTTCTGGTAATTTTGACAAATGCGGAAACTGCGAATATTCTTTTCTGCCTAAATTTTGTTTATAAAGGATTAGTTTACCCACGAAGGCCGATATTATTGCGTTTGTTTTAATAAAGTTAAGATCGTCTCCCTGCAGCTGCAAATTAACTTTGTTGAATATTCCAAAGATATCAGTCAAGTAATAAATATCTGTTTTACAATTGTTCAGATTTTCTTTCAAATTCGGATCTTTTTCTTGTAAAAACTCCAACACAGATTCAAAAATGCCTGAAAATCTTTCTAAGCAAGAGCCTCTTGATAGCCAGCGAACTTCAGTGTGCAGAAGTAATCGAGTAAAGACTCCGTCGTGTTCCTCACATAGCTGAGCAAATAACCGAGAGTTCAAAGAATTGCTTCGAATCTTGTTGATAGCATTTATTACATATTGTAAAGACTTATGCAATCTAGGACTCAGCTTTTTTGCTACTAAATGCTGCCTGTGAATCACGCAGTGAATGACCAGTACATCAGGCAGTGGTCGCTTTAAGTGAGCTATAAAACCACGATGACGACCAACCATAGACGGTGCACCATCAGTCGCAACAGAAACAATGTTTTTCCATGGAATAGCTTTGTCAGTAAAAAAATGTTCCACGGCCTGAAAAATCGATTCTCCTCTGGCATCAGTCTCTAAATATGTGGCAAAAAGAAGTTCTTGGCACATATTTTCATCTTTGATAAATCGAACATATCCTAACAACAGAGCTTCATTGCCGGGTAATGTAGAGTCGTCCAACTGGAGAGAGAATCTGTTGGTCTGTAAGAACTTGCATAAAATGTTTTCCACATCCCGTCCCATCTCGTCTATGCGTCTCTGAACGGTGTTATTGCTCAAAGGTATTCTCTTTAAAATATCATGTGCGGGTTTGTGCAATACATTGTTAAGGACCTCCGCAATGGCTGGTAAGATAAGCTGCTCTCCAATTGTGTGGGGTTTCCCCGACTTCGCTATTAGTAAAGATATATTATAGGACGCTCGTAAACCATCATCGTCTTTAATAGATGATGACGCAAACATCGATCTTATGGATGGCCTTTTATCTAGTTTTTCTTGCTTGAAAAAATGACAAGGGCTTACTTTTTTTGTCAGCATGTACTCTTGATAAGTGGTCATCCATTTTTGAAGGCTTCATGGCATCGTTACTGAATACTTTTTCACATATGAGACATATTGGCAAGTGTTGATTTGATGGAGATGCAATAAATCCGAACTTCAAGTAGTCCAAACTGTATTGTCTGCATTTTTTTTCGTGTCCGCCATCATAAAAATCTCAGTACTCCTGCGAATAAAAAAATAAGAAACTACCTAAATAAAAAACAATAATAAACTGTTAAATTTACTGGTAATTTTTTACAATTGAAACAACTGAGGCAACTGCAAACTGTTGCAAACAATCTACACATAGCTCAACTGATCACTATCACACAATGGGGCAACGCAGACAGCGTTCCCAAGACGCTGCTGGCTGCATTGCCCCATTGTATGGCAATGCTGATGCGCTGTGCCGGATAAAAACTGTTTGGTACTTACCCTGTTAATTTTTCATAAACTGCAGATATTGTATGGTTAAGCTATTAACTCGCGTAGGGAGCTCAGCATTTTGTAAATTCTTTTTCAATCACTTTACTTCACTTAATTTAGCTATGTTATAACGTTGTAATCTCTTGAAATAAATGAGTTATTATCGTTCAAGCTCCAACGAATTTCAAAACGCAAATGAACTTTCAACCTAAGTGCAAGCTCGTTAAATAGTAAAATGTCGGGAACATGTTTAGACTTGCAACTTGATCATGAATTCCTTCGTATTTAATTGCGTAAGCGTCAAATAGAGAGCAAGTCAAAACGCGCCTGAAAGACGTACGCTCGAACTCATCTTGCACAAACTTGTCCACACTGACTTGCCGAGTTTTTCATCTTGTACGAACTTGAGACTTTACGTTACTACAACAATGCTATTTCCTACAAAAATATTAATTATTCTTAGTACACGTAACACAACATAAACAATACAGTACCTATCTTGAAAGATTTAAATAAGAACTTGTGTTAATTAAATAGGGGTCGATTAGACCTCGTCGACCCCCAAAATCAGTTTTCGTTTATGTCGACCCCTAGGAAACCGATATCGATCCCAAGGGGTCGATATCGACCACTTTGGGAATCCCTGAGTTAGAGTAAGATAAGGCTGTTATAAGATCGCGATGCCGTGGGGCACCGGCAATAGAATGTTGCCCCTCCGCTCTTGCCCGTGGATGCAGTAGGAGTCTGCTAAGGGATACCTTCGAAAGATGGGCAGCAGCGTCTTTTCGTGTTTTCAATACCTATACTGCGCTCGCCAACCCGCCTGCCAAGCGTGGCGAGTATGGCAACAACCCCCTCATGGATTTACAACATAAAACCAGGCCCCGAGTTCCCGGCGGCCCCGCTAATCCTGGCTACGGTAGCAGTCACGGTAACGGCGGGGCCAGGGGTGCTAAGAATCCCCGGGAGACGATCGGCTACCAAACCCTACGACGACCACTGGCCCTGGTAACACACAACATCCGCACTTTGAGGACAGACGAAAAGATTGTTGAGCTGGAAGAAGAAATTAGTAGATTACACTGGGACATTTTGGGGTTATCAGAAGTCCGTAGAGAGGGTGAGGACACGATATCCCTTAAGTCTGGTAACCTACTATACTACCGGGAGGGCGACCAACAGTCCCAAGGTGGTGTTGGGTTTCTCGTTCACAAGTCACTCATCAACAACATTATCACCATCGACAGTGTGTCGAGCAGGGTTGCGTACCTGACACTCAGAATATCTAAGCAATATTCGCTGAAGGTCGTTCAGGTATATGCGCCGACCTCTTCACACCCAGATGAAGAAGTAGAGTCTATGTATGAGGACATCAGTAGAGCCATACATACGAACAAAACTCACTTTATTGTTGTTATGGGGGACTTCAATGCAAAGCTAGGCATGTGAAGCGATGATGAGTTGAGAGTGGAGAATTTGGATATGGGCAACAGAACCCCAGGGGACAGAGGCTGGCCGATTTTCTGGAGAAAGAAGGACTCTTTATGATGAATTCTTTTTTCCAGAAGCCGCCTCACAGGAAATGGACCTGGATGAGTCCCAACGGTTCCACGAGAAATGAGATTGATTTCATCTTGATCAACAAGAAACGGATATTCAATGATGTCTCTGTGATTCACAGGGTGAAAACCGGCAGTGATCACCGAATTGTTAGAGCCACATTGAATATGAACGTTAAACTTGAAAGGTCCCGTTTGATGAAATCTACGCTCCGACCGACTCGCGCACATATCCAAAACCTCGAGAGCTTTCAACTCGAACTTGCAAATCGCTTTGACTGTCTAGAAGTAGATGCATCAGTGGACGAGATCAATAACAGGTTCGTAGAAACCGTCCATACGGTGGGGTCCCAGTTCATTAAGACCCCCCGTACCAATAGACCTCAGAAACTCTCTGATGACACCCTTAACTCATGGCTGAACGACGTTCTTTGCAACTGCAGTCTCCCGATGATGCTCAGTCACATAGGCAGCTCAATAGAAAGATTAGGAAATCCTTGCGGCACGATATTCGTACCTTTAATACATCTTGTATTAAAGATACGATAGAGCGGAATAAAGGCTCCAAAGTGTTCGCGAGAGATAATTCTATTGGGCAGAGCCGCATGACGAAGCTGAAGAGGGAAGATGGCAGCATAACGTCAAGTAAAGCGGAAGTGTTAAGGGAAGTCGAAAGGTTCTATGGACGGCTCTACGATTCGGTCACTAAATCTGTTTGCAGTGCGGCCAACGACCCAAGAGTCAAACTGACCCGACATTATACCGAAGATATTCCGGACATCAGCCTGTATGAGATCAGGATGGCCTTGAAGCAGCTTAAGAACGACAAGGCGCCGGGTGAGGACGGAATCACTTCAGAGCTTCTGAAAGCGGGTGGATCACCTGTACTTAAAGTCCTTCAGAAGCTCTTTAATTCCGCCTTGCTTGAAGGTACGACGCCAAAAGCATGGAACAAGGGTGTGGTGGTTCTGTTCTTCAAGAAAGGTGACAACACCCTGCTTAAGAATTTCAGACCCATCTCGCTTTTGAGCCATGTTTATAAGCTGTTTTCGAGGGTCATCGCGAACCGTCTCGAACGCAGGTTTGATGACTTCCAGCCTCCCGAACAAGCCGGGTTCCGTAAAGGCTACAGTACCATAGACCACACACATACGCTGCGGCAAGTCATACAGAAGACCGAAGAGTATAACTTGCCGCTATGTCTCGTGTTTGTGGACTATGAGAAAGCCTTCGATTCGATCGAAACATGGGCAGTGCTTGAGTCTCTCCAACGATGCCGTATTGACTATCGGTACATCGAAGCGTTGAAGTGTTTGTATAAAAACGCTACTATGTCAGTCCGAGTACACGAACAGAGCTCGAAGGCGATTCCCTTAAAAAGAGGCGTAAGACAGGGAGATGTAATCTCTCCGAAACTGTTTACGACCGCATTGGAAGATGCCTTCAAGCTTCTGGAATGGAAAGGACTGGGCATCAATATTAACAGCGAATACATCACTCACCTTCGGTTTGCCGACGATATTGTGGTCATGGCAAAGTCGATGGAAGAGCTCAGCACGATGCTCGAAGGCCTCAATCGAGTCTCCCAACGGGTAAGACTTAAAATGAACATGGACAAGACGAAAATCATGTCGAATGTCCATGTCGTCCCTGCCCCAGTTATGGTTGAGAACTCGGCTCTTGAAGTTGTCGACGCGTATGTATACCTAGGACAAACAGTCCAATTAGGTAGGTCCAACTTCGAGAAAGAGGTCAATCGTCGAATCCAACTCGGATGGGCAGCGTTTGGGAAACTTCGCAACGTCTTTTCGTCCAACATACCTCAGTGCCTTAAGACGAAAGTCTTCAATCAGTGTGTGTTACCAGTGATGACATATGGAACCGAGACGTGGTCCTTCACTATTGGCCTTATGAATAAGCTCAGAGTCGCTCAACGAGCTATGGAGAGGGCTATGCTCGGGGTTTCTCTACGGGATCGAATCAGAAATGAGGAGATACGTAGGAGAACTCAAGTCACCGACATACCCCGACGGATTAGCACGTTGAAGTGGCAATGGGCAGGCCATATAGCGCGCAGAACAGATGGCCGATGGGGCCGAAAGATTCTCGAATGGAGGCCACGGACCGGCAAGCGCAGCGTAGGACGTCCACCCACAAGATGGCCAGACGACTTGGTAAGAACCGCAGGTCGGCGTTGGATGCAGGCCGCTTCCAACCGCAGTTCCTGGAGATCAATGAGGGAGGTCTTTGTCCAGCAGTGGACGTCCTACGGCTGATATGATGATGATGAAGATCGCGAGTGGACTGTCAGACCACTCGTCGGTACTTACGTAACTTTTTCCTGCTTTTTTTAGATTGCATTTTTTTCTTATTTATTTACCTACAGTATATAGTTACATACAATGAATTAACCAGGCTCCTCAGGCACGAATCGGACAATGCTAAATGATTATAGATTAAAGTACAAGCTTTGCTTAGTTTGCAGCTAGATATTCATCATTAATATATAGATTAGGCAGCGCATGTCTGTTTGCAAAGTTTGCTTGTAACTCATGATTTATTTTTATGATTTATGAGATCTAGAGTTTATGATTAATTTTATTTATTGAATTGTACTAATAAATAAAAAAAATGAGTGTGATTTAGACTACACGACTGAAGCAAAACTTCTTTTTCAAAATAATAATGTAAAAAATGGTTTAAGAACGAAATTAGATTACGAAAAATAATCAAACGAACTACTGAGTGAGATATATACCTATATTTCATGCACTGGCTATGAGACGAAGAGAGAAAGAAAATGTGCGCGCGTACCTCTCTCTCTTGCTCCTACAGTAATATTCGAAAGGTAACTCTCTCTCTCTTTCTCTCTTCACTAACTTATCACTTACTCTTAACTCTCAACTTCCGTTCGCACTTTTTGTAACGCCAGCTTACTCCCCATGTCAAGCGTGCGTAAGGAAGCGTAAGGTGCGTACTTCAAATACTCTTATTTAAATTATTTGGTTCTCATTATACGGAATCCGCTAATTATATCAGGTATGAAAGAAGGCCTGAGTCATGCATAAGTCTTCACAACAAACCAAGTTTCTATCTCAGCTTTATTCAACAAACACAAATCCGAATGGACCAAAGGCAGCATGTAAAAACTATAGTAAAACACAGACCAGACAATAAATAAAAAAATTAAATTAACAGTATAAATAAATTATACTGGTCTGTGGTAAAAATAAAAAAAAACTGTTGTAGGTAACAACTTTATAGTGTTTAGGGTATAAAAGCTTATATGTAGGTAGGTACGTGGCTACTAATTGTCTATATTCAAATCAGCTAAACTGTTTAGAAATTGGTTATTGCAATGGTTCTACCTATAATATATCGGATTTATTTCACACGTGATGTAATATAGGTAAGTATAACAAAATACTAAATGCAAAAAAAATATTTATTTCGATAACTTATAAATAGTTTAGGTACATAGAGTTAGGTACTTATCTCCTTTTATGCAAATAAAGAGCAATATTAAGATAATGTCATAGGAAACAGCTTAACCCTTAAATTGCTTCCTGGCCATTGATACAAATGGCAGAAAGAGCAAACTTTATATTCCACATACTGCACAGTTTAATGTCCCATAAAATCAGTGACCGATGGCGACCCTCAAATGATCAGCACACACAATCAAGCAAGCGGAGCCGTCAGCGCTAGCCGAACAGTTTACGTATACGGTTACTACAGAGTACTTGTGTTTTGCGCAATTATACAAAGTTTATAAATCGACCTCTAACTTTTCACGTGCATTGCCGCCAAATTAACTTTCAGTGAGACAACTAAGCAAGGACAGTTTTGAGGTTAGTGAGTTCTTTTTTTACGTGAAATTGCATTCGTTGAGTAACGGTTCGCTTTGGGTGTGGGACGCGGTTTTCGCGTTTCTTATTTCCCATGTTTGTAAATATTTTGTGTGTAACTTGGTTCACAGATTGTTTTAGCACCTAATTTTACCAAAACCAATAAACAACAATATATTGTTTAGATAGAGTGGTGTAGGTTTGAGTCTTATTGCATAATTTAATTTATTAAAATATGCGTATTGGCATGCATTTAATTAAGTTGGTATTATTTCCGCAGTAGCACATAATTATATTGCACAGATACACGCAAGAAAAGGTCACTAATACTACTTTATTATTATTTCCGTTTAGGTAGGTCGGGTACGGAACCTAATGATTCTTAAATCTATCTTCATATGTACCTTCATAGATATTATTTATAGCAATGTGACCGATGAGAAGGTATTATGTAAAATCACGAGACTAATAGATAGCTAAATAGCATTTAAAAAAAACTTTTCTACACTGAACGGTCTCACTATTGTATAGATAGCAAGCAAGCAGGCTGGTAATAAATAAATTTAACACTGTGCAGCCTTTTCCCATTTCCTTGGCTGAAACTTACCAGACCGAATATAATTTATTGTGTTTAATTCATAGACTACCAGTCTCGGTTTGAAATCTTTGGAATACCTAACCTTATGTCGGTAAGTATGAGACGATTTCACGAGCATGATTTTCAACGGTTTAGCAGTCGCAAATCGATTTGGACACACTTAACGAGTTGAAAATAAGTAGATGAGTCTTAGAATAATAAGTAAATGTAATTCGTTGGTAGATATCTACTAGTTTAGTGATTTCCGCATTTGATTTACGGATGTTTTCTTTTTTTATAACTAGCTGCCCCGCCCGCGGCTTTGAACGCGTGGTTTGTCAATAAAAACATTATCCTCCTTCTGCGCTGTCGGGTAAAAAGTAGCCTATGTCCCAATCCCGGTCAAAGTTTATCTGTATATTAAGTTTTATCGATATCGGTACAGCCGTTTAGTCGTGACAACGTATATACCAATCAGACAGAGAGACAGTTACTTTCGAATTTATAATATTAGTTTAACTATGATGTCCCAAGGGCACAGGTCTCCTTATATTTTCTTCCTCTCACTCATCCCACCCACTCCTTTAGGCTCCCACCACTATTTCAAATTTGATCAAATTTTTTTCTGTCAACGACTTATCGGTCGTTCCTGTTGAGGTCTTTAAATAGCATAAAAAATGGTCACCCCGCAAAACGCATCCGGTAATAATCGGCAGTAATTTCATAAAAATATAAAATAGATTCTAATAAGTTTATAAATAGTCTTTTCCGTAGGAGGATTACTGTAAAAAGTTGATTTTCTGTGATATTTTAATTATTACGAGATATCTTACACCACCGTCTTTTTGATTTTATTTTGTCCTGTCCATCCAAACGTTGTCTGGAAGAGATCGCTTTTAGCGATAACACCGCCCATTGTACTTACCTTTATTTTTGTGTATTTTTAATTTTGTTGGTGTGCGATAAAGAGTATTCTATTCTATCTTTTTTTTTGTAAATATATGAGAGACTTGATGCCCACGTCAGCGATGCCGGTCTTCGAGCGCAGCCAGGAGTTTGGAATCCGGTCGATCCGCTTTACACCCAAAATGCTGCGCTCTATCGCTCTTTTGCATACTCCTAGTTTGAACTTCTGAGACTCGGTCAGTGACCAAGACTGGGCACCGTAGGTTAGGACAGGCAGAATACACACTTGAACGCATAGTAGCTGCCCGCATTCAGGAGCACTTGTCAGGCGCGGGGCCAAACCTGGCGGAAGAGCAGTTTGGATTTAGATCCGGGCGCTCTACTATTGATGCGTTGTTGCGCCTCAAAAACATTTCCCAAGAGGCTGTTGCTCAAGGGGAACGAGTGTTGGCGGTATCCCTGGATATTGCCAATGCGTTCAACAGTATCCCCTATGAATGCATCGAAGAGGCCCTCCGATACCACGGAGTGCCTTTCTATCTCCGGCGGTTGGTAGGGCACTATCTCAGACAGCGAGATGTGCTCTATCTCAACGACAAAGGCAGGGTCTGCTCTAGGCGCATGACCTCCGGTGTTCCGCAGGGCTCAGTGATGGGTCCTCTGCTGTGGAACATCGGTTATGACTGGGTGCTGCGTGGTACACTGCTTCCCCGAACGCATATTATCTGCTATGCAGATGATACTCTTTTTATCGCGCGGGGAAACAGCTATGATGAGGTTGCGCATTTAACGTCTGTGGGCTCTTCCCTCTTGGTCAGCCGCATTCGATTGCTGGGTCTAAAGGTGGCACTAAACAAAACTGAGGTCATCTCGTTCCACGGAAGAGGGGGTAGGCCACCAGCTGGTGCCTACGTCCTGGTAGATGGTGTGCAAGTCATGGTGACCCCACACTTGAAATATCTGGGGCTCACGTTGGACAGTGCTTGGAATTTTACCGAGCACTTCAAACGTTTAGTCCCAAAAGTGCAAAGTGCGGCAAGCTCATTAGCGCGCCTCCTGCCGAACAAAGGTGGACCCAGAGCCTCTTGTCGCCATCTTTTTGCAGGGGTTATCAAATCTATGGCTATGTATGGTGCGCCGGTGTGGGCGGACGCTCTAACTGCCAGGAACAAAGCTATTCTGCGAAGGCCACAGAGGATAATGGCGGTTAGAGCGATACGCGGTTACTGCACCATATCATACGAAGCCGCATGCGTATTGGCGGGCTTACTACCGTGGGACTTGGATGCCAACTGTCTCTCGGCAATATATTTTTGGCGAGGGCAGGAACTAGCTAGGGGACAAAGACCGGCTCTAAGAGAGGTTGAAGGCAAAAGGGACGAACTGCACGAGGGACTCATTGAAGAGTGGCTCCAGAGGTTGGCGCAACCCAGCGCCGGCACTGATATTGTCGGAGCGGTTCGTCCGCTTTTAAAAGAGTGGCTCACTAGGGAGCATGGCTCGATGACCTTCCGATTGACACAGGTGCTCACGGGGCATGGTTGCTTCGCAAAGTACCTGTGCCAAATCGGACGGGAATCGACGACGGAGTGTCACCACTGTAATGCCCCCGTGGACACATCGCAGCACACGCTGGAGTTTTGTACTGCCTGGACAACACAACGGCAGGCGCTGGTGGCAATGGTAGGCCGGGATCTCTCGCTGCCGAGCATAATTCAGGCTATGCTTAGCAGCGCTAGAGCCTGGGATGCCGTAATCGCCTTCTGTGACGAAGTTATGTCTCAGAAGGAGGCTGCGGAGCGTATCAGAGAAGATGATCCTTTCGCTGAGCCACTCCGCAGACGAAGGACCGGAAGGAGGCGAAGACAGTTTCTTCGCCTTTTTCAGCTCGATGGAGGCCAGCAGGGTTCGGGTGCGGGGAACTCCGACCCAGCATCGCACAGGCCTTCTACGCTGGGGAATGTCCTCCATATTCCAGGACATTCCTCTCCCTCCCAGGAGGGGGACGGAGGGGTCCGCTTAAGGCGGACATTAACCGACAGGGCCGCGGTTGAATCCAATCGGGACCCCGTGACCTTGTCAGGTGCTAGTGCAGCATCGAACCACTCATCCGATGGGCGGTTTGATGATGCACTGGCACTGAGGTGAATGAAGGTATATCGGTGGGTTTTTAGTCGGTATGCCGTTGGTTGTGCGGAGAGTCCGACAGACCCCTTTAGCTCTCCCCGAGTTAAAGGACATGCGTAAAGCATTTTCCCATCGCAAAAAAAAAAAAAAAAAAAAAAGGCAGAATACACATGTCAATCAGTTGGCGTTTTAGCGATAAGGGAAGGTCACCCTTCATAAGTTCCTTCATGGACCAGTAGCTTTTCCAGCCGTTGTCGACACGACGGTCAACTTCTTTGTCCTGCCTGTTGTCGAAGGAAGCAAACTGGCCTAAGTAGATGTACTCATTGACATAGTGTATTTCCTGCCGGTCTACCTACTTGTTACCCTACGTTTCGTGCTATTGGTCATGATTTGTGTCTTTGACCGATTTATCATAAGTCCAACTCCGAGGCTCACCGTGCTCAGGTCTTGGAGCATTTCCTGCAGCTCCAATGCATTAGGAGCGAAGAGAACAATGTCATCGGTGAACCGAAGGTTTGTAAGCCTTTGGTCACCGACTTCAATATCCTTTGTCGCCCATGGGGCTGATAATGGTTCTTCTGGTCGGTTTGTGGACTTTTAGTCCACAAATCCCCTTCCGGCACTAGAAGTGAACGCGCAGGAGATTTGTGGGATAAGCCCTTTTGCATTGTACTCCAAATAAAAATGAGGAAGAACTGAAAATATAAGAAAAGAAAATACATTAGTATGTAGGTCATTAGGTATATTATAGCATGTTAGTAATTAAGATCAAAGAAATCAATTTGGGATTCGATGCTCTTGATAAACAAAATGTCAGCTTGATAAAATCTCCGCCGATCTTCAAGTCGTAGGGAAAAAGTGGTACATAGGTACAAAAATAAATCTGGATTAAATCTGCTGGAATTAAATTTTTAGAATTTTGACTTAGATATACATACCTTCTTAATTAAGTTTCCGTAAGCGGTACTCAAGTAGGTAAAGTAAGTACACACGGCTACACATCAAGTTATAAATTTCCAGTATAAGTTGACCTCTTATTGTACGGAGAGCCTACACAATGCAAGGTCAGCTTATGTATCTCACCAATAGCCATGTTTAGCAAAGATAGTTTACAAAGATAGTATCTACTTTGCTAGCAGGGTAGGATAAGATAATAATCTTTCCTATTCCAAACAAAGATTTATTTAAAAACTAAATTTAATCATTTTTTTTGCAGTTTTTGCATGCTTAACAAACTCTAGATTAGGGTTAACAAAATTAGTTAGGTACTAGGAACTGTGATAGTCCGAGAGCGCGCTGAGAGTACCTAGGTATGTAACTACCGACTTGAAAAGACTAGATATGGGGGTGAAAGAGGATATAACTGAAAATTAAAAACATGCATTTCTATACTAATATTATAAAGAGACACACATGCATGATAACAACGCAATAAAATACTGGTTATTATGGTATATATATATATATATGTATGAATTTTTGATATAACTACTTATATATATGTATTCTATGTATTTTATCAACCTTTTTGTGTTCTTACACGTAATTTGTTTTGTTCGTAATTTTAGTTTAATTTAGACTGGTATTTATAAATTCTTTTTTATATGAAGTAAATCCGTTTTTGGCCGTATGCTACGCTTAGTATAAGTTTGTATCTTACATAATAAGGGCTGTGGATTTTGTTAAATAAATAAAATAAAATAAAAAAATAAAAGAGGAAAGGTTTGTATTTTTGTGTGTATGTTTCTAATGAATATGTAAACTCAAAAACTACTGGTCCTATTTCAAAAATCCTTTCACCATTGGAAAGCTACATTCACCCTGAGTAACATAGGCAGGCTACTTTTTACCCAACTGCGCAAAGGAGGGTAATGTTTTTATTAAAAAACTACGCGTGCGAAGCTGCGGATTGGTCAGCTAGTCAAGAATAAAGAGGTGACTAACGGATCGCATCGGGAATGATTCTTGCACATGTGACCCAATTTTTTATTGGAGGGAGGATCTATTATATGGGAGGCCTATTCTCAGCAGTGGACGTCCTGTGGCTGATATAATGATGATAAATCTGACATAGGTACCCACAGTAAATACTAAAGGTCATAGCAGACATATCAATTCAGAAAGGGATCGTCACCGTATCGCCTTTCACCTCGTCGTCAACCAGGCGTCAACATAACGTAAGCACGTAAGCAAAGCGGATCAGCAGCTCCTTGGCTACGGCTAGGCGACGTCGCGCTTACGGCTCGCCGCCCGCTGGTTGACGGCTAGGCGGTACCAGTTTCACCGCCCGGGTACGGAGAGACGTAAGCGCGGGTACGGAGAGTCGTAAGCGCGGGTACGGAGAGCCATAAGCGCGGGTACGGAGAGCCGTAAGCGCGGGGACGACGAGCCGTAAGCGCGGGTACGGAGAGTCGTAAGCGCGGGGACGACGAGCCGTAAGCGCGGGGACGACGAGCCGTAAGCGCGGGTACGGAGAGTCGTAAGCGCGGGGACGACGAGCCGTAAGCGCGGGTACGGAGAGTCGTAAGCGTGGGGACGACGGACCGTAAGCGCGGGGACGACGAGCCGTAAGCGCGGGTACGGAGAGTCGTAAGCGCGGGTACGGAGAGTCGTAAGCGCGGGTACGGAGAGCCGTAAGCGCGGGGACGACGAGCCGTAAGCGCGGGTACGGAGAGTCGTAAGCGTGGGGACGACGGACCGTAAGCGCGGGGACGACGAGCCGTAAGCGCGGGTACGGAGAGTCGTAAGCGCGGGTACGGAGAGTCGTAAGCGCGGGTACGGAGAGCCGTAAGCGCGGGTATGGAGAGACGTAAGCGCGGGGACGACGAGCCGTAAGCGCGGCGCACCGCGGTTGCGAGCTCGTCCCAAGGCGAGGCGATTACGTTACGATTCCGATTAGTGAGCGTTGCAGTAGGGAGTTTCATACAAAGAATACTGTACAGCTCGAGTTGATACGGTGACGATCCCTTTCCAAGTTGATATGTGTGGCTTGTCTTCTAGTGGTTTAATATTCATTTATTGGTTTATTTGGTACAATTGCACACTTATGCGTGTTTAACAAAAAGAAAGAATATAAAAAAAATATTAGTGGACTCTCATTAGTCAGATCTTCTGCGCATTGCGTCTTACCTCGTAGTAAATGGTCATGATGTCTGAGTAAAAAAACTTTGAATTTGCTCTATCTCTAGTTTCACCAAGATCTAGTGGTACTTACTCCCGGTAAAGATACCTATCTAGGTTACAGATCTGACTATTTTTAGAACAACTGGTTTACTCTACCTACCGCAACTTATTTTTTAGACATAAGTATTTCAGTTCTTACGTAAATGTTTAATGAGTGTTGCCATAAATATTCTTTAACAAAGTCTATTCAGTTTGTTTTCTAACAAAACTATCCTTAGTCGTTTATTTGAACAACTGCTGGGAGCTTATTTTTGTAGTAAAAATAGTAGGTACGTAATTGCTGGGTTATATAAATATTTAATCGATCACCCTGAAATGGGTTATTTATAGGAATTAATTAGTATATGTATATATAGTATATATATACAAGAAATTTGGTAATTTAATATATCTTTGCTACAAAGAGAGTAATAGTTTAAGATAGAATATACAGTGTAAACTCTATATAACGACACTCAAGGGACTGAGCATATTTTGACGTTATAGAGAGTTGTCGTTAAATGGAGAGAAGTAAAATCTGTATTAGAAAAAGAAACTAACTTCACTAATTCACTTCTACTAACAACAGTCTGCAGCTACACGTGCAAGCAATCCCATTTTGTAAACAAAAGAACGGATTTCTTAGAAAGTTTGGTGTGTATGATGCCGACAGTCGAGTTTATTATGGTCTAGGATAATAAAACGACACAAGGATATACACAGCTGCGCAGTTTTTACTAATTTGGCAATTTAAAAAGAACTTTTTACAAATTGTTGCCGTTATTGAGAGTGGGTGTAATGCTATACAGAGTGTACCATTGTATGCAAGACAAGCTAAACCAACCAAAGCCGAGTGATTTCGACGCTTTAGAGAGTTGGTCGTTAAAACAAGTGACGTTACATGGAGTTTACACTGTATATGTAATATATAAGATATAATATATTAGGTATATGACGACCTCCGTGGCGCAGTGTGCGAACAGCCGGCTGAGACGCAGGAGGGTTCGATTCCCGCCGCGGAACAAATGTTTGCATGATCTACAGATATTTGTTCCGGGTCAGGTTGTTTCTCTATATATTATAAGTACGTATTTACAAAAAAAAAACGTATATAAGTATTCTATCCGTTATCTGGTTCCCATAGTACAAGCTCTGCTCAGTTTGGAGCTAAATAGCGCTGTGTGAAATGTCCAGCAATATTTATTTATTATTAATTTATTTATATCTTAAATTATTACTCTCTTTGCAGCAAAGATGTATTATAACACCAAACTTGTTGCTTAGTAAGGACTGAGCCAATTCTGTTAATTACCTAGATATATATGTTGTATTTACCTATCTGGTTGTCGACAGTAGGGAGCCAACTTGTCAGATTTCTGGGTGACCTTATTATTTGTCTATTATGTATTTAGAAATAACAATGTCCGATTTGTTTACCAAACATTTCTGTACTTACTAGACAGGTAAGTTAGAAAATAGTAGATATACTAGCTTAATTGATTAAGTAATGCGTACAACATGCACGTGCCCAATTTGTGGGTCACGGCGTACCAGTGCTTACCTCAGTGTTGCCTCACTGCCGTTAGAAGTTACCTGTGACATTACCAATAAGGTAATAGTATGGTTTCTAAAAATGTATCGGTCCTTTTCTAATAGACTGAAATAAAAAGGATAGCTATCATTTTAATGCGGTTACTTTATGATGCCGAGAATGTTTCACGTGTTTACTTGTATTATTAAGTTTTTTGTTGAAAAATTACTTTTTCAAAACAATCTTTTATAAAATTCATAATCGGAACCGCAAGCAGATTCAAATGAGCCCAAACACTAGTAGCCTACTATAATCCATTCAGAAGTTCCGTTGTCTAGCATCCGTCTCCATCATGAGACCACCTCCGTGGTACCATATTATTGCATTGTCACCGAAGTTACATATGTATTCCAAATTTCAGCTCAATCGGTAGAGGGGAACGGGTTTAGTTTAGTCACAATTTAGTTGCAAGGTTCCACCCGGTCAAACATACATACATTGCAAGTTAATAATAATAAAAAAGCAGCCAAGTGCGAGTCGGACTCGCCCATGAAGGGTTCCGTAGCAGCAAGTAACGTAGTTTCAGTTCTAAGTATGGGGAACCCCCAAAATTTATTGATTTTTTCTATTTTAGTGTGATAATCTTAATCCGGTTCACAGAATACATGTACTTACCATGTTTCAACAGTATAGTTCTTATAGTTTCTGAAAAAAATTTACTGTGACATACGGACGGACAGACAGACATGACGATCCATAAGGGTTTTGTTTTTGCCATTTGTCTACGGAACCCTAAAAAGCTTCTAAAAAAAGTACTCGTACAACATACCTACATGATTAATCTTCAAATTAGGAAAAACAAAAAATATTGATATTTACGACAAGTTTCATCATCATCATCAGTATTCCACAGCCTGACTGCCGTGAATGTATAGGTCTCTCCTTGCCCATACCACTTTCTACCTGACGCAGTGCTAGTTTCATTCTGTAATAAGTAGGTATCATAAAACACCTACCCACTATCATATCAGCTATATACGGAATAAAACTCTACGTTTAGCTTACCTTTGTGCAAATCCTAATTGTAAATTTAATATCTGTAATCTTTGTAGTTATACAATAAAGAGAAATGTCTAGAATTTGCTCAAACAAGAGATTTCTCTGAGATCCCAATATAAGTGTTCCTAGAAATGTTTGCATCAAACGCAAATCGTAGCAAGGAATCATTTCGCAATAACTAAGTTGTTCTACACATTAACGAGAAAAGCAGTTTTCTGGTTATACGGATAACGAACCCAATCTAAGCTAGGGCTATAGCTTAAATCAAATGTACTTAGGTCTATAAAATTCGTTAAATACTGAGTAGAGGCAAAGTCATGGGTCTGTTCGACCTGAAATACAATTCGTGGGATTAAATTAAGTTAGTAAATACTATTTTGGACAGGTATTTGGCCACAACAATATCATTAGGCGAGGCGGTTATTAGGTCCTCCATCGCGCAGGTGTTCGGACACAAAGGGCACATTAGCAACTGCTCCATTGACTGCGCGGGATCACCGCAGTCGCACTGCGGTAAGTTAGGGTCCCTGAATCCCCATTTGCACATATTCAGTCTGCAGCGTCCAACCTGGGTGCAGAGCCTGTTTAAGGATTTCCAGACTGGCCACGGCAGATCGTGCCCGGGTGGTAACGGTTCCTGTGGGGTGATAAAATCAGGCGGTGGGGTAACTTTACTTACATAGTATAAATGAAAACGTAGCACTCTTGACACGCTAGAAGAAAGGAAGAAGAAGAAGAACACAAATTTTTATTACATTTGTGTTTTCTTTTATGACATAATAAGGGCTTTCCATTTACGATTACAAAAAAAATGACGCGAGATACACCGGAAAATATATATGGTATATATGCCTAAATCTCAAAGACACAATATCAAAATTTGTCTAAAACAATCTCACTCCGTCAGATAAACCAAACACAAATGTGTTTTAGGGTTCCGTACCCAAAGGGTAAAACGGGACCCTATTATTAAGACTCCGATATCTGTCTGTCTGTCCGTCTGTCACCAGGCTCATGAACCGCGATACTTAGACAGTTGAAATTTTCACAGATGATGTATTTATGTTGCCGCTATAACAACAAATACTTACTGAAACAGAATAAAATAAATATTTAGGGGGGCTCCCCTATGGGAGCCCCTCTAAATATTTATTTTATTCTGTTTTTTCTATAAAAAACGTGATTTTTTTGCTCGTTTTAGCTCGATATTGATAACGACAACAGGTAAACGCTAGAAATGTTCACAGAATATTGAGTTATATATTCACTTTAAAAATAAATAATTAATTTAAAATACAATTAATATTTAAGGGAGCAACAGCACCCATACAACAGACATGATTTTTTTGCCGTTTTTATAGATAATGGTACGGAACCCTTGCGCGAGTCTGACTCTCACTTGGCCGGTTTTATTTATTTCTAGTCACTTGGAAATGTAAACACGGCAATCCACATTGACAATTCATTTCCTTTTATAATCAGCGTATGACAGAACAACGCAATCTGTTACCAATTATAAAAATAAGGCCGTGAAACTCCCTCATTACCATGCTGGTACGCGATAACGTAGGGTTTTTGACGGTCATTTGGCTAAAATTCGGTAGGTAATAGATCCACAGTGTCTGAAGACCCGCTTATTGAACCAATGTGTTCTGCCCACCATGACCTACGGTGCTGAGACATGGACGCCAGGAATGGAAATACCAGCTCGCTACTTTAGACTCGATAGAACGTAGGGCTTTTAGGCTAATAGGTGAGCAATATATGGCGGAGGCTAAGACCCAAAGTCTCGAACACCGCCGTAAAGTTGCAAGCCTATCGATCTTTTACAGAATACATTTCGGGGAATGTGCCCAGGAACTTTTCGATCTGATTCCGCCATCTCCTTTCCATCAAAGGACAAGCAGGCGCACGGCTCAGTACCATCCATACCTAGTTGATATACCACCCATTCGCACACACCGTTTTGGTTCTACGTTCTTGATGCGTAAAGCTGAGGTATGGAACGCTTTGCCGTCGTCTGTTTTTCCTAAAGAATACAATCCGTGCCTCTTTAAGGTAAGAGTGAATAGGTTTCTTCTAGATCTTCATGCTTCATCTTAGACCACATCATCGCTTACCAGGTGAGATTGAGGTCAAACGAAGATAGTTAAAAAAAAAACGCTCACGCAGGAGGCTAAGTATAGGTTAAGAGTTGCACAGAGAGCCATGGAGCGTACCATGTTCGGCATCAGACTGTTAGACAGAGTTCCAAACGTCGAGATCCGTAGACGAACGAAGGTTCATGACGTTGGGATTCGAGTTATGGAGCCCATGTCTTGGGCAGGACACTTGGATAGACGCGGTGATGAAAATTGTAGCAGGACAGTGACTGAATAGTGGCCGAGGAGCGGGTATAGAAGGGTAGGTCGTAAAGGTCGCGGGGCGTCAGTGCGTGAGACTAGCACAGGATCGTGGTGGATGGCACAAACTTGGGGAGGCCTATACCCAACAATGGGTGAAGTCAGACTGTGGATGATGATGATTAGATATCACCTAGTTAAAGTTTGAATCTTACTTTTAACCATTCCTCGGCAAATTAGCGGCAAATTGAACCGGTTTTCTAAATAAAACCTAAAAAATGTCTGAGGCCGAACCCAAAACGAATATGCCCTAAAATATAACGATGCTCTGATTCAGACTGCCTCACCTTGAATGGACCAGTTCGAATTTTTTTGTTGATTTTTGATACGTATTTTGACAGGCGTGTGCCCGAGTGGCGAGCGCAGGAAACTCGATCTGACTAAGTACCAGAAATTAAGGTCATAAGGTTCAAGAAATTTAAACATTATGTTTTTAAGTCCTGTTTTACGAGATCAGTTTTAATTAAAATGCATTGTAAATATTGGTTACCTACAATAAGTCGCATCGAAATCAGCCTATGCGTGTAGAAGCAATGATGCCACAGATAACAAGTAACTTTTAAAAAAAAATATAACCTACCTCAGGTAACAGAAAGGTAGTTGCAAGCCTATCGATCTTTTACAGAATACATTTCAGGGAATGTGCCCAGGAACTTTACGATCTGGTTCCGACATCTCCTTTCCATCAAAGGACAAGCAGGCGCACGGCTGATATACGGCTGATGCGTATAGCTAAGGTATGGAACGCTTTGCCGTCGTCTGTTTTTTCTAAAGAATACCATCCGGGCCTCTTTAAGGTAAGAGTGAATAGGTTTCTTCTAGATCTTTGTGCTTCATCTTAGACCACATCATCGCTTACCATCAGGTGAGAATGTGGTCAAACGAAGACCTATTTAGTTTAAAAAAAAAACTACTAGACTGATATCGATGAAATTTCTATGGGATCAATCTGAAAGTATATCCTTTGAAATAATAAAAATAAAATCCAAATCGTTGGAAAAATGGCGGAGTTATGAGGTAACAAACATAACATAACATAAAAATAATCAAATTTAAGACATTGGTTTTCTTATAGATGCCATTGTCAGTACTCAACCAAATGTAAATCGGACCACACGAGAAGCATCAGCTATCAAATATAAAAAGAATCATCAAAGTCGGTTCACCTAGTCGAAAGTTCTGAGGTAACAAACATAAAAAATACAATCGTATTGAGATCTCCTCCTTTTTTGAAGTCATTTAAAAAGATATTATCAGCTAGTTTGTTTGCTCAATGATTAATCCAGCAGAGTTGTCATAGTACACCCGGCTACACATCAAGCTATACATCTCCAGTATAAGCTGACCTCGCATTGTGTAGGCTTTTCGTAGAATGAGTGGTCAGTTTATACTGGAAAAATATAGCTTGATGTGTAGCCGTGTGTACCGATTCTGATTAGGTTTTAATATTGCTTTTAGGGCAATATAATTACTACCTACTCTGTTTTACAAAACTTTCGTGATTGATTTCAATCATTACGAGGGCTGCTATTTATGTATCCGGAATAAAATAAAATAACTATCATTGACTGTTAAATATGGTTTTATTGCTTTTCAAAATATTCGCCATGATGATCAATGCACTTTTGCATTCGGTGAAACCAGTTTTCATAGCACTTTTTCCAATCGGAAGACGGTATCTCCAAAACATGATTTTTGAATGCTTCAACGGCTTCTTCTCGGGTTGAAAATCGTTGACCACGTAATTTATTCTTCACGGTTGGGAATAAAAAGAAGTCGTTGGGTGCCAAATTAGGGCTATATGGCGGATGACCCGTTAATTCCACCGTTTCACTCTCCAAATATCGGGTCGTTTCACCCGAAGTGTGACAGCTTGCATTGTCGTGATGGAGAATGATTCTGCGTTGTGGATTATTCTTCCTGATTTTTGCAAAGACTTCTGGCAAACAAATGGTCGTGTACCACTCTGAATTAACAGATTTACAATTTTCTAGGGGTACAGTAGCCACGTGTCCATCTATACCAAAAAAACAGGCGACCATTTGCTTCAAAGTGCTTTTCGCACGAGCAACTTTTGTTGGGTTCGGCTCATGTTGGAAGACCCAAACTGTTGACTGTTGCTTAGTTTCGGGGTCATATGCATAAATCCAGGATTCATCACCTGTGTAGATATTATATACAGCTTTTGATGCACCACGATTGTATTTTTTTATCATTTTTTTGCACCAATCGACACGAGCCTGTTTTTGATCTATTGTCAAGTTGTGCGGTATCCAACGCGAACAAACTTTTTTTGCAGCCAAGTGTTCGTGTAATATCTTATGTATACTCGTCATACTAATGCCCAAGATCGCCTCTATCTCTCGATATGTCACATGACGATCTTGCATTATTAGTTTACGCACTGCGTCGATGTTTCGTGGCACAACAACTGATTTAGGCCGACCATCTTTAATTTCGTCCGTGAGCATACGACGTCCACGATTAAACTCACTAAACCAGTGATACACAGCAGTATTCGATGGTGCTTTATCCCCAAAAGTCGAACTGAGTTGATCGATACACTGCTGTTGAGTTAGATCACGTCGAAAATCATAAAAAATCATCGCACGAAAATTTTCTCGAGATAAATCCATTGTGATAATGACACGCAATTTTTGAAATCGCGCCACACAATGAAAACAATTGACAGACGGACGAAATAACCTGCATTCTACAGCCAAAGAGTTCCATTTTCAAACGTGATAATTTCTTTTTAAATATTATTTATGCAGTGGCCAGTTCCGGATTCTTAAATAGCAGCCTATGTATTATAAATACGGGATTTATCACGTACCGTCTTATCAGTTTTACAGTGAGAGGCGAGACGTTATTCGGAGCGGATCGCACTCACTTTGATGGAGGTTCACGAATTGAACCGAAACATTGTCGGTCGAAACACCGATAAGACGGTACGTGATAAATCCCGTACTACTCTGTTTCTGGAAATTCCAGAATGACACATTGCACATGCTATTCATCAAAAGTGGATTTAACTAAAAGTGGATTTACTTAATTATCAATAGGTACCTAGTGTTGGTAGTTCTTTAAGGTAGGATTAAGTCTTTGTCGAAAATCAGAAGAATAAAATTCCTTGTTCTTTAACGGTTGACCACCAACTCTTGGTCTAAAAGATCTAGCTCCTATAACTTTTTGTTATAGGAGTCCCAGACCTAACCAATCATTATTTTAAATCTATTTTTTTTAATACAATAGCTTTATTGACAGATTACGGAATAGGATAATGAATAATCTTGTAATTTTTTTAGGGTTCCGTACCCAAAGGGTCAAACGGGAACCTATTACTAAGACGCTGTCTGTCTGTCCGTCTGTCACCAGGCTGTATCTCATGAACCGTGATAGTTAGACAGTTGTCAATTTTCACAGATGATGCATTTCTGTGGCCACTATAACAAAAAATACTAAGAACAGAATAAAATAAATATTTAAGGGGGGCTCCCATACAACAAACACGTTTTTTTTGATCGTTTTTGCTTGATATTGATAACGGCCACAGGTAAACGCTTGAAATATTTACGGAATAAGTAACCATCGCCTATAACAGTGAATTGCCTCGTAGGTCACGCACATACGAAATGCGACGATGCACTGCCCTGCGTCCATCAACTTGAGGCATACAGGTGTAAAGCCTCATGTGCCTGTAATTTCACCGGCAACCATAACCTCATACCTAAACACAGCAATGCTGCTTGACGATAGAATAGGAAATAGACACAATATGTACTTATACATATATAGATAGAATAATACACAAGGAACTCTACTACTCTTATTTGGTTCTTGTAAGTGGTTGAAATATTAATCATAATGGCAAGACCATTTTATAGGTGTTACGTTACGACCGACAATCCCGTGTTTATAAGATTGTTTGTAATAAATTACGAAAGTTTTGTAACTAAAATTAAATCAACGTACATATTTATATTGAGAGATTATTTTATTTATCTCCACACCCACGGTGAGACATACAAAAGAGTTCAAAAACCGCTCCACCTTCGGTAGGTGAAGAGGTTTCTTGAACTCTTTTGACCAAAGACAAAGAAGTTATATATAGGACTAGCTGACCAATCTGCAGCTTCGCACGCGTAGTTTTTTAATAAAAAACATTATTCTCCTTCTACGCAGTTGGCTAAAAAGTAGCCTGTGTCACCCGGAGATAGTGTAGCTTCCCAACAGTGAAAGAATTTTTTAAATCGGTCTGGTAGTTTCGGAGCCTATTCAATACAAACAAACAAATCGGAAGGGCTTTCCTTTAGGAACGGTTTGATAGAGGGATGTGGGAAGGGGAGATGCGGGGGGGGGGGGAATTGAACCCCCCCCCCCCTCCCCCCTCCCCCTAGTGTGTGAGGACTTACGATTTTTTTTTTAATTATAAAAAAATATTTTGAGGTTAAGTATGAAAAAAACAATTTTTTTATATTGAAAAACGGCAGAGTCCAGGGGTTTGGAGGAAAAAGTGGTCTATGAAAACGTTGCTCCCCACGTTTTCATAGTCCACTTTTTCTTCCAACCTTTAAAACTATAAAGTTGCGCAAGTTGCCACTTCACATGTAGGCTTTTTTTATGCATATCTACGTGAAGTCCGTGATATCTACACATGAAAAAAAAAATGAAAGTCCTAGCACAACTTTCCTAATGGAAATTTCAGCCTTTTGTTCAATAGTTTAAGTACATTAATAGTTTCCGCAGCGCATGCGACGAAAGACGTTTTAGGGCACTTTTTTACACCTTGGGTTACGTTACTAAAGTTTTAGTAAGGATCCCTAATCTTTTCTAGCAATAAATATAGCCTATGTCACTCAGGTTGAATGTAGCTTTCCAATGGTGAAAGAGTTTTTGAAATCGGTGCTGTAGTTTTTGAGTTTGTTCATTACAAACATACACACAAAAATACAAATCTTTCCACTTTATAATATTACTAGCTGACCAATCCGCAGCTTCGCACGCGTAGTTTTTAATACAAACATTACCCTCCTTTGCGCAGTTGGGTAAAAAGTAGCCTGTGTTACTCAAGGTGAATGTAGCTTTCCAATGGTAAAAGAATTTTTGAAATCGGACCAGTAGTTTTTGAGTTTATTCATTACAAACATACACATAAAAATACAAATCTTTCCTCTTTATAATATTATGTATTAGTATATTAGTATTAGTATATTAGTATTAGTATATTAGTATTAGTATAGAAGTAGGCGTCTCCAATACACCCCAAGAATTGTTGATCAAAAATTAATGCGCAGGGTATTTTTTCTTCTGATTTTCTACCAAAAACTACCGACTTGAAAGGACTACAATTTTTTAACCTATTATAAATATTTATAGAAGAAACCTCTTAACTAACTCCTATTACCTACCTACTTATAATTAGTCTCCGTGGAACGTAACGTCACGTCACGACCCATTGTCATTACTATTTAATGACTAATCAGAAATAAACGACACGGTATTTCTAAATAGGTTTGTATTGTCGTGCGATTGAATAATTAAGTAGATAAGTTGGTTATAGACATACGCGCGTGGTAGAAACCCTACCTTATAACGGTCTAGAGAAGCACGAGACCAAGAGCCAGTTTCACGCGAACACGTACACACTCATACACAAACTCGCGCACACACACACCACACAAACACACACCACACACATAATCACACTTTATTTAACTTAAAATCATAATCATAATCATAATTAAATAAATAAATAATAAATATTGCTGGACATTTCACACAGCGCTATCTAGTCCCAAACTAAGCAGAGCTTGTATTATGGGAACCAAATAACTGATAGAATACTTATATACATTTTTTTTGTAAAGACATACTTATGTATAATATATAGGGAAACAACCAAACCCGGAACAAATATTTGTAGATCATGCAAACATTTGTTCCGCGGCGGGAATCGAACCCGCTACCTCCTGCGTCTCAGCCGGCTATTCGCCCACTGCACCACGGAGGTAGTCACATTAAAATAAACATTTACTTGTATCGACTTGTTTTAAACTGAAACGTTGTTCTGTTTGGTTATGGAAGAGGGCGCTGACACTGCTACTCAGTTTTTTTAACTTTTGTGGTTGTCAACGTCTATAGACATTTGTCTATTGTACACATGGCTACGCATCAAGGTATACATTTCCAGTATACGCTGACCTCTCATTCTACGCAAAGCCTACATAATGAAAGGTCAGCTTATACTGGAAATTATAGCTTGATGTGTAGCCGTGTGTACTTTGTTTATGTTCCAAATAAATAATTTGGATTTATTTTTAATTTTGAGTTTGGCCTCTTAGATCTTCTTATAACATTTTCAACGTAAGTTATTGGCTTAAAATTCGCAATAGACCGCATAATAGTATGTTAGAGTTATACCTAATAATAGGTGCAGAACAGACATACTGAAGTTATGTTGAGATAAATACATAGACTATTGTTTGAAAGTGGATAAAAAAATAATTGAAATATATTTTAGCGTTTCTTGAGCACATTTTGTACAGTCAAGCTGTGTTTTTAACTAAAACATATCGGACAAGCTCGAGTCTGCCTCGCGCACCGAGGATTCCGTAAAAATCCTTTATTTATAACTACAAAACGATTTTTTCCTTTAATTGTGCAGTAAGACCTTGCTTCTGGTCAAATTTCATGATCCTAAGTCAACGAGATATAGGTTTTGATTTAATTGCGAGCATAATATGCGGAAAAACGTATTTTTTGATTGCTTTGTCTTAAAACCGTCATCATCATCATCATATCAGCCGTAGGACGTCTACTGCTGGACAAAGGCCTCCCTCATTGATCTCCAGGAACTGCGGTTGAAAGCGGCCTGCATCCAACGCCGACCTGCGGTTCTTACCAAGTCGTCTGCCCATCTTGTAAGTGGACGTCCTACGCTGCGCCTGCCGGTCCGTGGCCTTCATTCGAAAACTTTCCGGCCCCATCGGCCATCTGCTCTGCGCGCTATATCGTCGCAGTTCTGACTAAGTGACATAACTGACATTTTAGAAAATATTACTGAAAGCCGTAAGTGTACTTAGGACACTTCGAATGATTTATAATTTTAAGATATGTAGATACGTCAAACATACATCTAGACATAGGTAGAAGATACAGATACGCCGATTAGACACAACGGTTCGTCTTCAAAAGTAGATAAAAGTAACATTACAAATGCCAGTTACGCCAAAATGTCGGTTACGTCACTTAGTCAGAACAGCGACGATATGGCCTACCCATTGCCACTTCAAGGTGCTAATCCGTCCGGCTATGTCGGTTAAAACCGTATTTGATAATAATTTCAACTTTATCAAGTAGGTATCTCCTGAGATACAGGGTCTTGATAGATGTACAGACAGACAGACCGACAACGAAGTGGGACGGACAATAAGGGTTCCTTTTTTCCTTTTGAGGTACGAAACCCTAAAAAACAAACAGGTATAATGTAGACATGCCTTAGTTGGACGTAAACTGTGAGGTAGGTAGGTAATGCCATTGTTTTAGGTAATGGTGACCACTTAACGTCAGGTGGTTCATGAGCAGCTTGTTCCATCACTTCATCTTATAAAAAACGAAACGCGTTATTCAAACAAAGAAATAATGGAAGGCCTCGTATTGGTACATAACTAGGTTGTGTCACATGCAGTGCTCTCCGAGTCTATTAGGTTTTTCTGATCGCATAGTTGAGTAAACGCCGTAGAAATAATAGTACGTTTTAAATAGGGCCTTTAGGACGATTATACCGTTTTTTAATTTGTGAAATGAGGTATAATGGCAGATAAAACAAGGAGTTTATGTTATTTTAAACTGATTGTTCAAAACTATTATGGTTATGAAACCGCAGGGCTCGTCTTTGATAAATATGTGATTATTAAGTAAAAGTGTGTCTGTTGAATGTTACTAAGGCAATTATATTAAACTTTCATTTTTACATAGACAAGCTGAAGAACCCCGACTTTTTGAAAAACTTGATAAACCCTTCAAAGTTCACACCAATACATAATAATAATAATCATTCTCAACCCGTGTCGACGTCATAGGCCTCATAGGCGTGTCGCTGGGCATAGGTCTCTCTTTGTTTCTGCCATTCTTCCCGAAATAATAACAATAATAAATTAATATTCCTGGACATTTCACACAGCGCTATCTAGCTCCAAACTAAGCAGAGCTTGTACTTTGGGAACCAGATAACTGATAGAACATTATATACTTTTTTTGTAAGGATACTTAATATACAGAGAAACAAACAGAACCGTAAAAATATCTGTAGATCAGGCAAACATTTGTTGCGCGGCGGGAATCGAACCAGCCTCCTGCGTCTCAGTCGGGTATTCGCTCACTGCACCAGGTCGTCACATATTTTTATGGTTATGGTGCCTAATATGTGCCTAGAATTTTCTAAAGCAGTCTTAGATACCTAAACTCTATGCCTATGTAGCCTAGGCCGCACCTTGCAATTAGGTGGTAGGCATTGCCATAGGCTGACTAGGCGAGGCACAATTTTTATTTTTTATATTATACTTGTAGACACACAAGCTGACGGGCCTCCTGTTGTTAAGTGGTCACCGCCGCCTATAAACTCCTGCAGCACTCGAGGTACTGCAGTCGCGTTGCCTATAATTATAGGCTTCAAGAGAGGTGTAAATAAGGTATTAAGTGCTATAATAAGACGCACATGAGATAGACAGTCCTATACAAATAACACTACCTGCCGCCACGAGCGTTGACGGCGAACTGACAGAGCGCAGCAGCCGATTCTCCCCTCCGTCTCGCCGCGCGCATACCTCAGGGAGTGTACAGCACTAATGGTCACACTATAGCACTTAATACCTTATTTACACCTCTCTTGAAGGCGCTTAATTTGAAGCTCACCGGAAAAACCTCCGGGAAAATTTAGGTAGTGACTGGCCATATAAGGCACTTTGAAGTAATAATTAATTTATAATTATTATGTGGTCCATGCACAGTTATTTAAACAAGACAGATCAAGTACGAGTTTGACTTGCACACTGAGGGATCCGAACCTAGATAGGTTTTTTTATCGAAAACGAATACCTGGCTTACGAGCCTAAACTACATTGATACGGAAAAAATAATGCAAACTATAACATAAATTTTAAATACTTATCTATTTATACACCGACTTACACACAACTCTTCTATTTACTAGTAATTTTAAAGAACTACTTAAATATAGTAATTATAGGTACATTACAACACTTCAGAATACCTACACTACATACCTAACACTGACACTTCACTTGCTATAGTTTCCCATTACATAAGTCAGTTACAATTTTATATATATTCGCGTGTTATACATTCACATATTATTACAAACCTTATTATTATTTTTAATTAAACCTGATAAATATTTTTACTCATTGTGTTGGCAACCTACGCCGGCTTCCATTGTTGTATAAAACTCGGACTCACGCACACAAATGAACACAACTTATCTTTGGCTTGACTGAGAGGTGAACTACCCTCAAAATTATGAAGAAGTACTATAGGTATATATGTGTTTAGTTTATTTAGATCATCTATTTCATATGACTCTGTAAAATAAGTTAAGTTGTAAGTTGTATGAGTTGAATAAAAATATGTACGTTTTCGATGCCGCAATCTCTTGAATTAGTAGGATACATTATTAGGTCCACACCTATTTATGTATATTCAGGGTTTATTAAATGGGTGTATTAAGATGTGTGTAACTATTTTTATTTATTTATTTTTAAACTTCTTCTTAGTATTTTTTATTACCCCTGGAAGAAACTGGCTGCTCACGACACAGGGAATCCTAGTGTGAGGGCTAGTGTTCACCCAATCAATACTTACCTAATTTTTTTTTTTTTTTTTTAAATTATTTTCACTTCTGGGTACTTATTGTTTTAGAATCATAATCTTTTACGTGGGTGCGTGGATGGAGGTTCTCTCGACATAGGAAAGTTCTATCCGCGTACCTACCTACATTATGTCCTACCGCATACCAGTCTATGTAAACTTTTTTCACTTATATTTTACGCTTATACTGGTCTGTGGTTCAGCCTACATTATGGCCTACATTTTATTATGATCTTTCTGTTGTTTATTACTATGATGTAGGTACTGTTATTGCCTTTATGTTTGTTTTTAGTTTTGAATTTAGTAAGTTGCATGTTATTATGGTGAAATAAACTTTATTCTTATTCTTATTATTATATTAACTAGTGGTTCGCCCCGAACTGAGATCTCGCGAGTCTCCGATTAAAACAAAAAAAATATTAATTGTAATCTTTGACTATCAAAATAGTGTCACGAAATAAATAACCAACTAACTTGACCTACAGTTATATGGTTACCTATTTTGGGGTACAAATTGCAGTTATTCTGGATTTCAGACTTTTGCCTATATCACATACTAAATTACAGCACTTTGGGGTCACTGGTGTACCATGTGAATTTTGTCAAAGTTTAGTTTTTATTATGGCTAATAACTCAAAAACTATAAAGAATTTACGAAAAACAAAAACGGAGTCTAAATGTACTAATGAATACCTTTCATTTGACGTCCCATTTGACCAGTTAGCCTCAATTTAATTTTTTTTACCCCTCTTGAACCCCAATATCTCAACAACCCCCCACATTTTTAGCTCATTTAGTCACACCAAAATTGTGCCATCACTACCTACCTATATATTAAATTTCACGATGATCGGATCAACTCTTAGAAAATTATCCTCAGATAAACGTACATACATACAACGCCGATTTGCCCATGTTGATTTAGAGATCTCACTTCGCTCGATCAATAAAGGAGCGCCATCTGGTTATGTGACCGGTAAACCAAGAAATCTTTTAATACAGATATCTAAAATACTGTTCTTATAAAAGACTTCGTTATCATTTTCCTGTTATCTTTGTGTATATTAATTTCATATTTTACCCTTTGCAAACTTCGGAGATAAGGGTGGGGGGACGGTATTTTTTTATATTTTCAAGATAATTCCAAAACTGTACAAAGTGAAATAAAAAAAGGATTTGGAATGTGTAAATCAATTTCTTTGTTATGATACCCTACTTGACCTCGTAAATTGAATGGTACCTAAATTAAATGATTTTTTACTTGCTATAGAGGAAGATGAGTTTTATCTATTGCTGAAATAATCAGTTGTATGACAGACGGACAGACGGACGGACAAAGTCACACCTTACAGGTTCCGTTTTTACCATTTTGGTAAAAAAACCCTAAAAATATACTTCGTTTTTCGTCGCTTAAAAATGTCCATCAACTCGAAAGATTTTAACAGGGGCTTAGCTAAGCACGCATATACAGTCCTACACTGAGTAACGAATATATATTTATTTCGGCTTATACAGGTCCAGGTATATAGGTAATTTCTTGATTGCCTAATTTACTTTTTGCCCAATATCTTTGACTCATTCTGGTTTATCAAGTAGGGTTGTCTAATGTAGTCGCTCGGCCCTATAATCTATGAAAAGATTAATCAGAATCAAAAAATGTATCTTTACTCAAAAATATAAAAGTGTTATTACCTACTTATTTACCAGCCACTAATAATCCGCACATCAACCTCTACTAAGATCCATAGAGTTAACAAGTAACTTCTTTACAAAAATCGAACCGAAAACCAAACTACTGAACTGATTTTGATCCCTATAAAATAATTTGAGCCTGTATTTCGTTGCGCTCGATTTTTTTGGGATTCCGTCCCTGCCAATGGGACCACCACTTTTATACTTAAAAATATTTTTTCGAATCGATCTGGGCTTCTTCGAGTAATCGGGGAACATACATAAAATTCCGACGAATTGAGAACCTCCTTTTTTTGAAGACTGTTGAAAAGCGATCAGAACTCAGTACTGCTAAAATACCTCTAAAACCACAATAATGGACAACTTAGACCAAACAATTGGATAAATATAAGATCTTTTTTAATATATTTTTCAACCGACTTCAAAAAAAGCAGGAGGCGGAAGGATTTTTTTTATGTTTTTTCCCCAACTACACGAAGACGCCTGGACGTCCTGGGGCGGCAGATTTCAGAGGATAAAAGTCAAAGGAGTTCACTGGTTTTCTCATGGTTTCTAGACTAATACGTTAAATCCCTATAGAAACTCATTCCTATCGAAAATTATCAATCCTAGGTACCTACTGTTAATACAAATGGTAAATTGTTATTTTAGAAAGGTACATGGGGCGGCAGAAATAAAGTGGCCTACACTCTAAAAAAATATAAATCCGGCACTGGGTATACCTACTCGCCAGGTGGTCCCATTGGCACCAAGTCAGGATCTGGTGAAATTTTATAGGGACGCATGATGTGTTTTATATATTTTCTATAAAAAAAAGAGGAGGAGATGAGAAATAAGGAGATACGTAGGAGAAATCAAGTCACCGACATAGCCCGACGGATTAGCACGTTGAAGTGGCAATGGGCAGGCCATATAGCGCGCAGAACAGATGGCCGATGGGGCCGGAAGGTTCTCGAGTGGAGGCCACGGACCGGCAAGCGCAGCGTAGGACGTCCACCTACAAGATGGGCAGACGACTTGGTAAGAACCGCAGGTCGGCGTTGGATGCAGGCCAGTTCCTGGAGATCAATGAGGGAGGCCTTTGTCCAGCAGTGGACGTCCTACGGCTGATATGATGATGATGTTGATGATAAAAAAACTATTCTAGTCTATACTAATATTATGAAGAGGAAAGATTTGTTTGTTTGTATTGAATAGGCTCCGAAACTACTGGACCGATTTTAAAAATTCTTTTACTGTTGGGAGGCTACACTATCCCCGAGTGACATAGGCTACTTTTTATCCAACTGCGCAGGCGGGTAATGTTTTTATTGAAAAACTACGCGTGCGATGCTGCGGATTGGTCAGCTGGTCGGTTATATTTTTGTTAAAAAGTTACTCGTAATAATTACCGTCTGACTTTGACCTAATAACGCTATCTATTAAATGAAATTTTAAATGATAAATGCCTAATGCTTATAGTAGTAGGTAGGTAGGTAGGTACCTAACATATCAATCTCTTTAATTTTTCCAAGTGATTTTGTAATAGGTCTCACTCACCTTACTGCACCTTACTCGTACTCGGCTATAGGAATCCAGTCGTAAACCCACAGATCACTGTAGTTCTTATAGAACTTCGCAATTTACTCGATCACAAGGCGACTGGATTAGAAGGTATGCAATTATAACGTTTAACTCTTAGAACTTAGGTTTAAAATTGATTGATTTTGGAAACAATGGTTTGATTTGTTTGTGTTGAATTTTAATGATTTGTATTATGTCATTTGCAGTTGGATCATCGTCTGTACTTTAGGAGTTATTGGTCATTGTCCTGTGTCTAGGACTTATTTAGAATCTACTCACAGCACGTAGGTACCTGCCTATTCAGTGCTTATCCAAAGTTTCTAGACAAAGCAATAGCCCGTAGGACCTACGACCTTATTTTTAAATAAGTATATAGATAGGTAGGTGAATGAATATTCATATTTTTGCGCCATCGTGGCTAGAAAACTAAGTCAATAAAATATATTTTGCTAAAATACATTGCGCACATTACACCTGATTCCATCACTGGGAGGTGTGCAGCAGCAATAAATAAATAATGCTGGACATTTCCCACAGCGCTATCTAGCCCATAACTAAGCAAAGCTTGTACTATGGGAAGCAGATAACTTAATGGTTAATTATTGGTAACATTATTTAAAGCTCCATAGGTTACATACAATCGATAACAAAAAGAAAATCCACATACAAAAAACCATCGAGAATATTGAAGAGAAAAAACATATTCTCAAAACTACGTATGGAGATGTAGGCAGTGCTTGTCAGAAGTCCAAGGTCCTTCTAACGAGGGCTTTTCATTATGGATTTAAAAAAGAACTGGTTCCAACTAGCGCAATGGCGCTGTCTGGCTGGAGATACACCGGCAAAAAATAGGGTTAATATGCCAAAATCTCAAAATTTGTCTAAAACAATCTCACTGCGTCAGATAAACAAACATAATTCAGAATATAATGTTAACATTCTAGATTGAAAAAAAAGTTAGTTCCAACTGGCGTAATAGATGGCGCCGTCTAAACAAGCACCCGAGACATGCTCCGCTAAAAATATATATATTTCTAAACTTGCCAAACTGTCAAAGTCGCAAAGACAACATCAACATTTCTAGAGAACATGCTCACTTCGTTTTTGTGGCAATAAATGTTCTTTTATGATCGTATTGTTTTTTAGACCTGTGCCAATGGAATCTGACTAATCGATACACTCTATCTTGAATTGATGTTGATGGTTGTTCCGGAGAAGGTTTGTTCATTAAAATCACTGAAGATATAGCAGTTTTCTTCAATATTCTTCTGGCAGTATTTTTTATAAAAGATATTTCACATATGAAAAATCACGGGCAACGAAAACGCTCGATGAATTCCGGAGAAATGCGAACGACTGTGATTTGTAGCAGACCCGAATGACAACAATCGGTATACGATGCATACCGAAAGTGATTTCATTTGAATGAGTTTTAACAGGTTATGCAAAGGAAAATAACAGGTGTGACATATGATTTTTCACATGCTACTCGTGAAACGTTTCATCACTAGTGCTTGGTAGAGCAGCACCATCTATTAGCAGTTCTTAAAACATGACCGTGTAAAGCCCTCAATGACATTGACAAGATAAAGATAAGATAAAGATTTATTTATTTGCCAAAACATGTGTAAAATTATACAGATGTTACAAAATCAAATGGTTTCACCATATTCAGCCACAGTGGCGTGCAAATTACATGTCATATAAAATTAAATTAAATACAGATAACTATGAAATAATAATAGGTAATATATTATGCCAGCACATACTAATGAAATAATTAGATTAAAATTTAAACTAGAAATGTCATTCGGTATCATTTAAATATTCATTGATTGTGTCATATGCTTTTTGGGTCAGGTATTTTTTTAATTTTAACTTAAATAGATGGGAACTGTGGATCGATTTTATTATAATAGGAAGCTTGTTATATATGTTCACTCCCATACAAAACACACTCTTATTAAACAAAGCTGTCTTAGACGCTATTGATCGAAGGTGGCCTTTATGCCTGTTGCTGTTCAAGGTTTCGTAATTTGTGATATTGTTTTTAACAACTCTTCTTGACTATTGACTTATATTGACTCTATTTGATTATCAGTGTATTTTCTTTTTTTTGACGACCTCCGTGGTGCAGTGGGCGAATAGCCGGCTGAAACGCAGGAGGTAGCGGGTTCGATTCCCGTCGCGGAACAAATGTTTGCATGATCTGCAGATATTTGTTCCGGGTCTGGTTGTTTTTCTATATATTATAAGGATGTATTTACAAAAAAAAAGTATATAAGTATTCTATTAGTTATCTGATTCCCATAATACAAGCTCTGCTTAGTTTGGGGCTAGATAGCGTTGTGTGAATTGTCCAGCAATATTTATTTATTTATAAGTTTGTATTTAATGGTATGCAACAAATAAACTATCTAATCCAATCTAATCAGCGTATGACAGAGCAACGCACATAAAAACATGGCCGTAAAAATCCCTCATATACTAGATTATAAAATACTAAAATAAATGACTAACCAAGTGAACCTAAAAGCCCCCAATCGATAATAATAATTATTAAAGTAAAAGGTGGCGGAAGCAGACCTTGCCTGAGGTCACAGGCGGAATTTTAACTGGACAGCCTCGAACAGCCAGGAAGTGCCATAACGTATCTTTCTTTTGACCGTGGAGAGGACAGAAAAATGGCTACCTTGACTTATTGGGACTCGACGAACGACTTATTGGGAGTTGAACACTTATTGATGAATTTTGATGAGTTATTTTCTGAGTGGGGTCCTACAAGGAGAGCGCGACCACGTAGTCGGCTCAGGCGGAGATGGCGCGGCTCACGATCTCATGAATAAATGAGAATAGAAAAACGGAAGGCAGGTCTCTGCCCTTCAGTGGGATCACACGGATTAGTTGGATTAGATTAATTACAAGCGACGCAAATAGACGACAGAGCTTACGCATTTGAGTCATTTGGGGTTGAGATACCCTGTGTTCACTTGACAATCATAATTAAAAAGATGGCTAAATACAATGGCCGGCATAGCGTTTAATGTAAATTTTGTATTCTAAGAATTAAACCATTGATTTGATTTGATAACGGAAACCTTGCGTTTTAAAAATTCGGTCGTAGTGACGTGTGGTCCGACAGCCAGTACTTAACTTTTCAAGGTTTTCAAGACATTTGCCATTGATAAAATTTCACAGGAGTTAAATTAAATTGAACTATTACAAGGACAATCACTTATGTGTTGTTCACGCTCTCGCATTATGAGAATCACGGGACTAACCATTGCCATTACTAAGCTTGGTGCCTATTGAATAACATACCTAATTAGTTATTTACGGCACGTAATATACTTAAAGTACTTATTTGAGTCAAGAAAGGCATAAAAACTTAAGAGTTGACTATACCTCAGCCCAAACTCGAATTTGACCCCCGCTTCTCCGCGCGCCGCTGCACATCCTATCTCGCCGTGAGTGGGCGGATAGCCAGCTGAGACGCAGGAGGTAGCAGGTTCGATTCCCGCTGCGGAACAAATGTTTGCATGATCTACAGATATTTGTTCCGGGTCTGGTTGTTTCTCTATATATTAGTATGTATTTACAAAATAAAATTATATAAGTATTATATCAGTTACCTGGTTTCCACAGTACAAGCTCTGCTTAGTTTGGGGCTAGATAGCGCTGAGTGAAATGTCCAGCAATATTTATTTTATTTTATTTACTAACTGAAATCTTCCCCATGGACGGGCTATGTTCTATGGCTGATATTTGGGTATCAGACACTCTTATCAAATATTTACTCATCACGTAATCGTTTGTCCCGATCAAATCCGGCCCCGGATCTACGATATTTCCGAACCAGGGCAGTTGATGTGGCGCTCCTCCTCCACCAGCGTTAATTATAACCACATTAATATGTGACATGCATTTTTTACTTTCTGTCAAATGTGAAAGTTTCATTTTCTTGGACACATTTTATGTCATTTTGGGGCTATTTGTCTGGACTTCAAATTTACACTGATATCGGGTGTAGCCAGAAGGGTTTTGGGACCTCAAAACAATTGAATAATCGATAGTACGATGTGCGCGCTGGATGCTAAGTGCGAGAGAACTTTGTTTCATTATACTACAATAATGTAAATCCTGATGCTCAATAACGACGGGGAAATAACAAATGTGACGATGTTTCTTTAATATGCGCAAGATCGTGGTCTCTATAAATGCATATACTTATTAAGAGTTGAACAATGCACACGGCCATTTAGAACAGGTTATCGGGGTCTTATGAATGGAATGAGTTATGAGTTGACCTCAGATAACAATTACCGGGCTTATAGTAACGCCTACATGCAATTCAAAGGACAATACCTGCTTCAATATTGATCTTACACATCCGAAAATATTGTGTCAATTTTGTTATAAGATCCAAGGCCAAATCTATACTTCTATACTAGTCTATACTAATATTATAAAGAGGAAAGATTTGTATTTTTGTATGTATGTTTGTAACGAATAAACTCAAAAACTACTTGTACGATTTTACAAATTCTTTCACCATTAGAATGCTTAATTATCCCTGAGTAATATAGGCTACTTATTATCCGACTGCGCAGAAGGAGGTTAATGTTTTTATTGATAAACCATGCGCGCGAAGCCGGAGGCAGGTCAGCTAGTTTCTAATAAATTTAAATTCGCATTAGCCTTGGAATAGCTAAAATCTAAACTACCTGACAATGGAAAAAACAAAACATGATTTAACTCCCAGTATTTAGTATTACATTATATTGTAGTATTTAAAGTAACTATTCAAAAGATGTCTCTCGTAACAATGAACTTCGCTCTTGACGGTGCAACTGATGAAACTCCCTCCATTTGTTTCGTTCTAATAAGGGTATCTTTTACCCTCTTATACAACATGACAGATATTCCGGCTAACTGGGTCATGTAGCTTATTCCCAGCCTTCTGTTATACCATCATCATCATCATCCACACCCTATAAGTACCCATTGCTGGGTGTAGGCCTCCCTTTGTATACGCCACCCTTCCCGGTCCTGTGCTGCGTGCATCCAGAAGTTGCCCGCGACTTTCTTTATGTCGTCGACCCACCGCGCCGACGGACGTCCTGGACTTCTTAGGTCTGTTCTTGGCCACCATTCGGTCAAAGATTTACTCCACCTGCCATCACCTCATCTAGCCAAGTGTCCTGCCCAGTTCCATTATACCAAGGATACTTAGTTCGGATTAATTAGTGACGTGGTACAAGACGAAAGCGATAAATACCGCACAAGACCCTAAAAGGGTTATTCATTTAAATTAAGAATGGCAGGTATTGGTTTTCCTTAACCAAAGAAATAAACAGATCAAGTGTTTAAAAAAACGTGGGAAACAAGGGTTTCTGACGAAAATAATATGAATCACGAAGTACGAAAATACAATCCACTCACCAAAGCTGAGCTAATGTAATACCACTAATGAAACTCTGATTAAATTACAAGTTGAAACCAAAACAAAGCTTTTGTTTTGTATGCTTTACAGGAAGTTGTGAACTTTGAGAAGACCAGAAGTATCTAAATATAAGGTTGCTAGTGTTTATTAGTGGTAGACAGTAGATACTAACGACGCTATAAATAAATAAATAAATATTTCTGAACATTTCACACAGCGCTATCTAGCCCCAAATTAAGCAGAGCTTGTACTATGGGAACCAGATAACTGATAGAATACTTATATAAGTACATTTATTTTTGTAAATACATAGGTAGGTACTTATAATATATAGAGAAACAACCAGACCCGGAACAAATACCTGTAGATCGTGCAAACATTTGTTCCGCGGCGGGAATCGAACCCGCTACCTCCTGCGTCTCAGTCTCACTGCACCACGGAAGTCAGTCAACTCTACTTTTTCCTTAAAGAGATGGCAAAATATACAAAAATCTAAAGAATTCCTTTCTACCTTTTTCAGTTCTAAAAATGGGGGGTATTAAAACCCTCACCCTCCTCCATCTGGTGTACCTGACCACCTGCATGGACCAGCTGCACATAGTCTATGAATGGAAGACCCTGGACTACCAGTTCGAGACCCCTGAGGCCAGACAGGAGGCCCTGGATACCAAGAGATATATCCCGGAGAACAATATCCCTATGGGGCTGGAGGTCTACCAGAATCGGCTGTTCGTGACTGTCCCTAGGTGGAAAGCAGGAGTACCGTCTTCGTTGAACTATATTAATTTAAATGGTAAGCACTTTTATGATATTAATCCTATTTAACATTTTACTATAAATCCATCTAGGATAAGAGATAATTTTTATCAAGAATTTGATCTTTAGTCAAATACATATATTTGTGACAAGAAAGCTAGTATGAACAAATACTACAGAACTACTACGGAAGTAACAAAAAACACGAACTATTACTTCGTATTACAGGTTCTAGCTATTATACAGAGCACTTCGGACCATAAGGCGCCTTTATGGTCACGCTAGATAAAACTGTGTGATCTATATATTGTCCAGATTTAATTTTTGATAAGTAGGAAACCACAAATTGGATTAGAAAATTCTTTATTGCACACCGTAAAACAATAAAAATAACAAAGAACGAAATAAATCTATGGTTACAATTGCGGTCTTATCGCTAAATAGTGATCTCTACCAGACTACTTCTTACAACAATTGAGACAACTTAAGAAAATCTTTTTCGGTCAAACATTTGGGTAGGTAAATGAAACATTTGAAATTGATTCGATAATTAACAATACCCATTAAAATGTTATGATGAAGAAAAATAATGTTATGATTATCTTTTAGAATACTTCACTGCTAAGTAGTGATTCTGGATCTAGCAGTGTACGATCAGAAACATAAATAGGTTTGACAAATATAATTTTTGAGACCTAAATCAATATGTAATCAGGTATTTTTTTAACTAATTGTTTACACAAGAAGCTCTTTACTTGTCGTGTAAAAAACCAAAAGAAAACTGTAATAATACACTTGGAAAAAATATTAGAAAGCATGAAATTGTTAATTAATTAATGTCGCTGACTATACTGTTTGTTTCTCATGATGACGGTATGGTTTCACGAAAACAGTTGACATTTAAAGAAACCTATTGGCAAACATTACTCGCTCAAAATATCACGAAACTAAGTGAAAGTCATATACGTAATCTATCGGACATTAGTATAAGGCGTAGATCAAGAGGCCATAACCATATAAACACAAAATAGAAAATTACGTGGAACACACACATACATATATTGTGGTCAAATAAGTCACTATCTAAAATTAAACATGAATTAATTATGCCGAGAATTGTCAACTCGCAAACAACATGATATGAGCATTACTCGGAATAATACCTATTAACCACAAGTTCCTAAGTCATTCCAGATAATACAATTTAAACATAGGCTAACCACAAAATTTTATGCCATTCCAGATAATTCAACCACATCACCAGTTCTGATCCCCTACCCAAGCTGGGCAGCACACACCGCTGATGGGGACTCTCCTCCAGAGATTATCTCCCCCTTCAGAGTCCGTGCTGACCGCTGCGGCCGTCTCTGGGTCCTCGACAACGGGAAGATTAACAACGCAGGAACAAACGAAACCCTTGTCAAGAAGTACCCACCTTCGCTCATCATCTACAACTTGAACACAGACAACCTAATCAGGAGATATACCTTTCCAGCAGACCAAGTCAAAGAGGATTCGGGGTTTGCTAATATTGCCATTGAAGACTCTGACTGCGAGAAGACCTATGCCTATGCAGCGGATTTAGGAAAAGCTGGTCTGGTCGTTTACTCTTGGGAGAAGAATGACTCTTGGAGAATCAGCCACCATTACTTCTATCAAGATCCGCTGGCGTGCGATTTTAACGTCAAAGGTATCAACTTCACATGGGAAGACGCTATTTTTGGACTGGGTCTATCAGCGCCTAATGCAGACAACTTCTCGACGCTATATTTCCACCCAATGGCAAGTTTCAAAGAGTTTTCTGTCTCAACTGAGTATTTAAGGAACCAGACAGTAGCTGATGACAATTTTGATGCCTTCAAGAACCTTGGAGATAGAGGACCGAACGCACAGTCCAGTGTATCATTCATTGATCCTAAAACTGGGGTTCTCTTTTATTCATTGGTGAACCTGAATGCTGTAGCATGCTGGAAGACCTCAAACAAAGACTACACGATGAAAAACCAAGGCAGAATATACATGAACGAGAATACAATGGTCTATCCCACTGATATCAAAGTAGATTACAACGACAACCTATGGATTCTATCAAACAGGATGCCTATTTGGAGGTACGGGAAATGGGATATTAATGATGTGAACTTTAGGGTTTTCTATGCACCCGTGGTGGATGCTATTAGCCATACGGCCTGTGATATTACTCCTAGGACAGATATTCTGGATAAGTTTTTGAAAGCAAACTCGACAACTAGTAATACAACTGGAAAGGCTATAAATGCTGGTCCGATGACCTTTGCTACCATCTTATTATTTAGCTGGTTTATTTCATTCGGTGTTTTAAACTAGTCTTTAAGTTGAGGGTTGTGTGACACACAACCGTCTACATTCGTCTCGCTTTAGCTTTTCAGACATTTTTATTGTGAGTTTCATGAAGCCATAAACAGTGTATTTAAAAGCTGAGCTTTGTAACATCACAGTGTTACCACTATTTATTGTGATTAGGTAATGTTAAACTTTTATTGATGACTGTACTTACGTGTGTACTCGTATGTGCATTAAAAGTGATATTGTGTCTAAGCTAACATAGTTTTAAAAATAATGTTTAATTTGTAAATACCTAATGCTAATAAAAATGCTAAAAGCACACTAGGTTGATTTATTTTAACTCGGCGTAAAGAATGAGTAGCGACATCTCGTAAGTTTGAAATGAACTATAAAGCTTCCAAGGTAAAGTGATAGATGTCACTAGGAACGTGAGATAAATATATTCCTGTTTTTATTCTACGGTAACTGAGAAAGCTTTCTGAGACTTCATGAATGACCTATATAAAATAGCTGCCACTGCTCACAGGAAATAAGTTCAAATATCGCCTAAAAATTTCAGTACTGTGTCTAAGCAGAAGAAACGAGGCCTGTAATAGATATCTAAGATTAGCTACTACTAACTAGGATTAGACATAGACATAGACATAGACAGACATTTATTTGCTATCATAACACACACAAATTCACACAATACAATCAAAAGGCATAACATCAAACAGAAAGCACAAGAGAACACAGAAAATACAACAAACATAGAAACAATAGAATGAAATAATAAATTTACAATATAGTCAGGGAAAAATTAAAACGAGGCAAGTAGGTGTGTATGTGCTACTGCAGCAAATGGGTTCCAGCTCAGCAATATGCCTCGCCACCGATCAACAGCTCGGCGCTGTTATTCTGCAGAAACCTTTTTTATGCAAGTCATTAGAACTCGTAAGAACGAATGTGTTTGCATACAATTATGATAGGCTTAATTAGATAGACTTGTTTGGTGGAAGCTCAAATGATTTTTTAAAAAACATAAAAATGATTAAAATTAATTTATTTATATATTTTAATGTCTAATACATTTGGCGACTTGATACAGAATGAATCTCTCTAGGTTAAAAGTACTGCAGTTGAATTTAAACATAAGCAAAATCTTATCTGGCTAGCCCGGCGACCATGCGTGGGCGCTTGTGTGAATAAGCTATAATATGATTAGTTGGCTGAAAATATGGAAGGGGCAGTTATGCCAGCATCTGTAACTCCTCCCTCCGTAAGTTCGAAATTATCCGAAGGATGAGGATCATTTCGGGTTTTCCCCATAATACAAATATTTTTAAATTTATGCTTAAATGCTAACAATAAAAGACAAATTACAATAATAAAGCAAAACACAAAATTTCCTATACTAACACTTTTATAATCTAGAGCACTATCACTAATAATTTCACTTCCACTTTTCTGTAGTATATAGTTCAGCGACTGAACGTCGGTGAGGTCGATTCCATTGAGATTGGCAGGTTTTCTCTGCATATCTGACGGATCGGTCGATATTTGAGGTAAGTTGATTACTGGAAGTTTCATGAAATTTACGTCATTTCCTTGAGTTTGGTGTCTTTTAAATGACAGTCCCTTTATCTTTACTAGACAATCATCATCCATGGTCAACAGGTATGTTCCAATGATAGATTCTTGTGTTATATCGTCTTTGCAATACTTGGTGAGTAAGGTTTCTGTTCTTACGTGGATGATCCAGCGATTGGGCTGTATAGAGTCAGCCTTTACATCGTCGATGGTAACTGGAATCGGGTGACAGCTCGAGATATTTGTGGAAAAGCTCATAAGTTCGGTAATGCAATCATCTTTGATTAGTAACGTGACATCGTTCTCATGGCATAGAAAACGGTATTCATCAATCTCGCGGCATGACTGGGAGAGCGGCATCGCTTTTAACCCTTTCACAAGGACATATGGGTATTTAGGTAGGATAATAGAGGTAAGGTTATTGGCTCTATCGTGGATAGGTAATGGAATCATTTTAAAATAGTTAAAAAGCTCATTCCTGATTAAAGGAATGTGCATAATGAATTTTATCTGATTTTGTTTTACATATGCTTTTATCTTTATACATTGCTCTATTTTTAAAATATTTTCAATACTAACTGGAAAAACTAATCTGTCTGTTTTCTCAATTTCCTGCAACAATGCCACTAACTCTTCAGTGTCTATAATTGATTGATGTAACAAATTAATTTTAGCAAAGGCAATAGCTGTCTCAATTTCATTCAGTCGAATGTAGAGTGTTTGAAAGTTATGTATAAACGCGTTATATATGTGAATAATCTTATTACTGATTTGGGATACGTTTAATTTATTTAAGCTACGATTGATATCTTGGATACTGTCTTCAATCTGAATGAAATTGTATTTGGTAAAGTTGGCTATTTTTGTGAACGTACCCACCATTTCGGCAACGAAAGTCATTTTACTATTTATGGCGTCTTGTTTTGTATTTATTTTATTAATTAATTTTTCATACATTACAGCGTCATCATTATCTAGATTTCCTGTGATCGCTTTGATAAATGAACCGAGAGGATTTATTAAACCACGTTTAGATCTTACAGTTGGAATCAGCTGTTTGTACTTAAATATAGTTATGTTAATAGTGTAATCCGTTTGTAACTCCACATCAGTAAAGTCTGTGTCAAAAGCTTTAATATCGAAACATTTTTGAATGTGCGTTTTAAATCTTTCATAACTACCTAAATTGAATTCCAATTCCTTGTATAAAAGTTTAAATCCAACACCTTTATAACAGTCCATGTACCATGACTGATGACAGCTTGACCTTCTTTGACGGGTAGCAGTCCCGGGTTCTTATTAATAGGGTGTAGTTGAAGGGCCTGGTTTTGGATCACTAGGACCGCCAGAAGAATTAACCTGTGGAGGACGTTTTATGTCTTTAATAGGAACTTTAGTATGTCGACTATGTGTTATAACGGGTACAACGTTTCTTTGTATGGCTCCGGTAACCTGAGCTTTCTGATATCGCGGTTTATCCTTACTACGTCTAGTGTTTACTCCTTTGATATATACTGTATCGCCTACATCTATATCGAATTCTTTCTCGCCACCACGTTTCTCTATTACAGCTTTCTTTTTGTCAATTATTTTATCTGTTAGGTACTCATACAAATGCTTAGTCCTTCTAACGTGTTCTTTAACCAATTGTTGAGTAAATTGTTTGTTAAAATCTACATAAAAAGCGCTATTAGACTCGGTATGACCGAAAACTACTTCAAATGGGGTAAGACCTGTAGTAGAATGAATTGTGTGGTTATATGACATAACAGCGTAACTCATAACAGATGCAGCGTCAGTTATTTTTTGTTCGTATTTAGCTATCCGATATATTTCTATGATGGTTGAGTGAAATCGTTCAACTATTCCCATAGAGTTAGGATTATGAGGGGTACCAATGTGAAGGTCGATTTTATAAAATGATAACATTTCCTTCATTAATGTATTATTAAATTCTGTGCCTGGATCTGAACTGATTCTACTAGGTGTTCCATACAAAGAGAAATACTTAATTAAGGCTCTAACTGCTTCGGGCGTGGATTTCGTGTTAATCTCGAATGCTTGGCCTAACTTGCTGAAGGCATCGACTATTGTTAGGTAATGTTTTCCGTCAATTGAAAATGTGTCAATAAAAAGTTCTTGGAATGGCTTTATTTGAGTTTGTGATAACTGTAATTCCGGTTTAAATGGTTTTCTATCATATTTCATTTTCTTGCAGAGTTCGCAAGCATTTATAATGCTAGCCACCGTTTGATCCATGCTATTCCAATAATAGGTGCGTCTTATGTGCGCTAACGTTTCTTTTATTCCCCTGTGACTATTTTTTCCTACATGATATTTGAGTACAACGTCTCGTTGCTCCTGTTCGTTATCAACATAAACAACTCGCTTGGTACATTCATAAAATTTTACTGTTCCTTTTTGAAAAAGTAATATGGTAGCCTCAGAAAACTGCTTTCGATGTAACGGGTCTTCAAAATAAAAGAAATATTTTATTTTAGGCCTAATGTAATTTTTCAGGAATCTTTTGATTAGATCTGGATGATCTAAAGGTAAGTGAACCTGTAAAACCTTTTGTTTGTCCCTAGATAAGTCTTTAACTGATATTTCGCCCCTGTTCCAGGTATGAACGAGTATTTGATTCGGCTTGGTATCTACAGCTTCTTGCAATATAAGCATACCATCTGTATCTAAATCGCGGGCTGAATGTACTGTCCCCATACTAGCGTCGTCTTGACGACCTTCAGATGCAGATGCAGTAGTACTACCTCCAGATGGAATTGAGTAGGGAGATCGACGTCGACCTTTACCAGCTTTCGATGTATTACTTTTCTCAGAACCGGATGATATAACTATCGGAGATGGCGTTCGCTCGCGTGGTGTAGAGGTACGGGTGGTGTCCTTATTACTCAAACGTATAATATCATTAGTTACTTTTTTAATATGGTTTTTTAGTTTTTGTTCCTTTTTATCGAAATTCACCTTCATCGAATCGTCATCATCGTCACTTAGGGCGTTAATCCTAATTCGCGACAATGCATCGGCATTACAATTTTGTTTTCCTTCTTTATATTTAATGTCATAATCAAACTCCGATAAGCGTAATTTCCATCTAGTTAGCTTGCTGTTAGGTTCCGTAATGGATTTAATCCAAGTTAAAGTCTGTGATCCGTATAAATCATAAATTTCTTTCCGTATAAATAAGGTCTAAAATGTTTCGTAGCCCATACTATGGCTAAAAGCTCTTTTTCTATTGTACTATATCGCGTTTCGGCGTCGTTCAAAGTACGACTAGCATAAGCTATCGGCCTATCGCTGCCTATAGGACCCTGCGAAAGGACAGCTCCTATAGCGAAGTTTGAGGCATCCGTCGTAAGGACGAATGGTTTTGAAAAGTCGGGAAACTGTAAAAGCGGTGCGTTAGTTAAAAGTTCTTTACACTTTTCAAATGCATCTATGTATTCCTGTTTTGTACAATCTATCTTATTTTTCTTTTTTAAACATGAAGTTAATGGTTGCGTGAGTTTAGCAAAGTCTTTGATGAATTTCCTATAATAACCAACTAAACCCAGAAAGCTTTTAATTTCAGTTGGTGTTCGAGGTAACGGAAAATTTAAGACTGCCTTTATTTTATCGTTGTTAGGCATAAGGCCATTTTTGGTGATGGTATGACCAAGATAAAGGACCTCTTTTCTCAGAAATTCGCATTTGTCGAGAGTTACCTTAAGGTTAGTTTCCCTTAACCGATTGAATATTTTACGGAGTTTATCGACGTGTTCCTCTAGACTAGAAGAAAATACTATAATGTCGTCAAGATATACCAGACAGTGAATACCCTGAAGTCCTCGTAGTACGTTGTCCATAGCCCTCTGGAACGTCGCAGGTGCCGTTTTTAAGCCAAACGGCATCCTTTTAAACTCATAATGGCCCGATTGTGTTGTAAATGCTGTTTTTGACCTATCTGCCTCATTTACCTCAATCTGATGATACCCGCTAGCAAGATCTATTGTGCTATAGTACTGAGATTTACCTATCTTATCAAAAAGGTCGGTAATATTAGGTAACGGATATTTGTCGTCGACTGTGATTTCGTTAAGTCGTCGATAATCGATCACCATCCTAAACTTCTTTTCACCAGATGCGTCTACTTTCTTTGGAACCAGGTGGACTGGTGCACTCCAAGGTGAGTGAGAATCTGCTATTACGTTATCTGTTAGAAGTTTATCTACCTGATTTTGTATTTCCTGGTTAATGACAGGCGGGTGTCGATAAGGTCGAATATAAATCGGGTCTTCATTTGTCGTTCTGATGTTATGTTTAACTTGATTTGTGAAGGACAAAGGTAGTTTATCACAATAAAATATATCACGATATTCGTAACACAATCTGTAAATCCTATCACGTTCCTCTTTATTAGTGTGATCTAATCGCAATTTTCCTAAATTCTCTTTCAAATATTCATCATTCATGCCGTAATTGTTCACAAAATTTACCTGACATTCTTCATTATTAAATGCCGTAACATCGAATGGTTCTTTAAACGTGATAACAGCTTTCACATCGGATGTATTTTGTATAACCGTTTCCGCAAAGTAGTTCTCACACCTAACAAGAGCGGTAGGCATACGGACGCCTTCCTGATATTCAAGATATTCTAATATCGCATCACCGTGATGTAAATTGGTTGGAATTTTCACTCTTGTTTCAGATCGCGGAGCTACGTGAATTTCATATGGCGGAGTATAAATGATTGGAATTCTCGCATTGTGTGTCATAAGGACTTGGTTTCTCATGTCAATATTAGCTCCTAATTTGGATAAAAGGTCAGATCCTATTAATCCGTCGTATCGTCCATCAACATCATAGATGTAAAATTTATGAGGTAATGTGCTTTTGAAGGTCTTTAACAATGGAATGTAAATTATCTCATTGTGCATGCTCTGAGCATGTGTACTGACCACTGTGAATGGTTCGATGTGTTTGAACTCACTGAAAAACTCATTAGCTTTAGATGGGCTAATAAAAGATCTGCTACTACCAGTATCGATGAGAAACTTTGATTTTATTTCAGGAATCACCACGTGAGGTAATTTTAATATACTATCACAACAATTTAAATTAATCACTTCACCACGTTCTTCGAGGCTGTTTTCTGAAAATTTTCCGGCATGGTTTCCACACAGATGTTTTCCGTATTAGTGGAATTTGTCCCTTCGACATATTCCATATAATTACACTCGGTAGAGGGGTACTCTACATTATCATTCGCATTATAAACGTCATAATCGTTGTAATCAGGGGTGTATTCGTTATAAGGGGATGGATCCTCTATATAATATAGATCGTCCGCAATCATATTCTGTCTAACCGGCGCTGTGCGCATCGAAATGTCACTATCCTGTAACCTTGGTTCTTGTACTTGTCGGGGTGGTACACCAAATTTATACTGGTTGCCTGAGTGAGGTTGGTTCGAAACACCGAACTTATAACCTTGTTGTTGGGGGATACCAAACCTAAAACCACCGTGTTGGAAAGGCGCGCGAGGCGCGGGCGCTTGAGCAAAATTTCGTTGAGGCTGAGTTTGAGTCCCAAATCGAAAACCTTGCGCGGGCGGCGCGAATCGCATTTGCTGAATAAAGTTTGGTCTATATCCACCTTGATTTTGTGGTATACCGTATTTGAAGCTATTTTGTGGGAAGCCAAATTTAAGATTTGAGTTAGGCACCGAATTAAATGTAGTTTTGAAACCTTGAGAGACCGGAAATGGTTTTGGTGTATTATTTGATGGCATCTGGGGGAATGTTTGTTTTAGTGCTTTATTTTTAGCGTCGTACTGAAACTTAAAATTAACTTCCTCTGTAACAATGCTTAAGGCATTTTCTAACGTCGAGCAACCTTTTAACCTTACTATCCGACTCATGTCCTCAGGTAAATTATATAAAAATACATTTAGTGCAGTATTGTTGTACACGATCATTTTTGCTGCCTTGATGCCCTCGTCGGTCAGTCTATTTACCTTCGCGAACAAGGAACTTCTAGTGTTTTGAATTCTATGGCAAAGCTGTATGTATGACTCGCCCTGTTTATGTTTTATTGTCTCGAGTTCTATGGCAATACACTCCTCTGATCTGGGATCACCGAAATGCTGGGTAAGAATTTGCTTTAACTCCTCGTATGAGTTAATATTTGGGTGGTCACTGAGTAGAGTCGCAGCTCTACCAGTAAGTCTACTAGACACGGCATGAAATAAGTAAACATTTTGTGCCGCGTTTCCAACGATCTTACTACCACTCACGACATAATCACATTTGGAAATAAATAAATTTAAAAGATTTTCATCCCCATCATATTTAGGGATGAGACTAAGGGTCTCTTTCGGAATTGCTTTAAATTCCATTATAAAATTTATTTATTTTTAACACAATTATATTTTTCAATGTAAGTAAAAATCAATGTGTCTATTCTATTCTTAACTACTCTATGGTAAACTATAGTGCACTGATTTAACCGATTTAAGGGTCAATCAATATGCCTATTTTATATACCTCCCTAACTAATCTATAATAAACTATATAGTCACTGACTTAACCAATTTAAGTGTCAATCAATATGCCTATTTTACTAATTACTATACACTAATTAAATACGTCTAAACAGTCTGCCTATTTATGTGCAAACAAAATCAGATAAACGCAATTAACTAGGTGAACTTCGATAGCTCAATAAAAGTGGAAAAGACACAGGAATATGAAAATACAGGAAGTGAAAAGGTTTACTCACAAGCTGCTCGATCCCATGTCCTCCTGAAACTGCACCAAGTCACTATTTCACGCTTTACCGAATAGTCGTATTTATTTGGTTTTTCGTTTCCGCGTCCGCTAATAGTCGGTTTCTTATAAAACAATACTCTCTCGTGAGACTGATTTTGAATCTTCACGAGTGTATGGCTTCGAAAATCGCGGAAATCCTACCGGCTGCGCCAGACTTGTTTGGTGGAAGCTCAAATGATTTTTTAAAAAACATAAAAATGATTAAAATTAATTTATTTATATATTTTAATGTCTAATACATTTGGCGACTTGATACAGAATGAATCTCTCTAGGTTAAAAGTACTGCAGTTGAATTTAAACATAAGCAAAATCTTATCTGGCTAGCCCGGCGACCATGCGTGGGCGCTTGTGTGAATAAGCTATAATATGATTAGTTGGCTGAAAATATGGAAGGGGCAGTTATGCCAGCATCTGTAACTAGATAGTTATGATAAGTAGATAGAAGAAATAAATATATTATGTAAGGAATAATCATAATAATGTTAAGAAATGTTGGAGTGTAAATTATAAATAATAATACGAATAAATATAAATATACTAGAAACTTTACCCTCGCGTCAGCAAGTGAACGGCGCTTTATAACAATTTGTACCAGACAACCCAATTTTTTGTTTTTCTATTAAATGTTTCCTATAATGTTTTTTAAATGTAAATTTTGATTTTAGTAGCCGAAAAGGTGGTGGTATGTTATTCCAACACTTGTATTTAGGGTTGTTTAGGGTACAAATATTCGTGCATATAGCACAATGTAATGATAACTGAGTATATAATATGTATAGTTTGTATATGTGTGTATGACAAGGTGGAATCCACGGTCATTTCATTAGATATATTGGTCTAATTATGCATCTGATGTTACCGCCACTTGAGATTAGTGCCGGCAATTTGTTAACAACATAATAAAAGTTGATCCTTCACTATTGGCCTTATGAATAAGCTCAGAGTCGCTCAACGAGCTATGGAGAGGGCTATGCTCGGGGTTTCTCTACGGGATCGAATCAGAAATGAGGAGATACGTAGAACTCAAGTCACCGACATAGCCCGACGGATTAGCACATTGAAGTGGAAATGGGCAGACCAAATAGCGCGCAGAACAGATGGCCGATGGGGCCGGAAGGTTCTCGAGTGGAGGCCACGGACCGGCAAGCGCAGCGTAGGACGTCCACCTACAAGATGGGCAGACGACTTGGTAAGAACCGCAGGTCGGCGTTGGATGCAGGCCGATTCCAACCGCAGTTCCTGGAGATCAATGAGGGAAGCCTTGGTCCAGCAGTGGACGTCCTACGGCTGATATGATGATGATGATAATAAATGTTGTTTTAACTTTTACCTGACTGTTGTGGTAATTTATGTTTTTGCATAAATGTAAGATGACCAAAGTCTTAAATAAGTAGTTGATAGGGTCTAATTAAAGTGATCAGAGTTTTTTTTGTTTTAATTCTTTATTGCACAGAAAACAACGAAAAACAGAAAACTCAATGTTAAAAGCATTCTCTACCAGTTATTCGTGACAGGTAAAATACTTGGTTGGCGTGCTTAACTAGGTACTAATCAAAAAATACAAATAGAAATTAAAAAAACTACTAACTACCTAATTGCCTACATAAATATAATAATACTTACAAATACAATATAATTATAGAAAATAATTAAATACAAGTTAACACATAAATAGGTAACATAAATTAATATAATAAATAAAGATTTGTATATTTGTGTGTATGTTTGTAATGAATAAACTCAAAAACTACTGGACCGATTTCAAAAACTCTTTCACCATTGGAAAGCTACATTCTGAGTAACATAGGCTACTTTTTACCCAACTGCGCAAAGGAGGGTAGCTGACCAATCCGCAGCTTCGCGTGCGTAATTTTTCAATAAAAACATTACCCTCCTTCTGAGCTGTTGGGTAAAAAGTAGCCTATGTCACCCGGGGATAGTGTAGCTTCCCAACAGTGAAAGAATTTTTGAAATCGGTCCAGTAGTTTCGGAGCCTTATTCAATACGAACAAATAAATCTTTCTTCTTTATAATACTAGTATACTCGTAGATCGAGCGCAATGTTCGCTCTCAGCCTACAGGTCCTCTTTCCTTCTCGTCGTATAACCTAATATATTCAAAACTATCTGACCAATCCGCAGCTTCACACGCGTAGTTTTTCCATAAAAACATTACCCTCCTTCTGCGCAGTTGGGTAAAAAAGTAGCCTATGTCACCCGGGGATAGTGTAGCTTCCCAACAGTGAAAGAATTTTTTAAACCGGTCTAGTAGTTTTTGAGTTTATTCATTACAAACATACACACAAAAATACAAATCTTTCCTCTTTATAATATTAGTATAGAAAAATAGAAACAAAATCGATGAAGTTGTCAGTAGGGATTTGGTGTTCTAATATTGCTTTCGCCGTTTATCAAGGCGTTTAATTTCTAAACGTAGGCTTACGAGTAGTTAGCTCTGCACGCTCTGAATTTGAGATGCGGACTCAGCTTAGAGGGTGTTATAGATGTTGGCGAAGCTTACCGTCTGCAGTCCAGGCACTATAAGTTTATTGTGATACAACTACATTTCCACATAACAACAAGATACTATTATTAATTTTAATAATATAAAAATACCGAACTACTAAGCTATGAAAGTTCAGATCTTCATGGTTTCCTTCCAGCCTTCGGGCAGGCTATCCTACAGGCTCTGAGAATCAGGTGTACCAGAGGCTACAATTTTCACGTAGTTACAGCTGCAATTTACCAACAGGCGCTCCGTAATTTATTTATCACGAATAGATCTTCGTTTGACCAGAGGGCTTAGCCAAATTACATTCGCTTCGAATTGATTCGATTTCTACCTATGTTCGTTGTCGATATATCACGTGATATTTCCATAGCATGTGCCAAATCCCATACGTTTTCGCACTTATCGACTAGCGTCATCGCTAATCGCCTCAGAATCTCTCTCTAATGGTGTTGAGTTTACGAGTACATCAGAAAACAAAAAAAGTGGTCATAAAAAATCCCAGTAGGTATATTAGATAAGGTTTAATTATTTTTATTTTAACGTTGATATTTTTTTTTAAACATGATAGAACATCGTTTGACCACAATCTCATCTGATTGTAAGCGATGATGTGGTCTAAGATGTAGCACAAAGATCTAGAAGAAACCTATTCACTCTAACCTTAAAGAGGCCCGGATCGTATTTATTAGGAAAAACAGACGACGGTAAAGTGTTCCATACCTTAGCTGTTCACATCAAGAACGTAGAATCAAAATGGTGTGTGCGATTTTTTTTTTCGAATGGACTTATCTCGCTGTTGGCCTCTGAGGCCGTTGCAGCTTAACCGAGCTTTTGGCGAGCGCCGAAGGCGCTCAGCCCTATAATTTTATATTAGCGCAAGGGCACCACTTAGGTACGAACCTCGGCTTGGGCTGTTGCCGGGACGGGGATAGGAGAGAAACGCCCGGGTACGTGCTTGTACCTCGTGTAGGCGGCGACTAAAGGGACTCGTCGACCTCGCCGGCGAGGTCGGTGTATTTGTGGAGTGTTTGCTCTGTCTAATGTGGATGACTCACCCGCATTAGTGGAAGTGATTTCGTCATCCGGGTCTCCGAGAACGTGTCTCGGACGACGGAGGGTGATGGTGTGTGCGAATGGGTGGTATATCAACTAGGTACAGATGGTACTGAGCCGTGCGCTTGTCCTTTGATGGAAGGGTGATTATAGGGGCTTGTCTCTCCTCGGTTGCTCACGGCCAAGTGCAAGAGGTGCGCGGGCGCGCGGGGGTGACGGCGCTGTCCGTATTTGTGCGTACCTACACAAATGGTAAGCGGCTAAGCGATATGTCTAGCTGGAACACGAAGATCTAGAAAAGAAGAAATATATATTTGAAAAAATTCATAATATTTGTAAGATTGCAAATTTTTTTTGTTATCTATATGATAAATGCCATTTCGTTTTAATCAGTGTTTGAAGGTGACCACAGTAAGAGAGAGTTCCTTGTTAAAGAGTAGTAGAGTTGAAATTGCCCTTGTGAAAGGGCTTGCCCGGGAAAGAATTACCACCATACCTACTATTTCTGCCGCGAAGCAGCAAGGCTGTGTTTCGGTTGTTGCCTGTAAAATTACAGACACTTGAGGCTTTACACCTGTATGCCTCAAGTTGTTGGATGGCAGTGCATCCTAGGAAACGTTTCTAAGGTGGTGACCTACAAGGGCAATTCTTTGTTATAGGTAATAGTTAACATGAGGCCATATGCTTGTTCCATCTCAAGGTCATATAAAAAATAAAAGTTTTTTGCCCCATGATAACCTTCGTTTCGTTCTACTCCAATATCGATAATTTATAATAACAAATGGTATCTACGAATAATTTATGGCAGAAAAGTATTAGATTCTATTGAAGTGGGAAATGTGGTAAGCCTAGTATTAAGCTGGTTGGCGTACGGTACAGATGGATACAAAACGGAAACAAACTGAAGTATAACATATTCAAAATGATTACAGAAAGTATGGTAAGTACTAAAATTTACTTGTAATAACCAAGTCCACTTAAAGGACTCAATTAACTTTTTATAACTAGTGGTTCGCCCCGAACTGAAATCTCGCGAGTAACCCAAAACAAAAAAACATATTCTTAGCTCGCGCAACGGTGCCTTAACGTATTTAGTGGCTAAATAAGGTTTAAAGAGTTGTCAAATCATACAAATACGTAAAATTTAAACATGTTTAGTCGCTAAATACGTTTAGGGATCGTTGTGCAAGCCGGCCTTTATCTTTGACTAATAAAATAGTGCCAAATAACCAAATTACTTGACCTATAGTATCATTCAAATTTCAGGTAACGGGAGTTCATGTACCATAGTTACTCTTTTTTATGGTACAAATTGCAATTATTTTGGATTTTAGACTTTTCCCTATATCTGTGTTACTAAAGCTACACGCATACCAAATTTCAGCACTGTGGGGTCACTGGTGTACCCTGTTAATTTTGTCAAAGTTCAGTTTTTATTATGAGTAATATAATAACTCAACAACTAAACAGAGTTTAAGAAAAACAAAAACGTAGTCCAAATGAATACCTTTCATTTGACGTCCCATTTGACCAGTTAGGCTCATTTCCATTTTTTTTACCCCTCTTGAACCCCAATATCTCAACAACCCCCAAACATCTCATTTAGTCACACCAAAATTGTGTCATCATTACCTACGTATGTATTAAATTTCACAATGATCGGATCAACACTTCAAAAGTTATCCTCGGACATACAACGCCGATTTGCCCAATTTGATTTAGAGATTTCGCTTCGGTCGATCAATAAAAATGTGCTTTTAATTCTTAGGTAATAAAACAAACAAAGATTTTAAATTTATTTTTTAAGTTCGTAACAGAAAAATAACTTAACTTTTTACGCGATACAAATCATTTAAGGATAGGATGGTATAACAGAAAAGTCCTTTCCACAGGTAGTACAGAAATTTGCCACCAGAAAAAATGTCCTATAAAACATCGACCTTATGGCATATGATGATAGATGTAAAAATCCCCACTTTTAATTGTTACAGAATGAACAAAACTTGGAAGAGATAGGATCGATTAAGAAGAGGTTTCTAAGCTGCTTCAAGGGTGTGAAGCTGTTGCAAACGTTGATCATAATTATTTGCTTCCTCGTGGTTTTGCAGCAAGTAAGTTACATAATCTATGCGCCTAGTTATTATTTATAAACAGAAATATATAGGTTGCATATATTCGAAACTGTAGTATTCGATCAATTTGAGGGTATTCGCATATCTTCTTCATCCTGCCTGCTGCGTAAGAGCAATGTGTGGGCTACGTAGACGAGATACTTGTAAGGATCATTTTATCCAATTTATAATACTTACACTTCCAGCAATTTACATTTATGAAGTATCGATTTTTGTAAAAAGTAACCTCGAACTATTTGAAGGGTTTGCAGTTGGAAGCCGCTTAGAAGTAGGGAATGCAAAAAATGCCGACTCGAGATTGCAAATTCGAGATAGAGTTAGAAATATCAATCCCGCGGGATCCCGGAATTTTCGGGATCCCGTCTAGTTTAAAAAAAATGTTAAATTCGGATGACTAAAAAGCTAATAACTGCTTGTTTGTGATAGTGAGGTTAACTAAAATAACATATTACTCGAAAGAAAATAAAAATCTTTATTCTTTAATCTTACCAACTAAATAATTATCGTCACCTGTCCCTAATATTCGGAAATAGTCGGAATAGTTTTTTAACGCTGTTTGGCGTTCCTGCCGCTCGCGGCCGTCAGTCAGCGCGCCGCTTGCGCCCCGAGTGGACGTGTGTAGCGTCGCTGACCAATCCCTTCAATCTCGAACGGGATCTCGTCATATGATGCGTCGGGATTGATCCCGAAAAATTACACGAGATCTCGCGAGATCGGGATCGGGATTGCATTCCCTACTTAGAAGGTAATCTACAAAATGTACCATGTAAAACGCAAAGGCACAGAACACACTGCTGCGTAAATAGTAGGAACTATTTACAACAAAATTCCAAAGTCTGTTCTCTTACTCTCCAATAATTAATTCAAGAGTAGGTTGAATGATATTCTAGTTGGAAAAGCATACTACACTGTAAAAGAATTTCTTGATGACCATAATATTATTTAACATTAATTTATATAAATTTATTATTATTACGATTACTTTTAATTCATTGACATATCCATTATGACATAATTATTATTATTATCTATTATCGTAATTATTATTATTCTTAAATATGCAAATCTTTTGTCAAATCTTCATCAACTTTTAATAACTGTTTGCTCTACTTATTTCATGTAATTCTAAACTGTATTAATCTTATTAAGAAAAAAATTGTGTATTATTATGATAAATATTGTGTAATTGTTATGTAGATGTTTGTACGCTTAAATAGCAGAACCTAGAATAGTTCTTTAATATAAGTTCAACCATCAATTATGTACCTGTTCACGAACAATAAAGAATTATGAATTATGCCCTTTTCCCACATTGCGTGGGGTCGGCACAACATGTATAAATAAATAAATAAATATTGCTGGACATTTCACACAGCGCTATCTAGCCCCAAACTAAGCAGAGCTTGTACTATGGGAACCAGATAACTGATATAATACTTATATGCATTTTTTTTGTAAATACATACTTATACTATATAATACATACTATATACCTCGTGATTTCCAGAGCGTACACGTAATACGACTTCTCTTCAGCACCTTGGTGCGAAGCAAAGTATAGTCCTGCTCCTGTGTATGGAATCCACGCGAGGTTACGTACGCTCTCCGTTTGGAAAAAGTACAAAAGGCATTTCTTAGTTACCTTTATAAGCGAATTGCAGGGTATTACCCTTTCATGTACCCAACTCAATTCCTCTAAGGATACTTAGGTTATAACTCCCTCAAAACTAGGAGAGCGTGTGGGCAAATAACCACTGTCTGCAAAATATTTCGCAACAAAATTGATGCACCTGATCTGCTTAACGAGCTACTTCGCTTTTATGTCCCAAATCAATATATCCGGTGCAGAAGACACAGGCTTCTTGCCGTACCCTCGAGCCGTACTGTATCCCGTGCTAACTCCCCGCTGTATCGCACACTCACCGCCCTCAACAAACTCCTAGATGCCAACCCTGAATGCGATGTGTTTGCTGACGAATGGAAGGAATTGATGCTGGTATGTCTGAGGTATTGTGAGATTGATATATGAAAGGTCTTTAATTTAACAATTCAATTTATGATTTGTGTGATTTAATGAATTTATTTATATTAAGGTGTATTATTTTAATTTAATTTTATTGTTAATTTGTATACTGTGTAGATTCTTATTATTTAGATTTTAATTTGACAAAGGTTTATGTAATTAATGTTTTAATTATTTTATATTAATTAGTGTAATTGGTTAATCCGTTCTAATTACATAAATTAATAATATATAGAGAAACACCCAGACCCAGAACAAATATCTGCAGATCATGCAAACATTTGTTCTGCGGCGGGAACCGAACCCGCTACCCCCTGCGTCTCAGCCGTCTATTCGCCCAACGCGCCACGGAGGTCGTCAGTTACTAGGGTACAAACCGCCTTCACAAGGCCGAAGAAACAAAACTGTGGCGTTATAAGCGTCTCGTCTATAGTGCTTTCTCTGGATATGTACCTAGTCAGGTCATAAATTCTGTCACATTTTTAATATAAAATAATTGAAACAAGTTTATTCATTATGTAACCATTTATATACCAAAATAAACTTAACAAAACATAGATTCTTATGACACTAAAGTTTATTCAAAATGACCTCCGTGATTTTGAATACAGGCCTTCAATCTGCGCGGCCAGTCGTCTATCGCAGCACGAACGAGGTCCATGTCAATATCGGCGGCTGCCTTAATCAAGGATGTCTTGAGTGACTCCAAATTGGGATGAGGCTTTGAGCACGCCTTTTCCTCCAAGTGTTGCCATATCTTGTAATCTAACGGATTCAAATCTGGACTGGAGGAGGGCCAGTCTTCGTGCCGGATGAAGTCGATTTCACGCGCCGCCAGCCAGTCTTGTGTGCTCTTCGCTTTATGAGCTGGCGCCGAATCTTGTTGGAATACCCAGTGCCTGTTATTGAACATGGTATGAGAAACAGGTTCCACAAGGTTCGTCAGGACTGTATTTTGATACAATACTGCATTCGTTTACACCTTTCTCACAAAAATGTACCTCTGTTAAGCCCCAATAAGAAACTCCCAACCATACCATGAGCGAGGATGGAAAATGACCTCGTTGGACACGCGGAATACGGTTGCTCGCTTTTTCACTACTGTGTGCGTACACCTTATCATTTTGTTTGTTGTAGCTCTCTTCTACGGTAATTTTTTTTCATCCGAAAAAAGAATTTCCCGATATTTTTTTCCCGCGTACCGCTTCAACAAAGCGCGGCATCTCTTCAGTCTCAGGTCCATTAGACGAGCATTCAAACGATGTCCTATTTTTCTTCGATATGCCCGAAGCCCTAAGTCTTCATTTAACACCCTTTTCACCGTGGTTCTGCTTAACCCCATCTGAAGGGCCAACAGTTTCTGCTTACGTTTGGGATTTCTTTGTATTCGCGCCTTCACAGCTTTTATCACTGCTGGAGTCCTAACAGACCGAGGGCGACCACTTCTTGACCTGTCATCTACACTAGAGTCTTCATTGTATCGTTTGATGGTGCGATAAACGAATCTTTTGGTTATATTAAAATTTTTCAGTATGTCATAAATTTGAATTGGCGCGTAACAGCAACGATGCAACGCAATAACTGCAACACGGTCTTCTTATTTATATTTAAAAATGAGTAAAATTCTAAAAAGTATACATTTTTATTTTCATGACCAATTCGAAATTCGAATTCTATAAACTTTTTTGTGGCCAACATTCTAAAAGAAAAGTTTTTACTGTGTGACAATACTTATGACCTGACTACGTATATTATAATTTAGGCAATTTTGCATACTTAACAAGTTGACGTGATCTCAATCATTTTGAGAATCGAAGAACATGAATTCGGTTCCCGGGAAAAACTGATATCTATTCGTTTGCTAGATTTCGTCGTGCATCCAGAAACTGATCGACATACCTGTCACCACGTACACTCACTTCGACTTCAACAAGACGATCTCCTACCCCAGCGTCACCTTCTGCAGGGAACCTGCTTATAAACAAGATAAAATGTTGGTAAGTTACTTTCTTACGAGTAATAATAACCGAATTACTCCTTCAATGCGTCGACCAAAGCATCCAAAGAGAAAATAATATATTATTAATTTTAATCTCATTGTAAATCTTTTTTTTAATAATATACACACGGCTACACATCAAGCTATACATTTCCAGTATAAGCTGACTTCGCATTCTGTAGGCTTTTCGTAGAATGAGAGGTCAGCTTATACTGGAAATGTATAGCTTGATGTGTAGCCGTGTGTACATAGTTAAGTAGTTGATAGGTACTTATATGATTTTATTGTGTTTTGAATTTGAAAATAGGAATCTCTCTCTCTTCCCAGCTATGTATCCCACATGGTGGTGGGATCAGCTTTCCTGGTCGTTCTTCTAGCCTTCGCTCTATCCTCGACGTCGTCATCAGAAACTTGGCACTCTCTCATATCTTTTGACACTACATCTCTCCACCTTGTCTTGGGTCTACCTCTAGATCTTCGACCGGGGATGGAAAGTTGTAGTGCCAAATTCCCTACGTAGTCAGGTGGCCTCCTTTTCACGTGTCTGAAAATGTGACGTGAATTTGTAAATAGGAATGAATTAACTTATTCGTTTTTTTTTTACTTTTATGTAGTTGTTATAATATAGTGAAATGTATTGTTGGCAAGAAGTTAATGTATGCCATCTTAGTTTGTTATTAAAATCCAATTAATTTACTCGCTCAGCATAAAATAATAAAGCATGCAGTCTATCACCTGTGACTATAGTAGCACTAAGTTCTACCATTTGTAAATGTACCTAACCGCTGAATATTGTCAGTGTATGCTGTGTTGATGATTCTTAGTAATAAGAAAAAAATCGAGAATACATTCTTCTTCTTCTTGAAATCTTCCTACAGAAAGAACTTGTCCGGTGAATATGTATATTCAGATTAATCAGTCACATATAACTTGTTCTGTTATGTACGATATTAATTTAAAACACACATCCGGAATCGTATTTTAATTTTTGTATTTTAACAGATTTTAGAGATGGGTTTAATATTAGCTTGAATCATTATTATAAATACAATATTTATCACGTACCGTCTCCGATTCCAATTCCAATTCGTGAACCTTCGTGATCCGCTCCGAATAACGTCTCGCCTCGCACTGAGGCTTGTCGGTCGAAACACCGATAAGACGGTACGTGATAAATCCCGTATTTATAATAATGGTTGAAATCAATCACGAAAATTTTCTAAGTAAAATTAGCTTGAATATTTATCCAGTAATCGATACATTTCCAATAAACAATTTTTAACGTAAATCGCCGGCGCCTTTGCGACGATCCCGCTTAGTTTAACAGGTACCTACTTACATTATGAATGAAAATGAATTGTTTATCTATTTTATACTAACTGTTTCATCGATATTTAGGAATTGATATTAAAGTGGTTTTAAGTTTTAAATATTCTATGGCAATGAATTTGAAAAAAATCTATTTATAACAATAGGGTCATTAGCCCTACCAGTGTTTTCATTTAATGTCACACATAAAAATACACGTAGTAGATAACTAGTGTATCATTGATTAAAACTAGTTGGGAATTTAGGTCGTGGGTAATTACAGTCTCTACCAAACTCGGAACGATTTTTTCTTTCTTTTCTATCTAGAATTTTAAATATTCGTATTCCAGGAATACAACCTTTACTCCCACCCCCGGTACACCTCGGTCTGGTCCAGGTACAACTACACCATCAGTCTTGATGATCTCTGGGAGGATATCACTTACAATGAGCAGGATTTCTTCATTCAGTATGGGCTGGATGGTTCGATGGATAGTAAGTCATATTACAGTACCTATTTCATTAGTATTCTATTATTATAATAAAAATAAAAATCTTTTTATTCATTAAAATCACAAGGATCACTTTGAAACGTCTATTTTACTGCCTGTTCCCTCGCCAAGTCAGAATAGAAAGTCAAGAAACAAAGCTGGTTGTTCATTTTAATGATCCTTTTAGAATATTTAACAAAAAATAAAATAAATTACGTCTAAATTGTAACATTTTGAACGAGTTGGAGCAATTTCAATCCCAAGCTTCTCTATCATCTAAATAATCCGATATTTTATAGTAGGCTTTTTTATAAAGATTTTGTTTAATTCCTTTTTTAAATTTGTTAATTGCTAATTTTTGTACATCACTTGGGAGTTTGTTATAAAAGCGAGCACCTTGCCCTTTAAACGATTTACTAACTTCATGGAGTCTACAAGTGGCAACAGCGAGTTTATCTTTATTTCTAGTATTAAAAATATGATCATCACTATTTTTCTTAAACACATTAATATTTTTGTGAACATAGGTACATCAGATTTTCATAGATGTTTTGATAAGGGAATGTGATAATATTTATTTCTTTTAACATATGTCATGCAGCCGTGAACCGTGATGCAGCATTATCAGGGTTTTCAAGGTTCATATATTAAAACCCAGATAAATATATTTTAATTCTATGAGAACCAAAGAACTTGAATGCAATTCTAACTCCATATTGTTGCTGAAGTTAACAAAGAGGCATTTGGATATCCTTTATGTCTAAATCCTCATTTACATCTGACATACTATGTGTGTGTGGACTGAGTGACCACATGATTTTTTGTAGTTTTTTTAACTAAAAGGTTTAGTAAAAGTTATAAAACATTCGTTAAACGAATATTGGAGTTTGTAAAGAATTTAATAAAAATATATACTACAATATGTGGTCTCTCAGTTCACACACATGCCCTTCCAAATCTGGGTAAGTATATCGTTTACAGGCATGTTTTGTATCCAAATGTTTAGTAAAACATGTATAAACGTATTTACAAGGTTACAAAACATAATGCGGCAATGATATATGAAATTACAAACTAATTTATATGGTCACTCGGAGACCATATATAAATCACGTATAACTTATTAATTATGTCATAAAAACTGTGTGTTTCTCTGCTAATGTTTAGTAAAAGTTGCAATGGTGTTATCATTATTATAAATACAATATTTATCACGTACCGTCTCCGATTCCAATTCCAATTCGTGAACCTTCGTGATCCGCTCCGAATAACGTCTCGCCTCGCACTGAAGCTTGTCGTTCTTGAAGTGTTGTTTGAAGTGAAGCTTGTTGTTTAAAAGTTTAAAAAGGGGAAAAGAACGGACTTGCTTACCTTTAATTACCTACCTTTAATTAATAATATTACTTTATTTTTATTTTAGTCCTGTGCCAGCCTCATCCAGTTCGCTCCTTGGATTTTGAATATATTTTTGTTTCCAATCACACTAATATTATAAATGCAAAAGTTTGGATGTTTAAATAAAATAAATAATAAATATTGCTGGACATTTCACACAGCGCTATCTAGCCCCAAACTAAGCAGAGCTTGTACTATGGGAACCAGATAACTGATAGAATACTTAGCTTTTGTTGTAAATACATACTTATAATACATAGACAAACATCCAGACCCGGAACATATATCTGTAGATCATGCAAATATTTGTTCCGCGGTTGGAATCGAACCCGCTACCTTCTGCGTCTCAGCCGGCTATTCGCCCACTGCGCTACAGAGGTCGTTTGTTTATTTATTTGTTTGTTTGTTTGTTATTGATATTTTTATTGATAATTTAAATTGTCCCGATGACATCAACACTCACTTCTTAAATGTTCCAGGTACGAATACGGTTCCAATATCCATAATGACGTTTTTTGAATTTAATAAATTTAATAATAGCATATTATTTTCTTTGCAATCAGTATCTGAAGAGGAAGTTGCTAAAGTTTTGCTGTCTATTAAAACAAATGCGCGAGGAATAGATGGGCTCTCCATGGATATGGTCTTGCTTACTTTACCTACTACACTGCCGTTGATAACTGCCATTATCAACAAGTCTATTCTAACTTCTACCTTCCCCAGTCAATGGAAAATTGCCAAAGTGAACCCCATATCCAAAGTATCTAGTCCAACTGATATCAATGACTTAAGACCAATCAGTATACTACCAGTTCTTTCAAAGATTATTGAAAGGATAGTGTACAACCAGCTAAGTAAATTTGTCGAGCTCAATAATATCCTGCCTAATGTTCAGTCTGGTTTCCGTAAGGGTAGAAGCACTACAACAGCTTTACTGGATGTTGTTGACAACATACTTGCGGATCAGGATCAGGGTATGGGCACGTTATTGGTACTACTAGATTTTTCTCGTGCCTTCGACTCGATAAACATCCCATTGCTGCTTTCCAAATTGTCATATTATGGTGTGGATGCCTCCTCGGTCAAGTGGTTTGATAGTTATTTGACAAACAGATCTCAATTTGTTCAAATTGACAGGGAAGATGGATCGCAACTTTTGTCATCTCAGAAGATGGTTAGCAGAGGAGTTCCACAGGGGTCAATTTTAGGACCCTTACTTTTCATCATTTACAGCGCTGATATTTGTTGGCATATCAAACATTGTAAATTTCACCTGTATGCTGATGACGTACAATTGTATTTGCCCATGTGCCCGAGAAACGTATCCTCTGAAATGGTAAAAATCAATGATGATCTAGGCCGTATAGTGGAATAATGTAAAGGTCACGGAATAATGCACTGGTCTTAAATCCCACAAAGTCGAAATTTATGGTGTTTGGCTCAAAAAGATTTATAAATTGCACAGCGGGTAATAGTTTTAATGTGAGCATTCTCGGACAAAATGTCGAACAGGTTTATGAAGCTCGAAATCTCGGTATCACTTTTGATAGTTCTCTTTGCTTTGAGGGTCACATTTTAAATATGTTGAAGACTTGTTTCTTTAGATTGAAATTGCTTTATAAGATCAATGCATATCTGAGGGAGGAAATCCGAATTAAAATATGCGAAGCTTTAATATTGTCAAAATTAAATTACGGTGATCTTGTGTACGGTCCACGCTTAACTGCGAAAACTACTCGTCTTGTACAGAGAATACAGAATGCTTGCTGCCGGTTCTGCTACAATATCCCGCCGCGAACGCATATAACACCATATTTAAATAACTCTTCTACTCTTAACATGGCTTCGCGGCGAGATTTACATCTAGGAGTAATGGTACATAGTGTCATGATATCTGAGATGCCAGAGTATTTGTACGCCAAGCTTGACCGATCAAAGACTAAGTACAGTTCGAGACCAACCCGTGACTTGCTACATTATAGTAAGCATAAAACTGTAGCGTTTAGGGGCAGTTTTCGGTACCAGGCAACCAAGTGTTGGAATAACATACCACCACCTTTTCGGCTACTAAAATCAAAATTTACATTTAAAAAACATTATAGAAAACATTTAATAGAAAAACAAAAAATTGGGTTGTCTGGTACAAATTGTTATATAGCGCCGTTCACTTGCTGACGCGAGGGTAACGTTTCTAGTATATTTATATTTATTCGTATTATTATTTATAATTTACACACTAACATTTCTTAACATTATTACGATTATTCCTTACATAATATATTTATTTTTTCTATCTACTTATCATAACTATCTAATTAAGCCTATCATAATTGTATGCAAACACATTCGTTCTTACGAGTTCTAATGACTTGCCTAAAAAAGGTTTCTGCAGAATAACAGCGCCGAGCTGTCGATCGGTGGCGAGGCATAATGCTGAGCTGGAACCCATTTGCTGCAGTAGCACATACACACCTACTTGCCTCGTTTTAATTTTTCCCTGACTACATTGTAAATTTATTATTTCATTCTATTGTTTCTATGTTTGTTGTATTTTCTGTGTTATCTTGTGCTTTCTCTTTGATGTTATACCTTTTGATTGTATTGTGTGAATTTGTGTGTGCTATGGTAGCAAATAAATGTCTGTCTATGTCTATGTCTATGTCTTATTCAACGTAACGTCATCGTAACGGCTGAACTGATTTCGATGAAATTTGGTGTGTACGTACATAGATTATAACCTGGATTAAAACACAGGCTACTATTTTTTGACAAACCATGCGTGCGAACCCGCGGGCGGAAGCTAGTCATTAATAACTTTTTATAGTCCAAAACCAGTAAATACTGACACTTTTTAAAACAGATGTGGAACTGATACCTACAATAGGCTTCCTCTACGGCCGTTGCTACACCCTGACTCCGAAGACTACGGCAACGCACCCCAGTAAAGGCACCGGGTACTCCGTCACTCTCAAGCACAGCGTGGAAGACGTGGAGATGGCGACCGGACTCCACCCCCCAGGATATCACGTTCATATTCACTATACTAAGGAGCCATTCACAGGTACTGAAGACCTGGTTATCTCATTATTCATTTCTTTACCCTCAAAGTTCCAGAATGTGAATTCTCACTGCCTGAACTTAAATAATTAAATATCTCTATCACTGTTTTCGTAACTGTGTCGTAAACGGTTCCCACGATACAGCAAATAATAAATAATCGACCAGCATTACAACTATTGTGTGTTATCTGTGTTCGGTTTTTAATTGTATTTATTTGTTTTGTTCAAATAAATTAACTCTTATTCTTCTTCTTAGCGTGTCAATAGTTCTACTTATATTGTGTTAGATAGGTACTTGGCTGCATTGATGGCGTCAGGAGAAGCCATTTTTAAGTCAACCATTGTGCAGGTGTTCGAGCACAAAGGGCACATTAGCAGGTGTTTCATCGACTGCAGGGTCACCATAGTCGCATTGCGTTTGTCTGGGATCCTTGAACCCCCAAATAAAGTAATTAAATTGATTTGAAAGTACCATAAATCTGAACAGGAGAACAAGGGTCAGAAATAGAAAACCACAATTCTGTGTTATACAAGATCATTATTGTATCGTAGTTGAGACTTATGCGAGGATACAGGTTCCGTAGCCTTATTACCTAAGCCAAATTGCTGTCGTGTCGCTATCGCTAGTCAGGCCATCCGTTTCACACGTACAGTACGTACCTCGCGTGTGAAAGCGATGGCCTGACTAGCGATAGCGACACGACAGAAATTTGGCTTAGGTAATAAGGGGGCCGGTCTCTGGAAAGACGACCTAAAAATGGGTCGTTGAGTGCATTCCGCACAAAATCAGTCACTCTTGAAATCTAGGGAAGGCCTCTGTTCAGTGGCGCTCGTCCTGATATGGTTGATATTGATAACACACAAATACAATACAATACAATTCATTTATTAAATCAGACAATTTACAAGTGTCAATGTACAATGTTACAAGTTTACAATTTCTGTAAGGTTGGTTAGGTTAGGTTATAAAACTTAAATAACGTCTATGTTAGTAATATTAGTATATAGTATATATAGTTTTCTTTCTAATAATGTATAATATAATTTTCTTAATTTATAACAACATAAAATATTTTATAACCACTTAAAATATATATAAAAAACCCTAATCTAACAAGCCGCTGCCAGTGGGCAGCGTGCCCAGAATGCTGGCCGCATTGCCACGTTGAATGGCAATGCTTAAACGTTGGCCAAAATACTGGCCAGCATTTTGGTCACGCGTCGCCTCGACCAGGCGTTTTGAGAGGTCATATAAATTTTGTGGGCACTCGGTCCCCACGGACCAAGGGTCTGAACCCCATAAGGCTCAAATATAAAGCATGTGTTTAGACTGTATTATAGTAACATGTATTTTGTTAAAATTTTCATTCGGATCCCAACCACAATAGCCATAAAGCTATTTGATCAGGATCCGAATGAAAGATTGAATCACAGGCAGTTCATATCAGGTATGACCTGCAGAATGCTGTTGGAGCTGGCCCGTACTCTGTTTAGCAATGACGCCGTTTTCTTGTTGGACGGATTATGGCATGGAAACCATCGACCCGCGCCTCAGTAAACATGATGCACTGCAGTATCGAGGCAACCCCAACGACATTCTGAAGCCATTGTTGTACTGGACGCGTAGGGCACTTAGCGATTTTTGGTATAGCTGAACCAAAGGCTGCTCGTGTAGAAAGATTGGCAGTAGACTTTGCAGAGAGTTATTTTCACTTGCCTACTGCAAATGTCTACGACGGTTCAGGAAGGCAATGGATTCTTCGCCTCACCTTAGATAAATGGTGTCATGTGAAAGGAAACTTCCAATTTTTACTAGTGAATTTTTCTTTCAGAAGTGGAAGTCTACAACGGAGGCCTGGTGCAGTACCTATACGTAAGCGTTGGAGAGACCATGGATGTGAAGCTGACTGTGGATAAGTATCTGAAGATCAGTCGAGAAAGCGACCCGTGTACTTTCGACGAGGACTATAGCGCTAATCTTGTAAGAAATTGAGACCATAATCCTATGCTTATAATTGGGCGCTGCGTAGACGTAGCAACTTCAGTTGACACAACTGGAAAATTTTTGCAAGTTTATAGATATCAACACAATTTACAACTAGTTGCTCTGTCTTATACCAACGTCTTAAACTACTGAGTTAGACGATGGAGTAGATTGCATTTGTTTATATCCAAACTTTTAAAAGAAATCCTTACATATTTCTCCATAATATGAAAGCCTTTCTTCTAAATTCACATTTCATGGATACCTTATTTTAGTGCACTGCCCAGTGTGTCTGGGATCTTGTCGGTGAAGGCTCTGGCTGCTCCGGACCCTGGATGACCAGCGATCTTCCACGGTGCTCTAACTATACATCTATAAGGGATCTCATTATCACTTATATGAAGTAAGTCTTTGTAATGTCCCACTGTGGTAGTATTATATAATCAAATCAAAAATCAAATTTTTTTACAGAGCTCTTTATTACAAACTAGTTAACCCGCCGAACTTCGTACCGCCTTGACATGCATATAACGCGGGCTGTCAATATTCGTCACCCTGGTAGAATTGTCAATTGCTGTCCCCGGCCATCATTTTACAACCATACCTAACCATAGACAAAATTACGTTTAGCTGTCATTTGCGTTTTGTTATTCCATGTCAGATGCGTTTTTGTTATACCACGTTTTATAGTGACTTGTATTCTCTTTGACGTTTTATGTCACGTCACACGGGAACGCGGTCGAACGGAATAAAAAGTATCCTATGTCCGTCTCCTGGTTCCAAGCTACCTCCCCACCAATTTTCAGCCAAATCGGTTCAGCCGTTCTTGAGTTATAAATAGTGTAACTAACACGACTTTCTTTTATATATATAATATAGATTCGGGATTTATCACGTACCGTTTTATCGGTGTTTCAACCGACAATGTTTCGGTTCAACTAAGAGCTCTTCTTTTATGTTGCATTCACCTGATAGAAGAGTCCTCTGTTGTCTCTGGTCGTTAAGGATCACATCTCGCATAACAGTAAAATAAGTATAGTTAGAGAATATATTATTGAAACTTCATAAAGAATTCATAAAGAGACGACCTCCGTGGTGCAGTGGGCGAATAGCCGGCTAAGACGCAGGAGGTAACGAGTTCGATTCCCGCCACGGAACAAATGTTTGCATGATCTACAGATATTTGTTCCGGGTCTGGTTGTTTCTCTATATATTATAGGTATGTATTTACAAAACAAATGTATATAAGTATTCTATCAGTTATCTGGTTCCCATAGTACAAGTTCTGCTTAGTTTGGGGCTAAATAGCGCTGTGTGAAATGTCCAGCAATAGTTATTTATTATTTATTTATTCTCTGAACTTGAAAATGTCATCATGTAATATGATAATATATCATCGCAATAGAAGATGATGAAATCCATCATCACGTCGTTTTGAGAGATTTATAACTCACAATGCAGTTTGTGTTGCCTTGATTTTACGGAACTAAAATTATAGTAAGACCAAATTATAATAAAAATACATACAAGAACTAAAATCAATATCTTCTAGTATTCTTTCTAGACTTTGATATATAAAATTAAACGTAAAATAAATTTTTTCCTTTTTGTTCCTGTTTCAGTATTTTCTTTGACTTTTTTAGTGCCTACCAGCACCACAAATGCGGCTCCTGCCCTCGTTTCTGCATGTCATATCTGTACAACTCGTTTGTCACTGACAGAAAGGCCTTGTATGTTTGGGACTCTACCTCTGGTAATCAGAAATGGTTCACGAGTATCGTTGACGCCACTTTGCAGACCCAGGTGAGGAGGCGAGACGATATTCTACTAGAAAGGAAATAAGATTTAGATTTTATTTGAACATTCTGTATCCTTATTCTAAATAAAGCTATACTCGCTGTTGCCACGTAGACTGCAAAAGGGGTACGCTTGTATAACAAACTCCCAACTGGCACTTAACAAATTTAAAAACATCGTAATTTAACAAAATCTTTATAAATAAGCCTAATAACGTATACAATTATTTAGATGATGAACTCAGTCAAAAATGTTACAATTTAAATATAATCTATTTTCATTATTGCTATACATTCTAAAAGGATCATTAAAAAGAACAACCAGCCTTGTTTCTTGCCTTTCTTTCCTGGCTTCGTCGCGAAGGAATAGGCAGTAAAAGTGATCCTTGTGATTTTAACGAATAGAGATTTTAATATTTTTTTAATCTTTCTGTAACTTCTATAGTTGCATTTAAAGATATTTAGTCCAGCTTGCACGTCGATCCCTAAACGAATTCACCGACTAAACATGTTTAATATTTGTCGTATTTTTATGATTTGACAACTTCTTAAATCATATTTCGCCACGAAATACGTTTAGGCGTTGTTGCGCAACTCGCCTCTAGATTTCCAAACAAATTCAAATCCATTTATTTAGAACGAGTGGTACAAACACGATTAAACTGCAAATAATATAAAAGTTGTTGAGCAGCTTCAACGCCCACCTCCTCACACAACAAAGCAAGATTACTTACATCATTCCGTGTAAACAATAAGAATAATTTAGGCTTACAACTAAGTAAAATAAGTAAGTAATAGCAAAGAAAAACGATACAGATATAAAGATTTTAATCATATTAAATAATGGATGTGTGTGTGTGTGTTGTGTGTGCGCGTGGGAGTGTGTAGCATGCGTGAACTAGCGAGAATTTATGTTTTAAACAAACTTGAATTTGATTATACTCGATTCGGTTTTGAATCATCCGTTACACTTAGTTGTCCCATTATTAGGAAGAAAACCTGGGATCGCGAGGAATCCTCATCATTATTACTAACCTTATTGTCAAAGAATTAACCCATTAACACGATAAACAAATGCAGTTAAAATAAAACTATGGCTACCAGAAGATATAACTAATTTGAAACTATCGTGGTTAAGAACACTATTTGTACTAAAAACGGGATATTTACCATGATTTGTAAGTTTTTGAGTAGGATCCCGATATTTCGTTGTTGCGTCGTCGTTCGTTTTGTTGCATGCGTCATTATCTCGAGTTTTTTAGAAATATCCCGTTTTTAGTGCAAATAGTACCAGAAGATACGTTACCGGCTGATACAAAACTGGTTTTCTCCACAGCTCTACATTTTCTTCAACAGCATGATGGTGTCAGTTTACGAAGAGCGATACAATTATGATTGGAACCTGTTCATTTCTGATCTTGGAGGAAGTGTTGTAAGTATTTTTATACATTACTAGCTGACCAATCCGCAGCTTCGCACGTAGTTTTTCAATAAAAACATTATCCTCCTTTGCGCAGTTTGGTAAAAAGTAGTCTATGTTACTCAAGGTGAATGTAGCTTTCCAACGGTGAACGAATTTTTGAAATCGGACCAGTAGTTTTCAAGTTTATAAATTACAAACATACACACAAAAATACAAATCGTTCCTCTTTATGATATTAGTACTTATAGATTTAGCTCGGTACAAGAAGTGGAACACGTTCATACTTTGTCTGCTTTTTATTTGGGTAATTAAATGTACCATTATTTGTTCCCGAATTCTTGTTATTTTATCGGCAGTTTTCTTTTGGGCGTATAGGTAGGTAGGCGTATAGGTAGGTATAGGTAGGCGTATAGGTTTTAAGACATCGTCGAATGACTGTGTAACAAGCTTTTTGTAACAGATACTAAACAAATAAATAAAAGGAAATATAAACTATTGGCATAACTGTTTTTCTTCTACGACCACAATCTCATCTAGTACCTACGCCTTACAAAGACAGCATTACTTCACAGTTACCTATGTCAAACGTTGCACTCGATAGGTCTCTAGATTAAATCAAAACTTATCTAATTTTCGGGACTTACCCTTTTGCGCCTGTGCACGAGCAAGACAAAATATATTTTATGTCCGATAGAGAGTTGCGAGTACTAATAAGCTCTTTATTGAAATCTGATATATCAGGGTATTAAAGAGGTCTCAAAATATCACGAGTGCTCGAGCTAATTTATAGAATACTAGATGTTGCCTTGCCCGCGACTCCGTACGCGTTACACTACTAAATGTGCAGGTGACCTAGAAATAAAGCTAAACTCGCTGATGCAACTTGACTTGACACCCCATTTTTATGCCATGGGACCTGATTTATGGTATAAAAAGTAGCCTATGTGTTAATCCAGGTTATAATCTACGTAAACACTAAATTTCATCAAAATCGTTTCAGCTGTTACGACGTGATTGAGTAACATAACGTAACAGACAAACAAATAAATAAATAATCAGACATCCAAACTTTTGCATTTATAATACTGGTTCGCCCCGAACTGAGATCTCGCGGGTCTCCCATAAAAACGAAAAAAATATTATTTGTAATCTTTGACTATCAAAATAGTGCCACGACATAATAACCACATTACATGACCTCCTACAGTTTCATTCAAATTAACGGTAAAGACAGTTCATGTTAGTTGGTTATCCTTTTTTGGGGTAGAAATTTCAGTTATCCTGGATATCAGACTTTTCCCTATATTTGTGTCACTAAAGCTACACGCATATCAAATTTCAGCACCGCGGGGTCACTGGTGTACCGTGTGATTTTCGTCAAAGTTCTGTTTTTAATGACTAATAACTCAAAAACTGCAAAAAACTTAACTAACAATAAAAACGGGATCGAAATGGACCAATGAAGACCTTTCATTAGACGTCTCACTTCACCTAATATTCTCATTTTCATTGTTTTTTATCCCTCTTGAACATCATTAATTCAACAACTCCCAACATTTTTAGCTCATTTAGTCACACCAGAATTGTGCCATCACTATCTACCTATGTATCAAATTTCACGCTGATCGGATCAACGCTTCGGAAGTTATCTTCGGACAAACAAACATACATACATACAGCATACTTACATACATACAACCAAGTTCAAAAATCACAACGATTACTTTGAAACGTCAATTTTACTGCCTGTTCCTTCGCGACCAAGCCAGGAAACAAGGCTGGTTGTTTTTTATTGATCCTTGTAGAATACATAACAATACAGAAAATAAATTACGTCTAAATTGTAACATTTTGAACGAGTTGGAGCAATTTCAATCCCAAATATCATCTAAATAATCCGATATTTTATAATAGGCTTTTTTATACAGATTTTGTTTCATTACGTTTTTAAATTTGTTTATTGTCAATTTTTGTAGATCACTTGGGAGTTTGTTATAAAAGCGAACACCTTGCCCGTTAAACGATTTACTAACTTTATGGAGTCTACAAGTGGCAACAGCGAGTTTAACTTTATTTCTAGTATTAAACGTATGATTATCGCTATTTTTCTTATACAAATTAATATTTTTGTGAACATACATCAGTTTTCAGTAAAATGTATAGTTGGTGGAATTTGTTTGTTTATTTTAACTCTTGAAACAAACAAATGATTCACTCAGCCTTTATTTCCAATCTCCAAGTCGGGTCACAGTATAAATTACACACAAATTATTCTTTCCAACACTGACGATGAGCTTACGTGGGCCATTGAGTACAGCATTTGGCTCATTGCCAAACGTGACTCTTGTTTCCTTATGGATAAAGGCTATTTTTGGGGGAATTTCATATCCTTTGGTTACATTGAATCGTCGAAGACAACTATTTTTGATTGGATGGCATCACGGCCGGGTCAGGGTGTCTATTTTGGTTCAGAAAGTCTACTTTCGGAGCTTTATGAAGCTTTCGGTTATAAGTGTCGTATTGTGATTGAATTTATATTCCTCTAGTATCAGTATGTATGTAGCTCAGTTGTTAGTTCGGTTGACCGAACTACAAATACTTTTTGATGTCAATAGTCCGGTTGGTACAAGGCAATGGTACTGATACATTTTGGTGGCCTTCTGGTTGGTACAAATCACCTAAATTAACTGAAATGTCAAAAGTAAAAGCAAATGTCAAATTGACAGCAATACTGTTACTAATCGCTTACACGTGTGTAATAAACATAACTTTGTTCTTAATTGTGTTGTCTCTGCTTTTTAGGTATAAATAAATCACCTTGTAGTCTACATTCTGGTTGAGTCTCCCTCTGTAAACACTGACCAACCATTTCAATACTCGGAACTCCATCGTTTTACCGTTTTTAACCTGTCAACTTGACATTGGCATAATTGTGGCAACAACTAGCCACAGAGGCCATACAACCAATAGTGAATAGTGAAACATAACTTTTCACCACGAATGCCAGGAAATTACAAAAGTCTTTTTTTAAACAGTTTATAGCAAAAAAAGTTTGCGTTCCAGATACCCATTATTTTTTTATGGCCTTTTCCATTTTTAAATAGAGATAAGGATTTGTCGTCGAGATTGTATTTTATTTTAGCATTTATTAATGCGACCTCTTTTATTTTTAAATGGAAATAAGGATATGTCTCATCATTTATTTAAGCTTATTAAATTCAATGAGCCTCATTCTATTTTTAATGTAAATTATAGTCCTAGATCAGTAAACCGCATTTACGGAGCCGATATCGAGTTTAAAAGTACCACCTTTCAGAGCATTGATTGCTTGATTGAAAATGCTTTATTGCACTTATAAAACTAGTACAAAGGCGAACTTAATGCTAAATAGCATTCTCTTCCAGATACCCTTTGTGTATTGTAGAGAGAGTGATTAAAATAAATAAATAAAGCATAGGTAATACATATAAATTACTTTTTTTTTTTAACTGAAGATAAAGATTTTTTATTAATGCAAAAATCAAATGATTTTATTTAATATTTTTTTTATATACTCTGGCTTTCTATAACACCCCCAATTAGCGCCCTCGCTCGCATTCGCTCTCGTACGCCTAATTATTTTGGGTGTACAATAGATCGCTTACAGTCCTTGTATATTAATATACTATTACAATACACTTAGAATATTGATTAGTTACAAACGTTTTCTCATAGCAATAACGATGCTGCCCGTAATGCCCCATTACAACTTCCCACCCTAATGACGATGAAGGTGGGACCAAAAACTTGTACTGATTTACAATTATTTCCAGGGGTTCCTCCTAGGTCTCTCAGTGATCAGCATGCTGAAGATGTTTAGAATAACCTGGGAGCAGTTCATCAGTCCTTTTATCAGGGTCTCCCGAAGGTGCAAGAATGCTAGCATCTCAGGGTCCACGGTGACCGCTGATGTGGCTACAGTCAAATACACTGATGATAAAGGACGATAAACGGAGAAAAGTATGATAAATTAAATTAAAATAGTATTTAAATAAAATTTAAGCATTATTATTTGTTTAACTCAACCAACGCAGGTCTTCGTCAATGCATCCAATCATCATCATCATCATCATCATCCGTCTTCGATGGAATGCACACATACTGTCCCTTTTGTATAACATCCTTTTCACACCACCTGCTCGACAATGTCAAATTATATGTCATCTAAATCTTACCGAAAGCAGGTGATAAAATCGCTACGGCTGAGCCGGGAGTAAAGTTGTACTGGATTTCATTATGCCCTCGCGGGCTCCCTCGTGGGCTTCCTCGTGGGCTCCCTCGCTCTGCTCGTGAGTTAACTCTAGAACCCTTCGTTAGGTTCGGTATTCAATATAGCGCCCGTGACGCAAGACACGGCTTTATCCCTTCGTTTAATAGTCTACTCTACTAATCTTTTAACCCTTCTTCTCCCTTCTATCTTAAGGAGCGTTTTGAGTTTCTCCACCAGGCTAATGACCGAAATTGCCGTTCTTCAGATTCCCTCCAACTTATAACTCCTGTCCGTACGACGAGTTTTATGGTCGATTCTTCACTGTAACAGCCGTACGATTGTGGAACGCTTTGCCTTTCTCTATAAAAACATCCAAGTCTATTAGTAATTTTAAAACAAAAGTGCACACCCATTATCGGCCCCTGTGTTGAAGTTGTAACTGCTTGTTATTTCATCACAACCATTTGTTTGATAATAGGTATTAAAGTGTTATTATTATTATTTTAGGTTTATTGTATGTAGGTATGTTTTATATATTACTTAGATACACCGCCGTCATGTGATCAATTATTATTCCACAAAGTTGTCTGGAAGAGATCGCATTTAGCGATACGACCGACCATTGTGCTAACTCAGTGCCCATGTTTTGCTCAGTATCAAACTGATGGCTTTCATGCCATTATTCGGAATAAAACAACATCTTTGATGAGCAGGACGCGAGCCAGCCTCAACACCATCCTACCAACTGTGATAGGGCGTTCTGTGTCCCCTATATGGTCACACTTCATCCGGTGTGTTGCTCCAGCATGTGCGTATACCGACACTCAAGAAGACTCACTATACACACACTTCACTATTGAAGATCAAGTGGGAGGATCGCGTGCCAAATACGGAAGTTCTGCGTCGTTCCGGAATGCACGGCATGGTGGCTCTTCTTATGCAGCGACAGCTCAGATGGTGCGGACATGTCTTTCGCATGGATGTTCACCGTTTACCCAAAGCTGTATTTTACTCTGAGATGGCAGAGAGTAAGCGGAAGCACGGTGGTCAGCATCTGCGCTATAAGGATGTGTTCAAGAGACATTTGAATGCCTGTGCTATTGACCCTGCAGCTTGGGAGGAGCTTGCTTTACAAAGGTCGTCCTGGCGCTCAACCATTTATAACAACATCAAAGCATTTGAAGAAAGTCGTCTTGACACACTCGACGTAAAACGTCGGACACGTAAAGAGAGACCTAAGCCCTCATATACATACACATATAACGCTGCAGGTCAACTCTGTTGCCATACTTGTGACAGGATATTTAAAACAAAGTTCGGATTAGCGAGCCATATTAGGGCTCACGCTAGAATGTAAATAGTAATAATAATTTAGATTAATCAAATTAGTTAAGATTTTATTTTTGTTTCATTTATTTTGGTTTAGTTTTGTTAAATATTAATTTTAAAACATTTATAGTTAGGGTCGCCGTCATCGAAATTTAATTTATAAATTGATTAATAACTGCATTATATTGATTTTTTTTATATTGTACTTAATTTAATTTGATTTGGTTTAATTTAATTTGATTTGATATAATTTATTGTGATTGTCGTTATGGATTAAGATTATCTGAAATAAATGAATACAAATACAATACATAAAATCTATTTGTTGTAAAAATTACGTTCTGTATTTTATTTTGGTGTACAATAAAGATTTATCTTATCTTATCAGCAACAGCTGCTGAACATAAATGAAGTTAAATGAAAACATTTATTTGAAACGACATGACATACACAGAAAACACAATAACAGATGGTGAGATACCTAGACTTCTGGCTAATTACGACAATAATTAATTAATTAATTGTTAATTGGGTGTCCAATTAACAATTAATTATTCATTAATTAATTAATTGTTAATGAGGATCCGTAACGATTTTAGTTGAGAATGCAGATTTATAAAGCTAAGAAATCCTTAACATATAGTACAAAAAAAATTATTCTGCGACAAAAATTTACGAAGTTATGACCAATTTATTAGCGAAGTTCACTGAGCGGCCGCCGCGTTAGCTGTGACGTCACTGGGATGGTCGCCGCCAGTTAGCCGTTGGCAGCGATACAGCGCGAAGTGTTTTGTTGGGTTATTTGTGACTTAAAAAGAAACTAAGGGTCCGATTTGTGTCTAATTCACATTTTTAATCATGTATACATATTGTATAGTGTTGAAATGTACAAACACTTCTATTAAAACGCCAGAAAAACTATTTTATAATGTGCCGTTTTAACGTGGTTTGGTCCAGTAACATTTTTTTTTCTGTGGGTGATGGCTCCTAACTGCGTCTACGGAGCCATATCGAAAATGCTACGCTATGTTTGCAGCCTCCCTTTTGAGCAGCACAGTCTAGACATTCCACGTTTAAAACCGTCTCCTCTTTTTCATCACATGTAAATGTGCAGCAATAGGCCTTACTTTATATTCTATGTTCAGGCGTTATTTTTAGTGTTCCGTACCAAAAGGGTAAAACGGGACCCTATTACTAAGACTTCGCTGTCTGTCTGTCCGTCTGTCACCAGGCTGTATCTCATGAACCGTGATAGTTAGACAGTTGAAATCTTCACAGATGATGTATTTCTGTTGCCGCTATAACAACAAATACTAAAACAAGAATAAAATAAATATATAAGGAAGGCTCCCATACCAACAAACGTGATTTTTTTTGACGTTTTTATAGATGGTACGTAACCCTTCGTGCACGAGTCCGACTCGCACTTGGCCGGTTTTTGCTTTTTCTGTACAAACATTTCCCGACCTCTGGAGAAATCCTACAGCATCATCTTCATAGGTTTCACGAGCAGATCTGTAAAAAATAAATAAAGCGGAATAAAATATATATAAGTAAAAAATATGATAATGAAGTAAAAAACAAATGATTATATTTTTTTTATTTATATTCAATCCATCCCACGTAAATACATACTTTACGAATGATTTGTAACAATGGGCGAGATGGTAATAATAATGAGAATGATCAGTAAGTGCAGAGAACCATGCACTGTATAAAGCGACTACTTTCGCTTTATACTCGTACAGTGCATGGTTCTCTCATCAAAAAAGTTATCCATGAAAAGATTTACATATCTATCAAGATACTATAAACACGAATAAAGATTCATAAGTTAAAACAGTTTAAGTTTACATTAATTTTTTTTACATTTACCTCACAGGTTCTGATTACATTCCTGTACCTATATTTACATTGTAGGTACTTTACCTACAACTAATAGCTTAGACCTAAAGATTACTAATAAGCACCTATGTACGTAGATAAATAAGCAGCACCCTTACCTTTGTAGTTTCCAATCACGGCTTTCAGCGCTGGTGAATTTTGAATGATTACCTAGGCAATCGAATACCATGAAAGAATCCACTTTTGGAAGGTTATCTGATTGAGCTTGCACAAAACCAGGTTCTATTTTTATACTTATTTTACTCATATTTTTTTACACACCTACTTATATTTATAGTCTCGTCAATTTAGTATTCCAAACAATCTCAACATTGATTTATTAAATAAACACTTCACTTCTTCTCCTAACCTTGTTGCTAGTTTCCAGTTCTACCTTCCCAACTTCCTGGAAAGATGCTCAAGTTACCCCTCTTCTTAAAAAATCCAACCCATCCTCCTTCCCTGAGTATCGTCCTATATCCATCCTTCCTTTTCTTTCTAAAGTCTTGGAACGTTTAGTCCATTATCAGCTTAACACCTTCCTTGTTAGAAATTGTCTTATAAATCCTTATCAATCTGATTTTCGGTCCGGACACAGCACATCCACAGCTCTAATAAATATCACTGATGATATCCGGTTAGGAATGGATAACGGTCAATTGACTGTTTTAACGCTGTTGGACTTTAGTAGTGCATTTAATAACGTTGACTTTGATATTCTTACTGGAACTTTGCGCTCAATTAACATATCTCCAACGGCGATCGATTGGTTTCATAGTTACCTGTATGGACGCCGGCAACGTGTCCGTGTTGAGGATACATATTCGACTTGGTGTAGCCTAAGCGCTGGCGTACCTCAGGGCGGCGTTTTATCTCCCCTTCTTTTTGCTATATTTATAAACTCTATATAAAAAAAAAATCACTTCTTCCTACCACCTGTATGCTGACGACCTTCAAATTTATACTCATGCCACTATTAGTAACCTTAACCAAGCCATTTACACTATTAATAGTGACCTGGATCGTATACTCGAGTGGAGCAAGTCTTACGGCCTTGGGGTGAACCCCGCAAAAACGCAGGTCACACTCATTGGAAGCTCGAGGATGCTCCTAGGGTTGACTGGTCTTGTCTTCACCAAATTACTTGTGACGGCATTATCATTCCATTTAGCAAGACTGTCAAGAACCTGGGCATCATCATGGACAGTGAGCTGTCATGGGGACCACATCTTACCGAAATCAGTAGAAGAATTTTTGCGTCGGCTGCCGCAATGAGGAGACTTCGCAATTTTCTTCCTACCGCCACAAAAGTTGCGCTCGCTCAGTCTCTCTTACTCCCTATACTAGACTACGCTGACACCAGTTTCCCCGATCTTACAGAAGAGCAACTTAATAAGCTTGAGCGCCTTCAAAACGTCTGCATTCGATTCATATTTGGCTTGCGCAAATATGATTATATTTCCGAGTTTCGCGTTAAACTCAAGTGGTTGCCATACCCGCTCTCGTCGGAATGCTCATATTCTAACTCTTTTATATAAAATTCTATTTACTTCTTCTTCTCCGCCGTATCTCAAACAATGCTTTGAATTCCTAAATCTATCCCATACCCGCAATCTGCGTTCTTCCACTACTCTCCAGTTGAAAACTCCATCCCATAATTCCAACTTCTTTAGTAACGCATTTACGGTACGAGCTGTCGGATTATGGAATGACTTGCCCGTTTCCATCAGACTTGCTAAATCTTTACCTATTTTTAAAAATGAGGGCTGCAAACTATACGTAGCGGCTTCTTTAAGATAAACATTGTATTTCATTTCGATATTTATTGTAAAAGTATATGTATGTATTTTATATTTATTTATGTAAGTATATGTAGGTATATTTTAGGTTTAGGTATTTATGTATTTTATCCTACATAAATAGGTATTTATTGTAACACCGCCTCCTCACACGTCTTTTCAATCCAGTCCATCCAAAGGTTGCCTGGAAGAGATCGCTTTGAGCGATAAGGCCGCCCATTGTACCACCATGTATTAGTCTTTAAGTTTTCTAGGTTAAGTTATTTTAATTTGGTGTAACAATAAAGAATTATCTATCTATCTATCTATACTCTAAAAACTCTTTAAGTAAACAAATTGACAAATGTAGTGACCAATCGCGTCACCCGCCTCTCATTCGCGCGTGAAGTAAGAGTGCCGCTTGCGCTCGGGTCAGTCACAGTGACGTCACACGCACCCTCGTCCATACTTTTAGCGGGAGGAACGGCATGTAAAGTTTACTACCTAATATCTTCGTAACTAATAGTCCGATATTGATCATTCAAAAAGATATATCATTTTCAAATCTTAAAGAATAACGTGGATACTAGTTCTATTGAATTTTCTATAAAATTACTGATCCTCATTGGATGTCCAATTAACAATTAATTACCTAATTAATTATTGTCGTAATTAGCCAGAGTTAATGTGTGCCAGAATTAACTGTGGAAATTTATGGGGGAGGCCCATGTAGGCCTCCCCCATAAATTTCCACAGTGACCGATCTTGTGCGGCCTGCACCCAACGGCTTTATCAGGTCCTCTTTCCATCTAGTGGGGGGCCAGTCCTACGCTATGCTTTCCAGTGCGTGGTCTCCACTCTAGAACCGTTCTGCCCCAACGGCCGTTGGGTAATCTATCTGCACCGCTCACGAATGTGTGAAATTTTATTTTCCAGATTTTTTTTACATCAGAATTCTCGTAATTTCTATAACTTAAATACATAAATAAATATTGTTGGACTAGCGCTATCTAGCCCCAAACTAAGCAGAGCTTGTACTATGGGAACCAGATGACTGATAGAATACTTATATACATTTTTTTTGTAAATACATACTTATAATATATAGAGAAACAACCAGACCCGGAACAAATATCTGTAGATCGTGCAAACATTTACTCCGCGGCGGGAATCGAACCCGCTACCTCCTGCAGAAGCCGGCTATTCGCCCACTGCGCCACGGATGTCCTCAGATAGATAATAAAGATTCAATAACGATTTTTTTAGGTGTCTAAAGAATACTCTAAAGAAAACGAACCGTTATTCCACTCCGTGTAAGCCAATGCCCACCTGATGCTATGAGGTTACCACTGCTTTTAACAATTGGGTTATCCCACAGATTACGTGTAAATACGACTTGGCCTACATGGCATTGCATTACGCTCTACACACTGAAACATATAGATGAAAACCTTTCAGCTTGGATTAATCAGGAATAATCAGGAATAATCAATTTATTGGTAAAAACAATTTACAAGTCAAATTTAATCTCAACAAAATTATTAAAAATAATAATATTAATTTACTTTAAATTCACAATTAATTAAAATATTAATTAGTTGAATTAAAATAAAAACATTGATTAATTAATAGAACAATAATGATATCGGTAGCATAATAAAAATAAAAATTAGCAGATTTTGCAGACAAAATCCTCAACATTGTAGAACGCCATCATTTTAATTTGTATTTAAATGCTGTAAAGCTTGGTGCCTCAATAACATGCTCTGGAAGTCGATTACAAACAGATGGTCCCAACACGTGTGTAAGCTTCTCCGATCTGGCAAGTCTGTGGGTAACTGTGGCGAGCCTGCCAGCACCACGGGTATTATGGCATCTAGTGTGCCCATCGCCGCGCGTTTCAAAGGACTCGAGGTTTTGCCTCACATACATTGCATTAGAATGCGAGCATTACTGCTTGGCGACAGAAAGAGGCAAGGTTACCCCAGAACGAACTCTTTCACAAGGAACTCTACTAATAGATAAGCCACCTTTTACTTCCATCAATTGTCAAACGTTTACATTTTTCTAGATTTAAGGGAATTAGCGTTTCTATTAGCACAACCTCAGGGCTGATTTAGGGAGACGCGTCGCTTGATGAATCACTTGATTCTCCGTTCACGGAGAGACGGTGGACATGTGAAACGTGGCGATACCTGCGACTGGGCCCGGTCAGTTCCCACGGCATCACACGTGCACGATATAACGACCTCCGTGGCTAGTCGGCTGAGACGCAGGAGGTAGCGGATTTGATTCTCACAGCTGAACAAATGTTTGCGTGATCTACAGATATTTGTTCCGGATCTGGATGTTTTTCTATATATTCTAAGTATGTATTTACAAACACTAGGGTATAAATGTGTTATATCAGTTAACTGGTTACCATAGTACGGTCAGCAACATAAGTTGGTTAACAGCTTTAGATTTTAAAATCGATATAAATCTGGAACAAGGCATTTTATTAACAAAATGATAGATAGATAGATAATTCTATATTGTTACACCAAATTACAATAACTTAACCCAGAAAACTTAGACTAATACATGGTGGTACAATGGGCGGCCTTATCGCTCAAAGCGATCTCTTCCAGGCAACCTTTGAATGGACTGGATTGAAAAACATGCGAGGAGGCGGTGTTACAATAAATACCTATTTATGTAGGACACAAATAAATACCTAAACCTAAAAAAAATCCTACATATGTATACCTACTTACATAAATAAATATAAAATACATAAAATACATACATACATATATATACTTTAACAATATAACATCAAAAGGAAATAGAAAACAGAATAGAACAGAACAGGAATAGAGGAAATGATTGCACTGTATTTGTAGATACGCCTTAGGCCTTTACTAATGTCGTGTAAGAAATATTTTATTTCTGATAATACACTTAAAACAAATATTTTCAAATCTCTAATCGTTGATCAACTTATGTTGCTGAATGTACAAGCTTTGCTTAGTTTGGGGTTAGATAGCGCTGTGTAAAATGACCAGTAATATATTTTTATTTTATGTTGCGTCATTTACAAAAACATCATTGATTTTATTATTTGAAGACTAACGCTGCATGTCCTTTAATAATGGCCGCCGTGACCAATGCTACATCCAAGCAAACGCTTCTGCATGCGCACTGTCATAGGGTCCACCAGTGGGCTATGTCGGAGATGCGTTCAGGTTGAAGAGACAGTGGAACACGTGCTGCTACACTGTACGCACTCGCGAAGCTAGACTGAAGACGGGACTACATGAACTCATCGATTCATCTTCGACGTCAGCAACGACCTCGGGGACTCTGGAAAACTGCTGCCACCAGCCCAAGGTCCTGGTCTACTACTTTAAGGAAATAGGATGGCTAGGGTCAGGTTAGAAGGGGGGTAATGCACAAATACACCCCAATGCCGGACGTCAGTGCAGATCTTATTCCCCCCACCCTAGAATTAGAATTAGCACTCTATACATGTGGCCATATTTTCTCATGTATCGAGCCCTAAGGATCATAAATATCTACTCGTAGCCAGCAGATATTTAGTTTTAAATCGGCGCCGACGGTAGCTAGTTGGCAAATGTTTACACCTGCATTACAATGACGCATACGTCGATGTTAGGCCTCTGCTACATTGCATAAGCTGTTCATCATCATCATTATGGACGTCCACTGCTGAACATAGGCCTCCCCATAGCAAGCATACCCTCAGCTCAGCTCAGCGTGCTATGGAGAGCACGCTGAGCAATCTTGAACCTTCTTACGCCCATAGTGAGAGACCATATTTCTGTGTTATGTCATCACTGGTAACACATACTGAAGACTTTCGTCTTCAGACAAAAAAACCGGTCAAGTACGAGTCGGACTCGCGCACGAAGGGTTCCGTACCATTATCTATAAAAACGGTAAAAAAACGATTTCTGTTGTATGGGAGCCCCCTTAAATATCTATATTTTATTATATAGCACAATTTTATTTATTTGCCTTATTTGAGGTTGGTGCCGATTAAGCTAGTCCTCTAAATTGTATGAGCGCCCATACAACTCAGGGAACAATTTTAATTGGCGTCAACTATGTATGTATGGGGACATCCTATTATTATTATTATTTTTACTTATTATTTTCCTCTTTTGTTTGCTTCTAATTTTATTAGATTCTTGTTCTGTTGTTTGATAGACGGTAAGCGTTTTTATTGTAATCCGGTTTACCGCGATACAGGCTAGACCTAGTGCGGTGGCCATTGGCAACTTAAGTCTACACTTATAACCTTTGTAAACTTTAAGTAAATAAATATATTTGTATTTGTATATAAAGGTTGTCTGGAAGAGATCGCTTTTAGCGATAAGACCGCCCATTGTACTAAATCTGTTTGTAAATTATGTTTTGTACCCTTTAATTTTTTTTTATTTTTTGGTATTTTTCCTTCATTTGTACTGTAAGACCTTGCTTTATGCCAAATTTCGTGATTCTAGGTCAACGGGAACTACCATAATAGACGTAGCTACGAAAGCCGCCAAACTCAAGTGGGACTGGGCAGGTCATGCATGCCAGGTGATCAGTGGGCTAAGCTCACCCCCAAGTGGAACGCTGACACTACTCGAAGACGTCGTGGCAGATCAAAGAAGAGATGGAGGGATGAGCTCATTAATTTCCGAGCGGACTGGACCATCTTAGCGCATGAAAGAAGTGTCTGGAAAAAATGGGGGGAGGCCTTTGCCCAGCAGTGGGACACAGTGGGCTAATATCAATAATAACAACGTTGCCCCTTACGCTGCCTTTTATTGGCGGCACTTATGGGGGCCCGTTTAGTGGACGACTAGTCACCGCCTGCCTCAATCATTCTTAATATTACAGGATTGGGAGGTGCCGTATCTCATTTCTCTGACAACTCGTACTCCATAAGCATTACTCTAACAATAGCCCGAACTCTAATCCATTTGTTGCAATAAATACCATCTGTCTCTCCTTCATCTTGTCATAGTGAATTTTATTAAAACAAACAGGCCTCTTAATCGTTGGCTTCGGCCCCGGTTTTGCCTTTGTAAAGGTCCAGGCCTAAAGCCTGTGTTTAATAATAAATGTATGGAATAATAATCATAAATAATATTTCGTAACATACTAGGTCATGCCAAAACGTATTAGCACCAACGTATAGTCTACGAATCAAACGGCTGTTTTTTATTTTATTTTAAATCGATCGAAGCGAGTCCTCCAAATCAAATTGGTCAAATCAGCGTTGTATGTATGTATGTTTGTTAGTCCGAGAATAACTTTCGAAGCGTTGATCCGATCATCGTGAAATTTGATACATAGGTAGGTAGTGGTGGCACAATTTTGATGTGACTAAATGAACTAAAAATGTTGGGGGGTTGTTGAGTTAATGGGGTTAAAGAGGGGTAATAAAAATTAAAATGAGACTATTAGGTCAAATGGGACGTCAAATGAAAGGCCTTTATTAGTACATTTTGACCCCGTTTTTAATTTTAGTTTAGTCTTTTTAGTTTTTGAGTTACTAGCCATAACAAAAACTGACGACGTTGATTTGACGAAATTCACAGGGCACACCAGTGACCCCACAGTGCTGAAAATTGGTATGTGTGTAGCTTTAGTGACATAAATATAGGCAAAAGTCTGAAATGCAGAGTAACTCCACCATAGAGTAACAGCAGACGACCTCCGTGGCGCAGTGGGCGAATAGCCGGCTGAGACGCAGGAGGTAGCGGGTTTGATTCCCGCTGCGGAACAAATGTTTGCATGATCTACAGATATTTTTTCCGGGTCTGGTTGTTTCTCTTTGTATTATAAGTATGTATTTACAAAAAAAAAGTATATAAGTATTCTATCAGTTATCTGGTTCCCATAGTACAAGCTATGCTTAGTTTGGGGCTAGATAGCGCTGTGTGAAATGTCCAGCAATATTTATTTATTTATTTAACTGCAATTTGTACCCCAAACAAGATTTACCAAAAAAACATGAACTCCCGTTGTTTGTTAGTTTGTCATTTATTTCGTGGTACTATTTTGATAGTCAAAGATTACGATTAATATATTTTTGTTTTATAAAAAAAAAAAAAAATCAATAAAAAACTTTTAAATTTTATGGGAGATTCGCGAGATTTCAGTTCGGGGCGAACCACTAGTTATTTGGAACATAAAAAAGGGATTTGATGCTGAGCGACCACATCGCTCATCAAATCAAATAGAAAATACATCATACAATATAACTTGAATAGTTAGGAAGATGCAAAAAAAATTGCTAATTTTTAACTATGTATATAACCATTTATTAAACTAGACATCTAAAGCGCCACATTTGAAAAAGGCTCTGATAAAATAGGTACTATTACAAAAATCAATATCAAAAATATATATTATGTACGTGAAAGAAAAAAAGCCCTTCTCTGATTAGCGCTCCGCACAAATTCCATACTTACTCGCTCAGAGGGTCAGAAAGCTGAAGTGGTAGTGAGCCGGTCATAGATAGATAGATAGAAAACGCTTTATTGTAAATCACACTTAAATTAAAGAAAAAAAACAATATAAAAAACAAATAACAATACACGCAGAAATACAAGTGGCGGTCTTATCGCTAAAAGCGATCTCTTCATATCTGCCGCAGAACCGATAACCGCTGGAGTAAACGTGTTTTCGAGTGGAGACCACGTCTAGGCAAGCAAAGTGTAGGACGCCCTCCGGCTAGATGGAGTGACGATTTGCGCGCTGTGGCTGGCAAGGATTGGATTAGAAGAGCTGAAGATCGGGCTCAATGGCGCACCCTGGGAGTGACCTACGTCCAGCAGTGGACTGTCATAGGTTGATGATGATAATGATGATGACACATTCCATAAGCATACGCTGAACGTCTTTTACACATCTTCGCAACTGGGTGACGTTACCTTTTTCATTAGAAAAACGGCTGTTAAAGATCGAACGGACAGACAGACGAACATGGCGAAACTGCAAGGGTTTCTATAAGAGGCAGTGGCCTGTTCGCACTCAATTTCGTTTCTTTACATCATCATCATCTCATCAGCCGTAGGACGTCCACTGCTGGACAAAGGCCTCCCTTATTGATCTCCAGGAACGGCCTGCATCCAACGCTGACCTGCGGTTCTTACCAAGTCGTCTGCCTATCTTGTAGGTGGACGTCCTACGCTGCGCTTGCCGGTCCGTGGCCTCCATTCGAGAACTTTCCGGCCCCATCTGTTCTGCGCGCTATATGGCCTGCCCATTGCCACTTCAACGTGCTAATCCGTCGGGCTATGTCGGTGACTTGAGTTCTCCTACGTATCTCCTCATTTCTGATTCGATCCCGTAGAGAAACCCCGAGCATAGCCCTCTCCATAGCTCGTTGAGCGACTCTGAGCTTATTCATAAGGCCAATAGTGAAGGACCACGTCTCGGTTCCATATGTCATCACATACTTCTTTACATAGTAATAAGTTATTATTCTTTCATTGAGGGTTTGTGTATCACTACGCTGTCGCTCATTCCCAATGTCCTCACTGAAACGTTAGTCACATCACACGTTTGAGCTGTCTAAATTAGTGACAGCCTATTTAAATGATCTTTCATCAGTCATATAAATATATGTCACTGGGCATGTATATCAACGCTCTGATATGATCATATCAACATTATTTCAATGTTATATACAAACAACTGCAGCAGGTTAACGATCTGACTTGAAATAGGTTTTTACTCAGAGCAATATTAATATCTCAGTATATTCTGACCTCGCATTGTGTAGGCTTTTCGTCGTAGTTTTTTAGGTCTGCTTATACTGGAAATATATAGCTTGATGTGTAGTCGTGTGTACATGCTCTGAGGTTTTTTAAAGTCCGTTGGAAATCTAACTATATTCAGTCTAACGGCATTTCATGGCAAGGGATATTTGTACGCGGAGTTGATTTAAATTTTTTTAACACCCTTAGCACTTTCATTTAGTTGATATCACAAGGAGACCGCCAGATGCCGCGACAGGCCGTGTGTTACATACCGTGGCATCCGGAAATAAAAAAAATAAATATTGCTGTACATTTCACACAGCGCTATATAGCCACAAACTAAGCAGAGTTTGTGCTATGGAAACCAGATAACTGAAATAATACTTATATACTTTTTTTTTGTAAATACATACTTATAATATATAGAGATAGATCCAGACCCAGAACAAATATCTGTAGATCATGCAAATATTTGTTCCGCGGCGGGAATCGAACCCACTATTCGCCCACTGCACCACGGAGGTCGTCAATGTTAATATAGATTCAAAATCATTGGCGACGACCTACGTGGTGCAGTGGGCGAATAGCCGGCTGAGACGCTGGAGGTAGCGGGTTCTATTCCCGCCGCGGAACAAATGTTTGCATGATTTACAGATATTTGTTCCGGGGTCTGGTTGTTTCTTTATAAATTATAAGTACATTTACAAAAAAAACAATGTATATAAGTATTCTGTTATCTGGTTCGCATAGTACAAGCTCTACTTAGTTTGGGGCTAGATAGCGCTGTGTGAAATTTCCAGCAATATTTATTGCTTATTATTATTTACGCGATCAGTTTCAATCTGCCCGCGATTGCTCCAGCTGCACAGACTGGAGTACTTGGAGCTACCGTCTAAAAGAGATTGCAGCTGCAGCAAATACCTTCACTTGGTCTTCAGAATTTGAAATGTCCTCATTCATATATAGTGTAGTGTGTCATAATTTATATATGGACACTAGTGGTCCCACCGAACTTCGTATCGGCTTGACATGCATAGGTATAACGCGGGCTGTCAATATAAGTCACCCTGGTAGAATTGTCAATTGTTGTCCCCGGCCATCATTATGTATGAGAAAATGAATGACTTCCACAAATGATTCAATACCAAACTTAGCCAAATCGCTCCACCCGTTCTCGAGTTTTAGCGAGACTAACGAACAGGAATTAATTTTTATATATATTTTTTTATTATTATATTTTTTTTATATATATTTTTATATCTCGAGATAACTCCTACCGAAGCATCTGTTTCAAACGATATTAATTTTTTTTACATCCTCTTTGACGATTTTTGCAGCACGCATTCTGTCAATTCTATGTCAAACGTCATAAGGTTACATTATAAAAGCGCTAAGGTTTTATAAATAATTTTATATGGTGGTTAAGTATTCTTAAATTTTCTAATTTTGCGCGCAATTTTCTTAATTTTTTCTTACTTAAGAACCTTCTCCTGACTATAAGAAATACAACAAAAAAAGAATTGGCCCAATTGGTCCAGGCGTTGTTGAGTTATGCGCTTACCAACACATTTTGCGATTCATTTTTATATTATAGACTAGAGGTCGCGTGGTGCGCGAGTTGCTTGCAGCTCCCGTATTTTTCTGTTTGTAGAAGAAGCAATCAAAGAGGATATCAAAGTGAAAGAAGCAACCAAATAGGATATCGAAGAAAAATGCAATCAAAGAGGATATCGAAAATGAGAAAGCAATTAAAGAGGTTTCAAAGTATAAGAATCTATCAAAGAGGATATCAAAATGGAAAAATCAAACAAAGAGGATAACGAAGTAGAGGAAGCAATAAAAGAGAATATCCAAGTCGAAGACGCAATCAAAGACGATATCGAATTGGAATATGTATTCAAAGAGGATACCGAAGTAGAAAACACGATCAAAGAAGATAAGTGGGAGCAAAAATTAAAGAGGGTATCGAAATGGAAGAAGTAATCAAAGAGGCCATCGAAGTGGAAGACGCAATCAAAGACGATATCGAAGTGGAAGAAGCAATCTGAGAGGATACCGATGTGAAAGAAGATATCAAAATGGATACCTATCAAGGTCGATGATGACAATAAGAAACGATTCCACCAAAAATAATTGGTTCTACTATTTTGTAAACTTTACTATGTCTAACTGCTGCCGTTTAGGAGATACAAGAAATTAATTTTTTTTAAGAAAAAATCATAATTTTGTTGAAAGGATATCGTAGTAGAAGAAGCAATCAACGAAGATATCGAAGTGGAAGAATCTATCAAATAAGATATCAAAGTAAACGAAGCTATCGAATAGGATATTAAATTTAAAAAAGAAATAAAAGAGGATATCGAAGTGGAAGAAGCAGTCAAAGACGATATCGAAGTGGAAGTAGCACTACAAGAGAACATACAAGTGGAAGACGCAATAAAAGACAATAACGAATTGGAATAAGCATTCAAAGAGGATATCGAAGTAGAAAACACGACCAAAGAAGATACCGAAGTTAAAGAAGAAATCAAAAAGGATACCTATTAAGATCGATGATTACAATAAAAAAGCGATTCCACCAAAAATGTGTACTACTATTTTGTAAACTTCACTATGTCTAATTGCTACCGTTTAGGAGATACAAGCAATTAAAGTTTTTTTAAGAAAAATCATAATTTTGTTGAGAGGATATCGTAGCGGAAGAAGCAATCAACGAAGATATCGATGTGGAAGAATCTTTTAAATAAGATATCGAAGTTAACGAAGCAATCGAATAGGGTATTAAATATAAAAAAGCAATAAAAGAGGATATCGAAGTTGAAGAAGCAGTCAAAGACGATATCGAGGTGGTAGAAGCAATCATAAACATGAAAATTTACTAAGCAAGTTGCCTTATGCCCCTCCAAAACTAAAAAAAAAATTTTGGACGTCCAAAATGATGATGATGGATGTCGCATAAACATTAAAATTTACTTAGTAAGTTGCCTTATACCCCTCCTAAAACAAAAAAAAATTTGGACATTCAAAATGATGATGATGATGGATGTCGCATAAACATGAAAATTTATTCAGTAAGTTGCCTTATGCCCCTCCAAAAACTAAAAAAAATGGACATCCAAAATGATGATGATGATGGTTGTCGCATACACATTAAAATTTATTCAGTAAGTTGCCTTATGCCCCTCCAAAACAAACAAAAAAATTTGGGACATCCAAAATTATGATGATGATGGATGTCGCATAAACATGAAAATTTACTAAAAAAGTTGCCTTATTCCCTCCAAAAACTAAAAAAAAAAAATTTTTTTGGAAGTCCAAAATGATGATGATGATGGATGTCGAATAAACTTGAAAATTTAGTTATCTCATGCTCCTCCACCAATAAATAAAATTACAGTAAAATAAATTTTATACTACCCACAAGCCGTTTGGCTCCCTACAAAAACGGTATAAAAGTTACGGCAAACGAAATATACGGTGTACGGTATTGGCACAAAAATATTTTGTATGGGACAATTTTTTTTTTGTATGAAAGACGATTTTTTTTATTAGATCCGGATATAAAAAATGTCCTGAGCAACATTAGTTTTATTTGTTATCGCTAATGCTCTAAGTCTTTTATTTTCCGAGTTACAATGTGGATGAAAGCAAATGGGGGACAAAAGGGGTACTTTAGGATTTATTTCCAACTCATCGGAATTCCCTCTATACGACCCCATCAAACATTTCTACCCTACGAGGGGGCATCTGGGAGAACAAGGATGTCAATGAGTCAGTCAGTCAGTGAGTGGTAATCCAGTTGTATATAATATAACTAGAGGTTGCGTGGTGCGCGAGCTGCTCGCAGCTCGCGTGTTTTTCTGTTTGTAGAAGAAGCAACCAAAGAGGAAATCGATGTGAAAGAAGTCCCCAAACAGGATATCGAAGAAAAATGCAATCAAAGAGGATATCGAAGAAGACAAAGTAATTAAAGAGGTTATCAAAGTGGAAGAATCTATCAAAGAGGATATCAAATTAGATAAAGCAAACAAAGAGGATATCAAAACGGAAAAATCATTCAAAGAGGATATTCAAGTAGAAAAAGCAGTCAAAACGTATATCAAAGGGAAAGATGCAATTAAAAAGGATATCCAAGTAGAAAACGCGATCAAAGAGGATACCTAAGTGGATGAAGCAATCAAAGAGGTTATCTAAATGGAAGGAAGCAATGAAAGGAGATATCGAAGTAGGAGAAGCAATCAAGAAGAATATCGAAGTGGAAGAATCAATCAAAGAAATAAACATGAAAATTTACTAAGAAAGTTGCCTTATGCCCCTCCAAACACTAACAAAAATATATTGGACGTTTTAAAATGATCCTTGTAGATGTCGCATATACTTGAAAATTTACGAAGAAAGTTGCCTTATGCCCATGCAAAAACTAAAAAAAAAATATTGGACGTTTCAAAGTGATCCTTGTAGATGTCGCATATACTTGAAAATTTACTAAGAAAGTTGCCTTATGCCCCTCCAAAAACTAAAAAAAATATTGGACGTTTCAAAGTGATCCTTGTAGATGTCGCATATACTCGAAAATTTACTAATGAAGTTGCCTTACGCCCCTCCAAAAACTAAAAAAAAATTACTAAGAAAAGTGCCTTACGCCCATCCAAAAATTAAAAAAAATATTGGACGTTTCAAAGTGATCCTTGTGGATGTCGTATATACTTGAAAATTTACTAACAGGGCATAAGGCAAAAATCTAAAAAAAACATGGGACGTCTCAAAATGATGATGCTGGATGTCGCATAAACATGAAATTTTACTAAGCAAGTTGCCTTATGCCCTCAAAAATTAAAAAAAAGAAAAATTTTAACGTCCAAAATGATGATGATGATGGATATCGCATAAACTTGAAAATTTAGTTATCTCATGCCCCTCCACCAATAAATAAAATTACAGTAAAATAAATTGTATAGTACCCACAAGCCGTTTGGCTCCCTACAAAAACAGTAAGAAAGTTACGGCAAACGAAATATACGGTGTACGGTATTTGCACAAAAATATTTTGTATGGGACAAATTTTTTTTTGTATGAAAGACGATTTTTTTTATTAGATCCGGATATAAAAAATGTCCTGAGCAACATTAGTTTCGGCGCAATTGCTCTAAGACTTCTACTTTCCGAGATACAAGGTGGATGGAAGCGAATGGGGGACAAGAGGGGTACTTTAGGATTTATTCCCAACTCACGAAAACTCCCTCTATACGATCATACCAAACATTTCTACCCTACGAGGGGGCATTTGGGAGAACAATTATGTCAATGAGTGAGTGGTAATCGAGCTGTATATATGATAATAATAATTTCTAGTAAAAGATAGCTGTAAAATGATAATAATATATCATTTGACGTAACTGAAGCTTAAGGCTATAATAATCATTAATCATACTAATATTAAAATTGCGAAAATTTGTTTGTTTCTTTGCTACTCAATCACGTCGTAACGGATGAACCGATTTCGATGAAATTTGGTATTTACGTAGATTATAACCTGGATTAACGCATAAGGTACTTTTTTTGACAAACAATGCATGCAAAGCCGCTGGCAGAAGCTAGTAATAATATAAATCTTTATTTCAGGCAACAATAGAAAAATACAAGATGTTAAAACTTATTTTTATAGCCCATATAAATCTATAGATCTTGATAGTTCGTTCGTAGAGCGACCGAAAGTTGTCTGAAGGTAAAATAACGGGAATTGTGGTTTCTACTAAAAATGGTGTAGGTAAATATGGTACGGAAAATTTTAATTTGTCCGAGTACGCACATAACTGTAAAGCAGTGAGTTATATATCTAAAAAAGCATGTTCAGTTTTTTCAAAATTTGTATATTATTACTAGTGGTCCCGCCGAACTTCGTATCGGCTTGACATGCATAGGTATAACGCGGGCTGTCAACATAAGTCACCCTGGTAGAATTGTCAATTGTTGTCCCTGGCCATCATTATGTATGAAAAAATGAATGACTACCACAAATAATTCAATACCAAAATTAGCCAAATCGCTCCACCCGTTCTCGAGTTTTTGCGAGACTAACGAACAGCAATTAATTTTTATATATATAGACAATATATCTCAGGATAACTCCTACCGAAGCATCTGTTTCAAACGATATTCATTTTTTTACATCCTCTTTGACGATATTTGCAGCACGCATTCTGTCAATTCTATGTCAAACGTCATAAGGTTACATTATAAAAGCGCTAAGGTTAGATTATAAATAATTTTATATGGTGGTTAAGTATTCTTAAATTTTCTAATTTTGCGCGCATTTTTCTTATTTTTTTCTTCCATAAGAACCTTCTCCTGACAATAAGAAATACAACAAAAAAAGAATTGGCCCAATTGATCCAGGCGTTGTTGAGTTATGCGCTTACCAACACATTTTGCGATTCATTTTTATATTATATATTAATTTATTTATTTCGGAACAAGTCCATAGGTACATTAGATCTGAATAAACAATTAATTAGAAGTTATACAATAACAAATGAACACACACTTAAAAAAATAACAAAAATCAACATAACTTTATAATAAAATAAAATAATTAAAAATGGTCAATATTAACATGAAAATGTCAAAAAATTTATAAATATTGGACGCCCCCTAACATACATGCACCATAAATAATTAAACCAACATTAATTAATAATAACATTAATAATTAAACATTAATTAAAATTATTTAATTAATGGTATAGACTTTAATTTTTAATCATTCAAAAATAGATATTTCTCTACGAGATCGTATAGGATCATAAGGAGATTAATATGTAAACAAAAGTCACTGAGATATCCCAGGGGATTATACAAACTATGGCAGTGGGCAGGGCACACATCTCAGAGAACTGACTGCCATTGGGACAGAAAGATTCTTGAGTGGATAAGAGCATTAAAAAGTGTAGCGTAGATAGAAAGATGATGTGATGAAGGTTGCTGGGAGCCTGTTGGAGTTAGTTAAATGCAGGCCGCACAAGATAGGTCGCTCTGGACATGCATCAGAGAGGCCAATGGCTCAGCAATGGATGTTGAATGTATTTATATATATATAGTCCTCCTCATCGATTTCGATGACGGCGACCCTAACTATATTTAAATTTAAAGAAAATGCTATTAAATGCATAAAAATTAGAATAATTATAATTATACTGCGTTTATATTTAATTTCTAGCATGAGGCCTAATATGGCTTGCTAGACCAAACTTAGTTTTAAAAATCCTATCACAGCTGTCACAATAGAGTTGGCCTGCTGCGTTATAAGTGTAAGTATAAGAGGGCTTAGGTCTTTCTCTTTCGCTTTATATCGAGCGTATGAAATCGGGTTTCTTCGAAAGTTTTAATTTTATTATAGATGGTAGAGCGGCAGGACGACCTGTGTGAAGCGAGCTCCTCCCAACTTGCAGGGTCAATATCGCAGGCATTTAGATGTCTTTTGAATACGTCCTTAAAACGCAAATGCTGACCACCGTGCTTACGCTTACCCTCTGCCATTTCAGAATAAAATACCGCTTTGGGTAGACGCTGGTCATCGATGCGGAAGACGTGTCCGCACCACCTGAGCTGTCGCTGCATAAGGAGAGCTTCCATGCCGTACATACCGGACCGACGCAGGACCTCAGTATTCGGCACGCGATCCTGCCATTTAATCTTAAGGAACGATCTTAGACATCTTAGATGGCATGTGTCTAGTTTTTTTATGTCTGACTTATAGAGACACCATGTCTCTGCGCCATATAGGAGGACTGGGATGATTAGGGCCTTGTAGACACTAATCTTTGTCACTAACTTCAGATCATGGGATTTCCAGACACGATCGGTGAGTCACCCGAAGTTGGCAGCGGCGTTTGCAATGCGCGATGGTATCTCCGAAGACAAGGTGTTATCATGTCGGATATTGCTTCCAAGATACTTAAAGCGAGATACTTCTTCTAGGGGTTTCCCGTCTAGATTCAGTGTTGCCTTATCAGCTTTGTAGCCCCGAGGTGGTTGTTTGAGGATTTGAGCCTTGGAAGCACTGATAACTAGACCAAACCATTGACAGTATTGGTGAAGTGCGTCAACGTAGCTTTGAAGATGTACCATACTGTCTGACATGAGGCAGACGTCATCTGTGTAGAGAATCTCTAAAATAGAGATCTTCCGCATTTTAGACTTTGCCCTAAATCTTGAAATGTCAAAAACGCCTTTTTCTGTGCGGACATTTAGATGAATAAGATTGCTACAGCAGCGCAACGCGTCTCGCATAACAACTGCGAAGTAAATGGCGAAGAGAGAGGGAGCCATTACGCAACCTTGTTTTACTCCGCTTGTGATTTGGATAACCTTAGACAGTTCGTTTGCATGCTGAACCTGCGCTTTCATGCCAATATGGAATTGGCGTATGAGGTTAACGAACTTCTTCGGATACCCCGATTTTTGGAGAACAAGCCAGAGGGCCTCACGCGGAACTCTATCGAATGCTTTTTCCAAATCAACAAAGCACATGTAGAGAGGCAGTTGATGCTCTAAGCTCTTCTCTTGAGATTGCCTTACGACAGATATTGCATCGATAGTACCTCTACTGGGACGGAAACCACATTGGCAGGAAGATACTTCTCTGCGAGTTCGCTAAGGCGGGTGTTAACAATGTGAGCAAGGATTTTTCCAGCACTGGAGAGAAGAGATATACCGCGGTAAGAGCTGCAATCGGAGACATCTCCCTTCCCTTTGTACAGCTTACAAGTCACTGCATCTCTCCAGTCCTGTGGAACTTCCTCAGTATCTCACACTCTTTTAGCAAGATGATAAAGCCTATTAATTATGTTTTTTTCACTATATTTATATACTTCAGCAGGGAGTTCGTCCATACCAGGAGTTTTTGAATTTTTGAGCCGCTTAACTGCTCATACAAACTCTTCAAAAGTCGGTGGATCTTCGAGATGTTGGCAAACTGGCAGTTCTTCTAACGAATTAATGTAAGACAGATCAACACTGAGTGCATTGGGATTCAGTACATCGTTAAAATGCTCGGCCCATCGCTTTAATACGTCACTTTTGTGCGTAACTCGGCATTGTCTATCTTTTGAGTATATTGGAGCTGTTTATATACTTATCCTAATCTCTGCCGATCGTACCGGTTTTCCGGTCCATTGGACTATAGGGGGCGGGACGAGAGAGTGGGCTTGCACCCGCGCAACCGCTTGCCCACTATAAATAATTTCACGCGCAGATGACCCTAGCTTTTCTTCCCGGATATGAATATTAAAAAAGTCCTGTGGCGATGGGGTGTTGGCGGTGGGGTTTAGGTATCGATGGATGTTGAATATGGCTGATATGAAGATGCTGATCATAATTTCAAATCCCAAAAATATGACATTGTATTCAGATAAACAGCATATAACTAAAGATGCGTTTGGCTCGGTCTCGTGTGATTCACGACACGGGATGTAATGTTGGGAAATATTTAGATGTTCGGCGTGAAATACGTCGGCGTGGGCTGAGACCTTCCTGGTTTCAATTGCTTTTAAATGTTTATTGAGGAATGATTTATATATGTATTTGCAAGTGGTTTTGCTAGACGTAGCACACAGATTGAGAAGTTTTCTCATGGCATGGTCACTCCTTGAGATGAGACTGTAGGTGCCATATCGTCTTAGGTTTAAACTAATTGGCCTTAATTCATCCATTAAGACGATTTAAGAGCTACAGCAGGCGTGACGGTGGAGGACAGCCTAAGAAAGATTTTGGGGAGGCCTATGCTGAAAAGCAAAAGAATCTTTCAAATACACGTCTAAATAATATTTAATTAATTTATTTTAAAACTGGTAAGGTTGTTAGTAAAGGCTATTAGAAATGGAAAGCCCCTGGTGGCTAGTTGCAGTAGGGGAACCTGGGTCAAAATGAAGCTCGGGGCAGAATGGGAAATAAGATTGTGTGCGTATACAGAGCAAACAAACGGCGGCCAGTGGCGCCATTCGTTCGTCGTTCAGTCACTTCATTTGAGTCAGTGAGAACGGAGCGTGTCGCTGCATGTTTTTCGTCAATATCAACAAAAATATGTTTTTGTGGTGATTCTTGTTTGTTTTTGCCAGTGAATATTGATGTGCATAGAAGTAAGTACACGAATTACGTAAAACTTTTTAATGCAAATCATAAGGACGTATATTAACCTGTACAAGAACCAATACTTTGAAGTAATAATAACATAGGTTAGAATTGCAGAGTGACGTTAAAAAAGTTGTTGCGGGGGGCAAAATGATCGGGGCATAATGGGATAGTATCCCATTTTGCCCCGTCAAAACATAATGGTTTTCAGATATTATCCGATAAAATATTACAATAATTGCTATTTTTGCTTGCTTGTCGTATCACATGTTCTTTCTTGGGGATTCACTTTAACATAATAGCTATATAAAATCACACTTTAGACTAATATTATGAGTACAAAAGTAACTCTGTCCCTCTGTCATTGTGTCTGTTTGTTACCTTTTTACGACTAAACAATTAAACCAATTTTTATGTAATTTGGTGTGGAGATAGCTTGAACACTGAGAAAGGCTTTGTATCCGGGTAATGTGCGGTCGAAACTGAAGAGAAGAGCTAGTATGTAATGTAAGTTTATACCTTATACATTACCATATACATATACATAAGATTTTTCTTTGTTCACAGGGATAAAATGGTTCGTAATTATGTGAGAAAAACGGACCGACAAAAATGGGACGAAGACGACATGAGGAAAGCTGTGCCTGCTGTTCTATCGAATAAAATGGGATTTCTTAGAGCTTCAACTGCGTATAGTGTGCCAAAGTCAACTTTAGAATAAAAAGTAATAAAAGCTCGCGGTTCTCAGGATGAAGATACAGATTCGGATAATGACAATGGTAAAAAAGTCTTAGGTCGTTTCAAGACAGTATTTACGTATAGTATTTTTTTAGAGTCAAGAAGAAGAGTTAGCTACATACGTGAAATCAATACAAGTGCGATTATTTGAAATCACTGGGAAGGAGCTACGTATACTAACTAGCATTTGAGCTAGCAAAAAGAAATCATATCGAAAAACCTTTCAACTCGGAAGAAGGTATGGCTGGTCAAGACTGGCTGGTTGGGTTTTTTAAGGGACATCTAGACATAGCATATAGACGTCCAGAACCTACTTCTGCAGCTAGAACAATGGAGTTTAATAAGGTTGCCGTAGAGAGTTTTTTTTATTTATTGGAGAAAGTGGTTGAGAAATATGCAATAACCCCTGATAGAATATATAATGTGGACGAAACCAGAGTCAGCAGAGTCCCAAAAACTCAGTCAAAAATATTATCATTAAAAGGACAAAAACAAGTTGGATGTCTGACATCACGAGAGAGAGGTCAGCTGATTACAGCTGAAATTTGTTTTAGCGAAACTGGAGTGTTTGTACCTCCGATGTTTATATATGCTAGAAAACGTATGAAACCTGAACTCCTAGATGGTGCACCTGCTGGATTTTGGGGAGCATGCAGTGACAATGGTGTTTAACTATAATTAGTGCAAAACTATTTTTTGACTGGTTCAAATATTATGTAGATTTCACAAAACCCACCAAAGAAAAATCTGTTTTGCTCCTTTTAGATGGACATGCTTCACACACAAAAAATCTTGACCTGATTGACTACGCACAATGTCGTGCTATTATGTACGCCACCATATTGCATTCACAAACTACAGCCGTTGGACGTGTCTTTCATGAAGCCCATGAGTACATATTACAGTGCAGAAGTAAAAAAGTGGCTGAGAAATCATTCTGGACGCGTGGTAACACCATATCAAGTTGCAGATTTGCTTGGAAAAGCGTACTTGCAAGCAGCAACAATGCCCACAGCCATAAATGGTTTTAGAAAATGTGGCATTTGGCCTGTGGACAGAAACGTATTTACAGAAGCAGATTTTCTAGCTGACGAAACAACAAATACTGAGAATATTGTCACTGAACTTCAAAAAGTGGTGAACACAGAAACCCCTTCGATATCAGGCAATCAGTTGGTGGCTCATTTAGATTCTACTGTTATCGACATCAAAGAAAAAGCTGAACCTGCTGTAATCAACGATGATTCCAATAAGCATGCTTTATCTATTGATGAAACTTACCTTAAGCGTGACATGCCTGCTCGTGCTATAGCAAATATTGAGCATTCTGTGAATCTGGTCTATGAACTGACTTCTGAACATTCCTTTTTCAAAGATAAAACTCCTGAATCCAATGAACACATTGAACATGGTGAATCCACTGTCGACGCCTGCCTTGAGCATGACATGCCCGGTACTAGTACTAGAATAAACATTGATAGTTTTACTCCTGCAGTCACCGCACAGACTTTTCAAGCGGTTGCATCTACTTCAAAGTCTAGGACTCCTGAAAGGCAGATTATTAAAACGACGGGTTCGTTTTTGGTTTCTTCGGAAATTATTATGGCAATGCCAAAACAATGTTTTAAGTATCTTAACCTAAATTTTATCATTTTATCTACTGTGTCATACATAAGTTGAAATAAATATTTATTGTATGTATATATATATATATATATGTTATATATCTTGTTTTGTGTGTATTATATGTTATGAGTAATATTTTTATTATTTATAGCACCTATAAATACTTATGCTTCCATAAAATAATTCAAATAGTTACTTATGATTTTCTTTGTGTTATTTTTTAGTTTTATTTTATATTATTTTTTTTTGTCAGAATATGTGTAAAATTAGTTTTAGTTATTGGTAAAATTGTGTTATGCCCGAGGTCACGAAATAAAATTGCTAATTCTATTTGACTTGTCTTCACGATACAGGCTTGCCTAGTGTGAAGGCCGCTGCTTAATTGTGATCGTAGGTAGTGCCTTCTGCCTCAAACTGTATAAAATGTATATTGCTATTATACCAGGCATCTTAGGTAAATTACAAAATTTATCCTCATGTTACCTAATCTTATTGGTAAGTTTTTGGCTGTAAATAAATATTTTTTCATTTTTTCATATTTCATATAAATACGAACTACAGAGAGGCAAACTCGAAAACGTGGAAAAACTGCAGTTCTAACAGAATCTCTCTACAAATATGAACTCGATAAAGACAAAAATATGAAAAAAAGCATAGATAAGAGAGATACAGATGCTAAGAACCAAGAAACTTAAAAAACAAAGCAAAGTCAAGGAGTCAAGTTCTTCTGAAGATGACGAGAATGATTGTGCTTACTTGTACTGTGGTTAATTGTATTCGCAATCAGATGAGAGTTGGATTGCATGCGGCTTATGTGGTAGTTGGGCACACAATTCCTGCGCTGGAGTGGACGAAGATGACGAGAAACACATCTGTGAACGATGCATGTCTGATTAAAAATTATTTCCTCATTTTGCCCCATGACGTTTCCCATTTTATCCCGACCAAGAGTAAAATGGGAAATATGACAATTACGATTAACTTCCTATTTTCCGAATAACTAGACTGATTATGGTTAAAAACTTAAATAATTATTAAAACTAAGAATATAATTAGCGTTTCCAATTAAAAAGTTCATTAATAAAGCTGTTGATTTTCTATATATATATATTCTTAACTATCCCATTTTGACCCAAGTTCCCCTAATAGCTAGACCACGAACGCAGACGTTGCCTGGGATAGGATAGGATAATTTACAAAAAACCACGATTATAAGTAGAAATTGTTTAACAAAGTTTAAAGCTTTAATAAAGCTATTATTTGCTCTGTTTATTTTTACTATGTTTTCAGCATCTACATACAATAAACGGGTTTATATTACATCTAATCATTTAGAGAACTAGTTTCTCGCATAAACAGATACTCACAGATGTCTTCTCGGATCATTTTTCAAAATAACCGGCACATATGCATTTTTAGACATAAAACATTCGAAGCGTTTACGGTAAACAGTGTATTTAGGTAATAGATATTTTAACTTTTTTATGCAACTAAGGTAGCAAACAGGCATATGGGCCATCTGATGATAAGTGGTCGTAGCCTATGAACGTTTGTAACATCAAAGGTATCACTCGCGCGTTGCGACCCTATAAACATATTAAACGCCATTTTTAGGGTTCTGTGCCTGAAAAAGTAAAAAAAGGAACCTTTATGAGATCACTCTCTTCCATATGTCCGTGTGTCACCACCGATTTTCTCAGGAACGGGTGGACCTAGCAAGTTGAAAATACCAGATACAGGGACTAGACGTGGGAAATGTCCAGCATTCTTTATTTAATCTCCTCAGCTATGAATGAATGAATTAAATAATGAAAATACTTTATTGTACACTTCAAAAGGAACAGACTTAAAAATAAAAAACACAATGCAACAAGTACAATGGGCGGTCTTATCACTTAGAAGTGATTTCTTCCAGACAATCTTTGGATGGATAGGACTTTTGTGACATTACAATAATGGAGGGGGGTGTACCTACAAAACAAAAATTAAATTTTAAGAAAGCGCTGAACACTTACAATAAAATAAAACAGTATACACAAATATATCTACAACAAATAAATTAAATATACATAAACATACACACATACATATCTATAGCGATACTACGACGTTACTAGATAAAATGTTTTCACTCTTGTTTTAAAGCTATGGTGATATCAAAGTGTTGTCAACGTCATTTCTATGTTTTTAAAAGGCATTCGCTTAGTGCTTTTTGTCATCAACTCGATTGTCATTTATCCAGGGCTGCTGTAAGTAGGTTACAGGCACAGTACTAAATCTGGCAACTGCCGGTAACTCGGGCCGAAGTGCCCGAAATCCCGATTATGAGACGGTTTGGCACACAGGTGACGTCAGGCGAGTTAATTATAGCGTTTTGACTCACTGTAGGGCGGCGGTGAATGATTTGGAATTCGCTTGTTGAGTTAAATACGGATAGGATACTATGTTAATCCTTAATACACTCTGCACTGCACATAGAGTAGAAGTAGATAATTATTGATTAAAACGGGTATTTATGTACCTTTTTTATTTGTTATCCCGACGTTTCGGCTATGTTGCAACAGCCGTGGTCACGGGTAGATTTCTAGTTAATGGTCTCCACTTAACTTTAAGCCCCAACAACTGTCAGTTCTTCAAGCTATGTATGTGCTTGCCCACTGCCACTTCAGCATGCTAATCCTTTGTGCTATGTCTGTCACTTTGGTTTTTCTACAGATCATCTCATTTCTGAATCGTAGAGAAACACGAACACAGTTTTAGTAGAGGAGAAATAACATTCTAGAATCTAGATGTTGTGTTAATTTAGAATCTAGTTAACTCAACAAAAGAAATGCCCGCAGTGTTGACAAATGGTACAATCAGAACTTTCCGAGCGTCCAGGAATACATATCTGTTAATCATGCAAACATTTGTTCTATGGCGGGAATTGAGCCCGCAATCTCCTGCGTCCTCAGCCGGCTATCTACTACGCCACGGAGGTCGTCAAAACATGTAACAGTGCTAAATAACAAATAGTCTAAACTCATAAGATGATTCAGTTTGGTATCTAGGAGTATTAGCAATCAAAAAGCTTTCAATAGTGTTGAAAGTTCAAAAAATATCAAAATATATAAAAATAACAAAATAGCTATATTAATCGACGAGAAACACTTTGCAGAGATATTGAAAAACTAGTAATGTTACTTTCGTGATTTATTTCAATCACCATTATTATACTACGGCAAACTATGCTCTTTTATATGATACCCTCTAAAAATATAAAAGACTGGTTTGACCTCTTTATATGTTTTAATAAGTTGTTTTTAAAACAAGCTTTTATAAAATTCATAATCAGAACAGCAAGCAGATTAAAATGAGCCCAAACACTAGTAGCCTACTATAATACATTTAGAAGTTCCGTTGTCTAGCATCCGTCTCCATCATGAGACCACCTCTATGGTACCATATTATTGCATTGTCACCGAAGTTACATATGTATTCCGCGTTTCAGCTCCATCGGTTGAGGGGAACGGGTTTAAAATTCAGTTGCAATATTCCACCCGGACAAACATACATACATTGCAAGTTAATAAAAAGCTTGTAGCGGAATTTCTGATAACTTCGAATATAAATTTCATGATTACCTATTAGAGGTAAAAAATAACGAGGTTTACAATTTGCATGATATGAAAAATAATATAAAACAAACTCCTATAGGCAAATTGGAGGCACCGAGCATCGATCTCGGTACCTCTCGCATGCTAAGCGAGCGCTCTACCATCTGAGCTACGCCCCATGCACTTGCCATATCGAATTCATAGATTCCTTGCAGTAAAAAACTGACTCTGAGCTCTCATTTGTTTACAAATTATCAGATATTATGTTTACCTGGTAAATACAATTTTTAATATAACTTTTGTTCTTCGTTTTAAGTTTATATCTAAGGGCTGTATTAATTTTCCAAACGGTGAAAACACTTTTTTGAAATTATAACCATGGTAGGTCCTGGATGCGCGCAGCACAGGACGGGGAAGGGTGGCGTTTACAAAGGGAGGCCTATATCCAGCAGTGGGTACTTATGGGATGTGGATGATGATGAGGTATGCTCATGCCCTTAATCCCTGATATAGGGAATCCTAGTGAGAAGTAAGTAAGTTCATTATTTAGTGAAGTGAAGGCTTGGTGAAAACTTATAGGTATATTTACAAAGTTACTTATTATAGATAATATACATATTATTATAGATTACTATGTAGATACTATGTAAATATAGATTATCTATATATATATATATATATATAGATTACTAGCTGTGCCCGCGGCTTCGTCCGCGTGGAATAGTGTCTTTGGGTAGCATTTTTAATTGATAAGACACATACGTATAAATACTTTAATGAGCTATTTAGAGTGTCTCACTGCAAAGAGATTAGATATTAAATTATTTATACGCTGCACAGCGCTCATTGTGTACGGCACGGTGCAAGTTAGCAAGTTTCTTACTCGCGTTAACTCTAGTTTCACAATTTGTAATGACTCCGTAAATGTTACATCAGAATAGCTCTAATATTTTGTCTCTTGTCGCAAACTTATAAATAGAGTCACATAAACCTTTCATATTTCCATACAAACTTTTATCCCCTATTCCCTATTGTTATTTCATACCCTTGAGGGTAAAACTTTGAATATCATATTTATTTCTCAACAGCCTAAAAAATAAGTTTCAAGCTCTAGCTCTAAAAATGACGATACTTCCATACAACTTTTCATCCCCCCCTTTCAACCCTTTATAACACTTTTTTCGCATTAAAAAGTAGTCTATGTCCTTTCTCAGGCTCTAGACTATGTGTGTACCAAATTTCATTTAAATTGGTTCAGTAGTTTTGGCGTGAAAGCGCGACAGACAGACAGACAGAGTTCCTTTCGCATTTATAATATTATAAGTAAGGATTGGATGACAAAGCCATCGGCCTGCGGCAAAAACAGGTGATTTCCATTCTATATTTACAGAAGGTCGCCAGTCACCACAGCAGTATACGAGATTATACCGGGTGCAAAATACAACTTTGGTGACTTGTGCTTAAAAAAATGTACTTAAATATTTTTTGTTACTTATTTATTCAACTAAATAGTTTTATTTAATTCCTTATCATGACTACGCCGAACCGGCAGATAATAACTATAAGCACTTGACCATTTTTAATTTAAGACTTTTTCTAACATAGTATCAGCAAAGAATTTAATTACTGATTATAACTTATAAATAAAAAAAAATATAACGTTATATAATTATTATTATTATTCATTCTAATCTAACTAGCCCGTGTGATCCCACTGCAGGGCAAAGGTCTCCCTCCCCTTTTTTCATTCATAAAGAAAGGGGATTGGACAATTACCCACCACGTTTGTCCAAGTGCGGGTTGGTGGGATTGAGTGCCAGAGCCTCGTCTGTTAATCGGCAGGGCGTACCACAGGCTGGTGAGGTTGACTTGGGTTCCGAGAGATGTTTGGAACCCCATACGCCCCCTATTATTTATTAATATTATTATTATTAATATTCCGACATAGTTGTCTCGAACAATATTTAACACGTTCAATGCCAACCAAAATAATTAAGTTTTTAACTGCCCATCTGTTTGTTAGCATAATTCATTACCCAATGGCATTATCAGCGACATGACGTCCACTGCTGAACATATACCGCCCCCAGAGATTTCCAGAGTGATCGATGTTGTGCGGCCTGCACCCAACGGCTCAGCAACCTTTATCAGATCGTCTTTACTCGACTTATCTCTGCGCTTTCCCATTGTGCGTTCTTAGTGTCGGCGCATACTGGGCGACACGCGACAGCGACTAGACGCGACGACAAGCTGCGGCCGACAAATTTCATATATTTTGTTCAACGCTCCGCACACTTGGCGTCAAGAGTCGCGCTGTGCTCGCGCACACGACGACAGTCGAGCGACCACGCACTGCGTCAGTAGTCATGGGTACTCTTTATCCCTCAAAGTGAATGTATTATTCACTTATTCCGACTCCGCCATCCGATCTGATTCCTCTTAATGATTCCTCTATTCCTTTGACTCTTTTACTCCGGACGTCCATAGTCGAGTGTTAATCGTTTCTACTAAGGTAAGTGTATCGGCGTGTGTCGTCTCGCTCTTGGCGCGCACAATAGTTTAAACCTTGCTTTAGGTTGGTAGATCACAGATTAAAGAAGTTAAGAGTATGTAGGAAATAAGTTGATGGACGAAGGGCAGTGCATCGCGAGCGTGATCTAGGAGGCAATTCTCCGTTATAGGCGATGATTACCACTTAACATCAGGTTGGCCAGAACTTGTTTCATATTCACGTAATAAAAAAAATAAAAAAATCATAATATGGTAATTGTATATAAATTATCCCACTAATATCTTAAATGTGAAAGTTTGGACGTTTGTTTATTTATTTGTTTGTTTCACAATCACGTCGTAACGGCTGAACTGATTTCGATGAAATTTAGTATATCAGCACACAGATGTGTGCAAACATCTACAAAATGTAAGCCCATAGTCACGTTTTCACCATAAAAATGTGGATACACATAGTTTACGGCCTGCTATGGACTTATTATTTTTTATTCGGGCACTAATTCTCTTTGCTATAAAGAACAACTAAATTTAAAATCCACTGGAATTTCGGCGTTACTAAAATGGTGTACTTAATTAAAAATATTTTTTAGCGGTACAAGAATTTAGTAGCCTTTGGAAATTAAATACGTACTTTGATTGAGAGATTGAAAATTCTTTATTGCATAAAAATACAATCTGTACATAGGCGAACGTAATGCTAGCAAGCATTCTCTTCCAGTTAACCCTTGCGTAGTGTGGAAAAAATATTTTTGTAGATATTGCATGACATAACTATGTAACAAGAAAAAGTTAAGAAAATATAAGACTAAGATGTATTGATAATAGAAATAATACCCATACCAAACATCAATTATATATATTTAGTTATTATAATATACTTTTGAGAATATTTTCTATAAACGTACTTTCTATTATTACACATCAATAAACACTAGTTAAAAATAATAGATTAACTAATAAATAGGTAGTTACAATGTTGCTAAATAAACTCGTATGTGAGATAGACACTCGTAACCACGGATGAGGGAAGTAAGGGGATAGGGCGAAGGGCCCGTATCTCAACAACAAGACCAAACTCTAATGTCCGTCGAAATCGGGCAATAGTCGCGCTTCATCTGTCTCAGACAAATTCACTCAAAATGCCAAGTTGTGCTGTGATTACATGCAAAAACAGGAGTAACAAAGTGAATTATAGCAAAGATGGGATACCGTTCCACATGTAAGTACTCAAATTTACTTGTTTTTATTCGTTTTTATCTAAAGAACAATCACAAGGCTAAAATTATTTTCAACGTCGTCAGTGAAGTTTGAAATCAGTGCGAAAAGCATTTCATATTCATTGTTTGAAATACATTGCTGCGTGTATGTTAAAACGAGTCACAACCCAAAAACAAAAGGCGCAATGGAATATAATATATCTAACGATACTCTCGATTCCACGTTCGTTGCGTGGTACGGCCACTGTGTTCTGCTGCGAGTTAGTGATGTACTAGTTCATTTCAACAAATGAATTTGCGGATACCTTTATAATGACCAAGACCAAACTAAAATAAAACTTGATGTGTAATTAGATATCTAACTTTGTAAATAATAAAAGTAATAATATTCTCAAATAGTTAACGAAGCGTTGTAATGTAGGTTGGGATTGGAATTCGATTCAATAGTGTAACTTAAACTTAAAAAAATTAGAAACGGTTGGTTTAGGATTTCTGACTTTGTACTTGTGTAGTTGAGTATTTATTTGATTTCAATAAAAAAATCCTTAAACATATAGTTAAGATTGAATGTGGACGGGATATCTCTCAAAATCCTAAGATATCGATAACACTTAATCGATAATGTCAATCCCTAGTGTATGCCTAAGTTTTTAAGGTAGTGTGATGTACGTGTGGTACGCATTAATAGGATGATTTGTTAGTGTGAGTTAGTCAAGTAGCCAACACTAGTGCTATGTTCCGTGTGTGTGTTGCGCGAGTTAAGAATCGTACGTAAGCTTTATTTGCAGGTGTAGGCACGAGAGGGGGAAATTCGGGGACACTGAGTTTCTTGAGAATTCGTATTAACAGCCTGTCTCCTTAGTTCTCATGTCTGTGGTCGTAACATTGTGGATAAATAACAGAGCATCTACAGGACACCACTCATTTTGTAGGCTTCGTTCATGAGAGTGAGGTAGTGCTTGCACACTTTGGATCTGAAAACCTCAATAGAGGAAACATGCCGAATCTCGTGCGGAATACTATTCCATAGTCGGATAGCAGTAATGGTGAATGAGTTAGAATAGCAGGTTGTGTTGTGTTGAGGAGTCATTAACTGGAGATGTTGTGTGGAACGTACAAAACGGCCTGCATCATACAGGGTAGAAAACCGCTATTTGAGGAGTTAGGTGATTTGGGGTCATGTAGGATGTTGTAAAGTAGACAAAGTATATGTAAATCCCGACGCTCTCTGACCTCGAGCCACTGTAATTGAGCGCGGAAAGTAGATACGTGATCATATTTCCGCAAACCATGGATGCAGTGATTTTGCAAACGCTCCAGCTTGTTCAATAAGTGACATCGGTGTAGTCGAGACTTGGAAAAAGTAGTGCACAGTGTCCTCCTTGCAGATTGAGGCAGAAAGTCAGTTCAAGTTCAAGTTCAGGGAATGTATGCTGCCATACATTCTCTTACTAACCTGAGCAATGTGAGGGTCCCATGATAGGTCGTTGATGATACAGGCCCAGATTTTTTTACCTCTGTGCAGTACTGTAAGGGAGAACTATTGTATCTAACTGGGGGGAGGGAACTAATGTCTAGTCTGGAAATGTGATACTTACAAAAATCACTTCATCACCTCACTATCACTTGTGTCATAGTAGGATTTATAAGTAGACCATACTTCTAGGTCCACTCATACACAGCACTGAGGTCATTGGTAAGGTTTTCAATACCACGTACTACCAGATCGAGTTCAAAACGCGGGTATAGTTGGACGTCATCCGCGTACAGGTAGGGTAATGAGAAGCCAATGTTCGATACGAGATTGTTTATGAAAATGGAGAAATCATCGTTATTCGTTTCAAAAACTTTATCTTAAAGACTTTTTAGACAAGTCCGTTTTACAGAAAACTAACAAGCTAGTTTGTTTGTGTGCGTGGGCGTGGGCGTGGGCGTGGGCGTGGGCGTGGGCGTGGGCGTGGGCGTGGGCGTGGGCGTGGGCGTGGGCGTGGGCGTGGGCGAAGGCGAAGGCGTGGGCGTGGGCGTGGGCGTGGGCGTGGGCGTGGGCGTGGGCGTGGGCGTGGGCGTGGGCGTGGGCGTGGGCGTGGGCGTGGGCGTGGGCGTGGGCGTGGGCGTGGGCGTGGGCGTGGGCGTGGGCGTGGGCGTGGGCGTGGGCGTGGGCGTGGGCGTGGGCGTGGGCGTGGGCGTAGGCGTGGGCGTGGGCGTGGGCGTAGGCGTGGGTGTGGGCGTAGGCGTGGGCGTGGGCGTAGGCGTGGGCGTGGGCGTAGGCGTGGGCGTGGGCGTAGGCGTGGGCGTGGGCGTAGGCGTGGGCGTGGGCGTGGGCGTAGGCGTGGGCGTGGGCGTAGGCGTGGGCGTGGGCGTAGGCGTGGGCGTGGGCGTAGGCGTGGGCGTGGGCGTAGGCGTGGGCGTGGGCGTAGGCGTGGGCGTGGGCGTAGGCGTGGGCGTGGGCGTAGGCGTGGGCGTGGGCGTAGGCGTGGGCGTGGGCGTAGGCGTGGGCGTGGGCGTAGGCGGGGGCGTGGGCGTAGGCGTGGGCGTGGGCGTAGGCGTGGGCGTGGGCGTAGGCGTGGGCGTGGGCGTAGGCGTGGGCGTGGGCGTAGGCGTGGGCGTAGGCGTGGGCGTAGGCGTGGGCGTAGGCGTGGGCGTAGGCGTGGGCGTAGGCGTGGGCGTAGGCGTGGGCGTAGGCGTGGGCGTAGGCGTGGGCGTAGGCGTGGGCGTAGGCGTGGGCGTAGGCGTGGGCGTAGGCGTGGGCGTAGGCGTGGGCGTAGGCGTGGGCGTAGGCGTGGGCGTAGGCGTGGGCGTAGGCGTGGGCGTAGGCGTGGGCGTAGGCGTGGGCGTAGGCGTGGGCGTAGGCGTGGGCGTAGGCGTGGGCGTAGGCGTGGGCGTAGGCGTGGGCGTAGGCGTGGGCGTAGGCGTGGGCGTAGGCGTGGGCGTAGGCGTGGGCGTAGGCGTGGGCGTAGGCGTGGGCGTAGGCGTGGGCGTAGGCGTGGGCGTAGGCGTGGGCGTAGGCGTGGGCGTAGGCGTGGGCGTAGGCGTGGGCGTAGGCGTGGGCGTAGGCGTGGGCGTAGGCGTGGGCGTAGGCGTGGGCGTAGGCGTGGGCGTAGGCGTGGGCGTAGGCGTGGGCGTAGGCGTGGGCGTAGGCGTGGGCGTAGGCGTGGGCGTAGGCGTGGGCGTAGGCGTGGGCGTAGGCGTGGGCGTAGGCGTGGGCGTAGGCGTGGGCGTAGGCGTGGGCGTAGGCGTGGGCGTAGGCGTGGGCGTAGGCGTGGGCGTAGGCGTGGGCGTAGGCGTGGGCGTAGGCGTGGGCGTAGGCGTGGGCGTAGGCGTGGGCGTAGGCGTGGGCGTAGGCGTGGGCGTAGGCGTGGGCGTAGGCGTGGGCGTAGGCGTGGGCGTAGGCGTGGGCGTAGGCGTGGGCGTAGGCGTGGGCGTAGGCGTGGGCGTAGGCGTGGGCGTAGGCGTGGGCGTGGGCGTGGGCCACGCCCACGCCCACGCCCACGCCCACGCCCACGCCTACCTTCATACAAACAAACTAGCACGATTTATAAAATTGGATCGTAACTCGTACGTTACAACCACGTTTCTTCAAAAAAATAGCCAATTCGTATCATCGTCATCATCACCCACAGCCTGATATCACCCATTGGTCTTCCTAAGTTGTGCCCATTCGTATACGTTCAAATAGTTAGTGCGATACGTAACGTATTTAGTTCTGATTTTCTTTTGGTATTACCGTTCAAAATTAGCACGATTGCCCCCAAGATTAGAGTTGAGTACCTACCTCACAGTTGTCTGTCAATTTCATTTTGTCCGATTAGAGAGGTACTATGTCCGATAGAACATATTATTTAACTAAAAAGTTATTTTTCTAACGTTGAATAACATTAGATCGATGTTAATTGAGAATGTTATTGATCCAAGATGACTAACTGAAGTTCAGTTAGTTTTCCTGAATCCTCACTGACCACCGTGCTGAATGAACAAACTAGCTAGACAAGCTAGACTAGTGCCGGTTATGGAAGATTGGAAGAGCGACCGAAAGAGCCATAGTCACGGCTTGTACGTGCGAATTTCAAAATATAACTCGCGGAAGCGATTGTGGGAACGATTGCATAAAATCTAAAATTAATCGTTTATCGTTTTTTTTATCGGAATGTTTCGATATTTATCGCTGGAGAAAATGAGGCGATTACCGGTAAATTACCGAATTTCGATTAGGTACCTATTTGCATGCGCTAGTATATACGTAGATTATAACCTGGATTACCACATAGGCTACTTTTTATCCCAAAAATCAGTTCCCATGGGATAAAAATGGGTTGTCAAGTCAAGTTGCAACAGCGAGTTTAGCTTTATTTCTAGGTCACCTCCTCATTTCGTAGTGTAACGCGTACGAAGTCGCGGGCAACCGCTAGGTATTATAATATATTGAAAAGAGACAGAGAGAGAGTCAAAAATCTTACATAATTTTGAGAAAATAATTGTTGATGTCAATTAAAATTATTCAAAAAGCATTCCTCTGTGTCTGCCTTAGTGACCGATGAACGATCCCGAGTTTACCCGAGCGCTAACCAACGATCGAGCGAAGCTGGCCGAATCGAAGAAATAAATGATTCCTCGGAGTCGGAATCAAACATAAATCAAAGCAAGCAACAAACTAAACTGAATCCGAGCTCTAACGATCCGAGCCGAATCGAAAGAATAACGAATGATTCCGGAGTCGGAGTCATTAGCAATTGGCTGGAATCAATAAGACTATCAACTCCGCGTGCTGAATCGAGTCATTTCATTCAATTACTCCGGAGTTACTCATCGCTTTGCGTCAGTCTCGCTGTGAGCGCTGAGGAAGGTGCATGTGTTTATTTTATTGAGAATCTCAACATGGGTACGTTCCATATCGATGATGTGTTTATTACCTTGCGCCTTCGCATTCGCAAGATAAGCACCACGGCAACTGCAACTAGAGTCTCCATATTCACTCACAAGATGAACATCACGGCCGTCTCTCTTGAATACTCTACTACTATGATCGCTTGCCGCATGACGTCTGTGTTCGCCGACCGACGCAAGCGACAGGTCCGCGTCTAGTCGCGGCGACAAGACGCCAGATGCAAACGACAACATGTTTTGAACATGACTAGACGCGGTGACAAGTCGCCCAGTTTGTGATGGCCCTTACTCTAGAACCTTCCTGCCCCAACGGCCGTCAGTTCTTCGAGTACTACCACTTTAGCTTGCTGACTCTGTTTAGCTTACTCTTGGCTTTTTCTGTGACTTTGGTTTACGTACGGATCTCCTCATTTCTGATTCGAATGAAAGTGTTAATACCTTAATCCTACTAATATTATAAATGCGAAATTTTGTATGTGTGGATGTTTGTTACTCTTTCACGTCGCAACGGTTGAACCGATTTTGATGAAATTTAGTATAATCGTAGATTATAACCTGGATTAACACAAATGTTACTTTTTATTGCATAAATCAGGTCCCATGGGATAAAAGTGGGGTGTGAAGTCAAGTTGCAACAGCGAGTTTAGCTTTATTTCTAGGTTACACACAGTTACTAGTGTACAGCGTACGAAGTCGCGGCAACAGTTGGTATTTTTATAAACATTATATTAGTTTTACTTAGAAAACGGGATGAAGGATCACGAATTGAACCGAAACATTGTCGGTCGAAACACCAATAAGACGGTACGTGATAAATCCCGTATTTATAATAATGATTGTATTAGTTGTTTATTATCACCCTGTATATACGGCACAGCTGTATTTAAAGGCAAGTCTGTCTGAGCTGGAGGCAGTCCAGATGTGAATTACGAATGGAACTCATTCAAAGTATTCTTGAGACTCAATGTATTGGCAAATGGAGGCGCTTAGGTATTAGGTACAGACTAGTTTTGAAGATTAAACGAAATACTGGATTATTAACACGGGCAAGGTCTTATATACGAGGCCAGGAAAACATTTCAGCTATTTTAGGAAGGACAATTTTTATATTATATACGACGGGTTTTCGTTTAAAAATATTGGTTCTCTCAGGTTTATTTTGGTTGTTGGTTTTTATACTTACATACACATTTTTTATTTCTGTTTGGCAACAGTCGTGGACTCATTGGAATTCTCAGATTTATCAAAATGAGAACATACAATTAGACATGAAACCGTTGAAAAGTAAAACGCAATGTGTTTCATTGTATTATTAGATAATAATTCTAATTTCAGCTTTTTTATTTAAATTTTTAAAAAAATGTATAACGAGGCATGATTTTATTGGAATTATCCCTACTAAGATCGATTACATTCGATCGATAATTCAAAATGATCTTTCAGTCAGCGATACATGACTCTATTTGAAAATCTCCCAAGCATGACCTTCTATCAAATGTAGACCCTGCTACACTTTCTTAAAGCTGCATTTTCCTTAGCAGAAAATCTAACAATTACGATACTCAAATTTGGTGTTTACGACGTTGTTATAAGATCTGAAATTGTTTGTGGATTCGTACACCTGGTTGAGAATAGACTTGGCAGGGAGCTTCGTTGAGATATCGTATCTCTGACGTTGGCCAGCAGTAGTGAGTCACGTCTTGACAGGTCAGTTAACTAGACCTGTCTTTTGGTGAGAAATCCAGATCATTTCTGCTTTTAGGGGTATGGTATTTGAGCTGCATTTGAAAAACAGATTGAAATCTGCATTGAAAATCATTCGCTCTAAGTGACCAACTGTTTTCGTTCCTCAAATAAATATATGCGATGGCGAGCTTTAGTTACCTCTAGTAACGTTTGTGGAGACCAACCCTGAAGGCCTTGGAAAATTGGACCACAACCCCCTTAGTGACTACTATTCTGGAACTAAAAATGTATCGATTATTTATAGTTTTGAATAAGAATAGAATTCAAATCTATAAAAAAGTACTAGTTATATGTTTTAAATATTATTTTTATTTAAGTCTGGTGTATACCAGAGACCTGGTGCTAAGAAATTGGTAATATTAGAGTTTTAAACTCAATTCATAGGATTTAAGTTCTCATTTATTAAAAACTGTTTAGACAACGGTTTTTTCAAAATTCGTAGATATCCATTTCGGTCAAATATTATGTAGTACATACTTGCGCTGAGGCGAAAAAATGTATGACACGTCGTGTGTTTGTGTAAAATCTATATTTGAATAATCAACTGCTTGGAAATTATCCTTCTACAAGTTTTATTTCAATCTTTATACATGCAAGGAGTATTAGGCAACTCTGTCAAACATTAAGTAAGTTTGTATTTGTCAGAAACGTCGTAGTACCTATCGCACAATTAATTTATACATATATGTAATCGCATTTATCAGCTTATCTTTATATTGTATCTGTATATATTGTATTCTATATGTATATACATATATATTTAATATACGTACATATGTTCTATTTGTATTCATAATTATTTATAAAATTTAGTATTTAGTTACATTTTTATTTTGTTATTAGACGCACTCTCCTAATGAATAGTTTGGCCATAAACACCCCCGACAGCTTTGTTATAACAAAATCATCTCCACCCAAAGGTTGTCTGGAAGAGATCGCTTCTAAGCGATAAGACCGCCCATTGTACTATTTGTTTTGTATTTTCAATTTTGTTTGTATTTTTTTTTGTTTATACTGTGTACAATAAAGTGTTTTCATTCATTCATTAGTACAAGTTTTACACAGAAAACTTTCATGATTTATTTCAATCTTTATTATAAATACGGGATTTATCACGTACCGTTTTATCGGTGTTATGGTTCAATTCGTGAACTTTCATCAGGGTGAGTGTACATTGTCGGTCGAAACACCGATAAAACGGTACGTGATAAATCCCGTATTTATAATAATTATCAGTTCTCTGTCTTAATAGCTCCTAGATGTGCCTAGCTTTTACTATATACACCTAACTGCCTAATTAAGTCTAGATTATAAAGATTTTTTGAAATATTTATAATCTATCTACGATCGAGCGAATTCGAAATTTAATTACACTACTGGATAGATAAAGGATCAATGAATTCGTTACGCTAAGTAAGGTCTGTGACGCATCGCACGCGGTGTAGGGGGAAGCGCCTCCATTTTGAGGTCATTTTGCTGCGTTTCAGTTGACCGTTGTTCAAACTTGATTATAACATACATAAAATAGCGTATTTTATATTTTGTATAGAAAATGTTACATTTGACGTACACGTGTTCACGGACAACACACGGCCGTGTCCATGACACAGCAACACCCTATATTTTTACCTTTTTTTTCTGTGATGTTACGTTTTGTTTTTATACCAATAAAAGTACCTACCATGCCTATTTCTGCCGCCAAGCAGCACTGCTGTGTTTCGGTTTGAAGGGTATGGTTGCCGCTGACATTACAGGCATATGAGGCTTAACACTTGTATGTGCATCGCTAGGCACGTTTCTGGTTTTGCGTGACCTACGAGGCGGTACTTTGCTATGCCATGGTTACCACTTAACATCAGGTGACCCATATGCATGTTTCATCTCCTGGTAGAATAAAAAACAGAGCAGGTTGCGAACAAGCGTACGTCCCACCTATCCTAAGAAATAATGCCAAAGGCATCACTCGCGCGTTGTCACCTTAAGACATACTGGTGAAAAGTCTCACGTGAAAAATAATTAAAACATTTATTGGACACGCCACATGGACAAAATTTTATGGAAATGACATACACGAGCTGTTCATTTTCTCATCTGCATGAACAGTACCTGCTGTAACCTCTTAGCTGAGTTAGTTTAGCTTTTAGCCTTTCAGCTTAGTTAATTATTTTGTTGTGTATTTATTCTATAGTTAACTGACATTTATAATATATTTTTGTCATACCAATAATAAGAAATGTAATGTAATGGTGAATAAATGAATCCCATGACATAACTGTCAAATGAGAGCCAAGTTCAATATGTTATATGCCTTGGTTGTTGACGTCAACGACAAAAGAAGTGAGATCTAAATGGGTGTCAAGTTCAATGGTCAGTTCTGAAATGTATTTATAACAACATAAAATATTTTATAACAACTTAAAATATCATTTATTCTTATAACTTAGGATAATATATTGAAGCCTAAAGTCTGACTTGGCTAGTTCTCATATACGAATTATTATTAAGTACCTACTAAAACAGTCATGGAAGAGCCCTATGTTCGATGGCTAGTTTCTACCAGCAAGCCAAGTTGTCGGAAGAATGAAATTGGCAATTAAAATAATTAAAATTAATTTCAGAATTTACTGATTTAGAACTTGCGAAGCTTATAATATAATTCGTATATGAAATCTAGCCAATTTAGACCTTAGGCTTCAATATATTATCCTAAGTTATAAAAAGAAATTATACTTTATGTTGTAATAAAATATTTTATGTTGTTATAAATAAATATCAGAACTGACCATTGAACTTGGCACCCATTTAGATCTCACTTCTTTTGTCGTTAAAGTCAACATCCAAAGCATATATCATAATATTGGCTCACATTTCACATGTATGTTTTTGATGGAATATCATTACTTTTTGTACAGAAATTATTAGTAGGTACTTATTCATATTATAATTAATACCAAATAGTTTTTGTTAATCTACTGTATTTTCCTACGTTTTCGAGGTATAATTGTCTATTTTTTGTGTTATTTTCTATCAGCAATCAATTTTGATTGCCAATTTTTACATTACAGGCACTTTATGTAAGTTTCTTAATAACATAAATTATTTAAAAATTATAATAAAATGACAAAAATTTACTAGTTTCTGATTTATTCCTTTGTATTCACCTAAGTACCTATCTGGATACCAAATTTGAACTTTCTAGGTAATCTGGAACTGAGTTAGAGTTTTGATCTATCTATAATTCGGTCAGTCAGTGATACAAATGTCGATTTTTGGACGTTAATATCTAAATAACTGTTGGAGGCGTGTTTATTAAATTTGGAGCACATATGTATATCAAAATTCTCAATATATGAGCCAAATTTAACATGTTTATCTGAAACCGTTTTTGAGTTATGAGGTGGTCAAAAGTGACTCCAAATGGTTCGTGTAATATTAGACACGGTGCTGCTCGCCAGTTCTGTTAGCTTAAACTTGTCTTGGCACGCTACCGTGTCTAGATACCAGTCTAGTTAACCGCCAACCAACGATTACGTTTCTTTTTAAAACAGAGAACTAGATTAGAATTTTATTTTATTTTATTTTGAACATAATCCACAGCTCTTAGTATATAACAGGTATATCTTATGCTAAAACTTACAGCCAATAAAGGATTTACATTAAATTAGGTATATAATAAATACTCTGACAATGCCCATATATAGCAGTTATAATCTTAAGTACTTATAAATCAGTTTTTAGATGCTTACATGTATATGAAATATGTATATGAAAAGGGGGGGGGGGGGGGGGGCGGGTAGTAAAACCAGGGTAGATCACCTAGATCTTACATTTCATTTGAAGCTGCAAAAGCTCCGTCTACCGAGGCGCCATAGCGACAATCGAACAAACGAAACCATCTAAATCGGTCGTGTGCCCTGCCGGCTATTTCAGCTGGCCTATAAATAAGCACAAAGATCGCCGCTAGATGTGGGTCGAGATTCCTTTTGCTTTTCTGCTCATTTCTTCATTCGCACGTGTACACCTTGCATAACACCACACTCCGTTTTAACTTCATCAATTTCTTTCCATCCAAAGGTCGCCTGGTAGAGATCGTTCTCAGTGATAAGGTCGCCCATTGTATTGCCTTTAGTTTTATTTTATTGTTATATTTTTTTCTGTGTGATAATTACATTAAATAGTTATCTTATCTTATCTTAACAGCTCGCAAGTCACACAATTTTTGTGAAGCTGATATTCTTATAACTCTTAATTTTGTGAGATATGTATATGTGGGGGAGTTTTGTGTATGGGTGGGGTTGTTGTGAATTTACTTATTGTATGAAAATATGAAACAAGTGGATGTTACTTTGTATGAGTGTATCTAAGTTCACATAACGCTGGTTTGCTTCATAATGCTAGCCTAAAAATATTACAAAATCTATTTTAAACTGTGTATTTTCATGTGTTAAGGTATTCTGTTGCAATAATTCAAACAAAAATATACTCATATAATGGATTAAGCAAACATTTGTTTTGTTTTCAAGTAAAAGTCACCGCTACAAAAAAGGTCACCACTTATTACTTATTTTTTTTTAATTTATATAAATTTTATTTGAGACAAAGCTGTATTTATATTATGACAATTTAACTTCTGGAGACCCTGATTCAGAAAAAGAAGCTAAACAAAAAATGATAAGACTTTCGTAGGTGAATCAGCAAGGTCATCAGTAAAATAGAGTCAAGAACTAAATTATTGCTGTGACAGACAGACAGACGTGTAGACGTCGGACATAGATTAATTATTAGGGTAATTACGGAAGTGAGTTCAATATTTAAATATGTATCAGTTGTATATTGGTGGCGATTCTGTTATTAACACTGACTAACTAAAATTGTGTGAAATACGAACGGTCTTATTTTGTTTACGTTAGCGTAAACAAAATAAGATCAAATTAGAATGACATTTAAAGTGACATTTCTAAAATTAAGTATTTTTTACTAAGATGGTGTGTTTTTGGGCTAGTTCAAGTCAGCAGTCAAATTAGTGCTGATTAAAACTGGCCCGCAAACACGCCATCTTAGTAAAAATTACTTGATTTTAGAAATGTCACTTTTAATCTAATTTGATCTTTAGCGTAAACAAAATAAGGCCGTTCGTATTTTACACAATTTTAGTTAGTTAGTTTTAACAACAGAATCGCCACCATTATCAGTACATCTTCTGTTGTGATTTGGAGTAGTTAAGCCATCTATGAATCATTAGTATGGTATGTCTGAGGTATTGTGAGATTGATGTATGAAAGGTCTTTAATTTAACAATTCAATTCATGATTTGTGTGATTTAATGAATTTATTTATATTAATGTGTATTATTTTAATTTAATTTTATTGTTAATTTGTATACTGTGTAGATTCTTATTGTAATTTAGATTTTAATTTGACAATGGTTTATGTAATTAATGTTTTAAATATTTTATATTAATTAGTGTAATTGGTTAATCCGTTCTAATTACATAAATAAATAAGTTCGTGGAAACGATATTTTTATATCTGAACTGTTGTTAGATCTATACTATTATAATAAAGAGGATAGAATTGTATTTTTGTACGTTTGTAAAAAATAAACTTAAAAACTACGGGTCCGATTTCAAAAATTCTTTCACCTTTAGAATTATACATTATCCCTGAGTACATAAGTTATATTTATTACTAGAAAAAAATAGGCATCCCTACTAAAACTTCATTAATGGTTTTTTTAATATAGATAGTTCTTCGTTTGGCCACAATCTCACCTGATGGTAAGCGATGATGTGGTCTAAGATTAAGAACGAAGATCTAGAAGAAACCTATTCACTCTTACCTTAAATAGACCCGGATTGTATTCTTTATGAAAAACAGACAGCGGCAAAGTGTTCCATACCTTACCTGAAGCGTATTTCATCAAGAACGTAGAACCAAAACGGTGTGTGCGAATGGGTGGTATATCAACTAGGTACGGATGGTACTGAGCCGTGCGCCTGCTTGTCCTTTGGTGGAAGGGATATGACGGGATCAGATCGTATAATTCCTGGGCACATTCCCCGAAATGTATTCTGTAAAAGATCCATAGGCTTGCAACTTTACGGCGGTGAACGAGGCTTTGGGTCTTAGTTTTCGCCATATATTGCTCACATTGTAATCCAAGGTGTAAAAATATTAGCCATCATTTTTTTAATTATTAAATGTCCGCCCGTGCGAAGCCGGGAAGGGCCGCTAGTTTCTAAATAAAGACGGTTTTTAAGTATTTAGATATACGATGTTTTTAACATTAATATGTATACAATTCGGTCAACAGCCTAAAGTGTCTAAAGTGGCACAACAATGCTACTAGGTAATATCACTTTAGACTGGTTTTCCTCGAAGCATCGCAAATTTCCGAGGGAATTACATTAGTACCTACTATGTATTTTTACACTTTTTATATATTATGGTGTAGATGGTGTAGATAATCTTGTATATAGATAGAATGTAGCATCTATGAAGATCTGCAACCGCAGATCTTCATAGATGCTACATTCTATCTCATACATTCTCATTCAGTCAATATCTGTAGATTGGGCTCAGTGATGCACCTCGGTAGAGACCTAAGATAAAGGAGATATCTTTTCATGCTAGTTATACCTTAGCTTCAAATATACCCTGTCACGATAAATACTTTCTTAGCTACCTAGTTATGTAAGTTCTATATGCAATGAATCTCGAAACTTTAACTTTGCTTGTACGTGTATTCCTGTTATCCAATAAATGATGATAAACTATACTTAATGATTCGCCCCGAACTGAGATCTCGCGAGTCTCCCAAAATAGAAAAAAAAATATTATTCATAATTTTTGACTAATTAAATAGTGCCACGTAATGCACAACCTGACCTACAGTTTCATTCAAATTTCAAATAATGGGAAGTCATGTAAATTTATTGTTTTTTAGGGGTAGAAATTGTAGTTATTCTAGATTTTAGATTTTCCCCTATATTTGTGCCACTAAAGCTACACGAATATCAAATTTCAGCACTGTGGGGTCACTGGTGTACCCTGTGAATTTCGTCAAAGTTCAGTTTTTATTATGGCTAAAAACTCAACAACTACAAAAATAAAACAAAAAATAAAAACGGGGTCGAAATGTACTAATGAAGAACTTTCATTAGACATCCCATTTGACCTAATAGTCTCATTTTGATTTATTTTACCCCTCTTGAACCCCAAATATCTCAACAAACCCCTCAAAATTTTTTTCTCATTTAGTTACACCAGGATTGTGCCAACACTTCCTACCTATATATCAAATTTCAAGATGGTCGGATCTACGTTTCGAAAGTTATTCTCGAAGTCAAAGTCAAAATATTTTATTAATTAAAATCACATGGATCACTTTGAAACGTCAATTTTACTGCCTGTTCCTTCGCGACCAAGCCAGGAAAGAAAGGCAAGAAACAAGGCTGGTTGTTTTTTACTGTCCTTTTTGAATACATAACAATACAGTAAATAAATTACGTCTAAATTGTAACATTTTGAACGAGTTGGAGCAATTTCAATCCCAAGCTTCTCTATCATCTAAATAAACCTATACTTTATAGTAGGCTTTTTTATAAAGATTTTGTTTAATTACGTTTTTAAATTTGTTAATTGTCAATTCTTGTACATCACATGGGAGTTTGTTATAAAAGCGAACACCTTGCCCTTTAAACGATTTACTAATTTTATGGAGTCTACAAGTGGCAACAGTGAGTTTATCATTATTTCTAGTATTCAAATTATGATTATCGCTATTTTTCTTAACCACATTAATATTTTTGTGAACATGTCATAATATTTACTTCTTTAAACTTATCGCGTAATGATTCTCTGGGGCCCACATTATAAATTGCACGAACAGTCCTCATGTGCACAATGCATGACATAATGCTGTGGGAAGTAGCTGAAGTAAACTATTCTACCTGTGTCTACGTCTGTAAAAAGACGGATCTTTTTGACTGCGTATGCCGCAGAACTAAGTCTCTTCGACAACTTATTAATGTGAGGGCCCCATTGAAGCTTATTATCTAGGGTTATGCCTAAGAATACGGTGGTGTCCACAAGAGCCAACTCCTCGTCTTTGATTTTTATATCTGCTTTGACTTGTGTATAATTAGGTGGTATAAATCTAATACACTTTGTTTTCTTTTCATTTAGAATTAGATTGTTTACACTGAACCATTTTACGACCTTAGAGATTGCACTGCTTACATCGTCAAAATCGGTTTAACAATCGGTAAAAACATACAACGCCGATTTGCCCAAGTTGATTTGGAGATCTCAATTTGGAAGATCGGTCGCTCTTGATATCTATGGGGGGAGGCATATGGTCAGCAGGAGATGTCCTATGGCTGGTATGATGATGATAGACTAACGATGTACCCACGCATGATATGATAACTAGTAATTGATGTGTCCGAAGTAACAGGCCTCTGATTAAATTAAGTAGGTATTAGTGTTAGTAGGAATTTAAGTTTATATATAAACTAAATCAAACCAAATTGTATTTATTGTGTAATATTCAGCGCTTAACGCATGCAATGTTAAAGCTTTACACATACATTTTATTATAACGTTTTGTCATCTAATCACAATGTCAGGCTTATTTATTAACAATAATAACAATTATTCTTTGCAACTCTTACCTCATATGAAATTTAAAACAATTAAAAAGTATTAATACTATTAGTCAAACTTAAAATAAAAAATAAAATTATAATTGACCAATCAAAATTGTCATCCGCTAGGTGATCTTTAACACTCTTGGTTTCAAAACCCACTGCCAGAAAACAAAAGCCAAAGTCTGCTCACGAAATAGTGTTCTTCGTCGGCTCACGGAACATCCTGGCTTCACCTTCGGTTCTCCGAACAATGGATCTCTCCCTCTGCTTCTCAGCTGGGGAGTACGCATGCCCAGTGTGGCATAGTTCAAGCCATGCTAGAGAAGTAGACACTGCATTAAACGAGACCAGTAGAATAATAATGTCTGAAGCCTACCCCGTTACACACAAGCTATACCCTTTAGCGGGTATAGCGCCACCTGACATCCGGCGAGACATGGTCTGTGCCACAGAGAAGGCAAAACAGGAATGTGATGTCCGACACTGTTTGTATGGCGTTACTCCATCAAGAAAACGGTTACGTAGTCGCAGGGGCTTTTTGCAATCCACAGAAGCCACCACAAATATTGCAAGTGATGCCCGTGTTACCCTGTGGAAAATAAATAAAGCCCCCACCTGGCTATGTCACACCTGCAGAAGAACCACCCCCTGGTCAACACCTACCTTGGCCAGTGTGAAGGACCCTCAACAGACTGCGTACCCAAGTCGGCCGCTGCAGGTGTAATCTTAGTAAATGGGGTATTAGAGACAAATTGGCGACGCAATGCCAATGTGGTGCCCAGCTCCAAACAATGGCACTCGTCCTTGCATGCCCATCCTGCCCTACCTGCACGATGGGGCAGCTGATGACCTGCTCCGACGCTGCCATGAACGTGGCGGCGTACTGGTCAAAATGGCTATAGTATTGAGACATCGACACGAAAGATGAAGAATACTATAGTATGCTTTTACTAACTCAAATATACTTGAAAAAGTTGTTGTCTGAATGAATAAATGAATTATTATTATACCCTGATCTAGTTATTCACTTTTAAGGATATCCACCAAACTACTGTATTCACAACTTTCCTGTAATTTTAGTCTGACTATTTGCAAGCTGGTCTCAGTACTTAAGTTTCTGTCACATTGTGAATATAAAAGTGGTATACTTCTCTGTTCTACTTCGGAAAGTGACGCCGAGGAAGGCCTAAAAAGTGCTGGAGCGATGACTTGGACGTCTTCCAAAGAGACTGGTGGAACCTAGCTCCAGACCGTGAAAAGTGGAAGGAAGAGGGGGAGGCCTTTGCCCAGCAGTGGGACAGTACGTACTAGTAAAAAAAAAATACTTTTCAATGTAAACATTTTTTTTTAATTTTTTGGAGGTTTTGGATATTTTTGAACCAAAATTGCCTTTACTAAACAACAATTTACTAAATCAATTAGGGGCTAGATTAAAGCATAGGACAACAGTGTAACTCGTTGCTTTTTATTCTTAAAGAGTTACACAGCAAAACTGAAAAAAATCTACGTGTAACGTCTGACTCGATAAGCGTACAGTTCCCAACGTGTCACAACAAATAAATAATAAATACAATAAATAATGCTGGACATTTTACGCAGCGCCATCTAGCTTCAAACTTAGCAAAACTTGTAATATGGGAATAATTGATAGAATACATGTATATTTTTTTTGTAAATATATACTTATAATATATAGAGTAACAGCCAGACCCGGAACAAATATATCTGTAGATCATGAAACATTTGTTCCGCGGTGGGAATTAAACCAGCAACCCCCTATGTCTCAGCCGGCTATTCGTCCACTACGTCACGGAGGTCTACCTATCTATCTATGGTATCTGTTTGTGCCAACGGTAAGACAGAGTCAGTAAGAGAGTAATAATCTGCCCACTTCGCCACGAAGGTCAACTGACTTTCAGTAATCGATCTCCTGAAATACAGTAACCTGCAAAAGACTCGCCCACAGCGAGCGAACTGTGTGAGGCAAACACGCGATCTCCACGGTTAACGCTGCCAAGAATGTACGATTGTTCACTTGTTGCCGCCACGATGTTTATTTTAGTTAACTGAAAATAAAAACTTGTTTTTATATCATCTGACTCGATAATAAAGGTTTGTTTATTGATAATTCACACGACTGAAACGATTGATGACTTTCTCTATAGATACTGTGATGCAGCTTGAAAAATGAGTGTTGCTAATAAATAGAAAAAAATGTACATAGCAAAATTAAATGTAATTTCTTTCGTACTGTAATTTGTTCGTCTAAACTTGCTTCGCAAAATCACAACTCGCGATACATATGATTCTAATTGTGCACTCAAGGATAGACTCACGCTACAAAACAAGAATAGTATGAGTATCGCCATTGTAATATTACATCACAACACAACACCATCACTATTCACCATAGACAATTCGCGTCCCAAGCTAACGATCGAATGAGACCACCTCCATGGTACATGGTATTGTATTGTCACCGAAGCTACTTAAGTATTCCAAATTTCAGCTCAATCGGTTGAGGGAAACGGGTTTAAAATTCTGTTGCAAGATTCCACCCGGACAAATACACGTCATACATTGCAAGTTAATAAAAATCTTGTGAAAAGTACTTCATATGAGCTAGAAGTCAACCCAGGTATTGAAATGTTTAACTTGCTGAAAGGCCTTTGCCAATAATTGGTGACTTTTATAAAGAAATTGTATAATAAATAAATGTTCTGTCTTTCTATCTATAATAATAAAATCTATAAATTAAAAATCTTGCCGACAATGACTTCAAATTGTTTATCAAAAGACATTTAATTAACAAAAGTTTTTATCATTTGGACGAAGCTTTTGCAGATAAAAACCTTTTTGCTATGACATGACAATACAAATTCATACGTCCTGACATTTTAATAAGTTTTTTCATTGAGTTTTTAATTTTATTATTTGATTTATAAGTACAATTGACAATGATTTTGCAGATACTTATAATTTTATTTATTATTTTTATTTTATTAATTTCTTTTGTTTAAGTAGGTGTTTAATTTATCTTGTAAAATTTGTTAATCACTATTGACATCATAATTTAATTCTACCAATGTGACATTGTAATTAAGCTAACTATTTTTAATTGGATCTTTTTTATTATTGTATCTACTGACATATCTAAGAACATGTAATTTGTCGAAAGAGTAAATAAAAATGAAATGAAATATCTTTTTATAGCCGGGTCATGAATCATGACCACCATTGAAGTGATATATAGAAAAGAGAGTAGGAACACGACGGTACAAATGTTTCTACTCATTACGGTAAAATGTATTTTTTTTTGTAATTGGATTCTTTTCTAGGGCGGCCGAATTAGCATGGCTGGTTTCGAAAGCATTTTCGAACTAACTAGAGTTAGCAGAGTCAACCTTTGCTTTTAGGTACTTCATCATCATCATCCACAGCCCGACTTCACCCACTGCTGGGTATAGGCCTCCCCAAGTTTATGCCATCTGCCACGATCCTGCGCTAGTCTCACCCATTGACGGCCCGCGACTCTAACGATGTCGTCCACCCATCTCGCTGCCGGACGTCCAACCCTTCTACAGCTATTCCTCGGCCACCATTCAGTTGCTACCCTGCTCCACCTGTCATCACCACGTTTTGCCAAGTGTCCCGCCCAAGACCATTTGAGTTCCATAACTCGATTCCCAACATCATGAATCTTCGTTCTTCTACGGATCTCGACGTTTGGAACTCGATCTAAGAGTTTGATGCTGAGCATGGTACGCTGCATGGCTCTCTGTGCAACTCTTAACCTGTACACAGCCTCCTGCGTGAGCGTCCATGTCTCGGTACCGTAAGTCATGGTGGGCAGAACACATTGCATAAATAAGCGGGTCTTCAGACTCTGTGGAGTTTTAGGCGACTTAAGGATGTCGTCCAGCTTGCCGAACGCTACTTACAAGTTTACTTTAGGTACTTACTACAATGCAACTTAATATTAGGTCGTTAATATATAGATAACTAGCTGTTGCCCTAGACTTCGTACGTGGTACTCTACTAAATGTGTAGGTAACCTAGAAATAAAGCTAAACTCGCTGTTGCAACTTGACTTAACACACACCCCATTTTTATCCCATGGGACCTGATTTATGGGATAAAAGTAACCTATGTGTTAATCCATATTAAAATCTACGTACATAATAAATTTCATCGAAATCAGTTAAGACGTTATGACGTGAGTGTGTACAAACAAACAAATAAATAAACAAACATCCAAACTTTGGCATTTATTAATCGAGCAAAGCGAGATCTCCAAATCAACTTGGGCTAATTGATGTGACGAAATGAGCAAATGTGGGGGGGGGGGGGGGGGGGGGGGGGGGGGTTGTTGAAATATTGGGGTTCAAAAGGGGTAAAAATATACAAAATGGGACTATCCGGTCAAGTGGCACGTCTAATGAAAGGTTTTAGTTAAAACATTGTAGTTTTTAGGGTTCCGTACCACAACGGGACCCTATTACTAAGACTCCTTTGTCATGAACCCGTGATAGTGAGACAGTTGAAGTTTTCACAGATGATGTATTTCTGTTGCCGCTATAACAACAAATGCTAAAAACAGAATAAAATAAATATTTAAAGGGCTCCCATACAACAAACGTGATTTTTTTGCCGTTTTTATAGATAATGGTATAGAAACCATCGTGCGCGAGTCCAACTCGCGCTTGGCCGGTTTTTTTATTAAGTTATTAGCCATAATAAAAACTGAACTTATACGAAATTCACAGGTTCCATAGTGACCCCACAGTGCTGAAATTTGATATTCATGTAGCTTTAGTAACACAAATATAGGGAAAAGTCTAAAATCCTAAATAAATGAAATTTCTACCCATTTACAAGAACTCCCATTACTTCTAATTTGAATGAAACTGTAGGTCAAGTAATTTGGTAATTCATTTCGGGGCACTATTTTATTAGTCAAAGATTATGAATAATATTGTTTTGGTTTTCGGGGAGACTCGCGAGATCACAGTTCGAGGCGAACCACGGGTACTTTATTATCTATATAGACCACTAGCTTCCACCCGTGGCTTCGTACGCGTGGGATGTCAATAAAAAGTAGCATAAGTGTTAATCTAGGTTATAATCTACATACATACCAAATTTTAATAAAATCCACTCAGTAGTTTTGGCGTGAAAAGTAACAAACATACACACATACACCCATATAAACTTTCGCGTTTATAATATTAGTGGGAAGAGGGATATTATCTAGGTACTCGCCTACCTATGACGACCTCCATGGCGCAGTGGGCGAATAGCCGGCTGAGAAGCAGGAGGTAGCGGGTTCGGTTTCTTTATTTTAATGTATGTATTAAAAAAAAATACTAGCTGACCAATCCGCAGCTTCGCACGCGTAGTTTTGCAATAAAACATTACTCTCCTTCAGTGCAGTTGGGTAAAAAGTAGCCTATGTCACCCGGGGATAGTGTAGCTTCCCAACAGTGAAAGATTTTTTTTAAATCGGTCCAGTAGTTTCGAAGCCTATTCAATACAAACAAACAAATCTTTCCTATTTATAAGATTAGTATAGATTACACTTATAAAACCTTAGTAGGTTTGTCGTAAGTTCAACTTCAACATTCCTCTTTAGTATATGTAACTATTTGACTACCTCCGTGGCGCAGTGGGCGTATAGCCTCGCTGAGACGCAGGAGGTAGCGGGTTCGATTCCCGCCGCGGAACAAATGTTTGCATGATCTACAGATATTTGTTCCGTGTCTGGGTGTTATCTATATGTTATAAGTATGTATTTACGAAAAAATATGTATATAAGTATTCTATCAGTTATCTGGTTTCCATAGTACAAGCTCTGCTTAGTTTGGGGCTAGATAGCGCTGTGTCAACTTGCTTGGTCATCGTCGTACATCCCTCGAATACCACTCTGTGATGCATACGTTCAACAATGGTCATACCCACTACAATTTATATCATGTTGTAGATAATGTTTGCTTGTAACATCACTTACTTTTCAATGGAGTTTGGTATGCGTTAGTCATCCTGAAACAATGTAAGTGCTCCTTTAAGCAACGATGCAATCCAGCACAGAGTAGTAATGAAATGTAATTCATTTCTGTAAATGCATTACTATGACTACGTTTTTTTCACAAAGAAGACGCACTGGAGATGCACTAAAACTGCTCTACTAAACGACAAATTCAATAATTATTTACTTACTATCCTGGCGCATAAACCCCTAAGCGGGTTCCGGCCACTGACTTTAAAAAACCCCACTGGTTCACCCACCCGGTCACCTTCCTTCCGGCTATAAGCTGCAGTGGCCAATTTGGAAGTACCTAAACCGGTTGCGCACTCAAGTTGGCCGCTGCCGAGACAATTTAGGCAAGTGGGGCTACATCGACCCATTCCGAACCAGTGCCGCTGCGGGGCCACCACGCAAACAATGGCCCACCTGCTCTCATATACTCTATGCCAAACCACCTGCACACGGAATGACTTGTACCAGGCAACAGAGAGGGGTGTGGAAGTTGCTCTCTATTGGGCTCATCAAATTTAAAAGTCAAATAGCCATTGACACGAAAGAAGAAGACCCGGTCTCTGCACCACCCAGCGTAGTCTGTGAGGTTTTATTTCGCCTATAATGTTGGGCCCGGCCAGTTCCGCTACCTCCCTATCCAGGGCCGGATTATCTATAAGGCGGATTAGGCAACTGCCTAGGGGCCCACACTGACTAGGGGCCCACGGGGGCCTAGTCGATGCGGGCCACGCACCAAGAAAATATTTTACTTAAAGGTCAACTTCCAAGATGTTTTAAACGATTTTGTATCTAAAAAAGTTAGAAGAGTTGCTATTTACACTTATTGTACCTACTTCAAAAAATATTTTCTTTCGGTATACAATATATTTTATTGAATTTAACAAGATTAAATTTAAAATAACCGTGTCACGTCTCATTTATCTTTCCTACTCCATCATGTGACCTGGATCATAACACTTATATATAACTATAATCTATTCATTAAGATCATTTCAATGAAAGCAAAAAGCAGGAGTCGATCTGATAGACTCGACTTTTGTAATAGAAAAAATATATTTTAAAAAGTAAGAAACGGGTAAAGGAAAGGGGCCCCGAGAATTGCATTGCCTAGGGGCCCCGATAGGGTTAATCCGGCCCTGTCCCTATCAATTGAATTTATTTTATTTATTAGGCCCATGAACATAATTTACCTGAGTAAGTAGGTGCTTTTTACTAGGTATTGGATATTATTAAATGTGATTCTTCCTCACTCGCAGAGTGCCATCTTCTCGTCTCACTAGGCGTAAAAAAACTAGACTGCATAACCTACGAGACAATGCTTCGTTATAGGATTGGTTACCAGTTAACATCTGGGCCATTAGCTTTTCCCATCTCAAAATTGTATGGACCAAATTATACAAATAGTATTAGGTATACCATACATTGCTGTCACTGGAATTGTTTTACAAACCCTGTATAACATACTTATACCTTTTTTCCTGTATCACGCCTTCCTTCTTTTAGCACGACCAGGATGACTGGTAGATAATGTTATAAGCATTAAGTCCTCTTAGCACTATTCTGTTTTGTGTGAAAGTATTAAATCATCATCATCATCATATCAGCCGTAGGACGTCCACTGCTGGACAAAGGCCTCCCTCATTGATCTCCAGGAACTGCGGTTGAAAGCGGCCTGCATCCAACGCCGACCTGCGGTTCTTACCAAGTCGTCTTCCCATCTTGTAGTTGGACATCCTACGCTGCGCTTGCCGTGAGAACTTTCCGGCCCCATCGGCCATTTGTTCTGCGCGCTATATGGCCTGCCCATTATATTAAAGTATTAAATAAATTAATAATATTATAAATGCGAAAGTAGCTCTGTTTGTTTCTTTGTTACCTTTTCACGACTAAACGGCTAAACGGATCGTAATGAAATTTGGCAAGGAGATTTATCCTGGATTATAGCCTCGAGAAGGACATAGGCTATCTTTTGTATCAAAAATAATCTTATAGGGGGTGAAATAGGGGTTGAAAGTTTGTATTGGCAACCCATAATTCCTTATGTTAGGGATCTGAAAATTCATATTTAGACTTTTGTTAAGAATTAAGAAATTCGTGTTTTGAACTTTTTTGCAAAATCATCCCTAAAGGGGATAATGGCGTGATAGCGAGGAGGCCTATACCCAGCAGTGGGTGGATGTGGGCTGAGATGATGATGATGTATACTATCTATACTAATATTATAAAGAGGAAAGATTTGTTTGTTTGTTTTATTGTTTGTATGCTGGGCAGCTACACTATCCCCGGGTGACATACGCTACTTTTTACCCAATTGCGCAGAAGGAGGGTAATGTTCTTATTGAAAAACTACGCGTGCGGAGGTGCGGATTGGTCAGCTAGTTATCTATAACGGAGGAAGCTTAACTTTTAACATCCGAGATAATGTGTAAAGCTTTAGGTACTTTGTTACCTTACCATAGCCTTTGTATCGAAATATACTGAATTATAGATAGTAATTCATTTTTGGAGATAACATTTGAGATTTGAAGATGATATTAGAACCTGAAAAACCAATCCGAACGTCACCAAGATAACGATTTATGTATTCAAATTAGTTTATACGTATCCATTTTCAATTTCATGAAAAACTTCAATTGGCGAATGTATTTATTGAGAATTCTCGCAAAATCTTTCGACCGGCCGTTCATTTAACGACCAGTTTATTTATAAATAAACATAAGAGCGTGATTAGCTATTTTAATGACTCTTGAGAAAAATCTACTATACAGTAATAGAAAAACGAAACGTGAAAGCTAGAAACGGTGCCCTTTGTTTTTTATGACAAACAATTAATTAAGAGTTGACTATACCTCAGCCCAAACTCGAATTTCTCCCCCGCTTCTCCGCGCGCCGCTGCACGTCCTATCTCTCCGTGGTTCTTATGTTTTTTTTATCATTCAGTCCCTTCATTTTCTTGTTGTGCGTATTTATCATTACTGCGTCTTTACAAAAACCAACTTAGTATAAATTCTACATAAGAATTACGTGATTACGTGAATTTCGTTTGGAGCGACAAGCGTCACGGGTACCCCGTCTGAAAGCCATGGCCAGACTGAATCGCGGACCGGGCGTCCGAAGCGTATGGTTTCATTAGTGCGAAAGATACTTTTTTTTCATTTTATGGTAAAATTAAAAAGTATTTTCAAAATTTAAACACACGTGCACTTATTTATGTTGTGTAGAATTACTGTATAACGTTTCATGATCTAAATTGAAGTATTCATCGCATTAGAACGGTTTTAAGATAAATTTGGAGTCATCTTTGGTTTTTTTTTCTATCGAGAAAATTTTACGAAATCGTGTTTTCACAACACAGACGTTCTAGCACGTATCCTTAACTATAACATTTATGAATTACAATTTGAAAGCACAAAATTTGTTGAACAAAACATTGTTTCTCAATAAGCGATTTATCGTCTCACCAGGTACGCCCTTAACAGAAATGGATACATTTATCAACGGCGACGTCGCAATAAACTTATTCTTCAGGGCGCACTATACCTGGGGAGACGTTAAATCGCTTATTAAGAAACAATGTTTTGTTTAACAAATTGTGTGATTTCAATCTGTAATTCATATATGTTATAGTTAAGGATACGTGCTAGAGCGCCTGTGTTGTGAAAACACGATTCCGAAAATAATCCAAAGATGACTCCAAATTTATTTTTAAACCGGCGATAGAAATAAGTCTTGTAGAATAAGTCGAACTTTAACACAGATAGAGGATAGGTTCTACCGCCAGCCTGGAGGCCATGTTTTCATGATGCAAGTGACAGAAGATTGAGTGAACCTGGTAGAGACATAGTTAGTGTTGTGTGTTTGCCTGTACCAAGAACTAACGAAGAGAGCAGCAGTAATGACACAGCCGATCAACACGCTGTGATTTCGTTGGCCCAATCCCCGCCACCCCGCCCGTCCGCTCGCGCGCAAAGGACAGCGGCGCGCAGTGCGAGGCGAGACGTTATTCGGAGCGGATCGCACTCACCCTGATGAAGGTTCACGAATTGAACCGAAACATTGTCGGTCGAAACACAATTGACAATTCTACCAGGGTAACGTATACTTACAGCCCGCGTCATATGTTTGTCAAGGCGGTACGAAGTTCAGCGGGTCCACTAGTCTAGTTATATGTTTTAAATAAGATTTGTGATTTAAGTTTGGTGTTCAATGAAACGTCTATTCTATTCTATGTCCCTATTCGTCAGCATATCAGCCAAAGGACGTCGAATGCTGAACATAGGCCTCCTCCATCGATTTCAGAGTTAGCAATCTTATACGCATCACCGAACGGCTCCCAGCAACCTTTTATCAGGTCATATTTCCATCTAGTCTGGGAGTTTTCCAACATCTTACGCTGCAATTTTCAGTGCGTGGTCGACCGTCAGCTCTTTGAGATATGTTCCACGCCCGCTGCTTGCTAATCCTCTTGGCTATAATATGTCCATAAAAAAATTTAGTAAACTATCTGATGAACTACCACACGATCTGAAAGTATGACATGACCAATACGCAGCTTCGCGCACATAGTTTTTCCATAAAAACATTACCCTCCTTTTTCGAAGTTGGGTAAAAAGTAGCCTATGTCACTCGGGAATAGTGTAGCTTCGCTACAAACATACACACAAAAATACAAATCTTTCCTCTTTATAATATTATTAGTATAGATAGTATAGATTTAATAATAATAATAAATATTGGTTGACATTTCACAAAGCGCTATCTAGCCCCAAACTAAGCAAAACTTGCACTATGGGAACCAGATAACTGATAGAATACTTATATACATTTTTTTTGTAAATACATACTTAAAATACGTATATAGAGCAACGTTCAGACCCGGAACAAATATCTGTAGGTCATGCATACAGTTTTTGCACGGCGGGAATGCGTTACGTAGATCATCTTTAAGAATAAACTTACTATTTGTCTCTTAGAAATATGTTTTTAAAGTTTTTGTTTTAAGTTATGACACTAATATTATAAATGTAAAGGTTTGAATGTTTATTTGTTTGTTACTCAATCACATCGTAACAGCTGAACCGATTTCGATGAAATTTGGTATGTACGTAGATTATAACCTAGATATGCTACTTTTTATAGACAAACCCCGGGTGCGAAGCCGCGGGCGGAAGCTAGTAAAATAATAAACCATGTTCGCATTTGGAAGGTGTTTCTTTTTTAATCTACGGTTACCTACAAACATACCAGTTATACTAGAACACGTAATTATACGCGTTACCTGCTTGGATGGCGATACACAGACGTATAACGTGGCTGTCCAGTGAATCACGTCTATTTTACTCCAGTTATGCTAAAAATAACTTATTATTTTGAGAGCAGTCGCATCACCATCTACTTATGGAATAATTCTCATCTAAACTGTAATAAGTAGAGGACGACAGATGTTTAATTATGGTTGTTTTTATCTAGATAGAGAATTTAGTATGATTATAATTCAAATCGATTAGATAAATAAAACCAAAGCGTATACTGGCCACATGCGTAACGATTTCTTGGATCAGACTTGAACCTAGGATTTGCAGTACCAGTCCAATTTCAGGATTTCTACTTCACGTTACTGGTGCACGGCAATATTGTGTATATTATCATCATCATCATCCACAGCCTGACTTCACCCACTGCTGGGTATAGACCTCCCCAAGTTTGTGCCATCCAGCTCGATCCTGCGCTAGTCTCACCCACTGACGGACCACGACCTGTACGATGTCGTCCACCCATCTCGCTGCTGGTCGTCCTATCCTTCTATACCCGCTCCTCGGCCACCATTCAGTCACTGTTCTGCTCCATCTGTCATCACCACGTCTAGCCAAGTGTCCCGCCCAAGACCATATGAGCTCCATAACTTGAATCCCAACGTCATGAACCTTCGTTCGTCTACGGATCTCGACGTTTGGAACTCGATCTAACAGTCTGATGCTGAGCATTGTACGCTTTATGGCTCTCTGTGCAACTCTTAACCTGTACACCGCCTCCTGCGTGTGCGTCCATGTCTCGGCACCGTAGGTAGAACACATTGATTGAATAAGCGGGTCTTCAGACACTATGGAGTTTTAGGCGACCTAAGGACCTCGTCTAACTCGCCCATCCCAACTGGATCCTTTTAGAGATCTCCTTCTGCTGATGCTCTTTATCAAACGACAGAATGTGTCCATGATATATATATGTAAGTAATATATAATTACTTATAATATATTGAAAAACATCCAGACCCGGAACAAATATCTGTAGATCATGCAAATATTTGTTCCGCAGCGGGAATCGAACTTGCTACATCCTGCGTCTCAGCCGGCTATTAGCCCACTGCGCCGCGGAGGTCTTCTATTTTACATGTTTATTTTACAAGCTTTTAATTAACTTGCTATGTATGTATGTATGTTTGTCCTGGTGGAATCTTACAACTGAATTTTAAATCTTTAACCGATTGAGCTGAAATTTGGTAGACACGCTTACTGTGCATGACAATGCATGCTTGGCTATGTGACGTCATTCTAATTCCAATATGGCAGATCATCCAAAATGGCGGACTAGTTATATTTTCTGCACTACCTACCACAGTATGGGTATCAAATGAAAGGGCTTGCTGAGGAGCACACGAAAACTAAGACAACGTCACATGAAATCCAAAATACGGGGGACCATCCAAGATGTATACTATAAATCCGATATGGCGGGACCTCCAAGATGGCGGAGGATGTTTTTTGTTTTACTGAAGTCATTAACAGCTGAATTTTAACAAAAGTATGCCTTGGTCGACTTCACACTTTGACTTGTGTAATTTGGCGAGATCGGCGTAAACAGCATTGGTTTGCAATCTATCTAGGAGAAGGATATTGCTATAAATCCCAATACGGAAGCGGCCAAAATGCCTATAATTTGTGCTTACAAATTAAATTTTTGATTGGTTTGCTTCCACGGCGTGTCATGCGTGTGTTTGGGCATTATTTGAATCTGCTTGCGGTTCTGATTATGAATTTAATAAAAACTTGTTTTGAAAAAGTAATTTAACAACCAAAAAACTTATTGTTAGCTGTTTTTTCTGTAATCTATGTGTGAAAAATAAAGAATAAAGAAAGAATGATTGGTACCGGGAATCCCAGTTCTCAGTGCCAGTTAAATTTGTTTTATTTTGTAATTTTGCCTTCGCTTGATCTAAGAAATTGATAAGTATGTAGCCCGCACAATCAAATCAGTTCATAAACAAAGAAGCTATGCCCGAACACCATCGAACACACATTAAAAAACAGATAAAATGAGAACCTCCTATTTTTTTGAAGTTTGTTAAAAAACAAACAAAATCGATGTAGGTACTTATTTGTGAAAAAAAATAGCAGATATATGGAAGAAGAGAACAGAAATAGAAATAACTTTCAACCCCAGATGAAACACAAAAAAACATTAGATACAAATAACAGAATCTAAAAGATTTTCTTAAATCTTACCATCTATATATTCTCTTAATACATAAAACAAAGACGGGTTTGTTCGAACACTTATAACTCGAGAACGGCTGGACCGATTTTGATGATTTTTGATTTGTTGTATTTGTCTCCGTCCCGAATAGCAGAATAATTATTAAGATATTGGGAAAAAAACACGCAAACAGAATTTATGAAGAAAATTCATATTCTCATTCATAGATGCAGCTAATGATGGCCGATTGACAATTCTACCAGGCAGCCCGCGTCAAATGCATGTTAATGCAGTACGAAGTTTGGCGGGTCAGCTAGTTATAAATAAAAAAAAACTTTATTTCCCCTAAACTATAAAATTAAATACATAAATATGATTTTTTTTTTGATATTTGCTGTCGTGTAAGGACAGCCTGTGGGGGAAAACGAATCTTCCAATTGACTCCACTTTGTCCATCTCTTGCGTTCTCACGACTTGTAAAATGAATTTATGTTCAGCATAGTGCAAATCTTAAGAGCAAATTTGTCTTAATATTTGTACAAGTTTGTATTCCACGCATGACACCAGTCTGAATGATGCATTTTCTCTTGAATGCCAGACATTTTTTCTACTACTTCTTACAAAAATAAATATTTATGTTGTACGTTTAGTACCCATTAATCCGAAATAGTTTCCAAATCCGTATGGACTATAAATTTATGCATATTTTAAAGTTATTTGACATGTTGTTATAGTCGCAGACGCCTTATTAAATTATGGAACGAATCTACACGTACATATGTTTGTTCCAGGTCTGGATGTTTGATTATATACTAAGTATTTAAATAAAAAAAAAACGTATATAAGTATTCTATCAGTTACCTGGTTTCCACAGCACAAGCTCGGATTAGTTTGGGGCTAAATAGCGCTGTGTGAAGTGTCCAGCAAATATTTATTTATTTATTTAATTTACTTTATTATGAAAAATACTGGGTTTTGCAGGTTTTGAATAATGTTAACTAGGGCCTTGCTCTTGAATTAATTGATGACGTTGTAACTGGTGTCTTTTTTATTAGGTTCACTGAACTGTACAGAGAAAAACTATTGATAAAGCTTAATATACCATAAATAAGTCTTTTATATGTCAAGACACGCGGTAGCGTGTCAAGCCCAGTTCAAGCTAACAGAACTGGCGAGCAGCACCGTATCTAATATTACACGAACCATTTGGAGCCACTTTTGATCACCTCATAACTCAAAAACTATTTCACATAAACATGCCAAATTTGGCTCATATATTGAAACTTGTTAGATACATACGTGCTCCAAATTTCATAAACACACCTCAAACGGTTATTTAGATATTAACGTCTAAAAATCGCCATGTTATCACTGACTGGCCAACTGGCCTATAGATCAAAACTCTAACCCAGTTCCAGATGACCTAGAAAGTTCAAATTTGACATCCAGATAGCTAGTTGGGTGAATACAAAGAATTAAATCAGAAACTAGTAAATTTTTATAATTTTATTATAATTTTTCAATTAATTGATTCTATTCGGAACACTTACTTATAGTGCCTGTATGAGAACTAGCTAAGTCAGACTTTAGGCTTCAATATATTATCTTAAATTACAAAAAGAAATGGTATTTCAAGTTGTTTATAAAATATTTTATGTTGTTATAAATAAATTTCAAAACTAACCATTGAACTTGGCACCCATTTAGATCTCACTTCGTTTGTCGTTGAAGTCAACCAAGGCATATATCATAATATTGAACTTGGCTCTCGTTTCACATTTATGTTTTTATGAGAAGGTTTTTTTTACAAATTATGCCTATTTATTAATTTTATATTATTTATATTACAGAAGAGAGAAAATCTCCTAAAACAGCCATTTTATATACTTAAATGGTGGTTCGAACTACTAGTTAAGCTATTGTTAATTGACATCGCTAACAAGATGCAGGAGAGTCGGCTGCGATGGTACGGTCACGTGAAGAGGAAGGCACCTGACTACGTAGGGAATTTGGCACTACAACTTTCCATCCCCGGTCGAAGATCTAGAGGTAGATCCAAGACAAGGTGGAGAGATGTAGTATCAAAAGACATGAGAGAGTGCAAAGTTTCTGATGACGACGTCGAGGATAGAGCGAAGTGGAGAATAACGACCAGGAAAGCTGACCACCACCATGTGGGATACATAGCTGGAAAGAGAGAGAGACTTAAGCTATTGTTAACACAATTTAATGTAATGAATTTGTATTCTACTGGAAGTGGACACAACACGCATACAAATTTAGAGATCAATAAATATACTCTAAATTAAATTTATGTATATATTGTTTTGTTTTTTATAAATAAAAATTCCGGTGTGTGCTCGTAATACTTCTCTTAAACGGCTTTACCTATTTTGATGTATTTTTATTGTACTTTTGGGGTTTTATGGCACACCGGAATTTTGTTAAAGAAATGCTTGCAATGCTGTTTCGGTTCAAAGGATGTATGTGCCGTGACATAATTATAGGCAAACAACACTTCTCACCTGTTACCTCACTTTTTTAAACCGATTTTCTTGAATTGTTGTTAACAGTGTTAAATAAGTATTGAATGTTTGTATTATCCGCGGCGAGGGGCCCCGATCCGGTGTAACAGAGGTTTTCACACCTATCTCAGGCACCGGTATCTCACAACAGGTTCATCAATGCTGAATGAATGAATGAATGAAATACTCTTTATTGCACACCAAACAAAAATACAGTATTAATGGAAATAAACAATAAATAAAGGTACAATGGGTGGTCTTATCGCTAAAAGCGATCTCTGCCAGACAACCTTTTATTCTGATTTTATATGAATCAACACCTTATTCTTAGAATCCGACGTAAGAAAAAAATTAATGTTTTATTTATTACTAGCTGACCAATCCGCAGCTTCGCACGCGTAGTTTTTCAATAAAACATTACCCTCCTTCTGCGCAGTTGGGTAAAAAGTAACAAAACTGAATTTTTTTAATAAATCGGTCCAGTAGTTTCTGAGCATATTCAATACAAACAAACAAACAAATCTTTCCTCTTTATAATATTATAGTATATAGTGTAGATTAACTAGCTGACCCGTCGAACTTCTAACCGCTTTGACATGCATACGACGCGGGCTGCCAATGTACGCCACCGATGGAATTGTCAATCGGCCATCATTAGCTGCATCAGTGTATGAGTAAATAAATTTTCTACATAGCTTCTTTTTGCGTGAATTTTTCCGATATTTAAATAGTTATTCTGCTATTGGAATACGGGTGGATTCAAATCCAACAGATCAAAGGCATCAAAATTAGTCCAGCCGTTCTTGAGTTAGATATGGTGTAACTAACTCGACTTTGTCTTATATAAATATGTATATATATACAAATACAGATTAATATTGAATTTCGCAATCCTAATTTCTTGTTATTATTATTACCTCAGGATCATAAATCAATAAAACATAGATGAGATAATAAATTAAATCTATAGAGAAATCTAGTAGAGATTTATTTATTGATTTAATTAAGTAATTCCAAATAACAATAGTGCACTCGCATCTCGTAGACCCTGCTGATGTCGTAGCATTGCTGTAGAGCCTTGAGACGTAGCTGTAGCTGCCTCTACGTGTCGTAGCTGATTTAAGGTCTACGAATTAGCTCCGAAGCGTAGATCGTATTTTTATTCAATTTATTACTTTGCCCAGGCTGTGGGCTAGTAACAATAATACCCTTTTCATGAGCTTTTGTTTTATCTTAAAAGTTGTGCTAATATAGTTTTTAATAGCACAACTTTTAACAAACAAATCATTTTTTTTAAACTAATAAACAAAATTGATTCGCTCCATTCATCTTTCAGGAATTTGAGACAAGTAAACAATCTATCTGGCAGATACTAATAATTCAGATACTGGTGTAACATTTAGAACACATCAAAAAACAATATTTTGAAATAACTCACAGCAGATGTGCAGTCCGATATCTACTTTAAAACTGTAATTTACCAGTTAATTGATTCAAAAGCTATTTATTTTGTTTTATGGTTAAATTGCGGGAAACGACCTGTAATAAAATGAAAGAAGGCTTTTCAATCAATCAGAACCAACATCCACTAATGTAAACTTACTCACACTTTTCGACCATTTCAATTACTGCAATAACCGTATCCAGAGCTCGTTCCAGCCTTTATTTTGTAAACATTCGTCCGGAAGTTCTGGAGCGAGGAATGGATACTTTCTCTGAAAACAGGAAGGCATGAATTTAATTTTTGAGTTTTGAATTTGGTGGCGGTGGTTGCGCGCGCGCCGGCCTAGTGAAAGCTAAGCTCGGCTGAAAGTGTAGCTGCGCCCGGCTGGCATCCGCCTAAAATGGGGTGATCGAGCGCGATGGTATCGTATTGCGGGTATAAAAAGAAACTTAGCGCCCCGCCGCCGGTCAGAACGGCTTCAAACGTGAGTACGCACGCACGCCCCGTGCGCTATACTGTGAGTGCAACCGCGAGTGCAATCTGTGACGACACGTGACCGCTTATCGTGATTGGATTGATTGTGAAGTGTCAGCTCGGACTGTGAGCTTCCTGGTGTTCGGTTAATGGTTCATTGGAACAGTTGCTAGCAGAGCGCAGTGGTGGTTGGATCGATTGGTAAACTAGCTTTCGACTTCATTTTAAATGCAATTCAAACAAGTGTAACTTAAATGTTCGAGAGTTGTTGAAGTGTCAATAAAGCTTTTCAACTTTAAAATAAAGTAAGCTTTAATTTGAAAAAAGTTAGCTTTATTCAAAAATTTTAATTCAAGATTTTGAACTTAAATTGACAGTGATTTCATTAATGTAACTTAAATTCAGAAAAGAAATACATTGAAAAAAGTTATCAGTCAATCGATTTAAAGAAACAGTTCTTAGCTAGTTCAATTGGAAAAGTTTAATTGATAAAGTAAATAAAGTTGGAATATAAAGCGTACGAACAGTCAATCCCACTGACCCATCAACCAGCACCATAAAAGACAATAAACAATCCAGCGCGGTAATCGGTTGGCGCGCGTCCAGCGTCCAGGCATCCGTGACGTAACATCCGCGAAGGGCCGAGCCGTTCGGGATAGCTAATAAAAACGCGGGCATAGAGTATTACGCAAACGCGCTGGCAGCGTTCCCGGACGGCCGCGACTCGGGTTACACCCACAAATAGCACACGACGCACACGCGCACCGAGCGCCCTCACTCGCCGCGCTCACTCTCACCACCCGTGTTCTTACAGGAAGACCCAAGGGCAACGTTCTCGTGTCTCGACTAGCCCAAAAGTCTCGTTAGCCCTCCGAAAATGCCGAAGGTAGTCGCCCAAGTAGGGGATGACCCCGATCCGACCCCGTACCTGTTCGTCTCGTTGGAGACGAAGCGTGCGGACCAGAGCAAACCCTACGATGGCAAGAAGGCATGCTGGGTGCCGGACGACAAGGAGGGCTTTCTGCAGGGCGAGATCAAGGCCACCAAGGGTGACCTTGTGACCGTCAACCTTCCCGGAGGCGAGGTAAATTATTTAGTTGATAACGTAGTTTGTAAACTTTGGGGTCTTGGGGAATTTAGAGGCTGATAGCGGCGATGTTGATAACAAGTGGTTAACTATGATAACCATGGGCGAAAGTTCAACTCAAATCAGAATTAGAATATGGCATTCTAACTCAACTTGCAATAATGAACGAAATTAAGCAACTTTCTTATCACTTTTAAAAAATAGTTTATGCAGAAAACATCAATGAACAATCCATGAAAAAGTTTAGTTATTTAGAGATTTACAACAACTTTATAGATAATTCAACTGATACAGATTGCTACCTAACAAAAGTATACCGAGATCTGATGATGATGATGACTAATGACAGGTTGAAGTACAATGAACTTTAAACCTTGGAGTCGATGATGATGGATGGTAATACATCGATCCTGTCATACTAATCTAACAATTCCAAGCTTTTAAATTTTTATCTTGAATGAGCAGGAAAAGACTTTAAAAAAGGAGCTCATCTCTCAAGTGAACCCTCCGAAATTCGAGAAAGTCGAGGATATGGCTGACTTGACGTACCTTAACGACGCTGCCGTCCTGCACAACCTCCGGCAGCGATACTATGCGAGACTTATCTACGTAAGTAGGCGCCATGGCGCCTTTACCATTCCTATTCTCTAATGCAAACATCTTTCCCGCAGACTAAAGACTTCAAGAAGGACCTTGTAGGTCAAGTCAACCCACCTAAGTACGAGAAATGCGAGGACATGTCCAACTTGACATACCTCAACGACGCTTCAGTTTTGTATAATTTGAAGCAGAGATATTACCACCAGCTTATTTACGTAAGTCGGCGGACGCTGAGCTACAGCCTTGCGGAGTGCCCAGTGCATGCCCTCACCTCTCCCATCTCTCAACACTGTAGACACATTTCTCGTTAGTATTGGATACACACCAAGTATTAAAGTGCAATAGATGTCCGTGAATGGCGCAATTGATGTTGGATTAATATCTCATTAGGTTATAAATAAACCCATCGGCATGCCAGCGGAGGCTATTTCAGTGCATTTTATTTATCATATGGATATTTCGGTACCAATCTATCACGAAGTTTCTCTGTAGACTAATTATCCAACATTGTGGGCAGCGATTCAAATAAGATTTATTTGCGTTTGATACTCACGGCTAGAGTCAACGTTTTATATATTATCACTTGATCAAAAGTAAGACTTGATAATGAGAGAAAAATGTGTCTACCGTTCCAACTTCCATCTTATGACTAAACAGGAACCTATCCTTGGAACCGATCTTGAACCCATACACAGGACAAGTCGGTGCAAAGGACTCCACGGCGTCCAGAGAATTTCTACCGTTTTTCTTTTCTGTTTGTTTTCTTCTTAAAACAGTTTTGTTTTAGCATAGTGTTGTGTTTAGTTTACTTCCTGACTACGTAAAAGGAAGAGACTTTCTGTTTTTCTTGTTTTGTTGTAGAGCACAAAGGTATCATTACAATACCCTGACCTACTTTCTGCGATTTGTTTTCCTTCAGGATTCTATTTTTGAATAACTATAAGACACTTTTTACTGTTTTGACAAAACTCTTTGTAAGACATTTTATTATTAAATACTAAAAAAGAAAAAATTAATAACAAATGAATAATATTTACCAAGAGTTTTGCCAAATATTTTTCAATAGCACGGAGGTCAACAGTATCGATACTATACTCCCTCTGTGTTTGTGTGTTTTGTATAGTTTTACGTTGCTACTTAAAATGTTTTTATAAACCTATTACTTATCGAATGTTCTGTCATATACGATCAAAATAATAATATTCGTGGAGAAATAAAGACAAAATACCCGATAGCTAAAATAGGTTTATAAAAAAAGTATGAAGTGGTTTGTTTGTAAGATACATTTATCATCCTTTCCACAAAAATAAATGCATTTTCCCTGACCTATTTTCCTAATTTCTCTTACTAGCCAAATTATGAGCTCAAATTATTTTCTGTAACTGTTTATTGCATCATACACATCATTATTTTCTACCCCTAGATGAAATCTGAATCTGAATTTCTTCATTTCTTACTCTCGCAAAAGTTAAGTAACTTATGTAATTTTAAGCAACCCTTTTCCGATCTTAATTTTGATTATACGTAACCAGACCAGTTTTTCATCGTCTTATTCCCAATTCCTTTCTCCCACACTACTACCAATCTACCAAATTTCGTGCATTGCTGCTTTTTTCGTGACTTTTACCCTTCTATAATCTCCATACTACCCTACAGACGTACTCCGGTCTCTTCTGTGTGGCTATCAACCCCTACAAAAGGTTCCCGGTGTACACGACACGATGCGCCAGGCTGTACAGAGGCAAGCGTCGTTCGGAGGTACCCCCCCACATCTTCGCTATCTCCGACGGTGCTTACGTCAACATGTTGACCAACCACGAGAATCAATCTATGTTGATTACGTAAGTATAACTTTTGATACAAAATATTGTAAAACTCCTCGTCTGCCGAACTATGACACAGACTTTGTGCTGCCAGACTTGAAGACTTACTATCGTCAACTCAGAATTGTAAATTGGTCAAAGTATGAAACTGTGAATTAAAACATTCTATAGCTAATAATGAATTGCTATGAAATATCTTTTGTGAATTTTGAATATCAATTATGTAATTTATCAAAATTATTTAATATATTTCACTTGAATGAAAAGTGAAACAAATGACGAATGATGACATCAAAAATGCAAACGCATCTTTAAAGACGATCAACAAAACAGTAGACCACTCTATGATGGATATTCCCAGATCTCTTACTCTGTTCCCAGAACCGTGAAGATATCCCCCTAGGGGTAGTCTGTAATACTGTCTCGAGAAAAACATGCTTCAGACCGATCTACAAACACATCGTAATTTCATAGGGAGCATTTTCACCGTACATAGTTTAACAAAACCACTTGTACCTTACAGCGGAGAGTCTGGTGCCGGAAAGACTGAGAACACGAAGAAGGTAATCGCGTACTTCGCCACCGTTGGTGCTTCCACCAAGAAGGACCCTGACGCGGAGAAGAAGGGATCCCTTGAAGACCAGGTCGTCCAGACTAACCCTGTGCTTGAAGCCTTTGGTAACGCCAAGACTGTGCGTAACGACAACTCCTCCCGTTTCGTAAGTAATATTTTATCTATATCTTATAGTTAGCTTAGATTTGTATGTAACTTTTCAATTTTAACTTTGAATAGCATCGCAATGAATTTTTTTCATTGTTTACCAACTTCAATAAAATGTTTTCGGGACCTCACAATACTTTGTCGATTAAATTGTATTCCAGTATATTTTCAAGCTCTTTGTAGATCGTATAGAAATCTAGCATCTAGAAAAGAACTTAAAACCCTCAAAATTATCATGAGACATGTAGACTTGACGCTAGTTGATGGCTTTTGAGCGGTCTGAAACTTTTGTCATTAGCTTACACGTACTTACAATATGTTGTTCTCTTCCTTCCCAAGGGTAAATTCATCCGTATCCACTTCGGACCCTCCGGCAAACTGGCTGGTGCCGATATCGAGACCTGTAAGTACTTTAAACACTCACAATAATGTACACCCATACTTCTCAATTGCTATCTTTGGAAGGAAACTTATATTGAAAGACTTAGGCATACACTTCATTTTTACTTGGAAAATTCTCGTGCTAATTTCAATCGTTATTATAAATATGACATTTATCACTTGATGAATGAATTGAACCGAAACATTGTTGGTCGAAACACCGATAAAACGGTACATGATAAATCCCATGTTTATAATAATGCACTTCATTTACTTAGCTGAAAGGTTTATATTGCAAGTAACTCAATTAACAGAAATAAATTTCAATCGTTTTTTACAATGACTCTTGCAAAGCATTAATCTTCCATTTATATTTACGCTCTATTATTAAAAAAAACAGTTGTATTTTATTTTTAATGGTTTCCTCGTTGACAATAGTTAACAATGTTTCTTTGATCAAAATTCCCTTTATTGTTTAAAGATTTACTAACATGTTTGTTTTTCTTTCTTTTCTACCAGACCTGCTTGAGAAGGCTCGTGTCATCTCCCAGCAGACCCTTGAGCGTTCTTACCACATCTTCTACCAGATGATGTCCGGTTCCGTCAGCGGACTTAAGGGTGCGTACACATGGCAAATGTTTGGCCTGAGAAGGGCTGAATATTTTCTAAACAAGTTTAATGAATTCTTCAAGTTAATTGCTAGATTTATAAAATATGATTCTAAATTGTTTTGTGATACAATCTCATAAACAATTGAGCTTGTTTAATGAGATTTACTAACGAATGTCTAAGGATAATGAGTAGCCAGTACCTACTTGTATGAGTATGTTTTAATATCTAAGGCCCAAGTTTACTTACATATAAACAAGTGGTATAATGTCTGTAAAAGAAACTTCATAATGGATGGTTACATTGTTTATGAGTTGGTGATCTGAAGTCCGAGAATTTGATTATTATTATTGTTAAACTGAATTATATTATTATGTCACGATTCTCAACACTACATACATACATACAGACACTCCTGTTCACACATAAAATATATAACTAACATGAATTTCAACATCTAGAGAAGTGTTTGCTGTCAAACGACATCCTAGACTATTACATCGTATCACAAGGAAAGACTACAATTCCTGGCGTAGACGATGCTGAGGAATGTACTCTTACTGATGTAAGTTCAGCCCTCGAGAACAAAAGGCTGTAAAGAGTTACCCTTAGTGTGCACGTCATCTGTCACCGCAAGCAACCGGTCGACAGTTGACATCTCATCCTATACCGACTGAGATCTACGCTTATACATACCTCTAGATAGTGTATGACAGACCTGTAGACCACTGAGTCCGCATGATTTTTTAGATTTTTAGTTTTAGTACACCAGTTATCAAATGTGACTGTGATTGGTGTCGTTTTATAGCCATCTGCCTCTTGTCAAACGACATCAACGACTACCACATCGTTGCTCAAGGCAAGACGATCATTCCCGGTGTTGATGACGGCGAGGAAATGAATCTTACCGACGTGAGTCCAGACATCGACTACTGGCTCTCATCTCATTCTCTGTCCCTCACTCTATAAGTTTCATTTTCATTCAGCTAACTTGCTTGCTGCTTAAGCCGAAGTATTTCTCGGTCGCGCATGTGTATGTCAGAAGATTTTGGTATTTGCAGAGATAACGATGCTAAGCAACCGCATCACGGACTATCCCCTCATAAGTCAAGGGAAGACACGGATACCTGGAGTGAACGATGCTCTGGAGCTCGAACTGACGGTTGTAAGTCACGGACTGGCATGGAGCGTGCGTGTAGCTTCAGATATCCGTGAATATTTCGATGCAACAAAATATCTGACAGACACATCACCTGCCCGCTCCCTGCAAGAGTTCCAAAGGGCTTTATGCACAGGTTTTATTTCACGGAACCCCCTTTTGGCACCAGCACTTACACTAATACGTACTCAACACAGGCAGAATCGTCGACATCGTTCTAGGGTTCAAAATGTAGCGGACTTATATTTATTATGGATGGTGATTTCATCAACAGATCTCTGTCTGTTGTCGGACAACATCTACGATTACTATAACGTCTCTCAGGGTAAGGTTACCATTCCCAACATGGATGACGGCGAGGAATGCGCATTGACCGACGTAAGTTCAAGCAAATTGAAGGATTCTGATTGATCTCCTTGCATCAGTTCGGCGTTTGAAACCCTTTATGTGAATTACTAAGTTCTCGGTGTTGGAGAAAACCATTAATATGGACATTAATGGATAGAAAATTCACAGTTTACATCGTTTTCTACAAACATTCATGGAATTGAATTTTGAAATACAATCCTGCACTAGTTTTTCCTTTATGTTGTTCCTGATTTTTTTGCATACCAAAATCAGATGAGGCAAAATTTTATCGATTCAACAGTATTTACTTCTAAGACAGTAACCGCTGATCGATCGAAAAAATTACATGTACGGTTAGAAAAAATGCGCCAATAGCGTAAAATCACCGCGCATAGTTACAAAACTGCAAACCTGTGCACCAATCCTTAGAGATGTATCAAATGCGCTTGCTTTCGTACCTAACGCTTCATCTTTTGATCTACATACTAATTGCTTTCATTCTAGTTTTAAGATCACCATTTTCGAATTAAGTATAATGTATTCTCGGCCAATAGCTTTTTTTAAATTAAGTCATTACTCTTTGGATTATTTAAGTAAATAATATTTTCAAAAGTTCCAGGTAAAATTGGCATCACATAATGCAAAATTAAGGTTAAATTTGTTATTTTTATCTGTTGTGCAAATTAAAAATAATTTCTACAAATCGTTTTTACTGGTCAGAGAATACTCCTCCTCGCCGTTTCTCTGATATTTAATACAACTTTTGGCATTGTAGCAAGCCTTCGACATCCTGGGTTTCACCCAAGAGGAGAAGGACAACGTTTACAAGATCACCGCCTCTGTCATGCACATGGGAGGTATGAAGTTCAAGCAGAGGGGTCGTGAGGAACAGGCTGAGGCTGATGGTACTGAGGTAAATATCTCGATAACTATAGAAAAATTACGTAATTATCACCATGCCAGTGTTCTTCTCAATATTTTCAGACTAAAGTTTCTCGTTAGTTTTATTGTTTATACTCGTAGTTATACTTACCTAAATGTTTGGTTAAGTGGAAGATAACCTACATTTCTTATATAAAATTCCTACCTACTGTGTAATAGTTTCTTCTATCAAAAATTGTTTAGGCATATTTACTTTTTAGAAAAAAATACTGATAATAACTTTGTCTTTTACAGGATGGTGAAAAGGTCGCCAAGCTCCTCGGTATCGACACCCAGGACCTGTACAAGAACCTGCTGAAGCCCCGCATCAAGGTCGGAAACGAGTTCGTGACCCAGGGTCGTAACAAGGACCAGGTCGCCAACTCCGTCGGTGCCCTCTGCAAGGGAATGTTCGATCGTCTCTTCAAGTGGCTCGTCAAGAAGTGTAACGAGACCCTAGACACCAAGCAGAAGAGGCAGTCCTTCATCGGTGTGCTGGATATTGCTGGTTTCGAAATCTTTGACGTGAGTATCTGGGGAGATGCCACTTGAACTCTGCATAAGCCGATCCATTTTGAATTGAGATCCAAATACATACTTCCGAGTACCTAACTATATATCCAATCAAAGGTCTTTTGACTCTCAATCAAGTACACATAATATCTAGACCAGACCAGACTAGTCAATCTTTTATGCTAACTTATTCAATGGCTTGGCCTACCTAATAATTGAATTGACATGGTAAATGGATATTAACTTATTTGACAGGAATTTAAATAGCTTTAGCTGTGACTATTGGATATACTGTTGAATTTCAAAGGTATTATTGCTTGCAGTCTCTGATTAATTTTAGTAATTCATAACAATTGCTAGTTAACAAGCTAGTAAACGTAAAAATACATAAAATGTTTCAAGAAAGAGAGAATAAAACCTAGTACAATAAAAAAGTTAGGGTCATTTATTAATTGTGTTATGCTATTAATAATCTCTTACTTTTCAGAATTTTACTTTTAAGTTAGTGCATTGCACTATATTGAACATAATCGAAAATAATTTTGCACTTTCGAGCAGTGTAAAGAAATATCACTATGCCATATTAATCCCTATTTATGTTCTTAGTTCAATGGGTTTGAACAACTTTGCATTAACTTCACCAATGAAAAACTCCAACAATTCTTCAACCATCACATGTTTGTGTTGGAGCAAGAAGAGTACCAAAAAGAAGGCATCCACTGGGAGTTCATTGATTTCGGAATGGACTTGCTGGCCTGCATTGATCTTATCGAGAAGGTATACCGAAAGTGCGACACTCTCGGTTGGACTTGGACCATCTTGTAGTCTTTAGACACGTGTTAGTTTTCAGCTATACAAAACCCGCTACTAATAAAATAAAATAGTGATTAACTCTGTGTTTCGATGTCTTCATAACTATCTTGGTTTTCGTCAAAAGTACAACGGTTTCGAGCAACTCTGCATCAACTTCACCAATGAGAAACTCCAGCAATTCTTCAACCACCACATGTTCGTACTCGAACAAGAAGAGTACAAGAGGGAGGGCATCAACTGGGTGTTCATCGATTTCGGAATGGACTTGCTCGCTTGTATCGATCTGATCGAGAAGGTAATAGTCGGAGAAGTGCGAGCGCCCGTCGACGCCTGAAGCGGTCCTGACGGAGTGGTGTTACCTTCGTCGTACTCTGAGCCAAACGAGACAGGCTCATCGCACTGTTGTCAGAAGAGACAGGTCCTGTCGACGCCTGGAGCTGTCTTGACGGGGTCTTGTTTCGCGTTCGTTGTACTCTGAGTCACTGGAGACAGGCTCTTGTACTTTGCGTTCAAAGGGCCAACAGGCCCGTCCGTGTCGTTAGTTTTTTGATAGGGACCAACTACGGAACAAAATCCGTAGCCGCTATGTCTTTTGCCCTTACCTAACCTTTACCCCGATTATCCCTGCAGTTCAACGGTTTTGAGCAACTCTGCATTAACTTCACAAACGAGAAACTGCAGCAGTTCTTTAACCATCACATGTTCGTGCTGGAGCAAGAAGAGTACCAACGCGAAGGCATCGAATGGACTTTCATTGATTTTGGCATGGATCTCCAAAATTGCATTGACCTTATTGAAAAGGTAGATGGCGTATAAGCAACGATGAGCGCTTGCCTCACGCCATCGGGTCCTCGAATATGGTCGTCTGCCATCAAATGTTTTACAAAAACTTATTTACCAAGGACGACTTTATCCGAGAGACTTGATCAATGCTCTAATGCTCTGTGTTTTTTGTTTGATTTTTATCGTGTGTATCTTTCTGTTTTAGTTTTAAGTAGGAACAGTAACCAACCTCAACCAATACTTTCGAATCAACACTTAATGAGACAATCTCGATTTTTCCATGTTCCGGGGTGCAGATGAACGGGTTTAATCAACTCTGTATTAACTTTACGAACGAGAGATTGCAACAGTACTTTAACCATTTTATGTTCGTACTAGAACAAGAGGAATACGAGAGAGAAGGGATCCAATGGGTCTTTATCGATTTTGGTATGGATCTCCAACCAACGATAGATTTGATAGAAAAGGTATTAGTTAATAGCTTCATGCGTAGGCCTAGCCTAGCCGCTAGCACCTAGCAGGGCTTTGTACGACATCGCCTGCGAGTGCAATATTTAATATGGCTACCCCTCCCCGGTAATAAATAAGCAACGATATCGCTTGATGCACTCCCACGCAGATCAAGAGCAAGCGAGCCTATTGCATAAACAACTACATTGAAATAGCATCAGGCTGTGATCCAAACAAACTAAAGTACCCTCACTGCCCCATGCCCTGATACGATTGCACACTATACTTACTCTTGTTTTTTTGAAAATGATGTACTCACGTTATTTTTTTGAAAAATTGTGAATCAAATAACCATAGCCGTATGGTGCTGATATGAAAATTAATGCTTTAGAAGTAAAATTTTGGTATTTATTCTAAAAATATGGCAGGTATAGCATAATGAAGCTTATTTTCAGGTTATATTAGAATAGGCTTCCTAATACACAAATTATTACATTATATTTATGTTTATGAATGTATAATAAATAATATGTAAACGCGCTATTTCGATGCATGTTTGTGGCTTTAAAAATAACGCAAAATATAAAACTAGTTTTTAAAATCATCTCCACACCATTCTGTTATAGAATCAGTCAAACATTATGAATAATTTTAACTTTACACATTTTGATAATACTGCAAAACTACTTTGATTAAGTTAATTATTTGATAACAATTCAGATCAACGTAAAAAGTAATAGATAGATGAGTAATTCAATAAATAATTTTTATTTTTCTTCAGAGAATCATCGTCATCATCATCACGTGAGTATCTCTACTTCTTGTTCTAATCGCACCGGTCCGTTTCCAGCCCATGGGTATCCTCTCCATCCTTGAGGAAGAGTCTATGTTCCCGAAAGCCACCGACCTTACCTTCGTTGAGAAGTTGAACAATAACCACTTGGGCAAGTCTGCTCCCTTCCTGAAGCCGAAGCCCCCCAAGCCTGGATGCCAGGCCGCTCACTTCGCCATCGGGCATTACGCCGGTAACGTAAGTATCTTTACTTCCTTCATCTTTACTAAAGAAACCGGCTTCAATATCTAGGGAATCAATCAGATCTCTAGTCTAATGATAATAGGAACCTTATCCGTAACAAAATGATTTTATATTTGATTTGACGACATAAATAGTGAATGAGAGTTTTCCGAGAATCACTCCCAACTATTGGGAATTCATCAAAGTTTTTCAGTATACTTATATTTTGCAGAAGATACATTCCTTCCGTTTTTAAGTACGTCAGTAAGCAAAGCAAATTCGTCTCATCTCGATCTAACAAGTCTTGACTTCATAACAGGTCGGTTACAACATCACCGGATGGCTCGAGAAGAACAAGGACCCCCTCAACGACACCGTAGTTGACCAGTTCAAGAAGGGTCAGAACAAACTGCTGGTTGAGATCTTCGCTGACCACCCTGGTCAGTCCGGAGATGCCAGTGCGGCCAAGGGTATGTATTTTTTCATTTTGTTTTTTCGAAATTCAATCAATTTAGTTACTTGATTCCCTTAGATTAAAAAAACTGATTCAGGTATGAGTTATAATAACATATAATTTTTTTGTCAAACTATATTGTCCCACTGCTGGGCAAAGGTCTCCCCCAAGTTCTTATCACTTATTAGTTTATTTTATTTATTTTTATTCAAATCTTTGTTTATGTTAATTTATTACACCTATAGCATAATTCGATGCCCTACGATTAAAAACTTTGATTTTACAGTACACTTAGTTTAAGTTTATTTTCATTTTGGACTCCATCTGAAGCGGGTATCATGAGCTGTAATACTTCTTCTGTGAACATACTTATTGGCAAAACATTTACAGAACACTGTTACAACGTGGATCATACCATCATCACCAAACATGCTACAACTGAGCTCACATATACTTCAAAGCTCAGTCCATTTAATTCTTCATCAAACTAGAACGCTATATTTAGGGCCAGATATATTCCACCTAAGTTGAGTAAAGAGGAAATGTTGAATCAAATCACTTTAAAATATCATTCCGTGTGATTCCATCATCTCGTCTCCACTCAGCTTTAGTAGATTATGGGCTCTAAATAGCAGAAGTTCTCATCCAACTCTATTCTGACATTTGTTCCAAATAAATAGGTGGCAAACGCGCTAAGGGGTCTGCCTTCCAGACAGTATCCTCACTCTACAGGGTAAACTGGCAATACAATGTCCATGATTTGCTTCTGTGCCTCCTACGTGCCTTCATTGTTTTCGTCTATCTACACGCTTAGGCTGGCATCTATGGGATGGATTGCATCAAGCTGTACATTACCACAGTCTGTCGCTTTAGGGCCAGCCTCACACGCTTTCACATTAATGTCATGTTCGTGAATGAATAGTTTTACAGCACAGCTCATGTCGCTGGCAAGTTGCAAGTAAACTCATCGAACCTTGTCCTGGCGTCTTCGCCCGTGTCATTCTGTGAATGTCTTTGTACTAATATGCGCATGTTAATGTAATCCATAGGAGGTCGCGGTAAGAAGGGAGGTGGTTTCGCCACTGTGTCTTCCGCCTACAAGGTATATTATATCGATTTAAATCGTGTTTTAGATTTTTGTTTGGATCACCGTTGATGTTACAGCTACTTGGATGTGGCTCTACATCGAGAGAGTTATTTTTGATGATTTTAAAAGGGGTTTAGATCGCCTTCAATCATTTTCATACATTTTAGTGAGTCAACTTTGATAATTCACTGTCACTCATTAGTAATTGCACTAAACAGACTTAGTATGTCAATTATATCAACTTAATAAACAGTATTGTAGTATATAATACTCTACTACCGGCTCTATAACCGGCTGCGCAATACCTAACAAGCGTTTTTGTGTGTAAATGTATTTTATGTCATAACCAAATATTGTGTGTTTTAGTGTTTTCTCACGGATCCATCAAAATACTTCCACATATTTTCATCCCATTACTCTGTGTGCCGAATTCAAGATTTTCTTTTAGCTCATAACATAATTTCAAGATTATAAAACATATAAAAAACAAAATTAACGTTATCAAAATCGCTTTCTAATCAAAATCACTACATGGAAAATAGTTCCTTATATTTGTCTCACCAACAGGAACAACTTAACAACCTGATGGCCACTCTGAGGTCTACCCAGCCTCACTTCGTACGTTGCATCATCCCCAACGAGTTGAAGCAGCCTGGTGAGTACCAGTTTCTTAATATTTTCATACCCAAATAGTATTTTATTTATAGTGTTATCCGAACACATACGGAAAATTCCAAGATTTGGTTTGTGGAATGGCCTGGTAGCACAGTTGGATTGTGCATCCTCGTATCAAGAGGAAGGTTGCGGGTTCAAGTCCCGTCTAGGCTTGAAGTTTTTGAGATGATTTTAAAAATCTTGGAATTTTCATCCCCAGCAGATTTTCTATGGAAACTTGTCCTTCAGAATAGCAACGTTTTCTGGTTTTCCAAATTTTATTCTATGCTAGAGAACTTTTTTTAACTATATGAAATTCCTGTTCTTGTACATCTTAATTATCTAATCGCGTCATTGATAGTATTTTATTATCCACAAAACCTAATCTGACTATTGGAATCAAACTCCCAATTAAAAAATATCATAACAGGGGATTTTTAACGCGCCCAAAACCGATGTCTTGATGTTATGCTTCAGCCTATACATAGTATTTTTTCAACATAGGTCTCATCGACTCCCACCTTGTCATGCACCAGCTGACCTGTAACGGTGTGTTGGAAGGCATCCGTATTTGCCGTAAAGGCTTCCCCAACAGGATGGTCTACCCCGACTTTAAGCTCCGGTAAGTTTCAAAAAAACAACTCGCCCCAAATCTATTTATACAGCAAACTTTATCAAGAAGTATTTAAGATAAAACCGGCCAAGTGCGAGTCCGAATCGTGCACGAAAGGTTTCGTACCATTATCTATAATAACGGCAAAAAAATCACATTTGTTGTATGGAAGCCCCTCTTAAATATTTATTTTATTCTGCTTTTAGTATTTGTTTATATAGCGGCAACAGAAATACATCATCTGTGAAAATTTCAACTATCTGACTATCACGGTTTATGAGAAGCCTGGTGACAGATGGACAGACAGACAGACAGCGGAGCCTCAGTAATAGGATGCCGTTTTACCCTTTGGGTACGGAACTCTAAAAAACGAGCCGTAAAACAGCTATTTTTTATATCAAAGGATTAGATTTATTTTGATACGATCATATATTATTTTCGGCTCGAGAGTCTAAACAAAATTCTTTCGCCTCTGGAACATTCTCGCTGATTTTATTTATTGCACTATTGACGTCACGTTAGCTTATGCAGATCTGAGTAAGATTCTAAAATTATTTTGATGACTCTCTCAGGTATTTAGATTTATTTATATACCTAATGGTATTTTAGAATTAACTTCAAGTAGACCGAAGGGATTGATTTTAATGTCTTATTTGATGAACAGTTACATGATTCTTGCGCCAGCCATCATGACTGCAGAAAAAGAGCCTAAAGTTGCTGCCGCTAAATGTCTGGAATCCGTCGCACTAGATCCTGAGAGCTATCGTATTGGCCACACCAAGGCAAGATGGGACCCTATCCCTTCAAGTGGTGTTATCATATCATAGATATGCACCGGACCAACGATACTTCTCTAAAGAATAGAGCTCGTTTTTTACCCTTTCCATGCATCTATATCGACGTTTATAGATTTTATTACTTTTTTAATGCACTGACTTGATTCCCAATCCCATATCAAAACTGTGCATAAACACATACCAAATATATCCTTATATAAGATATACTACGTGTTAGTAGATACGCCTGGAGTTTTGAGAAGTGTCCCTATCCATCAAAAACCCGATAGCTCTTTATGATACAGAAGTTGTCGCATTGAAACGTACCTGTACCTATTTAAGAGCATTCCCTCATTGTGTGTCCATTATTTGATAAATAGTTACAAGATCCTGGCCCCTCAAGCTGCAGAGAAGGAAACCGACCCTAAGAAGGTCGCCCAAGTTATCCTGGACGCTACTGGTTTGGATCCCGAATCATACCGTCTCGGTCACACCAAGGCATGTCACGATACCCTTAGTAGTTAGTGTTCCGATTTGCGGCGGGCGATCCCAACCCACAGCGCGGATCGCTAGGCTTTCCTACACGCTTGTCGAATTATATTCAGCACCTTATGAGACTGGTGTCACATGTAGTTTGACTTAGATATATTTCGTTTTACGCATAACCTAGGGAGTCCAATGTACAAGACTCCTTGTTTTATTCCTCTTCCTTACCCATGCATAATACATTATTACACATCACTTTTATATTTGAATGCTCCTTGAACGCAGATACAAAATTCTGTGCCCGAAGCTGGTCAAAGAGCCCATTACACCTGAGAAAGCCACTGAGAAAATTCTCGAACATACGGGCTTGGATGCGGAGTCTTTCCGTCTAGGAAAGACTAAGGTAGATCCTCGCATGTCACACAGTACACATACATCTAAACTCTTCTTTTACTTTCTGTGCATGCATTTGTAACCAGCAGATTAATCTCTCTACGAGTGTTTTAAATTTCTTAATATTTAAAAAAAATGTAAGATACATTCTCAAACGCTTAACTAACTATATATTTATATCTATGTTGATTTATTTAAGTCGCAAAATCAAATTGAAAATGGAATTTTAATAGTCATTAACAAGAGCGTATTCTAACACTTTACATGTGCGAGCAGGTATTCTTCCGTGCCGGAGTCCTGGGTCAGATGGAGGAGCTCCGTGACGACAGGCTGTCCAAGATCGTATCTTGGCTCCAGGCCTACATCCGTGGTTACCTGTCCCGTAAGGAGTACAAGAAGCTGCAGGAACAGAGGTATACTATTTTTCAACACAAGACTGAAGTTTTGAAAAATAAGTATGCGTTCGTAGCTTCATAACTATTTTTTTAAACAGGTTGGCTCTCCAAGTTGTCCAGCGCAACTTGCGCAAGTACCTGCAGCTCCGCACCTGGCCCTGGTGGAAGATGTGGCAGAAGGTCAAGCCCCTCCTCAACGTCACCCGCGTCGAGGATGAGCTCGCGGTGAGTGTTCATCGTAGAGTATCGTGATTTTAGATTAATTAAACACTCTGACCCACTACCGCAAGGTAGGCGCATGATTCAGAAATGCAAATAGATTCGACCGCGCCCACCTGTCGGTTACGTGACACCGAAGCACCTGCTGAGCCATTTCTGGAATGGTGCGCGCGCCGTTTCTCCAGCCAACGCCGATGGGTGCGCGTGCGGGGGTGGCGAGTACCGCTGGAAAACTCCAGCGGGAGGCTCAGTAGTGGAGCGGTCGGCGCGCGCGCACCTATCCTAACTCGAACGAACCGACTTTTGCATTCCTTTCTTATATTTATGTTTTAATCTAATCAATCGAAAATGACTGCCGTTCATATATCCGAGTGGGACGGGATCGATGACAGTGACAAATTATTCCAGAAACTCGAGGAGAAGGCACAGAAAGCCCAGGAAGCTTTTGAGAAGGAAGAGAAGCTGCGCAAGGAGGTCGAGGCTATCGCTGCCAAGCTTGCCGAGGAGAAGGCCTCTCTACTGGCTAAGCTCGAGGGAGAACAGGGCTCTCTATCCGAAACCCAGGAACGTGCTTCCAAGCTCAACGCCCAGAAGGTCGACCTCGAGAACCAACTCAGAGTGAGTAATACTTATATCCTACATAAATACTCGGTGATTAATAGCCATTTTATATTAGTGTCAGCAGTAAACGATGAAATCACTTTCCGGGATGTGACAGCAACTAAATAACTGCGAATATTTAGGACGTGAAAATCTTTCGTGCAAGAAATTTCGGCTAATGAGCTCTCCTAATTAAACGAGATGAAATCTTGTTGAAAAGATAAACATCTTTTGCAACATTTTAGTGAAAGCATACAGTGTAGTGATTCATCTAACACCAGGCTACTCGATGTAACTCTTAAAATAAACACCGATTTTGTTTATACGGAAAATAGTTCAAAGTGTTAAAAATATAACACTGGCCGCAGCTCGTATGATTTTATTGCAAATCGTTTATTGTTGTTAGGTGTCGATAGACATTGACCAGATTTATACAATATCACACACATACCTGCTCCTACCTACGCAGTTTTATGCAACACGAATTATCTGTTGCTAATCAGGGCTCATTTGTTTTTAGGACACTCAAGACCGCCTTACCCAGGAAGAAGATGCTCGCAACCAGCTGTTCCAGGCTAAGAAGAAGCTCGAACAGGAGGTCTCTGGCCTCAAGAAGGATATCGAGGATCTAGAACTCAGTACTCAGAAGTCCGAACAGGACAAGGCCACCAAGGACCACCAGATTCGTAACTTGAACGATGAGATTGCCCACCAGGACGAACTCATCAACAAGTTGAACAAGGAGAAGAAACTCCAGGGTGAGACCACCCAGAAGACTGCCGAGGAGCTCCAAGCTGCTGAGGACAAGGTCAACCACCTCAACAAGGTCAAGCAGAAACTCGAGCAGACCCTCGACGAGCTCGAGGACTCTCTGGAGCGTGAGAAGAAGCTACGTGGCGATGTTGAGAAGCAGAGGAGGAAGGTTGAGGGAGACCTCAAGCTCACCCAGGAGGCCGTCTCTGACCTCGAGCGCAACAAAAAGGAACTTGAACAGACCATCCAGCGCAAGGACAAGGAGATCAGCTCTCTCACCGCCAAGCTCGAGGACGAGCAGTCCCTTGTCAGCAAGCTTCAGAAGCAGATCAAGGAGCTGCAGGGCCGCATCGAGGAGTTGGAGGAGGAGGTCGAGTCCGAGCGCCAGGCGCGCGCTAAGGCCGAGAAGCAGCGTGCTGACCTCGCCCGCGAACTCGAAGAGTTGGGCGAGCGTCTGGAAGAGGCCGGCGGTGCCACCTCTGCCCAGATCGAGCTCAACAAGAAGCGTGAGGCCGAGCTCAGCAAGCTGCGTCGCGATCTTGAGGAGGCCAACATCCAGCACGAGTCTACTCTCGCCAACCTGCGCAAGAAGCACAACGATGCCGTCGGCGAAATGGGCGAGCAGCTCGACCAGCTCAACAAGCTCAAGGCTAAGTGAGTATTTTTATCGAACTAGTTTATTGTACTTTGCATAAAATTCTCGGTTAACTACCGAACATCTGCGGTTTTTATAGACCGGTCTGTTTCTCAAAATAAGTTTAGATATTTTTATTGACTTGAATGCAAAATCCAGGGCAGAGCACGACCGTGCGTCCTGCTACAGCGAGCTTAACAACACCCGCGCAGCTGTCGATCAAGTAGCGAGGGAAAAGGTAACATGTCATCCGTAAAGGCATGGTACCGCACGGGGTGACACCTGCATGGAACCTTTGTATCCGAGACATTCCGCACACTCGACATTATGACATTTTCTTTTACTAGGATCCCTCTAAACAATTGTCCTATATCAAAATACTAAAATGTTGTGTCATCTATCCATCCAGGGCTGAGAAAGAGCGCTCTCAATACTTTAGCGAAGTCAATGACCTTCGCGCGGGAGTCGACCACTTATCCAACGAGAAGGTAGAGAGATGTTATAAATGTTTGCAGCCTTGCAGGGCAGACAACGCTTCGCAGCTTAGCGCTAAGGATCTAATAGAAAATAAGACACATCAAACACTTAACAAATCCCATAAACATAATCCTTCTTAACAATAATATAAATTAATAAATCATACCATACGATATGAAAGCCAAAACTGCTTTGAAATTGAGTGAATTTAATTAACTTACATTTAATTTAAAATAGTCAAGTGGCATGAAACCAATTACTAACCCTTTTAAAATAAACAGTGTTTAACCTGAAATAAAAAAATAATAATAATAGTAAGTACATTAAGACATCATAACCAAACTTCTTCTTAGCGAGTCCATAGTTGTGCGTTTGTTGCTATGTTTACATGAGTATTTAAACAAAATCAGATTTTTTGATAATAACCAATAAAATATCCCTTGCAACATTAGAACTTTACAAAAACACTTAATCAATTTTTTGTTCAAACTGTAAATATAGAACAATCCTAAGCATGTAAACTTAGGACAGTTTGCCTGTATGTGAATGACAGCGGGCAACATATTTTGTGTTACAAAAGTCCATAGACTACGATAATCGTTTACTATCATGCGGTTCATACCTATGTTTACTTGACACCTATGTGCTATAACGTCCATTTCACAACAGGCTGCCCAAGAAAAGATCGTCAAGCAGCTGCAGCACCAGCTCAACGAGGTGCAGTCCAAGGGCGACGAGGCCAACCGCACTCTCAACGACCTGGATGCCGCTAAGAAGAAGCTGTCTATCGAGAACTCTGACCTGCTCCGCCAGCTGGAGGAGGCCGAGTCCCAGGTGTCTCAGCTCTCCAAGATCAAGGTGTCTCTCACCACTCAGCTCGAGGACACCAAGAGGCTCGCCGACGAAGAGGCCAGGGTATGTACTCACTTAAGAAATTAAATCTAATAATACTTACATGAAATCGGAATGGTTATATAATTTTTTTTCTTTTTGTCAATAGGAACGCGCTACTCTTCTTGGCAAGTTCCGCAACTTGGAACACGACCTCGACAACATCCGCGAGCAAGTGGAGGAGGAGGCCGAAGGCAAGGCTGACCTGCAACGCCAGCTCTCTAAGGCCAACGCCGAGTCCCAACTGTGGCGCTCCAAGTACGAGTCCGAGGGCGTCGCCCGCTCCGAAGAGCTCGAGGAGGCCAAGCGCAAGCTCCAGGCCCGCCTTGCCGAGGCCGAGGAGACCATCGAGTCCCTCAACCAGAAGGTTGTTGCCCTCGAGAAGACCAAGCAGCGCCTCGCCACCGAGGTTGAGGACCTGCAACTCGAGGTCGATCGCGCCACCGCCATCGCCAACGCTGCCGAGAAGAAGCAGAAGGCCTTCGACAAGATCATTGGAGAATGGAAGCTCAAGGTCGATGACCTCGCCGCTGAGCTCGACGCTAGCCAGAAGGAATGCCGCAACTACTCAACCGAACTATTCCGCCTCAAGGGAGCCTACGAGGAAGGCCAGGAACAACTTGAGGCTGTGCGCCGCGAGAACAAGAACCTCGCCGATGAGGTCAAGGATCTGCTTGACCAGATCGGAGAAGGTGGCCGCAACATTCACGAGATCGAGAAGGCCAGGAAACGTCTAGAGGCCGAGAAGGATGAGCTCCAGGCTGCCCTCGAGGAGGCCGAAGCCGCCCTCGAACAGGAGGAGAACAAGGTCCTGCGCGCTCAGCTCGAGCTGTCCCAGGTCAGGCAGGAGATCGACAGGCGCATCCAAGAGAAGGAGGAGGAGTTCGAAAACACCCGCAAGAACCACCAGCGTGCACTCGACTCAATGCAGGCTTCCCTCGAAGCCGAAGCTAAGGGCAAGGCTGAGGCCCTGCGCATGAAGAAGAAGCTCGAAGCCGACATCAACGAGCTTGAAATCGCTCTCGACCACGCCAACAAGGCTAACGCTGAGGCCCAGAAGAACATTAAGCGCTACCAGGCCCAGATCAAGGACCTCCAGACTGCTCTTGAGGAGGAACAGCGTGCCCGTGACGATGCCCGTGAACAGCTCGGAATCTCTGAACGTCGCGCCAACGCTCTCCAGAACGAACTGGAAGAGTCCCGTACCCTTCTGGAACAGGCCGACCGCGCCCGCCGCCAGGCCGAGCAGGAGCTGGGAGACGCTCACGAGCAACTTAACGAGCTTTCCGCCCAGAGCGCTTCCCTGTCCGCCGCCAAGAGGAAACTCGAATCCGAGCTCCAGACTCTGCACTCTGACCTCGATGAGCTCCTCAACGAGGCTAAGAACTCAGAGGAGAAGGCAAAGAAGGCCATGGTCGATGCCGCCCGTCTTGCTGACGAGCTGCGCGCTGAGCAGGACCACGCACAAACCCAGGAGAAACTCCGCAAGGCCCTCGAGCAACAGATCAAGGAGCTGCAGGTCAGGCTGGACGAGGCCGAGGCTAACGCACTCAAGGGAGGCAAGAAGGCTATCCAGAAGCTCGAACAGAGAGTCAGAGAGCTCGAAAACGAGCTTGATGGCGAACAGAGGAGACACGCTGATGCACAAAAGAACCTTCGCAAGTCCGAGAGGCGCATCAAGGAGCTCAGCTTCCAGGCCGAGGAGGATCGCAAGAACCACGAGCGTATGCAAGACTTGGTCGACAAGCTGCAGCAGAAGATTAAGACCTACAAGAGGCAGATCGAAGAGGCGGAAGAAATCGCTGCCCTCAATCTGGCTAAGTTCCGCAAAGCACAGCAGGAGCTTGAGGAGGCGGAAGAGAGGGCCGACCTCGCCGAGCAAGCCATCAGCAAGTTCCGCGGCAAGGGACGTGCAGGATCCACAGCAAGAGGAGTCAGTCCGGCGGTGAGTTACCTCATCCACATATGGTATTGCCCAATTTCATTTAAGGCAACTAGAAAAAAGCGACAATTTAAGCCCTATGCAATACTGCAATTTAAAATTTCTTTTGTATTTGATGCCCCCGGTCAAAGAGCTTTTTGATAACAACCTCCGTAGCTCAGTGACCGAATAGCCAGCTGTGACGCAAGAGGTTGCGGAACAACCGCTCCATACGTAAATGATGCATGACCTACAGATATTTGTTCCGGGTTAGGTGTTCTGTTATTTATTATTAGACCACACTCGTTCATTGAAGGAACTAAAGTTATTTTCTTTCGTTCAGGCGTCCGTTAAAGGGCGTCCATAAATCAGCACTGGAGTTTATGTAAGTTAGCAACGTTCGATCCCCACAGCACCCGGAACAGTGCGCTCCTGTAGAGAATAGTCCCTCGAAATCCCGTATTATTTTTGTTTAAGGAGTTATTTGTACTTACTCAATATAAAAAAAAAATACTTACTCGTATTTATCAATATATATTTATTCAGCATGCCCAGCATGACATCCTGCACGTAGTGTACCTTATAGGGTTGAACATTGTGCTCATATTGCGTTTTATTTGCAGCCCCAGCGCACGCGCCCCGCTTTTAGCGATGGCTTCGGTACCTTCCCACCTAGGTTCGACCTGGCGCCTGAAGATTTCTAAACGTTCCAAACCAAAAACAAACGGACTGTACAGATTTTTCGTTAATGTAACTTTTTATACATAACAGTCGTTAACGTGTTACGAAGCGTGAAACGAGAAACTGTAAAAATTTTTGTAAGCCAAATAAAAAAATATACACTTAGGTATTTAATCTTTTTACGAAAGGATATTTTGTAACTTGTTAATATTTATTATTTATATTATTTATTACCGTGGAGTATGTATCGGGAATGTGCGGTGTCGAGATGCGCGCGCGCTGCAGCCGCGTATGAACTCACGAGACACGCCCTCCACCCCCGCACCGCGCCGGCGCGCCCGCAACTCGATCCCTCTTTTGACATCTAATAAAACGATATCGTTGTCATAAAATACTTTAAAATTGTAGTTTTATTTATTGATTGTACCTTAGAAAGCAGGAAATACACAATACACCAGAATTGTAATAATTAACAGAAGTAGGTAGGCAGGTAGATTTAAGTGTCACTGGTATCATGACGAATAGAAATGCTTGTCAATAAGATAGGTAACTATTGTCATTGAGGATACTCGTACAAACAGCAAAGCCATTATTGAAGAGGTAATGTTCCAAAACTATTTGGTATATTTTCGAACTTACAATCATCTACAAAAAATCAGACTCTTTTCTCTTCAGACGATTAGATGTGATGACGAAAGAGCCAACTGTCGCAATATCACTTTTATTTTGAGCTTCCGGGACTTTGTAGCCCAAACTGCAGAAGTCCAGGTTAGCGGACGTGAAACGCTGGAATTTGTCCTGGAACTGCTGCCAGGTGCAACCCTCCGGAGGGCAGATATCTGCCTCCTTCTCGTTGATGAAGAACTGGACGCGGTGTGTCTGAACTCCTGACTCTCGACAACTGAATAAAATATAAAAATTGTTAACATATTCTGGCTTGCGAATATTGTTTCTATTTTATTAGGATCTTATTATACAATCATAGTTCAAACAAAAAATGTTACTGATTTTTGATTAAAATAAAATTAATCACGCTTTAAAGTTCTTAGGTACGTAGTAGTCAGGTTCATCAAGATAAAAATTATTAAAAATAGTAAGAAGAGTATGTTTTCAGATTCTATAACTATATAACATTTCGGTTTTAAAAGCCGTTGTGTTAACTAGGTACATATAATTTGTAAGTATAAATAAACCGGCCAAGTGCGAGTCGGACTCGTGCACGAAGGGTTCCGTACCATTATTTATAAAAAGGGCAAAAAAATCACGTTTGTTGTATGGGAGCCTCCCTTATATATTAATTGATCGAGCGAAGCGAGATCTCTAAGTCAGCTTGGGCAAATCGGTGTTGTATGTATGTATGTATGTATGTTTGTTTGTCCGAGGATAACTTTCGAAGCGTTGATCCGATCATCGTGAAATTTGATACATAGGTGATGGCACAATTTTGGTGTGACTAAGTGAGGTAAAAATGTTAGGGGGTTGTTGAGATACTGGGGTTTAAGAGGGGTAAAAAATTTAAAATGAGACTATTAGGTCAAATGAAACGTCAAATGAAAGGTCTTCATTAGTACATTTTGACCCTGTTTTTATTTTTAGTAAAGTTTTTGTAGTTTTTTAGTTATCAGCCATAATAAAAGCTAAACCATGACAAAATTCACCAGGTACACAAATGATCCCACAGTGCTGTAATTTGGTATGCGTACTTTGGTAGCTTAAGTATCACAAATATAGGCAAACGTCCGAAATCTAGCATAACTGCAATTTGTACCCCAAAAAAGGGTAAGCAATTAACAAACTCCGGTTACCTGTGATTTGAATGAAATTGTAGGTCAAGTGAGGTGGTTATTTATTTCGTGGCACTATTTTGATGGAAGATTACGAATAATATTTTTTTCTCGAATTCTAGAGACTCGCGAGATCTCAGTTCGGTGCGAACCACTAGTTTTATTTTAATTTAATTATTTATTTTTAAAGTGAATATATAACTAAATATTCTGTGAATATTTCAAGCGTCTACCTGTCGCCGTTATCTATATCGAGCAAAAACGAGCAAAATCACGCTCGTTGTATGGGAGCACCCGTTAATTATCTATTTTATTCTGTTTTTAGTATTTGTTGTTATAGCGGCAACAGAAATACATCATCTGTGAAAATCTCAACTGTCTAACTATCTTGGTTCATGAGATACAGCCTGGTGAGAGACGGACAGACAGACAGACAGCGGAGTCTTATTAATAGGGTCCGTTTTACCCTTTGGGTACGGAAACAAGTAAAGTATAGATAACTGTTCCAAATTTCAAGTCGCAGAGATGACAGCTATAACAGACGGACGGACAAAAAAATTGCGACAAAGTCGTACCTGTCAGAGGTCCGTTTTTACCAGTTTAAAGCTTATCTTTATCTTCTTAATTGCTTATCTTATCTCAGAACTCGTAAAAATTGATATCTGTGGGACATAAGAGTTTACAATATGCTCACTTCACGATTGAAGATAATGATTCAATGGATTAAAATTACTGTAAAATAACTATTTCATAAAAATACTTAAAAAAAGCATCACTTTTTGAACCAACATTTTGGCAACAGGATAAAATATTTTACCTACAATTTTACACCTAGGATCATCATAATTAGCCCACATTAGTCCACTGTTGGAAATATGTAATTCCCTATACGCGCCAATAAGTCCGCTATTCAGCTCTTCATATCAACTTTCTGCCCGCTTTTCTTCAAGTCGTCACTCCGCCTAGCCAGTGGACTCACTTAAGAACCCGTTTACCCCAACGGTTGTCGGTTCTTTGGTATAGGCCAGCCGCTGCCACTTCAGCTTGCTTATCTGGGCTATGTCAATCAACTATAATAATGGTAGGTTTCATTGATTAATCATAGGAATACCTCATGCTAAGGTCCCACTAAAATGCCTTCATTATATGCTCACCTATTTAAGACAGCAATGAGGTTCACAGAATTAACACCCATCGAACTCGTCCTCCAAACCCGATTGGGATTTCTGAACGAAGTTTGCAATTGATAGGGATCCTTGTATAGACCTAGTGCAGTCCATATCGAGGGTATCAATGAGCTGCGCACTAAAAACGAGGTGACCTTTCGACCCTGGCCTCGGACTGCCAACTCGAAGGACTCGTACAAGTCTTTTAATGCCGGTCCTCCTAGACCTGCGCTGATCTGCAAGAAAGGAACACATTCTTCGGTCATTTTTTTTAAAATATACGAAGTTATAACTTTTAAAATTGAAACCCGACTACCTATGTCGATGGTAGTCTATATCATCCGGGCAATAATAACGAATCGAATATAATAATAAGAGTAGATTGTACCTAAAATAATATAATATTTGTACCGCGAAGGCGCCATTTTGAATCCAGAGTGGTGTTAAGGATTCTAAGTAGGATAACGTTGCCCGAAAAAAAATTACGGCTAAGTGGTCATCATTATCATCTCAGCCCGTCTGCACCCACTGTTGGGTATAGGCCTCCTCTTTATTACGCCATTGTTTCCGGTCCCTTGCGAGTCTCATCCATTGACACTCAGCTACGCTTTCAATGTCATTCGACCATATTTATATCCAGCGGGTGGTCTGCCTCTTGGTTTACGAGTAATCGCCTTCGTCCAACGGCCGTCATCCCTCCTAGCCAAGTGTCCAGCCCATCTCTACTTCAGCCCTGCGATCCTCATACCCACGTGCACAACCTATGTGCAACGTCGGATTTCTACATTGGGTATGTGGTCCAAGAGTGATAGACTGAGCATGGCACGGTTCATTGCCTGTTGAGCTACATCTTATGCATGTATTACTTTGTGAGCGGCCATGTCTCGGAACCGTAAGTAAGTATGGGCAGGACACATTGGTTAAACACCCTGGTCTTGAGGCATTGAGGGATTTTAGACTTTAGGACGTTTTCTAACTTACTAAAGGCGGCCCATCCTAGCTGGACTCGTCTCAAAATCTGGTTTCTGGGAAAGTGAGTCACGGAATAAACAGTGTCCAAGTCATTGTAGTGTAGTTGTCCACTGCCTCTATTGGGCAGTTACCTACGATTATGTTAGGTTTTGAACCAGCAAGATGGTCATAATCTTGGTTTTGGACATGTTCATCCTAAGACCCACCTTTGTTGAAGCTTGCTGAAGGTCTGCGATCATTCCCTGGAGATCTTCAACGTTCTCTGCTATGAGGATAAGGACGTCAAGCGTAGATCTGATATTTTGCGGCCGTGGATGTTGATACCCATCTCACACCAGTCGAGAGTCTTCATTATGTCTTCGAGCACGCTGGAAATAATTTGGGTGAGATGGTATCTCCTTGCCGTACGCCTCGCTGGATGGACACTAAGTCAGAAAGTCTATGCATACGGACTTGAAAAGTGGCGTTCTGGTATAGTTTCCGGAGGATATCCACGTATCGCTGGTCAATGTTATAACGATGAACAGAGTGAAACACAGCCCAATGCTCGACACTGTCGAAAGCCTTTTAATAGTCGACAAAGGTACAGCACATGGGCCGGTTGTACTCTCGACACCTCTCCATCAGTTGCTTGACTGCGTGGATGTGGTCCATCGTCGAGTTTTCACTCCGGAAGCCAGCCTGCTCCGCTAGTTGGTAATCATCTAGAGTTCAGGACAGTCTGTTGCATAGGACTTTGGCGAATAGTTTATACACTTGTGAAAGGAGGCTGATTGGGCGATAATTTTCTAATTTACAAGTGGTATTTGTGTGTATTGTATGGTATTTGTGTTACAAGTGGCTAAGTGTTATTTGAATATATTCACTGTTTTTTTACTAGCCCATACTGTCCCACTGCTGGGCAAAGGCCTCTCCCTCTTCCTTACGCATATTCACTGTTAAATATTTTGATTTATTGATAAATAAACAACTAAAAACTTATATTTTATATGCGAAAATTTTACTTTATAAGAAAAGGTCAGTTTAACTGCCACCACCATTGCCTCACCGGAGAACCGTATCCATTCCTATAGTAGCTCCTGAGGTCATCCCTGTATTCCAGCACCTTTAGATCCTGGTTCGAAAATAGAGCACACCATGGAGACTGGAGGCGCGGGTTCCAGGAACGGTCGAAGCGGCAGAGCTCATACAACGTAGTAATGTTTTGTGGGATCAAATGGGTGGTGATTCCTAGGCGCTTATGGATGGCATCTTGGACCTGGAATAGAACAGTGAGCCTTTATGTGCATTGATACCTATTTTAGGGATCACGTTTGGATAACAAATTTTCGGGCATATTGATGCATTCCCTAAAATACTAATTACTCACTTGTTTTCTTCAGATTTGAGATCATCCCTAAACGTAGTCATAAGACTCAACTCATAATTTTTAAGCAAAATTATATTTCAGAATTTACATATTTTTTGAAGAAAAAAAATTGTAACTACTTTAACAATATAATGATTATATATGTATGTACTTACAGCAACATGCTCTGCCGATTTGTAGTAATCGTCAAACAGATCTTTAAATATTCTTGATTGCACATGTTCCATGTATCTGTCGCAGAGCTTAAACGGCTAAAAGATAAATGAATAATTTATACATCATTTGTGCCATTGTTTATGTTCCAAATAAAGAATTTATGTATTTATTATAGTACACACATATACATGAGAATAAGGCGGTTATTCTAGTATTTTCTGGTTTAAGAAAGTTTATTCTTATAAGAATAACATATTCACTTACATGAGAACTTAAAAGTAATGTTTTTAATGATAAACGTACAGTGAGTAAGATTTATAACATTAACTCTTAAAATAAAAATAGAGGGTATTAACAAAAAAATAACACGCGTAACAAAGATAGTGAAACAAAGATGTTAGAAATGGATGCGGCATTTAGCAAAGAATATTAGGTTAAAAATTTAAAAGTTATCTATAGACTAAAATAATGTTAATATATAAAAAATAAAAATAAAGTGAAATAATTTTAAAATAATGATGGAAATAAATCACGAAAGTTTTCTAGTATTTTGCTTACAGGCTGCCTTTAGACCTTCTAAATAGTATTCACCCAACAGTAATATACAGAAGTGTTAAGTTTAGCTAATGATGCGATGCCGGTACCATCACGCTCCGTACGAGTAGACTAAGTAGGCAGTGTGTATGTAAATGAAGCTACTAATTTATACGAAAAACAACCATATTCGAAAGAAAGTACATCTCAATTTAGCGTAAAGAAAAAAATAGTGTTTCGCCAGAACACAATATCGTATCTTTGTGCAAACATCATGGTATAGATTCGCGTCGCTTACACTACAAAAAAAAAACAATATTATTAACTACAACTTTTTAAATAATTAAGTACCTAGTTAAATCACATTGCTTCGATTTTCACATTTTCATAATAGATTCATTATAGTCTGTGGTTAACATGACGCAGTTTATACCCCTACTCTATGGTAAACCTATCTATGGTAAAAAGTATGATATTGTCTTGCGTACATATTGACGGAATAAAAATATGGAACTTCATGCGCGTGATCTCTACGTGTATTTCAACGTCAATGTCCCGCGTATCAAGCTATATTTAACAAACTGTAAGAGATCTTCAGGCTATCAAGTCTGGAGCCAAAGCAATTAATGGTATTAGACTAAGAATGTATATATGTTAATGTGTAGCGTAGGTACTTTTCTTTATAATAATTTAATTATTTCAAGCACATAATAACGATTTTAAATAATATAATTTACAAAGATTTAAATTTTTTTTTAAATAATGGCATATCATAATATCAAACAGGAGCTACACTAAGTCGAGTAGACTTGTGCTGTAGATCCTGTTCCCTCAAGTGGGTTCCCTAATAGTAGCCATATCTAGTCATTTCACTTTGAATTTCCTGTGGTCAAATTTATTTAAAATTATTTTTCATCATCATCATCATCATATCAGCCGTAGGACGTCCACTGCTGGACAAAGGCCTCCCTCATTGATCTCCAGGAACTGCGGTTGGAAGCGGCCTGCATCCAACGCCGACCTGCGTTTCTAACCAAGTCGTCTGCCCATCTTGTAGGTGGACGTCCTACGCTGCGTTTGCCGGTCCGTGGCCTCCACTCGAGAACCTTCCGGCCCCATCAGCCATCTGTTCTGCGCGCTATATGGCCTGCCCATTGCCACTTCAACGTGCTAATCCGTCGGGCTATGTCGGTGACTTGAGTTCTCCTACGTATCTCCTCATTTCTGATTCGATCCCGTAGAGAAACCCCGAGCATAGCCCTCTCCATAGCTCGTTGAGCGACTCTGAGCTTATTCATAAGGCCAATAGTGAAGGACCACGTCTCGGTTCCATATTTCATCACTGGTAACACACATTAAATTATTTTTATGAATAACAAATTAACAGAAGGATTATCTATATATACAGGGTGTCCGGTGGCTATTTTTACATATCAAAGTTTCATAATAAAATAAATACAAAAGTTAACTAAATAATTTTTATTGAAATATTGAGTATTTTAATAGGAATTTATTTTTTAAAATAACGATCTCTAAGTGTCGCCCTTCTTGACGCACGCACTCTTCCCATCTGACACGCATGTTTTCAAAAACACGTTTGCAGAGGTCGCTTGAAATCCTCGAAACTTCGGTCCGGATATTTTCTTTCAATTGAGCAGTGGTTGTTGGCTGGTTTTGATAAACGATGCTCTTTAGGTAGCCCCACAAAAAAAAGTCGCATGGACTCAGATCGGGCGATCGAGCTGGCCAGGGGATGTCACCATACCGGGAGAAAATTTTTCGTGGGAACAATTCCCTTACAACATTCATGGACACTTGAGCAGTGTGTGCAGTGGCGCCATCTTGCTGAAACCAGGTGTTTCTGTTGGCTACAGAACTGTTACGTAGCTCGGATCTTAAAAAACTGTTGATTATCTCAGTATATCTTTTTGAATTAACAGTGATTGCCTAACCATAATTATTTTCAAAAAAATACGGGCCTATAATTCCATTCCCTGAAATAGCGCACCAAACTGTTACCTTATCCGTATGCAATGGTTGTTGATGCAATTCTTTTGGATTCTCTGAACTCCAATAACGGAAATTTTGTTTATTTACGTATCCTCCGAGATGAAAATGTGCCTCGTCACTGTAAAAAACGTTGCGCAGTCGTGTTTCCGTCGAAAAAGTTGTCAGCATCCGTTCGGCATAAGTTAGTCTTGTTGAGTAGTCATTTTCGTGAAGTTTTTGCGTTATTTGGATTTTGTACGGATGTAACTTGAGTTTCTTTTTTATTATTTCGTGCAATGTTGATCTAGCGATCTTTAAAGCCGCCGAACGTACTCTTAGTGACATCCGTGGATTTTGCAAAACTGATTCATTCACACGTCGGATATTTTCTTCGGTCGATACAGATGCAACTGGACCTTGGCGACGCATGTTTACAGTGGAGCCTGAAGAACTAAATCTTGCTACCCAATATCGAATTAATGTTTTTGAGGGCACTTCACTCATTCGACGAAGATTAAAATGTTTTCGGAATTTACGCTGCGCTGCTATCAGCGAAAAATTGCTTGTTAAGTATGCCTCGACTACGAAAGCACGCTCCTCTCCCGACCAACGCACCATGGCGACTAAAAAAATGTCAACGCTGACGACGCTATCGCCCCGCCCCGCGCCCCTCCAGCTACTCGCGTTCGTATGTAACAACACTTTGAAATATGAAAATAGCCACCGGACACCCTGTATATATAGAGTTTATTATTTGTAACATTATTTTTAATTTGTAACATTAGCTGTATTATTCTGACTGTATTATACAATTTTATTTTATTGTTGTATAATTTAATTGTATAATAATACATTAATGAGATCTAGAGAATACATCATTGTGGTACATCATGTAGGTATCACATTGATTAGTTTATTTTATTGTGTAATTATTTGTTTTTTGTAAAAAGCGTCCTCAGTATTTTGCGATGCTCCTGGGGCAAACAACTAAAAAGTCCCATTACCTAGTTTGTAAGAACTTATTATACACATGTTTATGCAAATAAATATCTTAAATCTTCGTACAATAGCTACAACATACTACTAAATGGGTTAGAATAAACCCATATAAATAATAGTTAAGAAGAATGCTTTTCCAACTCTTTAGATAACCCTGAATCTAATTGCAATGAGGATAATCTATACTTACTCCAAAAACATCATCCGTGGTCTTAGGTTCACTGATAGGCAGCGTTAAGTTTGTCCCATCGGAAAGACCGTGCGCAAAAGCTATTGCACTGGTAACCGTCCTCTGTTCTATTAAGGGCCTAAGGTAGTAGTCCTCTGCACTCCCCTGGAGCAGATGGGAGTACTTCTCACGGATCCTCGAGGCGAGGTTGAAGATTTCTTTGTAACCTGTTGCAGTTAGAAACTTTGGGGAGTCATCTAGGGTCTTGTCCCAGGACCATCTTCTGAAGTTTTCCGCATCCTGGTAATTAACAGTTTTTAAAGTAGTAAATAAACCATTTGGAGGAATCTACTGGTTCCCGATTGTAAACCTGCAGATTCCTAAGGCCAATTCCAGCTGAAGTAACCAAATGACCAAAATACCTACTAATAATAATCTATCTATGTACCAAATTTCATCGAAATCGGTTCAGCCATAACGGCGTGAATGCGGACCGCACGGCAGCCACACAAAATGACGAAGAAACTGTCACGCTACACTCGCAAGTTATGGGAGTGGTAGCTAGGAACGTCACTCGTCCCTGCCGATTATTCACTAATAGACAATGGCCTCTTTAATTTTAAAATAGAAAGAAGGATTAGTCATAGAGATTGTATTTCATTTAAGGCTTATTATGAATGCAATGAGCATAATTCTCTTTTCAAATCTACTTACGGCCCTAGGCTCGTAAATCATATTTACGGAGTCGATATCGAGCTTACAATTCAGATTCAGATTCATTTATTCCAACTTCGATACAACTATAGGTACACTTGGAAAACTAAAAAAAACATTACAATTTCTGAGTAACATACCTAATTAAGAGGTTTTAACAGGTAAAAATAATAATAAATAACAGTTTTATATTAACATAAAACACAAATAACAAATGAAACATAAGATAAGATAAGATAACTCATTATTGTACACCAAAGTAAAATACAGAACATAATACTTACAAATAGATTTAGTACAATTTAGTCTTATCGCTAAAAGCGATCTCTTCCAGACAACCTTTGTTAGTACAAATAAACAATTAAAGTAAAAAAATACATTGACAGTTATGTGTTTAGGTCATCAGCGAGTGCACCATCAAAGAAAAAAAAAATAAGATTTCGTCATGTATAATTGTCTAATCCTTAATGCCTAACTTTCAGAGCATGAGTGATGAAAAATATATTTACCTGTGCACACAGCTGGCTTCTACCAGTATCAAAACTGGCCAAGATCTCTTTCTGTAGAGGAAGGATGTACTTGATAGGATCCTTCAACTCAATTTCAGGACTTCTGTTGCCGTGACGACTCAGGATCCACAAGCTCACTGCTTTGCAATCTGCCAATGAATTTATCAAATTGTAGGACAAAACAAACTGTACTAGGATCATATGAGTCCCATCGTGGATCTAGCGAAATGAATTACTAGGACCAGGCGATTTTCTATTTGGTTTTCAAAGGAAACATACCTTTTTTATTCAAAAGTAACATTTGTTTACATAAAAAAAAAATCAAAAATGCATTAAAATATTTTTGAAAATAGTCTTGCCATGTCTAGGAATCGAACCGGAACAAATTAAAAAAAAGCAAAACCGGTCAAGTGCGAGTCGGACTCTCGCACGAAGGATTCCGTACCATTAACTATAAAAACGGCAAAAAAAATCACGTTTGTTGTATGGGAGCCCCATTTAAATATTTGTTTTATTTTAATATAATTATATATTTTTAAAGTGAATATATAACTTAATATTCTGTGAATATTTCAAGCGTCTACCTATCGCCGTTATCAATATCGAGCTAAAACGAACAAAACAATCACGTTTGGTTTATGAGGACCCTTTTTAAATATTTATTTTATTCTGTTTTTAGTATTTGTGTTTTTATATACATATAGTGGCAACAAAAATACATCATCTGTGAAAATTTCAAGTATCTAACTATCACGGTTCATGAGATACAGCCTGGTGACAGACGTTCAGTCAGACGGACAGATAGACTTAGTAATAGGGTGCCGTTTTACCCTTTGGGTACGGAACCCCATAAAATAGCAACCTATACTTTTATAGTATCAATCGATAGGGTCAATTGTAAGGATCAAATCTCTTTAATATACATGACATCTTAAATTATAGGAAGACGGCTGCACGACAAAAGCGACCGCGTAAGATCGCTGTTTAGCACTAGAGTGGGAATATTACTCTTACTTCGTGGTACAGCGTAGTCTCTGATATCTCCTCTCACAGTGTCATAGGGCGTTTTGGAACCATATAGTAAGTAAGGACACTGCTGGTTCCAATAACAAGCACTTGCACACGCGACCACGCCCAAGACCACCGGTACTAACTGCATCGCGTCTTACAATCCGACCCCATGAAGGAACTAGAAGGACTGGTTTCACAGGTCTATCTGTCTTTATTTATCCCCACTTTACACACAGTTTGGCAGTAAAGGTATATTCATATGGTCATTGTGAGCTAGCGCCAAAAGCCCTGATGTTGAAGCTTACACAGAGGACTAAATGAATGAATGAATGAAAACACTTTACTGTACACATAATATAAACAAAAAAAAATAATCAAAATAGTAAACACAGCAAATAGTACAATGGGCGGACTTATCGCTTAGCCGCGATCTCTTCCAGACAACCTTTGGATGGAGAGGATTTTGCTATAACAAAGATAATGGTCGGGGGTGTACATTTATGGCCAGACTAAACCACAATTAGTAACGAATTACCGATATCGATGTGGATCGTATTTAGTACGGTTATGTATCTTCTCAGTCGTTACACTTCTCAGTCGTCAGTTACACTCTGGGCGCCCTCTCGTAGTGCCGCCTTTCTGGTGCACTCGTATAGGGGACCATCAAGTGCTGCTTCGATGATTTGGTCCTTCCATCTCAATGGCGATCTACCGCGTGGTAGATGCATACCCTAAACCTTCCCCTGCACCACAAGACGCTCAATGAACACCTCTCCACGCCGCGACACGTGCCCGAAGAACGTGAGGATGCGAGATTGCACAATAGAAGAAAGACGCTTGATACCGAGTTCTTGGAGCATGGACTGATTGGTACGGAATTATGTCCATGATACCCCGAGCATTCTTCTCTAGCACCACATTTTGAGAGCATCTATTCTATTCTGTTCATCCCGCTTCGCTGCGTAGAGAAAAATGGGAAATGCCAACGAGCCAGGTTTCGGTAGCTTTCGTGATATTGCGATTCGATTAAAGTCAGGTATATCAATATTTTTAAATATAAAATAAATACTGTCAACTTTTACATCATAATATCAAAGTCTTTATTTTATATAAAACATCAGTATACTCGCCCTTAGAATACTAAATTTATAATACTTTTATAAATTTATATATACACTAGTTCTAGTTTGACCAGCAGATAACTTACAAATTCAAGGTTGCCTTTCATTATGGTAAAATTGAACGGCGGGTTTCCGTGAATTTTGACAAAATCTGTTATTTTGAGAGTTATCTATAGATAATAGAGTCCGTTCCTAAATGTGACGCTGCCAAGTTTAGGTATTTACAAAAACGGCAGGGCGTGCGACTCGCGGATCTGTGGTTTTGTATCCTATACACCTCACTATAGGTCCCTATAGGACAAGTAATTTTGATCCATTGTCATGTCGATCAAATGAAAACGTTTATTTATAGTGTATTGGATATCTTCGTACCTATCTTCATTTGAATATGAAGAGCTATGGAGAGGGCTATGCTCGGGATTTCTCTACGGGATCGAATCAGAAATGAGGAGATACGTAGGAGAACTCAAGTCACCGACATAGCCCGACGGATTAGCACGTTGAAGTGGCAATGGGCAGGCCATATAGCGCGCAGAACAGATGGCCGATGGGGCCGAAAGGTTCTCGAGTGGAGGCCACAGACCGGCAAGCGCAGCGTAGGATGTCCACCCACAAGATGGGCAGACGACTTGGTAAGAACCGCAGGTCGGCGTTGGATGCAGGCCGCTTCCAACCGCAGTTCCTGGTGATCAATGAGGGAGGCCTTTGTCCAGCAGTGGACGTCCTACGGCTGATATGATGATGATGATGATCTTCATTTGTAGTTATACGTATTTATATTATATTTGTATTGGTTAAGCGTTTGACCACTTAGGTACTCACTTGATGGTAAGGTGTAAGAGGGAGCCAACTTGTCTAGATAGAACGTGCACTCTGGACTTGAAGACTCCGAGATTATAATGGTCTGACAAGATTTCTACAAGTAAAATAACTAGTGATTCGCCCCGAACTGAGATCTCGCGAGTCTCCCACAAAACAAAAAAATATTATTCATAATCTTTGACTAATTGATCGAGCAAAGCGAATGTTCTAAATCAACTTGAGCAAATTGGCGTTTTATGTATATATGTAGTATGTTAGGTACACCATTACACCCCAGGTAATGTCTACACAGTCCATTCCATCCAAAGGTTGTCTGGTAGAGATCGCTAATTAGCGATAAGACCGCCAATTGTATCCATAGATTTACGTAGTTGTTTTTTATATGTATTTGATTCGTGGTGTGCAATAAAGTATTATCTAATCTAATCTAATCTAATCTATGTATGTTTGTTTGTCCGAGGGTGACTTTCGAAGCGTTGATCCGATCATCGTGAAATTTGAAATATAAATAAATATAAATAAATATTGCTGGACAACTCACACAGCGCTATCTAGCCCCAAACTAAGCAGAGCTTGTATTATGTGAACCAGATAACTGATAGAATACTTATATACTTTTTTTTTGTAAATACATACTTATATTATATAAAAAAACATCCAGACCCGGTACAAATATCTGTAGATCATGCAAACATTAAGCATATAGGCAGGTAGTGTTGGCACAATCCTGGTTTGACTAAATGAGCTAAAATGTTGGGGGTTGTTGAGATATTGGGGTTCAAGAGGGGTGAAAACAAACAAAAATAAGACTATAAGGTCAAATTCTGAGAAGGTCCGGTAGTCGTTCCTCGTCCCACTCGACTTGTACCGCTTATGCAGCCTCGCTTTCTGCTCTATACCACAAATAACATCTGCCGTATACCACTCCGGGTAACTACTATACCTAGAGTTAATGTTTTTCGGCCGTTTCTTAGGTACCACTGCGTTGAAGACATCATTGAGTGAGTTGTAAAAATGTTCTACTGCTTCTTCCGGTTCCCGCATCTCATACAGCGAACTCCAATCCACTGAAGCTATCGACGAGTAGAGCGAGTGATAATTAGCTTTTGAGAAATTCCACTGATTCGTGCCGGGCGGCCGGCGGGGTGAGGGCGCTGAGCGGAACGCTCGCGTCGCCGTGACTGTAAGTGGCGGCGGATGTTGCTCGTCTACTGGAACTAGCGCCTCGTACGCTTATGTATTATAATGTGATATGTTAATAAAGTTTACAAAATAATAATTTTATAGATCTGTAAGTATCCATACAGATCAAATCACTCGGCCGCGCTATAATTGTATGCTGTTGCATATACATATAGTATTACATATACGTAACTATGTATAGTGCTCGTGACGAAAAGCGATACATCCTCCCTCCAAAAGCGCTCGGCGCAGACTGCCAGGGCCACGCCATCACGCCATGTGGCGTTTCATTATTTTACATGTGATTTTAAAAAAAATCATATTAAAATAATTAATGGATAGTACACTTCTAGTTTTTGTATATGTTATTAAAAGGTTGAACTTTGTTACAGTATGTGAATTTTAACTTATAAACTTCCTACTTTCGAATAAACGACATCTTTTGAAGCGCAAAATGGACAGTTTTTATTCGTTATTTTTTTTTTATTTGTATTAATATACTAAAATTTTATAAACGCATTTAAAAGAAGACAATATTTTTGTTGTAATATTATTTTTGTTAAAAACTTTAGACTCGTTTTTTGGGTAAAAACATGGTTAGATATTTCACTCACTTTTGATGAATCAAACTTTATATTATTGTATTATTTTTTATAAATTGTGTATTTATTTTTGTTTATCTCTCTTTATCAACCGAGCCACAGACTTGTTCGAAATATTCGCATAAAACGGGTAACAGCAGACAGGACCCTTAAGTACGCATTTCTTTTAATTCATCCTCAACTTAGCCCGGAATCACCCGGTACAGGGGTTAGAGCTCCCTTGTTTTCTGCCAGCCTTCTCTATCCTGTGCTTATTATATAATTGATTGCTAATTAATCAAGCGAGCTTAGATTTCAGTAGCAACTTGGGCGATTTTGCTTTTTTTTATATATTAGATTGGGGAAAAAGTGTCTTCGCATTTTTAAGAAAATTCAAAATATTTTTTTATATAGTTTATTTACATTTAACTAAAGTATGTAGGTACCATTTTGTTCGATAACTTTTTGCCATCTTGTAGATAGGGACATGATCCCATTGCTATAGAAAGTTTGGGGCTTCTGATCAAAATACCGTGACAAGTAGTTTTGGCAGTCCTCTCGTGATGTTAAATTGACACTGCCTAAATAATTCTGAAGAGACCGAAACAGGTGGAAATCTGAAGGTGCAAGGTCAGGACTGCAGGTGGATGCATTAAGACCTCCCAGCCAAACTCTCTTAATTTTTGCTGAGTGGCTAAAGATGTGTGAGGTCTAGCGTTATCATGATGAAAAACCACACCCCTTCTGTTGATTAATTCCGGCCGCTTTCTCTCAACTTCTTGCTTTAATCTCATCAGTTGTTCACAGTAGAGTTCAGAATCGATAGTCTTGCCTGGTGGAAACAGCTCATACTGAATAATGCCCTTCCAATCCCACCACACACACAGCATCACCTTGTTGCGAGTTAACCCGGGTTTCGCCACAATCTGTGAAGTCTGACCGGCCTTTGACCACGACCTTTTTCGCACGTTCTTGTTGTACGTGATCCACTTTTCATCACCAATTATCAGCTTCTTCAAAAATGGTTCGGTTTCATTACGTCGTAATAAAGAATCACAAATGAGTAAACGGTTCATAAGGTTTCTTTCAGTGAGCTCGTGGGGTACCCAAATATCGAGTTTTCTTGTGTGCCCAGATTTTTTCAAATTCGCCAAGACTGTTTTGTGGTCAATTTCTAGTTCTTCAGCTACTTCGTAACTACTGATATGCCGATCTTGCTCCACTTTTTCAAAAATGGCATCAATTTTATCCGCAATAGGGCGACCAGAGCGACGTGCATCTTTGACATCAAAATTTCCGGATTGAAAACGCTTAAACCAAATTTGTGCTACTCTCACAGACACTGCACTAGGTCCATAAACATCGCAATTTTTTTTGCGGCTTTCGTTGCATTTTTACCTTTTTTGTAGTAAAATATTAAAATGTATCGAATTTCTTCATTAGATTCACTCATCTTTACAGTACTTAAAACAAATAAAAATCACACATTTTCCTAATTTGAATTTGGAATTATCTTCTTTAAAATTTAAACTTTGAATGATACCAAAACCAGCCGGATACAAATAGTATAGCCAAAGAGATTTTATTACAAGTTCATACATACTATAATGCGAAAAGACTTTTTTCCCAACCTATTATCTATGTGTTTCAGTAGTTCGATAGCTTGAGCTATGAAATTTTGCTTGTAATTATACGAGCTGAATCGATGGAGGGGTTGTTAAGACATAGGGTTCTTACCAAAAATTAATATGATAATACCTAGTCAGGTCATAAATTCTGTCACATGTTTAATATAAAATAATTGAAACAAGTTTATTCATTATGTAACCATTTATATACCAAAATGAACTTAACAAAACATAGATTCTTATGACACTAAAGTTTATTCAAAATAACCTCCGTGATTTTGAATACAGGCCTTCAATCTGCGCGGTCAGTCGTCTATCGCAGCACGAACGAGGTCCATGTCAATATCGGCGGCTGCCTTAATCAAGGATGTCTTGACTCCAAATTGGGATGAGGCTTTGAGCACGCCTTTTCCTCCAAGTGTTGCCATATCTTGTAATCTAACGGATTCAAATCTGGACTGGAGGAGGGCCAGTCTTCGTGCCGGATGAAGTCGATTTCACGCACCGCCAGCCAGTCTTGTGTGCTCTGCGCTCTATGAGCTGGCGCCGAATCTTGTTGGAATACCCAGTGCCTGTTATTGAACATGGTATGAGAAACAGGTTCCAGAAGGTTCGTCAGGACTGTATTTTGATACACAACTGCATTCGTTTTTACACCTTTCTCACAAAAATGTACCTCTGTTAAGCCCCAATAAGAAACTCCCAACCATACCATGAGCGAGGATGGAAAATGACCTCGTTGGACACGCGGGATACGGTTGCTCGCTTCTTCACTACTGTGTGCGTACACCTTATCATTTTGTTTGTTGTAGCTCACTTCTACGGTAAAAAAATTTTCATCCGAAAAACGAATTTCCTGATATTATTTTCCCGCGTACCGCTTCAACAAAGCGCGGCATCTCTTCAGTCTCAGGTCCATTAGACAAGCATTTAAACGATGTACAGTTTTTCTTCGATATGCCCGAAGCCCTAAGTCTTCATTTAACACCCTTTTCACCGTGGTTCTGCTTAACCCCATCTGAAGGGCCAACAGTTTCTGCTTACGTTTGGGATATTATTTTCCCGCGTACCGCTTCAACAAAGCGCGGCATCTCTTCAGTCTTAGGTCCATTAGACGAGCATTCAAACGATGTCCAGTTTTTCTTCGATATGCCCGAAGCCCTAAGTCTTCATTTAACACCCTTTTCACCGTGGTTCTGCTTAACCTCATCTGAAGGGCCAACAGTTTCTGCTTACGTTTGGGATTTCTTTGAATTCGCGCCTTCACAGCTTTTATCACTGCTGGAGTCCTAACAGACCGAGGGCGACCACTTCTTGACCTGTCATCTACACTAGAGTCTTCATTGTATCGTTTGATGGTGCGATAAACGAATCTTTTGGTTATATTCAAATTTTTAAGTATGTCAAAAATTTGAATTGGCGCGTAACCGCAACGATGCAACGCAATAACTACAACATGGTCTTCTTTAAGCGTCCACTCCATATTTAAAAATGAGTAAAATTCTAAAAAGTATAATTTTATTTTTATGAACAATTCGAAATTCGAATTCTATAAACTTTTTTGTCCCCAGCATTCTAAAAGAAAAGTTTTTACTGTGTGACAATACTTATGACCTGACTAGGTATATATCGAGTGACGGGTCATATGATAATGCTTTATATATTATCATTATGATACATTTAAAAACGGTTATTTCAAATTCAAAATTCAAATTCGTTTATTTACACTTAAATATAAATTAGATTTAAATTAACTCTTTAATTTTATTGTAAGACTTATAGATTTTTGAGATATTTATCTTCATAATTATGATTTCGATCTAACTCTACGGGAATCAAACTGTAACAGGAAAGAAACATATTACAAAAAATATAATTAACTTAGCATCTTAAACTTAAAATGTAATTTTTAAAAAGTTGGTTCTTATTATTACAGCAATAATTACAACAGATATCAGCTCCCCAATTTCAGTAAAGCTAGGTTAGCTGTCACGAGGGGCAGTGCTCCCCATGTCGCAAAGGCACCATTTGCTTCTGCTTCCGGGAGTCTGTAGTCCATACTGCAGAAGTCCAGGTTAGCGGAAGTGAACCGCTGGAATTTGTTCTGGAACTGCTGCCAGGTGCAGCCTTCCAGAGGGCAGATCTCTGTCTCCTTCTCGTTGATGAAGAACTGGACGCGGTGTGTCTGAACTCCTGATTCTTGACAACTGGAAATGTAAAATTATTTTTGACTTTGGATTTTTTACATCTTTCTTTACTAATACTAGTGGTTCGCCCCACTAATAGTGAGATATCACGAGTCTCCCTTAAAAACAAAAAAAAAATTGTAATCCTTGACTATCAAAGTAGTGCCACGAAATATATAACCAACTTATTTGATCTACACCTTTATTCAATGTACAGGTAATGGGAGTTCATGTTATTTGGTCGTTTTGTTTGGGGTAGAAATTGCCGTTCACCACCACTGAACATAAATCTAAAAACAGAAATAGGTTTTAAAATTAAAAATATATTTCAAAATTAGATTAGTTAACGCTACAGCAAACTCCTCCCCCCCCCCCCTTCCCTCTGTATAGTTTAATCTATTTTATATAGGTACTTATTCTTATTCACCTAGAAATTTAGAATCTAGATCTAGTTAGTGCTATGCTATTGGAACAACGCTATTTCTTTAACAGTGCCCATTTGCAGCAGCAATTATCCTACATAATGTGTTGTAAACATAATGTTTCTAAAATATCTATCGGTTTTTTGTTTTTTATTTTCAATGTTCATTTATTCATTAAAATCACAAGGATAACTTTGAAACGTCACCTTTACCACCATCGCCAGTTTCTAGCACCTCTCAAAAATTATATTGAATAATTAAGCATACTTAGCATAATTATGACGGTTTGTATATACGAGTATTAATAAAAAAGTAGTTAGTAAACCAGCCATAATATGCCATTTTTACAGAAAAAAAAAATTAAGAAAAACATTTATTTGTGACGGTACACAACACACACAGCACACAAGTAAAGTACTTACACACAAGAAAACATATTCATACACACAAAAACAGCAATACCCAACAAATGTGTGTCTCATAATTATTTACCTTTACCTAAACTACCGATTTATTATCACAAAATTATAAATAATCACACAAATATTATAAATATGAATGTTTGGATGTTTGTTTATTTATTTGTATGTTTGTTTGTTACTCAATCACGTCGTTACGACTTATAGCGGGTTCCTATATCCATTGGTAACTAGCTACGACTCGTTTCTCCTTGAAAACCCGTCAAAAGTTTGACACTAGTTTGACAGTTTTTCAAGATGATATGAGGCGTAGTTGGTTACTGACGGATATAGAAACCCGACATTAACCGATTTCGAAGAAATTTGGTATATACGTAGATTATAAACTGGATTACCACATAGACTATCTTTTATCCCATAAATAAGGTCCCATGGGATAAAAATGAAGTGTCAAGTCTAGTTGCAACAGTGAGTTTAGCTTTATTTCTAGGTTACCTACACGTTTCGAAGTGTAACGCGTATGAAGTCGCGGGCAACAGTTAGTAAGTAAGATATCTTTTCAATATACGTTTTAACGTTATTTCTATCAACAAAGTAGGTATTCGTTGATTATATAGATAAGAATACATAAATTACTCGCGTGTAGACACCAAAAATTGGCATAAATTTGCGTAAGATTACAGGGTTTATCATCAAAGAGTTAGTTATCAGATACTCGTAGGTTAATATGGCAAGAAATGCCTACATACTACAATAGTACCTCAACAATCAACGCCTTACGTTACTCATTTTTTATAGTGTTCCGTACCCAAAGGGTACAACGGGACCCTATTACTAAAACTCAGTTGACTGTCTGTCACCAGGCTGTATCTCATGAATTGTGATAGTTAGACAGTTAGAATTTTCACAGATGATGTATTTCTGTCGCCGCTATAACAACAAAATACTAAAAATAAAATAAAATAAATATTTAAGGGGGCTCCCATACAACAAACGTGATTTTTTGCTCGTTTTTGCTCGATATTAATAACGGCAAGAGGCCGATATTGATAACGCTTGAAATATTCACAGAATATTTAATTATATATTCACTGTAAAAATAAATAATTCAATTAAAATAATACAAATATTTAAAGGGGGCTCCCATACAACAATACAATAAAACGTGATTTTTTGCTGTTTTTTATAGATAATGGTACGGAACCCTTCGTGCGTGAGTCCGACTCGCACTTGGCCGGTTTTTAATATGTATATGACCCACCTGATACTAAATAGTAACAATCGCCTACAACAAAGTACTGCCTCGTAGGACACGCACCTTAGAAAAGAGCCCTACGATGCACTGCCCGCGTCAATCAACCTGAGGCATATAGGTGTAAAGTCTCATTTAATTTCACCAGCTACCATATACCATTCGAACCTAAACACAGCAATGCTGCTTGGTGGCAGAAATAGGTATGGTGATAATGCTTCCTCGGGCGAGGCCTTCCACGAGGAACACGGCTACTCTTGAATAACTGAATAATAGTTATTTATAGAAAGACGTAGATGTATTATTGTTTTATAGATAACTAGCTTCCGCCAGCGGCTTCGCACGCGTTGTTTGTCAACAAAAAGTAGCTTAAGTGTTAATCGAGGTTATTATCTACGTATGTACATACTAAATTTCATCGAAATCGGTTCAGCCATTACAACGTGATTGAGTAACAAACAAACAAACAAATAAATAAACAAACATCCAAACTGTCGCATTTATAATATTAGTGTGACTAGCCAACCCGCCTTGTCTTCGCACAGGTTATTACCAGAACAAAATATAGCTTATAGAACTCAGTGATAGTGCTTTCTAATAAGACATTCCCTTGTACCTTGTCATTAAAAACAGCGATAATACAAGAAACAGATAAACCCGCTGTTGCAACTTGTAAGACTCCATAAAGTTTGTAAATCGTTTAAAGGGCAAGGTGTTCGCTTTTATGACTAACTCCCAAATGATGTACCAAAAATTAACAAATTCAAAAACGTATTTAAACTAAGTCTTTATAAAAAAGCCTACTATAACATACCGGATTATTTAGATGATAAAGAAGCTTGGGATTTATATTGCTCCAACTTAGTCAAAAATGTTATAATTTAGACGTAATTTAGTTTCTTTGTTGTCATGTATTCTAAAATGATCATTAAAAAGAACAACCAGCCCTGTTTCTTGCCTTTCTATCCTGGCTTGGTCAGAAAGGAGCAGGCAGTAAAATTGACGTTTCAAATTGATCCTTGTGATTTTCATGATTAAAAAAATTTAGATTTTTTTAATTTTGAATCAGTGATAGAATTTTTTAAATTGATTAAATATTTCCAGAGGTCACCCCCTACATTCAAACGTCATTTTTAACATACTATAACTGATCGGGATCTCCAAATCAACTTAGGCAAATCGGCGTTGTATGTATGCATGTATTGTCCGAGGGTAACTTTTGAAGCGTTTATCCGATCATCGTGAAATTTGGTATATAGGCAGGGAGTGATGGCACAATTTTGGTGTGACTAAATCAGCTAAAAATCTAGGGGGGGGGGTTGAGATATTGGGGTGTAAGAGGGTTAAAAAAACAAAATAGAATTTATCCGGTCAAGTGGCACGTTTAATAAAAGGTTTCTGTGAGTAAATTATGACCCCGTTTTTATTTTTAGTTTAAACCTTGTAGTTTTTAAGCTATTAGCCATAATAAAAGGTGAACTTTGACAAAATTTACAGGGCACACCAGTGACCCCACAGTGCTAAAATTTGGTATGCGTGTAGCTTTAGTGACACAAATATAGACACAAGAATCTGAAATCCAGAATAACTGCAATTTATACCCGAAAAAGAGTAACCTTAATACATGAACTCTCATTACCTGTAATTTGATTGAAACTGTGGATCAAGTTATTTGGTTCTACATTTCGTGGCACTATTTTGATAGTCGAAGATTACGAATAATATTTTTTTGTTTTTATTGGAGACTCACGAGATCTCAGTTCAAGGCAAACCACTAGTATTAGTATAGGCGATAGATAGATGTACACAAATATTCACAAACATAATTTTGTCTAGTTGATATTATTTATGCCTTATTAATTGAGAAATTTTAAGTTGTAGGTACATAAAAATAAACGACCTCAGTTGTAAATTGTTTTTCTGTTAGCTATTCTTATCAAGTTCAACGACATCGTTAGAGTCGCGGGCCGACAGTGGGTGAGACTAGCGAAGGATCCTGGTGGATGCCACAAATTTGGGGAGGCCTATACCCAACAATGGGGTAGATGGCCCGTAGATGATGATGATTATAATAATCTCGAGCTAAGCTTATAATAATTAGGAAAAAGTACTCACCTATTCAAAACAGCAATGAGATTCACTGAGAAAACTCCAATGGAACTCGTCCGCCAGACCCGACTGGGTGTCCTAGACGAAGCCTGAAGCGCTCGAGGGTCCTTGAAAATACCCATCGCACACCACACCATCTCTAACATGGTGTCGTGGGTGAAGTAGGAGGTGAGCTTTCGACCCTCACCCTGGACTGCGGCCTCGAAGTTCTCATACAAGTCCTTTAATGCTGGCCCTCCCAGGTTGACGTTGACCTGGTAAGGACAAAAACTTATAAGCTGTGGTAGAAGCATGACAATGGATGTTAAACTTTATCAATCAAGATAATAAAACGTGCTCAAGAATTGACTGCCACAACTCACCCAAGAACCATATCCATTTCTATAGTAATGCCTGACATCATCCCGGTACTCCAGGACCACCAAGTCCTGGTCTAAAAACACAGCACACCACGGAGACTGGTGGAACTCATTCCAGGAGCGGTCGAAGCGACAGATCTCGTAGAAGGAGTAGATGTTCTCTGGGGTCAGCTGAGTAGTGATTCCAAGGCGTTGTTGGACCGCATGTTGGACCTGGACGTAGAAACATAATTGCAAACCTTATTTCTTATCTTATTTTATGTTTTTGGATCTAGGTAACCTGTGCTAACGCAGACTTCGAGATCAAATAGTATATTTATGGATAGCCTAAGATTTTAAATACCTGAAGTTGTTACAACCATACTGCTGCCTTGTTTTTTTTTGTTCAATACTTACAGCTAGGAATTCTCCCGTTTTGTAATAATCGTCCATCTGATCATCTAACAGCTGACTCGATTTTACTTCTTGTTGGTATCTGTCGCAGTTCTCATACGGCTGAAAGAGAATGAAAAAACTTCATCAATAAAGGTACACTCTTTATGTTTTACCCCCTAGAATAGGTGTTAATAGAGCACTCATAGTTCTATATGATGTCTGTACACTAAATAACTCCTTTTGCGTCCAAAGCACGGATTGGCATCCGTGCTCTGCTGTAAATGCTTCCAGCGGTTTCATCTAAATGTAAATCGTGTTCCATCTCGCAACTAGTAGCTTGCTACGAGGCAATCGCTTTACAAATAGGATTAAATTATCAGTGATACTTACTCTAACAACATCATCCCTAGTTCTAGCATCATCCACAGGCAGGCTTAAGTTCGTCCCGTCAGATAGACCATGTGCAAAAGCTAAAGCACTAGTAATAGTCCTCTGCTCATTTGTGGGCCTGAGGTAGTAGTCCTCTTCACTCCCCTGGAGTAGGTGGGGGTACTTCTGGCGGATTCTCGAGGCGATGTTAAAGAGTTCATCGTATCCTGTACCAGTGAGGAATGACTGGGAGACGTCCAAGGTGTCGTTCCAGGACCATCTTCTGAAGCTGTCAACATCCTGATAAAAATAATTCTGTCACTGATTTGACATACAACGAAGCAAGGAGGTGACGATGATTATATTTTCTTTCAGTTGTATTTTTGTTGCTTGTGGGAAAGCAGGTTACGACTAAGATGAGTCTTCTATTTATTTTATTTTCTGTGTGTTATTTACATCGGAGTTAAGGGCTTTATTTATGTTGCCTGAAATAAAATATTTATTTATTATTTTCTCTTTTTTTTATTAATTAGTATAAATCAACCCCTGTTTTGTTTTTGTAGCATACTCGAAAGTGAGATGAATGGAAATAACAGACTTTGTCCGTGGCGTCAAATGGGGTATCATATCAAAGGAACTGATTTACACAATTACACATTCCAAAACCATTTTTTTTTGTTTATTCAGTTTTGGAGTTATAGTGAAAAATGTCGAAAAAAATAACGCCCCCTCTCTTATCTACGAAGTTTGCGAAGTGAATGATCTGAAATTAATATGATTTATAGATATTATGTACCTATAAACAAAGATTACAGGAAACCCATAACGAAGTCTATATCTAGAACAGTTTTTTTAGGGATCTGACTTAAAAGTTTTCTTGACTTACAATTTACATAACTAGATGGCGCTACTTAATTAACACAAATAAAACTACCTAGGTTCGGAACCCTCGGTGCGCGAATCCTACTCTGACTTGACCGGTATTGTTATTTCCTTACCTGTGAACATAACTGGCTTCTACCAGCGTCAAAACTGGCCACGATCTCGTCCTTCAGAGAAGCGATGTACTTAATGTCTTCTGTAACACTGTTACCTGGGTTTCTATTGCCATGACGGTTCAAGGTCCACACACTGACTGCTTCGCAATCTACAATATGATGAATTAAATGTAGTAGGTTACTCTGACTTTGATCTTCTTTATCTGAAGCAAAATTGGTGTTGCAAAATTTTAATTAGTGGAAATTTGTAGTTTTTGCTACGGTAGGCGAACAGCTTGTCAATATGGATGATCGTTTTCCAGGGCCACCGGTAGGATTTGCCGTCACGTTAGCCTTAATATTATCATACGCCGGGAATTTGGCAGCGTCAACATTCCAGCCGTTCTCAAACCGAACGGTCTGATACGTGACAGATGGTGAGTGGCCTGACGGTATGACTCTTGTACCTTGGAAGAAGGCTAGGCCTTTAGTGTGGGACGCCACGAGCGTCTATACCCTTGCGCCATCTCATTTGTCTGGTACAGCAGATCTCAAGCGACGCAAATATGGAAGTCTCGACAGAGCTTACGTATTTGAGGCATTTGGGGTCGAGACCCTGGGTTCATGGGATACCGGGCCCATCGCATTTTCAAAACTCTTTCTGGGCGTCTAGTCGAAGCGCCGTGTGATCTGAGAGCTGGAGCTTATCTGGGTCAACGTATAAGCATTGCAATTCAGCGGGGAAATGCAGCCAGTGTCTTGGGGATACTTCCGCCATGTTAGTGATCTGGAGCAGTTGAGCTTCTTCTTCTTCTTTCGTGTCAATGGCTATTTGACTTTTAAATTTGATTAGTCCAATAGAGAGCAACTTCCACACCCCACTCTGTTGCCTGGTACAAGTCATTCCGTGTGCAGGTGGTTGGGCATAGAGGACACGAGAGCATGTGGGCCATTGTTTGTGTGGTGGCCCCGCAGTTGAGCTATCTATAGATCGTTTGCAACGGTCTTTAGATGATTCAATTATTTCTTCTGTATTTTGGTTATGTAAGTAGTTGTATATTTTTTCTGTTTTTGCTATAGATAATCGGCAAGTAGATCTGTAAACACCGTTACTACAAACTGACTAAAGCGACGGCCAAACGCAAGTAGCTTAGTTTAGCTCAAGTAGCTGCAGCGTCTTGTCAAGCTAGTTAAAGCCAGCTTGGTGTGTTGCATGCACTTTATGCAGTATCATTGGGTCGGATAGAAAAAATATTTTCTAAAAGTAATAAATGATTATTAGCAAACCTAAAAGAGTCTTTTACACAATAGCAATCTCTTGGATCAGGTGTCTATTTTGTTTAACTGTAGCTTTTTTAAATAACCACATTTTATTAGGTCCTCCCTTACTCACCTTATGCCAGACAGAGTTCGTTTTATTCGCCTATTTTTTACGCGCGTGTGTATTTTTGTGTACATTATTCTCACCAAATAATAAACCTATTTCTGTTGCAGATTAGTATTCAGTATTCATTTATAATACACCACGAAACCGTGTGAAACCTGAACGTTCACTGTAAACACGGTTGTGAACAATTAGGTGTTGTTCGGATCGGATGTGCCTATCGTAACATCCATTATCTTAATACCACTAGATTGGTCAATTGAACCTATGTACACACGGCTACACATCAAGCTATACATTTCCAGTATAAGCTGACCTCTCATTCTACGAAAAGCCTACACAATGCGAGGTCAGCTTATACTGGATCGTATAGCTTGATGTGTAGCCGTGTGTACCTACTTGCGTGTTCTACCTACTTTTTAACCGACTTAATAAAAGGAGGAGGTTCTCAATTCGTCTGAATCTTTTTTTTTATTTAAGTTCCCCGATTACTCGCCTGGACCGATTCAAGAAATTATCTATTTGTTTAAAAGTGTATACTTCCCAGGTGGTCCCATTGGCACCAAGTCAGGATCTGATGATGGGACCCCAAAAAATTTGAGGGCAACCCACAAATTTTATAGGGACGCATAATGTGTATTTTTTTAATAATATATATTTTTTTACAATAAATAACTTTTCTAAAGTCGATTATATTTTTGTTAAAATATTTCTACTCTGTTGTTATTGATGACTCTGTGTTATTAATGTGGATTGAAATATATTTACATTAAACTATCGCTGGAAGACTTGATGACCTCGATAGAGTTTCCCAACAGGTGGGTTAAGGAAGGCCCACCAGCATTTATATGGACAAGACGAAAATAATGTTGAATGTATCCCGGTATCAGTTGGGAACTTTTATCTCAAAGTTGTTGACGAGTACCTAGGACAAACAGTCCAATTAGACAGGTCCAACTTCGAGAAAGAGTTCATTCGACGAATACAACTCAGCGGGCAGCGTTCAGGAAACGTAAGACGTCTTTTCGACCAAAATACCTTTGTCTGAAGATGAAAATCTCGGATCAGTGTGTTACCAGCTACGTTGCCAGTTATAAGATATGTCAAAGAAACATGGTCAAACACTATGGGTTCATAAAGAAAGCTCAAGGTCGCTCAGCGTGCTAGGGAGAGGGCTATTCCTGGGGTTTCTTATCGTTATCGATTTAGAAATGAGGAGATTCGTAGACAAACTGAGGTCAATGACATAACCAAGGGGATAAGCAAGCTGAAGTGGCAGTGGGCGGGTACATAGCTCGCAGAACTGACAGCCGTTTGAGCAGAATGGTTCTTAAGTGGTGACCACGCACTGGAAAGTGCAGCAAAGTACAGCTAGATGGCTAGACGACCTGATATAGTTTACTGGGAGCCATTGGGTGCTGGCCGCACAAGATCGGTCACTCAGAAAATCTAAGGGAAGGACTGCTCAGCAGTGAACATCCTATGGCTGACATGATTATAATAGAGCCCTCCCCATCCCCCAATGTATGGAGGAACTTGCAGAGTTGGAACTCGCCAAGCGAGATACTATAACATTCGGAAAAATCAAACCTACAGGTCATCATTCATAACTCCTTAACTCTATAAAAAAACTCCACCAAAAGATTTTCTGTTTATTGTCAGGGCTTCGCTAATACAATAAACAGAAAAATCTTTTTGTGAGACTTTAAGATAGTTAAGCTAAGAGTGACGTCTAGGTCAGTTAAAAGAACAAGGTTATTTCTCAATTTCTATCACCAGATGGCAATTTTGAGAATAAAATCTGGCTAAACATATCCTATTCAAAACTTACTCTGTGGTACAGTGAAGTCTCTGATATCTCCTCTCACAGTGTCATAAGGCGTCTTGGTTGAATGTAGTAGGAAGGGGCACTGCCTATTCCAGTAGCAAGCGCTTGCACACGTGACCACGCTCAAGAGGACCAGTACTAACTGCATCGCGTCTGACTTTCTGACCTGGTGAAGGACCTCGAGGGACTGGTATGCATAGATAGATGCTACCTCTATTTATCCCCAACTTAGTTTAGCAGTAAAGGTATATTCATATGGCCGTATAACTCCATGATTTGTTATGAAATATTTAAATTTAAATACCTACTTGGTCAGAACGAAGTAATATTCACATTGGCTTTTGACTATTAAGAGTTGACTATACCTCAGCCCAAACTCGAATTTCACCCCCGCTTCTCAGCGCGCCGCTGCACATCCTATCGCGCCGTGGTTCATATGTTTGCCGGTTTTTTATCATTCAGCCCCTTCATTATCTTGTTGTGTTTATTTCTCATTACTGCGTCTTTACAAAAACCAACTAAATATAAATTCTACCTAAGAATTACGTGTTCGTTTGGAGCAACAAGCGTCACGGGTACCCCGTCTGAAAGCCGAGGCCAGACTGAATCGTGGAACGGGCGTCCAGAGCGAATGGTTTCTTTAGTGCAAAACTTAGATATTTTCATTTAATGGTATAATCAAAAGCTATTTTGAAAATTTAAAACACAGGTGCCCTTATTTATGTTGTGTAAAATTAATAAATAAACTATCAAGATCTAAATTGTAGTTTCATCGGATAAGAACGGTTTAAAAATAAATTTGGAGTCATCTTTGGATTTTTTTCTATCGAGAAAATTTTACGGAATTGTGTTTTCACAATACAGGCGCTCTAGCACGTATTCTTAAATATAGCATATATGAATAACAGATTGAAATCACACAATTTGTTAAACAAAACATTGTTTCTTAATACGCGATTTAACGTCTCCCCAGGTATAGTGCGCTCTTAAGCAAATAATATAGTCTTAATAATTTTATATTCTTTTTGTTATTAAATGTTTTATAGGTTTAATAATAAGCTTATATGTAAAGATTCTTCCTAAAAAGTACTGATGATCCCCGAACATTTTGAAAAATATAGAGGTATGAAATACCACGAGACGTAGGATCAGACAGCAGATACACTATGTCGATAAGTACATCTATGCCAGCTAGCATCTTTCGAAAACAAGCAATATAAGGAAGTTAGCCGCCGTGTCGATAATGCCTGGAAGAACTACTGGTCCATGAAAGCGCTGATGATGGGTGACCTTCCATTATTCTGACCTACGGTGCTCATGGTCGCTGACGGAATCACAGAAGACGAAGCTCGGGGTTTGCTAAATAGCGATGGAACGCAGTATTTAGGGTAATTTTAAAAGAACAGACCGAGTTCGAAATACCACACTGAGCTTGATGACCGGTATGACTAAGATAGGTCGCAAGGTAGCCAAGCTGAAATGGGAGTGGACGAGCCACGTGACCCGCATGGAACAGAATAGATAGGCTAAAGAAATAACAGGATGGATACCCGTTGTCGGCAGAAGATGGCGCGTTCGCCCGAGAAAACGCTAGCGCGATAATATAGATGTCTTCAACAAGAATTGGGTAGAGTTGGCTAGGGATCGAGAGAAGTGGAAAGAGTTGGGCGAGACCTTTGCCTAGCAGTGGGACACTAAAAGAAATGAATTCACTGTATATAGCTTATTGAATACCTGTATGTATTTGAAGTTTGACAACCTATAACCTTCTGTGCTTATAACCCTACAATATAAACTATTCAAGGTTGCACGCAAAGATATCCAGTCTTATTTTGTTTTTTCGTCGTGTTTCTGTTATGATAGATTTATACGATAAAGATGTATATCTTTACTTTTTAGCACCAACGCAACGCAAAAAGAGGTGTTATTAGTTTGACGCCTATGTTTGTGTGTCTGTCCGTCTGTGGCATTGTAGTTCCTAATTGGAGGGACAGATTATAACGCGGTTTTTTAAAATAGAAAGCTAATTAAAGTTTGGTGGTTCTTAGCTATGTCAGTTTTTAACTCCCAACGCAAATAAGGTCGGTTATTTTTTTTTATTTATATATGTTTTACTTCTTCTTCTTCTTAGCGTGTCCATAGTTCTACTTATATTGTGTTAGATAGGTACTTGGCTGCATTGATGGCGTCAGGAGAAGCCATTTTTAAGTCAACCATTGTGCAGGTGTTCTACAAAACTTGTTTTACTCATACATAGACACTAGATTTTAACTCTGAACGTTTTTTAACAAATAAAACAAACAAGAAACATTACTTAAAGGTAACTAGGTACGAACTGTTAGCTTATGTCAAGAAATTAAAAAAAAATACTAGTAGGTACTAAAATACCTGTAGGCGAGAACAGACAGACAGACAGACGCTCGGTCAATTAATGCCACATTTTACAACAAAAGTACAACTTTAATTCAAACAAGCAGTTGAATCTGCAACGATTGGGCTCTTTAGACCGTTTGGAACGGTCTTTGGTTATATCGACTATTTATTTTGAATTTTGTAAGTTGTATAATATATTCTCAAGTTGTATAATATACTCGAAAGGTTCTCGAGTGGAGGCCACGGACCGGCAAGCGCAGCGTAGGACGTCCACCCACAAGATGGGCAGACGACTTGGTAAGAATCGCAGGTCGGCGTTGGATGCAGGCCGCTTCCAACCGCAGTTCCTGGAGATCAATGAGGGAGGCCTTTGTCCAGCAGTGGACGTCCTACGGCTGATATGATGATGATGATGATGATAATATATTATTTACTAGCAGACCCGCCCGCGGCTTCGCACGCGTGGTTTTTAAATAAAAACATTGCCCTTCTGTGCAGTCGCTACTGCATAACCTAACATTATAATTTATCTCCTTGCCGAATTTCATTACGATCCGTTCAGCCGTTTATTCGAGAAAAGGTAACAAACAAACAAACAGAGTTATTATATTTCGCATTTGTAATATTAGTATGGATACTACGTGTTATGTTATTTACGTTATGAAATGAAATCACGTGTAGAGCTTATGGCTAGTATTGTTGTAAAATAGTTTTTTTTTAATTTAATTATTATTTACGTTAAACATTGTTTATTATAAATATATAGTTCTATAGTTCTCTAGTTAATATATAATTCTGTTTCTCTATATATTATAAGTATGTATTTACAAAAAAAAAGATATAAGTATTCTATCAGTTATACAAACCCATAATACAAGCTCTGTTTAGTACGGGGCTAGATAGCACTGTGTGAAATGTCCAGAAATATTTCATCATCATCATCATATCAGCCGTAGGACGTCCACTGCTGGACAAAGGCCTCCCTCATTGATCTCCAGGAACTGCGGTTGGAAGCGGCCTGCATCCAACGCCGACCTGCGATTCTTACCAAGTCGTCTGCCCATCTTGTAGGTGGACGTCCTACGCTGCGCTTGCCGGTCCGTGGCCTCAATTCGAGAACTTTCCGGCCCCATCGGCCATCTGTTCTGCGCGCTATATGGCCTGTCCATTGCCACTTCAACGTGCTAATCCGTCGGGCTATCTCGGTGACTTGAGTTCTCCTACGTAATAGAAATATTTATTTATTTATTATATAGATTTCTGGATAAATATTCAAGCTATCGTTATTAAATCTACCTCTAAAATCAGTTAATTCCGGGTGTAAGCTTTAAGTTAAAGTCGTCCATAACTAAACAGCATGTAAAAATGAAATTTTCAAAACAAATAAACAAGTGAAAATCTCCAAATTTGGACAAAATATCGCACCCTTACTTTTTCAAAATCATAGAGAGTCATATCTCTAGATATGCCTAATTCGATCGAAATCTACTTAAACTAAGCCTACGAGTAGATACTGATAAGGGCAATATCTGATAATCAGCAATATCTCGAGTGGCCGGTGTGTGGCTGTGACATGATACACACGCCTTCAACTCGTGCGCTGCTATTGGTTGATGCCGGAATTTATCTAATTTTATAAACGCGTTTCAATGAATGAATTAAAACACTTTAGAAACACACATAAAAATAAAGATTCACAAAGCACCAAGTACAATAGGCGGTCTTATCGATTTTTTTTAATGTTATTTGTGGGGAAACAGGCTTACGGCCCACCTGATGGTAAGCGGTCACCGTCGCCTATTGACACCGGCAACACCCGGGGTATTGTCGATGCGTTCCCTACACTGTAGAAACCTCTTTACATTTCTCTTGAAGCGTGCCATGTCGTAGCCTAATGGGAAAACCTCAGATGGTAGCTCATTCCACATCTTGCAAGTATGGGGTAGAAAAGATCGCGTGAAGCGTGTGGTTCGTGATACCCAATTGTCGATGATGCTTGTGTGTATTATAAATTATTATGAGATTATTATATTTTTATATAAATTACACATCACATATTTCATTATTGACATCACATATTTCATCCTTGACATCACACAATTATTGTATTTTTGCTCTCACAGGGTCTAGTGGGTGATTAAGCGGTCTCGGCAGAATAACAGCGTCAACTGCTAACCCAGTTGACATAATGCTGAGTCGAGGCCATTTTGCTGATATACTCGTAGCACACAACATACCTACCTCATGTTTAAAGTTAATAGCTATATTATATTGTTTGTTTGCGTCTGTTTTGTATGTAGGTACTGTATAATGGTTATTTTTATGTTCATTATTTAAATATTTTTTGACTATGTATTATGTGTGTTATTTGGCAAATAAATGATTGTCTATATCTATGTCTATAAACTGTTTGGGGGGTAAATAGTAAAATAAAATATATTTTTGTAGGAATACGTCAAGTAAAGATGGCGGTTCGCGTCGCGACAAATACAGGAGACCGAGACGGGTGACCGCGACAATTTTTTTTTTTCGTTTCATTGTGATCCGCAATCAGTTGGGGGACTATAGGCGGATGTGTTGTTTTCTTTTGGCGTTCGGGATTGAGACACATTAGTCCTTCTTCCCTTCTTTAGAGGCAGCAAGCAGGTTGTCCAAGACATGGACTCTCTTCAGGCGCTTTGTATCAGAACGATTTTCCACCAGCGCTCTTGACAGCAGATTATCATGGCTTTTTAGGCAATCCAGGTATCTTTTCCCTATGAAGCCTGTTTCTTGGTCAATTGTGGGATTTTCTAGGTACTCATGGATCTCCTTGTTGGTTGTGAACCATGGGGCATTATAAATGGAATGCAAGATTTTGTTCTGACAGCGTTGGATGATAGCACGATTGGATTTGCTGGTTGTAGTCCAGATTTGTAGCCCATACGTCCACACTGGTTTAAGGATGCTGTTGTAAACCAGGTGCTTGTTCAGTAGAAACAGTCGGGATTGTGGTCCGAGCAACCAGAACAGGCTCTTGAATCGAATGTCAAGTTCTGCTCTCTTAGCCTTGACGTGGTCTCGACAAGCGACAAGTGTCTCGGTCTCTTCTGCATGTACTGTGGATCGAGACTGAGACCGCAACCAAATCTACAATTCATTCAGTATCGGAGTGTCTGTCGATGGAAATGTTCGTCTCTGTAGGAGTCTAGTAGTGCATTGTATATCAGAGGGTGTTGTCTGATCAGTTCAATCAGCTTTTCACAGTCTTCGTCAGGAAATTAGTAATTTTTTACAATAAACACACGTACTTTTCGAGCGCGACACGAGACACAATCGTCAGGGGCAGCAACCGTCGCGCAGTCTCCGGTCTCCCGTCTCTGTCTCGCTCGCGAACTGATGCTTATACATTGTCTAACGTCAAGTACGGTCGTGGTCTCAGTCTCTTGTCTCGGTCTCCTGTCTTTGTCGCGACGCGAACCGCCACATTCTCTTCTAGTTGAAGATGCTACTGACAGCGCTCGGCTTGAAAACGTTTCTCATGTGCCTGTAATTTCATCAGCACCCTGCGATACGAACACGACAGTACGAGATTTAATCTATTATTTTAATTAATATCTACGTAACAACTCCTCCTGTATATACAAAATCGCACGCATCCAAAAGGTAGTCGTGTCAGTGCCCAATGTATTATTAAAACTCCAACACATTTTATTGCATCAATTTATTTTATTAAAGATAAGTTTTCATAATATCTTCATTTGAAAGTGCACCTTCCTATAGGATAAACAAATACAAATTATAGAGAAAAATTAAACTATTGTAAATGGTACTCAATACTCAATCATTTATTATATTCTACAATGTAATAAGTAGGTGGTAATGGTCCATGATCATATTATGTTATATGTTGAGGATATGTACTTCTAGAAGTAAGAAAGTTTATTCTGTTCAATTTCATTTTAATTATTATACTTTTCTATCTTCCACTTGTTGAAGCACAGTGAAGAACGTATATGACGCCTTAATAATCTGCAAAAAACACAAATTTAGATTAAACTAGGTGATCCGCCCGTGGCTTCGCACGCTTTAAATTTCTCGTTTCCGTGGGAACTTCGGGATAAAAACTACATAAAAAACTCTTGTCAAAGTGACGCGTCACTTCATGTAAATAACTTTACGTCAATGAACGACGGTTAAATTAAATGGGAAGTCTTCTGTCTCATTCACTCACTCACTTTTCGTATTATGAGATTTAAAAAAAAAATCTGTTCGATTTTTTTTTAATTTTCTTTTTTTAGAAACCTTGTCCTGATAATAACGAACACAAATAAAAATTATCCAATTTGGTGCAGTCGTTGGGAAGTTGTGCGCGTGCATACATTTCGACGATTCATTTTTATTTACATAGATCAGCAGAAATGTCATTCGGTAGTAACAATAGTAAACAAAGAAATATACCTAATAATAATAATCATATAACAATCCATCAAAGAGCACTTTTTACTGAACACTCTAGCTCTCAGAGTTACTAAATACGTATATCTCAAGTCGATGTGGCCGAAACTAGCCATTTGGTGTGGAAACAGCTTTAACAAGAAAAGAAGAGAAGAATTAGTTAATGAATGAAAATTCTTTATTATACCTTACAAGCTAGACATAACATTATTATAAATACGGGATTTATCACGTACCGTCTTATCGGTGTTTTGACCGACAATGTTTCGGTTCAATCCGTGAACCTTCATCAGGGTGAGGGCAGCGGCGCGCAGTGCGAGGCGAGACGTTATTCGGAGCGGATCGCACTCACCCTGATGAAGGTTCACGAATTGAACCGAAACATTGTCGGTCGAAACACCGATAAGACGGTACGTGATAAATCCCGTATTTATAATAATGATTGAAATCAATCACGAAAGTTTTCTAACTAGACACAACAGTTAAAAAGAAATAAAAAAAACATAAAAGTAAACATAATGTAAGTCTTATCGCTTGACAAAGCGATCTCTTCAAGACAACCTTTGAAGAACAACCTCAAAGAAAGCTTGTCAAACTCACCGATGTGAAAGTAGAAAGGGAGAGCGTAGTGAAGCCACCAGCGGTGAGCTTGGCGACGCGGCGCGAGCGCACCATCACCACGAGCAACGAGCGCCGGAAGCGAAGCGAGCTGCTGTACCAAGGACACTGGTATGCTGCATAAGCTATTTCTGAACTCTACAAATAAACGACTAATCAGTTACTATAAAAAAATGTTTAAAGCCAAAGTGTGTTTTAAAGTGGCAAAATGTGCATCATATCAAAAATACGCACTAAAAAGAACTACCTAGCGTGAGAGAATAACTCTACCTAGTGTATGGACCCGTCTACATTTTCATTCAAAGCGAAGGTCCACGTGCGAGCGTAGCGTGCCCGCGCGCAGCAGTCGATTCGTGGCTTTATAGTGACGCATTTATGCTAGTAGCTATATAATCCTCGTCTATCAAGTTGTTTATCTATTTTAAGTTAATTTTACAGTCACTTCATAAATATTGTAAAACAATATTTTTAGATTTAGAGGTAAGCCGCACATTATCGATTGCTCTAGAAATCTATGGGGGAAGCATATGAAAGAGGTTTAGGAGTTAAAATCCTATAATCTCTATCTATAATATAAAAATGAATCGCAAAATGTGTTGGTAAGCGCATAACTCAACAACGCCTGGACCAATTTGGCCAATTCTTTCTTTGTTGTATTTCTTATTGTCAGGAGAAGGTTCTTATGAAAGAAAAAATTAAGAAAATTGCGCGCAAAATTAGAAAATTTAAGAATACTTAACCACCATATAAAATTATTTATAATCTAACCTTAGCGCTTTTATAATGTAACCTTATGACGTTTGACATAGAATTGACAGAATGCGTGCTGCAAATATCGTCAAAGAGGATGTAAAAAATGAGTATCGTTTGAAACAGATGCTTCGGTAGGAGTTATCCCGAGATATATTGTCTATATATATAAAAATTAATTGATGTTCGTTAGTCTCGCTAAAACTCGAGAACGGGTGGAGCGATTTGGCTAATTTTGGTATTGAATTATTTGTGAAAGTCATTCATTTTCTCATACATAATGATGGCCGGGGACAACAATTGACAATTCTACCTGGGTGACTTATATTGACAGCCCGCGTTATACCTATGCATGTCAAGCCGATACGAAGTTCAGAGGGTCCACTAGTATGTATATAAAAATGAATCCCTATTTCCTTTGGTCACGCCATCACGCGTGAACGGTTGGCCGATTTCGCTTCTTCGAATTCTTTTTTGTTGTGTTTGTTATTGTCAAGAGAAGGTTCTTATGAAAGAAAAAGTTAAGAAAGTTGCGTTGAAAATAAGAAAATTTAAGAAAACTTATCGACAATATTATCTTTACATAACTGTCAATTGTTTGAAATAACTTTAAGCGATTGGCAGAATGGGCGCTGCAAATATCGTTTATCACAGATGGATCGGTTGATATATAATAGTCTATACAAAACAAAATCGGGTTAGTTACACCATTTATAACTCAAGAACGGTTGAACCGATTTTGGTGATCTTTGATTTGTTTCCGCCCCGAATAGCAGAATAACTATTAAAATACCGGAAAAAATCACGCAAAAAAAATTAACGATGAAAATTCATTTTCACATACATAGATACAGCTAATTATGGCCGATTAACAATTCTACGGGGGGGGGGCGTACATTGGCAGCCTGCGTCATATGCATGTCAAGGCGGTACGAAGTACGGCGGGTCAGGTAGTGATAATTATAGATTACCTCAATTGACAGTTGGTTTCCTTGATAGCAGTACAAAAATACTTGCAATACCATGCAAAGCAAGTAACTGGTCATAGCGATAATCCGGACCACATTCTTTGATGTTTCGTGGACTTCCTGAAAAGTTAGCTTACAAAGTATTAACCGAATTTAGGGATTATAATAATCAGCAATGACATAGATTATCTGCAATATGCAAGGAATACTCAGATAAATAAATTTATTTAGTTCAAATTACACTTTACTTTCTACATAAAAAACCCAAAACATCTTCATTACATAGGTTCCTAAAGATTTTACTTTGCAATGCCAGGATTATTAGCCCATTTTGTTCCATTGTTGGGCAAAGGCCTCCCCGCATTTCCACTACTCACAACGATCCAGTGCCACCGTACACCAGTCCCTCTCAAAGGCGTCCAGCTCGTCCCGCTACCTCCGGGTACAAGTAATTTTAATTTCGTACTAGCTTCCGCCAGCAGTTTCGCACGCGTTGTTTGTCAACAAAAAGTGGCATATGTTTGAATCCAGGTCATAATCTATCAACACACCTAATTTCATCGAAATCGGTTAAGCCATTAATTACAACGAGATTAAGTAACAAACAAATATCCAAAATTTCACATTTATAATATTAGTGTGATTGTGTGATGTTCGCCAACAGTAATGACTCGTTATATCCCTTAATTAATCTATTATTATTTTAAATTTACGAAATACAATTTTATTTATAGAAAAACTAACTGTTGCCCGAAACTTCGTACGCGTTACACTACTAAAAGTGTAGGTAACCTAGAAATAAAGCTAAACTCGCTGTTGCAACTTGACCTCACACCCCATTTTTATCCCATTATATCTGATTTATGCGATAAAAAGTAGATTAAGTGTTAATCCAGGTTATAATCTACGTATATACTAAATTTCATCAAAACTGGTTAAGCCGTTACGATGTGATTGAGTAAGAAACAAACATCCAAAAGTGATTTATATTGACGAAGTACGATTCTATTTATAGAAAAATTTAGATAAGCGTAAAATTACTACAGCATAATGCATATGCTACTACAGCATAATGCATATGCTACTACACCATAATGCATATGCTACTACAGCATAATGCATATGCTACTACAGCATAATGCATATGCTACTACAGCATAATGCATATGCTACTACACCATAATGCATATGCTACTACAGCATAATGCATATGCTACTACACCATAATGCATATTATGCTACTACAGCATAATGCATATGCTACTACAGCATAATGCATATGCTACTACACCATAATGCATATGCTACTACAGCATAATGCATATGCTACTACATCATAATGCATATGCTACTTCACAATAATGCATATTATGCTACTACAGCATAACGCATATGCTACTACACCATAATGCATATTATGCTACTACAGCATAATGCATATGCTACTACAGCATAATGCATATGCTACTACACCATAATGCATATTATGCTACTACAGCATAACGCATATGCTACTACAGCATAATGCATATGCTACTACGCCATAATGCATATTATGCTACTACAGCATAACACATATGCTACTACACCATAATGCATATGCTACTACAGCATAATGCATATGCTACTACGCCATAATGCATATTATGCTACTACAGCATAACACATATGCTACTACAGCATAACACATATGCTACTACACCATAATGCATATGCTACTACAGCATAATGCATATGCTACTACACCATAATGCATATTATGCTACTACAGCATAACGCATATGCTACTACAGCATAATGCATATGCTACTACGCCATAATGCATATTATGCTACTACAGCATAACACATATGCTACTACACCATAATGCATATGCTACTACAGCATAATGCATATGCTACTACGCCATAATGCATATTATGCTACTACAGCATAACACATATGCTACTACAGCATAATGCATATGCTACTACAGCATAATGCGGAGTAGCGACCGTTTTTTGCTTTAACTACATTACCATTTTATTCTGTACCTATTGTGTTAAATGTATGTACCCTTGTGATGCAAAATAAACGTTTTTTACTTTAGTTTACTTTATCTAAAATCAAGACTTGTAAAGAGAGTAGTAGTAGTAGTTATCTCTTTGTATTATCTTTAAGTAAAGTATTCTCTTTACTTTACTTTTTTCAAATAGGTTTTATTTTTTAAAATATTTTTTTACCTCAGAACTCCGTTTTTTTTCAACATAAATTGATTTGAATTTAGAACATCATTTTGTTATATTAAAGGATACATTAAGATTAGTTTTTTCTGTTATCTGTAATCGGTTATTGTTTTTAAATAGGTATTTGTTTCGCATACAATTAATACTCACAACACCTAACTGATAAGCAGTGGCGCAGATGATTACCATAGACACGGCGAACTGTATTAAAATTGGCTCAGTGAAGCAGGCTTGGATTTCTTCAGTTGACCGTAGCGCCGCCTGGTGTCGCAACACGGTAACACATAGACGAGATTTTAGTGTTACTTCTTGGACTGGGGTCAGATGATGCTTGAAAAAAATCTATGATTAAATAAAACAATAAATAAATAATACTGGACATTTCACACAGCGCTATCTAGCCCCAAACTGAGCAAAGCTTGTACTATGGAAACCAGTTAACTGATAGAATATGCATTAACGTTTTTTTTTTGAAAATACATACATACTTATAATATATATAGAAACAACCAGACCCGGAACAAATATCTGTATAGATCATGGTAACATTTGTTCCGCGGCGGGAATAAAACCAGCAATCTATAGCGTCTCAGCCGGCTATTCACCCACTGCACTACGGAGACCGTAATCGGTGGATTGGTAACATCTTTGTTTTTGAAATTGAATAAAAAGAGGTCCGAGATAATACGTCGTTACTTAAAATGATGTCTATGCCTAATGTCTGTCCTTCTGTGTTTATATAGGTAGGTAGTACCTACCTACCATTTTCAATTATAGTGTTGTTTTTTCAATGTACCTATGTTTTATTTTATTACCTTCTGTTTGGTCTGTGCTACTGTTGCCCCAAATAAATGTCTTTTAATTTACCTTACATACGCTTATGTACTAAGAGATAGGAACAAAATTACGCACGTAGGTACGTTTAAAATACTATTCAGTATATAAGTAATAAATATATAAATAATAAATCTTTTCAATCATCACAAATTGCTTAGGTACGCCATTTTTAAGCTCATTAATGTGAGCATCGATGGTTCAGTGGTAGAATGCTCGCCTGCCACGCGGGCGGCCCGGGTTCGATTCCCGGTCGATGCAGTATTCTTTTTGCATTTAAATATTTACATTTTTTTGTCTTGCATCAACTGATATCATTTTCTAAGTTCTAACCTTATTATATTTGATGCCATGCCACAAGTTCGTCAGCGCTAGAGCTGAGAGTTTCAATCGACAGCGGCACAGCGCCATCAGCGTGGTCACCATGATGTCCAAACTCACGTTCAAGGCCGCGGCAATTGTAATGGCAATGCTCTGTGGATTCAAACATCTGTCAACTCGGTGAGGGATTTTTGATTTAAAAAGAAATAAGTTCTTGGTTGAAAAATTACTTTTCCAAAACAAGCTTTTATAAAATTCATAATCGGAACCGCAAGCAGATTCAAATAAGCCTAAACACTAGTAGCCTACTATAATCCATTCAGATTTCCGTTGTCTAGCATCCGTCTCCATCATGAGACCACCTCCATGGTACCATATTATTGCATTGTCACGGAAGTTACATAAGTATTCCAAATTTCAGCTCAATCGGTTGAGGGGAACGGGTTTAAAATTCAGTTGCAAGATTCCACCCGGACAGCATACATACATTGCAAGTTAATAAAAAGCTTGTAAAAACTAGGTCCAAATAGCGTATTAGACGACTCTGTTTACACCGCAAAAATGCACCGCAAAAAATATGATTTAAATGCCAACATCTCAAAGATACAATACCAAAACTTGTTTAAAACAATCTCACTTACATGGCCATGAAAACTTCTCATTGCGTACAAAATTAAATAATCGCTAGTTGACCCACAGAGGTCGAAATTCGACCGTAATTGGTTATAACTCTCATGTAATCTTTGCATATATATTTTTTCTAGCCTACCTCACCTACCTTTTAGCGCCCACGTATTTATGTAGCTCTTGTTAGGCCTATAACGACCGTTTTTAATTCTGTTGTTTTTATGTCTTTCTGCGTTTTTATAGGTAGCTACCTACCATTTTTATAATGTTATTTTTAATGTCTATTTCAATCTTTTATTTTATTACCGTCTGTTTTATTTTGTATGTACTGTACTGTTGTCCTAAATAAATGTTTTTTACTTTTTTCTATAAAATCTTGAGATGGAACAAGCATATGGCCCAAATGATGTTAAGTGATAACCATCGCCTATAGCAAAGTATTGCCTCGATGCACTGCCCTACGTCCATCAACTTGAGGCATACAGGTGTAACTGTAAAGCCGCATGTGCCTGTAATTGCATCGGAAACCACACCCTTCAATCTGAAACACAGCAATGCTGCTTGGCGGTTGAAATAGCCCTAACACAAGAAACTCTACTACTCTTATTTATCAAGCATCATAACCCCAAAACTGAAGAAAATAAAAAAGATTTTGGAATGTGTAAATCAATCTCTGAAATTTTGACACTAACCATTTTGACTCTTTTAGCCATCGAACTTAAAATACTTTTAATTTTATTACTTGCAATAGAGGATGGTCAATATTATTTATTAACAATTCCAAATTCCAAGCCGATACGTTCAGTAGTTGCTGAGATAATCACTTGTGACGGGCGGACGGACAAAGTCGCACCATAAGGGTTCCCTTTTTACCACTTTGGTCGGGGACACTAAAAAGGGGTACGAAGTTTAAAAAAAAAGGTTGAATTTCGTCCACTGTGCACTGGCAGCTAGCGATTAATTACTGATTAAAACTGATATTTATCGCGTATGTACTTACCTTTTTTATTTGTTAGTCTGCCGTGGTCGTGGCCACGGCTATTGCGACACAATCGAAACGTCGGGATAACAAATATAAAAGGTGCATACGCGATAAATAACCGTTTTAATCAGTAATTATGTACAGCGAAAGTTAAAAAAAACTTATGATTAATTTTACTCATTTGAGTAGTTCACAGTTAGTCCAATTAAAATAAAGGATTTCGCTTCGGAAGGACAGACGATAAGCTGGAAACTCGACTCGCCACGACTGACACGTCGACTGCTCATACTTCAAAGACTGGACCTTCGAATCATCGTGAGGACCCATACAGGACATTGTCCCCTGAACACACACCTCAACATCATCGGAGCAACAGACAGCCCACTCTGCAGGGTATACAGTGTTTTTTTTTAACTGTAACAGTACGGCAGCACCCATAACCAGAAGAGATACAGGTACAATTTCTTTTAAAACATCAGCTCGTTTTCGAAGAAAAACATTTTGGCATTAAAATTTATTTGGTCAAATGTGAGTAGCGCCTTAAAATGAATCAAGTTGTTAAAATTTTTTTTTGATGTTGATCGATGCAGTCCTTTGTAAGGATCATTTTATAGTATCGAATGAAAAAAAATCTGAACAGCGGAAGTTAGTCAAATTTGATAAAAAGTATTCTCATACAACAGGACAAACAGAATTCCTTTTACAAACATTTTATTAGATTCTAATTGCACATTAAAGAAGTATTAATACTGTAACGATTAAGAAGTTTAGGAACTCCATGCTCTCATGAGCAATTTAAAAACATTTCGTATTTCAGAACAATTTTGAATTTCGAGCATGGTTCTTGCATCTGACGGACTTTTATATTAGTCATTGCATCATCTTATTTGTCCTATCATGGCATTGTCAAATACGCAAAAAGTAGACTTAATTGAAGTATACTTCCTCAATCGCGGTCTGGGTAGCGTTCCTGATACCACTTCAGCGCATTGGTTGGGCTTCGTCGGTTAAGGAAGTATGCTTCAATTTAGTCTACTTTTTGCGTATTTGACAATGCCATGATAGGACAAATAATATGATGCAAAGACTGATATAAAAGTCCGACAGGTGCAAGAACCATGTTCGAAATTCAAAATTGTTCTGAAATATGAAATGTTTTTGAATTGCTCATGAGAGCATGCAGTTCTTAAACTTCTTAATCGCTACAGTATTAATACTTCTTTAATGTGCAATTATAATCTAATAAAATGTTTGTAGAAGGAATTTTTTTTGTCCTGTTGTATGAGAATACTTTTTATCAAATTTGACTAACTTTCGCGGTTCAGATTTTTTACATCCCATACAATAAAATAATCCTTACAAAGGACTGCATCGATCGGAATAAAAAAAAATTACTAACTTTATACCTTGATTCATTTTAAGGCGCTACTCACACTTGACCAAATAAATTTTAATGCCAAAATGTTTTTCTTCAAAAACGAGCTGACGTTTTAAAAGAAACTGCACCTGTATCTCCTCTGGTTATGGGTGCTGCCGTACTGTTACAGTTAAAAAAACACTGTATATCACCGAAGAAGAATCAGCTGTATATAGTCCTGGAATGCTTGGGGATAACAGCGAAAAGTACAGAAATCCTGGACAATCTAAGGTCACTCCGTGAAACCTGCGAAGACCCCAGGAAACTTGTGCGCTTGTGGTCGGAGTTAGGCTGGCTATAGTCAACTTTCTCGCGTATAATGGACCACACAAAGAGTTCGAATAGGGTAAAGGGAATCCACCAACATAACATAAGCTGGAAGACTTAATAATAAATTTTAGAACGCCAAAATGGTATACGAAAAGGTGGTACAAATAGTGTATACGGATACACCTTTTTGTACCACGTTTTCGTATACCATTTTGGCGTTCTAAAAGTTGTCTCATGTCTCATAAAATGTCGTGTCTCTGCGTCGTATGTTATTATGTTACTTTTATTGACAAACCGGCAGCTTGTCTTTAATAATATAGATAACCTGATGTGCGTATGTGATCTCGTAAGCTGGAGATTTGGACGTATCGTAGGGGTACCTGCAAGGTAAGATAAGATAACTCTTTATTGTACACCAAAATAGACAACAGAACGTTATTTTTACAAATAAATTTAGTACAATGGGCGGTTATCGCTAAAAGAGATCTCTTCCAGACATCCCAGACACAAGGTCATATTATTATGGAAAAATATATACTACAAGCTTCCGCACTCGTGGTTTTTCAAAAATATTACCCTCCTTCTATGCAGTCGGGTACAAGTAACTTTTTAACAAATATAATAACCGACTTCAGATAACAGAAAAACAAACTACTGTACCGATTTCGATGAAACTTCTATGGGACCACCTTCGAAGTGCATTCTTTCGAATAAAAAAATAGTTTTGAAAATCTGTCCACAATTGACGTAAAAATCAGTGAGCATAGATACATAAAAATATATAAATACACAGTCGAACATAAAACCTCCTCCTTTTTTGAAGTTGGCTAAAAAAGTCAAACATATAGTCAAACATCGAAGCTCCGGCGCTCCTAGGTTTGCCTAGTCAAACCTCAGGTCTGACATAGAGGCTTAAGGCGTTTGTGCACTACAAGGAATTTTACAGTCTGGCAGTCCGATTTTTACGGTCCGATATGGCATGCCATAAATTTATATACTAGTTTGTGCACTATACGTAATTTTACCGTCCGACATTTTACTTTTCCTCATTTCGGGCCGTTTAAAGAATAATCTTTCGTCCTGCCTCCATTTATTGTGGTTTATGTAAAATGACCCTGTCATGTACCTTTCACATAAAAGGGGATACGTTTAAAAATATATGAAACGTAACTCTCGCTCTTTCTATCTTCTCTAACTTATATCTCCCTCTCAACTTCCGTTCGCACTTTTCGTAACTTTTTTCGTCGTAAAAATCGGACTGCCGGATCCTTGTAGTGCACAAGCTAAACATCCGTTTTTTTATGCCATAGGTACTGCCGTTAAAAGTCGGACTGCCGGACGGTAAAATTACTTGCAGTGCACAAACGCCCTTAGTCAAAATCCAAACCAATAGCATGTTTCTACCATTGACTAACAAATTTTTGTCTAATCCTATGAAATACTAATTTGGAAAACGCTGAAACTCAATTTGATGAAATGTGCCACAAGGTGAATTGCACTATTTTAAAACCACGATGAAAAAATAAGGGCGATATAAGCTAGACGCCTATGTCTGTCTGTCTGTCTGTCTGTGGCGTCGTCGTTCCCAAACGGATGGACTTATTTGGACTCGGTTTTTCTAATAAGCAAGATTAATTGGGTTGGTTTTTTATGAGACGGGGTTTTTTAAATTTTAAATGTCACTTGTATTCATAGGCATACCTAGATTTTTACTCACCATGCCCGCAATGGTAAGCTGTTTTTTTCAGCGCTGGCTGCCCAGCCCAGCACAGTGATTGCTGAAAGCGCGGTAAACGCGATGAACAGTATAGTGGTCTCCCTGTGCCACCTAAAACAGGAGCAGAGTAAATATATTCATCAACACGACACAGGGAACCCTAGTGTGGGAGCTAGTGTTCATTATTGTATAAGTACCTACCTAAATGTATACCTACTAATTTAATATAGTATCGTACCTACTAACTATTTTTGGGAAAAACTCTAGATCAATAAATTTTATTTATTTCTCTACACTTACAATAATTATTACTCCATAAATTATTAGGTAATAAAGACATAAACAATAAACATTTTATTAAAAACCACAGAGTAAAAAAAACAACCGCATCTCACTTGACGACCTCCGTGGTGCAGTGGGCGAATAGCCGGCTGAGACGCAGGCGGTAGTGGGTTCGATTCTCGCCGCGGAACAAATGTTTGCATGATCTACAGATATTTATTCCGGGTCTGGTTGTTTCTCTATATATTATAAGTATGTATTTACCAAAAAAATGTATATAAGTATTCTATCAGTTATCTGGTTCCCATAGTACAAGCTCTGCTTAGTTTGGGGCTAGATAGCGCTGTGTGAAATATCCAGCAATATTTATTTATATATTTATTTATATTTACTTAGTATATATCTTACTAGCTGCCGCCCGCGGCTTCGCACGCCTGATTTGTCAATAAAAAGTAGCTTATGTTTTAATCCAAGTCATAATCTATCTATATACTAAATTTTACTGCAATCGGTTCAGCCGTTACGACGTGATTGAGTAACAAACAAACATCTAAACTTTCGCATTTATAATATTAGTGTGATTATTTTCAGCTAACCCTGCAATAGTTTTTAAAAAGCATCTTTCATTACTTTCCGGCTATTTTAGACAGGACAAACAACTCAATAAGCCAGCCGAAGCACAGATGTGCTGTGCTGTAAGTGTTAAATCCAGGTACAGCTAGATTTGAGCATGTCAAACGGCATGACAGCCTGTCATCCACTTTATTGCTTACAGTCAACAATATTTCATCGACTCATCGAGAAGATACTGGTGGTAGAGCTTTTGTGAACGGGCTCGAGGAAGTGGGCACCACCGCCTTACCTGTATCTGCCGCCAAGTAGCAGTACTCGTGCTGCTGTGTTCCGGTTAGATGGTAATGGCATGTTCCTGTAATTACTGGCACATAGGCATACCAGCTAAGTCCTATAATATGGCAACATATCCACATAGAGATCAAGACAACATAATAGCTTGTTTTGAATTCTATGTGGATATCCATGGGCTGCAGTAGCCACTTAACATCTTGTGGCCTGCATGTTCGTTTGCTGATGAAAAAAAGATGTATTCATAAATTTAAAATATATAAAAAGTACTCACTCTTTTTTAATAATTTTTCCTTCACTCGACTCTTCAGCCTTCATCTCGCGATCTCCCTCATCAATGATGTGCTGAACAGCCTTCCTTCTCCACCCGACGACCAGGATCTTAGCCGCTAGAGCGCAGTTCGTGAACATCAGGAATGACGTGCTGACCATCAGAGGAAGGTTTCCCCAGATTTGTACCAGGTCTCCCAGCTGCACTATTATGTAGATACCTGATGAGTTTTCATAAACGGTAGCTTAGTGCCGCGTCTAGGCAAGCGAAGTGTAGGACGCTCTCCGGCTAGATGGAGTGAGGATTTGCGCGCTGTGGCTGGTAAGGATTGGATGAAAAGAGATGAGGATCGGGCTCAATGGCGCAATCTAGGTGAGACCTACGTCCAGCAGTTGACTGTTATAGGTTGATGATGATGAGCTTCGTAGAAATGTACATGGACTCCATACCTATTTCTGCCGCCAAGCAGCATTGCTGTGTTTCGGTTTAAAGGGTTTTACACATGTATGCCTCATGTTGATGGACGCAGGGCAGTGCATTGTAGGGCACATTTTTAACGTACGTGACCTACGATGCAATTCTCTGTTATAGGCGATGGTTACCACTTAGCATCATGAGGGCCATAAGCTTGTTCCATCTCCATGTAGTATCGATAGAGGACGTAAAAGTGCGACGCCACAAAAAAAAAGAGGATGTAAAAAAAGAATATCGTTTGAAACAGATGCTTCGGTCGGAGTTATCACGAGATATATAAAAATGAATTACTGTTCGTTAGTCTCGCTAAAACTCGAGAACGGGTGGAGCGATTTGGCTAATTTTGGTATTGAAATATTTGTGGAAGTCATTCATTTTCTCATACATAATGATGGCCGGGGACAACAATTGACAATTCTACCAGGGTGACGTATATTGACAGCCCGCGTTATAAGCATGTCAAGGCGGTACGAAGTTCGGCGGGTCCACTAGTATTATAAAGAGGAAAGATTTGTTTGTTTGAATTGAATAGGCTCCGAAACTACTGGACCGATTTAAAAAATTATTTCACTGTTGGAAAGCTACACTATCCCCGGGTGGCATAAGCTACTTTTTACCCAACTGTGCAGAAGGAGGGTAATGTAAACGTGCAAAGCTGCAGATTGGCCAGCTAGTATGTAATAAAAATGTCAGGTAGATACAGTAGGTATAATAAAAGTTATCTCTATTTACCAAACATACTATTACAAATAGTATTTTTAGGGTTCCGTACCCAAAGGGTAAAATGGGACCCTATTACTAATACTTCGCTGTCTGTCTGTCCGTCTGTCTGTCTGGCTGTCCGTCTGTAACCAGGTTGATACCGTGATAGTTAGACAGTTGAAATTTTTACAGGTAATGTATTTCTGTTGCCGCTATAACAACAAATACTAAAAACACAATAAAATGAATATTTAAGGGAGGCTCCCATACAACAAACGTGATTTTTTTGGTCGTTTTTGCTAGATATTGTTAACGGCAACAGGCAGACGCTTGAAATATTCACAGAATATTTAATTATATATTCACTTTCAAAATAAATAATTAAATTAAAATTTAATTATAATTTACCCATACAACATACGTGATTTTTTTGCCGTTTTTATAGATAATGGTACGGAACCCTTCGTGCGCGAGACCGACTCGCACTTGGCCGTTTTTTTACATAACTTTAAATAAAGTATAACAATTGTTTTAACGTTGCGTCGACGCACCGAATTAACGCTTAGTCGAAGTCGATTAGAAAAAAGCTTTATAATATTGTATGTCTTAAACATCTTACCAACTAAAAAACTGAACCAAAAGAACCAGTAGGCCTTCAAACACATTTGAATTGGCTTTGAATGTGTGCCAGGTACTAGAAATCCAAATATTTTAAGCAAATTCAAACACACGTATAGCGGCCAATTATCGTTTTTCAGTAGAATTACCATGGTAAAGTAATTTTATGTGTATTTTTTGCTAGTAGTATAATGTTTGCTAGAACCTGACCTTTTTTCTTGGTTTTAAATTGACGTTACTCAGGTGTGACTAACATTTCTTTTAATTAAAATATTATTTAACGACTAGTGTTCATATTAATTCATTGTATTTAATTTATGTACGTACCTGTTTTTAGGGTTCCGTAACCAAAGGGTAAAACGGCACCCTATTACTAAGGCTCAGCTGTCTGTCTGTCCGTCTGTCATCAAACTGTATCTCATGAACCGTGATAGTTAGATACTTGAAATTTTCACAGATGATGTATTTCTGTTGCCGCTATAACAACGAATACTAAAAACAGAATAAAATAAATATTAAAGGGGGGCTCCCATTAGGGTGTCCGTTATTTTTCAAAGTTTATATTTTTTAACGCATAGGTCTTAGCTTTGTTCATTAGTACCTAAAACACTCGGGAATTAATTTTTACCTTATTTGGAGAACGGAAACCCGTGCCGACTTGCATCGAATCATGTTCATACAAGTTACGCGGAAATAGCGGCGCGTACTCGCCGTATTTGTCATTTGTTATTAGTTAATCTCGTGATGAACACATATTGTTTTACGTTAAAAAATGGCAGTGGAATTAAGAAGCAATAAAAAAAGTATTTTCTTAGTAGATGACTTGAACTATCAAATAACTGGGGCAAAGTTACCGTCTAACAGTCAAGTTCTTGCAGTCCTCTTTTTTAACATTCGTGAAGTTAAATTGAGTGTTAGTGAAAGCGCAAATCTCGTCGTTCGAGAGTGTATTATATTCTGGGAAAAAGCTAGAATCTCTACCAGAGCTATTCCTAACTGCGTAAAGAAACTTGTGGATCTTCACCATGCTTGGAGAGAGTTGCAAAAAAATTACAAAAAAACACAAGATATTTACAAGCACCGTGAGAAGGACTTTCAAAACAATTTAGATAATTTATTCGACATAGCACACGCTAATGCTTTGGAATGGATGAAAATAGAAGAAGATAAAATCTTTTTACAAAAGCAAAGAGAACCAGGGCGTCCAGGATGTTTAGCCGGTGTAGATAAAAAGTTAGCTGAGAAAGAAGAAAGATCCAGACAGAGAAAATTAAAAGAAGAGAAAAAAAGACATGATCAAATCTGTTCCGAGAGTTTATCTTTATCTTTAACTACACAAGATCTTATTAAGACACCAGGATATCCCGATCAACCTACCAGCTCTGATGAAAGCATCGACGAACCCTTACCGTCGACATCTCAAACGGTAAGTTCTGGAAGTATTACAAAAAGGGGAAGGAAAGATTTCATCACTCCTAAATTAGTTGCAGCTTTGGATAGATGTCAATTAAGCATAAGAGATTCCGTATATATACTTCAGGCTGTAGTGGAAGCCCTAGATCTTAGTAGTGATGATTTCCCGATAAACAAGTCGTCTATTCAACGCATTCGTACAAAGACTAGAAAAGATAGAGCGGAATCTATAAAATCAGATTTTCAGAATAATTTACCTGAAAGTGTGACCGTTCATTGGGATGGAAAATTATTACCTGGACTGGACGTAAGAAGTTCTAAAGAAGAACGCCTGCCAATCCTTATATCATTTGAAGAAAAGGAACAACTTTTGGCTGTGCCTAAGCTGGAGAGCTCTTCTGGTCAAGATCAAGCTAAAGCTGTGTTAAACGCACTTTATGACTGGAACCTCGAGGACAAAGTACAAATAATGTGCTGTGATACAACTGCATCTAATACAGGGCGATTGAAAGGAGCTTGTTTACTTTTGGAACAAAAGCTAGACAGGGAATTATTACTCTTTGCTTGCCGCCATCACGTTTACGAACTGGTTTTAAAGTGTGTATTTGAAACAAAAATCCACCAAATAACAAATAGCCCTGATATCCCGATGTTTAAAAAGTTTAGAGACAGCTGGAATACTATTAATTCTGCTGCTATTGAAACACACAGCCACATCGTCACACAACATTTTTGTAATACAAAAATTAAAGAACTTGACATTTTATAATGAAGAACTGCAAAAATCTATTGTACGTGACGATTATCGAGAACTGATTGAACTGTCTATTATTTTCTTAGGAGGCGATAGTGAGAAAAAAAATAAAATAAGACCTCCTGGAGCAATGCATCAAGCAAGGTGGATGGCAAGAGCTATTTACTGTTTGAAAATATGTTTGCTGCAATCTCAATTCAAAATTAGCGCCAAAGATAAACGAGCACTCCAAGACATTTGTTTATTCATTGCAGTTGTATATGTGAAATCATGGCTGGGATGTAGTCTGGCGGTGAAGGCACCAAATCAAGATTTGTCCTTTTTAAAAAGGCTTAAGGAATACGAAACTATTAACAAAGAGATCTCCCAAGCAGCTTTGAAAAAGTTTAGTCAACATCTTTGGTACTTGTCAGAAGAAATTACTGTTTTGTCACTCTTTGATGATGAAGTTGATGAAGCAACCTAGAGAAGTATCGTAGAGAACTTACAAAGAGAGAGTTTGTATGATTCTGGGAAGAGATACATTCCATCGAAGGAAGATATGTCTGATTATTTGCATGGTAAGTGGGAATACTTAATTTTATGTTAAAGTTAGCTATTAATCATTAATTTAAAAAAAAACATGTAAAAGGATCTAACGCTAAGCTTACTTTACTATGTCTTAAATTGTTTTAATAAACTGATAATAATACTGTCTTGTCTATTGTTACAGGAAAATCATTGAGTGATTTTGTGTCTATCAAGAGCAGAAAATTATTTTCTCGTTTAAAAATTGATGATAACTTCTTGGAGAAACCTGTTTCTACGTGGGACGAAGATGTTGCCTATTTACAGGCAAAAAGAAAGGTTTTTTCTTTAAGGGCAGTGAATGATACAGCTGAAAGAGCTGTAAAACTTATGCAAGATTTTCATGGTTTAATTACTGCAAAGGAAGAACAGAAACAATTTTTACTACGCTGTGTACAAGAGCACAGAAATCTTTATCCAGACTGTAACAAAGAGACCCTTAAAAGAAAATATCCTTGCTAATCTGTAATTTTATGTTCTTTTAATAAATAAATACCTATTTTCTTACTAAATTTTTATTATTGTTTTTATAAAATATAAATATTTCATTTTGTTTAGTTGAATATCGAAAAGGGTCAAAGGCAGCTATTTTCAAAATCTTTACGGCCTTGTCGGCACGGGTTAATGTTGACATAGGAAGATAAAATTTTGTATTTAAGTAGATCTGGGTAGTTTAAAAAGAATTACGGGGTATGCATTTCGATATCCGAAAAAAAAAATTTCACGTATATAAGGGACACCCTAGCTCCCATACAATAAAAGTGTTTTTTTGCTTGTTTTTGCTCGATATTGATAACGGCAACAGGTAGACGTTTGAAATATTCACAGAATATTTAGTTATAAATTCACTTTAAAAATAAATAATTAAATTAAAATAAAACATATATCGTGCGCCTTCGTGCGCGAGTCCAACTCGCACTTGGCCGGTTTTTGTGTTCGTATCGTTATCCTACCAAATTACAAAATTATATAAGCAAATATTCAGTTACATACATCAAAAATGTTACACGCTCCTTATTTTTCTGAACAAATAAACACACGATTAAGTTGTTACGTTAATTGTCACCTATGTCAATCACGAAAGTTGTTAAACTGTTTCACTCTATATTTTTCTGCCTCATTAAAAGTGGTTGCAATAGGGATGGATGGTACATTTAACGTAAAAAATCATATGCAATTATTAATCATTCTTCACACCTACTACAGTCGGTGGCGTGACCTGCTAAAAATCAATCCAATGAAATCACTGTTCGCATTTCATGGTAAATCATCGGTTGTATTCGTTTTAAATCTGTTGGCAGATCATTCGGATTTCATCGGAATTCATCGAGCGATTTCGTCCAAATCTAAAAAACTGATCGTTTTCATCGTTCGTATACATTCGTATCTACTAAATTGCGTAGTAAGTAATAAGAACATCAAACCTAAAATAACCCTGCATTCCGAATCACTACATAATCGCTACTAGCGTTCACGTAGCTATTTTGCGTACCGATTCAGTTATCGCGCTGATGACAGTTGAGTGCTGTCATTCGGAATACTCATGAACGTGTTCCTATAATTTTCCTATAATCACGCTCATCTCTCCATTTTGTCTTCATGACAGAAAATATGTGCTCTGTGAGTGAAACAGGAATTGAAAGAAGAAATGATACATTTTTTTAAATATTAGGTGGACTGAATTATTTATAAGAAAAACTTCTTGCCATGTTTCAACAGTTGATTTAATAGAACATTATTGGTCAGAAAGTACAATGTCCAAAATTTTATCATTTGATTGATTTCTGAGTACAAATTGTTAAAATATTTATTTAGTTTTTCATCAATTTCTAATTTTTGAGTGGAGCGCCGTGGGGCGCCGGCAGTAGAATGTAGCCCTGCCACTCTTGCCCGTGGAAGCAGTAGGAATCTGCAAAGGGATACCTCCGAAAGATGGGCAGCAGCGTCTTTTCGTGTTTTCAATACCTATACTGCGATCGCCAACCCGCCTGCTAAGCGTGGCGAGTATGGCAACAACCTCCTTATGGATATAGTGCAACATAAAACCAGGCTCCGAGTCCCCGGCGGCCCCGCTAATCCTGGCTACGGTAGCAGTCACGGTAACGGCGGGGCCAGGGGTACTAAGAATCCCCGGGAGACGATCGGCTACCAAACCCTACGACGACCACTGGCCCTGGTAACACACAACATCCGCACTTTCAGGACAAACGAAAAGATTGTTGAGCTAGAAGAAGAAATTAGTAGATTACACTGGGACATTTTGGGGTTATCAGAAGTCCGTAGAGAGGGCGAGGACAAGATATCCCTTAAGTCTGGTAACCTACTATACTACCGGGAGGGCGACCAACAGTCTCAAGGTGGTATTGGGTTTCTCGTTCACAAGTCACTCATCAACAACATTATCACCATCGACAGTGTGTCGAGCAGGGTCGCGTACCTGACACTCAGAATATCTAAGCGATATTCGCTGAAGGTCGTTCAGGTATATGCGCCGACCTCTTCACACCCAGATGAAGAAGTAGAGTCTATGTATGAGGACATCAGTAGAGCCATACATACGAACAAAACTCACTTTATTGTTGTTATGGGAGACTTCAATGCAAAGCTAGGCATGTGAAGCGATGATGAGTTGAGAGTGGAGAATTTGGATGTGGGCAACGAAACCCCAGGGGACAGAAGCTGGCTGATTTTCTGGAGAAAGAAGGACTCTTTATGATGAATTCTTTTTTCCAGAAGCCATCTCACAGGAAATGGACCTAGATGAGTCCCAAGGGTTCCACGAGAAATGAGATTGATTTCATCTTGACCAACAAGAAACGGATATTCAATGATGTCTATGCGATTCACAGGGTGAAAACCGGCAGTGATCACCGAATTGTTAGAGCCACATTGAATATGAACGTTAAACTTGAAAGGTCCCGTTTGATGAAGTCTACACTACGACCCACTCGCGCACATATCCTAAACCTCGAGAGCTTTCAACTCGAACTTGCAAATCGCTTTGACTGTCTAGAAGTAGATGCATCAGTGGACGAGATCATTAACAGATTCGTAGAAACCGTCCATACGGTGAGGTCCCAGTTCTTTAAGACCCCCCGTACCAATAGACCTCAGAATTATCTGATGACAGCCTTAACCTCATGGCTGAACGACGTTCTTTGCGACTGCAATCTCCCGATGATGCTCAGTCACATAGGCAGCTCAATAGAAAGATTTGGAAATCCTTGCGGCACGATATTCGTACCTTTAATACATCTCGTATTAAATATACGATAGAGCGGAATAAATGCTCCAAAGTGTTCGCGAGAGATAATTCTATTGGGCAAAGCCGCATGACGAAGCTGAAGAGGGAACATGGCAACATAACGTCAAGTAAAGCGGAAGTGTTAGGGGAAGTCGAAAGGTTCTATGGACGACTCTACGATTCGGTCACTAAACCTGTTTGCAGTGCAGCCAACGACCCAAGAGCCAAACTGACCCGACATTATACCGAAGATGTTCCGGACATCAGCCTGTATGAGATGAGGATGGCCTTGAAGCAGCTTAAGAACGACAAGGCGCCGGGTGAGGACGGAATCATATCAGAGCTTCTGAAAGCGGGTGGATCACCGGTACTTAAAGTCCTTCAGAAGCTCTTTAATTCCGCCTTGCTTGAAGGTACGACGCCAAAAGCATGGAACCAGGGTGTGGTGGTTCTGTTCTTCAAGAAAGGTGACAACACCTTGCTTAAGAATTACAGACCCATTTCGCTTTTGAGCCATGTTTATAAGCTGTTTTCGAGGGTCATCGCGAACCGTCTCGAACGCAGGATTGATGACTTCCAGCCTCCCGAAAAAGCCGGGTTTCGTAAAGGCTACAGTACCATAGACCACATACATACGCTGTGGCAAGTCATACAGAAGACCGAAGAGTATAACTTGCCGCTATGTCTCGCGTTTGTGGATTATGAGAAAGCCTTCGATTCGATCGAAACATGGGCAGTGCTTGAGTCTCTCCAACGATGCCGTATTGTTTATCGGTACATCGAAGTGTTGAAGTGTTTGTATAAAAACGCCACTATGTCAGTCCGAGTACACGAACAGAGCTCGAAGGCGATTCCCTTAAAAAGAGGCGTAAGACAGGGACATGTCATCTCTCCGAAACTGTTTCCGACCGCTTTAGAAGATGCCTTCAAGCTTTTGGAACTCACCTTCGGTTTGCTGACGATATTGTGGTCATGGCAAAGTCGATGGAAGAGCTCAGCGCGATGCTCGAAGGCCTCAATTGAGTCTCCCAACGGGTAGGACTTAAAATGAACATGGACAAGACGAAAAATATGTCGAATGTCCATGTCGTGCCTGCCCCAGTTATGGTTGAGAACTCGGCTCTTGAAGTTGTCGACGCGTATGTATACCTAGGACAAACAGTCCAATTAGGTAGGTCCAACTTCGAGAAAGAGGTCAATTGTCGAATCCAACTCGGATGGGCAGCGTTTGGGAAACTTCGCAACGTCTTTTCGTCCAACATACCTCAGTGCCTTAAGACGAAAGTCTTCAATCAATGTGTGTTACCATTGATGACACATGGAACCGAGACGTGGTCCTTCACTATTGGCCTTATGAATAAGCTCAGAGTCGCTCAACGAGCTATGGAGAGGGCTATGCTCGTTGTTTCTCTACGGGATCGAATCAGAAATGAAGAGATACGTAGGAGAACTCAAGTCACCGACATAGCCCGACGGATTAGCACGTTGAAGTGGCAATGGGCAGGCCATATAGCGCGCAGAACAGATGGCCGATGGGGCCGGAAGGTTCTCGAGTGAAGGCCACGGATCGGCAAGCGCAGCGTAGGACATCCACCTACAAGATGGGCAGACGACTTGGTAAGAACCGCAGGTCGGCGTTGGATGCAGGCCGCTTCCAACCACAGTTCCTGGAGATCAATGAGGGAGGCCTTTGTCCAGCAGTGGACGTCCTACGGATGATATGATGATGATAATACATTCGTATCTACTAAATTGCGTAGCAAGTGTGACATAAGAACATCAAACTTAAAATAACCCTGCATTCCGAATCACGACATAATCGCTGCTAGCGTTCACGTAGCTATTTTGCGTACCGATTCAGTTATCGCGCTGATGACAGTTGACTTCTGTCAAGAATTCGGAACACTCATGAACGCTCTGCAAGTCAGTGTTCCTATAGTTTCATAACAATAGTAAAACCAACCAACCAACCAGCTGCCACGTCACTTACGACAGGGAGGCTCATGGTGATTTCAGTTTGGAGCATGGACGTTGTTAGCGCAAAATGGCGGATGTAATGACGTCACCTATGACGATTCACGGGACATCGTTTTCGCGCTCGCTGTGACTCGGAAGGCTTGTTAGCGCGATGATATCGATTTTGGCTTGATTCGGAATGCAGCCTAAATTTCCTATGAAATAACAGTGAAAAACATAACATATCACCAAATGAAAATGAATTAAAAGTAGCAATCATTTCCATCTCTAAATTGTAAGCTACCTACAGTCCACGACTCCTCAATTATTTGTCACATGGCTTGTTTATTTGCCATTGATATGCGATTAGAAAGAAATAAATAAAAAAATTATTTGCATAAACTGTACACAGCAGCAGACGCGAACACTTAAACGTACATAATGATACAGAACCAACATATAGACATGAGGAATATTATACATACTAAAGTCAATAAAATTATTAAATTAAATTTAAAAATATAGAATTGATTTGATTTGATGATATAGGGTTGGCAACCCTATCTATGACCGAGTATTGGTATGTACTACGAGATGCTACGAACTCGTAAGCTTTTGCTACGATCACCGTTCCACAGTCCAGAGAGTAATATCTCATACTGTAGAATAGAATAGAACTACTTAGTAGGAACTTCTATTCCATAGAGATGTCATTCGCGTAATATATATGATATCTAAATAGCACAACGAAATAAAAGTACCATATCGCTCTGTTAAAATCGTTTTTAATTTATTTTACAGACATTATATAATTTATTTATACGTAAGACATGTTTGTACATAAAAAATATTTTAACGGGGGTTAAAGCTGGAGTTGCCTGGAAGAAATCGCTTTTAGCGATAAGATCGCCCATTGTACCTTTGCTTTAGTTGTGTATTCTCTTTTGTTTGTTTTATTGTTAATGGTATAAACAAATTATCTAATCTAATAAAGACAAATGGAAGGAGAGGGAGGCCTGTAATAACAGTAGTCGTTTTTTTTATATTGATATATATTTATTTGGAAAACCAACAGCTAATTATACATATTACATAATATTATATATAATAGAAAGCCAATAATAGGATTTCATGATTGAACAACATAGTAAAAACAAAAAGTGTAGTGACATTAAAAAGTCTAAACAAATTTATGTATTTATTAATAAGCCTGAAGGCTTTATTAATAAGCCAAATAATATCAATACCGTATTTTTTCATAATTTTCGTTGTCTGGGAAATGTGATACAATAATAACAATAAAATATTATAAAGAGGAAAGATTTGTATGTTTGTAACGAATAAACTCAAAAGCTACTGGTCCGATTAAAACATTTCTTTCACCATTATAATGCTACATTATCCCTGAGTAACATAGGCTACTTTTTACCCAACTGTGCAGAAGGAGGGTAATGTTTTTATTAAAAAACTACGCGTGCGAAGCTGTGGATTGGTCAGCTAGCTGTATAAACCAATACATATAAAACAAACAAAAAACATTTCATTCATCGAATCGAAATTTTTTAATTAGTCCTAACTCGTAAACACGTCGCCGTCGTACATTCATGAATCTTTTTGTCTTCTAATTGTCGCAACACGGTGAAGAATGTGTATGATGCCTTGATTAACTGTAAAAGAAATTATTTAATTTCTTAGTGCTTGTCGGAGACAAAATCACTGCATCGCTCGACATCTTCAAGGCCCGGGTCAACTAGAGGGGGGACCGAAGCCACCGGCCGCCAGCGCGCATCGGCGCCAACCCATCACTCAGTATACGAATCGACGGAAGCTAGGCGCGCGTCCTTGACGTCCAATATTCTAGCAATAATTACAGTCCACTGCTTTTATTTACAAACCCAACTGAGGAAACCCAACAGTGGTTTTACCTAATTTCATCGAAATCGGTCGATTAGCCGTTTAGTCGTAAAAACTTAACAAACAGACAGACAAAGAGACAGACAGAGAAACAAATTTTCTTTCAAATTTATTATATGGGTAGGTATATAAGGACATCGAAGGTGACCGACATAGCACAAAGGATTAGCAAGCTGAAGTGGCAGTGTGCAGGGCACATAGCTCGAAGAACTGACGGCCGTTGGGGCAGAAAGATCCTCGAGTGGAGACCACGCACTGGAAAGCGCAGCGTAGGACGGTCCCCCTCTAGATGGAAAGACGACCTGTTAAAGGTTTGATGGGAGCCGTTCGGTGCAGGCCGCACAAGCTCGGTCGCTCTGGAAATCTATGGGGTAGATTTAAGTTCAGCAGTTAAATTAAATCAAAATATTTTTAGAGACAGAGACAAGATACATTTTAGGTACACTTGGAAAGGTCATAAGTTTTACAGAATATAATCATACATATAAAATATAAAAATTCACATTAAACATTTAAGGACAAGTTAGCAAGTACATATTTGACAGTACATATAACAGTATTTTACGGCGCTACAACGGTTATTGCTGCACAAAGCGCAAGTTCGGCCGCACGTAGAATACTGTTCCCATCTTTGGCACGGAGCTCCAAAGTACCAATTGCTTCGTTTTGACTCCCTTCAGAGAAGAGCCATTAGAATCATCGGTGATCCCAAACTCGCCGACAGGCTGGAACCGCTGAGTCAACGCCGTGACATCGGATTGCTCAGTGTATTCTACCGCCTGTATAATCGGGAATGTTCTGAGGAGCTATTTGATCTCATCCCGTCGTCGAGATTTTACCACCGCACTTCTCTACAACGTAATAAAGCTCATCCACATATCATCGAAAATTGGGTATCGCGCACCACACGCTTCACGCGATCTTTTCTACCCCATACTTGCAAGATGTGGAATGAGCTACCATCTGACGTTTTCCCATTAGGCAACGACATGGCACGCTTCAAGAGAAATGTAAAGAGGTTTCTACAGTGTAGGGAACGCATCGACAATACCCCGAGTGTTGCCGGTGTCAATAGGCGACGACGGTGACCGCTTACCACCAGGTGGGCCATAAGCCTGTTTCCCCACAAATAAAATAAACAAAAAACATAAGTACAATCAGAAACATATAATTAAGGGTTGATTAATACAGTCATAATTAAATAGTACTAAAGTCATCAGCAAGAGCTTCGTCAGTGGACGTTCTGTGGGTGATATGATGATGATGAATAAGGATATGTAAATGTATTTTTCTTAAGTTACATGGAGATAGAACAAGCTTAGCCCACCTGATGTGTGGGCCATAAGTTGTAACGATCGCATATAATAGAGAATTGCTTAGTAGGTCACACATCTTAGAAATATGCCCTAAGTTTCACTGTCTCACGTCCATCAACTTGAGGCATACAGATGTAAAATCTTATGTTCCTGGTTGGTGGCAGAAATAAGTTTTTTTTATACATTCTTGCGTCTTGCGTTTGACCACGATCTCGTCTGATGGTAAGCGATGATGCAGTCTACGATGGTACACGCTTGCCTAGAAGAAACCTATTCGCTCGCAACTTAAAAATACCCAGGCTGTAGCTATCAGGAAACACAGACTCTGGCAAGGCGTTCCACTCTTTGGCGGTGCGCATAATAAAGGTCGAAGGGAACCGCTTTGTGCGAATGGGAGATATTTCTACCATATAGCGGTGGCGCATCGGAGAGCGTCTGGTTGTCCGTTGATAGAATGGCGATGGTGGGATCAGGTTGAAAAGTTCCGCCGCGCACTCCCCGGAATGTACTCGATAAAAAACCGAGAGGCTAGCAACCTTTCGTCGATGCTTCAGGCTGAGGAGCCTTGCATCAATTAGCTCATCGTTGCCTATGAGCTTCTTGGCTTTTCTCTCAATTCCAAATCAGTTGAATCAATGGAATTGAGAGAAAAGCCAAGAGCTTTTCTCTCAATTCCATTGATTCAACTGATTGGTATGGTGGTACTTACAGATGTGAAAGTAGAGAGAGAGAGCGTAGTAAGCCCGCCGGCAGTTAGCGTGGTAGCGCGACGCGAGCGCAGCATTACCATTAACAATGACCGCCGGAAGCGAAGCGAGCAATGGTACCAGTTACACTGATACGCAGAATACGCTATATCAACACTCTGAAAGCAAATAAATAAATAATGCTGGACATTTAACACAGCGCCATCTAGCACCAAACTAAGCAAAGCTTGTACTATGGGAACCAGATAACTGATATCATACTTAGGTATATACTTTTTTTTATAATTACAACAACCAGTCCGGTACAAATATCTGTATATCATGCATACATTTGTACCGCGGCGGGAATTGAACCCGCAACCTCCTGTATCTCAACCGACAATTCACCCACTGCGTCACGGAGATCGTCACTCGTCTCTGAATTTTCATTTATAGAAATTGTCCAAAGTGTTCACAAAACTCGCCTATGTAAAAATATCGATTATAGACAAATCGGAAAAATATAGTAATAACATTGTTGGATTTTAATGAAGTCTTTCCATGCTTGCCAAGCCTTAGCAAACGTCTTCAAGCCACAAACGTCCACATACCTCGCTTGGCAAGTGTGCTATATACACCCAAGCATGGCGAACACCAAATTCCGTGTCAGCCAAATCTCAAATTCCTAGCGAGATTAGCTTTTCGTTTTTTTACCACATTTTGCTCATAGTTTGGGGATATGTGTTATGAAAAAAATGATTTGCTAATACGACTTGGTTTATGAGGATAAAAATATAAATATTTATTATTACTCTTGTTTTACTGACTGTACGATACGCTCTGGTAATATTCCAGAAACGATAAACTCTCTTCGTTCGACCTCATTTTAAACAAAAAACTAAACATGCACTCGTCGCGAGATCAGAATGGCGACTAAACGCGCACCAACGTGCGAATGCGTCGCAAGCGCTTGCCGTAAGCGTCCTTTGATCTGTGTCCAAAAACCGACACTAGACCGGATCGAAGACAAACGTCTACAAGATCACGCAAGCCAAGCCAAACGCCCTCTTTACACGCTTGTACTTGTGGACGCTTGTCGAGCCTTGGCAAGCATGGAAAGGCACCTTAAAGAATAAAATGAGGTAATAACTGGCAAATGCACAAAACCGTGCGACGCCAAAAAAATGAGGTAGATACCTACCTCTATTGACAGTCGATCCCCTTGGTAGCAGTACAAAAATACTTGCTGTATCATGCAGAGCAAATAGGCTGTCATTGCAATGCAACGAACTATGTTCATAGACGTCTGATGTAGTTCCTGTAAATTAAACAGGATTTGTTTTTATATTACTTTTTTATATTTATAAATATATATTACTTTACAATATCGCACAAAATTGTAGATGTTACTTTGCTTGTTTTCTGTTTGACTTTTTGATCTATTTTCCATCACCCCTATAAACTTACCACGGCCAGCTGATAGGCAGTAACACAGATGATGATCGAGGAGACCGCCAATTGTCCCAGGATAGGCTCCGAGAAGCAGACTTGGATCTCGTCAGCCGATCGCAGCGCCGCCTGGTGGCGGGCCACGCACGCTCGAATCCGGGAATTAATGATTTCTTCGTGCTCTTGATTTAGTAGGTTCTAGAGAGAAAATATAACATTTTATTAACAATATAACCGACGACAAAAAACGGAAAATAAAAGAAATCGGAAACAGAACTCAAAAATTATCTGATTTGGACTAGGTTTATATGGGACCACTCATGGTACTCGAGGACTACAGTCCGGGTCTCTTTAAGGTAAGAGTGCATAGGTATAAATCTTTAGAAGACACCTATAAGTACAATTACTATAAGTACAATTAATAAAAAAAAGAATCTTAATAAATAAATATTACTGGACATTTCACACAGTGCTATCTAGCCCCAAACTAAGCAGAGCTTGTACTATGAAAACGAGGTAACTGATAGAATACTTATATACATTTTTGTTATATATATTTTTTTTGTAAATTCATACTTATAATTTATAGAGAAACAACCAGACCCGGAACAAATATCTGTAGATCATGCAAACATTTGTTCCGCGGCTGGCTATCCGCCCACTGCACTACGGAGGTCGTCAGGCATTTGTGTTAATAATAATAATATAACGTTTATTTCAGGCAACAATGTGCACATACAAAACACACATATGATGACAAGGTCCATATCTATAAATACCTTAAAAACTAACATAAATAAAAAAATAATAAACTTAAAACTAATACTTTTATTTATTTGGGGTATTTTGCTTCGTAGCCGCTTCCCTGTAGCGCCTAAATGATGCCGACTTGCCAGAAATCCGGATCAAGTAGCACATTCTTATGCTTCGCTAGAGTCTGGAGAATGTAGGACTTGAAGTCAGTCTACAGGACACCACTGGAGAGACATTCGGAACGTGCCTGTAATCCGGTCCTGGGTCCTCTCCCTCACGAATCACACATCCTCTCCTGAGGTACTCTCATGTATTCGGGAGAGGTAGATCTTGTTGGTTGGCTCAACTGCATTCAGTTTTGTTGACTCAGTCGGTATCGTACCGGTGCCGCGTTGATTACAGAGCGATCATGGTCGACCTTTCTTCTCCACGAGGGTGCAGCCATCCACGTCGACCTTCTGCGGTTTTGTATCGGGTTTCTTTACTTGTGCCACTCACTCTCAACCGACTTGACTCGACGTAAGGCGCTGGATGCAGCGGCTGAGTCTGGCGACATTTGCGTGCTTCTTGTGCTGACGAGGACGTGAAGCAGGAGAAAGCGCAATCGTTGCAGGCTGCGCTGTTGACATCCCGGTGGCTGAGGGCATCGAAGCCGGGCGATCATTTACTAGTGAATAAGTGTCATTCCTCGCGTTTTCAGATATGCAGAGCGGTGATAGGCATCAGGTTACGCCGCTAAATATCTAAAGTAATTTACCTAGTACTTAAAAAAACCTAAAAACTTGATAATCGAGAACCTAGTGTTTAGTAAACCTTACATTGGTTTTAAGGCATTAATTATATTCACCTGTACCTAGCTTATAATTTGATGAAGAAATAAACAGAAATATATTTATTGTGACCATAAAATGTTACATAGATGAGTTGTGTCCCTGTTTCCCAGAAAAGCGTAAGCTGTGGCCTAGGAAACAGTTCTCTCCTGAATGACATGGTATAAAAAACTACTTGAAATGAAATGTACTACTTAGTTTCTTGATTAGATCCAGATTACCTGACTCGCTTTGATGCCATCACACAGGTTCCTGAGAGCTAGTCCTGACAGCCGCAGTCGGCACCGGCATACCGCCATGAGTACAGTCATCATATTATCCATGCTCACGTTTATAAACGCAGCTATCGACAATGCTATAGTCTGTGGAATATCAAAAAGTATTAGGCTCACTGGTGAGGCCTGTATTTATTTTTATTTTTATAATAAATGTTTAGACACAAGTTGATGAACCTCGTGCTCCCAGCAACCTTCATTTGGTCATCTTTCCATCAAGTGACGGGCCGTCCTTCGCTGGGTTTTACGCGGTTAAGTAATGGACGTCATATGGCTGTTAAAAACAGACTCATGACTTTTTTAAGCCTATCATAGATATATTCAAATCTTATACTCAGTAATTAGACCCATGAATCTAGGACGTAGTCAAGACAATTCTAAGCGGTACATTTGATACAACTTTGAGAGGTCGCGTGTTGCCCTTAATCTAGCTTAGTCATGAAAAATGTTCTAAGTCAAAAATTAACTCATTGTTCTTAAACATCGTTCCCCAAATTGATAGATATATGCCATTTGTTGATAAAATCCGGAATTATGTTAAAGTATTACCTGGTGTGCGTAAGTTAGCTCGTATGCAGGAGACTTGTACGCATCGTAAGGGTACCTGATAAATAAATAAAAAAACATTTCAACTCCGCACAGACGATTTCACCAGATACATTTTTCAATCAGTATGATTGCTAGCATTCATACTATATTTCATCTAAAAACTAAAAACATAACCCAAGTTACAGTAACAGGTCAATAGCAGAGACTAAATAGGATAATAGGTCTAAGAGATTAAAGTATACAGACCATGCGCTCAACGGCAGAGTATTTTTCTCAGCACTTCCAGCCCAGCCCATCACTGTAACTGCCGTTAACGTCGAGAACGTGAGAAAGAGGACTGAAGTCTCGTGGTTGCAGCTAGAAAACATAAATTCATCATCATCATCATTCTCAGCCCGTGTCGACCCACTGCTGGGCATAGACCTCTGTTTCTGCTATTCTTCCCGATCCTGTGCCAGTCTAAACCACGTACGATCGACGGTCTTATTGACGTCGTCGACCCATCTCGCTGGTGGACGTCCCCTATTTCGATATCCAATTCTCGGCCTCCACTCTGATAGTGCCTTAGTTCACCTGTCGTCACAACGTCTGGCCAAGTGTCCTGCCCAACTCCACTTGAGCCCCAATATTCGCTTGCTGACGTCTTGTACTTTAATCTGCTTGTGAATTTCGGTCTTAATTTGGCTCTACTTTGATTTCTGGAAAGCGATGATGATAGAGTGAATAATGACATACTGCTGGAAAAACTAAGTGCTTTGCGCCTGATCTTCTTCAGCTTCTGGCTGACTATTTGCGTGATCGCCAACAGTGAGACTTGGAATCTACGAGTCTTCGCCATATCAGACGCGCTCCGGAGTCAGTCAAGGCTCAGTCTTGGGACCATTGTTATTTATAATTATGTTAAATGACTTGCCAACTGTTCTTCGACACGCGGAGTGTCTTTTGTACGCAGACGTCCTAAAACTATACACAACTATTCAATTCCAACCCGACTGTTTGGCGCATCCAAAACAAGATGGAATTTAATCCTTCCAAATGCTCAGCTATGACCTTCGGGCGAATGTGGCATCCAATTCCCTTCGACTACAATATCGATGCTAGCGCAATTGCTCGATTGACAGTGGTGAGGGATTTGGGAGTCGTATTCGAACATAGGCTTATGTTCCATGATCACATTAGCTTCGTCGCCAAGGAGTCGTACAGTAGACTTGGTTTTGTATTAAGAAATGCTCGTGACTGCCAGAGCGAACACATAATACGACTTCTCTTCAGCGCCTTGGTGCGAAGCAAATTAGAGTCCTGCTCCTGTGTATGGAATCCATACGAGGTTACGTACGCTCTCCGTTTGGAAAAATCACAAAAGGCATTTCTTAGGTACTTTTTCGCGAATTGCAGGGTATTTGTATTCAACTGAATTTCTCTTAGGATACTTAGGTTATAATTCCCTCAAAACTAGGAGAGCGTGTGAGCAGATAACCACTGTCTGCAAAATATATCGTAAAATGTATGCACCTGATCTGCTTAACGAGCTACTTCACTTTTATGCCCCAAATCTCCGGTGCAGAAGACATAGGCTTCTTGCTGTACCCTCAAGCCGTACTGTATCCCGTGCTAACTCCCCGCTGCCTCGCACACTCACCGCCCTCAACAAACGCCTAGCTGCCAACCCTGAATGCGATGTGTTTGCTGACGAATGGAAGGAATTGATGCTGGTATGTCTGACGTATTGTGAGATTGATGTATGAACGGTCTTTAATTTAACATTTCAATTTGTTATTTATGTGTGTGATTTGATGAATTTATTTATATTAATGTGTATTATTTTAATTTAATTCTATTGTTAATCATTTGTATGATATTATGTAGATTTATAATGTAATTTAGATTTTAATTTGACAATGTATAATTTATGTAATTAATGTTTCGAATTATTTTAAATTAATAAATTAAGTAATAAGTAATTGGTTAATCCAAACTAATTGAATAAATAAATAAAAGCATATATCTCTCTTACATATTAGGTTGCGGACAAAGTTTCGTCGCATTTTTTAAGAAAATTCAAAACATTTTTTAATATAGTTTATTTACATTTAACTAAAGTATGTAGGTACCATTTTGTTCGATAACTTTTTGCCATCTTGTAGGTAGGGACATGATCCCATTGCTATAGAAAGTTTGGGGCTTCTGATCAAAATACCGCGACAAGTAGTTTTGGCAGTCCTCTCGTGATGTTAACCTGACACTGCCTAAAGAATTCTGAAGAGACCGAAACAGGTGAAAATCTGAAGGTGCAAGGTCAGGACTATACGGCGGATGCATTAACAACTCCCAGCCAAACTCTCTTAATTTTTGCTGAGTGGCTAAAGATGTGTGAGGTCTAGCGTTATCATGATGAAAAACCACACCCCTTCTGTTGATTAATTCCGGCCGCTTTCTCTCAACTTCTTGCTTTAATCTCATCAGTTGTTCGCAGTAGAGTTCAGAATCGATGGCCCTGCCTGGTGGTAACAGCTCATAATGAATAATGCCCTTCCAATCCCACTACACACACAGCATCACCTTGTTGCGAGTTAACCCGGGTTTCGCCACAGTCTGTGAAGCCTGACCGGCCTTTGACCACGACCTTTTTCGCACGTCCTTGTCGTACGTGATCCACTTTTCATCACCAGTTATCAGCTTCTTGAAAAATGGTTCGGTTTCATTTCGTCGTAATAAATAATCTACTACCCAGTTTTTTTCACATGCGCCAAAACTGTTTTATGGTCAATTCCCAGTTCTTCAGCTACGTCGTAACTACTGATATGCCGAACTTGCTCTACTTTTTCAAAAATGGCATCAATTTTATCCGTAATAGAGCGACCAGAGCTACGTGCATCTTTGACATCAAAATTTCCGGATTGAAAACGCTTAAACCAAATTTGTGCTATTCTCACAGACACTGCACTAGGTCCATAAACATCGCAAATTTTTTCGCGGCTTGCGTTGCATTTTTACCTTTTTTGTTGTAAAATTTTAAAATGTATCGAATTTCTTCATTAGATTCACTCATCTTTACAGTACGAAAAACAAATAAAAATCACACATTTTCCTAATTTGAATTTGGAATTATCTTCTTTAAAATTTAAACTTTGAATGATACCAAAACCAGCCAGATACAAATAGTATAGCCAAAGAGATTTTATTACAAGTTCATACATACTATAATGCGAATGGACTTTTTCCCCAACCTATTATATCATTCCACGACTAATGGCGGGTTCCTATATCCGTCGGTAACCAGCTACGACTCGTTTCTCCTTGAAAACGTGTAAAAAATTTGACACTTATTTGTCACTTTTTCAAAGAGATACGAGTCGTAGTTGGTTACCGACGTATATAGGAACCCGCCATAAGCCGTGCTGACGACCTCCTACAATTGACCTTAGCCAACCGTTGTTAAAATCTAACATTATCTTCCTGCCCTAATCCCACTTTATGTGGGGTCAACGTGACATGTTTCCCTCTTTCGCGTCACTCTATCAGACGTCATCTCAGTTGCTTTAAAATATAACAAAAACAAAAATTAAAAATTAAATCTAAACAACATACAAAATAGTTTTAATAAAGCGTATATGGTTTTATGTGCGTATTTAATTAATGATATATGTGTAACTTTAATATAAATCTATATTTAAAAAACAAAGTCGGGTTAGTTACACCATTTATAACTCAAGAACGGCGGGACTGATTTCGGTGATCTTTAATTCGCAGCGCAGCCTTAATGACCTTATTAAAATCCATCCTCATTTGGACGTGTTTGCGGATGACTGGAAGGCGATCGAGCGAGTGTGTCTCAGATATTGTGAGGGTATTTAATTAGTTAAGTATACCGATGTTATGTTAGTTATGTTTAGTCCCCTATTGTATTTGAATATCTTTTGTGTTTTTGTGTACCTTTTTGACCTTAAATATGTAAGTTTTAAAATGAATATACCTATATTATAATTTTTATTTTTTCTTGTAGTAGTTTTAGATAAAGTGTATTAGATTAGTTCTGTAAAGTTATATTTAAGTGTAAATAAACGAATTTGAATTTGAATTTAATTCGTTGGATTTGTCTCTGCCCGAAATAGCAAAATAACTATTAAAATATCGAAAAATTTCACGCAAAACAATAATTAAGAAAATTCATCTTCTAATACACAGATGCAGCTGATATGGCCGATTGACAATTCTACCGGTGATATACATTGGCAGCCCGCGTCATATGCATGTCAAGGCGAAATGAAGTTTGTCGGGACGGCTAGTTAAAAAAATAAAATAAATGTATGAGAAGCACTTTAAATGTTGGTCTTGCTCAGATAAGATCTCTACCACGTTGCCTTAAAACTTCGACTTTACTTTCAACCTTATACTAACTCGTTTATGATCTCTTTTCCATCATCAGAAATCTCGTCTTCAAGTTCCCGGTTCCCTTCATCAATTATTTTCTGTATAGCCACCTTCCTGTAGTTCACGACGATCACCTTAGTCGCGAGAGCCAGGTTCGTAAATAGTAAGAATGATGTGTTGACCATTAGTGTAAGATCACCCCATATTTGTACTAACTCCCCGAACTGAGCGATGATGTAGATCCCTGAAAAAATATAATTTATAAACCAGAGTATCAAAGTCAAAGCTGAATATTATTTTTTCCCCTCTTTTCCACAATGGACTTATAAAATAAAATAAATAATGTTACATGGACATTTAATTTAACACAGCAGCGCCATCTAGTCCCAAACTTAGCCAAGTTTGTACTATGGGATCCAGATAACTGATAAAATACTTAAATACCTTTTTTTGTAAATACATACTTATAATACTCGTATAGAGAGAAATAACCAGACCCGGAACAAATATTATGTAGATCGTTTGTACATTTACGTAGAACATTTGTTTTACGGTGGGAATCAAACCTGCAACCTCCTGCGTCTCGGACTGCTATTCGGAGGTCGTCAGTTCAAGATTTCTTTAGACGCGAGATTTCTTCACATTTACGTTTTTTTATATTTCCAAGCATATTATTTACGACTCCTGAAAGATGAAACCATAATTTTGGAAATGAAAACTTCTTTAAGCGCGTTGAGCATTTTTTGAGATGAAAAAAAAACCATTGCACTCGCGACACTGTTACCGACACCTGCCACTGACTACTGGCACTGACTGTTACTGACACCTCTGTATATAAGTATCTGTAGTGTGTCTGCTTTTATTCAAGTTATCACTACACTTGTACACACTTCTGTCGGCACTCCCGGAGTGCCACTTTTTTTTAAATTTTAATTCCGATGAATATTTTTATTATCTCACTTTGGACTCTAATAGTTTTTGTAAGTTATTTACAATAACACCTGAATCAACGTACCTACTTGCGTACCATGCACTTACAGTAGCCCGATGACGTCACAGACAAAACAAATGCCGAACGACGAACTAGTACAAACATGGTTTCCCTGTTGTCGGCTCAACCGTTATTAATGTATTTTAAGTCTCGTAGTTATTAGCAATTTAAATCTGACTGTGTTTTGTAACACAAAAGTTCTCACTGAAAACGTGAGATTTACCAAGATTTGTGAGCGCCATGATGACGGGTAAACTGAAGTCTTTGCAAGCGGTTATCGGCAGATATATCGATCTACCCTCTTCCTCATTCTTTTGCTAGGAATAAATTCACTAATATTTAATACTACTCGTACCACTGGTTTCATAGTCGAACTTAACTCGATTCCGACACTCACAAATCATGGTAAATATCCCGTTTCTAATGAAAATAGTGTTTATGACCATGATAGTTTAAAAAGTTATACAAGAAAGTTCGACCAGCTATCGCTACCTAGTCAGGTCATAAGTATTGTAACACAGTAAAATCTTTTCTTTTAGAATGCTGGCAACAAAAAAGGTTATAGAATTCGAATTTCGAATTGTTCATGAAAATAAAAATGTATACTTTTTAGAATTTTACTCATTTTTAAATATGGAGTGGACGCTTAAAGAAGACCGTGTTGCAGTTATTACGTTGCATCGTTGCGGTTACGCGCCAATTCAAATTTATGACATACTGAAAAATTTGAATATAACCAAAAGATTCATTTATCGCACCATCAAACGATACAGTGAAGACTCTAGTGTAGATGACAGGTCAAGAAGTGGTCGCCCTCGGTCTGTTAGGACTCCAGCAGTGATAAAAGCTGTGAAGGCGCGAATTCAAAGAAATCCCAAACGTAAGCAGAAACTGTTGGCCCTTCAGATGGGGTTAAGCAGAACCACGGTGAAAAGGGTGTTAAATGAAGACATATCGGCTTCGGGCATATCGAAGAAAAACAGGACATCGTTGGAATGCTCGTCTAATGGACCTGAGACTGAAGAGATGCCGCGCTTTGTTGAAGCGGTACGCGGGAAAAATATATCGGGAAATTCTTTTTTCGGATGAAAAAATTTTTACCGTAGAAGAGAGCTACAACAAACAAAATGATAAGGTGTACGCACACAGTAGTGAAGAAGCTAGCAACCGTATTCCGCGTGTCCAACGAGGTCATTTTCCATCCTCGCTCATGGTATGGTTGGGAGTTTCTTATTGGGGCTTAACAGAGGTACATTTTTGTGAGAAAGGTGTAAAAACGAATGCAGTTGTGTATCAAAATACAGTCCTGACGAACCTTGTGGAACCTATTTCTCATACCATGTTCAATAACAGGCACTGGGTATTCCAACAAGATTCGGTGCCAGCTCATAGAGGAAAGAGCACACAAGACTGGCTGGCGGCGCGTGAAATCGACTTCATCCGCATGAAGACTGGCCCTCCTCCAGTCCAGATTTGAATCCGTTAGATTACAAGATATGGCAACACTAGGAGGAAAAGGCGTGCTCAAAGCCTCATCCCAATTTGGAGTCACTCAAGACATCCTTGATTAAGGCAGCCGCCGATATTGACATGGACCTCGTTCGTGCTGCGATAGACGACTGGCCGCGCAGATTGAAGGCCTGTATTCAAAATCACGGAGGACATTTTGAATAAACTTTAGTGTCATAAGAACCTATGTTTTGTTAAGTTCATTTTGGTATATAAATGGTAACATAATGAATAAACTTGTTTCAATTATTTTATATTAATTGTAAACATGTGACAGAATGTATGACCTGACTAGGTATACTTAACGAGTGAATGTTTTCAAGTCAATTGGACTTGCCTTTGACTACCCCTTGTGGGATACCATCACGGGTCTGCGTCCTTACTGAGTAAAAGATCCGAGGATGTCCATAATAAAGCTTGTTTGTATGAAAATACTTTAGAAAGTTATCAGTTGCGGAGAACATAGATGTGTTCCATGTTTTTGTTGAATGAATTAGCAAAGGCCACATTAGCACGAGTAGCTTGGGACACTCCTGCTCGTCCGATCTTTCGTTCGCTAAGGATCATGACAGTCCCAGCCCTAGTCATCTTTCGTGCCGCTACCTATGCACGAAATCACTTAAGCGAGTACTCGAGACTCTGTGATTGTCATAGGTATATGACACGGAACGCCCAAAAGCTGAGGGCCGTGCCGAGGCGCCTTACCAAAACGTCGAAGCTGGTACATGTGTTGGGGCCAGCCGTCTACAATTACTTACCAATGGACATTATTAATGCATAATCAGCGCAGTCCTTTACACGTATATTAAAAAAATGGCTTATTATACAGTCGTATTATAGAATTGATGACTTTTTTGAGTCATCAACGCTATAATACGATACTATTCAATTTATTTAATATACTGGTTCTAATATATTTTTTTAATTCTGTATTCCATTGTTAACAATGCAAATGACGTGTAACTTTTGTGTTATCAATAAATGAACTATGAACAAATTAATCTCCAAATTAACTTGGGCAAACCGGCGTTGTATGTATGTATGTTTGTTCGAGAATAACTTTTGAAGCGTTTATCCGATCATCGTGAAATTTGGTATATAGGTAGGTAGAGCTCACACAATTCTAGTGTGATTAAATGAGTTAAAAATGTAGGGGAGATTGTTGAGATATTGGGGTTCAAGAGGTGTAAAAACATGGAACTATCCAGTCAAGTGGCCTTTTTATGAAACGTTTTTATACGTACATTTCGACCCCGTTTTAATTATTAGTTTTATTTCTGTAGTTTTTCAGTTATTAGCCATAATAATAACTCAACTTTGACGAAATTCACAGGGCCAGTGACCTCGCTGTGCTGTAATTTGGTAATCGTTTAGCTTTAGCGACACAAATATGGGCAAAAGTTTGAAATCCAGAATAACTGCAATATCTACCCTCAAAAAAACCAATTAATATTACCTGTAATTTGAATGAAAGTGTAGGTCAAATTCGTTGGTTATGCATTTCGTGGCACGGCACTATTTTGATAACCGAAGATTACAAATAATATTTTTTTTTGTTTTTCAGGTAGACTCGCAAGATCGTTCAGGGCGAAACGCTTGTTTTATGAATGTAATTGCAGTAAATTAATTAATTGTAACTGGAGTAAAATAAGTTAGGTAATTTAATTAGAAATTAAGTTGACTAGATACGCTGGTGGTAGAGCTTTTGTGAACGGGCTCGAGGAAGTGGGCACCACCGCCTTACCTTTATCTGCCGCCAAATAGCAGTATTTGTGCTGCTATGTTCCGGTTAGATGGTAATGGTATGTTCCTGTAATTACTGGCACATAGGCATAACAGCTAAGTCCTATAGTATGGCAACGTATCCACATAGAGATCAAGACAACATAACACCTTGTTTTGAATTCTATGTGGATATCCATGAGCTGCAGTAGCCACTTAACATCTGGTGGACTGCATGCTCGTTTGCCATATAAGTAGTATAAAAATTAAAAAAAAATAAAAAAATACAATAAGCGGTGTACGCTCGCAAAAATAGATGTAAATCGAATTAAATATATGCTAAATAAATACTTTTGCATGCAGGAGGTAGCGGGTTTATTTCTCGCTGTGAAACAAATGTTTGCATGATCTACAGATTTTTTTTATACTTTATAGGCTTGCGTTTGACCACGATCTCACCTGATGGTAAGTGATGATGCAGTCTACGATGGTACACGCTTGCCTAGAAGAAACCTATTCACTCGCGACTTAAAGATACCCAGGCTGTAGCTATCTGGAAACACAGACTCTGGCAAGGTGTTCCACTCTTTGGCGGTGCGCATAATAAAGGTCGAAGAGAACCGCTTTGTGCGAATGGGAGGTATTTCTACCATATAGCAAATAAATTATTGCAATAATAATAGCAATATTTGATCCGGGTCTGGTTGTTTCTCCATATATTATAAGTATGTATTTACAAAAAAAATGTATATAAGTACTCTTCCAGTTATCTAGTTCCCATAGTACAAGCTCTGCTTAGTTTGGGGCTAGATAGCGCTGTATGAAATGTCCAGCAATATTAATATTTTACTTTTTCTTCTTTCGTGTCTATAACTACATATTTTAATTCGCAGTTTTATTTTTTATGTTAGGGTCGACCTAAGAAGTCCAGGACGTCCGACGGCGCAGTGGGTCGACGACATAAAGAAAATCGCGGGCAACTCCTGGATACACGCAGCACAGGACCGGGAAGGGTGGCGTTTACAAAGGGAAGCCTACACCCAGCAGTGGGTACTTATGGGCTGTGGATGATGATGGTGATATCAGGGTTGAGTAGACCCTAGCCGTCTATGTAGTCCGGTCAATTTAGACATTCGAAGGTACATAAAATCCCAACAAGCTGAAAATCAGTCAAATTGTTCAAAACATAATTATAAATAATACTTAAAAGTTCCCCATCATTCCCGTGTATGGCAATTTTTTTATTCAAGATTGGGATTTTATGTATCTTCACTCTCATTTTTTGGTCTAGATTGACCGGACTATTGTATCTATGGTAGCCTTATTGAGATCGTCCCTTATGCAGGTCGTAGGGCACAAAGGACAGTTAAAATAATAAATAAATAAATATTGCTGGACATTTCACACAGCGTTATCTAGCCCCAAACTAAGCAGAGCTTGTACTATGAGAACTAGATAACTGATAGAATACTTATATACTTTTTTTTTGTAAATACATACTTATAATATATAGAAAAACGACCAGACCCGAAACAAATATCTGTAGATCATGCAAACATTTGTTCCCGATCCCGAACATCGAACCCACTACCCCCTGCGTCTCAGCCGGCTGTTCGCCCACTGCGCCACGCAGGTCGTCAAGCAGTCAATCAGACCAGTATCATCTTGGAGTCTTTAAGTCCAGAGTAAATAGGTTCTTTCTAGGCAAGCGTGCATCCAGTGGTGGATTCACACATTTCCCGAGTATAGGCTGTTAAATTTTTGCCACCCTTCACTCCAATATGATAAGTTATAGTTTTTGGTTATATTTCTAAGCGAATCGATAAGGTGGCTAAATGTAGTATGCTACTGGTTGGGAGCCGCGAACTGGGTGTTATACCATAGAATATAGAAGTTTGTGGTACCGTTGCTTGAATGTACAATGAAAGGGAAGAGGGAAAAGTCATCGGAAAGATGGCTTATAGACTTCTTTCTGCAAAATACTTATCAGAAAAAAAACGGTCCCCAAATTTGCCGCTCCTAAAATCTGCCGCCCTAGGCTCAAGCCTACTCAGCCTGTGGGTAAATCCGCCACTGTGTGCATCTTCGATCACACCTTCACTTACCACCAGGTGAGGTAGTGGTCAAGCGCTTAACTATCATCAAAAAAGTCAGGTGGCCCATAAGCTTGTCTCATATCAAAGTGGTATAACAAAAGCAGTTGAGACATTGTCTGGCAAATAAATACAAAAAACTTATTATCATTAATGTCCCTTACCGACTAGAAACAAGAACCAAAACGTCCAATAGAACCTCAAAAAGATCTTCATGGCCCTCGAATGGATGCCCGGGACCAGAAAACCGAAAACTTTCAATATATTCAAGCAAACGTAGAGAGCCCAGTTAACGTTTCTCCGTAGAAACGTCATTGTGCGTTTTACTCGGAGATCAGAGTTAGAATGTTTTTTTGTGTTTTTAAACTTTTTAACAAGTTAGTCAGGGGTGTGTAACATTTCATCACTCAGTAATAAGAAGCAATTGCTGCTTGTTGTATGTTACTCAAGATTTGTCATTGTCAAAATCTAACAATTTTTTTAACAAAGATCTTTGGGCACATGGCAATTTTACCCACGCTGCACAGAAATGCAACAGGGCAAAATTAAAAAATATTACATGTTTATGAAGTATCAGTCGCATTACAGTAGAAGGCATGAGAGTGTGTTTTTAGCACAGCGTACATACAACCTGTTTTTGTTATGTTCGGCATTAATTTAAACCCACATCCGGAATCGCATTAGCTGATTTTAGAGGTGGGTTTAATACCGGTAGCTTGAATTGACACATTTCCAATAAACAATTCTTAACGTAAATCAGCGGCGCCTTTGTGGCGATGCCGCTTAGTTTAACAGGTATCTACTTACATTATTAATAAATATAATTTGTACTTGGACTTGATATTAAGGTTGTTTGAAAATTATTGGAACGTATTTGAAACGCGCGTTAGGCCCTTTTTAAATGCAATAACAGAACAAGTTCTGTATTTAACTTGTTACATGCGGATTTTTATTATGTAATGTTCAAATAAAATAGTAGAATTAAATTTTACAATTAAAGACATCATTCACTTTAGCCCAATAATGTTTATTAAAATTGTTACTATCTAAGTATGAAATAAAATATATTTTTGTGCTGGACGAGCAGTGAGCCCGTAGCGAAATAAGTATTGTATCTCTGAGATCTGAGTAGATCTCCGTATTATATATGTCGGCGCAAGACCATCTTAATTATAAGGTTACTATTTAAATTATTGAATATCAAATCAAATTACGAATTACGTTTCGGTTCTCAATGTAAGTTTCAACTTTCTCCGTTAAACGGAACGTAATTGTTTGTCTTGGTTTTCAAGGACAAATAATTAACTACTCGACATTGTTTTTAGATTATTTCTAGACCTGAAAATTAATGCTAAATTAAAATCCTGATTTGTAAAAGGCAAGCGATGAATCTCATGGGTGTTTGCATTAAGATAAACTTAAAGCAAACACTCGCTTGAAGCCTTGAACATCGCATTTATTGGTAAAGATTTATTAACAACGGATGTTGATTGCTTAAAACTAAAAAAAAGTTAATCTGAAGGTTCTAAATACGTTTAAAAATTGATTTATAAATTTACAGACTAAATCAGTAATTGTAACTATTTATTTGAGAGTATGTGAGAAATGGTTTCTAAAATTGACTTAGTACCGCACGACGCCATGTTTGGTAATCGATCCCAAAAAGCAACCGGGCTTCCGACGACACTTTTTGAAGGTGAGCCGTCGAGCCAAGTCTTGTGAGTACCTACCACCTAATATTAACCTTAAGAGTTAGCTGTTAAGACAATAATTTTGAATATTAATAAAAGCTGTTTTATCGTTTGCAATGAGTGATTTTAATGTTGGAAATAGTGACGTCAGCTTAACAGACGTCACTGTTTCAAAAAATCCTGCTGGTCAAGATACTCCGTTATATAAAAGACTAGCTGACCAATCTGCAGCTTTGCACTCGTAGTTTAAAAAAAAAACATTACCCTCCTTCTGCGCAGTTGGGTAAAAAGTAGCCTATGCCACCCGAGGATAGTGTAGCTTCCCAAGAGTGAAAGATTTTTTTAAATTAAGTCCAGTAGTTTCGGAGCCTATTCAATACAAACAAACAAACAAATCTTTTCTCTTTATAATATTAGTATAGATTATATTATATTGTTGGACAACTCCAGCGCTGATAAGTGACCGAGACCAACCGAATATATAAGACGCTGCGCAGACCGCGCGCGCCCACACTTATTCGAGACTTGTGCTGTGCGGACGTGTTTTACGTGCTTACGTGGTTACTTGATTACGTGTTCTAGAGATCACGTGGTGTTTAATTAATATACGAACGCTAGTTAATTTGTTTGCAATAATTGTTAAAATAAATCACTTTGTGTTTATGGAAGTTTCCTTTTAAAAAAAAATAGTTTTTACTTTTTTTTCCTAAAAATATAGTAAAGATAGAAAGTACTAACAGATTATGTAAAATTTCCGCAGCGCAGGCGACGAAAGACCTTTAGGGCACTTTTTTACACCTTGGGTTACGTTACTTAAGTTTTAGTAAGGATCCCTAATCTTTTCTAGCAATAAATATAACCTATGCCACTCAAAGTGAATGTAGCTTTCCAATGGTGAAAGAATTTTAGAAATCGGCACAGTAGTTTTTGATTTTATTAATTACAAACATACACACACACAAAAATACAAATCTTTCCTCTTTATAATATTAGTATAGACTAGCTTCCGCCTGCGGCGTCGCACGCGTGGGTTACCAATGAAAAGTAGCCTACGTTTTAATCCAGGTCATAATCTACGTACATACCAAATTTAATTGACATCGGTTAAGCCGTTACGACGTGATTAAGTAACAAACAAATAAAGAAACATCCAAACTTTCGCATTTATAATAATAGTGTGATTGCGAATTCGTAATTATTAGAATGGTTTTAAATATGTTAAGATCGAGAAGATCATTAAATATTGTGTTCGTTTATAAAATATGTCATTCACCTTTCAGCTTGTCGCAAATACTTATTATTGTAGGGATCAAAATAATGATTAAGTTAATGCAGCCTCGCAACACGACGGGCCACCGTTGACACAGAGAATCCCACACCACCCCCCACCACCGATGCGTAGTGCGGCGCGAGGCGAGACGCAGTGCGGAGCAGATCGCACTCAACTTGATGAAGCTTCACAGATTAACCAAAACATTTTCGGTCGTAACACCGATAAAACGGTGCGTGATAATGCCCGTATTTATAATAATGATCAAAATGTTGTATACCCCTGAACTACAAGCCTTAATTGATATGCCCAGTGTTTTCCTATACCAAACACCTTACTATTAAGTTATTAGGTTAATCACCACCTTTAAACGTATGTTTTCCTGGTATGTTTTAGCACAGTAGCAACTAAGTTTCGTAACTACGAGTAATTGTGGAGCAGGAGTTTTTAAAACCTTAATAATATACAGGAAATTGTAGAGAATTCGTTTGTTGGTATTGATGCCACGGAACTACGATCCTAATAAATTTGTAAAATTAAAAGTTTTTATGGCATATTTTTTACACCTTATGGTACATTATTGAAGTTTTAATTGATATTTCTACTTTATTCTAGTAATGAATATAGCTTATGATACTCAATGATAATGTAGCACTCTAATGGCGAAAATGTTTTTGTAATCGAATTAGAAGTTTCTGAGTTCATTTGTTACAAATGTACAAATCTTTCCTCTTTATAGTATTAGTATTTATATATGGTTAAAGAACATTTATTTCTCAAAAAAAATTACATTTCACTTATTTGAGAAACTAATTTAAGCTTATTTAATTTTAGTGCTTCGAAAAAATTCAAAAATTTAAATGCCTAGTAGGTGATTCACAAAAACAACAATCAAGAATGATAGAAACTTTTTACGAATACCCGCAATTTTCTGTCGAGTGTCGCCCGCAGTACAATGCAAGTTCACTCGGTGTGACACAGTGTGAATAATACAGCAAATCCATTATATTGTTATCAACTAGCTAGCGTGACGGTGTACCTATACAGTCAAGTATGTACTTATCCATTCTATTTAAATTACAATGTTACTTATAACTTAATTAATTCAGTGATGTCTGTCTACATATCTAATCTATATTTATTATTTATCTATCTATGTTCCTACCTTTATATTTATCTATTTATCCAACCAGTACCTATCACGTTTCATCGTTTTCATAATGTTATGTTATGTATATATTATTATGTATGTTAGTTCTAAGGTATATATATATATAAATAAAAAAGAATAAAAATAATATCACAACATCACAGTAAATACAAAAAAAATGGTATATGTTTAAATGATAACTTAAGACTAAAAAATCTACTGTCATAAGTTGCAAAAAGGACTAACTCAACATGATACGGGTTTTAAAACCAGTATAAGAACCCACGCTGGCCTTCCATTAGGACCGAATCGTTGGGGAATGGGGTCTGTACTAATTTTTAGGTCTTCTTGCTACCTGAAATAAAATAATTATACCCCAAAGTGGTATACATAGTACATATCCTGTAATATGTATTAAAACCGCCATCTATGTACACTTAGAGACACTACAACACGTCGTATTACCACAGATGCTCTGCGCTACGGCGTAGAGCTTGCTACGAAATCCGTAGCAGCATGTAAAATTGCCCAAGATCAGTAGATGTCGCTTTCGCGACATGAAAATAACGGGAGAGACCCAGGTTTTTCAAAAAAAAGTTAGCAACAGTTCCTGTAAAATGCAAAAGAAGCTTGCATCGGCCGGGAATCGAACCCGGGCCGCCCGCGTGGCAGGCGAGCATTCTACCACTGAACCACCGATGCTTATAAGCACGTAGTGAAATATTTGGTGTACACTGAACATTATTGCGTATGATTTGGATTTGGAGCGTGGGATGAGTGTAACACTCTGTGATGTGAGTTTACGAGTATATCACGGAAGAATCCAGATATTAGGGTGAATAATCAACATTGAGTTATGCTGCTAAAGTGCAGCAACAGAAAGCGCAGCGCAGCATGTCTTAAATTGTTTCCTCGTTATAATTTCACTAAATTTCATTTCCTTCCTCACTCCGAACAACGCAAAATAGCTGACATATCCTATTTATTTAAAATAACCGTCAATAATATCGAGTGTCCCGAGTTCCTCCGCAAAATCCATCCATAAAAATTAAAAAATCCTTTTAAAATAAAACATATACAAAAAAATATGATAGGATTACTCATCTTATTATATATATATACTATATATCTATATCTTGTAGTTGGAACAACTTACAGGCAAAATTCATTTCTGTGTCGTGCAAGCGACTACTTTACAAAATTGTGCAAGAGCAATGATTTCGATTTAATCAGTACGAGGCAGCGATCGAGCACATACTTTTTTGCTAGCGGTAATTTTAGTGTAGTTTAACTTACTAATTAGTACTCGGATGGGAACTTTAATAACTGAAAAAATAAATAATAAATAAATATATATGGCTGGAATTTCACACAGTGCTATCTAGCCCCAAACTAAGCAGAGCTTGTACTATGGGTACCAGATAACTGATAGAATACTTATATACATTTTTTTGTAAATACATAATACTCGTAAATAGAGAAACAACCAAACCCGGAAAAACGATCAGTAGATCATACAAACATTTGTTTCGCGGCGGGAATCGAACCCGCTACCTCCTGCGTCTCAAGAATATGCAATTATTATATTATATATGTACATCTGGATTACCACTCACTGACTCACTGACTCATTGACATCATTGTTCTCCCAGATGCCCCCTCGTAGGGTAGAAATGTTTGGTGGGGTCGTATAGAGGGAATTCCGTTGAGTTGGGAATTAATCCTAAAGTACCCCTTTTGTCCCCCATTCGCTCCCATCCACATTGTATCTCGGAAAGTAACAAACTTAGAGCATTAGCGCCAAAACTAATGTTGCTCAGGACATTTTTAATATCCGGATCCATTAAAAAAAAACGTCTTTCATACAAAAAAAAATTGACCCACACAAAATATTTTTGTGTGAATACCGTACACCGTATATTTCGTTTGCCGTAATTTTCTTACTGTTTTTGTAGGGAGCCAAACGGCTTGTGGGTACAAAATTTATTTTACTGTAATTTTATTTATTGGTCGAGGGGCATGAGATAACTATATCTTCAAGTTTATTCGATATCCATTATCATTTTGGAAGTACATTTTTTTTTTGGAGTGGCATAAGGCAACTTGCTTAGTAAATTTTCATGTTTATGCGACATCCATCATCATCATCATTATTTTGGATGTACCAATTTTTTTTTTTTAGTTGTTGTTGGGGGGGGGGGCATAAGGCAACTTGCTTAGTAAATTTTCATGTTTATGCGACATCCATCATCATCATCATTTTGGATGGCCAATATTTTTTTTTATATTTTTGGAGGTGCATTAAGCAACTTACTAAGTATATTTTAATGTTTATGCGACATCTATCATCATCATCATTTTGGACGTACAACATTTTTTTTGTTTATGGAGGGGCATATTACAACTTGCTTAACAAATTTTCATGTTTATGATTGCTTCTACCACCTCTATATCGTCTTTGATTGCTTCTTTGACTTCGTTTTAGTCTTTGAATGCTTGTTTTACTTCTTTCACTTCGATATCCTCTTTGATTGGTACTTCCACTTCGATATCGTCTTTGACTGCTTCTTCCACTTCGATATCCTCTTTTATTGCTTTTTTAAATTTAATATCCTATTCGAATGCTTCGTTAACTTCAATGTCTTATTTGATAGATTCTTCCACTCCGATATCTTCGTTAATTGCTTCTTCTACAAAATTATGATTTTTCTTTACAAAACTTTAATTGCTTGTATCTCCTAAACGAAAGCAGTAAGGCATATTAAAGTTTACAACATTGTAGAACCAATTTTTAGTGGAATCGTTTTTTATAATCATCATCGATCTTGATAGGTATCCGTTTTGATTTCTTCTTTCACTTCGGTATCCTCTAAGATTGCTTCTTCCACTTCGATATCGTCTTTGATTGCGTCTTCCACTTCGATGGCCTCTTTGATTACTTCTTCCATTTCGATACCCTCTTTAATTTCTGCTTCCATTTATCTTCTTTGATCGTATTTTCTACTTCGGTATCCACTTTGAATACATATTCCAATTCGATATCGTCTTTGATTGCGTTTTCTACTTAGATATTCTCTTTTATTGCTACTTCCACTTCGATGTCGTCTTTCACTGCTGTTTTCACTTCGATATCCACTTTTATTGCTTTTTTTAAATTTAATATCCTCTTTGAATGCTTAGTCCAATTCCATATCGTTTTTGGTTGCGTCTTTCACTTGGATATTCTCTTTTATTGCTACTTCCATTTCGATATCGTCTTTGACTACTTCTTCCACTTCGATATCCTCTTTTATTGCTTTTTTAAATTTTATATCCTATTCGATTGCTTCGGTAACTCCGATATCTTATTTGATAGATTCTTCCACTACGATATCCTCTCAACAAAATATGATTTTTCTTAAAAAAAACTTTAACTGCTTGTATCTTCTAAACGGAAGCAGTTACGCATAGTAAAGTTTACAAAATGGTAGTATGAATTTTTGGTGGAATCGTTTTTTATTGTCATCATCGACCTTGATAGGTATCCTTTTTGATTTCTTCTTTCACTTTGGTATCCTCTTTGATTGCTTCTTCCACTTCGATATCGTCTTTGATTGCATCTTCCACTTTGATGGCCTCTTTGATTACTTCTTCCATTTTAATTTCTGCTTCCACTTGGATATCTCCTTTCATTGCTTCTTCCATTTAGATAACCTCTTTGATTGCTTCATCCACTTGGGTATCCTATTTGATCGCGTTTTCTACTTGGATATTATTTCCCTTTGATATCCGTTTTGACTGCTTTTTCCACTTGGATATCCTCTTTGAATGCTTTTTCCGTTTTGATATCCTCTTTGATGATTGCTTCTTCCACTTCGATATCCTCCTTGGTTGCTTCTTCTATTTCGTTATCCTCTTTAATTGCTTTCTCATTTTCGATATCCTCTTTGATTGCATTTTTCTTCGATATCCTGTATGGTTGCTTCTTTTACTTCAATATCCTCTTTGATTGCTTATTCTACAAACAGAAAAACACCCAACCTCTAGTCTATAATATAAAAATGAATCGCAAAATGTCTTAGTAAGCGCATAACTCAACAACGCCTGGACCAATTTGCCTAATTCTTTTTTTGTTGTATTTCTTATTGTCAGTGAGAAGGTTTTTATGAAAGAAAAAATTAAGAAAATTGCGTGCAAAATTAGAAAATTTAAAAATACTTAACCACCATATAAAATTATTTATAATCTAACCTTAGCGCTTTTATAATGTAACCTTGTGACGTTTGACATAGAATTGACAGAATGCTTGCTGCAAGTATCGTCAAAGAGGATGTAAAAAAAAATGAATATCGTTTGAAACAGATGCTTCGGTAGGAGTTATCCCGAGATATATTGTCTATATATAAAAAAATTAATTACTGTTCGTTAGTCTCGCTAAAACTCGAGAACGGGTGGAGCGATTTGGCTAATTTTGGTATTGAATTATTTGTGGAAGTCATTCATTTTCTCATACGTAATGATGGCCGGGGACAACAATTAACAATTCTACCAGGGTGACTTATATTGACAGCCCGCGTTATACCTATGCATGTCAAGCCGATACGAAGTTCGGGGGGTCCACTAGGTTACAATAAAATACAGAAGAAACAGTTGAATCATTTAAAGACCGTTGCAAACGAGCTATAGATATGGGTACTTCTTGTCTATTGTATATATTGTTCATTGTGTTGATAATCGCAAGCTTTATCCAATTACTTCTATCCTCATTATTGTTTTTATGTCTATTATTTACATTTTATCGTAAAAAAGAGCTTGTTTGGTAAGAGTCTTTGTGTATTTATCTCTTAAATAATAATCATTTATATTTTTGAATAATACACTTCACAGTATCTTTTTTGTAAGAATATTTATTTATTTATATTTATTTTTTATTACTCTTTAAGTACGTTCGAGAGTTACCAAACCCTTGTGCTGAAAATCAGCGTTGTAAATTAGTTTATAGCACATGCTGAGCTCAGGGCTTTTCGCATAATCCTGTACATGGCAGCATTTCTCCATGCATACACTTTAATTGTCGTAATATACAATGTATTATTTTCCTCCTGTGTGTATGTATTTTTTTTATTGTGTATAATTATGTTAGTTTAAGTGTTGCGTTTGCTTTTTTTGTACAGTTTATGTGAATAAATGTCTTCTTTCTTTTTATCTTTTTAGATAGCTCAACTGTTCCAGATCACTACCAGGCGGAATTTTCCCCAAGACACTGGCTGCATTGGCTGTTTTCCATAAAATAAATCATAAAAAAATTATCTACGTGGAGCATATCGGCTAAACAGTGCATAGCACAGCATAGCGCAGCATAGCGCAGCATAGCGCAGCATAACGCAGCATAGCGCAGCATAGCCTAATGTTGATTAGCCACCCTATGGGACACAACCTGCAATCATATAAACCAATCGGTGAATATTTAGTTTTGTCCTTCATTACCAGTCCACATTATTTATTAAGACCAATCATTTATTTTAAAAAGTAAACAAGACGCGTGTTTACTTCGACTACAAAACTCACTGACACATACAATTAAAGATAATATTAATTGTAAGACATGAAAACCGATGACTTAAAACTAAAACCACGGTTATACGATAATTACCTATAGTAAAAACATAATTGTATTTACTTTTGCGTTTTCTTGAAACATGCTATTATCGAATTAACGGAAGAGGTTGATAACATTTCGTTCGAGTTATTGCATCAGAAGATAGTTGACTGAACAGTATACATATAATGTTGTCACAGGTACGTTCATGAGAATATCTATTGGCGTCAGAGTTGCCAACCTCCTAGCGTCGTCCCGTGCGTCGTCCCCATCTAGCGTCTCTCGTAATTCCCCTAAAAAAATATAACTACTGAAAAATGCTTCAAATAATTGTAACCCTAGTGTTTGCCCCTAAACACATTATTACTATTATTATAAATTTGGAGCCTGTACTGTCCCATTACAGGGCAAAGGCCTCCTTTCATTCCTTCCACTCCACTCTATCATGCGCGTGTATAGTCCAGTCTTCCATATACGAGTCGAGTTCGTCTTTCCATCGGTGTCGTTCTAAAAATTTAGCCCCTAAAAATACCCCTTTTCATCTAACTTATCCTCCATATATAGGGGACCCCCAAGTTGGCAAGACTGATTGGCCTCATTGTATGCAATAAGGGCCTCTTAAGAAGGTTCAAAGGCTCTTAGCGTACTATGTAGGGGGCTGCTTGGTATTTCTCTACGAGATTGATTGATTAAAAATACTTTATTGCGCGTATAAATCTCTTCCAGATAACCTTTGTGTAGCTTGAGTATAAATATGTGCAGGCAGTGCACAGAAAAGGAAACTAAAGAAAATTTGCAAAAATAGCATAAGTTACATACTACATAAATAAACCTACTTAAATACATTATATAATAGACTAAACAAGTTGTTCACCCCGAACTGAGATCTCGAGAGTCTCCGATTAAAACAAAAAAATATTATATGTATCTTTGACAATCAAAATAGTGCCCCGAAATAAATAACCAACACACTTGACCTATAGTTTCATTCAAATTACAGGTAACGGGAGTTCATGTTATTGGTTCATCTTTATTGGGGTACAAATTGAAGTTATTCTGGATTTCAGACTTTTGTCTATATTTGTGCCACTTAAGCTACACGATACCTAATTAGAGCACTGTGGGGTCACTGGTGTACTCTGTGAATTTTGTCAAAGTTTAGTTTTTATTATGGCTAATAACTCAAAAACTATAAAGATAAAAAACGGAGTCTGAATGTACTAATGAATACCTTTCATTTGACGTCCCACTTGACCAGTAGCTTCATTTTATTTTTTTACCCCTCTTGAACTCTAATATCTCAACAACCCCCCAACATTTTTAGCTCATTTAGTTACACCAAAATTGTGCTATCACTATGTATTAATCATCGAATCAACGTTTCAAAAGTTATCCTCGGACAAAAAACATACATACATACATAAAACGCCGATTTGCCGAAGTTGATTTAGAGATCTCGCTTTGATCGATCAACTATACCGATATCAAATAAATACATACTTAACAATAGAAGAAGTGATAATGATAAGGAAAGATTAAGTGGCTCATTTTGGGTCAGTTTGACCGTGTAGGTGCCTATAGATTCACAATCAGAATGCATCCACTGAAATAGTTTCGAATATTTAGAAGTAATCTTTATTCGAAACTATTTCAAAATAAGAACCAGAAGTAAGAAGATTTATAGATTACTTAACTTTTGGAGAGTATTTGTAATGTATTATTGTATTTTTTTATGTATTTGTACAATAATGGGCTGCAAATGAAATTTTATTATTTGTAATGTAGAATTGCTATAAATGGTAATGTTTAGTTTTTTATTTGGACTTGCCTCTTACTGCCCCCTAGTAGAATATCCGCAGTTCGTACAGGGTTAATCATAATTTGAGAATGTCTATTGTCCTCTTACGGACAAAATTCGAAGGCCTCTTTCTACATTTTGCGTCGTAAAACTTCGGCGGACCAAATTAAACCCCGAAAACTATGTTCCCGAGACTAGATAAAACTGTTGTGTGCTTCTGAAATCAGTAATTAAAAATTTGGTGCCCACTCATGTATCACTCCTTTGTTCTGGACAGTCGTAAAAGGACCACAGTACAATTAGTTTCTACAGAATTTTAAAATCCTTTTGAAATGGGGTTTCTGATAAAAAATGCAAACACTTCTGCTAGCTTGTCTCTAACTGCTTTGAAACTGGTTGGGTTTTGGGCGCCGGACGGTTTGCGTGGAGATGAGAAACTGATGTACAGTTGCTATACTGTGTTCTCTTTTATGTTTCTTTTGGGTTTGTATTGTTAGAAACTTCCTATACTTTTTCTCGTAAACACAAAGTCAATTCTCATTTTATCCGACTTGATAGTAGAGATTATCAATTCGGTGTTTTTTTTGTCGAGTGTCAGGGGTTATAACTGCCCTGAAACAACGAAGATTTATATTTTTTTATGATTCTATGAAAAATAAAATATATCCCCAGGTTTGTATTTTGCTTGTGCTTGTACTTGCTTAGAACGAAAAAGCTCTGTGCTGAAATGATTGAAAATAGGCTTGAGTTGAAAGGCTTTTTAATTAACATGGTTTTAAATTCTTTCTAATTTATCCTCACCTCAACAGGCATCTACTTGATCATCCAGGTAGTAGACCTTTTCTTGATATGGGGAAACCTTCCTCTTATGACCGGAACAGCATTCCTGCTGTTCACCAATCTGGCACAAGCTGCGAAGATCTTTAATATCCTGAGTCGGAGGCAGGTCATCCAGGGCATCATCGCTGATGCTAATCGTGTTCTCACTGAGGTAGACAGTGAGGAAGCCAAGGAAATCTTGAAAAGGTTTTTAGTATACTATAGTCAAACTAAAACTCTTATAGTTTCGCCATGTCTATCTGTCTGTTCGACTGTCTGTCGGTCCAGTTACAACCGTTTTAATAGATTTTTATTTCTGTAAAATTGTTTGGCAAGATGATACATTTTAGTGACGCCTAGTAAGTATAATTTAATTCAGAAAATCAGAAGTTGAGGGTGACTTTTATTCGCGCACCCCATCATGTGGTCTATTGTCGAAAAGGTCTTCCAAAAACACTATATAGTTTCCTCAAAATTCAACGTAATAGTCGTGTACCATCCAGCCTTCCCCATCAGCAAAACCGCTTTTCTTTATACAGTAATAAAGTATACAATAGTAGCATATACTGTACTTGTTGGAAGAATTATCAAAGCCAAGGAAACAACTTACGAGTACTGATCACCCCTTATATCTGTAGTTAGCTTTGGAGCAGTTCTATGAACTTACCACTAAGGAGGATTTCAATTAGCCTCCAAGCTCAAATACCAGGGTTGGTTGGCTTGTACAAACTTCATTTTACAGGTGCAGTAAGGAAACCAGCTTACAGCAGGCCCTCTACTTCGCGTTGACAGTCATCACGACCATCGGCTGGGCTGCCAGTGCTGAGAAAAATCAACTGCCTTTGCGAGCTTGGTATTTTACGATATAACTATGATGACGAACTAATAATAGGCTCCGCGACCGCTGTACACACGGCTACACATCAAGCTATTAATATCTAGTATAAACTGACCTCTCATTGTGTAGGCCTTTCGTAGAATGAGAGGTCAACTTATACTGGAAATTATAGCTTGATGTGTAGCCGTGTGTACCACGAGTGCTAAAAGAGTTTAGTGGTGACGGCGACGGTGACCAGTGTGACCACTTAACATTAGGTGGCTCGTCAGCTTGAGGGAGGAAAACTCCAATTCAGTTAACATACTAAACTTGAGAGTTTTATTATTATCGGTATTCATTCACGAAAATGTCCTTCAAACCTGTCTGTTATCACGTACCGTTTTATCGGTGCTTCGACCAACAATATTTCAGTTATATTCGTGAACCTTCATCAGGGTGAGTGCGATCCGCTCCGAACCCCGTCTCGCTTCACACTACGCGCCGCAGCCCTCTGCACGTGAGTAGATGGGAGCGGTTGTGGGGGTTGCGTCAACGGTGGCCTAACGTGTTGACAGGCTGCATCATCATCATTATTATCACTACTGTTGTCTTCGGTGGTACTCGGTACAGGCAAACACACAACACTATGTCTCTACCAGGCTCACTTACTCCTCTTTCGCTTGCATCATGAAGACATGGTTGGTTTCTTTTATGATTTTTCGACCAGGTATCCTTACGACACCTCGAAGTCTCCAGCCTACGAGTTGACCTACATCCACCAAGTGACGGCACTCTTCATAGCAGCCTACCTGAACGTAGCGAAGGATACCTTGGTGACCACGCTGATAGCTCAGTGCAGATGTCGATTACAGCTGCTGGGTCACTCGCTTAGAACACTTGGCCAGGACTTAAAGGTGTCTAAGGGCAAGGTACTGATAACTGTTTCTTCCTTCGTTCTTCGTAAAAATAAATGTCATTTTCAAATTCATATTGTGTACTATGATGATCACCAATCTACTTTCTTCATACTAAGCAGTCAAATCTAGCAACATGGTGTCCTTATTTTTCGTAAAGGTCAGCTTGGATAAAGATCTGGAATAAAATTTTGGCATATTTCAACGTTTCAGCAAATGCTGTCTCCCGACCAGGAGCTCCTAGTCTGGGTCCGTCTCCGAGACTGCGTGGTGGAACACCAGGTGTCATTGGCGGCAGTAGGACAGCTGCAGAACTGCTTCTCGGCACCAACCTTCGCGCAGTTCACTGTGTCCCTCGTCATCATCTGCGTCACTGCTTTTCAGCTGGTCTCGGTAAGAAGAAGCAAATTAAAGTGAGTTCTGAGACTTGAAAATCCAGTAGAAGCTTATAATTTTTTAACAAATCAGTTTTAGCTATGAATCAATGATATCTATGAGATAACTACAAGCAAATATGCTACCTAAGCTAAACATACCTAAGCTAACTGGTTTTTAATCTGGTTTAAATTCGTAGTATCTTAAAACGGATGACACATGATGGTTGGAATATAAAAGAGGTGATTTGGTTTCTTTTTCTCCCACTTATCATCATCATCTCCCTCTGTTAAATGAAACCAGCCTAAGTTTGAATCTCTTATCTTGTGGAGGAATCGAATGCTTCTTTTTCAGATAAACACTTTAACGCGTGAGTGAAACCTTTGATGTTACAAACGTCCATAGGCTACGGTAACCGCTTACCATCAGGTAGGCTGTATGCTTGTTAGCTAACTTAGTGGTATAAAAAAAATAAAAATGGGGTTATAAAAGTTCCTTTTCAGCAAACTGGAAATGTGGTGCGGCTTCTGTCAATGGGAACATATCTCTTGAACATGTGCTTCCAAGTCTTCATATACTGTTATCAAGGCACACAACTTGCTGAAGAGGTTAGTAGAATGCAATATCATAAAGGTTTGCAAACCTTTTTAATTGTTTTTAGCTTGGCTTTTGTTCTACACTAGCAAGATTTCGACTCATGATAGAAGTGAATGAATAAAAATAACGAGAAAAATATAAAATTCTTTATTATTCATTAGTGTGTCAAGAATTCTACGTTTTTCACAACCTTTTATTTAACTTGCAATGTATATTATGTTGGTCCGGGTGGAATCATGCAATTGAATTTTAAACCTTTAACCGATGGAGGTGAAATTTGGTATACACGCTTATTTTGGATGACAATGCATGCTTAGCTATGTGACGTCATTCTAATTCTAATATGGCGTATCATCCAAGATGGCTGACTAGTTATTTTTTCTGCACTACCACAGTATGGGTATCAAATGAAAGGGCTTGCTGTGTTGGAGAACACGATACCTAATACAACGTCACGTTAATGTAAATCGGATGACAATGGAATATTATTATGACATGGAGCTGATCTGAGGATGGAGCCGGAAGGTGGCCATGGGAACTCTGTAATAAAACGACGCAACCCAATCGCGTTTGAGCTCGTTTGATCCTTCTTGTCAAGTATTCTGGTCCTAGATGATATTCAGGGTCTAATGATGGAGCCGGAAGGTGGCAATGGGAACTTTGTAATAAAACGACGCAACCCAATCGCGTTTGGGTTCGTTTGATTCTTCTTGACGAGTACTCAGGTACTAGATGATATTCTGGGTCTGATGATGGAGCCGGAAGGTGGCCATGGGAACTCTGTTATACAACCACGCAACTAGTGCTTAAACTCATTTGAATCTGCTTGCAGTTCTCATTAAAGTTTGTATGAAAAATGTAAAAACTTATTTTGTACGTTTTTTCTACAATTCATCATTATACATATTATTATTCCTTATTTTCAATCATAAATACAACAATATTAATAATTACAATCCAATGCGTTATAATCTATGTACATAATAACCATGCAAGCTCTAAACAATAAATATCAAATCCGGCCAAGTGCGAGTTGGACTCGCACACGAAATTCTATCATTATCAATAAAAACGGCAAAACAATCACGTTTGATGTATGTTGTAAAATAGGTTTTTTTCAAATTCCTTACAATAAAAAAAATTTAATTTTAAACGTAAGGTCGTTTAAAATATGAAAATATAAGTAGTATACCAAAAAAATGTTTGCCAAATTTAATTAGGAATTGTTCAGCCGTTTATTCGTGACAAGGTAACAAACAAACAAAGTTATTCTCTCATTAATATTATTAGTAAAGTATGGATTGTAGAGTTCGGAAATAGCTGGTGCAGCGTACCAGTGTCCTTGGTACAGCAGCTCGCTTCGCTTCCGGCGCTCGTTGCTCGTGGTGATGGTGCGCTCGCGCCGCGTCGCCAAGCTCACGGCTGGAGGCTTCACTACGCTCTCACTTGCTACTTTTATGGCGGTAAGAAATACTGGAGGAAGAACTGCAGTAGTCAATTTCTAGATGTATCACAGTCGTCTAGCACTACATACCGCTGTAACTTCGCTTCTTAAAATTCCTATACGACTTGAGCTGGAACTAACTTATGGCGCACCTGTTGTTAAGTGGTAACCATCATCATCATCATCATCATCAGCCGGAAGACGTCCACTGCTGAACATAGGCCTCCCCCTTAGATCGCCACAACGAGCGGTTGGTAGCCGTTTGCGCCCAACGGCTCCCCGCGATTCTTACTAGATCGTCGGTCCACCTTGTGGGGGGCCGGCCTACGCTGCGTCTTCCAGTCCGTGGTGTCCACTCGAGAACCTTTCCTCTCCAACGGTTATCGGTTCTACGAGCGATGTGGCCTGCCCATTGCCACTTCAACTTGCTAATTTTGAGAGCTATGTCGGCAACTTTAGTTCTTCTGCGGATTTCCTCATTGCGGATTTTGTCACGCAAAGAAACCCCGAGCATAGCCCTCTCCATAGCTTGTTGAGCGACCTTGAGCTTGGTCATGAGGCCATGAGTAAAGGACCACGTTTCAGTGCCATAGGTCATCACTGGCAACACACACTGGTTGAAGACTTTAGTCTTCAGGCTCTGGGGAATTTTGGACGAGAAGATATCGCGAAGTTTCCCGAACGCTGCCCAGCCGAGTTGGATTCTTCCAACTAGTTCCTAGTTAGTGCTAGTCCAGCCAACTGGAGTTGGTAACCATCGCTTATAAGTATTGCTTTGTAGGTCACGCACCTTAAAAACGTGCCCTACGATGCACTGGCCTGCGTCCATCAACTTGAGGCATACAGGTGTAAAGCCTCATGTGCCTGTAATTTCACTAGCAACCATACCCTTCAAACTAAAACAGCAATGCTGCTTGTGCGAGGTCAGATTATAATGGTAATGTATAGCTTGATGTGTAGCCGTGACTACCAGTACAGCGCTTTCTTAAACGTCTACTTGTAGAAGGTGTTTGGTATACTTAACTAATAGGCCTTCTACTTATGTTTTTCTTTGATAATCAAACCTAAATTTGTTCACGATGATTCACTCCCCGTGATGAACATCCTTGAATCTCTTACTCGGTATACAGATCCGTGATGATATACCATATAAGAGTAGTCAGGGGCAAGTCCAAACATTACGTATTATACGTGGCCTAAACTCAAAAAAAAATCTATTAACTTCATTCATATGAAGATGAAAGTTACATTGTCCTTACAACTCGTGGCTTCTTTTTCTTATTTATTTTTTACCAAACTTCATCTAAGTAGTTCACTAAACAATCACTTATTTATTACGATTAGCGATGACGCTAGTCGGTAAGTCCAAAAATGTATGGGATTGGCACATGCTATGGAAATACCACGTGATATATCAACTACAAACCTATGTAGCACTCGACCGATTCGAAGCGAATGTACTTGGCTATGCCCTCTGGACTTTGATATTATAGTTGGAAGTGAATTCCACTCCTTACTGGTGCTAACAATGATAGTGTACATTAATTACTCCACTCATACTCAATTATTCAAACCACAGGGACACAATAGAACACTTGGTTACGTCAATAATAATAATAAATTTATTTATTTTCTCTCGACAAAAGGTTTAAAAATATCACTTATATCTAAGGGTTCTTATTCTGAAGTACACCTGTTTTGCGAGAGACTGGTGCCTGTAATAGGTTTATAAAACCTGTGATACAGGTCACCAGAGCCCCACTCAAATACTACTTAAATAATGTCAGGATTTATCTACCTAGTAGCTCATTGCACCATTATTCTGGAGGTACTAGAAACAGACAAGCATTTCATAATAGACATCTCTTCTTCTTAGTCGTAGCACTCTTGGCAGTGTGGTCGTGGTCGTCATGTCAGGGTTGTGGCGCGCTTAACTACCCTTCGCCACTCTTCTTGCACCGCTGCTCTTCTGGTACACTCGTTCAAAGGAACATCTATGGCAGCCCTTTTTTGATCCGTCCATCTCATAGGCGATCTGCCACGCGCTCTTTTGCCGTCAACACTCCCTTGCACCACCAAGCGTTCAATGGAGAGCTCCCCGCGCCGCGACACGTGTCCAAAGAAGGTGAGGATGTGAGATTGTACCGTGGAAGAGAGACGCTGCTTGATGCCGAGTTCTTGAAGTATGGACTGATTGGTACGAAATTCTGTCCATGATATCCCAAGCATTCTTCTCGAGCACCATAGATAGATTCAATAGACATCTAAACACTGATTAATAAGTACTTAAAATAATAGCTGCTGTAGATGGGCATTCTAATTTTAGGGTGGGGGAAATAAAAAATCTGCTCTGACGTCCCGCATTGGGGTGTACTGTGCATTACCCCTCTTCTAACCGGACCACAGCCATCCTAACTCCTTGAAGTAACGGTGTAGGACTTTGGGTTGGTGGCAGCAGCTTTCCAGGGTCCCCGTGGACCCCAGGGTTTGGGAGGAAGAGAATGTGGAGCACGTGACCTCCACCAACACCGCTATACATCAACATATAGCGGTGTTGGTGGAGGATGAGGATTCGATGACCCCTTGCAGACCCGTTCTCTGTCTGGCGTCTTTTGTGGCAGTGCAATATCACGTGCTCCACATTCTCTTCCTCCCGAAGGCATCCGCGACAAAATCCACTGTCTGTAGCTCCGGTTAAGTTCGCAGTGTATATATAGATTTAAATTCTAAATACACTACACTACATTCCGTGACCATCGTAGACTACATTATCACTTTCCATCAGGCGGGATCGTGGTGCAACGATAGCCTTTAATTAATAAAAAATAAGCATGGCTATATTAGCCATGCCTAAATAATGAAGCAATGAGTTCAGTCTTTGGCTAAACGCACAAAGGCTAATGAGAACGAGCTTAGGAAGCCAAGAAAAATCCCCGTGGTTATCTGAACGTGTGGATTATCGACTGTGCAAGTAAACGTGTACCTTGTTTCAGATAATCAAAGCTTCGTATTCGCTCTTCACGCTGCTGCAGCAAGTCGAACAGAACAATTAGAAATCAAAAACCAGAAATAAAAGCAAACTGCATTTCATTTTCTACTAGCTGACTCACCGCGGCTTCGCATGGGTCTTTAAAATAAATAGCGTATTAAGTTCGTACAAAAACTCCATACAGTACTTTCAGTTTTTCTCGAATTTTCCTGGCAACTTTTAAAAACTAAAAGTCTGACCGCAAACTGAAAAGAGGGACTTACCCCAAATTTTGATAAATGCAGGATAAAATCAACATTCATAATACTTAAGTGTCACCATTACAACAGATTATGATTTTGATCTAATTTTCCTGTTTATTATATGTTATTTTCTCTTATTTATTTTGTTAAATTTTTATTGTAATACCTTTTTAATGTATTGTGTGTGCTATGGTATAAAATAAATGTAGGTATGTCTATGTCTAAAAACATCATCATGAGACGTGGTGATGACAGGTAGACAGGGTAGCAACTGAATGGTGGCCTAGTAATGGCTGTAGAACGGTAGGACGTCCGGCAGCGAGGTGGGTGGACGACATCGTTAGAGTCGCGGGCCGTCAATGGGTGAGACTAGTGCAGGATCGTGGCGGATGGCACAAACTTAGGGAGGCCTATACCCAGTAGTAGGTGAAGTCGGGCTGTGGATGATAATGATGATGAAGTAATCTTCAGGGTGCATATCTTTATAATACTACGTTTTTTATTATGTACGACAGTACACACGGCTACACATCAAGCTATATTTTTCCAGTATAAGCTGACCTCTCATTCTACGAAAAGCCCACACAATGAGAGGTCAGCTTATACTGGATATATATATAGCTTGATGTGTAGCCGTGTGTACATGAAAACACGGGTAGGATTATTGCCTAGTATTGTTGTAAATGTATCGATTACTGGATAAATATTCACGCTACCGATATTAAACCTACCTCTAAAATTAGTTAATACGGTGTGTTTTAAACAGCTAATGTGTGTTTTAAATTAATGTCGCACAAAACAGATTACATATGCAATGCAAATTCGTATTGTTTGTCACAAACACTGAAGATGGCAGCATGTTTGTTAGCAGAATTGTTTTACATTTTACATCGAACTCGTTTTCACCAATTTCTGTGTCCGCTAGTGATGTTTCCTCCAATTGGAATATAAATAAATAAAACTGGACATTTCACACAGCGCTATCTAGCCCGAAACTTAGCAAAGCTTGTACACACGGCTATACATCAAGCTATATATTTCCAGTATAAGCTGACCTCTCATTCTACGAATAGCCTACACAATGCGAGGTTAACTTATACTGTAAATGTATAGCTTGATGTGTAGCCGTGTGTACTATGAGAACTAGAAAACGGAATGCATAAATACTTTTTTTATTTTAAACACATATAATATAGAGAAACACGCAGACCCCGAACAAATATCTGTAGATCAAACAAACATTTGCTTCGCAGCGGGAATAGAACCTGCAACCTCTTGCGTCTCCACCGGCTATTCACCCGCTGCTCCACGGAGTATGTCAATTATATTCAATAGCTTTTAGTCACCTTTTTGTTTATTTCCTAAGGTATTGTTTTCATAAGCCAAATAAAAACGTTATTATTAACGGCAGGTGTTATTTAGTAGCTTAATCATTGCGTTGGCTTCTGAAATGTCAATCAACATCTATCAAGCAGAAGTATGCAACATGTTGCATACATGTGAGTAGAAGAAAAAGGACGGCGTAAGAGGTAATATTTTAGATGCCAGAGGGTAGAGTATAATGAAACTAATTCGATGACCTCCGTGACGTAGTGGGCGAATTGCCGGCTGAGACGCAGGGGGTGACGGGTTCGATTCATGTCGCGGAACAAATGTCTGCATGATTTACAGATGTGTATTCTGGGTGTTCTGGTCTGGGTGTTTTTCTTTATACAATAAGTATGTATTTACAAAAATAAAAATAAAAAATTCAGTATTTTATCAGTTATCTGGTTCCCATTGTATAGCTTAGCTGACTTTTGATTTAATTATTTTTGTAAGAGGAAGGTTGCGGGTTGAAATTTTGAAATAGTTTTAAAAATCTTGAAATTTTCCGTATGTGTTCGAATAACACTATAAAAAATAAAAATTCTATTTGAAATAAGCAACGCGACATCTCTTGTCAATGTACTAAACTGCAACGCTTGGCATTGAGCAGCTCAAAAACTGTATAAGTTTTCCTGTAGATGGAGCTAACGGCGCTTTAGTCGTAATCTGAATCATCTCACTAATTTTGACCCTGTCGTTATCGCGACAGGGTGCCTGGTGGCACAATTGGATAATGCATCCTCGTATCAAGGGGAAGGTTGCGGGTTCAAGTCCCGTCTAGGCTTGAAATTTATGAGATGGTTTTAAAAATCTTGATATTGGGAAGCTTTGGGTTTCTTAGCGCCAGGTACCCATTCAACGTCCATGAAGAGTATTACTGTTATTTTTGATCTCACAAATAGTCTTTCTTTAATAAGTTATGTGAAATGTTAGTGTGTATTTTGTAATAATATTTTATTCAATTATTTTGTAATTATTGTAAACTTTTAGATGTTTAATAATAATTTAAACGCGTGCTTCTATTTAAAATCCAGAATAACTGCATTTTGTACGGTACCCCTAAAATAATGAACCAATTAACATTGAACTTCCATTACCTGTAACTTGAATGAAACTGTAGGTCAAGTATTTTGGTTATTCATTTCGCGGCTCTGTTGATAGTCATAGATTACACGAGATCTCAGTTCGGGGCGAACCACTAGTTATAGTTAGAATAACAAATATTATATTTGAAGAGCGTGCAAGTATCCACATGACTAGTAGCGATATGGCCCGCATGTCTCCGTGTTATCTGATGAGGTGTCAGTCCGGTTTAAGGTCGAACCGCACTTCAGCGGCGCGGTGCGGTGCGGCGCGGACCGACGCGGCCAAATATTATTTCTATTAATTGCAATGATGCGAACCGCATTATAGCGGTGCGGCACGACGAGGACCAGCGCCGCGCTGCAGATTTGGGTCCGAGAGAATATTTTGTCGCGGCGGTCACCGCGCCTCTGTCGGTAGTGCAGTATAGCTCGCGGCGAGGCGCGACAAAATATTCTAGTCAGTCATATCTTTTAGTTCCATATGAGGCTTCAAAATGTTTAACAATTCATAGAATTTTTCTTTTGACATTCTTAAATAGGTATGAAAACGATCGAGTCTTTCAGAAGTCTTTGGAAAAGAGTGTGGTATTCTCCCTCTTCATAGCGAAAACTTGGGATATCGTGTACCCATTTGGGTTTTTTTATTTTTTTCTAATCTTTCTGCCTCTTCGCACAGTAAAGATACTACTATCGCTTTTTCCATACTTGTCCATCTTCAATGAAATTTTGCCACGTCTGGCATTTTACACCAAGCCGCAGCGCTTCGCTGCCACGATAGTGCGTTTAAGAGAGGCGGCGGCGCTCCGCTGCAGCGCCGCGCCGCGCCGCTGAAGTGCGGTTCGACCTTTAGAGTGAAGCCTCAAATAAGTATAGTCTTGTGTCAGGCCAAGGTCTGTTTAAAATTAAAAGTAAAGTCAGTTCCAAGCAACGTTAAATAACTTTTTTAGTTCACTTTACCAGAATTATCGTGATTTTGACCATAAATAACTTTGGTCAATGTATTTGATTATTTTATTTATTCGACACAAAGTTACATACTAATAGTAGTACATAAAGCACTGTAAAACCGTATGTCTCGGTATTTAGAGATACTCGAATCGCTACACATTATTTAAATACATAAAAAACCCGTAACCTCAACATAATTTAATCACACACAACCGCCCTTAGTTCCATCAAACGTTGCATTAATCTCCATACTTTTCCAGCCATACCTACTCAATCTATTGTCCACTATTAAGTGCAATGTGTGATTACTGGTAATTAATTGCTATCTAATATTGCCATTATTAGTTAGGGCTAGTTAGGGGAAATGTCTAGTATATGTATTCATTTATTGATGATAGATAGGTATATAGTTACAGCATTTAATCTATACTAATATTATAAAGAGGAAAGATTTGTTTGTTTGTATTGAATAGGATCCGAAACTACTGGAGCGATTTAAAAAAAACTTTCACTGTTGGAAAGCTACACTATCCCCGGGCGACATAGGCTACTTTTTATCCAACTGCGCAGAAGGAGGGTAATGTTTTTACTGAAAAACTACGCGTGCGAAGCTGCGGATTGGTCAGTTAGTAACTAATAAAGGGGCAAAATGCCTTTAATAACAGAAAGAATATACAACTACTTACATGACCAAAATACAGAAGAAACCGTTGCATCATCTAAAGACCGTTGCAAACGATCTATAGATAGCTCAACTGCTCCAGATCACTACCAGGCGGAAGTGTCCCCAAGACACTGGCTGCATTGCGCCGCTGAATTGCAATGCTTATGCGTTGATCCAGAAGAAGCGCCAGCTCGCGGATCACACGCCGCTTCGACCAGACACCCAGAAAGAATTTTGAAAACGCGATGGGCCCCGGTACCCCATGATAACTTAATAAAATAATTAATAACCTAACCTAGAAAACTTTCGTGATTGATTTCAATCATTATTATAAATACGGGATTTATCACGTACCGTCTTATCGATGTTTCGACCGACAATGTTTCGGTTCAATTCGTGAACCTTCATCAGGGTGAGTGCGATCCGCTCTGAATAACGTCTCGCCTCGCACTGCGCGCCGCTGCCCTCTGCGCGCGAGTGGATGGGTGGGGTGGTGGAGATTGGGTCAACGAAGGCCCAGCGTATTGACCGGCTGTGTCATCATCATTATCATCACTGCTGCTCTCTTCGGTAGTTATTGGTACAGGCAAACACACAACACTAACTATGTCTCTACCAGGTTCACTCTCTTCTGTCACTTGCATCATGATGACATGGCCTCCAGGCTGGCGGTAGAACCCATCCTCTATCTCTGTTAAAGTTCGGCACACGACTTATTTCTATCGCCTCTCGGATCTTGTGAGGAACGAAGAACGTAATAAATCGTGTCGTTACGTGATAAATCTCGTATTTATAATAATGACTAAATATAAACTACTCAAAACAAAATAGGGCCCTCCCAATAAAATATGATTTAAATTAAAATAAAAAAAAATACGTACAATTTATTTCAAGTTTAATTTTAGAAATAGGTTAACACATTCAGAATCATTAAAAAAACATTACAATGCCTTATTTTTGCCAAAAAAATCGTCAAGAAACGCAAGTTTTACAAATTAACTTAAAATTACACGGTTTTCCAAAACAACACGTTGAAGACACAAGCACATTTTTTTTAAACATGTTCTTAGGGTTGCTTCAATGCCTTATGTTTAGTAACGCGTAGGTCCTCCCTTATTGCGCACACACTCTGTGAGTCGGTTCGGAACACTCTCTATAAGGTGGGTGACGTTTTCATCTGGAATTTGCTCCCAACACACTTTTAAAGCAGTTATCAACTCCTGTCGGCTATGAATTTCAGTGTGGTTGTCTTTAAGGCTTCTTTTCAACTGATCCCAGATATGCTCGATCGGATTCAGGTCCGGACTCATGGCAGGCCAGGGTAGAACTGCGATACCAGCTTCGGAGATTGCACTTTGGGTCACTCTGGCATTATGAGGGCGAGCGTTGTCTTGCATCAGAATAAAGTTAGGGCCTACTCGCTGTGAATATGGGATCACATGAGGTCGGATGACATGCTGAACATAGCTGGCGGCCGTTACATTGCCCTCATCCAAAATCACTAGCTCGGTTTTGCCCATTATGCTAATCCCACCCCATACCATAATACTGAGTCCACCAAAGCGGTCAGTTTCACGAATACATGGTTCTGTAAAACGTTCTCCAGGTCGTCGCCAAACTCGTACGCGTCTGTCATTTTAAAAAAAACTTTACTTTAGATTCATCTGTAAAAAGCACTGTTCTCCAATTATTCATGGTCCATTCGAGGTGATCACGTGCAAACCTTAATCGCGCTGCACGATGGGCTCTGGTCAATTTGAGCCGAACAACTGGCATTCTGGAGCGTTGTTGGTCTTCATGAAGTCTGTTGCGAACAGTTTGGTCACTCACTCGCGTTCCAGTGGCGTCACGTAAGCGGTTTCTCAATATGCGTGCAGTTACAGTTCGCTCGCGACGTGCAGAGAGTCGGATGTATCAGTCTTCTTGGGAGGTTGTCGCTTGGGTTCTACCTGAACCGCGCCTCCTACTCACACTACCTGTCTCTTGAAAGCGTTCCCACACATTTCGAATAGCTCGTCTTGACACACCTAAGCTTGAAGCTACCGATCTTTACGAATTTCCCTGCTGAAGCAAAACAATGGCTCTAGTCGCGGATTCCGTGTCCATGTGATGTCGAGAACCAGGCATTGTTTATGCAAACTGTAATGTAATCGATAATTAAAGGTAAGGTTACGATAACTTCTACGTTAGACACAACAAACCCCACTGAGCAACAATGTAATGGCACTCACAGATTCTGCGGTATATCGTAAGATTTTGTTTCTTGTGTACCCACTTAAGAACTATCCTAAACTTGGCGTTTAAGTGTTAATTTATGATCAATAAATATGCCTACTTAACATTTCCATACATCAGTATGCCAAGAACTCGCAAAAAAAAAATATGTCGGGCAAAATATCTAAATATTTGAAGTGGGCCCTATTTTGTTTTGAGTAGTTTACCTCTTGAATATCTCCTGAGAAGAACTTTTACATCCTGAAGTTTCGGGAGTATTAAAAAACTGTATCTGATGATTGTAGTTTTTGCCTAGCTCTGCAGCTTGTAATAAAATAAACACGTAGGCTGCGGAAATAAAATGGAACAGCATTCGCCCATTACTTGGAGTTTCCTGGGCTGATCAGCTGGATGGCGGCTGGTAGGCGGGCTGATTGGTCAAATCAGTCAGGATCACAGAGAAAGGCGGGGCGTGCTAATGTTTATTTATCTGTTTACTCGTAAGGGTAGGTGTAGATAGTTGTGACGTAGAGACAGAGATAGGTTAGAAGCATTTAAGATGTGGTGCTGGAGGAGATTAGTAAATACTGCTCCAGAATTCACAATTTCACAAAGCACATCTAGCCCCAAACTAAGCAAAACTTGTAATAAAGAAATCAAATAAATAGAATACATAAATAGGTACCTCATTTTTTTTTGTGAGTTTCCTATCTACTTTTTAATTTTATTATACAACCTGTTTTGTTATGTATGACATAACTTTCAAACACTCATCCAGAATCATATTAACTGATTTTAGAGATGGATTTAATATGCAGATATAATCACCGTTTTTGTGCTGCAGAAGAGGTATGTTCGTGCAATTTTTAATATGGGTCCCAGAGAATAATTACGTAATAAGTTTAAAGAAATAAATATTATGACATTCCCTTGTCAATACATCTATGAAAATCTGATGTATGTTCACAAAAATATTAATTTGTTTAAGAAAAATAGCGATAATCATAATTTTAATACTAGAAATAAAGATAAACTCGCTGTTGCCACTTGTAGACTCCATAAAGTTAGTAAATCGTTTAACGGGCAAGGTGTTCGCTTTTATAACAAACTCCCAAATGATGTACAAAAATTGACAATTAACAAATTTAAAAACGCAATTAAACAAAATCTTTATAAAAAATCCTACTATAAAATATTGAATTATTTAGATGATAGAGAAAGCTTGGGGTTGAAATTGCTCCAACTCGTTCAAAATGTTACAATTTAGACGTAATTTATTTTATGTATTGTAATGTATTCTAAAAGGATCATTAAAAAACAACCAGCCTTGTTTCTTGCCTTTCTTTCCTGGCTTGGTCGCGAAGGAACAGGCAGTAAAAATGACATTTCAAAGTGATCCTTGTGATTTTAATGAATAAATGATTTTTACTTTGACTTTGATATCGGTAGCTTGAATATTTTATCGAGTAATCGATACAATTCCAATAAACTATTTTTAACGTAAATCGGCGGCGCTTAGTCAGTTTAACGGGTGCCTACTTACATGATGAATGAACATGATTTGATTACCTATTTTATACAGGTGGTTTCATAGATATTAAGATTATAATAAATAAATAAATTAATTAATAATGCTGGACATTTCACACAGTGCTTTCTAGTCCCAATCTAAGCAGAGCTTGTACTATGGGAACCAGATAACTGATAGAATACTTACAAACTTTTTTTTTGTAAATACATACTTATAATATATAGATAAACACCCAGACCCGGAACAAATATCTGTAGACCATGCAAACATTTGTTCCACAGAGGGAATCGAACCCGCTACCTACTGCGTCTCAGCCGGCTATTCGCCCACTGCGCCGCGGAGGTCGTCAAAGAATGAAGAGAATAAGCTGGACAGAGGTTGTTTTAATACTTAAAATTTTCTATTGTAATGAATTTAAAAAAAAAAATTTACAACAATATTAGCCAATTAGCCCTACACGTGTTTTCATTTAATGTCATACATAACTAAACACGTAGTATAGTGAAACAACCAGACCCGGAACAAATATCTGTAGATCGTGCAAAGATTTATTCCGCGGTGGGAATCGACCCCGCAACCTCCTGCGTCTCGGACGGCTATATGACCACTGCGCCACGGAGGTCGTCAAAGAACGAAAAAAATGAAGAGAATAAGCTGGACAGAATAGACGATTGAAAGATATATTGAAAAGATTACATGAGAAAAGAACTCAAATAAGAACTATACACTTAAGAAGGGGGACAGATATTAAGATAAGATAAGATAACTCTATATTGTACACCAACATAAAATACAGAACATAATTGTTACAAATAGTTTTATTACAATGGGCGGACTTATTGCTAAAAGCGATCTCTTGCAGACAACCTCTTACATACAAGCTTTCGCCCGCGTCCTTGCACGCATGGCTTATCAGTAAAAAGTAGCCTATGTCTTAATCCAGGTCATAATCTATAAATCTATCTATATAGAAAATTTCATCTAAATGTATCCCACCGTTTTCGGTCTTAAAACGTAACAAACAGACAGAGAGACAGAGTTACTTTCGAAGTATGGATAAAAATAATATTTTTAATAGCACCTTGTTATGACAATAACAGTCAGTTTCAAATCCAATCTAAAAGAGAAAGAGCCTATATATATGAAAGAGACAACTGTTACATGGATACTAAGAGATTTTAGGTTGGGAAAAAGATTAACATTTTTTTTAGTAGAAAATCTTATCTTTACTAAACAATACCTTTGAAGAAAGAAACTGGTAAGGATCAATAGTAATGTCAGTTGCGACAACTTTCTTTATAAAACAACTCTGTAAGAGAAAATTCTATACGCTTTCAAACTTTTGGGCCACTCGTGGTAACACAACTGATGAGTTTAAAAACTCAGAATTAAGAAATAGCTCTTATGTCTTATAGTTTTTGCCTACATGTACCTTTCTTTGTATCCTCTTACCTTTGTATTTATATTGTGTTATAATAATAATAAATAAATATTTATGGACATTTCACACAGCACTATCTAGCCCCAAACTAAGCAGAGCCTCAACTATGGGAACCAGATAACTGATAGAATACTTATATACCTTTTTTTTTGTAAATACATACTTATAATATATAGAAAAACATCCAGACACGGAACAAATATTTGTAGATCATGCAAACATTTGTTCCGCGGTGGGAATCGAACCCACTACCTGCTGCGTCTCAGCCGGCTATTCGCCCACTGCGCCACGGAGATCGTCATGTATGTATGTTATGTATTTATATTGTGTTTTTATTATGTTATTTAGTAAGTAGTGTTATCTGTAAAATCCTCTGTACCTACCTGAGTCCAATAAATTCTTTTTCTTTCGTCGTTTGATTCCAAAGAAAAAAACCTAATAATCTTACTAATAGTTCCTATACAAGGAGTTCGCACAGGATTCCCCTAATAAACGTAATATTTTAGTGTAAATGAATTAAAAGTGGTAGCAGATTCTTCGCTCTTTCAAATATTAAGATCACATATGATTTGTATTTAGGTCAAAAACGCCGAATTCCCTGAAAAGTTCAACAAAAATAATTTCATTCAAGAGTCTCGGCGTTTTTTTTATAACCAATAATATTTTGTCCACAATCTCACGATGTTGTGGTCTAAGATGAAGCACAAAGATCTAGAAGATACCTATTCACTCTTACCTAAAAGCGACCCGAATTGTAGTCTTTTGGAAAAAAGGGCGATGGTAAAGTCCTCCATACCATATTCTACTAATATTACAAACGCGAAAGTTTGTATGTATGGATGTTTGTTACTCTTTCACGTCGGAACGGCTTAACCGATTGCGATGAAATTTGGTATGTACGTAGATCATAACATGGATTAACACATAGGCTAATTTTTATTGGCAAACCACGCATGCGAAGCCACTGGCAACAGCTAGTTCTCTATATTATGAGGACAAAAATATTTTAGTGTATACTGCATGTCACAGCATTTACGACATTTGTTTAAATCGCGGGTAGGGCTGATGGCTAATATTGTTGTAAAATAGTTTTTAACAAATTCATTACTATGATTTTTTTTTCAATTTTCAATCTTACTTATTTTCAAGTCCTAAATATCAATAAAACAGCCTGTATAAAATAGGTAAACAAATCATATATGTACATTCATCATGTAAGTAGGTATCGGACTTCTTGAGGGACCGTTCGATACGAGGTGTCGTTGAAGGCTGCTCGTCCGATCAATTGGCGATTAACGCCGGGGTCCCACAAAGGTCAGTACTTTCCGCAACTCTGTTCTTGCTGCATATCAACGATCTACTAAAACCCGGTACCATTGGGAATGCAGATGATAATAATAATCCTCCTAGCCGATTTCGGCTACAGAGACTTGACTTTGTGATTATTGGCCTAGGTGTTTAGCCTGTATGTGGCTGATGTACCCTATTTTTGCGCTAAAAGTCCGGTTACAATGAACACAAGTTAAGGCGCCATTAATGTAGTTGTAATTGATATTAGCCGGCGGTCGACTTTTAAGCTGATCTCGTTTTAAGTCTAGTTCTTGCCTCCTTTCTTCTTCAAACTCGTACACTTTGTCCTGAACATGACGCCTCCATTCAGGTCGTTTTTCAGCGAGAGCCTCCCAGCGCGACGGATCGATACAACACCTCTTCATGTGCCTCTTCTGTACGTCTTTGAAACGTAGGAACTGACCTCCGCGTTTCCGCTTACCATGTTCTAGTTCACAGAAGAAAATGCGTTTCGCCCTTCGCTCATCAGACATCCGAGACAGGTGCCCGCACCAACGCAGCTGACGCCGCATCAAATATGCCTCTATGCCACAGACATTAGCCCGTCGTAGAACATCGGTATTACGGACCCGATCCGACCACTTGATGTTAAGAATGTCGCGGAGGCATTTCAGATGGAATCTGTCTAACGTGCGTATGTGTCTGCGATACAGGCACCATGTCTCTGACGAGTACAAGATGTTAGGAAGTACAATAGCCATATACACCTTAATCTTGGTACTCAATTTGATGTTATGGGAGCGAAATACCTGGACTCGTAGTTTACCAAAAGCAGCCATAGCGGAGCCAAGTCTGCTGTTGATCTCCGAGTCAAGGTCGCATTTTGTTGTTATGCTGCTTCCCAGATATCTGAATGTATCGACCTGTTTTATGGGCTTTCCATCGATTTGCAGATTCAGTGGAGCTTGGTTAACAGTGTCCATGGCCATCACCTCTGTCTTTGTAATATTAATTTTGAGGCCAAATCTACAGCACGCAGCGTCAAGCCGAGTCATCAAGTCCTGGAGTCCCTCAGAAGATTCCGCAACGAAACATAGGTCATCAGCATACATCAATTCGGTAATGAGGTCATACGATACCTTTGTGTGCGCTTTTAACCTAGCCAGGTTAAAGATACTGCCATCTGTGCGAAAACGTATGCGGATCCCTTCGGTGTTGGCTTGTAAAGTCTCCCTCACGACAACGGAAAAGTACAGAGCAAAAAGAGTGGGTGCTAATACACAGCCTTGTTTTACACCACAAGTGACAGGGAATTGCTCTGTCTGCTCACCATTGACGGTTACGCAACAAGTCATGTTGTCGTGAAGAAGTCTTATCAAGCGTATAAATTTGTCGGTGCAACCAAGTTTCGAAAGCACAATCCACAAAGCTTCGCGAGGTACACTGTCTAAAGCTTTCTCCAGATCAACAAAACAGAGAAACAGAGGTTGACACTGTTCCCTGCTTTTCTCTTGCAGTTGTCTAAGAGAGAATATGGCCTCGCATGTGCCGCGATTGGGTCTAAACCCAAATTGCGTTTCAGGCAATATACTTTCAGAGAGCTCCATAAGACGATTTAAGAGTACTCTGGCAAAAGTTTTTCCTGGAGTAGACAGAAGTGATATACCCCTATAAGAGTTGCAAACAGATCGATCACCTTTATTTTTATACAAAGAGCAAATTAGTGATACGCCAAAACTAGGAGGAACGAACTCCATTTCCCACATGCGCTGGAAAAATTGCCAAATCTTGTAGTGCAACTCATCTCCGCCATATTTTAATAGTTCTCCTGGTATGTTATCGATGCCGACAGCCTTATTGTTTTTCTGCGCTTTGATGGCGATGATAACTTCCTCAAGAGAAGGAGGCTGATCTAGATCTACGGCTTGTGGTAAGGCAGGAAGTGATGCTAAATAGTTTATGTCAGCAGAACGATCCACATTGAGTAAGCTGTTATAGTGTTCTGCCCAGCGAGTAAGAACTTCTCCTTTGCTTACCAGGAGGGTACCTGAAAGTGATTTCAGTGGTACGTTTACTCGATGTGGACTTCCTACTAACTTTTTAATCTCGTTAAAGAAATCGCCGAGTCTATTCGAATCAGCAAGCCACTGAATATAGCGAACCTTGTTCAGCCACCACTCATCTTTTGCGTTTCGAGTTAGTCTCCTTATTTGGCTCGTACTCTCCTTTATTTTTTCAGAAGCAGTTGTCTGATTTCCCTTTCGAAGGAGCTGGCGGTGTTTTTCTAGGGCGACTGTCAATGTATTATCATTTTCGTCAAACCAGTCTTCACAGACACGAGGTTTTTGGCCTAAGATCTCAGTAGCCGCATTGATGGTATTTGTAGTTAACAGTTTCCAGCCCTCGTCTAACTGTTCATCTTCGGGGTGTATGCCTGCTGTAAAGGTATTGACAGCTTCCCTGTAATTTGCCAATATTTCAGCAGACTCTAGCTTTTTCAGATGAAGACAGTTAGGCTTAGCCCTGCGAGGTCTACGGCAAGGGCTAAGACGCAAAAATAGTTTTGTAACAACAAGTCGGTGATCCGACCAACAGTTTACGCCCCTCATTACTCTCGTTACTTTGACATCCGCTATATCCCGTTGACGGACTATAGCATAATCAATAAGATGCCAATGCTTGGACCTTGGGTGCATCCAGGTAGTTTTGTATTTATTTGGGAGTCTAAACATGGTATTGGTAATACCCAGATGAAATTGGGAACAGAGGCTTAGTAACAGTTGCCCATTACTGTTCATGTTACCAATGCCATGTCGCCCTATCACCCGAGGCCAAGCTTCAAAATCACGTCCGACGCGAGCATTAAAGTCACCAAGAAGCAAAACTTTCTCACAGCGCCGGATTTTAGTCAGCACTTCTGACACTTCCTCATAAAATTTGTCCTTGACGTCATCACTTTTGTCGAGTGTTGGCGAATATACGCTGATAACATTTAAGTATTTATTGTTTCGAAGATGGAAACGTAAGGACATGACACGATCAGAGATAGCAACTGGATGTTCTTCCAACTTAGAGGCTAAAGTAGTTTTAATAGCAAAGCCTACTCCTGACCGTCTAGGCTCAGAAGCTGGTGTGCCTTTCCAGAAGAAAGTGTACCCACCACCACGTTCAACAAGCTCACCTTCGTCAGCTAGATGTGTTTCGCTGAGAGCGGCTATGTCGACGTCATAGCGTTTGAGCTCGCGAGCCACAATGGCGGTTTTACGTTCTGGGCAGAGGTTGTTGGGTCGGTCTAAAAGAGTACGTACATTCCACGCACCAAAAGTCATATTCATCTGCATGTTTTTAGATTTATTCTTATTGCGAGGAATGAGCGTTTGTTTGGGGCACCTTTTCTAGCCCCCTCCCCGGCTGAGCGAGGAAAGCAGTGCCTCTCTAAATAAAGCTGCTTTGTCTCAAAGAGTGCTGCCGAACCACACTGTCACCCCGATGCAGTGCTAGAGCGACCACTCTCCTCTCCTTAGGCCACCCGTGTCCAGGTATTAGACCAAGCCCAGGACTTTTTTAAACTCGGAATGACAAAGCCAAGTCAGATGCGCAGGATATATTAAGTTGCATAAGTGTGCGCGCCGTACACAGATGCACCCTCTCCTCCTTACTCCCCTTGACCCAGTGGAACGGAGAACCGCTACGACTGGAAGGGAACAGGACGCAGTATCTGGCAACGATAAAAACTCCTATCGCTACCTTCAGGCCTTCTACAGTTGCCTGGTTGCCTCGCCACTTGAGGTGGATTGCGTTGACGCCGAAGCAACGAGCACTAGCACGGGGAGTGACCGTGCCGACTCGAGGGCCGAAACACGCCGTTGCTACAACAAAGTGTTTCGGCACTCGAGCCCCCCTCTACCAGCCTAGGTTCTTAAGGTGTGGCCGCTGCATGCTATAGCGGCGACCACTAACGACGATCGAATGCGTGCCGCGCGATCTGAGGAGCCTTTTATAGGCGATGTTGCCTCGACCACTAACGACGATCGAATCTTCGTATATTCAACGGGCAGCGTAACGACGCCCCAGAGAGGTCCGCACTGTACGACGGCTCGAACACGACTCATATAGGCAGATGATAGCACTGTTGTGGAAAGCTATACATCTAGTGCACGAGCCAGTGGAGTGCAGATTCAGTCACTCAGGGAGGCCATGGTCGAGCGCTTAAACTTGTCCTTGAAGGCAAGCTCCGACTGGGGTGATGCCAATCTGGTCAAGTTCAATTCGAATAAGGCCCAGGCGTGTCTGTTCTCCGCAAAACGAAGTCAATTTAATCTGACTCCAACTTTCCAAAATGTATCCGTGCCGATATCTGACCACCTCGAGCTTCTTGGTATCACATTAACTCCGACTCTCAATTTCGGCTCCTACATTGCGGCGAAAGCCCAGTCGGCTGCTAAAAAGCTTGGTATACTCGCAAAGGTGAGGCACTACTTCACACCGGGACAGTTGCTCAACTTGTACCAAGCACAAGTCCGATCTTGTTTGGAGTACTGTTCTCAGCTCTGGGACGGATCAGCGAAGTACCAAATTGAAGCTCTGGCATCAATTGATGATAGTTGATGCAAGGCTCCTCAGCCTGGAGCATAGACGAAAGGTTGCTAACCTCTGGGTTTTTCTTCGAATACATTTCGGGGAGTGTGCGGCGGAACTTTTCAACCTGATCCCAACATCACCATTCTATCAACGGACAACCAGACGCTCTGCTATGCGCCACCGCTATATGGTAGAAATACCTCCCATTCGCACAAAGCGGTTCTTTTCGACCTTTATTATGCACACCGCCAAAGAGTGGAACGCCTTGCCAGAGTCTGTGTTTCCTGATAGCTATAACCTGGGTACCTTTAATTCGCGAGTGAATAGGTTTCTTCTAGGCAAGCGTGTACCATCGTAGACTGCATCATTGTTTACCATCAGGCGAGATCGTGGTCAAACGCAAGCCTATTATGCCTATATGTATTATAAAAAAACGGTACCTGTTAAACTGACTAAGCGGCATCGGTGCAAAGGCACCGCCGATTAACGTTAAAAATGGTTTATTGGAAATGTATCAATTACTGGATAAATATTCTAGCTACTGGTATTAAACCAATCTTTAAAATCAGCTAATACGACTCTGCATATGTGTTTTAAATTAATGTCGTGAATGCGGTGACAGTCTGTATAAAACTATTATGGTAGTAAAATCATTTTAATATACCAGAAAAACACAGAACTGGTTTTATTGAATGAAACTAGAGATACCTATTTTCAGTTATTCTCAGAACATTATGACAGAACTACAAAAAATTGTATAAATTATATTACTTATAACAGTAAGAATAGGTAAATAAATAACTACATATCTCTTTTAATAATACAAAAGAAAGAGATGAACCAGCGAAAGACCGTTGCAAACGATCCAAAGATAGATCAAAGATTGATTGATTTAAGTATTTATTTACAAAAAACATTGTATCTATATATTCTATTAGTTATTTGGTTCCCATAGTACAAGCTTTACTTAGTTTGGGGCTAGATAGCTCTGTGTGAAATTTCCAGCATTATTTAGTTCTAATAATTTTTTTTACTGTTATCTACACTTTCAACCCTTAGTTCCTAATAAAATCATGTTTAATCTTTAATGGTATGAAGACCAACAGATCAGACAATTGAAAATAAAATTGGTTCAAAATTGATTTAACGTAACTAGTTCTCCACGATACAGGCGTGCCTAGTGTAGAGGTCACTAGATATGTTTAGTCTAAATGGACACCTACCAACTCTGTCTAACACACTGGTTTAATCTATGTAGTTATTTATGTTTTAATTTAAAGTTAAATGTGTTGCAAATAAAAAATTAGATAATGTTTGGAAGTCTTCAAGTCCAGAGTGAATAGATTCGTTCTAGGCAAGCGGGCTTCATCTTCGATCACTTCACATCACTTACCATCAGGTGATGTAGTGGTCCAGCGCTTGTCTATCATCAATAAAAAAATATATGTGTTTCCTTTATTGTACACCAAACCTAACTCCAACAAAAAAAACTGTATTTATCAGCAATATAGCACTTGTTGCGGGAGGCGTGACCGCCTCGCCTTCCTGCCGACTCTCAGCGTCTCGCGGCGTCAGAAGCTCACAGCCTCCCGGCAGAAACACGTGGACCAGCCAGCAGCATTGAAGATGACATCGTTACTCAAGTTTGATATGCGAGTCCTGTCGCCGGAACGCTGACGATTACTTCATAAGGTTAGTTCATCAATTCTCATAACATCAAGAACGACCTCTGTGGCGCAGTGGACGAATAGCTGGCTGAGACGCAGGAGGTTGCGGGTTAGATTCCCGCTGCGGGACAAATTTTGGATGGTCCACGGGTATTTGTTCCGGATTTGGCTATTTTTCTATAATAATAAGTATGTACAAAAATTATATTAGTAATCGATCAGTTATCCAGTTCCCATAGTACAAGCTATGCTTACTTTGGGGCTAGATAGCTCTGTGTAAAATGTCCAGCATTATTATTAATTCTTGACAACAATACCTTTGACGTACTCTGATGGAGACATTGTGGGTTCGATTTCCACTGCGGGACAAATATTTGCAGGATCTGCAAACATTTTATAGTTATTTTAATTCTAAAGTATTCTACTTACCGAAATCAATGGGTTCCATTCCATGCTCAATATCCATAATGTTACACAAGTTAAAGCAGATATAAAAATCACAGACGAGGAGTTGGCTCTTGTGGACACCACCGTATTCTTTGGTATAACCCTAGATAATAAGCTTCAATGGGGCCCTCACATTAATAAGTTGTCGAAGAGACTTAGTTCTGCGGCATACGCAGTCAAAAAGATCCGTCTTTTTACAGACGTAGACACAGCTAGACTAGTTTACTTCAGCTACTTCCACAGCACTAAGTCATACGGTACAATGCTGTGGGGGAGTGCTGCAGATATAAACACCGTTTTTGTGCTGCAGAAGAGGACTGTTCTTGCGATTTATAATGTGGGCCCCAGAGAATCATTACGCAATAAGTTTACAGAAATAAATATTATGACATTCCCTTGTCAGTACATCTATGAAAATCTGATGTATGTTCACAAAAATATTAATTTGTTTAAGAAAAATAGCGATAATCATAATTTTAATATTAGATATAAAGATAAACTCGCTGTTGCCCCTTGTAGACTCCATAAAGTTAGTAAATCGTTTAAAGGGCAAGGTGTATGCTTTTATAACAAACTCCCATGTGATGTACAAAAATTGACAATTAACAAATTTAGAAACGCAATTAAATATAATCTTTATAAAAAAAGCCTACTATAATATATTGGATTATTTAGATGATAGAGAAGCTTGGGATTGAAATTGCTCCAACTCGTTCAAAATGTTACAATTCAGACGTAATTTATTTTCACAATTGTTATGTTTTCTAAAAAGATCATTAAAAAAAACAACCAGCCTTGTTTCTTGTCTTTCTTTCCTGGCCTGGTCGCGAAGAAACAGGCAGTAAAATTGCCGTTTCAAAGTGATCCTTGTGATTTTAAAGAATAATAGATTTTGACTTTGACTTTGCCATCGTCCGCAATAATATTGCCTCGCAGTATTAACTTATAGTATTCTGATTTCTATTAGTATCGGAATTTATAGTTACATTACGTATTTTTGATTTTGTTTTGTCCTGTCCATCCAAAGGTTGTCTGGAAGAGATCGTTTTAGCGATAAGACCGCCCATTGTTGGTGTGCAGTAAAGAGTATTCTATCTATCTATATAGAAACAAGAGTGAGAACATTTTATCTCACAGAAACGTCGTAGTATCGCTATAGATATGTATGTGTGTATGTTTATATTAGGTATATACCTATATATATATATATTTTTTCTGTATTTAATTTATTTGTTGTAGGTATATTTGTGTATACTGTTTGATTTTATTGTAAGTGTTCAGCGCTTTCTTAAAATTTAATTTTTGTTTTGTTAATGTAGGTACACCCCCTTCCATTATTGTAATGTCACAAAAGTCCTATCCATCCAAAGGTTGTCTGGAAGAAATTGCTTCTAAGCGATAAGACCGCCCATTGTACTTGTTGCTTTGTGTTTTTTTATTTTTAAGTCTGTTTCTTTTGAAGTGCACAATAAAGTATTTTCATTCATTCATTCATTCATTCTATCTATTACGATGCACAGCATAATCTCCTGCAACGCCCATACTTAGAAGGAATACGCATTAAGCGCCAACAAATTTCTATATATTTAGCCTTATTCATACATATTTAGAAGTACGAATAATATTATTAAGTTGATTTTTTCATACCATCACCCGCTGGCTTCAGTTTATCAAAGTTTAAGCACTTTTGATTGTGGAATGAGTTATATTTCACAGCTTTGTCCTTGAGCTTGTATTAAATACGCAGATTAGCCAGACTCGGTGATGCACGATGTCAGGTTTCGAACCTGCGTCCTTTGAAACAGGATTCTTTGTGTGAACTCACGCAAGAAGATCCGGTATCTCTGTACTTATTTTTTTCCTGTTGTAAAACAGGCGGAAAACATTTGCCCGTTATGGCGGTTACAGTTAAACTTTATTTACATTTTTTTCTTTCTATCATTATAAAAGGAAACAAATGGTATATTTTTTATTTATAATTTAAATAAATTAACTTCAGTCCATTCAATTAAATACTAGTGGTTCACCCCGAACTGAGATCTCGCGAGACTCCGATTAAAACAAAAATATATTATTTGTAATCTTTGACTATCAAAATAGTGTCACGAAATAATAACCAACTTACTTGACCTACAGTTTCATTCAAATTACAGGTAACGGGAGTTCGTGTCTCTTGGTTATTCTTTTTTGAGGTACAAATTGCAGTTATTCCTTTATATAGCCTTTATTTGTGTCACTTAAGCTACACGCATACTAAATAACAGCACTGTGGGTTCACTGGTGTACCCTGTGAATTTTGTCAAAGTTTTGTTTTTATTATGGCTAATAACTCAACAACTACAAAGAATTTACGAAAAATAAAAACGGAGTCTATATGTACTAATAAATACCTTTCATTTGACGTCCTATTTGACCAGTTAACCTCATTTTCCTTTTTTTACCCCTCTTGAACCCCAATATCTCAACAACCCCCCAACATTCTTAGCTCATTTAGTTACACCAAAATTATGCCGTCACTACCTATCTATGTATTAAATTTCACGATGATCGGATCAACGCTTCGAAAGTTATCCTCGGACAAACATACATACACACAACGCCGATTTGCCCAAGTTGATTTAGAGATCTCGCTTCGCTCTATCAATTAAATTCATTAAATTAGAAGTAGCCGCACATTATAATATTCAGAAGTATTCTTAAAAACTTAAAACTTACAAGACATAATTACTTTAAATATAGGCCTCTATAAAGTGTGCCTCTCCATATACCTGATATGTCAATTAAAGATTTCTATCAAATCATATTACGTAAAAGAATATACTTTTACCAGAGCGAATGTTTTATAGATCAAATTAGACTAGATTTATTTATGTGGTTGAAGTTCATAATTAAGACGGGCATAACCATTGAGAAAAACTAGTACAATTAAATAAACTTAATCAATACACAAATATGAATACCCACAGACTTAAATTCACAAACATTTAGGCTCGCTTTTGGACAGAACCCGACAATTTAACCTTCAATGCGGGTGCAAATAACTTGCCAAAGAATGTTACAACCTAATTCCGACGGAAAAACTTTTACGTTATTGTGTTTTTCGTGTAACAACACAAGATTTCATGAACAATGATTTCATTTCTAATATAAATAAACAAACTGGTTGATAAAAACGGTTATTTTTGTTAATACTACATATATGGCAAACGAGCATGCAGTCCACCAGATGTTAAGTGGCTACTGCAGCCCATGGATATCCACATAGAATTCAAAACAAGGTATTATGTTGTCTTGATCTCTATGTGGATACGTTGCCATACTATAGGACTTAGCTGTTATGCCCATGTGCCAGTAATTACAGGAACATACCATTACCATCTAACCGGAACACAGCAGCACAAGTACTGCTATTTGGCGGCAGATAAAGGTAAGGTGGTGGTGCCCACTTCTTCGAACCCGTTCACTAAAGTTCTACCACCAGCAAATAAATATTTAATCTTTATTTGAATATTGAACTAAATAAATATGATCACAACTTAATTAATACCATGGATATTCCTCAGATGTAATAGACCCCCGAAGACTAAAAACTAAACTCATCAACATCATCTTCCTGTTCCTTTCCCACCATGGGGTTGGCATAAAACGCCTTTCGTCCATATCATTCTACTAGCCGTCTTAACAGTATTCACTTTTTTCCTACCCAAATCATCGATTGATACCCAACCCAATGTTTTAAAATCTTTTTATTACATCCCGATACCACTAAACACTATGAGCAGTTAATTCCCTGATTGCGGCCTTAAATTCGCTGAGTACCCGTACTCACATATTATTTGAGGTATTTAAACAGCCGTTTAATCAGAAAACCGATCAAAGTCTGTAGTCTGCGAAGGCAAAAAGTACGCCAACCTCTCACTAGACAAAACTAAAGAAAACGACCAAATTACATGACCTATGTAACTCCAACCTCGACTAACAGTATCCTCATAACACTGACACGAAGATTAATCTGAAACTTGGTTGAACCTACTCGCCAACCTGCATATGAGAAGTATAACCTTGGTCATTGCAAGTTGGCAAACTTAAAACGGCTCTCCAAGTTTGATACACTCCCAAACAATATTAGCGGTGCCTTCGATCGACAGTGTACATGGATTTTGAGATTAGGAAGTTGGATTGGTGTTTTTTTCGTAAGTGGTTTTACAATGTATTTATAATCTTTTAAGATTATGCCCAGTAGTGCGACAGTGTGGGCTAGCAACAACAATAAGTAGTACCACGTTAGGAGTCAAAATTGTATTGGATAATATTGGTATGTAATTGAGTCATTTCGGGGATATGCTAAGCCGTTTCCGAAAAATGAAATACCTTCTCGTTTTCTTCAATTCTATTGTTGATTTTTCTATAAGTAACTAAAATAGTTCTCCAAAATTAATATGAATTTATTATTTATGTACCTAATATGTATGTATATAACTATTTAGGGTTAAGTAATATTTCATTTTCTATTATTAAGTTTATTCTTTTTACACCTCGGCCAATCTTCCATTAATCAATCCTCTCCAGCCAAAGGTTGTCTGGAAGAGATCGCTTTGTTAAGCGATAAGACCGCCCATTATGCTTACTTTTATTTGTTTATTTCTATAAATCTGTTGTGTAACTTGTAAGGTATAATAATGAATTTTCATTCATTCATTCATTCATTCATAAATAAAACCGCTAGTTATTTAGTAAAATAGTTTTTGTTGATTAGTTTTATAAATTGTTAATGACCCGAATTACTACTGAAACCACATACTTTTGGATAAATGTTTTGGGCCCAAAATTGTAAAATCGAAATTCTTTATCTATATTTCAGGAAACAATATTTTACCCTCTCTGTTTATAATGTCGTTCTCCAAATCTGATTTAGCAAGAGTTTAGAAGCGGCTTTGAAGCCAAGGAGTGGGAAAACGAATCAAATCAACAATACGCCAATGTTTCGAGTTTGCAAATTCAACTGATCCGCTAAGTGGAATGTTCCAGCCTTTTGTCAACAACTTTCTGATCAATCTATTATATTACCTATATGTATATTATATTAAGCACTGTGTGGCAAAGTGCGAGTCGGACTCGCGCACGAAGGGTTCCGTACCATTATCTACAAAAACAGCAAAAAAAATCATGTCTGTTGTATGGGAACCCCCCTTAAATATTTGTTTTATTTTAATTTATTTTCTTAATTTTAAAGTGAATATATAACTAAATATTTTGAAACTATTTCAAGCGTCTACCTGTTATCGTTACCAATATCGAGCGAAAACGAGCAAAAAAATCACGTTTGTTGTATGGGAGGCCCTTAAATATTTATTTTATTCTGTTTTTAGTATTTGTTGTTATAGCTGCAATATAAATACATCATCTGTGAAAATTTCAACTGTCTAACTATCACGGTTCATGAGATACAGCCTGGTGACAGACCACCAACACCGTTTTACCCTTTGGGTACGGAACCCTAAAAAAACCTTTGGACTGTGTCTTGATCTAGTTTTTACAATTCGAACCAAAACCATTAATGCAAAACACACGGACTTATTACATAGATATATGTAAACAAAATTTTTAAAAGGTATTTTTGCTGTCGCAGTAAATGAGGACCGTTTTAAACTAATTAAATATTTTCATCATATTATCATACAATTATCTGTGGTTCGAACCAGGTACGCTCCGAGTCATCTTCCTATATGAAAGAGGCAATGAAATTATACTTAGATCTAGTTTTAACTTCATCATATCAGCTAAAGGACGTGAACATAGGCCTCTCCCATAGATTTCCTGACTGACTGATCTTGTCTGCCCTGCTCCCAACCGCACCCAGCAACCTTTCTCAGGTATACCTACTTTCCATCTAGTGGAAGCCGTCCTACGCCACGCTGTCCAGTGCGTGGTCTCCACTCGGGAACCTTTCTGTCCCAACGGCCATCAGTTCTGCGAGCTATGTGCCGTGCCCACTACCACATTAGCTTGCTAATCCATTGTGCTATGTCAGTGATTTTGCTTCGTCTACGAATCTCCTCATTTCTGATTCAATCTCATAGAGAAACACCAATTATAGCCCTCTTATATAGTCACTGTGACGTTTCATCAGCCACAGATAGTGTAGGTAGGTAGGTCCTACAGGATGCGAAATAAAAATACTGTTTAGCGTTCCACACCTGTAATATCCGTTAAAATTGCACAGCCACACAGATTCACACTCAATGTAGGTAGGGAACACCGAATCACTGGCCTGAGAAGAGACGGGTCCCGGTCCAGGGCGCGTCAGGGTAGGTGGCAGGCTCGTTCCAGAAGGTAGCTGTGGGTCCCTCCGTAGTCAGAATCACCACTCGCTGATTCGATGAAGGGTCACGGCCGCGCAGTCGTCGCCATCTTGGCAATCCCACTGTCTAGTGGAGGTAGCTAATCGTATACATTTATCCCCAGCAGGATCCTAGAATAATCTAGCACAATTTATAGATATATAAGGCTCAACAGAGGCACGTCCAGTCGCCAGCGCGTCCCAATGCCTTCTTATGAAGCCTATAGTGAAAGACCACGTTTCACGATGTGTTTTAACTTATCTGTTGATAACTTATCATAGCTAGAGATCGAGGTCATTAAATCTTTGCATAACATATGAACTTTCAGCGTTGCATAGGTAGGCATCGAAATGTAATACTACCATAATATTACTGTATTATTCAAGTTTATAATTAGAAGTATAATTAGACACGTCAAAGGGGTGAAATCCTAGTGAGGTATGCGCGTTGCATAACTACGGGCAAGCCTTCCCGTGCCTCACATAGCCAAGATGAGGCGGATTATACAGTCATGTGCGTTATTGAAAAAAGTAAGCGACTATAATATACTGTCAAAGCCACTCATTTTACTGGTGGTAGAGCTTTTGTGAACGGGCTCGAGGAAGTGGGCACCACTGCCTTACCTTTATCTGCCGCCAAATAGCAGTACTTGTGCTGCTGTCTTCCGGTTAGATGGTAATGGTATGTTCCTGTAATTACTGGCACATAGGCATAACAGCTAAGTCCTATAGTAAGGAAACATATCCACATAGAGATCAAGACAACATAGATAGATAGATAATTTCTTTATTGCACACCATTAAATACAAAAATATAAAAGAAATACACTTTTAAATCATAGGTACAATGGGCGGCCTTATCGCTAAAAGCTAACATAATACCTTGTTTTGAATTCAATGTGGATATCCATGGGCTGCAGTAGCCACTTAACATCTGGTGGACTGCATGCTCGTTTGCCATATAAGTAGTATATAAAAAAACTCAGATACCCAGTTCATTAGGATCAAAGGATCAAATGTCCTTTTCTTTCATAGAGTCCTCTATGTCCCAAGGTTGTGTGGAAGAAGTCGCTTTTAGCGATTAGACCACCCATTTTTTATGTTGCATTTGATTTGAAAAACTGCTCAATCCATAAGAATTACGAGGTGTTCGCGATACAGGCTTGGCCCAGTGTGCAGACCACCGACTAAATCATTTAGTTATTAAGCCCTCTCAGTTTAAAAATGAATCTTTATTTCTCATTTATAAAATATTTCGTCACTTACAATGAGAATTTATAAACTAGGTATCGTCTAAAGTCAACGCTAGTTCACCCTTTCAACATTAAGTTCACTTCAAAATTCTTTGTTTTTAAATATTGGTCATATTGGCTTTTGTTAAATAAAATATTTTTCATTTGTTTTTTCTTTTTTTTTATAAGTTCTTTTATGTTTGTAGAGCTATGCTAAGATAATTTTAGTTTTACGTGTCACACGTTCAAGTTTACTTTGAATTTAAAATGTCTAAGATGACCTACTACCTACGGAACCGTGTGTGGTCTGACAAGCTCTTGACCAATTATTAGATGGTTTATTGGTAAATTTTTGTTGAACTCAACGCACTCATAGGTAAATTCCTCAAGATTGTAAAGAGTAGTTTCTAATCCTACGCTCAAAGTAATCCTACGCTCAAAGTAATCCTACGCTCAAAGTAATCCTACGCTCAAAGTAATCCTACGCTCAAAGTAATCCTACGCTCTAAGTAATCCTACGCTCAAAGTAATCCTACGCTCAAAGTTCTTAAATAAAATACGAGTATTCATTCTAATTTAAGAAATGATTAATATTGATAAGAATGTACATAAATTTCCTTACTTTATAATTACATCGATCAATTCAATTTTTCATCTTTTGTTTGATTTTCATTTGTCGAGAATTGGAAAAGTTAGAAAAAGGGAAATTCTGTTTATTTTATGACAATTGAATATTTTCTTTATTTGAAAATGTATTATCATCATCATCATATCAGCCGTAGGACGTTCACTGCTGGACAAAGGCCTCCCTCTTTGATCTCCAGGAACTGCGGTTGGAAGCGGCCTGCATCCAACGCCGACCTGCGGTTCTTACCAAGTCGTCTTCTTATCTTGTAGGTGGACGTCCTACGCTACGCTTGCCGGTCCGTGGCCTCCATTCGAGAACTTTCCGGCCCCATCGGCCATCTGTTCTGCGCGCTATATGGCCTGCCCATTGCCACTTCAACGTGCTAATCCGTCGGGCTATGTCGGTGACTTGAGTTCTCCTACGTATCTCCTCATTTCTGATTCGATCCCGTAGAGAAACCCCGAGCATAGCCCTCTCCATAGCTCGTTGAGTGACTCTGAGCTTATTCATAAGGCCCATAGTGAACGACCACGTCTCGGTTCCATATGTCATCTCTGGTAACACACACGGATTGAAGACTTTCGTCTTAAGGCACTGAGGTATGTTGGACTAAAAGACGTTGCGAAGTTTCCCAAACGCCAAATCCGAGTTGGATTCGACGATTGACCTCTTTCTCGAAGTTGGACCTACCTAATTGGACGGTTTGTCCTAGGTATATATACGCGTCGACAACTTCAAGAGCCGAGTTCTCAACCATAACTGGGGCAGGCACGACATGGATATTTGACATAATTTTCGTCTTGTCCAGGTTCATTTTAAGCCCTACCCGTTGGGAGACTCGATTGAGGCCTTCGAGCATCGTTCTGAGCTCTTCCATCGACTTTGCCATGACAACAATATCGTCGGCAAACCGAAGGTGAGTTCCAGAAGCTTGAAGGCATCTTCCAAAGCGGTCGTAAACAGTTTCGGAGAGATGACATCTCCCTGTCTTACGCCTTTTTTTAAGAGAATCGCCTTCGAGCTCTGTTCTTGTACTCGGACTGACATAGTGGCGGTTTAATATATATGAAAATGTATATTGTCGCTCAACGTCGTGCAACGATCATGGTTTATAATTACAAGTACAATACACTTACGGTTTATACAGATACTTCTTGTATTATAATGAAATACACATGCAAAGTTAGGATAATACAATGTGTTCAACTAATGAAATTAGATTGGCGCCCAACATGGGGCTGAATCCCCAAATATTTTTTCTATCATTAATTACATCCTTCAAGATTTTAAGACGAGTGTGTTGGCAGGTGGTAAATAAAGATTTTAGAATATTTGGAAATCCAATTTAATTCGAATGAATAGTGCAAATTGCATAGTAAACGACACTGTTTGACATATAAGCCGTTTGGAATGGATTGTAGCGAAAATCTCACGTTTTATGGACTATAACATCTGAATGCCCCATAAAGGGCACACAAAGCTTAAAGAATATCCTTTCCTACGTAAGGAGTTTGCATTTTAACGTTTCAATGTTGTTTTAAATGTATTCCTTGCGTTTTTGCATGTAATTTGAATTATTTTGTTTTTAACTTATAAGATTTTACGTAACATAACTGTTTATATATATATAAATAATTTATAATTATTGCGTTAGGCATTTATTATTATTTTCTTATTTAGTCATTTAGGGTCTGTAATTATAGATTCTATATATCTGGATTTTTTGTAGCTTTCCTGGGCCACGCCTTACCTTCTTTTAGCACGACCAAGATGACTGGTAGATAATGCTATGAGCATTAAATCCTCCTAGCACTATTCTGTTTTGTGTTAAAATATTAAATAAATTAATTAATTAACATATTATATATTATAGTTATCTAGTTCCCATAGTACAAGCTCCGCTTAGTTTGGGGCTAGATAGCGCTGTGTGAAATGTCCATCAATAAGACTCAAAGCTGATATTCTGTCAACACAGCTAAACCAACCGTAGTGGCAGTAGCTGAAGCTCTCTCTCTCTCGCGCCGGTCTCCATGTCTTGTTTTAAATATACCAGTGAAATGTTCTTAAGTGTGATAGTTAGTAGTGATAGTTTTATTGTTAAAATAATAGACATTTAATTTTTTATGCATGTATTTAATGTGGTTTGATTTGAACAATAGTTGTGTTTGTCTTATTATGGCTACCCTTGATCAAGAGGTACGTGAGGTAATGTAAACTGGACTCGGCGGAAGACCAGCGCTGCGGCATATTAACATACCGTAGTATCATGCTGAGCTGAGTACCTATTCATCTCCACACAGAGCTTTTAAGTTTGTTAGTTTGTTAGTGCTTAGGTTAGATTTTATTGTTGTTGTGTTTTATTTTCCTTTATTACTGTGTGGTTGTTGAACAAAATGTTTTCTTACTTTCTTTTCTTTCAATATTTATTTAATATTCTTATATGGTAAATGTACTACCTACTTAATGGTAAGAGTACTTTTAATTACATATAGAATGTTTGTAATTACTCGTTACTCATGATAGAAAAGAGTATTTTTTAAGTACGCAACAAATTCATTACAGAATAATATAATTACAGCACAATATAAATGCGCAGTAATTACGTGAGTAATGAAAAGGTCGAGGGCTCAGCTACGCTCTTTCAGCCTCACCTGTATTTGCTACACTGCTGTACAGCTAACACGGATCAATAAATCAATATTAATCAATCACTTCATGTCCAAAGTATAAAATTCCCTTCTCTTTAACCTTTAATGTCTATTTTCATTAGGTCTATTCCACAGCGAATTAACTCTAAATAGAACACCGATACGGTAGGCTCCTTATGGCTAATTGACAAATAAAATGGCTAATCCATACGATACGATCAGGACGATAAAACTGGTTTAAGCATCGTGGAATTAGGAACAGGAACAGGAACACGGGATATCCAGCTAAAATACTATAAAAGATAATATATTCTTATTTATTACACACCAAATAAAAATACAGTTAAAGTTTGGGTTTTTGCTGAAAACGGACATAATTAAGTCTTATTTTATTTGTTTTGTGAGTTAAATATAAATATTAAATAAATATTGCTTGACATTTCACACAGCGCTATCTAGCCTCAAATTAAGCAGAGCTTGTACTATGGGAACCAAACAACTGATAGAATACTTATATACTATTTTTTTTGTAAATACATACTTATAATATATAGAAAAACACCCAGACCCGGAACAAATATCTGCAGATCATGCAAACATTTGTTCCGCGGCGGGAATCGAACCCGCTACCTCCTGAGTCTCAGCCGGCTATTCGCCCACTGCGCCACGGAGGTCGTCAATATTTACAGTTATAAAGTAATACACAATTTTTATAATATGATAATAATAAAATAAAAAATTACATACTATATTCATACTTTGCAAATAATTCAACAATAATATTGCTTTTTGTAATAATTACAGTTAGCTGAATGCAAGCTAGTTGTATTTTTTAGTAAAAACGAACTAAAGTAAAGTAAAAAAAACTGTTATTTCTAAAACCTAATTCCCCACTTTCCCACATAATGAGTTTTCAAACCATGTTCTACAAGGGTCACTCCTCATTATTTTTATTTGCAAAGCAATCTATTTCGTTGGCGATGTCTGAGGGCCGAGCCGAATGTTGACAACCGCTGAAAACCCTCGGCGAAGCGGCAAACATCGTGAATTGTGCGTACAAAGCTGTTAGTTGATTTTAAATGGTTTTAGATGTTGTTAATCGAAGGAAAATAAAATGGGAAGTAAAATTTTAAACATTTTCGAGATGCCTAAACGTATTTAGTGAATAAATATCATTTAAGGAGTTGCTAAATCATACAAATACGACAAATTTTAATTTCTTTAATCACTAAACTTGTGATTCGCCCCGAACTGAGATCTCGCGAGTCTCCGGTTAAAACAAAAAAATATTATTTGTAATCTTTGACTATCAATATACTGCCACGAAATACAATAACCAACTTACTTGACCCACAGTTTCATTCAAATTACAGGTAACGTAACGTAACGGACTTCATGTAATCTGGTTATTTGTTTTGGGTTACAAATTGCAGTTATTCTGGATTTCAGACTTTTGCCTATATTTGTGTCACTTAAGCTAAATACAGACATACACACAAATCATACTAAATTACAGCACTGTGGGGTCACGGGCGTACCCTGTGAATTTTGTCAAAGTTTAGTTTTTATTATGGCTAAATCCTCAAAAACTATAAAGAATTTACGAAAAATAAAAACAGCTTCTAAATGTACTAATGAAAACCTTTCATTTGACGTCCCATTTGACCAGTTAGCCTCATTTTCATTTTTTTTACCCCTCTTGAACCCCAATATCTCAACAACCCCACAACATTTTTAGCTTATTTAGTCACACCAAAATTGTGCCATCACTACCTATGTATCAAATGTCACGATGATCGTATCAACGCTTCGAAAATTATCTTGGGACAAACATACATACATACAACGCCGATGCCCAAGTTGATTTAGAGATCTCGCTTCGCTCAATCAATAAATATAGAGATCGTTGTGCATGCCGGCCTTTTATTTTATTATGGTGATATTATGATAATGCAGCATAATAGCTAGTGTCTTTGAGTTAAAAAAATATATAAAGCTGCCAGGCTAGGATGGCTATATTACCCTAGAAGAGTTTATAATTGCGGAAGACTTATTTAATTTTAGCGTAAAATGCAAAAACATGTCTCGCGCAAAAGTTTTAACATGTTACGCTAAATAGTAATTTTACTCTATTTTTCCGTAAAGATAAACTTCTCAAAAGTAGATACTAACCCCGCTGATCTTCTTGAGCTGAAGAGTTTCTCTACACCCTTTAGATAACATAACTATCATCTGACGGATCAAACATGTATGTATCTATACTAGTGGCTTGCCCCAAACTGAGATCTCGCGAGTCTCCCATAAAAACAAAATAATATTATTCGTAATCTTTGACTATCAAAATAGTGCCACGAAATGAATAACTAACTACTTGACCTACAGTTTCATTCAAATTGCAGGTAACGGTAAAGTTGGTATGTGTGTACATACCAAATTTCATCACTGTGGGGTCACTGGTGTACCAATGTTCAGTGTAAAAAAGTTAATTTTTTATTATGGCTAATAACTTAAAATCTACAAAGTCTAAACTAAAAATAAAAACGGAGTCAAAATGTACTCATAAAAACCTTTTATTAGACGTATCACTTTATTTATTTATTTTTTTTTCAATATTCAATTTATTTTTATATTTCAGACATCCATTTTGTTAGTAAATAATAAGATCATCTTAGAATTATGTTAGTTATTATACCTTACAAGCTAGACACATCAACAATGAACTTACCCGGTTAGTCGCATTTTGTTCTTTTTTACCCCTCTTGAACCCCAATATCTCAACAACCCCCCAACATTTTTAGCTTATTTAGTCACACCAAAATTGTGTCATCACTACCTACCTATATACCAAATTTCACGATCATTGGATAAACGCTTCGAAAGCTATCCTCGGATAAACTAACAAACATACATACATACATACAACGCCGATTTGCCACAGTTGATTTAGAGATCTCGCTTCGATCGATCAATTAAAAAAAGTACAGTCGAATTGAGAACCTCATCCTTTTTTGAAATCGGTTAAAAATACACTAGCTTTTCAAAAATAATAGAAATAGATATGCCGAAAGTGTGGACGTGGCAGTCACGACTAGATTAATAAATGAGTTGGACTGACTGCAATACTATCGGACAATCTCATTGTATAAGTTTGCCCTAGTTTATAATAGTCTACATTCACGTGCTTTAATCTAGTATTTTTCAAACTTTTGCGATCACTGTACATAATTATTGATAAATACCCGTTTTAATCAATAATTATGCCTTAATCTAGTTTCGTTCGAAAGCTGTCTGTTTGTCCTAGGTACACCTGGCATGTTACAGTTAGTTAAAAATACTAATTTATATTTTACAAGTACTAATTAATTTTAAATTAAATATTTAAATCTCGTAATAAATTCCCATTTTACAGTTAAAATCCCTCCGCCAAAAGAAAAAGTGCTGTACACCTTCGGTTCGGCTGACCTGATCTTCGTCTCGCACACAGAAACACACCAAACTTAAACTATAAAAAAACACGTCCAAATTGGTTCATCCGCTTGGGACTACGATGCCACAGACAGACAGATATAAGCGTCTAACGTATAATAGCCCTTTTTTGCGTCCGCGGTTAAAAAGCCTGTTGATTGTTGAACTAAAATCCATTCCAAAGTAGTACACCAAGCAGTCTGTGAGCCATCAAGACCCTTGATCAAACTGTCTTCGATGATTTGTCTGCATCAGATTCAGCATAAAGAATGTTTCAGGGGGAGAGTCCAGGGCCGGAGCGGCGCAACGGGGAGAGCGAGACAGAGATGCCCCCGCAGGACGCGCCGCCCGCGCCCTCTGCGCCCCCTCCCGACCCGCTGGCGACCACTGCCCCAGTGTCTGTAAGTACTAACCACGACTGTAAGTACTGGCAAGTAGCAGCGTTAATTGGTAGCCAACTAATGATGCTATTTGCTACCAGGCGCGGTGCGCCATTATTATCTTGTTCTGTATTTATTCATAATTTTTTGTTGTATTTAATTGATTTTCTGCACACAATATTATTTTGTTTTTCCAATAAATAAATGAATAGAAAATGAAATAAAATTTTAAATTGATAGACTATATTGTATGAAGGCCCAGTAGTGGTTAACTTGTACACACGGCTATAGATCAGCTATAGAAGTGTAGCTATAAGTTGTTTGATTAAACAGATATTGAATGTTTATCAACCTACGTATCTCACTAAAAAGCTGTTCCTTAGCTCAACCACCTGTTGTTCAATCCAAAACTCTCTAAATTCAGTTCTGATTCTGTGATACAAGAAAAACAGTAGAGTACCGTCAAGTTAAGTTAGTTAAGTTTTAGGACCATTTTGATTAAAAATATAGAGGTATACAAATCAAGTTCATTCAATCAGAATCCCTCGGTAAATGAACTAAAGTAAACAGATTTTTTTTAGAATTTTTTAAAAATTTGCCAACATATATAGTATAGTATAGACTCTAGAGGAATGTCAGCCATTCCTCTGGCGGCTAGAGAAATGGCTGACATCCAATCATCACGTCGTAGTTTATATGATAAATCCTTCCAATGTCTCCTAAGAGGCTCATATATTGTTCATGAAGAGGCTAAATAGATAAAACAAATATTTAAGGTAATCCCTTATAAGATACTCGATTCAAGTTTTCAGACTTCCTCCCTGTGCCCTAACAGCTGCACCTTGAGTGGCCAAATACTGGGAGCACAATTTTGACTCTACAATGTTTTTATCATTGACACAACGAAAAATAATAATCAGACTACTACAATGGTTTAATAGTTTTAGCAATATGTTCTTTACACAGCAGCTTCCGAAGTCCAGATCTCTGGTGGTGTCTCTGACGCCGCCTCGCGAGCGAGAGACCTGGGCGAAGAAAGCAGAGTTCCTGCTGGCAGTGGTGGGCTTCGCAGTCGACCTCGGCAATGTCTGGCGGTTCCCTTACATCTGCTATCAGAATGGCGGCGGTACGTAGACTTCTTCGTTTTTGATTCATAGAACTTTTTTATAACAAATCTTATTTTGATTTCACTTAAAGGTAAGCGATGATGTTGTCTTAGATGAAGCACGAAGATCTAGAAGAAACCTTTTCACTCTTACCTTAAAGAGACCCAGATTGTAGTTATCAGGAAATACAGACGACGGACAGAAGTTCTTTGCCTTAGCTCCTATCAGAAGACACACTCACTCGCATGACAACTCCTATTTGGGTATGGTTTACCGACAAAATACTTTAGTTTGTGCTTTCGGCCGTGGCTGAAGCAAATTGACAATCAAACTTAAACAACGTATAACTATGTTTTCGTAAATAAATTTATTTGTATGTTGGTATTGAAACAAATAAAAAAACCGGCCAAGTGCGAGTCGGACTCACACACAAAAGGTTCCGTACCATTATCTATAAAAACGGCAAAAAAATCACGTTTGTTGTGTGGGAGTACCCTTAAATATTTGTTTTATTTTAATTTAATTATTTATTTTTAAAGTGAACATATAACTAAATATTCTGTGAATATTTCAAGAGTCTACCTGTTGCCGTTATCAATATCGAGCAAAAACGAGCAAAAATATCATGTTTGTTGTATGGGAGCCCCCTTAAATATTTTTTTTGTATTTGTTGTTATAGCAGCTACAGATATACATCATCTGTGAAAATTCCAACTGTCCAACTATCACGGTTTATGAGATACAGCCTGGACAGACGGACAGACAGACAGACAGCCTTAGTAATAGAGTAAGTAAAAATTATGTAAAAAAAAACGTTTGCGACTTTTGGATTGTCCCATAAACAGTTATTAGGTACTATGGACCATAGTATATATAGTCTATGGAGAAAGGGGCAAATAATATATATGTGTCTAAATGTGTCAGCTACAACGATATGCTTCGATATGCAACGAGACTTCCAACTTCATAGAAACTTTTCGATACAGTCGAATGGTCTACAGCTGAATTAATGCTTTCATGAACCCTGTGTAAAATTATTCACATATCAACAGTCTAGAGCACAAATAGCAACCTTCAGCAATCTTCTTCTATGTCCGTAGGTGCATTCCTGATCCCCTACTGCGTGATGCTGCTCTTCGGCGGGCTCCCCCTCTTCTTCATGGAGCTGGCACTGGGGCAGTACCATCGCTGCGGCTGCCTTACCCTGTGGAAACGGATATGTCCTGCATTAAAAGGTAAAAATATTTCAGTAACACAAATATTCCCCTGGTTTCTTAAGAAGCAGAGACTGTCATACGACAGCTGTAACAGCCTTAAAGTTATAACAATGAGAACTGCCTTACTGAGGTTGACTTTCAAATGTGGTTTTCGCTCCCTTTTAGTTTCCGGTCACAAGGTATTTTGTGGTCGAGCCTGGAACCAAACAAAATGTTTTATAACCAGCAAAAAATTTTGTCTTTCAGAACGACAAAATAATATTGTGTGTTAAAAAAAATTGTGTTTATCTTTCTTCTAATACATAAAAATCTTGTGTCACGGTGTTTGTGGTCACTACTGGTGGTAGAGCTTTTGTGAACGGGCTCGAGGAAGTGGGCACCACCGCCACACCTTTATCTGCTTCGAAATAGCAGTACTTGTGCTGCTGTGTTCCGGTTAGATGGTAATGGTATATTCCTGTAATTACTGGCACATAGGCATAACAGCTAAGTCCTATAGTATGGCTACGTATTCACATAGAGATCAATGTATGGTAATGTATGGCAAGGTATGCGGATAGGTCGTAAAGTATTTTCACCCTTCTTACCCCCCCCCCCCCCCCCCTCCTCTCCCATTTTTTAATAGTGGTTTTAGTATTTTTGTATGAATAATATTCATATAGTTTAGTTTAGCAAGCATGCGAAGCCGCGGGTGGGTCAGCTAGTTATTATTTAAAATCCACAGCAGAGCCATCATAGATTCCGTTGGTACTTAAACATCAAAGTATATAAAATATTAAAATACCCAGCAGTTTTCCCCAAATACCTCTCATCGGAACTAAGTGATTATCGCGAGACGCCACGACGGTTCTCCCTCGGGAACTCCTCAGATTTGTTTACTGTGGGCTCTTAACGTATTGCGTATCAATACAATCGTTTGTATTTACAGTACCCAGGAGATATTTCAATAATTTCTCTTTTAATATATAGTAATATTATAGATCTTGTGGTAAAATACCCTAAATGAAACATATAAATTAAAAAAATTTATCCATCTACAATTCATTTGAATTTTTTGTAGACATTGTAGAGAGTCTACGCCGTAGCAACCGCATGCATAACGTAGCACCTTCGTAGCGCACTATTTTCTGTAAAACGACAAAACGGAAACAGTTGCGCGTGTCCTTGAAATATTCCCTACTAGGTTACGCCGCATACATGTAATCTGTGTCACATTTGCATTCCCCCCCCCCCTCCCCCCACTCTCCGCACACATGCAAGTCAAGTGGTTAGTCGTAAAGTCCCTTACATTCGTAACCACACATCTATAGACAAACACCTAACCTCGGACATCTTATAAATATACAGAAGCCAATGCTTTTAACGCCGAGACAAATAGTGCTGGTGAGTGGATGAAACGAAGGCCCTAGTTAAAATGTATGAAACGGCTCGGGTCAAGTGAAAAACTGTTTGTTCGGACAGATGCGAAGTTTGATATAGGCGAGGGCGAGGGGTTTTACAAAATCATTTGATTTGAGTGATCATTTCACCGAAATAGGATATTGCAAGAAGAGTAATAGGGTACGTGGTATATTATTTGTCTGTATTAATAGGCTCACTTCTTTTACGCCCAAAGACACATTGATTTATAGATCTCAAACTCAATACACAGATTTCAGTGGTATCAAAGCTTGCATTGGCAGGCTTCGAGATTACATCCAAACTTGATATAGTTCGCCTTTCAACATTGACCTAATACAGGGTAACCGACTATTTATTTAATAGTACTATCTTGTCTAGTTGAAAAAGAATAGAATGAAACAAACGCAGTTACTCGCAGCCTTCTATTAGGTGCCGAATGAGAATGTCATTCACATTGGGCCCACGAGTTTTAATATTTTTTTTTTATAGAATTTTATATAATGATTATCTGACCGGTCCGCGGCTTCGCATGCGTGGTGTTTCTATAAAAACATTACCCTCCTTCTGTGCACTCGGGTAAAAAGTAGCCTATGTCCTTCCCCAGGATATAATCTATCTCCTTGGCAAATTTCATTACGATTCGTTCAGCCGTTTAGTTATGACAAGGTACTTTCGCAGTTACTATGTATGTATAATACATACAAACCTTTCTTTTGAATCATTCTATCTATTGCTGTAAATTACATTAAAATCCGTTGAGTAGTTTAAAAGATCTAAGCGAACAGACAGCGGAAGCGACTTCATTATATACTATGTAAAGACGATAAAGAAAGTTAAAAAAGATATATGTTTATACTACAAAAGCACTGTTTTTTGTATCAATTCCAATTAACTATTAGCTTAAAAAGTGGCATGGTTCACCGATGAATTGTTTTTGGTAACAATTGACATAATAATTTCTAGAAATTGTTACCAAAATCTATTAGTCTTCAATTGAACACAGGCCATGAACCCCTATTGTCACTTCAGTCACACCAGAAGCACTAGAATAATTCAGCAATTAGTTTGATGTTTTATAACTTTCGAGTCAGTTTAGGGAAAATGATATTAATATCGTTTGTGGCTGGCGTTGAAGCACGCCATATATTTTTTTTGATTGAAAATATTTTCACTGCACTAATTCTATCATTTTTTGATTTCTTTATATGTTTCTTTATATAGGTATAACTCTTTTAGTTCATCTATATCCTTTTTAGTGAGATTTCTTTTATTTTATAGTGTGCTTTTTTCCATTTATTCAATTCAATACGAAAGTCACAGATTACACATACTGGAAAAATGTATAGAAAGCACAACATCAGCTAAAAAGGCATACTACTGCTAAAGATAAGAAAAAATGGAATTCTTTGGAGGAGGCTTTTACCCTGAGGGGTCCACATTAGAATGACATTAAATTGCATGAGTAGTATATTTATTATGGTTAATCAGTAATATCATAATAATTTTTAAATATCAAATTAATTAATTCTGTCTAATTTATTGTGGAATCAAATAAAGCTATTTTTATTTTGGTATTTTGAATTCTATCACGTTCTTGTATCAAAAAGCTGGGGCATATCTATCAATTAAAGATGATATTTACAGCTCCTGGTAGCAAATTGAGTAACCAAAGTGATGTCTTGGACAGGATTTTAAACAAATAGGTTTGCCCATCACCTATTGGTATACAGATCAGTCCATATAATTTTCAAATAATATATTATAGGTCCTATATAAAAAATATATAGAACGGTATATATGAATTCGAGCCCACGACTGATAAGACTAATGAACTTGTAGCGATAAGACCGCCACTTGTATTTCCGCGTGTTTTGTTAAGTTTAAGTGTGATCACATTAATATTATAAATGCGAAAGTTTAGCTGTTTGTTTATTTATTTGATACTCAATCACGTCGTAATGGCTGAAACGATTTCAATGAAATTTGGTGTGTTGATAGATTAGGACCTGGATTCCAACATAGGCTACTTTTATTGACAAACAACGCATGCGAAGCCGATGGCGGAAGCTAGTGTTCAATAAAGCGTTATATATCTAACTGATTGTAAGTCGAAGTATATTCCACAAGGCCAACACCGCTTTGACAAACGAACGGAAGTGGTAGGTACGAGGCCTTGAGCTAGCCAGATGAAATAGAAGAGATATGTAAGTGCAGAGGAATGGAGGAATGACATTCATACGCTATCGAGCGGCCGTCAATGAAGTGAACTGCTAATATTTGCGTCGCAGATCAACCCTACCGACGACTTTTCCAAGGCTTCTATACCTACCCACCTAGGCACTTGTACTGGTAATGCTAGTAAGTCATGCTGGTTCGTTTTAATGATGGCTTTTGGTATAATGTTAAGTTTACCGTTAGAGCGTAAGTTACCACTTACCATGGATATCATTTCTATATACTAATATTATAAAGAGGAAAGATTTGTATTTTTGTAGTTTTGTGTGTATATTTGTAATGAATAAACTCAAAAACTACTCTGCCGATTTAAAATTTTTTTCGTCAGTGGAAAGCTACATTCAGCCTGAGTGACATAAGCTATATTTATTGCTAGAAAAGATTAGGAATCCTTACTGAAACTTTAGTAACGTAACCCAAGGTGTAAAAAAGTGCCCTAAAACGTCTTTCGTCGCATGCGCTGCGGAAATTATTGATGATAGAACAAAAGTATGTTCTACAATATTAAAAAACATCAATATCTACAAAAAACTTCATTATATTATAAAGAGGAAAGATTTGTTTGTTTGTATTGAATAGGCTCCGAAACTACTGGACCGATTTAAAAAAATATTTCACTGTTGGGAAGCTACACTATCTCCGGGTGACACAGGCTACTTTTTACCCAACTGCGGAGAATGAGGGTACTGTTTTTAATAAACTACGCGTGCGAAGCTGCGGATTGTTCAGCTAGTTAAATACTATAGATATTTTATCTTAAACACTAACCTAACACAGATTAACCAAAATAAAATAGATGATTTATTATTGTAGAAAAATGACGTTTAAATTATTGATTATTATTAAGAGCCTGCAGTGTCACACAGGGCAAAGCACATAAAAATCTGTCAAGGCGTTTCGGAGGAGTTTTGTTACAAACACTGTGATACGAGAATTTTATACATAGTATATTGGGTTTTTAGCTATGACATCTCGATGTACAACCTAACATCTGTGCATTTTTGCAATAAAGATGATTTATATTTGTACAAAACATAGAAGTAAGTACATCATTAGGGTTCCCAACAACCTTTATCAGGTCGTCTTTCCATCTGGTGAGGAGGGGGGGGGGGGGGGGGTCCTACGCTGGGCTTCACTCGAGAAACTTTCTTACTCAGCTTAGATATTGTATAGATAAAATAATAGGTTGGGCAAAAAGTCTTGTTGGCTTTCTGGCTGGTTTTGGTATCATTCAAAGTTTAAATTTTAAGGAAGATAATTCCAAATTCAAATTAGGAAAATGTGTGATTTTTATTTGTTTTTCGTACTGTACAGGTGAGTGGATCTAATGAAAAAATTCGATACGTTTTAAAATTTTACTACAAAATAGGTAAAAATGCAACACAAGCCGCGAAAAAAATTTGCGATGTTTATGGACCTAGTGCAGTGTCTGTGAGAGTAGCACAAATTTGGTTTAAGCGTTTTCAATCCGGTAATTTTGATGTCAAAGATGCACGTCGCTCTGGTCGCCCTATTACGGTTAAAATTGATGGCATTTTTGAAAAAGTGGAGCAAGATCGGCATATCAGTAGTTACGACGTAGCTAAAGAACTGGGAATTGACCACAAAACAGTTTTGCCGCATTTGAAAAAAACTGGGTGCACAAAAAAGCTCGATATTTGGGTACCCCACGAGCTCACTGAAACGTGCGAAAAAGGTCTTGGTCAAAGGCCGGTCAGGCTTCACAGACTGTGGCGAAACCCGGGTTAACTTGCAACAAGGTGATGCTGTATGTGTGGTGGGATTGGAAGGGCATTATTCATTATAAGCTGTTACCACCAGGCAGGACCATCGATTCTGAACTCTACTGCGAACAATTGATGAGATTAAAGCAAGAAGTTGAGAGAAAGCGGCCGGAATTAATCAACAGAAGGGGTGTGGTTTTTCATCATGATAATGCTAGACCTCACACATCTTTAGCCACTCAGCAATAATTAAGAGAGTTTGACTGGGAAGTGTTAATGCATCCGCCGTATAGTCCTGGCCTTGCACCTTTAGATTTCCACCTGTTTCAGTCTCTTCAGAATTATTTAGGTAGTGTCAGGTTAACATCACGAGAGGACTGCCAAAACTACTTGTCGCGGTATTTTGATCAGAAGCCCCAAAATTTATATAGAAATGGGATCATGTCCCTACCTACAAGATGGCAAAAAGTTATCGAACAAAATGTTGTCTACATACTTTAGTTAAATGTAAATAAACTATATTAAAAAATGTATTGAATTTTCTTAAAAAATGCGAAGAAACTTTTTCCCCAACCTAATACAAAACAAAATCTACAAAATCTACAAGCCCAGATAATCCAAGTAGAAAAAAATGATAAAATTCATAAGAAAGATTGTAAGAAATGTTAATTCAGCCAATAGATCACGAACTTGCAGAGCGAGCGACCTAAGTTATGATTTGACCAATCACAGTTTACGAGTCACCCCTCGACACTTTAGGGCCAAGCTAGGCACACGGCGTATTTTAAACGCGCATACAGCGACGCGTAGATGACGCGCGCTAACGCGCTGCAAACGCGTTTCTTAATTTAATACATATGATTTTTAGGGTTCCGTACCTCCAGAGGTAAAAAAGGAACTCTTATAAGATCACTCTCTTGTCTGTCCGTCTGTCTGTCCATGTGTCACTACCGATTTTCTCAAGAGCGAGTGGACCTAGCAATTTGAAATTTATACCAAATACTGAAGTTTATAGTCCCTTAGTTGTATAAAAATCAAGGTCCTGAGTCAATAGGATAAAAAGTTATGGGCAAATTTAGATTTTCGCGAAAACTTGTAAGTACCAAAATATACCTTAGTTTTCAACTTTTTTTATTTTTCGGAATTTTCCCTGTATTTGCTTATAACCAAAATTGACAATTCTAGGTCAACCGGAAGTACCCTATAGGTTTTGGGTCGAAAACCTATATGATAGTTCCCGTTGACCTAGAATCACAAAATATGGCAAAAAGCAAGGTCTTAAAGCACAAATCAAGGAAAAATTCCAAAAAATAAAAAAATAAAGGGTGTCCTCATACATATACATCATACGTACATAGTTGAAGCAAATTAAAATAGTCCTCTAAGTTGTATGGGCACTCATACAATTTAGAGGACTAGCTTAATCGGCACCAACCTCAAATAAGGTAAATAAACAAAATTGTGCTATTGAATAAAATAAATATTTATGTGGGGCTCCCATACAACAGATATGATTTTTTGCCGTTTTTATAGATAATGGTACGGAACCCTTCGTCTGCGAGTCCGACTCGCACTTGGCCGGTTTTTTATCTACAGCGCCGTCAACGCGCGTTAACTGCGTGTTTAAAATACGCCGTGTGCACAGGCCCTTACATACGATAAAGTAAAGTTTTATGAAAAGTTTCGGTTTTTCAGCATTCAACAAGTTTGGCTCAGCTTTTCCAAGTTTAAAATGTTCAAAAGTGTATGCTCCGAAAGCCGAAAGTTAGTACAAAGTTTAATAAATAATCAAAATGTCTATAAGCTGTTCTGTCTACAATAAAATCGGTAAGAACTTAGCTTGGAGGTAGATAGATAAACTATTTATTGTACAGGGACGGAATGAAAAGGTTCGTCAATTTTCAAATTGATTCGTTAACGTATCGCGAGTACATATTACTTTTTTAAACTTTGTTACAGAATAGACTGAGTTAGAGAGAAAATAATGTTTAACTATTCGTTCATAAAGTTCAAAGTTGTTTGACGATTTAGCTTGTCAAAAAGAATTAATTGATTCTTGCTTTAGGTACTGGTGCAAGCGAAAACCGAGTCTACGGTGACGAACCTTTTCATCCGTCACTGTACTTAACACCAGTTTTTTTATAACTGCCTTAGAATCAATTTTTATTTTGTTGCTACGCTGAGATAGGGGTTGGTGGTAGATGGGTGAAAATTTATAGTTGTATGTATTTTTTACTGTCTAATCATAAAAAAAAAGAAATGTGTGTTTATGAAAATAGTTTACGTCCTATTCTCAGACCTACCGAATATAGGTACACAAAAAAAATCATAAAAATCTGTCAAGGCGTTTCGGAGGAGTTTTGTTACAAACACTGTGATACGAGAATTTTATACATATATTGGGTTTTTAGCTATGACATCTCGATGTACAACCTAACATCTGTGCATTTTTGCAATAAAGATGATTTATATTTGTACAAAACATAGAAGTAAGTACATCATTAGGGTTCCCAACAACCTTTATCAGGTCGTCTTTCCATCTGGTGAGGAGGGGGGGGGGGGGGTCCTACGCTGGGCTTCACTCGAGAAACTTTCTTACTCAGCTTAGATATTGTATAGATAAAATAATAGGTTGGGGAAAAAGTCTTGTTGGCTTTCTGGCTGGTTTTGGTATCATTCAAAGTTTAAATTTTAAAGAAGATAATTCCAAATTCAAATTATAAAAATGTGTGATTTTTATTTGTTTTTCGTACTGTAAAGATGAGTGAATCTAATGAAGAAATTCGATAATAAAATTTTACTACAAAAAAGGTAAAAATGCAACGCAAGCCGTTTATGCAGTTAGTGCAGTGTCTGTGAGAGTAGCACAAATTTGGTTTAAGCGTTTTCAATCCAGTAATTTTGATGTCAAAGATGCACGTCGCTCTGGTCGCCCTATTACGGATAAAATTGATGGCATTTTTGAAAAATTGGAGCAAGATCGGTATATCAGTAGTTACGACGTAACTGAAGAACTGGGAATTGACCACAAAACAGTTTGGGCGCATTTGAAAAAAACTGGGTACACAAAAAAGCTCGATATTTGGTTACCCCACGAGCTCACTGAAATAAACCTAATGAACCGTGTACTCATTTGTGATTCTTTATTACGACGTAATGAAACCGAACCATTTTTGAAGAAGCTGATAACTGGTGATGAAAAGTGGATCACGTACGACAAGAACGTGCAAAAAAGGTCGTGGTCAAAGGCCGGTCAGGCTTCACAGACTGTGGCAAAACCCGGGTTAACTCGCAACAAGGTAATGCTGTGTGTCTGGTGGGATTGGAAGGGCGTTATTCATTATGAGCTGTTACCACCAGGCAGGACCATCGATTCTGAACTCTACTGCGAACAACTGATGAGATTAATGCAAGAAGTTGAGAGAAAGCGGCCGGAATTAATCAACAGAAGGGGTGTGGTTTTTCATCATGATAACGCTAGACCTCACACATCATAGAACACACACACAGCCACTCAGCAAAAATTAAGAGAGATTGGCTGAGAGGTGTTAATGCATCCGCCGTATAGTCCTGACCTTGCACCTTCAGATTTCCACCTGTTTCGGTCTCTTCAGAATTCTTTAGGCAGTGTCAGGTTAACATCACGAGAGGACTGCCAAAACTTCTTGTCGCGGTATTTTGATCAGAAGCCCCAACATTTCTATAGCAATGGGATCATGTCCCTACCTACAAGATGGCAAAAAGTTATCGAATAAAATGGTACCTACATACTTTAGTTAAATGTAAATAAACTATATTAAAAATGTTTTGAATTTTCTTAAAAAATGCGAAGAAACTTTTTCACCAACCTAATATGTACACTGCAATTAGGTTTGGAGCCTTAAAAAATACAACCTTATGAAAAAACCTATGGAAAACACTGTTTAGACGAACCGTTTTTTCCAGACAGTCTTTGAACCTTGTAGGTTTAAAAATAACAAAAAAAAAAATACATATAGTTATAGACAGCTTTTTAGATTATTGAAAACATTCTGTACAGTTTCTATGAAAGCTACAGAACCAAAGTTTAGTAAACTAAAACAACTCTCTTCCGGCGTATGTTTTTCTGAACCAGTATAATTTCGAAGTCTTCAAGTCCTGAGTGAATAGTTTCTTTCTAGGCAAGCGTGCTCCATCTTCGATCACACCATCACTTACCATTAGGTGAGGTAGTGGTACATACAACAAAAAATTGTAGTAAACAATTTAAAAACCGATATATTATATAACAATCTAGAAAACCTTTCGCACCCAGTTAGATAGTACTATACGAAAACAGAGCGCTTTATTATACACTCTTATCAGTTAGCACTCACTCGCTCTTCGCAACATGCATCACCATTATCACTCAGAATGTACCATTCCATATTTATGACGGGAATGTATCAGTTTCCCCCGCCTGATATAAGATCTTTGTAACTGGTGTTTTTGAGTTTATCTGCATTAGTTAATTTGGTTCTATTTGATCTTTAGATGATGTACCTAAAAGCGCGTCACACAAGATGAAGATGCTGTCATGTAATAATGTATGCTCTTCATGCAATCCAATGGAGATAATATAATATTGAAGTGCTTTATAGATTATTATAATACCAAAAATTTCAAAAAACAATGTTACAACATAAAATAGTAACTATAATTTTAAGACCATAATCATTATTGGTTTTAGAAACCAACTTTAGTTCTCAAGTGATTTTTATTAGGTATTGATGCAATGATTCATTTTGTTCCTATTTCATCAAAATTCGTAAACAAACAATTCTGTATCTAAATAAGTTTATACAAACAATTGTGTAAGTATTTGAAATATCACTGCACTATATTCGCAACAACACTTCCATCCAAGCCAATAAATCGCGATTGAAAGGCCCGTGATTCCTCGAGTAATCGACTCTTGGAGTTATCATTGCACGCCATCTTGCGACGCATAAACTAATTACCGAAGCGATGCGATATCATTTGATTACCGCTCGACAGATGGCGCTGATTTGATTCCCAACATGGCGCGGCGCCTCGAATACGTCAAAGTTGGCGCGAAGTTTAGCGATAAGTAATTAATTTGATTTTGACTGTGCGAAGATTTATTGAGAGTTAATAATGGATAAATGTTGTTTTATTGCTTTGAGCAGTGATGTTGATATCCATTTTAGGTTGTTAGCTACAGGGAGGGTGAAAATTAAATTGTTCAGACTTGTGGATTTAAAAAAAAATGAAAGAATGAAAATACATTTATTTAGCAAATGCAGATGACCAACCTACCTACTAAACACTATCAGCTTCTCTGGTATACTTTTGCTTTGATTTCCGTTATCCAATAATCAGTGAATTTCACAGCTAAACTGTCAAACGATGAATAAGATGCTATTATTCATTTCATTACGTACCTACTCATCTGTTGAATTTTACCCACCAGGTGTAGGCTATGCCATCTGCATGATCGATATCTACATGGGCATGTATTACAATACAATCATCGGCTGGGCGGTCTACTATCTGATAGCTTCCTTGGCTTCTATCAACTCGGAGCTTCCGTGGACGAGCTGCAACAATGAATGGAACACGCCTCTCTGCTCTCCTGTGACGGCACCACAGATAAATGCCAACGCTTCTACGCCGGCTAAAGAATTCTTTGAGTGAGTTTATGAGTACCTATTGGTATAATTGCAGTGAAAAACTATTGCTCCAATGCCGTGATTTATACCCAAAACTCAAGACCTAGTGCTTGCGGCTTATTTGGCCGCATGGCAAGCCAGTCGTCAAGGTCACAGAACATAAATTGTGTTCTGTGGTCAAGGTCATGCTATTCTACAAACCTCTCTGACAGTTGCAACATTAGGTATGCCGGCACGAACTGACGAATGAAACTTAGGTACCCACTACGACGTACTGGGTAAGTACATTTGTAATACCTTTATGCCCTATAGTTGCACAGGGTCTTTGATTTTGGGTTTACTTCTCCGCCGCGAAGCAATAATTTTGAACTAGATTTTTGAAGTGCTTTATTATTAAGTAGATGTTAGCATCCTAGAATCAGTAATTTGAAAACACGGTAATATACTTACAAAGAGCTTTTTACGAGACTTATTGTATCCTTTAACCACATTAAAATCTTTAAATATCTTCGCAAGGACCTCTTCAGTGCTACCATAATCTTTGTAGCATAAAAGCCTTATATTACAATGAAATAATCATTTCCTCCCTTAGGCGAAATGTCTTGGAACAGCAAAGGTCAAACGGTTTGGACAATATGGGACCGATTAAGCCATCTCTTGCTCTCTGCGTCTTTGGAGTCTTCGTATTGGTCTACTTCTCGCTGTGGAAGGGCGTCAGAAGCGCTGGAAAGGTAAGGGAATCAGAACCAATTCGATGCAGATTTTGACGGAGTTTATGTTCTTTTTGCAAGAATGGAGACATGAAAGTTGAATAAACAAGAATATAACCAACATTGGTTTGGATCCTGATCAGGTTCAGAAATGTCAGGTCAATACCAGAAAATTCTTTATTGAATGAATGATTGAATGAATGAAAATGCTTTATTATACCTTACAAGCTAAACACAACATATTTAAAGAAACAAAACAAATAAAAGTAAGCATAATGGGCGGTCTTATCAATTAACAAAGCGATCTCTTCCAGACAAACTTTAGATGGAGAGGATCATAACTTAATGGAAGATTGGCTGAGGTGTAAAAAGAATAAACTTAATAACAGAAAAAGAAAAATTACTTAACCCTAAATAGTTATATACATACATATTAGGTACATAAATAATTTTAAATAAATAAATATCATATATAAAACAAATAAATATGTAATTACATACTTATACTTACATTAATAATATTAGAGATCAGATGAATCACCACGACTCTTCATGGAGATAAAAGTTTTTGAGTCTAGTTTTAAATACGGAAGGTGAGGGGGATTTCCTAATGGAGACCGGCAAGGTGTTCCATAGTCGGACAGCTTGGACGGAAAAGGCGTTTGCATAGAAACTGGTTCTATGTATCGGGGTTTTGAGAAGGAGGTTTTCAGAGGATCGGAGTGTTCGGGAATTTGTGCAAAAAAGGAACTCGAAGCGTTCCTTCAGATAACAAGGCGTGGAAGGATTACGAAGGATGTTGAATAGGAGGGATAGGATGTGAGTATTCCGGCGAAGTCGAATTGGGAGCCATTTGAGTTTTCGATTTTTGAAATTCGAGATTCGGAGATGTGGTCGTATTTCCGGAGTCCTAAAATAAACCTTATGCAAAAAATTTTAAGACGCTCAAATTTATTGAGCTGCTCCTCCGTGAGATCAAGATAGCAGGAATCATCGTAATCTAAAATTGGGAGAAGAAGAGATTGATCAAGCGCAATTTTAGTAGCTATTGGAAGAAAGTTTCGCAGTCTCCTGAGCGAACCGGCAGAGGCAAATAGCTTCCGGCTCACAGATTCGAGCTGAGAACCCCACGACATACAGCTATCCATGAAGATGCCTAAATTTTTCACAACCTTTGAGTAGGGAACAGTTAGGTACATCATCAAACTGAATTTGAGGGAGTGTTGTGTAGTTGATTTTCGATAAGGTGCGTGAACTTCCCAGTATGATGGTCTGTGTTTTATTAGGATTAACTCTTAATCCATAAGCCTTTATTGATTGATGGCAGCCAATTGCCAATTACACGGTTTTTTTCGTTTTGTAGCTCTTCTTTGTTTATCCTAGGTGGTGTGGGTAACCGCGTTGGCTCCATACGTGGTACTGCTCATTTTGCTTGCGAGAGGCGTGACTCTCCCTGGCGCTACAGAAGGCATTCGATACTATCTCACTCCTGAGTGGCATAAACTGAAGAACACAAAGGTTAGTTTCCATGTTATACCTAATTGTCTATACTCTATAGGTAATAATAATATAATAAAGAGGAAATATTTGTTTGTTTGTATTGAATAGGCTCCGAAACTACTGGACCTATTTAAAAAATTCTTTCACTGTTGGAAAGCTACACTATCCCCGGGTGGCATAGGCTACTTTTTACCCAACTGCGCAGAGAGTAATGTTCTTATTGAAAAACTACACTTGCGAGGCTGCTAGTGTAGATATAAAAGGGCATGCGAACACTTAATTTCACGATCGAACGAGGAATAAAAGAACAATTTTGACGACTTTGTGTAAAAGAGTTGTAAACTGCAACTGATTATTATGTCCCTCGTAGGGACAGGAGATTATAATTGTGTCATCTATGTTTGTTTTAGAAAATGTGGTCACTTAAATCATTTATGTTAAATCACTAGGTATGGGTCGACGCAGCATCCCAGATCTTCTTTTCTCTTGGCCCTGGCTTCGGCACTCTGCTAGCGTTGTCCAGTTACAACAAGTTCAACAACAACTGCTACCGAGATGCGCTCGTCACGTCTTCCATCAACTGCCTGACTAGCTTCTTGGCGGGATTCGTCATCTTTTCTGTTTTGGGGTATGAATACTAAACTACCTAAATATTCCTTAATTAATTTTCTCATCTGCATGAGTAGTATCAGCTGTAACAAGTGTTTTTTTCCAATGCTCTGCATAAATGTATTTTTTTATGTTTTTATTTATTTCATTAGCTGACATATGTAATATATTTTGATTTACCAAAACTATGCAATATAATGAAATGGTGAATAAATGAATACTGAATGAACTCTGATATCTATTTAAGGATATGTTCCAAATGCCTTGTCTGTTTGGGAAACTGACGGTTTCTTGTCTTATTTACCAGGTACATGGCACATGTCCAGAATAAAAGCATCGAGGAGGTGGGGCTGGAAGGTCCTGGTCTCGTGTTCATCGTGTACCCTGAGGCTATAGCCACTATGACTGGCTCTGTCTTCTGGGCGATTATCTTCTTCCTCATGCTGATCACATTGGGGTTGGATAGTACTTTTGGAGGTAAGATAGCACAGTCTGTATTGGGTAAGTTTTACTTCTCTCATATTTTTTTCTAATACATCCAAAGGGTGGCGTTAGTGTGGAGGCCGATTTTCAGAGTGGAGGCTGAATAGATAGATAGATGTAATGTGATTTTGGTGTAACCACCAATGTTAACGCCACAGTGATGCCACAAAATTCATGTTTGGGTGTTTTGCCGCTATTATCATTGTTTCATACCAAACTCCATTACATATTTTACGTCTCGTAGGTTCGATTCCCGATGTAGGACGAATGTTTATTAGATCTGCAATTATACAATTCGGGTCTGGCTTTTGTGTTTCTAGTATTGTACTCGTAGTTCCACGATACAAGTAACCCCAGTGTAGGTCCTGACCCTACAGTGTACCTTTTGGGTGATAATCATTTATCTGTTCGTCAGGTCTTGAAGCCGTGACCACAGCACTCTGTGACGAGTACCCACGCGCGCTCGGCAGACATCGGGAGATCTTCGTAGTGTTTCTACTACTGTTTATCTACATATGCGCTTTGCCAACTACGACTTACGTAAGTACCTTACCAACTACCAAGAGCACTGATGGTATAAGGTGTTCCTTTATTCTGATACAAATAGCAGTGATATAGCGGCATCTTTAGATCGCAGTCTACAAGCTAAGATAAATGGATTTTTCTAAAGAATTCATAACTCTTTATTATTCGTGAACCTAGGTACATAATTGATGGTTGAACTTATACTATAGAACTATTCTAGGTTCTGCCATTTAAGCGTACAAACATTTATATAACAATTACTTAATACAGTATTTATCATAATACCTACTACATATTTTTTCCTTAATAAAATTAATACAATTTAGAATAACATCAAATACTTATGTACCTAAATAAAAATTGAAGAAAAAATGACAAAAAGATGACATGTGATATTTAAGAACAATAATAATTACAATTATAGATAATACTAATAATTATGTAAAAATGGGGATAGTAATAAATTATAAGTAATTACAATAATAATAAATTTATATAAATTAATGTTCAATAATATTTTGGTCATTCAGAATAGTATAATAAGATACAAGTGAGCTAAGTTGCTCATTATACACGAGACTGTGGGTTGCAGCCCGAGCCGTAAGCGAGGGCGTAAATCAGCCGAGTGTCTAGTGAGCAAGTATACAAATATACTATTACAGTGTAGTATGCTTTTCTAACTAGAATATCATTCAACCTGCTCTTTAATTCATTATTGGAGAGGGGGTGTGTTATAAGTTCGAAGCCTATGACTGTGTGTCTGTCTGTATTTAGCATCGTAATTCCAAAACGGATGGCCGTTTGGGACGCGGTTATTTTTAATAGAAAACTAGTTAAACTGGTGTGGTTCCTACTTAAGTATGAAGATCAGGTTAGCCGATTCGAAGATTATCAGGTCTTTTCCTTTTTTAGGGTCTCGTACTTCAAAAGGTAAAAAAGGAACCCTTATAAGATCACTCTCTTGTCCATCTGACTGTCCGTGTGTCACCGCCGATTTTCTCAGGAACGGGTGGACCTAGCAGTTAAAATTTTAACCAGATACTGAGGTCTATATAGTCCCTATTAGGTGTCTAAAAGTAAAGGTCCTGAGTCAACACAATAAAAAGATATGGTCAAATTTAGATTTTCGCGAAAACTTGTAAGTACCAAAATATTCCTTAATTTTCTGCTTTTTTATTTTTCGGAATTTTCCCTTTACTTGTGCTGTATGCCCTTGCTTTTAACCAAAATTGACAATTTTAGGTGAACCGGAAGTACCCTATAGGTATAGGTCGAAAACATATTATGGTAGCTCCCGTACATACATAGTTGACGCCAATTTAGATAGTCCTCTGAGTTGTATGGGCGCTCAGCTCATACAATTTAGAGAACTAGCTTAATCGGCACCAACCTCAAATAAGGTAAATAAAAAAATTGTGCTATTGAATAAAATAAATATTTAAGTGGGACTCCCATACAACAGACATGATTTTCCTATCGTTTTTATAGATAATAGTACAGAACCCTTCCTCCGCGAGTCCGACTCGCACTTGGCCAGTTTTTTATGAAGGGATCTCAGCTGTTAAATAGAAATTTACTACGGGATTTTCTTTTATGTGTCGCGGTTTTTTTAATGTATATTTATACTTGTTTATATTACCGATTGTAAGAAGACTTGTGGTCGATGGGGTTGACACATTAGGGGATGATAAAAACTACTTTCAATAATTGACCAACTTTGAAGACATTCATACATTTTATTAGAATAGATATTAAACATTTGTTTTCACGAACCAACTCCAAACAATACTAATTTTCGTTCTCTTAAAAATATTCAAGTTCAGTCCAACTAACCTAACAAATAGATTTACTTGTCAGTTTGCCTCAAAACGGAAGTTATCAATTTCAATATCCGCTTCTGTACCTTATTCGTTTCAAGCAAACATGACAAGTTCCAAATTATTTTTAGGTGAGGATATGTTTTCTGAATATCCTTATAAACCGACTTCAAAAAAGGAGAAGATTCTCAATTCGTCGATTTCGATTATTCTGTTTTGTTAGAAAGTGTACCTCACGGGTATATAAATCTGCGGGGTTATTGTGTAAAAAATCCAAGTTGGATTTATCTGACAGATTTCGACTTTGACAATCATTTCGAGGATTAACTGTCAAACTCGCAAAGTCAAGATCTGAGATAGGACACTGTGTAAAACTGCGTAAAATATTTTCTGAGGCATATAAAACTTTTAACAATATTGTGTCAAAGGTGAGTGATTTTTCTGGGTCCCACGTTCTTAGACATTTAGTAGTCTTTTGACTTAGTATGGTTATGAAAAATATTTATGTGTTTGGCTCTACTGTGTCAAAATATCAGGACAATAAAAAATCACAAATCATGGTAAGAACATCCCGTTTTTAGTGAAAATATTGTTTGCACATCATTAGAATAGTCATATCCCATCAATAAATCAAATTTGAAATAAGAGCCAAGTTCAATATTATGATATATGCTTTGGTTGTTGACTTCAACGACAAAAGAAGTGAGATCTAAATGGGTGCCAAGTTCAATGGTCAGTTCTGAAATGTATTTATAACAACAAAAATATAATTTCTTCTTATAACTTAGGAGAATATATTGAAGCCTAAAGTCTGACATGGCTAGTTCTCATATACGAATTATTATTAAGTACCTACTAAAACAGTCATGGAAGAGCCCTATGTTCGATGGCTAGTTTCTACCATTTAGCCAAATTTTCGGTAGAATAGAATGAGAACTTACAGCTTTAGAACTTGCGAAGGCTATAATATAATTCGTTTATGAAAACCAGCCAAGTCAGACCTTAGGCTTCAATAAATTATTAGATTAGATTAGAAAATTCTTTATTGCACTAATAAAATAATACATAGGCGAACTTAATGCTAATTAGCATTTTCTTCCAGCTAACCTTTGTGTAGTGTGGAGAAAGTGGTAGTGCCAGAAAAAGGAAAATTTATTCAAACTTTAGCTTAGAAATAAACTTACAAAAATTAAAAATAATAATAATATACATACCTAAACGAAATACACAAATATATCAACATAAAGTGCTCCATTATCTTATGTTATTACTATTAATTTATTTAATTCAAATAAATTACATCCATAAATTACATAATCCTTAAAAAACTAACACAAAATCTTAAAATTTAGCAATATACAATTAAAATAAATAGGCATAATATTATCACAAATAACAAATAAAATAAAAATGGAATAATAATTTCATTAAATTAAAATGTCAGATTATGCATATTAAGTTTTGAAATTAGAATAAGTTAAATTGAATTACAATAGGTACATGATGGAAATTAAAAATATAAAATAAAATTATAAATAATGTGCATCCATTTCGTTTGGATTGGACAGTCCATACAATCATCTGGAGGATACTGTTGCCAATGCTTCGCACGCGCTGGAGTAGAGAAGCGACTTTCTTGCGCTTGACTGCATGCGCGTCGTCCGTGCGCCCCTCCGCGAACACAGCCGACGCGCTGCAAAAGCGAGCCAGTCGCATCACCATCCTAAAGATATTGTTGTGACGCTGGCTGCACCGCGGGTGTGGTTAATCCAGAGGCTGCTCGAGTAGAAGGACTGGCAGTAAGCCTTGAACAGGGTGATTTTAACTTCTCTCGAGTTCTCTCGTGAACCTACAAGCGATCATGTTCCCTCGTACCGCCAGCGCCCTACGTTTCCTTTCAATATCTGAATAATATTTTAAGTTGTAATAAAACATTTTATGTTGTTTTGACGACCTCCGTGGTGCAGTGGATGAATAGCCGGCTGAGACGCAGGAGGTAGCGGGTTAGATTCCCGCCGCGGAACTAATGTTTGTATGATCTACAGATATTTGTTCCCGGTCTGGTTGTTTCCCTGTATTTTATAAGTATGTATTTACAAAAACAAAAGGATATAAGTATTCTATCAGTTATCTGATTCCCATAGTACAAGCTCTGCTTAGTTTGGGCCTAGATAGCGCTGTGTGAAATGTACAGCAATATTTATTTATATAAAATCATTTTCTGTTTTAATGAATGTGTGTAATTATGCACCGTATTTAGTTCCTGTGTGTTTGTTAGGTACTTGTGTCGAAATAAAATGTTCCAGACTTATTGAAGAGTTCAAAGAATCTTAAATTAGTAGTAAGGCCTTTTTATGGATGCGAATATACGTTGGTTCGATAAGGAATTAGGAAGGCAAATAGCGGATGCGTTGAGTCAGCAGAAAACGTTATTACTTTGCGATAGCCGACCCGAGCTTTTATAGGTCTGCCCTTTGTAACGGAATGTGCACAATCTCTTGCTTTGCCTAAATCATAGATGCGTACCTATGAACGGATTCTTTATTAGTTCTATATTTCTTTACCGCCAGAGAGTGGAACGCCTTGCCAGAGTCTGTGTTTCCTGATAGCTACAACCTGGGTATATTTAAGTCGCGAGTGAATAGGTTTCTTCTAGGCAAGCGTGTACCATCGTAGACTGCATCATCGCGCGCCATCAGGCGAGATCATGGTCAAACGCAAGCCTATAATGTATAATTTTTTTTTAATGTTTATCCTTTCAAATGAAAAGAAGAATTCTTCAAATAAGTTGATAAATGACGATGTTATCTGAAGGAACGCTTCGAGTTCCTTCATTGCACAAATTCCCGAACGCTCCGATCCTCTGAAAACCTCCTTTTCAAAACCCCGATACATAGTACCAGTTTCTATGCAAACTCCTTTTCCGTCCAAGCTGTCCGACTATGGAACGCCTTGCCGATCTCCATTAGGAAATCCCCCTCACCTTCCGTATTTAAAGCTAGACTCAAAAACTTTTATCTCCATGAAGAGTCGTGATTCATCTGATCTCTAATATTAATAATATATGTATAAGTATATAAGTACATATTTATTTATTTTATATATGTTAATTATTTATTTAAAATTATTTATGTACCTACCTAGTATGTATGTATATAACTATTTAGGGTTAAGTAATTTTTCATTTTCTATTTTACACCTCGGCCAATCTTCCATTAAGCAATGATCCTCTCCATCCAAAGGTTGTCTGGAAGAGATCGCTTTGTTGAGCGATAAGACCGCCAATTATGCTTACTTTTATTTGTTTATTTCTATAAATCTGTTGTGTCTAGCTTGTAAGGTATAATAAAGAGTTTTCATTCATTCATTCATTCAATGACGGAGTTCTGAGGTCACGTAAAATGAAAACATAAATACAACTTGTTGTTCACATAAATCCTAACCCTAGGATATTCCCAACTTGTTACAAGAAAACCACAGCTTTCAACCGTAGGTAACTACATACACGATAGACAGGGTAGAGTCAGGTCATCCCCTAAGTGGGGTATGAATAATGCAGCGGAATACATTCGCACCTCGAGATAGGACGCGCGATTTATCCGATGATGTGATGTTTTCTCCGGCTATATATTTACGGGAATTCATTTGGGTTATCTAGAAATTACAGCGCTCGGAACGTAGGTTTGTGAGTTTGAATATTAGAATAGAATAGAATATAATAATATTTATATGCAACATACTTAAAGTTAATACATAACAAACAAATATCAACAAGTAATGTAAAAATAAACAAATCTTAATTTAAACACAAAGTAGGTATAGTTACAAAATGGTCCTTACTCGTAACTCAGCATGTGCTGGTTGCAACAACCAGCGCTGGTCTTCCGTTAAGGCCATTTTACTTATTGCGGACTAGTTATGTGTAGGTACTTATATTTAAAAGTACAGAAAAGGACAGTTAATCAAATTCTATAATAAAAATACGTTTCTTTTCCTTTACCTGTGCTGTGAGACCTGGCTTCTTGAATTACCCTATAGGTTTTGATTTATTTGCAAGTCACAAAATATGCGGCATATTTTGTGATTGCGTTGGCTGAGAATCTGGATTGTTTACAGCTTAAGGTACCGTAGACCAACCGTAGACGATGTTTTAAGGAAAAGGGTCTCCACAGACAGACGGACAACGAAGTGATCCTATAAATAAGGGTTCCTTTTTGCCTTTCGAAGTACGAAACCCTAAAAAATAAGTTCTGAGATATCTTGAACATCTCATGTCATCGAAACTCTGCAATATTAGATGGTAATTCCACCTTGGAAAGGCCTAGTAATGGTTATTAGCAGTCGTTGGGTGCAGGCCGCGTAATATCGGTCTGGAAATCCATAACGCTTATGTGTAGTAGCAGATAAGATAATGAAGAGAACGCTTTTAGCGATAAGACCATCCATTGTACCATTATTTATTGTATATTTTCTTTGTAACTGTATTTTATTTGGTGTGCAATAAAGAGTCATCATCATCGTATCACAGGACGTCCACTGCTGAGCATACGTCTCCCCAAAGATTTCCAGAGCAACCGATCTTATGCGGCCTGCACCCAACGGCTCCCAGCAACCTTTAACAGGTCGTGTTTAGATGGAAACACGATCTGTTAAAGCTTGCTGGGAGCCGTTGGTGGTGAGCCAGTGGGAGGGGGGCGTCCTGCGTTGCGCTTTCCAGTACGTGTTCTCTACTCGAGAATTTTCTGCCCCAAAGGCCGTCAGTTCTTCGAGCTATGTGCCCTGCCCACTGCCACTTCAGCTTGTTAATCCTATGTGCTATGTCACTTTGGTTTGAAGTAAAGAGTATATTATTATTATCTTACCTTACACAGGGTGGAGTATACCTGGTTGATCTTCTGAACGTGTACGGGCCAGGGCTGGCCATCCTGTTTGTGGTGTTCGCGGAGGCGGCCGGCGTGTTCTGGGTGTACGGCGTCGACCGCTTCTCTGAGGACGTGAGGAGCATGCTGGGACACACTCCTGGCTGGTTCTGGCGGGTCTGCTGGGCTTATATCAGGTAACTTGCGATTCCCCTCGCAAACTATATTAGACGCCAACACTCCTGGCAGATGGGGTCATATAACGTGGGACAAGCGACGATGATAATGCTATCTCGCTATTGCAGTTAGTTATGCGCCGAGTACCTATCGATAACACTAATGATAAACTATATAATGGGCGGTTTTTGGATCAATCTTTGGACGGAGGGGATAATGCTTCCCTGGAATGGAAGATTGGCAGAGGTGTAATGTAAAGAATAGATACCTACCTAAATAGGATACTAAAAAACCTGATGTATCTTCTAATGATAGGTACCTTTTAATACCTATATTTCCACTAACTCAAAATTTCCCCAAATGTTGTTTTCCCCAGTCCGGTGTTCCTACTGGTCCTGTTCGTGTTCTCTGTACTGGCGCACGAGGAGATGCTGGGCGGGGAGTACCAGTATCCCGCCTGGTCGATCACCGTGGGCTGGATCATGACGGGCACTACGGTCTCGTGTATTCCACTTTACATCATCTACAAGCTGATCATCACCCCGGGAAGTCTTATGACTGTGAGTAGATTTTTTCCCAGAACCATTCTAGCAATATTAATTTTAATTCCGGCGTCATTGGCTGCTGGGATTTAAAGCAGCCAAACGAATCCAATCGCCCAGCTTGTGACTCAATAATTTAATTACCTATTTATTTGGGTGACCCAGTTATTTATGTCTGAATTTCAATGTATTATTATTTGTTTGTTTATTTTGTATGTATAATACACGTAACTTAATAAAATTCCAAGATTTTATTATTGTTTACCGCGAGTAACAAAATGGATGACATGTCTGTTATATATTTGAATTAAATTGAATATCTTAAGGGGGCACCGGAGGAACAATCGCCCATATAACACGTACTACCAAGATCATTTCTAATTGGAGCATATTTCTACCTTAATAAGGTATTATTTTAATTTGAATAGTATTTATCTAGGTTCCCAACCATATATTAGATCAAAATACTTACCTAAAATAAAATAGAAGCGTATCGAATTCTGCATGTTTTTACGTCATAAAAGACCTGATTTCAACCTAATTGTTTCGTATTAAAAACAACAACATCTTACGTATCCTAGTTATGGGAACATAGATTATATCGTCTAGTTACAGAATAACAACACAATGAGAAAAATACAACAAGTTTTCAGTCATCATTTTTGGTATTACGGAACACGGTCAAAATCTAATCAAATTTAGAATCGTTCTATTGCTATCACTGTCGCTCTGCGTGGCTAAACTTCGTCACTAAACAGGGATAGCGATATTCAGGCCGAAGTTTTTGACGTGGCCGAATTGAAGTTGCGCTCAGTGTTCGCCGGCGCGTTAACCTAAGTCGATACTCATGTTACAAACTTGGGGAGGCCTATACTCCGCAGTGTGTGAAGTTCGGCTGTGGATGATGATGATGAAGTACTCATTGACGTTATAGAAGTTAATTGTCTAAACATGGTGCTCATCTCTTTAGGTCTTTTCAGGTGCCTGGTTTAGCCCAGTTGAGATTACCTAAAAGGGCTCTGTGCTTGTGAAATACTGTTTTTAAAAGATTCTGTGAGCCTCGCAGCTTCAAGCAAAGTCACACGACTTCTTTTTCGTTTAGATTTTTATTACTTTAGAACCAATCAGAAAATCCTTCAGTTCTCGACCACCGCTTGAGAGTCGGTTGATTGTGCGTTTACGACAGGTATCTCAAAGTTTGACCGTTCTTCCACAGCGTATCAGAACAATCCAGCAACCAGAAGAGATCACAGTTCGTCCAGTAGATGCTACATGCAACCTGTGACCGGAAAGTACGGTCCACTGGGACAAGCCACCTTCAATCGAGTGGCTGGTTTAAAGTCCTACCTAATATAAACTAGTACCACCGACCTAACCACGGTAAAACACTCTTAGAGCAGCTATAGCGGTTGTAGTGTAGTTTAATCAGCTGTTCAGATCACTTCGATTAAAATGGATGTAAAACGAAACTTCTATGCTGGCGAAAACAATTTGAAACGAACGGTAAGATGTTAGCTGATATTAAAGTATACCATATGCAGATTATCCAGCCATAGTGGAGACCTTCAGGCGACTTAAAAACTCTGAAATCAAAGGCTCACCATGTCGAAGGTCTTCGGTCGGTATTAAAACTCCGGTACCAGAATTACCTACTAGCTCTTACTAGCTTTGGAGCCAGCCAGAAACACTGATCCAGAAACACGAGCGCAATATTAACCTAGTGAAATGAGACTACACTTCAGCAGCCAATTTTAGGGTACGTCAGAGTCCAGTGGATTCCAAGGCACCAACTTTACTATAAAATGGGGTTTTACGTTCTGAAAGGAAAGGGAAGATAATGCTTAATTTCATAATTATAAAGATATATAACGTAGTTTGAGCTTCGCTGTGTTTTTATTCGACAGGAATATTAACGAATATAAATTTTGAATTAAAAAGATAAATAAATGTAGATGTGATACTTTCATGGAAATGTATCCCATATATATTAAAACTAATAATCGGCTTCGAGTTACTTGTTTAAATTGTATTTAATAAGTAAACGTATTTGAACTCTTACTAAATTTATATTATAACAGTAAAATGCTTATATTTTTAATTTAAATATATTTAAAATATTTTTACTTGTATGTTATTCAACGATAAATATATATTATTCTAACTTACGTTTGTATATAGGTATTTCGAAGTATTGCTGTCAGACTATAAAATGTGTATTGAACTTTGTAGATCCAATTAAGGATATAACTACAAAATATCGTAAATAGTTTAAAATATTGAAGTTTATAAACGTATTACTAAGCGAACCTTTTTGTAAATAAATATAAATATATGTAAAATAATAGTATCATGAATATTTCTGCATTTTTGGGCAATTAATGCAAAAATATATTATAATACTAAAATATTCTTACTTAATCAACTTCTAATAGATTTTAAGTAAATGTTGTATAATAATTAATGTTGTTTCATGGGATCACAAGCATAGAGTTATAGAAAATAAACTCCTTTTTATTATTTAGCAAATAGGTAGTGAACAAATATATTACAATATTGATTTATTATAATATAATCTAGTCAAATATATACTTTTAACGGTTGCTATATACTATAAAAGCATTTTAAACATAATGTTACTTTTTAAACTTTTGCGTTCACTGTACATAATTACCAATTTTAACGGGTATTTACTGGTCTGCCCGCGACCACGGCTGTTGCAACACAGTCGAAACGTCGGGATAACATATAAAAAGGTACATACGCGATAAATACCCGTTTTAATTAGTAAGTATGATTTTTACTTGGCTTTGTTATAGTAAACGTATTTTAATCATAAGATATGAAATCATATATTAATAAACTTATATCTGGTAGGATTTTTAAAAAGTTGTGTAGTTAACTTTATAAAAATATATTTATAAATATTTATAATAATGAAATTGTTAGCAGAACAACTATCTAAAGTTGTATTTTAGTAGAGTTGTGATTTTAGAATAGATAGTAGAAAATACACTAATGGTTTAAGATATATTTTAATATACCTACATAATTAATCAAAATTAAATATTTAGCGTGTTCACAAGGAATATAAAATGCGTATATACTCCAGTTTTAAAAGTATTGTAGGTGTTTTTATAAAAAAAAGTTTGAAAATTGTTCATACACCCACAGTTTTCTATTTAGACCTTTCGTTATTAGGTTTTTCAAACATTAATTTATGTACATTTACTTTATATGAACGATTGTTATTTTACAGTTGTGTAGATGTCGTGAATTAGAAAATGTATGTAATCGATGTAATAAATAATTATTATAGAACAAATGTATAGCTAAGTCCTGTGCCAGCCATTACAGAGCTTACTAGCCATTTGTTTAAACCAAAAATAGTGTTTTATTTTCATACCACCTATACATTATGCAGGGAGAAACGAACATTAATAAACCTAACAATAATTAGACACCACATAAGCCATCCAGACGGATAATATCTACACTTGCGCTTTTCTACGACCGCGAATCAAAAATACGTTGACAAACTAAAGATACCGACATACAGTCCCGGATCTAGGGGGGGAAGACCGGGGCACCCGCCCCGGGCGGCAGTTTCAGAGGGCGCCAAATTCTTCAATAAAAATATGTTTGAAAAAATAAAAGCGCTTACCATCCAGCGCAGGTCGTACTATCGATAATTCCACTCCCTACCCGCGGTCCACCACATAGTTCACCTAGCTGTTCCTTTGTTTTTTTTATACATTATAGGTTTGCGTTTGACTACAATCTCGCCTGATGGTAAACGATGATGCAGTCATCGATAGTACACGCTTGCCTAGAAAAAACCTATTCACTCGCAACTTAAAAATACCCAAGTTGTAGCTATCAGGAAACAGACTCTAGCAAGGCGTTCCACTCTTTGATGGTACACATAAAAACGGTCGAAGAGAACCGCTTTTTTGGAACGCTTCAAACTCTAACACCCCCTCGCCCCTCTCTCAAACTCTGGAGGAGAGGGGGCGCCACATCAAGTTTCTGCCCCGCTTAGAAAGCATTCTAAATCCGGCGCTGCCGACATAGCACAGGGATCAGCAAGTAGCATTGTTTAAGAAATCGCTTTATTACATACTAGCCGACCAATCCGCAGCTTCACACGCGTAGTTTTTCAATAAAAACATTACCCTCCTTTGCGCAGTTGGGTAAAAAGTAGCCTATGTTACTCACGGTGAATATAGCTTTCCAATGGTGAAAGATTTTTTTAAATCGGACAAGTAGTTTTTGAATTTATTCATTACAAACATACACACAAAAATAGAAAAATACAAATCTTTCCTTTTTATAATATTAGTATAGACTATAGAATTATAGATTACATATCTAATTACTATTATGTTAGACCCTTTATGAGATACTACAGACTACTTGTACAAATTCTTTGATAAAACACACCGGGTTCAAGTCCCGTCTAGACTTCAAAGTTTTTGAGATGGTTTTAAAATTTTTTGGAATTATCCGTAAGTGTTTGGATAACACTATATTAATAAAAAAACACATTATTTTTGATGTGTGTGTAGACTGAGTGACCACGTGGTTTTTTCGTAGTTGTAGTGAATACAAGGTTTAATATAAGTTATAAAACACAACTCGCTCAGCTATAGACTAACTAGGAGTAGGTAGTCACTAGGTAGGTAATCAATACGCTTTAGTCTAGTTATATAGCCATCGTGATTTTTGGCAATTCAAAAATCAATCAAAACTGACATTCCAAGTTATGTGAGATCACCAAAAATAATTCCGCAAAAATACAAAAACAGTAAATTACACGCGTAAAAGATAGTATGGATGAGAAAGGAATCTGAAGATGTTTAGGATAGGAAGACGGAGTGACATTATAGACTCCCATCGCGTGTATGGAGGGAAAAACAGGCTTCAATACAGGCTGCGTAAGAAAATATTTTCTAACCTTAGAGAAGTTTCCTATACTGGCATTGTTCTTCTTAGCATGTCAAGAGTTCTAAGTTTTAATTTATACTATGTTGGAAAGGTGTTTGGCCACAACAATAGCATTAGTTGAGGTGGTTATTAGCTCCTCCATCATGCAGGTGTTCGGGCATAAAGGGCAGAGCAGCAAGTGCTGCATTGACTGCGCAGGATCACTGCAGTCGCACTGCGTTAAGTTAGGGTCCCTGAATCCCCATTTGCACATATCACCATTTTCACCAAGACTGTAACTCTTGGTGAACTCACGAATGCCTATTATAAGTAGTCCAAATCGAGATTGTGCACCTTCAACAGTTCAGTATACCTAATGCTAATGCTATATAGTTTTTAGGATGTATGCCTGCCTTCTACTTCGAAAGGGTAATAGCTGAACGGAATACCTACAATAAAATTGTTTAGGCCTTCTACAAAGATTTTTTACTACAAATTGTAGGTATTCGTTCTATTACCAACTCTGCGATCACTTTTTTGTTTCTGACTCAATGAGTCAGTTCCGCTTACTAGTTTACTGTACATAAAAGGACTTTTGTGAACCGTTGCGAGTAAAATGAATTCCAGGGCATCTACAATTTCATAATGGAGTGAATTGTTATATTTTAACACCAACAGAACATAGGCAACAGTCATATTGAGCAGCTTGCTCGATGGCTCAGCTGCAACGGCGAGGTATGGGGCGTAGGCCCGACCACGGTATTCGCCAGCGCCGCCGCACTCTTTCTCTTCAACGAGCTGCAGGCCACGCTCTTCGTGGTCGGCGATCTCAACGTCTCGATGCTGGAGAAGACGTTAGTTGTAAGAGCATTTCACTGTTAAACCCTCAAAGCCATAAACAATCTCTATTCTACAAACTTTCGCAAGTACGACCCTGCGATGAGCTTTGACTTGCATTGCCCGACTTCTTCACTTGACTGAACATTCTTCACTTCTATTACAGACGCGCCTCCGGACTAGTATAATAGCGGTCATTGATTTGAACCATCGTCGACTGGACTGACTTTATATTGATGATAATATATTTTCAGACTTCAATGGTGCTGGGGATGCTAGCGTTGATGATTCACGTTTGGGTCTGTTCAATGCGCTTCTTTCAGTACTATCTGGATACACTCATTAGAGATGTAAGTAATATAAGTATTTCTGTCACTCGGAACCACACCAAGAACAAATGAAGTAATTATTTACTCGCGGGCATTGAACCTGTGAGACTAACGCATCATGTAATTAGCTAGTCCTCAAAGCAAACTGAAAGGCTGACTAGACAAATTTGCACTGACCGATCTGGTATCTATTCTACTGCAGTATTTTCGCCAATCTTCCAGAGTCCAAGCATGCTCCTCGAGATGACGACCGCCGGCCTCCTTGGCAGTTCCTCCGACTTAATGGCCCTAGGGCCCCTCACACGGTTCCTGCGCACGCAGCAGCCTCAGATCCACATCACACTGTGCTGGTTCCTCTCGCTGTGCTACGCAGACTACGTGCGCAAGATCTACTGTCAGCGGTTCAACATGCCCTATCTTGAGCAGTGGTTTGTTCACCGATAGTGAAATCTTTACTAAGTATTTCCAACCCGATAGAATATTCTGTTCTGTTCGAAGATAGACTATTTTTGTTTTTCTATCCTACTTTGCCCGTCCATCATTCCATTTTATCGGCAGGACACAATCTTGGCTATAGTATAGGTATTATAGAAGTTGGACCATACTCCAGCATAACGGCGAAGTTTTTTAGGTTGCATGAATTTACACACTTTTTTTTCTTCCACAACCAACTTTATTTGACGTGTGTGTGTTGGTGGTGGCAGGCAGGCAGAGCTGCAAGCGCGTGCGACGCGGATAACACTCTCCGCGATTCGCCGCGCGCGCAGCTTCGTCTGCTGCGTGCACCGCCGCCTGACTGGCTTCGAGCCGGCGCCGGCGGCGGCACCTAACCCGAATACGTAATACTTATTTCAATAATATCTATCGAAACTCCGTTTACTGTGTGATTCCAATAACAAGAACTTTAAATGCTTATTCTGTTCATGCTGCACTAAACATCTCATACTTTTAGTCCCTTAAACCCCGACGCTAAAGTTAGCCACTAGCTCATACGAACTTTATTAAGTGCTGAATCAGTTGTATGCATTAGTCTGCATAATTCAGTTCAGTTCATTATAAAAAGTCTAACATTTTAAGTTTTGCCTTTAGCTTTGTTCAGAGAATATAAGGTACACGATAGATTCTGTTCCTTTGTCCGCTTAGGTACTGTTATCATGATTATCCTCAATAATTAAAAATAGAGAGAGATTAGGTTGTTAATCATGGATTTACCTTAGCACGATCATGAATCCGCAAACCTAATCGTAGCTTTAGGTAAATAATTGTCCACTAGAGTGATTGCCCGTTGCCGAAGAGAGAGGTGTCGAATGTGGAAGTCAGTGGAGAGCCATCAAAGCAGTCTATTAGTGGGGGCGGGAGAGGCACTACCAAGGGCCATCAGAGAAAGGAGATGTGTGTCGGACTACTCTCACAGTCAACCGAGACGACTGCAGATACTATTGAGAAACTCAGAAATTATATCCAGGTACCTAAATGTAGTTGAAAGTTTCATAGACTAATGTTTTGTTGACTGCAAAGAAAACATAACATTTTATGTGTCCAAACCTTTGTCTTATCTCAGCAAAGATGTGTGAACGTGGAAGTTACAAATGATAAGGACAATTTAATATCTACTCTGGTGCTATTTTGGGCATCTCATAATGTTCGTATTAATTTCCCAGGCAACAAGATGTGCTTGTAGCCATTCGCAGAACGCCGGCGTCAATCGTTCTGCCACCGCCACCCCGTCCGAGGCCGATACAAGAGGAATTCCCCTGGATGAACATGTCTAAGCTGCCCCAAGAACAATATTGTTGGAGTCATTGATTTATTAAACTGTCGCTGTTATATAAATATCACTTAAATTGATTTGTCAGATACCAAGTTGTTTTTATAGTTCAAGAAATACACCATCAATCATTGTACGGTATGGTCACAGATGGAATGCCAAAAATGTCGCTGGGAGTGTTAAGAGAGAAAATAGATACTTATGTGCTTTAGGGAATTAATTTAAACAATAGTGGTGTGCCTATTGTAAGTTGACGAGTGATGAAAAACAGAAATCTTACTGATGATGGTAAAAATCCCATACCAGTAAATAAAGTATGTCAAAGTAGTTTTAGGTGAAGCAAAATAGGCGTCTCCACAAAAAGATAGACAAGACGACTTATGCTTGACAGCCAATAGGTACCTACTCTAAACTAAGCTCTAAAGAGTGCAAGTGTAGCGTTGGACTCATAGATTAATCACCTAAAGGAGGGTGATAATCGAAGAGACTTAATAATAAAATAAAGGTTTTGTCTATGGACAAAATCGAGCTCAAATCGAGCCAATCGTGAGCCAAGTTGTCAAAATTGACAACATTATAATCACGCATCGCTGAAGGTTGAAAATGGTGACATAGAAATTAAATTAGTTTTGTAAATAAAAATACCAAATTCAAACCAAATGCTGTCGATATTTAGGTTGGCGTAAATTATGCGATGTTGCAGACATTTAGCAAATTCTTTCAGGAGGAAGGGTCTGATGTGAGTAGGTACCTAGGTACTTTATCAGAGAACACAATGTGTTCTGTGTACTTTATAAACTCTTAGGAACCACCACCCCCAAATTTTCATTTCATGAATGCACCGCCTAAGTACTTTATTCAAACCATTTTGGTGAAGATCTTCAACAAGTGTCAATAAACATCATGCGTAGGTAAGCAGGTAAGTAGTACCTACCTACCTTTATGCGAAGCACGCGATGCTACACGCGATGTAGGTAGGTATGTTCTCGTCATTTTAGTCATTACTGCCATAGAGTTACTTATTATATTACTTCTCGAATCATGCGGAAACACCTACACTACTACTACTGTTTTTGTTTGAAAGTTCATACATAAAGTGTAGACTTTCAAAAAAAAACGAGTGTGCTTTAGACTGAAGTAAAACTTGTTTTTCAAAATATTAATTTATAAAAATGTTCAAGAACGAAATGAAATTACGAAAAATAATCATATCACCGTTCGCGTAACGCTAGCAAACTCTCAAACTAACTACTGACTGAGATATATATATACATTTCATCCACTGGCTATGAGAGGAAGAGAGAGAAAATGCACTGCTCTCTCTTGCTCCTACAGTGTGATACAGACAATTGGCCTGCACTGTTTCTTAGATATACGAAACGAGAGAAAGAGAGAAAGAAAATGTGTGCTCGCACCTCTCTCTTGCCCCTACCGTAATATACGAAACGTAACTCTCTATCTTCACTAACTATATATCTCCCTCTCAACTTCCGTTCGCCTCGCCAGATCACATTTACGTAACGCTCTCGTCACACATTCACCAGCTTACCTACTACCCAACATTTAATCTTAACTTTTGACTTTGAACCGCATTCGTCGCGTTGGCAGCTTCGCATAGTGTCGCGTTTGCCACTCCCCAACTTGTTGCTTGTATTTCCAGCTGGTTGAATGGGCAAAATGTGGAGACAGCTACATCACTGTGACGCCTACGCTGCTATGGGCAGTGGGCGCGGCAGCTCTAGCGCAAAGGCTTCTGAGTGCTTTGTTCAGGTATCCACAATTCATTCACACTACCACCATAATGTCCCTATCCCACGAATAAGCTTTAAAACGTTTCTTTGACAGAAGGTTCATGTTTCGAAGAGTGCCATTATGGGAGCAAATACTACAGGTTAGTTGCAACTTTCTAATGGCGGGTTCCTATATCCGTCAGTAACCAGCTACGACTCGTTTCTCCTTGAAAACCTGTCAAAAGTTTGATACTGGTTTAACACTTTTTCAAGGAGATACGAGGCGTAGTCGGTTACCGACGGATATAGGAACCCGCCATAAGACCAGGGCCGGATTATCCATTAGGCGGATTAGGCAACTGCCTAGGGCTCCCGCACCGACTAGAGGCCCACGGAGTCCTAGTCGGTGCGGGCCACGCTCGAAGAAAAAAAAACTTTTTATTCGTGACATTCCCCATTATTTACATTCAGTAATGTTGCCATAGAAAAAAATAATTTACTTAAAGATCAACTTCCAAGATGTTTTAAACAATTTTGTAGCTAAAAAAAGTTAGAAGAGTTGCTATTTACACTTATTGTACCTACTTCACAAGAATATTTTCTTTCGCTTATATATTTTATTGCATTTAACAAGAATAAATTTAAAATAACCGCGTCACGTTTTATTTATCTTCCCTACTCCATCATGTGACCTGGTTCATAGCACTGAACTATAACTATAATCTATTCATTACGATCATTTCAATGAAAGCAAAAAGCAGGAGTCGATCTGATAGACTCGACTTTTGTAATAGTAAAAATATATTTTAAAAATTAAGAAAAGAGTAAAGGAAAGGGGCCCCGAGAATTGCGTTGCCTAGGGGCCCCGATAGCGTTAATCCGGCCCTGCATAAGACGATTCATATAATGTAGAGGTATTGTTTCAAAACAACATTACCAAATTAGTAAGCTCGATACTATTTTGAGTAAGAAACTGAGAATTAATGTAACTATGATAGTTGAAATTACAGGAATAATTGAACATGTTTTCTGTTGGCAGAAATTATTGTTCATCTGGATGGTGATCTACAGTCTCCACTTCTGGGTTGTTGTCGTAAAAATAGTCAAGGTGTTCGTCGAATATTGTTATAGGGATGTGAGTTGCCATGTTTGTATATTTGCTAGACAAATGTCCAGGGATAAGTGTTGCCAGAGATTATGGTCGTACGAGTACCTAAGACAGCTTGTTGATCGAGCGAAGCGAGATCTCTAAATCAACTTGGGCAAATCGGCATTGTATGTATGTATGTTAGTTTGTCCGAGGATAACTTTCGAAGCGTTGATCCGATCATCGTGAAAATTAATAGATACGAGGTAGGTATGTAGGTGATGTACGAGGTAGTGATGGCACAATTTTGGTGTGACTAAACGAGCTAAAAATGTTGGGGGGTTGTTGAGATATTGGGGTTCAAGAGAAGTAAAAAAAATTAAAATGAGACTATTTGGTAAAATGGGATGTCAAATAAAAGGTCTTCATTATTACATTTAGACTCCGTTTTTGTTTCTAGTAAATTCCTTATAGTTTTTGAGTAAGGAATTAGCCATAATAATTACTGAACTTTGACAAAATTCACAGGGTGCAGTGACCACCACAGTGCTGTAATTTTGTATGCGTGTAGCTTAAGTGACACAAATATAGGAAAAAGTCTGATATCCAGCATAACTGCAATTTGTACCCCAAAAAAATTACCAAATGACTTAAACTCCCGTTACCTGTAATTTGAATGAAACTGTAGGTCAAGTATAATGGTTATTGATTTCGTGGCACTATTTTATTGGTCAAAGTTTAAGGCCGCCTTGCACAACGATCCCTAAACGTAATAAGCGACTAAACATGTTTAAATTTTACGTATTTGTTTGATTTTACAACTGCTTAAATCATATTTAGCCACTAAATAGGTAGGTACGGTTAGGAATCGTTGCGCGAGTCGCCCTAAGAATATTTTCTTTTGTGTTTTGGGAGACTCGCGAGATCTCAGTTCGGGGCGAACCACTAGTTATTTATTGTCCAGCACTAAATAACAGACTGTGAGTTTCAGATGATCAAGCGCAGTTTCACGCATGAAAGAGGCATCTAAAGACTTTCTGAATCCCTTCACCATACCGGTTCTTGCACCGTCTGTCACAAGACGTAAAACAAGTGGATAAAACCACATTAACACTTCTCTATCCAGGCCTTCCCAAGTATGCGACCACAAGCCCCATTTACTCCCGAAGTCATGGCCAGCCAAAAGATGATGCAGCAGTGGGCAATATGGGTGTGCGGGGCGGTGCCCCTGGCGGCCTACATCCACACGCAGTCGCGGAGGGAAGCCCCACCACTCATGATATGGTGTGTGCCGCCGGTGACTAGTCTAGACTCCATTTGTGAGGGTGAGGATGAGGAGCCAGAGCCGCAGCCGTATGGCTGAAGGAAGAGTGAAATAAATGTAGTCATCCCAGTAATAATTTTGTTTGGTAATTGACGGGTCCTATTATATGTTGGGTCTATAGAATTCGTCTGCTCTTTTAGCAACGGTCCAGTTTATATTTTTATTATAATGTAAATGACTACTTTAAAAAGTGGATAAAATGAAACGAAATCCTGACAAAATATATCTAAAAACAACCAATTCTGTAGAAACTGATATACTGATTTGTACATTATAACACCGCATTACTTTCTAACACATTTGTGTTGAAACTTCAATGGACATTCCAAGATTTTTAAAACCATCTGTCATCATCAATTCAATTCAAATTTCCAGCCCAGACGGGACTTCCTCGGTTGCGGGTTCAAGTCCCGTCTAGGCTGGAAATTTTTGAGATCGTTTTAAAATCTTGAATTTTTTTGTAAGTGTTCGGATAACTCTTTAAAAATAAAAATAGTATTTGAATTATGCAACGCGACATCTCTTGTCAATGTACTAAACTGCAACGTTTGTCATTGAGCAGCTCAAAAACTGTATAAGTTTTCCTGTAGATGGCGCTAACGGCGCTTTTTGATACAAGGACGCACTCACAGAACATGCCACCCGGTCTTGTGTTCGGTTAACACTATAAAAATACTATTCAATGGACATGTTAAGGCAAAAGTAAATATCTAATGATTTAGTGAAAAGAATATTTGACCTTATTATACTTCTTTTACCAGGATTACTACAAACCCGCGGCAGCGTCGCGAGATGGGTCCCTATGGGTATTACCTGACCCGGCCTCCCTCCGACCCACTGCCAGACAGTACAGGCCCCCAGCATGCCACGCCGCCGCTTCGAAGGGCTTTCAGCGACTCCAAATTACTCATCAAAGAACCGCCTAAGAGGAAAAGACACTCCAAATCTATCTAAAAATTATTTGTGACGACGGTTTTAAAAGTGTTTTTGCGATGTTTAGTTTTAGAAAATTATATGCTACGTTATTTTGACGAATATTTCGTTTTATTTACAATACAATAAGTACTTTATACAAAATATATAAAGAAAAATACATAAAAAGGTGAGCAATCTGACCTGTTTTCTGTGAAATGCGCACGAGGCGTTACAAATCACGGAGATAGTAGGATAAACCTCCTTTTTCGACCAAGCAGTTTAACTCAACAAATTGACAGGAAAAATCATCACCAGCCAGTACCTTTTAATCATTTAACAAATTCAAAACTAGATGTCACTAATAAATTCTGCAGAATCCTAGATCGCGCTGACGAAAACGCACGCCCGTGTTATATAATGCCTAGAGAAAAATGTAGATACATACTAACCTTGCGTAGGGTATACCGCGATCAGGAAGGCGGTTGCCCCGGGCGGACTCCGGCCATTGCACTTAGGCCGGGGCGAGTCGGTCTGTGACTTTCCTTCGGGATTGTCGTACGTGGAATTTTTGCTAGTTGGACTTGCGTGCTGCGCAGTCCAAAGAAATCCTTTGGAAATGTTGTATTAGGGAGGTAATATTAGTAAAGTGAGTGGAAGAGCAAAATGTACCTGGATCCCAAGGCTGCATGATAGAGCAAAGAGAAAAATACACTGCTGTGGTACACATGGCTACACATCAAACTATAATTTCCAGTATAAGCTGATCTCTCATTCTATGAAAAGCCTACACAATTCGAGGTCAGCTTATACTGGAAATGTATAGCTTGATGTGTAGCCGTGTGCACTAGCGACGACTTCTATCATATGGACCACTTTGATATCGAATTTCAATTATGTGTAGATTCTAGCGGACGTAGTGATATCAGAGTTCGGGAAAAAATATTTAGTAAACTCATATTTCTGTATTATTTAATAACCACAAAATAGATGCACCTATCTATTTTGTTTATTAACTACAGATAGGACCCAATCCTCGCTATAATAGACAAATGTCGAACTCGACACATGTCACATACCTACTTCATTAATTGATAATTTGGTTCAACTCTGTTTTCGTGGCATAATGTTTTACCACCCATTATGCCCATATCGTGCATCAATTTATACAACTTATTTCATCGGCCTATCTATGGAACTCATTGATCGAGTGAAGCGAGATCTCTAAACTCAACTTGGGCAAATCGGCGTTGTATGTATGTATGTTTGTCCGAGGATATCTTTCGAAGCGTTTACCCGATCATCGTGTAATTTGGTATATAGGTAGGTAGTGATGGCACAATTTTGGTGTGACTAAATAAGCTAAAAATGTGGGGGAGCTTGTTGAGATATTGGGGTTCAAGAGGGGTAAAAATAAACAAAATGGGACTATACGGTCAAATGGCACGTTTAATGAAAGGTTTTCCTTAGTACATTTCGACCCCATTTTAATTTTTAGTTTAACCCTTTTAGTTTTTAAGTTATTTATTAGCCATAATAAAAACTGAACTTTGACAAAATTCACAGGGTACACCAGTGTGTACCACAGTGCTGAAATCTGGTATGTTTATAGCTTTAGTGACACAAATATAGGGAAAAGTCGGAAATCCAGAATAACTGCAATTTCTACCCCAAAACATTAAACCAAATAACATGAACTCCAGTTACCTGAAATTTGAATAAAACTGAAGGTCAAGTATTTTGGTTACCCACTTCGTGGCACTATTTTATTAGTCAAAGTTTCAGGCGCAGAGTTCACCCCGCACGCGCCACTAGATTTACGCCAAAGCAACAACTAGAGACATTATCACAAATAAAATTTGCGGAAATATGCGGAACTAATACAGTAAGTAAATACTAATAAGTAAAATAATAAGTACTGTTAGTTACTCTCTAATACACTAGCGCCATCTGTTTAGGAACGCGGGAACTACGGTTCATTACAAATAATACGGTAATGTTTAATGTACGTCACGGTAATGTATAAATAACATTACCGTGACGTTGAGTCATGACTTGACAACATGATGAAACGCCATCTATACATTCACACAATACGTACGCTGGTGGGATGTTGCTGGCCGTGTGCCACAGTAAAATAAATGTAGTATGTCAGAAATTTAGTTTTTTTTATTGGAGGTGTTACGTAAGCCCAAAATAGAAGGTTAGAAAAATATTGCGACATTAGTTTTTATGTTCATAAGCATTTATTTACAGAAAGAATATCATTGCAAGTCAATACCACAACCATTGCAAGTCGGACACGTTGAAAGAGATACTGAATTATTTATTCTCGGAGTCTTTCTTCTAAGGACTGGATATATTTTCGATCCGCTGACTTTGACGAGCCTGGTTAAATTCAAGTCCCCGACTTACAGTGCGTAAGTGGCGGCAGCATCGGGGTAGGCGCGGGTGGCGGAGAGCGCGCAGTTCCCGGCATAGCGGCGATGGAGGAGCAAAGCAAGCGCAGGTGGCGGCGATGCGGCGGATGGGTACCAGACAATCAGGACAGGACGCAATAAGTGGTGTAGGGCACACTTACGCACCCTGCGTATGTGTGCAAAGCGTAACAAGCAGTGCGTCCGCAATTAGCGTGGTGTGTGTGAATGACGTGATACGCTCACCGATAGCACACAGCTACAGCAAGCATCACGTGCGTCGTTCAGTCGTTTGCAGTGAGCTCCGCGAAACTTATGTGCGCCTATTATTCTGCACTAATTTACGTAGCCCAAAACTTATTCAAAATTGTAATTTAAAATAAAAAGGGACTAGTTTTATAACACGTCTGCCTTGTGCAGCAGTCCGGGGGAGAAAGAACATACATACATACAACACCGATTTGCCCAAGTTGATTTAGAGATCTCGCTTCTCTCGATCAATTAAAGATTTAATACTCATATTTAATTATTATATAGCCGATTAGAAATATCAACTAATAAGTAAGAGTAATAAGATTTTTATTAAATACTAGCTGTTGCCCGCGACTTCGTACGCGTTACACTACTAAATGTGTAGTAACCTAGAAATAAAGCTAAACTCGCTGTTGCAACTTGACTTGAGACCCCATTTTTATCGCATGGGAACTGATTTATGGGATAAATGATAGCCTATGTGGTGATCCAGGTTATAATCTACGTATATACCAAATTTTATCAAAATCAGTTCAGCCGATACGGCGTGATTGAGTAACAAATCAACAAACAAACATCCAAACTTTCGCATTTATAATATTAGTGAGATTTTATTTGTTAAAACTCAAACTTAAAAAATTATTCACTTAAAAAAACGTTAGAAGGTTTGTCCTAATATTCCTCTTTAGTAACTACACTTGAGAGCAATAAAATCGCACATCCGCACATTTTTACTTAAAAGTTAATTTTTTTTTTATTTGGAGCTTACAGCAAATTAAAATCAAATTAAATTAAAGTGCATAATCTAGGCATTCGCAGAACTGATAAAGGGTTGACATTTACCTTTAAAAACAACTCATTAGCAACAAAACAATAGACCCCCTTATGTCGCTCGATCCAGGTAAGGCCGGCGGCGGGATTTATCGCAGGTATAAAAGAGTGCATATTGAGGGAATGGTCATCATTTGCATACCAACGTACAGTGTGAAAGGTTCTCTATTGATATTGGCTTCAAACGGAACACGAAAATGGATACTACACCAGAAGTAGCCGCTCAAGTGGTTGCCCTTGTTGAATCGGGGCTTAAGCAAAGTCAAGTGGCTCGACAATTGAGTTTGAGCCGATTTACCGTTCGGCGTGTATACCAGAGGTATCAAGAGACTGGTGGCTACCAACGGCGACAAGGATCGGGCCGTCCCCGTGCTACAACAGAGCGTGATAACCGCTTTCTTATAACGACATCTTTAAGAAATCGTCGTTTGAACGCAGTTCAACTGGGCCAACGACTTCAAGAAGTTCGTGAAGTAGAAGTTAGCCGGTGGACAGTCAGAAGACGATTGAGAGAAGGTGGCCTGACTGCACACAGGCCAGCAAACGGGCCGAAATTGACCCCAGCCCACCGAGAAGCCCGCCTTCAGTTCGCTCGAGACCATTTGAATTGGACCGAAGAGCAGTGGAGTGCAGTCCTGTTCTCTGATGAGTGCAGGATGTGCTTGCATGGCAACAACGGACGGGGGAAGGTGTATAGAAGATCGGGAGAGCGATTTGCCCAATGCTGCATAACAGAACGTGTCGCCTATGGCGGTGGATCAATCATGTTTTGGGGAGGCATGTCTATGGAAGCAAAAACCGAGCTTGCCTTCATCACCGGACCGAATACTGGTCGCCAATCAAGAGGATTGACTTCCATACGATACATTGAGGAAGTACTCGAGAGCCACGTCGTACCTTATGCTGGGTTTATCGGCGAAAACTTTCTGTTTATGCAAGATAATGCAAGACCGCATACTGCTGGCATAGTGATCGAATACCTTCAAGAGGTGGATGTGACCGTTATGGAGTGGCCAGCTCGAAGCCCAGACCTCAATCCCATCGAACATCTATGGGACGAGCTGAAAAGAAGAGTTCGAGGCCGAGATGCTCCTCCATCGACTCTACAGGAGCTGCAACAGGCGATCGCAGAGGAATGGGAGGGTATTCCTCAAGACTTTATCAAAAGTCTAGTAACATCAATGAAAACACGGATGGAGTCAGTGATTCAGGCTAGGGGAGGGAACACTCGGTATTAATAACAAACTTTTAATTAATTTTATCTTTTAATTTCATAACTTTGACACCAATACTTGAATAAAGAATTTTTTACTAAACATGCATTTTTGTTATTGATCCACAAAAGCATTTTTATGTAATGATTGAAAGACAAATCATATACCACTGGATAGGTATTAAAATAGACTATGAATCTGCATTACAGAAACATAATATTTTTTGTTTTTTTTTAGTTATGTCAAAAAATCATGAATGTGCGATTTTTTTGCTCTCAAGTTTATTTGTATACAGGTAGTTGTAACTTAGTCAACGTAAGACATGCGACCTTTTTCCTACTGTTACTGTCCTACTGTTACGGCCGGCTTGCACAACGATCCCTAAACGTATTTAGCGGCTAAACATGTTTAATTTTACGTATTCGTAAAATGGTATTCGCGAGATCTCAGTTCGGGGCGAACCACTAGTATAAATGGTTTTTTTTTGCGCTGGCATCGGTAGGTATAGAAGGCGATCCCATTTAAGTTTCATTGAGATGAAATAAATTTGAAGGTACATACTTTCCATTGCGGTAAAAAGGGGACGAAAAAAAATTACTTGCTTCCCAGTGTGTGGTAAGTATCTACTTGTCAGATTTTTATTAGGTTTTCTGTTATCTGAAGTCGGTTATATTTTTTTTAAAAGTAATTTTTATAACCATTAAAATGTTTCTTGAAATCCCCAAAATTAAAGAAATACTGAACATAAAATACATTTATTCGCTACTAACCAACAATAATCCAACAGGACTCGCTTCAGCGATAACTATGGAAGAGAAACAACCAGTTGTTTACATCAGGCGTATTTTGATACAATTTGATAGCTGATATTCCGACCGATACGCCCAAATCTTACTAATTTTAGAGTGTGAATTTAAGGGGAGGCTCACAAAACTGCATGATTTGTATCGGAACTCGCCGAGTCAAGCACATGTCTCATCAATGTACAAAATATATTTTATATAGCCTATGCCCTATGCCTAGCTTATGCCCGCGGCTTCGCACGCGTGGTTTAACAATTCAAAGTAGCCTATGTGTTAATCCAGGTAATAATCTACGTACATACCAAATTTCATCGAAATCGATACAGCCGTTATGTCGGGATTGAGTAACAAACAAAAAAGTGGAACTCCAGGAGTGCCGATAGAAGTGAAAACTTGAACAATTACGAGATACTTATATACAGAGGTGTAGGTATAGGTTAGGTAACGATCACAGTATCGCGAGTTCAATAGTTTCCTCCCCCCCCCCCCCCCCCCCCCAATCTCAAAAAATGCCCAACGCGCCTAAAGAAGTTTTCGCTTCATATACAGAGGTGTCGGTAACAATAACAGTGTCGCGAGTTCAATGGTTTTTTCCCAACTCAAAAAATGCCCAAAGCTCCTAAAGAAGTTTTCACTTCATATACAGAGGTGTCGGTAACGGTAACAGTGTCGCGAGTTCAATGGTTTTTTCCCATTTCAAAAAATGCTCAAGGCGCCTAAAGAAGTTTTCGCTTCATATACAGCGGTGTCGGTAACGATAACAGTGTCGCGAGTTCAATGGTTTTTTCCCAACTCAAAAAATGCCCAAAGCGCCTAAAGAAGTTTTCACTTCATATACAGAGGTGTCGGTAATGGTAACGGTAACAGTGTCGCGAGTTCAATGGTTTTTTCCCATCTCAAAAATTGCCCAAGGCGCCTAAAGAATTTTCACTTCATATACAGAGGTGTCGGTTATAGTAACGGTAACAGTGTCACGAGTTCAATGGTTTTTTCCCTATCTCAAAAAATTCCCAACGCGCCTAAAGAAATTTTCACTTCATATACAGAGGTGTCGGTAATAGTAACGGTAACAGTGTCGCGAGTTTAATGGTTTTTTCCCATCTCAAAAATGACCAAGGCGCCTAAAGAATTTTCACTTCATATACAGAGGTGTCGGTAATAGTAACGGTAACAGTGTCGCGAGTTCAATGGTTTTTTCCCTATCTCAAAAAATTCCCAACGCGCCTAAAGAAATTTTCACTTCATATACAGAGGTGTCGGTAATAGTAACGGTAACAGTGTCGCGAGTTCAATGGTTTTTTCCCATCTCAAAAATGACCAAGGCGCCTAAAGAAGTTTTCACTTCAATAAATAAACAAACATAACTTTCACATTTATAATATTAGTGTGATAGGATTTCTATTCGATTATTAAATAAGATTGATATCCAAATTGTATCTTAGTAGTTTATAGTAGTAGTAACATTATTTCCTTATGATTGTTTTTGACAAAAGAATCGAACAGTTTCAGAAAAAACTACAAAAACTCAGCATAAAAGCATAATTTTCAAACCGAAAAATCATAGTGCTAATGTATTTTCTTTAGAAAACTGCCTCAAGATAAAAAATCTGAGAAATAATATATTGAAGTTTAACATTTATGAGATATGCCAACTCAGCAAGCTCCGACAAAAAACACACAATTTTAGGTGCCTCACATTAAGCTGCAGATTAGCGAAGACATTGGTCATCAAGTCAGCTATCAAGCAGTCCTTAGTTTAATTCCTAAGGCACTGTTAACATTACTTCACATTAAACAATAACAATCTGATAACCGATAAAACGGTACGTGATTGATCCCGTATTCGTAATAGTTATTGACATTAATCACAAAAAAATTCTAAGTAATAAATTACATAAGATAATTTTAATTTTTTTTTTACACGGTCGTTTAGAAAGCTTATGTTAAAGGTACACACACACACATGCATAGTAATTTATACTAACTATGGTGCTATGTATCTCCAGCGGTAGCTGCCTTCTTTTTGACGTCGAAACTTTTGAGAGGGTCGCTCTGGCGCGCCTGAAATAAACATAAAGATAGATTAAGACTTTATAGTATACCAGGATTACTTTAAAACCTAGATGAAACTTAAAGGCTGCTGTAAAACGGATGCGTATGCGTAGTGCCACTGTAAATTCCACTTGTAAACCGCGTACGCGCACGTGCGACTTGAGTACGTGCTCGTGCGACGTGTGTACGTGCACGCAACCGGTAAACGTAGTGGACGTCTCCGCGTACGCATCCGGTGTGCCGCAGCTTAACTCAGTACAATTGGAATACATTTTTTAACAGAAACTGATTAATTTATTCTTAGATGCTTTTAGAAGATCATATAAATAGGGATTTTTAATAACATTGAAACAAAACATTGAAAGTTTTCTTAGTAGAAATGTTTTAGATGCTTGTATGAATAAGCCCACAAATAAATAGGTGACTTCCATTGGATGTTTGTTATCCACTATAGTCATCCAAGTTACTGTCATATACAGGCTCGCTTAGCTCGTAAATCAATTTTCTTAATTACTTTTTTAAATTATTAATCTTTTAAAGCTATTATTGTTTTATATTTTTTTTATTGATGATAGCCAAGCGCTTGACCACTACCTCACCTGATGGTAAGTGAAGGTGTGATCGAAGATGGAGCACGCTTGCCTATAGTGTGACCATTAGTGCTGTGCACCCCCTGAGGTATGCGCGGCGAGGTGGAAGGCAAAGAAAAAACTGCATGAGTTCACTTGAGATCAATACATGTCGGACATATCTTACGATATCAGTTTGCATTTCTAAGGCAAGACTTGTGGCGGGACGATGGTCGGAGGCTATCTATCTGTAATATATTATACTTACTTAGTTGATTAAAATGTAACTTAAATATACTCATATTTTATTAAAAATATGCAGGTGATAAATAAGAACTAAACTTATAATTCGAAGGACTTGTTTTATTGAACATTTTTTATATTTACAAACAATTATATATTCTAACGAAAGTTATTCTGACATAGCTTCTGAAAAAAATTAAAAAAAAAAAAAATATTCTTCAACTTCATCTTCCATTTCGTCATCATCTTCATCTTCCACTTCGCCACCGGAACTTGAATCAGTCTTGCAAATTTATTATGAATGAATCGATAACATTATCGCACGACCCATCTTTGAATATTTATCTCATGTGTGTCTGACATAGACAGTCCGATACAAATAACACTACCTGCCGCCACGAGCGTTGACGGCGAACTGACAGAGCGCAGCAGTCGATTCTCCCCCCGTCTCGCCGCGCGCATACCTCAGGGAGTGCACAGCACTAATGGTCACACTATAGAAAGAACCTATTCACTCTGGACTTGAAGACTCCAAGATTATACTGGTTTGGAAAAACATACGCCGGAAGTGAGTTCCACTCCTCACTTGTGCTAACAAGAAAAGTTGAAGCAAATAGTTTGGTACGGCAAGGTGGTATGCCGACCAGGGTATGGGTGGTACATCTCGGTTCGTCTGCTTGTCCGGTGGTGGAAGGGGGAAGGAGGGATAAGGTCATGAAGATCTTGCGCACATTCACCAAAATGTATCTTGTAAAAAACTGAAAGTCTAGTGGCTACTACTAGGCGTCTGTGCTCTAGACTTTGTAAATTGTAATTATGTAATTATTGTTTAATCCCTAAAACTTTTATTATGTTATTAATAACACTGGATTCTGACATGTTACTACTACTAATCTTCGGACCGGCTGACCTGATCTTTATCACACGTACCTAGAACCACGCCAGTTAAACTAGCATTCTATTAAAAAAACCGCGTCCAAATTGGTCCATCCGTAAGGAAACTACGATACCACAGACAGGCGGGCGTCAAACTGATAAATGCTCAGTATAATCTCGGAGTCTCAAGTCCAGAGTGAACAGGTTCTATCTAGGTGCTCCATCTTCGATCACACCATCACTTACCATCAGGTGAGGTAGTGGTCAGGCGCTTGGCTATAATCGATAAATAGTAAAAGCCACTCTTATTAAAGAGATTGCTTATATGTAATAATTCTCTAAACATTCTATTAAAAATTCAAAATGCTCACCTGATACTTATGCCTCTTCTTGCTACCGAAAGTATGTTTCCTCTTCTTGACAGGAACCGGTTCAGCTGGCGTGTCCTGGTCTTCTTCCACTGTGTCCTCGCTCCGGAGCGCAGCCGGCAGCAGATACTCCGGCACGTTGGACAGGTGCGGTTGCACTCTCACGGTGTGCAGTGCCTTGTCACGTCTCAAAGCAGCCAGGTCTGTAGGGTTTTCTTCGAAGTAACCCTGGAAAGATGTGATAGGTTAGATGGGTGGTGGGAGGAGAAAGTGGGGGTAGGCATTGAGGGATCAGTGAGAAGATTAGTCGTTCATCAGATGCATTCATAAATGCTATGTAAGTAGTGTTCATCATTAGATTATAATGTAGCCTAATGATATATTTTTACGATGTTCATGCTTTTTAGCAACTGGTTGATCACTACTCGATAATAAGTAATAACTTTAAATAAATATGAATGAAGAACTATTACATAACTAAGTACTTCTAATTATAAGGTGGGGGAATAAGATCTGCACTGACGTCCCGCATTCCGGTGTATTGTGCATTACCCCCCTTCTAACCTGACCCCAGCCATTCTAGCTAGCTCCTTGAAGTAACGGAGCAGGACTTGGGGTTGATGGATGCAGTTTTCCAAGATCCCCGTGGATGTTGTTATGGTGGTGTGTGTTAGCGGATGAGGATTCGATGAGCTACTTACGTGAGTTCTTGTCTATTCAAAATTTTTTTTTTACAAGTACAATATTCTATTTTTTTAATTTATTAATGAACGTGTTTTTGGAACTCACTTGTAGTTTTTTGCAGTTGATAAGCTCCTGCTTGATTTCTTTGAGTCGCGCCTCTCTGACTGCAATGCGGGTGACCGCTCGCCACGCGTCGCGGGACCGGTACCGGAATCCTTCTACTTCTTCTAAAGCAAACTCGTATTTTCTGGGAAAAAAATGTTAGTAGGATATGCTTTTAGGTTTATGGGGAGTCTTGAGAAAAGTATAAAATATACAAGCTACAATCTTTTTTGGAAAAAACCTGTACATTATTCAATATTGTCAGAAGCTATAGGTAAAAACTTACTGTAGTACTTTCTGCCCTCCAAATCCTTTTGACAAGTGTGTCTCTATGGCGTCCATGAGGGGTTTCTCTCGTATTGATACGAATGTCAACACTGATCCCTGGAAAAAACGAGTAGAGTGAGAAAGTTGACAAATGATGATATCTCTCGGCTGCGCCAACAAAGTTGACTGGCGCAGTCGGTAAGCTAAATTAGATACATGCTCTTTCATAATACCGCGTCTGTATTCTCAGATAACAAGTCTACAAGATGGTGTCATAATTCTCGATAACCCCGATACTTACAAAAATATGGTTTTAATTCGAAAATTTTCATAATCCATCTTACTCCATTAATCATAACCGTCATTATCTCCTGCAGTGCCACTAACATTCAATGCTGCCTACCAAATATGTACGATTATGAATGGTTACAATATTTATACATATATTTACTGTTTTTTGTAAAAGGAAGGCACAACAGTGCGATCAGTCAGGCTCTAAATTTGACTAGCTGACCCGCTCGCAAGTCGGAACTACGTGAGCGCTAAGCAACATTACTTTGACTTGATTTACAAGGATCGAGATTTCTAACTGAAATCTACATTTTATCTAAATATAACAATTGGTAAAATTATTTAAATGTTATATGTTCAGCGTCCTAATTAAGATACGATTATCATTCTGATAAAATACATAATACAAGAACAGAAAACACAATAATAAAAATAATATAAATTCAGGAAAAAATAATAATAACAACAAAAGGAATAAATAAAATTAAAATAAATAAATTATTAAAAATAGCAAATGTCAAATGTAACTAACTGCAATGCGGCAGCGCTGTTTAGTACCTACCCGCCTTAAACTCATCGATACCATAGAATGTCTACTTGATTAGTCAGTGTTTTAATCTGGACCTAATGGCAGGGAAACCAGCAGCAAACTAGTAGCGTTTTCCATGAGATAATTATAATCTGTCAGACCAATGACATGACTTAGCTTGGAGGACTTTGTCAGGGACCGGGACACGGACGCCAGCTTGCCGGTGTTCCGGGTGTTATAGGAGTGGATGACACAGTGCTTCAAAAATTCGCTCAGATTCGACCTCACGTACACAGTGAATGCAGGGCAGCGTGAGAATGCCTAATTCTTTGAATTGGGGCCTGGTGTAGATGTCAATCCGTATTTTTACTAGTGCCCGTACGGCGCGGTTTTGCATTCGAAAGGTGCGTTACCAGTCGGCAGCGCACCCCCACAGCTCAGCGCCGTACCGCAGCAACGAGTGTACTGTTGCGAAGTAACATGTTCGTGCCACCTGGCCGGCACCACTCGGCCCACTCGTCTAAGTCTGCTACCCATTTTCCCACATAACTTATCTATATGTCTATCCCAAGTTAGGCTCCTATCTCTTTCAAAGCCAAGTAATGTAGTGGTGTCGATTTGACCGATGTCAGTCCCGCCAACACGCACCGGTAGCGGTGCCACCCTTCGCCCAGATCAACAGAAGTGCATGAAGTGGATCTTTTTTTGGGTTGAGACGTAGGCCGTGGCTACTTATTTAGCCTCTCCTCCAGACTTTCCCCAGACTTCGCAGTAACGATCGCGGCTACATCATCTGCGTACATCAGTATTTCCACCTTGGTACTTAAAGGATAATATAGAAGAATTTTCAGTATCCGTTTAGTAGTTTGTTAGTAGAATGTACAAAGTACCTGGTTGTTTCCTCTGGCAGTGCGGCCGGCTCTGTGCACGTACGAGTTGACGTCGAGCGGCGCGTCAAAGTTGATCACGTTGGAGACGTGCTGGAAGTCGATGCCGCGTGACACGCCGGATTCCTTGTCTCTTTTGCGTTTTGATGTTTGCTGAAACGTATTTAGATTATCGTTTCTAGTGTCTTTGAAATAAATAACCTTTTCATCACTCTTGCTCTTAAAGTAGATTACTCGCAATCTACCGATATCCAGCCCTAAGGCCGAAAGTAAATTAAAAAATATAACGAGGCTAATTACATTCATACAAATTACAACTTCATTGCTTTAATGAAATATAATCTTCATGATAAAATTCTTAATTGTATTTATTTGAACCGAACCAAACGAATAAATAAATAAAATATAAAATTATATTTTATAAGACTTTTTTTTAATTTCCTCACATTTATGATGAAGTTATTTCTGAACATTACGGATCCTGACAAGATAGTCAAGATCCGTAAGAATATTACTACTTATAGTTGAGCCAAATTCGATGTGAAATGTTTTTACTATTTAACTAGATTTCCAAACAATGTATAAATTATGAATTACACCCACAGGGGGGGAGGCCACAATAACATTTAAAATCCCAGCTTAGTGTGAAAAGCTTTTAAACACAACTTCACAAAACTACTTATAATTACAATAGAGTTTACTTGAATTGATCTTGTAATATAAGCACATTTCATGCAATAAAAACTAAATTTATCATTTAAAACAACCTTTTTCTTTTTACTCCTCTCCTCAATGGGCAGTATACCGCCATCAGGCTTCTCCAGCGCCTTCTCATCCGAAGCCACGATGATCTGATACCGGCCTCTATTGAACTGATCCACTGAGAGGCATCTGACAGCCGCGGGCAGCTCAGAGTTTAACACACAGGAGCCGATTTTAAACTGTTCTAGGTACAGTTTTAATCTGAAAACAAAGTAAGGTTACGCAAATGGGCCTTTTTATGTCCACACTATCAATAGAAACGCATTATTTCGATATGAATGGTTTATTCAGCTAGGGAGCTGTGTGCAGTGAAGGAAGATGTTAGAACAATGTTAAACTACCTATATAAATCCACTTGATTATGAAATCAACAAAGTCGAACAGTGACCATCACACTAATATTATAAATGCGAAAGTTTGTTTGTTTGTTACTCAATCACGTCGTAATGGCTGAACCGATTTCGATGAAATTTAATATATTGATATATTATGACCTGGATTCAAACATGCTACTTTTTGTTGACAAACAACGCGTACGAAGCTACTGGCGGAAGCTAGTAGCTTATAAATCACTGCCTGTATATGACAGGCCTTTTCTCCATTACATTGTACAATGTCTCTTGGTTTCTTCATTTTCTGTTTTAATCTATATTTTATTGTACAGCCAATTCTACATCTCCTCTCTGTTAACAGCTTCAGGTCCTCTCATGTACAGGTGGTTGGGGACATGAGAATGGGTTGTAATCTTTACAATATATTATTTCTACCCAGTAAGGCCATCCTATGCTGCGATTTTCTGCCCCAAAAATCTTATCTTTCTGCTGACAGCTCTTCAGGCTATAATATGCTCCGAGACATGGCAGAGGGAGCGTATTGGCCTTGAGCTTCTTTATTTTCAATTTAATCTCTCAGAGAAATGCTAAACCTCTCCATTACATAGGTTTTTTACAAACTAGGTTGGTATTCCTATCACTATCACTATTGGTTGAATGGCCTCTGTGGCTAGTTGTTGCCACAATTATGCCAATGTCAAGTTGCCAGATTAAAAACGGTAAAACGATGGAGTTCCGAGTATTGCAATGGTTGGCCAGTGTTTACAGAGAGAGACTCAACCAGAATTTAGACTACAAGGTGATTTATTTATACCTAAAAAGCAGAGACAACACAATTAAGGACATGCAAAACACAAATAAATATGTATATGTACAAATACAGAACATCTAAACATAGAATTAGTGGGTCAAAATATTTACAGTTTTATTTTATTTACATTAATATATTTACATAGAAGGGCTATGAAAGGGGAGAACACGAGGGATAATATAGTTTTGGAAGAGAAAGGACGAGGGATTTCAGGAGGAAAGACATCATACAGAGATGGCCGTAGCCTAGAGCATGAGAAAAGTAGGTGCTCTACATTACCTTCATCCAAACCACATTCACATAGTGAATGGTCCCTAACTCTTATTTTGGCTAAGAAAACCGGCGTACAGACATGTCCTAAGCGGAGACGACAAATGGTTGACGTAGTCGTTTTGCTGGCTTTGCGATATTTAATTGGTATTCCTATATAATCAATACCAGAAGACTAGTAATATCAATAGACTGTCAATGTCCATATAAGAAATCGTAGCCCGCAAAAAGCTCAAAATCCCGTATCATTTGTAGATGGCGCTGTCTCATAGCCTGGAAACTTTCATAGCGGCCATTGCACCCAACAAATAAAAATAAACTTCCACTAAAACACACCACAATATTTCAATTTTAGAATAAGTAATATTGTCCATAAAATAAGATTTAACGATTTTATTTTATATTGATGATTTACCACTTTCATATGCATAATCACAGATGGCGTGGGATGTGCTACCTGCACATCGTTTTTACCTAGATGGCGTTTAACACAAAATTAACACAAAGTCCGAAACCAAGGGAACGAAAGACAACCGTGAACTGACTGATATTGACAGCCGGGAAGCAAGCAAAGTCACGCTTTTTGTACCTAATTTTGTGACATGCTGTGTTGCCAAACCTCACTTCTCAAAAGTCGCGACTAGTAAGTCGATATTTTGTTGTACATAATGTATGTACATATTGTGTACGTCTTTAGTTAATTATTTTAGTAGTTATGTTTCCAGATCAAATTAATAGAACGTATTATCTTGTAGTAGGTATGCATTTGCAGAGTACTTACAAATTAATTTTATTTTCTTTCAAAAAGTGTTCTACTTTATAATATACATCACTATAAATATGTATTTTAATTTTACAAATATGTAGGTATTTCCGCATTTAAGTGATAATGGTACGATCATAGACGTATGTAATGAATAAAAGATATCTATCCTTTCCTTTCCTAAAAAAATCCCTATTTTGACGGAAACTTCCATGTTCTGGCAATTCTGAGAAAATGTGCGCAAATCTCTAAAAATTGCTTGAGACTAAAGTTTTAACGAAACTGAAGAGCGGCAACCTCGCACAACGTCACAACGTCACAATAAATTATCGCGCACGTGTAATTGGAAATAGCGCCATCTATTTTTCTTCGTACCATTATGAGCGGTAGTAAGCTAAAGGTTGGCATATATTTAACGATTTGTAACTCTTAGCGACATCTCGCGTCCTAGCAGGTAATCATATATCGAGTTACATTATCTTGTTTGAGACTGTCAGTCTATTTAAATTATATTGGTCTGTGTCAATACTTACTTGTAACACCTATCCACAGTCCTCACAAATATAATAGTCTTGCCTCTAATCAAGTTCAGTTTTAACAGAGCGTACAAGATTGCTGCTTTATCATCCTCTTCAGCGAATAAATGGTAGTGCTGCAGCTGTGATGATGGAGCCAACTCTGGTTCCTCAAGTTTGAGGGTCACGGGGTTACGGAGGGCTATCTTCTTGAGGCTTAGGACGTCTTCAGATAGAGTGGCTGAGGCTAACACTGCTTGGTAAATTTTGGGCATGTGACTGTTGAAAAGATACAATTTTAACAGGAAAACATCGAGTGCACTAAAACTGCATTGATTATAAGATTGTATGACAAACAATATTTATCTAAATATATAAAACAAAGTCAGGTTAGGTCCACCATTTATAACTCAAGAACAGCTGGATCAATTTTGATCTTTGATTTGTTGGATTTGTCTCAGGCACGAATATCAATCAATCAATTTATTTATTTCAGATGTCACAGATCCATAAGCAGAATGAATAACTTTGACGACCTCCGTGGCGCAGTGTGCGAATAGCCGGCTGAGACGCAGGAGGTAGCGGGTTCGATTCCCGCCGCGGAACAAATGTTTGCACGATCTACAGATATATGTTCCGGGTCTGGGAGTTTTTCTATATATTATAAGTATGTATTTACAAAAAAAAAGAAGTATATAAGTATTCTATCTGTTATCTGGTTCCCATAATACAAGCTCTGCTTAGTTTGGTGCTAGATAGCGCTGTGTGAAATGTCCAGCAATATTTATTTATTATTTTTATTATTAAAATATCGAAAAAATACACGCAAAAAATAAATTATGAAGAAAATTCATTTTCTCATACATAGATGCAGCTAATGATGGCCCATTGACAATTCTACTGGCGACGTACATTGGCAGCCCGCGTCATATGCATGACAAAGCGGTACGAAGTTCGCCGGGTCAGCTAGTATTAATATAAAATATTATAGCATCGTCATCGTGTGTGACGCGCTTTAGCTCTTCATTTGTTTTAAATATACTTTGTATTTTTAAATTGTAAGAATGTGTAAGAACCGAAGAAGTGAAGTGTCAATGAGGGTCAGTAATGTTATAGAAAATTCAATATAACTAGTATCCATGTTATTCTTTAAGACATATAAATGATATATCTTTATGAATTATCAAAATCGGACCATTATTTACGAAGATATTAGGTAGTAAACTTATGCCGTTCCTCCCGCTAAAAGGCAATGTGCGCGGGTACGTGTGACGTCACTACGACGGGACCGAGCGCAAGCGGCACTTTTAGGGCGTAGAGGCCACGCGTTTGTTCACTACATTTGTCAATTTGTTTACTTATAGAGTTGTTAGAGTATAAGTGAGTGTGTAAAAAACGTATATAATATGAGTACTAATAAAATAGAACCTGGTTTTGTGCAAGCTCAATCAGATAACCTTCCAAAAGTGGATTTTTTCATGGTATTTGATTACCTAGGTAATCATTCTAAGTTCACGAGCGCTGAAATCCGTGATTGGAAACTACAAAGGTAAGGGGTGCTGCTTATTTATCTACGTACATAGGTGCTTATTAGTAATCTTTAGGTCTACGCTATTAGGTAAAGTACCTACAATGTTAAGTATAGGTACAGCGATGTATTCAGAACGTTTGAGGTAAGTGTAAAAAGAATTAATGTAAACTTAAACTTTTTAAATTTATGAATCTTTATTCATAGTTATAGCTTTATTCGTGTTCTTAGTATCTTGATAAACGAACGTTGTTTTCGTTGTTGTAAATCTTTTCGCGGATGACTTAACCAACTTTCGCTTTATACAGTGCATGGTTCTCTGCACTTACTGATCATTCTCATTATTATTACTATCTCGGCCATTGTTACAAATCATTATTTCGGTATGTACTTAGGATGGGTTGGATATAAATAACTAGTGGTTCGCCCCGAACTGAGATCTCGCGAGTCTCCCATAAAAACAAAACAATATTATTCGTAATCTTTGACTATCGAAATAGTGCCACGAAATGCATAACCAACGTACTTGACCTACAGTTTCATTCATATTACAGGTAACGAGAGTTCATGTACAAATTGCAGTTGTTCTGAATTTCAGTCTTTTGCCTATATTTGTGTAACTAAAGCTACACTCATACAAAATTTCAGCACTGTGGGGTCACTGGTGTACCCTGTGAACTTTGTCAAAGTTCAGTTTATATTATGGTTAATAACATAAAAAATACAAAGTTTAAACTAAAAATAAAAACGGGCTCGAAATTTACTCACAAAGACCTTTTATTAAACGTGCCATTTGACCGGATAGTCCCATTTTTGTTTTTTTTTTTTTTACCTTTCTTGAGCCCTAATATCTCAACAACCCCCCAACATTTTTAGCTCATTGAATCACACCAAAATTGTGCCATCACTACCTACCTATATACCAAATTTCACGGTGATCGGATAAACGCTTTGAAAGTTATCCTCGGAAAAACAAACATACATACATACAACGCCGATTTGCCCAAGTTGATTTGGAGATCTCTGAATTTGTTTTTTGATTCACTATCATATGTTTTTACTTATATATATTTTTATTCCGTTTTATTTACTTATTACAGATCTGCTCGTGAAACCTATGGAGATGATGCTGTAGGATTTGTCCAAGTCCAGAGGTCGGGACATGTTTGTACAGTAAAAGCAAAAATAACGCCTGAACATAGAATAAAAAGTAAGGCCTATTGCTGCACATTTACATGTGATGAAAAAGAGGAGACGGTTTTGAACGTGGAATGTCTAGACTGTGCTGCTTTTTTATCATCTCTTTTTACAACAGAATACCATTTTTTACGAAGTTTTGGGTCTTTTGGCACGATAAAAAATAGTTTTTCTGGTGTTTTAATAGAAGTGTTTGTACATTTCGGCACTATACAATATTTATACATAGTTAAAAAGGTGAATTAGACACTAATCAGACCCTTAGTTTCTTTTAAAGTCACAACTAACCAAACAAAACACTGCGCGCTGTATCGCTGCCAACGGCTAACTGGCGACGGGCGACCGTCCCAGTGACGTCACAGCTACCGCGGCGGCCGTTCAGTGAACTTCGCTAATAATTTGGTCATAACTACGTAAATGTTTGTCGTAGAACAAAAATTTTTGCACTATGTTAAGGATTTCTTAGCTCTGTAAATCTGCATTCTCAACTAAAAACGTTACGGATCCTCATTACGCATCCTGATACCGTGAGTGTTGTGTGTCGAAATCGAGTTACGATCGAGAAAGAAACCGGTGGTAGTGATAAGTGAATTCATTCCTAAAAATAGACAAGACCTAGACCTCAAAAGAACACTCAAATTACCAAAAAGGATTATTTACCTTAACAACTCCTTGATTTCATCTTCGTAACCGAAAGAGAATATCAAATCAGCCTCATCCACGACCATCACTGCTAGATCATCCTTCAGCCGCATGTTATTCTCCTTCAGATGTGCCAGGGCTCTTGATGGAGTGGCTACAACTATGTCCGGTTTGTCAGAGAGAAGGGACTTTTGGACCTGTGTGTCTCCAGATGATGAGATGTCTATGCAGCGGACCTCTCTGGCACATTTGATTGTTAAGTCTCCTATGACTGACGCAATCTGAAATTTTAATCTTTATAAAAATTAAAGTTAATGTTGCATGAAAATGAATATATTTTAGCAACCATAACATTCTTTTTGTTTTATTATGTATTAAATATAATTTAGCCATGGCCATTCTAGTTATCAAATATAAATATAATAACATAACTGTACAGGCACAGCAATGATTTATCTAACTACAGTGTTTCCATTTCTTTATTTTCTCGATGAAAGTTCTAATTTGATAGTTGTAGTGTTGTGACCTCATGGGGAGAGCTCATCGAGTGACAGTGACGATTCATCAGATTATGATTAAATTAAAAAAATAAAGATTACCTGTCGTTATAATTATTTCATTTCATTCTCGAGTACCTACCTATACCTACTTATTTTACAACAGCTTCGAAAATTTTAAAGAAGTTGGCATTATCGATCAAGAATTAATATGTATAACATCTTGTAATGAGATATAATATTACTTAACAATCGATAGTTCCATCCCTATCAGTTTCTCCGACTCTGGTATAACCTTGTACATGCGTAAGCGTCATTATATTTTAAAATAATGTATGCATAATGTAAAAAAGACGCAAGTTCAAGTTTTCACAGGAGCTGTCATCGAGAAAATAAAGAAATGGAAAGACTATAGGTGGCCATATTTGGATTATAGTGAAAACTGAGAAGAATACACTACTGAGAAGTACCTATATAAAATAAGTTTAAACAAAATGCTGAAGTTTAATAATTAGATAATAAAAGTATAGTCTTCAAAACCCTAAAGACCTCCAGCTTAGGACTCAAATTATCTTTTTTTTGTACATCTGCTACTTACTGCAGATGTTACTTATTACTGATATACCAGATAATATAGTGAGATAAATTCCCTACCGAAATACTAAAGAAATATGCATATCATAAAACTTTACCTGTCCACACAACTCTTTACTTGGAGACAATATTAATGCCCTGATGCTCTGATGTGACGTTGTGTTCTTAAGGTTCAAAATCTTCTGAATAACAGGAATTGTGAATGCCGCTGTCTTGCCAGAGCCAGTGCGAGCTCTCATGAGTAGATCCTTGCCTTCCAGCAGAAGGGGTATGGCTGTATCTTGGATCAGTGTGGGTTCTGACCACGCCAGTTGGGAGATAGCCTAGAATTCATATTAAAACTTATTCAGGGTGGTAACCGCGTGGTAATTAAAAAACGCCAAGTGCATGACTGAAAACATGACCAATTCAGCTTCGACCTTTTAAATAAGTACTGCACTGGGTAAGGAACTACACTACTAACGTGTATATACAGCGTGTGATCCAACAAAACGAGGTTTTTATAACTGTAAATGGAGAAGAAACTGCGTAGTTTACCTTCAAAATGCGGTCGTCCAATTCCATTTCGTGAAACATAACCTTTTTCACGTCCCCCATTTTTGCGTTGGAATGTTCTATAAGAACAAAGCTTTTTATTTATGTATATCGAGCCCTAATGATTACATTTACGTGTCCAAATGATTGATTAATATAAGATTTTAGTAAAACAATAAACGCTGAACACGCTCAACAACAAACACGCACTTTGCACAAATTTGAATGAAATGAAATTGAATTGAATGACGGAACGAAATGATATCTGGTGTCTGTAGTATATCAATGTCAGTGTCAGAATCTACAGAATAAAATAATGTGCTGCTTTGTAAAATTTCCAAAATGGTAGATTTGTAGAAATATTTAGTGAAGAACTACATTATCACTACTTGTACTTGTCTCAAAAGTTTAAATTTACTTGAATTTGACAGGAGTTAAAATACTATCAACAAACACCATAAGAGGAAGGATAAGTTCACGGTTGCTGCAGCAGCTGTTACAGATTCCTAATGTTGGGTCTCGCATTCCCAATCTATTCGGAATTGGTTCATGCATTTCCATCCACCCGGCCACCGAATATTGTCTCCCTGCGATATGGTGTTCCGGGGATATATGTACCCTATATATTATTTTTATTTATAATAAATAAATATTGCTGGACATTTCACACAGCGCTATCTAGCCTCAATCTAAGCAGAGCAGAGCTATGGGAAGACTAAGTTTTGCTGGGGCCAGATGGTTACTGGCAGGGTGTGTAATCAGAGGCGGCGTAAGGCGTGGGTGACGTAGGCCACTCACTGCCTATGGCTTCGCGATCCGAGGGGCTTCGCGCCTCGGAGGTTTATGCAGTACCAAACCGAGAACGTGAACAAAAAAAATTTACTCGTCTTAAAACGGTAAATATCATTAATGTGGTGGGTGAGGTAAGGGTGAGTAGTATCAGAGTCTCAGAGTCGTCTGGCAGTACTAGGAATATTATAAAAATTGTTTGGCTATTGGTCAATTCCAAGCTCATAAGAACTGGGATCCGATATGTGATTTTTGTCATCATTTGATTAGAAATAAAACTCATTTAGTACTCATACATTAGTGATTCATTAGTGATACATTAGAATTTAGCTCATATTATTTAACATATTTGTTTTGACTGAGAAACGAAAAGAGCCTCGCAAAGTTGATATCCGTACATGTATCCCACAAGGTAGGATGCATAAGATGCTTGGGCTACAACTCCTTAGAGGTTCGTCGGGATAATGACCAAATTACGACGGCATGTAAAGTTTTCCGTGGCTAATAGACGCCCCAGACTTGAGTGATGTGCTATGTTGTTTTTAGAAACCTCAATTTCTATACCCCAAATAAGTCGTTTGTTGCCGTAAACACAAGTCGTTTGCTGTTGCGACTTATCGTACTGATGCGCGGGCTTCATCACTTTCACAATGCTATTTTTAAAATCCTCATTTTTTTTTGTATTATTGTTTTATATTGACATGATATTATCTTAACTGTATTTATATGAATTGTATTGTATTTATAATATTATGTACCTAAGTACTGCTTACCTATAATATTTAAATAATGTAAATGGTTCTCACCGTGTTGATTAAATTAAATAAAATAAATAATTAAATGTCACCTACGTCCACGTTTAGTCTAGGGCCGCCACCACTGCGTGTGTTATACGTAAGTAAAAACCTTTTTCAATGCGGGGTTTTCACGACCGTGTTTACAAAACTGCAACATAACAAAGGAAAGTGAATTGTCAATGTCAATTGCCGTGTCAACATTATTTTCCAAAGAACTTGAAATAAATAAACCACCATTTGTGTTTGTTTAACTGACGAAATGAGATTGTTTTAGACAAATTTTAAATTTGTGTCTTTGAGATATAAGGATATATATTTTTGGCGGTGCATCTCCAGTCAGCGCCATCTCTTACGCTAGTTGGAACTAGTTTTTTTTAAATCGAAAATGAAAAGCCCGCATTAAAAACAACGTTCATTTTATACAGTAAAATGGTCCTTATTTTGTTTGTAACAATCATTTCTTACAGCTAATCTATTGCCACAACTAGAACAACCTAACAACAACAAAAATAAGACCATTTAAGAACACAGAAAGAGACTGACAAAAGCAATCACAAGACGGCATCACAAAACATGCAGCCCCATGAACCTCCTCAGTACTGCGTACAGAATACAAAGTTCTGTGGTGCTGTGGACTCAGGTCTCTCAGGAATCATCTTCAGGATCCGTTGGTGCTCCCTTTAATTCGGCATAGCTAAGGACTGTTTTTTGTACATGATCGTCATAAGTCTACTGCCCTCGCGTCAGCAAACATAATTTTGAATTGGGCCCGATAGCGTTGGTATTAAAAATTCTAAGACTAATAAGACTGTCCTGAAACCACCTCTTTTAACATCATCCCTAGATAGAGAAACAAGTATTCTAGGTCCATGACATTATCAGTAGCAATTTAGTAGTTTTTATTATTTTTATACTGTCATCACTGAATTTGAGCAATTTCATTTTTTGTGTGTGCAACACCCACCCACCAGTAAATGAATGAATGGCCGAGTTGTTACTTTACTGAATTGCTATATTTTCAGTAAAACATTGCTAAATTTACTCGTTCTTATTGCGTTCAATGGTTTTTAACGTGAACTTTTATCCCAGTTTGTGTATAATTAACTGTGGCTTCCCGTTTCCCAATTAACAATGCTAACCGCAATAATGATGTGACAGATCGCAGTTCATTGCCTTGTAAAACTTGAAATGGTGTTTCTTCCGTGAGTGGCCGAATTATTCAGTGACCTATGCGCTTATTGTGATCGTGTATCTATAGTGTAGTGTATGGTGCACCAAAATGTCGAATTCAACGGCGCAAGTTTTGATGAGGAAGGGGAAAAGAGGAGCAGCTGCGTACATACACGCGGACTGTTCTAGCGGTTCCCCGCAGCACTTGGGTCCAGTGCTGGATGTGCTGCTAAACCCTAGCAAAGCTATCGACGAGTGGGAGACCATAGACTGGTGCCGCTGGTTGCTGGCCGGCGGGAGAACCCCTGACGAATTCGCAGCTGTCGGTAAGTTTCCCTAACTGTAATCTGCTGCTCTGTTTGTAGGTTATAGAAACTGTTTATTGAGGCTCTAGGGACGTTGTAGAAGATTATTGGCGCGATATTTGCAAGTTATTAAGTTTGCATTGCGCTATGGCCTTCCATTGTTTGTGTCAAGGTTTTGTTAGACCATATAAGTTGACTTTGTTATTGCGTTTTTTATTTTACTTTGTTTGCTGATTGTGGCTTCAAAACTAATGTTTGCTGCATCATTTTAGCTGTGAATTTTGTAATGACACTTTTACAGAGTCATAAGTACACAAACAAACACAAAATGTGTATACAAAATGTTTTTTGTTTGTTTTCCTTATTTACCAAATTTATGTAAGTATTTTTTCCCTAACTCACAATGTATTTTAATAAAAGCAATTGGCATAACCAATGATATACCATCTGCATTCAATAGGTATAAATTCCCATGATTTTTAATCAATCAATCTGACAATACCGTAGTGAGTGAAACAATACCGACTGTAATTACTTTTATAATTGAACATCTGTTACTGAAGAACTGATTGAAGCCTTTACTAGCAGTCAATCTTAACTCCTATATTGGCCGTTGCCCAACCTTGTACAATGACTCACTGTTATTGTTTACATTTGGTCAATGTCATTTGTATTTTATGGTTTGTGTTTATTATATAAAGACAATAAAATCTATAGATTTAAATAGGCATAACATTATATGCAATTTAGGTATATCAGGTACTATTATAAAAGAGAACAAGTACCTAACCTTTAACGTAATATGACCTATGTATTGCATATTTAGAGGAGCTAGTTAATGTTAACCAATTCTAGAATATTAGTGCGCTTTAACTTAGTTTTTTTTATGTCACACATATTTCTCATATCCATGTTCCATCCGTGATCTCCATGTTGATCTGCATGATACCACCTAAAATTTTTAATACCTTTATACCTAAATTCACATGTTTTCTTGCAAATAAATGATTTCGATTTCCACTTGCCTAGGCTTAATTTACTCTCATTGCATTCTTACATCACTTTGGCCAGACCAGCTTCAAAATTATTTTTTTTATGGCATCAGAAATTAAAAGACAAGATACTTAATACATCCAGATTCCCTGAGTTCTATATAATATATACTTAAATTCCTACTGAATATATACTAATTTTATAAATTCAAAAGTAATTCTCCTCTCCCTATCTAGGCTAATTTTTATCTAACTGTTCAGAAGGAGGGTAATGTGTTTATTGGGAAATCATGCATGCAAAGCTGCAGGCACAAGCTTGTTATAAATATAATTAATAATCCTGTGTTCGGCAGTGGGCATCCTACGGCTGTTATTAGGATTAGGACACACTCAGTAGGTACATAGGTAAACCAAATGTTGATTATTTTTATACTGAATACATGCCCTTTTTGAGTTTGTAAATATTATTTTAATGGTATTCTTTGACCTCTATATACTCTATGAGCAACTGAAAAGTCATTGAAAAGTATTGATTATTTTGTACTAGCTGCTGTAGGTGTGGTTTGTCAATTAAAAAACCGGCCAAGTGCGAGTCCGACTCGCGCACAAAGGGTTCCGTACCGGGATCTATAAAAACGACAAAAAAATCATGTCTGTTGTATGGGAGCCCCACTTAAATATTTGTTTTATTTTAATTTAGTTATTTATTTTGAAAGTGAATATGTAACTAAATATTCTGGGAATATTTCAAGCGTCTACCAGTTGTCGTTATCAATGTCGAACAAAAAAATCACGTTTGTTGTAAGGGAGCCCCCTTAAACATTTATTTTATTCCGTTTTTAGTCTTTGTTGTTATAGCGGCAACAGAAATACATCATCTGTGAAAATTTCAACTGTCTAACTATTACGGCTCATGAGATACAGCCTGGTGACAGACAGACAGGATACCATCTCATGTTGGCATGCATGGTAATGAGGTGGCAGATATGCTGGCCCGGGAAGCAATATCAAATGGATCTAAAGTACTTAAGAAACCGGAGTATTCTGAGATGATGTCTAAAAATATAAGAAGATTTTAAGGATAAAATGGAAAGAGTACTGTGATATTACTTCTCGAGAGAAAGGTAGGACAATTCAGTGCGAGCCCCCCCCCCGCAGGTCGGCGTTGGATGCAGGCCGCTTCCAACCGCAGTTCCTGGAGATCAATGAGGGAGGCCTTTGTCCAGCAGTGGACGTCCTACGGCTGATATGATGATGATGACTTAATGTGTGTACACTATGTATTACTGGAAGACTTATGGCGGGTTCCTATATCCGTCGGTAACCAGCTACAACTCGTTTCTCCTTGAAAACCTGTCAAAAGTTTTCAAGGAGAGACGAGTCGTAGGATTATAGGAGCAAGATGCTCGATGGTCTTTATTATAATTATAGCTGGAGGTCTCTTCAATAAATAAAATAAATAAATAAAATCTCGATAAGGTTTCCCAAACAGTGGCCCAATGCACATCATCATATCAGCCGTAGGACGTCCACTGCTGGACAAAGGCCTCCCTCATTGATCTCCAGGAACTGCGGTTGGAAGCGGCCTGCATCCAACGCCGACCTGCGGTTCTTACCAAGTCGTCTGCCCATCTTGTGGGTGGACGTCCTACGCTGCGCTTGCCGGTCCGTGGCCTCCACTCGAGAACCTTTCGGCCCCATCGGCCATCTGTTCTGCGCGCTATATGGCCTGCCCATTGCCACTTCAACGTGCTAATCCGTCGGGCTATGTCGGTGACTTGAGTTCTCCTACGTATCTCCTCATTTCTGATTCGATCCCGTAGAGAAACCCCGAGCATAGCCCTCTCCATAGCTCGTTGAGCGACTCTGAGCTTATTCATAAGGCCAATAGTGAAGGACCACGTCTCGGTTCCATATGTCATCACTGGTAACACACACTGATTGAAGACTTTCGTCTTAAGGCACTGAGGTATGTTGGACGAAAAGACGTTGCGAAGTTCCAATGCACATGGACGAAACTAAATAAAATCATGCCGAATGTCCACGTGTGTCGCCTACTCTGGTAGCAGTTAGGAACTCAACTCTCGACCACCTAGGACAAACAGTCCAGTTAGGTAGGTCCAATTTCGGGAAAGAGGTCAGTTGACGAATCCAACTCGGCTGGGCAGCGTTCGGGAAACTACGTGATGTCTTCTCGTCCAAAATACACCTCTGTGTCTGAGACAAAAGTCTTTGATCAGTGTGTGTTACCAGTTATGACATATATGGCACTATGGACCTCATAAAAGGCTCAAGGTCGCTCAGCATGTTATGGAGAGGGCTATGCTTGGTGTTTCTCTACGAGATCGAATCAGAAATGAGGAGATCCGTTTTGAATTACCTACCATTCCATTTTCAAAAACTAATTAGTTTCTCAACGCCATCTAGTTGAACAATTGTGTATCATATCTAAATATTATGCTATCCTGATGCGAGTGAGAGGTTAGTAGGGCGATGGCATCGAACTGAATTTTTCACCACCTGCCTCATGTTTCGAATGCACGCCTTGCATATGACCTAAATGTCGAAGCAATAGTATATTGTTATACAAGGGCGATAAATAGAACATGATATAACTACAATTGTATTACGGAACCCTCGGTACGCGAGCGGACTCGCACTTGCACTCCGGTATTTAATACAAATCTGCCTATAACCCATGATAATGTGGTTTGCTTACCAATTAATTACGTATAAAAATATGGGATGCCTATTATAATACAGCTCTGCTCCTACCCACAATGTGAACCTACCTGTCGAATAAAAAAATAGAATTGGAATTGTATCGTAATTCAAAATTAAAATGTACTTAAGTAATTAAAATGGTACTTTTGTACTAAATTATTAAAAGATCTAAGGATTAAGCCCTGGGTCCCACGAATTTTAATGTAGTTTTCAGCAATAGATAGAGTAATTCAAGAGGAAGGTTAAAACGTATAATACCTACATACATAGTAACTGCGAAAGTAACTGTTTGTTTGTTACCTTTTCATAACTAAACGGCTGAACGGATCGTAATGAATTTTGGCAAGGAGATCGATTATAACTAGGGGAAAGACATAGGCTACTTTTACCCGAGTACGCAAAAGGAGGGTAATGTTTTTATTGAAATACCACGCATGCGAAGCCGCGGGCGGGTCAGCTAGTATATGTATAATAAAATGTTCTCAATATATAAGGCTCGTGTATCGCGTAAAAGATGAGGCACCTACACGAGTCTGCATACATTTGGCAGTGTGGTCTCCAGGATAACCCGCCCATTTCGAGACCATGTCGCAGTTTTACCGAGTGCATTGACTCGGTGCGTTTTGTATCGGCGGTGTTATTCACCGGCCGTGGCGTGCGTCGACCTCTACCAGCTGATCGCGGACACGTGCCATCATAGCCCCTCTATGTTTCTAGCGCATTATGTGGGCAAAAACTTCGCTTAGTAAGTAGTGTAGGCTAACTCTTGTATCGGAGCTAGGCCGTTTGAACGTTCACTCTAGTGCACAGCTCTAGTTGAGACAAGAACGTGCACTCCAAAGCACGGAAGCACTCCGTTGTAAATGCCAGGGCATCACCCACACTTATTTCGAACGTTGATTAACCTAGCTAGCTGAACGGATAAGCAATAGGATTAGATTAGATAATGTCTATATTGCACAATTTGCACACCATTAAAATAAACAAATGAAAGAAAATACACTTTTAAATCATCGGTAAAATGGGCGGCTTTATCGCTAGAAGCGATCTCTTCCAGTCAACCTTATTAGTCCACATAGATCCTGTCCATCCACAGGATCTATGTGAACAAATAAGGACGGCGGCGTAAATCAGATATTATTAGAACAAGAACTTACAAGAACACTTCTTTAAATAAACATAAGTTATGTAAGAGATAAAAATCTATTTATGTTTGTCAATAAGCATTTGGTTTTAAAATAAGTTTTATGTAAATCATTGGAATCCTTCGAAGAGCGAAAAAAGCTAATTTTCGTAAATTTTTCGTTAATAAATAAATATTGCTGGACATTTCACACAGCGTTATCTAGCCCCAAACTAAGCGGAACTTGTACTATGGGAACCAGATAACTGATAGAATTCTTACATACTTTCTTTTGTTAAAACATACTTAAAATATATAGAAAAACATCCAGACTAGGAACAAATATCTGTAGATCATACAAACATTTGTTGGGCGGTGGAAATCGAACCCGCTACCTCCTGCGTATCAGCCGGCTATTTGCCCTCTGTGCCACAGATGTCGTTATGATAGTTTCTCGTATTTTTAATCCTCGCAGCAAGAAGTGGTGTTAAGTTTGACGCGTATGTCTGTCTGTGGCATCGTAGCTCCCAAATGGATGGACCGGTTCGGACGCGGTTTTTTTAACAGAAGTAGTTTAACTGGGGTGCTTCTTAGCTAAATGTGATGGAGGATCAGGTTAGCCGATCCGAAGATTATCAGCACCTTTCCTATTTCTTGAAAAGGTCTCAGCAGTAAAATGGAAGTTTAGTATAGGTTTTTGGGTCGGAGATTTTAAATTTTAAATTTATTCTTGTAAGGCGTTCACCGTTCAACCAGTTACTTGAGTCTTCCTCATTTGTTTCGCTGCCGAACTGGTTTCTATTCTATTTATGTCAGAGAATATCCTACTAATATAGCGCGAACAGTGTAAGATATGTCTTAACAAGGTATGCCTTGTAATCCACAAAAAAGGTAAACAACTGATACATAATGACATAACAAAATGATTCCTAGGCTAGATTTTGCACAACTTCCACCTGTACTTTTTAATGGAACACAAATAGCTATCAGTCAGACGGTGAAAAAATTGGGAATTATCATGGGTGCCGTGTATTGCTGAGATCAGCCGCAAAATGTTTGCTTCTTCAGCTTCGTTGCGTAGACTTCGTAACTTTTTACCGACCGCCACCAAAATTACGCTTGCACAATCCCTTCTACTCCCTATCTTAGATTACGCCGACGCCAGCTACCTCGACATTTCCGAAGTCCAAATGAGTAAACTTGAGCGCCTTCAAAACCTTTGTATTCGGTTCATATTCGGCTTGCGCAGGTATGACCATGTCTCAGAATTCCGCGCAAAACTGAAGTGGCTCCCTATCCGTCTTCGCCGGAATGCACATATTCTATCACTTCTTTTAAACATTCTCAATAATCCCACTTCACCTTCTTATCTAAAGGAGCGTTTCAAGTTTCTGTATCAGACACACTCTCTAACCCTTCGTTCTTCCGAAACTCTACAGCTTCTAACTCCCGTCCATAGTTCACAACTTTATGGTGACTCCTTCACAGTACAAGCTGTGCTACTGTGGAACGCCTTACCTTTGTCTATAAGGTCGTCCCAATCTCTTTCTATTTTCAAAGTCAAGGTATACAACCATTTCCTTTCGGTGTCTCGTAACTGCTAGTTAGTGTTTATGTTATTTATCCTCTTTATGTAGTGTAGTTTATTTATTTATTATTTGTATGTATTTAAGTTTATGTTTATTAGTATAATCAATAGGTATATTTTTTTTGTGGGTTCTGTTTATGTCTAGGTAGGTACTCTTACACCGCCGTCTTTTGGTTTTGTTTATCCGGTCCATCCAAAGGTTGTCTGGAAGAGATCGTTTTTAGCGATAAGACCGCTCATTGTACCTTTATTAAATGTTTATGTCCATTATTACTGTATTTTTGTTTGGTGTGCAATAAAGAGTATATTTTCATTTCATTCATTCATTCACAACTGATTAACGCGTGTTTTTAAAAATCCTTGCCAATTTTTGTATAGGATTTTTTTAAGCACGCGCTTACTAAGCTAAGGTTTATTGGGTGGTTTTTATACCCATGTAATGTAATCCAAAAAAGCTCTAGTTTAGAAGAATTTCAGCTGACAAATCGTTAGGGCGAATCTCCACAGAAGTTGAATGCTTAGACGAATATTTATTTAGTAGATACCCTATAAATATCCACTTTAGATTCTCTAATCTAGTTGGACAAATCTTCATTATTTGTTTACGATCACAGACGTATATTTTACGATGCTATAATCTCAAGAAAACAACTGCGTTAGCGCTACGTCGCAGTTTATAATAATCTTCCTGGATAATAATCTACTATCTAGTGTAAATGCTAGTTTAGATAAATATTCATTTCATTTATTTGGGAAATCAACAGCGTTGTTAAAAGTATTTATTTACACAGAAGTGATACGGTAATAATGCCAAGATAGATTTCCACGTAGACGTCCACGTCCACTCCAACAGAGGTAACTAATACTCAATTTTCTACATCAATAAAAATTGAATCCTCTCTACTTGATTTCGAAAAATATGTACTTACTTATATGGGTACTACGAATATTTATTTATTACTTTCACACAAAACAGAATAGCGCTAGGAGGACTTAATGCTAATAGCATTATCTACCAGTCATCCTGGCCGTGCTAACGCAACACTGACTTATTCAATTTCTATTCAATTTTGCGATACTATTGAAGGACAGGGCAATAACCACGCTCCGATCAGCTATCGTCATAGATAGTGGGCTGAGTTGCGCCTGCGCACGCGACCAGTAATTATTGATGCATTTCTGCTGACGGGCCATTGCGTAATGTGTTTACTGCCACTGCTAATTGGCTGGTTAGCTAACCGTTGGATTACCGAGCATGGGGGCTATGGAAAGTATAAAGATAGTTGTTTTTATTAGTTTACGGCATACCTACGTGTTTTGTGACTTGTCATCATCATATAGGTACTAGTCCTTTTTCGCACTCCCATGTTTTTCTATCAGCCGTCATCTAGGCACTCCTCTTCTTCCTTATTTGCCTGTTTGCTTTAGCTGTATTTGAAAAATGATTTTGCTCATATACGTGATTCATAACATGAAACATACGAGTACATATCTGTGTACACTCATACATCACACAGATTTTTATTTGGAGAATAACCCTATTTGTTGCTTGTCGGTTCGGCAAAATTCGCAACTTGTGCCGATAAAAAAGTGCCATAAACCATTATACAGAGGCTGTGATGCATTAAGATCTACTTAATATGTGCTCTGTACCGAATAATCGGTGACCATCTCACAGTATAGGTAATGGTAAACCTTTGACAATAGACTTATAAGTTTACTTTTGTTCATCGAGACGAAACTAAACACAGTCTCATCGGTGCCTTAAAATAAATCATCAGAGTGATTTCTTTTGATTCGCTGCCAGTTTCGTAATCTACTGTCGAGTAGATTACTGTACTCTGTTGTATCATTTTCTGATTTACACTCTTCATTTCAGCGTCGGAGGCTGTCGTAAAACACGGCTAACGTGTGAAAATTACAGGCACGTGAGACTAGTAAAGTCTAGATCAGGGATCCCCAAACTATTTTGGACAAGTGACCCCTTTTCCAAAATGAACTGTTACCTCAGACCCCCATGGCCAAATTACCTACTTTTAAGATCAACCCCCTTATTCATAATGGTCCGCTAACTTAAAACAGCTGATACAGAGTGTTATTTTTCATTCTGACTTAGGTCAATAGAATAAGACAGAGCGAGAATTAGCAATGCTTTAAATTAGTTAGCAGACAATTATGAATAAGGGGGCCTATCTTTCGTTTTTTCCTATTGATACAAAATACCTAGGTACTAAGGTACCAATTGGAAAACTTTGCACTTGGTTAAGTGAGTAAAGTTGACTTCATCAAAATTTAACAAAATAAAAAGACATACAATTCAGTAAATATGAAGTTTAATTTATAATGATTATTACAAATTAAGTACTTAAAGAATCTTAAGTAGGTAGGAAATTATATTTAAAAAAGTATTAATTCGCAAAGAGAAAATATAACATTCAGTGTGATGGATGAACCTGGTGACTATCTACCAATCTAGCTACATCCGGCTCAATATTGGTGAGTTGTAGCCTTAAATTAAATCTCCACGTTCGTTGATTTTCAAACGGTTTCTTTGTTTCGTCAAAATGTTTGTTACCACACTGAAGCTTTTTTCAACTAGGTATGATGATGGAAAAGCAATAAGGTATTTTTCAGCAAAGTTGCACAATTCTGAATTCTGATAGCCTTGGTTAAACTTCTGCTTAAGCTCTTCGTCTGTGCTGATGGTAATCAACTCTTCTTGCATTATCACATTGGCTTCTTCTATGGCTGTGGTATTGTACGGATTTATTATCCATTGAGGAATTTGTAAATTTAAAAGATCCTCAAACCTCTCCGTAAAATCCTTGTGTAATGCGTCCAAGTGAGTGACATATAATAAAATGTCATCATCTTGAAGCATTTCTGGTAATTTTGACAAATGCGAAAACTGCGAATATTCTTTTCTGCCTAAATTTTGTTTATAAAGGATTAGTTTACCCACGAAGGCCGATATTATTGATTTTCTTTTAATCAAGTTAAGATAGTCACCCTGCAGCTGCAAATTAACTTTGTTGAATATTCCAAAGATATCAGTCAAGTAATAAATATCTGTTTTACAATTGTTCAGATTTTCTTTCTAATTCGGATCTTTTTCTTGTAAAAACTCCAACACAGATTCAAAAATGCCTGAAAATCTTTCTAAGCAAGAGCCTCTTGATAGCCAGCGAACTTCAGTGTGCAGAAGTAATCAAGTAAAGACTTCGTCGTTTTCCTCACATAGCTGAGCAAATAACCGAGAGTTCAAAGAATTGCTTTGAATCTTGTTAATAGCATTTATTACATATTGTAAAGACGCTCGTAAACCATCATCGTCTTTAATAAATGATGACGCAAACATCGATCTTATGGATGGTATTTTGTCTAGTTTTTCTTTAAGTGCTTGAAAAAATGACAAGGGCTTACTTTTTTTGTCAGCATGTACTCTTGATAAGTGGTCATCCATTTTTGAAGGCTTCATTGCATCGCTACTGAATACTCTTTCACATATATCCGAACTTCAAGTAGTCCAAACTGTATTGTCTGCATTTTTTTTTCGTGTCCGCCATCATAAAACTCTCAGTAATCCTGCAAATAAAAAATAAGAAACTACCTAAATAAAAAACAATAATAAACTGTTAAATTTACTGGTAATTTCTTACAATTGAAACAACTGAGGCAACTGCAAACTGTTGCAAACAATCTACACATAGCTCAACTGATCACTATCACACAGTGGGGCAATGCAGACAGCGTCCCCAAGACGCTGGCTGCATTGCCCCATTGTATGGCAATGCTGATGCGCTGAGCCGGATAAAAACTGTTTGGTACTTACCCTGTTAATTTTTCATAAACTGCAGATATTGTATGGTTACGCTATTAACTCGCGTAGGGAGCTCAGCATTTTGTAAATTCTTTTTCAATCACTTTATTTCACTTAATTTAGCTATGTTATAACTTTGTAATCTCTTGAAATAAATGAGTACTTATATGAGTTATTATCGTTCAAGCTCCAACGAATTTCAAAACGCAAATGAACTTTCAACCTAAGTGCAAGCTCGTTAAATAGTAAAATATCGGGAACATGTTTGGACTTGCAACTTGATCATGAATTCGTTCGTATTTAATCGCGTAAGCGTCAAATAGAGAGCAAGTCAAAACGCGCCTGAAAGACGTACGCTCGAACTCATTATCTTGCACAAACTTGTCCACACTGACTTGCCGAGTTTTTCATCTTGTACGAACTTGAGACTTTACATTACTACAACAATGCTATTTCCTACAAAAATATTAATTATTCTTAGTACACGTAACACAACATAAACAAAACAGTACCTTCCTACCTGTCTTGAAAGATTTAAATAAGAACTTGTGTTAATTAAATAGGGGTCGATTTTTAGACCTCGTCGACCCCCAAAATCAGTTTTCGTTTATGTCGACCCCTAGGAAACCGATATCGACCCCTTGGGGTCGATATCGACCACTTTGGGAATCCCTGGTCTAGATCGTAATGCAGGGCACGTTTTATGATCGGATTGGGTACTGCTGCTTAGCACTAGCATGTTACTGCATTACTGAATCCCATTTAGTATGTTTTACCCTCGCGTTCCATAACTTTCAGGTCAAATCATTAATGGTTGTTTAAATGTTTCGGCTGGGCTAGTTCGAACGATTGTATCATATAATACGGTCCACCTTTTATTATCTCTTCAAGCCCACGGCTTAGTTAGCTTAGCACACAACCGCTGCGCTATACAGCTTATTACTATTCCATCCAGGTCACGCTCGAGCTAGTTCAAGCGGTCATTGATGAAAAAACCCCATACACAAACGTTCGTGTTTGTGGCGCGAAAGGGCTAAGACCCTACTAGGAAGGATAGTGACTTGACGAGTAAGAATATTTATTATATTCGGAAATGCTAGAGAAATAATCGTGCTAGCACTAAATACATAATCACTAATCATCTACGATTCAGACAATCGCAATTCACGCACAGTTCGTCATTTTAATTCCATAACAACAAAATGATCACTCAGACACTCAGAGCCACGAAATGCCAACGAACTTGGTTTGTCTTATAATTATCATCTGTTAGCTCTTCAATTGTACGTTGTTCGAGATAATTGTGGTTGGTGCAGATTTACCGAGCTCTGTCCTCAGATAAGCTTATTATTTAAGTTGATTAAGATTCTCAGCAAAGATGGATGTGATATAGGGTAATATGGTTTTGCAGTAGTTACGCGGATGTTGATGTTTGCTACATTAAGTTCCGCTTGCTTACTATATCCATTTATTAAATAATTTGTCAACAAAAATAACGTATCCTCTCTTCTCTTGATATAGTTCGTATGCGTCAGTGGTGCCCGAAGGTCTCTGACGTAGTCCACCGAACCATAAACCCGCTCTGTGGTAAATATACTGTTCCTGGATACGTTAAGATGTCGATCCCACCCTATATAGTGTGGGTCTTCATAAAGTGCACATATGAAATTGGGTGACCCTAGACCGAATTTGTTCTTCGAAAAAAAGTGAAGGCATCTTGAAAACCGAAGTATCGGACCAAAAAGCTCCGATGCTTCGGTTGACCACTGGCCCCATACAAACTTACTTGAAGATTCAGCCGCAAAATCTTATTAATTGTTATCATAAAGATTCTGAGCATGCCATCGTTCTGCAATCTTTCCGGTTTCATACGCAATATAATCATAAGCACAAAGAAAAATAGTTAATGATCCTAAGTGATTGGCACTTTCGCGAAATCTTAGTTCGGGACGAACTACTACTTAGTACTTAGTATGTTTAATTTTATTCAAGTAAGAATAACTCTTTGATTTTTTTTTCAACTCGCGTTCAATTAAACTTAAAATAAAATTCAATATTTGATGATTCATTAGAATATTGACGCTTGATTGTCTGATGTTTATCGGCATTTTATCAAAGAATCTCTGGTCTATGTTGTTTCAAAGTGGTTTTCCTGTTTTTGTTCGAGTTTTCTGGGAATAATAAAAACTTACGTTGGATGCAGGCCGCTTCCAACCGCAGTTCCTGGAGATCAATGAGGGAGGCCTTTGTCCAGCAGTGGACGTCCTACGGCTGATATGATGATGATGATGATGATGAATAAAAACTTAAGAAGTAGGTAAGTAGTGTTTGGTTGGATGTGGAATTAAGTAGGTATTCTGTCAAACCAGGACCACTTAGCGATAATGACAATCATTTAACATGAGTAGTTACAAGATCTTAAGTTAGATCATATTTAGGTAACTAATATCAAATAAATTTAACTTAATTGTTTAATAACCTAATGGGGTCAGGACTGTGTAATACTACCTACTATATACATATGTGCAATACACAGTCCTGTTAGCCAACAGTCACAAACACAGTCTGGTGTTTATTATGTGACTGACGGTTATAAAAGTTTCTTAGTTCGCTAGTCCTTTTTTTACCATGATGGGTTTGACCATGATCTGGCCTGATGGTAAGCGATGATGCAGTCTACGATGGACCACGCTTGCCTAAAAGAAACCTGTTCACTCGCAAATTGAAGAAATCCAGGTCCAGGTCCACAGTCCTAGTGTCGGGAATATAATTATGAGCCCTAAGATAGACTTAACGATAGTTCGAGACCAACTCGAAACATAACGTCTCCTTGGAAAATCGACGAATCGATCATAGAATGATTCTGCAGCTACAGATTATTTTATAAATAATTAAATATTGCTGGACATCTCACACAGCGCTATCTAGCCCCAAACTAAGCAGAGCTTTTATTATGGGAACCAGATAACTGATAGAATACTTTTAGATACTTCTTTTTTGTAAATACTTACCTACATACTTATAATATATAGAAAAACATCCAGACCCGGAACAAATATCTGTAGATCATGCAAACATTTTTTCCGCAGCGGAAATCGAACCTGCTACCTCCTGCGTCTCAGCCGGCTATTCGCCCACTGCGCCAAGGAGGTCGTCTTATGTGTAAACTTTTCTCGCCAAAGTTTGATTTGTACTTTGACTGCATACTGCATAGCTTAGCTTATTGCTTTCTCCATGGCATTGACCTATTTGGCTGCTTGCCAGCACCATTACGCCAGATTCTCCAAGGAAAGTTATCCTGTTCTCTCAGACGAACTACTGACTCTGCTAGGCGAACATAGTATTTATTAGCATGATGTCAAAAAAGTTCCTTTGATAGTCCCAGCAATTCGCGAGTCCTTGTCCTCCAGCTGTATTTCACAGTAATGAGTTTTATGTTACTGATTATAAGATCGTTTTCATCTCAGCACAGATGATTACGTAGTTCCGACTATAAAACTCGTTTCGTCCGGTAGACTTTAATCACCATGTCAAATGGAGCACCTTACGATGCTGGTTTAATAGCACGCGTGCATTTTGTTTATTTTAGTCATTAGTTGCGATGCTAACCATTAGTTTACTAAGCTATTCAACTTGTGCGCGAGGGCATGCCTATATCTGGATGACTTTACGATGTGTTTTACACTTTATTTTGTTTTATTCCGAATATAAAACAAAATAAACCGACTTATTGTGGGATGTGGTATTATCTGTGTTGAAATTTCGAAGTTTCGTTTATTTCTGACATCGGGACTGAGCATTCTAGACAACCATGGTTTTTTAGAGCTCAGACAATGAACCACACTAGAAAGAGAATAGTAAAATTGACTAAGCCATGACTAAACTCGAACTGAATCGAGCGAGAGGCAAGCACAGATTTTTGGACTGTTTTTTCGTTGAAAGCTGTGTAAAAACCTTGTTTCATGTTTGATTCACAGATTTAAGGTGACTTGCGTAACGATGCCTAAACGTATTTAGTGACTAAATATGATTTAAGGAATTGTCAAGTCATACAAATACGTCAAATTTAAACATGTTTAGTCACTAATAAGTTTCGTAGCGCAAGACGGCCTTAGAAAACGAGTCGTCTTATGTCATTGGCGTTTGAGATCTGAAAACGTTAATAATTAGAAACAATTGAAGATCTAGGTAATCTATTTACTCTATAGTGGGCCTTTCCTTCGGTTTCCCCTGGCATCCCTCCATTCATCTTGCTCAAATCTGAAATATGCCCTGAAATATATTCTCACTAGATGTCACTAGATGTCATGTCAGTAGGATGTGACATTGAGGGAAAAAAATCGATTATTTAAAAATCGATTTTGCCATTTTTAATATAAATCAATTTGTCAAATTAATCGATTTTTTATTTAAAATGTTGAGGTTATGAAACGTTCGTGACTCGCATGACAGATATTTTTAACAGATTTCAGTATTTTGCTATTATAAGACAGTGGGATGTATTCGAATATGCTGTTTTAAATTTGTAATAATACTACAAGTTTTTAATTCTTTCGAACAGTACTTGAATATTCCTGTGGTGTTATCCTTCTTCGTTATAAAATACTTCCGTCAAACCGTGTGAAAAAGTGTTTTACCGTTAGAAGACATTTTTTTTGTAAACGAACAATTATTTACAGTCTTCAAAGAGTAAAAACCATAGGATACCATCAAGATATGAAACTGATTTACAACATACATACAGATGGCGCCGTCTAATAATCGACTTGTTCATTTAATGAACTTTGATTTGTTTTATTCGTCGCAAGGCGACGCATCGATAACGCTATTTAAAAAATCGATTGAAACGTGTACTTTTAAGGTTTATATAATCGATTAATTAAAAATCGATTATTTTTTAACATCCCTAATTCTGACTTCGTTCTTTGTTGCAGTCCGGAGCTATGACAAGCACGACAAATGCGGCCTGGTGTGGATACCGCGTGTGGTCGCGTACCGCTGTCGCACATGCGGCATTTCGCCGTGCATGTCAATATGCCGTGAATGCTTCCATCGCGGCGACCACTCGACGCACGACTTTAATATGTTCCTGTCGCAGGCGGGCGGTGCTTGCGACTGTGGGGACAAGTCGGTAATGAAGGAAAATGGGTACGTAATCACAGTTTTACCTTTATATCTTATTGCGGTTAGGTTAGGTTTCTTCGACCCCGTCAATTACTTAAAGGTTAATTTGTTAGGTGTACTGTTTTATTTAAGGCGACGGTTCAACAGGCTCTTCTGAGCCTGACCATACATACCACACCTAATCGCTGGTTGATTTAACTCAGTGGCCAAAATGAAGTGAGAAGGGTAACGGCTTCAAGTTGTCTTTCGCACAGATCCTCCAGGATCGTATCAACTTAAACGAATTGCTGAATCTCTTATTTGAGTTCATCGAATAGTTTCCGGACTCGTGCTGTCATTGACTAGATCCTTACCTATATGTACACACTTTTAATAGCCGAAGTATGACGTCTTTTGATCTGTGATAACCTCTGCCCGCTAATGGCTACTGCATTACCGCCCGAGAGCATAAAACGCTTTACGCTCTACGTGCATGGCAGTAGTTAGCTTAATACGCGTAGTAATAAATTATGAGGATGAAAGCTTAGTTATTAGTTTTTATTGGCCAATAATATAAAACAAACAAAAAGCTATTATGGATAGAATAGAAAGCATCGTGGGAATTTCGAAGAGCTGTGTGTGACAGTGCAGAATAATCAAACTATTGCTTCAAAAGTTTACAAAGTCAATTTAAACAAATTAATATTAACATGTTTTTTTTTTGAATATTATAATAGTAAATAATTTTAAAATTACAATTAGGTAAATAGATTACGCGTTCTGATTGGCGTCTTTGCACATGGCTTTTAAGGTCTTATCATACCGCAAACCAAGGTCATTAAACCAATGATTTAAATCACGTACGATAATATACGTCTTTTTCACTGCAATCAGGATCTAGGCAAAAATGTCTAAGGGATTCCCCTTAGGCCCACACGCGCGCTAATTTTAGGGGCACATAGCTCGAAGAACTGACGGCCGTTGGGGTTGATATGATGATGATGAAAACGATTATTGTTTTTTATAAAGCTATACATATGAAAACTGAATTAAAAATTAAAAAGCTTAAAAATCTGATTTAAAGTCATCGTTTTTATCAAATCTGCCGCTAGCCACTGACGTAAAGAATAGTGATCAAGAAAAATCAAGTGACACAACAAACTAGTCACAGAACTAGGGCTTACTCACTTGGCTCCATCTGAGCGGGGGCGGCGGTGACGTCAACACTACCTCAACTAACAAGATTGGCATTATTCAGGCCTACGCTACTGATAAATATGGAATGGAAGAGACAAGCAAACAAACTTGCGAGGTTCAAGATGGTTCAGATATTAAAAGGAATTTATATTTATGCGAGTAGGATTTAGCGAAACATTTTGATTGTTGGTTGGAGATCTTTAAACTTGTTTGTAAACACCATTCAAAATCACAACTGCAGATTATTCGTTTAGTTCCACAACATTTACGTTTTATAATTGTTCTGTAAAGACCTTTTCAACAAATTTGCTCGTAAAGTCAGCCATAGTACATCGTTCTTAGGGCCATAAACCGAACTATAACACACGCGTGCGTAATAATATTACACACTAGTGCATAATAGAATTATCCCTACCAAGTTAAGTTAGTACCTAACTGCAAATTATGTGCGAGCAAACAGAGTTTTTCAATTTAACCGGGTATTACAGTTTTTATAACAACAAAGAGGTTTTATGCCGCTGTAAATCCATTTACATTTTCGGAATAAATAAATGTATCCCTAATTAAGACGAAAAAACATTTAGGTATTATTATCAAATTATTTATAATTCACAATAATTTGTTGTAAAATAATTGCATTTTATCCCTAAAATTATAATTTTAAGTAAGTTGTATGGCTATATGTAATCAACCACCTTACATTTGGCGCGTGCAAAAAAAACTTGCGCGTTTGTTTGTATCGCATTTGTTGCTGTGTGGTAAAATAATTGTAAATATGTCAAGTTTTAGTACAGAAGATGAACAATTGATAGATTTAACCCCGCCAGAAATACTATACATAAATGCAGTACAAAATGCAAATGAAAACCTGCAAAAAATAAGAGTACTTAGCTGCATATAATAGTTTCCTACAATGGAAGAGCAACAAAAAACCCAGTCATTTTCTGAAAATGTGTTTTTAGCGTATTTCTCTGAACTCGCCAATACATACAAACACAGCTCCCTGTGGTGCATGTATTACTTACATGTTAAGAAGCATGGTTAAGCTCAAACACCTGGTGCCTTCTCCTTCCAGTAATTTCTTCGTAAGAATACCTTATATCTTTTTGTCAAATTGTGTGATTCTAGGTCAACGGGAACTACCATATAGGTTTTCGACCCAAAACCTATAGGGTACTTCCGGTTGACCTAGAATTGTCAATTTTGGGTAAAAGCAAGGTCTTACAGCACAAGTTAAGGAAACATTCCGAAAATAAAAAAAAGTTGAAAGTTAATGTACATTTTGGTAAGTACTTACAAGTTTTCACAAAAATCATTTGCCCATATCTTTTTATCGTGTTGACCCAGGACCTTGATTTGTATACACCTAATAGGGACTATAGACCTCAGTATCTCGTATAAATTTCAACTTCTAGGTCCACCCGACGTGAGAGGAACATGACCCGCTTAAACCAAAAAGGAAAACGCTCTGGTATCTTTTATGTCTCACAATCTTCTTTAGATAATGTTCTCCTAAAAAGGTTTAGCAAGGATGATAAGAGAAATCACCAGAAAGATCACCTTTCGTGTCAGGGTGAGACGGTAATGCAACACCACTAGCCTTGGCATACTTGTGGCTATCGTGTCATGCCGGTATTCACTAGATACCGGATACCACTGGACTGTACCATCTGCCAATGATAACATGCTATACAGATGCATGTGTCATACAAGGAAAAGTCGTAAATGGCCAGACCTAACCTCAAACTAAACTGAGTGGTTGTGTAGCCTCTTGTTACAATTTCTATTTTTCTACCACTTGGGGAACTGCATGCTAGAATAGTGGAAGCATGTAGGGTACTCGTAAAGCAATGTTTATGGCTGTTTTAGATTCAGGAAACGGTTTCTCATAGTTAATTTAATTAAAAAACTACGGATATGAATTCTTTAACCAAGTGTAAGCGTGAATCGCTTCGAATTATGCTTGAATTCTTGAATACGGGCCGAAATAAAAATCACAAAGGAAACTACAAATTATATATTTCGAACTAACAAGTCCCCGGTCTCGTCAGCTTAGTCTTCCGAAGCGGAGGCCCAGTCAAAATTAGTCAGGTTCAACTGAAAAATATTTCGTACATATTATAGTTAATCTATCAAGGTAAATCATAATCGCTTGATTATTAGATGATACAACACAAACGTCGAAGTCTTCGAACCATAAAGACATGACATGTTTTAATTAAACCTCTATCAGTACAAAAATTATTTTGGCGTTTTAATTGACTATCACTATCTAAACGCACGTGCCACAGTGAAAAGATAAACTGCCAAAACAATAGAACCACGTTGAACTTGACCTAGAGACCTCGGAGTCAGATGGCTGCCAAGGTGACCCATAATGCGGATTGTCACAGTGTAGTTATAAGTCAGCGGGTTTGTTATAGCTGTGATTGCGCTGCTTGTTGTATCACTGCGTCTTTCTTGGTTAAACTTAAAGTGAAGCACTTATTAGCTTGCTTAACCATTCACTACACCTTGTGCAACTCTCTCAACCACTCCTCGCGAAAATACCCGCAGTCCTAGAAGGACCATTAGACTAGAAATGGAACTATTTTCCATCGAGAAAACTTTAAGGAATCGTGTTTTCGCTGCACATAGTCTTTAGCTGATATCCTCAACTTTTACAAATATTAATTACAAAGCAAATGATACAGTATTACTGTTAAAAATATAGGATCATAGCATGTTATGAATACGAAAGTTTCTTCTAGGCATGAGTTGTATTAATGACATTGAGTTGACTCATTTTCTATCTATTGTTTATAAACATACATTGCATGATAGCCAAACTGTAACAATCAATCATATAATAGGTATCATACGTTATGATACCTATTATATGATTGATTGATGAAACTTTCGTAGTTTGTATCAGGGATGTTGCGGATGCATATTTTATGACATCCGTGGATGCGGATTTTAAGATCTTTTTTAAGAAACTTCGTTTTAGTGCATAAATAAAACAAAAATAAAAACTATTAACTGCAGAAAACTCGCTTTACATACAATAGTCACTATATTATACCCACAATAACACTCAAAAACTGCAATGTTCATACGATAAGCGCAAGTAAACACGTTAAGATCGATTTGCGAGATACAAATGATAAACAATAGCAAACACAATTTGTCGACACCGGGGCTGATTATACATAGAGAAGCACCTTATTTAGTATTAGGTAACCTAATTGTATAATTGTTTGTCGTCTATAATAAATAAAAATTAAATAACGCGTCGGATCTTGTCACCCAAATCTTCGCTCCTATTGGTCAATCAGCAGTCACACGGCACGCGCCACGCGCAAGCCCCACCCTATTTCTTTATTCACCTGCGCTGCATCTACATCCGCATCGATTATTGCGGATGCGGATGTCTAAATCGATGTGGAGGCTCCGCATTTGCGGGTGCGGGTGCGAATATTCGTGACATCCTTGTTTGTATCATAAATCAGCTAAGTTGAATAACATTCCGCGAGGTCCCATTGACATCAAAACGTTGGGCCCCGCTCGCTAGGGATCTGGTTTCCATGTCAACGGATAGCTAAGATTTTGTAGCACCCGAAAATCATATTCCCTGAATTTGTAGTTCAACAGTTCAGAAGTTATGACTTATGATAGATAAATTAGATGGGTACCTACATAACCGCTAGTAGCATTTACAACTGAGCGCTATCACGCTTCAGAGTGCACGTTAAGGTGTCGGTCGTTAGTATAAAAGTCGTCAAGCTATGTCGGAGATATTCGGCCTAAATACTCCGACGGATAGGCTAGGCGCTGGCTCATACGAACTGACTTTTTATCTAGCACTATGTTTCTTCGACACATACTTAGAGAAGTATGTTCCGAAGTACCTACCTGGGACCCTTAAGTGGAACAAATACTCACATAAGAGTCGGCTGTGATCTAATCTAACCGAAGATCTCTGCAAGGGACTGACGTCACAAACAAGATTTAAAACATCTGAGCCAAAATTTCCGAGTGTGTCCCAATTTTTTTCCGTACGCCCATAGGTAGTTACATAAACTTTAATGACTGATGTGATGAGACTAAATAGCTCTTTGACCTTGCGCGTCCCTGGACCAACCGACCTTGGCTACTCGTGACGTCACTAACCGGTTACGTCATCGAGACCTTAATAATGTCGGTGATGTTGTTTTTATTGGACCGTACCTTTGTTTTATGTGTCAAAAAGTGTTATTGCAAGTCTAAATATAGCATTGAGCGTGTGAGGAACGTGTGTGGAAAATGATTGTAAAATGTACATGTTATAAAAATTATGCGATTTGGGTATTTGTATGGAGAATGTGCTAAAGGCGAAGAAGTTAAATATTATAGTATCTAGTTACCTACCGGCAATGTAGAATACTGCCAGTTTTCCTGCAGAACTTCCTTCACTTTTCTGACTTAATTTGTTAACCACAAACGAAATAATCCCAAGTCACATCATTTCCCATATTATACCGGAAATAGGATTCGTTTCTTTTGTTTTTTACATGTTTACATTATAAAATAAGTGTGTCTAATATTATGTTTTGCTCTGTTCAGTGTTGTATGCTGTAAAGCAGGATTAGTGCTATTTAATTAATTATAAACTACATACAACATACCTGATCCACAAACATAAAGATTTATGATTTATGCAATGAACATAAATTTGAAAACATGATAAAGTATCATAGAAGCAAATTCCACGCTGGTTATTTTTTTTATACGACCTAGTGATGGAGCAAGCATATGACCATCCTGATGATAAGTGGTAACCATCGCCTATAAAAAAGAATTGTTTCATAGGTCACGCACCTTAGAAACGTGTCCTTACGATGCACTGCTCAGCGTCCATCAACTTGAGGCATACAGGTGTAAAGCCTCATGTGCCTGTAATTTTACCGGCAACCATACCCTTCAAACCGAAACACAGAAATTCTTCCCCGGGCGAGCCGTTTCACAAGGAACTCAACTATTCTTTTGCAAGACTTTCTTAATACTTTTACTGGTGGTAACGCTTTTGTGAACGGGCTCGAGGAAGTGGGCACCACCGCCTTACCTTTATCTGCCGCTGTGTTCCGGTTAGATGGTAATGGTATGTTCCTGTAATTACTGGCACATAGGCATAACAGCTAAGTCCTATAGTATGGCAAAGTATCCACATAGAGATCAAGACAACATAATACCTTGTTTTAAATTCTATGTGGATATCCATGGGTTGCAGTAGCTTCTTAACATCTGGTGGACTGCATGCTCGTTTGCCATATAAGTAGTATAAAAAAAATTAAAAAAATACCTCAATACGCAGACCAAGGGAATAACCAGCCTTATCTTTTCTTCCAGATTCTGCAGTAACCATGGCAACAAGTGCCCCCGTCCGGGCACGGCGCCGGCCGAGCTGATGTGTGTAGCTGAGGCGATGATGCCCCGCCTTATTCTGCGGCTACTGCAGCACTTTAGAGAAAACAGGTAGGAACTTCACCAAGTATAAAAAGAAGACCGGTATCGCGCTGAGGGTGGAGAAGTGGGAGTCGCGCAACATACTTCAGATTTCGCTATCATCGCGAAGAAGGAATTCTGGCCGAAGGGTGTCGTATTTCGGCGATTTCGTGGAAGGTAACGATGTCGACGAAACTATAGTATTCGTTAGTCTGATTAGAAATCCAATCTGTTCTAGTAGAATCACGCAACTTAGAAACGTGCCCTACAATGCACTGGCCTGCGTCTATCAACTTGAGGCATACAGGTGTAAAGTCTCATGTGCCTGTAACTTCACCGGCAACCATACCCTTCAAACTGATATGCAATGCTGCTTGGCAGCAGAGATAGGTATGAGACACATAAATAGGTACATTATAGATTATCATAATTTCTTGCGTTATCGACTTCTATTTCATATTTTAAAACAATTGCAGAATCCTTACAAGCGCTGCTTTCATTGCCACTTATAATAATCCGTTTATTCTATTTATAAAAGGGCTAGCAGCAAAATAATGGAGACTCGAAATAGACTGAGATGTTAAGATCATTTGAAATTAATGGGTCATGAAATTAACTGAAGCATGAATGAGAAATAAGACGAGAACAATGCAATAGGTATTCATGCAGGTCAAATCTGGCTTGCATTGTTATACCTAATTACCGATACTATGTAGTTACTTTTATACATATTATTCTGTTTAATTTATTAATATGTTAAATGAAGGACTACGAGAGACATTGTATTGCACAACCGTTTGTTTCTTTACTCTTTACAAGGTTACCGAATCAACCGTTATCCAAACGCAAAGTTTTTCAAGAAAGGGTCTAGCTAATGACAGATGAAGGAATTAGCAAACTTGCAGTTTCGAAGTTAAAATCTTTCAATCCAGTTCATAATCTATCTATTATAACAAATTTCATCGGCTAATGACAGATGAAGGAATAAGCCAACTTGCAGATTCTAAGTTATAATCTTTCAATACAATTCATAATCTATCTATTATAACAAATTTCATCGGCTAATGACAGATGAAGGAATAAGCCAACTTGCAGATTCTAAGTTATAATCTTTCAATACAATTCATAATCTATCTATTATAACAAATTTCATCGGCTAATGACAGATGAAGGAATAAGCCAACTTGCAGATTCTAAGTTATAATCTTTCAATACAATTCATAATATATCTATTATAACAAATTTCATCGGCTAATGACAGATGAAGGAATTAGCAAACTTGCAAATTCGAAGTTATAATCTTTCAATGCAGTTCATAATCTATCTATTATAACAAATTTCATCGGCTAATGACAGATGAAGGAATTAGCAAACATGCAAATTCGAAGTTATAATCTTTCAATCCAGTTCATAATCTATCTATTATAACAAATTTCATCGGCTAATGACAGATGAAGGAATTAGCAAACTTGCAAATTCGAAGTTATAATCTTTCAATCCAGTTCATAATCTATCTATTATAACAAATTTCATCGGCTAATGACATATGAAGGAATTAGCAAACTTGCAAATTCGAAGTTATAATCTTTCAATCCAGTTCATAATATATCTATTATAACAAATTTCATCGGCTAATGACAGATGAAGGAATTAGCAAACTTGCAAATTCGAAGTTATAATCTTTCAATCCAGTTCATAATCTATCTATTATAACAAATTTCATCGGCTAATGACAGATGAAGGAATTAGCAAACTTGCAAATTCGAAGTTATAATCTTTCAATCCAGTTCATAATCTATCTATTATAACAAATTTCATCGGCTAATGACAGATAAAGGAATAAGCCAACTTGCAGATTCTATGTTATAATCTTTCAATACAATTCATAATATATCTATTATAACAAATTTCATCGGCTAATGACAGATGAAGGAATTAGCAAACTTGCAAATTCGAAGTTATAATCTTTCAATCCAGTTCATAATCTATCTATTATAACAAATTTCATCGGCTAATGACAGATGAAGGAATTAGCAAACTTGCAGTTTCGAAGTTAAAATCTTTCAATCCAGTTCATAATCTATCTATTATAACAAATTTCATCGGCTAATGACAGATGAAGGAATAAGCCAACTTGCAGATTCTAAGTTATAATCTTTCAATACAATTCATAATCTATCTATTATAACAAATTTCATCGGCTAATGACAGATGAAGGAATAAGCCAACTTGCAGATTCTAAGTTATAATCTTTCAATACAATTCATAATATATCTATTATAACAAATTTCATCGGCTAATGACAGATGAAGGAATTAGCAAACTTGCAAATTCGAAGTTATAATCTTTCAATCCAGTTCATAATCTATCTATTATAACAAATTTCATCGGCTAATGACAGATGAAGGAATAAGCCAACTTGCAGATTCTAAGTTATAATCTTTCAATACAATTCATAATCTATCTATTATAACAAATTTCATCGGCTAATGACAGATGAAGGAATAAGCCAACTTGCAGATTCTAAGTTATAATATTTCAATCCAGTTCATAATCTATCTAATACATAGGCTGCTATTTAAGAATCCGGAACTGGCCACTGCATAAATAATATTTAAAAAGAAATTATCACGTTTGAAAATGGAACTCTTTGGCTGTAGAATGCAGGTTATTTCGTCCGTCTGTCAATTGTTTTCATTATGTGGCGCGATTTCAAAAATTGCGTGTCATTATCACAATGGATTTATCTCGAGAAAATTTTCGTGCGATGATTTTTTATGATTTTCGACGTGGTCTAACTCAACAGCAGTGTATCGATCAACTCAGTTCGACTTTTGGGGATAAAGCACCATCGAAGACTACTGTGTATCACTGGTTTAGTGAGTTTAATCGTGGACGTCGTATGCTCACGGACGAAATTAAAGATGGTCGGCCTAAATCAGTTGTTGTGCCACGAAACATCGACGCAGTGCGTAAACTGATAATGCAAGATCGTTATGTGACATATCGAGAGATAGAGGCGATCTTGGGCATTAGTATGACGAGTATACATAAGATATTACACGAACACTTGGCTGCAAAAAAAGTTTGTTCGCGTTGGATACCGCACAACTTGACAATAGATCAAAAACAGGCTCGTGTCGATTGGTGCAAAAAAATGATAAAAAAATACAATCGTGGTGCATCAAAAGCTGTATATAATATCTACACAGGTGATGAATCCTGGATTTATGCATATGACCCCGAAACTAAGCAACAGTCAACAGTTTGGGTCTTCCAACATGAGCCGAACCCAACAAAAGTTGCTCGTGCGAAAAGCACTTTGAAGCAAATGGTCGCCTGTTTTTTTGGTATAGATGGACACGTGGCTACTGTACCCCTAGAAAATTGTAAATCTGTTAATTCAGAGTGGTACACGACCATGTGTTTGCCAGAAGTCTTTGCAGAAATCAGGAAGAATAATCCACAACGCAGAATCATTCTCCATCACGCCAATGCAAGCTGTCACACTTCGGGTGAAACGACCCGATATTTGGAGGGTGAAACGGTGGAATTAACGGGTCATCCGCCATATAGCCCTGATTTGGCACCCAACGACTTCTTTTTATTCCCAACCGTGAAGAATAAATTACGTGGTCAACGATTTTCAACCCGAGAAGAAGCCGTTGAGGCATTCAAAAATCATGTTTTGGAGATACCGTCTTCCGATTGGAAAAAGTGCTATGAAAACTGGTTTCACCGAATGCAAAAGTGCATTGATCATCATGGCGAATATTTTGAAAAGCAATAAAACCATATTTAACAGTCAATGATAGTTATTTTATTTTATTCCGGATACATAAATAGCAGCCCTCGTAGGTTGGGGAAAAAGTCTTTTCGCATTATAGTATGTATGAACTTGTAATAAAATCTCTTTGGCTATACTATTTGTATCTGGCTGGTTTTGGTATCATTCAAAGTTTAAATTTTAAAGATAATTCCAAATTCAAATTAGGAAAATGTGTGATTTTTATTTATTTTTCGTACTGTAAAGATGTGTGAATCTAATGAAGAAATTCGATATATTTTAAAATTTTACTACAAAAAAGGAAAATGCAACGCAAGCCGCGAAAAAAATTTGTGATATTTATGGACCTAGTGCAGTGTCTGTGAGAGTAGCACGAATTTGGTTTAAGCGTTTTCAATCCGGAAATTTTGGTGTCAAAGATGCAGGTCGCTCTGGTCGCCCTATTACGGATAAAACTGATGCCATTTTTGAAAAAGTGGAGCAAGATCGGCATATCAGTAGTTACGACGTAGCTGAAGAACTGGGAATTGACCACAAAACAGTTGTGGCGCATTTAAAAACTAGGAAAAACTAGGTACACAAAGAAGCTCGATATTTGGATACCCCACGAGCTCACTGAAAGAAACCTACTGAACCGTATACTCATTTGTGATTCTTTATTATGATGTAAGGAAACCGAACCATTTTTGAAGAAGCTGGTAACTGGTGATGAAAAGTGGATTACGTACGACAAGAACGTGCGAAAAAGGTCGTGGTCAAAGGCCGGTCAGGCTTCACAGACTGTGGCGAAATCCGGGTTAACTCGCAACAAGGTGATGCTGTGTGTGTGGTGGGATTGGAAGGGCATTATTCATTATGAGCTGTTACCACCAGGCAAGACCATCGATTCTGAACTCAACTGCGAACAACTGATGAGATTAAAGCAAGAAATTGAGAGAAAGCGGCCGGAATTAATCAACAGAAGGGGTGTGGTTTTTCATCATGATAACGCTAGACCTCACACATCTTTAGCCACTCAGCAAAAATTAAGAGAGTTTGGCTGGGAGGTGTTAATGCATCCGCCGTATAGTCCTGACCTTGCATCTTCAGATTTCCACCTGTTTCGGTCTCTTCAGAATTCTTTAGGCAGTGTCAGGTTAACATCACGAGAGGACTGCCAAAACTACTTGTCGCGGTATTTTGATCAGAAGTCCCAAAATTTCTATAGCAATGGGATCATGTCCCTACCTACAAGATGGCAAAAAGTTATCGAACAAAATGGTACCTACATACTTTAGTTAAATGTAAATAAACTATATTAAAAAATGTTTTGAACTTTCTTAAAAAATGCGAAGAAAGTTTTTCCCCCACCTAATATAACTTTCATCGGCTAATGACACGTGAAGGAATTAGCAAACTTGCAGATTCGAAGTTATAATCTTTCAATCCAGTTCATAATCTATCTATTAGGTATAACAAATTTCATCGAAATTAGTTTAGCCGATACGACGTGATTGAGTAACAAATAACCATCCAAACTTATATATATACTCGCATATATACTATCTGATCCGCCCGATAGATCTGTTTCATCGAAATCGATCCAGCCATTTAGCCGTGAAAACGTAACAAACAGACAGGGAGACAAAGCTACTTTCCAATTTATAATATTAGTAAAGATTAGTTTGAGGTGTGTGTGACGAACCAAAGTCACCGACATAGCACAAACGATTACCAAGCTGAAGTGGTAGTGGGGGGGGGGGGGGGGGGGCATGTAGCTCGAAGAACTGACGCCGTTAGGGCAGAAAGGTTCTCGATTGGAGAAAACGCACTGGAAAGCGCAGCGTACGACGGCCGGATGTTCAGCAGTAGACGTCATGTGGCTGGTATGACGATGATGATGATGCGTGGGAGGTAATTTGACTGACCGAAAGATCAAAATTTTGAATTCGAATCAATGAATTGACTCTTCTTTTTGTCTATTCTAGTACACAAACGACGTCCGATAGCTACAGGATAGCGGTGCAGGAGTGCGAGGGCTACGTTCAGATGCTGATGGAGTTCAACAACATGGGCGATCTGATGCGCTCCGCTATGACGAAGGCGCTGATCAACCCTCAGGTAACTAGACCTGCCTGCTGCGCAGTCAGATATAAACATGAAAAATTAAATTGCATTTTACCTAATGTAGCCTCTACACTATCGGCCATGGTGGACAATCACAGAATGCGCTATGATTGCCACCATGATTGCGCAGCTGTCTACACTATGAGCCGTGATGGACAATCACAGAATGCGCCATGATTGCCGCTATCAATGGCGCACCTACATTTGTTAATTATGGACGTCGAAACAGTAGCAGTTGACGCTATTTATTTATTTGCAGGTGTCAGTTACTCTATGTTAGTTCTTCCGCTGTCTGTGCCACGTCCGTGCCACTTCCTTGGTTTTGAGCATAATGTAGAGATCGTCTACTCTAAAAATGAACGCCCTCCACATCACTACTGTGCGTCAACACCACATCAAGACAATTTAAAATAATCCTTGTGCTTACAGTGAATAAAGAACATTTCGCTTTGACGTAATGAAGTGGAGGGGCGTTCATTTTTAGTGTAGACGGTGCTACCTTCTTTACAGTTTTGGGGTTATTAGTACTTACTTTAGCCGGCGTATTTTTAAAGAGCAGACGATGCGAGTCGTCTGCGTGTGTAAAATACTCCTTGTGCATACGCCCTTATCGTTTTGAGTAAATTCAAGTCTAAATATAATGTATAGGGTCTAACCACAAAAAAGTTAAACGCCCGCTAAACACTGTTTGGGAAACATCCTAAACAAAATTTTTTAATTAACTTTTTTTGGGGTAACAAGGATATTTTTTTTTCAGATGTACCGCAATCTGATAGAGCCGCCGTTCCCTGAGACAGAATACGGCTATTACATGCGGGAATCAAACAAGATGTACGAGAATGCTATAGAGAATTTCCCAGCGCCCGAGCCGCCGGACGAGTAAGTAATTCAATACCTATAGATAGATAGTCTGACATAATAATAGTATATTGTTATACAAGGGCTGTAAGCGATCTATTGTACACCCGAGATATTTCGAGGTCGCTAATCGATGCTGTTATTGTTTGTTTTAAACTGAGTAAAACACATAACTTTTCATCACTAATGTGTCACTATCACTAGTCTTTTTATAACAGTTGACATTTCCGGTATCCATTGATACCTTTTTCACTTGACTATAGCCTCTTTATGTTAATATAAACTAGCTGATCCGTTGAACTTCGTACCGCCTTGACATGCATATGACGCGGGCTGCGAACGCACGTCGCCGGTACAATTGTTAATCGGCCATCATTAGCTGCATCTATGTATGAGAAAATTAATTTTCTTCTTATTTTTTTGCGTGAATTTTTTCCGATATTTTAATAGTTATTCTGCTATTCGGGGCGGAGACAAATCCAACAAATCAAATACCATCAAAATCGGTCCAGCCGTTCTTGAGTTATACATGGTACAGGGTGTCTCAAAAGAAAGTTCACATTTAAAAAATCGATTAAAAAAAAAGTAAGATGTTTATTGAAAAAATGTTTATTACATATTAAAATACACTGTTTGGGAATTTATTTTTTAAAAATGACATCGTCCAAATGTAAACCGTTGCGTTCACGGCATTCGTTTATTCGAGCACTAAAATTTGCTATGACGGCTCTGCAGGTATTCTCCGAGATGGCTGCGATTTCGTGACGGATATTTTCTTTTAATTGTGCCAGGGAAGTCGGTTTGTTGGCGTAAACTTTGGATTTGAGATAACCCCACAGGAAAAAGTCCATAGGTGTTAAATCGGGACTGCGTGGAGGCCAACTTATGTCACCTCTCCTGGAGATCAATTTGCCAGGAAAAATTTCACGAACTCTTGGCAGAGACCTGTTGGACGTGTGTGAAGTGGCTCCGTCCTGCTGGAACCATGTTCTTTGGTTATAACAAGGAAAGTGCTGCAGCTCAGGCACGAAGAAAACGTCTAACATCTCCACATAACGCTCTGAATTCACTGTAACTGTGCGTTACATCTTCAAAAAAGTATGGGCCGATAATTCCTCGCGCCGACATTGCGGCCCATACGGTGACTTTAGGCGAATGTAGGGGTGTCTGATGTTTTTGTTTTGGATTGGTTGCACTCCAGTAGCGGCAATTTTGCTTGTTAACATATCCAGTAAGATGAAAATGGGCTTCATCCGAAAAGAAGATGTTGGTAAACGTTGGAAAGCGCTCAATCATCTGGTTTACGTAGTCAAGCCTCTGACCAGCATCCTGAGGCTTTAATTCTTGCACCAACTGAATTTTGTACGGGTGCAGTTTTAAATCTTTATGCAAAATGCGGCATAATGACGATCTGTGCACGTTTAAGGCCACAGCACGCTTCCGAATTGAAAGGTTCGGATCGTCCCGAATAGACTGGGCGACACTGTCTACGTTTTCGACCGTTCTCGAAGATCTTGGACGCCCGGATTTTGGTTTTTCCAGTATTGAACCGGTCTCTTCAAACTTCTCGACCCATTTTGCAATGAGTCGAGTGGTTGGCGCATCATTCAAGTGACGAATATGTCGAATGCTGCAGAATTTTCTACGCGCTACAGTCGCCGAATTACCGTTTTTATAAAACTCGCGTACGCACAACGCACGGTCCGCTCCCGAGAAACGCTCCATAGCGACTAAATTCCCAAGAGCCAGGCTACCGACTGACACTCCCCCCGCGCCCCTCAGAATAGTTGCGTTCACGCAATAACCAAAACAAATGTGAACTTTCTTTTGAGACACCTGGTATAACTAACCCGACTGTTTTATTTAGATAATATCTTTACATAGTATAAAATGAAGTCGCTTCCGCTGTCTGTTCGTTTAGATCCTTTAAACTACTCAACGGATTTTAATTCAGTTTTCAGCAATAGATAGAGTGATTTAAGAGGAAGGTTTATATGTATAATACATACATAAAAAATAAATAAAAAAGAAAAGCAGAAAAATATATTTTTGCGCGCTTAAATTGCAAACGCTAAACCTTACGAGATAGATCAAATTAATGTACTACGGAATTGTATATCTTAAAAAGATCGATTACCTGACTGCGCAGGAGGGTCGCAAGTAATTCGGTTCGCATGTGTTTAGATATTTCTGCTATTCCGTTACCTAGTGAATCGTCACTGAACGTTTGTATAGGAATCTAACCACCTCGGGTTCTCGAGAAGAGACCACGCACTATACAAAGCAGATAGATAGATAATTCTTTAGTGCACATCGTAAAACAATACAATTAGGTATAAAGAACAACGTATACAATTGGAATTAGACGACTTCCGTGCCGCAGTGAGCCAATAGCCGTCTGAAAGGCAGGGGGACCACCTGCGGAACTAATGTTGTTTGATCTATAGATATTTGTTCCGGGTCTGGTTGTTTCTTTATAGATTATAAGTATGGTATGTATTTACATTATTATTATTATCAGGCCATAGAGTCCCACTGCAGGGCAAAGGTCTCCCTTCCCTCTTTCCACGAATCCCGGTTATTGGCTAATTGGGGCCACTCTGGAATGCATCCAGTTCATCCGTCCATCTCCGCCTGGGTCTACCACGAGGCCGCCGCCCGTTTGGAACCCATTCTGTAGTGGCTTTCGCCTATAGTTCCTCTGGAACATGAAATTAAATTGATTAATTATTAAATTATTAATTAATAACATTTCCTATTTACTTACATGAAATTAAAAATATGTATTCTATTAGTTATATGGTTCCCATAGTACAAGCTTTGCTTAGTGTGGAGCTAGATGGCGCTGTTGTGTGAAATGTACACCAATATTTATTTATTTCTACCAGACATCCGTACATTCATCATCATCATATCAGCCGTAGGACGTCCACTGCTGGACAACGGCCTCCCTCATTGGTCTCCAGGAACTGCGGTTGGAAGCGGCCTGCATCCAACGCCGACCTGCGGTTTTTACCAAGTCTTCTGCCCATCTTGTAGGTGGACGTCCTACGCTGCGCTTGCCGGTCCGTGGCCTCCATTCGAGAACTTTCCGGCCCCATCGGCAATCTGTTCTGCGCGCTATATGGCCTGCCCATTGCCACTTCAACGTGCTAATCCGTCGGGCTATGTCGGTGACTTGAGTTCTCCTACGTATCCCCTCATTTCTGATTCGATCCCGTAGAGAAACCCCGAGAATAGCCCTCTCCATAGCTCGTTGAGCGACATTATTAGTACATTAATATTTACAGGTATCGAGATCTGCCAGCTCTCGCACCGCGGCTGACACACAACACCTTACTAGACGAGTTCATATTCTGGACTTTCAAGTATGAGTTCCCTCAGAACGTGGTCTGTTTCCTGCTCAATATGCTGCCCGATCAGGACTATAAGGTATGCCTATGAACAAATGATATTTGCACCCCATCAAACTATTAAAAATGACGTTTGAACAATTTTCTTTGCAATCAACATTGCATTAAAGTTGCATGTAATATTTTTAAAACATTCTCAAAAATTTTCGAGCGGAACGGGACTTTTTTAGGAGATCATTAATAGATAATTGTTATATGTAGTTCCGACAACTAAACTAGATGGCGCTGCTAAAAATTACCGATTCCTGGATCGCGCTACCGACGCCTTTTGGATTTCTTATATAGGTCTAGTACTAATTTGAATATATAGCAACCTGAGAGCAGTTCCGAAGGTGTTTCATTTTATGAATCCCCTTCCAATCCGAACACAGTAACAATAGGTTGTCCTGACATGACTTGAACCCGCAATCTTCCTCTTGATGCGAGGATGCGCTGCCAATTGCGCCACAGGCTCATGTCTCGTCAGAGGTTAAAAATATTTTTTTTCCTAACCTATCTCGTTCCACTGCTGGGCAAAGGTCTCCCCCAAGTCCCCCAAGCATCCCTATCTGTCCCATTTCCCACCATCCTCTTTGGAAGGTGTCGAAATCGTCCCGCCAACGCTTTCTCGGCCGACCCCGACGTCGCCTTCTGTATCGATCGCCGTATCGAGAATGCCTGGAAGAGCTACTGGTCCATGAAGAAGCACATGAAGGGTGACCTTCCTCTGACACTTAAGCGCCAACTCATTAACATGTGTATCCTGCCCATCCTAACTTACGGTGCGCAGACATGGTCTTTGACTGAAGCCCAAAAGTCAAAGCTCAAGATTTGTCAAAGGGCAATGGAGCGCAGCATTTTCGGCTTTAAACGTGTCGACCGAGTGCGTAACACCATGCTGCGCTCACTTACCGGCATTGCAGATGTAGGGAAGAGATCGGCTGGACTTAAGTGGGAATGGGCGGGCCACGTTGCCCGAATGCACTGAAGATGGAAAATAAATTTAATAACATGTTTTTTAAATGATAATTTCTTCTATTGATTACTTAATTGTATATGTGAATTGAATGAATTTTGAAACACCAATAATAATTACAAACCAAATCCTAATAATACCTAGAAACTAAAAACAACAGAAATGTACAATGGGCGGGGTCTTATTGCTTAAAGTTGACATTTGACAAACCCGTTAAAATAAGTTATTGACGACATGCGAATAAAATTCAACTCAGAAGTAAAGTAGTATTATATTGTTGGGATTATGCCTTGGTGATACTTCTCAGGGAGGCAATTTTAAAACGTCGGTCGGAAAGCTGTTATCGGAAACCTCAGTTTTGTTGCAAAATAGTTTGCAATGTAACAAAGAAAGCTATTTTGAAAACTATCATGCTTTGAATACGTGTCTCTGAAAACAGAGGTTTCTAAAAATAGTCCCGCTGCTGGTTGGAAATAATATTGGTTTGTTTTATTGTAAAAATATGAACCCATAAAAGTAAATAAGTTGATATTTGTTGTATGTAACATGTTTATACTTTTGTAAGAGCTAATCTCCGATATCTTGAGAGCTATAGGGTATATTTTATTTTGATAAAAATCAGTGCGAAGCCAGGGCGGGTTGGTTAGTCGTTTTTAAGTATTGTAATTTTAAATCTCTTTGCACAAACAAATTTTAAAAATCTTTGTTGTCCAAAATAAAAGATCTTACTACAAAAAGTTTAAACACCAGCTAAACGCTGTTTAAAACGAATCCTGAACCAAAATAGGTAAATAATTTTTTAAACACGCGTTAAACAGTGTTTAACTTTTTATGTGGTAACAAGGATAGATCTTTGTTTTACTTGGAAAACTTTAATGATTTATTTCAATCATTATTATAAATACGGGAATTTTCACGTACCGTATTTCACGAATTGAACCGAAATATTGTCGAGACACCGATAAAACGGTACGTGATAAATCCCGTATTTATAATAATGATAGATCTTTGTTGTCGAAAATAAAATATAAATTAAATGTTAACAGGAACACCTAACCCGAACATTCGTAATGCACTACGCGCGGATTCCGCTCGTGCTGGAGTCCGCGGGCGACCCGGACACGCTGTCCAACCGCGTCGTGCACATGTCCGTGCAGCTGTTCTCCAACGAAGCGCTCGCGCTGCGCTGCGTGCAGCAGCTGCACCTGCTCCACGTCATGGTCCTCTCGCTCAGGCTCATGATGGGCAAGATACTAGTGCAGAACACTTTGCACGACCCCGATATGAACTTCCACTATGTGATCGATTGCACAAGGAGGGTTATGAAGGAGCATTGCTATTGGCCGTTGGTGTCGGATTTCAATAATGTGCTGTCGCATAAGAGTGTGGCATTGTTGTTTCTGCAAGATGACGCGCTGGTCGATATGTGGTTTCAGTTCCTGTCGTTTTTGCAAGGTGAGCCATTAGTTGTTACAGTATCTGACTAGATGGTAGTGTAGCATAGCTTCATTCATGTCAGACCAACCTGCATGCATAGATAATCATTTATTCACTACATTAACACACAATACAGTTAATTAAACACACAATACAGTTACATTGACACTCATACAGCCACATTAACACACAATACAGTCACATTAACACACAATGCAGTCTCATTAACACACAATACAGTTACATTAACACACAATACAGTCTCATTAACACACAATACAGTCACATTAACACTCAATACAGCCACATTAACACACAATACAGTCACATTAACACTCAATACAGCCACATTAACACACAATACAGTCACATTAAAACAGAATACAGTCTCATTAACACACAATACAGTTACATTTTAAGACAGAGAAAAGACAAAAATAAGAAACAATTAAATAGTATAAACGTAAAACATAAATAAGGGATAATTTGGTAAATACTGCGATTGGTTTTAGTTGGTAAAATCTAGCTAGAGTAAGACTGAGAGCGCAGTCAGTCTGTACGACGCTGCAGCGTGTCACATGAGCTTTTCTATTTGCTTAATAAACGCAGATAATCTCGTAATACCTATTTCAATCACTAAGGATTCAACCTGAAATAGGTTCTACTAAAAAACATTTAATTTAGTGTAATAAAACACTAAACTAGTATATATTGGTAGACTTACTTTGATCTGCATTAGACTAATAGCGTGGTGGGCGACTAGCCGACTGAGACGGACGGAGGTTGCGGCTTCGATCCTTGCTACGGAACAATATTTGTTCTGGGTCTGGGTATTGTAGTAAGTAGATACTCGGAGATCCTGATATCCATGACACATGGGATCCTAGGGTGGGGCTACGACGATGTATATACTTACTCAATTACACCTTACGTAACTGTTTTTATGACACAGACATGCCTTTAAACATAACAAAAAAATAATAATGAGCATAAATCGGCTACCATGCAGCATATTTGCTGCAGCACTGACGCTTCAGTGGCCCCAAACTAACTTTTGTAAAACAGAGTTTTACGTTTAGATGGGAGTAATTAAGTTTATTATAGTTGATTCTTTGTTCAAGGGTAGCATTACTATTAGCTATTAGGAACAAACTGTACATAAATGTTTGAATAAAGTATAGGTTGAGTTTATTCCAGTAAGTATGTATGGTTTATGAAGTATGCATCTCGTTCGTTAGGTATGAACGTGAACATCCGCGAGACGGGCGGGCACATCGAGTTCGAGCCGTCGTCGTACTACGCGGCGTTCTCGTGCGAGCTGGAGGCGGCGGCGTACCCCATGTGGTCCGTGCTGAGCCACCTCACGGAGCCGCAGCACGCGCCGCTCGCGAGGCGCATGCTGGCCGCGGCACTGACGCATCTGCAGGACTGGCTCGACGCCGTGCACTTCACCGCGCCTAATGTACCCAGGGTAACACACTTGCATACTATTTACACTCAAAACTAAATATTTACTATAATTTGTGAGTTTTTGAGTATCCCGTATAAACTCACAAATCATTGTAGATAGATAGATAGATAATTCTTTATTGTTACACCAAATTAAAATAACTTAACCTAGAAAACTTAAAGACTAATACATGGTGGTACAATGGGCGGCCTTATCGCTCAAAGCGATCTCTTCCAGGCAACCTTTGGATGACCTTTATTGAAAATAGTGTTCATAACCATGATAGTTTTAAAAGTCATATTTTGTAAACTGTTGGAATAGTCGTAACCCGTGCAGGAGAAGGGTGTAAGGTCAATTTATTTGAGGCATCGTGTAGGATCAACCGCTTTTCGGAATTTGTCAAATGATAAGATAACTCTTTATTGTACACCAAAGTAAAATACACAACATAATTCCTACAAATAGATTTGTAAAATGATATATCATTAGGCTAAATAGGTGACATCCTTTCTACTAATAATTCAAATTTATGTCTCAATCTCGGTCATTATTTATTTATACGACCTCCGTGGTGGGCGCATAACCGGCTGAGACGCAAGAGGTAGCGGGTTCGATTCCTGTCGCGGAACAAATGTTTGTATTATCTACAGATATTTGTTCCGGGTCTGGATGTTTATTTATATATTACAAAAAAAAGTACCTATATGTATTAGTATTCTATCTGTTATCTGGTTCCCGTAGTACAAGCTCTGCTTAGTTTGGGCCTAGATATCGCTGTGTGTAATGTCCAGCAATATTTATTTATTTATATACCAAATTTCATCGAAATCGGTCCAAGTGGTCAGTCGTGAAAATGTAACAAATAGAGAGACAGAGTTACTCAGAGACAAAGAACCACGGGCGGGTCACCTAGTAGGTTATATAAAGTATCAAGACTTCCAATAAGCCGCCATACAGTGAAATTGGAGTGGCATTATTTTATCGTATCATTTGTTAACAGTCGGAGATAATGCACGCGTCGTTCCACTTCCCCCTGCATCGTTACCTGGCGGCGTTCCTCTGCTGCGGCACGCGGTGCATGGGGCTCCGCGCAGCCGACGTGCTGCCGGCCGCTGATCTACTCGCGTTACTGGCGCTCCATCCGCTGAGAGTACAGGTTAGTTATTACTATACTCCACACTCCACTGTCTGAAGACCCACTACATAATTACGTAAAATAAGCGACTGTAACACGACACCAAATCGGTCGCGGTAAATAGTTCTATCTGTTGCCGTTCCTTTGCTGGCGGCGCTAGTTTCTATGTGCAAATTAAAGTTTCCCAATATTATCAACGAATTCTGCCTGCTGTGACTTGGTGCCGTGGCATGTATGATCTCGCAAGAAGCTGTGTGTAGGATGAGAGATACATGATAATTTCATATTATATGTCATGTAAACCTCACCGAAAGCAGGTGAGTAAATCCCTACGACTGAGTCGGAAGTAAAGGTGTACTGAATTTCATTATTCCCTCACGGGCATAATGTGATTTGAATTTGGAACCTCATCTGTATTAAAATTTGAACCAAAGAGACCCACACAATAAGAACTGATTCGTAAATCGAACTAACCTATGCATAGAATGCACCAACCTAGATTTGGTTTTTATTGTCTCGCAGAAAGTTTTAAAAATGGCGTATTCTCCTCGGAGATAGATGACATAATTTATTTATTGCAAACCATTAAATATAAACATATTTAAGCTAGATAAAGCTGTTTGCATCTTGAGCGTACTTATATCCTTCTCTGCACTCAGGGTTCTAGTAACTCTCTCTGTCCCCACGTGAGTTAACTCTAGAATCCTTCATTACTTTCGGGATTCAATATAGGGCCCGTGACGCAAGACACTGCTTTATATCCCCGCGTTTAATAATCTACTAATATTTGTATAAACAAGTGTACAATAAGGTTTTAAAAACTAGGTGGATGGCACTTTATACTTGTTTGAGAATTGCGCAAAGCTATGGTGCATGCTCGTATTCAAACTAACGGCCGGTTATCACCAAAGCGGAGAAGAGACGAGATGTAGCTTTTTAAGACCTTATTGTACACTTATTTATGCAAATAAATATCTTATGTAAATTCGGCCAATAGAATCACGTCATAATTGTATTACGTCATCTACGTGGTGTTAATATTGTCACAAACTAATTTAACAGATAGTATTTTTTATTTTTATAGTGTTATCCGAAAACTTACAGAAAATTCCAAGATTTTAAAACCAACTCAAAAAATTTCAAGACGAGACGGTTTCGTCTAGGCTTGAATATTTTTGAGATGGTTTTAAAATCTTAACCTAACGTGGTTTGTACAACGTAAAATGGCATGGTCGTGCGCTTTTTACAAAACTTTTTTCATACTTGCGGTGCATGATGGAACCTATATGAATCGATAGAGACACTTATTCGATCAAAAACATTGACCTGTATGAAATCCTGAAGCGTCACGTTTCTGAGATAATTGTCGGTAAAGATACAAGATTTCAAAACGAATGGAGTGATCTCGAATCTATTAGGTTAATTATGGTTGGTTAGTTTGCTAAAATTTGAAATCGAATTTAGCTGTAGTACGTTCGTCAGTCATTATTATTATCCTTTAACTCTACTTGAATGTCAGATAACATTTTATCGTATCTAGCCTATTTTAACATTGTCAAAACGATATCTCGTCATGACTTATGGCATGCAAGACTGCCAACTCCCTTAACGTGGTGGGAGTGTGCGCGTGTCCTCAATCATAATTGAAAGGCACAGTTACAAAATCACTCCTTTATTAATTACTTCTATCATTATTGAGTATACAAAATTAAACCTTATTTCTAATTGATGACGGGCGTGAACTCCGTGGCGTCCGGCTCGTAGAAGTCGGCTGGAGGCGGTTCCGCCTTCACGTGCTTGGAGAAGTCGTAGGTGAGGAGTTTGATGCCAATGAAGCCGCCTGATGTGCGCGCTCCACGGTGGATTATACCAGCTCCGCTGATAAGCGCACCTCCTAGAAAACAAAAGGAACAATCTGAATTAGGAAAATAGGTTAGTAGAAAATTTGCATGATTTTAATGAATAAATATTATTTGATTTTGGTTCATAATTTTGAATGCCATGAATACTCAGTACCTTTTTAACCCCCAATACGAAACAGGGATGTTGTTGACGCCTATGCCTGTCTGTGGCATCGTAATTCTCAAACGGATGGACATATTCGGATGCGGTTTTTTATAGGAAGGCTAGTTTAACTGGGGTGGTGTTTTTTACTTGTTGTAGTTTTTAAAGGGTCTGTAACGCGCGAGTGATACGTTTGGTGTTAAAGCAACCTAAATTAGGGCGTTCCATCTACTGGTAGGCCGTCCTACGCTGTGCTTTTTAGATGAACCTATTTCACGAAAGAAACCCCTTGGCCTGGGCGCTGCGGTCTTTGCTTTATGGATACAAAGCATACATTTTTAAACTTATTTTCATTTACAAACGTTAGTTCCTCAAACGGCTGTCTTTTTTTCGCAACGGACTTGGTACAATTAACGATGTTACCTTTAGACGGCAGTACTGGCTGGATGTCCACAAAAGGAACTGTGCTCTGAGCCACATCAGCGTCAAAGTCTGTATGCGTGAACTCCATGTACTGGTCGTGGTTAGAGTCCACTGGAAGCGGCGTTCGGCTGCGGGTCGGGATATCCGGCATGTAGAGCTCTAGTTTCTTTCTGGAAATTACATTTTAAACTAAGTTCCTCACAGTACATCATAGAGAGTCAAATACAAATATTTTATTTCGGTAAACTTAATCATTTCATGGTAGAACCAAGCAGTGGGCACTCGAACCTGAAATGGTGACCTGGTTAGAGTCTAGTTTTTCCGTGCTACAGGTTATTTAGTTAGATTAGGTAGGCAAACACGATTTATATTTTATAAAAAGTGCACAAATTAAAGAATGTTACTTAAATTAAACACTCGTACAATAGATACATATATCTAATCAGGCCACATCCATACACTGCTGTGTATAGGCCTCTATATTTGCACGCAATTCTTCTGCGCTAATTCTGTTCATCGTTTTTTTTACACCAGTTTATACAATTTACTTTTTTAAATGGCAACTAAATTTAAAAACTTGCTATAAGATCAATAAAATACTGAATTTTTTTTTACAAAATTTCGGATTGAGGCTGCTGTATACAACGTGAGCTGTGTTTATAGTTGTTACGAGTATTCTTGAATTTCAAAAAACGTCTAAACAGCGCTGAAGTCGTCTTTGACCTTTTCTAATAAACTAAAATAAAAAGTCTACCTTGGACTTTCAAAAGTGCCCTCAGTATTATCATTGCTGATCCATTGACTCTTCTCGGGCGATAGCCGTCCAGTCGTGTAGTTGAAAGGTGTCGATCGTATCTCAAAGTGCAGATGAGCTCCAAGCATACGGAACCTGAAAGGAAAATGTTTTGCTAGTCTTGAAATCTTGAGGTTAGGGGCGAAGTCTCTAAACAATTTGAGTGGGATTCAGTAATTTCAGCCTATACTTTTACCAGCTTTGAAAAGGTTATAAAAACACTTCTTTAATTGCACAATTCTTACAATAATTTTAAACGAAAGATGGTTAATAAACAAAGTAGGAAAGTACTCACCTTACACCAGTCAAGACATGCCCAGAAGGCGAATCCAGCTCATCCATATCAATAGCCCGCTTTTCGTACGTCAAAGTGTGGTAATCCACTCCATCAACTACTCCCAAGTCCGATGGGTCGAACTTCTGGATCGGCAGCCACTCGCCCGCCGCTACAGACCCTCGCTCGCCGAGAGTTCCTTGATAAATCTGAAGGTGGAACACCTTTCCATGTTTGACTAGACGAACTCCTGTCACAACCCTACAAAATGACAAAATTTGAAGCTCCTGAAGATGTCAAATGTTGGTTAGATGGACTCCGGTACACCCATGCTGTTAGAATTACAAGTGTGAAGATGGCTTTTGATGTCTTTTTACTTCTAAACAAAATCCTACGTTTCCCCTCGGCGAAGTTCTGGTTTCACGACGAAATGCCTATATAATGATACTAATTCATACAAAGAAACATTTTCCAAATCCATGTTCGATAAAAACTAAAGATACTTTTTTAGCCAAGCGATGATCACATAATACCTAAAAAGCGACACCTACATTTATAAAAGCTCCAAGCAATATAAATAAACCCCTCATTTAAAATATATGTTAGCCTCTGTTCTGATGTCCTCTCGTCTACTGACTTGCCCTTCTCGGTATCCGCGACAGCTTCTCTCATGCTGAAGGAGCGTTCGCTTTTGGAGGCATCCTCCTCGCAAAGGCAGATGCAGTAGGTACAATGGGTAAGGAATCTCCACCAAGAGTCGACCTTTGAAGAAAAATTGCATTATTTGTAATTAATCCTGAAATCCTTTTCAAAACTAATGATACTCAAGGCTTCTAACACATTAGAGCCTCGCCAAATTCTTACACTCAGTCAAGGGTGTCTATCCACCAAAAAACTTCTAATCAGCTATGCTTTAACTTGATATAGAGGAGCCCAAATATCGTAATCCGCAGAAAAGTACCGTTCCTGTAAATCAATTGAGGAATCCAAACGTCAATATCGCTTGTCAAAACAATCTAAACAGCATAGGTGTACAGGTGTCCCTCGATAAAGGGACTAACTTGTTGTTCTTGACGTCTGACGTCGCGTCCCAGAGACTGAAGTAGCGGTCTGAGTTAGTGGTGTCGTCGCACAGACACAAGCAGTACGAGCAATGCCAGAACAGCCATCTCCACCACGAGTCCACCTGCAGATCATTTTTACAAGAACTTCTAGTGATTTCTTTGTTTCTGAGGCACATTTATGCTTTTGACCAATACTTCTTTTACCATCATAATGCCCTGTAACAGGCCAAGTCAGAACCAGTTCGTCTGCTTATTTTTCTTTATAAGACTTCCACTCACAATATTGATTTATTTTTATAAATAAATCAATCAATATTGTGAGTGGAAGTCTTATATCGTGTTTGTACCTACTGATTTGTTTAGTTAATCTACTGACCTCGTATGCGATTCTCCGGTTGAGGGAGATAAGCTCGCCACAAAGGATCACTTGTGTTGTGTGTAAATACTACTGATGTTTGTTAACTGTAGCCGATAGTTGGCCATGTTGCTCAAAACTGTTGTCTAATGTACCTATAATGTAACTTTTTACAGTTGTAGCAACGTCTAATACTTAAGGTTTAAAAGGCATAGGTGTAGATATCGAGCTGTGCTCTTTTCAAGTTTTAGAGATGTTGAACATTGCTAAGGTGGTCAAAATGATCATTATAGTTGCTTTCTTAATGCGGTAGTGTGAGAGAGTATGATTTTGCCTCACTTTTGTTGTTCCTCGTGTGCAACTGCCAACTGCTCCCATCTTTCTGCCGTTTTCAAACTCAATCCAGTCGTAGCGCCGCTTGCTATTCGGACTCTGAAATGTATGGAAATACTAACTTTATTCGACTTTATTGTCGAGAATATAATATATTTTGAAAGTACTAAAATACGAGAATCGAAGAGATCGAGAGAGAGAGCAAATACTTAGAAAATAGAGATAACGAATACTTTGTTTAAACGTTCCAGTAAGTATTTATAAATTGATTAGAAATGTATACATTCTTATAGTGGTCTTTATGTCTAGCAAATGCTTTTTAATTCATGCAACACTATCTTACATAACACATTCATTAATCGTCCCATTTAATTGTCAGAGGAAAACGACACTCTTAATTAGTATCGCTTATTGCCTTGAGAACCCGCTCCGGCAATTGAAACAAGAAAACAACTGTAGGTCAATTTTATTGCCAGTCTGATTAGGCCTACTTCGTTTTGTGAACTTTATATAAACCGTGTTATTCCGTTTATTTTTTTGTTGTGTATTTTGTGTTGGAATAAAAAATGCGTATTTTCTGCGTAATCAAGAATTAATCAATGATTTTAAAAGGATTCCAAATCTGTCTGAATTAATAATGGTTATTTTATGATTCATTTTTAAAAACAATTTTATATTTCTTCTGAAGTTGTTTTGGAACTTTAAGGCTATCCAGTTGTATAATAACCTACGTATTAGTATGACTTACCGCCTGGCACACCCACATATCGCTGTCGATATAGCCGCACCCAATGATCCTTCCTTTGCAACGATTCTGCTTTGCGCAGAACTGGTCCTTGAAGCACCCGTGGTTCTTCGCCACCGAGTAGGCCGCGCAGTTATCTCGGCAGGTTCCGTCAGGGTTCATGTCGACCTCATTCTCGACGTAGCCTTGGAGGAGACGGGTTACTTGCTCGTACGTTAGACCTGGAATCGTTGTTCAAAAGGGCATGAGTTATTCGTCGTGTACCATTTCCAACAGTTGAAATCATAAATATAGATTAGGAAATTATTTCAATCAGTGTACACCCAACTTGTTCTTTTGATTGGTGTTGTTGACACGCGACCTTGTCCTAGTTAAGGCAAAGGGGATATGATGGGCGTGTTCATACCAATGGTATCATGTTATTACCTTCTTCGTGCACTGAAGGGTCACATTTATACAGGTCTCTGCTAGCAAGCGATAACGCAGCTCTAGCCGCTGCCGCTGTCTGGCCTGTCCTCTCGCTGTACCTCTGCCTTGTCAAGCTAGCTTCCTGTGTGTAGTTTCCTGAAAAATTATGAGAGCTCGTCATTGCCTATATTTAAGGGCTTCAAGACTTCCTAGGATATTCCAAGGGCTTCCTACCGAATAAAATTCCAAAGTGCTGAGTCTGAATATGAACAAATAGCTAAAACCATATCTGAGATGGCCTTGTCCTTTGTTGGGCAATGACCTAAAAGTACTAAAAGCCAGTCTAAGAACAATGAATCCAACCCGACAATCTGACTCCATTGGTTTTGTTTCCGATGCTCGATTATTCAATTGAGTATTTGCATCAGCATTATTTATTATTGTCCTACTAATATAATAAACGTGAAAGTTTGTATGTATGGATGTTTGTTACTCTTTCACGCCGGAATGGTTGAACCGATTGCGATGAAATTTTGTATGTACGTAGATCATAACCTGGATTAACACATAGGCTACTTTTTATTGGCAAACTATGCCTGCAAAGCCGCTGGCAACAGCTAGTATTTCAATAATTGTAAATAGTTGCACGCATAATTACTGTTACACAAGTGCAATTTACATGAATCACACAGCGTCCAATTGAGTTCAATGTTAACTTATCGCACCCTACGTAGCTGAGCCTCTTCCGTCAGTTTGATCATGCATGATACAATGTTCCTAACCTAATAAATATAAAGGTGGGATGACTGACTGACTGACTAGACTTGGTCGTAAAGCATAAAGTTTTTATATCAATAAAAAGAGCAATAGGTAGAACCGCTATGTATTATTGTTTGTGCTCATAATTCCACTGCTGAAAAATAGCTTAAGATTATTCCAACCCTAAATATAGTAACATTGTTGGCGCTTTTTATTTAACTAATCTATCTGACTGATTCCACTGTAGGACAAAGGCCTCCCTTTACAGTCGTAAAATTAAAAACGAAAAAAAAGCATTGAAAGATTCATCCTTTATGTTGAGATTGAGTTCAAGTTACCTTTACATGTTATTTGAAGAAGTTAATTTCGTGAAATGGAATCGACACAATAGGAATGATTTTGCGTCACGTAACATAACAAACAGCTGGCGTAAGCCAATCTATTTGAATGGCTTCACGCATTGTTAATAAATGTTTGTTTTTCTGAAGAATATATCTATACAAATATTATAAAGAGGAAAGATTTGTATTTTTGTGTGTGTATATGTTCGTAATGAATAGGCTCCGAAACTACTGGACCGATTTAAAAAATTCCTTCACTGTTGAGAAGCTACACTATCCCCGGGTGACATAGGCTACTTTTTACCCAACTGCGCCGAAGGAGGGTAATGTTTTTATTAAAAAACTACGCGTGCGAAGCTGCGGATTGGTCAGCTAGTTTTTAATAAAACTGAAACAGCCTTAGAAATTCTTCAAATGCGTATCATTCTACTAAATTCTATGACTTTATGAGCACAAGACAGGAGAATTATTATACAGGAGAAACAGTTGAATCATCTAAAGTCTGTCGCAAACGATCTCTGCCAGGCGGAAGTGTCCCCAACTTTATTACAAGTTATGTTTGTATAATGAGATCCTGATTGCCAATAAGCTTTAGCTGTAACATTTTGATAACATTGACAACCAACTGATTTCATTATGAATAACAAATAATATAAAAGTAGTTTTTCGAATGTGCCAAAGAATAACCAATGACGAAATTCGGCATACGAAGGCCTACTTTGTTTTTATTCATGATAGTAAAGTTAAATAATACTTTACTACCATGCCTATGTAGTAACAAGACAAAGAAACCTGCTATAGTGACGCACTTCAAGATTACTCCACACACAATTAGCTTGCATCTCCGTGGTGCGTATTATAAATACCTACTATATAGGTAAATCGTCACCATTTGTAGGCCGTATTGCCACGTAAAGTCTATGATATGAACTTCCTTATTTACATTGTTAGGTCACATCGATAATATTATTCTATTGCATTGCAACATACTATGTAAAACACTCCTAATCTCGTTGTCCATAAAATATTAGCTTAGTATGTCCTAAACGGTTACCTAGAAAATATCACTAACACGAACCAACTTACATTTTAGTGCAGAAGGCCGGAAACTAATAATTAACGTTAGCCAGACGATAGCAAATGGCAAATTTAGTTAATAAGAGGTCATGTCACAAGCCCTTAGTCACTAAAATTTAATAAACTATAATGTAGTTCCTAAAAGACTTGAATGCCATTGACCCTGCACGGCTCTTATTATCATTTCAGCCCGTTAATCCCACAGGGCAACAGCTTCTTCTTTCCACCTGGGTGTGGTCCAGTCTTTCATAATGCGAGTATAATTCGTCTTTCCAGCGTGTCGCAATATTGTCATAACTTGTTTGTTTGTCTAGTAGCAATACGAATTTAGTGCTTTACCTTTTTCATATATCCTCAGCAGCATCCACGAGAACTGCATCATGGCGTAACCCTTGATCTCTGTCAGGGCGATGGTATTGTACATGTCATAGATCAGTTGATGGGGTGACATTTCTAACTCGCACACATCTGTGCCCTGGTCCTGAAAGCAGAAGAGATAATAGTTGGCTAAATAAAATTTAGGGTATAGAAGGGTAGGACGACCAGCAGCGAGATGGGTGGACGACATCGTAAAGGTCGTGAGCCGTCAGTGGGTGAGACTAGCGCAGGATCGTGGTGGATGGCACAAACTTGGAGAGGCCTATACCCAACAATGGGTGAAGTCAGGCTGATGGATGATGATGAAATAAAATTTTAATACCGTCGTTCTTTGACTGCACTAAAACTCAGCAAATATATTTAAGAAACATCGCAAACAAATAAAAACAATATTAATTCTCCCCCTAACTACTCCCTTTTTAAGATACCATCTTCACGGGTTTGGGTTCCGATTAGAGATCCGAAAATGTCCATCATGGGGATTAATATAGTCTAACAAAAAAACACATTTAAATGGATTAATTTCATTGGAGTTATTATTCCACGGATAGACACAAAGTCTTCGAACTTATTACTTAATTATGTATTGTTAATACTTGAATGTAATACATCCCTTTTTTAAGTTGCTGGTTGAAAATGATTATTTAACATGTTTTTTTCAAGGTTTGTTGAACTTGTTGCATAATTAGATACCTACATTTACTCTTAAGTCGTTTTCCGTTTGACTCAATTGATCCAATTAGTAAAAAGAACAACAATTGAAAGAATTGTTATTCTTTCTAGTAATTGGATCAATTGAGTCAATAGCTATTTAGCTATCTTATTTACTTACTGCAATGTGAACATCGTGATAAGTTCCAAAGTTTGTATGTTAATTTAGGTATTTGTATATCTGGATTAAGGTCATGTCTATTCGTTGTGGTTTCGATACATATTAATAAAACAGCTTATATATTTCAACTAGCTAACACGTACAGCTTCGCTCGCTTTGTTTGTCAATAAAAAGAGGGAAATATAGATACGAGTTACTTTTGAATTTATAATATAGTGTGAATATCTGTTTGAAATAGAAAAATGTTGTCAAAGTTTGTTTTAACATTCTGTATGTAATTTGTATTTGTACTTGCTTGACAGCACAACCAAAACTAATCTACTTTACCGTTTCTAGGTATTGTAAGATTTTAGACAAGGTCATTGAAATACTCAATACACACTTTATACCTGAGAGGTAGAAAAAGTTAATAGTACATTGTTATAGAAGGGCTGTAAGCGATCTATTGTACACCAGAGATTTTTTTTACGAAGCCGATTTCAAGTTTAGAATAACCAACTTTCAGAGCATGAGTTTGGATATAACGGCCTGCCTGATGACAAATTAGGGAAAAAATCACTGCTTAGTCTGTCATATTTAATAATTTTACGGAAAGTTAATGGAATTTCCGTCACTATAAAACAATAACTATATACAGTCATTAAATTCTATCACGTTAGTAGGCTTACTGTTTATAAAACATATCACGATTATGTGGAAATGTTATTGAACGTTGTTGATATCGAAAAGGTCGTCTCATCGTTGTTCTAAGAGTTAAATGTTTAAACTGGAACCATCCAAATTAGGACAGCAAAATACCGCAATCAAGCGAAAGTATGACTACCTACTTCGTGTCGTTGAGGCAACATGTCCAGTCAGCCGCAAGCAACGTTCAAAACACACAAACATTATAACGAATATTCTCTTTTCTGCAAACTCGGCACATTTATATTTGGAGTATTTAATTATTAGTGACGCGAATTGTTGAATTACAAATGGTGTGTCACTGACATCAAATTAACAAATACTCAGCCAACGGGACACTCCTTTGTTGTGCCTTACGAGTTGTGAATCGAGTAACCCTGACTCAGATTTCTCATACGCCGTAAATACAACTGAATTAATACCTGTAGCGCAGTCCTGAACAAGTCACCGTGGTCCATCAGATCGTGCAGTTTTCTCACATTGTGCGCGACCGAGGACTTCGGGTCCATGAGGATAGCCTCGGCCAGGTCTAGCCATTCGCGGACCGGCGCCGGCACACCTCCCGGAGTCGCTTGCCGGGTTATAAACTCCACAAAGTTCTTGTACAGTCCATCGATGGCCCGCAATTTCTCCGACGCCATAACCCACAGCCAAGCGCTGAACGCTGGCCGGGTAGCCGATGGCAGAGATTCGACCTGATTGTTGATGCCGACAAACACCTTTGTCAGCTCCACATCCCCCCCGGCGCCGATATCCCTCCACGCGGGATCGGTCACGTTCTTCCAAAGGTCGTTTTCTATGTTATAGAAGTTTTCGCGTAAATTATCTACTGGGTTTAAATCTTTGGCGAGGCCGAGGGCCAAAAGCGCGAATAGCGCCGCTAACCTCATCGTGAGATGTGAACTGTTTGCGACGGCCGGAGGCGCACTGGAGGACGCACGCGCGCGGGTTGCGGGCGAAGAGCGCGAGAGTGGGGTCGCACTAGTGATGCACACTTATATATCATAATCACATGTCGATAGTAACTGATTTGTTCTCTCAACTTTCTAACGTTGTTAACCCGTGAGAAGGCGCGCCGTATGTTGTTACACGGATAAGCGCGCGATAGCAAATTGCTCACACTAATTTTAAATGTTTAAATTTCTGCATTTTTGGTATGTTTGGCTATAAATGGGATCATAATGAATAAAACAATGTTTATTTAATACGAAAACAATAGTTTTAATTAAAATTAGGAAATATAAATACGACTTCTACCGCAAATAACAAATTAAATAATTTCGGATCTTTCGGGTCTTTGATAGTATTAAAAAAATCACAACAAATAAAATTACGCAAATAAAACTTAAAAATTTCACTTTTCTATAAAATAAGGATAAGTGTGCCTCTTGAAACACAATGAACACATGTACATTATGTGCTCGGTGCACAGTAATTGCTTGCACGAAGTGCATGCTTTTTTTTGACCGTTTATTCATACATCTAGGACATATCGCACAGAATGTTGTAGCTGAAAACAAAAAAACATTAGCATTAAAATAGTACTTTAGAGTACTTATGTAATAAATAACCAATATAATACAATTTAACAAAAGAAAAACAACTTAATACACAAATAAAACTAAATAATTTGGTTTTTATACGGGCAAAAATACTTACGCGGATGGGCGCGCGATGAGCAAATTGCCGCACGACGGTGCAGGGCCTCCACAAGTGCTTTACTGCGCAGTCGCAGTGGGATGGAGCAGCGCGTGAGTTGCGCGAGGAACAGGGGCTGAATAGGTAGGAAGGTACCTAGGTGCTCGGTAAGCTAGGAAGTCAGGATCACCAAAAACTTTTGCAATCAATTTTAGTGTGAGCAAATTGCTCATAGCGCGCCTTCTCACGGTTTAATCGCAACCGACGAGATAGATATAAAGTCGGGCCGTACACAGACCTTCGTCTATAATAAACTGCCAGAGTCATTAAGACAATTACCTTGTCAACTGTTTCAGAGACAGTTTATATTGACTGGTAAATGTTACTAGACCTTAAATTAATTTATGTCTGATAAAGAACTTGCAAATGTCAAAAATAATTATTTAATACTATATTCTCTATCCAATAACAATAACTATCTATTATTGTTTATTGAATACTGACATCTCTGTACATATTTACTGATTAATGCGTGTATTTATCGAGTATGTACCATTTTTATTTGTTATCACGACCGACGTTTCGGTTGTGTTGCTACAGCCGTGGTCACAAACAACAGTAATTATGTACAGTGATCGCGAAAGATTAATAAATATTTCTGTATATGTATTTCGTGCAATCAGTAATTGATTTGACGTTATATTAGGGGGTGTGCGGAATTTTCGGATTTTTTTGTTTAGTGCGTATGCGTTGTTTTTATTTTTCGTTTATTTTAATTCGTAAACGTAGTTATGCTATTAAGTTATCAACTTATCAACCACGATGAGTGCGCAGGTTTTAGAATACCAGATTCGTTTTCTATACTTACTAATATTATAAAGAGGAAAGATTTGATTGTTTGTATTGAATAGGCTCCGAAACTACTGGACCGAGTTAAAAAATTCTTTCTCTGTTGGGAAGCTACACTATCCCCGGGTGACATAGGCTACTTTTTACCCAACTGCGCAGAAGGAGGGTAATGTTTTTATTGAGAAACTACGCGTGCGAGGCTGCGGATTGGTCAGCTAGTGTAAAATAAGTACCTACCTAATTCCTTAGTAATTAACCAATTACCTAGTTACTCAATACTAATACTAAAAACCTAATTACTAAATACTACTAGCATTCAAAGTTTTTTGACCTGTACTTGGTCAAATTGTCTGGTATATAAGCAAATGTTATCAAATTATAACTGTTTCATTTCCTTACTCCTAAAGTAAACAGGTACGGATTTGTGCTTATAAAGCTTATGTAATGATTTAAGTATTATTGACGTAACCAAGTGTTATATTGTGTCCCTACGGTTAAAATAAATGAGTATGTGATATTATTTAACATTGGAAACAATCGATACCCACAAATGAGTAACATCCCTATCCACCAGCATGTCTGTACTGTACTGTTAACTTAGCCAAGCATATGCAAGCGTCCCAGCACTTATGCCGATGGAACAGAATGTTTATTGCTCTGTTTTGTGGACATGTCGTGTGCACATGATTTTATTATTATTCGCTCATTATACTGCAGTGTCAGCTGGCGACTCCCGCGCAATGAGCTCCCGTTTTCATGCGTTTTGTGATTCCTATAATCTTTATTTAAATATTTGTTTTACTCTGTAGTATTCGTACGTGTCTCAATTTGGTTTCGGATGTGTTGATTGATTTATCGATACATTTTTCATATCGTTTAATGATATTTTATTATGACCCGTTTCCTTCCTTATATCTCCCTCACCTTATTAGCTCGTGAAAGCATCCAATGGATTACTGAGCCTGTTTGCAAAGAGTTCGAATTGCGTTTAAATTTGAACCTTAACCTTGTTTATAAAGAATTCATATTTATAAAGTACCAGCCAGAATTAGGTGCGGAAGAACGAATTACGGTTGCAAAGAGGATATGATGCGTTTCGTGTTCTGCTGGCTACTAGGCTGTTATGTCACTGAGGGTCGTAACCTAGTTGTATTTGTATAGTAGCTATGTATTTATCTGTGGTTACAATTGTTATAGATCGTTGCCACCTTGTAAACCCTCTATCGTAGAAACTGTCAGATGATATGTGATTTGCTGGCGTAGCGCTTGGTCAGCTGTGTATTAAAAAATCATCAAGTAAGTAAGCAATATATCAATTAAATCGATTCGACAAGATTCTTTTAACTGAAATCAATGTTATTATAATACTTTTGCTTGATTGCAAAATATAACTAAGTTCAGGCAAAAATCAACCTATCACTATGTGATATCGCATTACCTATAAAATAGACAGGAAGCGACGAATACGAAGAATAAACATGACGCAAACGAATACAACTGTACCTAGGTAGGCTTTATGTCCCAACTCTTTCTCGGATACTTGGCGCAAAACCGGTCTTAAGCTTTTGCCACTTTTTCTTACCAACTTCTACGTATTCTGTGCTTGAGAGTGGAATTATTAGCAAGACAACAAAAAGTACGAATGACTCAGTAATGTGGTTTATCGGAGCGATTGACAACGGCTTTATGAATCAGTAAAATGTATTGCAAAAACACAAAGTGGTTAGTGTATTTTCAAATCCGATATGAAAAATATTGGATGTCGAGTGGTTTTACCCAACATCCGTACTAATATTATAAAATCAGAAGTACTCTGTCTGTCTGTTTGTTACGTTAAAAAACGACTGGACTGATTTTGATGAAATTTGGTATAAAGTTAGATTATGACCAGGATTGAGATTTAGGTGAGTTTTTACCCGACTGCGCAAAAGAAGGGTAAAACACTAACAACCTACTTAAATGCTATAATTAAACTAATTTGTTTATGTACCTGCCTACTTATGTGTGTAATGTTTATTTGAGACGACATCATGTTACTGTTTATAATTCTTTCTTATAACATTATAAAGATTATTTAAACTGATTATTCTTTTATTGACAAACCACGCGTGCGAAGTAAATCATAATATACCCCATGGGTATATACATAGTAGCTACCTATTTAAATATCATCCAAAGATTTCAGAACTCAGCTATTAATAGCTACCGTCCTATAACGTTCTCGTGAAATCCAGTCCATCCAAAGGTTGTCTGGAAGAGATCGCTTTTAGCGATAAGACCGCCACTTGGATTCTGCGTGTATTATTATTTGTTTTTTATATTGTTTCTTTATTTTAAGTGTGATTTACAATAATGCGTTTTCTATCTATCTATCTTTGTAACTAGCTTTAAGAATTACAACAGAAATCATTTATGGAATTTTAATAAATACCCGAATGAATAAGACTGCAAAGCTTTATTCAAAATCTGCTCCGGTTCCTTGTACACAATGGATTATCTCAACAAAGTCATGCCCTACGCTATTGCAGTGGCAAAGTAATAATCCAAAATAATTTAGGTTTACACGATAGAAAAATCTAAAGTACCATCACCACCAAATATACGGCTTTAGAGATTGTCAACTCGTCCACGTCAGAGGTCGTCTACGATGCATTTGAAAGTGCACCCTATGTTGTGATCTGTCACGTTTGGTTCGAGGGGAGATAGTTTATTGATCTCCCTCGTTCATCCGCCCCTTGAGTTCATTAATCTGATCACACTAAACAGTGTAGGACTCCTTGTATCATGAGCGTAATAAAATATAGAGGCCGCCGGCCACCACGAGTCACCACGAGTCTTCACAGAAGCTCACTTCGATCAATTTGAATGTGATTTGATTACGGTGGGGATTTAATAAATGTGCGTGTGTGGTTGCGTTTTTACGAGTGAATCGGTGCGCTCGAAGTCATTTTTAGGGTTCCGTAGCCAAATGACAAACAACGGAACTCATGGATTCGTCATGTCCTTATGTCACAGCCACTTTTTTCCGAAACTACTCGTATAAGAACTATACTGTTGAAACTTGGTAAGTAGATGTATTCTGTCAACCGCACTAGGATTTTCACACAAAAATAGAAAAAAAAAACAATAAATTTTGGGGGTTCCCCATACTTAGAACTGAAACTCAAAAGTTTTTTCAACAAACCCATACGTGTAGGGTATCTATGGATAGGTCTTCAAAAATTATATTGAGGTTTCTAATATCATTTTTTTCTAAACCGAATAGTTTGCGCGAGAGACACTTCCAAAATGGTAAAATGTGCCCCCCCCCCCCCCCCTCCCCCTGTAACTTCTAAAATAAGAGAATGATAAAACTGAAAAAATATATGGTATACATTACCATGCAAACTTCCACCGAAAATTGGTTTGATCGAGATCTAGTAAGTAGGTAGTTTTTTTAATACGTCATAAATAATACGTAGTAATAAAAAAAGTTACAACGAACTACAAGAACTTTTATATTATGTTACTTGCTGCTACTGAACCCTTCATGGGCGAGTCCGACTCGCACTTGGCCGCTTTTTTGTTGTTGTATCCCTTCCATACCTACTTTATTTCTTCATTCATTCATCCGCAGCCTCACTTTACCCACTGCTGGGTATAGGCCTCTCTTTACCTGTGCCATTCTCTCCACGGTCCTGTGCCAGCCTCATCCAGGTTCGACCCCCTACTTATTCTACGTCAATGTTTTTTATAGCAAATAGGGAAACTGTAGTAGTTGAGGTTGACTGAAAGCGAAAGGTAGCTGTTTAGCGAAATGACAATAATAGTGTTATTGAAGTGAAAACTTCTTTAGGCGCGTTGGGCATTTTTGAGATGGGAAAAAGCATTGAACTGGCGACACTGTTACCGTTACCGACACCTCTGTATATAAGTATCAGTACGCTTGCTTGCGTCTGCTTTTAAATTTTGAATACCAAAACATAACGCAAAATTTTTCACTCCTGTCGGAACTCCCGGAGTGCCACTTTTTAGGGTTCCGTATCCAAAGGGTCAAACGTTTTTACTAGGTATTGAAAACGACAGCAGGTAGACGCTTGAAATATTCTCAGAATATTTAGTTATACATTCAATTTAAAAATAAATAATTAAAATAAAACCAATATTTAAGGGGGTTCCTATATAAAAAAGTGATTTTTTTGCTCGTTTTTGCTAGATATTGATAACGGCAGCAGGTAAACGCTTGAAATATGCACGATATCGATATACGCTTGAATATAGAGTTATATTATTCACTTTAAAAATAATTAATTAAATAAAAAAATATATTTACGGGGGGCTCCTATACAACAAACGTGATTTTTTGCCGTTTTTGTAAAAAATGGTACGGAACCCTTTGTGGGCGAGTCCAACTCGCTCTTGGCCGGTTTTTTTATCTAGCTTGGTGTGGGTGCATTAATTATTTATGCTTAATTTAATTATCTAATCCCAGGATTAAATTAAAACATAATATATTATTTTGAAGGAAAAAGTCCTAAGTTTAATTGAAAAAAAAATGTTCATTCAGTATATCTTTGGACATCCTTAAAACACCAGGGTTTGGCCACTAGCTTATACGAGCTTTCTTACTTAGCTTTCCTGTACCATATCCCCATTGCAACGTGTCGTGACTAGCGTCCATAAGGGGTGAGATAAGTTATTATCGATCTGGTCTCCCCCGTTCCACCCCTGGGGTGCATTGTCGCTTTAATATGTGATATTGTCGATATAACTGAGACATTTTACAATTTTATAAGGTTCTAAGTAAAGCTTTGATTTGACAATTAAATATAAATACCGCCTCCTCTCACATTCTTTTCTATGAATTTCATCCAAAGTTATCTGGAAGAGAAGAATATAAAGCGCATCAAGTGGTAGATAAAGGTGAAGTTATGTCAGTAACTATTATATAATATATTGGGGATTTGCGAACTCAAATGCCATTGGTCCTTTTTTAATCTTAGTATTTTTCGTTACTATTATTTACATAGTATAAAATGAAGTCGCTTCCGCATCTCTTAAACTACTCAACGGATTTTAATGCAGTTTTCAGCAATATAAAGAGTCATTCAAGAGGAAGGTTTAAATATGTATAATACATATTTAGTAACTGCAAAAGTAACTGTTTGTTTGTTGGCTGAACGCATCGTAATGAAACTTGGCAAGGAGATAGATTATATCCTGGGGAAGGACATAGGCTACTTTTTACCCGAGTGTGCAAAAGGAGGGTAATGTTTTTATTGAAGTACCACGCATGCGAAGCCGCGGGCGGGTTAGCTAGTATTTAAATATATCTATTTATAAATACGTGAAAGAAAACTTTGTATGTAATTGTGTACTTCTTTGTAGGCTCATTACGGAAGAATTACGGAAGAGTGTGAGATTTAGCATAGTTAACATTTGTATGGAGAAGGAAGGGTGAATGCCAAATGCTAAAAAATATGAATTACGGTCGCCTTTCGACTACTGCGCACAGGCAACTCACAACTATAATTGGGGCTAACTAGAATACCGTAAGTGTTTATCATGAACACAGAACTAAACACATCATACAAAGTTACTAAAACATACACTCGTGTTCAGTATCTCTTTCTGAGTAATATCATAGTACATAGTTATCTGCAAAAACCTGCATACATGAGAAGTGATACTATTGTTATTACAATCTTAAGTAATGTAACACTGGCTCTGATAACATTTCACAGAAGCACGCTGCCATCATTGTCTGAATAGTAGTTAGGTGTAGTGTAGCTGTATGTACTATATTGCCGTATTTAATTAGGCTGCCTTTAAGTAGCTGTTTTCTGTGTCATAAAGTTTGAAGACGAAAGTCTTTGATCAGCGATGAGTTGATGACATATGGCAAAAGAACGTGTTCTCTCACTGTGAGCCTCAGAAGGCTCGAGGTCGCTCAGAGTGCTATATCAGAAATGAGGAGATTCGTAGACGAAGCAAAGTCACTGGCATATCACAAACTATTAGCAATCTGAAGTGGCAGCAGGCGGTGCAATTCGGTCAAATACCTGACGGCTGTTGGGGCAGAAATGGAACTGGAAAGACGACCGATGACGAGACGACAAAAACCTTATATTGAGCACCGTACCTACTAGTTTTCTATATTGACATTCCTTAATTATTCTACAGAAGATAGAACGGCAACATTGCTGATTTATTGTTTACTGGTCTGTTAGTCCATTTGCTTTCGAAGTAAGGATGTGTCAATGTGAAAGTAGTTCACAAAAAGAAAGACTTAACATTTCAGCAGACAATTCAATAGAAGTTTCAAAAGAATCATACGATTTTTCTATCACATTAACTGTTGATTCCAAGTAGTAACTTTGACAGTATACCACTAACGGACAAATTGACGCACACTCGATTTAACAGGGTGTGAGAGATCTTCGTGTATTGGTCTTGTTTGCTAATTAGACGGCCTGGAATCCGTTATCGAGAACAGACCAGCGATAGGGGACCCGTCTGTGGAATAATCAAAGTTGCTTGACCCTATGCTTAAGTGACTCATCCTGAACAGTACTGTAATTTACAAGATAAAATGTTTTATTACTGTCATGTATTTCGAAAATAAGTTAAAAGATATGAGCCGCTGGGCTTTTTAATAGCTTTTAAGTTTTATTAGAGTCGGCCTACCTTGGAAAATAACTCAATACCATTATGCCGAGAAAGCATTTTAATGACACGAGTTTTAACGAACCCGAAAAATGCAATCTTTTTATCAATTTATAAACTCTTAGCAGTTCATGCTTTTAAATAAAGTGCCACTGGTATGCAAATAATATGTACAGACCCAAACATTGATTCTGTAGTACGTACTCCTATTTATTTTCGCATAATCTGTCTGGAGAAAAATACAACAGCAACGGACGAAGATTTAATTAAAACCGGTTTTTATTTACCTATTCACAGGTGCTCATTTAATTACCATACTCAGCATTATTATATTCTGCGTTCCTAATAGTCGAATCCAGCGTTAATTTGTGAAGATAAGCACACTATCATACCAAAATGAGCGGATTGTTGAGTCATCGTGAGCGTGTTGCGAACTTGCGATTCACAACGGTCATTGGATACATGTTGTGGGTAGCTCATTGTAGTCTTTTGTCTGCTGTATCATACAACTGTTACATTCGTATACACGTTCAAGTTTAATGTCAACATTTTTACATGTTGTTAGAATGGAAGCCGAGGCGCACCAATACCTTTAGTGGTTCTTTCAGCTACAGATGAATCCTTTTCAGGACGTTTATGCTTAAACCTTGCCACTAAAATCAAGTAGTGCGTCCAAAATATGGTTTACAAACCTGTAAGTCTTCCAAAAGCATATACAGCAGCCCTCGTCCTAGCAAATGTTTGTGAGGCGGTACTAAGAGAGCATGCACTCTCTCCATTAGACCCGGCAGAGCTCCCGGGTCGTGCGACACGCACCACTCGGCGAAGTTCCGCAGCGTGCTCCGTTCCAATTCCTCTTGGAGCCCCACGTACTCCCTCATCACTCGGTCAGCTGACGCGACCCGCCCCAGCAGATCAGACAGGTCATGTAGCCTCAGCTCTACCCGTGTCCCTCTACCATTGTTCTTCGCCAAAAATAAAGCTATATTCCCCGCCTTCTCTACACTCAACTCCACCCGTTGTATAGCGCGAGTAACCGACGCCAACCGCTCCAGAATTTCCCTTTCTTTTCTCCTAATAATCGGTATCGCGACACCGGCTGACACATTGAAAGGTTTCGCTATGAGGTCCCAGGAGGAGAGTACCTCCTCACCTATATCTTTGCCTAGTTTTAAAACGTCTATAACATCGTCGACGAGCGCGTGCGCGGTGGCCGCGAGCGCGTACAGAAACACGAAGCGCACGCGTCGAACCTTCATCGCGAACCTACTCTCACTGACGTAGCGTGCTCGAGCTCGAGGTCGGGGTGGGTGTACACACCATTTGAAAAAAACTACCACAATCCATTGTTATTCTCGATCACTCCATGGTTTTGTAAAACGGCACAACAGCGATAATTGAATGAGCGGATGCCATATAACTGTACAAACAAGTACAATGATATTGATTTAGTCATATACCGTTGTAATTACTCATTATTTTAGAAAAATATACTTTCTCGGGACACACTTACTATTCTTTTCATATTAAGTTATGTTGAGGTTTGATGAATGAGATCTTATCTCATAATACATATATGTATAAAAATCTCGTGTCACGGTTTTAGTGGTCGCACTCCTCCGAAACGGGTAGACCGATATTAATGAATTTTTTTCGTATATTTGGTATGCATGAGAATAGGCAGTAAAGTATTTTTCACCTTCCTATATACCTCCAGCCCGCATTTTTTAAACGTGATTTTTGTATTTTTGTTTGAACAATATCCATATATTTAACCGTCGTTCATTGTCGCGAAGTCCTTTACATGAAGTGTCGCGTCACTTTGACAAGAGTGTTTTATATAGTTTTTATCCCGAAGTTCTCATGGGAACGGGAAATTTCAAGCGTGGGGAGCCGCGGGCGGGTCTGCTAGTTTCATCATTTTTAACTTGAAATTGGGTAAAATATTCTAGTTGGCAACACAATATAGCTACTTGTGCCCCACTACTTACTGTTAGTCAACAAATGATTTTTGTGTACCTGCTATTTGTTACTTTGGGTCCGTTTTTGTAAGCCAAGGGTTGGATTTTGATGGTGGTTTTAAATTCCTGCTATTTTAACAAATGTATGCTAATTTATACAAGAGGTTGAAGAATACCTGACGAAGACAAACATGAGATTCAAACCCGATTTAAAATTATTTTACACGAATATTGCAAAGATAATTATAAGAATAATAAATAATTGAAAATGCTACAATATCAACGATCCACATAGTTTATTTACAGCGAAGGGTTGGTTCATCCAATTACTTAGCGCGAACCAACAGCCGAACATCAGAGAACGAATGGAAAAGTATTCTCGAGAAATGCATGTTTTTATTTACATTTCACGTTAAATATTTTAAAATAAACAAGTAACAATACGTGTCGTACATTGTTTGTTGTTGGTTTAAAAAATCCCGGGATATTACCGACTCTTGTTTTGGTATGTCGTGTTTGGCATCAGTTGTTGATATGTTTAATAGATGTGACATCGATTTCACCCAGTTTCCATTATTATTATTTTTAAATAAGTACCTATTTATTTTTTTGTTAGTCGTGCTATCAGTTAAACTTGATTTAGGCTAGTACTGTGTATTGGCCTTGAAAGGGCCCCAGGTATACATAAATACAAAGACAAATATTTTTTTTTTCCAAATCAGAATTAACATTTAAGTATGTACTTAATGAGCTCCGCACTAGGTGTAACACCTGTATGGCGGATGCCCTGTATAGATTTGCTTTGCAGAAGTTAAACATACCAAACCGAGTAAGTATAAATTTTGACTATTAAGAGAACAGAAAAACAAAAACTAATTTAAGTTAAATAAAGATAAAAGATACGCATTAATATTATAGAATTACAAAACTACTAAGACAAAAAATTGGAAACTCGTGTAAGTGATGCATATGCAATGGTTTTCCACCATATGTACATACCGTCTAAAACAATTACATAAGAGTAAAAGTTGTTATTATAAATGACTAGCTGACCCGCCCGCGGCTTAGCACGCGTGGTTTGTCAATAAACATTACCCTGCGTCTGCGCAGCCAGGTAAAAAGTAGCCTATTTATCAATCCCGATCATAATCTACCAAGTGTTTTGTTATGTACGACATCAAATGAAAACACGGATAGAGCTAATGGCTAGTATTGTAAAAATAGGTTGTTTTCAAATTCATTACCATCAACATCAATCAATCATCAACCACAGCCCGACTTCACCCACTGCTGGGTATAGACCTCCCCAAGTATGTGCCATCCGCCACGATCCTGCGCTAGTCTCACCCATTGACGGCCCGTGACTCTAACGATGTCGTCCACCCATCTCGCTGCCGGACGTCCTACCCTTCTACAGCCATTCTTCGGCCACCATTTAGTTGCTACCCTGCTCCACCTGTCATCACCACGTCTTGCCAAGTGTCCCGCCCAAGACCATTTGAGCTCCATAACTCGATTCCCAACATCATGAACCTTCGTTCTTCTACGGATCTCGACGTTTGGAACTAGATCTAAGAGTTTGATGTCGAGCATGGTACGCTCCATGGCTCTCTGTGCAACTCTTAACCTGTACACAGCCTCCTGCGTGAGCGTCCATGTCTCGGTACCGTAAGTCATGGTGGGCAGAACACATTGCATAAATAAGCAGGTCTTCAGGCTCTGTGGAGTTTTAGGCGACTTAAGGATGTCGTCCAGCTTGCCGGACGCGGCCCATCTCAATTGGATCCTTATAGATATCTCCTTCTGTTGATGCTCTTTATTTAAAGGATAGAATATGTCCAAGATAAATATACTGGTCAACCATCTCCAGCTTCTCATTTCCCACTGTTACCGCAGGATTTGTGATGCCAGAGACATTCGACAGGACCTTTCGTTTTGGACATATTCATCCTCAAGCCTACTTTCAAAGAAGCATCATAAAGATGTTTTAGTATTATTTGGAGATCATCATACTTGGATGATCATTACCATAAAAAAATTAATCTAACAACCTTAATTTCAATTCCTAAAATACCAATGTATAAAATAGGTAAACAAATTATATCAATTCATAATGTAAGTAGGTACCTACCTGTTAAACTGATTAAGCGGCATCGGCGCAAAGGCGCCGCCCATTCAAGCTACGGGTATTAAACCCACCTCTAAAATCAGTTAATACGACTCCGAATGTGTGTTTTAAATTAATGTCGTACATAAGAAAACGTTTCGTGAAAACGTAACAAACTGACAGACAAAAAGACGAACAGACAGAGGGACAGAGCTACTTTCGAATTTAAAATATATGTAAGGATCCATTGTGCCATTTAAATTGTGAATGACATCACCAGATAATCTGACGAATGACGAATCTTACAAAAACACACGTTTTAAATGTTTGTAAACCATAAAAATGTTGAGTACTAAGGCCTCTGATGATAGTAACTAGTACTACCAAATAAAAAAAACTATATTTATTTCAAGCCTTTGTGCACTTAAATGCCAAAGAGAAGATTTTCAACATTTTTTTGTTTAACGATCTCTTTAGACGACTTGTTGACTGAGATGCAAGAGGTGGCGAGTTCGATTTCCACTGTAGGATAAATAATTATAATATACTCATTCGCACAAGACATTTAACACACACACAGCGCTATCTAGCCCCAAACTAAGCAAAGCTTGTACTATGGGAACCAAGTAACTGCTATAATAGTTTATGTTGATTTGATTTATAGAATAACGTACTTATAATATATAGAAAAACACATAGACACGGAACAAATTACATTACCTAGTTTTTAAGACCTTATTGTACACTTATTTATGCAAATAAATATTTTGTACCTACGATACAGAGAATCCTAGCGTCGATTCAGTACTATGTATGTCTCTGACCGGAATAGCCGGCAAAATAAACGTTTCAAAGGGATCCTTGTGAATAAATTTTGAAATTTGGAATAATGGATGTTATATTTTATTGTCCACAGAGTTTGTTCTACGAGATCCTAGCGGGAGTGTGGGTGCGCAACGGCCTGCAGATAAAGGGGCAGGCGATGACGTACATCCAGGCGAACTTCTGCAACTCTATGGTGGACATGGACATCTACTGGCTGCAGGTGTGCGCCGCGCATCTGCCGGCCGACCAGTTCCTGGACATGTGTATTGATATGTAAGTTCCAGAGGGTAAAAGCGTACAAAGGATCCAGTTATGATTTTTTTATGCTACATGGAGCTGGAGCAAGTTTATGGCCCACCTGATGTTAAGTGGTAACCATCGTCTATAACAGAGAATTGCCTCGTAGGTCGCACCTTAGAAATGTACCCTTCGTTCATCAACGTGAGGCATATAGGTAAAGCCTTATGTGCCTGTAATTTCATCGGCAACCATACCTTTTAATCCGAAACACAGCAATGCTGCTTGGCGGGAGAAATAGGTATGGATGATAGTACTTTCCCGGGCAAGCCCTTTTGCAAGAAACTCTACTACTCCTGAAAAGTTTAGCTGGACCGCGGGCGTAGCCTAGGGGAGGGGTTCAAACTAAATAATTTGATTTATAACACATGCTACTTATTATCAGGGAATCAAATTAGCGGTGTAGCACAAGCAAGCATGTACCTTATAATAATAATGAGAGAGAGAGAGAGAGAGAGATAAATCTTTATTGTTACACCAAATTAAAATAACTTAACCTAGAAAACATGGTGGAACAATGGGTGGCCTTATCGCGTAAAGCGATCTCTTCCAGACAACCTTTGGATGAACTAGATTAAAAAGACGTGTGAGGAGGCGGTGTTACAATAAATACCTATTAGGTTGGGGAAAAAGTTTCTTCGCATTTTTTAAGTAAATTCAAAACATTTTTTAATATAAGTAGTTTATTTACATTTAACTAAAGTATGTAGGTACCATTTTGTTCGATAACTTTTTGCCATCTTGTAGGTAGACACATGATCCCATTGCTATAGAAATTTAGTGGCTTCTGATCAAAATACCGGGACAAGTAGTTTTGGCAGTCCTCTCGTGATGTTAACCTGACACTGCTTAAAGAATTCTGAAGAGACCGAAACAGGTGGAAATCTGAAGGTGCAAGCTCAGGACTATACGGCGGATCCATTAACACCTCCCAGCCAAACTCTCTTAATTTTTGCTGAGTGGCTAAAGATGTGTGAGGTCTAGCGTTATCATGATGAAAAACCATACCCCTTCTGTTGATTAATTCCGGCCGCTTTCTCTCAACTTCTTGCTTTAACCTCATCAGTTGTTCGCAGTAGAGTTCAGAATCGATGTTCCTGCCTGGTGGTAACAGCTCATAATGAATAATGCCCTTCCAATCCCATCACACACACAGCATCACCTTGTTGCGAGTTAACCCGCGTTTCGCCACAATCTGTGAAGCCTGACCGGCTTTTGACCACGACCTTTTTCGCACGTTCTTGTCGTACGTGATCCACTTTTCATCACTAGTTATCAGCTTCTTCAAAAATGGTTTGGTTTCATTACGTCGTAATAAAGAATCACAAATGAGTACACGGTTCATTAGGTTTCTTTCAGTGAGCTCGTGGGGTACCCAAATATCGAGCTTTTTTGTGTACCCAGTTTTTTTCAAATGCGCCAAAACTGTTTTGTAGTCAATTCCCAGTTCTTCAGCTACGTCGTAACTACTGATATGCCGATCTTGCTCCACTTTTTCAAAAATAGCATCAATTTTATCCGTAATAGGGCGACTAGAGCGACGTGCATCTTTGACATCAAAATTTCCGGATTGAAAACCCTTAAACCAAATTTGTGCTACTCTCACAGACACTGCACTAGGTCCATAAACATCGCAAATTTTTTTCGCGGCTTGCGTTGCATTATTACCTTTTTTGTAAAAAATTTTTAAAATGTATTGAATTTCTTCATTAGATTCACTCATCTTTACAGTACGAAAAACAAATAAAAATCACACATTTTCCTAATTTGAATTTGGAATTATCTTCTTTAAAATTTAAACTTTGAATTATACCAAAACCAGCCAGATACAAATAGTATAGCCAAAGAGATTTTATTACTAGTTCATACATACTATAATGCGAAAAGACTTTTTCCCCAACCTATTATTTTTGTAGGATAAAAATAAATAAATACCTAAATCTAAAATATACCTACATATACTTACATTTTTTTTTATTTGTCAAAATAACATAAAACTATTAATTAATACATAAAGCATCGTAAAACCTAGGTTTGTCTCGGTGCTTAGAGACAATCGAGCTGCACAAATTTTTAACATAAATAAATATAAAATATATACACATACTTTTACAATAAATATCGAAAGGAAATACAATGTTTACTCTAAAGAAGCCGCTAAGTATAGTTTACAGATCTCATTTTTAAAAATAGGTAAAGATTTAGCAAGTAATAATGATGTATTTTAGGTTCGGAGTCCGGGAATGGTTGAGTATGCTGCCGATGTCGCCGTCGCAAGCTGCTGAACAGGATGCGATGGTGGAGGGACTACTGACCTTCCTCGCCATACTCGTGTCCTCTAGGACTAACCTTGGTGAGTTTCTGCTATTATTATGTTTGCTTGAGCAGTAGCTAACCATGGTGTTTAAGGCGCGGTGGACGACCTCCGTGGCGCAGTGGGTGAATAGCCAGCTGAGACGCAGGAGATTGCAGGTTCGATTCCCACCGCCTTGTTTCTTGCCTTTCTTTCCTGGCTTGGTCGCGCCACGGAGGTCGTCAAAGGCCCAGGCTTATTGTCTGAGTTGTAAATAAATACTTTTAAACGAATAATAATAAATCATTTAATTCAGGCAACAATAAATCAGTACTAAAATACATATTATAGTAAAAAAAATCTGTTTATTGACTACATAATCACTGCAATTTTAGACGCAGGCGTAATGCACGCAAGACGCATAAGGCAGGTTGTATTAGATTTGCCTTTGGTTCCAGGTAACGACGAGCTGACTCAGTCGAGACTGGAAGTGAGCACGCTGCTGGCTGCTGGAGACAAGACTCATTCGCAACTCTTGGAACTGATGCCGGAGAGATCTGGTAACGCGCATACTAGAAACTTCGAGCAAGTACTCAAAGAGGTAAGAAATCTTTGTTTTTTCACATAAAGGTGTAAAATAGCCAAGAAACTTGTCCAGAAATAGCATAAAGACGGGCATTAACACTAAAGCTATCTGAACTCCTCTTTATAGCCAACATCACCGAATGGACTTCTCTCTTTCTAGCGCGTTGGGCGAGTAGCCGACACGCAAGAGGTTGCTAGTTCAATTTCCCGTGGGACAAATGTTTACATGTTCTGCAAATGTTTGTCTCAGTTGTGAGTCTAGGTGTGTGCCATAATAATGGTACTCGTGACATATGATTAGACTAATAATATGTTTTTCCTCTGTTCTGTTTGTTTGCTGTAAGGCAGGATCTGGCGCTTTCTTAAAAATATTTAATTTAATTTATTACATTGGTGTAAAAACAATATAATATTATTTAGTTAGTAGTACAGGTGTTAGATATACTTATATTAGGTATGTACATGGACGCCGTTAGGGCGCTGCAATTGTATTATTATTTATACTAGCTGACCAATCCGCAGCTTCGCACGCGTAGTTTTTCAATAAAAACATTACCCTCCTTGTACGCAGTCGAGTAAAAAGTAGCCTATGTCTCAATCCCGGTCATAACCTATCTATATACCAAATTTCATCGAAATCGGTCTAGTTGTTTAGTCGTGAAAACGTAAAACAGACGGAGAGAGAATAGAGTTACTTTCGAGTTTCTAATATTATAGTTTCCGCAGCGCATGCGATGAAAGACAACTTTTGACAATCTTTTTTACACCTTGGGTTACATTATTGAATTTTTAGTAGGGATCCCTAATATTTTATAGTAATAAATATAGTCTATATCACTCGGGGATAATGTAACATTCTGATGGTGAAAGATTTTTTGAAATCGGATCAGTAGTTTTTGAGTTTATTCGTTACAAACATACAAAAATACAAACCTTTCCTCTTTATAATGTTAGTGTAGATTTAATTTTAATTATTTGATTGATCATACAACACATAATTTACTACATTAAGAACATTGAATTGGGTAACAATATTCAATCAGTGATGTCATTCTTACGTATTTATAAGTGCATGCATTTCTGGCGAGATTTCTAGTCAGGTAGGTATGTCCAATGTTCATGTCAATAAAAATACGAAACAAACAAGTAGGCACACGAGGAATAATGACGGTCAATTAAATTAAATTTTATAAGTTAATGTCGTATGTAGATTAATATTCGGAAAAAAAAATTAATCTTTTAGCTATTGTTTCTTTGTTCTTTTTATGTCTCCTGTGTGCGTTTGTTCTGTTGTACTATTTGGTGTTGTTCACAAATAAATGTTTTTGATTTGAAAATGAATGTCAGTTAAAAAGAAGTAGGTAAGTAAATGTTCAGGTAAGTTAGCATGTAGTAAATTGGAACTTGATAACTGCCTAAAATTGGTCAGAGATAGAATAATATATACATGAACGTCTTGTACTTATTGGGGGGGGGGGGGGGGGGGGGGGTACATTATTTTATTTCTCTTCGTTTATACGCTGTGCACCGCTGTCCATTACGGCTCCGCTCATTACTTTCCATCCAAAGGTTGCCTGGAAGAAATCGCTTTCATCAATAAGGCCGCCCATTGTACTATATTTAGCATTAACTAGTTTTTTTAAGTATCCCTGGTGTACAATAAAGCATTATTCTATATTGTAATCCAAATCCATAAACAATAAAGATTTATGATTTAGATGATAATGTAACTGCAAGTTATTATTGGATGGTATTTACATAATGTAACTGCTGTCGGCCGTTTACCACCTGAATACATATTTACCTTTCTTCGCAGCTCTCTACGTACCGTCCGCCTCCCAAAGGCTCCGAGAACCTCGAGCAGGGGCTATTCGTGCCACGTCCCGTGGTCTGGGAACAATACTACGATCCGTTGCACGTGCTACGCAGGGCCGTGCATAGGCGGGACTTCCACGCGTCTATGGAGAGATATACTGCTTTGTGAGTATAGACTTTCATTTGAAAGGATTAGAATTTACTTTTACTTACAGCCGAGATGCATATAAGATCTTTGTTATCTGATGAAATGGTCCCAAGATTTTTAAAACCATCTCGAAAATTCCGTCCCGTCTAGGCTTGAAAATGTTTGAGATGGTTTTAAAATCTTGGAATTTTTAAGTGTTTAGATAACACTATAAAAAATACAACGGAGAAATGGTATTCTATCCTGCAATTATAATGACCTTGTTTTGTAATCTAGTGTCTAGTGGAAAACTGATCGAACATAAAGCTGCTGAATTCCGTGTCTTAGACAACCTACTTGCTGCATGAAAACAAGGAAAAAAGAACAAATGTGTTTTGATCTCGAACGCCAAAAATCCACCAACTGATTGCGAATTAAAAGAGAAAAAGATTGCCTTTGTATAGTATGGTATACTAGTCTCATTTGTATGATCAATACCAAATTTCATCAAAATCGGCCCAGCCTTTGCAAGCAGACAGACAGTTGCTTTTGAATTGATATAGATCCTCCATGATTGTCCACTAAGGAACTTTCTGCTAATCGTATCTTCCAGCATGCGTGAAAAGCAAAAAGCCGCCGGAATCACCGTGACGACGGAAGGCGCCGCGCTATGGCCCCCCCTCCGCCTCTCCCCCGCACCAGAAGGCGGCGCCGGTGACCCGCGCGCCATCTGTTCCAGCGGGGTCCTGCACGGCGCCATCGCCGCGGTGTTGCACCGGGGGGTGCACAGGCGAGGGGACACGCACGCCCCCCACGCGCCGCCAGATCACGTGCTAGCTCTAGCTGTCTATTTACTGAGGGTGGCTTGTGATACGCACGCGGAGAAGGCTGAATCAGAAATGGTAAGCTATTCCTCTGGCTAGTGTCTAGAGCTACTACCGCGTGTGTAGATGAAGGCGTACAGGAATCCCTCACCCCCCCCCCCCCCTGCATGTCTTTCTGTTTTCATAAACATCATCAAGGTCTGTCGGTTTCTCTGAAGACTACAATCCGAATCTCTTTAAGGTAAGACTGAATAGGTGTCAGATTAGATTTAATTTTTTGTTTTGCTATGACACTTTGTGGTAACGTGCGGCTTTCCGATCTTTTACCACATGACGTGAGGCCAAGTGGCACATCCTTATACTTCGCCAGAATCTGGAGAGCGTAGAACTTGAAGGTAATAGTCCTACTGGACTCTCGTTGTTGAAGATACACTCGGAACGTGCCCGTAATCTTTAAAACACATATCGGGAATCGTATTAACTGATTTTGTGGTGGATTTTATACCGGTAGCTTGAATATTTATCCAGAATTAAATATTATAATATTATATTTATTGAATATTAATCGATATATTTTGAATAAACAACTTTTAACGTAAATCGGCATCGCCTCTGCGACGATGCGGCTAATAAATAAATAAATACCTAGTAAATAAATACAGTTATAAATGCAGTTATTAGTAAATGCAGTTTAATAAATACCTAGTAGGTAATACCTACTTACACCATGAATGAATATGATTTGTTTGCCTATTTTATACAGGTTGCTTTATTGATATTAAGCCTTGATATTAAGGTAGATTGAAAATTAAAAAAAATATGGTAATGAACTTAAACAACCCTATTGTACAACAATACTGGCCATTAGCCCTACCCGTGTTTTCATTTAATGTCGTACATAACCAAACAGGTTGTATAGTATAGTATGTACATATATATTGTTTATTCGTCAGGCGTGCATGGCGGTGGCGGAGCGAGTGGGGCGCGGCGGTGGCTGCACGGAGCGCGTGGCGGGCGTGCCGCTGCTGGGCGCGCTGCGCGGCGACGTGTGCCGCAACGCCAGGACGCTGCTGGCCAGCGTGCCGCGCGGGCGCGCGCCCGACGCCGCGCGCGACGACACGCATCCCGCGCACAGGGACCCCGCCGCCTCCGACAGTGAGTACTATACTGGCCCTTTACTACTTGTTCTATTACGCAAACGTCAATAGTTTTCCTAACCGAGCCCATAAAAACTATTGTCGTTTGCGTACATGCGTTTATTTATACATTTATATAATTTATGTATGTAGGTATGACAATATTTATTTATTTTATGTTATATTGATATTGATTTTATGTATATTATGTTATTTTATGTATCTTAATATTAATATTTATATAATTTTATGATTATATTATATAATATAATTAAGCATTTTATTTTATAATATCTATATTTTTTATAAATTGTAAAATATACTTGTTCTAGGGATTCTAATAATATCTTACGCCGCCTTCCTTATTTGTTCATATAGATCCTGTCCATCCAAAGGTTGCCTGGAAGAGATCGTTTTTAGCGATAAGGCCGCCCATTGTACCTATGATTTAAAAGTGTATTTTCTTTTATATGTTTGTATTTAATGCAATTAAGAAATTATCTAGCTATCTACAGTACTGCCGAATCTTAAATAGCGCAAAAAATCATTACCTCTAATTTGAGCACGAATGCATGCAATAGTGTGCGTTCTAGGATCGGAAAACATTGCGTGGCGCCATCTAGTTTTGTTTTTGCAATTAAACTAACGTTACAGCTTAGCGCAAAACAATTCTGAAAAGTCTTATCACCATCAAACATATTCCTATGTCTAGAAAAATCAACAAATCTATATTTATATCAGGTGATACGGAATGGGAGCCATCAGAGTCGGAAGCCTCCAGATTGCCGTCCCTCACGAAATCCGTCTCCCTGCCCAGTTCCACCACAAGCACGGCGCTGGCCGTACCAACTCCCTTACAAGTGAGTTAGCTTTATTGAACTTTCATTTATTATTGCATTTGCATTTATTATTGGATATTTAAACCCATTAATTACAAAATGTTTTCAAATATTATATAAGATTGTAGAAAAGTAGAAGAATTAATAAAAAAAATATACGACCTGTTTTGTTGTGTACGACATTAATTTAAAACACACATCCGGAATCGTATTATCTAATTTTAGAGATTGGTTTAATACCGGTGGCTTGAATGTGTATCCAGTGATCGGTAAATTTCTAATAAACAATTTTTAACGTAAATCGGCGGCGCCTTTGCCATGATGTCGCTTAGTCAGTTTAACAGGTACCTACTTACATGATTAACCTATTTTACGCACGCTGTTTCATTGATATTTTATGGTAATGAATTTGAAAAAAACCTATTTTACAGCAATAGTTTCGCCCTACCTATGTGTTCATTTAATGTCGTACCTACATAACAAAACACGTAGGGTTTTATTTCGTATATTTGAATTATTCTTAATTATTTCTAGAATACCTAACTTACAATTTGAAGCTGATATATGTATATTATATTTTTATTTTATTTATTTGGGAAGATAAACAGTCATACAATAAGAAGTAGAACATAGTGCTAATAGTAACATGAATAAATGCATGACCCGCGACATCATCCACAGATTAAACATCATCCACAGATTAATATATGCGTGCAATAAACATTGAATTTGTTCACAGCTTGCAAGAACAGATTCAACACCTGACGACCAATCAGATAACGGCATTGATTTGCCACAAATTAGAGCATTAGAGGTCAGTTTACATTGATATTCAGCATGGGGAGCACAGCTGCCTATCATACAGGCTTCTCAGTCTAGTTTAGGCAACTGAGGCTCATACATAATTGTTGTCACATAATCATCTTAATTTTTGTTACATGTACTTACCTAATAATTATGTATTGAATTTTTGTATATGTACTATTCTTATATTGGGATTATGTTGGCACAAAATAAAATAAATGTAGCTTTGACATCACTGAAATGACAACTGTCACTCTCTGTCACAATAATTGCATTTTCAACCCCGAAATACATGAACTCGAGTTGTAATTTGAATGAAACTGTAGGTAAGTAAGTTGGTTGTTTATTCCGTGGCACTAGTTTAATAGTCAAAGATTACAATTTATTAAGTATTTTTCTAACTTTCGGGATCACTGTACATAATTACAGATTATAACGGGTATTTATCATGTATGTACCTTCATTGTTTGTTATCCCGACATGGACAGTAATTACAATTTTTTTATAGGAGACCCGCGAGATCTCAGTTCGCGGCGAACCACTAGTCTAATTAAATTGTATATTAATGTTATGTAATAAAGTATTTATACCTATGCACAGTCAGCATCTAAATTGAGTTGATTGTTTGTGTTTCAGGCCGCATTGGAAAGTCAAGCATTAGCGCTGCAAACGTTCGACACTGAAATGAGTCTCGCGCTAACCTCCGATTTGGACACACCACCTATACCTATAGATTATGGTAAGTATTCCTATACGCTGGCTTGGGGGGGGGGGGGGGTACTTAACATAAAAACATGTTGTTTGCGGGCCAGATACTATAGTATCCGCAAGTAGATATACAAAATTACCACGTGTCGTGTTTAAAGGATTGTAAAATAAAAACTAACATTATTAGCTTTTCTGTATATTTTTACGCAAAGTCGTTTACTTATACAACTGATAAAATAAAGCTTAAGGAGGTACCACAAAGGGTAAAGAGGAACCCTTAGAAGATAACTCTCTTGCTCATGTGTCTGTCCGTGTGTCACAACCGATTTTCACAGGATCGGGTGGACCTAGCAAGTTGAAATTTACACCAGATACTAAGGTCTATAGTTCCTATTAGGTGTATAAAAATCATGGTCCTGAGTCAACACGATAAAAAGATATGGGCAAATTAAGATTTATGCGAAATTTTGTAAGTACCAAAATTTACCATAATTTTACAGTAGCAAGGTTACAGCACAAATAAAGGAAAAATTCCAAAAAAATAAAAAAGTTGAAAATTAAAGGGTGTCCCCATACACACATAGTTTACGCCAATTAAGATAGTCCTCTGAGTTGTATGGGCGATCATACAATTTAGAGGACTAGCTTTAATCTGCACCAACCTCAAAAAAGGTAAATTAATAAAATTGTGCTATTGAATAAAATAAATATTTAAGTGGAGCTCACATACAACAGACATGATTTTTTTGCCGTTTGTTTAGATACGGAACCCTGGTACGGAACTCTGCTTGCGCGAGTCCGACTCGCGCCTGGCCGATTTTTTTCGAGTTATTTTATTAATGAAAGTCTGCCATTTTATTGATTTGTCGACAATAATAAGGCATAACTAATTAGATATGCATATGTTTAAACATTCGTACTGTTCAGTTCTCTAGTGAATGTTCACTGATTGTTTGTATAGGAACCGAAACACCTTAACGGCACTTGAGACGACTATGACAACTTCCACAGTCAGGACGACACTGTACGATTGCCTTAGTCACTTCCATAGACACGCGCCAATTTGTTATTTCTTGAAAACTGTCTTACAACATGAATAGGCAGTAAGTAGTATTATTGTGAATGCGTTAATTGAGTACCTACCTCGAACGAACTACATAATTTTTTATTAAAATCATAACTATTATCTCTTTGAGAATAAATGATTACTAAACGTGTGTGTAGACATGGAAGGTGCAGATTGGAGCGTGTCCGTGCGCAGCGCGTCCCCGGGGAGTGAAGCCCCCGCACTCCCCGCGCCGCCCCTCCACCCCGCCATCAGCGACGCCGACCACGCCGAGCCCTCCACCAGCAAACAGGTAACTGTTGTCCGCAAACAAGACTACTATAGTAGTAAAGTTCCTTGTGAAAGAAATTTCACTATGGGGGAAGGGGGGGGGATATATTATATAGTAGTGATATATTATCGCGTGTATTTATTTTTTCGTTGAACGTGCTATTGTTGCAACCTTAATGTCGGTGTTTGATTTACTTTAATTTGGGGGAGTGGAGGGGGGGGGGGGGGGTTAAAAGTTAATGGACAGCCTCATACTTATTTCTATTTCTGCCGCTAAGCAGCATTGCTGTGTTTCGGCTTGAAGGGTATGGTTTTCGGTGAAATTACAGGCACATAGTACGTGTGTCACATAAGGTTTTACATCTGTATGCAGTGCATCGTAAGGCACGCGTCTAAGGTGCGTTAACTACAAGGTAATACTTTGTTATAGGCCACTTAACATCAGGTGGGCCATATCTTTGTTCCATCTCGAAGAAGTATAAAAAAAAGAACACTACGATTCAGACCAATTCAAAAATGTAATACAATAAACCTAGTTGATGTTTTTATTGTGAAGTCGTGCTTTAAACCCTACTGCATACCTACTGACCAAAGCCTACCTAAGCTAAAATTTACGCTCAATATAGTGTTATGAAATGTCGAATAAATTATTTTAAACAGCACACCTACCTATTTAGATAGGAAAACTTGGTCTGCATTCCTGTTGCTATATCCTGCATACTTCATATTATGAAGTATGAATATTATATGAAACTATCTACCTACTACCTGTAACAACTGAATAATCTGTAAAATTTTCAAGACACTGTTATCAATGGAATAAGGATTATTCGTGATGTCATTGAACGTCAAATTATCAATAATGAATTTATGATCAAGTTTTTTGTACTAATTTGTGGTCGTTTTATTTTGTGGTATTTGACTACCTCTGTGGCGCAGTGGGCGAATAGCCGGCTCAGACGCAGGAGGTAGCAGGTTCAATTCCCGCCGCGGAACAAATGTTTGCATGATCTACAGATATTTGTTCCGGATGTTTTTCTATGTATGATAAGTATGTATTTACAAATAATATTAGTATTCTATCAGTTATCTGGTTCCCATAGTACAAGCTCTGCTTAGTGTGGGGCTAGATAGCGCTGTGTGACATGTCCTGCTATAATTATTTATTTATTATTGTGACGTGCTTAAGCTAGAAACCATGTCACAAATGAATGCAACAAAATTTATCCTTATTTAATGTTGAAAAAGACAGTATTCTAAACTCTTTGTAAGAACCTAAGAGTGGCCATGGATCGTTTTACAGATGCAAGTGCCAAGTCCAAGCGACGATGCGTACCCTGTGAACGAATCCATCATTTCTCTTCTACTGAAACTGCATTCACAACTGTCGGGAAGATTGGACGCGTTTTCATTAGAAGAGCCGGCGCCTTCGCTTGACCAAGGAGGTAAGTCTTTTGATGATCATCAAATACAAACAAAGCGGATGAATGAATAAAAACGGTTTATTGCTCACCATTATAATAAAAACAAATAAGAATACTATTTCCACTGAAAACGGGATATTTACCATGATTTCTTTGTTTGAGTATCCCGATATTTAAAGCAGTTTAATTTTTAATTTAGTTTTATTCATTTATTTCTCAGTCATGCCCTCCATTTTGTTAGTAATAATAATAAAAAATGTATTTCTTATAAACGAGTTATGAAATAAATATGTGTGAATAATAATAAAAGGCATTTATTTACACACACCCCTATTAAGCTAACAGAAGTAGGTAGGTACAATAAGTACTAAATAAAGCTAGGTAGGTATAACAGTAGGCTTTATTCTAAGTAACATTAGTACATTATTGTAGGTAGCACCAAGGTAGAAGGTGTTGGTAAATAGGTCGAGGGCTCAGCTACGCTGGTTTCCAGCCTCGCCTTGGCAATAATACAATCAATAATATAGTAAACATTATTACAATCTTAGAATTATGTTAGTAGACAGGTAATTGCAATTAAATAAAGTAAAATAATGTAAAAATCTGTACATTCACAATAATCAATCAAATAATAAAAAAATAAATATATAATACATCATATTTCGACGCAGTTGATGCTGAAACGCAGATGTACACGGTACATGGTAGATTATCTATTGCGTGTGTAATCCATTCCTACCAAAGGTTAAAGTCACATACCTAGAAGAATAGTTGTAATGTTTTGTAGGTGACGGGCCGTATTACATCGGTGAAGTGCTGCGAAAGCTGGCGGCGCTGGACGAGCGCTGTGCCGAGGCCATCGCGCACGTGCGCATGTCGCTGTGGCCGCACCAGAGGGAACGACAGGCGGAGCAGAAGGCCAGGTACTGCATTATTTTTATTATCAGCCCGTAGAGTCCCACCGCAGGGCAAAGGCCTCTTCTTCCCTCATTCCACGAATCCCGGTTACTGGATAAATGGGGCCACTCTGCTGTATAGTATGCATCCAGTTCATCCCTCCGTCTCCGCCTGGGCCTACCACGGGGCCGCCGCCCGTTTGGAACCCATTCCGCAGTGGTTTTCGCCCATAGTTTCACTGGCATACGACAAACTTTTCCAGCCCAGTCTCATTTCAATTTTGCGGTTGTCAGAGTCACGTCAGCTATCTGTGTTTTGGAGCGCAGGTACTGCATAATGACTCATAATCCCATAACGGATTAAGGTTCCAAATCATATCGTCGCGGTCATGTCATGTGGAGGGAAGAAAATAGTGATAAGTATGAATGTGGATGGATATGGAAGTATAGGAAGGCCGAAGAAAGAGATGAATGTACTTTGTGAAGAATGATATGGGTAAGAAATAAGTGACAACGGAGATGACGGCTGATAGAGAGGTATGGAAGAACAACACTCATTGTGCCAACTCCACGTAATGTGGGAAAACCTTTTACAAAAAGAAAAATAATCCCATAAGGTTTCAAATCATATCGTCATGGTCGTCGATATACACACACTTCGCGCTGTCGTCACAGGTTTCTATAAACCTATCTCAAGCACCAGCTAGATGGAGCTAGTAAGAGATTTGTAGACAAACCAAAGTAACTGACATAGCACATAGGATAAGCAAGCCGAAGCGACAGTGGGCAGGGCACATTGCTCGAAGAACAAGATCGATCGCCCTGGACATCTATGGGCCTATGTTCAGAAGTCGACGGCCTGTGGCTGATATGATGACGATGCACCGCACCAGCTTCTCACAAAATAGGTTTCAAAACAACACAAATATGTTATATCTACCTATCATCAGCTCCTTGTGAAAGAGGGAAATAAATGTTACTGCGCTCGGTTCAACATGCACAAGCCAATTCAGTTGTTGGAGGTTGGACCTTTAAACAATCAAATTAAATTTATAAGTACAATTAAAAACCATACACAGATAAAACACAAAAATTATACTAGTGGTCGTTTATTTGCCAAAGGCCCCACACTAGGCTTGTTATTGTTGACACACACTAATCCTTGATTTATTTATTTATTGAGATGTAAACATTTAGTCAAGACGGGCCTAAAGTTTGGATGCTTCGGCCTCATCCTGAGACATGATAAGCTTATAGCAGGGTCCTGTTTCAGAGAACGACGCGAGAAAGAGGAGCGTTCCCGACGTGCGCGGGAGCGACAACAGCAAGTGATGAGGGAGTTCGCGCGGAAGCAGCAGCAGTTCATGTCGGCCATGGAGTCCATGGATGGCGCCGCGCCCATGCACTGGGACGACGAGGAGACGGAGAAGTGCTACACCTGCGTCATCTGCAACACTTGCGCACCCTCCGCCCCGCACGACCCTCAGGTACGACCCAGGGGTTCGGAATTTAACCATTCAAACCAAAATACCATATGTGTTTACATTTTTGATTGTCAATCACAATCAGGCCTGAGGTCTCCCCATTAATTATGGCTCATAAATTTAATCCTCTAAAAATCATTTATTCACTTTTGAATATTCATATTTCAGTTTATCGTTAACACTTTTATTAAACACTTTAGTCAAAATTACACAACCTTAAGCACACATCAACGATTCGCGCTACTGTTATAAAATAAAACATATTAAACCGCAAAAAAATCGCACTTATAGCCGATAAAGACTGCCTCCTTGATAACTACAACCTAATGGTCTTCAAGTCACGAAAGAATACGTTTTTTTTGGCAAGCGTAGACCATCTTAGAAGGAATATTCGCACGTATTCTATCTATTTATCTGGAAGCTTCTTGTTCACTCCCGCGTGCTGCGGCGTGCCATTGTTTTATTGTTTATCGTTGCGCGTCCGATTTTTCTTGTATTACTTATTCTGTGACACGGCTACCTATAATAAGGTATTACCTTATTCTGTGACTATATCTAGGCGGCGTAATACGTAGATAGCATCTAAATTGGGTCTGAAATTTATAATCACAGGTTTTTTTTGGATATTGCGTCAAAATAGGTACAAAAACTGACAGTTCGTACTCAGCTATAACAATCAACAACCTTACTTCGTACGGCGTAAGGAGGTTTTCAAAATGAAAGTGTAATTTGTCTTGGTTTTAAACTGTTTCTCGTGTTATTTTCAGGGTTTGGTTGTACTACTACAGTCCACGTCCGTACTCGCGCATCGACCTAGCGCTCGAACTGAAGGTATGTTACTTGTATTTCGGTATTTTAACTACCAATTCATTAGATTAGAGGACGGTTCTTATATCCGTCGCGACGGATAGTCGGTCGGTAGATAGAGTTGACTCGTATCTCCTTGAAAAAGTGTCATACTTTTGATACCATTTCAAGGAGAAACGAGTCGTAACTCGTTACTGACGGATATAGGAACCCGCCAGAGGTGTATTGTTTTATTAGATTTTAAACTATTTATGTGTGTTGTGGACTTTTTTTTAGTAATAGTCTTGTCCGTGTATAGTGACGAGTATGTTTCCCCAGATGCCGGACTATACGAGGGCGGATCAGCGGGTCGACTGGCGCTGTGTGAGGCGAGCCGAGCGCGGCTGCAGGCGCGGCGCGAGCTCGCAGCCGGCGCTCATCACTACAGGGTGCACGAGCAACTGCACGCGCACTTCGGAGCCGACGCACCTCTGCGAGCCATGAGCCTAGGACAGGAAGGTATAACTACTCTAGCGAGCAGCTGCACATCACTACAGGGTGCACGAAAACGGATCACTTTAAGTGGGAAGGTGTCCACAAACAAAAACAAACTAAGTAAAAGCGGAGATCCTATCCAGCAGCCACTCCACTTTTGACTTGGGGTCCTAGAACCAATCGGTCCTGTTATTTTTTGTGATTTAGGATATTTATTTGGTTCTGGATTGAACAATGTACTCATTTAATAGCACTCCATTAATATTGTGTGTTAAAGGCGGCGTCCACGTGAACTCTTGCGGTCACCACCTCCACCTGCGCTGCCTGCACGCGTACCTCCGCTCCATACACGGCGCGGGACAACAGCGCGCGGTGCCGGGCGTGGAGCGCGGCGAGTACCTGTGCCCCGTGTGCCGACAGCTGGCCAACGCGGCACTGCCCCTCGCGCCGCGCCCGCCGCGCCTGCCCCGATCCGCCGGGGCCAGCGCCGCCGCCGTCAGGGACATGCTGGCTAGAGACCACCCGGCGCCTGTGAGTACCTGTGCCCCGTGTGTCGAAATCTGGCTCGCACATCCCCTAGAGACTACTTCCATAACATTTTCTCCTATTGACTAACTCCAAATATCTAGATGACCGCCACAAGATTGTATGAAACTTTATTCTGCGCCTATTTTTGGAAATAAAAAATTGAATTCGTGCATTTTAGTGTTATAAATAAGTTATTTCTGCACCCTATTAGTGTAGCAAGATCAACCTGCCAACATTTATTGATAACACATACCACATTAGAGCTGAGACTCAGTTGAGCACAACATATCTTGTTTCTCTCACAGTCGCCAAGCAAGCTATCAGAAGCGATGGGAAAAGCGATGGAAGACATAACAGCGTGTGCGGGAGGAAAGTTAAAGCAACGCTACGGTTCATCTCCCGCCGCCATCTTTGCATTCGTGGCATCACTCGTACGCACCAACCTGGAATGTGAGCTGGTGCAGCGAGGAGGGAATCTACTGGCCTCCACCCCGCATAGATACAAGCCCAGGAACGAATGTATAGGTAAGAAATAAATAAATACTTGTTCTGTAATGGTGGTTTGTTTTGTTCGCCACCATTTTGTTTATAAAAATAAAAAATATTTATTTTGACAAAATATGCAAATACAAAAATTCAATACATCAAATCAAAATCAAATCAAAATGTATATATTATTAGGTAGGTACATGTAACAAAAAATAAGATGATTAAGTGACAGTAAAAAAATTTTGTGACGCCATCTTGTTTGTGACGTCATACGTACGGACCAAGTTAAGTTTCTAGGTTCGTGTACGTACAAGACTTGACTGAGGGTTATGCACCTAAAACAATAGGAACACTAAAAACAATATAGAATTCTAAATAGTCGTAGTAGTTGGGAAAGAGAAAAAGGAATACCTGGTTAATCGGGGTTTACCGGGATCAGAGAACAAGCTATGTTTGAGTAAGTGAGGAGGCATGACTGTATTGAGGTAGACCTGGTGCATTCCACAAATTAGGTACGAAGCTACATCTCCGGGCCCATTCAGTGAGTTTCCGATCGAAGAGATAAACGATAGAAAGAGAGGCGCCTTGTAAAGGTGAATATAATTTAGGCTCGCAGCGTTATGCGAGCTGAGTTGCACTTTATTGCGACGTAGTAAGAGTCGCATTTTATTTAAATGTATTTGCGGAGTCTTTGTGTTTTTGTACGTGTACTGCACTTTTTGGCGAACATATATATTCCAAAGTACCCTGGATGTTTCCGACACCTACGAGTTTTTTAATTGTAGTGTTTGGAGTCCTTAGACTTCATATCTGATTTTTGTGTCTTACTTATCATAATGTATATCTTTCAGTGCCCCTGATGGTGGTAGCGGGGGCGCACAGCCGCGTGCTGTGCAGCACGAGCGACAACCTCGCCACCATCGACGCACGCGGGACCTGGGAGCAGCTGCACCCCGCCCCCGAGCCGTCTCCCGAGTCCACGCCCTCGTCCCCCGCGCCGTCCCCCGTGCCCGCGCATCACGACCACCCCGCGCAGGTGCCGCTCATGCTGAAGGACCCCTCGGCGTTGCTGATGCAGTTTTTGCTACTGGCGCCGCCGCATCCGCCTTATTTGGATATACGTAAGTTGATCTTATCATTTAAATAAAACTAGTTAGTTATTTCAGATGTCACAAGATCCATATCAATGTTATTAAAGGTTTTTAAAACTTTGTTAGTCAAATAGAGTTACAATTAAAATGAGTGTTAGGTAGATAAGCGAGTAGGTTACCTACACAGAACTACTATGCTGTACTTATAGAGGGCCGTCATATATGTCCCCTATTGTCTTCAAAATGGTGTTGGTACTCCCGCGTACTATGGTATGCAACGAAGCTCCAATAAATCTTAATCTTAACTAGCTGACCCTTAAACTAGCGGATCCGCCCCGACTTGCATGGATTTTAAATAAAATATAGCCTATCTGCCAACATGACCGCTCTAGAAAAGTTTCTTTCTACAGAAGAAAGGAGTATAAATGACATTTTAACGTATAGTAGATACATTTCTACGCTAGACTGTACAAATGTCTCTACATTTCTCTGCGGAAGAATAGAGTAAAAAGTTTAGCGTAGAATGCGATCATTTGAATTGCATCGTAATCCGTGGATGATGACGCGGGTCATGCGTTTATTTATGTAACTACTAGCACTATGTTTAACTTCATAATCATACTCATACGCATTTATTCAAACTGCAGGGACACAATAGAACACGTAAATAATAATACTTAAATAATTACATAACCTCTATGTACCTAGTAGCTCATTGCACCATCAAATTGGAGGTGCTAGAAACGAACAAGCTGTTTATCTTCCCAAATAAATAAAACAAAATAGTGCATTACTTAAAACCAATTTACCTTTCGTTTCAGAGGAATTCACGTGCATAGTCCAATCCCTGTATGCGCTCACCTACTACCAAATAGTGTGTCAGTTCTGCGCAAACGCGACTGCTGAGGGGCGCGCCGCCCTCGCGTCGGGCGCCAGCACCTCCCGCCCCGAGCCCGCCGGTCTCAGGCACGCGGCCAGGGTACTGCTGGCCGCGCTGGCGGGCTCCGACCTCTTCACGGAGGACGGCCCGCCGAGCGGGACCACGGAGAACCCGAACCTACTCGATATGGAGAACCAGGTATACTATTAAGATGATTTATACAGCGCCTAGTCATCATCATTTCAGCCACAGGACGTCCACTGCTGAACATAGGCCTTACCCATAAATTTCGAGAGCGACCGATCTTGTGCGGTCTGCACCCACAAGATAGGACTGCTAGGCAAATGGACGCAGCGTGGAGTGCCTGAGACGATTTTTGTAGACTTGCCCAGAACATTGTTACCTCCGAACTGTGGGGTGGAGTTATGTGAAAAGATGTTGTGCCCTGGCCAGCTGGGTTCTAGGGTTTACCTCAAAGAAATCTGTTTCTTCAACATTTGGGTGCCACAAATTTTTATTTTAAAGGAATAAATGTGAAAATCCTAGCCTACTAAATGAAAGAAGTTTCAATGGAATTAAAATATAGATTCTAAACTGTATGTTCTATGTTCTTAATTCTACGGTCCATATAAATATATACCTTAGTGACTAAGATACATATAATACTTAAAACAATTTGCTGACACGTAATTCTGCGACGTGTGACGCAAGACCAAGCCCTAACCAGTAAAACCAGGTCTTAGACAAATGGCTAAGGTGCTGCTGACGGCGCTGGCAGGGTCTGACCTATTCACAAAGGTGAATAATCCTCTCTCCGAGTGATTAGATTAGTTTATTTAATTTATGATCAATTATACAATGTTATGTTGGTGGACTCCGCATTCAAACTCTGTGTGTGGTACATGATGAGTGAGATAATTGACTATTTCCTGGGGTCTTCGCAGGCTTCACGGAGTGACCTTGATTTGTCCGGATTTCTGTACGTTGAACTGTTACCCCCACGCATTCCAGGACTACGTGGGCAACTGATTCTTCTTCGGTGAGACATCCCCTGCAGAGTGGGTTGTCTGTGGCTCCGATGATGTAAAGGTGTTTGTCCAGGGGACAATGTCCTGTAAGGGTCCCCACGGAGAACCCTTTGCAATAAAGGTGTGTTGTTATTTGCAGTTACAAGCGCTGCTATTGCCGTTCCTGCGGATATGCGCACTGCTGCGGCATCATCTGTACGGAGTTGAACTCCCTGACATACAGACGCCGAGGCAGGAGTTCGTCCGATTGGCTTACTACTTGGAACTCGTTACCGAGGTTAGACATTTTGTTTAACTAAACAAAACTAGAATCTGGTAATAAACTCGTGCTTGAGTTGTCTGTCGTAGATGGAATTCTAGTTAAATATTATATATCTATACTAATGTTATAAATTTGAAAGTAACAGTGTCTCTCTTGACATCTATCTGTTTGTAACGATTGCACAAATAAACGGTTAGACCGATTTCGATGAAATTTGGTATTTGGTGTTGCAATTTAAACTACATATAATGACGGAGTATATTTTGTAACCATAAATAATAAATAAATAATGTTTTTTATTAATCCAAAAATGTAGGTACTTACCGCCTGTAAGTATCGCACTATACGATACTCTAGTTCTCTAACATTTCGTCGAGCAGCATTTTATCGCGATTTTGATAATAAAACAAGAACATTTTATAGATATATACATTTATTTGTTGTGTAGAAACCGTCTCTTCAATATAATTAGTTGAAATTGCAACTCATTGTACAGGCAGATTATAACCTGGATTGAGACATAGCCTATTGACAAACAAGCCGCGGAGGGAAGCTTGTTTAATATTATAATGCTGGTTATTTCACACAGCGATATCTAGCCCCAAACGAAGCTTTAATAATACAGTATATTAAATGATAGAACTGTTTTATAGACTGTCGACATTTTGATTTTTAGTATTTTTATTAGATGTTTCATGGTGTAAAGTAGACCATGCCAGTTCTCGATTTATACCTTTTTGAAATCTTTTGTATTACCTTATCTTTCGCAGAATAAAATATGATGAATTATTCTGAATGAATGATTGTATTGTGTTTGATTCCAGAGTATGGAGTGGAGCGAGTGGAGCGCGGGGCGCGCGCTGGCGCCGTGGGCCGCCGGCGCGGCGCGCGGCTGGGCGCGGCAGCTGGGCAGCGCCGCCGCGCGCTCGCAGCTAGCGGTATGCACTACACTAACCTTTTACACTACATTTCTGTTTTTTTTAAATGGTGCCTTTTTCATGGTTACACGTTACGGAGCGGTTTAAATACCTACTATTAAATAGCCCCACTTACAAATAGCCAATGTTTTTGTTGTTTACCTTCGCTATTAGATTTAAATATAACACATTACTATTGATCTGGAATACGAAATGAAAACTCTATTTCAAAAAACGTCCTGACGGTATGACTCTTATACCATGGTAGGCCTTTGGTGTGGGACGCCACGTGCGTCGATACCCTTGCGCCATCTCATCTGTCTGGTACAGCAGTTAGGGTCTGTACGGCAGCTAATCGACAGAGCTTACCTTTTTGAACTTGGAATTTGGGGTCAAGACCCTGGGTCCATGGAGTACCGGGGCCCAACGCGTTTTCAAAATTATTTCTGGGCATCTGGTCGAAGCGACGTGTGATCCGAGAGGTGGCGCTTATCTGGGTCTACGTATAAGCATTGCATTCAGCGGAGCAATGCAGCCAGTGTCTTGGGGACACTTCCGCCTGGTAGTGATCCGGAGCAGTTGAGCTATCTATATATCGTTTGCAACGGTCTTTAGATGACTCAACTGTACAGTCTGTATTTTAGTCATGTAAATAATTCTCCTATAAATATATATATATAATATGTTACTTTAAGGTGACGACCTCCGTGGCGCAGTGGGCGAATAGTCGGCTGAGGCGCAGGAGGTAGCGGGTTCGATTCCCGCCGCGGAACAAATGTTTGCATGATCTACAGATATTTGTTCCGGGTCTGGATATTTTCTATATATTATAAGTATGTATGTATTTACAAAAAAAAGTATATAAGTATTCTATCAGTTATCTGGTTCCCATAATACAAGCTCTGCTTAGTTTGGGGCTAGATAGAGCTGTGTGAAATGTCCAGCAATATATATTAAAAAAAAGGTATTATAATATTTGGATTAGACATGTACATACATTATAAGATGTCTAAGATAATTGCGAGATTTTCCTTAAAATGTTGTTAACGTAATATGTATTGTTAGGTTCGTCGGCTCCTAGTATCCTTGCATGTGGAATGGGGACAGCCGTCCCTGCTGGCGCTCCCGCGAGACTACGACCGTCTCTTCACGTACTACCACGAGCGCGTCTGCCTTCAGTGCGGCGCGGTCCCCAAAGAGGCCTCTGTGTGTCTGCTCTGCGGCACGCTCGTCTGCCTCAAGCAGCCCTGCTGTAGGACGCACCATGTTGCAGAGGCTGTACAGGTCAGTGCAAGGCGTTCGTGTCTCCCAGTAAAGAGATGAAGTGGTGCGAAGCCGCGGGCGGAAACTTGTAAATGTATAATATAATGTTTCAGCACGCGATGGAGTGCGGTGGCGGCACCGGCATATTCCTGGTGGTGACGTCCACCTACATCATAGTGATCCGCGGCCGCCGCGCCTGTCTGTGGGGCTCGCTGTATCTGGACGACTACGACGAGGAGGACAGAGATCTCAAGTGAGGGGACACAACACTTTTACTTCTATTGAGAGAGCGAACAAGAGCTCGTGCCAGGCCATCGGCCTGGTGGATCGATCGTACAAACCACGGGCCCAACTCTGCTAATTTATAAAAAAAACGATTAGAGCCATACCATTGCTAAACGAGTATGATTGTTGTTCCTATCATAAGCTGTCAAATTTTCAATGGTGTTATCATAGCAACGGCGATCATTGATCTTCATAAAGATTGTGAAGTGATTAGTTTAGTAGAATTGGGCCCCTGGATGCTGTTACTTGGGCTGTAGATGATAATGATGACCCCTGGCATCATGTTATCCTATATTTTTAATCTACTAATAATATAAGTAGATTTTTTAGAAACTCTGAAGAAGAGAAAAATCTCTATCTGACTTTTTAGCGTGTCGATGCTTCATAAAACTTAGATTATTTTTTGGCAATAAGTGGCCACCTGCTTCGCACCTGTCTGTAGCACGGGTTAGGTCTTCTCGTATGGCTCTTGTTAGGGCACAAGAAGTATACCAATGAATGTGAACCTAAAGCGGTGATTATGAAGAAGTTCACCCAAACAACATTTGTCAAATCTTATAAGCTTTAGAAGGAGTTTTCGGATATTCATAGAATCGTAAGCAGCTTTTATGTCAGAACTAAGCCTGTCTGTGACTGAAAATTATTTATAAAGAGTGAAGTACTAAACTAGTATATAATTTTTGAAACTATCTAGTTTATATGAACTCTATTTGTACTAAAAACGAAATATTAACCATGATTTATTGACGATCTCCGTGGCACGGTGCGAAAATAGCCGGCTGTGGCGCAGAAGGTAACGGGGTCGATTCCCGCCGCGTAACTATAAGTAATAACGTAAAATAAGTATTCTGTCAGTTATCTGGTTCCCATAGTACAAGCTCTGCTTAGTTTGGGGCTAGATAGCGCTGTGTGAAATGTCCAGCAATATATATTTATATTTGTGAGTTTTTGAGTATCGGGATATTTCGACGCAGATACATGCGCCATGATCACGGGTAAACTGAAGTCTCAAAACTGAACTCACGAATCACGGTAAATATCCCGTTGATAGTGTAGATAACTAGTGTTGTTTATTGAGGTCCTGTTATGATGTGTTGTTCCAGACGCGGCAAACCCCTGTACCTGTCTCAGGACCGGCTGGAGCTGCTGCAGGAGCAGTGGCTGGCGCATCGGTTCGACCACACCAAGCGCACCTGGGTGTGGCACCGCGACTCGCTGTGACGCGTGCGCGCGCGCCGCCTGCACGACGACGACTGACGCGCCACGACACGATCATCACGTTATCTGCCTTCTGGCCGGTTGGGTGAACACTAAATACTAAGGGTCTTACCACTAAAAAGTTAAACACACGCTAAACACAGAAAAAAATCCTATACAAAAATTGGTAAGGACTTTTTTTAAACACGCGTTAAACAGGGTTTAAAGTTTTTTGTGGTAATAAAGTAGCTTCCTATTTTTTTATGTGCTACATAGAGATGGAACAAGCTTATGGCCCACCTGATATTAAGTGGTATCGCCTGTAATACAGAACTGACTCGTAGGGAAATTGCCCTACGTTGCACTGCCTACATGTGCCCTTCAAACCGAAACAGCAATGCTATTTGGCGGCGGATATAGGTGTACTTCCCCGAGCGAGCCCTTTTACAAGGAACTCTATTAATACTGACAGTTAGATAAAAAAAAATAATAATTATCTTCCTTCTAGGTAGTCAGATGAAACCAAAATAATATCTTCCTACTAAGCAGTTAGGTTCCAGCCGTTATTTTTTTTCAATTCATCTCAATCTATAGCCAACTTTGCCTATTTCCTGCTAGAGTTCCAGGTCGAAGAGAAAGAGGCCTGTTGGTCAATGTTATCATTTACCAATAAATCTCTACAGCGCCCTCTAAGAACCATCGCCGATGAATCACAAACATTTTACAGAAAATCGTATCTAAGTCGGTTATATTGGAGATAAATGTGAACATTTGTTTTATGCACACACAAACAAACAACCTCTCAAACGCATACTCCTTCTCCGTTCAGTCGTGGGTAATACAAATAAATTGGTGGTGGTTTCGAAGCCATTTTCACGAAATTCTTATCCACAGATCATCATCGCAATATAAACTTCCCTTAGGAAACTTTATAAAATAAGACAAAAAAGGATTAATGACTTTTTTGAGGACAAAAATGCAACTCAAAAATCTTATTTGGGTTGAAATTACGAAAAGACGTTTTATGATACAAAAATACAAAGAAAGTATTAAAATCGCATAGAAAATCATAAAATGTTTTAGAACATGGTAGACCTCGCAATAAATCGATGTTATTGGATTCTACTTCCCTTTAATCCCATTTAACTCTTGAGATCTTGTTATTATTTTTATAAAGTCTATAAATATGTTGTTTCTAGGACAAAATCTTTAATATTGCCTTGAAAATTCTATAAAATTTGATTTTTCTATTTTAGGTGAATGGTTGATGCGGTAAAATTGACGTTTCAAAATAATCCCTGTGATTTTTTAATGAACAAATGAATGTTGAGTTTCTGTCGATATCTTACATTTTCAAGCTTAGCTTTACTTTACTACTTTTGCTAACGTTTAGAGAAATAATTTTAACGCTACTGTCTTCGTGCCTTATCGTTTTTCATTTAACTATACGAAAAGCTTGAAGCTACGCGCGGAATAAATAGGAGATGTAATACTAAGAGGCCTTTATGGTAGTTCGGATTGTTCAGTGAGAACTGTGACTGCAGCCCGAACTTACGATGGGACATTTGACTGGACGCTTGCAATATTCTTTATTTTGTATATAACCGTGATAAAGAATGATGAATGGGTGTTGCTAGGGCTGTGAATATGTAAAGTACTTCTCTGTGGACACGGTTTACGAACGATACTGGCCGTTTTACCTATTTTTACTACAATTTTGACACTCATATTGTTTTAACTTTCGCGATTCACTGTATATATGTAATTACTGATTTAAACGGGTATTTGGGTCGTTTTCAAAAAAAATGTACATAGTTGTTAAGGGCCTAATAAAAACAAAATCACGATCGCTTCCTTTGTGTAACGAAAGTTAGGCATACAAACTATATGGGTAACTTTCGTTACACAAAGGAATAAATTAAGTTTTGTTTTGAATTAAATCCCTTAATTGTGTAATTTTTTTTTTAAATGACTCATTTATCGCGTAGAATATAATTGAATAGAAAACGATTTATTGTATACCACACTTAAATGAACAAATCGTATTTAAAACATATAACTAGATACGCGATAGCGCGACGGTCTTATCGCTAAAAGCGATCTCTTGCAGACAACCTTTGGATGGACTGGTTTTTTCGAGAACGTTAAAGGACCGGCATAACAAATAAAAAAGGTGCATGCGCGATAAATACCCATTTAAATCAGTAATTATGATCACATTGTTTCTATAGTAACGATTTGAAACTTATGATCCTTTGTCATGCTCTTCGGTAAAGTGGTGAAATGTGACACAACACGAAAAACTAAGCAAAAATATGTTGAGATATTGCAAGCTTAAATTACGCGTCCTTCCACCTCGTCTATGTGAAGTTAACCAACTGTGAGACGTGCCGAAATGATCTTTATGATTGTTTTGCTTTGACGTATGAAGTAGTGGGATGTGCAACTTGGCTGGAAGATCTCTGCGTAGTTAGAATTGCAAACGGATAGAACGGCCATTAGATTATAAAATGTTTAAATTATTTTTTTATTTTTAGTTTTATTAGACGATGCCTACGTACGTTATGATAGCTGGTAATTTTATATTTGCCTTCTCGAACTAATATTCCTTAAAATTACTACTAAATAGATAGTTTAGTTAGTGGAATGTCTTAATTTTAGAGTACTTACAGCTGTCACTTTTTTTTGTATGTTACTTTTCGTTAACTTTTATTTTAATATTGTACTGTTTATATTTTTTTATTTATCTGGTTTCTTTTTAGTGTTTTTATATACCGAAATTAAACTTCTCCATTACAGTTTAATGATTTGTGGCTTCGTTGGGAAATAACCTAATCTCGTACTGATGAAGCAAAGGTGCATACGATAGTGATTTGCTTAGAACACATCGTGTGCAATTCTCATTTAATGTTAACATTAAGTTAATAAGTACATTTTCGTTCGCTTTTTATGTAATTTAGCGTATGTGGCAGAAACAACGAAATTATAGTTTTATGGGAGTTTTATGTTTTAATAATGCAATAATTATGATTATATAGTGAACATATTGCTCCTTAAACATTGTGCGATTCGTGATTTATCTAAAAAGTTATTTACAAATAAAAAAAAACATGATTTATATATTCATCGCGAAAATCAAAACTAGCATAGAAAACTTTCGTGATTAATTTCAATCATTATTATAAATAAGGGATTTATCACGTACCGTCTTATCCGATAAGACGGTACGTGATAAATCCCGTATTTATAATAATGATCAAAACTAGCACTTAGATCCATGAACTTTGTTTCGCTTTTTTTAAACCTATGTCAATTGAATGCACCATCCGCGATTATAATGATGTACTTGTTGAACAGTTATGTATATTATTCTTGTATATATTATATCATTAAAGTTGTTGATATTTCAATGTGTGTTTCAATATAAGTTACCTACCACATACACCCACTCATTCAGAAAGAAATCATTTTATTCAAAACCACTGAGTATAAAAGAAAAATTTAACACATTGTAATCTGTTGGCGTAGTCAGTAGCTCTAAGGCCCGTCATCAGAAATCGATATGGGTTTTCCTCTTCCGATTCCAGCATCGTGTTAGATTTCTTAATTTTTCTCTATGAGATCGAATCAGAAATAAGGAGATTCGTAGATGAACCAAAGTCACTGACAATGCACAAACAAGCTGAAGTGGGTGGGAACTGACGGCCGTTGGGGCAGGATTTTCGAATGGAGACCACGCACTGAAATGCGGAGCGTAATACGGCGCCCCAATAGATAGAAAGTCTTGATATAGGATGATGGGAGCGGTTGGGTGTGGTCCGCACAAGATCGGTTGCCCTGGAAATATATAGGGAGGCCTATGTTCAGCAGCTGACGTCCTGTACTTGATATGATGGATGATATATGATTTCAAAATCAGACAAATTTCATGTGTGTTTGGACTGGGAAAAATTGGGCATGTGTGCATCACCGACTTTACGTGTGCGTTACAAAGCAAAAAGTTGACTCCTTTCAGGATTTTGAAAGCGCAGGGAATTGGTGCATTGTCTCGTGTAAATATGCGAGAAACCTGGTAATCTGTGCATTCAAGGTTTAGAAATTATTCATGATAATCATATATTCATAGATTTTGCTGGGGTAACGCCCCATTAGGTGATTTATTTGCCTGATGGAGCTAGCTGGATAAATAGATTTTGCTGGGGTAACGCCCCATTAGGTGATTTATTTGCCTGATGGAGCTAGCTGGATAAATAGATTTTGCTGGGGTAACGCCCCATTAGGTGATTTATTTGCCTGATGGAGCTAGCTGGATAAATAGATTTTGCTGGGGTAACGCCCCATTAGGTGATTTATTTGCCTGATGGAGCTAGCTGGATAAATAGATTTTGCTGGGGTAACGCCCCATTAGGTGATTTATTTGCCTGATGGAGCTAGCTGGATAAATAGATTTTGCTGGGGTAACGCCCCATTAGGTGATTTATTTGCCTGATGGAGCTAGCTGGATAAATAGATTTTGCTGGGGTAACGCCCCATTAGGTGATTTATTTGCCTGATAGAGCTAGCTGGATAAGTAGATTTTGCTGCGGTAACACGCCCCATTAGGTGATTTATTTGCCTGATGGAGCTAGCTGGATAAATAGATTTTGCTGGGGTAACGCCCCATTAGGTGATTTATTTGCCTGATGGAGCTAGTTGGATAAATAGATTTTGCTGGGGTAACGCCCCATTAGGTGATTTATTTGCCTGATAGAGCTAGCTGAATAAATAGATTTTGCTGCGGTAACACGCCCCATTAGGTGATTTATTTGCCTGATGGAGCTAGCTGGATAAGTAGATTTTGCTGGGGTAACGCCCCATTAGGTGATTTATTTGCCTGATGGAGCTAGCTGGATAAATAGATTTTGCTGGGGTAACACCCCATTAGGTGATTTATTTGCCTGATGGAGGTAGCTGGATAAAAATACCTATACATAAAGAGCTTATAATTTGTTCATAATATACCTCTTTAGTATGAATTCTCGCGCCGTAGGATTTTGAATTCCGAAAAGACGCGACGCTCTGCGATTTTATAAGTAGCTGAGAAAATTTATAAAACCACGTACGACGTACGAGAGAAATTTGGAATTCACCATCGCTGGGAAGAAGCACAGGACAGAGAAACAGGTTAATGTATGAGTCGACTTCCTTTCCCTATCCTATATGATCAAGTCCACTGGTGTCATGTGAGATTTTCCCCTAGTACAATTTCCACAGCTATGGGGGCGTCCATTAATTACGTGAGACGTTTTTGACCCCCCCCGCCCCCCCTTCCCCTGGTGAGATGTCGCGAGATTTGTTTCGACCCCCTCCCCCCTTTATCACACGTGAGATTTTTCAAAATTTGTATTCAATGGGTTCAAAGGATAATTGACGTTGAACAATTGGCTTCATTATGTCAAGATTGAATGTCTCGTAATCTAGATTTACAGTGATAAAATAAAAAAAATTACGTGATATTAGCCGAGACCCCCGTAATTAATGGATGGCCCCTATTCTATCGTGTTAGGCACGCGTCCCAACCTTATGTGGTCCTTCAAGCATCATTAAAAATAACTAATATATCACGGCGTCCCTAGCAAAACCGCTGAAACATTTGGTCCTTCGAGCCAGACATGAAATCGAGAAAAACACAACCACATAATTACCACACATTAGTGTAAGCACAATGTACTTACAATTTATCAAAATATCTTTCTATCTACATCCATTTATCTTTGAAAGCTAGGAGGGAACAAAGTGTTGGTGAATAAAAGAGAGTATTTTGTTAAAAGTTTTATTGTACATCAACTATGATTTGTTTAGAGGTAGAACATCCTACGCTTAAAATAAACGGCTAACGTGTTTACTATTATAATAAAATAGTATTTTTTAATCGCCGCGATAATATCATTCTTAGGCGGAGTGAGTAAACCAAAATGTATAATATTTTCGAAATCATGTTGGCCAAGTACGCAAACATAGCTGCATCAAATGTTTCTTTAAATACGCTCTAGATATTTGTATAAAATAAAAAATCTGATTTTAGTATGCGAAATATACAAAATAAATCTTCTGAATTCCTTTCCTGGTGAAATATTTGAGGCATCTATATCGAAAAATCTATAGTTTCTAATCTTCGAAAAAAAAAATAAGATTTTATCACAGTAAATAATAAATACTATCAAACAATAAGATGGCAACTTAAAATACTTATATTATGCACCGCGGTATACTAACTAAACAAACTTATGAATCCAACTATCATATCATTAAATATTTGTTACATTATAACTACACAATTATATTTGCAATCCTAGTTTGAAATTTTCAAAATAATATATTTAAATGTTAGCATTGCATAATTATGATTGCATTTTTGATATTATTCATAAAACACCACACTTTATGATGGTAGGCTTATATTCAAGAACAAAACTCAAGTGTAAATAGAGGTTAGTTCTGGGACATGAGCCTTCGTGCTTCGAATCCTAACAGGACAAAAGTCACGTATTTTTTTTTTTATTAACTTATTATAATCAAATATTTTTAAAATTAATCGCATCGCTCATAAATATACTTTAAACTATAACTTAAAAAATGTAAATAATACAAATAATGTACTCAATTTAAAATAAATTCATGCAAAATACACAAAAAATATAAGTATAGTTTCACTAATAAATAAATAAATAAGGAATGTAATTTTCGAACCGATACCGGCTAGGCCAAAATCTATCATTTTCAATACCAAAATCTTTATAACCTCACGTCAAATTTGTGTCAAGAAATATTATATTTTCATGAAACTTTTCCATTGTGATTGCGTGTTTTTACAGAATTCTGTTTTTTTCTGAATTGCCATTTCGAGACTACTTCTGCTTTACATACATTGTTTGAACAACTATCGGATTTCAAATGAATGCATAGATACAAATTGTTGACACGTATATATATACAGGGTATTTGGTAATATACTGACGATATTCAAGTGACGGTTTCTTAAAACATAAAAAAAGACTTCTCGAAAAAACTACTAGTAATATTATCAAATTTTAAAGAAAATCGACTAAGTTTAGGTCAGCAATTCGATATAAAACTTACTGCCTACTCTTGCAATCGACATTCAAAAATAAAGGCCGATTTAATATCTTTTTCAGAAATGGCTGCGGGTTTTGAATTAGAAAGAGATATCTCGAGACGTCACTAATACAGTATCTGTGGTTAGATGGCAAATAAGCATTATGCTATAGCACAACATAAGTTTAATAAAGTGTTTCGTTTACATGCCAAAATAAATTTCACATTTCTATGGTAAACATTTCACAAATTTATTTATTATCCTCATCAAAATAACCCCTTTCATTTTTGTGCGTATATTATCAAACACCCTATATATAAAACAAAGTCGGGGGTTAGTTACACCATTTATACCTCAAGAACGGCTGGACCGATTTTGAAGATCTTTGATTTGTTGGATTTGTCTCCGCCCCGAATAGCAGAATAACTATTAAAATATCGGAAAAATTCACGCAAAAAAGAAACGATGAAGAAAATTCTTTTTCTCATACATAATTATGGCCAACATATTGGCAGCCCGCGTCATATGCATGTCATGTCAAGGCGGTACGAAGTTCGGCGGGTCAACTAGTTGAACAAAAAATCAAGACGAACTTTAAACTTCTCTAGGTATCTTAACATTGTCATAACAGATTTCCAAAAATATACTCGTAAAAAAGCAGGTAGGTGGAAATGTTAAGAAATGTAAGAGTAGAATATGAAACGTGCGTACACTTTATATTCCCGTTCACAGAATGTTTACAGCAATACAATACACACGTGTTCTCACAAAGTGGGAACACGTGTTACCTACAACAAATCTGCCAGTACTAAAATATTACCTAATTTATATACACGATATATTATGTAAGTAGGTACAACTTCTAAAAAACTTTGAACACATTTTCAATAAGATATGGGACAGTTTTTTTACAATCTAAATGTTCAACGCCATCGCTCGTTGGTATGGCACAACTCAATACAAATTGTATATGCTCTTAGCTAAGGAAACTTAAACTGCACAACGATCCCTAAACGTATTTAGCGACTTCACGTTTAAATTTGACATATTTGGCCAATAATACGTTTAAGAATCGTTGCGCAAGTCGCCCTAAGACCCGTATGATAGAACTCAACTCAAAACAAATCGAGACTTGAGTATAGACTTTCATCGTGCATGACAGTTGATTGAAGCTGTCAGAAAATGCGCGCTTGAGTCCCGCCCGAGGCTTGAGCACAATCCTAGAATACGAGCCTTACTATTTAAGTATTTAGGCAAGCGGAACCTAAGAGTAATTACCGATAGGCCAATGTTACACGTCACTAAAAAGCTGTTTTTACGTATATAAGTGCGATTTTGTTACGATTAATATATTCCTTTGTTAAATTATAAATTCGTAACGACTAACTCATATATATATTTATCAACTAAACTAAAGTATATTATGCACATTAAAAACTAAAATATTAGCACACTATTTAAATATAACTTTTACAATATTATACTCTATACTGGTCGTTCTGAGATCTTTTCGTCGCCAATCTGGCTCCAATACTGTATCTTGTTTAAGTTTCTTTTAATAATCCCTTAATTAAATACGCTACTTCGTACTTAAGTAACATGAAACTCTAAATAAAACGTATTTATACACAAATATAGCAGATTACTAGCTGATTATCCAAACTCGAGTACTGGTGTACTTGCATTCGATCATGTAGGTATATTATGTTAGTTAAGTTAGCATAAGTAGCATATTTCATTGAAACAACGCCTTCCTTCGAAACGATCCTGAACTTCATTCAATTCTATTGGTGTTTATCATAAATCCGTGGAGATACGATGATAAATATCACATTAAGATATTATAATATATTCTGATCTCGATTCCCACTCAGGGACTATCAAACCCCCTGTTTCATTCAATATACAAATGATATCCAACATTCCTATCAATTGATACATAACAAACTGCGCGCTAAAGCTAAAGTTCACCACATAAACGGCCGGTTATACAGCTGTCTCTCAAGTGTTGGCGAACGTGAACCTATTATTAGAACCGCGTAAGTAAAAATTGCTAAGTTACCAAAATCTTAACAAATTATACAAAATAAACGAATTCGTCACTTACTATTTTTACTTACTCAGTGACAAAGGCACCAAACTAGCAGCTGGTCTTAATAAAGGCCCGCCCTATAATATCTTAACTGCATCTAAGATCCGATGACTAATGGCCTGCGCAGACGAGGGATTTTTTTCCAGGGACTTTATTATCCGCTAAAATAGATCGCTTACAACTGTATTGAGTAACGCAAACGAGGGATTAAAAGTATCGCGTACAAAAAGTCCCCCGAATAACCGAGGATATGCAGAGAGCGGACCGTACAAAAGTACGGGGGAGTCCTCGAAGAAAATAGAACTCGTGTGACTAGGCGAAGCAACGCACACATGGCGGACTTTAGTCCGCGTTGTGCGCTCGAGAGTGACGTACCTATTGCACGACGTACGTGTGCGTTGAGTTCGCGGTAAATCCGCGGCGGACTTTTTATTCGAGGAGCGTACTTTTTCTCCGCCGCGGAGAAAATTCCGTCGTATGCGCAGGTAGTGCGAAGGCGCGGACGAGGCAATACATCGTGGTGCTCCTTTAACGTACTTTTTAGAGCTCCGGACTAAAATTCTAAATTTCTTCATTGCATCTGAATTTATCAGAACTTCCTTGTTGGCAACCGAGTTGCTTAGTAAGAAAAAATATTCCCCCATGGCAACCAGTTGCGATAGTATAAAATCCTCAATCGCAACTGGTTGTGAAAGTCACTTGCCATGGCGGCCGAAAGGAAATACCGAACCGTTATGGTGCGCTTTTGTCCGTCTGTCTGTCAAATGTCACACCTGATTGTCTCAGCAACTACTGAAGCTATACCAACTTTAAATTTGTAATAGTTCTAAATTATATGAGCCTTTATTGAAATTAAAATAGAATTCCAAATACTTGTTTATGTTTTACGCTTCTATACATTTTGTATGAGAGTACAGTTCTATTTGGCCACGATAATGCATAGTGCTGATATTAAGACCGGCAAAAAGTTTGGCGAATACTAAATTAACAAGATGAAAAAGCATGAAAATACATAGAACCAGCCCTCAGAGTACGAAGCCCAGTCTGTATAATGAGACGGATCTTCTCCAACACAATTGACTTGGCTCGTACCCTTCATTCATGTGGAATTTTAAAGCTCCATTATAAATACGGGATTTATCACGTACCGTTTTATAGTTACGACCGACAATAATAAATAATTAAGCAAATAATAATTGCTGGATATTTCACACAGCGCTATCTAGCCCAAAACTACGCTGAGCTTGTACTATGGGAACCAGATAACTGATATAATACTTATATATTTTTTTTGGCAAATACATACTTGTAACATAAAGAAAAACATCCAGACCTGGACCAAATATCTGTAGATCATTCACACATTTGCTCTGCGGCGGGAATTGAACCCGCTATCTCCTGCGTCTCAGTCGCCTATTCTCTCACTGCACCACGGAGGTCGTCAATGTTTCAGTTCAAACATGAACCTTCATCAAGGTGAATGCAATCCCGCATTCCGATTATTATAAATCCCGTATTTATACTGATTGAAATAAATCACGAATATTTTCATGAAAGCCTATATAAAAACCGGAGTGTCGACGACATGAATAATGCAGTACATTTAACACGGCGCTATCTAGCCCCAAACTGAGCAAAGCCTGTATTGTGAACCAGTAGTTTGGTATATAATATTCAGACCTTTAATCCGAGCGCAGTGGAGATAAACATCAACCAATAGAATCCTTCTAAAGTTTTACTTGAAATAACAGACACGAGTGAGTTTCTCCTGTATGTGTCGAGGTGAGGTATTGCAATTGGTACAGCCAGTGCTGACATCTTTAAAATCATAAAAACCTAATATTGCACAGTATCGAAATGGCTTATAGCCATGTTGATTTCCTGGCTGAGTCGCGGAGGAATATGAGGCCAATTCACCTAACACTGGTGTATAAACATAATGAAAATTGACCCAAACGGGATTGGATAATGATTTAAGTATATTTTGGCAGTCTGCTCCACTAATATTAAATTTTTTTTTTTATATATATATATATATTATAGGCTTGCGTTTGACCACGATCTCGCCTGATGGTAAGCGATGATGCAATCTACGATGGTACACGCTTGCCTAGAAGAAACCTATTCACTCGCGACTTAAAAATTCCCAGGTTGTAGCTATCAGGAAACACAGGCTCTGGCAAGTCGTTCCACGCTTTGGCGGTGCATCTTCTGATGATCTTTCTGATCATCTTGATGAGTAGAGCTCCTTGTGAAAATGCTCGCCCGGAGAATAACTACCACCATACCTATTTCTTCCACCAAGCAGCATTGCTGTTCGGTTTGAAGGGTATGGTTGCCGGTGAAATTACAGGCACGTGAAGCTTTACTGTATGCCTCAAGTTGATGGACGCAGCGCAGAGCATTTCTCTGTTATAGGCTATGGTTACCACCTAACATGAGGCGGGCCTTAAACTTGTTCCATCTCCATTTAGTATTTAAAAAAAGTATTTAATCGCAACAGTAGTTTTTCTCCATCCAGACATTCTATTGGTTGATGTTATCCAGTATATTCAACTTCCAACTTCAATGTAGAAGCTACAGTAGTGTATAACTTGGCAGATATTGCTCTTATAAATAGAACCTACTCTAGTCTAGAATATTATACTGTATAATAGAACACACAGGCTGATCGGCCGAGTATAATTCACATAAATAGTATAAGATTGAATATTGTACACTAAATTTTGATCAAAATAACAAAACTCAATCTTATTTTATTCGTAATTCATAACTATTTCGTTATAATCTACTGAATTTGATCAGTTCTATCAAATACTCAGCCAAAATAAACAAACGTCCTCCGTAAACAAAGTGTAACACAAAGACCCCGATAAAAAAATAAATGTATATAAAATATCCTCTTTTAGTAAGTATCTATGAATTCTATTTTCGCTATCGAAAAATATGAAAGTAGCTAAACGCCACATCGAAGAGCTAGAAACCTCTTGTATTCCATAAACGATTCTGAACCTTCATGCGACTGATATAAGGTTCAAGATTTGACCGCGTAGATAATGAGTACGGGAGGGACTAAATACGCTACTCACGATCTTCCCCTTCCACACTGATACTGATCCATTCAGTCAGTAATTCAGATTCCGAGTGGTTTGAAAGCATAGGTGTTGCGGTCACGTAGAGCCGGGCAGACAGACGGTGTGTCGTTATAATATGTGAGTGTGCCAGTAGGGCGGGTGCGGGGGCGGCGTGTAGGGCGCGGGGTAGGACGGCGGCACGGGGCAGGGCTCCGCCAGCGCGGGGCAGTCGCAGTCGTCGATGCGCTGCACCACAAAGTTGCCGTAGTCATCGGTGAGCGCGCTGTGCCGCAGCGCGCCGCACACGTGCCGCCGGCACCCTTCCGACCACAACCGCTCTGTCAAACATTAATAGCCTCGTCATTACAGATACTAGGCGTGTCATTAGTTGGAGCTGATCGCGATGCGCGCGTCCCAACACTAAATTGCTCTCGGGACGTCACAGTAGGTACAACAATGTAGCTCGTTTGGTTTACAAACAAATAGACGCACTTGCGTTATCTGTTCAATATAGATCAGTGGTCATGATGGATTTCTTCCCAACTCTTACTTTGTGCTGTACGCAGATCTGTATCTTGAGAACTCTTTACAATTACTACACACTAGCTGACCGGACCGCGGCTTTGCACATGTCGTTTGTTAATAAAAAACATTACCCTACTTCTGCGCGGTTGGGTAAAAAAGTAGCCTATGTCTCAATCCCGGTCATAATTTACATAGATAAATTCGAATTAGATATCGATGAAATTTGGTAGCTATCTACCAAATTACAATTAGTCTAGCGGATTAGTATGAACAGTAATAGCGGTCATTCTGGGCAATTCCCATACAAAATTACCAATTACGAATTTGGTAATTTTTCAACTGTTCTTATAACGGTTTCAAGTTTTTTTTTATTTAATCCACCCCTGTATTAAAATATTAAAGAGCGTACAAAAAACATTTTAATCAGTCAAGCCGTTTTTTAGACATAGACAGACATTTATTTGCTACCATAGCACACACAAGTTCAGACAATACAATTAAAAAGTATAACATCAAAGAGAAAGCACAAGTAAGAGAAAACAGAAAATTACATTCAACAAACATAGGAACAACAGAATTAAATAATAAATTTACAGTGTAGTCAGGGAAAAATTTAAAAGAGGCAAGTAGGTGTGTCTGTGCTACTGCAGCAAATGGGTTCCAGCTCAGCATTATGCCTCGCCACCGATCGACAGCTCGGCGCTGTTATTCTGCAGAAACCTTTTTTAGGCAAGTTATTAGAACTCGTAAGAACGAATGTGTTTGCATACAATTATGATATGCCTAATTAGATAATTATGATAAGTAGATAGAAGAAATAAATATATTATGTAAGGAATAATAATAATGTTAAGAAATGTTAGTGTAAATAATAAATAATAATACGAATAAATATAAATATACTAGGAGCTTTACCCTCGCGTCAGCAAGTGAACGGCGGACTGTAACAATTTGTACCAGACAACCCAGTTTTTTGTTTTTCTATTAAATGTTTCTTATAATGCTTTTTAAAAGTAAATTTTGATTTTAGTAGCCGAAAAGGTGGTGGTATGTTATTCCAACACTTGGTTGCCTGGTACCGAAAACTGCCCGAACCGAAACCGAAACTTTTAATTTTAGCAAGAGTAACGAGCAGCAATTGATTTTTAAATAAATACATATATAATACATTTTGTACAACACTTGGTAGTGAGAGACATGCCCAAACAATGTTTGTGCATGACCACTATGATTAGTAAAATACAATTCTATAACTAGGCATAATCAGCATCTTTAAGACTAAAGTTTCTTGAAAACAGCAGTAGTTAAAAAAAATATATGAAAATACATTAGAATGTACAACGTAAATAAATTGTATAATATGATACATACCTCTGTTAATGTCGCCATCGTTCATCAGTTCCTCGTTCATGAGCGCCGTCAGCGCATCATCTGTTTGCGATTCTGAAATCAAACATCCTATACATTAATACAACTAGAAGCAATAGAACCGCTGAGAGCTTGCATTGCGATAACAGACAATAACCCAACTCTGCCAGGAACAGGAAATCACACTCATATTATAAATGCGAAGACTATTCAATTCAAGTACAATTTATTAAATTAGAACGGCCTTGGCCAATTATACTAATTACAAAATGGAATAATTTTTACAAATAATTAATATATGTCAATGTTATACAAAAAAAATGCCAAAACAATAAGATTACAATAAATAAAATAATATTAAGCAATAACATTCACACACTCTTCTCACAAAACCTCAAGCACTCCAACATTATCATCTTCCATCTGTCCGCAAACACATCACATTCAGGGCATGCGTCCAGGAGGGCATTGAGCGCAGAAAGGGTTCGCGGGATGGGCGACTCAGCGCGCGCGACTGTTCGGCCAAATGACTCCGAGAACAATCTGTGTCTTCTACCGCGGCGGTAATTGTTGGGAACGTAGAACGACAAGAGCTCATCGTGGAGATCAGGGGCATCTATCTTCCCATGAAGAATCTTGAGCATGGTCCTTAATTGGTCATTAGCACTTCTTACCTACAAACTTTTATACCCTAGGCAACCCAGGAGTAACTTAATGGGGTACATAAATGGGTAATACCCATATAAACAAGCGTTTGTATGGCAAACGCTTATAAAGGAAGCGAAGAAAAGCCTTTTGCACCTTTTCGAGCAACAGAGCGTAAGTACTCTCATGTGGGTGCCAAACCATGGACTACTCGGGACACGATACGTTCTAAAATCTAATGAAATCACGGTCGACCGATTTTTGCGGAGCTCGGGGGAGTAATCTATTGCTGGTTTACTTCCGCAGATAGCGTTGTCACTGTCTAACAGTTACTCTAGATCAGGGATTCCCAAAAGGGGTCGATATCGGTTTCCTAGGGGTCGACATAAACGAAACTGATTTTGCGTGTCGACGAGGTCTAAAAATCGACCCCTATTTAATTAACACAAGTTCTTATTTAAATCTTTCAAGATAGGTAGGTAGGTACTGTATTGTTTGTTGTGTTACGTGTACTAAGAATAATTAATATTTTTGTAGGAAATAGCATTGTTGTAGTAATGTAAAGTCTCAAGTTCGTACAAGATGAAAAACTCGGCAAGTCAGTGTGGACAAGTTTGTGCAAGATAATGAGTTCGAGCGTACGTCTTTCAGGCGCGTTTTGACTTGCTCTCTATTTGACGCTTACGCGATTAAATACGAACGAATTCATGATCAAGTTGCAAGTCCAAACATGTTCCCGATATTTTACTATTTAACGAGCTTGCACTTAGGTTGAAAGTTCATTTGCGTTTTGAAATTCGTTGGAGCTTGAACGATAATAACTCATATAAGTACTCATTTATTTCAAGAGATTACAAAGTTATAACATAGCTAAATTAAGTGAAGTAAAGTGATTGAAAAAGAATTTACAAAATGCTGAGCTCCCTACGCGAGTTAATAGCGTAACCATACAATATCTGCAGTTTACGAAATATTAACAGGGTAAGTATCAAACACTTTTTTTTTACCCGGCTCAGCGCATCAGCATTGCCCCACTGTGTGATAGTGATGAGTTGAGCTATGTGTAGATTGTTTGCAGTTGCCTCAGTTGTTTCAATTGAAAAAAATTACCAGTAAATTTAACAGTTTATTATTGTTCTTTATTTAGGTAGTTTCTTATTTTTTTATTTGCAGGATTACTGAGTTTTATAATGGCGGACACGAAAAAAAAATGCAGACAATACGGTTTGGACTACTTGAAGTTCGGATTTATTGCTTCTCCATCAAATCAACACTTGCCAATATGTCTCATATGTGAAAAAGTATTCAGTAACGATGCCATGAAGCCTTCAAAAATGGATGACCACTTATCAAGAGTACATGCTGACAAAAAAGTAAGCCCTTGTCATTTTTTCAAGCACTTAAAGAAAACCTAGACAAAAGACCATCCATAAGATCGATCGATCATGTTTGCGTCATCATCTATTAAAGACGATGATGGTTTACGAGCGTCCTATAATATATCTTTACTAATAGCGAAGTCGGGGAAACCCCACACAATTGGAGAGCAGCTTATCTTACCAGCCATTGCGGAGGTCCTTAACAATGTATTGCACAAACCCGCACATGATATTTTAAAGAGAATACCTGTAGAGCAATAACACCGTTCAGAGACGCATAGACGAAATGGGACGGGATGTGGAAAACATTTTATGCAAGTTCTTACAGACTAACAGATTCTCTCTCCAGTTGGACGAGTCTACATTATCCGGCAATGAAGCTCTGTTGTTAGGATATGTTCGATATATCAAAGATGAAAATATGTGCCAAGAACTGCTTTTTGCTACATATTTAGAGACTGATACCAGAGGAGAATCGATTTTTTAGGCCGTGGAACATTTTTTTACTGACAAAGCTATTCCATGGAAAAACATTGTTTCTGTTGCGACTGATGGTGCACCGTCTATGGTTGGTCGTCATCGTGGTTTTATAGCTCACCACTGCCTGTTAAAGCTGTTAAAGCGACCACTGCCTGATGTACTGGTCATTCACTGCGTGATTCACAGGCAGCATTTAGTAGCAAAAAAGCTGAGTCCTAGATTGCATAAGTCTTTACAATATGTAATAAATGCTATCAACAAGGTTCGAAGCAATTCTTTGAACTCTCGGTTATTTGCTCAGCTATGTGAGGAAAACGACGAAGTCTTTACTCGATTACTTCTGCACACTGAAGTTCGCTGGCTATCAAGAGGCTCTTGCTTAGAAAGATTTTCAGGCATTTTTGAATCTGTGTTGGAGTTTTTACAAGAAAAAGATCCGAATTAGAAAGAAAATCTGAACAATTGTAAAACAGATATTTATTACTTGACTGATATCTTTGGAATATTCAACAAAGTTAATTTGCAGCTGCAGGGTGACGATCTTAACTTGATTAAAACAAAATCAATAATATCGGCCTTCGTGGGTAAACTAATCCTTTATAAACAAAATTTAGGCAGAAAAGAATATTCGCAGTTTCCGCATTTGTCAAAATTACCAGAAATGCTTCAAGATGATGACATTTTATTATATGTCACTCACTTGGACGCATTACACAAGGACTTTACGGAGAGGTTTGAGGATCTTTTAAATTTACAAATTCCTCAATGGATAATAAATCCGTACAATACCACAGCCATAGAAGAAGCCAATGTGATAATGCATGAAGAGTTGATTACCATCAGCACAGACGAAGAGCTTAAGCAGAAGTTCAACCAAGGCTATCAGAAGTTCTGGTTGCAACGCAACATTGAAACACAGTATCCTACATTGTGGAACATTGCTGAAAAATACCTTATCGCTTTTCCATCATCATACCTAGTTGAAAAAAGCTTCCGTGTGGTAACAAACATTTTGACGAAACAAAGAAACCGTTTGAAAATCAACGAACGTGGAGATTTAATTTAAGGCTACAACTCACCAATATTGAGCCGGATGTAGCTAGATTGGTAGATAGGCCCCCTTATTCATAATAGTCTGCTAACTAATTTAAAGCATTGCTAATTCTCATTCTGTCTTATTCTATTGACCTAAGTCAGAATGAAAAATAACACTCTGTATCAGCTGTTTTAAGTTAGCGGACCATTATGAATAAGGGGGTTGATCTTAAAAGTAGGTAATTTGGCCATGGTGGTCTGAGGTAACAGTTCATTTTGGAAAAGGGGTCACTTGTCCAAAATAGTTTGGGGATCCCTGCTCTAGATTGACAGTAGTGCTTGGTGCAGGCGATGAAATAGTGTCGATAAAAATGAATGAATGACGAAAAATGAAGGAGTATGAATAACCTACTTTTAAAATTGCAATTGTTATGTACACGATTTTAAGAACATCTTAATTAACTTGCAATTTTGTTTTAGTTTGTTTAGGTCAAATCTTGTTACTGAATTTTAAACCAGTTCCCCCAACCGATTGATCTGAAATTTGGAATACATACCTAATGTAACTTAGGTGGACAATGCAATAATTTGGTACCATGGAGGTGGTTTCATGATGGAGACGGATGTTAGACAATGGAACTTCTGAGTGGAAACTAGTGTACTAGGTTACTAGTGTTTGAGCTCATTTGAATCTGCTTGCGGTTACATTATGTATGACGTCACCAAAAATCCAAAACGGTGAAATTAACAATAATATGTTGCAGGTTAGGTGTTTGCAATTTGTTAGCATTGCATGCTTTGATGGCATGTCAATAAAGATTCAGGAATGTGGAAAATCACAAGAAAATAACTTAAGAAATTAACATTTCCTATATTTTTTTATTTTGATGGAGGAGAATTCCAAGCCATTCACGAAAAAGAAAAAAAACACCCTCCTTTTTAGCAGTCTGGTAAAAAGAAATTACAAAATCAAAATGTATTACCCTAATATTATAAATGCGAAAGTATGGATGTTTGTTTATTTATTCTATTGTTTGTTACTCAATCACGTCGTAACGGATTAAATTTAGTATATCCCATAAATCAGGTCCCATGGGTTCAATACCGGTAGCTAGAATATTTATTCGGTAATCGAAACACTTCCAATAAACAATTTTAGTAACGTAAATCCGTTGCGCCATTGCGATGGTGATCATTGCTAGTAAGGTTGTTTGAAAATGTAAAATTTTAATGGTCGGAAGTACTCTTAAATCAATATTATTTTCCTTTCGGTGCAATTAATCGATATTGAAACTGTTATAAATGTTACTTTTGAGACAGACAGAGATACTTTTGAAATTATTATTTAGTATGGATCCACCTTGTAAAACAACATCACCATCATTATGTTGTTGATGATGATGATGATCATTATAGCTGCGTCCGGTATTTCAAGCTCTATTTACAATTTCTGGCAAATTTAATGTTGGAACAGCATCTTTACATAGTTTCCTTTGTTTGTTAGACTTTTTATTGTTACACTCAGGTTCAAAATGTAAACTGCATATATAACTATGTTTTCTTGGAATCCAAGCCTGCTCTCTGCGGACTGCTTTCACCCACTCTCTCTTTCTTAATGGATCAGTTGGAAATCTGAAAGAGTTCGTTCATTCATATCGATATTTTTATCGATAGTGTCAAGCCCTATCACCATATGATTAGAATGAATGTAATGAAGAATGAAAACTAAATGACATATAATCCGACTCATTTTGGTGTACCACAATTTCGATTACACTGCCCAAAAAATTTAGTACTTTTAAAATGGCGTATTATTTGCAATAATCGTAACATATTGAATTGATTTTATGAAAATATAGTGGTTTCAATGGGATAAAATTATACTCACAGGTGAAAAGAAATATTAACTGCTCGGCCACTATAGCTTTTACAAAATAATACGGCGCACTTTGTCTTTTTTTTCACTTTGTTTTGTCCTCGAGAACTAAAGTCGCACTGACAAGACGATTTCGTTTACTATGGCAAAATGACTGAGTTCGTGGCAAGAGGGGTAAAGGCGAAAACGGCCGAGTTGCGCGTCCAGTGAAGTCCGTGTGCCAAACACATGAGCTGGGTTCAAGTTTGCTGCGGACTAAGGTGCAAAAAATAAGCCTGACAGCGTGTTCACTCAGAAAGTCAGCCTACGAAAGGATACCATAGCGACAGTAGTTATGTGGACGTGGAAAGTCAGCTTTCGGTCGAAGGTGACACCCAGGTCCATGATAGATTCAGATCTTGCGATAAGGTCAGAGTTAAGTCTATACTCAAATTTGATTGGATGCCGCATGCGACCAAAAGTCATGGCATGGCATTTTGATGGGTTAAATTCCATTCTGTTCACCACACCCCACTCATAGACCGCGTTCACATCACTATAGCCTGGATTTTAACATATGCTACTTAATATTGACAAAACAGGTGTGCAAAGCCGCTGGCAAAAGGAGAATGTGACAGAACAAAATGTTACGATTACTAGAGTTTATTCATGTATAGATATTAGAAAGTAGGTTTATACAAGGTTACCTCGTGTTTGTCTAGGTTTAGCTATATCTATGTGCCCTAAAATATATATTAAACCTCTCCCTCTACCAAATATGCACTACCTATAATAACTGTTTGTCCGCATTACACCAAGAATGCTATCTAGCATTAAGTTCGCCTATGTATAGATTATTTTATTTTGTAGGGTAGGGTATTTTGTATCATGGTAGGGTAACTTTCGTCACGTCATGAGCCATCATATCATCACACTGTTAAAGAGCATGCCGTCCAGTTTTGAAAACCTGAGGACCTAATAAAAAGAAGATCTTGTCCAATCCACTGCTGCACAAACTGATCGCCCCCTAGAGTCCGTACAGGTCCGTATGGGTCAGTGCAGTCTGTTTCAGTTATGATTAGGGATTGACAAGTTAAACTGGTCTCTGAAGCAAAGAGCAAAGCCAAATCTAACACATTTCAGTGCAGTTTAAAGAATCTTTATTTCTCATTTAAAAATAATGTCACTTACAATGAGAAAGAATTTTTAAAATAAGTAACATTATAATTTAGTCTCAATCCAACATTACATAAGTAGGTAGATACATAACAAATTAATTTAGTTAAAGCATTTAAGTAGGTAGTTAGTATTTCGGTAAAAGCTAATAGATTAATATAAACTAGGAAGGTAGGTAATACGTATTCCGTTCAACCAGAGATATAGTACAAGCATTTAGTCAGGTATTGGTGGTGTAGTTACCTATTTCTTCCTTGATGATGAGCTCCTCCTTGATGGCCCCGGGCACGCAGGGCGAGGTGGGGGTGGTGGGCGTGGCGGGGGGCGTGGGCGCCGCATCCAGCCCCGCCCCCAGCGCCGCCTCGCCGCTGCTGTTGGAGCTGCATTCTGGACTGTACGGCGCCATCTAGAGATCACCAATTACTTTATTATGGAACTAGAAGAGCCGCTAACTTAAGCTCATAACAAGTCTCGAGGTCGTACACCATTCAGGTCTCAAGGTCGTACAGCGTGCGATGGAAAGGGCTACTTCGAATATGGGAAGATCTGTAGATATAGCCCAGAGGATTATAAAGTTGAAGTGGCAGTGGGCGGGGCATGTAGCTCGAAGAACTGGCGGCCGTTGGGGCAAAAAGTTTATCGAGTGGAAATCACGCAGATTAATTCAAATGGAGACGATTTAATAAAGGTTGCTAAGAGTATCTGGGTTGGCCGTACAAAAAAGGCACTCTGGAAATGTATATACCATTTTAAGGCCTCCAGCTTGGCTTGACGACTTTATAGCCTTGATATTTTTGTGCCCTCTGAATCACGGAAGCGTTCAGTTGTGAATTCCAATATTTTATCTGATAAGAACGACTGCACTATACGAAGACTAGAAGTACTATTACTATAGTTAGTGAAATACCTTCAAACTCCGACGGCGTCTCGGCGTAACCTCAGCCATTTTATAGCTGGTGTCCATGGCCCAGTAGGAGCCCTTGCCGGGGTCGTCTTTGCTCCGAGGAACCTTCATGAAGCATTTGTTCAGGGATAAATTGTGTCGTATCGAGTTCTGTAAGTTGAGAATATATTTTTTAACAACCGACTGGTTAATTGAAACCGCCACGCATCTGATAGCGCAGCGTAGGGCGCAAAACATATAGAATTGACGCGGAGAATATCATTCCATTTTCGCATGCGTTTTGCTTCTAAACGGGCCCCCTACTACATGGAAAGAGAACCCAATAAAAGTAGGTAGGAGCTTGCTTCAGACCGCACAAGATGATGCGCTCTGAAAATACGCCTACGGCTATGCTATGATCATTTTTATTTCAGTCATAGAACTCCACTGCAATGATAAGACTAGCTAGATAGCCCCATCATATAAAATGCGATGTTTATGCAGTCGAAATATATTTTATACTAGCTAACCGGCCCGTGGCTTCGCACGCGCGGTTGTAAATAAAACATTACCCTCCTTCTGCGCAGTAGGGTAAAAAGTAGCCATGTCGCAATTCCGGCCATAGTCTATCTGTATACCAAATTTCATCTAAATCAGTCCAGCCGTTTAGTCGTAAAAACGTAACCAACAGACAGACAGACAGACAGTTACTTTCGAATTTGTAATATTAGTATGGATTATTATTTATTTATTATTTGGAGCCCGTACTGGTCACTGCGGGGCAAATGCCTTCCTTCCTCTCCACTCCACTGTGTGCGTGTGGTTTATAGGAATCACTTCATTAATTACTCCTGTTCCCATTTATAATGCTGATCTCATGTTTATTTCTAGAACACTTATACATAAATGAAAATATTATACAATCAAGCATTGTTTCAGAACTTCAATTTTTCAGTGTATTTTTCGGCTATGCTTAAAAATCACCTGTTGTAATATGTTCTCTGTGTAGGATAGTGAATATATCCATATTTTAATAATAATAATGATTCGTAATTATGTCTGTAATAAGTACAGTTTTTTTAAACTAAAACAGAAGCCAGAGAACTCTCTCTTCCTTGTACCCACCCATGTTTTATTTGAAATAAATGATTTGTATTTGTAATTTTTATTTACGTCAGGCCTTGAGCATTCAAGGTCACAATTGTATTTTATCTGGCAGAAAATATCACCAATTAAAACTTTTTATAGTTAACTTTATTACTTACCATCCACCCTTTCCCGGCTTCTTTATAATAAGGGAATGCGTTGCAAATGTATGTGTAGATCTCATTTAGTGTCATCTTTCCTTTGGAAGAACTGCTGATTGCAAGTCTGATCATACTAGCATAGCTGTAACAAAAACAAACCTATTAGAACTGCTTCACTTTGACATTTTAAGGTCACCAGTATTAGGGAGCAACATATTCAACCTTTACATTGATGATACCCAAAGTGGCCTAAATCGAGACTACGACAGGCAATGAGACAATGTTAAATATACAATAAAAAAAATTAGGATTCCATGTGATGTAAATAGGGGAGCACAATAATGGATATCAAGCTGGTTCTGACCATAATGTTGGCTTTCCATGAATATATTAATCCACATACCTACACAGAAAGTACCTATAATCAGTGTCATGACAGTAGGTACTTAAGTATTATATGTATGCACTTACAAAACACTGAACATAAGTTTTTCCCACTACAGTTAAAATTTATATTATGTCTCATATTCACACGAGAAACAGAAAATGCAGTGGATTAAATTGTCATGGCACACATGTTAGCCTGGCTGGGCTAGCTTAGTAGAGGATAATGCATAATAAAGACTAGAGCTGGATGTTATGCAGGAATACCTTGGAATATCATGATTAATCCTGCTGCTGTCTACATTTATAATTCTAAGAAAATTTTATAATAAAGCATTTTTACAAACTGTTAGTTTCAGTCAGAATTCATTGCTGTGTGGATAATTGTATTTTTTCAGAGTAGGTATGTATAAGAACATGCATTTAGGCAGATTTTGTGAAGGCCAGCACTAAAACGAATGAGTAGCAACTGGTTTGAAGATAATCTTTAAGGAGTTTTATTTGATTTATGTAAATTAGGTTCATATAGCCAAACATTTAAACAAGTTACCGACCAATAGAACTTGTCATTGCAAACAAAGAAACTAAGTTAGTATTTTTATTTATAAGCAATACCATTAGGACTAGGTGTTAGGTACAAATAGCACTTGATGAGCAACTTGTGTACTTATTGTGTACAAAACCACAATAAAATTAGCATATCAGCCACATTACTCAGCGGGTAAAGGGTCACCTCAAGCCCACGGTGTGACGCATTCTGTACATAATTGGAAGTCGTACGGCGTCCAAGGAAAAAACTCATTTACCTGTACGCAGGTTTCGCGTGTTTTATTTTGTTCGCGTTCTCTTTCTGGTCTTCCTTGTTGTTGTTTTCCTGCGTGAGCGACAGCGGCTGCACATCTTCGTAGAGAAACCGCGGGATGGGACCCAGCGGACTGTGGCGCGGAGGCCCCGGGCTGTACGCGGGCAGCCACTCCACTCCTGGAGACTCACTCATTGTCCCGACACCAACGCCGATCTAAACTGAGAGTTACCATTCCCTCATCGGGAAGCACGAAAACCAAGGCCCTTTCTCTTATCTCTAGGCGTATTACTCTTCACATAGCACGGAGACGATCCTCATTGTGGTGCATCAAGGATCCTTGAAATGACGACCTAAGCAAAATCGCGTATCACCACGCACTTGCACACGTTCGGTACCGATACAAAACTATAAAAACATTAAAATATATTGCAACCATGAAGTTTAACACAGATAATAACTCAATAAAACGAAACAAAACTAGAAATTTAGTGTAAATTGAAATTATTATGACATTTGATGCACCTACTACAACAAGGAAAATGGCGGATCTGGTGTATTACGTTCAGAAATCGATTTGATATTACTATTACCATACTCGTATAATTTATTTTGCATTCATTTGAATACATAAGATTTACCTTTTAAATCAATCAAATGCATGACCATACTAAGTATGCTCAGAAATAAATAAAAAACCAATCAAGGTACAAAAATTAGAGGTAAAAATACAAAACTTGTTTAAGATATTTTTAATTTCGTTCAAAACTTAATATTTTTAATATGGCAACTGTGGTCATATCACATTTCGTCAGCTAGGTAGCAAAACCGAGAAACCGAGTTTTAAAAATTTTATATTCATTTTGAGCCAGGCCCAAAGCCTGGATAAGAAAAATACTCTCACACCATTGCCATTTAATAAAATGCAAATGCCCTTGATAGTATTGTGGTCCTACATGGTAACTCTGAACTCTGAACGATTCGTAGAACGTCCTACGTCACAGTACACTGGCCATAGGTGTATTCCTTTCTTCAGTCATCCGATTCGGCGATTCAATGGAGCGGTAAAAATACAGCCACCGCCCACCAGCGTACCGAATACTGACCAACGCACACGCCCAAGCGAGGATGCAAAAAAAAGTGTCAGTGTCGAAGAAAATAACTTTTTTTCATATTCACTGGTGCAGCGGTGTCTGCACTTACTCGACATTATTATGTATGACATATTATGTGAAATGACTTAGTCCGCTAACATTTGACTAATCTGGCTGGCTGGTCGAAAGTTTTAAGCGGTCTGACAATATCATCATCATCACCAGGGGTAGGTATTTAACAATATAATCAACTAGCTTACAGTTTGGTTGGCCCATCGGACACTAAGCGGTTTTTCGTGATGTCTAAGGGTTCGTGTTTTTCTCTTGGTTTACGAGGCGGTTTTTAACGTGAATTATGTTATGTATGACATAAGACAGTCTAATGTACTCCTAGCACTAAACGTCAAAATTCAACTTACACTATGTTGTGTTCAAAACGACGAAGCCCAGTGCTGCCAGTAAATTTTTACGAAAATAACTGTCAGTTTGAATAGAATGCTCTGAGGTGAAGGTTGTGTTAATCGTTGCAATAATTTTAACGGTTTGTTGACATTATTTTACAAACTCGATGAAAACTTATGACGATTGTGTGTGTAGATTGTTTTGTTAACTGTGGATAGCTAAAAAGCTTCAACAATGGCGACGCAACCAGAAGTCGGGGTTTCCGACTTCGTACTACTCGACAATTTGACCACCGATAAGTTTATCGAAAATTTACAATTGAGGTAAGTTTCCTTGTACAATGTGCCTACAAACTAACTTGCAATTTACTTGAATTGTACATATTGAGTAATACAAAAGGTCAGCTGTTGGCTGATTTTAAACGATAAGACGATACATTATTTGGACCACCTCGGAGTTACGAAGTTGTTCTTCAGGTCAATTATAACCATCTGTTGCTTTGTACACAAAAAAATTCTAATGAAAATGATTACCTTGTTCGGTGTAGTAGAAATACGCAATGAATGCAGAGCATAGGCATTCCAGTTTATTCAATTCTTCTGTGTATCGCTTTTTTAATTAAAAAACTTATCAAGTTTATGAGATACTAGCTGTTGCCAGCGGCTTCGCCCGCGTTGTTCTGGAGTGCAAAAATACATAAATAAACTTTTACATCCCATTTTTATCCCATGGGAACTGATTTATAGAATAAAAAGTAGCCTAAGTGGTAATCCAGGTTTACGTACATACCAAATGTTATCGAAATCGGTTCAGCCGTTTTGACGTGAAGGAGTAACAAACAAATAAACAAACATCCAAACTTTCACATTTATAATATAAGTGTGATAATTTATCATAGTGGACACACTGATATTTATCACACACTTTTTATCACACTTATCACTGTCTCAATGCATAAGCATTGCAATTTAGTGGGGCAATGCAACCAATATCTTGGGACACGTCTGCCTGGTATCGATCTGGAGCAGTTGATCTATCTATAGATCGTTTGCATCGGTCTTTAGATGATTCAACTGGTTCTTCTGTATTTTATTGTACCTATATTTTTTCTGTTAATAAAAAAAAGTACATATAGAACAAAGTCGTAAAAAAAATACCATAGTTATTTTTGTAATGGCCATAGTTTGTAACTTCGACCTTGCCAACTGCACCTGTTCACATAACTTAGAAAATATGTTTCAAAATACATTCATTCTGATTGCTAGAATACTTATTTGTATTTCTAATTCAAATATTTATGGATGTGCTCATTTTATTTTATTTGAAACAAAATCCGCAGCTCTTAGTATATAACAGGTGTATCGTATGTTATGTTATCTTATCATACATATTTTCCATAGCAAAAATAATTAAATATGTAGGTATACATTTTTAATTGCTATTTCTACATTCTTTAAAAGCATATTGGCAAATTTTCAAATATATCTAATTTTTTTATTATGGAAATTTTTCTCGCTAACTGTAAACATTTTTAAATTATCAGAATGCAAAGTTCTAAATTTCTCTAAAACATCAGATAAGTTTCCTAAGAATGCTCTCTAGTTCAGATGGTGGCTGTCCTATGTGCGGTATCATAAATTTCCAATCTGCAGATACGAGTATTACCATGAGGTACCTATTTTAATGAATTGTTACTATTTTCTCTTTAACTATAATTAAATAAAGTTAGGTACATTTGTATGACTAAACGACTGGACCAATTCCAATGAAATTAGGTATATAGATATAGATTATGCCCTCGATTGTGACATAGGCAAAGTTTTTAGACAAAAGTAGTTTTAGTGTGCCATTTAAGATATATTTATTAAATTAAACAGTTGCTTACAGTTTTAACCAAGGCGATAACTGCCTTATAATTAACATTTAAACAAAAAACTTATATAAACGAGCCATGGGCTGAAGCTTGTAAAATGATAAAAAGATAACACTCTATTTTGATATGACAGTAGGTAATATAGGCAAGTGTTCTGCGTGTTTTGATAGTAATCAATAGTTATGATATCACTCAGTGAGTCACTGCCTTGATGAGGTCATGTTTCTTTTGTTTATGTTTGTATTTGTAAGAAACTTTATTACTGACTAAATGTAATACTTATTACATACCTGGCTGGGTATCAAACTAGCGATGTACTTAAATTAATAACTTATTAGTTGTTTTTGAGATATTAATTGATATTTCTATTGTGTGTAGGTTAGGTAGTTAATTTTGAACTTTTTTATTTCTATTTTTTTATGTATTAGTTAAAAAGAGATAGATTTTGTAAACTGTTATGTTATTTCTATGTTATAAATAGGTAAATAAATAAATTAAATATGTTTATTAACAGAATTAATATTATTTACAAAATAAAATACAAAATAAACAGTTGAATCATTTAAAGACCGTTGTAAACGATCTATAGATAGCTCAACTATTCCAGATCACTACTAGGCGGAAGTACTTAAAAAAATAAAAATATTAAGTAGGTATACAATTTGCCTTTTTTTTTCTTTTTTTTTTATACTACTAAGGTAGCAAACAAGCACACGACCCACCTGCTGGTAAGCGGTTACCATAGCCTATGTACGTTTGTAACACCAAAGGTATTACTCACGCGTTGCCGACCCTTTAAAATTTTCAAAACGCCCTTTCTGAAGAATCCCATACTGTAGTCCCTGGGCAAAACCTCAGCAGAGTGACCATTCCACAAGCGAAGTGTCCGTGGGAGGAAATTCCTCTGGAACCTCCCGGTGCGTGACCACATCGTCTCCAAGGTCACATCGCCTTATAACCGTATTTTACTTTTATGGGTATGAATACCACTATAAGATGATAAAGTACATTATTAAATAAAGTAATTAAATTCGTTAAAAATACGCCTGTAAGGAGGATGCGCCTCTAAAACTTATAGTTATCTCATAATATGTTTATCTATCTAGGGTTAAAAACAATAGTCAGCCCTTGTCTGATTTTACCGGGCTTAATCGCTGAGGAACAGATTTTAAAATTTCAGATCAATTCTTGTACCTGGTACTGTACAAAGGTAGGCATTTAAAAAGATGTAACCTAAGTATAAGACATGTTGACTTATTCAGTCACACTCTGATGTCACCACTCAAGGTGTGTGTGTGTTGTCCTTTCATTATTTTTCCTTATGCTATTGTTCTAGCCACTCCTATCAACTACTTGATCCACATAGATAATATCTAGTAATTTGGTTTTTTGTAAGAGATATTAAGAGAAAATTATGATCATTTAAATAATAATTTTTAAAAAAATCTGCTTTTCATACTCATTGTATGATAGCTTGCTTTATCCTATCTACTGCTAAAATTTTCATGTTAGTAATCAGAACGAGACGTAACCTTGTACAATTTCACTGCCGAGGTAAAGCTGTGTATGCAGTAGACAAAAAAAGTTCTTGGACTAGACGCTTGTCCTCAGAAACTGGGAGAATTTTAGCTGATCTACGTACCTATGTAGCAGTTAGCAGGAAAACGTATGTAACACAATTATGTGCTTGAGGTGTGATTCCGAAATTTCCGATTGAAACCTCAGACCGCTGACTGCCCGCCTTAGAAATGTATTAACGTTCTCTCTCTCTTCCCAGCTATGTATCCCACATGGTGGTGGGGTCAGTGTTCTTGGTCGTTCGTCTCCACTTCGTTCTATCCTCGACGTCGTCATCAGAAACTTGCCACTCTCTCATGTCTTTTGACACTACCACCTACTCCACCTTGTCTTGGGTCTACCTCTACGAGATCGTAGATCTATTAAATGTATTAACGTTCTAATATGAGTTAACCTTTGGGGTCTTTGGGCGCCCTAATTAACTGACGACAATAAGTAACCGCCACCGCTACACAAACTACAGATTCTATAGAAGATGCTTTGTCACAGGAAATGTATTGCAATTTACTACGACTTAATTTGGTGATTGATGGCAGCAGTGGCCGAGAGATAGTGGCATCCATCACAAGAGGCTGTGGCAGCTAATAGCCTGGTGGGTGGATATGATAAAGGCCGTAGAGGGAAAGAACTTGCACGAGTTGCATATAATCGATTGGGGCGCTGTTTGAGGGGGGGGGGGGGGGGGTTATACACAGCAAGGGGCTGTTGCTTGAGTTGAGCTGCTTTCTGGCGCCTACAGCTCGGAATGATTCCTTTATTCAATCCTTCATTCCTCTGATTTATCGCAGTTGGCGTGCAAAAGCGGCTCTCTCAAAGATGAGCTAAAGACATCAACCCTTAATTTAATCAGCGGTTCGCCATTCGGCCCGCATACGGAACAGTCGTAAAATAGAACCGTTTACGCCACAAATTGTCGCGGCTGGCGCATTCAAAGGTTTCCTTTAGGGAGGTAATGGATTGTGGGGCTTTTTTACTTCTTATGAAGCTGTTTGCTCGTGACCGCATGAGTGCGGTGACTTTAAGGGCAATAGATACAGGAATCTATTGTGAGTGGCTCGTAAAGACTACACTGTGTGGTTCCTTTGCAGCTTTGTAGGCTAAAAACCACTGAAATAGGATGTACCAGATAGGTACATTTTATTTCTATGGTTTTAAATTATTTAAAAATACGCCTTTAAGGAGCATGCGCCTCTGAAACTTATAGTTATCTTCTGATATGTTTATCTATCTAGGGTTGAAAACAATAGTCAGCCTTTGTCAGCCCCGTTTTTCATTTGAGGAAATGTTTAGATTTACTTAATTTTTCACCTACGTATCTACACATTTCGTCAAATAAAAAACGGGAACATTTACAAGCTGAGATTGATTTTCAATAGACATTAAAAAAATTCAAATTTAAGTAACTTACCTTCTATATCCGAAAAAAATCCTGAACACGACAATCCATGTTTTGAACAAACCGAGGATTGGTTCCAGGAAGAGCGAAGCGAATTCTGTGTGTGTAAAGTGAGCCGACCGCAATAATGTAGAGCATTTTTCAGGTCGCAGCTCTTAGGTCATAGGGCCTGATACCTGACCTGAAACCGGTAACTTAGGTAAGATAAGGTAAACTTGCCTTGACTACTTTTACCGATGTCTAATGGGTAAACCGATTATTTGAGCGACCTACATGCATATTAAAATGTTTAGTTATAGAAGGTAATAGGTACCCATTTCACATCATGATTTGAAATCGCGGTTACGCTTTGTTAAATGTTCAATAAAACATGAGTTTTACAACGTCGTTGCGCACTCAAAACTGATTCTTAGGTTATGTGGTTATAATGCCTCACCACGTTTTCCCCTTGCTTTAGGCATACGCCTTCCCATTCATACAGAATTTTTGAGCGTTAGTGACTAGTTCTTATGGGAAACTGGCATAAATAAAGCTTCCATTCGTACAAGCACTCACTCTTGAAAAGAAATGAAATGTATTTGCTTGAAGCATGGTCTATAAGCTGTTACAAAATATTTACTTTATTAAAAATTGTTTACATACTTCACCTATTGACGGCGGCGGACACACACACACTAAAAAATAATTCACAAATCTTTTGTGCCATCTACCAGTTTGCGCTTATATTTTATCGGACTGAAACGTTGATTGAGGTCTGCTGGTCCCATGTCCAATCCAGACAACGAACGCCTATTCCTTCTTTAAGTCCAACTCCATGTGGTTTTTTCTAAGCAAGCATGCTTTATCTTTGACCACGCTTCCACCAGGTGAGTTGAAGTAGTCAAACGCTACCAATGAAAATATAAAAGATCATACTTCTAGACCACTGTCTCGCTCAACTCAATTTTGGTTCCTTATGACCTGAATCCCTCCTACGCTAATGTCTGTTTCCTACATACAGAAATTAACGGAACTCGGACCTAACTCATTTACCGACTATATTAACGCCCCGGCGAACACTGAGCGCAACTTCAATTCGGCCACGTCAAAAACTTCGGCCTGAATATCGCTATCCCTGTTTAGTGACGAAGTTTAGCCACGCAGAGCGACAATGGTGGCAATAGAACGATTCTAAATTTGATTAGATTTTGACCGTGTTCCGTAATACCAAAACTGATGACTGAAAACTTGTTGTATTTTTCTCATTGTGTTGTTATTCTGTAACTAGACGATATAATCTATGTTCCCATGACTAGGATACGTAAGATGTTGTTGTTTTTAATACGAAACAATTAGGTTGAAAACAGGTCTTTTATGACGTAAAAACATGCAGAATGCGATACGCTTCTATTTCATTTTAGGTAAGTATTTTGATCTAATATATGGTTGGGAACCTAGATAAATACTATTCAAATTAAAATAATACCTTATTAAGGTAGAAATAGTTAGTTCTAGTTACAGAATAACAACACAATGAGAAAAATACAACAAGTTTTCAGTCATCATTTTTGGTACCTATTACGGAACACGGTCAAAATCTAATCAAATTTAGAATCGTTCTATTGCTATCACTGTCGCTCTGCATGGCTAAACTTCGTCACTAAACAGGGATAGCGATATTCAAGTCGAAGTTTTTGACGCGACCGAATTGAAGTTGCGTTCAGGGTTCGCCGGCTTCTTAAGGGCGCACTATACCTGGGGAGACGTTAAATCGCTTATTGAGAAACAATGTTTTGTTCAACAAATTGTGTGCTTTCAATCTGTAATTCATATATGTTATATTTAAGAATACGTGCTAGAGCGCCTGTGTTGTGAAAACACGATTCCGTAAAATTTTCTCGATAGAAAAAAAATCCAAAGATGACTCCAAATGTATCTTAAAACAGTTATTATGCGATGAATACTATAATTTAGATCTTGAAACTTTATACAGTAATTCTACACAACATAATTAAGGGCACCTGTGTTTTAAATTTTCAAAATACCTTTTGATTTTACCATAAAATGAAAATATCTAAGGTTTGCACTAATGAAACCATTCGCTCCGGACGCCCGTTCCGCGATTAAGTCTGGCCTCGGCTTTCAGACGGGGTACCCGTGACGCTTGCCGCTCCAAACGAACACGTAATTCTTAGGTAGAATTTATATTTAGTTAGTTTTTGTAAAGACGCAGTAATGAGAAATAAACACAACAAGATAATGAAGGGACTGAATGATAAAAAACAGGCAAACATTATGAATCACGGCGAGATAGGACGTGCAGCGGCGCGCGGAGAAGCGGGGGTGAAATTCGAATTTGGGCTGAGGTATAGTCAACTGTTATGTACTAAAAAACGAAGTGCACACTCCCTTACCTAGGTATCCTGCCTGCCCAATGCACGGCATGTTATGCACAGGAAAATAGGTCGCATACCGTTTAATATTAGCCGACGGCCGCATAACATTTTGCATAAATTCATGCATTTCATGAATAGATTGTCTGCTACCTTGCAGTACAGCAGACTATCGACTAATGTCTGCTTCTGTCAATAATAATGTCTGGAAAGTTAGAGAATAAATAGATTTATTTTTATTGATGACAGTCAAGCGCTTGAACACTACCTCACCTGGTGTTAAGTGATGGTGTGATCGAAGATGGAGCACGCTTGCCTAGAAAGAACGTATTCACACTGGACTCGAAGACTCCGAGATTATACTGGTTCGGATAAACATACGCCGGAAGTGAGTTCCACTCCTTGTGCTAACAAGAAAAGTTAAAGCAAATCGTTTGGTAAGGCAAGGTGATATGCCGATCAAGTATGGGTGGTACTTCTCGGTGCGTCTGCTTCTCCGGTGATGGAACAAACATTAGAATTATTAAATGATGTCCTTGGTAACCTTTATTAAACTTAATAAATCCATTGACAAGACAAGTGGTAATTCAAATCAATGCCTCTATATTAAATTAAATCTTTAACTTTGCTTGATTTGTTAAATTCCTTTGTACTCGTATCAGAAGAATCCTTATATCTGCCATCGTTTTTTATTTAAGAATGCCAATTCATGTGTATATCGTCGGTTTTGACCCCGATGCGAGAAGAGAAAGCGTGTTAGAAGTTTTGTCTGTCTGTTTGTCTTGTATAACATCTTGAATACCAACTATCTTATACGATTACTTTTAGGAATGACATAAGATATGTAATGCCTATTTCGTGCTATTAAATATCTTAGGTCTGTTTGCGGCATCGTAGCATGCATATTTTAGAAGCAGGTGTTTCCAAGATGGTTCCTAAAACGTTGGTTAGGAATCTTGTTATTTCTTGTAATTTTTATAAAAACCCTTTGCAAGTGTCACCTTTATTGACGTTGATAATGACCGTGAAAACCTACCTTTATACTCGTGGTAGTCTCGCTATTATTATATATGTTTGTGTTTATGACCTTTTCATATAACAATGCGAAGATAACGCTAAACGATTCTCGTTTATGGCTTAATACCTAGCGAGTCAATTTGGGTTTAGACCCAATCGCGGCACATGCGAGGCCATATTCTCTCTTAGACAACTGCAAGAGAAAAGCAGGGAACAGTGTCAACCTCTGTTTCTCTGTTTTGTTGATCTGGAGAAAGCTTTTGACAGTGTACCTCGCGAAGCTTTGTGGATTGTGCTTTCGAAACTTGGTTGCACCGACAAATTTATACGCTTGATAAGACTCCTTCACGACAACATGACTTGTTGCGTAACCGTCAATGGTGAGCAGACAGAGCAATTCCCTGTCACTTGTGGTGTAAAACAAGGCTGTGTATTAGCACCCACTCTTTTTGCTCTGTACTTTTCCGTTGTCGTGAGGGAGACTTTACAAGCCAACACCGAAGGGATCCGCATACGTTTTCGCACAGATGGCAGTATCTTTAACCTGGCTAGGTTAAAAGCGCACACAAAGGTATCGTATGACCTCATTACCGAATTGATGTATGCTGATGACCTATGTTTCGTTGCGGAATCTTCTGAGGGACTCCAGGACTTGATGACTCGGCTTGACGCTGCGTGCTGTAGATTTGGCCTCAAAATTAATATTACAAAGACAGAGGTGATGGCCATGGACACTGTTAACCAAGCTCCACTGAATCTGCAAATCGATGGAAAGCCCATAAAACAGGTCGATACATTCAGATATCTGGGAAGCAGCATAACAACAAAATGCGACCTTGACTCGGAGATCAACAGCAGACTTGGCTCCGCTATGGCTGCTTTTGGTAAACTACGAGTCCAGGTATTTCGCTCCCATAACATCAAATTGAGTACCAAGATTAAGGTGTATATGGCTATTGTACTTCCTAACATCTTGTACTCGTCAGAGACATGGTGCCTGTATCGCAGACACATACGCACGTTAGACAGATTCCATCTGAAATGCCTCCGCGACATTCTTAACATCAAGTGGTCGGATCGGGTCCGTAATACCGATGTTCTACGACGGGCTAATGTCTGTGGCATAGAGGCATATTTGATGCGGCGTCAGCTGCGTTGGTGCGGGCACCTGTCTCGGATGTCTGATGAGCGAAGGGCGAAACGCATTTTCTTCTGTGAACTAGAGCATGGTAAGCGGAAACGCGGAGGTCAGTTCCTACGTTTCAAAGACGTACAGAAGAGGCACATGAAGAGGTGTTGTATCGATCCGTCGCGCTGGGAGGCTCTCGCTGAAAAACGACCTGAATGGAGGCGTCATGTTCAGGACAAAGTGTACGAGTTTGAAGAAGAAAGGAGGCAAGAACTAGACTTAAAACGAGATCAGCTTAAAAGTCGACCGCCGGCTAATATCAATTACAACTACATTAATGGCGCCTTAACTTGTGTTCATTGTAACCGGACTTTTAGCGCAAAAATAGGGTACATCAGCCACATACAGGCTAAACACCTAGGCCAATAATCACAAAGTCAAGTCTCTGTAGCCGAAATCGGCTAGGAGGATTATTATTATTACCTAGCGAGTAGATATCTTTTTCGATACAGGTATTATACAAATCCTAAAACGTAGCAAACTGGTAGACTTACTACTTTATTCTCTAAAATTATAGTTTGATAACTCCAGGAACTGCGGTTGGAAGCGGCCTGCATCCAACGCCGAACCGCGGTTCTTACCAAGTCGTCTGCCCATCTCGTAGGTGGACGTCATACGCTGCGCTTGCCGGTCCGTGGCCTCCATTCGATAACTTTCCGGCCCCATCGGCCGTCTGTTCTGCGCGCCATATGGCCTGCCCATTGCCACTTCAACGTGCTAATCCGTCGGGCTATGTCGGTGACTTGAGTTCTCCTACGTATCTCCTCATTTCTGAGATATTTCTGGAGATCAATGAGGGAGGCCTTTGTCCAGCAGTGGACGTCCTACGGCTGATATGATGATGATGCTGATAGTTTGATAACTGCTTTCTTACTGAAGGGTAGTCAGGGAAGTCCAAATCATCTAATAGCTTCTACATAAAGCTTTACCCACGTGGTATCTGGGTAAAAAGTAACTAAATAGTTCTATTTTTGTAATTTTGTATTGGTTCAGTTGTTACCTAGTTTATCGGTCACAATCATCCATCCTAGTATATATGCAATTCAATTAAAGATGGTTTAGCGTTTGCTGGCAAGTTACACCACTAACTGGACGAAGAACGCAGCTGCTGCTTGCCACTGGTACCTACCTACACCGTCTTCTTAGATTTTTATTTTTTATTACTTAGTTTTAAGTCTCCCTATAATTTTTTTTTTACTTAATATTTATTTATAAATATTATTTTTGATTTTTTTAGTAAAATGGACATCCCATTGTTGGGCAAAGGCAGGCCTTCTTCATGTTTTTTTGTACTTGTGAGGTTTCATGGTTTTCGGGGGCGGGTTTATAAGGTCCCTCGGTCGTCCTCGCTAATCCTCTCAGATTAGTTGCGTGACGCGAGCGCGCACGCAACCGCTGTAATGTATGAAATTCTAAGGAAGAGCTCAGACCTCCTGCGTGGCGCCTGCGCAGTGAGTGTTACTAGTCGTAAGCCCTATGCAGGCCACGCGTCATAATACTACGTAGGAGCCTCGCAGGCGGTCTGACATCTTACCTACAATTATTTTTTATTTATTTCCGTAATCCAACAGCGTAATACAAAATATAGTACACATTTTTTTATGTCTTATAGTAAGGCCAAAAATAGGATTACTTAATTTACTCACACTTTATATAACAATAAACAACAGTGTCAAATTTGTTGAAAGATCCTTAAAAAAACAACAGTAACCAAAGATGAATCCATAACTAAGAAATGGGCCTATGGTCCACCACCAACATGCACGATCGATCATTCACTATGCAGGCACATATGCCTACGTAATAAATAACATATTGATGTGGTTGTAAGAAGGTGTGCGAGTGGATGTATTTTGCAATTGTGTGGTGCTTTATAAATGTCCAAATAATTGAAATAGTAATACATATTACTCGTGCGCGATAACTTGGGACCTGCTAGGAATGCGACTCCCCGACCGCTTCCCCTGCACTTCCCCGATGGCGCCCGTATTGTACCGTTCGCATCACTATTTTTTACTAGGGTTTCTAGTCTCGTACTGGCCTACGTCACGTAACGACGCGCTCTGGAATTCTTTTAGTTTTCGTTTGTGTTATTGTTTTGTTGTTGTAGTTTTTGTTGTTTTAGTTTGTGTCATTGTTTTGTTGTTGTAGTTTTTGTTGTTATAGTTTAATAGTGTTGTTATAATTCAAATAGTGTAAAAAAGATTAGATAAAAAGCAGCGTCCTCCCTGAGTAACATAATAAATTAGGTTAAAAAAAACAAAGACGAAGCCGCGGGCGGCTGCTTGTTATGTTCGCTTTTTTGCGGGCGGTACAAACACGCCAATATGACGTCACCGCGCTCAGGTCCCAACTTATCGCGCACGGGTAATATTGGGACGATGACCTCTTACAAGAGGCGAATGAATCGCAATTAATTGTAAATTTATCGGATACCTCTTCGTCAAGTGATTATAGTGAGACTGAGGACGAAGAACAACCTCTAGAAGGCATAAATCCACAAAGTAGTGACGAAGATAAGAAAATGTCAATAATAGATAAAATAAATGTATAAACTTAAACATTGTATTTTTATTTTATTCAAATAGTGTAAAAAAGCTTAGATAAAAAGCAGCGTCCTCCCTGAGTAACATAATAAATTAGGTTAAAAAAAACAAAGACGAAGCCGCGGGCGGCTGCTTGTTATGTTCGCTTTTTTGCGGGCGGTACAAACACGCCAATATGACGTCACCGCGCTCAGGTCCCAACTTATCGCGCACGGGTAATACCTACTTATTAATCATGCTGAAAATATTAGAAAAGGCTTCATCGCTCCAATCAAGCACCTGGGTTATAGGTACCTAATTGCATCAATGCAACCTTTTGATTTCGTGTTTTAATATGTTTGAAATCATATATTTCAACCGCTGCGTGCACTCACGTCACGCACACGTCACGAACACGCATTTGTTGTGCATCGGCATCCAATACGTGACTGCAAACAAACTTTCGTATTTCCAACAGTGGCTCTTTTAATAGGGATTTGATAAATGAATGTACTTGCTTAGTAAAGGTACGCAGGCACGGCACTGCGAGTGGTTAGATTCGATTAACGTAGTAGGCACCTACAAAAGGCGTGTGGCGTACGTAAATCCATCGTTGCGGCTGACCCAATTAAAGCGGCGTCAGGTTTCAGTGTTTTTTATGGTTTGGGGACCTTTTCGCAGTATTATTTTCGTGGTCTGATTCCCTCGGAAAGGTCATTCCATGTGTTGTATTATACCGTAACAATGCTGTATTTTCATAATACCGCAGGGAAAGAAAGTTTTATTTGTGAAGTTGAGATAATTTGGAAGAGTTGTACCTACTCACAAATAAAAATACAATAACAACGGAATAAAGATACAATCAGCAAAAATTCCGCTCTGCCAGTTTTGAAACAGTTTCGCGTGCAAGTAGTTAGCTAGCTGACACCGCCTTTTTCTTTTGTCCTTTTATTTTGTCCAATCGGAGAGATGAACAATATTGAACATCTGTTTATTTTTGTGAAAGCCCTTTGTTTTTATGACTTTTAAAGTTTTATTAAAGTTACAAAAGGTGGTCAAAAGATAGCAAGGCGGGGCAACTGCTAGTCGCTTCATAGAAAATTCACCCTTAAGGTAGCAGAGCGGAATTTTTGCTGATAGTACCTACCTAAAATGTTTGGTGTTATCGACAAAAGCTGTCTTATCCAGACTGCCTTTGTGTGAACAAGATAAAAATCTTGAAAAGAAAGCGTCGGAAGTAAAGGAATAAAAAATAAAAAATGAAAAAATAAATTCAAAGTTTACCTTTCCAAAAATGCTATGCAATAAGTTTTTCAACACTTTTGCTCGTAAAGTGAGCCATAGTACATCGTTATTAGGACCATAAATCGAACTATAACACACGCGTGCGTAATAATATTACACACTAGTGCATAATAGAATTATCCCTATAAAGTTAGTACCTAACTGCAAATTATATGCGAGTAAACAGAGCATTTTCAATTTAACCGGGTAATATAGTTTTTGTTACAACAAAGCGGTTTTATGCCGCTGAAAATCCTATTACATTCATTATTATAAATAAGGGATTTATCACGTACCGTCTTATCGGTGTTTCGACCGACAATGTTTCGGTTCAATTCGTGAACCTTCATCAGGGTGAGTGCGATCCGATTACATCCTATTACATTGATTGATCCTATTACATTTTTGGAATAAATAAATGTATCCCTAATTAAGACGAAACACATTTATTATTATCAAATTACTTATAATTCACAATAATTTGTTATAAAATAGTTGCATTTTATCACTAAAATTATAATTTTGAAGTAGGCTGTATGGCTATATCTTCGCTGTTCTGACTAAGTGACGTAACCATTTTGGCGGAACTGACATTTGTAATGTTACTTTTATATACTTTTGAAGACAAACCGATCTGTCTAATCGGCGTATCTGTATCTTCTACCTATGTCTAGATGTATGTTTGACGTATCTACATATCTTAAAATAATAAATCATTCGAAGTGTCCTAAGTACACTTACGACTTTTAGTAATATTTTCTAAAATGTCGGTTAAGTCACACTTAGTCAAAACAGCAACGGTATGTAATCAATCACCAATATGTATTTGGCGCGTGCAAAATATAAAACTTGTGCGCCATTTCCCATTTTTTGTTTGTATCGCATTTGTTGCTGTGTGGCAATTAATTGTAAAAATGTCAAGCTTTAGTACAGAAGATTTGTTTTTTTCCTCGCAAGTGTGTTGAAAATCAAATCCAAGCACGTACATTTTCCTCTACACGTAGAAGATGGAAATTGCTTCAGCGCGCGGCTTCGCACGCGTGGTTAATAAAAAGTAGCATATGTCTCTATTCAGGTCATATTACCAGCATCTATATAAGTATACCAAATTTGTTCATGATCCCTCCAGTCGATTAAAATAGTGAAAACGTAACAAACACACAGAAACACAGTTACTTTCGAATATATAATATTTGTATAGATTTCATTAAGGGTACATACTTTATAGCAATAAAACAATCTGAGTCAAAATAAATATTTTAACACAGAAAGAAAGCTATCATTAATGTTCTAAACATTGGTAAAGTATTTCATTACTACTCGCTATGTCGATCGATAGTATTGGAGTGTTGGATAAGATTGTTGTGTCTAGGCAGATGTAAGTCGATAACTTTATCTTATCAATTACCTACATATCGATAACATTATGAACTGTTCTGTAAAGTCTTTGTTTTGGTTTCGTAATATTTGGCTTGGGCGTGTGATACAATCCGACTTCAATATTACCTACAACTTGCACCACACATCATCATAATTATATCAGATCACGTCCACTGCTCAACATATCCCATAGATTTTCAGAGCGAGGGATATTGTGCGGCCTGCACCCAACGGCTCCCCGCAACCTTTATCAGGTCATCCTTCCATTTAGTGGGGGGCATTCTTACTCTGCGTTAGTATTTTTCAAACTTTCGCGATCACTGTACATAATTATTGATTAAAACGGATATTTATCGCGTATATACCTTTTTTATTTGGTATCCCGACGTTTCGGCTGTGTTGCAACAGTCATGGTCTCGGGTTGACTGGAGTACTTGGAGCTACCGTCGGGAAGTTTGGGTAGCTGCAGCAACTACCCTCACTTGGTCTTCAGAATTAGAAATGTCCTCGTTCATATTACGGCACACTACACTAACCGTATCTACGCACTGAGACGACCGATTACAACGCGCACACCTAGCAATCACCGGGTTCCAGGACGCTGACAGTCTATAATCATCTTCCCGACTGAAATTTGGAAATTTTTTGATTTCAATCGCTTCACGAACTATTCTCTTGTAATAATGGCGTTCACTAGAGAGAACCTTAGGATCATGAAGTTTAATCCAATGATTCGGTCCCGAGTCTACCAGATGCTTTCTATCGCTGACTTGTTTACCTGGCGATTTTTTACTCTGCGTTTTCCAATGTTCCAACACAGTTTGCACCACGCATTTTGTACGAATGTCAACAAACAAACATAGAGATCCAGTTTTGTGTGCCACCACAATTGTGTACAATTTGAAATTTCCCTACAGTTCCAAATGATCGTTATGTTCGCAATGATCAAATAACGGAAGACAAGGTGAGGTAAATAGAAGCTTCTAATAAACTGATTCCTTCTGGCGGAAAGTCAGTGCATCAACCACAGCTGGATTTGCGCCTCCCTTGGTTTCTGTCAGCCTCTTCTATTCTGAGCGTCTCTCATCCAGGTGTTCCGTAATATTAATCATCTCGCTTTCGAAAGACCTGGGTTTCTTCGTCTGCCCCCTAATCTGTATCTTGTAAGTCACCCAGCGAGAGGTGGTCACTGAATGTTTTGACAATTCTTGGGGGCAATTGACAGGAACTATGAGCAGTTGATAAGCGTTTTCCTTGACACACGTTAGTCACCGGGTGATTTTAAAGATACAGAATAGGGGGCTGATCTATCTATTATTTCTATTATCACTACTGCTTTAACTGTCTCCAAGTCGTCGCAATCAAGATGGCTTATTTTACACTCTGAAACCTTCCAACAGTGCCGTTGATAATATCCTCGTAAGTGTATGTCACTAATGAACAGTAAGTGCTATAGGCATTAGCGGGGTCGGCGACCGAGACGACTTCGGGTCACGCTCGGTGCTGCGAAATTGAACTTAGCTGTCTGTCTTAGATTCTACTACATTGTATGCGCTTTTCTGTCGATCAAATCATATTAACAGCTGTTCATAGACGTGCGATAGAATCTTTAGGAATACCTACTACGAACGGGTCATAAGTCATTTATTCTATGTTATAAAATAATCTCTTAGAGCGATCTAAATAATGCTTAAATATGATTAAGTTAGACATTTAAAACGTACCGTCTTATCGGTGTTTCGACCGACAATGTTTCGTGAACCTTCATCAGGGTGAGTGCGATCCGCTCCGAATAACGTCTCGTACGTGATAAATCCCGTATTTATAATAATGATTGAAATCAATCACGAAAGTTTTCTAAGTAAAATTAAGTTAGAGAGTTGTCATATCGTCAAATTTAAACATGTTTAGTCGCTGTTTACGTTTAGGGGTCGTTGTGCAAGCCGGGCTCCGTAAGATTTGCAAAGTTATACAAGTTCTTGTTAGTTTTGCAATGAATTTCAATTAAATTTAAAATAATAAACAGAGAACAACAGAGTAGAAACAATGTTTTAGTAGTTTCTAAATGGCATTGTGTTTAACTTCAGGGCGAACAAGCTATGACGGCCATATTGTACAGTTTTTGTATCAGCTTGTCTTATGTAGAGCAGCGCTGTTACTGCTAAAGGTGCATTCGACACTATACTGCACATGTGCTGTTGGAGTTATGCACAAAATCTTCTCTGAACATATTGTACACCACATAATGCACACCGTAATGCTGCACACTATTTTGGTAGAATTTTCGTAGAAAAACGAAAGATTATAGTGAATCTCAATAAATGATAGGTAGGTATGTAATGTACTCTACTTGGTTTTCCTAGGGCGCAAGTGAGACAGAAGAGAAGAGACGTAAGGCGAGGACAGGGCGAAGAAATGGCTCCCCATTCATACTATTGTATAGAAGCCGCGCGCCTGAGTCCCGTATTTTATGTAGGTTATTTTGTATGAAAGTCAATTAAATAAAAGGGTTAAAGCCTATTCCTCGTCCTACGTCTCTTCTATCTTTGGCCGCGGTACCAATAAACTCGGTAACACTGACTTTTACATCGTCAGGCAGCTTCAAATCCGATCAAAAGACAAAATGTATTCTTGGAATAGCTATTCCAAGTATATATCTAGTTTATTGGTATGGTATGGTGAGTAGAGTCCAAAAATAAAAGTTAAATTTGTTTTAGGTATCGACTTCAAACTAAAAGTTGTGTCGATCACTCGTTGAGTTGAGGCTTGAGGATCGATTTGCAACAAACCATTAAATAATCTAATTGTTTTGTATTGTGGGAGAGAACTAACTTGTGTGAAGCTTTAGTTATTATCAGCTACCATCGCTTCGCCTGTCTTTTAATCAGGAAGTGCTGATAACATTCCCACTATTGCTAGTCTTGGGAAACTAGCTGGGAATTGCTTTTTTGCTTGCATAACTGCATTTCATAAGTTATGATTGTATTGTACAGAGTGTTTGTTGCGTCAAAATACACTTTACACAGAAACATGATAGTCCTACAGTTTGTTTATCATATTTCTGCTATTTTCTTGGTCACGTCACGTTAGTTAGATTAGTGACGAGATTATAGTGTAATTAAATATTAACGATCTACTTGAAGGCGTTAATGGAGTATGGAACCTACGTTAACTCGAAAGAACTACATATTTTTCCATGTCTACTGATTCTCATGTAGTTATGATTATTATCTTGTTCAGAATAAATGGTTATTAAACCTAAATATAGTCGAATTCAAGTTTCGATTGAATCTTAGTGCAACGCTGATGGATCGTACGTAATGTGTAAGTTAGTAACATACTTTAAAAGAGTCTTGAGATCGAGTAAAAGAACTAGTGGGATAAAAGGATTCAGAGCGCTTTATAGATTACAGGGGCTCCTATAACGCTTACCTCATTAACAAATTCAGATAAAGAGAAGACTGTATTTCAAAATTTCGACATACACACGACTACACATCAAGCCATACAGTACCAGTATAAGCTGACCTCTCAATATACGAAAAGCATACACAATGCGAGGTCAGCTTATACTGGAAATGTATAGCTTGATGTGTAGCCGTGAGTACACACGGCTGCACATCAAGCTATAATTTGAGCTGACCTCGCATTGAATGAATGAATGAATGAAAATTCTTTATTATACCTTACAAGCTAGACACAACAGATTTAAAGAAAAAAACAAATAAAAGTAAGCATAATGGGCGGTCTTATCGCTTAACAAAGCGATCTCTTCCAGATCCAGACAACCTTTGGATGGAGAGTATCATTGCTTAATTGTGTAGGCTTTTAGTAGAATGAGAGGTCAGCTTATACTGGAAGTGTATAGCTTGATGTGTAGCCGTGTGTACATACTAAACGGAATTACGGGACTTCATAAAGTACTAAGTACATCAGGTTCTTTCGTGAAATCCAGTCCATTCGTGTGTTACCGTGTGTGTCTGGTTATTAATTTTCATATTTTTTGTAAATATCTAGTGCAGTTTACAGTAAATAGTTGTATATCTTCGTTGGTATCCCAAAGAGTTCGGAATAAAGCAACACCTATTTCTATGGTGTGTCCCTCGATGTCGCATACTTTCGAACTGGCGCACTTTAGGAGTACCTACTCCAATTTTAAGTTCTGAAATATAGTGATCGTGGTGTTTTATGAGCATCTGTCAAATCACACCTCCGTAAATATCACTCGAGTCACGTTGTATTTGCTGCCTGCCGTGTTTTTGTACTTCTTATTTTGGTGTATTGATTCATACTGCATCCACCTCACCTCGCAAATCCTTTAAGAAGTGAAGTCATCCGTTTTTTATTCAAGACTTTTATTTGTTTTCAACATAAATATGTAATGCTGCTGATTTTAAACGACCTTGTGAATTTCAAAAGATTCAGTGTTAATCCTCGAATACTGGAAACTATTCTGGTGCAGATTAACCCAATTTCTCTTACAATAGCAACAAGGTTGAGTTTAAAGTGTGATTTATAATATTTGTTGCGAAAATATATTTCGACTGCTATATAAGTGGTCGACGATGTTATTATGATGACAGGAATTCTATAGAGATGGTAGCTTTTCTAAGGAAAGGGCTTCTGGCAAGGACACTTTCCTTTATTAACTGACTGAAGGAACAAGAGATTACATGTTATTATATTCTTAATCCAAACCAAAGAATATAAATAAGGACTATTTTGCAAAACACAATCTTTCGAAGATAAAAAAAAAACCGTTTTGAAATCCATGATATATGAAGGCTTCCACACTTATAACCATAAAAATCGAAGTATCAAAATATCTGTCGACTAGTAAAATCAAGTTCAATGTCTCAATTTTTCGAAACCATCAAACCGGGTCACTTTAGTACTGAATATCACAAGTGTAAGAGTTGAGTGCAATCAAAACTGTACATAGTGTGGTGGCATAGATGGAGGTCATATCATGCACGACCGCAAGATGACTATGCATGCATACACCTAAGCTTCAAGCTTAGGTTTAGGTCCGCATTATGAGAATTTTGTCACATTACGCATGTCAGCTCTACACACTAGGCCAAACGTAATTTTCTTTTGCGAAAACCAATTGACTTAACACTACAGTGCACGCGCCCCTTTATTTTACATGGGTGCTCGCGTGCTCTACCATAGTAGAAAACAATATATCAGATATTTGAAAAATGGGTAGTTTTAAAATTATAAAACTAAATAATATGTGTCAACTATTTATTATTACATACAATTATTGCAAAAAATCACATTTTTAATAGAATACACATTAATTAGGAACAATTTACGATATCAAAAAGATAATCAACATTTTTGGCATGGTTGTTGAGATCAGCTCAAAAAAAATATCTAATAAGCGATGACTATCTTATTGGTCACTATCCTCGCATTCGATACAGATCACAACTTGGTGATCACGACAAATCCACCTAGCACATCGCTTATATCACTTTACTTACATTCAGTTTTATTACGCCAATACTCGCATGTACTACAATGGTAGAAGCCGAACTTAGACACCTAATTACGAGAACATGCGCTTACGCTGCCAGTGGGCGTTGTACCAATCCGTTCCGCGATTTTGTCGACGAGGCTTATCTAGTAGCGCGGGCAATCAGGTGTAAGAACGAATGAATAGTGATAAAATAAGTAAGTGCATTCTACTATAGTAGAGCACGCGTGCACTCTAGTGTTAAAGACGACAACTCATGTTTCCATTAGAATATGACTTCTGAGTTATTGATTCCTCGTTAGATTATCAATTATATCTACACGAATAGTGTGCTTCAAAACGGATAAGCAAACTCTTGGCAATTAGCAGCTGTGGTTATTACCTAGATAGATAGAACTAAAAGCTTAAAGAGACATGTGAAAGAAGGAGCCTTTCCGCACTCTGGTTTGATCATCATTAATTACGAAAAGCAGAGACAGCATATCTCAACTGAAAGGAGAGATATTAGAGATACTATGGATGCACAAGCAAGGGCTCGCCCGGAGAAGAACTACCACCATACCTGTTTCTGCCGCAAAGCCAGCATTGCTGTGTTTCGGTTTGAAGGGTATGGTTGCCGGTAAAATTACAGGCACATGTGGCTATATATCTGTAGTCCTGTATGCCTCAAGTTGATGGACGCAGAGCAGTGCATCGTAGGGCACGTTTCGAAGGTGCGTGACCTACAACGCAATACTTTGTTATAGGCGATGGTTACCATTTAGCGTCAGGTGGGCCATATGGTAGTTCCATCTCCAGTCCGAATAAAAAAAAAATAAGCATCCCATGATTACAGTGTTACTTTCGTATAATGACCGCTCATTGCATAGTTTGAACTGGTGATGGAATCTTTATTACTCGTTTGTTCATTCAACTGTGCCATAGTCATCAAACCAATCAGACATCGAGGGCATCTATTAGCTTAGAAAGGTACACTTTGTAATGGGCAGTTGGTAATATTGATTGTTAAAAACATGAACTGAATAATAAACTGTACTTCTGTGTGGTAAAATGTTACAATACTGAAGAATGCTGATAGATGTTTTGATTTATATTCAAGCCATTTTCCAATAAATATTAAGATGATGAGTCCTTTATAAAATATTTTTTTATAAGCGGCAGGCTAATAAGATTATACGTCTTATTTATTTTATTTAATAATACTTATATTCACAGTTACATTACCGTATATCATACATTTATTAACATAACACTGAACTTAAACCAAATTTAATCTACATTATGTAATACTAAACTTTTATAAATTTGACGCGGCAAAGTAGCCGCCAGTTAACTTTATTATACCTATCTATTATAACGAAATTTTACAAAAATAAAAATAAGCAATTACAAGAAATGGTGTACAACAAAAAAAAAAGAGTATTACAATTTTTTAGAATATTTAAATTAATGAAGAAGTGCCCCTTGAGCTGCAATGTTTGCTTGATCGCATTTGGAGTGTGTGTGTGTGTTTATGTGTGTATAGTGTACCTAGTGTGTGTGGTGTGGGATGTATTTTATAGTAAAAGCGAAGTTTATCAAATTTACTCTGTATCAAATGAAATCATAGTAAAAAGAACATTCAAACGTTCGTTCAAAGTTTTAAGGCATCTATCTATCCTCGAAACACAGATCTGCCAAGTTGAATCAGTACTGTTAAAATTTCCCACACACTCCAAAATCCTTTCTTCAGCAGTCAAGTGGGCTGAATGGGTGGCATTTATTTATAACGTCTCTTACGACATCGCTATGGATTCACGCATTCACACAATCATTTTATGTACCTGTATCATACCATCGTAAAATGATGCTCTAAATAGAACAGAGGTGATTGACACCATTGCATTGAGAATGGGAAATAGCTGGGGGGAGTTGCTGCCAAAGCTTTGGAAGAAAAAGTGCTTGGATGGAGTTTGTTGTTTTGAGATGTATCGGTCAGAATCTATTTCTGATTTGAAGTTTCAGTGATAAATATAAAATATGTCTGGTTAATAAGTTTCAGTTAGTGGCTTTCAATTCAGGCGCATTTACATAGTTCTGGCATTAATATAGACTATTTTAGTAATGAAACATCTTCCAATCCTTGTCTCCTTAGTAACCCTCCTGTAAACGACGGGATATTTCAATTGCATGGTCAATCAGCTCCACCTCTCCTTCCTACCTTTACACGTAGTTGCACATTGCACTGCGTAACTCAAACTGCTGACTTCCTCACAGACTCATAGTTGTGCCATTTCCTGGAGGATACATACCATAGTACACATAGCACAGAATATTAATGATATCCATAGGAAGTGACGTCCACGCCTCCATTGCTTTTATTCGGCATCTACTTATTCATATAGACGTGGGCTCATATCCGGCTGAAGGAAAGTCATTACTTTGAATAGTGGATCCATTTTCTGCGAATAGCTCAGTCATGTCATGCTCGTTTACTTTATTAAGGCTTGTTGATGTGCCACAGTTTACTGTACCTACTCCTGCGAGGCTAACTTGACTACCCTAGAAAAGTTAAATTCCATGGAAGAATAGAGTAAAATTACATTTTAACGTAAAATGTAAAGTATCGCATAAAAAATCTACATGCTAAAATGTAATTTCATTCAATTCTTCCGTAGAGAGAAATTTTTCTAAGGTGCTAGCTCGGCTGATACTCAAGGACTCGATCAAATTACCACTCATCATCATCATCATACGTCCACTGCTGAACATAGATCTTCCTATAGATTTCTAGAGCGACCGATATGGAAACTATTCATTCATTATGAAACATAACATTCAAAGCTTAAGGTACAGCATTTGAAGCGTCGGAAGACATCTAGCCTCATATGAATGTGTCCGTGTATGCAGTTGTATGTGCGAGTGTGCCGGTGACCTGCACGTAAAAGCATAAAAGGTAGGAGTAATTCAAGCCACGTGCCGAAGCGGTATTGTTGTGTCAACAAAGACGATTCTGACTGTAGTTTGGACATGTGTAATATCTGATTATATTGAACCTCTTTTAGGTGGTGTATTGTATTACTTTTAAGGTTTTTTGTAACACAAATAGGTACTCTACCATGAACTTAGCGCACCATGTTATTTGCCCCTTTGTTCTTCTATTTCAACGTAAAATATTGTAAAATTATTATAAAAATATTATAAAATACGTCGTTAGTATTGTGACCTGCCTGTCTCAGCCATTATCCAGAGCCAGCCAGGGTATAAAGTTATTTGCCTCAATAACGAACTAACACCGACCTATTGGAGATCGAGCGAAGGAAAAGATTAGCCATTGCCTCGAATGAAACATAATCCAGTGAGAAATTTTCTAAATTGCCCCCACTACTTCATTACGTCAATTCAAAGTTTACTCAGTGAGACGAGTTAAAAGATAGTTTTCTTTTAACTCGTCTCACTGAGTAAACTTTGAGTATACGTAGACACAGTGCGCGATTTAGTTTGAAATATCTCACACCACACAAACCTGAAATAGATTATGAAGATTCAAGAAAGGCAAACTACAATAGTTAGGCGATTATCATAAGCCAGTCATAGTATTACGTCACCCTTGTTATTCATGCATGGTCTTATTTACATGGTCTTGTATTGAGCTAATTTTACTTCGAGTTTGTTTAATGACTTAGTCGACAGCAGATGTGAATAGAGACTGCGAAACTAATTAGGTCCTTCGGGCTTTACTGTAGCGCTGTAGCGTGAGGATTTATTTATAGCGGTTGAACAAGCAGAAGGAATTATATTCTATTTCTAGCCGTTTGTGTCCCACTGCTGATCAAAACTCTTCCCCCATCCGTTCCAGAAATCTCTGCATTTTAGAAGATTTTTTTCTTTATCTAATCAGCGCATGCTTTCTTGTTCTAAGTCCTGACAGTGCCAACCCCTATAATATACATCTAAATCATCGCGCCTGTCGACTTACGTAAAGAAAAAATAGTTTTGGTAATTTGCTCAGTCTTGAACTTAGATGGTTTGGTTTGGATAGGAAGTTCAATTCCGAAGGTTGAATGCTAAATGCTATGACTCTTTCTCTGCGTAGACTTCACCGTAAGGCGACCGCGTATTATAAGGCGGGCATTAGCTTATCACAATCTGTTTCGATAAAAAATACCATGTAACAAATAGTTTAGTAATAGGCAAAAAATGTGTCAGTGCTTAGGCGATTACATTAGCATATGTAATAGGTATTTGAGCCTACGCTTATACGATTTCATTAATAAAATTGACAAAAATAAATATCCTACACAATATTTTTATAGCCTTTCCACTCTAATATTACAGATCGCTTTGCGGGGGGCTAGTCCCTATCAATTCCATTACTACCAACATAACTTTATTGTTTTTTCAAGGTTTGCTTTGTATGATACCATATGTTTCAGCGTATTATGTACGTACATACACTGTATTAAAGTAAGATCGCTAAGTAGACAAAATGTTTATCGGCTAAGTCACTCTTTTATTATATTTACCTACATAGACTTGGCAAGTTTTTAAGTCATAAGTCAGCCATAGGACGTCAACTGCTGAACATAGGCCTCCCCCATAGATTTTCAGAGCGACCGATCTATTGCGGGTTGCACCCAATGGCTCCAGTAACCTGTATCGGGTCGCTTTTCCATCTAGCCGGATTTTCTTTACAGAACGTCCGTCAATTCTTCGAGATATGTGCCCTGCCCACTGCTACTTTAACTTGATAATCCTTTGGGGTCTCAGCGACTTTGGTTTGTCTATTAATCTCCCCATTCGATCTCGTAGAGCTCGTCTGTTTATAAGGTTCGATTTGAGCACAGTTTTTAAGAGCACCTCCCAAGAGGCCGCAGTTAATTGGCTCGGTATGCGAACCCCCTACAATGGCACGCTTTCTCGCATATGGCGTAAGCAGTGCATTTGTATGCCACCAGTGTCCTGCGTCAATTCAGGAGGTCATAAGACTGCTCGACGCCTTGACAGTCGCTTATGGTCTTGCGGTTGGAAATTAGCTGGTCTTCCTGTTATTGTTTGTAACCGCTTAGGTTATTATTTTTCAAGGATTATTTATATGTGAGGCATCACTGTATGACATGAGCAGTATATTGCGTCAGCATTGACTCTGTCGTGTTCTAAACCTTCTTTTTATCCCCCATCGTTCGAGTTGATTTTCGCATGCGACGTCATTGTTTGCGGTTGGGTGATTATAAATTGGTGGTCCTTCCTGTTTCTAAGTTAGATTATTAGTTTTTAAAAGCTCTTTGATATGTCTCAATTTTGCTGTGGCACTATTAAAGTGTTACTATTTACGTGACGCATCAGAAGTATCTACTCCCTATATAAATACACTAGTGACTCATATGTAGATAGTAAATAAGAAATTATTCTACTGAAAAATGTATATAAAATAGGAAATTCCTTAAAAACTAAAAACAACAGAAAAGTGCAATGGGTGGTCTTATCGCTTTAAGCGATATGATTCGGTCATCCTTAGGATGGAAAGGTTTTAATGGATGAAAAGGACAATGGTGTTTACGTATAAGGGAATGAAAAGAATAGTTTCATAAAAAAATCTACATTTTCTATGTTAAAGAATCACACAGGTTCAATATATTTACATAAAATGTTTCTATATGTGTCGTATGACGTAATCGTTGATTGGCCTTTGTGTCACTCTTAAAAATATTGTTTATATTCCAAAATATATTTAGAAATGAATCATTATATTTTTTTATAACAGGAGAACGTGAAAAGTCTTACTAAAGAGGTAATTCGTGAGAAAGCGAACCGTGAAATAAAACACTTATATTGCGGATCGCTTTGCTCGCTTATTTTTTTTAGCTAATCTATACCTATTAATAATTTCCTCCTGCGATCGATCGTTTGAACTTTCAAGGTCAATGTATTTGTTTGTTCTATATTACTAGTTGTATTATTTTACTTCTCAGTCATTACGCTGAACAGGTTTTAGTAATAAAAACACAATGTCACGTGACACGATGATGCATAATGAATCATTAAACGGTGAGTCACTAAATCTGTGATTATTCTATTGCTATTGTATGCTAAGTCAAAGGGCCGTCTCTTTACTACTAAGGTCATCCACCATTAAAAACTAGGAGTATCTTCTCTTCTTTTTAAAAATTACTAAAGATTCGCTGAGTATTTATTTCTTTACAAAATTACCTATCAGTATACTGTTAGTGAATTTTGTAATCAGAAATGTGTAAGTATACATATTGCACTATTAAAGTACCAATTTTATGACGTAAGCCACGCATTTCTGATAAGTGAATTGAGTGAATTCCAATGATAATGTCGGTAAAAAAAACAAAAATTGATATTTTTTGCTAGCCTACATTTTCCCACTGCTGGGCAAAGGCCTCCCCCAACTCCTTAAATTTACTAAATTTAATTTATCCGCAGGCCCTACGGTGGGACAGTACAGAGGCTCCAGATTATAATATGAATAATAATGTAGCTGGGGCTGGCATGACGTATCCTGGTCTTGGATCTTCCATTCCTCACTAGCAAATTTCCTGTTGTATGTATGTGGTTAAATATTTTATTCATTTGTAAATTTATACCTAGTCTTCGGATGTTGACTGACCCAGAACCAAGTATTAGCTTACTCTAAGACAAACCAGCTAGAAAAATATTACAAGAATCCTAGCGATCTCACTTAGCAGTACAATTAAGCCAACTGGTCGAAATGTGTAAATTACCTGACCTCGGCTCCTGATCTTGAACCAGAAACAGGCGCAGAATAACTAGTAGTACTGCGGAGGCTTGCAGGGTGACGTCAGCGTACGCGCAACCAACTTGGACACTTTCCTTGTAGGGCTGCATTCACACTTGGTCAAATCGCTTGCCAATTTACTTGATCAAATGTTTACGTCGAGACTCTAGAGACAGTAGGCAGTAAATCGTGGAGTATGGGATGCAAAAGTTCAAAAAATGACTAGAGCAGAATTTTAAGGCTCTGCAGTGAGTCAAGGTAGCCCACTGCTAATAAGAGTGATGATCAGAACTAAAGAATGGAGGATCCTTCAAAAAAGCTTTATAAAATGTGTAAAAAGCCGGCAACGCGCGAATGATGTCGTTCGTGTTGCTAACGTTCGTCCATAAGATACGTAAAACACTTTCTATCATGAAGGCTGTATGGATGTATGCTTGTTCGCCACCTTAGTGGCATAAAAATTGACTGCCATAGATAGATGTAGGTATATCATGTATAAGTACAAGCAAACGTTTGCCCTTTTTGCGACTTTTGCCAAGGTCAAAAGCGTGTCTTAACTCTTAACCAAAGAATTGAAAAAAAATTTTTCTATAGTCTTCTCAACAGTTTTGCAAGCGCCGTGTGAAGCGTGGGCTTACTATAAATTGCTCACGTGTGAGATGAGTCATCGGAGTGCTGAGACAGCTTTTTGTTCGAATAAAATGTACGAGTAGAGTAGTCAAATAGTCTTGATGTGGTGTTCACTATCTTACTAACACAATGTCAATGTTATCAGGTTAGATACTGGCAAGTATTTCTGTTGTTTCTCTGAAAGACTCGTTTTAGTTTCAAAGCGACTGCGGAATTTAAATTCCAATAAGACATCAGTTATAATGCATCATAAGGACCTAGATAAAGAGCCAAAGCTGCGTATTTATTAAAACTGTGAAATCATCCTTTTAAAAAAGAACCCCCCCCCCCCACTGGACTGGGTCCAGGATCTAGGTGGACCACTAATTAAAATTGCTAAACATAATGTTTTCATATTATTATATTTTTGTCACAATATAGATTTTAGGTAAGTACTTTCAATATTTAATTAATTTAAAATAATATTTTAATTTGTAATGTAGGTATTTTTAAGTACAGTAGGTAAGTACATGAATAATATGTATCATCTTTTTACATGTATCCATGATTATAAAAATTAAATTATAACTTCTTGTGACTTGACCACGACTATGTGACCACCCCCCCTGGCACCAAAGCTGGATCCGCCCTTGTTAGTCACGGAGGATGTTTGCTTCGTGGGTAGCCAACCCCATAACCCCAATAAGTTATGATTTTAGACACGCGATTCTGAATTATGGCCCGCCAGGGGTTCTGAAACTTCCGAATTCTTCCCCTTTTACGATATTGTATTTTTTAATTTGGGCAAATTCATAAAGCCAAATAGATAGCATGTGCGTGTGTGTTGACGTTTCTAAAAGACCCTTGTAGTTTTAATTAATGAATGAATTAATATTTATTTGGGTTTTTTTTATAGTTATCGCGTGGAATATGATTTACGCAAAACCAAATAATATTCTATTTTGAGTGCAAGTATTTGTTTACATACGTTATGATAATAAAATCACTGAATTATCACTAAGTCATTTTATTTTTAATTAAAATGTGGTTTTCCTTAATACAATTCCTCGAAGGTTTCTAATTTGAGTATGAGACCTTATTATAATGTACCTACTACCTGTATCTACCTACCCATCTGTTGCTAGGTGTTATTGAAATCTAAAGTTTTTACTTACAGGATTTAAAGAAGTCCTTAAATCATTTATCTATAACAGTTGATTTACTGACTTGTCGACGAATCAGGAGATTTCAACCGAGTTGTATCTTCAATTAAAAACATAAAATTTAGAGAAGGCGAAGGACACACGTTGCTCTCCTACCTAAGTGAGGTCAATGACCCCGGAACACCCTGTATATTCAAATTACGATTTTAAAAACTTTACACAGATATATTCTCCGTAATGAGAATGAAGTCAGTACAACCTTTTTTAAGGCAACAAAAACAGAACCTGTTCGACATTTGCACGTTCTCAACTTCATTAGGTAATTTCTGGGAAAAGCGTCAGCCTTAAGATTATTATCAGATTATGTAAAGACAATAGAACTATTGTCTGTAGTGCCGAATGATTACCTCTTATTATAATTTCGCTTACTTTCCTAACTCTTACAAGACTAATTTAATTTAATTTTAATTTAATGTAATTTTATTCATTATTGTACACAAGAAAATACATTATAAAGTACAGAAATAGAGGACATGTACAAAGGCGAGCAGAATAAGATATAAGAATATATAATATATATATATATATACCCTATGAAGAGTTTTCTTCCAGCAAACCTTTGAAGCTAGAGAGAGAGAGATGATTTTAAAGGTAGGTGCGTGTACAAGAATCATAAATATGTACATATATCTTAAACAAATACAACGAAATATACATAAAGAAAGTAATAAAATAAATGAATATAATAAATAAAATAAATAGACTAATATATACAAAAATAAATATATACCTACAATAAAATAAAATTACAGAGAAAGATAGTGCTCTTTAACTTTCCGTTTGAAAATGTTAAACGACGGACTAGCGCGAACTTCATGGGGCAGGGCATTCCAAATTTTCACCGCATAAACGGTAAAGGAGCCACCATAGCGGCTTGAAGTGTGTTGAGGTGTTTTGAGGAGAAGGGACTTAGAGGACCGGGATGTCACACTGCGAGGGACAAGGAATTCGAAGCGTTCACGGAGGTAGGGAGGAGAGAGTGGACAATACAATACTTTAAATAAGAGTGAAAGAACGTGAAGATCACGACGAAGACGAATAGGGAGTCATTTAAGTTGGTATCTGAACGTGGATACGTGATCGAACTTGCGCAGTCCGAATATAAAACGGATGCACAAGTTCTGTAGACGTTCCAGTTTATTGAGAAGTTCCTCCGTGGCATCAAGAAAGCAGACATCTGAATAGTCGAGAAGGGGCAGCAACAGGGCTTGGGCGAGGGTAATTTTTGTTTCAAAGGGAAGAAAATTCTGAAGTAATTTTAATTTCTTTCGGAACAACAAACAGTTACACTATAAAGGTTAGGTAAGATACAGTATTAATGGATAGAAGTGTTAATAATGTCACCCACTACGTTATTCACATATTGGTAAGACAGACTCTGTCTTGTAATGTAAATGTAGATGCAACTAGAGGGCCAGAAGGGCCTTGTATTTATTTAAAACAAAACTATAATTACATATATAAGTAAATTAAAAGTATACAAAGTAAAGATAGGAAAAAGGAAAAAGTTAAAGGAAAAGCACAGAACGGAATCACGCTAAGACAGAAGCGACTGAAGGTCGTGTTTTGAAAGTATTATAGACACTAAGTTAAGTTGAGCATGCAAATATGTCTACAGCCTCGAATGATTTATTGTAAGACTCAACCATACGTCGGATGGGCGCGCGTAGTCCCAAGTTAGGAATGTAACAGAAGTGGTCATGCGGTGTGATGGCTTTTAGGTAGGTACGTAATTACCTCATTATGTGGTTAGGTGGTTACATCTCTATCTGTGGTTATCAGGTATTTATTCTAGATTATCGAGTAGAGACCACGCCATTGATAAGCGCAGCGTAGGTTAATAAAAAAGATCTATTGGAAGCCTATGTTCAATAGTGGACATCCATTATCACCAACTACAACCTAACTTCACCCCGTGACATGATAGGTACTACGTGTTTTGTACGTATGCGTATGTATGTACGACATTAAATTAAAACACGAGTAGGGCTATTGGCTAGTAAGTATTGTTGTAAAATAGGATTTATTCAAATTAATAAAAAAAAACAAATAACCTTAATCCTAAAATACATAAGTGAAATCGCCTGTCTATACTATAATATTATAAAGAGGAAAGATTTTTTTGTTTGTATTGAATAGGCTCTGAAACTACTGGACCTATTTAAAAAATTCTTTCACTGTTGGGAAGCTACACTATCCCCGGGTGACATAGGCTACTTTTTACCCAACTGCACAGAAGGAGGGTATTGTTTTAATTGAAAAATTACGCGTGCGAAGCTGCGGATTTGTCAGCTATTATCAAATATAGGTACCTGTTAAAGTAACTATGCGGCATCGCAACGTTATTTCTTTTATAATGGAAATGTATCGATTACTAGATATATATTCAAGCTAACGCTATTAAACCCACCCCTAAATCAGTCAATACGATTCTGGATGTGTGTTTTAAATTATTGCCGCACATATCAAAACAGGTTGTATATGTGTGTGACCTTTGGTTGATAAAGATAGTGATAGATAAAGGTTTGCTGGAATAAATCTTCTTAGAGTTAAGCTCGCCTTTGCACATATCCTCTGTATTTTGTACAAGAAAATATATTACAAAATACAGAAACGAAAAAAAAATTATTGATAAAACATTTATGTGGATACAATAAATAAGCACATGATGTCTCATTTCTGCTCATTTCTCGTCAACAATACTAATGAATAGATTATGAGAACAATGATCGGCTGTTAGCTGGTCGTGGTCCGATAATCGATCAGAATGGACGGAGCTAATTCAATTATTCTTACTGATTATACGCTTGTCTGATGATGTGCAGTAATGAATGACTTTGAATTCTGTCGGTGTCTTTATTCCCCAGCGCTAGAGGAATATTTAGAAATCGTTTCTGTAATCAGTTAAGCTGTTGTTTTTCCATGCCGTTTTTTTTCCGACGTTGTGATGGAACAAGCTTATGGCCCACCTGATAATAGGTGGTAACCAGCGCCTATAACAAAGTATTACCTCGTAGGTCACGCACAGCCTAGAAAGGCGCCCTACGATGCACCGCCCTGCGTCCATCAACTTGAGGCATACAGGTGTAAAGCCTCATGCATGTGCCTGTAATTTTATCAGGTAAATAAATAATTAAGTCGATTTCTTTGTCCACAGATTCCAAAACAACAAAATCTACACATATATTGGCGAGGTGCTGGTGTCTGTTAACCCGTACAAGACCCTCGATATCTATGGACCGCATCACATGGCCCAGTACCGGGGGAGGGAGATGTTCGAGGTCCCCCCGCACGTGTATTCTGTTGCAGATGCCTGCCAGAGGGTACTTAGACAACAGGTACCTACCCACACATTACATAAGTATATTGATGATAATTACTGATTTAAACGGGTGTTTTTAGCGGATCCACCTTTTTTATTTGTTATCTTTTTTATTGTTTGAGTCTGCCCGCGACCACGGCTGTTACAACGTCAGGATAACAAATAAAACATGTACATAATTATGTACATTGTGCGAAAGTTTGAAAATTACTATATTTAGGATTCTATTTGCTGTGGTTTTGGCAAATATAGACGTTCCAGCAACTAAACCGGGCTAGTTGTCTGAGTCTGCCAGGTGATTGGCCTCGGAGGAACAGGCGTAAACATTCAATGTGATCTTGAAAAAAAACATGTACACATATATGTTACTTTACGATACATCAAAAATACAATTTTTAAATCATAAAAATTATCTTCTATAAAATTTGTTAAATGTTGCTTACGATATTCTTCCATATTGAGTCGAAAACCCAGCTGGCTGCTAAAAAGCTTGGTATACTTGCAAAGGTGAGGCAATACTTCACACCGGGACAGTTGCTCAACTTATACCAAGTACAAGTCCAATCATGTCTGGAGTACTGTTCTCACCTCTGGGACGGATCATCGAAATACCAGCTAGACAGAGGTTCATTTACTATGACGAGTTAACAAATGCAAGGCTCCACAGCCTCAAGCATCGTCGAAAAGTTGCAAGCCTCTCGGTTTTTTATCGAATACATTTCGGAGAGTGTGCTGCGGAGCTTTTCAAGCTGATCCCACCATCTCCATTCTAACATCGGACAACCAGACGCTCCGCGATGCGCCACCGCTACATGGTTGACATACCTCCCGTACGCACAAAGCGGTACTCTTCCACCTTTATTATGCGCACCGCCAAGGAGTGGAACGCCTTGCCTGAGTCAGTGTTTCTTGATAACTACAACCTAGGGGTCTTCAAGTCGCCAGTGAATAGGTTTCTTCTAGGCAAGCGTGTACAATCGTAGACTGCATCATGGCTTACATCAGGCGAGACCGTGGTCAAACGCTAGCCTTTATTTTATTTAAAAAAATGAATGAAGTTATGAACATTTGTGTTTGTTAAATGTTTATGCCGCTCAAGACATGTTGAGGTTTTCGTAATCTTTATTGTAGAAAAATTGCCTATAAGTAGTTATTTATAAGAGTTGTATAGGTACCTATTATTTTACAAAATCTATAAAGTAGTTTGATATGTCCGACATTCTAGCCCGCTATCATTATTATAATCTGATATGATATAACACTTTGAGTTATGGAGTCGCGATATCAACAGGTTTTATGATATTCTTTTTGAAATTAAACCTGTTCCATCTGATTATCTAATCTATTAGGTATTTATTGTGAAAATATTAATTAGTGAACGTTCTTAATTAAGGACGACTTGCGTAACGATACCTAAACGTATTTAGCTACTAAACATATTTTAATTTGACGCATTTGTATGATTTGGCAACTTCTTAAATCATATTTAGCCACTAAATACCTGTAAGGATCGTTGTGAATTGTACATATACCTGATGTTATTTAATTTATCGATAAAATCTATACATTCATAGTCTCTGCACAGTTTTACTATCGTTATTAATGATGCAAACGTATAAATACTTAAATAAAATATGACCCTTTATTAAAGTCTGCAGTACAAACACAACCTAGCTAGGGTGTAGGATATTTCCTAACAAAGACAACTACTCAGCTTTTAAAAGTGCTAGGACCGGCGAAGTAGGCGTCTTCACAATCCAGCTTCCGCTTGACCTCTTTTCTAGGACACCTTGCATAACGAATGCCTCTAAGAGCCGCCACACTCTACAGACCCTTGATAGGCAGAGTGTAATCGGTTGGTTAATTATTAAGTACACATTGTCTAGTAGAACTATCAAAGATACGAAGATGTAGGGCTCCTTTTTTACAAAGAATTATAGAAGCGTTAGGACGAGAACATAGAAAAACGAGACGCAGTTCAGAAGCGACATATGCGAGCTTCTGTACATTTTGTATGAAAGTAGGTATATACGGATGCCCGCTACGTCTTCGCCTCGTCCTCGCCTTATGTCTCTGTCTAACCTGCGCCTATGGCAGAATTTGCAAGAACAAAATAAATACTTGTGGTACTTTGTGAGCTCAACAAAGCCATTTACTCAGTTATTTCCATGTCTACTGCAAAAGCTTTGATGGCCCGTGCCGAAATACTGAAGAGTCGTAAAATAAGCTGCAACAATCGATACTGGAAACATTATCGTATTACGAGTCCATTGTTCTTTGAGGAAAGGTAACGTCTGAGTATTTTATGGTTGTCTTCGCTTTGAGCAAACCGACTTCGGCGATTTGCGAATTGATGGAAGATTCTTTTGTTTATTTATGTATTGAAATATGATTTGGTAAAACAGAAAAGGAATTCCACACAGAAAAGCAGGTTTATCTGATTGCCACAAGGGTTACACTTTATTAGGCTTTCAGAGGTATAACACCCAAACTGCTTGATCAATACGGTGGGTTCCACCCGCTCGTTTTTTCCGCCTACTTTCAAGACATGGAATGACATTTAGAAGAGTTCCTTACCTATTTCTGCCACCAAGCAGCATTGCTGTGTTTAGGTTTGAAGAGTATGGTTGCCGGTGAAATTACATGAGGCTTTACACCTGTATGCTTAAAATTGATGGACGCATGGCAGTGCATCGTAAGGCACGTTCCTAAGGTGCGTGGCCTACGGGGTAATACTTTGTTATAGGCGATGTTACTTAACATCAGGTGGGTTATATGCTTGTTCCATCTCCAGGTGGTAATATACAAAATTCAAAAAAATTCCTTCCCCTGGAGGTTTCCCTGTAGACTTCAATTCAACAAGAACACTCTCAAGAGCTGTGTAAATATATATTTGATTTCTAATCCTGATTTGTGAGACGAATCAGGATTGGGAAAGGTAAGATAACAAATATGGTGACTGACAGCCATATTTGTAACCCATGGGTTACATCTTATGCATAAGACCGATGTCAGAACAGCCCCTCTATTTAGTATCCTAAAAATTACTCAGAGAACAAGACATTTGACAATTCTTGATAATATTTTATTGATATTCGGGCAAATGTTGGTACTAAATACAGAAAAGTGGAATTGATAATACCACAAAGATCTTGTTGTAAAATCTTGTATATGTATTTGTATATCTAAAAAGTATATAAGTATTGTATTAGTTATCTGGTTCCCAAAATACAAGCTTGACTTAGTTTGGGGTTAGATAGCGATGTGCGAAATGACCAGAATTATTTATTAATTTTAACAGATTTGTTTATCGAGCGAAGATTTTAACAGATTGTTTGTCCGAGGATAACTATCGAAGCGTTGATCCGATCATCTTCGTGGAATTTGGTATATAGGTAGGTAGTGATGGCACAATCTTGGTGAGACTAATGAGTGAAAAATATCTAGAGGTTTTTGAGATATTGGGGTTCAAGAGGGGTAAAAAAAAAAACAAAATGGGACTATCCGGTCAAATGACACGTCTAATGAAAGGTCTTCATCAATACATTTCGCCCTCATTTTTATGTGTAGTTTAAACCTTGTTGTTTTTAAGTTATTAGCCATAATAAAAACTGAACTTTGACGAAATTCATAGGTTCCACCAGTGACCCCACAGTGCTGAAATTTGGTATGCGTGCGGCTTTAGTGACACAAATTTAGGAAGTCGGAAATCCAGAATAACTGCAATTTCTACAACAAAAAAAGATTGACCAAATAACATGACGTTACCTGTAATTTGAATGAAACTGTTGGAAAAGATTTTTGGTTATGCATTTCGTGGCACTATTTTTATAGTCAAAGATTACAAATACATAATATTTTTTTTTTGTTTTTATGGGAGACTCGTGAGATCTCAGTTTGGGGCGAACCAATGCTTTATTTATCTTCGAGATGTTTAAGGATTTCTTCGTATTTAATATATCCTTTAATATTTCCAGGGCAGGGACACCTGCGTGCTCATATCAGGAGAGTCAGGCGCGGGTAAAACAGAAGCCTCCAAGTTCATCATGAAATACATCGCGGCTAACACGACACAAGTTCACAGGGAATATATAGACAGGTAAATAATATATCTATAATAAATAATATAAATAAATAATATAGTAAAATAATATAATATAATAGTAAATAATATATATAATATATTTGACGACCTCCGCGGTATAGTGGGCGAAAAGCCGGCTGAGACGCAGGAGGTAGCGGGTTCGATTCCCGCCGCGGAACAAATGTTTGTATGATCTACAGATATTTGTTTCGAGTCTGGATGTTTTTCTATATATCCTTTATTGGCTGTAAGTTTTAGCATAAGATATACCTGTTATATACGAAGAGCTGTGGATTTTGTTCAAAATAAAATAAAAATAACATAAAATAAGTATGTATTTACAAATAAAAAAGGTATATAAGTATTCTATCAGTTATCTGGTTCCCATTGTACAAGCTCTGCTTAGTTTGGGACTAGATAGCGCTGTGTGAAATGTCCAGCCATATTTATTTATTTATTTATCTGTGCAACAATTCCTCACTGCATTGAATCGATTATTTCCATTATTCCGGGGACCTAATATTGGAAAAATATAGAATCAAATCAAATTGTGTTTATTTATTAAAATCACAAGAATCACATTGATACGTCAATTTTACTGCCTGTTCCTTCGCGATCAAGCCAGGAAATAGAGGCAAGAAACAAGGCTGGTTGTTCTTTTTATGATCGTTTTAGAATTTAGCTAGCCTACATTTTCCCACTGATGGGCAAAGGCCTCCCTCAACTCCTTCCACCTATCGCGATCCCTGGCAGATTCCCACCATTCCTTCTCGAATCCGCTGATATCGTCGCGCCAACGCTTTCGCGGCCGACCCCGACGCCGCTGTCTATCCTCCGGTACCCAAGATGTTATGATATTGGCCCATAGAATACATAAAGAAAATAAATTACGTCTAAATTGTAACATTTTTGAACGAGTTGGAGCAATTTCAATCCCAAGCTTCTCTATCATCTAAATAATCCAATATGTTACAGTAGGCTTTTTTATAAAGATTTTTTAATTAATATTTTGAATACTTTAAAAAGACTTCTCACTTTTAATTAATAAAGTGGGGTGAAAGTTTATTCCTATTTTTTTTACTTTATGGGCCTGTTCATGGCGTCCATCTGATCATATCTACCTCAAACCTCTTGATTAACTTTAGTCAACTTTCGGTCACATTTATATATAAAAATAAATATGGCTGGACATTTCACACAGCGCTATCTAGCCCCAAACTAAGCAGAGCTTGTACTATGGCAATCAGATAACTGATAGAATACTTATATACTTTTTTTTTGTAAATACATACTAATATAATACATAGAAAAACAACCAGACCCGGAACAAACATCTGTAGATCATGCAAACATTTGTTCCGCGGCGGGAATCGAACCCACTAAGTACCTCCTACGTCTCAACCGGCTGTTCGCCCACTGGAGGTTGTCAAAGTATTATATCTATAGAGGATGTTTTTCTATATATTATAAGTATGTATATACAAAAAAAATAAGTATATAAGTATTCTATAAGTTATCTGGGTCCCATAGTACAAGCATTGCTTAGTTTAGGGCTAGATAGCGCTGTGTGAAATGTCCAGCATTATTTATTTATTTCATTTATTTATTAATAACGGGAATTGGGGTATCTGTGAATGTTATAAAATATGATATAGCGACTAATGTTATATAAGTACATTATAGCGTTTTACTTTGATAGGGGCATTACTGATCCCGCAATGACATTCTGCATAGTTGATAGGCGGTCAATGACCTCGATATTGCAATTCTACTATACTAACGCCCATAGGCTACGGGAACCGCTTACCATCAGGTGGGCCGTTTGGTTGTTTGCTACCTTAGTAGTATAAAAAAAACCTAAGTACTTAAAAAAATACGTATGGTTGTTTGTTTTATTTTTTAATCAGGAGTCAATCGAAAAATAAATTCTTATTAAATATATATTCTGTGTAAATATCCCGTATCTGGATACAGTCAATCACATTTTATGTTGATTAACACATAGTGGGAAATATTCAATACTTTTTTCTCTAGAGAAATACAGAAACGTTGTATTTTGACCATAAAACAAATAATAATATGCTGCACATGTTTTAAGTTAAAAAAGTTATGTCGCTGACTGTACCGGCAAAGCCTTGCTCGAATCGAAACCCGCGTCCTATTTTTAGGATTCCGTAGTCAAACTAGGAACCCTTATATTTTCGCCATCTCCGACCGACTATCTGAAGACTACCCTAAAAAAACTTGTGTTCTAAGGTAGGTACCTTCCCTAAAGGAAAGTTGGGGGTGATTTACATTTTAATTACGCACTCTATCTTAGGGAGTGTCGTTGAATAGGTCTTTCAAAAAATGCTTTAAAATTACCTAATAGTAATATAACGGTTATTTCCGGCAACAATGTGAACATACAAAAAATGATAACAAGGCCCATATCTATAAATACCTATAAAGCCCATAAATTATAAAAAAAACCTTAATGACTAACACACATCACACTAATCTTATAAATGCGAAAGTTTGTATGTTTGTTCATTTATTTATTTGTTTGTTTGTTACGTCACGTCAATCACGTCGTAACGGCTTAACCGATTTCAATGAAATTTAGTAAGTATGTACGTAGATTATATATAACACATAGACTACTTCTTATCTCATAAATCAGGTCCCATGGGATAAGTTGCAACAGCGAGTTTAGATTTATTTCCAAGTTAACTACACATTTACGCGTACGAAGTCGCGGGCAACAGCTAGTAAAACAATATACTTTAAAACTAACGCTTTTATATATTTGGGAGATTTTACTTCGTAGTTCGTACTACGAAGTAAAATGGATCGCAGTTACAGATGCGCTACAGGGCTACGAAGTTCGTAGCCCTGTAGCGCCTGGAAACGATCCTTTAGGCTCGGACTATATGCCATTCGGACTTGTCAGGGGCCGTTTTTTAACGGCCGTCGCACAACCAAACATTTGAATTTCTCCTGAATCGACTACACTCGATCCGAAGTCATCCGACTCGGATTTTTACCTGGAAGCAACCGGGACATGCTCCGGGTTCGCAGGATAGTAGTGCCATATAGTAGTCCGTGTCTTACTTTTTTAATTCCTAATTCCTTTTTGATACAAGAGTCCGTTTACAAAATATAAAGCTAAAAAGTGGACATTTTTGTAATATACCCATTTATTTGATATCCATTTTGTTCCAGAGTGAAAAATGTGCTAATTCAGTCCAACTCTATCCTCGAAACGTTCGGAAACGCGAAAACTACAAGAAACGATAATTCATCTCGTTTCGGCAAGTACATGGATATACACTTCGACTATAAAGGCGACCCGGTCGGAGGACACATCAGCAATTACCTACTGGAGAAGAGTAGGGTGGTCAGCTTGCAGCCGGGGGAGAGGAACTTCCATGCATTTTATCAAGTGAGCCAAAGGCACTTTTTTTTAAAGACGTTTATTTTCTCTCACAAAAAGGTACTTATGAACTAGGTATTCAGGTGGGCCATATGCTTCTCCTTATTCTTCTTTCGTGTCAATGGCTATTTGATTAGTACACTTCCACTGTCGGTGGATACAATTGGAAGTGGAGAAGAATTTGGCCAATTTGGAAGTCCCTAAACCGGTTGCGCACTCAAGTTGGCTGCTGCCGAGACAATTTAGGCAAGTGGGGCTACATCGACCCATTTCGGAGCCAGTGCCACTGCGGGGCCACCACACAAACAATGGCCCACCTGCTCTCTTGTCCTCTATGCCCAACCACCTGCACACGGAATGACGTGTACCAGGCAACAGAGAGGGGTGTGGAATTTGCTCTCTATTGGGCTAATCAAATTTAAAAGTCAAATAGCCATTGACACGAAAGAAGAAGAAGGAGAAGCATATGACCCACCTGATGTTAAGTGGCAATCATCGCCTATAACAAAGTATTGCCTCGTAGGTCACGCACCTTAGAATCGTGCCTTACGATGCACTACTCTGCGTCCATCAACTTGAGGCATACAAGTGTAAAAGCTGATGTGCCTGTAATTTCACCGAAAACCTTACCCTTCAAACCAGCAATGCGACTTGGCGGCAGAAATAGGTATGGCGGTAGTACTTCCCCGGGCGAGCCCTTTCACTAGTAACTCTACTACTTTAACCGACTTCAAGAAAAGGAGGAGTTTTTTTTAATGTTTTTTTACCTCAGATCCTCAAAGCTCCATCATTTAATTATTTTTTTATTTGATAGAATATACTTTCCGATTAGTCCCATAGAAATATCATCAAAATCGATTCAGTAGTTTAAAAAAAACCCTATTGTACAACAATACTAGCCATTAGCCCTACCCGTGTTTTTATTTAATGTCGTACATAACAAAACACGTAGTATAGCTATTTTATGATAGGTACACACGGCTACACATCAAGCTATAACTTTCCAGTATAAGCTGACCTCTCATTCTACGAAAAGCCTACACAGTGCGAGGTCAGCTTATACTGGTAATGTATAGCTTGATGTGTACCTAATTAGCAATTAGTTTTTGCTGAAAATAATATTATAGGCTTCTTGCTCGAAGCGCCGCGCCGTCGTAACAAGAAACCTAAACAATCTATGGAAGCCTATCTATCTAGTGGAAGCCAATTTACAAAGTCTAGAACAGAGACGCCGAGTAGCCAGACTTTCAGTTTTTTACAAGATACATTTGGGTGAATGTGCGCAAGATCTTCATGACCCTCCTTCCCCCTTCCACCACCGGACAAGCAGACGCACCGAGAAGTACCACCCATACCTGGTCGGCATACCACCTTGCCGTACCAAACGATTTGCTGCAACTTTTCTTGTTAGCACAAGTAAAGGAGTGGAACTCACTTTCGGCGTATGTTTATCCAAACCAGTATAATCTTGGAGTCTTCAAGCCCAGAGTGAATAGGTTCTTTTTAGGCAAGCATGCTCCATCTTCGATCACCCTTCACTTACCATCAGGTGAGGTAGTGGTGAAGCGCTTGGCTATCATCAATACAAAAAATCGAACTAAAAAAACTTAAATACCTAAGAAACATCCCACTTATTTTGCGCTAGTAGTACAATGAGCCCGTGGTTGCGGGTTCAAATCCCGTCTGGTTCGCAATTTTAGGGAAGATATACACTATCTTAATAATAGCTGATTGATGTACAGCTCGAATGGTGACGTAATTGCCTATAACAAGCCATCAGATTGATAAACATCGCGTAGAAAGTGTTTATAAACATGGCACGTGGATAGTTGATTGATTGCTTGTATGTCTTGTTTTATGGCCATTATTGAGCAAAGCGAGATCTCCAAATCAACTTGGGCAAATCGGCGTCGTATGTTTGTTTGTCCGAGGATAACTTTCGAAGCGTTAATCCGATCATCGTGAAATTTGGTATATAGGCACAATTTTGGTGTGACTAATTGAGCCTAAAAATGTGTGTGTGTGGGGGGGGGGGGGGGGGGTTGTTGAGATATTGGGGTTCAAGAGGGGTAAAAAAAAAATGAGACGATATGTTCAAATGGCACGTCTAATAAAAGGTCTTTGTGAGTACATTTCGACCCCGTTTTTATTTTTAGTATAAACCTTGTAGTTTTTAAGCTATTAGCCATAATAAAAATTGGAGTTTATTAAAATTCACAGGGTACACCAGTGGCCCCACAGTGCTGAAATTTGATAAATTTGGCGTGTAGCTTTAGTGAAACAAATATAGGGAAAAAGTCTGAAATCCAGAATAACTGCAATTTCTACCCCAAACAAGATTAACATGAACTCCCGTTATCTGTAATTTGAATGAAACTATAGGTTAAGTAAGTTAGTTAGTCATGTATTTCCTGGCACTAAAGATTACAATTAATATTTTCTTGTTTTTAAGGGAGTCTCGCGAGATCTCAGTTCGGGGCGAACCACTAGTTTATTGTTGTCGGTCTTATTGCCTTAATTCGTATAAACTAAGCTTTATTATGTCGTTTTCTAACTTTGCAGACGAATACCGAGATGTCAAAAACGATGCTCCATTTTCTACTCTGTGAATGTAACTTCCTCATGATCGGAAACCGAATAAAAATTCATTATAAATTTTGACATCTCGCCTTCGTCGTCAAAAGTAAACAAGTTTTTTATAGGCTCACTGTGACTGGGTCTACTAGACCGATTCTAACGCTAATTTTATATGTGACGGACGGTCAAGAACGAGATAGCTGGTCGTATACATGTCTCTGTCTAGCATTTAACGGTCATATGGACGCTTAGATAATTCAAAAACTTTAAAATGCGCTTTGCGCGGTAGGCGCTAGGTCGAGAAACTGATTTGATTAAGTCTAGCTCAAATTTAGTAATTATATAATAAAAATTGTGATCATCAACTGCGCCATATTGTAAACCTAGAACATAGAAGAAAGAAAATAAAGTCCATTCCGCTGAATACCGAGCTTATCATTTGAAGCTTGGGTAGGAATTCTACTTTACAAATATAAATGGTTATTAGTACTTATATACTTTTCACTGCATTCCGGTATAATTCGATGTGTAGAGATAACAATTGATAATGGATTTTCTTTAATCCTGAGTTTAAATCTGCACACATAACTCTTTATCATGTGTCTAAAAATATGTTTATATCTTTCCAGCTGCTAAGTTCAAACAACCATCAAACAAAGAAGTTCGGGCTGGCCTCCAGCGGCAACTACAAGATCCTCGGCAGCGAGCGAAGCACGGCGCAGGACAGCAAGCTTCACGCGCAGACCAACAGCGCCTTCAACGCGCTCGGCTTCCCTCCGCAAGTCGTTGACGACATCTGGAGCATCGTAGCCGGCGTCATACTCTTGGTAAGTAGTCGAATGAATATGATTTGTTTACCTATTTTATAGGCTGTTTCATTGATATTTTAGGTATGGATATGTCTTTGTGAGAGACTTTTGGCTCAGGACTGGAGTGAGGGACTTAAAATTTTATTTTTGTTATTTGCATTTTGTTTGTTTAATTGTGCCTATGCTTTGTACTAACACATGTGACATGTTTGATTTAAGTTTTTTACTAACAAATATGGATCTTTGACATCTGAAAATTGAATAAATGAATGAATATTAAGGTTGTTTGAAAATTATTAGTTTTATTTTGTAATGTATTTAAAAAAAACGAATTAACAACAATACTAGCTCTACCCGTGTTTTCATATAATGTCGTACATAAAAAAAACACGTAGTATAGTGAGTTTTCGTCCTCCGGTCAAAACTCAAAGATATAGGTTATTTAATCATCATATCAGCCAAAGGATGTTCACTGCTGAACATAGGCCTCCCCCGTAGATTCCAAGAGCGACCAATTTTGTGCGGCCTGCACCCAACGGCTCCCAACAAACTTTATCATCATCTTATCTCATCTTTCCATTTAGTGGAGCTGCGCTTTTCAGTGCGTAATGTTCAATCTAGAACTCTCCTTTTTGTCCCAACGGCCGTCAGTTCTTCGAGCTCTATGCCACGCCCACTGCCACCTCAGCTTCCTAATTCTCTTGGCTATATCTGTGACCTTGGTTTGTTACAGATCTCTACATTTCGTTATTATTAATCTCCCTCTTATTTACAGGGTGAACTAAACTTCACAGAGTCACAAGACGGCCAACTTATAATCAGCGGACCTTTAAAACAATGCGTCAACGCCTTCGGAGTGTCAGAACAGGCCTTCCGAAGCGCAATGGTCAGCCGAGTGCTATCAGCGGGCGGTAACCTCGTCAGCAAGGAGCATTCGCTGGTCGATGCTGATTACACTAAACTAGCGCTGGCCAAAGCAGCTTACGATAAACTCTTCACGTGGATCGTGCAGCAGGTGAGATTATATAACAGCGCCATCTGTTGGCAGAGCTAGTCAACTCTCGTTGTGTCTGATTTTTCGAAGTCATCAGCTTCCGATGCTATACCAGGCTGACGCGGCCAAATAGCTTACAATAAAGGCTTTACGGGTATTGGGCAGCAGAAGTGCGTGTATATCAGCGATATCTGTTTGGCAGAGCATGTCAAACTCTTGTAGTATCCTTAAAACGCTTTCCATGCATCACGCAGCAAGCGAGTTTATATAACAGCGCCATCTCTTGGCAGAGCTTATGAATCTCTTGCCTAAACAGTCTGCTATTATTATTTGTTGTTAAAAATCTGTATTGTACAGATAAATAAAGCAATCGACGTTCCGGAAGGCACGTACAAGAGCAGTCTAATCGGCGTGCTCGACATCTACGGCTTCGAGATCTTCGAGACGAACAGCTTCGAGCAGTTTTGCATCAACTACTGCAATGAGAAGCTGCAGCAGTTGTTTATTGGTAAGTTGATTACACCAGCTGTCTTTTGTGTTCTAGCAAACTTCTTTACTGACTGAAAGAGACAGTCGCGAATATACCTCAGCCTTTGTTTGTAAAATCATAGATCTCACACTGGGATGCCCTGTGTCGTGAGAAGCTTACTTCCTACATAGGTAAGATGCGAACATGATTTGACTTTGTTTATAGAACTGGTGCTGAAGCAGGAGCAGGAGGAGTACGCCCGGGAAGGCATCCAGTGGACGCCGATCCAGTACTTCAACAACAGAGTGATCTGCGAGCTGGTGGACGCGCCGCATCAGGGAATCATCGCCATCATGGACGACGCCTGCCTTAACCCCACCAAGGTAACTTACCGTATTAATTACTATTAAAGATTATAGCTGCTGTAGATGGCTATCGTCAATAGCTGTAACAATTATAAACATTGAACTGAATTAGTCATTCATTACATATTGAGAAACATGACGTTTTCACTTGACATGGCCTAGTAGGACAATTGGATAGTGCATCCTCGTACCAAGAGAAGGTTGCGGGTTCAAGTCCCGTCTAGGCTTGTAATTTTTGAGATGGTTTTAAAAATCTTGGAATTATCCGTATGTGTTCGGATAACACTATAAAAATAAAAATATTATATTGAATAATATCAAGAAATAGGAAGTTAAGATGAATAAATTAAATGTCGGATCGTAGCTGCTGTGCAATACATCAACGGCATTGTCAAGGAAGTAATATTGGTAAACTCATAAATTAATGTCAAGATAAATTCTTTAAGCAAAATTGTTTAACTACGTGTTTTGTTATGAATGAATGAATGAAATACTCTTTATTGCACACCAAACAAAAAATACAGTATAAGTGGAAATAAACATTAAATAAAGGTACAATGGGCGGTCTTATCGCTTAAAGCGATCTCTTCCAGACAACCTTTGGGTGGATAGGATAAACAAAATCAAAAGACGTGTAAGAGTACCTACAGACATAAACAGAACCCACAAAATAAAATATACCTATTGATTATACTAATAAACATAAACTTAAATACATACAAATAATAAATAAATAAACTACACTACATAAAGAGGATAAATAACATAAACACTAACTAGCAGTTACGAGACACCGAAAGGAAATGGTTGTATACCTTGACTTTGAAAATAGGAAGAGATTGGGACGACCTTATAGACAAAGGTAAGTCGTTCCACATTAGCACAGCTTGTACTGTGAAGGAGTCACCATAAAATTGTGAACTATGGACGGGAGTTAGAAGCTGTAGAGTTTCGGAAGAACGAAGGGTTAGTTAGAGAGTGTGTCTGATACAGAAACTTGAAACGCTCCTTTAGATAAGAAGGTGAAGTGGGATTATTGAGAATGTTAAAAAGAAGTTATTTACGACATTAGTTCCCTTTCCTGTGCACTACCTACACATCTTTATCTTCAATACACAAAGGTTATCTGGAAGAGAAGCTGCTCTTTAGCATTAAGTTTGCCTTTGTTTATTCGTGTAATAAAGTATTTTCAATCAATCAACATTAAATGAAAACACAGGTAGGGTAATGGCTAGCATTGTTGTAAAATAGGTTTTGTTTTAAATTAATTACTGTAGAACCTGAATATATCAAGTCCTAAAATATCAATGAAACAATCTGTATACAATAGGTAAACAAATTATATTCATTTCTCATGTAAGTAGGTACCTGTTAAACTGACTAAGCGGCATCGTCAAAAAGGCGCCGCAGTTTTCGTTAAAAATTGTTTATTGGAAATGTATCGATTACTGGATAAATATTCAAGCTACCGCTATTAAACCCACCTCTTAAATTAGTTAAACTATTCCGGATGTATGTTTTAAATTAATGTCGTACATAGCATAACAGGTTGTTTAAATAAAGAACGTTTTGTTAATAGATATCAGATAAGCAGCTGCTTGAAGCGATGGACAAGCGGCTGAACGGACACAAGCACTACACGTCGTGGCAGCTCGCGCCCACCGACAAGAAGATGAAGCACGGTGTCGACTTCAGAATAACGTACGTTTCCACATCCTACAACTTGATGAAACTAAATTAAATTTATTTGCTAGAAGCTTGGTGTATAAGTTGTTACAGCTGTATAGGTAGTTTTTACATACATACATACTTCACCGATTAACAGCGTGCAAATTACAATTACTTACAATTAATTCAATTACTTCGACAAAGAGGTCCCACGAACAATCCAACTCGGCTGGGCAGCGTTCGGGAAACTTCGCGATATCTTCTCGTCCAAAATTCCCCAGAGCCTGAAGACTAAAGTCTTCAACCAGTGTGTGTTACCTACCAGTGATGACCTACGGCACTGAAACGTGGTGATTTACTCATGGCCTCATGACCAAGCTCAAGGTTCGCTCAACGAGCTATGAAGAGGGTTATGCTCGGGGTTTCTTTGCGTGACAAAATCCGCAATGAGGAAACCCGCAGAAGAACTAAAGTTGCCGACATAGCTCTCAAAATTAGCAAGTTGAAGTGGCAATGGGTAGGCCACATCGCTCGTAGAACCGATAACCGTTGGGGAAGAAAGGTTCTCGAGTGGAGGACCACGGGCTGGAAGACGCAGCGTAGGCTGGCCCCCCACAAGGTGGACCGACGATCTAGTAAGAATCGCGGGGAGCCGTTGGGCGCAAACGGCTACCAACCGCTCGTTGTGGCGATCTAAGGGTGAGACATGTTCAGCAGTGGACGTCTTGCGGCTGATGATGATGATGAATTCAATTATACATAAAAGTTCATCAATTTAATAAAAATCAATCAATAATCGTAAAGGCCATAAATAATCAATAAATCAAAAAATAAAATAGTAAAAAAAAACCAATGAAATTAATAAAAATAACTTAGTATGTCAGAATTTCATATCAAAGAAATCATGAATCGTATAGAAACATTTGTCAACTAGCCGTAAGTACAGCTGTACGGTTTATACGGGTATAAGATAAGATAAGATAACTCTTTATAATACATCAAAATACATAACACATTTATTACAAATAGATTTAGTAGAATGGGCGGTCGTATCGCTAAAAGCGATCCAGACAACCTTTGTATGGACAGGATACAAAGCATAGTGGTTAGCAGACGTCCACTGTTGAACATAGGCCTCCCCTATTTCCAGAGCGATCGATCTTGTGATGCATCCAACGGCTTCCAGCAGCCTTTGCTAGGTCGTATTTTCTAGTGGAGCCGCTGTCCAGTGTGTCGTCACCTCGAAAAGCTCGGCCCCAACGGCCGATGCAGTGGGCGAATAGCCGGCTGAGACGCAGGAGGTAGCGGGTTCGATTCCCGCCGCGAAACAAATGTTTGCATGATCTACAGGTATTTGTTCTGGGTCTGGTTATTTCTCTATGTATTATAAGTATTGTATCAGTTATTTGGTTTCCATGGTACAAGCTCTGCTTAGTTTGGGGTAAAATAGCTCCGTGTAAAATGTCCAGCAATATTATTATTATTATCATGGTTATGAACAGTATTTGTACTAAAAACGAGATATTTACCATGATTTGTGACTTTGAGTATCCCGACATTTCGACGCAGTTGCATGCGCCATGATCACGTTTTAAGCGTAAAAAAGCTACGTTTTAAGCCGTTTTAGTACAAATAACATTATGTACTTGGTGCAGGCACTACGCGGGAGACGTGACGTACGCGATAACAGGCTTCATGGACAAGAACAAGGACTCGCTGTGGCAGGACCTCAAGCGGCTGCTGCACGCCTCCTCCGTGCGCTCGCTCGCGAACATGTGGCCTGAAGGCGGCACTCACATACAAAAGGTAAACATGCTGTTATGAACTCGGCTTAACTAATTTATACACTTTTCATCACAATAACAAAAACACAAACATAACAAATTTGGCATCAAAACGCAAATCTTCTGCAGGTGTGCGTTTTGATGCTAAATAAAATAGTTTTGATATTTTTTTACTAATCTATACTAATATTATAAAGAGGAAATATTTGTTTGTGTGTATTAAATAGGCTCCGAAACTACTGAACCGATTTAATAAATTCTTTCACTGTTAGGAAGCTACGCTATCCCCGAGTGGCATAGGCTACTTTTTACCCAACTGCGCAGAAGTAGGGTAATGTTTTTATTGAAAAACTACGCGTGCGAAGTTGCGGATTTGTCAGCCAGTCATTAATATTTTTAAAACAAATACTTTTTAAGTGAACTTAATTTTGCGAGCCGTCAATGGGTGAGACTAGCGCAGGATTGTGGCAGATGGCACAAACTTGGCGAGGCCTATACCCAACAGTGAATGAAGTCAGGCTGTGGATGATGGTGATCATGCACTTATTGTTGAGAGGGCTTATTAACTGAATGATGTTGTCAGTCTTAAGACTGGGCCGTGCCTGTAACGTGAAGACTTCTTACATGGCGCAGTTGCTTGTACCTCGGACTAACATACAACACTAACACTCGTTTTCACTAACGTTGAACAAAGAGGCGCCTAACTAAATAACGCCTATTCTTTGCCAAAAACTTGTTGTATACTTATGTATAATAAAAAAAAATGTAGACTTTAGTAAGTACTTATTTCGCACACTTTATTTGACTTATTGAGTATTTGCAAGTGAAATGTAGCTCTTATTTTGTCTATTGATTATATCTATGTCTATTTGATTTTTTTTCAGTACCCGTTATTTTAAGATACGTTTTCTTTGTAGACTTCCAAGCGGCCTCCATCAGCGGCTTCCCTCTTCAAGAACTCGATGGCGGCGCTGGTGACGGGCCTGCAGAGTAAAGAGCCCTTCTACGTGCGCTGCATCAAACCCAATCCTAAACAGTCGCCGCAAATCTGGGATGACCAACTAGTAAGTATTTGGATGGACTTTATTTTTTTCGCTATAATTTTTTTATCTTCTTTTTGGTTTCTGTCCCACTGCTGGGCAAAGGCCCACGGTCCAGAGCCAGATACTGTCAGTCCCATTGTTTTAAAAAAAGTCCTTACTCTTGCTCTGAAAGTAGGTCATTGTTAACTGAAAAACTGCTTCGTAATTGCAATTAACGACCCGAAAATAAAATGAGGTTCATTATATTAATTTATGCGAAACAATTTCCATCACAAGTCCTCTGACTTTGACTTATTTCTATTTAAAAGCCACAGGGTGATTGAAAAAAAAACAATGAACACCGGGAACGCAAATTTTCTTTTTAGCACCGAGCTGTATTCCTCGACTTATTAGCGTTGTCGCTCGTATTCATTTAATTTTTTATTGCACAAACAGAAAAAATTACAAATGCAGAACTTATTTGCTAAAATATCTCAGGTGTAGACTAGATCGCTTCCTGAGATAAAGACAAACTCGCTGTTGCCCCTTGTAGACTCAATAAAGCTAGTAAATCGTTTAAAGGGCATGGTGTACGCTTTTATAACAAACTCCCGAGTGATGTACAAAAATTAACAATTAACAAATTAAATAATATTATAAAAAAGCCTCGTATAACAATCGGATTATTTAGATAATTGAGAAGCACACACACGGATCACTTTTCACAATCTTGGGATTGTAATCGCTCCAACTCGGCCAAAAATGTTACCATTTACATGTAATTTATTTTATTTATTGTTATGTTTTCTAAAAGGATCATAAAGAACAACCAGCCTTGTTTCTTCCCTTTCTTTCCTGGCATGGTCGTGGAGGAACATGCCAGAGCTTTCAAAGTGATCCTTGTAATTTTAAGCCCTTGTATAACAATGCAGTGTTATTGCGCAGGTCCGTCACCAGGTGTCGTACCTGGGCCTGCTAGAGAACGTGCGCGTGCGGCGCGCCGGGTTCGCGTCGCGGCAGCGCTACGACCGCTTCCTCAAGCGCTACAAGATGCTGAGCCAGTACACGTGGCCCAACTTCCGCGGCGCCAGCGACAAGGAGGCCGTCATGGTGCTGCTCAAGGACCTCGCCGTCACGGACGTGCAGTTCGGACATACCAAGCTGTTTATACGGTGAGACACATTTTATCGCTATCGTGGAAATCCGCAAGGCCACTTCTATGGGAATCTTCAAATTCCAAACTCTATAAACACTTTATCTCTCTTCAAAATAGCCAACAAAATTAAGCACTTATGTAGGTATGTGTATTATGTATGTGTATTATCATTAATTTTAGTAAATTTAATATAATAAAATGTACGTTAAAGTTTGTTTATCTATTTTCTAGTAATACCACTTAATCTTCACTACACAAAGGTTAGCTGGAAGAAAATGCTAACTAGCATTAAGTTCGCCTATGCATTATTTTATTAGCGCAATAAAGAATTGTTTCATCTAATCTATGTTTGGCGGTCACACACCACTCTTTCTCGTAACCCAGAGGCCCGTATACCAGGCCCAGGTTAAAAAATATCGATTCAAAAGTAACTGTCGCTCTGTCTGTTACGTTTCCACGACTAAATGGCTAGACCGATCTTGATGAAATTTGGTACATTAACGGATAATAATCTGGATTGAGTTATAGGATATTTTAACTGACAAATTATGCGTGTGAAGACGCGGACGGTAGCTTGTTTACCATTGTTAATTCGAAAGTAACTCGTGTCTCCCTCTTTGTGTTACGTTTTCACGACTAAACGGCCAAATTGGATGAAATTTGGTACACACATAGATTATGTCCGGGATTGGGACATAGGCAACATTTTGCCCATATGTGCAGTAGGGTTAAGTTTTATTGACAGACCACGCGTGTATTGTACCACGCGATATTATTATTTGGAGCCTGTACTGTCCCACTGCAGGGCGAAGGCCTTTCCACTCATGCGATTCATTCATGCGCGTGTGTGGTCCAGTCTTATACCTTATAAGCCAGACAATATAAGCATAATGGGCGGTCTTAGTGCTAATAAAGCGATTTCTTCCCGACAACCTTTCTCAATCACCAATTATTACACCAATCTCTTCCAAACTGACCACCGAGTGGAAATCGGACACGGCCCAAATTCATCCCGACAGACCAAGGCAGAGATAGAGGGACAAGCTCACTAAGTTCCGATGATATTGGAACATCTTGACGCACTGGAAAGAATGGGGAGACCTTTGTCCAGCAGTGAGACACAGAGGGCTCAAATAAAAACATAACAGCCCAAGACCATTTGAGTTCGTAACTCGTTTCCTTGATGTTTTGGCTTATTCCACAAATCCCCTGAGACAATCCTCTGCGTAGATTTCGGGACTTTTTGTACACAAATCCCTCTCCGGCAGCTGAAGGGAACTCTATGGGGATTTGTGGGTAAAAAGTCCCTAAATCTCCTGCGCAGGGGTCTCGGAGATTTGTGGTTTATGCCGATGTTTTAACTAGACTGTAATATTAATACCATGTCATTCAGGAGAGAACTGTTTCGTAGGCCACAGGTTACGCTTTTCTAGGAACAGAGACGCAAGCTATTTATGTATTTTTTTACTGAAAATTCTTTACTGCACAAAACACATGAATCTGTACAAAGACGAACTTAATGCTAGTAATCATTCTCTTCCTCTCTTTTTATGGTCACAATAAATATTGTTACGAGCTGAGAGTTCGGGATTAAATAAAGAAAATCAATCTAACCGAAATAACATCTTTATTCAACACTGAAATGATAAATACACGAACTTAATCAAAAGTAATCACAACACACTAATTCACAGCACGGTCGCACAATAAACCACTAAAAGTCACCGAAATATTCGCACGTATCGCTAAAACTAGACTGACTCCTTCGGGCGTCTCTACGCACTATTTATACCGTGCCAGTACTATCTCTCGAAGTTTCTTGATGTGTCCACTGGCGACTAGAAAAGTGTAGGTATTTCGACTGTCTACTATTCCTTATTCTGTGCAACTGTAGGTAAAAACGTAGCATGTAGTAAAAACGTGGTATATTGCACACCAAGTATTACCTATTCTGTGACACAGTGGGTATAACTTCGAGAAGCCGACTGTTACTTATTCAGTAACGACCTCGGCGTAACAATATATATCTATTTTATATTTAAACTCATCCTTGTAGCGATATCTAAATCGCATGAGTGGTCGCTGCTGGCGGTCCCAGGTAAACACTTTTATAAGTATTGTTTAGGTACGTGCATACGTGTCGTAGTGTCGTTCGTTCGGTCTGGAAGTTTATTAACCGACTCCGGACTCTGGTTGGGCGGTGTAGGAAAAGTTATATGATGCAGGAAAAACCTATGTAGATGGGGAATGCCAGAGCCTTCGCTAACCAGCTGTGTGTGTGTGACTGCGGGCACCTCATCCATTGCGAATTAAATACGTTGTAAGCTATTGACACGAAAGAAGAAGAGTATCGTTTAAATGATTGTGTCATATTATATTTGACGTTTTGACTTATTATTAATTTTACAATGTAAATTTTGCACGCCTTGACGAGGCAGAATGTAAAGCAGCTTTTAAACATTGTATGTGCATATTCAACCTATTGTACAAACATACAATTTGTACCTGTTGTTCTTGCAAATAAATGATTATGAATCAGTGTAAATGAAACGTTATATTGATGTCCGTAGGAGCGCTAAGACGCTGCACAGCCTGGAGGCGTCCCGCGCTGAGCTGATCCCGTCCATCGTGGTGTTGCTGCAGAAGCTGTGGCGCGGCACGCTGGCGCGCATGCGCTACAGGAAGATGAAGGCCGCGCTCACTATATACAACGCATGGAAGTTAGTATTACCACAGACCAATATAATTTAAATAGACTGACAGTCTAAAACAAGATAATTTAACTCGATATTTGATTACCTGCTAGGACGCGAGATGTCGCTAAGAGTTACAAATCGTTAAATATATGCCAACCTGAGCTTACTACCGTTCATAATGGTACGAAGAAAAATAGATGGCGCTATATCCAATTACACGTGCGCGATAATATTTTTGCGACGTTGTGACCTTTACGTTGTGCGAGGTTGCCGCTCTTCAGTTTCGTTAAAACTTTAGTCTCTAGCAATGTTTAGAGATTTGCGTACATTTTCTCAGAATTGCCAGAACATGAAAGTTTCCCTCAAAATAGGGATTTTTTTAGGAAAGAAAAGGATAGATATATTTTATTAATTACATACGTCTATGATCGTACCATTATCACTTAAATGCGGAAATACCTACATATTTGTAAAATAAGAATACACATTTATAGTGATGTACAGATAAGTAGAACACTTTTTGGAAGAAAATAAAATTAATTTGTAAGTACTCGGCAAATGCATACCTACTACAAAATAATACGTTCTATTAATTTGAACTGGAAACATAACTACTAAAAAAATTAACTCAATACGTACACAATATGTACAACAAAATATCGACTTACTAGTCGCGACTTTTGAGAAGTGAGGTTTGGCAACACAGCATGTAACAAAATTAGGTACAAAAAGCGTGACTTTGCTTGCTTCCCGGCTGTCAATATCAGTCAGTTCACGGTTCTCTTTCGTTCCCTTTGTTTCGGACTTTGTGTTAATTTTGACGCCATCTAGGTAAAAACGATGTGCTACCTTCCCACGCCATCTGTGATTAAGCATATGAAAGTGGTAAATCATCAATATAAAATAAAATCGTTAAATCTTATTTTATGGACAATATTACTTATTCTAAAATTGAAATATTGTGGTGTGTTTTAGTGGAAGTTTATTTTTATTTGTTGGGTGCAATGGCCGCTATGAAAGTTTCCAGGCTATTAGACAGCGCCATCTACAAATAATACGGGATTTTGAGCTTTTTGCGGGCTACCATTTCTTATATGGACATTGACAGTTTACTGATATTACTAGTCTCTGGTATTACACTTAGCCCTATCACAGACCCTGCTAAATATCAACATGTATATATCACAAGTAACTTTTGAGTTATTTTAATTTAAACACCAAATACTGGACCGATTTTGATGAAATTTCTTTCGGATTAATCTGAAAGTATATCCTTTCAAAATAATATTTTTTCAAATCGGTAATAAATGACGGATATCTGAGGTAACAAACAAAAATAAAGAAAAAATATACAACCTGTTTTGTTATGTACGACATTAATTTAAAATACACAGCATTTTAAATGTTCATACAACCTTAATATCAAGTCCTAAAATATCAATGAAACAGCCTGTATAAAATAGGTAAACAAATCATATTTATTCATCATGTAAGTAGGTACTTGTTAAACTGACTAAGCGGCATCGGCGCAAAGGCGCCGCCGATTAACGTTAAAAATTGTTTACTGGAAATGTATCGATTACTGGATAAATATTCAAGGTACCGATATGAAACCCACCTTTAAAATCAGTTAATACGATTCTGGATGTGTGTTTTACATTAATGTCGTACATAGGGTTTATAGCTAGTATTATTGAAAAAAAATATTTTTTCACATTCATTAATATTTGAATTATTTATATGTTCAAACAAACATAATAACGCGTAAAGTGTAAAATAAAGAATCAGCCTGTATGCTGTTCACTAACTGGCATTACTGGATTATTTCACCACTGACTGGCAGTTGATTTCAACTGTGCTAAACGCAAGCGCCGCCACGCCCACTCGCTAGCTATGTCGCATAACCCCACGGATTCATAATTGCGATCTCCTTTCTTCTCGCCACGTGCCCATAATACAACGTCGCAATTTTTGATAGCGAAATATTTATGTGTCACTCTAATGACAACATGTGATCAAGTTTGATGACCTTGACGTGCATAGTGTTTAAATATGGTTTACTGGAAATGTATCGATTACTGGCAAATTATTCGGGCTTCAGGTATTAAATCCACAACTACAACCTAGGAGTCTTCAAGTCGCGAGTGAATAGGTATCTTCTAGGCAAGCGTGTACCATCGTAGACTGCATCATCGCGCACCATCAGGCGAGATCGCGGTCAAACGCTAGCCTATAATTCATTTATAAACTACAATCTATAGACAATTTTAGATGTGTCCTTAAAATGAATATCGTACACACGGCTACACATCAAGCTATACATTTCCAGTATAAGCTGACCTCGCATTGTGTAGGCTTTTCGTAGAATGAGAAGTCAGCTTATACTGGAAACGTATAGCTTGATGTGTAGCCGTGTGTACATAACAAAACAGTATGTATAATGTTTGTTGTTTCGTTACAGACGGTACTGCGTGCGGCGCTACATCTTGTCGCTGCAGTCGGAGCTGCAGAGGAACCGCAACGTCATCAAGCAGTGGCCCACCGCGCCGCGACGGCTCAACGTACGACTCATACAGGTATTTAACATACATACGTTTCTAAACTTACAAAAGTAAAAGAGTTTGTCCGGGGAAGTACTACTACCTCGTCATCTAATACTAATTTTAGGATGGGGGGAATAAGAGATCTGCACTCTCCCAAATTGGGGTGTATTGTGCATTACCCCCCCTCTAACCTAACTCCAGCCATCCTAACTCCTTAAAGTAACGTAGTAGGACTTTGGGTTGGTGGCAGTAGCTTTTTAGTGTCCTCGCGGGTGTTGATGTAGTAGCGGTGTTGGTGGATGATGATGATACGATTTCAGTTTTTTTACATTTATTTATTTTACCATGTTTATAACATTGGTGGTTACAGGCATTTAAATTTTTACATTGTTTCATAATTCTATTTAGGTACACTGATTTCCTAATTTTAAAATTAATACATTACGTACATAGTTACATCTATACTTACAAGAAAACTTAAATTTTTAGTTTCACATGATTTTGACAATAAATTTAACTTAAATTGTACTTTAATTTCATTATTATTATACATATTTATTATTGAATTTAACGTAAATTGTGTTAAATAATTATTAAATTGTATTAAGTATCAAATAATAATTATATTAATAATTAAATTAAAATACAATTTAAGTGAAATTTAATGCATTATTCTTGTATTATTGAATTTAACTTAAATTGTGTTAAATAATTATTAAATTGTATTAAGTATTAAATAATAATTGTATTAATAATTAAATGAAAGTACAATTTAAGTTAAATTTATTGTAATATTGATAATAAATAAGTATAATAATTAAATGAAAGTACAATTTAAGTTAAATTTATTGTAAAATCATGTCAAACTAAAAAATTACGTTTTGTTTTTAGAAACACCAAAAACAAAACTAACAAAAAGAAAAAAAACAAATAGGTAGATAGGTCAGCCGTAGGACGTCCACTGCTGAACATAGCCCTCCCCCATAGATTTACAGAACTACCGATCTTGTGATGCACCCAACGGCTCCCAGCAACCTATAGCAGGTCGTCTTTCTCTCTAGTCTAGTGAGAAGCTGTTCTACGCTTCCAATGCGTGGAACTCGAGATCATTTTAGCTCCAACGGTCGTCAGTTCTTAGAGCTATGTGCCCCGCCCACTGCCACTTCAGCTTGCTACTTGTCTTAACTATGACAGTTACCTTGGTTCATCTACGAATCTCCTCATTTCTGATCCGATCTCGTAGAGAAACACCAAGCATATCCCTCTCACTCACACTTCTCATGTTAATCTAAGTATTATGTTGAACCTAAGGTTGTCTGGAAGAAATTGTTATAAGCGATGTGACTGCCAATTGTACTGTTGTTTTAAAATATCAGTTATTTGTTCTGTGATTGGTGTTAAGTACAATTTAAAGTTAGTAATTTACAAACTTTAGCGATCACTGTACATAACAACTGTCCGCGACCACGGCTGTTGCAACGCGGTCGAAACTTTGGGATACCAAATAAAAAAAATGTATACGCGATAAATACCGGTTTAAATCAGTAATTAAATTTAGAGTTAATCTCTGACTAAAACAGTAATGATGTGTTCCGGTTGTAAGGGTATGGGGGCCGGTAATATGAGACTTTTCGATGAAATGTTGACGAATTCTCCCGGATTTTAGACGATAATGCCTTCAATTCGTATTGTAGGGGGCGTATCGGCGTTGGCGCGCCTACCTGACCCTGAAGCCCATTCCCCGCGCGCAGTGGCCGCAACTCAAGATGAAGATATGCTGCGCGTCCGCGCTGCGGGGCCGGCGGCAGCACTGGGGCGCCGCGCGGCAGTGGCTCGGAGACTACCTGGCTGATAACAAATATAACGCCAAAGCTGGTGAGTCTAATAAAAAATCGCAATATATTATACTATTTCCATTTCTTTATTTTCTCGATGACAGTTCTGATTTTATATGTAGTTGTAGTGTTGTGACCAAATCAGTAATGATATCGATCGATTCATCATATTTTGATTAAAATAAATAAATAAAGATTACCTGTCGTTATAACTATTTCGTTTCATTGTCGAGTACCTACTTATACCTACTTATTTTACAACAGCTTCGAAAATTTTAAAGAAGTTGGCATTATCAATCAAGAATTAATACGTGTAACATCTTGTAATGAAATATAATATTAGTTAATAAATTTGTACAAAAGTATCCGGCAGTAGTTTAGTTTCTTACATTTTGTAAAAAAATATCGGGTCTGTTATCGTGTTACATTTATCGATAGCTCCATCCCTATCAGTTTCTCCGACTCTCGTATAACCTTGTACGTGCGTAAGCGTCATATTTTTATAAAATAATGCATACATAATGTAAAAAAGACGCTCGTTCAAGTTTTCACAGGAGCTGTCATCGAGAAAATAAAGAAATGGAAATAGTATAACTAACCAAATTTTTATCCTTTCATCCATACTAATATTATAAATGCGAAAGTAACTGCTTGTTTGTTACCTTTAAACGACTGAAGGGATCCTAATGAAATTTGGCAAGGAGATAGATTATATCCTGGGGAAGGACATACGCTACTTTTTAACCTACTGCAAAGGCGGGTAATGTTGTTATTGGCAAAAACACACGTGCGATGCCGCGTGTGGCAGCTAGTTCTAATAGATATGTTTATCATTCTACCTTGTATTTATTTATTACATAGTAGCTGCCGGCCGCACGCGTGGTTGAGAGCACGCACCGTTAAGCACAGCGTAGACGAGAGTAATATTTATATGTATCTCGTTCCAGCGCTGTACCAGAGTAGCGTCGCGGCGCTCGTGAAGTCGCAGCAGGCGGGGCGCGCGCTGTTCTCGTGCCGCGTGCACAAGTTCAACCGCTTCAACAAACTGGCGGAGCGCTGCCTGCTGGTCACCGACTCGCAGCTCTTCAAGCTGGACGCCGCCACCTTCAAGCCCTTGAAGAAACCTACCATGATCACCGATGTAAATACAACAAACTTACTTTTTACAGCTCTACTTTTTTTAACGATACAGCTTTTAGTAGACAATCGGGTGCTGTATTTATAAATATATAGTACATAATTCTGGACATTTCACACAGCGCTATCTCGCCCCAAACTAAGCAAAGCTTGTATTACGGGGAGCCAGATAACTAACGCAGGCAGCATGTCATTTTTGGTCGACTAAAATGTTGTATATGTATTTATTGAATATTTCGTTAGATTGGTGCGATACGAATAATGAGCAACGAAGCACAGCTCGTGGTGATCAGCGTGCCCGCCTCTAAGAACGACTTCGTGGTGGGGCTCGTGCCGCCCTCGCACGCGCACGCGCACGCCGCGGATCTAGTGGGGGAACTCGTTGGAGTACTCGTTAATAGGTTTAACATGTGAGTATTACCAACACACACTTACGAAAACGTACACATACCAGTAAGAGTAGAGTTCCTTGTGAAACGGCTCGCCCGGGGAATTACTACCACTATTGCTGGGTTTCAGTTTGAGGGGTATGGTTGCTGGTGAAGTTACAGGTACATGAGGCTTTATATCTGTATGTCTCAACTTGATGGATGCAGGACAGTGCATCGTAGGGCATATTTCTAAGGTTACAGGCGATGGTTACCACTTAACATCAGGTGGGCCAAAAGCTTGTTCCATCTCTATGTAGTATATAAAAAAATAGTGGCACTCCGGGAGTGCCGACAGAAGTGAAAACAGACTGTACTACAGATACTTATATACAGAGGTGTCGGTACAGATAGTATCGCGAGTTCAATGGTTTCCATCTCAAAAAATGCCCAACACGCCTAAAGAAGTTTTTACTTCAAAAACATAGACAATCATTTATTTAGCAGAATAATAACACACAATACAATTAAACTTTAAAACAGAGAAAAGACAGAAAAAAAGATACTATGATACTATCTTCTTCTTAGTCGGGCACTCTTAGCAGAGTGGTCGTGGTTATGTCAGGTGTTGGTTGAATAAATGAATTGAATTTAGCCATAAATAGATTTATACTCTTTTTAAAACTAGTTGTTTCGACTTTTGAACTAACTCAAATTAGAATAAATAAATGGCATTTTACCTTAAAAGCTTTGTTGATCAAAATATATTCATCAAAGTCTATGTAATTATATAAGACTTAACTAATGACTTTAAGGCCGACTTGCGCAACGATGCCTAAACGTATTTAGTGGCTTAATATGGTTTATAGAGTTCTCAAATCATACAAATACGTCAAATTTAAACATGTTTAGTCACTAAACACGTTTAGGAAACATGCAAGCCGGCCTAGGTGTTCGATTGTGTCCCTACGGTTTAAATATTTTTTTTGTTCTCTCTGATCCGTAGTCAGTTGGAGGACTATAGGCGGATGGATGGGTTGATTGATTTGTGGCGTTCGGGATTAAGACACATTAGTCCTTCTTCCCTTCTTTTGAAGCAGCAAGCAGGTTGTCCAAGACATGGCTCTCTTTTCAGCCACTTCGTTTCAAAATGATTTTTCATTAGCGGCATTTTAGGCGTTTTTTTAATGGCTTTATAGGCGATCTAGGTATCTTTTCCGTTAGAAGCCCATTTCTTGGTCAATTGTAAGAACTTCTAGGTAGTCATAGATCTCATTGTTGGCTGTGAACCATGAGGCATTAGAGATGGTACGCAAGATTCTGTTCTGACAACGTTGGATTAATAGCACGATTGAATTTGCTGGTAGTTGTACAAATTTGTAGCCCATACGTCCACACTGGTTTAAGGATGCTGTTGTAAATCAGGCGCTTGTTAAGTAGAGACAGTGGGGATTGTGGTCCAAGCAACCAGACATTCTTGAATCGAATGTCAACTTCGTAATCCTTCCATGTCAAGCGTCTATCCAGTGTGAACCCGAGGTATTTTGGCATAGCCTTTATGTGGAAGAACGTCCCCACTAAGGTAGACTGAAGGGTAGTTTCCTCTACGAAGTGCGAAGGTGATGTAGAAAGATTTGGCGGCACTTGTACGAATTCTCCATTTCCTGAGCCACTTTTCCGTCTTGCAGGGTCTCAGATACTTAGTCTGGGGACTAATCGCAGGACTGGATTGCGGTGTCATCAGCGACCGCGGTACCTAGTTACGGCGCCTGAGTCTTGTGGTAGTTCCGCAGTAAAGACGTTATACAACATTTCCCCAAGAACTGAGCCTTGCGGTACACCAGCCTTTATGTTGTACAAAGAGGATTTTGATTCCCCGTGCTTTAATTGGAAGATTCTGTCCGACAAGTAGGACTTAATCACAGGAAAGAAAGTTGTTTTGTTCGAGGCACTCTCTGATCGCCGAGTATACGCGATGGACTTGCTCAATAGTAGAGTGTCTTTCTCTGAAACCAAATTTGTGATCTAGTATGGAGGAAAGTTCACGCTTCAAGCGCTTGACAAAGAGTTTAATGATAAACAAAGGTTAGAATAAATGAGTATGAATGATAATGAATATATTTGATCGATTTATTACATTTAAATGATTTTTGTCATTGTTCATACCCTTAAAGCTTGGCAAATGTCATTTACTTTTTACTTTTTGCACATATTTAACTGATCTTACACTATCACAAAAGGGTTAAACCGTTGTAACTTAAACTTATATAATGTGAACAAACAAGAATTCGTTGAAGGCAAACAATTGGAGGTTTTTTTGTATAACATGGATATTGCTCAAGCAAATGGCTCACCTGGTAAAAATATAAACACTAGTAAAACTCGGGTCACGTAAAGGTTTATACAAATTAGCGGGGTTCGCACTTGATGTAAAATAACCAGTATGGTGAAAAAGTTGTAAAATAACATTCCCTTTCCAGGTTAACGGGCTCAGATCTCCCGGTGGAAGTGGAGAGCGGCGCCACGACGCGCTGCATCCTCGGCGGCAAGGCGCGCGCGCTGCAGCTGCCCGCGCACGCGCACGCGGAGGGGGGCACCGCGCCGCTCCCCCCCTTCACGCACGCGCACAACGTCATCACGTACCATCCCGCCAGTGCACGGGCATAGTTTCTCGCAGAGGAAGGTTGCCAACTCGACTGAAATTATTTATCGGTGGTAAGGGGTCGTCACGTGAGGTTTTTTCGGCCTCTTTTTACCGGCTCATCCCTCTACCCCAGCCCCCCACACCCAACATTACGTATATTTTTTTATTGTATATATTTATTTATATGGGTTATTTATATGGATGTTTTTCTATATATTATAAGTATTTATTTACAAAAAAAAGTATATAAGTATTCTATCAATTATCTGGTTCCCATAGTACAAGCTCAGCTTAGTTTGGTGCTAGATAGCGCTGTGTAAAAATGTCCAGCAATATTTATTTTTATATTATTGTGATGTTTGTTGCCTTTTGTACATAAATTAGGATTTCACACGGTCCCACAGAAAATATAAGTATACGTGATTGTCACAACATTCCCCCCCCCCCCCCCCCCCCCCCCTCATCGTGATCAATCGTGATGTTATTGTAACCCCGCTGTTCGATCTTCACGTGATTAAAGGACGACCCCTATGCAGATTAGGAAACACACCCCGTTCTCATTGTCCGTGGTTAATGCGACGCCCGGTGGCTACACTGAACTGTGCAATGACTGAATATTGTTGTTGATACCGCAGCCCACACGACATGGGAACGTACAATTCGCTCGGACGTGACGCGCACCTAAAACGCATCAAAGTGACATTGCATTCAAGTCAAGGAAATTTTATTTAAAGTAAAAAGTGGCGCAGCGTGTTGACTTCGCGATTAGAACTCATTTTTTTTATTGATGACTAGCTGACCCGCCTGCGGCTTTGCACGCGGTGTTTGTCTACTACCGTCTTAAACATTACCCTTCTTCTGCGCGGTTGGGTATAATTTATCTATCTACCAAATTTCATCGATACAAAAGACCATAGGCCCATAATCCAAAGAGGCAATTCCCATACAAAATTACATATTTGAATTTTTTGAAATTTAACTGTTCTCATGGGTTTTCCCCATTTTTTAACCGACTTCATAAAACGGAGGAGGTTCTCAATTCGCCGGAATCTTTTTTTTAATGTAATTCCCCCCGATTACTCGAAAACGCCTGGACCGATTCGAGATTTTCTTTTTTTAAAGGGTTTTCTTCCTAGGTTGTCCCATTCGCACCAAGTCAGGATCCCATAAAAATCGAAGGCAATTCTCAATTTTTTTCTAATATCCGTATAATCTGTAAGTATTTTAAACCACCTCTGGATTGGTAAAACAAAAAAAAATATTTCAGTCAGTCAAGCCCTTTTGGATTTTTAGCGAGACTAATGAACAGCAATTGATTTTTTAATATATATAGATGATAAAATCTTGTTGATAATTCAGAATAGTCTGATTATTATCGACGACAGATATTCGAGAAGAGAGTACCAGTTGTCCGCGCCACGTCCGCGCCACATCCGCACCATGTCCGTGTCGTTTCAATAGTTTCGCGGGAGACGATGAGTGATAATTCCTGTTTAATATATCAATGCTGGACGTTGATTCGTTCGAAACGTGATCCCATCAAAGGCGTTATTATTACTGATCGGCGTAGGTAGTGCTATTCACGGGAATTAGTGACCGTTAACTTAACATGGATATGCCTTCTAAATCCCGGGAAATATATATTTTTTTTTATATAACAGGTTTTTTTAGGATTTCGTATTTTACATAATAACTATTCAGCTTTATGCAAATACATGTTGTATTGGTCACTAAAGTCATCCCTTACCCTCACGCTTTTGTAGCTTATCGCGGGTAAGCTGCGGACATGGTTTCACTATACGCACACATTTGATGTAAATGACATTAATATTTTATCGACATTTTAACTTCATTTACATCGACATTCAGAAAAATATTCTCAGGAATAGGGGAATAAATCCCGGGGCATATCCATATTAACTTATCATTCAGGTCATTGACCCAAAATAGCACTACCTACGGCGATCCCTAGTTATTATCGTTAAAACGTTTCCAAAAGCTAAATCCATTACTAAATACTGTGTTGTAGGACCTCAATATGAAAAGGTCTAGTCTACACGTTCTGCGTAAGTTTTACAACTAGCAAGAATAGACATTAATCTGTAAGCAACTGCGCAGTAAACTAGCAACCTTATGTACGTAAGATGATGAAAAATGTATTGGGTTAAACAAGAGTTAATACATTGCATGAAGTAGCAGTGTAGTGCCTTACAATGGCTTTATTTAAATAATTCGTGTGCCTAAAGTATACATATTTGATAAGTTTTAATAATAATAGAATAAACGCACAAAACTTAAATAATATAAGTGAAGTGTTTGTACATTTCTTTCAAATGGTTGTTATTATTTCAAGATAAACGCGCGGATATATTTCAATAATGGAGTTATCAAATATAAATTAACAATTTATAAACCTCCACTTTGTTCTTCTTTCTTTCTTTGTCTCTGTCTCAGGCGTTAAAAACTAGCATAGCTAAGAGGATCATTATCATCATCATCCACAGCCCAACTTCACCCACTGCTGGGTACAGGCCTCACCAAGTTTGTGGTATCCGCCACGATCCTGCGCTAGTCTCACCCACTGACGGCCCGCGACTCTAACGATGTCGTCCACCCATCTCGCTGCCGGACTTCCTACCCTCCTACAGCCATTCCTCGGCCACCATTCAGTTGCTACCCTGATCCAACTGTCATCACCACGTCTTGTCAAGTGTCCCGCCCAAGACCATTTGAGCTAAGAGGATAGATATTATTTATTTATTTAATCAGATAACAATGGATCTATTTTGTTAGTAAAAAGCTTAAATCTAGGGGAGTTAGTACTTAATTAGTAACTTCGATTCAGTCCTCTGCGTGAGTTTCCACATCAGAGGACAGTCGAGTTTGTTGGCGATGACGTTCAGATAACACTCTATTGCACGGCATACTTAATTAAATACAATAAAAATATAAATAAAATAGGCCTACACCCAACAGTGGGTGCAGACGGGCTGAGATGATGATGATAATGATTCAAATAACAAACTGGTCACGCGGGAATACAAGTGGCGGTCTTATCGCTAAAGCGATCTCTACCCGGTGACACGCGATTGGATTTCACAAGAAACCACCCCCCTTAAACTAGCTTCCTATAAAAAACTCGCATTGAAATCGGTTCAGTCGTTTAATAGGGAAAACGTACCAAACAGACAGACAGCGTTACTTTCTAATACTACTTACGTTACTAGCTGTTGTCCGCGACTTCGTACGCGTTACACTACTAAATGTGTAGGTAACCTAGAAATAAAGCTAAACTCGCTGTTGCAACTTGACTTGACACCCCATTTTTATCCCTTGGGAACTGATTCATAGGATAAAAGGTAGCCTATGTGGTAATCCAGGTAATCTACGTATGTACTACATTTCTTTGAAATGGTTTCTGCCGTTACAACGTGATTGAGTAACAAACAAACAATTAAATAAACAAACATCCAAACTTTCACATTTATAATATTAGTGTGACTAAGCTAAATGTGTGGGTAAATAAATAAATGCTCTTTTATTATTTTCACCATCATCATCATCATCAGCATATCTCATCCCACTGCTGGGCATAGGCCTCTCTTCGTTGTCGCCATTCGCCTCTGTCCTGCGCTGTTCTAACCCACACACGACCTGCGATTTTTGTCGTCGACCCATCTTGCCGGCGGGCGACCTGCGTTCCTGGTTCCATCTCGGGGCCACCGCTCAGTCAGCACCCTGCTTCACCTGTCATCACCGCACCTGGCCACATGTCCTGCCCATTTGAGTCCCAATATACGCTAGAACTTTAGTCCGCTTGCGAATTTCAGTATTGGGGAGTCGGTCTAGCGGTGTGATGCCGAGCATGGCGCTCTGTGCGACTCTAATCCTGCGCACAGTCTCCTTCGTGAGCGTCCATGTCTCAGCAGCGTAGGTTATTATTTTAATTTATAATATTTATTAGAAGGTGGATGTTCAACTTCAATATTCGATGATAATAAACACGTGGATATGAGACAGAGTCGTTCCTCTACATTTGTTTACAAATGGATCTTGTATTAATTTTTATTTGTTGCGGGCAATATACTATACATATTTTAATATTTCTATTGAGTCAATTTTAAGGTGATAATAATAATTTAAACGATGTACTTTATTAGATTTAACTTATTCTAGTTATAAAAGCTATTATTTTTGTTATTTTTGCATTTGAGCACGTTACTTTTTTAGTGTAAGTATGAATATAAGCTTGGTATGTTAGCAATTACAGTTGCTGATTTCAAAATGCCATTTAAATTGGCTATATATAAATTTAATTTTACATTTAAGGTTATATCTCTTTCGATTTGTTATATAGGGGAAGACATTCCGTTGACACACACTAAACTAAATTATGGCGTGTGCTAACCACATGCATTCAGTTTGACAGCACTAAAAATGACACCTGTCACTCTGTACGCGCAATAGACGACAATATTAATGAGGGCTTTTCATTTTCGATTTAAAAAGAAAACACTAGTTCCAACTAGCGTAATAGATGGCGCTGTCTGAAGATGCACCGCCAAAAAATGTGGTTTGTATGCCAAAATATCAAAGACACAATATCAAAATTCCTCAGATATACACACAAATGTTTGTTTGTTTGTTTCAAGTTCCTCGGATAATAATGTTGAGACGGCAATTGACATTGACAGTTCACTTTCCTTTGTCAATCAGAGCATGACAGAGCAATGCCTTCTGTTAGCAGTAATAAAAACATGGCCGTGAAAACCCTTCATTAGAAGTATAATTTAGTTTAGTTTATGACAACAAAATTGACCGCATGTTTAAAAATTTATTTTTTATAATTTGCTAATTAAATGTAATTTGTAACATAAATGTTTCCCGAGTAGACATTTAGCTAATATCTTAAAATTCTTAAAAACGAGCTAAAATACACTTCATTTTTTTATTATAAAGTAAATAACAGATCCGTCTACCTGGACATAGAAACCTTTTATATAATGTATAATGTGATTAAATATGTATATAATAAATAACGTACAAATACAGTGATTTGTATAATGATAACATAGTATTTATTTGTAGGTCAGTATTAGTAATGATGATACAACGAAATAGCGTTAAGTTATTTAGAATGTAATTTTTATGTTATATGAAATGTTATTTTGTGATTTGGAAGTGCCTTGAAATGGTGCCATTATGGATGTAATAAATTAATTCTACAATTAAAATGATGTAGTTTTATTTTATTTGATAACCTCGTGACGCAGTGTACGAATAGCCGGCTGGGACGCAGGAGGTAGCGGGTTCGATTACCGCCGCCGAACAAATGTTTGCATAATCTACAGATATTTGTTTCGGCTCTGGATGTTTTTCTATATATTATAAGTATGTATTTTTTTTGAAGTTATACTTTTTGGCGCGTTTGGAAAAATTATGAGATTAAAAATTTTCAGCCAAAAAACGACATGATGAAGTTAGCTGATAACTCTCTTATGCGCGTGCACATCGACAGCCAAAAAACGACATGATGAAGTTAGCTGATAACTCTCATGCGCGTGCACACCGACAGCCAAAAAACGCCATGATGAAGTTAGCTACAAAGAGTTGTGGCATACGGGACAAAATCTTTAGCTATTTTTGTTCTAGTCACTTCCGACGCATGTTTTTCCGGATCAGCGTTCCTAATCTAGAAGTCTTCAAATCCAGAGTGAACAGTCTAGGCAAGCGTGCTCCATCTTCAATCACACAACCACTTACCAAAATATGAGGTGGTCAAGCGCTTGACTATCATCAATACAAAAATATATCAAACGTCAATTGTATCGCCCGTTGTCCCGCGCCGCGATTAGGAATCAGGGAAGATATTTCGGCAACCAACGCACTCGTGCTACTCGCAACATCTTTCTGCTAGCGCGAGATAAACCATGTTTGTATGTTCCATTGTTTTCCGATGGAAAGCAAATAATACCTACTAACACAGCAGATAAGTACTACGTAAACGTCAGTGGAAAGGATCAGGAGTAAGGCGGGGGGGGGGGGGGGGGGGGGGGGGGGGGTCCTGCGCTGCGCTTTCCAGTGCGTGGTCTCCACTCGTGATCCATTGTCCCAACGGCCGTCAGTTCTTCGAGCTATGTGCCCTGCCCACTGCTACCTACTTCAGTATGCTAATACTTTGTGCTATGTCGGTGACTTTGGATCGTCCGAATTAATTAAAATTAATTTGCAAGTTAATCCGTCACCGATCACTTCAAAGTAAACAATCAGTATTTTATGACTGTCACAAATGACTTTTTAAAGGTTATTCGTGGCTAAGTAAAATACTAACAGCATTACTTATTTGTAGGTACGTTTAGCGTTAAATCAAAGTTCAATCAAAATGAAGATAAATATTTTATAAAGTACTGTGAATATAATATGTGTAGGTACTTACCTATATTATACAAAAACCTAAAAAATCTTCTACCTTCAACATACAGAGGGTTTCGAAATATGTAGGTACACACGGCTACACATCAAGCTATAAAGTTCCAGGCTAAGCTGACCTCGCATTGTGGAGGCTTTTCGTAGAATGAGAGGTCAGCTTATATTGGAATTTTATAGCTTGATGTGTAGCTGTGTGTACCTTGTATATTAATTCGAATGGCGGTTCCTTCCATGCATACAATTTAAAAATAGAAAAAATCAGGATAGAATCATACATTTTGTAACTTTATCAAATAAGGTAGGTAGGCTCTTCGCCTGTGTGGTGTGCCTTCTTTAGGACCTATTTAAAGTAACACGGTGTTGCATCTAGGGTTATGCTCACCTGATTTTCTTTCTTCATTTAGGAAACACTCTGTGTTAGATATTCAAGGCGACTTGCGCAACGATGCCTTTACGTATTTAGTGGCTAAATATGATTTAGAGAGTTGACAAAATCAAACAAATAACTCAAATTTAAACATGTTTCACGTTCCTAAGATGCATGACCTACGTGCGAGGCAATGCTTACCATTTATAACATCACGTGGACCATTTGCTTGTTCCATCTCCAGGTCGAATTAAAAAAAACGACGATGGAAACTAATAAAAAACACTCAAAAAAAATGAAAAGGAAAAAAAATATTTACTACAAATGAAAAAAATAACAATAATCATATATACAGGTATTCTGATCCTTCACGAGTTATTCCCTAAACCATAGTTATCAGGAACTACGAAGTCCATGGTAGCTACCCATCTGCACAATATTTATTTATTTATTTTAGCCTCTGTATCCTGACTGAATTCCTTTTTTGTTTTGTATTTGTTACAATAAGTCTGTTCAGTGTGCCTCATGGCAAAGGCCTCCTCCAGCATTTTCCATTGGGATCTGTCTCGGGCAACCCTTCTCCACTAGGGGCCCGCTGAGAGTTTGATCTCATCTTCCCATTTTCGGTATTGTCCACCTCGGCTTCTCTTGCCATCACGTGGATACCAATTGGTGACAATTTGCGTCTATTTTTCTTGCCTAGACGTATCATGTGAGTCATGTGACCTGTCCACTTTTGTTGATCTATATTATTTGTTATGTCTGTCTGTGTGTTATGGGGTGAGACGAGATGATTTGTAAATATGTTATACTAGTGGTTCGCCCCGAACTGAGATCTCGCGAGTCTCCCATAAAAACAAAAATAATATTATTCGTAATGTTTGACTATCAAAATAGTGCCACGAAATATACTACCACCTAACTTGATTTACAGTTTCATTCAAATTACAGGTAGCGGGAGTTCATGTCTTTTGGTTATTATTTTTTTGGGTACAAAATGCAGTTATTTTAGATTTCAGACTTTTGCTTTCATTTGTGTCACTATAGCTACACGAATACCAAATGTTAGCATTGTGGGGTCACTGGTGTACCTACCCTGTGAACTTTGATTTTTCGTTTACTTGTAGTTTTTGAATTATTAGTAATAAGTAATAACTCAAAAACTACAACTAAACGTAAAAATCAAAACAGGGTTGAAATGTACAAACGAAGACCCACTTATGACGTCCCACTTGACCTAATAGTCTCATTTTCATTTTTTTACCCCTCTTGAACTCCAATATCTCAAAAACCCCCTAACATTTTTAGCTCATTTGGTCACACCAAAATTGTGTCATCACTGCCTACCTATGTATCAAATTTTACGATGATCGGATCAACGCTTAACGAAAGTTATCCTCGGACAAACAAACATACATACATAGGTACATACATACAACGCCGATTTGCTCAATTTGATTTGGAGATCTCGCTTCGCACAATCAATAAAAAATATATATGTCTAAAAAATTATATAACTGCACAAAGGACGATCTCAATAAAGCTACCAAAAAGCCAGGTTCAGTGTTCTGGCGAGGTTCTACTCAACCCTAATTATAATTGCGAATTTTTCATATCTTGTAAGCTTTTAACACGTAAGAAGAAGTACCTACCTCGACACACGGACCCGAAATAATTCAGATCATGCATTATTGTGTAGTAATCAACCTCTTTCATCTCGGTCACTACTTGCCCACAAGGTTCAAAAATGCCGTCATATTACCTACTGATTACGACCTTATCTACCTCTTATCAGCTATATTTGTCCAATAATTTCATAACATGAGGAAACAAGTATTTGTGCATATTCTTGCCCCACACATGGTCGATGTGGTTGAATTTCGAATGATCCAGCAATTGATACTTCACCACGTTTGGCAGTTGCTTCCTCAAGAGGTCTACGTTATCCAACGGTGTTACTTTGTCATTTCTACCGACGAGCAATGCTATCTTCATCGTTACGTTCTTCAAGTTATAACCGGGAGGAGATCTGGAGTTGTAGATCTTTGGATTCCTTTTCGGGCCATAGTCGAACTGGATAAACTCTTTTTCCGTCGCAATCTGTATCAAATGAAGCACATTCTTCCTTGACGTCCCTGATGGATAGTGCCCGATTAACGTATAGAAGATATCTGGCCCGAATTCTTGCTCATCTTCTCCAGCCAGCTGAAAAAATATTCCTTCAGCACAGAGCTTATATCCCCACAGCTTCTGCGTACAGACGTGGTCCCTCAAATACGTAAGGAAAGACGTTTTTCCTATCACTTCTTCCTGATTGAAAGCTAGAAGTATCTTGTTGACGATAGGTCCGGCTTCGAGCACAACATTTAAAGGGAATTTAAAATTGTCTAAGTTGAGGTAGCAAGTCGGTCCTAGCGCGATGAGAACTTTGATCTTGGCGTTGTATTCAGGGCGCACGGATCCAAGGACATAAAAGATCATGTTTCCTTGGGAATGTCCAATAGCACTGAGTTGTTTCACGTTGTTTTCTCGTAGTATGTAGTCGATGACCGCAGGGAGGTCATACGCTCCGACTTCGTGAAAGCTGAAATCCCAAAAGTTGTTGTCCTTGTCAGGGTCCAGGGTTTTATGACGGCGGGAGTACGTCGTGCCCCTGTAGTTGCCAATCCACACGTCATAGCCCGTTGACGCTAATGCAGCAAGTAGCGATCCTCTTCCTCTGATAATGAAAGTATCTGCCGAGTCTAAAATCCCATGCATGAGGAGTACAGTTTTGTCCTTATCGCCTGGCACATGGAACAGTTTCAGGATATATCCATCTTCAGTTGTCACGTCGTGTTCTTGAACGAACATTCCATACTTCGTGGCGAGTTGTGTGAAGTTGAGCGTTGCATCTTCAGGAATGACGGGTGAGCGCTGTGTGGTGGTATCCGTAGGCAAGTTTGTCAGGACGAAAATCACAGTATACAATATTACCCACCTTGTTTTCATTTTGTATTCAAGGTTCTTGGTTTGTACACGTGTGAGCGTCTTGCCACATGGAAGGATGGTAACAATGTTACAGCTTTGCAAAATGCGTCAGCATATATACCGAAGTACCTTTGAACAACTGACGTAGGCTCGTGACCTTACTGGCCGGAAATTATTGTGTTTAGCAGACTCGAATATGTTAGACACACAAGACTTTTGAAGCAGATAAGACATAATTTTTTTTTGTATAAATCGTCTTCATGTTTAGTTTTTGGACTTGAAAATATCAACAAATTTATTTAAATAATCTTCGATCACACCATCACTTACCATCAGATGAGGTAGTGGTCAAGCGCTTGGCTCTCATCAATAAAAAGAGAAAAAAACTTTTTTGGTGAATCTTTTGACTTGGACACATATTTATTTGCCACTTACCACTTACATAACTCACTATCTAACACATTTACAACACTATTATGACAAATAGACAAAGTAGTAAGTATTAATTATAATAACTACCTAATGTATAAGTAGTGGTTGGCCCTGAAGTCCTATAAAAGAGAGTGTCCTGTAAAAACAAAAATATATTATTCATAATCTTTGACTACCAAAATAGTGCCACGAAATAAGTAACCAAACTACTTGACCTATAGTTTCATTCAAATGACAGGTAACAGGAGTTCATGTTATTTGCAGTGGCGGATTTACAAATTTTCAAAGTATAGGCTGAATAGTTTTTGCCGCCCTTGCCTCAACAATTGTCATATCATACATTATTTTTACAATGCAACAATTTCGTTGAAATTGCACGTAAAATAATTTTTCGGTATATTTTTGAGATAATCAAAGCTCAATCATGTATGCTATTTACACAATAATGAACATTTAGTGATCTGATTTTGTTTTCGTTTTTCGCCTCGATTTGTTCGGGTAACCGGGGTAACCCACACGGTTATTGGAATAGAGAATGAAGCTCGCCACGTGCACGTGCAACATTGACGTCATTGATAATTGTAGCATTAAAAAAATACCGCGTTCGGGGAAAAAATATTTTTTTGACTTAAGACTATCTCGCTATTACTGTTCAAGTTTTTTTTTTAATTCTAATCGTATTTTCTGAAGCTACTAGTGTATGTGAAACACATAATAGTCGATACATAAGATTGAAATCGGTAAAATTATTCACTAAATTATTCATTATATTCGAATAAAAATCGATAAATTATATACCTACAAACCATCCAGTTCGTAGCCTCCAACCAGTAGTAAGACTGGCATGTATGGGTTGTAAGTGGGAAGAGGGGCTTATTTTTTACAATTTCGCTATATCGAACTAGCTCTTTTACTCTAGCATATGGAAGTTTGCTACACTCGGAATGTGCAATGACAAGTGAGAGAGAAAAGTCATCGACAAAATTTGTTGCAGACTTCTATCTGTAAGACATCAGAAAACCGTCATAGAAATATCTTTTTGATTTCTATGAGGTAAAAAAAAAATCATGCCCCAAAATTTGCCGCCCCCAAAATCTGCCGCCCTAGGCTCGAGCCTACTCAGCCTGCTGGTAAATCCGCCACTGGTTATTTGGTTACCTTTATTGGGGTACAAATTGCAGTTATTCTGGATTTCAGACATTTGCCTATATTTGTGTCACTTAAGCTACTCGCATACAAAATTACAGCCTGTGTGGTAACTGGTGTACCATGTGAACTTCGTCAAAATTCAGTTTTTATTATTGCTAATAGCTCAAAAACTACAAGGCCTAGTAAAAATAAAAACGGAGACAAAATGTACCTTTCATTTGACGTCCCACTTGGCCTAGTAAGAAAAATGAACATGAGAACATAGTCATTTTGTTTTACTCGTCTAGAACACCAATATCTCAACAACCCCAATATATTTAGCTCATTTAGACACACCAAAATTGTGCCATCACTCACTACCTACCTATGTATCAAATTTTACGATGATAAGATCAACGCTTAGAAAGTTATCCTGGGACAAAGAAACATACATACATACAACGCTGATTTGCCCATGTTGATTTGGAGATCTCGCTTCGCTCTATCAAAAAATAGTGAATTGATTTTAGAACTAGCAAAAACAGAAAAACAATCCATCAATAAATTTCTATAAGTTTTATTAAATGGATAATTATAAGACTCGCTTCAAATTATCTACACTACAAATTGTAGACATAATACTTAATTATATATTTTTCAAACTTATTGTTCCTCATAAAGTCGTTGCTATGGGTAAGCGATCTCGGATTATAAGAATAGATGGATCAAATATTCGGGAGGCTGTTTGTTTGTCGTGTGTCTATATTGAACGGCGGAATGAGCAGAGCTTCAAGTAGCAGATTATTGGAGAACCTGCAAATAAATAAAATAAATGATAAATAAATAATGCTGGACATTTCAGACAGCGCTATCTAGTCGTAACCTGCTTAGTTTGCGGCTACAAAGCGTTACGTAAAGATTGTCTCTTGTACTATGCTGGGAACCAGATAACTGATGAATACCTGAATACTTTTTTTTTGTAAATATATAGAGAACCACTAGACCCAGAACAAATATCTGTAGAAAATGCAAACAATTGTTCAGCGGCGGGAATCGAACCTGCGACCTCCTGCGTTTCAGCCCGCTATTCGCACACTGCGTCACAATAGTAAAAAGTATAAAGATTTTAGCTCTGGCTCAGAATATTCTTTCAGAATTAAAATCTGTAATAGCTACTCTCAGAAACCTAGTTTCTGGGAGTTACGAGTCCTCAGACACACAACATTTGCAAGCAAATACGGCATAGCAGTTTCAGTTCAGTGCTTCAGTGCAGCCAAACTCGTCTGCACAACTTTTACATTCATTAGGCTGCTTTTACACCAGAGATGTGCTATGCAGCTATGCTGCGAGGATGTAAAAGCTAAGCTATGAAACTATGTGACCGTCTCCACTGATATTAAGCTATGTAGCGGAGCGAGGAGATGTGCTATGAAGATGCGCCGCCATGAGTTCTTCGCACATTGCGAGATATAAAATAACTTTTTGCTTCCACGAAGGCATGTCTACTTTCAGTGCAAACGCGGGCCTACTAAGTACTCTGCTCTTCACATAGCTACCACTCGCGACCATCCATAGCACGCATCCATAGCACACATCCTTCCATATAAAAAACATCATAGCTTAGTTGAATCCGTTTCCACCAGTGAAATGCTATGTGGACCAAAGAATATGATTGGTGGATATTAAACGCAACCATAGCAACGTAGCGAAGCACATTTCTGGTGGAAAAGCAGCCTTAGGCGTTCCCCTGAATTGAGCTGCGGGAAAAGAACGAATTGTCATATAACAATTCGTTCTTTTCCCGCAGCGTATTATAGTAGGAATAGGTATATAGTATGAGACATTATTATAGTATACAAAAGTCTGAAAAGTGTATACAACATACGAAGTAAGTATTTCAGAATACTCTGTGGTAGAGTTTTACGCTAAATAAAAGCGCGACCAGCACTCGCTTCTTTTTCCAAATGATCCTTATGAAGAATTTAACTTAAAATTAACTTTAAATTTAATTTCTATTACCTAAACTACTACTTTCAATACGGAAACCTTATTGCCACTAAGTAAATAAGCGACAAAAACATGTAAATATGCCGATTTCAGAATACAAACTCTTAAGACGATACATATTTGTTCCGTATCGGAATTTATTAGTAATAGATCACACAATTTGGAGGGTACATCTACCCTAATTTTTCTTGATATAACTACCCTCAATGGCTGAGCGAAGTGACATACCAAGGTGACTGTCGATGCGATACATTTTATATATACCTATCATTGTAAATGCGAAAGTTTGGATGATTGTTTATTTATTTATTTATTTGATTTCGATGAAATTTGGTATGTACGTAGATTATAACCTGGATTAACACATATGCTACTGTTTATCAGCTCACCACGCGTGCGAAGCCGCGAACGGAAGCTAGTATATAATATAGATAATAATAGATAAGTCTAACTCGTTGGCTTTGCCCCGGTAATGCCTATGTTAATGTTCAGACTCAGGGCCGGATTATCCATAAGGCGGATTAGGCAACTGCCTAGGGGCCCACGGGGGTCTAGTCGATGTGGGCCACGCACCAAGAAAAAAAAACGATTCATTCGTGACATTCCCCATTATTTACATTCGGTAATGTTGCTATAGAAAAAAATATTTTACTTAAAGGTCAACTTCCAAGATGTTTTAAACGATTTTGTATCTAAAAAAGTTAGAAGAGTTGCTATTTACACCTATATATATATTGTACCTACTTTACAAAAATATTTTCTTTCGTTAAACAATATATTTTATTGCATTTAATAAGATCAAATTTAAACTATCCGCGTCGTGTCTCATTTATCTTTCCTACTCCATCATGTGACCTGGATCATAACACTCATCTTTAACTATAATCAATTCATTAGGATCATTTCAATGAAAGCAAAAAGCAGGAGTCGATCTGATCGACTCGACTTTTGTAATAGAAAACATATATTGAAAAAGTAAGAAAAAGAAAGAAAAAGGGGCCCCGAGAATTGCATTGCCTAGGGACCCCAATAGGGTTAATCCGGCCCTGTTCAGACCCACATAATATAGCTCATGACTACATTAATTCCCATGATAAACATCCTCGGAGCTCTTACTCAGTATACAGACCCGTGAAGTCCCACAAGGAGGTAGTCAGAGGTAAGTCCAAACCTAATGTTTAATTGTTTTGTTGTTGTGTTAGTTTATAAGTTTATTTTAATTAATTCTTGTGTATTAGGGTAACGATTTGAATTTGTCTGTAATGTTACTCTTTGCTGAATAAATGAATCTTGAAATTAAAAATGAAATTACGTTTCATACTTTTTGCAAAGACTTGACGATTGGGAAGCAATATTATGTATCATTACCTATTTTTACTTTCTTGATTTTCCACTTCCGCTGCGGCCTCATGTTGGTGTTGATCCTCTTGGAGGCCTCGTCGGGGGAGAGGCGTTTGAGCATGGGCCCCAGGGCTCCCTTCAGGGGCGAGTAGTTGAACGTGTCTGGGGGGACGAGGACGGTGCCCGTGGGGATCCATTTAGGCCTGCGAAACCGTTAGATACTTTCATCATCATCATCTACAGCCCGACTTCCCCCGCTGCTGGATATAGGCCTCCCTTTACGTGTGTCATTCACCACGGTCCTGTGCTAGCCAAATGCTCTCCATCCAAAGGTAGTTAATGTAAATTGTTATGAGTAGTTATTATTTTTTATGTTTTTTTTATTTTTATACCATTAGTATATACATGTATACACGGCTACACATCAAGCTATACAATTCCAGTATAAGCTGACCTCTCATTCTATGAAAAGCCTCCACAATGCGAGGTCAGCTTAGCCTGGAACTTATAGCTTGATGTGTAGCCGTGTGTACATGTAATATTGTACATCATTACACCCCAGGTAATGTCCACACAGTCCATTCCTTCCAAAGGTTGCCTGGTAGAGATCGCAATTTAGCGATAAGACCGCCAATAGTATCCCATAGTTTTACGTTGTTCTTTTTAATTGTATTGTTTTATGGTGTGCAATAAAGAATTATCTAATCTAATCTTGTCTGGAAGAAATCGCTTTAAAACGATAAGACTGCCCATTTGACTATTTTACTTTATGTCTTCTTTTTTATGTTGTACTTAGGTACAATAAATTGCTTTCATTCATTCATTGTAGGTACGTATTTAAAGTTTGTTTTAATCATTATCACAATAATGTTTAGATGTAATTACTGATTCAAACGGGTATTTATCGCGTATGTTTTTATTTATTATCCCGACGTTTCTATTGTGCTGCAAGTTTGCAACAGCCGTGGTCGCGGGCAGACTCAACGCGGTACATACGCGATAAATACCCGTTTATATCAGTATTTATGTACACACGGCTACACATCAAGCTATGCATTTCCAGTATAAGCTGACCAATGTGTAGGCTTTTCATAGAATGAGAGGTCAGCTTATACTGGACATGTTTAGCTTGATGTGTAGCCGTGTGTACAGTGATCGCGAAAGTTTTAAAAATACTCATATAAATTAGATGTTAGAATCTCGCACTCACACAGGGAGAAAGCTCGGAGAGGCGTCATGGTTCCTCAGCGCCGTCAGCATCTTGTAGAGGATTATCTTGCGCATATTTGTGTCTTCATAACTCCGAGGCTCGCTGGTAGGCTGGAGCTGGGGCTCGCCTCTGCTCGGGAGTGGTGGGTCCGGGTTTGGCATCATGTCGACGTAGTTCTGCTCCTGGAAGGTTGGATATGCAGGATCCAAGGGTTTACAAAACCTGAACTGAACATTGTATCTTGTTCGATAAAGGGGTGTTTCTATCCGTGAAATTAAGATAAATAAAAAAGTGGAGTGGCGACAGAACTGAACAGACTACACTACAGATACTTATATACAGAGGTGTCAGTAACCAAAAAGAATATAATACCTGTCAGTTACATTTAGTGTCAGTAGTCAGTGACAGGTGTCGGTAACAGTATCACGAGTTCAATGGTTTTTTTCCTATCTCAAAAATGTTTAACGCGCCTAAAGAAGTTATCATTTGAAGAAAAAAATTACTGTACATTTCACACAGCGATATCTAGCCCCAAACTAATCAGAGCTGATACTATGGGAACCACATAACTAATAGAATACTCATAACTTTTTTTTGTAAATACATATGACTATCCTTAACCTTTGACATTTTAAATTTAAGCCAATCTTCGGGACTTTTTCCTGACTGTTGGAAAATTGCATCCGTTATACCCATTCATAAAGAGGGCCTTAAATCCTGTCCCTCCAACTTTCTTCCCATTTCTCTTCTTCCCGTTTTTTCTAATATTTTGGAAGTAGTTATAAATTAAAGTTAGTACAGTTAGTAAATAAAAGGTTAACAAAATTTGTGGAACAAAACAATATCTTTTCGCCTTACCAATTCAGCTTCAGGCAAGGGAAGTCCACAGAGAATGCTGTGCAAGTTCTGCTTGATGGTGCGGTATCAGCACTAGACAGTGGCAAGAAGTGTATCGGTGTTTTCTTGGACCTAGCGAAGGCATTTGATACGGTTTCGCCAAAAATCTTGCTTAAAAAGCTTGAACGTATGAGAATCAAGGGACTGGCTTTGGACTGGTTCACCAGCTATCTGACGAACAGAGGTCAGAGTATGTCAGCGGCCGGCCAGACTAGTGGTATTAGAAACGTCTCATTCGGTGTACCCCAAGGTAGCATCTTGGGTCCAACGTTATTTACCCTGTACATAAACGATATAATATCCCTGTTTAAAACTCCAATTAAACTAAAATTGTACCTATGTTATGCCGATGACACGGCTATTGTTTTTAAAGGTGACTGGTGGAAGGAGGTATCTAGGCTAGCGGAAGATGGACTGGCTCGCGTTGCCTCATGGCTTGATGCCAACTTGTTAACACTAAATGTCAGCAAGACCAAGTTCTTGTGTTTTCATAAACTAGAAAGCCATTAGAAAGAGTACCACTTTTAAAAGACCTAGGATTATTCATGGACTCAAATCTTCACATTGATGTTCATGTAAACCATATAATAGCTTATAAGTTATACGGGTTCGTAATGCGAACTTGTATCCCATTTAAGAATCCTGCATCTTATATTCTTTTGTATAAATCATTAATTAGATCTCTGTTAGAATATGCTACTTCGGTATGGAACCCACTGTATGATAAATATAAAGATCAGATAGAATCAGTTAAACGTACGTTTCTGCGTTCAGTAACCTATCGCTGCTTTCGTTCTAAGTCCTCTTACGACATTCTCTTAAATAAATACTCACTGCCAACTCTTAAGATGAGAAGACTGCTCCTTGATCAAATGTTACTTTATAAGATATGTCATCATGGATTCGACTGTAGTAATCTTGTAAACCAAATTTACTTACACATACCCTATCGTTCTTACCCTCGAGAGACTCGCAAACGTAATTTGTTTGCGCCTATTCCCTGCAAAACTAACGCCGGTGAGCGCGCACCCTTAAACAGAATCATGAAACAACATAATGATCTCTTTACTGGTATCGAACTGTTTGCAACCTCACCCGGCTCTTTCAGAAGGAGATGATATGATCTGATGTCATAATGTCGGATACACTATTTCTGTCTGACCTAAAGTAAAAGGTAAAATCTTGTTCTTGTATGTAATGTGACCTACAGATATTGTTTGTCTTCCTTCATAAGCATGCACTTTATGCCCTTATAGTTTGTCAACCCAATCTGTGGACACCGGGGTTGATTATACATAAAGAACCTTATTTAGTATTAGCATTAAGTAATCTAATTGTATAATTGTTTGTTGTCCATAATAAAGAAAAAAAAAAACGAAAAAGTCTGCCCCCCCCATAATTTACTTTCTTTGCAGTTTCATGTGGCAACGATCGTTTTTTGGGTAGGACTGTTCATGTCCTACCATTAAAAGGTCGGAAAACCCCAAATATTTAGGCGTGTTCCGTGTTCGTGTGCGTGGTCCGACAGGAGCTTGATCAATTTATTTCAAACAAAATAAACATCATTACCTACTAATTTAAACGGGTATATTATGTATAATTACGTTACGTATGTACCTTTTTTAGGGTTCCGTAGCCAAATGGCAAAAACGGAACCCTCATGGATTCGTCTGTCTGTCTGTCCATCCGTCTGTCTGTCGGTCCGGCCGTATGTCACAGCCACTTTTTTCCGAAACTATATTATTATATAGGTAACAACTATATTGTTGAAACTTGGTAAGTAGATGTATTCTGTGAATAGCATTAAGATTTTCACACAAAAATAGAAAAAAAAACAATAAATTTTGGGGGTTCCCCATACTTAGAAAAGAAACTCAAAAAAAATTGTTTCATAAAACGCATACGTGTGGGATATCTATGGATAGGTCTTCAAAAATGATATTGTGGTTTCTAATATCATTTTTTTCTATACCGAATAGTTTGCGCGAGAGACACTTCAAAATTGGTAAAATGTGACCCCTCCCCCCCCCCCCCCCCCTGTAACTTCTAAATTAAGAAAAAGATTAAACTAAAAAAAAAATATGCATGCAAACTTCCACCGAAAATTGGTTTGAACGAAATCTAGTAAGTAGTTTTTTTTTAATAGATGCGTCATAAATCGTTAACCGCAATTTACCTTTCATTCAATCAACTCAAATATAAAAAAGTTACAACGAACTACAAGAACTTTTATATTATGTTACTTGCTGCTACGGAACCCTTCATGGGCGAGTGCGACTCGCACTTGGCTGCTTTTTTTAACAAATATAAAGGTTCATACGCGACAAATACCCGTTTAAATCAGTACCTAATTAATTATGTACAGTGACGCGAACCTTTGAAAAATACTAAAATAAACATGATCTTTTTTGGCCTTGCATTGCATTGCAACACTAAAAACGGGTAAAAAATGGACACATAGTCACAGCTGCTCTCATGCGTATAATATACTTACTGGATACATAAACTCCATATCCCCAGGCGTGTCGTCATACATCTCACGATCCATGACGTCACACATAACGGACGTTACAAGAGCCAAGGCAACCAGCACTTTGCACTTCGCCATGCTAGAAGCAACAAGGAATAAACATTGACATTACTTCGGCTGGGCAGCGTTCGGGAAACTACATAACGTCTTCTCGTCCAAAATACCTAAAATCAATCGTTTATTTGCTAGAATACACACAAATTACAATCAATAATAGATCTTAAATATATGCTTGTTAATCACGGACTTCACGGTGAAGTCCGTGTTGTTAATGTATTCAACCTGCATGCAGGCGTGCAAATATTTGTCAGTGGTTATTTATTTAATAATGTCAATATCTAATATTAAAATTCAAAAAAATCATGAATAATATAAACACAATTGTCTAAAAGCCACAACGTCAGTTTTTTCTTAAATACATTGCTTTGCAACACTTTCAGTTCGTCAGGTATTTTATAGAATGTTGTTACGAGCTGAGGGTTCGGGATAAAATAACGAAAACCAATCTAACCAAAATAACACTTTTATTTAACACTAAAACGATAAATACACGATCTTAATTACAAAGATTCACAACACACTAAATCACACCACTGTTACACAATAAACCACTATAAGTCACCGAAATGTTCTCACGTATCGCCAAATCTAGACTGACTCTGCGGACGTCTCTACGCACTATTTATACCGAGCATTATTTCCAGAACCTTCCACTAGTATCTAAAAAAGTATAGGTATTTCGATTGTCTACTATTTCTTAATCTGTGCAACGGTTGGTAAAAACGTGGTATGTAGGTCATTCCATACCAAGTATTACCTATTCTGTGACACAGTAGGTATAACTTCGAGAAAAACCGACTATTACTTATTCTGTAACAGCCTCGGCGTAACAATATATTTATGGACATAATATATTAGTAGACATTTTTCTTATAAATATAATATCCTTATGGTATGGAGGTTGGTTTATATAGCTAGGTTCATAAACTTAGCCCTTTTTTGTCTGGTTATAACAGCACTATGTTTCTTGAAGTAATCAGGATAGACTTGAACAAAAACACATATATCCCTAAGCTTCCTATATCCCAAACACATATATCCCATACAAGGAAGACACGCTACCAGAGATGACGTATGTATGGTACAGAAACGTGGTCGAAGAAAGACCGTCTTTCTGGTTTATGGAGCTCATAGAATATGATGATATTATGAAAATATGGGATATTTGATTAATTTGTAAAAATTGATAGGTATTATTTTTTTGTAAGATCGGCTTACACAACTATCCCTAAACGTGTTTAGCGACTGTGTGTGTTTAAATTTGACGTATATGTATGATTTGATAACTCTCTAAATCATATTTAGTCCGTAAATACGTTTAGGCATCGTTGCGCAAGTCGCCCTAAACGTACAGTTTAGTGGGCAATAGTACATTTGTTTATAACGAGGGCATAATGTACAATCGAGGGTGTAATTGATCGCTTACACCCGAGTGTAACACATAACTTTACATCACGAATGCGAGTTAATTAAAAAAATATTTTTATAACAGTTTGATGCTAAAATAAAATTTGCGTTCGCGGATCCATTGTAATTTTTTCACGACTGGATTTTTCATTTAATAAAAATAAGGATTTGTCATGGAGATTATATTTGATTTAAGCTTACTATGAATGCAAAGAACCTCAGTTTTTTACTTAAGGCCCTATACCTAATAGGTCAGTAAATTGAATTTATGGTGCCGATATCGAGTTTACAATGATCAACTTTCCAAGCATGAGTGAAATATATATTATTAAAAATTGCTGATAACAACCAAACCGAAACCGTGGACTTCCTCATTATGTTTTTGTTGGCAGTTTGGAACACCTGGATTAGGCATACATTTTTTTTATTTAATATTACCTATCAGCCATTCGTGTCCCACTGGGAAAAGGCCTCCCCACATTCCTTCCAGACTGTGCGGTCCTGAGCTGATTGTGGCCAATCCGTCCATTACTTATCCAGCTCGTCCCGCCATCTACGTTTCGGTCTGCCGCGTCGCCTTCTCGCTGGTTCAGGACGCCACTGTGGCTATCCTTGCCCACGGCTCACTTGGCATGCAACAGACATGCCCAGCCCATTTCCCCGTTAGCTAAGCGGTTTTGGTAGCTATGTCAACAGGTTTGGTCTTTGAGCGGAGTTCAGTGTTCCGGTTTCTGTCCGTTCGCTAGACACCCAAGATGCTGCGTTCTATCTCACGCTGACAAACTTTGAGCTTGGACTTAAAAATGTAGCTCAGTGACCAGTTCTGCACACCATGTGTCAAAACGGGGAGAATGCATACGTCCATTAGCTTTCTCTTGAGTGATAAGGGAAAATCTCCTTTCATCATATGTGATAAAAATATGAATTATCGTAAGTCGAATGACCTATCCTGAGACGCGTGGCCTTTCGTATCTAAGAGTAACCTTTAAAGGTTACCAAAGAACGGAACCAACTCTTTGATATAAATTCACTATTTTTAGATCGCTTCATAAGAAACCAAGTTTAATTTTCTGGTTATAAATCCTAAAGCAATTTCCTGAAATGACTTGAAAGGCCTTTCATTTATATACGAGAACTGCCCGATCAACATTGCTAAAGTTGGTTTGAACAGGGCGTGTTTCCAGAGCTGTGTGAAGCTACCTCACAAATCTCTTGTGGTAACGCAGCCTTTGCCTTTTTAGCCAGGAACTTATAATTTTTTTTCAAGATTTAATAACGCACTAGCGCGCCTACCACCTGCATAATGGGGAATATTCTGAGGAGCTATTTGCTCTCATCCCGTCGTCGAGATTTTACCACCGCACTTCTCGACAATGTAATATAAAGCTCATAAGCATATCATCGACAATTGGGTATCGTGCACCACACGCTTCACGCGTTCATTTGATGATGAGCTACCAGATGAATGAGCAAATCTGAGGTTTTCCCGTTAGGCTACATGACACGCTTCAAGAGAAATGTAAAGAGGTTTCTACAGTGTAGGGAACGCATCGACAATACCCCGGGTGTTGCCGGTGTCAATAGGCGACGGTGACCGCTTACCATCAGGTGGGCCGTAAGCCTGTTTCCCCACAAATAACATAAACGCCCTTTTCGCGATTCTATGCGTAAAAAAACCACATCTTTAATAAAATGCGACCGTTCTAGGAATTGAAAACACTTTCGTTTTAAACGATGCTGTTGGAGAACTCGGGATACCTGTACCTAGAGGTTTTTCCATTTTTAAACGCTATTTTCGCAAATGCAATGTTGCCTTTATTGGATGAAGCCCTTCGGGGATCGACTTTACTCATATCTCGCTCGTTTAGTTTTCTAGCAAAATTCTGTATTGAAAAATCTCAGCTCGTGTGGCGCGGATTTGTTTTATTTAAAATTATTTTATTTTACTGCAACTTTCTCTACAAAATTACTGATTAAAAACAGGTATTTATCAAGTAAGTACCTTTTTCGACCGTGACCACGGCTGTTGCAACACAGTCGAAACGTCGGGATAACAAAAACCGTTCAAGTGCGAGTCAGGCTCGCGCATTATCATTCCGTCCGTACCATTATCTATAAAAACTGCAAAAAAATCACGTTTGTTGTATGGGAGCCCCCCCCCCCCCCCTTAAAGTATTGTTTTATTTTAATTTAATTATTTATTTTTAAAGTGATAACGTGAACTAAATATTCTGTGAATATTTGAAGCGTCTACCTGTTGCTATTATCAATATCGAGCTAAAACGAGCAAAAAAATCACGTTTGTTGTATGAGAGCCCCCTTAAATAGTTTTTTTATTATTTATTGTTATAACAGCAACAGAAATACATCATCTGTGAAAATTTCAACCGTCTAACTATCACGGTTCACGAGATACAGCCTAGTGACAGACGGACAGACAGACAGCGAAGGCTCAGTAATAAGGCTTCAGTTACCCTTTGGGTACGGAACCCTAATAAAAATGGTACATACGCAATAAATACCCATTTTAGGGTTCCGTACCCAAAGGGTCAAACGGGACTCTATTACTCAATATTGATAAACGCTTGAAATATTCACAGAATATTGAGTTATATTATTCATTTTAAAATAAATAATTAAATTAAAATAAAATTGATATTTACAAAAAATCACGTTTGTTGTATGTATGCCACATACAACAAACGTGATTTTTTTGCCTTTTTTATAGATAATGGTACGGAACCCTACGTGCGCGAGTCCGACTCGCAGTTGGCCGGTTTTTAATCAGTAAATATGTACAGTAATCGCGAACGTTTAAAAAATACTATTTTCCTTACAAAATTATAAAATTATGCGAGCTTTTCGAGAAGGGATTTTGCTTTTGGCTTTTGGATAAAATAAAAGTCGACTATTTCAATGCTACTAACAGACTACCGTCTACCATAAATAAATAAATAATGCTGGACATTTCACATAGCGCTATAGCCCCAAACTGAGCGATGCTTCAACTGCGATGTTTTTTTTCTTTCTTTCATGTCCAGATGTGACACTTGTAATAACGCTATCATTAGAAGTCTGGCAGAAAGGCTTATACATTCTAAGATGTATAGACGTTGGGTGGGCATTGCCACCTAAACTACTTAAGGTGATTTATTGTTAAATATGTGTATTGTATTGTGTGTAGTAAATGTGTATGGACCTCATGAGTCTGAAATAAAGATTATTATTATTATTTATCATCTCCTGCTATGTAATACCCATTTTCGCTCGCAATGAATATACTAGCGGTTCGCCCCGAACCGAGATCTCGCGAGTCTCCCATAAAAACAAAAATATATTATTCGTAATCTTTGACTATCAAAATAGTGCCACGAAATAAAACCATATTTGTGTCACTAAAGCTACACGCATACCAAATTACAGCACTGTGGGGTCACTGGTGTACCTTGTGAATTTCGTCAAAGTTCCGTTTTTATTATGGCTAATAACTCAAAAATTACAAATAATTTACTTGAAAAATGGAATAAAAATGTACTACTAAATAGCTTTCATTTGACGTTCTATTTGACATTAAAATCTCATTTTCATTTATTTTACCCGTCTTGAGCCCCAATATCTCAACAACCAGTGTAGCCAACCCTACAGTTTTAACTGTAGATCTACATTTTTTTTGGAAATTCTCCTAGTTTTTAATTTAGACTTCAAAATCTATAGTTTTTTATGTAACATGCTGGCATCATCTGTTTTATTTGCTATGTATTAGTTCGTATAGTAAGTCAGCTTCAGTAAAACCTACTAATAGCGAACCGGAGGTAATTGTCAATTGACATAATATAATAAATGGTGTTGGTGGTGGACATTAGACATTCTATCTTTTGCTTTTTTACTTACTCTAGAATACCCGTGAATGCTTTGACTATCGTATATGTACGTGCATTCCGTCATTCATTTGATTACATAGTGCTGCATTTTTTGAAGCGCTGGATTAGAATAGCGATACTAGTTTTTAGATAATACTTATTTTACTTGACGTAAAATGTATGTATTTTTGAGACATTTGACATTTAATTTCATTAAAACTTTGACGATGACATTAATTTTTTTTTGTTTTTAATTCCTTCCCTATAATGTATTTTATTTATTACTATCACATTACAAATCAAATCAAAGCAAAATTATTTATTGGGAATATGGGTTAGTAACAGGTGGTTAGTGATACAGTTTGAGTTCGTCCATAATCAGCGTTTATCGCATGCAATTTCAGTCAGTCTTACAAGTAGTTACTTAGAAACGATCAAATAATGATTAAATTATTTACAATATTCAACATGTCAGCTCTTACATTACATACATACTATCATTAAATAATACAAAATAAGAAAAAGATAAAGATGTAGATTTACTGTTTTTTCAATTTGATATTTACAGTTTTCTACAGTTTTTTTCAAGCATATCTTCAGTTTTACTATATGATGGGGTTGGCAACACTGTCAAAAACCCCCCAACATTTTTATTAGTCAAACAAAAATTGTGCCATCACTAAATGCCTATATATCAAATTTCATGATGATCGAATCAACACTTCGAAAGTTATCTTCAGATAAACAATCATATATACATACATACATCACCGATTTGCCCAAGTTGATTTGGAAATATCACTTCGCTTGATCAATTGAATTAAATTGAACTATGTGAACCAGCTAACTGATAGAATACTTATATACTTACTTAGAATGTATAGAGAAGCACTGATACCAAACAAACATCTATTAAAAAAGCAAAAATTTGTTCCTCGGCGGGAATAGAACACGCAAAATCCAGTGTCTTAGCCGTCTATACGCCCACTGCGCCATAGAGGTCTTCACTTAATTATGTATGCACAAAGCATTGAAAATTCGTCCTCGAAAGATTGTTATGATGACGCACAATTTGCTACGGTGCTACGAGATCTACATTTCGTGGCACATAAAATATCGATCTCGTAGGCAGCCGAAAAAAGTATGTTTATCCGAAAATAAAGATACGACCGTTTTCTTTTTCAAAATTAAAAATAAATTGACATATAAATCGTGTCCCTAAATGTGAATCACCTAGGATTCTAAGATTAAAATAATAATTAGATTTTGGTTCAGACGATGTTTTGATGTGGTTTCGTTAAAACAACAAAATAACATTTAAGTATACGAGCAAAAAATGTAATAAACCAACACGAACCTGATTCCTGAAGGATAGCCCACAGCTGCAACTCACAGACTGCCGGTCCCCGCGCCCGCCCTAGCTTTATAACCGCCCGCCCTACGTGATACGTCACACAATACACCACAGAGGTAAAATCATGTGGGATGGAAATGCTTACATTTGGTTTTTGGAAAGGTATGACATAAATTGCTTTCTGTGTTTACTGTGTTTTATGTCATGTGATAAAAAACAAACACTGTTAAACCTGATCTGTCAGGATTTTAGATTTTGACAAATATGTTTTTTTAAAACATGAATTGTTTGTATACAAATAACGGGTTCATATTTTTGCGGTACGAAACGAAGGTAGGGTTTAGCAAGTTTCCTGTTATGATAGATACCTCTTTACTGTTACACAAAATTACAATTACATAACCGCTCCCCCAATCCAGCGGGTGCGAGGCAGCGGCAACACCATCTTGCAGATGATCGCAGCTCGCGCGGACTGTCCCATCCAACATAAGTGGATGCGGATTGTGATGGGCTCCTCATAAATGTAATTAAGTTTTTGTTCAGAATATTATGTTTTTTGATTTGATTTTAATTTATTTTTGTCATTTTTGTATTTTTATTTAGCACCATTTTAATTATTATTATTATTTTAATGGAGCTCTATTTATTAAATTTTTGACTATTTTATACTATATATATAATTATTACCTAATTTTAGTTACAATTTTTATCTTTTGTATCGTATTTTTATTTTGTTTTATTTTCTTGTGTTTGTAACTTTATTGTACCTACTCGTAACTATGGATCTCGGTGTCTGATAATAAAGATTTAATAATAATAACCTAGGAATGGGCGGCCTAATCGCTTATAGGGATACCTTCAAGGTAGCATTTGGATGGACTGGATTGTGGGGATGTGGGACAGCCAACAACTAGGTGCTAGTTGTTGGCTGTCCCACATCCCCTTTAGAAAGGGATTCGATATATAAATTTTAGCTTAGTTAGGTTTCCCTTCCATAGATGTATTATCTTTGGCAGACTCCAGATGCAAGCAAAAGAGAGTAGGTAAATACTCGTATATCGTATAGGTTCCTAGTACTTTTCTTTTTATATCTCCAAACCAAAGGTTAGGAGGAAAACTCGTGTTTTGAAGTACCTACGCAATATTTAATTATCCAACTAAGGTATTTTTATTGTTTCTTGCTTAACTCTTTGTTTATTTATTGGTAGTAGGTATAGGTCACTCAATAGATAGATAGATAGACAGATAACGCTTTATTGTACATCATACTTAAATTATATAACAATATAAATAAAAACAGCCAAGTGCGACTCGGACTCGCACACGAAAGGCTCCGTACCTATAAAAAACCTATCTATAAAAAACGGCAAAAAAATGTTACTAGATAATATTTGATCGAACGAAGCGAGATCTCCAAATCAACTTGGGTAAATCAGCGTTGTATGTATGTATATTTGTAAGTCCGAGGATAACTTTCGAAGCGTTTATCCGATCATCGTGCAATTTGATATATAGGTAGATAGGTAGTGATGGCAGAATACATTTCGACCCCGTTTTTGTTTTTAGTTTGATCCTTGTAGATTTTAAGTTAATAGCCATAATAAAAACATTGATAAAGTTCACAGGGTACACCAGTGATCCCACAGTGCTGAAATTTGATATGAGTATAGCTTTAGTCACACAAATATAGAGAAAAGTTTGAAATCTTGATTAAAGACAATTTCTACCCCAAAAAAGAGGAATGAATTAACATGAACTCCCGTTACCTGTAATTTGAATGAAACTGTAGGTCATACACTATGTAATTGTACCTACAGAGTTACCTACTTCCGTGGTAGGTCCTTATAATTAATTATATTAAAGCAAGTTTATAAATGTACCTGAATTCAGAGAAGTCAGATCAATAAGGTTCAAATGATCAACCCATTTACAATCCCAGCTAGCTAAACACGACATGTGAATGTTTTAGACTGTAACGAGCCTTTTATTAGCCCTTTCTTTACCGTATGGATCAACTCGTATATTTTCCTTTACCGCATGGGTTGACTCGTATCGTAAGCCTACGAGTCTATTAATAGAACCAGGGTCAACTCATAAGCCTACGACTCTAATATTACAGCAAGGGTCAACTCGTAAGCCTACGACTCTAATATTACAGCAAGGGTCAACTCGTAAGCCTACGACTCTAATATTACAGCAAGGGTCAACTCGTAAGCCTATAACTCTAATATTACAGCAAGGGTCAACTCGTAAGTCTACGACTCTAATATTACAGCAAGGGTCAACTCGTAAGCCTACGACTCTAATATTACAGCAAGGGTCAACTCGTAAGCCTACGACTCTAATATTACAGCAAGGGTCAACTCGTAAGCCTACGACTCTAATATTACAGCAAGGGTCAACTCGTAAGCCTATGACTCTAATATTACTCCAAGGGTCAACTCGTAAGCCTACGACTCTAATATTACAGCAAGGGTCAACTCGTAAGCCTACGGGTTGACCCTTGTTGCAATATTAGACTGTTTCTCATTTAAAGGGAAATTAGTTTTATTCTCATTTTAAGGGTTCCGTAGTTGAATTAAGAACATAAATTTGCTATGTCTGTCTGTCCGGCCAGGTCAAGCCCCTTCCTTTCTTACCAGCAGCCTAACCGCTATTCTTGTATACCTACCTAAAAACTTCCACAAATAGTCCCACACTATTTAATTGGTGTAACTTACACCGTGTAAGCAGAATTCAGTAGGTTGAATGTAGTTTGTGTTGCGTTCGACTTGACTGACGGGGCACTGCCGTGCCTCCAGGTTATCAAAGTAGAATGGACTCTGCTAATTTACGAGCGAGCGCTTCAATTTATAATCTGTAAACAGATCTTACAAAATGACCAAATCAACTGAAAAATGTTATATGAACAGCCAATAGCTGTAACCCCTTCAGTGTGTGCTCCGATACGCGCTAAACCAATTATTGATCGAGCGAAGCGAGATCTCCAAATCAACTTGGGCAAATCGGCGTTGTCAAATTAAAATTCGTTTATTTACACTTAAATATAACTTCGCAGAATTAATCTAATACGCTCGTATCTAAAACTACTACAAGAAAAATATACAAATTATAATTATGTATACATTCATTAATGCAAGCGCAGCGTAGGACAAGATGGGCAGACGACTTGGTAAGAACCGCAGGTCGGCGTTGGATGCAGGCCGCTTCCAACCGCAGTTCCTGGAGATCAATGAGGGAGGCCTTTGTCCAGCAGTGGACGTCCTACGGCTGATATGATGATGATGATGATACATTCATTATCGAACTTACATTTTCTAGGTTATACATTCCGTTATACATTAGTTATACAAATTCAGTATACGCTGACCTCTCATTCTACGAAAAGCCTACACAATGCGAAGTCAGCTTATAGTGGAAATTATACCTTGATGTGTAGCCGTGTGTACATATTAAAAATAATAAATAAAATTTAAAAAGGCACACAAAAACACAACAGATATACAAATACAAGTTGTAGGTATGTATGTATGTATATTTGTTTGTCCGAGATTAACGTTCCTCATACATAGGCGTAGTGATGGCACAATTTTGGTGTTACTAAATGAGCTAAAAATGTTGGGGAGTAGTTGAGATATTGGGGTTAAAGAGGAAAAAAAAATTAAAATGAGACTATTCGGTCAAAGGAGACTCAAAGGAGTTCAAATGAAAGGTCTTTATTATTACAATTTGACTCCGTTTTTATTTTTAGTAGTCTTTGTAGTTTTTGAGTTATTAGCCATAATAAAAACTGAACTTTGACGAATAAAAACTGAATTCACAGGGCACAACAGTGATCCCACAGTGCTGTAATTTGGTATGGTGATACAAATATAGGCAAAATTCTGAAATCCAGAATAACTGCAATTTGTACCCAAAAAAAACCAATTAACATGAACTCCCGTTACCTGTAATTTGAATGAAACTGTAGGGTAATTTGTTTATTTATTTCAACGCACTATTTTGATATCTAGTCAAGGATCACGAATAATATATTTTTGTTTTTATGGGAGACTCGCGAGATCAGTTCAGTGCGGGCGAACCACTAGTTATCGTTTTGTAGACTTAGCGTGAGCTGACTTTAACTTAATTTTGTTTGTCAATAAAAACATTACTCTCCTTCTGCGCAGTGGGGTAAAGAATAACCTATGTCTCAATCTCGGTCATAATCTATCTATATGTACCTACCTATGCCAAATTTTTTCGAAATCTGTCGAGCAGTCTAATCGTGAAACCGTAACAAACAGACATACATCATCATCATCATATCAGCCGTAGGACGTCCACTGCTAGACAAAGGCCTCCTTCATTGATCTCCAGGAACTGCGGTTGGAAGCGGCCTGCATTCAACGCCGACCTGCGGTTCTTACCAAGTCGTCTGCCCATCTTGTAGGTGGACGTCCTACGCTGCGCTTGCCGGTCCGTGGCCTCCATTCGAGAACCTTCCGTTCTGTTCTGCGCGCTATATGGCCTGCCCATTGCCACTTCAACGTGCTAATCCGTCGGGCTATGTCGGTGACTTGAGTTCTCCTACGTATCTCCTCATTTCTGATTCGATCCTGTAGAGAAACCCTGAGCATAGCCCTCTCCATAGCTCGTTGAGCGACTCTTAAGCTTATTCGTAAGGCCAATAGTGAAGGACCACGTCTCGGTTCCATATGTCAGTCATAACAGACCGACAAATTGACAGAATTACTTTCGAATTTATAAGTAACGTTATGGATAATATGGATTCTCTAGAAATAACTCGATCCTTCGATAGCAGTTTGAATTTGAAGGCATACGAAATAGAGAAAATTATGGCTTCAATTAGGTAACTAATTACCTTCGCGAAAGTAATTAGCAAATATGTAATCTTCGATAGTTTAACCCCTTATTGATCTAGCGAAGCGAAATCTCTTCATCTACTGGTAGTGTTGCCCAAATGCAAGAACAAGACGAGACTTAGCCAGTCTTGGTCTTGGTCTTGCGCCAATACACCTGGTCTTGGTCTTGGTCTTGGTCTTGCGCTCCCAGTCTTGGTCTTGGTCTTGGTCTTGCAGCAAGAGTCTTGCAAGTCTTGCAATTACCTATTAGTCTATTACTATTTATTAAAGTTTACTTTAAATCTTAGAAAAACGTATTAGAATTGGAACATTGTGAGCTTAAATTAACATAGCCATAGTAAAGATCAAGCAGATTAATAAATAACTGAAGATTTGATAAGAAATTCGAAAAATCAACTGACCTATATGTCGTTTTCCATGGAAGTAACTGTTTCTTAATAAACATTTATGATTTATAAGCTTACATTTGCTAAAACATGTAAAAAAACAAATTAATTACAATAACTTGACTGTATTTTAAAGAACAATACTTATCTGTCTAGAAAGAGATTGAACCCTCAACTTATAAGAAATTTAATAAAAGAGTTTTACGATTTATCATTTATTTGAATAAAAAATAAAATACAACACAAATCAACAGCTTTATCATTAGGTTATGATACTTTATATAATTTTTTTTGACCAAGAATTAATACAAAGTAACCATCTGGCTGACTCATCACTTAACCTATTTCTATGTTTTCTAATTACTAATGATGCTTTAGAAAATAACCTCTCAGCAGGTACTGAAGTTGCAGGTATTGAGAGAAAATCACGGGCCATTTTCGATAAAATCGGATACTCTGTCTCATGCGTCCTCCACCAATCTAAAATGTCTTCCGAGCTGGCAGTTCTTGGTTTTCTTAGGTACTCCTCCAACTCGTCTATCACCAAGCCTTGAAGACAAGATCCAGATGACGTCGAGGGACATTCATAGAGTTTATCAAAGTCTATTACGTCTTCATCTTCATCACATACTTTATTTTCTTTTTCTGGTAATTCCAGAGATTTGTTCAGTGAGTGTAGACTTTTATATTCTTCATAAAGTTCATTGAACTTGCGCAGACTTTCTGTTTTAAGTTGCTTCCCCCACATTGTCAGGTCAAAAGTCTGAGCCTTATGCCTTGGGTCTAAAATTAAAGAAGTACAATAAATCCAGTTGCTCTTCTTGTAATGTTTAAGCATTTTGTCTCGAGCTGCTTGGAAAGCTAGAATGAGCCTTTCATCCACTTCAGATCGATTAGGTTTCTCATCTAACTGTTTTACCATGGATTCAATTTTATCTAGCAAGAGATTGAATGATACAATGACTAGCGGTAATGTAACATATTTGTCTCCACCAAGTTTTGTACTTAAAAGTTTAAAGTTTATTAGAAATTTATGTAATTTTTCGAGTACCTGCCATTCATTAGCTGTGATTTGAAAATCATTTAATTCGGTGACAGAACTGCACAATATGTCAATGCCCGCTCTCACTTTTAAACCAAATCCAATCATATCATGTGTGGAATTCCATCTCGTTGGACAGTCAAGAATGGCATTTAGATTTGATGGCACGCCAGCTGCTTCACAAGCAGACTGAAACTTCTTCTTCACTATCTCACTTCTTTTTATTTTACTGGAAATACTGCGTAACTTTGTTACAGATGTACGCGAGTCAGCAATATTTGGTGCAGATTCTTCATCTTCCTCATCCTCAGTTTCGTCTGCATAGTCTTCGTACTGCTGATCTTGCGCGTTAGTGTCAGACTCACAGTGTAATGCTAAGGTCTTTAATAAATCTTGTACACCAAGGTTTAAAATGTGAGCAAAGCACCGGAAATGTTGATTGTTTGAATCAAAGTGTGGCGGCAGCTGTTTGCCCAGTTCATACATAAATTTGGTATTTGCAGTTGCGTTGTCGACCGTGATACCTTGTATTTTATCAATTATGCCATATTCCAATAAACATTCATGGAAAATCGTTGCAATATCTTCCCCAGTATGTCGACCGCGTGATGGTATAAAATCAAGAACTACAGATTGATACTTCCATTCGTTGTCTATATAATGAATAGTAACCCCGTAGTAACTCCTACCAGCAATTGACGTCCACCCATCAATGGTAAAAGACATTTTAGATGATAATTGTTGAAGTCGTTCCTTGAGATTCAGTTGGAGCTCTTCAAATCGCTCTTTGACTTTCCTTCTAAGTGTAGACCTTTTAGGAAACACCATATTAGGGCAAATACGTCGAAAATATACTTGTGTAGCTTCGTCATCGAAAAATGAGAAGGGAAGATATTTTTTCACCACCCAATCAACTGTAGCTGTCGTGATGTTGTCACTGCTGTTTTCCGACTGAAACAAAACAATAAATCTTGTGTTATTATTTAAAACATACTAGGTTTGAGCGTATAAGAGGAGGAGGTTTGTTGTTGTTAAATCGAGAAAATCGTTAAATTGATATTTGTTATATTAAGGTTGCACTGTACTGTAATTTACCAAAATAAAGTACTTAGTTGTTACTGGCCGATTAAATGAAAATATGGGTGTTTATAAAAAATATTTAAGACGATAATTACATACTTAATATGTCGCACCCCTAGATGAAAACTGTGAAAACACCACTAACTCAAAAATACTTATGTAAGTTAATGGCGTTTTTGAAAGTATCGCATGAATAGCTACGCGGAGTTAAAATTCTTTTAACTGTTAAAAAAATATTCTTACCTGTCCACTTCTTCCAGCGGTTACTAAAAAGCTTGTGATATCTCCACTTAATTTTGGTTTAACAGGAAGAAATATTTCTGATTCCTTTTTGTGGAAAGATATTAGATGTTTCCTTAAGCCTGAAGTGTTTCTGTTTTTCATTTTTATTTCAATCTTTTTATGTTGGCACAATTTACAGAAGGCAGTTTGGGATGCATGAATTATTTCGAAAAACTCCTCAAATTTGCTTTTGGGTCTTTTAGATCTGTGACTCAAACTCTCGTTACTCGGACTAGAATAATTTGAATCTTCGTCACTCATATTAAATTGTACACGTGATACGTTTTTAGAAAACAACGAGAATTAGTAAAAACAATTATTAAGTTAGACTCGAAGCACAGCTCAATTGGAAATGACTGGAATTAAAATAATTCCTTTATTTATAGTACGTTTCCTTGCTTTCTACCGCGCCGCCTCGCTACGTGCCGGCTCTATGAAAAGGATGCTGCCGCAAATCAAACAATGCCGCGTGCGGCGTACAAACACACACTAAATATAACCTACTTGTACAGACGCGACGCGTGAATAAAATAGAATTAGTGCCAATCACTATTCTTTACATATAAGTGAATGTTTTGGCGTACATCTATACTAATATTATAAAGCTGAAGAGTTCGTTTGTATGTTTGATGACAGAAGTTTTAAAATAAATAAATAAGTCCTGAACGTCACTATACCTCCAAAGTTACTATTCCTCGTGGACGAAGTCGCGGGCACAGCTAGTAAATACTTACTCTCATCATCTCTCTCAGAGATATTCGGGCTGGTAAGTAATACAAAACTCTTATCGCAGGCTTTTTATTTTATTAGTAGGTAAGTACCTACGCTTTTTATATTATTTTATTAGTTTCGTAGAATTTTTTTACACGTTTCAAGGATATTTAAAAGTGGCTACAATATTTATTAAACGGGTGATATTTGAACACTTTTATGCTATTTTTTCTTGTAAAAACTTAAGAAATATAATGACTAAATGTACAACAATAGTACCTAAGTAATTAGTTTAAAACCATATAAGTAATCAATATTATAATATATACTTACTATAATGAATTAATATGACATCTACTACCTATCCTTACAATTTTATCCTAATCATAATACTACTTGCGTGATCAGTATAATGTATTCATTTTCATTCTAAGCACTCTGAAACTTATTTATTCTTTGGAACACCTGTAGGTACTCTACTAGGAAATTATTTTGCATGAGTATACCTACGCCCTATGGCGGCAATCAAATAGTGTCAAATGTTATGATTTCGGCGTGGCGGCAACGATTGTTTTAGATTTCAAAAGAAGCCGCCGGCGCGTGTATCATAACCATGTACTTCCGAAAAGCGGCAAATTTCTTTGAGAAGTAAGTACAAAACCTTTGACGCCGCATTATCAAAGTGCCGATGGTTAAAACATAACTATGCATGCACTCAGTTTGATTTTAATAGATATTTTTTTATTCGCTATGTTTATGGTATTAGTTGTAATGCGCATAGGTCCAGTTTTTCATATTCTTTGATACAGTTTTTTGCGTCTCATAGAATTCCTAAGCGTACCTACCTATACACCGAACTGTTACACCTAACTACTCAGTGAAATAGCGCTAAGTCCTAGCTGCAAGACGCAAGAGTCTTGCAGGCTATGTCTTGTTCTTGCTCAAGTCTTGCACGGTCAGTCTTGGTCTTGGTCTTGCTAAAAATACGCGGTCTTGTTCTTGGTCTTGGTCTTGCAAAAACGCAAGAACAAGACCAAGACTGCAAGACCAAGACTGAATTTGGGCAACACTATCTACTGGTAGGTTCAACTCTAGGTACCTACCTAGTAATGGCACAATTTTGGTGTGACTAAATGAGTTATAAATGGTGGGGGGCGGGGTGGGGGAGGGGGGTGTTGGTTGTTGAGATATTGGGGTTCAAGAGGGGTAAAAAAACCACAAAATAGAACTATCCGGTCAAGTGGCACGTCTAATAAAAGGTATTTATGGGTACATTTCGACCACGTTTTTATTGAAGTAAAACTTCTTTACGCACGCTTGACTTGGGGAGTAAGCTGGTGAATGCGTTACGAAAAGTGCTAACGGAAGTTAAGAGGGAGATATACCTAAGTTAGTGAAGATAAAACGAGAGAAAGTTACGTTTCGTATATTACTGTAAGAGCAAGAGAGAGAGGTGCGCGCGCACAATTTCTTTCTCTCTTCCTCTGTGTCATGCCATGCGTAGGTATTCGACGAAATCCACTGAGTTTCTCTACGTAGCGAGCGCATAGCCAGTGCATGAAATATTAAATATATCTCAGTCAGTAGTTCGTTTGATTATTATTCGTTATTTCATTTCGTTCTTGAATAATTTTATGAATTAATATTTTGAAAAAGAAGTTTTACTTCATTCGTGTGGTCTAAAGCACACTCGTTTTCTTTTATTTAATTTTTGTAGTTTTTATGTTACGGTTATGAGCCATAATGAAAATTGAACTGACAAAATTCACAGGGTACATCATACCAGTGACCAGTGGTCACAGTGGTGTGTGTGTGGTCAGCCCGGTCAGCCTGACCACACACACACAAATTTCAGCAGTGACACACTGCTGAAATTTGGTATGCGTGTAGCTTTTAGTGACACAAATATAGGGAAAAGTCTGAAATCTAGGATAACTGCAATTTATACCCCAAAAAAGTGTAACCAATTTACCTACATGAACTCCTGTTAGGTACCTGTAATTTGAATGAGACTGTAGATCAAGTTAGCGGATATACATTTCGTGGCACTAATTTGATAGTTATAGATTACAAATAATATTTTTTTGTTTTTATGGGAGACTAGCGAGATCTCAGTCTCTCAGCGAAGCACTAGTGATATTAGTGTGACGAACACTATATTCTTTCCATTTCTTTATTTTCTCGATTATAGTACGTTGCAGTTGTGATTTCTAGATAGGCAGGGTATAGGCAAGAAGTCGACTTCAGTCTTCTTTTTAAAACTCGAGAACGACGCATTAAAGCAGTATCATCCAATACAAAGAAAAAACTACAGATAGGCAAAGAAACTATTTAGTTAGATTGTTAACCGAACAGAAATTTTAAAAATCGATTGGCATTCGTGAATAAAAATCAAAGTTTCACTTAAATATAATTTTTCACTTCGCAGATCTCAATACTTTCTAACACAAAGACAATTTTTTTTTGAAATTTAAATAGTTAGACTATTATTCTGAAATTATAACCGCAAACTTTATACAACTATGTTTAATTTATTGAGAAATCAAAAAAAACCCCGCAAAATGTCCTGCGCAGCCCTCGGGATTTGAAGTGATTCCAACTTAGCTAGTGAATGGCAGAGTAGAAATCTCTTTTATGAATTCTCTTTAAGTTTTATTATATCATATATATATATATATATATATATATATATATATATATATATATATATATATCTTTATGGTTTATTCTCTTTTATGGTTAACAGTGGACATTCTGTGGCAGATGATGGTGATTATTGATAGTTGCTAAGGTATTTATAGATTTTCCACTGTACTTAAAAAGAAAGAAGCGAAAACACTATTTCACATTTTTTGTACCAAATATTAGATACTTTATTGTGAATTATGAAATGGAGAAGCTGTTATAATGTATGACCTGTAAGTAGCTAGCGAGAGCGAGACGGCGCTTCCTCGGATAGACGAGTCCTGCACGCACAAAACCTCACTATTACCTCGCCTTAATCCTGCCCTACTTATAAAACAAGAATTTGAAAATCCACGTTGTGTTATGTGTAAAGAGAAAAAGAGAAATGAGATATTTTGAAGAAGCTAATAAGTTAAGTACCTACTTACCAAAATTATGTAGGTTGTACCTACCTACACGTAAATAAACCACATGAACTATTAATCAATCAAGGCTAGATCAAAATTATGATTAATTTCGGTTACACTGACGTTAATTTGGGGAATTGTTTAAGTAATTACATTAATTATAGATTAGTTAACTCCCCATAAACATCGATAGGTGGGTAGGTAAGTAGGTGTCTAGATCATGTAAGTACATGTTTTGTTAGGTACCTAAGTAAGGCACCTTTACCATCTTTACCATCTTCACAAGTAGGTACCCCATCAGGGGTACCTACTTGTATAGTAGCTACCTACTAACGATAGTCAGTTTTAGAATACAGGGGGTATTTACCCTAGGGTCAAGGGGAGGATGGGTCGAGTTGGCAGGCTGGTTAAGACATACCTGTTTAACAGTTGATAGAGAAGGAACTATACCCAACAGTGGGTGCTAGAGGCTGGATAGATAGATAGATGACAGTTTAGTCATCTTTAAATTAAGAAAGCTTGCAAGGCGTGGCTGGTTAAGATTTAGGACTGCTCACTCTTTGTCATTGACGCTGATTTGTCTAGCTTCAGTTTCGTGCTCTCGTTAGCGTTCATAACACTTAACTTTTTAATGAACCTGGAGGGGCGCTTCATGTTTTTTACTTGTAAAGGGGTAGTAATATTAAAACTAACTAGGCAGGTCGAGTGGACACGAAGTTGAGCGATTTTACGTTTTGAATTTTATTGGTTAGTGAAATCATTATTGTAGAAAATTATTAGTTAAACATGTCGTTAAAATGTCGTCTAGTGTGTAGTAGGTAACTCTTTTCCATTAGTAGGTATATGTTTTCTATTTTCAAAGATGTTGGTCCTTTCTTGGGCTTTAATTTGTTCTGGTATTTTGTTATATATTTTTACTGCCATTAGGTACATTCGGACCCGAGCTGTGCTTTTTTAATGTTGTTGTAGGTAGTTCTAGGTTGCAGGTACTTGTACCTACATTAAAAGCGACGTTGTAGATCAGTCTTTTTTTGAAAAAGTGCGGATACTTTCTCACGAATTTACAGGTTTCTAGTAAGTAGATATATTGAGGTTAAAGTTAGTAAGTACTTTAAGTTAACTCTCATATTAAGCCATTAAACACTTTTAGGCATCGTTGCGCAAGTCGCCCTAAATACGGGCATCCGTTGTGGTCTCAATGCGGTCTACTTTTCTTTTCAGTTAATCATACGTTACGTTCCATTTCATTTTCCACCCCATGAGACCCTACGTTCCTTTCCTTTTCTCGCTAAATAGGTGATGACCCCTTGGTTTTGACCTTTATGTATAGTGATGGTAAAGTTATAGAGTTTGCATCGTATCGATCAAGTTATTAGATATAAAATAAGTGAATGCATATTTTAACTAGGGGTTTGTCCCGAACTGAAATATCGAGTCTCCAAAAAAATATTATTCTTAATCTTTGACTAATAAAATAATGCCACGAAATACTTAACTTACAGCTGCGGTTATTCTAACTTACATTACACTGACATTACTGAATGAAATACGAAGTACTGTAGATGACTAACAGGTTCATGGACTAGCAATTGATATTAAAATACAGATTTTTATCAGAAGTAAACTTTTTCTGGATAATTTTACATATCTAGGATGCACTTTGAGAATTCTTGTGAATGCTTGACTTACAGTTTCAATTAAGTTACAAGTAACGGTAGTTCATGTAATTCGGGTACCTTTTCTAAGGGTAGAAATTATTCTGGATAAAAGACTGTTCCTTAGTGTCACTAAAGCTACACGAATACCAAATTTCAGCACTGTAGGGTCACTTGTGTACCCTGTGAATTTAGTCAAAGTTAAGTTTTTATTATGGCTATTAGGTACATTAAAACTAAACGACAAGGAGTAAACTTAAAATACAAACGTAATCGAAATGTACTGACAGAGACCTTTTATTAGACGTCCCAATTGACCTAATACTCTCATTTTGCTTTTTTTACCCCTCTTGAATCTCAATATCTCAACAACTCCACAAAATTTTAGCTCATTTAGTCACACCAGGATTGTGCTATAACTGCCTATCTATATATATCAAATTTCACGATGATCGGATCAATGCTTCGTAAGTTGTACTCGGACGAACAAACATACATATTTACATCATACACACATACAACGTCGATTTGCCCAAGTTGATTTGGAGATCTCACTTCGCTCGATCAATAACCCTAATAAACTACATATATTATGCAATGTGGGCCACGAGCGACGCCGACGCAAAAGGAAGTTGTGTGTGATAAATGTTTGACGCTTGTCTGTTGCATCGTAGTTCCCAAGCGCATGAACCGATTCAGATGCAGTTTTAAGAAATAGAAATCTGTAAGTATCTGTATATCTGGGGCATTGGTAGTTCTTAGATTTGTTAGTTTTGCGGGTTGTGTGTGCGTTCTATGTGTAGTGATTTTATAAATTAAAACATTTTAAGGTGATGACATAAGCAGCCGAAATGTGGACAATTACGGTGGGACTGGTCCACAAATTGAAAGTCGCTCAGCGAGCTATGGAAAGGGCTATGCTCGGAATTTCTATGAAGGATAGAATCCGAAACGAGGTTAGCCGACAGAGAACCAAGGTGATCGACATAGCTCAGAGGGTCAGCAAGCTGAAGTGGCAGTGGGTCGGTCATATCAGTCGCAGAACCGATAACCATTGGAGTAAACGTGTTCTGGAGTGGAGAACACGTTCATGCAAGTGAAGTGTAGGATGCCCTCCGGCTAGATGGAGTGACGATTTGCGCGCTGTGGCTGGCAAGGATTGGATGAGAAGATCTGAGGATCGGTCTCAATGGCGCACCCTGGAAGAGACATACGTCCAGCAGTGTTTCATGTTGATGAAGATTATGAACATTTTTATGTTTTTTTTACAATTTATTTTATCAATACATTTGCTTTGCGATGGGAGTACAGTAGAATGGTTTTAGTATGTACTTATAAGTTTTGACAAAAGCACAGGATGTAAATAGACTATCGAGTACCTGTGTGATTGCAGATCGGTCGGTCAGCACTAGATCTGTCAAATCGGTCCTGTCAGGCTGTCAATGTCATTGTCACGTTTTCATGAAATAGGTATTCACATTCACAAGAATTCTCAAAGTGCATCATAAAAATGTAAAATTATCCACAAAAAGTTTATTTCTGTTAGAAATCAGTATTATAATATCTATTGCTAGTCCATGAATCTGTTAGTCGGTTACAGTGTTTCGTATTTAATTCAGTAATTTCAGTGTAATGTAAGTTAGAAAAACCGCAGCGGTATCGATTACAAAAATGTCTTTTCCGGGCGACGAATTGCTTGGAAACTACGAAAATGGGAGGAGGAAAGTATCCCAAGGTTATGGTGTGCGACAGGCGTACGACGATGGTAAGTTTCATTGAGTATTCCAAAGTAAAGTACGTGTACATGTGGCACTTACTCATGTCAATAAGAGACTTGTCCTTCATTCGTAAATTAGGCTTTATATTAGGTTGGGGAAAAAGTTTCTTCGCATTTTTTAATAAAATACAAATAATTTTTTAATATAGTTTATTTACATTTAACTAAAGTATGTAGGTACCATTTTGTTCGATAACTTTTTGCCATCTTGCAGGTAGGGACATGATCCCATTGCTATAGAAATTTTGGGGCTTCTGATCAAAATACCGCGACAAGTAGTTTTGGCAGTCCTCTCGTGATGTTAACCTGACACTGCCTAAAGAATTCTGAAGAGACCGAAACAGGTGGAAATCTGAAGGTGCATGGTCAGGACTATACAGCAGATGCATTAACACCTCCCAGCCAAACTCTCTTAATTTTTGCTGAGTGGCTAAAGATGTGTGAGGTCTAGTGTTATCATGATGAAAAACCACACCCCCTTCTGTTGATTAATTCCGGCCGCTTTCTCTCAACTTCTTGCTTTAATCTCATCAGTTGTTCGCAGTAGAGTTCAGAATCGATGGTCCTGCGTGGTGGTAACAGCTCATAATGAATAATGCCCTTCCAATCCCACGACACACACAGCATCACCTTGTTGCGAGTTAACCCAGATTTCGCCACAGTCTGTGAAGCCTGACCGGCCTTTGACCACGAACTTTTTCGCACGTTCTTGTCATACGTGATCCACTTTTCATCACCAGTTATCAGCTTCTTCAAAAATGATTCGGTTTCATTACAACGTAATAAAGAATCATAAATGAGTACACGGTTCATTGGTTTGTTTCAGTGAGCTCGTGGGGTACCCAAATATCGAGCTTTTTTGTGTACCCAGTTTTTTTCAAATGCGCCAAAACTGTTTTGTGGTCAATTCCCAGTTCTTCAGCTACGTCGTAACTACTGATATGCCGATCTTGCCCCACTTTTTCAAAAATGGCATCAATTTTATCCGTAATAAGGCGACCAGAGCGACGTGCTTCTTTGACATCAAAATTTCCGGATTGTAAATGCTTAAACCAAATTTGTGCTACTCTCGCAGACACTGCACTAGGTCCATAAACATCGCAAATTTTTTTCGCGGCTTGCGTTGCATTTTTGCCTTTTTTGTAGTAAAATTTTAAAATGTATCGAATTTCTTCATTAGATTCACTCATCTTTACAGTACGAAAAACAAATAAAAATCACACATTTTCCAAATTTGAATTTGGAATTATCTTCTTTAAAATTTAAACTTTGAATGATACCAAAACCAGCCAGATACAAATAGTATAGCTAATAAGTATGCTTCAATTAAGTCTACTTTTTGCGTATTTGACAATGCCATGATACGACAAATAAGATGATGTAATGACTGATATAAAAGTCCGACAGATGCAAGAACCATTTTTGAAATTCAAAATTGTTCCGAAATACGAAATATTTTTTGAATTGCTCATGAGAGCATGGAGTTCCTAAACTTCGTAATCGCTACAGTATTAATACTTCTTTAATGTGCAATTAGAATTGAATAAGATGTTTGTTGGAGGAATTTTGCTTTGTCCTGTTGTATGAGAATACATTTTATCAAATTTGACTAACTTCCGTGCTCAGATTTTTTTCATTTAAAAACATAGCTTGATCTCTGGGACATCTGTCAGTAAAATCGCGCCTATGAAGTCCTGAATTTAACAGTACGGACAAACCTACCAGTCAATGTCATACTTTATGGGCATGCTGAGCTAATTATAGTGATGAGCGATGAATCATCGTGACCACAGACTATAAACTATCAATATTTTGTATAAAACTTAATTCAAAATTAATTTATCATTAAATTTAAAAAAATAACATTATTGAATATTTAAAGAAATAACATTATTTACAATAGAGAGTAAATAAAATCTAAATTCTAACCTACTCGTAACATTCCTTCCGACAACTTTGGGGTTCGAGAGAAGTTTGGCCGGGGCGTGTCTTCTTTCGCAAGATGGCGCCAACGCGCCGCCATCTTGTTTGACATGACCCATTCTCCTCAGTACGAGTGCTAACGCCTTGTATACGCCACGTGTTTTCCGTTATCATCACTTTGTTTTTGTTACTATTGCTGTTAATTAGTTAAGTTTATTTATTATTGTTAGTTTCTTTGTTGTTATTGTTTGTTGGCATAATGCCAAAGAGAACGAAGAAAGCTGTTTTGAACAGTCAAAGTCGTGAGTTTTTGATTCGCTTGCGTGGACTGCTATTACCCATGGCTAAAGTTTGTGACAGTGTTGCAGATGTTCTTGGCATTGGATGTGCGACAGTAATTCGCATCAGTAAAGAAAAATATGGCGAATCTTCAACCGCAGTATTGACTGAAGACGAGGAAAAAAGCTTTCAACGCCAAATAAAAAAAGAAGAAACGCTGCTCCTGTCACAAAAATTGACGACTTTGACGCTGCTGCGATTCGCAACCATGTATATGGTTATTATACACGGGGCGAATTACCTATATTAAAAAAACTGGCGGCGTCCCTAAAAGACGCAGACTTGTTTAAAGGAAGCTTGCCGTCACTATCGAAGATTTTGTAAAATATTGGATTTTTCTACAAAAAAAGTGACAAAAGAAAAATTATAATGGAACGAACCGACATTGCTCTTGCTCGAGTGAATTTTCTCCGGAAAGTCAAAAAAATTACAAATTGGGACAAATTTGTCTTTCTAGACGAGACATGGCTAAACGCCAATCATACCGTATCCAAAGCTTGGACCGATGATACGGCACAATCGACCACCAAAGTACCCGAAGGCAAAGGTCAAAGATTAATAATAACTCAAGCTGGGACTTCATCTGGTTTTGGGCCTAATTGCCTATTGGCATTCAAATCTACGAAGACCAATGAATACCATGAAAAAATGAATTTTGAAAAATTTAAAGAGTGGTTTTTATAATTATTAGATAATTTGAAGGAGCCACATTATATAATTATGGATAACACCCCATATCACTCGGTCCAAAAGCACAAACCACCAACTTCGGCAAACAGGAAGTTAGAAATAATTGCATGGCTTCAAGAAAAAGGAATAGAGGCCAATGAAACAATGCTTAAAAACGAATTATTGAGACTCGTTGGTCTGCACAAACCCAGCACACCAACGTATATCTTAGATGACATAGCCCAAGAAAAGGGTCATAACGTCATAAGACTGCCTCCATATCACTGCCAGTATCTGGGCCCAAGTAAAAGATTTGTTTGCTCGAATTTCAGTTAGACAGATTCTTTATGTATTAACTCCTGTATAATTTATGATATTAAAATATGGTTTTCTTTCAAGGTTACGCTGCTAGACATAACACAACACCGCCTTTCACGGCAAATAAAATGTTGTAGTTACTAAACACTGCGGTTGAAAATGTATCTGTAGAAGATTGGAAAAAGGTAGTTACCAAATGCAGAAAATTAATGGAAGAAGATTGGGAGCGGGACGTTCGATTTGATAATACTTGCGAACAAGAGTTCATTATAAATTTACAAGATTGCTCTAGCGATTCTGAAAGTGATTCGGATATTGATTTGGGGTGTACTTCTTTGGAATAAATAAATGTATGTATTAAAATATTAATTTCATTTTATTACCCAAATCATAATATAATCCAATATACATATAATTATGGCAGACAGCCTTCGTGGCGAAGCGGTAGTGAACACGACTGCTGCTCAGGAGGTCGTGGGTTTGATCCTCGCTCAGTGCAAATATTTGTATGCATGAATATGGGTTTTTGCACTGGTCTGGTCGTGCCCGGAAAGCACGTTAAGCCGTCGGTCCCGGCTGCCATACGAATATCTAATGGCAGTCGTTACGGGTTGTTGGAGCCCTCAAAAGTCCAACAATTGGTCTTACTGCTAAGCTTCTATCGATAATTACTATCAATATTTTTTTCTGTTTTATATTTTTTGAACAACCCTAGGAATGTCAGTTTAACAAATGTCGCAGAGATCAAGCTATGTTTTTTCAAGTATAGCTATCCAAAGGATCATCTTTTGAATGTCAAACTAGTATTTTAAAATAGTTATTTTTATAGGGTCACACTACCTAAAACCTTATTTTAGTTCAAACTTTCATTCCTATACGTCATAAATTAGCTTATGTCAATGTCTACAGGTTTGAGATTTTTGTCAAAAATCAAACGTACAATTTGAATGTGTGGAAAATAAATTTATTTTGGTCGTTTTTCTCTCTAAAACACAAATATGACCTAAAAGTTTGCAAAGTGATAGTATTATACTCATTGCAATCCCATAGATAGGCATGGAAAACGTCTTATAAGTACACCAAAACATTTATCATATTTGCCTATTTCTTGTACTTATTTGTGATGTAAAATGTTCCCTTACCTTGGAATCTCTTGTAAGCAGACGCTGGCGTACTCATTGCCAAAACACCTCAACAATTGCAAATATCACTGACCTCATGGATCAACGCCTTAGAAACAGCTGGTCTTAGAGAGAGCAGAATGAACACTGAACACATGGAGTGCTGTTTTAGTAAGGATAACTGCACAGAGGGGACTTTACCAGTTTACTATCACGATGAAACATCTGTACCAAAAATCAATCACTTTAAATACCTTTAGATTAGAGGTAACATACTACAGAAGTGGATGTAAACGTAAGCCGCAGAAGCCTTGCCTGGCAGAAGTGGCGATCCTTGAGTGGTGTACTTTGTGACCAACGTATGCATATACCGGGAATGATGTATGGACCAGAATGTTGGATGGTAAAAGAGACACATATCCTGAAGATGCATACGACGGAAATGAAGTTGCCAAGATGGTCAGGAGCGGTAACCAGGCATGACAGAATCCAGAATGAATATATCTGAGGAAGCTTTGAGATTGCTCCTATACCATCTGTAAGCTGGTGACATATCTAAAAGCCGACTGAGGTGGTATGGCCACGTCATGAGAAGACCTGAAGAATATGTGGTCAAAACAGCACTGTGTCTTCAAGAACAAAAAAGAGGCTGAGGACGTTCCCCATCGGCATGGTAGATCAGAATGATTTTAATGGCCAGACTTATGAAAAAAGGTAGAACTACCTGACCCGACAACCCAAGATAGACTAAATTGGCGCCGAAAATTAGGAGAGTAGACCCCACTTAATGTGGGAACATACAAAGAAGAAGATTTGTGATGTAAAAAGTAAATAAAACACCTGTAAATTATGTCCATGATTTTTAATTTTGCATCACAGATTGCCTGCATGTGCAGGAGAAAACAATCCTATTCTCTTCTGGTATAATAATAATTCTGCTTGTGGTAACCACCATCTGGAGCATTTTAATACATTGGGGCCTTAATTGACCAATATCTGCAGACACTACTTATTATACACCAAGTTGTAGATTTATGTATACCCAAGCGATAAGCTACAGTATTTTGAAATGCCCCAGTGGCGTGAAAACTTATAGTCAATAGTAGTTGTAGGGTGCTGATAGAGCTACTCCGCAATGTAGGTAAATGGGCTATATAGAGTCCCCAATCAAGGCATTTTATGTAATCACAGGCTTTGAACCTCTATAGCGCATCTTGACTTCTTCTTTCAGTGAATTCCTCAGATGGTTCCACTCTTGTCCCATCACTCTTGTCTGTCGTGGTCATCCTCATCATTGTTACTGGTTAAATTCGATAGAGACATCCTAAAAATAAATAATTTAAAGGTTAGGTTATGTAAGCAGTTTACAATAGTTTTTTAAGAGATAACACTTCCACAAATATATATAATCATTATATTGTCACTTTTGGATTACACACCTGATGTATTTGTAGAATAAAACCACTAAATTCACTCGAATTAGCCAAATTATTTCTGCTAATTAGAGCTCAAGCACTGATTAAATAAATATCGATTTGACAAGAGATTAATGGACGAAAAACGGCTAATCAGCGATCCTGCAACCCATTTTCACGTTTGACAAGAGATTTTGTTGACTGAATTGACAATTTGTTTAACAAATCTCTGATTAAAATCAAATGAGGTAAAATACGTTCCAGCAACCCAATTTGCACTTGACAAGAGGTTTGACCAATGGTCAACTAATTTTTGGGTTAATCATTTTTCTAACAACCGGGCGTAAGTATTGCCTTGTAGGCCACTCACCTTAGAAACGAACGCAATATTTAGTATAAAAATAACTGCTCTCAACATGCACATACCTAGTCTTGATCCTACACTAGATTCACTGTATCGTCGCAAAGGAACAGACAGTGAAATTGACGTTTCAAAGTGATCTTTGTGATTTTAATGAAAAAAACATTTTGATTTGATAATATCAAGATTGGCAGGTACCACAACACCGAGCCCAGGCACAAATATTTGCAGATCATGGATGCATGGAATCGAACCTGCAAAAGTCTTGCATTTCAGGCTGCTACTCAACCGTAGCAGAAGTTGTCATCATCATCATCATTCTCAGCCCGTGTCGACCCACTGCTGGGACACACTCTTTGTTTGTGCCATTCTTCCCGATCCTGTGCCAGTCAGAACCACGTACGACCCACGTCTTATTGATGTCGTCGACCCATCTCGCTGGTGCACGTCTCCTATTTCGATGCCCAGTTCTCGGCCTCCACTATGTTAGTGCCTAAGTCCACCTGTCGTCACTACGTCTGACCAAGTGTCCTCCCCAACTCCACTCGAGCCTCAATATTCGCTTGCTGACGTCTTGTGCTGTAATCTGCTTGCGTATTTCGGTATTGGGAACTCGATCTAAGAGTGTCATGCCAATCATGGCGCGCTCCATGGCTCCCTGTGCTTCACTAATTTTGTGAACCTCTATTTCTCGGCACCATAAGTCATAGTTAGCAGGACACATTGGTTATAGAGACGTGTTTTAAAACATTGTAGAATACGCGTGGATTTTAGTACCTATGTCATCTAGTTTGCCGAAAGGTGCCCATCCAAGTTGAACACGCCTGGTGACTTCATGCATCTGTTTCTCCTTGCCAAAAGATAAAACATGGCCAAGATAAACGATAAATTTATATTGAAGTTGTTGTAACTAGGAAAAAACGGTCTAAAGAAATAGATTAGCAACTGTAACTATTCTGTGTCTTAGTGCACTCTGTATTTTCCTAGATATTTCCATTGCATCATTTATGTGCATGCAGTTTTGAAGTACTTGCATATTTAGTAAGTGTGGAGTGATGCAACGGCTATGTTGTTTATTAATGTCACATCAGTAGAATTTGTATGTTATGCCTAAATATCTATTAGAGATAATAGAGAAGTTGAACTCAATGAAAAATGAATCAGGACTTTTTGTTAGAGTATTAAAGTGAGTCATATGGACAGCTACCAACTGTATAATATCTCACTTGTTCACCAACTTGTTAGTAGTGTGATAGTTTGTTTGGTGTGTAAGTAATTGTTACACAAGGGCTGCTGTAAGCGGTCTATTGTACACCCGAGATATTCTGTCGTACGAGCGAGGACGCTAATCAAGGGCGTTTTTGATCGTTTACAGCCGAGTAAAACACTAACTTTTCATCACGAATGCGGTGTGTCTGCTCTACAAATTTGTTCTCTCGTACGAATATGCAGACTAGATCTACAGCCAGTTGTTGGTACACCAATCAAATCGCAAATAAGTTGACACAGTGCTTAACTTATCACTCTTGTTAAATCAAATTGAGTTTCTCGAAAGTTGATTAGTGAATAATTAGCTATCCAAAGGATCATCTTTTGAATGTCAAACTAGTGTTATTTTTCCTTCGTTCCTGCAACTCATTTTCACATTTGACAAGATATTTTGTTGACTGATTTGACAACCTGACTAACTAATCTCTGATTAAAATCAAATGAGGTAAAATATGTTCCAGCAACCCAATTTGCATTTGACAAGAGGTTTGCCTTTGACCAATGGTCAATTGATTTGCGATTTAATCATCCTTCCAACAACCGGCCGTTAGTCTTACAAACCTAGATACCTAATTTGAAAATACTATAGAATAAACAGCATTTTAGACAGTCATCCTCTTATGTCTTGCTTATGCCCATTCTCAATTTGGAATCGGCATTTGTGTTAAATTGACATAAATTTAAATGTCGATACAAACTCAATTGATTCGTTATAAATTGAGACAATTCTGAGGTTGTTCCTCTTCAGTCGTTATTGGTTCAGTGAAGAGACATGCTGTTCTTGATTAGTGAGTTATTTTTCTTAAATTATATGTAGTTTTAGCTGAGGGAGATGTTCATTTTGGGACTAGAATGTAAAAATCGTGGATATCTCAAACTATACATACCCTTACTTCACCCACTGCTGGTAGTCATGTAAATGATCCAACTCAAATATTTTTTTTATATAATGAAATCCTTTCAATCATGTTGAATCGTCACTTGAATGAGCATAGGTCTTAAGGTAGCCATTGACGATACGTCTGTTTGGAATGCTTCTAAATGGAAGACTTCCTTATGGAGGTACTTTTGGATTGGATACATGGATTTCAATCCGTTTAGAAATCCAAAGCTGGAAGGTGTCCATTTGATTGGCATACGTTTATCACATTCACGAAACCATTTTGGAAGACGTCCACTCCATTTGGATTGATGGACGAATCGTCAATTCCTTTACCTATTCAATGCCCCACGGTGCTGTGGCAGCCTCGTTTAGCCAATACTGACTATCCTGTCTATTAGACGACCTCCATGTCGCTGTGGGCGAGTAGCCAGCTGAGACGCAGGAGGTAGCGGGTTCGATTCCCACCGTGTAATAAATGTTTGAATCATCTACAGATATTAGTTCCGGTTCTGGATGTTTTTTAATTCTAATTTTGTATTTTTTATAAGTATACGTATGTATTTACAAAATAAAGTACGAGGAGTGACCAAAAAGTAGTGAGAATGAGATGGAATGTAATGACTATTGATAACTTAATAATTTATTTTTCTACATAGTCTCCGAGTCTCTCTACACACCGAGTCCAGCGCTTTTCCAAGGCTTCAATCTCTTTCAAAAAAAAAGTTTTGTCTTGGTCCTGCAAAAAGCTCTTCACGGCATCCATCACCTTGTTATCGTCGTCGTACCTGTTTCCCCTTAAGTATTCTTTCAATTTGGGGAACAGATAAAAATCGCTAGGCGCCAGATCTGGTGAATAAGGGGGGTGGTCAACCAATTCGAAGCCAGCTTGCTGAATGGCAGCCATTGCAACTGCCGACCTGTGCGCGGGTGCGTTGTCGTGATGAAACAGCACGCCCCTTCGAAGTTTCCCTCTCCTTTTCTCTTTGATGGCATTCCTCAACTTGGGAGTTAAAACTGCATAATATTGGCCTGTATAAGTGGTTCCACGCTCCAGGTAATCAATCAACTATATCCCTTCTGAGTCCCAAAATATTGAAGCCATAACCTTGCCAGCCGATGCCACGGCACGAAACTTCTTCGGGGTCGGTGATGATGGCCGTTTCCATTGCGAAGATTGCTGTTTTGTCTCAGGATCAAAATGATGGACCCATGTTTCGTCCATCGTTACGAAACGAGACAAAAAGTTTTCAGAATCTTCTTGAAACTTGTCCAACAATATCTTTGAAATGTCAAGTCGATTTTGTTTCTGACTGTCGGTTAACATTCTCGGCACCCATCTTGCGGAGACTTTTCTCATATTCAAAGATTGTTTCAATATGGATTGAATACTTCCATATGAAATGCCCGTTTCTTGAATTAAGTATCGGATGGTAACTCTTCGATCGCTCAATACAATTTTCTCGCCTTTCACCACATTTTCTTGGGTGACTGACGTCGATGGACGGCCGCAACGATGTTCGTCTTCCGTGCTCGTTCTCCCTACTCGAAATTGAGAAACCCACCTTGCGACAGTGGAATACGGCGGAGTAGACTCTCCTAATGTTGCGTCCAAATAGCAATGAATCTCTTGGGTCGTTAACTTTTTTAAACAGAGGTATTTAATAACGGCTCGCACTTCGTTTTTTTCCATTTACGAGACCACGTTCCGACACGAAGCAAACGAATGACTACATTCAGAAAAAACAAAAGAGAATCTAAGATTTTTTTCTTTATTAATATTACAAATATGTATCTGAGCTATGCCTGCCAGTATTTTTTTTTTCTTACCAAGGAGTATATCGTTCTCACTACTTTTTGATCCCTCCTCGTATATAAGTATTCTATCAGTTATCTCGTTCCCATAGTACAAGTTCTGCTTAGTTCGGGATTAGATAGCGCTGTGTGAAATGTCCAGCAATATTTATTTATTTATTCTCAGCCTTAAATTCTTCTATTGAAAAATACTTGGGTGTTGCTATGCCAATAGCCATTTCTAGAGTATAAAGAATCAGTCCAATTCATACTCATTGTCTACTAAATCTCGGTCTATGTTTGTAGCTGAGTCTGTAAAATGTGCAATTTCGATTGATTAACGGGATCTTTAGATCTTGCAGTTGATGCTTCTCGAGTCGCGTTCGCATTTAGTGGCAATTGGATAATCTAGGAGACAGATTAACATGGATAAGCTAGCATATTTGATACTGTGTTTGTTTTTGTTAGTACCATTGTGAAAATTGATCTTATTCTTTTCATTTTTTTTTAAACTAAATAGATCTTCGTTTGACCACAATCTAGCTAGAGGGTTGTTTATTGCACGCCATAAAATATAATAATTAATTTAGGACAACGTAAATCTATTTTCAGCAGCGGGCGTCCTATGCCTAATAAATGATGATGATGATGATACAATCTATGTTTTAAAAAATTTACCAGTTAACCATAAGGATAAAGACTTATGGCGGGTTCCTATATCGGTTGGTAACCAGTTACGACTCGTTTCTCCTTGAACGTGTGAAAAATTTTACACTAGTTTGACACTTTTTTAAGGAAATATGAGACGTAGTCGGTTACCGACGGATATAGGAACCCGCCATTAGTGAATATTACCTGATTTAAAGATAAGGTATAAAATGAAGCTATGGTATAGATTATTAGCCAATTTATGTATACATTTATATAGATACTAGCTGTTGCCCGCGACTTCGTACGCGTTACACTCCTAAATGTGTAGGTAACCTAGAAATAAAGCTAAACTCGCTGTTGCAACTTCACTTGACACCCCATTTTTATTCTATGTGAACTTATTTAGGGGATAAAAGGTAGCCTAAGTGGTAATCCAAATTATAATCTACGTATAGGTATACCAAATTTAATCGTAATCGGTCCAGCCGTTACGACGTGATCGAGTAACAAACGAACAAATAAATAAACAAACATCCAAACTTTCACATTTATAATATTAAGTGTGATGTGATTTTGACATAGAAACGCGAACGAATTCCTTTAAATAATATCAATCTATCTACTCGTAATGTCACCAACTGAAACCAATTGAAATCGGCAACAAATACGCTCACTTTCAAATGCTTTAAAACTCGATTGTAAAAAAACATATCCATGCTATAGTATTTTTCAAACTTTCGCGATCACTGTACATAATTATTGGTTAACACGGGTATTTATCGCGTATGTACCTTGTTTATTTGTTGTCCCGACGTTTCGGCTGTGTTGCAACAGTCATGGTCTCGGGTTGACTCTACGCTAGGGTTGCCATAAATCCCCAAGGCCCTGTCGGGACACTTAGAAATTGGAGTCTGTTTTTTTGTATACAGCGTGTAACAGAACACATGGAAAAAAATTCTAGGTATGCATAATTATGTCATACACATCTGTATCTCTAGCTAGATGTAAGGACGTACACACCTGAAAAAAATACCCACAACAGATGATAGATTGTGTAGATGATACATAATAGAAAATCTGACCCAAATAGCACAAATCAGAAGAAAAAAAATGTTTAAAATTTGCATTAAAATAAAAAAAGTCGTCTGTTGGCTGCTTGCGCGTCCTGCGCGGCGCGCTTGTTTATGTATGTCAGGACATTTTAGAGCTTGTCGGGACGTCGGGACACCACTTTTAATAACGGTGACATGTCCCGACATATCGGGACGAATGGCAACCCTACTCTACGCGTACATACATCATACATACGCGATAAATACCCGTTTCAACCAATAATCATGTCCATGCTATTGTCAGCAGCCCAAACCAATGAGACAAAACTCCCTTGTTAGCAAACGATCGCAAATGGTTGAATGGTTGTTCAACCAGTGGCGAATCGGTTTTCATGTGAGGTGCACCGTTCTGTTATCGGCAAGTCGGTGGTCAAGTGGTTTTAATAGGTTGTTATCGGTCTTGCTAGAATCGCGATGCCAGGTCAGTTTATTTTAGTTTTCAATGGTTTTTGTCATTATTAGTAGGACGGCCCCCCGCTAGATGGGAAACGAGCTGATAAAGTTTGCTGGGAGCTGCTGGGTGCAGGCCGCACAAGAGCGGGCTTATAATCCAGCAGTGGACTTCTTATGCTTGATTTGATGATGTTGATGATATATATTTTTTTTCTACGTCATTCTTTAAAAAAGGATTCATAAAGTTTTGTGCCAGTATACTTTGTAAAAATATGTTTTTTTGATTATTACAAACCATTATTTTATACACAACTGAATGAGTGATATTTATAGCTATTCCCGTTTCTCAGAAATAAATTAAAATTCTTAATTATTGAGGTACCTGCAATTTGCATTGTTAACCGAAGTATGTACCTATAGATTATAGGGTTTTTTTTATTTTAATACTTTATTGCACAAAAATACAAATTAAATGTACATAAGGTGGGCTTAATGCTAATAGCATTTTCTACCTGCCAACCTCAGAGGTAACAAAAAAGGTTGGCGTGCTAACTTAAAACAATATTAACTTAATGATACTTAAAAAAACAAAAGCAACACAAATAATAATAAACTCCGATCACAGTAAGAATAAATACATAAACCTAACTGGGGTTAAGCTCGTTTCAATGAGGAATACGTAGACAAATCAAAGTCACTGTTATAGCCCAGGGAAAAAGGTTCACGCACCGGAAAGCGCAGCGTGGGATGGTTTCCCGGCTGGGAGGCATTAGGTGCAGGGCACACAAGATCGGTCGCTCTGGAAAGTAATGTTCATTAGCGGATATGGCTACGAGTACTATACGACTTTGATTCGACGATTTGAAATAATGTTTGACTGATCGTTGAGTCTACGTACATCGCTAAATACACAAGATCTGTGCCGGTCACTAATAATTACTCCACATAAAACTAGTATATTTTCCAAAGTAATTTCCACTGAGAAAGTAACCAAGTTGATTTTTCCTTTCTGTTTTTCCAGGAGGTTTAAAGGCTGGCGCGAGCCGAGCAGCTAGCCTCGCCTACCACGCGCTCTCCCGGCGCAAGGTCGCGGAAGATGGCGCAGCCCGGCTGGCCCGTGTGCTGTCAGCACTGGACCTCACAGCCTTGGGGGTAGGGAGCACTCTGGGAGTGGGCGTGTATGTGCTAGCTGGTGATGTAGCGAAGAACTACGCGGGACCTGCTGTGATTCTGTCGTTTCTGCTCGCTGCGGTGGCTAGTGTTTTTGCAGGTCAGTAGAAAGGGATCGCTTATTTTTTATATTAAACGCTGAATTAGAGTAAGTTTGTTAGTACTTAAGTGATATGAGTCATATAATTCCAATATCCGCTAACTCCATGCGAAACGAGTTTTCAGTACAAACCAAAACCGGTTTCATAGTCCATGGTAAGTTTTTCATAAGAAACATTAGTTATTTTATTCAATAGTAATATTTAATTTCTTTTAGTACTCTTTCTTACGTGATCCTAACAAAATACATAGATATTTTTGTATTTCAATAATGGAGTTGGCGGAATTTGTAAATAATTGTTGGAGTTAGCGGATTTTGGTTTAAACTACTAATGGATATAGCGGGATTTGTACCTAACCAACATTATATTTAGATACAGGATGTAAAAAAAACCTTAGTGTTTATATTCACTTTATTTGTAGTAGTAAAGTAAGCTATAATAAGTACTATTGTCAAACAAACACAAAAATGTAAGATAAAGGAAATAGCTAAATAAATTGTTCACTCTCTATTATTCTTTCGCATGCATAATCATTGTCATCGTTTTTATCTTCATTGCTGTTATTAAGAAAGGCCTGCTCAGCAGTATAATACAAATCTTGGTATATTTTATCTTTTTTATAATAATAGTGCTTATGTATATTCAACAAGTCATTCATTGACAAAGAGCCGCACTTTAAACTTTTCGTATTATGTCTACATTTTGGAAAAACGCAAATCACGAGGTGTGTACCTGCAAAAAAGAAAAGAAATAATACCTATACATTGGAAGTCACAACTATTACTTACACAAGATTATTTACTTCCAAACTAAACAAACTCTGTAGGTAAGCACAACGATAAAAAATGTATCTACTTGTTTATACTTACACGTATATTTTTCTCAAAGTCAAAATATTATTTTAATAAGTTTAAGTAGGTAGGTACAAACATACTCGTACATTGAGCAACACTCAAACTACCACCACCCAAACGTACATGTATAGCTGAGGAGAAGAATCAGCACAAGAGTTTTTAAAAAAGTAACACTGTATTCTCTACACTCAACCCACATAGCCATAGTAACTGACCACACTTTTAACATACCTTTGTTTCTTCAGTTTATTATTTTTCCATAAATCTGGTTGACTTTTTCGTTTTCTTCCTTTATTAGGAGCAACTTTTTCAACTTTTTTTGTCAATTCTTCCATAATTTTAATAAAAATACGCTATTTTCAACACAACAACAATCACAGCTTTCACACAAAATCACCATCTTGGACACCACAGGATAGCGCACCGTGATTGGTCGAAAACAGACTTGGCGGCTATTGGAACCAACTGTCTATTGGAGTTGGCGGATTTTGAAAGCAACTAAAAAGTTTATGTCATATTTATACGGGATTTAGCGGTGTTTGGCGTAAAATTTATTTGAATAAACGATTCGATACTTCACAGCCTATATACAACAGTCGAGACCAGCTTTTTTTGAAAAAGTGGAGTTAACGGATATTGGAACTATAAGACTCATATGTTGTTATTGCATTTTGTTCTTTTTTTTACTGTGTGTTGATTCAAATGTTTTCTTTCTTGTTTTCTTCTTTAAATTGATAGATATAAATAAAATTGTTGATTAAACACCATAAAACAATACATTTCAATTAGAACACTACAACGTGATACAATTTGCAGTCTTATCACCAAATTACGATCACTATTATGCAATGATTATACAACATTTTTAAAACCATCTCAAAAATATTGTCAGTGTGTGCTATGTTAATGATTCCTATTAATAAAAAAAAATAAAAATGCCTAGACGGGACTTAAACCCGTAAATCATTATACATTTACTTATGGAGTAAATGCGGGTTCGATTCCCGCCGCGGAACAAATGTTTGATTGTAATACATCTACAGATATTTGTTTATTTATTTATTTCTAGGAAAACCAACAGCTGATAAACTGTTCCAGGTCTGGTTGTTTCTCTATATATTATAAGTATGTATTTACAAAAAATGTACCTATATAAGTATTCTATCAGTTATCTGGTTCCCACAGTACAAGCTCTGCTTAGTTTGGGGCTAGATAGCGCTGTGTGAAATGTCCAGCAATATTTTATTATATTATTTCTAATGTTGATGTATCTAGTAGCATGTTGTATCTAGTATGACCTAGTAGCAAACGTCGACGACTTTTATCCGTAGACGGATAAAAGTTCATGACGTTGGGAATCGAGCTATGGAACTCAATTGGTCTTGGGCGGGACACTAGGCTGGACGTGGTGATGACAGATGGAGCAGGGCAGCGACTGAATGATGGCCGAGTAGCGGGTATAGAAGGGTGGGTCGTCCGGCAGCGAGACTAGCGCAGGATCGTGGTGGATGGGACAAACTAGTGGAGGCCTATACCCAATAACGAATGAAGTCAGGCTATGGATGATGAGTAGCATGTAAGGAATATTAAATAATTTCTCGTTCATTCATTCAGTTCATCATGTTTAATTTGTTTTCCAGGTCTGTGCTATGCGGAGTTCGGCGCTAGAGTCCCCAAGGCGGGTTCCGCGTACGTCTACAGCTACGTGTGCGTGGGAGAGTTCATAGCGTTCATCATCGGCTGGAATCTCATACTAGAATATATTATTGGTAAGTTACGTAGATTTGTTCTGCAATTGCGGAAGAGGGCATAAACAAACAAACATCGACATCAGATAGTATTTAGAGGTGGGGAAATGTTATATCTTTTTGTATGAGGCATTTGGTAGACGGTTCTTTTAACTATAATAATTCTCTTACAAAAGCTAGGTATAATTTTAAACTAATTCCACCAAAGAAGTAAAGACATCTCGATAATTCATCATCATCAACCTGTAACAGTCCACTGCTGGACGTAGGACTCTCCCAGGGTGCGCCATTGAGCCCGATCCTCAGCTCTTCTCATCCAATCTTTGCCGGGCACAGTGCGCAAATCGTCACTTATCTAGCCGGAGGGCGTCCTACACTTCGCTTGGCTAGACGTGGTCTCCACTCCAGAACAAGTGTAAACGTGTTGGGGTAACCCAACGGTTATCGGTTCTGCGCCAGATATGACCGGCCCACTGCCACTTCAGCTTGCTGACCCTCTGAGCTATGTCGATCACCTTGGTTCTCTGTCGGATAACCTCGTTTCGGATTCTATCCTTCAGATAATATTTAGATTAGAATAGATTCCAAGCATAGCCTTTTCCATAGCTCGCTGAGCGACTTTCAATTTGTGGACCAGTCCCACCGTAAGTGTCCACGTTTCGGCTGCATAGGTCATCACTGGTTGAATACTTTCGTTTCTAAGTATTGTGACGAGAAGACCTGACGATAATTATTATCATATTATTGAATTAAAACTTATTTACGCACACTTGACTTGGGGAGTAAGCTGGTGAATGCGTTACGAAAAGTGCGAACGGAAATTGAGAGGGAGATATAAGTTAGTGAAGATAGAAAGAGAGAGAGAGAGTTACGTTTCGTATATTACTAAAGGGGCAAGAGAGAGAGAGGTGCGAGCACACATTTTCTTTCTCTCTTTCTCTCATAGCCAGTTAATTTGTCGCATATCTCCTATCCAAATTAGCCTAAATTATACAAACTGCAAAAACAAAACACTCCTTCATGCTGTATAATAGAGTTTTGCTATAGATCAAAACAAGTATTTACGACGTTTCGTATATTAAATCTACCAACTTTGATTTACGAAACAGTTCAGCTATTCCACAACTGATGGCAGGCAGCAGCAGAAAAAGATGGAGCTAAAGAAGTTTTACTTCAGTCGTGTGGTCTAAAGCGCATTCGTTTTTTATATCGAAATACTAGCATTGAAATCGATCCATCGAACTAATACCACTAACATGGCAATAAACTGATAAAGGCCGGCGCAAACCAAATGTGTGCAGATCCGTGCCAATAAATGCAGAGACATCTTCCCTAGAATTTACTTACTAACAATCGCTGATCTCATTAATTTCTACCAATTGTTTCAAGACACCGCTAGCCTAGAACGTATAGTTTCCGAGATACGGCTATTTAAAGTTTGACAGCTGCCATCCCAAATGTTGATCTCCAAGCACCAAGTACCTGCTGTGATTTTATTAAAGATAATATGGAGGGGACAAATGATACTAAGAAACTGAATTTTTCTTCCCACTGGTCCCCATTCCCTAGTGGCGACAGGGGACCAGCGAGAATAATCGCTGCGTGCACGCTCACGTCACGCACACACACGCCACGCAATCGATACGCATACTCGATCGCTTTAACATAATAAATCTCAGTGTTACTAAAATGTGTGTAAGTAGAAAAATTTTAAGTACCTTACTCTATAGGTAAAAGGTACTAAAAAGTTCTAGTTTTACCTTTTGTGTGAAGGGAAAACCTATTTTTGTAATTATATAATAACTACAGGAAAAAAGGTTATTTATCCTCTGTGTTTAATAAACAATAGTTCATACGTACCTGAGTTATTGTAGATATTTCTATCATGTTTAATTTTATATGGTCATAGTCTGTGCAACTTATCTAAAAGAAAAAATCTAAGCCCATAAATTTGCATCACGTTGACCACGTTAAATTATTTAGTAAAAAAGTAGCGCAAAAATTTATGATTCCGGCCAGGATCGAACTGGCGGCCTTCTGCGTGTAAAGCAGATGTGATAACCACTACACCACGGAACCCCTTGATACCTACCGCGAAATCTAGCGATCTGTTAAAGGCTGTCAAGTATCTAGTTCAGAAATAAGTGAAAGTAGAAAAGTAGGTTACATAACTATTTTTACTGGTTTTTTTAAATAAAAAAAAAATTGCTACAAAATACATACATTCTTGAAAATAAACACAGCAAGCAAATATAATTTACTAACAACTTGGACAACATTTTGATAGATTGATTAATAATCCCGTAATAGATAAAATTATGATTATTACATTGATGAGAGATGCCGTGGGGCGCCGGCAATAGAATGTTGCCCCTCCGATCTTGCCCGTGGATGCAGTAGGAGTCTGCTAAGGGATACCTCCGAAAGATGGGCAGCAGCGTCTTTTCGTGTTTTCAAAACCTATACTGCGCTCGCCAACCCGCCTGCCAAGCGTGGCGAGTATGGCAACAACCCCCTAATGATAAATTTACAACATAAAACCAGGCCCCGAGTCCCCGGCGGCCCCGCTAATCCTGGCTATGGTAGCAGTCACGGTAACGGCGGGGCCAGGGGTGCTAAGAATCCCCGGGCGACGATCGGCTACCAAACCCTACGACGACCACTGGCCCTGGTAACACACAACATCCGCACTTTGAGGACAGACGAAAAGATTGTTGAGCTGGAAGAAGAAATTAGTAGATTACACTGGGACATTTTGGGGTTATCAGAAGTCCGTAGAGAGGGTGAGGACACGATATCCCTTAAGTCTGGTAACCTACTATACTACCGGGAGGGCGACCAACAGTCCCAAGGTGGTGTTGGGTTTCTCGTTCACAAGTCACTCATCAACAACATTATCACCATCGACAGTGTGTCGAGCAGGGTCGCGTACCTGACACTCAGAATATCTAAGCGATATTCGCTGAAGGTCGTTCAGGTATATGCGCCGACCTCTTCACACCCAGATGAAGAAGTAGAGTCTATGTATGAGGACATCAGTAGAGCCATACATACAAACAAAACTCACTTTATTGTTGTTATGGGGGACTTCAATGCAAAGCTAGGCATGAGAAGCGATGATGAGTTGAGAGTGGGGCAATTTGGATATGGGCAACGGAACCCCAGGGGACAGAGGCTGGCCGATTTTCTGGAGAAAGAAGGACTCTTTATGATGAATTCTTTTTTCCAGAAGCCGCCTCACAGGAAATGGACCTGGATGAGTCCCAACGGTTCCACGAGAAATGAGATTGATTTCATCTTGACCAACAAGAAACGGATATTCAATGATGTCTCTGTGATTCACAGGGTGAAAACCGGCAGTGATCACCGAATTGTAAGAGCCACATTGAATATGAACGTTAAACTTGAAAGGTCCCGTTTGATGAAATCTACGCTCCGACCCACTCGCGCTCATATCCAAAACCTCGAGAGCTTTCAACTCGAACTTGCAAATCGCTTTGACTGTCTAGAAGTAGATGCATCAGTGGACGAGATCAATAACAGGTTCGTAGAAACCGTCCATACGGTGGGGTCCCAGTTCTTTAAGACCCCCCGTACCAATAGACCTCAGAAACTCTCTGATGACACCCTTAACCTCATGGCTGAACGACGTTCTTTGCGACTGCAGTCTCCCGATGATGCTCAGTCACATAGGCAGCTCAATAGAAAGATTTGGAAATCCTTGCGGCACGATATTCGTACCGTTAATACATCTCGTATTAAAGATACGATAGAGCGGAATAAAGGCTCCAAAGTGTTCGCGAGAGATAATTCTATTGGGCAGAGCCGCATGACGAAGCTGAAGAGGGAAGATGGCAGCATAACGTCAAGTAAAGCGGAAGTGTTAAGGGAAGTCGAAAGGTTCTATGGACGGCTCTACGATTCGGTCACTAAACCTGTTTGCAGTGCGGCCAACGACCCAAGAGCCAAACTGACCCGACATTATACCGAAGATATTCCGGACATCAGCCTGTATGAGATCAGGATGGCCTTGAAGCAGCTTAAGAACGACAAGGCGCCAGGCGAGGACGGAATCACTTCAGAGCTTCTGAAAGCGGGTGGATCACCGGTACTTAAAGTCCTTCAGAAGCTCTTTAATTCCGCCTTGCTTGAAGGTACGACGCCAAAAGCATGGAACGGGGGCGTGGTGGTTCTGTTCTTCAAGAAAGGTGACAACACCTTGCTTAAGAATTACAGACCCATCTCGCTTTTGAGCCATGTTTATAAGCTGTTTTCGAGGGTCATCGCGAACCGTCTTGAACGCAGGTTTGATGACTTCCAGCCTTCCGAACAAGCCGGGTTCCGTAAAGGCTACAGTACCATAGACCACATACATACGCTGCGGCAAGTCATACAGAAGACCGAAGAGTATAACTTGCCGCTATGTCTCGCGTTTGTGGACTATGAGAAAGCCTTCGATTCGATCGAAACATGGGCAGTGCTTGAGTCTCTCCAACGATGCCGTATTGACTATCGGTACATCGAAGTGTTGAAGTGTTTGTATAAAAACGCCACAATGTCAGTCCGAGTACACGAACAGAGCTCGAAGGCGATTCCCTTAAAAAGAGGCGTAAGACAGGGAGATGTAATCTCTCCGAAACTGTTTACGACCGCATTGGAAGATGCCTTCAAGCTTCTGGAATGGAAAGGACTGGGCATCAATATTAACGGCGAATACATCACTCACCTTCGGTTTGCCGACGATATTGTGGTCATGGCAAAGTCGATGGAAGAGCTCAGCACGATGCTCGAAGGCCTCAATCGAGCCTCCCAACGGGTAGGACTTAAAATGAACATGGACAAGACGAAAATCATGTCGAATGTCCATGTCCTCCCTGCCCCAGTTATGGTTGAGAACTCGGCTCTTGAAGTTGTCGACGCGTATGTATACCTAGGACAAACAGTCCAATTAGGTAGGTCCAACTTCGAGAAAGAGGTCAATCGTCGAATCCAACTCGGATGGGCAGCGTTTGGGAAACTTCGCAACGTCTTTTCGTCCAACATACCTCAGTGCCTTAAGACGACGTCTTGAAAGTCTTCAATCAGTGTGTGTTACCAGTGATGACATATGGAAGCGAGACGTGGTCCTTCACTATTGGCCTTATGAATAAGCTCAGAGTCGCTCAACGAGCTATGGAGAGGGCTATGCTCGGGGTTTCTCTACAGGATCGAATCAGAAATGAGGAGATACGTAGGAGAACTCAAGTCACCGACATAGCCCGACGGATTAGCACGTTGAAGTGGCAATGGGCAGGCCATATAGCGCGCAGAACAGATGGCCGATGGGGCCGAAAGGTTCTCGAGTGGAGGCCACGGACCGGCAAGCGCAGCGTAGGACGTCCACCCACAAGATGGGCAGACGACTTGGTAAGAACCGCAGGTCGGCGTTGGATGCAGGCCGCTTCCAACCGCAGTTCCTGGAGATCAATGAGGGAGGCCTTTGTCCAGCAGTGGACGTCCTACGGCTGATATGATGATGATGATGACGAGAGATGTGCTTGACTCGCCAGTTCCGATACAAATGATGCATTTTTTCCTGACGGTGTAACTCGCTGTTGGCCTCTGAAGCCGCTTTATGGCGCGAGAGATGTGCTTGACTCGGCAGTTCCGATACAAATGATGCATTTCTTCCTGACGGTGTAACTCGCTGTTGGCCTCTGAAGCCGCTTTATGGCGCGAGAGATGTGCTTGACTCGGCAGTTCCGATACAAATGATGCATTTCTTCCTGACGGTGTAACTCGCTGTTGGCCTCTGAAGCCGCTTTATGGCGCGAGAGATGTTCTTGACTCGGCAGTTCCGATACAAATGATGCATTTCTTCCTGACGGTGTAACTCGCTGTTGGCCTCTGAAGCCGCTTTATGGCGCGAGAGATGTTCTTGACTCGGCAGTTCTGATACAAATGATGCATTTCTTCCTGACGGTGTAACTCGCTGTTGGCCTCTGAAGCCGCTTTATGGCGAGCGCAGAGGGCGCTTAGACCAGTAAGTTTTGATGATGCAACTATTTTTCCTTGCTCATTCATAACATTATTAAACTAAACCATAAACAAAAGTACTTACCTGGCTCCTGCTTACTTACCTACTCACATTTTTATATACTTTTTATTGCTAAGTAAAAAACACCTAGTGATGTAAACCCACGATAGCACCGGCACAAACCTGACTGGTTTTTAGATGTTATAATTGTAACATAACTGTAATCTTTGTTAAAATAGTAAATAAATAAAAAAAAAACAAACTAGCGCAAGGACACCACTCCGTCATGTCCGGTACACTCCGTCCGCAAGGACACATGTCCGGTAATATAGGTCTTTGTCCGGAATGCGGGGGGAATCCTAAACCGTCCGGAATTTGTACAATTTAAGTAGGTAACGAGTAAAATAAAGTATAAAATAATCATGTTTAAAGTTAACAGTTATATTATATTGTTTGTTTGTGTCTGTTTTGCATGTAGGTTCTGTATTTTTATGTTGATTATTGTAAATATTTTTTTTTTACTTTGTATTATGTGTTTTTTTTATATACAACTTATATGGCAAACGAGCATGCAGTCCACCAGATGTTAGGTGGCTACTGCAGCCCATGGATATCTACATAGAATTCATGACAAGGTATTAGTTGTCTTGATCTCTATGTGGATACGTTGCCATACTATAGGACTAAGCTGTTACGCCTATGTGCCAGTAATTACAGGAACATACCATTACCATGTGCTATTTGGCAAATAAATGAGTGTCTATGTCTATAAAATAAATCAAATATTTTTATTACAAATAAATTAACAGTCAACATTTATGTAATTTGTCATTTTGATCATTACTGATATTTATTGCTGCCAAAAATCGAGAATTTATGTTATATTTACAAGAAAGTCAGGAATTCTCATCAAATTTCAGGGATTTACTTCGGAATTTAGATTTTTTTAATCTTGGAACCCTAGGTACGAGCCTAAGTATCTATGAAGTGTTTGCTCTGTTTAATGTAGATGATAGGAATGGTGCAGTTTTGGGAGTCTCGCGTTAAGTGTTGTTGGTTTGTCAGGCGCGGCGTCGGTGGTGAAAGCGCTGAGCGAGTACCTGGACTCGCTGCTCGGCAAGGCGATATCCTCGCAGCTGTCGGCCGCCATGCCGCTCGACACGCCGCATCTCGCGCGCTATCCCGACCTCTTCGCGTTCTCTGTCATCATGCTCTTCTCAGGTATTATTGCAACTAATTAATCCTTCTTCTTTCGTGTCAATGGTAAGCTGAACTATTTTAGAGTGGTACCTACTTTGCCACTTCTGTAGCGATGGGCGTGGCTTTAACTAATATTATAAACAATGCTAGCTAGCTTCGTACGCATTTCCATCCCAAGGGAACTGATTTAGGGGATAAAAAGTAGCCTATGTCCTATTCCAGGTTATCATCAACCTGATAAGAGGCGTGAAGGAGGTACAAACATCCATTCAAACATCTAAACTTATACTTTATTACTTAACCGACCCGCCTGCGGCTTCGATCACATAGTTTATCATGTATGTCTCAATCTCTTACATAACAAATAGACATATGTTTGTATATCATGAGCATTTTTACTTAGAAAACTTTCGTGATTGATGTCAATCATTATTATAAATACGGGATTTATCACGTACCGTCTTATCGGTGTTTCGACCGACAATGTTTCGGTTCAATTCGTGAACCTTCATCAGGGTGAGTGCGATCCGCTCCGAAAAACGTCTCGCCTAGCACTACGCGCCGCTGCCCTCTGCGCGCGAGTGGACGGGCGGGGTGGTGGGGATTGGGTCAACGAAGGCCCAGTGTGTTGATCGGCTGTGTCATCATCACTAACATCACTGCTGCTCCCTTCGGTAGTTCTTAGTACAGGCAAACACACAACACTAACTATGTCTCTACCAGGTTCACTCACTCTTCTGTCACTTGCATCATGAAGACATGGCCTCCAGGCTGGCGGTAGAACCCATCCTCTATCTCTGTTAAAGTTCGGCACACGACTTATTTCTATCGCCTCTCGGATCTTGCGAGGAACTAAAAACTTCTCTCTCGCTAAGACCCGGGCCTTGTAGAAACGTATGTAGTGCGTCGAATTAGAATCTAGGGAATGTTCCGCCACTGCAGAACTGTTGGAGTCGACATTCTTCATTCCACGTACATATGTGTTCAGTCAACCTAGTAGATACGTTTCATGAGCATATTGTATTTATGTGTGTACTAGCATTCATACATAGAGTCCGCCCGTGACCATGACTTTTGCAACACAGCCGAAGCCGAACAAATAAAAAAGGTATATACCCGTTTTAATCAGTAATTATGTGTACTAGCTGTTACCCGCGACTTCGTTCGCGTGTGAATTTTTAGATCCCTACGTTGAGGAATTAAGGATTGCCCATACAAAATTTCAATCCCTATTTCACCCCCTTCAAGATTATTTTTTAAGACAAAAGATAGCCTGTTCCCTTCCCTAGGATAATAATTTACTTGCCAAATTTCATTACTATCCGTTCAGCCGTTTAGACGTGAAAAGGTAACAAACTAACAAACAAACAGAGTTACTTTCGCATTTGTAATATTAGTATGGATGTAATTCTAGTGGCGCTCGCGTTCGGAGTGAAGGAGTCTACTAAGTTCAACAACTTTTGTACGGGAGTGAATCTGTGCGTGGTGCTGTTCGTCATCATCTCGGGCTGCTTCAAAGGTAACTTTACATTCCGTTTTGCTAACTTTGCGTTATAGTCTGAAGTTTTCTGTTTTTTAAAGTTCGTACTTTTAAATTAAAATCCGATATGCTTCGTAATTCACCGTCACCGTGAGATACGAACCATAGCGGTTTTTAATTTAGTAATTAGTTTAGGTAAGATTTTGTGAAGCATTTTAGAATATACAACCTGTAATGTTATGTACGACATTAATTTAAGACACACACCCAGAATCGTATTTACAAATTTTTGGAGGTGGGTTTAATACCGGTTGCTTAAATATATTCAGCAATCGATACATTTCCAATAAACAATTTTTAACATGTTTAAACATCAAATCGGGAGAGCCTGTGCGATGATGCTGCTATTTTATACAGGCTGTTTCATTGATATTTCTAGGATTTGATATTATGTTAGTTAGAACATTTAAAACTTACTGTAGTAACGGATTTGTAAAAAATCTATTTTACAACAATACTAGCCATTAACCCTACCAGTCTTTTAATTTAATGTCGTACATAACAAACCATGTTGTATGATTCTATTCTAGGATTAAATTAATACTGGAATTGTACTAGTTAATCCTAATTACTTGATAAAGAACTTTTAAAATTGTCAATTATATTGGTATACCTAGTCCTGCGGAAGGATACATTTTCAGTTTTATCTATCTGGTTCTCGATTTTTTTTTAATTAAATAGCCGATACAAAGAACTGGCGGATTCCTGCATCGGAAGTGCCCAAGGACTTCGGTAGCGGCGGGTTCGCGCCCTACGGGGTCGCCGGCATCATCAAGGGAGCCGCGGTCTGCTTCTACGGGTTTATCGGTGAGTTCATAACACGGTCTACGTGGTGCAGTGGCCGAGTAGCCGGCGGAGACGCAGGAGGTTGAGGGTTTGATTCCCGCCGCGGAACAAATGTACGATCTACAGATATTTGTTTTTTTATTTGGGTGTTTCTCTATATATTATAAGTATATTATATTTACACAAAGGAACCTATCAGTTTTCTTGTTCGTATCGGTACTATTATTGCAAAGGAGGATAAAGCCGAGGCTAAACCTGTTTGGCCACGTATATCTGTATTTATCTCATTTCATTGTTTTTCCTGTTTGACTATTTTGTTTATAGTCCTTTGTGTGTTTCTTTTAGTGTCAAATAAATATATTATATTCTATTTATACGCTCAAAGACCGGCATCAGTTGACTCTGACGTGGGCATTAAGACTGCCAAGCTTAAATAGGATTGGGCGGGTCATGTATGCAACCTCACAGATAGGCCAATAATTTTAATTTTATTGTTATAGTCGTAAGAAAGATACGGATTTTAAAGGGGTTTTTTTATACAACTTATATGGCTAACGAGCATGCAGTCCACCAGATGTTAAGTGGCTACTGCAGCCCATGGATATCCACATAGAGTTCAAAACAAGCTATTATGATGTCTTGATCTCTATGGGTATTTATCGAGTATGTACCTTTTTTATTTGTTATCCCGAAGTTTCTAGTGTGTTGCTGTCGCTGCGGTCGCGGGCAGACTGGAGTACTTGGAGCTACCGCCAAGAAGTGATGGCAGCTGCAGCAACTACCCTCACTTACGCGATAAATACCCGTTTAAATCATTAATTATGTACAGTGATCGCGAAAGTTTGAAAAATACTTTTGTAAAATAGATGGTGAGTTGTACATTGTACTGCATAGGGTTCGACTGCGTGGCGACGGCGGGCGAGGAGGCGCGGCGTCCGCAGAAGTCCATCCCCTTCGCGGTGGTGGCCTCGCTGCTCGTGGTGTTCCTCGCGTACTGCGGCGTGTCCTCCGTGCTCACGCTCATGATGCCCTACTATATGCAGGTCAGCGCTGTTCACTCATCAACAATATGCAGGTCACTTGTGTTCACTCATCAACAATATGCAGGTCACTTGTGTTCACTCATCAAAAATATGCAGGTCACTTGTGTTCACTCATCAACAATATGCAGGTCACGTGTGTTGACTAATCAACAATATGCAGATCGCTTGTATTCACTCATCAACAATATGCAGGTCACTTGTGTTCACTCATCAACAATATGCAAGTCACTTGTGTTCACTCATCAACAATATGCAGGTCACTTGTATTCACTCATCAACAATATGCAGGTCACTTGTGTTCACTCATCAACAATATGCAAGTCACTTGTGTTCACTCATCAACAATATGCAGGTCACTTGTGTTCACTCATCAACAATATGCAGATCACGTGTGTTGACTCATCAACAATATGCAGGTCGCTTGTGTTCACTCATCTACAATATGCAGGTCACTTGTGTTCACTCATCAACAATATGCAGGTCACTTGTGTTGACTCATCAATAATATGTAGGTTACTTTTTTCACTAATGATCAATATGCAAGTCACTTGTGTTCACTCAAAAATCTTTAAAAATTGCGTTACGTAATACTTGAACGCGGCCTAAGGTGTTGTTTTGTGTGTTGTTAGGACGAGAAGGCGCCCTTTCCGTTCGTGTACGACCAGCTCGGCTGGACGTGGGCGAAGTACGCCGTCAGCGTGGGAGCCATCTGTGCGCTTTGCTCCAGGTAACTTAAATATAAAAACCTAAGGCTCTTACTACTAAAATAATTAAATACTGTTTAGCTCGTGTTTAGGTAAGGGATTTTTTAAACAGTGTTTAACTTTTTTTGGGGTAACAAGGTAAGGACTAGAAATTTATTGCAAAACGAAAAGAATTATCACAAAAAAGTTATACGGGTGTTTAACTTTTTGTGGTAAGGCCCTAAAGATTATAAATCATCGCAAAATAGCGAGGAAAAAACTATATTGTCATCTCATACGGGTAGTGAACCCGTAGAAAAAATTGCATCGCATCCTCGTATCAAGAGGGCGGTTGCAGGTCCAAGTCCCGTCCGGCTCTTAATTTTCGACACCTGCGAATGAAAATCGCAGCGTAGGATCCCCATTAGATGGAAAGAAGACCTGATATAGGTTGCTGGGAGCTGTTGGGTGCAGGCCGGACAAGATCGGTCGCACTGGAAATGATGGTGATATGATGATGATGATGATAAGCACGGTAATGTTATCTAACAGTATTGTGACTCGGCCCTGTCCTTGAAATCTAGACCTACAGTTGCGTGCCGCGTAAACACGCGATAGGGCTGTCCGCCTGCAGTATTTTAATTTCATCTACCTACTAGTATATCTTTCTAGTTTTGTGATTGTATATTTTATATACTTATAAAAAAATGGAAATTTGTTGTGAATGAAACAGGAAGTGTGTGTACCTACTTCGTATATGTAGGAGGTACATAATGTACCTAAGTTTTAAAATAAATATTCTACTTTTTTAACTATCCTTATTTAACTTTTCTTATCTATCCTATCACATTATTATCAGAGAAAGAGATGACCATCGTCTCCTCATAGGAGGTCAATACCTTAAATTTAGCGTGGGTAGGTATTCATTTAGACAGGCTACCCGCCACAACCTGCTTCCGAAGTTAAAGTAGGTACTTTACAAGTTATAAATCAATCAACTTAAAATAGGGTCCTAATTACCTAAGTTAGTAGTCATTTACAGATAGTGGCAAAAATAAGTGCCCCTACCTTCTACTTAACTATAAAATATTATTCATTTATGGACGGAAAACGGTCCTCACGTCACGTAAGGGCTTAGGTAATTACCTATTCACATTTGTAGGAACTAACTTTACTATCAGTTCTAATTTACGAAGCTATTTTGATAGGTGCACTAAATAGCACACTTTCAGATAATCTTCCTGTAATAAAATAAAATCCAAAAATATGCAAAATTCACCATGACCCTTATAGAACGTACTCGTAACGTATCACCCCAAAAGCGAAATACCTACCTATTAAAAAAGAAACAAATTACGTACTAGGTTATAAAAGTAATTTATAGTCTACCTTTCGGAGTTTGCAGGTAGTTTAAAAATTGTTATCTCTGGGTGCGTTATTGAAGAATTCAAACAACCAAAAACAGCACAATATAATTCGTGCTCTTTGCCATAATAAGTTAGTACATGTACTTATTTCAATAAAATATTCACAAATCGCACGCTTACAGCTAACTAAAAAAAAAATCACACCGTTCGTCACTGCGGCAACGACATTACCAAAGAGAATATAATACCTACGGACATTACCGTGCTGCGGCGCATTCGCGACTGGTTGTGTACCGAGTGGGTACCGAAAACGCGGCGCGTAGGTATAACTCACGTTCCGGCCGTTTGTATGACGACAGAATACTGTACATAATATTACCGTGGCATGGGCTATGGCGTTTCAAGAATGCGTTAGTTAGAGGAAGACGCAAGATGAACATACATACAGCGCACTGGTGTAGACATAGCATAATGTCAACAGCTTTTTTGGTTGGCGTCAAGCGGACGCGTGTTCAAACCCTAGTGGAGCAACTTTTTGCACGGAATATTTTTTATTTTGTAGTCTCCTGGGCGCGGTGTTCCCCCTCCCGCGTATAATCTACGCGATGGCGTCGGACGGACTCCTGTTCAAGTTCATGGGCAGAGTGAGCGAGCGCTTCCAGACGCCTTTGGTGGGGACTATTATTGCTGGATTTTTCACTGGTGAGTTATTTAACATTTATTTATAGCTTTAAGTTAACTTATAATATTATTTAAACTGTGGGTAATGGCTAAAAAGGTACTGTTTATGCTTGGAATGCACCAGCCACTTAGGATATAAAAGTATTTCTAACGGACCATGTTTTGCGGCAACATTGCTCGGCCATATCGTTGTCTCACTTTGCTTTAGATGTTTTAAACTACAGACAATTTGGCTATTTTTCTGAAATATGTATGACTAGCTGTTGCCAGCGGCTTAGCCCGCGTTGTTCTGAGGTCTATATATAGAAACTTTGATATCCCAGTTTTATCCCATGGTAACTGATTTATGGGATAAATCGTAGCCTATGTGCTAATCCAGGTTATAATCTACGTACATACCAAATTTCAACGAAATCGGTTCAGCCGTTTCGACGTGATTGAGTAACAAACATCCAAACTTTCGCATTTATAATATTAGTGTGATATACGTTTACAATAGAGTAAGACCGCAATAGATTATTAAATCCCTTAAAGTAAGTCTGTCTGTTTGTTACGTTCTTACGACTAAACAGCTGGATCGATTTTATTGAATTTGGTGTATAGATAGATTATAACCGGGATTAAAACGTAGGCTTATTTTTACCCGACTGCGCAGTAAAATAGTCCCCCCCCCCTTTTCCTTCCCTTTCCTATCCCTCCTCCCTGCTTTCTTTCCTTCTTTGCTCGCCTGCTACTCTCCCCCTTAATGTGCTCGTGAGCCGTGAGAGAGGGAAGGTAAGTTATGTAAAGTAAAGTGATGTGAAAACGGTTGATAAGTTGATAATAAGTGAATAATATTTGAATGATGTATGACCCTTTGTTGTGATATTCTAAATAATCTAACCTAATAAAATCCCTAATTGTTATTTGAATTATTGGTAATGATAAATGTAAGAATAGGTAAACGTGATCTTAAATATATGAAGTTATGTGACTAACCGTGTTTGATGACATAGTGATGAATAAGGAATGTATGATAAAATGATAGTAATCGTAATGAAATTGGCTCGTGTAATGGCTTGTGATCGTCTAAGTAATATAAAGAAAATTCCGCTAAAGGTAATCTGAATTTCCACAAGGAAAGTACCTGTAATTTTTGCTAGAATGAAACCGTACAATGGACAATATACTGACGTCAAAAGAATATTGACTAATTTCTACAGCTTACCCATACAGCATCCGCCTGGCTTCACTGGAAAACCCGCAACTTAGGGTCCTGCAGAATTCAAAAGGACAATGCAAAATTCTGTCTAATTAAGTTCAACATATTGTGACTCTAATTAGTTTAGAGAAGACGTTTATATAAGTTTTGTATAATAATATCTTGAGTTATCAGATGCTCTGTCTGGAAGATATACCTAACACAAGGTCAATTGTCATAGTCATGTACTTTCCGTTGTGTAGAGTGTACAACTTTTTATATATATCAGGAAATGTTGATTTTTAAGGCCCCAGATGTACATGAAATTCATAAGCTTATGAAGTCCTGTGGTAATAACGTAGTGCTTTAGTATTGTAATTATTCTAGATCGTATTGTTCGTTATTTGTGTCTAAAATTATGCATTTGCTAGCTAGAAAATTCACATAGACTTATAATTAACATAGGCATCCATGCTTGCATGCAATTGTGTAGTGTGAGTTGTGTGAAAGAGTGATTGCAAATTCTGTGTTATCTCAGGCAAGCGACCTTTTTCATCCATTAACTTTGACAGTACCCAAGCTAGATTCAGTCGCTATGGACCATTTTCCCACGTTGCGCAATAATTTGCGAATGCTTAAAAGCACTTTTGGTAAGGGGTGTCGCAGTATCATAGGAATGTCAGCCTTTGACATGTGTGGCCCTAGCAATATAATTCAGGCAAGTGTGGATAAATTTATGATACATTTTATAAGTTGGAATTACCAACAGATTGCAGAGATGTTCCTTCTGTTTGTCAGAGCCAACCATTGTTGTTAGGGCTTCTGGTTTGGGTATTTCATTTGTGTTTGTACATATATAGATGATATTCGCTAGGTAAATATGCGCTTCCTAGTTCTGCACTTCAACTGAGAGACTCAGACGTCCCCCAGGACCCTAGGACCAAAACGTAGAATCGCTGTAAGTACCTTGCGAGAATACATAGATAATATATATAATTTACAGTACATTGCGCAATCCCTTAGGATCAATTTATTCATCTCTGTTGTTGTCTTGTATGTCTCATCAAATAATTGATGGGTGTGTGTATGGTATGTGAATTTCCTTGCAAATATAATGATGAACAGTTTCATGCCAATTGCAGTCTATTACATAATTTACGCAAATTGCAGTTTAATACAGACACATAAAATCCTCATTTCCCATTTCAAATGAAACTTTGTCATTTTGCCCATTTAGGCTAATTATTTGTATTCTAGTGAATATTCACTTCCTGTAATTCAAGTACATTTAATTCGAGTCCAGTCATTTCATTTATTTCATTATGTGTTATCAGTCAGTTAAAATAGTCAACAGGGGTCAACAGAGTCTCAAACTCAAATTATTTGAAGTGATTTCTAATTTAAGAAATCAACCAACGTGTTCTTCAAGTTAAGTTCTAAATTACAATGAACTTTGATTGTTTGCTGAAGCATTAAATTCATTAATGTTCATTAATATGTCTTAATTGCAGTGATGTTATTTTAAAATCATGATTATTAATCAATAGAACATTTGTATTCACTCCATGTTCAAGATTTATTCTGTAGACCACAAAATAACAAGGTAAAATTAATTTATTAAATAGAATGAGTACAAGCTGTAATTGAAGTAGTCAAATATGTCTGGATTGAACCAGTAATGCTAATTCACCTTTTTAGAGATGAATTACTTATTTTATTTGTTTATTTTACTGTCTGAATTCTTAGATATTCAGAAACTTTGCCCAAGGTACATAGTCTAGATTCTTAGCCAGCCTAGGTACTTAGTTATTCAGAACTTTGCCCAAGGTACATAGTCTAGATTCTTAGTCAGCCTAGGTACTTAGTTATTCAGAACTTTGCCCAAAGTACATAGTCTAGATTCTTAGCCAGCCTAGGTACTTAGTTATTCAGAACTTTGCCCAAAGTACATAGTCTAGATTCTTAGCCAGCCTAGGTACTTAGTTATTCAGAACTTTGCCCAAAGTACATAGTCTAGATTCTTAGCCAGCCTAGGTACTTAGCTTTCAGAAATCTGCCGCCGCCCGATTGATGCACTGACTCTAATCTTATATTTAACACTCTTTTATCGCAAGGAAATAACAACACTGAATTTACCGCGTTATAACACTAATCGATAATTATTTCAATAGTAGGCCAAACTTTGGCGATGCGCGTGTCGGCTACGAATGATCAATTCAGCCATGCGTCAGGGGTTTTTGTTTCTTCCGTTAGTCCATCCCTATTTACACCCTAGAAGTCTGATAGTTGCACTTATTGGCTAAATCCATTTTAGCTCCGCCCTATTTGAACGGGTCCTACCCTTTACGCAAAAAAAACTTATCCTTTCCTGGAATCCATTTAAAATCTTTCCCATACTTGAAATCAATTTAGTTTGAGTGGTAACACACTTTAAGATTACTCAAACCTTAAATCTGTCAATTCTGTGGCATATTTATCGATTGTCATAAATTTGATTTTTAATGTCTTTAACATGTATAATTCTGAATTTGTCCTAGCCCCACTTGACAAAATTTCGGACTCATAAATATCAATTTAACTGAAGTGCAAACTCATGTTTTCATGGGAACCGAATCCATCTATTTTTGTTGCTTATTTACATATGTATATATTCCTCTTCGTACATCACTCAGGAATTTAACGGTTATTTATTTAGTATAGGGTATTGTACCATTACAGCAGAAGGAGGGTTTTTTATGCTACATGGAGATGGAACAAGCATATGGCCCACCTGATGTTAAGTGGTAACCATCGCCTATAACAGACCTTCGTCTATCAACTTGAGGCAAACAGGCGTATAGCCTCATGTCCCTGTATTTTCACCGACAACCATACCCTTCAAACCGAAACACCGCAATGCTGCTTGGCGGTAGAAATAGGTATGGTGGTTGTACTTCCCCAAGCGAGCTCTTTGATGAAGAAGGTTATGTTTTTATTGACAAACCACGCGTGCGAAGCCGCGGGAGGGAGCTTGTTTTAATATAACTGTTAATGTTCGATTTGTCTGTTTGTCAGGTATACTGGCGATGTTGTTTGAATTGGAACAGCTTATCCACATGATGTCCATCGGAACCCTCCTCGCCTACTCCATGGTCGCGTCTTGCGTACTGCTGCTCAGGTAACTAACTCTATTCTAATATATTATGTTTTGAAAATTTCTGTATTGTTTGTATTACGTCGAGATCCGTAGAAGAACGAAGGTTCATGATGTTGGGAATCGAGTTATGGAGCTCAAATGGTCTTGGGCAGGACACTTGGCAAGACGTGGTGATGACAGGTGGAGCAGGGTAGCAACTGAATGGTGGCCGAGGAATGGCTGTAGAAGGGTTGGACGTCCGGCAGCAAGATGGTGGACGACATCGTTAGAGTCGTGGGCCGTCAATGGGTGAGACTAGCGCAGAATCGTGGCGGATGGCACAAACTTGGGGAGGCCTATACCCAGCAGTGGGTGAAGTCGAGCTGTGGATGATGATGATGATGATGTTTGTAATAAGCTTCTCCTTCCATCCGCCATCTCCCTTCCATCAAAGGACAAGCAGGCGCACAGATCAGTACCATCCGTACCTAGTTGATATACCACCCATTCGCACACACCGTTTTGGTTATTCGTTCATGATGCGTACAGCTAAGATGTGGAACACTTTGCCGTCGTTTGTTTTTCCTAAAGAATACACACCCGGCCTCTAATGTAAATAGGTTTCTAGATCTTCGTGCTTTATCTTAGACCACATCATCGCGTACCATCAGGTGATATTGTGCTCAAACGAAAATCTATCCAGTTTAAAAAAAATAAAAAAAGCTTGTAGCGACATCTATCGCTATATGAAAGAACTACTTTGTCATCAAGCTTGTAAGTAAGCTTGCGTCATTGCGGAGACGATGAGACGGGGGCGTCTAACAGTGATTGGAAGAACTTATCCTAGATAGCGCAAATTAAATAATATATCAATTGTAATAACACATATAATACTTCTAAACAAGACCTGTTGGTCTTAAGACCCCGAGCCAAAGGTCGCTCGGTGGGAAGATCTCCCATTGTCCTTGGACACCTATCAACTTGTCTGCCAAAAGCTATTTTATAAGAGACCTCATTTGGCCTAACCCAGCTTTATAACTTATGTTCCAGATATGAAAAAACAAAGAGCAAGACAGTGGAGCCCTTGCAATGGTCGGCCCGCAACGCGACCCGCCAGATGGTGAACGCTGACCAGCACGAGCTGCCCACTCGACTCAGCGCCGGCATTGTCTCAGTACTGGTCACCTTATATGGTGAGTACTTACATCTTATATAGTCTGCGATATAAAATATCTCAGTCTTAAGACGATACTCTTTAATATGAATGTATGTATTAGGTTGCGGAAAAAGTTTCTTCGCATTTTTTAAGAAAATTCAAAACATTTTATAATATAGTTTATTTACATTTAACTAAAGTATGTAGGTACCATTTTGTTCGATAATTTTTTGCCATCTTGTAGGTAGGGACATGATCCCATTGCTATAGAAATCTTGGGGCTTCTGATCAAAATACCGCGACAAGTAGTTTTGGCAGTCTTCTCGTGATGCTAACCTGACACTGCCTAAAGAATTCTGAAGAGACCGAAACAGGTGGAAATCTGAAGGTGCAAGGTCAGGACTATACGGCGGATGCATTAACACCTCCCAGCCAAACTCTCTTAATTTTTGCTGAGTGGTTAAAGATGTGTGAGGTCTAGCGTTATCATGATGAAAAAGCAAACCCCTTCTGTTGATTAATTCAGGCCGCTTTCTCTCAACTTCTTGCTTTAATCTCATCAGTTGTTCGAAGTAGAGTTCAGAATCGATGGTCCTGCCTGGTGGTAACAGCTCATAATGAATAATGCCCTTCCAATCCCACCACACACACAGCATCACCTTGTTGCGAGTTAACCCGGGTTTCGACACAGTCTGTGAAGCCTGACCGGCCTTTGATCACGACCTTTTTCGCACGTTCTTGTCGTACGTGATCCACTTTTCATCACCAGTTATCAGCTTCTTCAAAAATGGTTCGGTTTCATTACGTCGTAATAAAGAATCACAAATAAGTACACGGTTCATTAGGTTTCTTTCAGTGAGCTCGTGGGGTACCCAATTATCGAGCTTTTTTGTGTACCCAGTTTTTTTTCAAATGCGCCAAAACTGTTTTGTGGTCAATTCCCAGTTCTTCAGCTACGTCGTAACTACTGATATGCCGATCTTGCTCCACTTTTTCGAAAATGCCATCAATTTTATCCGTAATATCAATATTTCCGGATTGAAAACGCTTAAACCAAATTTGTCCTACTCTCACAGACACTGCACTAGGTCCATAAACATCGCAAATTTTTTTCGCGGCTTGCGTTGCATTTTTACCTATTTTGTAGTAAAATTTTAAAATGTATCGAATTTCTTCATTAGATTCACTCATCTTTACAGTACGAAAAACAAATAAAAACCACATATTTTCCTAATTTAAATTTGGAATTATCTTCTTTAAAATTTAAACTTTGAATGATCCCAAAACCAGCCAGATACAAATAGTATAGCCAAAGAGATTTTATTACAAGTTCATACATACTATAATGCGAAAAGACTTTTTCTCCAACCTAATATGAGTGAACATTATTTATTGCACAAAATAATTCTGAACATATGTAGGTGAACTTAATGCTGTATAGCGTTCTTTTTAGCGTGTCAAGAACTCTACGTTTTAATTTATATACTATATAGACTTAAACGTTGATACCATACAAACATACAGTCTGTCACCGCATTCACGACATTAATTTAAAACATATGTGCAGAATCGTATTAACTGATTTTAGAGACCGGTAGCTTGAATATTTATCCAGTAATCGATATATTTCCAATAAACAATTTTTAACGTAAATCGGCGGCGCCTTTCCGCTGATGCCGCTTAGTCAGTTTAACAGGTACCTATCTACAAAATTAATGATTATGATTTGTTTACCTATTTTATACACTGTTTCATTAATATTATAGGAGTTGAAATTAAGGTAGATTGAAAATTAAAAAAAAATCATGGATATGAATTTGAAAAAACAAACTATTTTACAACAATACTAGCCATCAGCCCTACACGTGGTTTAAATTAATGTCGTAAATGCGGTGACACGCAGTATAGATAATATATATTACTATACGTATAATAGATACAACAGCTGGTATTTAATACTGATGAAAGATAAGTGTTTCAGTGACGAAATGGGCCTCATAAGAAGGCTGGAGGTCACTCAGCGTGCTGTGAAGAGGGCTATGCTTGGTAATTCAATGTGTGAAAAAAAATCTGACAAATTGCGAACCTCCTATCTGCAGTCATCTGCAGGTTAAAAAATAATTTTCAACCGCAATAGTTTTCATAACATTTTTTTTTATGTTATTTGTGAGGAAACAGGCTTACGCCCCACCTGATGGTAAGCGGACACCGTCGCCTATTGACACCGGCAACACCCGGGGTATTGTCGATGCGTTTTCTACCCTGTACAAACCTCTTTACATTATCTTGTAGCCTACTATGTCTTAACCTTAGTTATTATTGACAGGAGTATGGTGCTTCATCACGATGTACATAATAAACTCTCACTCGGAGGCGATACTAGCGCTGCAGCCGGGTACGGTCGCCGCGCTGGCGGTCTCCACCACTCTAGTGATATCCACGCTCTATGTCATCTCTAGGCAGCCTGTGTCCGAGAAGAAACTGGCATTCTCTGTAAGTAACCATTTACTATACAACCTGTTTCCTTATGAACGACGTTCATTTAAAACACACATCCAAACAGAAATATTTTATTTCGGTAAACTTAATCTAGGATATATTTCATGTGTTTGGGACCCTCTTTTAGGTATGAAATACCTGTTAGAGGGTCTCGCTCTGTCTTAGTACAGGTTATTTCGATTAGTCGATACAAACACGATTTGTATTATTTAAGAAGTTCACATCCGGAGTCGTATTAACTGATTTTAAAGGTGGGTTTAATACCGGTAGTTTGAATATTTATCCAGTAATCGATACATTTCCAATAAACAATTGTTAACGTAAAGCGGCGGCGCCTTTGTGACGATGCCGCTTAGACAGTTTAACAGCACTTACTTACATGATGAATGTATATGTGTGTTTACCTATTTTATACAGGCTGTTTCATTGACTTTTTAAGACTTGATATTTAGGTTGTTTGAAAACTTATAATTTTCCATGGGAATTGATCGATTGATTGAAAATACTGCACTTATAAAACTAGTACAAAGCCGAACTTAATGCTAAAGTGCAGCTTCTCTTCCAGATAACCTTTGTGTATTTTAGACAAATATGTGTAGGTAGTGCACAGAAAATGTATTTGGAAAAAACCTATTTTCCAACAATACTAGTCCTCCAATCCTATTAGTCCTACCTGTGTTTTCATTTATTGTCGTGCATACGTACAACAAGTAGTATTTTTTATAAAAAAGTGTGTGTTAGTGATTATAGCGTAAGAAACAAGAGGCTTTGCTCGGCTATTGACAATATCCGTATATATTATGACCATCGAGGACTTGGCGATCAATAAGTCATTGCTAACTATATCCCCTAAAAGTTCACTTTATCCATGAAGTGTTGATTATAGTACACGCCAAAACTCGCGGCAGACGGGGCCAACCAATAAGCATGTTTGTTTCCTTTTCAAAACTGGTAAAAGTGTTATCGATAGTTCGGCGCATCACTAACGCCTCCCGTAAGGGCTGCAAGAACGAGCGAGATGGCAATATCATCGTCGCTCATCCCACGTTTTATGAGCCGGTCGCCAGGAGCGTTGGCGTCTCTACTGTGTCCTAACAAGTTACCTAACAAGTTAATGTAGCAACAAGTTAATGGATCAAGTCTTCAGGAATAGAAACAATCACTAAGTCCAAAATACCAGCTCAGGGTCACGTCACACGTTACAAAATTATAAAGAGTCCAAATAACAACCGGGTCAAAAAATAACATAACAGATTGCACTAGCACAGTGAGCACATCTGAACGGTACGAGTCGCACTAACAAACTAAAAAAACTAGCGCTGTGTACACAGCTTTAGCGTAATTATTCTACCAATAACATGCCAGTCCATTTCTTCCCAATTAATTTGTTTCGGCGGATAGACCATAGTATAGGATTGTATTGTGCAGGTTCCCCTGGTGCCGTGGCTCCCCGGCCTCAGCATCCTCATCAACGTGTACCTGATGCTCAACCTCGACTACATGACGTGGCTGCGCTTCGCCGTCTGGATCGCGGCAGGTAACCACTCACTGCACTTGCGCTTTCAGATAAACAGCTGGACGCAATCACTTAACAATCGTGCATTCGACCTGTGTGATGAGGATCACATTCAGAGTGAATTGGCGCATGTCCGAAATGTGTTGGTGAAGAACGGTTATAAACTGCGGTCCTTACCAGCTCGACCAAGACCTAAAGCCCACAGTTGCAGAGTGGAACGAAAACCTGCTTTTCTACCATAATGTTAAAGGAGTGACAGATAAAATCGCAAACATTCTACAAAAATTTTCACTTAAGACCATCTTTACTCCTTTAAAGAAAATTACACACTACCTGCGCTCACCAAAAGATTGTTTTCCACTAGAAAAACCAGAAGTGTATAAAATAGACTGTAGCTGTGGGAGTTCTTATATTGGTCAAACCAAACGCACTATAGCTTGTCGGGTGAAGGAACATATCAGGGCGGTGAAGAAGGTTGACCGACAAAAGTCTGCCATAGCGGAACATCTGCTGGACTCAGGCTCAAACCACTGGATCGAGCTACACAACCCACAAGTAATCTCAACTGAGCGACATTACATGCCAAGACTGGTTCAAGAGGCAATTGAGATTGCCAAACACAAGAATTTCAATCGTGAAGATGGTTTTCAATTATCTGGAGCCTGGAATCCTGTGGTGAGAATGTGTAAGAACAGAAGAAGTGAAGTGTCATTTACGCGTCCTGATACCGTGAGTGTTGTGTGTCGGAATCGAGTTATGATCGAGAATGAAGCCGGTGGTAGTAGTAGAATTAGCGAATTAATTCCTAGCATGAGACTAAGAAAGAGGGTAGATTTTTATATCTGCCAATAACTACCTACTCGCAAAGACTTCAGTTTACCCGTGATCATGGCGCATGCAACTGCACCGAAATATCGGGATACTCAAATACTCACAAATCATGGTAAATATCCCGTTTTTAGTATAAATAGAGCTGAACGCAAGCTTCTTACAAACTAGAAGCGGTAAAAATGACTCCTGGTTGAGATTGTATTTTATCTAGATCCGGCCATAGATCTGAATCACTGAAACATTTCATTTCTATCATTCGGATCACCAACTCTGACGTACATGTGAAGCAATCGCAGCACAAAACCAGATCTAGTATGTATCGTCTAGATCTGACATATTATGTATCAGATCCATTTGCACCTCCTTACCTTTACGCAACTCCAACTGGTTGTCTCGTTCAATAGCATGATGCCAAGTAGGCACGACACGGAGTCATCCGATTATAACCGAAGTCTAGTTTTGTTTCTTTCGTTTCACGAACAAACAATTCATCTTCCTATCTTATCTATCTCTCTGTATATCTTGCACTGTGTGTGTATCCGCGCGGTGTAAGAGCCAGTCGTCGAGAGTCAGATGCAGATAGATCATTTATGCCAGTTTGACGAAACGACTATTACAAACTACCTGCTTAAGGTCTTGCTTTAAATCAGAGGTTCCCAAACTTTTTTCTCACAGACCACTTTCTAAATTATGCTGGTTCCAGTCGATAAAAAATGTGAAGATTAGATCTTACTATAGAAATTTGTGTTGCGGCTGAGTTCCAACCACGAATTAACAGTTTTAGAAAAAAAGGGAGAATTGATTGGTTAATTAATTAATAGATTGTGACGTGGGTCGATGTCAAAAATTAAACCTGGCCAATCAAAAAAGTGATTCCATCCAACTTTACTTTTTTGACATCTATTCACAGCACAAGAAACCAATCAATTCTCACTTATTTTATTTAGAAAACTCCCCATTCGGAGAGAGTGGTAAAAATAGAAAGAAAATTTATTTATTTGATTTTCTTTTGTTATATTTAATCAAATATGTAGTTATTACACTATAAATATTATTGTTATCATATTATAATATAATGTAATAAAATTGTCGTAATATAAAATTGTCGTATATTAAAGTTAAACATTAATAACGTATCTTATACAATGTTAATCATACAATAGTCATAATTTTAATGGAAGGGGTGTACTTGATGGATCGACAGTAAAATTATCAATTATCAAATTGTTCGCAAACAAATTTTCGTGGACCCCGTTTAAGAATTGTGAACTCCCATTTTTTTGTCAAGCCAACGTAGACCACCGTCGAGTCTCCCGAGGACCCCTGGGGGTCCACCTGGACCACTTTGGGAATCAATGCTTTAAATTTAAATGATGAACCCGAATATACTGCGTGGCGCAATAGCAATGAGCCACAGACTCTCGCAACCTTATAATAAAATATTCAACAAGAAGTAAGAAACATTAAAAAAGAAGTGTGGCTACAAGTTATGGAAAATTTCATGACATGAATAAATAAAAAATATTGCTGGATATTTCACACATCACTATCTAGCCCCAAACTAAGCAGAGCTTATACAATGGGAACCAGATAACTGATAGAATATTTATATACTTTTTTTGTTAATAAATACTTATGGTATATAGAAAAACATTCAGGCCCGGAATAAATATCTGTAGATCAAGCTAACATTTGTTCTGCGGCGGGAAATGAACCGGCTACCTCCTGCGTCTCAGCTGGTTATTCGCCCACTGTGCCACGGAGGTCGTCATGACTTAAATGTGCATCAACTCCGAAGGTCATCATTTAAGAGACATCATCTTCAGATTCTGATTCGGATTCCATTCGAAATTTAATGGTACAAATATCGATGTAGACAAAAATTTATCGTAGTTTTCTAATTTAGAAAAAAGTTGTAGCTGAACCAAATAGGTTCATTACTTTTGTACCACCCAGTAAATAAGTAGTATTTTAATAAAAACATATTATATTGACTTTAGTCGCTAGTAACTTCTAAGTGTGCTACTGTATAAAGTGTCGGGTCATGTATTGTCATTGGTTACAATTACGTTTTTCCTATTTTTTTGTTGTATTTTAAATACCTAAATCGTTTTGAGAATTTTAATGCTAGCACAAAATGAAATATGATATGACCCAAGGAGACGCTTTGCAAATAGATCTTAAATACGTTCGTCCTGTCAATTGTCCTATTTCGATCCTGCACTGCATTAATTAGGTTAATAATAAAACAAAATTGTATTAAATCTAATTTTATTCCAAGTTAATTTTATAATAGTTCATCAGTGTATCCATAACAAAAGGGTAGACAAGTTTATGCGCATCGTACGCCCACAAGTGGTCCAAATGGTTGTACAAAGGGTCATCCACGATCTTCCACTCTTTCACATTCGGTAGCTTACTGTTCAGCATTTTCACGTCTTCCAACGTCGAGACCCGGTCGTTCTCCCCGCTCACTAAAACTACGTCCATCGTCACTTTCTTTAAGTCATAACCGGGCGGCGTCATAGACCCGTAGATCTCTAAATTCTTCGACGCCCCATAGTCGTAAGCCGCAAAAGACCCCTTCGTTCCTATCTGAGAAAAGTGAATCAAATTCTTTTTAGAAGTACCCGCAGGAAAGTGACCCACGATCACGTCGAAGAAGGTTTTCTCGATACCCTCGAAATGAGGTCCTATTAGAGGATTCATGAAACCACCAAAACATAAATTGTAACCGATTCCCAACTGTGTACATATTAGATTCAGAAAAACTTTTGATGCAGAGTAGAATCCGCCAATTTCATTAACAGAAGCCGGTATTATTGCGTCCAAAAACGAACCTAATTGTATGAAAATACGCAAAAGACCGCGCGCATTTTGCAAGAACGCGATCGGCGCTAACCCAATAAATACTTTGATTTTATCGTTGTATTCAGGTTTTAACGCAGCAAGGACATACAGCATGGTTGTGCCTTCAGAGAATCCTATAACGCTTAGTTGGGGCTGTCCAGTAGCGTTTAAAATATAGTCTATATTTGCTGGTAGGTCGTAGCATCCCAACTCCTGAACACTGTAGTCCCAGAACTTAGCGTCCGAGTCTGGATCGAGTGATTCGTGGTGTCTCGAGTACCTGCTGCCTCGCTGGTTGAGGAGCCACACGTCGTAGCCTGCATCAGCGAGGCTGATTGCCAGGGAAGTCTTTCCTCTCAGGATCCATCCATCCGCCGAATCGAAAACCCCATGGCTCATCAATATCGGTTTCTTCTTATCGCCCTGGATGTTAAACAGAGTCAAAATATAACCATCTTCGGTTATAATTTTGTGTTCTCTTGCTTTGTGTCCGTATGTTGCGGCCATTTGCGTGAAGTTCTGCAATCCGTCGTCTGGTATGCCCTTTAAAGTTCCGAAGACCGCAGATGGAGACAGTGATGTTGCTTGATGGAAGATCAGTATTGTTAACACTTTGTATAACATTTTAGTACTTGAAATCGAACTAGATGGAGCTGTAAACAACTAACACTGAAACTAGGATTGTTTAAAAAGCACTTTTAATGTTTTATAATTTAAAATTATGTTTGATAAACAATATTATTATTTTGTCCGCAAGTTGCTATTCCACTGTATGTTTAATAACTTTGTACATTTGCTCAGCTCATTAGTTGCGGAAGGTGTTAGCTATTGTAATCACTCAATTAATAGACCGAGTTATATAAAAGGCCTTTTCGAAAACCCTGTAGTTTCAGCGACACGCAATTTTGATCTTGCGTTCGATTCTAACAGAACACAAAATTAGGTTTTTGCGAATCGACCTAGATTAGGATTTGGGATTCGCCCGCATGGTGTCAAGGTCTAGCCCAAACTAAATTAGTTAATAGATAACTAATGGTTTAGTCGTTAGCGAACCAGCCGGCACATATCAAGTGATGGCTAATTAAACAATAATATGATGTTGTAATCCTTTTCTTTGGTAGAAACTAGCACTTTCTATCGGACCTGTATGAAACCTTTATTGCAAAGATACAAATACAACACGAAACGCGAGTAACGAGACGTTTAAGCTTTCTTTCTGTACTCTCATATTTGCCTTTCTTTATTGAACTACTGACCTAAACCTTTAGCGGTCAGCGTGTCTTTGCCAAGGCCGTCACATTATAGCAATATATGTCATCACAAGCTTTCGCCCGCGCCTTCGCGCGCGTGTCTTATCTATAAACGCATTTTTTTTATACAACTTATATGGCAAATATAGCCCATGGATATCCACATAGAATTCAAAACAAGCTATTATGTTGTCTTGATCTCTATGTGGATACGTTGCCATACTGTAGGACTTAGCTGTTATGCCTATGTGCCAGTAATTACAGGAACATACCATTACCATCTAACCGGAACACAGCAGCACAAGTACTGCTATTTGGCGGCAGATAAAAGGTAAGGCGGTGGTGCCCACTTCCTCGAGCTCGTTCACAAAAGCCATACCACCAGTAAAATTACCCTCCTTTTGCGCAGTCGGGTTAAAATTAGCCTATGTTTCAATACCGGTCATAATCTATCTATATACCAAATTTTATCTTAATCGGTTCAGCGGTTTAGTCGTGGAAACTTAAATTTATTTTTCATCACTCTTGTTCTGATGTTCAAAAACTGCTCCGTATATGGAATTTACGGCTCTAGGGCCGTAAGTAATTTTGAAAATAATAGAATGAGGCTAATTACTACAATAAAATGCAATCTCCATAACAAATCCTTATTTCTATTTAAAAATGGAAGAGGCAGCAGTCCGCTTGAGAAAAAAATAAGGCAAGAAACCGGGAACGCAAATTTTCTTTTGAGTTACGAAAGTATGATTTCAAGTGATGAAAAAATTCAAATTATTTTATAAGACTTTTTTGATTTCCTCGCATTCGTGATAAAAATGTATATGTTATTCTCGGACGCTTTAGTCTCCTCGCATCTAGGGTGTAATTGATCGCTTACGGCCCCTGAATAACAATACACTATTATTATGTTTTAGTATTAATTTGATGGTATCTTCTAATTCCAGGTCTTCTAATCTACTTCACGTACGGCGCTTGGCACAGCTCCGAGCGACGCCGTACATTGGACTCGGTACAACTGGAAGATCTACACAACGACAGCCAGACGGTCCTGCTCGCGCACAACTCTCTCGCTCACACGCTCGGCTGACCCGCGGCGACCGAGAGGGACGGAGATACCGGCCACGGTGTCATCACTATTAGTGACGTTATCAGCCCTAGTGGTACTGTCGTCTCTTTTGTTTCTAGCATTTAGTGTTAGTACTTGAAACTGTGAATGCTAAATGCCTAATTACATTCAAGTAAGTTGGTTTGATTCCTATACAAACATTCACTGGTGATTCACTAGATAACTGAACAGCAGAAATGTCTAAACATATATGAATAGAATTAGCTACGTCTCATTTTTGTCGCAAAATCAATAAAATTACACACTTTCATAATAAATAATTCGAAAAAAAAAACTTTTTTTAGTGATTTTTCAAATAAGTGAAAAATATGAATAGACTAGCTTCCGCCGGCGGCTTGTTTGACAACAAAAAGTAGCCTATGTTTGAATCCTGGTCATAATTTATCAACACACCAAATTTCATCAAAATCGATTCAGCCATTAAAACAAATAAACAAACATCCAAACATTATAATGTGATGTTTATGAATGAAAGTGTGCATTTTTATTGATTTTGCTACAATAACAATACGGTCTATAGTTCAATAGGTTTAGAATATAGTGTTCTATAAATATTAGGTCATCCTAAATTGACTTTGACAAATAAATGTCATATGTTATATGACAATAATCGGTCGGTTGGATCGGTTGGTAAACTTAGACATGAAGTAATAAGTAAGATAACGGTTCGTTCAAAAAACATGGAGTTAGATAAATTAAAATAAATCGCGTATGTACTTTTCTATTTATTATACAGTCTGTCACCGCATTCACGACATTAATTTAAAACACATATGTATTAACTGATTTTAGAGATTTGTTTAGTATCTTTAGCTTGATTATTTATCCAGTAATGGATACATTTCCACAAAACAATTTTTAACGTAAATCGGCGTCGCCTTTGCGCCGATGCCGCTTAGATTCAGATTCAGATTCATTTATTCCACTTCGATACAACTGTAGGTACACTTGGAAAAGTCAATACACATTACAATTTGTGAATAACATACTTAACAAGTAAAAATAATAATATAACAGTTTTAAATTAAAACAAACACACACAAAAAAGAAACATAGTACAAATAAACAATTTACGTAAAAAAAATACATTAACAGTTATTTATTTAGGTCATCAGCGAGTGCAGTCTTAGCCAGTTTAACAGGTACCATTCATTCATTCATACTTACATTATGAACGAATAGGATTTGTTTACCTATTTTATACAGGCTGTTTCATTGATATTATAGGACTTAATATTAAGGTAGAAAGAAAATTAAAAAAAATACATGGTAATAAATTTGAAAAAAAAAACCTATTTTACAGACAATACTAGCCGTAATAAAAATTAATATCGTAAACGCAGTACATATATAAATATATATATGTATATATATAATTTTTTTATAAATACGCGATAAATACCCGTTTAATATTAGTAATTATGTACTGTAAATGATATCTGGAAGATAATTCTTTTTATCAATAAGTTGACCTTTGTACTGTAAGTGCAATAAGGTATTTTCAATCATCAAATTCTACTAAAACATTCGTAATTTATTTCAATCTTCATTATAAATACGGGATTTATCACGGTACGGTTATTGTCGGCCGTTACACCGGTAAAACGGTACAAATCAAAATGTTTTTATTCATTAAAATCACAAGGATCGCTTTGAAACGTCAATTTTACTGCCTGTTCCTTCGCGACCAAGCCAGGAACGAAAGGCAAGTTGTTCATTTTAATGATCCTTTTAGAATGCATACAATAAACGACTCCGTGGCGCAGTGGGCGTATAGCCGGTTGAGACGCAGGAGGTAGCGGGTTCGATTTACGCCGCGGAACAAATGTTTGCATGATCTACAAATATTTGTTCGTGGTCTGGATGTTTTTCTATATATTAAAAGTATGTATTTACAAAAAAAAACAGTATATAAGTATTCTATCAGTTATCTGGTTTCCATAGTACAAGCCCTTATTAGTTCGGGGCTAGATAACGCTGAGTGAAATGTCCAGCAATATTTATTTATTTATTTTGATTGTCAAATTAATTAAGTGGTGTTTCTCTACGAGGTCGAAGCAGAAATGAGGAGATTCGTAGACGAACCAAAGTCACCGACATAGCACAAAGGATTTCCAAGCTGAAGTGGTAGTAGGCAGGGCACCTCGAAGAACTGACTGTTGGGCCAGAAAGGATCTCGAGTGGAGATCACGCACTGGAAAGCGCAGCGTAGGATGCCCCCCACTAGCTGGCAAGAGGAACTGATAAAGGTTGCTGGGAGCCGTTGGGTGCAGACCGCACAAGATCGGTCACTCTGGAAATCTATGGGGAGGCCTATGTTTAGCAGTGTGCTATGCTTAGTTTGGGGCTAGATAGCGCTGTGTGAAATGTCCACCAATTTAAAAACAAATAACGTCTAAATTGTATCATTTTTCACCTAGTTGGAGCAATTTCAATCCCAAGCTTCTCTGTCATCTAAAATTATTTCTTCTTATAAAGATTTTGTTTAATTACGTTTTAAAATTTGTTAATTGTCAAAGGGATAAATCCCGTATTTATTATAACGATCAATTAATCAATTCGTAGCTCGGATTATTATATTTATATGTTAAAAGTACTTGTGAGCTATCTGACATTATATCCAAACTGCCCATCATAACATTTTATTCAAATAATTAAATTTTTATCGGTATAGGTATTTAAATTAAGTTAAAATAATTTTATTTGGCTGTTTGTAGTTTTAAATGAAATACTTAACATTTAAGAATCTCTACGAATGGTTCCTTTATTTTCTCGCCAAAGTTTTTTTTTTTATTTTTGCTATTTTTTTTATATATTATAATTTAGTAACTAAGGTTCATATCGATTTTCAGGGTGCGTCCGAGTATGTGTGTTTACCCGAATGGGAGTTATTAAAATAACACAAACCTAATAATCACATTGTCCTTAATGAAAATGATTTTTCAAAACGATGGTTAAAACGCTGGTAAAACAAAATCTTTTGTTTTGTATGAACATTCTGTATAAAATTGTAAGTCGAACATTTTGCACGATTAAAATAAGGTTTAGAAGCTTAAGAGATTTAAGAGCTTACAATTTATTAAAAAAAAAAATGAAATTCGATTTTTCATAATTTTAATAACTAGAATCAAACTGATGGAACTCCCTTGCTTAGACTAGAAGAAACCGGTTCACTCGCGACTTAAATGCCCCCAGGTTGTAGTTATTAGGATAATGCAGACTCGGTCAAGTCGCTCCACTCTTTAGCGGTGCGCATTATAACTTAGATAGTTGTAACCAAGCAGCCTGTATATATTAAGTATTGTATAATTAAGTATTATGTAAAAAATCATGCGAATAAAATGTACTTATTGCATTAGTAATTTATTGTAAATAAAAGTTTTTCGAATTGCTTTTTAGTGGTAAATTGATATGTATTTAGTGAGTGTGTTATCCAGTATTAAGGATCGGCTGTGAGACAGCAACCTTAAATTAAGTTTTCTTGTATGCTTTATCCCGGCATAACCAGTGTTGCCACTTCGGTAACGAAAGTGGTTAGATTTAGAAAATTATACTGCACAAGAGATACTGCTAACAGCGCCATCTGTTAGCTTGTCCCGCATTCATAATGCGTGATGACGTTTTCACAGGTTGCATTAATAATTTAATGTGTCATTTTGTTTGTGACTAATAAAAGTCTAAATTAAACGTCAATCTAATAGTACAGTGTGATTCAAAAGTAGCTAGAAAAAGCGGCAAAATGATTTAGCTACTAAAGTAGTTTTTGGTATCTGTCTTAAAATGTGGCCAAATCTAGGTAAAAAGTGGCTAAAGTGAAAACAATCAATGTTCAGATTCTATCCCACCAGATCTACATATAAGAATTGCAAACCCGATAACCTATATAACATTATGATCAGACATAAAAAGACTATAATATTATTATAATCAGACCGCAGTAAAAATACTGAATAATAAATTTGAGGCTAAATTTTTATCAAATAAAAATAAAAGTTTTATTGTAACTAATTACTCATTAAAACCGGTATTTATCGCGTTTTAAACAGTAATTATGTACAGTGATCACGAAAGTTTGAAAATATTATTGTAACTACCTTACATACACAGACCATTATCTAATATACAACATTGGCCCTTGTGTTCTAGACGTTAAGATTGACTTTATTTGCAATAAATAAATAAAACTTCATTATGTTTGTGTTATTTTTGTATTTCCTCTAAAGACATTACATTATCTATGACTCCTCAAAAAAATCACAGGTTGTTAATCCTTACATCTAACTATTTAGAACAATTTTATTTAAGTTCTGGCTTTTCATATTTTCAACTGTCACATCCATTTTTCAAATAAAAGGCGAACATATTTTTTTGCACATTTTGAGAAATTACAAATCAGCTGACATGTTTACTGTATACTGCCAAAATACTAAACACGAGTCCGAAGATTTATATGGACATAAAGTTATTTTTCCTGGTCTGCTTTTGTCGAGCGTTCCACTTAAACTACAATCTCATTAAATACATAAAGTTAAATATCACGATCACACATATCACATACTTATAACAATGAAATGGACATTGGTAATGTAATTCTAACAATAAATTCTCCACAATAACATAAATAAAGAAACAAAATATCATTCAAAGTGCACATTTCTGGATATTTACTACCTACAAGAAGAAATGTAACCATTTTATCAGCTTTCTAAGATAACACCCTGTTTACTCCATGAATTAACATTAAAAATATTCTCTAGAATTAGTTAAGATAATTAATTGTTTGACGGAGTAATTGTGTGTAGTTATATCATTTAGAAAAGATGACTTATTATTTTCATGTCTAATACTAATAAGGAAGTATAGCCACAAAAATCAATCAAGTAATGTTTTCTAAACTCGTACAATATAGAATGGAATAAAATAAATGCATAATAAATCATCCCTACCTACAAAAAAGTCAATATCTGTCATCTCTCATACCTACAAAAGTCTACCTAAGTCAATATTATCCAATAAGTACAACACAAAATTATGTAACAGCGATTCAAATTCAAGCGAACCTCACTTACGTTTTTGTTAAACTTATAACTAAGACGTTTCAAAATCTATTCTCTCAAAGTCTTTAACGTTTCTTTTCATTTGTACGGCAAATTACTAAGAAAGTATAACAAATTATCTTGTATCAGTTGATTATGTTTGCTCATCACAACGCGGCATAGCCACTAGAATAAGCAAATGGAAGTGGCAATGAGCAGGCCGTATTGCTTGAAGTATTGACAAATAAAGGTTGTCATTAACGGAATCCTATTGCCGAATACATTGATCGCAGGAGTTCCGGTGGAAGCAGCTCAACACTCAATCCGCGGCATATGCACGCATCCTTAAACTGAATTATACAGCGAAAGGCAATAGTGGCATAGTAGTGCCTATCGGCTGATGATTATGGCTCATTTACTCCGCTTTAGGCTGGTCCATTTAGGCGGTGCGAAGGTTTAAAATGAACCAATGGAATCGCGTTAAATTATATTCATAAGTAAGTCATTCAACGCACAATCAGCGTCAGTAGAATGTTCGAGATGTTTAATCTACTAATTCTAAAATTCCAATGATCAAGTTTATAAAATGTAAGTTCTTGCGTGAACCGATTTAAGATGTATTTTTCTAGCAAAATCCTTCAAATTTGTAGGAATGTTAAAACTTGGTGGTGAAGACCTGTCGCTTGTGGTCGGTGACAGTGTGCCCGTTGGTCGGCAGCGTCTGCGGCTCCGCGTTGAGGTTGCTGTTCTTGATACCGTAAAGGAAGTAGATGAGGTAGCCTGCGAAATGAACAAACAATTGAATTAAATATATATTTTTAATGTCTGGCCCTTACTTTCTTCTATTTAAAAAATCTATCTGAGACGACTCTCTAAAGTAAGACTTTGCGGTATGTAACTAGTTGCATTGTCAAATCTCTGAGTGAGTTATGGGGACAGAACTGCTAGTTGTTTCTAATAATAAATCCAAATACGACCAGCCTATATACATATTTAAGTTCTTTATTTTGTTGTTTAACTTCAATCCTCATGATTTCAAGGCATTGGCATCAGTATTAAACTGAGATTTCTGTCTAGGTACGTTAAAATTGTCGCGCTAAAGCATGAAAACAAGGGGAGTAGAGGTCCTATCCTCTGTAGCGCGGTCGGCTAGTTGCCAGTACCAAAGTCGCAAATGGCGTTCAAACATTTGCAAATTAATTTTTCAGTAGAATTTATTTTCAACGTAAATAATTTAGAAGATATTCGTTTTGTGTCTAGGTCTTGTTGTCCCTAACACATGGAATAGTGTGGGGTCAGGACTACGATTTATTGGACCATGTCATGATGTAAGGTCTCACCGACAATGAGCCAGATGGTGAACCGCACCCAGGTCTGGTAGTCGAGCTGCGCCATCAGATACACGTTCATGCACACGCTCAGATACGGCACCAGTGGCACCAGCGGCACCTGGAGACAACACCAGACATGTCATAGGTACAATACAAGGCAGAGGGTAGGTAAAGCCAACACATTTCTTTATCCTGCTGTCTGTGAACATAAAACCGATCTATCACACTGGCGAGTTGCGAGAGTCTTTCCAGCGAGGCGATTTGTGTGCGATTGCGATGTAACTTGCTGAGTGCTTGCTGCTTGCGACGCATTCGCGGAGAACACATTCACAAATCGCTTCGCTGGAAGCTCGCTCGTAACTTGCCAGTGTGATAAAGTCCTGTCTATCTATTGCATGTGCGGACCGGTTCCAGACTGGGCAAGTATATTCGCCGGCTGAAAAGCACAGTGCCAGGCCTGTAGTGCGAAGTACGTCTGGAGTTGCACCCCATTTGGTAGTGATGAGTCGACGGACGGTGGAGAAGGTGGTTTCGATTACCGACTTTCATCATAGTTTTATTGCTTTATAGTTAAGTGACCTATCCAGAGTTACCCCCAGGTATTTTAGGTTTTCGTGTTGGATAGGAACTCCTTGCCAGGTTATATTTAGAGTCCGGCTGGCTTGTTGGTTGATGAAAGGCACTGCCTTTCATCTACGTAACCAACAAGCCCAATCCTGTGCCTTTAAGGTACAGGATTGGGGTTTATATGGATTTGGCCTCAAGCCATTCTCTTCGTCATAACTCCCTAGTTCAGTCAAGGTTAGTGTTAGCTTGTCTTCTGCATCTTCAAAGGTTGATGTTTGGGTCGTCAACGCTAGGTCGTCCGCAAATAGAAAACGTGTAGTAGATGGGCTGTTGGGTTGGTCATTCGTATGTTCAGTTAATGAGAGTTTGTTTACTTATTTCTGACAGGATAATAACCGCCTCACCTAATGCTATTGTTGTGGCCAAGTACCTGTCCAACATATAAATATAAATAAACGTAGCATAAATTAAAAAAATAGAACTCTTGACACGCTAAGACGAAGATATATCTTCGTCTTAGCGTGTCAAGAGTTCTATTTTTACTCCAAATAAAATTGATACCTATAAGTATATATACTTATAGGTATCAATTTTATTTGGAGTCCTATTTTGCTTGTGTTGTTTTTATCAATCAACAATGAAATGTTAGCGACTTGAACAAAGATGCCGAAACATATTCAGTATATTTTAGAGATTTGTCAAATCATGTAAATATCTACGTTAAATTTAAACATGTTTAGTCGCTAAAAACGTTTAGCAATCGTTGTGTAAGCCGGGCTACATACCTACCTACCAATGAATTGGCAAATTGCTATTTAAATCCCGTTATTTACATAGCAATTTGCCAATTCATTTTTTCCAATCATGTCATATGTTCAGAAAAGTCGCAGAGAGCGCTCCTGTAATGTATATGATCACAATGATTCAAATGAACTAACGAGTCCAACGGAGCACGTAGCACGTCACTAGCTACTACACATAACTGACAGTAGTTACTGACCTTGAATGTGAGATGTTCGGTGCTGTTCCTCGGCTGTCGGTAAAGCACGAGCAGCAGAAAGGCGAGCACGGCGCCGAGCGCACCCACGCCCGCGCCGTGCGTGTCCCACGGGAGCACGCAGCACGTTATCAACGCTACTAGAACTGAAACAACGAGAGCAGATAGTAAGCCTTTCAATTCTCAAAAGAAATCTTGTAAAAGACCTTGTTGTACCTACCTAAATCAAAACATGAAGAAAGACATAATAAACAAATATCCAGTTTTTAAGTAATGGTTCGCACCGGAGTACCTACCTATCACCGATAGTGACCCCATCCGTTCTGCAGACCATAATATTGTTAGCTATCGAATACGTTTACTTTCATCTTAAAATTCGAGTCTCTCAAAATGTACTGAAACTGAACAAAAGCCACAATCCTCAGAAGAAAGGATATCGACGCAAGAAGTGATGGTATTGGCAAATGTAGGTGAAATTTATTAGAATGGAAGTATGGGTAGCTTCTGACATCAGCTGGTCAAACCCTATCTGATGTCCCATTCACCACAGCGGCTGTAAACACCATTCCTTCCACTCGACACCACCAAAACGACACCATCCGTGGTGTCGTATGGAATCTCTAGTCCATACGACACCACCCTAGTGATGTCCAGAAACGCGTGTTTTTGACTAACAGCTCCCAGTTCATTAAAATAAATAAATAAATATCAGACAACATCACATACATTGATCCGACCCCAAAGTTATTATTTCAAGTTATCTATAGTTAAACGATAATTAATAAAACAGAGTTTATGAAATATTATTTTTTTATTTCAGAGAAGTAAGTAGTTATGTAGGTATTAACAGGTTAGCTGTCCCGAAGCAAGTTTCGATCTTCTTTGTACACGTCCTCGTAGTAAATAATGACAGCTAACGCTCATGAAGTTTCGTATTAAGTTACGTCATTCTCTTCAAGTATTTTATGATACTTTATGTGTCCTAGTGATTGAAATTAATTATATCGATAATTGCTAATGTTAGATGAGTATGATAAGAAATTAATTATTTACGTTTAATGATAAAATGTACGTTTATGTTCGTAACACTTTAGACATCTGAAAAATATCTTTTTGAAAACAATCTTCTTTTATTGAATTGCACCATTCAATTAGGTACCCTTTCGGCCACCAGTTTCCAAACAAGAAAAAAAAGAAACGCAATGAAAATTTATCATCCAAAGATGCTGGAAAAAAGGCTAAAATGGTATCAACTGAGTGTACAATATGTAACATTTCATATTGTATGCTATGTTTTAAAGAAAAACATACATGAGGGAATATAATCGCAGGTCTACAATCGCCATTTCGGTTTTGATGATAATAGGCTAGTTTCCTAATTTTTGTTGGCAACCATTGTTCAAAGGGTCTCACAATAATAGTAACATCGGTGAAAGAATAATTTTGTGTTTGAATAAGGTTAATGTTAATTTTTAAGTGAAATTTATTTTTTGTTTAAGTTCAATAATAAATTGATTGGTAGAATTTGGTTGTAGTATAATTTACTAATGCTTCAAATAATATAATTATTAAAAAAAATTATCGATAGATCGATTGCATTATCTACATCATTGGCCATGAGGCACATATGCCTCATGGACGTACCAGTGCAATCACCCATGAGGCACATGTGCCTCATCGGACAGCTAACCTGTTAAAGAACGGACCGGAAAACTAGTCTTGCAGCGTGTCCACAATTGTTGTTACGTGCTTGTAATAGGCCTTAATGAACTTTTCTTTTAGTGTGTCTTTTCCGGGAAAAAAACTTTCAGCCAACAATTTTGCTGTATTTAATACAATCTGAGCATCACTCAAATGGTCCGTTTGGGTACAATTATCCTTCATATTTTGTTCCGTTTGCGTTTTCACGGACATATAAATGTCTGGTGTGACGTCGTCATCTCTACACTCTACAACATACTCTTGAGTATCCTGCATTTCAAACACATCATCGGGCGAGAGTTGGTATTTAGGTTGAAAACTCAAAATTGATTGACTCTCCATATTTTCTAAGTTATGTTATTAAGTATTTATATATTTCTAAATACAATAGTAATAGCACAGTGAACAAAACAGAAAACAACTGAATTCAGAAACGCCACAGTGACATACTTATATTCTTTAATGTCATGTGCTAGCATTATGGAAACATTAAAAAAATTTAGATGAAAGAAATTAAAGAATGACTTTAAATAATTAATTTAAAGAAAGACAATAATATGCAAATTGCAATGAACAATGCCAAGATGACCATTTGAGTGACAGATAAATATAAACTTTATCAAATGACATACCTCATTAATGAAACTGCTTGAACTTAATTGGAGTTTTCATATCAACAACTTTGTATGTAGGTAACCTCACTATTAGTCGGTGGTGTCGTATGGACTAGTGATTCCATACGACACCACCGATGGTGTCGTTTAGGTGGTGTCGAGTGGAAGGAATGGTAAACACCACCAAGTTAGAGCTGCAAATTTGCCAATAAATTATCTTCAACAGATGTTAAAAATCGGGCTTTATAAATGACTTACAGAAGATGACGATGGTGCACTTGGCGATGGTGGAAGATAGTTGCGTGGGGAACTTGAGGCCTTGCAGGTTGCAGGTCTGTCGTGCCACGTCCACGGGGGTCACGGGAACTGGCTTGGTGCCATTCAGGTGGAGAGGGGACTCTTCTTCGTACCTGGAGATAAGGTTGATTTTATCATACCATAGACAGAATATCTCAACTTGGATCATAATGACGAATCAAGATTTATAGAGTCACTAGGTTTGTCATAAGTAGATAGAGGTATTCAGAGATCAATTTGAGACAAGTTGAGAGTGACCTAGAATCTCTGACACCATGGTTTTTTTTGCATGACGCAAATGCCGCGAGTACCTATGTGTCAAAGAGTTGTACCCAATAAAGTTAGCATTCTCGACAACATCATATTTGATACCTACAAGCAGAGTATCGAATATAACTAAATATTACTCTCTCTGAATCGATGATCTGGTACCTATGGGACGAGTGAAGTTATGGACAAAATATAACTCCATACCTGAGGATGAGCACACTGGTGGCGACGATGGTGTAGGCGAGTAGGGTGCCGATGGACATCATATCGATCAACTGATTCAGGTTAAAAATCGCAGCCATGACCGCTGGAAACAGAGAAACACACATAAACATAACACACAAAAATACAATAAAATAGTTGATGGACGCAGAGCAGTGCATCATAGGACACGTTCATAAGAGGCAATACTTTGTTATAGGCGATGGTTACCACTTAACATCAGGTGGGCCGTACGCTTGTTCCAACTCAAGGTCGCAAAAAGATTAAAAAAAACAAACTAAAGAAATTTCATAGCTAGTCGCAGACAAGGATTCCCTGAATCGAAAAGAAGATATTTGAAGATGTTGCAAATATCTAAGATGCGATTGGAATTGGACCCGGGCAACTTTAAGGCCAATGATGTTGTTTTGGTCTTCAAAATCAGTATATTCGACATATTTCTTAGAGTACTACCGTTTACCTGCAAGAAGTCCGCTCAAGAAGGTAGCTAGAAGAGGAGTCTGTGTCTTTTTACTGATGGCAGCTAGAGGCCTGAAGAGCACCCCATCTGTGCCCATCGCGTACAACACTCTTGGCAACGGGAACATGGCGCCGAGGAGACTGGTGCAAAGAGCGAATATAGCTCCGATGGTGACTATCCACTTGATGACCGGCAGCCCGGCGACCGTGAACACGTGGGGGAAGGGGGCGTCAGCATCCTAGTATAGAAAGGGGAGGATGTCAAAGTGTTTTTACAGGGACAGAAAGAAATAGGTCGTCATATCGTAATGGATCGCATTATGTTGGGATCAGCCCCTATCCTGTATCGTGGAAACCATCCGGTGGCCTTGTCGTTTGTCAACTAAAACTCTTGTTACACAATACAGAACAGGGGGAAGGGATCTTATTCTAGTATTTTATCACTTACTCGCTGTGTCTTGAACAAATGCCGGAAAAATCATAAGAATTGGGCCCCCGGTAAAACAGAAAAGCTCTGGGGACACAGCCGTCGCAAAATATAATTCTAGCATCCGTAGTTTTAAGATGAAGTGCCCTCAAAGTGGAAGAAAGGAAAGGAAGATAGTTATAGGAGATAGTTAATAGTTCCTGTACTATTATAAGTGCCTAACTTTAGAAAGGGACTTATGAAAGTACATAATTATGTGTAGTTTTAGTGCGCATTTTAAATGCAACTATAGGTGTTTTTTGCCACGCCCTAACAGGGTAGGTACATGTCATTTAGATTACTACATAATAGTCTAATCTTATGATGTTTGTATGTAACTGATTTTGTGTCGCATATAAAGAAAAATTAATATGAATATGAGGATATTACTGATACAAGTATAGGTACTTATCACGAACAAATGATTGTAAAATCTACAAATATTTGTTCCGTATCTGGGTATTTGTCCCGTGCTCTATAAACCTAAGTACCTAAGTATTATTTACAAAGAAAATGTGTTAAAAAACCTTGCTTAGTTTGGGGCTCGATATCCCTGTTTGAAATGTCCAGCATTATTTATTATATATTTATCTAAGAACTACATAGTTTTAATATTTGTGATGACTTTCACGTCGTTGACGCAGTTATACAAGGACTACCGGAAGATAGCTCTGAATTAATCAAGAACCTTGTGCTTGTGTTTTTAATTTAATCTAAAGGTTGAGTGAGGCATATGCAGGAAATTGAGGCACAAAAACATATATTATTTTAGCCATTTTAAATATTTGTATACCTCAAGTAGGTGAAGCACAGTGATTCCTCTATAATAACATCATCTGGCTTGTACAATTTACCTGTGTTTCGTGCAAATAAATATCTTGAATCTTATATGTAATAGAAAGAAAAGACCGCCTGTTCTCCCGCTTTATATTGTATATTTCCTTTGATATTGCACTTTTATTTGGTCTGCATGATTATTTTATTATTTATGTAAAAAAATAGTTATTTATTTGTCTCGTTATTCGGGGTTAACGAATTATCGGGGGCTTTTGGCCAAACGAAAAATCGTGAGTATTTTACTATTGATTCATTTGATATCAAGAATTTGGATTTGAATGAAGTGCGTATGGAACGTTTACGCCTGTAAATGAAATTACCTATGTAAAATATTATAAACTTTATAAAGAATTGTTTGATTGAGGACGAAAAACCAATTAACTCAATTATTTTTTGTATTTCGCCAAATCAATTGAATTCCAAATAGTTTTAAAATTGCATTGGGGCGAAATTTAATATACAAAACTATATTTTATATAGGGTCTAGAAGATATTATTATGTCAATCATGAATTGCTAGCAATAAACTTGCCCATCAGACTATCCCTGTTCAAAGAAAAAGTTAGTTTTTGTCACCATGGCTTTTGCTATTGAAGATTAACTTATATCGAGATAAACGTAGCCTATTGTAGGTCTATGATATCCAAAGCTTCACCTGAATTTGCAATTATAACGTGATTAGGTAGTCAACCTAAATAGGTACCTATTACTATTTCCAGATATTGTTCGAAAATCTTTGAAATCAGCTAAGCACTACTCACCTGCAAATAGTAAGGCAGCATCATAGTCAACACCGTCGCAATCGTAAAATACGAAACAAAGATCACCACCAGCGACATTACAATCGACAGGGGGATGTCCCTCTTGGGGTTCTTGGCCTCCTCTCCCGTGGTGGCCACGCAGTCGAACCCCACGAACCCGAAGAAGCACTTGGCAGCGCCGGCCATGACGCCCGCGACCCCCCACGGCATGAACCCTCCCTCTCCGGCGCTGGACTGGTACTCTTCAGGGATGTCTTCCAGCTTTATGAACCAGTTGCCTGGGTCACCTATAAGGAAATGGAAAGGTTATAATTGGTCAAGTTGCCTCCTATCTACCTTCCTAATGAAGACCATCACACTAATCTATACTATAATATTATAAAGAGGAAAGATTTTTGTATTTTTGTGTGTATGTTTGTAATGAATAAACTCAAAAACTACTGTGCCGATTTCAAAAATTCTTTCACCACTGGAAAGATACATTCACCCTGAGTGACATAAGTTATATTTATTGCTAGAAAAGATTAGGGGTCCTTACTAAAACTTAAGTAACATAACCCAAGGTGTAAAAAAGTGCCCTAAAACGTCTTTCGTCGCATGCGCTGCGGAAACTATTGATGAAAGAACAAAAGTATGTTCTACAATAAGAAGATATCAGTATCTACAAAAAACTTCGTAATATTATAAAGAGGAAAGATTTGTGTTTGTTTGTATTGAATAGGCTCCGAAACTATTGGACCGATTTAAAAAAGTATTTCACTGTTGGGAAGCTACACTATCTCCGGATGACACCGGCTACTTTTTACCCAACTGCGGAGAAGGAGGGTAATGTTTTTATTAAAAAACTACGCGTGCGAAGCTGCAGATTGGTCAGCTAGTATATTATATATGTGAAAGTTTGGATGCTTGTTTATTTATTTGTTTGTTTGTTAATCACGTCGTAACAGCTAAACAGATTTCGATTAAATTTGGTATATATTTACGTAGATTATAATCAGGATTACCAGATAGGCTATCTTTTATCTATTTTTTAATCAGTTCCCAAGGGATAAAAATGGGGTGTCAAGTAAGTTGCAACAGCGAGTTTAGCTTTAGTACCTACATATTTAGTAGTGTAACGCGTACGAAGTCGCGGGCAACATCTAGTTATTAATAATGTCAAACATTTTTGGCAGACGGATGTAGATTGCTACGTCCGGCAACGTAGGTGACCTAAACATTTCAAACTGGAAAATAGGACAAACATACCAAGTTTTAGAAGTTTTGATACTTTTGTGAGTTCGTTATGTTCTTTCGGTTACAATGTCGCGCATAGTGCGCATTTGTTACATAACTAGTTTTATTAGTAGTAGGTACCTAGTTTTTAGGACCTTATTGTAAACGTGTTTATGCAAATAATTCTCTTTTATCATGTTATTCCGAACAAAAGTTCGTTTTATATTCCGTTTTTAGATAGATAGGTTAGGTCGTTTAAGAGATTGGTGCGTCAGCGCTACCTTGAGAAGTTAAAGATGTTTTAGCCACCGATGGATACCATCATTGCGTTTCAATTAGGTTTGTACTGTAATTTCTATTAAATTATTATTATTATTTTAAACTAACTTATTTATAGGATTTTAGGTAAGATAAATGTATATATATTATAATTAAGTGGCGTGGAGCCCTTTCTATGAAATTCACAAAAATCGTTTGGAAATCATACAGAAACGCTTCCTGTGGCATCTCACATATTCCTGTCATTTGGGAAAAGAACTTTTGAGCTACGAGGATAGGTTGAAACATTTTGCGATCTCCACACTTGCGGCCCGAAGACGTATGCTCGACGCCGTGTTTCTGTATAGGTTAGCGAATGGCATGCTTGATGCACCTGGTTTGTTGGCGTCCATATACTTTTCTTTTTCTTGCAAACTGGCCAGAGCGTCAAGGTTTGACTTGTTTAAATTGGGGGGATCAAAGTCAAACTTGGGACACCATGCACCACTGACTAGAATCGTTAGACAGTATAACATATTATCTAAGTCTGACCAGTTGGACGTATTCGCTTGCAATGTGAGAAAGCTGAAAGCCCATTTTAAATGTAATAAATTATAGATAATTTAATATTTGAGGTATTTACTTGTCTTTTGATATAAATTTTAAATTTAATTGATTCCAATTGTGATTTTAGTTTTTAAGGATTATGACTCTGTAAATAATTTTTATGTTTTTTATTTATTTCAGTGTATTTCGTGTTTTTTTTAGTTATTTGTATTATATTTTTTATTGTTACTCGCTCAATAAATTAGTGAATGTGGTCTTCACCTGTAATTGTAGTAACATTTAGCTCGTAAAAATATTAATTGATTTGTTATGATGTGTTAGTGTATACTATGTAGGGTGTTCAAATAAATAAATAATTATTGTGTTAGGCATTTATTATTATTTCCTTAATTAGTTATTTAGAGTCTGTAGGTATTTATGGTTTCTGTATGTCTTATTTTTTTTTGTACCTTTAGAAATACCATTTTTCCTGTGTCACACCTTACCTTCTTTTAGCACGACCAGGATGACTGGTAGATAATGCTATTAGCATTAAGTCCTCCTAGCACTATTCTATTTTGTGTGAAAGTATTAAATAAATAAATAAATAGGTAGGTATACTCAGGTGCGATAACGAAAGCAATAAATATGTCAACCTTTAGGAGGTCTGAGTATATAGGATTACATGTTGTGCCTTTCTCAAATGTTCTTACTCATGTAGGTAAGTTATTCAAATTACAATGTATTACAAAATCGTGATATAATACTTAGTTTTTCACTAGACACGTCCTCTTCAAATTATCTTAAGTTACCATTTAGATTGTAGCCTAACCAACCTACTCATAGTTTATCTGCCTAGCCCATACTCGCAGCTTGTCTGTATCACTTCATTGAACTTTAGGCGAATCAACATACATAATATTCCCAGAGTGGATTAGTAAGGATTACTGTTCGAAGTAAAGACCTCATATTGTAGAGAGAATATAACAAAGTAGGCACCTAACCTAGTAAGTTCGCGTGAGTCTAAGCGAACAAGTCTTCCGTGCGGGATAAGACTGACCTAGCTGAGAGAATGGTAATTATGGTGGTAGTACCAGTACCAGTACCTATAGGCTAGGCAAGCCTAGTACGTTTGTATCACTCAGCTATGGCTCAGCCCATCGACAGCTAATAAATTTATGTCAATTTTGCAATATCTGTACTAATTGTCTCGTAATTGAATATATGGTAGGTACTTTTATTTTCTTCTGTATTGTAATGCATTGAATAGGATAATTAAAAGGAATAACCAGCTTTGATTCATGTCTGATTCTTTCCTGCTTGGTTGCGAGGATCAGGTGGTAAAATTGACTACATTATCTTTGTGCTTGACGGGACTTGAACCCGCAACCTTCCTCTTGATACGAGGATGCACTGCCAGACAAGAGCCTGTAGCACAGTTGGCTAAAGTATAGCTGAAAAATTGGCTAAGTTAAAAATCTTTGAATTTTCCGTATGATAGATAGATAGATAACTCTTTATCGAATTACCACACAAACATAAATAATACAAAAATAAGTACTAGGCTAAAATAAATAAGTCAATACAATGGACGGCCTTATCGCTGAAAGCGATCTCTTCCAGGCAACCTTTGGATGGAGCGAAATTTACAAAAATACGGAGTGCGGTGTACTTTAGAGGATACATTTAATACATACAAGATACATTTTGTAAGTGTCGATAACACTATTTAATTTAAATAAATCCTTGTGATTATTGAATTTTGAATTTAAAAATCACTACAGCTCAGCGGCAGCTCACTTATACCTACCCACATAATAAATAAATAAATATTGCTGGACATTTCACACAGCGCTATATAGCCCCAAACTAAGCAGAACTTGTACTATGGGAACCAGATAACTGATAGAATACTTATATTCATTTTTTTTGTAAATATATACTTATAATATATAGAGAAACAACCAGACCCGGAACAAATATCTGTAAATCATGCAAACATTTGTTCCGAGGCGGGAATCGCACCCGCTACCTCCTGCGTCTCAGCCGGCTATTCACCCACTGCACCACGGAGGTCGTCGAATGCTGCAATAATATAAAATCGCATAATGCTGCAAGCTAGACGAATATAAGCACTGCAACTAGCCAAATGGCTATTACAAAAATATTTTGACTACGTACGGCACCATATACCTACTACTATACTATACATATAACCATATACAATACTAGAAATAAAGATAAACTCGCTGTTGCCTCTTGTAGACTCCATAAAGTTAGTAAATCGTATAAGGGGCAAGGTGTTCGCTATTATAACAAACTCCCAAGTGATGTACAACAATTGACAATTAACAAATTTAAAAAAGGAATTAAACAAAATCTTTATAAAAAAGTTTTAATAAAATATCGGATTATTTAGACGATAGAGAAGCTTGGGATTGAAATTGCTCCAACTCGTTCAAAATGTTCCAATTTAGACGTAATTTATTTCCTGTATTGTTAGGTATTGTAAAAGAATCATTATAAAACAGCCAGCATTGTATCTTGCCTTTCTTTCCTGGCTTGGTCGCGAAGGAACAGCCAGTAAAATTAACGTTTCAAAGTGAACCTTGTAATTTTAATGAATAAAAGATTTTGACTTTGACTTTATAAAACCTCCGTGGCGCAGTTGTCGAATATCCGGCTGAGACGAAGGAGGTAGCGGGTTCGATTCCCGCCGCGGAACAAATGTTTGCATGATTTACTGTTATTTGTTCCGGGTCTGGATGTTTTTCTATATATCATAAGTATGTATTTACAAAATAAAGTATATATTCAATATAAGTAGGTATTCTATCAGTTATCTGGTTCCCACAGTATAAGCTCTGCTTAGTTTAGAGCTAGATAGCGCTGTGTGAAATGTCCAGCAATATTTGTTTGTTGTTGTATAAAAAAATCTCAATATTAACCAACTGAAAAACCGCATTTGAATGCCAGTTAACACGTGCACCCACGTATAACACTTCTCCTATCAGAGGATTACCACTACTAGGAACGCTAATGCTCCGCTCTTTAGGTTATTATCACTCGTTGCTAGTCGATTCATCGTGTCTGTTTGTTGAAGGATTTTTATGACAAACGGTTTCATTGGCTTCTTCAGACTGAAGGTAAATCTGCCGTTTTAATTTTTACATTATGACAGAAAAGCATCGTAATAATTTCGAAAATGGTTAATAAATAATAAATAATGCTGGACATTTCACACAGCGTCATCTAGCCCCAAACTAAGCAAAGCTTGTACTATGGGAACCAGATAACTGATAGTATACGTTTTTTGTAAACACTTACTTATTGATCGAGCGAAGCGAGATCTCTAAATCAATTTAGGCAAATCGACGCTGTATGTATGTATGTATGTTTGTTTGTCCGAAGATAACTTTCGAAGCGTTTATCCGATGTGTTGAAATTTGCTATATAGGTAGGTAGTGATGGTACAATCTTGGTGTGACTAAACGAGCTAAAAATGTGGGAGGGTTTGTTGAGATATTGGTGTTCAAGAAGGGTAAAATAAACCAAAACGGGACTATCCGGCACGTCTATAAAAAGTCTTTGTGAGTACATTTCGATCCCGTTTTTATTTTTAGTTTAAACCTTGTAGTTTTTAAGCTATTAGCCATAATAAAAATTGAATTTTGACAAAATTCACAGGGTACACCAGTGACCCCACATTGCTGAAGTTTGGTATGCGTGTAGCGTTATTGACACAAATATAGGCAAAAGTTTGAAATCCAGAATAACTGCAATTTCTACCAAAAAAAGAAAAACCGATATACATGTAATTTGAATGAAACTGTAGATCAACTAGGGTGGTTGTGCTTTTCGTGGCATCATTTTATTAGTCAAAAAATAAGGCCGGGTTGCACAACGATCCCTAAACATGTTTAAACTTTACGTATTTGTATGATTTCACTATTCCTTAAATCATATTTAGCCACTAAATACGTTTAGGCATCGTTGCGCGAGTCGCCCGTAGAATATTTTTTTTTGTGTTTTGGGAGACTCGCGAGATCTCAGTTCGGGGATATATAGAGAAACAACCAGACCCGGAACAAACATCTGTAGCTCATGCAAACATTTGTTTCGCGGCGGAATTAGATCCCACAACCTGCGTCTCAGCCGGCTATTCGGCCACTGCGCCACGGAGATCAGAAATTATATTGGGTTAGTATTTAGTTATCGTTGGAGGATGTGCAGTTATCATTTTGACAGTTTCAGCAAGGTCCTAAACATCAGGTACTTACTGAAGCTTGTAAAACCGAAGCATGTTCAAGATTAAAAGATCCTCTTTTGAAGTTTTGTTACTTCACATACTTAGCTGAGTATTACATAACAAACACCAGTTCTTAAACAAAAAATAAACCTAATTAAAAGCGGTTCATCGGTACATCGCTAGGTATAATAATAGACTTACTATAACCTTTGCATAGGTAGGTATCTAGGGCCTGCTCCGAGACGCATCGAGCATCGTGCTGGTGTCTACATGTCCGTAATCAAAGAGCTACCTAGACAAATTCACCCTCTCCATCTTTATTTTTGCATTTAAATATAAGATAAGATTATGTTTATTGGTCTCAACAGGATAGGCTTACAAAGCGTTATTAAAACTAGGATAATCCTGTACTATAAATAACAGTAATGTTAAATTTTTGAGCGACTTTAACCTACATTACTGAGCATAGTATTTAGATTATAAACACATAATTAACTTGGTAATTTAAAACAGTAAGTAGGTATAGTTAATAATACGAGTATGTTTGTTTGTTTGTTACTCAATCATATCGTAATGGCTGAACTGATTTCAATGAAATTTGGTGTGTTGATAGATTATGACCTGGATTCAAATAAGCTTCTTTTTGTTGACATACAACGCGTGCGAAGCCGCTGGCGGAAGCTAGTGCTAATACATGATGGTCAGCATAAACGTGTAGGTACTTACTCTTAATAGCGCCGGCGATAATGACCACAATCACAGTGGTCAGGTTCAGCGCTGTGAACACGTTGTTGAGCTTCGTAGACTCCTTCACGCCCACTGCCAGGAGAACTGAAAAAATACAGGCATCGTCACAAACCTTTTAAAATAGACACTACAAATTATTAATTATATTAATACAGATTTAAAATCTATACAAAGTTCTTAAATAACACACAATATTCATAATTCAATAATCAAAATCAAAAGCTGATCGTCAGATAATTAGGTAGGTACTATTTCTTAAACCTAAGTAGTATACGATTATGTTGTATTAAATTTAATATTATTACGAACGTACGACTGCAGGGTAGGAATCGAACTCTCGACCACCTAGAATACTAGATATACGCGGTAACCACTATTCACTACACTCCCGCACATTTAGGGCTATCGCAAACTGGGTGACTTGTCGCCGCGACAAGACGCGGAGCTGTCGCTTGCGTCGGCGATCAGTCGTCACGACAAACGTCGTGTAGGAAGCGATCATTATTGACGACCTCCGTGGCGCAGTGGACGTATAGCCGGCTGTAATGCAGGAGGTAGCGGGTTCGATTCCCGCCGCGGAACAAATGTTTGTATGATCTACAGATATTTTTTCCGGGTCTGTTTGTTAGTATAGTATGTAAATATTATGTTAATATTAATATTATTTACAAAAAAAAATGTATGTAAATATTCTATCAGTTATCTGGTTCCCATAGTACAAGCCGTGCTTAGTTTGGGGCTAGATAGCGCTGTGTGAAATGTCCAGCAATATTTATTTATTTATTATATGTTGTTTATCTTGTGAGTGAATATGGAGACTCTAGTTGCACTTGGCTTGGTGCTTATCTTGCGAATGCGAAGGTGCAGAGTACAACGAATCCATCGCCGTTATTGGGTCCATCCAATACTAACCTCTCGCTAAGAACGTGGGCAGTTTTCTCTGCTTTTTGATGAGCTCAAAATGCACCACGAAAAAATTTACAAATAGTCGCGCGGCTGTCGTCGTGTGTGCGCGTGCACAGCGCGACTAGACGCGGCGATTCCCCTAGCTTGTCGTCGCGACTCCGCGACTCTGACGCCAAGTGTGCGGAGCTTTGAACATAATGTATGAAAATTGTCGGCCGCAGCCTATCGTCGCGTCTAGTCGTCGAGCTGTCGCGTGTCGCCTAGTGTGCGCCTACACTTATGTTATTCAAATATATTTGATTTTTAGGAAACAATGTTATTGGATACGATATTATTGGATAAAGTTTAATTATCCCTTGCGGAATAATTATACACAGTATGCTCCGAACTACCAAAATTTTAAAGTACTTTCGATGGAGTGTTAGTTATTCCAGGTTTAAGTTCAGTTTTCATTCCACCAGCTACGTCACAGAATTGGCAAAAAAGTAGGTAAATGTCACGAAATAGAAGCTAGAAAGTTGTAGATACTTTCTAGATTTTGTCATGTTGTTTTTATAACTAATTTATGCAGAAATTGGTCGATTGTTTTACGATGAGAAAAGAGAATTCGTTCAGCTTTATTTGTTAACTGTGGTATAATTGCGTATCGTGTCCCTGACTTTATTGTAGATCTATAAGTGGTTATTATTTACGTAGAACATTATTTTTTAGTGTGTTTAAGCTAGTATTTCTTAAGGTGGGCGATCAGAGGGGCGGTAGAAGATGTAAAACAAATTGGAGGGCGTTGAGGCAATCTAGGACGCGTTAGCTGATTCAAAATAAAACTAAATATATATTATACTAGTGGACCCGCGAACTTCGTATCGGCTTGACATGCATAGGTAAAACGCGGGCTGTCAATATAAGTCACCCTGGTAGAATTGTCAATTGTTGTCTCCGGCCATCATTATGTATGAGAAAATGAATGACTTCCACAAATAATTCAATACCAAAATTAGCCAAATCGCTCCACCCGTTCTCGAGTTTTAGCGAGACTAACGAACAGCAATTAATTTTTATATATATAGACAATATAACTCCTACCGAAGCATCTGTTTCAAACGATATTCATTTTTTTACATCCTCTTTGACGATATTTGCAGCACGCATTCTGCCAATTCTATGTCAAACGTCATAAGGTTACATTATAAAAGCGCTAAGGTTAGATTATAAATAATTTTATATGGTGGTTAAGTATTCTTAAATTTTCTTATTTTGCGCGCAATTTTCTTAATTTTTCCTTTCATAAGAACCTTCTCCTGACAATAAGAAATACAACAAAAAAAGAATTGGCCAAATTGGTCCAGGCGTTGTTGAGTTATGCGCTTACCAACACATTTTGCGATTCATTTTTATATTATAGATTTACCTAATATTTCGAATTAAACTTCAAGTCCTACTACAACTAACCACAGTACATTGCGTTTTAAATCATTTCGTCATGTCGCATTGAAAATCGCAATGACAAATGAAGGTCTTATTTTTATTTGCATATATGAATTGTAATGTATGACAATATTACTATAATATATACAATCTGTGTCATTCACGTTCCTAAATATATTCATTATAATTCTACACTATATTTAAAAATATTGTTTTCCTAAACACGATAACAATTGTAGCATTGGTTGCAATTGATTTCTACTTTGCCCTTATTCCTAAAAGTAGGTAATTTTATAAATCCGAAATAGCACTGGTTGAATACTAGAAAATATCTGAGACATTTCAGTAAGACCTGAAAACAATAGATACCTACGAGTAGAACTAGTTATTTTTTCGTAAAAGTCGTTTGCAATGATCTTTAGAGATCTGTTTAATTATGACCAGCACGAAAGTACTCCAGGCTAAGTGCGGAAGAAAAGCCGTTAAAATTTTCGTTTAAAAATAATACTTGTGATGTTAGTGAACAAGTAAAAATATGATTTGATTTTATTAAGTTAAGTAATCGAGAACTCACCAGTAATAACCATAACGAGAGCAAACGCGAAGAAGTCAGGGTATTCTGCCATGAAAGATATATTGATAGGCGCAAGCTGCGTCATCTTCCTCGCCATGGTGTTATTTGTCAAGCTGTCGATGTAGAGCGCCATGCCTTTTGCGACACTGGCCGTGCCGATCACGTACTCGAGGATGAGATTCCATCCGATGGTGAACGCTATGAACTCGCCGACGCTGACGTAGCTGTAGACGTAAGCTGACCCTGCTTTAGGCACACGTGCTGCGAATTCCGCGTAGCATAGACCTGGGGGCATCATTCATTAATTAATTAAGTTCTAATCAAAGTATCACACTAATATTATAAATGCGAAAGTTTGGATGTTTGTTTTTTTATATATTTGTTTGTTTGTTACTCAATCACGTCGTAACGACTTAACCGATTTTGATGAAATTTAGTGTATACGCAAATTACAACCTGGATTAACATATATGCTACTTTTTATCCTATAAATCAGTTCCCAAGGGATAAAAATGGGGTGTCAAGTCAAGTTGCAACAGCGAGTTTAGCTTTACTTCTAGGTTACCTGCACATTTAGTAGTGTAACACGTACGGAGTCGCGGGCAACAGCTAGGTAAGAATAAATCTTTAAAACATTTATGGACCGTATTGTAGTCTTTTTAAAATATTAGTTTAAAAAAATATTAAAATGATCACAGATATCTTAGGATACAATGACGACGTACTGAAGTGGCTTAAGGTTGGATGCCCTAACCTTAACCCGAACCTCATGTTACCTAAAATAAAAACAGCCTCGCCGCGGTCACCCTTTGAAGGGCAACAAACAAGTAGAATTTATTGGGCATCTGCAATGCCAGGGCAATCAACTCCATTTAAAAAAATAATGAAGGTTGGGATTTGACAAAATATAAATATTCTGATTGTTTACTGTATTAACGTATTAAAAAAGCTTTCCCGTATTGATTATACCTCTGCGATAATAATAATGATAAGCTCATAAACAGTACATTGTTATACAAGGGCTGTAAGCGATCTATTCGTCTTTTCGTCCAACATACCTCAGTGTCTTCACTCAGTGTGTGTTACTAGCGATGACATATGGAACCGAGACGTGGTCCTTCACTATTGGCCTTATGAATAAGCTCAGAGTCGCTCAACGAGCTATGGAGAGAGATATGCTCGGGGTTTCTCTACGGGATCGAATCAGAAATGAGGAGATACGTAGGAGAACTCAAGTCACCGACATAGCCCGACGGATTAGCAGGTTGAAGTGGCAATGGGCAGGCCATATAGCGCGCAGAACAGATGGCCGATGGGGCCGGAAAGTTCTCGAATGGAGGCCACGGACCGGCAAGCGCAGCGTAGGACGTCCACCTACAAGATGGGAAGACGACTTGGTAAGAACCGCAGGTCGGCGTTGGATGCAGGCCGCTTCCAACCGCAGTTCCTGGAGATCAATGAGGGAGGCCTTTGTCCAGCAGTGGACGTCCTACGGCTGATATGATGAAGCGATCTATTGTACACCCGAGATATTTTATCTAATCGATCGTGGGTGCTATTGATCGCTTAAATTCGGGTATAACACATAAATATTCATTACGAGGAAATTGAAAAAGACACAAAGTTAATATTTTATTGTATTGTATAGGCTTGTTCGCTCAACATTTTAAAATCCAGGAAAAAATCCCCACGATACAGTTTTTCCCCTCGCACAAATTGTTGACACAAAAAATGTTTGACATTCTGGTCCCTTGTAGGTTTTTCAAGGCCTGCGATCAACTTGTTATGTTGCCCTGAAAATGCCTAAATGACCGAAAGTGAAAGAACTACCTATGGTAATGGTATTTAGTTTAGTTGATCCATATAATAATCATATTTTGAGTTTTCGTTCTTTTACATAACAGTTTCCTTACAATAACTTCTTCCTGCTATACTATACTATACTATACTATACTATACTATACTATACTATACTATACTATACTATACTATACTATACTATACTATACTATACTATACTATACTATACTATACTATACTATACTATACTATACTATACTATACTATACTATACTATACTATACTATACTATACTATACTATACTATACTATACTATACTATACTATACTATACTATACTATACTATACTATACTATACTATACTATACTATACTATACTATACTATACTATACTATACTATACGATACTATACTATACTATACTATACTATACTATACTATACTATACTATACTATACTATACTATACTATACTATACTATACTATACTATACTATACTATACTATACTATACTATACTATACTATACTATAATCTTCTACTTAATCTATTTCTATACTAATATTATAACGAGGACAGATTTGTATTTTTGTGTGTATGTTTGTAATGAATAAACTCAAAATCTACTGGTCCGATTTAAACAGTTCTTTCACCATTGGAAAGCTACATTCACTCATAGGACATAGGTACATAGGACATAGGAGTGACATAGGGTATATTTATTGCTAGAAAAGATTAGGGATCCTTACTAAAACTTAAGTAACGTAACCCAAGGTGTAAAAAAGTGCCCTAAAACGTCTTTAGTCGCATGCGCTGCGGAAACTATTGATGATAGAACAAAAGTACGTTCTACAATATTAAAGAACATATCAATATATACAAAAATATTTTTTTAAAGAGGAAAGATTGTTTGTTTGCATTGAATAGGCTTCGAAACTACTGGAACGATTTAAAAAAATCTTTCACTATTGGGAAGCTCTAGTATCCCCGGGTGACATAGGCTACTTTTTACCCAACGGCGCAGAAGGAGGGTAGTGTTTTTTTTTTAAAAACTACGTGTGCGAAGCTGCGAATTCGTCAGTTAGTAATACTATAAAGAGGAAAGATTTGTATTTTTGTATATTTGTAACGATTAAACTCAAAAACTACTGGTCCGATTTCAAAAATTCTTTCACCATTAGTATGCTACATTATCCCTGAGTAACATAAGCTAAATTTATTAGTAGAAACAATTAGGGATCTCTACTAAAACTTCAATAATGTAACTCAAGATGTAAAAAAGGAGAACGGGCATCCTGGTCTACAGTCCAATAAAAATGAGCAGCACATTTTCGAATTGGCATACAATAGTACATCAAAATATACTATTGGAACTTTCCCCAAAAGTCTGTCCGTTTTGAGTTACAGCCATGCAAACACCAGCATTTTTTGTTTTAAAGAACATAAAATAACGGTTTCACGATTACTATATCCATACATAAAGGCTCCTATACAATGCAGTAGCAAGAGCGAGAAGGGAGAAGAGCGATGTAAGGGCCGTGGGGAGAGGGATGCGTACGCGGGGGAGGGGAACGGTTGTGTACGCGCCGCGCCGGACGGCTACAATAATCAGTCGCATCGCATCAAGTGAGTGGCTACGTCACGTCTTGTTACGATAGTGCTGTGTTTGAACTTCTTTCTCTGTTTTTACTGACCCTGGCTTGCTTTTGGACCCTGTTTCTTTCCCTAATGTGTTAACTTTGGCTCGACTTATTGACTTTTGAACTGCCTACCGATAATGGAAGTTTTTCGAAACTGTGTGATGTGTCGTCGAGGACTTTACCGCGGACGGTACCAGCAGCATATCTTGGCTGATAACCTGCAAAGGGAACGACCAGAATTCGCCGCGTTTATACAACAACATGCTGTGTTGGAGGTTAGTTACCTTTTATTTTTATTATATTGAGTAGTTAGGCATAGGATTTATTTATTTTAAGTATTAATTGTTATTATTTTCAGGTGGTGTTCGACAGTACTCGAAGCTTGTGTCACCGATGTTGGCAGAGGACTGAGCGTGATCATAGACCTGCACAGCAAGCGGCGCGAGCGCCTGGTACATTGCACTCTCAAGAATACACGAGGGCACCGAACACTTCGGTGCATTGTATTTACAACAACTGTGCTAATATTACCCGTAATCATATACCAAACGCGATAAGAATTAATGTATTTTGTGAGAGCAAGCTTTTTATTCCTGATAGCGCTAGGGTGTGTACAGAACACTTACAAAATAATGAATGGAGCAACCTGCCGCAAATGTGTAATGTGACACATGATTTTAATGACGCTCAGTTTACATCGCTCTGTGACTTGATGAGAATGGCTGCTAACAACCAGCCCAGAATCGACTTCGAAAACAGAGGCACCTTGTCTAATGAAGAGATGCACTTATGGACTGGGCGCACTTACGATCAGTTCGAAGCTATATTAGAACAAATTCCGTCACTAAGTGAACGTTGTAACCAGCCTAGAACTGCATTAGGCATCTATTTAACAAAACTTAGAACTGGAGACTCTGATGAGAGACTGGCAACGTTATTTCATATGTCTCGTCGAAAACTAGAACGTTTTTTGCCTATAGTTCGAGAATGTCTGAGCAACGATTACGTTGTGCTGCATCTAGGTGTGGACCACATTACCAGAAATGATATCCTTCAAAGAAACTTAACAATTCCAAGGGCTTTATTTGGAAACGATGAAAACATCAAAGCCATAATTATATGTGACGGTACATATATATATATTAACAAAAGCTCCAACTTTTTGTTTCAACGGCTGTCATACAGCTTACACAAATATCAAAACTTGTTGAAGCCGTTTTTAATGGTATTCACGGACGGCTATATATTAGATGTCAAAGGGCCATTTGCCGCTACCAGAACCGATGCCCAGATCATGAGTGAAATAATGAATAACGAAGATGAGCCGCTGCATTGGTTACTCGAACGTAATGATGCGTTTATCCTAGACAGAGGATTTAGAGATAGTTTGCAGGATATAGAAGCTTGTGGCTACGAACATCATGTGCCACCAACTAAAGACAGAAGAGAAAATCAACTCACTACAGAACAAGCTAATCAGTCTCGTTTGGTCACCATGTGCCGATGGGTGGTGGAAGTAGTAAATGGGAGATTTAAGCGAGATTTTAAACTTTTGCGTCAAAACTATTTTAATAAAACGTTACCAAAAATGTTTGTTGACTTCAAAATAGCTGCAGCCATTCTAAACCACTTCCACGCCCCCATCGAAGATAGTTCACACGCAGCAGCCTTTTTGAATTCAATAAGAGCTAAAATACACATACCAAACACATTGCACAATTATGTGGAAGCAAAGAGATTGAATTATAGGAGAGCAGACTTCATGCGAATCGAAGCAAATGAAATAGAAAACTTCCCAAGGCTTAGTGAAGAACAAGTCATACATTTTGCCTTGGGAACTTACCAGTTAAAGCTCGCTCGATCATATTGTAGCGAGCACTTACAAAATGGTCTTTATATAATCGAGACGTATAGAGATAACGCTCTAGAAGACTTGGCACAATATGATATCAACGAAGAGGCTTGGCTATTACGTGGACGTATACAGTCTCGACATGTCCGAGCCAGGAAATATTTTTGTTATATATTAATCAATAATATTAATAACAATATTACACAATATTATTGTACCTGCTTGACAGGGCGACGTACTATAGGTACTTGTGCCCATGTACTGTCAATTATATGGTACGTAGGTTATGCCCGTCATGAAGGGTTCAATGAACCTGCATTGTTCCTTAACAGTATTCTCATCGATGATGATGATGATGATAATGTTTAATAACATATTGTTTTGATTTTTTAAGAAGATGTTGTTTTTATTTGTATTACTACTTACCTAACTTAAATAAAATCATTACATTACACAAAATGTTTTTTTAATTACCACGATATTCAATGTTTGGCACTAAATATTATCAGATTCAATTTTTAGTAGAACTCAGATCGGACAATACTTAGAGAAATGCGACTTTCTACATATGAAAATACATAGAATTACCTTTATATTGACATATGACTCATTTTTATTGCAAGGTAGACCAGCTTCCATACACTTATGCCCGTTCTCCTTTGACATAAAAAATGTCCACCCGTCCGAAGTCGGGACAAGGCCGCTAGTTTGTTATATAGACAGAAGGTGCGTAACCTACGAGGCAATTCTCTAAGTGGCGATGGTTACCACATAACAAGTGGGCCTTAAGTATGTTCCATCTCCATGTAGCATAAAAAAAAGACTTCGACTCAAAGATATATTACCTTCGGCCGGCCGGCACCTAAGAGTTTACTGAGCTAACTACTATTGGATTAAATCATCGTCAGGTCTCCAATAGATCGCTAAGTTTATTGGTATGGGCATGCACGTGCCGTTGATTGCCTACGCGACAAATCATATCGACTGCAAGGACAATGGTATTAAGCATTGTTGTTCTAACATAACTTCTTTTAGCGTGTCATGTTCCTCTACGTGAAAGGTTCGGGAAAGCCAGTCATGACTCTTTTTTTCCTGTATCTGTACGAACTACGTGTAGCACAACTGGGGATGTGCCTCGAAACTAACATTTAGTGCAGACATTTGTTACGCAGCGGGATTCAATCCCGCAATCACTTAGAACCTCAAGAAGGTTGTCAGGAATGATACAATTTCTTTTTACATCGCGACACGTTCGATCAAGCAGGTATTATGCATTTCCTGAACTTCCTTCTTCTGATGAATAGTTTTTAGGATTTTTGTTACTGTGAAACAAACATTTCATAAAGTTGACTCCTCGCTGCGAGGTGCACTGTATTCTGTGACTGGTTATTTGACTGCAAGTCACTAGGTTGCTTTCAAAGAAATATACCTGATCTAACGTGTCACACACGACGTAAAAATAAATTGGTAACTATAAATTATAATAAATTTATAATATTAATAATACATTCTTAATAACCTTCTCAAATTAAGCCATTTTGAAATGAGCCTTGTTGGTAGATAAGATAGGAAAGATTGGCGTGGTTTATTGGTTTGACGTGATACCGTTTACAGAAAATTAAATTTAAAAATGCACAATGCAACGATACATTCGTGTGGTAGGTAGGTACGTCATAGGAGAACGTGACTGATGAGATGCAAGTGAAATACGTAGTACTACACGACGACTATATATATAGGATATTTATAGTATTTCCGAAGACAACAGACCTGCCAGTTTTCTATTTAAAGATGGACTCACCAGCAAAAGCACTCGCTATAGCGGCCACCAAGAAGCTCAGCGTCACAGCTGGTCCGGCTACCGTCTTGGCGACAGCACCAGCCAGGACATACACCCCCAGTCCCAACGTGCTGCCGATCCCCAGCGCCGTGAGGTCAGTGAGCCCCAGGCATCGGGCTAGTGGGGTGGAGGTATCGTCGCTTTTCAGCTGCTTGCAGCGACGCAGCGCTGAGAAGAGTCGAGCGAAGCCCATCTGTGAAGGAAAAAAAGGTGTTGTAAATACAGAGATCCTGCCTGACTTAAGACTATGTGACTGCACGATGGTTTACGTGAGACAGCTGATTAGACCAGTTCTGCAGTGGACAGGAGGCAGCTTCACGCTTTAACTGACTATATTACACAAGAACTGATATGACTGGATTCCAGTTTTAAGACTACAAATGCCATCTCAGATGTATCCCCGTCCGAGTGACGGTGAGGACTGGGTGAGCCACACTACTTATCCCGCAAACTGGTTTGGAACTTGATAAGCCGAAATAGAGTTGAAAATGATAGATATGGGACAAAGTAAGTTTAGTCTACCTTTGCCAGCAAAGTTACTGAGGGATTTTACTCATAGATGTCCTTATATATAATGTTAAATGTAAATACCACAGGTAGGGTGACGTCAAGTTAGCAGGAGTGATCAACACTAGTGACGGAGTTTACAGGCCACTCTTTGAACTGGGAGATAATTCACGTAACTACGTTCACGTTGTAAATCAAGGATCGATCTAGTCTCGTTATGTTGAAAGTGTTAGATGGTTTTCATGTAAACTGACATACAATTTTTGAGTTGACTATTGTGCAATTATATCGTGAAGCGATCGGAAGTTGAACGTAGCTTATTTTGGTATTCTGTTAACACAATAATTTGAAAATGGGCATTCACGACTTTATGTAAATGTCTAAATTGAGGTTGAAAGTTGATCGACACTAGATCGACAGGAGATTACGATTTTGAAACTTTTGTTCCATTATAATGATTCGATAAGTCGTGAAATTTGGCAATTTGTGATTGTGTGTACCAAAGAGGTATGAGCTTGACAAATAAGCGGCTATGGACTACACTCACGCTGGCTATATTTGCATAACGCGTGGACAGTTAGATAACTCGGACTGACATGTGATTGTTGACGTTATCAGAAACCGATACCTCCTTAAACCGCCTATAACCAAGTCAATCAGAGTCCATTAGATTTCAATCGATAAAGTGCTTCAGGGTCGTTATTCTGAGCTTCTTTTGTCAACGAGCAACAATTTGTCTTTAATTAAGAAACATCCAGTGTTTACTTTGTTTTTTTTATCTTATTAATCCGTTGGATGCTACAGCCGATTCTGAGAAGAATATTACGTCAGACAAATATCGAGATTAAAGAATGCTTTAACTATGCATCCTAGATATTGTCGAATATATTTTTATAAGAACTTAGTTTCATACGGACCGTCAAAGTCAAAATATGTTATTCATTAAAATCACAAGAATCACTGTGAAACGTCAATTTTACTGCCTGCTCCTTCGCGACCAAGCCAGGAATGAAAGGCAAGAAAAATGGCTGGTTGTTTTTTTAATGATCCTTTTAGAATACAGGAAATAAATTACGTACCCACATAATAAATAAATAAATTAAATAAATATTGCTGGACATTTCACACAGCGCTATCTAGCCCCAAACTAAGCAGAGCTTGTACTATGGAAACCAGATAACTAATAGAATAATTATATAATTTTTTTTGTAAATATTACTCGTGCGCGATAAGTTGGGACCTGAGCGCGGTGACGTCATATTGGCGTGTTTGTACCGCCCGCAAAAAAGCGAACATAACAAGCAGCCGCCCGCGGCTTCGTCTTTGTTTTTTTAAACCTAATTTATTATGTTACTCAGGGAGGACGCTGCTTTTTATCTTATCTTTTTTACACTATTTGAATAAAATAAAAATACAATGTTTAAGAGAAACAACCAGACTCGGAGCAAATATCTGTAGATCATACAAAAATTTGTTCCGCGGCGGGAATCGAACCCGCTACCTCCTGCGTCTCAGCCGGCTATTCGCCCACTGCACCACGGAGGCCGTCAATTTCAATCCCAAGCTTCTCTATCTCTTGATCACTAAGGCCATACGTGGAGTACACGGTACGGTAGCTTGGCCGTGGAATCATGTTTTGTACTTGAAAAAAGAGGTTTAAAACTGATTGCACTTAAAGGTACTTAACTTTTTTGTTATTTATAAAAGATTACGTACTTAATAAAGTTCTTACGTAATAAGACTGGGTTGTTCAGGTCATAATAATAGCAGTTGTTTTTGACTTTTTGCATAAATAGTGATCAATTATTTATTGACATACCTAATGTTTGATGTATGAAGATCGAATATTATGTCGACATTTATGTTGCCTTATACGGTCTGAAATATTTTTTTTTATTAATATTATATAGTCTATTTCGAAATTTTCAAATTAATTGAAGTAAATTTTACAATTTTGTGCCTCACCATCTTTGTAGGTAAGCCTTTGAATTGATAAAAAATCTTCATTCGATTTTAAAATAACACAATACCAGTTCAGGAGGAGTTCATCTTTTAAATTATTTATACATCTACAAGTTATTTATAAATTACTGAAGTAACGAGTTATCGTGGTCGAAACAGGGATTTTCGCACTCATGTGTATTAATATTATTATTATTCTTCCTTTGTATTACTTTAGTCTGCACTAACGTTACATCGCACCAATAAAGCATAGATTGCTTGATTTTTATTATATCATACCGTGTTTAATATAATAAAAAAACAGCCAAGTGCGAGTCGGACTCGCCCATGAAGGGTTCCGTAGCAGCAAGTAACATAATATAAAAGTTCTTGTAGTTCGTTGTAATATTTTTATATTTGAGTTGAGTGAATGGTAAATTGCGGTTTATGATATATGATGTATTAAAAAAAACTACTTACTTGATCTCGTTCAAACCAATTTTCGGCGGAAGTTTGCATGGTAATGTACATCATATATTTTTGTTTAGTTTTATCATTCTCTTATTTTAGAAGTCACAGGAGGACGTTAGACACACTTTTTACCACTTTGGAAGAGTCTCTCGCGCAAACTATATGACAACAATACTAGATTCCCCACACGTATGGGTTTGATGAAAAAAAATGTTGAGTTTCAGTTCTAAGTATGGGGAACCCCCAATATTTATTGTTTAATTTTTCTATTTTTGTGTGAAAATCTTAATGGGGTTCACAGAATACATCTATCTACCAAGTTTCAATAGTTCTTATAGTTTCGGAAAAAGTGGCTGTGACATACGGACGGACAGAATAAGGGTTCCGTTTTTTGCCATTTGGCTACGGAACCCTAAAAACGAACCAACAACTTTTGCAATTAAGTGCGGAATGCGAAATCAAGTGCGAAATTGACCTTTAGATTACGACCAATACATTATACTTAATTATTCCTAAATGATTCCTAAAAATAGTTCTGCAACTGAATACTTCACGACTTCGACGCGTATGAATAGATAGAATGAATCGAGATCAATATGCTTGTTACGTCACAGCATTATAGCAGTAATGACTGCCAATCAGTGGCATTCACAAAGTAATCACGACGCGCCGGCCGTGACGGTTGTCAGGGTCATAATGACAACGTGACAGTGGACTAGGAAGCCTCCTTTTCCCCTAGCCATGTACTGTCAAAAACGTACGGGTCGAGTTGGTTAGTTATTTACTTATTATCCGCGACATAACGAAGGTATTCCTTTTAAATTATAAGGATACATATACATATAATTAATGTTAAGTATGTAACTACCTACTTAATTATTATTTTATTTCATGACATTATTTTTTTCTTTTGATTCCTAATTGCTTTTGCTAGGATAATATAATCATCCATAATCTCATAGGTATTTAAAATTATTTATTTACTAGTGGTTCGCCCTGAACTGAGATCTCGCGAGTCTCCCAAAACATAAAAAAAGTATTCTTAGGGCGACTCGCGCAATGATGCCTAAACGTATTTAGTGACTAAATATGATTTAAGGAGTTGTCATATTGTACAAATACGTAAAATTTAAATATGTTTAGTCGCTAAATACGTTTAGGGATCGTTGTGCAAGCTGGCCTTAATCTTTGACTAATAAAATAGTGCCACGAAATGAATAACCAATTTACTTGATCTACAGTTTCATTCAAATTACAGGTAACGGGAGTTCATTTATTGTAGTTATTGTTTTCTGGGGTACTTATTGTAGTTATTCTGGATTTCAGACTTTTGCCTATATTTGTGTCACTTAAGTTACACGCACACCAAATTTCAGCACTGTGGGGTCACTGGTGTACCCTGTGTGAATTTTGTCAAAGTTCAGTTTTTATTATGGCTAATAACACAAAAACTATAAAGAACTTACAAAAAATAAAAAAAACGGCGTCTAAATTAACTAATGAAGACCTTTCATTTGACGTCCCACTTGACCAAATGGTCTCAATTTCTTTTTTTTTACCTCTCTTGAAATCTCAAAGAGTCCCCCACATTTTTAGCTCATTTAGTCACTCCAAAATTGTGTCATCACTGCCTACCTATGTATCAAATTTTACGGTGATCGGATCAACGCTTTGAAAGTTATCCTCGGACAAACAAACATACATACAATGCCGATTTGCCCAAGTTGATTTAGAGGTCTCGCTTCGATCGATTATTATATTGTTTGTTTTTGTTTTGCATGAAGGTAGGTACTGTTCAATATTGCTATTTTTACGTTCATTATTTTCAATCTTTTGTAAATATATTATGTGTGCCATTTAGCAAATAAATGATTGTCTATGTCTATGTCATAATAGGGTTTGAGAGATAGCGAGGAAGTATGAGACAAGGCATTACAAAAAGAGAAAAAAATCCTACTGATCTAGCTTATTTGCAGATGCTGATAGAAGTTAATGGGATAAGAAGATATTGGTAACACACACAGATATTGGAATTGAAAAAAAAATATATTATGAAAATGTTTTTTAAAGTTACATAAATAAGTTTTTTCGTAGAAAAGACTTCAACGCGCTCTCTTTGTTAACATAATACAAAATCATATTAGAACTTTAGTAGCATTTTTTTCATAGTTTTGAAATAATACATGCATATTCTAAAATGAAAAAATATTTTTCGTAGGATGTCTGGTTAACTGGACCTAGGTTTCAGGATGATGTCCCATGTTATGTCATGTATTCTTACGTAACATTTATAAAGAACATGTTTGCAATTATAGGTTCTTTGTTAACATGATTGATAGTAAGTACCACTTCAACCAATTATCAATCTATTTCTCCTTCAGTTTAATACCTAAGTAGTTCAAGTAGGTAAGTTTTCCAAGATCGTCAGTACGTCATGGCTGGTCAGGTAAAATCGTGAAATTATCCTCAATATTCATGACACATTTTGTAAATAAATCGGGTATTTTTGTGTGACATTCATAATTTTATTATTTCTAGTGTGTAATGGATGACCTCCGTGACGCAGTGTGTGCAGTGTCACGTCATGTAACAAATGTTTTCATGACCTACAGATATTTGTTTCGGGTCTGGTTGTTTCTCTATATACTAGTGGTTCGCCCCGAACTGAGATCTTACGAGTCTCCAATAAAAACAAAAAAATTATTATTTATAATCTTTGACTATCAAAATAGTGCCACGAAATTAATAACCAAATTACTTGACCTACAGTTTCATTCAAATTACAGGTAACGGGAGTTCATGTTAATTGGTAATTTTTTTTGCGGTAGAAATTATAGTTATTCTGGATTTCAGACTTTTCCCTATATTTTATGACTTAAGCTATGCGCATAGTTCAGTTTTTATTATGGCTCATAACTTAAAAACTGCAAGGTAAAAATAAAAACGGGGTCGAAATGTACTCAAAAAACCTTTTATTAGACGTGCCACTTGATCAGATAGTCCCATTTTGGTTTTTTAAACCTCTTAAACCCCAATATCTCAACAACCTCCCCACATTTTTAGCTCATTTAGTCACACCAAAATTGTGCCAATACTATATACCAAATTTTACGATGATCAGATTTACGCTTCGAATGTTATCCTCGGACAAAAAAAAACATACATACATACAACGCCGATTTGCCCAAGTTGATTTGGAGATCTCGCTTTGCTCGATGAATTATAAATATGTAAGATAAGATAAGTTTTATTGTATTACCACACAGACATGTATCTACAAAAAACTAAAAAAAATATGAGTATTCTATCAGTTCTCTGATTCACATAGTAGGTACAAGCTTTGCTTAGTTTGTGACTAGATGCCGCTGTGCGAAATGTCTAACATTATTTATTATTAATTTAGCAAATAAATAGATTTGATTTTATTTCAATAATACAGGTACTTAAAGGCGTACTATACCTGGGGAGACGTTAAATCGCTTATTGAGAAACAATGTTTTGTTCAACAAATTGTGTGCTTTCAATCTGTAATATATATATGTTATAGTTAAGGATACGTGCTAGAACGCCTGTGTTGTGAAAACACGATTCCGTAAAATTTTCTTGATCGAAAAAAAATTCAAAGGTGACTCCAAATTTATCTTAAACCCGTTCTTTAGCAATGAATATTTCAATTTAGATCTTGAAACTTTATACAGTAATTCTACACAACATAAATAAGGGCACATGTGTTTTAAATTTTCCAAATACCTTTTGATTTTACCATAAAATGAAAATATCTAAGTTTTGCACTAATGAAACCATTCGCTCCGGACGCCCGGTCTGCGATTCAGTCTGGCCTCTGCTTTCAGACGGGGTACCCGTGACGCTTGTCGCTCCAAACGAACACGTAATTCTTAAGTAGAATTTATATTTAGTTGGTTTTTGTAAAGACGCAGTAATGAGAAATAAACACAACAAGATAATGAAGCGACTGAATAATAAAAAACCGACAAACATATGAACCACGGCGAGATAGGACGTGCAGCGGCGCGCGGAGAAGCGGGGGTGAAATTCGAGTTTGGGCTGAGGTATAGTCAACTGTTAATCCTATTGATTAAAAAGTATACCTGTGCTTGGATCATGGCATGGCTATGTCAACAAGTGCGTTAAATATAACTGAGATGCTTGTCTTAGTGCAGTCCATCAATGGCCGTGTTTTTATTTATGAAATCAAATAAATTTTGTTCGCTTATTTATACCACAAGTAGATTGTGAAACATTGTATCGTTGTAAATGAACTCAGATTGAGTTGATGCAATGATACAGTGTATGAATAACTTTAAAATACCCTCTCTAATGAAATGACGACACTTAATCACACAAACTTGCAGACATACGACAAACAGGTAGATGTAGTGATGCCTTTTATAGCCCAATAATTGTGAAAGAAAGGTTTTTATAATTTTTGATTAAAAACAAATATAATGATTTTTAAACGATGCTACATTAGATCTAAACAATCATTTATCTGCTAAATAGCACACATTATACTTTTAGAATAGATGACTGAGACACAAGAGAGAAAGAAAGATGATTTAAAATAACTAGTGCTTCGCCCCGAACTGAGATCTCGCGAGTCTCCCATAAAAACAAAAAAAAATATTGTTTATAATTTTGACTAACAAAATAGTGCCACGAAATGTATAACCATATTTCTTGACCTACAGTTTCATTCAAATTACAGGTAACGGGAGTTCATGTAATTTGGTTGCTTTTTTTGGAGTAAAAATTGCAGTTTTTCTGGATTTCAGACTTTTCCCTATATTTGTGTCACTAAAGTTACACGCATACCAAATTTCAGCACTGTGGGGTCACTGATCTACCCTGTGAACTTTGTCAAAGTTTAGTTTTTATTATTGCTAATAACTTAAAAACTACAAACTTTAAACAAAAATAAAAACGGTATCGAAATGTACTCACAAATAAATTTTAGATGACGTGCCACTTAACCATTTTTTTTTACCCCTCTTGAACACCAATATCTCAACAACCCCCCTACATTTTAAGCTCATTTAGTTAGCGAAATTAAGCGATCCTATTGGTGGGGTTGACACTATAGCTTAGAAGTACATGTCTAGTGGAAACTCAGCATTATTCTGTAAAATCTGTTAATATGAGCCGACGTCTACTTGGAAATATCTAGCATATTGAAAAATGGAAGATAAAAATAACAGAAAGACGTAAAAGTACTACTGTGTTCCGTATATCCTTGAAATAGAGCAACGACCTTTAACATATTAGCAGCTATTAGTTACTTATAAATGCTAGAACGTACTAGAATCACAATATATTGACATTTAAAGAAAGATGAGAAAATATCTCCATAATATAACCAGTATTCTAAAATGTTTTAATTGTGGTATTCAGGCGGCTTGCACAACAATCCCTAAATGGATTTAGCGACTAAACAAGTTCAAATTTGACGTATTTGAATGATTTGACATCATATTTTGTCACTAAAAACGTTAAGGCATCGTTGCGCTAGTCGCCTCAACATTACATAGATAACATGTTAAAATGTTACTTATAATATCAGTTTGTCACGTTCTGACAATTTATACAAAAATAGAGAAATGAAGACATAACATTCACTAGATAAAATAGAATTACTCACTATGAATAAAAGACGTTATTCTCATGATTAGAGATAAGACAGAGAAGAGATCTAAAGACGTTCATTCTTAGGGATAAAGCATGGCCTAATTTATTAATACTTGTTTTCTTATCAGCGTAGAAAACTTACCATTAAATAAAATAACACTCAATTATCACAAATCTCGCGCGAGAAGAAAGTGCGATTCACTACGTGACTAGCTCTAAACAATGATACTTATAATAAACTGGCTTGTCATTACCACTGTTTGTCCCGTATCTTTACGATCTAAGACAACAGTCGCGTTTATACTGAAATGAGAAATGCAGACTGTCTGTCGGTTGCAAACGAGTCTTTCAATACAAATTACAAAAGAGGAAATATAAATAATCTTACTTAGAAAAGTTCGGGATTCATTTTAAACATTATAATCCACATCTTTCCACGACATCTTTCTTTACACCCGACATCTTTCATTACAATGTTCAAACGTAGAAACCTGTTATTAGCCTTACGTTTAGTTCTAAGCTATTTATCCAAACAATTTGTATCGCTGTTGGTTTCTTTAAATAAATAATAATCAAGGCGAGACGTAATTCGGAGCGGATCGCACTCACTCTAATGAATTGAACCGAAACATTGTCGGTCGAAACACCGATAAAACGGTACGTGTTAAATCCCGTATTTATAATCATGTTATAAATAATCTTCTTTCAGAAGAAACATACTTATATAGGCCATTTGGCCTTAACGGCTTATCCTAGTAGATAACCTGAAATTTTACGAAATTCGGCCCCTAAGAGGATGAAAGGGGTGTTTACGTTCATATGAAAATCTATATGCCTTGGGGTTATAAACTTGATACTTGGCAAATATATTAAATAATGTTTTTTTATAAAAACTCCTCTCCTGCTTGTGTGAAAAGGGGTTTTGCATTTCGTATATTATAACATGATTTCTTGGGCAAATTGGAGTCCGAATAAATTGTTCTTATATGAATGTCAAACCACTCACTCGTATGTAATTTACAGTTTTTGCTTTAGAGCAAAAACTTTTGTATTGTAACTACAAGGCGTATCCGTGTAGTTTTTTTTTTGTTATTTTGTTAAAATTTAAAAAAAAATTTATCGCTTTATTTTTGTCTGGCAACAAAAACAATTTTTAGTTACTTATTTTGATCTAATTAGAAGTTCAAGTTCCTTTTAATTACCATTAGGTATTATATAGTTTTTAGGGTTCCGTACCTCAAAAGGTAACCAAAGGAACCCCAATAAGATCACTCACTTGTCCGTCTGTCCGTCTGTCTGTCCGTGTGTCACCCACCACCAATTTTCTCAGGAACGGGTGGACCTAGCAAGTTGAAATTTATACCAGATACTGAGGTCTATAGTGCCTGTTATGTGTATAAAAATCACGATAAAAAGATATATAATTTAGATTTTCTTGAAAACTTGTATGTACCAAAATTTACCTCATTTCTTTTTTATTTTCTGAAAATTATCCTTTTCTTGTGCTGTAAGACCTTGCTTTTAACCAAAATTGACAATTCTAGGTCAACCGGAAGTACTCTATAGGTTTTGGGTAAAAGCAAGGTCTGACAGCACAATTAAAGGAAAATTTCCAAAAAACAATAAAAGTTGAAAATTAAAGGATGTTCCCATGTATAACTCAACCATTACAGCACACATGTGTGCACACATGAGTTATACAATGGCTAAGTAATGACTAAGTTTTAAGTGCGTGTGTGTGTGCACACAGACACGCACTTAAAACTTAGCCGCCACCGATAGAAATGATACCAATTTTATTATGGCGGTAAAATGGGTAGGTACGGATCCCTCGGCGCACGTGTTCGACTCGCACTTGACTGGTTTTTATTCTATTACTTATATTATTATTGTGGATAGAACAAACGTGAGATTTCTAACAAGCTGTAACAAAAAAAGAATGCAACAAAAAAATTTGTAGGTATGTGAAAATCAAGATAACTACTGGTTCGCCCCGAACAAAGAACTCGCGAGTCTCACATAAAAAAAATATTTTTGTAATCTTTGACTATCAAAATAGTGCCTCGAAATACATAACCAACTTACTTGAACTACAGTTTTATTCAAATTACATGTAACGGGAGTTCATGTAATTAGGGTACTCTTTTTTGGGGTAGAAATTGTAGTTATTCTGGATTTCAGACTTTCCCCTATATTTGTGTCACTAAAGCTACAGCGTACCCAATTTCCGCAATGTGGGGTCACTGGTACCCTGTAAATTTTATCAAAGCTCAGTTTTTATTATGGCTAATAACTTAAAAACTACAAGGTTTAAACTAAAAATAAAAACGGGGTTGAAATGGACTCACAAAGACATTTATTAAACGTACAGTTTGACAGAATAGTCCCATTTTTTTTACCTCTCTTGAACCCCAATATCTCAACAACCCCCCCACATGTTTAGCTCATTTAGTCACACTACATGACATTTAGTCATTTGGTGTGACTAAATGAGCTAAACATGTGGGGGACATGTTTAGCTCATTTAGTCACACCAAAATTGTGCTATCACTGACTACCTATAAATTTCACGATAATCGAATCGCTTCGAAATTTATCCTCGGACAAACAAACATACATACATACAACGCCTATTTGCCCAAGTTAATTTAGAGATCAATCAATTAATTAATTATCGTACTCAATCAATTATCATACTTTGGTAAAGTATGATAATTATTTTCTTATTTAATATGATAGTGAGGAACAGTTAGAAAACTTAAAATTTGCTATAGGATTTATGTTGTTACTAGCTGACCAATCAGCGGCTTCGCACGCGTGGTTTACCAATAAAAAGTAGCCTATGTGTTAATCCAGGTTATGATCTACGTACATACCAAATTTCATCGCAATCGGTTCAGTCGTTCCGGCGTGAAAGAGTAACAAACATCCATACATACAAACTTTCGCGTTTATAATATTAGTAGGATTATTCACAGCTTAAATGGTTAGTTGCCAAGTTGTTATGTCGTTGCGCAAGAGTGCCTTTGAGTTCATGGTTGTCTACTGATGATGACCGTAATGTCACCTGTCACTGCTAAATACTTGTTTTTGTACATTATGACATCTGTCAAAATTAACTACGTAACTACGTAGTTAGGAGACACATCAGGATTGTTGAAAATGTGTGTTCATAATCTATCTACCTACATGACATGTTATACAGAGTGGTTTTTGATGTGTAACATCTTTCCTCTCGGTTTATGGGAGTAATTTTGGCACAAGGGACGGAAATGTGTAACAGGAAACAGGGGAAACGCGCGGTATTTGATTTGAGCTATGAGCGCGCGCGGTGGTCAGATGTCACACATTTTATGCGACTACGGCTCGTAGTTTTTCATATAAGGTATGGCAGGCATATTATGTAACGTGCGTCAGGCGAAGACGGTACTAAAAGAAAACATTTGTGGCATGGTTTGTTAAAATTATAGTAGGTAGCTATGGTGTACTTTGCGCAATTTTTCAAAAAATTCTGAATTTGATATTTGAGAAGGGCGGTGATGGCCAAGTCCGAAACCACGAGAGTGAGAAAAAAGTCGCGAAACCGTCATTCCCTCGATTTATAAGAAAACCATAACTGTATATTTAGTTTTTTTAGGGTTCCGTACCCAAAGGGTAAAACGGCACCCTATTACTGAGGCTCCGCTGTCTGTCTGTCTGTCCGTCTGTCACCAGGCTGTAACTCATGAACCGTGATAGTTAGACAGCTGAAATTTTTACAGATAATGTATTTCTGTTGCCGCTATAACAACAAATACTAAAAACGTAATAAAATAATTATTTAAGGGGGCTCCCATACAACAAACGTGATTTTTTTGCTCGTTTTAGCTCGATGTTTATATCGGCAACAGGTAGACGCTTCAAATATTTCGTGACGACCTCCGTGGCGCAGTGGGTGAATAGCCGGCTGAGACGCAGGAGGTAGCGGGTTCGATTCCCGCCGCGGAACAAATGTTTGCATGATCTACAGATATTTGTTCTGGGTCTGGTTGTTTTTCTATATATTATAAGTATGCATTTACAAAAAAAGTATATAAGTATTCTATCAGTTATCTGGTTCCCATAATACAAGCTCTGCTTAGTTTGGGGCTATATAGCGTTGTGTGAATTGTCCAGCAATATTTATTATTAATATTCACAGTATATTTAGTTATATATTTACTATAAAAATAAATAATTAAATTAAAATAAAACAAATATTTAAGGGGGCTCCCATACAACAAACGTAATTTTTTACTCGTTTTTATAGATAATCGTACGGAACCCTTCGTGTGCGAGTCCGACTCGCACAAGGCCGGTTTTTATAATTTTTTTACTTTTGACGGAAATCGATCAAAATGATTTTTCAAAAAAAAAGACAGCCTGTATCTGAACCAATGGATTCTCTTACGTTGTCACGACAAAACGGCCGGTCTGATTTCTATGAAATAACAAAACTAAGAGAAGCAGATTTACTTTCGAAATTACAAGTTCCATAGGTTTTGTACAAAAACGTAAGACATTCAAATCAAGGCTTGAACACATTGTATGAAACAGAGGACGTAAAATTTTTTTTAACAAACAATATACATACCATATTTAAAGATAAGGTATCATTTAGTGCATGTTTGTTGAGGCTTTTGAGGTGTTAGCGATATTCATTGTCATGATAAGGACAACGACCGAAGTTTATTTAGTTTTACAAGTTTAAGTACATTTCGTCTGCAAAATTACGTAGATATTTGTACTTATTTGTGAATCATAAAAGAAAACTTACGTCTCATGTTATTATTTCAAGAACTTGAGACATCGTTCAGCTTTTGTTCAGTTCAGTTACATTTATTCGCAAACAATGCTTAATGTGTCGGAACATTTGGTACAGTAAAAAAATATGAAGTAAAATCATTCTAAAAGATAATGATAAGAACTATTGTAACAATAGAATGTTATTATTTACAAGATCATCATCATCATCATATCAGCCGTAGGACGTCCACTGCTGGACAAAGGCCTCCCTCATTGATCTCCAGGAACTGCGGTTGGAAGCGGCCTGCATCCAACGCCGACCTGCGGTTCTTACCAAGTCGTCTGCCCATCTTGTGGTTGGACGTCCTACGCTGCGCTTGCCGGTCCGTGGCCTCCACTCGAGAACCTTTCGGCCCCATCGGCCGTCTGTTCTGCGCGCTATATGGCCTGCCCATTGCCACTTCAACGTGCTAATCCGTCGGGCTATGTCGGTGACTTGAGTTCTCCTACGTATCTCCTCATTTCTGATTCGATCCCGTAGAGAAACCCCGAGCATAGCCCTCTCCATAGCTCGTTGAGCGACTTTGAGCTTATTCATAAGGCCAATAGTGAAGGACCACGTCTCGGTTCCATATGTCATCACTGGTAACACACACTGATTGTAGACTTTCGTCTTAAGGCACTGAGGTATGTTGGACGAAAAGACTTTTACAAGATAATTAATTATAATATCTGATCATAAGATAATTGATAATACTTAAGGTCAAATTAAAAGATAAAAAATATAAAATACAATAACCATAACATGTCAAAATTCCAAAATAATTCCAACATTACAAATAATATAACATAGTAAATAAATGTTTTGCGTCAGGTCATTAGAGACTTGTCCTTACAAAATTCGTCAATGACAAAAACTGCTTAAGTTCAGTTTTGAATTTGAATGTGCTATTATAGATGGTACCCTTAACCACTGACAAACGTCTGTCAGACGTAGACGCGATCTTAAAACTATTATATTGCATAGTAACCGCACTAACATGCCCCTCTCTGTACCTTTCTAGAAATCTAGAATCTAGTGACGCACGGGCAGGTGGGGTGAGCAGACTTGCGGTGCGCCACTAACAGGTAAATATTGACATTAAAACGTCTGTGAGATGTATTGTCAGTATTTGTGCATGCCGTTAAATTTTTTTTTTTTCAATATAATGTACCATTTTCTTGTGAATTTATAAAGAATAATATTTAACTTTTAAGTAATATCAGTTTTGTGATAATTTTAGACTGATTAGTTATTTTGTTAAGCCGTTGGAAGCAAGGCTGTTTTTGTTTGAGTTGATTTTTGATTTTTATGTTTAAAATATATACCTTATATACTTACGACACTTTTATTTTCATATCAATGAACCAAAAACATTAAATAAACTGAGTACTAACTAAAACATAGATAATATTGATACATTAGCTAGTTATAAGTATTTAAAAAAAACTCACGTCCGTTTTAATGTAAGTAAATGCACGTCAGTGGTTAAGGGTAGAGGCTAGACAAGTTATTATAAAACTTTACACCCTGGTGCTGAACACTATGTTCTGAAATTCTCAGTCTAGGTACAAAGTAATTTTTTTAATCTTTTCTTCTAGTACTCTCTCTGACTGCCCTTTCTTCTTTAGGTGAAAAAAGTTCTTTAGTGATTGAAAGAGGTGGCCGAGAGAGGCAAGGTCACAAAATTCCGTATATTAGTCCATTTTGGCCCTGGAAAGTAGTACCAGAGAGAATGGGAAGAAGCTTTTGCCCAGCAGTGGGGTTTAAAGGACTTATTAAAGATCTCGCGAGTCTCCTATAAAAGTTATACAAAACTATTATTTACAATCTTTGACTATAATAGTGGATTAGTGTAAACTTTCCACGCAATGATCGACCAAAAAACTTAGCCTACAGTTTCATTCAAATTACAAGTAATGGGAGTTCATTTTATTTTTTGGCGTCGAAATGGCAATTATTCTGGATTTCAGACTTTTTCCTCTAGGCGTGTTACTGAAGCTACACGCATACCAAATTTCAGTACTGTGGGGTAACTGGTGTAAGTACCCTGTGAATTTCGTCAAAGTTCAGTTTTAATTAAGGAAAAAAAAAGTATTTGCAAGCCATTCTACTAAAAATACTTTAAATTAAATTCTTGATAAGAGCAAAATTGCGTTTACGAAAAAATTCTTCGGAAATTACCAACTTGATTTTGTATTTTTATCAACGCGAACAAAACCCTCAAGTCAACTGTCAAATACTTTCAAAGTGTTGCGAGTCCTAGTGCACCTAGTCGGCGTACTCCCAAGTTAATACTTGGTATAAAAACCTAGGCGCGTAGTTTCTTAAAAAATGGACCGTACTTATAATATATTTAAAATAGCCAAATATTATATTATATTTGTTTAGGTATTTAGGTATAAGCAATAGTTTTAGTATTCCTATTGAGAAATACTAAGTCTTTTGGCTCTGTACGACTCTTGAATATATGTAAGTAGGTCTAGGCTGGTTGGTAGATGGGTCTAAGTCTAACTAACCTAACGGCATATGTTACCTTGCTAAATTGGTATTATTTCTTATTAATACAAAGATGTAGGTTATTTTTTTAGGGTTCCGTACCTCAAAAAAAAATAAGACCGGTCATGTACGAGTAGGACTCGTGCACCGAGAGATCCGAATCTAGATAGGTTTATTTATGTTAATTAAGCAGAGCCATCTAGTTATGTGACCGGTAAACCAAGAAAACGTTTAAGGTAGATATCTAAAAAAACTGTTCTAGATAGAGACTTCGTTATAATTTTCATGTAATCTTTTCATATATCTCTATCAATCATATCTATAACTTTCAGATTTTTCACTTCACAAATTTCGGAGTTATGGAAATTGTAGACGCATTGCTGCACAAGTCGTCTCCATTCTGCTCGATTTTCGATCCAATGATTTCAAACAATCTTCTGAGCGAGTTGGAACTGACCAGTTAATTTTACAGTTGGTTTTTTCTTTTTTTTTATCTAGCCTATGCTGTCCCACTGCTGGGTCTTCCCCTCATTTCTCCACTTTTCTCGATCTTGTACTAAATCCCGCCAGTCCCTATAAAAAGCGACCAAATCATCGCGCCAACGCTTCTTAGGCCTTCCACGGTGTCGCTTTCCATCCACAGTGATCCATCCAGTTACGACCTTAGCCCACCTATTTGGTTGCATGCGGGAGACATGACCCGCCCAATCCCACTTCAACTTGGCAGCCTTGATACCGACGTCAGCGACGCCGGTCCTTCAGCGCAGCGAAGTGTTCAGTTGGTTATATACCTAGTCAGGTCATAAATTCTGTCACATGTTTAATATAAAATAATTGAAACAAGTTTATTCATTATGTAACCATTTATATACCAAAATGAACTTAACAAAACATAGATTCTTATGACACTAAAGTTTATTCAAAATGACCTCCGTGATTTTGAATACAGGCTTTCAATCTGCGCGGCCAGTCGTCTATCGCAGCACGAACGAAGTCCATGTCAATATCGGCGGCTGCCTTAATCAAGGATGTCTTGAGTGACTCCAAATTGGGATGAGGCTTTGAGCACGCCTTTTCCTCCAAGTGTTGCCATATCTTGTAATCTAACGGATTCAAATCTGGACTGGAGGAGGGCCAGTCTTCGTGCCGGATGAAGTCGATTTCACGCGCCGCCAGCCAGTCTTGTGTGCTCTTCGCTCTATGAGCTGGCGCCGAATCTTGTTGGAATACCCAGTGCCTGTTATTGAACATGGTATGAGAAACAGGTTCCACAAGGTTCGTCAGGACTGTATTTTGATACACAACTGCATTCGTTTTTACACCTTTCTCACAAAAATGTACCTCTGTTAAGCCCCAATAAGAAACTCCCAACCATACCATGAGCGAGGATGGAAAATGACCTCGTTGGACACGCGGAATACGGTTGCTCGCTTCTTCACTACTGTGTGCGTACACCTTATCATTTTGTTTGTTGTAGCTCTCTTCTACGGTAAAAAATTTTTCATCCGAAAAAAGAATTTCCCGATATTTTTTTCCCGCGTACCGCTTCAACAAAGCGCGGCATCTCTTCAGTCTCAGGTCCATTAGATGAGCATTCAAACGATGTCCTGTTTTTCTTTGATATGTCTTCATTTAACACCCTTTTCACCGTGGCTCTGCTTAACCCCATCTGAAGGGCCAACAGTTTCTGCTTACGTTTGGGATTTCTTTGAATTCGCGCCTTCACAGCTTTTATCACTGCTGGAGTCCTAACAGACCGAGGGCGACCACTTCTTGACCTGTCATCTACACTAGAGTCTTCATTGTATCGTTTGATGGTGCGATAAACGAACCTTTTGGTTATATTCAAATTTTTCAGTATGTCAAAAATTTGAATTGGCGCGTAACCGCAACGATGCAACTCAATAACTGCAACACGGTCTTCTTTAAGCGTCCACTCCATATTTAAAAATGAGTAAAATTCTAAAAAGTATACATTTTTATTTTCATGAACAATTCGAAATTCGAATTCTATAAACTTGTTTGTGGCCAGCATTCTAAAAGAAAAGTTTTTACTGTGTGTCAATACTTATGACCTGACTAGGTATATATAACATTTATTTATGACTATGTCAATGTTATTTCCCTGATTGAAATCACAATTGGCTAATAATAACTTGAATTCCGCGTTGGACACAGGGTATAGAAAATAACGGTACAACTAGAGGCAGCAAGCAACAGTGGCATGACTCAATCGCAGTTCCGTTCCAAAAGTAGAGCATGGAATTGTTGTAGAGCCAAATTTAAGTGACACGGAATATAATAATATGTAGTGAGTTGTAGAAAGATTGATACCTAATCGTTTTTGCACAGCAAACATAAATGCAGCAGCAAAAGTTCCAGAAAATCATGAGGTGGATTTTTGATACTTTTTACTAGTGGTTCGCCCCGAACTGAAATCTCGCGAGTATCCCAAAACAAAAAAATATTATTAGGGCGACTCGCGCATAGATGCCTAAACGTATTTAGTGTCTAAATACGATTTAAGGAGTTGTCAAATCATACAATTACGTCAAATTTAAACTTGTTTAGTCGCTAAATACGTTTAGGGATCGTAGTGCAAGCCGGTCTTAATCTTTGACTAATAAAATATTGCCATAACCAAATAACTTGACCTACAGTTTCATTCAAATTTCAGGTAACGGGAGTTCATGTAAATCGGTTTTTCTTTTTTTGGGTACAAATCGCAGTTATTTTGGATTTCAGACTTTTGCCTATATTTGTGTTACTAAAGCTACACGCATACCAAATTTCAGCACTGTGGGGTCACTGGTGTTCCCTGTGAATTTTGCCAAATTTCAGTTTTTATTATGACTAATAAAAACTATTAACTCAAAAACTATAAAGAGTTTACGAAAAATAAAAACAGAGTCTAAATTTACTAATAAATTTCATTTGACGTCTAATTTGACCAGTTAGACTTATTTTCATTTTTTCTTACCCCTCTTGAACCCCAATATTTTAACAACCCCCCAACATTTTTAGCTCATTTAGTCACACCAAAATAGTACCATCACTATCTACCTATGTATTAAATTTCACGATGATCGGATCAACGCTTTGAAAGTTATCCTCGGACAAACATACATACATACAACGGCGATTTGCTCAAGTTGAATTAGAGATCTCGCTTCGCTCTATCAATAACCGATTAAATATTAGAAAGAAAGAAAGAAAGAAAACATTTTATTCAACAACCACACAGTAATAAAGGAAAATAAAACACAACAACAATAAAATCTAACCTAAGCACTAACAAACTATTAGCTGGGTGTGTTTCCTTTAGATAACAGACTCATTATATTGATTCTCTATCTAAGCACCGCGTCTAAGCGTCTCGCTCTGTGGCTATTTAATAAATTGCAATCACATTTTTTATATAAGCAGTGAGCGGTGAACTAGTAAGTAATTCATACCTAATGTATGTAAGACGATCATTACGTAAGATTGGCCGCGTGCTGAGATTCTGCTAGTATGCGGGTCATTTGAAATGATGTAGAAGGTAGAACGTTTTTAATTGGTAGTTAAGTCCAGTCGAAAAGTTGGTACAATTAATTTAAACTACTTTTGAATGAATTGCTCAATAAACAGAGTATGTACATTTTTAATTTTCGCAATGTGCTTGTACACACAGCTACACATCAAGCTACACCATTGCAGTATAAGCTGACCTCTCATTCTACGAAAAGCCTACACAATGCGAGGTCAGCTTATACTGGAAATGTATAGCTTGATGTGTAGCCGTGTGTACATGTCCATTTAGTAAGCTTTTTTGTCTGTAATCTATTTGTGTACAATGAAATAAAGAATTTGCTTGTTAAGATTATCTTACAGGAAACATGTCAACCAATCAGAAAATAAGAACGAAAAGGCGAACTCTTGGACAAAGACAAAATGAAGTAGTGGCCTATGACCTGGGGCCCAATTATACTAAACCAATCGCTTCATTAGGACAAAGGTATCGTCGCAAAATGGCCACTATAGGTTACTATTTGGTATTCTACTAACACAATCTTTGTCAAAAACCGCCGCCCGTTGTTATGACAACACTATTGAAAATTTGGCAGCTTAAGGGGACACCGGAGGTACAATCTCCAATACAACACGTACTACCAAGATCATTTCTAATTGGAGCATATTTCTACCTTAATAAGGTATTATTTTAATTTGAATAGTATTTATCTAGGTTCCCACCCATATATTAGATCAATATACTTACCTAAAACGAAATAGAAGCGTATCGCATTCTGCATGTTTTTACGTCATAAAAGACCTGTTTTCAACCTAATTGTTTCTTATTAAAAACAACAACATCTTACGTATCCTAGTCATGGGAACATAGATTATATCGTCTAGTTACAGAATAACAACACAATGAGAAAAATACAACAAGTTTTCAGTCATCATTTTTGGTATTACGGGACACGGTCAAAATCTAATCAAATTTAGAATCGTTTTATTGCTATCACTGTCGCTCTGCGTGGCTAAACTTCGTCACTAAACAGGGATAGCGATATTCAGGCCGAAGTTTTTGACGCGGCTGAATTGAAGTGGCGCTCAGGGTTCGCCGGCGCGTTAAGACAGGAACAATATCAATGATTATTTATCATTATTTGACAAAGATTGTGCTAGTAGAATACCAAAAGGTATCTATAGTGGTCATTTTGCGACGATACCATTATCATAGTGAAGCGATTGGTTTAGTAGAATTGGGCCTGATTGATAGAGACAAAAGGGTTAGCGCTGGACTCGCATCGAAATACTAAATAGTTACGACTCAAAGAGCGAGTGCCAAATTAGTAAGATTAAGATTACCCTCAAAATATATATGGGGGCGTGCATTCATTACGTGCGGCGTTTTTGGCGATATTTTGACCAACCCCGGTGAGCAGTTGCGAGATTTGGGTAGACCCCCTTATCACACGTGATTGTATTTATCAGGAAAATGCGTTGGACTTATATAAACAAAAAGCACAATTGACTTCATTATTTTTATTTAAGACTAGAATTCAAGATTGCTTTACTCGTAATCTAGAATCACAGTGATTAAATTATATAATGAAAACAATAAAATAAGTAAAATGACAGAAAAAAATACGTGATATTTGCCGAGACCCCCCCCCCCCCCCCCCCTAAGGGGATCAATTCATGTATAAGACTTTATGTTTGTCCACGGTTGGAGTTCGGAACAACCAACGTGGGATCAAAATTTTGGGACACATCTCAGCCGAAATGTTTGTAAACAATATGCCCATAACATGCTTCGTATAGATTTTAGACAGAATTTGCATTTGGTAACGATCACTCTAAATTTCATTCGATTCGATACGATCATTCTAAATTTGGCATAAGTAAGTCAACAGCTCTCATTAGTAGCAAGACTAGCAAGGATGTCAATAATGCTGAGGGCGAAAACCGAGGAAGTGATCAATTATGGTGGCATATGTATTCAGCAAGCGAATAGCGAAAGTGCTATGTCATCGCGATCAATTGAGAATTATAATGGATCAGGTAATAGCACATTTCGTAATGTCGCATCACAGTGAATCATTTGATTACGTTCTTTTACAACCAAAAATGTTAACTTAGGTTTTTCAAAATAAATACAGCTTTAACAATAGTTTAGTGTTAGTAAATTATATAATTTATATAATTTATTATTATAAATATTTAGTCATTTATAAACGAAGTAAATCTATAATTTTGTTCAGAGTAACGTAATCCCAGCACGGTTAAACCAAATATAATGAGTTTTTGTTTAATTGAGATGATAACAAAGAATACTAACTGATCCGTATCATGTCCAGGTAGTATAAAAATATACAATTAACTAATGCAGGTCTAATTTCAAGTTTTAATTATTGTTGTATAATATGCTATCACACTAATCACATCACATCACACTATTAAGCTATAATGTGAAATCACATATATATTATAATCACATATCACACTATATTGCGAAAGTTTAGATGTTTGTTTGATACTCCTCGACGACCTCCGTGGCGCAGCGGGCGAATAGCCAGCTGAGACGCAGGAGGTAGCGGGTTCGATTCCCGTCGCGGAACAAGTGTTTGCATGATCTACAAATATTTGTTCAGAGTCTTGATGTTTTCCTATATATAATAAGTATGTATTTACAAAAAAAAAGTATATAAGTATTCTATCAGTTATATGGTTCCCATAGTACAAGCTCTGCTTTTTTTGGGGCTAGATAGCGCTTTGTGAAATGTCCAGCAATATTTATATTTATTATACGCAATCACGCCATAACGGCTTAACTGATTTCGATAAAATTTGCTATATACGTAGATTATAACCTGGATTACCACATAGGCTACCTTTTATCCCATAAATTAGTTCCCAAGGGATAAAAATGGGGTGTCAAGGCAAGTTGCAACAGCGAGTTTAGCTTTACTTCTAGGTTACCTACACATTTAGTAGTGTAACGCGTACGAAGTCGCGGGCAACAGCTAGTTTACTATACGGCTACTATTCAATCAACTTATATTAAGTTTATCCTCTGTGTACGTACATAGAAAGTAGTTATGCTAATTTTCACGTCTAACACAAAATACAAAAGTTGCCGAGTGGATATCTGGCAGGCGCTTTATCAAGGTTTATAGTGAAAATTGTTAATAAATCGATATGTTTGAAGAATTTATTGCAGATAGTTTTGTTCAAGACCCGCTATTTGTCAATTTTTTACAGCGAGTGGAAACTACATATTACCGTGATAGATCTGTTTTTATTTCAATCCACCAGACAAAAATGTATTGGCGTGATAACAATAACAAATAAATAAATATTGCTGGAAATTTCACACACCGCTATCTAGCCCCAAACTAAGCAGAGCTTGTACTATGGGAACCAGATAACTAATAGAATACTTATATACTTTTTTTTACATACATAAAATATATAGAAAAACAACCAGACCCGGAACAAATATCTGTAGATCATACAAACATTTGTTCCGCGGCGGGAATCGAACCCACTACCTCCTGCGTCTCAGCCGGTTATTCGCCCACTACGCCACGGAGGTCGTCAGATATTTAAACCGACTTCACAAGTAAATCGGAAACTAATATGAAAAGAGGTTCATTTTTAGGGTTCCGTACATCAAAAGGTAAAAAAGGAACCCTTATAAGATCACTCTCTTGTCCGTCTGTCTGTCCGTGTGTCACCACCGATTTTCTCGTGAACGGGTGGACCTAGCAAGTTGAAATGTATACCAGATACTGAGGTGTATAAAAATCAACACGATAAAAAGATATGGGCAAATTTAGATTTTTGCGAAAACTTGTATGTACCAAAATTTACCTTAATTTTTAAATTTTTATATTTTCGGAATCTTTCCTTTATTTGTACTTTATTTTTCCTTGTTTTAAGACCTTGCTTTTAACCAAAAATATCAATTCTAGGTCAACAGGAAGCACCCTATAGGTTTTGGGTCGAAAACCTATATGGTAGTTCCCGTTCACCTAGAATCACGAAATTTGGCAAACAGCAAGGTCTTACAGCACAAATAAAGGGACAATTCCAAAAATATAGACATGTTGAAAATTAAAGGGTGCCCCCATACGTACATAGTTGACGCCAATTAAGATAGTCCTCCGAGTTGTATGGGCGCTCATACAATTTAGAGGACTAGCTTAATCGGCACCAAGCTCAAATAAGGTAAATAAATAAAATTGTGCTATTGAATAAAATAAAAAATATTTAAGTAGGGCTCTCATATAACAGACATAATTTTTTTGCCGTTTTTATAGATGACTAGCTGACCAATCCGCAGCTTTGCACGCGTAGTTTTTCATTAAAAACATTACCCGCCTTCTGCGCAGTTGGGTAAAAAGTAGCCTTTGTCACCCGGGGATAGTGTAGCTTGCCAACAGTGAAAGAATTTTTGAAATTGGACTAGTAGTTTTTGAGTTTATTCATTACAAACATACACACAAAAATACAAATATTTCCTCTTTATAATATTAGTATAGATGGTACGGAACCCTTCGTGCGCGAGTCCGACTTGCATTTGGCCGGTTTTTTAAAGAGCTTTTCATTAATACTATTTAAATAGCTATTTTAATTAATTTTCATTACCATTTTACTTGAATGGAATGAAAATTCCTTCAAAATTTATTCTTGGTCTAAAGACGCCGCAATTTAGGTATCTACATATGAGGAGGTTTCAACTCCATAGTTGGTAAGATAAGATAAGATAACCCTTTATTGTACAACAAAGTAAAATACAGAACATAATTTTTACAAACAGATTTAGTACAATGGGCGGTCTTATCGCTAAAAGCGATCTCTTCCAGACAACCTTTGTCCATGTAGGTTGATAATATAGAGCAGAGTTTCCCAATCTTTTATGCCTGGAGCCCCCAGGATTGTAAAAATATTTTCGTGTCCTCCTTTTTTCCATTGCTTTATTAAAAACACATAATTTATGTCTAAGACATTTTTATTTCACGAAAACTAAACCACCTCTTTGGTGCTACTTACTGTATGCGCCTTTTTTAGTACAATTAGTGATCGAACAAAAAGTGGTAGCTAGCTCGCCCGATTGGAACTAGTTGGCGCAACTAAATCTGTGTAGTGGGACGCCAATAAAAAAATCTTTTTTTTTTAAATCATGAACATTAATGAGTAGGTAGATTTAAATATCCGAACATGCCCCCCTTAGGAACTCTCTACGCCCCCCCCCCCAGGGGGGCGCCCCCCACCAGTTGAGAAGTCCTAATATAGAGGATATATAAAATGTTACTAAATAGGTACACTTTCCCACACCTTTTTTTTAACATTCAGTCTTTCCAGAGTTATTTACCAAGCTTATCTCTACGGGTGACCTGATAAACGAACAATGTATGTAGTTTTACAAAAAAAAAACACGAGCTGATTATTTTCTAGTTGACTTTAAAAACTTTCTCTTTTCACTCGCTGTGCATCGTGTAAGCTTGATCGGACTACTTCAACGTCTTTATCGTTTAAACTTGATTTTATGTAAACCACTTTCCTTAGAAATTTACCAAAATATGGCTAAAAGCCAACTTTTACATAAAAGCCAACTTTTAATGAAGCATGTTGGGTAAGAGGATTCGATGGAGTGCCTATTGCATAGACATTATCTAGTAAATTCCTAGCATCGTGTGAACTAACAGAGTGCTCACAAAGAATTAGTGAGGGGATCCATGAATGGACCCAGGAACTTGAAAATCTTTTTACATTCTTTAGTTAAATCTTGGGGCTTGGCCCAACGACTCATCATCATCAAATAAACCACAGAAGGCACACTGCTAAACATAGGCCTCCCCATAGATTTCCAGAGTGACCGATCTTGTGCGGTCTGCACCCAACGGCTCCCAGCAACCTTTATCAGTTCCTCTTGCCAGCTAGTGGGGGGCATCCTACGCTGCGCTTTCCAGTGCGTGATCTCCACTCGAGATCCTTTCTGGCCCAACAGTCAGTTCTTCGAGGTGCCCTGCCTACTACCACTTCAGCTTGGAAATCCTTTGTGCTATGTCGGTGACTTTGGTTCGTCTACGAATCTCCTCATTTCTGCTTCGACCTCGTAGAGAAACACCACTTAAGTAATTTGACAATCAAAATAAATAAATAAATATTGCTGGACATTTCACTCAGCGTTATCTAGCCCCGAACTGAGAAGAGCTTGTACTATGGGAACCAGATAACTGATAGAATACTTATATATACATTTTTTTTAAATACATACTTATAATATATAGAAAAACAACCAGACCGGGAACAAATATCTGTAGGTCATACAAACATTTGTTCCGCGGTGGGAATCGAACCCGCTATTTCCTGCGTCTCAGCTGGCTATTCGCCCACTGCGCCACGGAGGTCGTCGGGAAATGTAGTACGATTTATAATGTTACCACTTTTATTTCAATTCATTAATATCTCTGTGTGTGTACTAAAATTCAAATCTAAATAAGTACATATTAATTGTTTTATCGTCTATTTTTGAGTTTGTGTAAAATATTATTCCGAAAATATAATACGAAGAAGGTGGTGGCAACATAACTCGATTGTTTATGTGGGTAGGTGCATATTATTTTTATGAAGCGACCTTAGGCAGCGCTGACTAAAAATAGATCTGTAATTTCTCAACTTGCAGTTTTATTTGCAACTTTGCTTCTCCTAAATTCCGTAGCAATAGATAAGTCATCTTCATCATCATCATCCACAGCCCGACTTCACCCACTGCCTCCCCAAGTTTGTGCCATCCACCACGATCCTGCGCTAGTCTCACCCATTGACGGCCCGCGACTCTAACTATAAGATACGATATAGATAAGACAATGGTAGTTAAAATACTATGATGACATACAATACTAGGTAGATATTATAGGTGTCACTGTCACGCACGCACGACTCACGACAAATAATACTTGCTGAGATCTGGGGGAAAAACATTAGAGATAAAATCATAAAAACGTATGAGGGCCTTACTCGGGCAATCGAAATTTCCGCATTTACCCAATTTTAATCGATCATTGAGACCTTAGCCCTTAATTGAACAATAGTGATTAAATTAAATTGAGTTATATCCAATTTGAAAGTTATTATTGCCCGATGAAACTGTGGAGCAATAGAATAGAACCAGGGCGATAAGTATTGTAACTATTTTTACGTTTGGTATTTAGTAATTTTCTAGACATTCTGATACATAATTTGTTTAGAAAGAGTTTGTTTGTTTAATAGAAAGATGGAGTACGTCATGAGATTTTTAGAGCAATTCAATCGACTCAGATTAATAGTATTTTTCAAGTTCTTTTCAGCAAATTTGGTAAATTAAAACTGCTACACCGTGAGCAACCTTAACTATGAGTAGTTAACTAAATAAACAAATATATTTTATGTTAAAAAGGAACAATTTGCTAGTAATAATGTTATTGTTATGTAAAGCCCTGACCTTCTTGGCTTCCCCACATTCTTTCAAGTCACTTCTTTCCAGCGCTGAAATGGTCAAGTCCAATCCGCTCGGAAGATAATGAGATCGTTCCTCCATCTTTTCCTTAATATATTTCTTAATAATAAAGGCATCCCTTCCCTCTTTCCACCAATCCCAGTTATTGGCTAATTGAGGCCACTCTTTTTGGTATCCATCCAGTTCATCCCTCCGTCTCCGCCTGTGCCTACCACGTGGCCGCCGCCTGCTTGGAACCCATTCCGTAGTGGTTTTCGCCCATAGTTCCTCTAGCTTACGACAAACGTGTCCTGCCCAGTCCCACTTCAATTTTGCGGATGTCAGAGCCACGTCAGTTATCTGTGTTTTGGATCGCAGTGTTGAGTTTCTTATAGTTTCTTAGAGGATGCTGCGCTCCATAGCTCGTTGACCACGAGGCGGGACTTTGAAAGAGGGAAGGGAGGCTCCCCCTACTTGCTGGTAATAATAATAATCCACGTAGCCGTTTTCGCTTACGGTGACTGGGCTTATGCTTTAATTAGTGCTTGGGTGTTTTGCCCTTATCTGGCTAATATATCAAATGTTTGAGCTAAAAATATCAAATATATTTGCTTTTAGATAGATAGCGTTTTATTGACATCACACTTAAATTATAAAACAATATAAAAACAAATAACAATACACGCAGAAATACCAGTGGCGGTCTTATCGCTAAAAGTGCTATTACCCTTACATTAGGCAATAACTCTGTGTGCTGTAAGTGTACTGTTTTGTTTATAGAAGAATGTGTTACATATTACAAAAGAAACGACGGCACGTGGCGTGAGGGAGCCGGACGGAAGCCGCTCTAGAAAAACACCAGTTTCCGCTCTGCATTGTTTGGAAAACTCACTGTTCGCGTTCTTATCAGTATTTGACTGTTATTTTAGCCTGCTAAAATTATGTCAGTTACAGACATTCAATGTAGGTAGATTTTGAATAGAATAAAATAGACAACGCTTTATTGTACGTATACCACACTTAAATGAGGGCTCATTTAAAGAAAAACTAATTCCAACTAGCGTAATAGTAATAAATGGCTCTGTCTGGATATACGCCGGAAAAAAATATGGTTCATATTCTTCTAAAATAATCTCAGTTCGTCAGTTAAAAAATTACAAACTATGTTTTTGAAGTGAAACTTCTTTACGCACACTTGACTTGGGGAGTAAGCTGGTGAATGCGTTACGAAAAGTGCGAACGGAAGTTGAGAGGGAGATATAAGTTAGTGAAGATAGAAAGAGAGCGGTGCGAGTACACAGTTTCTTTCTCTTTTTCTCTCATAGCCAGTTGATTTGTCGCATATCTCATATCCCAAATTAGCCTAAATTATACAAATTGCAAAAACAAAACACTCCTTCATGCTGTATAATAGAGTACATTTTGCTATAGATAAAAAAGGTATTTACGACGTTTCGTATTTTGAATCGATTACGAAAAAGTTCAGCTATTCCACAACAGATGGCAGGCAGCAGCAGAAGTTTTACTTCAGTCGTGTGGTCTAAACCACACTCGTTTTTATTAATTTCAAGATCCTCGGAAAATGTTGATAACACGACAATTGACATTGTCAATTCACTTTCATCAGCGTATGACACAGCAACGCCATACGTTAGCAGTTATAAAATCATGACCGTGAAACAAATAATATTTAAAACATACCTATAACTAGACACGTGATAATATAATTGGCAGTCTTATCGCTAAAAGCATTTCACAATTAGGTTGGTAAAAGAAGTGTGAGGAATCTAGAAGAAAACCACAGTAAAAAAAATCAGAGTAGTTTTTTGATATATTGTGACGTAAGTGGCACACTGAGCTACGCTTGTCATGATCGATAGATTACTTTTAATCTTGCTTAAGAGAGGTTTTAAGATTATAACAAACGCCTTTCATAGACTTTTATCCGCATCTAATACGTAGGGGTAGAAAAACGTTTTTTTATATCTAGGCGTGTGGTATATGACCATCAGCTCGGTGGGTAGACGACATAGAGGCCGTAGAGGGTAAGACCTGGATGCGAATAACACAGGATCGGTTGGAGTGCCGTTTGAGGGAGGAGGTTTACACTCAGTATAGAACTATCAGGCTGCCATTGATGATGATAATGTGTGGTATACACGGTGTCCTTTAAATCACTGTTTTCCCAGAACAAACGTTGCTCAGACCATGCTCTAATAACTGTTTATAGCATCAAATCAGAGAATAAAAAATTAAAATCTAGACCTTCTCAAATAAGTCTAACTTTGTTCAAAAACTAACCGTGACATAAAGTTCCCATGAACTCACGCTAGCCGTAGCGTATTACCTACTCCTTAGTACCTAGTAGCTACCGATCAGCGCGCTATGTTGTAGTGCGTAACGTTAAAATAAACGTTTTTAATTCGCAACTTTTTATATTTTTCAAAGACCAATTTCGGTTTGTTTTTTAATTTGATGTTATAAACTGTTAGTAGTTCATGGCCTGAACAACGTTTGGGGAAAACAGTGATTTAAAGGACACCGTGTGTAATGCTAATTAAAATTGCTAGCATTTCATTTCTATTCAACCAAAAAAACGGAAGAAAAGAAGAGGAGGTAAAGGTCATCTTATACGACATGCCAGTTTTATAATAACAAAAGGAAAACGTGGAAACGGAAGGCCGCGAACAAGCTACAAGGTAAAATTTGTGAAGCTCTTGAACGTAATGAGGATAATGAAGCTCTGCTACGAATAAAGGACAACATCTTTGAAAATAGATTAAAGCATATACTAATGGAAAAGAGTTATTTCACACTAGACGACTTTTTTAACGACAAGACATGTAAATCACAGGGACAGAATAACAGCGTCCACTGGCTAACCCAGTGGATATAATGCCGAGTCGAGGACTTTTTGCTGCTATAGCACACAATATACCTACCTCATGTTTAAAATGAATTATTAAACAAATGTTTGTTTCTGTTTTTGCATGTATCGTTTGATTTTTATTTTTATGTTCAATATTTTAAATCATCTTTCTTTGCCTCTTGTGTAACCAAATAAATGATTGCCTATGTCCAAATAATTTTCAACAATAATTATTTCTCTAACCAATTTAATTCAAAACGTAAAATCGCTCAACTTGGATTCCACTAGAGCTGCCTAGTGAGCTTTAATATTGCTAGACCCTTACTTGCAGGGTGGGTACATATGAAGTGCTGGTCTCTTATTTGACTGGTCAATAAGATCTGACATGTAAGCCATGTATTTGTAAATCCACTTTGTATGAACGCAGATACTGAATTCTGAATATTTCACCAATAAAACTAACCACTGTGTCGTATGGTCACAGATAAATGAACAACAGTCGTCTCACAATGGGTGCCTGCAGATCGGCGTCGAAGCCGGGGCAGGCCGAGGAAGCGTTGGCGTGACGACCTCGATGCATTCCAAGATGGCTGGTGGGACGTGGCAAGTGATCACGAGATGTGGAGGAACAGGGGGGAGACCTTTGCCCAGCAGTGGGAAAATATAGGTTAAAGAAAAAACTAAGAAAGTATAACTCCCATATTCAGCTCTTAAGCTACTCATAACTAAGAGTATTATCTTAAGATCTTTTTACAAAATGAGACTAAAATGAAAACCTATTAGTAGGTTTTGCCAAAACAATTACTTATCTAACTTCAAAATATAAATGGTAAAAACTATTGCATAACTAGTAGGTTTTTCTAAAAGATACAGTTAGGTAGTTGAACTAGACATGCATTACGATAAAGGAATTCCAAAGCAAGGTTCGACAAGTATGTCAATAGCACTTTAATAGCTCCAAGTGCGGTTATTTTAATATCGCAACTAGTCGGCCGAAGAGTGGCTGACGATTAAATACGTAATAATATGGTCGTGTTTGTTACGGTAGCTGCAGGGTCAATTTGTAAACAGACGTAGAACTTTGATTTACGGCGCAGTCCGTAATTCAGACTAAACTTAAAGTTAGTCATTTGTTTCAATCCACTAATGAAGTTGAAAATCCATCTTCTCATGCATTTTGGCGTCTTTAAACAGCGAGGTTTATATGAAAAGATTGAAAATCAATAATTTATAACCGACTACAAAAAAAGGAGGAGATTCTTACTTCGGTTTTTTATGTTTGCCACCTCAGAACACCGTTTTTTATAAATCGATTTGGAAAATTATTTTTTTATTTGAAAGGATAATACTTGCAGATTGATCTCATAGAAGTTTAATCAAAATCGGCCCCCTTATTACCTAAGCCAAATTGCTGTCGTGTCGCTATCGCCAGAGCAGGCCATCCCTTTCACACGTACAGTGCTTACGTACCTCACGTGTGAAAGGGATAGCCTGACTGTGTGTTCAGTAGTTTACTTTTTTCTGTTACCTGAAGTCGGTTATATTTTTGTTTACCTTTATAAAATTAGCAAACGGCAGGACCATCATCATCATCTGAAAATTGCTCAACATTGGCCTCCCCATAGATTTACATAGTAACCGATCTTCCCCCAACGGCTCCCAGCAACCTTCAAAACATCGTTTTTCTATCTAGCGAGGAACGGGTGGAACGATGAAATTTGGTATATACCTAGTCAGGTCATAAGTATTGTCACACAGTAAAAACTTTTCTTTTAGAATGCTGGCCACAAAAAAGTTTATAGAATTCGAATTTCGAATTGTTCATGAAAATAAAAATGTATACTTTTTAGAATTTTACTCATTTTTAAATATGGTGTGGACGCTTAAAGAAGACCGTGTTGCAGTTATTGCGTTGCATCGTTGCGGTTACGCGAAAATTCATATTTTTGACATACTGAAAAATTTGAATATAATCAAAAGATTCGTTTATCGCACCATCAAACGATACAATGAAGACTCTAGTGTAGATGACAGGTCAAGAAGTGGTCGCCCTCGGTCTGTTAGGACTCCAGCAGTGATAAAAGCTGTGAAGGCGCGAATTCAAAGAAATCCCACACGTAAGCAGAAACTGGTGGCCCTTCAGATGGGGTTAAGCAGAACCACGGTGAAAAGGGTGTTCAATGAAGACTTAGGGCTTCGGGCATATCGAAGAAAAACAGGACATCGTTTGAATGCTCGTCTAATGGACCTGAGACTGAAGAGATGCCGCGCTTTGTTGAAGCGGTACGCGGGAAAAAAATATCGGGAAATTCTTTTTTCGGATGAAAACATTTTTACCGTAGAAGAGAGCTACAACAAACAAAATGATAAGGTGTACGCACACAGTAGTGAAGAAGCGAGCAACCGTATTCCGCGTGTCCAACGAGGTCATTTTCTATCCTCGCTCATGGTATGGTTGGGAGTTTCTTATTGGGGCTTAACAGAGGTAAATTTTTGTGAGAAAGGTGTAAAAACGAATGCAGTTGTGTATCAAAATACAGTCCTGATGAACCTTGTGGAACCTGTTTCTCATACCATGTTCAATAACAGGCACTGGGTATTCCAACAAGATTCGGCTCCAGCTCATAGAGCGAAGAGCACACAAGACTGGCTGGCGGCGCGTGAAATCGACTTCATCCGGCACGAAGACGGGCCCTTCTCCAGTCCAGATTTGAATCCGTTAGATTACAAGATATGGCAACACTTGGAGGAAAAGGCGTGCTCAAAGCCTCATCCCAATTTGGAGTCACTCAAGACATCCTTGATTAAGGCAGCCGCCGATATTGACATGGACCTCGTTCGTGCTGCGATAGACGACTGGCCGCGCAGATTGAAGGCCTGTATTCAAAATCACGGCGGTCATTTTGAATAAACTTTAACGTCATAAGAATCTATGTTTTGTTAAGTTCATTTTGATATATAAATGGTTACATAATTAATAAACTTGTTTCAATTATTTTATATTAAACATGTGACAGAATTTATGACCTGACTAGGTATATATACTAGCTGCAGACCAATCCGCAGCTTCGCACGCGTAGTTTGCAATAAAAACATTACCCTCCTTTGCACAGTTGGGTAAAAAGTAGCCTATGTTACTCAGGGTGAATGTAGCAATGGTGAAAGAATTTTTGAAATCGGACCAGTAGTTTTTGAGTTTATTCATTACAAACATACACACAAAAATACAAATCTTTCCTCTTTTTAACATGAAAATAGATTTATGACCGGTTTGAGACACAGGCTATTTATGACCGGTTTGAGACACAGGCTATTTATGACCAGTTTGAGACACAGGCTATTTATGACCGGTTTGAGACACAGGCTATTTATGACCGGTTTGAGACACAGGCTATTTATGACGGGTTTGAGACACAGGCTATTTTTACCCGATTACGCATGAGCGTAATGCTTCTATTGACAATCCAAACCGGAGACGCGGGCTTGTAAATAATAAAAATGCCGCATGCCTAATTCAACACAGTATTAATACTTATGAAACCTGTAGCATGCCGATAAGCCCAATTTATATGCAAGAAATTAATGCGTTAAAATATATTAAAAAACTATACCTACCTAAACATTGTTTTTGCGACATTACATGAATATAATTTTAAACGTGGTTATAATGATTTTTGTTACGCTTCGCCGATGTTGGCGGTTAGGACGATTTTTTTTCATGTTCATGGACATCCGCGGTATGATCTCTTATGGCGGGTTCCTATATCCGTCGGTAACCGACTACGCCTCGTATCTCCTTGAAAAAGTGACAAACTAGTGTCAAACTTTTGACAGGTTTTCAAGGAGAAACGAGTCGTAGCTGGTTACCGACGGATATAGGAACCCGCCATAGTCAGTACGCAGACTCGTAAGGATATCTTTCAAGAGGGTACTCAGAGGCAAGTCCAAACGTTACGTTTAGTACATGGCCACTGTTTGATTACTACACGCATTCACGTGACAGGTTGCAAGCCTATCGTCGCTTATAAGAATACTGAAGAAACCTGTAGTCTTTTGAATTCTTGAAGATGAACATAGAATATAGAATATATTCTTGAATATGAAAAACTATATTTCCTTTGTTACTCTATATCATTTGGTGTGCAATAAAGAGTATATCAATCAATCAATATATTTGGTACGACGACTAGAGGTGACGATTCCGGTTGAAGTTTTTTTTATACTACCTGGAGATGGAACAAGCTTATGCCCCATCTAATGTTAAGTGGGAACCATCGCCTATAACAAAGTATTGCTTTATAGGTCACACATCTTAGAAACGTGGCCTACGATACACTATCCTGCGACTATCAACTTGAGGCATACAGGTGTAAAGCCTTATGTGCCTGTAATTTCACCGGCAACCATACTCTTCAAACTTAAACACAGCAATGCTGCTTGGCGGCAGAAGTAGGTATGGTGGTACTTCCCCGGCCGAGCCCTTTCACAAGGAACTCTACTAGGTACTTTATGGTTACTAGGTAAGCGAGTCGCTGTTATCCGCCTGTCGTTCGGCCCCCTAAGTCAAATTGCTGTCGAGTCGCTATCGCTAGTCAGGCCATCCCTTTCACACGTACAGTACGTACGTGTGAAAGCGATGGCCTGACTGGCGATAGCGACACGACAGCAATTTGGCTTAGGTAATATGGCTACGGCTCGGCTAGCCCTTACATACGTGGGATACTCACTGATAGGTGTGAAAAGGACGGCCTGACTCGAACGACAGGTAGGCGATAGCGACGAGTCAAGTAATATACAAGAATACCTAACATTTAATCATTAATTAAATTTTAGTAAAGTTGCAAGCCTATGGATCTTTTACAGAAAACATTTCGGGGAATGTGCCCAGGAACTTCACGATCTGATTCCGCCATCTCCTTTCCATCAAAAGACTAGCAGACGCACGGCTCAGTACCATCCGTACCTAGTTGATATACCACCCATCCGCACACACTGTTTTGGTTCTACGTTCTTGATGCGTACAGCTGAGGTATGGAACGCTTTGCCGTCGTCTGTTTTCCTAAAGAATACAATCCAGGCCTCTTTATGGTAAGAGTGAATAGGTTTCTTCTAGATCTTCGTGCTTCATCTTAGACCACATCATCGCTTACGATGATTTATTTAGATTATAAAAAAAATATCATTTGAATAATAACATTCTATTGTAACCTTATTTTTTTAAATGAAGGCGACAACGAAGGAGTTCGACACAATAAATATTTATTGTTTGCGAATAAATGAAACTGAAACTGAATAAAGCTGATGATCAAATCAAAATTGAATACATTGTATATGTGTAAGTCAGGTTTCCAATATCCCGTTAAAGGTTTTACTTCGTGTGCAATAAAATGCGGATAACTTTTAGCGTTCAGCGATAAAATGAAACCGGAATGGAATAAAAATATACATGTTTATGTGAATTTAAGGTTTTTAGCCTTACAGGTATGAAGGGAAGGATCTTTGCGGATACTTATAGATGTGTGAGAGAACTCTTGGCAACCTCGATATTGGCCTTAACAATAAATAATCATTAAAAAGGTTGGATTTTCACAAAGCGCTATCTAGCCCCGTACTATTGGGACCCAGATGACTGGTAAAATACGTAAAACATTATTGAATTAAAACTTCTTTACGCACGCTTGGGGAGTAAGCTGGTGAACGAGTTACGAAAAGTGGGAACGGAAGTTGAGAGGGAGATATAGATTAGTGATTATAGAAAGAGAGAGATCGTTACGTTTCGTATATTTTTAAACGTTAATGTGTGAGTGCGAGTTGCGTTTGTCCAGAATCATCATCATCATCATCATCATCATCAGCCGGTAGACGTCCACTGCTGAACATAGGCCTCCCCCTTAGATCCCCACAAGGAGCGGTTGGTAGCCGTTTGCGCCCAACGGCTCCCCGCGATTCTTACTAGATCGTCGGTCCACCTTGTGGGGAGCCGGCCTACGCAGCACCCCCTGCTCTGCCACTGCCCTGGTTGCTACCACTTCGGATGACGGAGCCGCCGGGGACTGGGGGCCGTTTGTTTGTTGTGTCTGTCATAGGAGGGGTTTTGCCATAATCACCACGTTTGGCAGGCGGTTTGGTGATCGCAGGGGTTGGTGATTAGTACACAGAAGAATGCTGCTGCCCATTCCCTGGAAGATCTCCCTTTGCCGCCTCACACGGCTCCCGCGGGATGAGAATGGGTGGCCCTATTATTACGCCGGGACCACACACCACATGTCCAGAATAGGGTTCATGATTTCTCGAACTTATCAATTTCTCGGGTCTCGAGAATTCTCGAGGCTAATTTCTTGGGTCTTTTCGGGTTGTCGAGAAATTAGCATTTACGTATGTTTTTGCATATCCTTTCGTATAAAAGTCGTCACAAAAATTAAAATGTGTATCATAAAAAAATCTTATTTTAAACCAATAAATTACTTAAGTGGTTTCCTCTCAAATAAAAGTATCAACAATAAAACTTAATCATAAAACTTTTATTAACAGTTTTCAACAAAATTAGCTACTCTCAAATAAAACAAAAATCTAAACTTTAAAAAGTTATTACGATGCTGACTTATAGTTACAATCACAGCACCATTTATGGCAGGTTAAGTAGGAAAAAAATCAACATAAGACTTTGAAAAGACTTGAAAAAACAACATCTGAATATACATACAAAATAATTAGATCTGCTTACTCTGTCTGATAAAATATGCCTTTAGAAAAACTAAAGCATATTATCCGCTTTATCCGACAGCCGGTTCCTTATTTTATTTACTACATTTCCTGAAATTGAAAACACTATAATTTTATAGACTTAAATGTGATTTCTCGAGTTCTCAACTTTTCTCGAGCTTAATTTCCCGGGAACAAAGCCGTACGATTTCCAGAGAATTCTCGGCTCGGGATTTCCCGGGAATGAACCCTAGTCCATAATGAGTATAGACTGATCGACCTACAAACGTGTGGACAATTTTATAATAGAACAATTTTTTAAAATAATATTTTGAAAAAGAAGTTTTACTTCAGTCGTGTTGTCTAAAGCACACTGGTTTTTTGTTCTATATGTCTATAATATTTTTTTACTAGTGGTCCCGCCGAACTTCGTATTGGCTTGACATGCATAGGTATAACGCAGGCTGTCAATATAAGTCACTCTAGTAAAATTGTCAATTGTTATCCCCGGCCATCATTATGTATGAGAAAATGAATGACTTCCACAAATAATTCAATACCAAAATTAGCCAAATCGCTCCACCCGTTCTCGAGTTTTAGCGAGACTAACGAACAACAATTAATTTTTATATATATAGACAATATACATATCTCGGGATAACTCCTACCGAAGCATCTGTTTCAAACGATATTCATTTTTTTTTACATCCTCTTTGACGATATTTGCAGCACGCATTCTGCCAATTCTATGTCAAACGTCATAAGGTTACATTATAAAAGCGCTAAGGTTAGATTATAAATAATTTTATATGGTGGTTAAGTATTCTTAAATTTTCTAATTTTGCGCGCAATTTTCTTAATTTTTTCTTTCGTAAGAACCTTTTCCTGACAATAAGCAATACAACAAAAAAAGACTTTGGCCAAATTGGTCCAGGCGTTGTTGAGTTATGCGCTTACCAACACATTTTGCGATTCATTTTTATATTATAGATTAGTTCTAAATTGGATTAAATACTTAATCCACAAGTCTGTTATTTCTGACCACCTTCAAACCACTATCTTAATAGATGTCATAATAGATTAAATTAGGTCGATCGGTTATGTGTGATTGTGTAACTATAAAATTATGTTTAGATGGCGTGTTTTTTAAGTATTTAAATAATGTGTAGTGGATCGAGCGTCTCTAAGCATCCCGAGACAAACCTTTAAGGTTTTACAGTGCTTTATGTAATATTATTAGTAATTTTTTGTCGAATAAATAAAATATATTATAAATAAATAATTATACCTCTGTTATTTATAATTGTTTCATGTGTCATTTGTATGTACCAAATAAATTATTAGTCTATTTTATTCTATACTAGCTGACTAATCCGCAGCTTCGCACGCGTAGTTTTTCAATAAAAACATTACCGTCCTTTGCGCAGGTGAGTAAAAAGTAGCATATGCTACTAAGAGTGAATGGAGCTTTCCAATGGTGAAAGATTTTTTGAAATCAGATTATTAGTTTTTGAGTTTATTCATTACAAACACACACACAAAAATACTCTTTATAATATTAGTATCGATATAGACTATCAAGTTTCAAATCCCAGTAGAACTACCCGCAATACAGATCATTATTTTTCCGAATACCATAATTTAATAGTCGGAAGAAGTACCTTAATAATTTCTACTTTACCTGTGTTACGTATACTTTTGTTCTTAAGAGGTGTATTTTGAAGAAGAAATACTTAAATCGTAAGCGGTAATATCGTCTAGATAAAGTAAGTAAATATTGCTGGACATTTCACACAACGCTATCTTGCTCCAAACTAAGCAGAGCTTGTACTCTGGAAATCAGATAACTGATTGAATACTTATTTACTTTTTTCGTATACTTTCCCTTCCTTATTTCAAAGATCATGGTGGTAAGGATAGAAATACGTCTCTTGCGTATGGCGTTTGGTATACGCAAGGTACTAAATGCATTAAAAATAGTAACAAACGAAGATATTACCTAAGGATACCTAGTCATAGAAAGCCCATTTAACTTGGAAAGTTCTCTTAACGAGTTGTACAGTTAATATCTCATCAACCTAATTGACCACTTTACAAAATGTGGATAAATTAGCCAGTTATTTTTTAACTGGGTTAGAAGACTGTGTCTTAACCAAACGCTTCTGCAGGACTACAAACACTGAGGCCTTTATCAATGAAAGATGATGTTTTTTTACAAATCACATGAAATGGATATCTGGGTAACTTGCCTTATTTTTTCCGTCCAATAATTCCACAATGAACACAACACTTTGTCACAAAAAAACAGTAATTATGGATATAGAAATACCTGTATAATATTTTTTACAAAATATCTATGATACGCGTATGTTCTAAGAACTAATAAATTGATTATGCGACCGGCGCGCGCGCAGTCATAGGAACCACTAACAGCCGAAGGCGCCGAAGGTGAAGAGAATGGACGCACTGGGTCAAAGAACGCCGTGTTTGTGATGTCCTTTGGTCGTTGGTGTAGCCGTTATTAATATTAATAACACAACATACGTCCCGATACGGTCGGTTCCGATCACTGTTGGATATCCTTTTTTTTGTTATGGGAAAATGCTTTTCGCATGTCCTCCAACTCGGGGAGAGCTGAAGGGGTCTGTCGAACTCTCCGTGCGCTATCAACCAACGGCATACCGACTAAAAACCCTCTGATATTCCTTCATTCACTTCAGTGCCAGTGCATCATCAAACCGCCCATCGGATGAGTGGGTCGATGCTGCAGACAAGCACCTGACAGGGTTACGGAGTCCCGGTTGGACTCAACCGCGGCTCGGCCGCCTGTGAATGACTGTCGGATATCATACTGCAACTAAAAAGGAACGTGTATGGTAGTTTGTCAGATGTTATGTTATGTTGGTAGACTCCCTTTTCCGCATTCAAGCTCTGTATGACATGTGGTCCGTTAGGCGTGAGAGAGTTGACTATATAACCAGCCTAACTCCAACCAGAAACGTAGAAGTTTCCTGGGGTCATCACAGGCTTCACGGAGTGACCTGGATTGTCCAGGATATCTGCACGTTGTGCTGTTTTGTTTTGTCAGATGTTATTATTACCATTCTCGGTACGACATCGGATCGGGCGTCTGTAGAGATAGACGTCCAAAGAATATTCGAAGTCATACAATCTAGGCCTTGCATTTATTGGTTGAATATTATATTATTTGACAACCTCAATAGCCTGGGTGAGCAGCAGGAGATTGCGGGTTTAATTCCCGCCTCGGAACAAATGTTTACATAATCAAAAGATATTTGTTCCGGGTATGGGTTTTTCTACAGGCTGAGTTTGAATTCGTATGTTATCCCGTAAGTGGGTAAAACTACTCCCGAAGCTAAACAACTTTTGTTCTACGACTTACGACATTCATTGAAGAACTGGCATGTAAAATTTACGTCTTATTTTTACTTAATCGCTTGCGGGATACCCCTGTCACAGCTAATTTGGTGAAATATAATATATATTATGAACATTTATTTAGAAAAATATATATAAATACCTATTTTACCATTTATCTGGTTCCCATAGTACAATCTTTGCTTCGTTTGGGGCTAGATAGCGCTGTGTGAAATGTCCAGCATTAATTATACTTACAGCATCTGGTGGCATGATACAGCACTAGTTTGGTGGAGGATGTAGCCCAGGATGTGCTGCAGTGCCCAGGCACTGCAGCAGCTGTTTGAGCATAAGGAGGTTTATAGGCTTGTTCAACATCTAAACCATCCTATCTGCTTAGTTAGCTATCAGGATTACATGTAACTTGTACTCAAAACGGCGAAAGAAGAGATCGTCAGGAAACCAGTTAGGTGGCACTGCACTTATTGACTAATATTTACCTCGCAGAAACTGACAACGCCTGTTTTTCGGTATTTAACCAGCTCAAATTAACGGTATACCGTATTCAAAATATTTTTGTGCGATACTTACCGATATTTAACCTAAATTTTATTTAGATACCGAATATACTAGTGGTTCGCCCCGAACTGAAATCTCGCTAGACTCCCATAAAAACAAAAAAAATGTTTATTAATCTTTGTCTATCAAAATAGTGCCACGAAATATATAACCAAATAATTACACCTACAATGCTATTTAAATTACAATTAATTGGTTATACTTTTTTGGGGTAGAAATTGAAGCTTTTCTGGATTTCAGACTTATCCATATATTTGAGTCACTAAAGTTACTTTCTGATACAAATAAAAAGGTAATTATATTTTCATCGGTAACCCTTTTCGAGTACATAAGTATTCCGAAACTACAATATTTCATATAAACAATTTGATAATCGTAAGCTAATTTTAACAGGTATTTTTCATAATTGTTACTACTTATACTATAGTACTTATACTGCTAAGTATATATATATATATACTTAGCAGTTACTACTTATAATTATGGCAAGAAATGTTTATTTTCATTGAATCGAAGGTAGAATGCAGCTGTGTCAACAAATTTACATACTAGGTTGGGAAAAAAGTTTCTTTGCATTTTTTAAGAAAATTCAAAACGTTTTTTAATATAGTTTAATTACATTTAACTAAAGTATGTAGGTACCATTTTGTTCGATAACTTTTTGCCATCTTGTAGGCAGGGACATTATCCCATTGCTATAGAAGTTTTGGGGCTTCTGATCAAAATACCGCGACAAGTAGTTTTGGCAGTCCTCTCGTGGTGTTAACCTGATACTGCCTAAAGAATTCTGAAGAGACCGAAACAGGTGGAAATCTATAGGTGCAAGGTCAGGACTATTCGGCGGATGCATTAACACCTCCCAGCCAAACTCTCTTAATTTTTGCTGAGTGGCTAAAGATGTGTGAGGTCTAGCGTTATCATGATGAAAAACCACACCCCTTCTGTTGATTAATTCCGACCATTTTCTCTGAACTTCTTGCTTTAATCGCATCAGTTAATCGCAGTAGAGTTCAGAATCGATGGTCCTGCCTGGTGGTAACAGCTCATAATGAATAATGCCCTTCCAATCCCACCACACACACAGCATCACCTTGGTGCGAGTTAACCAGGGTTTCGCCACACTCTGTGAAGCCTGACCGGCCTTTGACCACGACTTTTTTCGCACGTTCTTGTCGTACGTGATCCACTTTTCATCACCAGTTATCAGCTTCTTCAAAAATGGTTCGATTGCATTACGTCGTAATAAAGAATCACAAATGAGTACACGGTTCATTAGGTTTCATTCAGTGAGCTCGTGGGGTACCCAAATATCGACCATTTTTGTGTACCCAGTTTTTTTTCAAATGCGCCAAAACTGTTTTGTGGTCAATTCCCAGTTCTTCAACTACGTCGTAACTATTTACATGCCGATCTTGCTCAACTTTTTCAAAAATGGCATCAATTTTATCCGTAATAGGGCGACCAGAGCGACGTGCATCTTTGAGATCAAAATTTCCGGATTGAAAACGCTTAAATCAAATTTGTGTTACTCTCACAGACACTGCACTAGGTCCATAAACATCGCAAATTTTTTTAGCGGTTTGCGTTGCATTCATACCTTTTTTGTAGTCAAATTTCAAAATGTATCGAACTTCTTCATTAGATTCACTCATCTTTAAAGTACGAAATACAAATAAAAATCATACATTTTTCTAATTTGAATTTGGAATTATCTTCTTTAAAATTTAAACTTTGAATGATACCAAAACCAGTCAGATACAAATAGTATAGCCAAAGAGATTTTATTACAAGTTCGTACATACTATAATGCGAAAAGACTTTTTCCCCAACCTATTATATAAAAATTAATTGCCGTGCGTTAGTCTGGCAAAAACTGGAAAATGGCTAGACCAAGTCGATTTTTTGCGTTGTGTTTGTAATATGAAAAGGTAAAGAAGGTGATGAAAAAGGTGTAAAAAAATATTTTTGAAAATTTCCTTGGGAAATATTAATATTCTGGAACTGAATGTGAAAGAAATAGCTGAAAGTGTTATTTTTCGATGGGATTTTTGTATGAACTCAAGACCTACATACCAAAGTCGGGGCTAGTCAATAAAATTAATTAATGAGTCAATGTACATACAAAGACATCCTCCATTTTAACCGTGATACAGACGCTCATAATAGCGTCGTGGGCTTCCAAGTCGGTTGATAGTATATTTAGGTATTTTGTATATATTACGAGTTTGTTTTTTTGTTTTAATTATTGTTTATTAGTTTTTATTTTCTTCTGATTCTCAGTTTCGTATCTATTCATTTTAATTATTTACTAGTAGTTATGTTCTTAAAGATGCTTTTCCTTTTGTTTCCTCGATGAGTATATTTCTGTTTTTCTGTGCGCACATAAGTTACGTTTCAAGCCAGACAAAATTGTTATTTTAGTTAAGTCATATTTTTTTGCTTGTAATGTGTAATGTGTGCCTTATAAAATAAAATAAAATAAATAAATAAATAAACATACAAGTACATAGATAACTACTGATTTTCTTACTTAATAAACAAACCATACCTAGACTTTACATAAATAATGTGTTTTAATTCGTACGCGTTGTTTTTTTATACAGACATGCAGAACATCATATCAGTAGGTAACAATAAATAGATATTAAAAACCTCATAAGAAGACTCAAGGTTGCTCAGCGTGCTATGGGGAGGGCTATACTTAGTGTTTCTCTACGAGATCGAACCAGAAATGAGAAGATTCGTAGACGAATCAAAGTCACCGACATAGCACAAAGCATTAGCCAGCTAAAGGAGCAGTGAGCATGTCACATAGCTTGAAGAACTGACGGCCGTCGGGGCAGATGGTTCTCGAGTGGAGACCACGCACAGGAAAGCGCAGTGTAGGACCCCCCCCCCCCCCCCCCCTTCACAAGATGAAAAGACGACCTGTTATAAAAGTTAGGTACTGGGTGCAGGCCGCACAAGATCGGTCGCTCTGAAAACCTATGGAGGAGGCGGATGTTCAGACGTGGACGTCCTGTCGCTGATGTGATGATAGTGATGATGATTTATATTTTCTATTATGTAAAAACTACCTAACAATACATTTTAAACGTGCTTTGATTGGTTGCTGAATGGTTATTTTAAGGCAGCGTCGCGTCGCTAACGGTAACTCCCTGCATGTTTATAGATTGAAATAAAAACATAAAGAAGGATAATTTCCAAAATGTTTTTATTACATATCATGTGTTTAATTAAAATCTATATCACTATAATATTATAAATAAGAAAGTTTGGATGTTTGATTGTTACTCAATCACGTCGTAAAGGCTAAACCGATTTCGATGAAGTTTAGTTTGTACGTAGATTATAACCTGGATTAACACATAGGCTACTGTATCCCCTAGATCAGGTCACACGGGATAAATTGGGGTGTGAAGTCATGTTGCAACATTGAGTATAGTATAGTATAACATTATCGTAATTGAGTGTAGCTTTCTTTCTAGGTACACACGGTTACAAATCATTGTGCTTGATGAGCTTGATGTGTAGCCGTGTGTACACATAGTAGTGTAACGCGTATGAAGTTGCGGGCAACAGCTAGTATTTTAATAAACTAACTTTTTGGAAATCATCTTCCTACAAGTTTTAATAAGAATCTCTAAACATGCATAAATTACGATCAATCCGGTCGATCAATCAGGATGGTGATGTAGCTAATGCGTTCGAAGACTTTTTCACTGATATTCCAGTCTCTACCACAAAATCCTTAAACTCCTCTCCCATAGTCGCAGAGTCATTGTTGAAATAAAACTTAACGGAATGCAAAACACAATTCAAATTTGATTATGTAAATAGTGGTGACATCATAAAAGCTTTCAAACTAATAAATGTTAAGAAAACCACGGACCTCTGGGGTATCTCTGTTGGCGTCGTAAAAACATTGATTAACATAATTGCTCCCGAACTAGCTTTAATATTCAACGAGTGTATTGACTGTGGTGTATTCCCTGATTTAATGAAACACAGTAAAGTAACTCCACTTTTTAAATCAGGTACTAGTTCTGATCCTGGTAATTTTAGACCAATCTCAGTACTTCCGACATTTAGTAAAATATTTGAAAAACTAATTTTAAATCAACTACTTAGACATTTCAATTCTCATAATTTACTGCATCATAAACAATTCGGATGTACCAGGGGTCGCACAACCACTGATGCTGGTATTGAGTTAATATCGCACGTATTTGATGCCTGGGAGAAGTCTCATGACCCTTTAGGTATTTTTTGTGATTTGTTCAAGGCATTTGATTGCGTAGACCATGACACATTGATCAGGAAACTACAGCATTATGACATTAGAAACGTTGCTTTAGACTTTCTCACTTCTTATTTAAGTGGCAGAGTGCAAAGAGTTGACGTGAATGGGAAGCGTTCTCCGGGGTCTTTGGTAAAAATAGGTGTACCACAGGGATCAATACTGGGACCATTTTTGTTTTTAGTATATATTAATGATCTTCCCCATCTTGTAAGGGACGATCATGAGGTTGTATTGTTTGCAGATGACACGTCACTTTTATTTAAATTAAAGCGACAACAAACCGATTTTGACGATGTAAGCAATGCAATCTCTAAGGTCGTAAAATGGTTCAATGTAAACTATTTACTTCTAAATGAAAAGAAAACAAAGTGTATTAGATTTACACTACCTAATGTTACACAAGTTAAAGCAGATAAAAAAATCAAAGAAGAGGAGTTGGCTCTTGTGGACACCACCGTATTCTTAGGTGTAATCCTAGATAATAAGCTTTAATGGGGCCTTCATATTGATAAGTTGTCGAAGAGACTTAGTTCTGCGGCATACGCAGTCAAAAAGATCCGTCTTTTTACAGACGTAGACACAGCTAGACTAGTTTACTACAGCTACTTCCACAGCATTATGTCATACGGTATACTGCTGTGGGGGAGTGCTGCAGATATAAACACCGTTTTAGTGCTGCAGAAGAGGGCTGTTCGTGCAATTTATAATATGGGCCTCAAAGAATCATTACGCAATAAGTTTAAAGAAATAAATATTTTGACATTCCCTTGTCAATACATCTATGAAAATCTGATGTCTGTTCACAAAAATATTAATTTGTTTAAGAAAAATAGCGATAATCATAATTTTAATACTAGAAATAAAGATAAACTCGCTGTTGCCCTTGTAGACTCCATAAAGTTAGTAAATCGTTTATAGGGCAAGGTGTTCGTTTTTATAACAAACTCCCAAGTGATGTACAAAAATTGACAAATAACAAATGTAATTTAATATAATTATTGTAATCTATTCTATTCTATTCCGTCAGTGGGTGAGACTAGCGCAGGATCTTGGTGGATGGTACAAACTTGGGGAGGCCTATACGCAACAATGGGTGAAGTCAGGCTGTGGATGATAATGATGAATGTATTCTAAAAGGATCATTAAAAAAACAACCAGCCTTGATTTCTTGCCTTTCTTTCCTGGCTTGGTCGCGAAGGAACAGTCAGTAAAAATTGACGTTTCAAAGTGATCCTTGTGATTTTAATGAATAAAAGATTTTTACTTTGAAATTATATGTTATTTTAGAATACTATATAAATATAAGATTTTAAACTCGGTTTGTAAGAAAAATAACCGGTATTCCGATGACAACATAAGTCTTTGTCATTTGAGCCAATAAAAGACCATTGCAAACGATCTATAGATAGCACACCTGCTCGAGATCTTGATGAACTATAATAACCCTGAACATACAGACATCAAATAGGTATTCACCAATAAATGCCTATTTTTAATATGATCATCGACGGGGTCATCAACATAGTGGCATCGACTTTTGCACCATTAAACCCAACGATGAAGATGATCCTTAACGAAAGTAACCGTCTCTTTGTCTCTCTGTCTATCTGTTTGTTTGTTACGTTTTTACGACTAAACGGTTTGACTGATTTCGATGAAATTTGGTATATACCTATATATATGTATACTAGCTGACCAATCCGCAGCTTCGCACGCTTAGTTTTTAATAAAAACATTTCCATCCTCCGCAGTTGGGTGAAAAGTAGCCTATGTTACTAAGGGTGAATGTAGCTTTCCAATGGTGAATGAATTTTTGAAATCGGACTAGTTGTTTTTGAGTTTATTCATTACAAACATACACACAAAAACCTAATCTAATAAAGCTAATCTCGCTGTTGCAACTAGAATTGACACCCAATTTTTATCCCATGGGAACTGATTTATGGAAAAAAGGTAGCCTATGTGGTAATCCAGTTTAAAATCTACGTATATACCAAATTTCATCGAATTTTGTTCTGCCGTTACTACGTGATTGAGAAACAAACAAATAAATAAACAAACATCCAAACTTTCACATTTATAAATTTAGTGTGATGACCGGGACTGAGGCATAGGCTACTATTACCCGACTGCGAAAAAGTAATGTTTTTATAGACAAACCACGCGTGTGATGTGGAAAACATTATATAATAGATGAAGAAAAAAGTAACAAATAAAGAATAATAAACCTAAACTTGTGGGAGTTTTGCGACGTCCCAAGTCGAAGAATTGAAACGACGGTGTTAATGTGAACCACACTATATTACCAATGTCTTAAACTAGGTAATTACATGAGTCATGAAGGAACCAGCGCTAGGGAAGATAATTAATGGATAACTATGTGAAACACAATCTTTTTCCCAAAGTCCCAAGTTCCAACCGCGCGTCAACTGACAGTGTCAGATCTACCATCTTACGTAGGGATGCCCGTACTAGTGATGTAGATATGTAGAACGCCACAAACTCCTTGTAAAACCGTTCAGCAATCGCTAATGTGTATTGCTTTCAACATTCAAAATTAGTATTTAAATAAATAAATACAAAATTTTTATTTTCCTAATCAGAATTAACATGTATGTACCTAATGAGCTCCGCACTAGGTGGATCCTATTTGCTCTCCTATTTTCAGAAATATCGTCAGATGGATAAATTTTATAAAATCTAAGGCGTTTCTTTACTTTTACGTAAAGGATTTTCGTTTAGTCTTTTTGTTCTAAAATATCTATTTTTTTAAATTACTAAGCTGTACATTGTTTAACCGAAAAGGTAAGAGTAAAACATTTTTTTATCGTTATCGTTTAAGTCCAATATATAGGCAAATTTTAATTAAGGCTTTGATAGCGATAACGCTGATAAAACAAAGCAATCTGTCTCTAAGAATTTATTAGTTCCGTAACATAAATCTGAAATCTAATCGCAAAGATCTTTATCTACACCTTGTAAATGAACTATTGGCTGTTTTAATGGTGGTATATGGCTGTACTCGTTTCGTGTAACGTCCAGTTTAGTGAGCCAAACAATTAAAAAAAATCTTTAGCTATAAATTAGCTAGAACGTCACCTAGGTAGGTACTCTACAATTTACCATTTACGAGGAGGCCAAGAGGAGGATCCAGTTGGGCTGGGCAGCATTCGGGAAATTAGGTCGAATCTTCTCGTCACCTATACCGCAATGCCTGAAAACTAAAGTCTTCAATCCGTGCGTCCTACCCGTAATGACCTACGGTGCTGAGACGTGGACGCTCACGGTAGGACTAGTCCACCGATTTAAGGTTGCGCAGCGAGCTATGGAACGGGCTATGCTTGGAGTTTCTCTGAAGGATAAAATCCGTAACGAGGTTATCCGACAGAGAACCAAAGTTACCGATATAGCTCAACGGATTAGCAAACTGAAGTGGCAGTGGACTGGCCATATATGCCGGAGAACCGACAACCGTTGGGGTAAACGAGTTCTAGAGTGGAGACCGCGTCTTGGAAAACGTAGTGTGGGGCGTCCCCCGACTAGGTGGAGCGATGACATAAAAAAAAGGTGGCGGACAGAAATTGGATGAGAAGAGCCGAAGACTGGGCTCAGTGGCGCGTATTGGGAGAGGCCTATGTCCAGCAGTGGACTAATGTGGGCTGATGATGATGAGTAACGAGGGCTTAGAAAATAGCAACGTTACATATTTATTGGTGACTAGCTTCCGCCCGCGGCTTCGCACGCGTGGTTTGTCTTTATAAGTAGTATATGTGTTAATCCAGGTTATAATCTACGTACATACCAAATTTTATCGAAATCTGTTCAGCCGTTACGACGTGAAAGAGTAACAAACATCCACACATACATCCATACAAAATTTCGCGTTTATAATATTAGTGGGATTAATGCCAATGCGCCTTGCACTAACTCCTGGATATTTTCAAGTACATGATGAATGTAATGAACATAATTAATGTAGAACATGATGTACAAAAATGTATACTAAGTAATATTTGCGAAGTTAATTTGCTTCAATGACGTTTAGTTACATAGATTTTATAAAATAATATTAGAATGGCTTAGATTCCCCATCCAGGATGCAAATATATACATACAATAAAAAAACATAAAATAAATCTCACTTACATGTACATCTAGTTCAACCTAGGGCTATAGAGTTTATGAAAAACCCATGAAAAGCCCACGAAAATTACTCCCCTACTAAAAAAGGTACCTAACCAATGGAGAGCACTGTACATAACCAGTGGAGAGCACTGTACATAACCAATGGAGAGCACTGTACCTAACCAATGGAGAGCGCTGTACCTAACCAATGGAGAGCACTGTACCTAACCAATGGAGAGCACTGTACCTAACCAATGGAGAGCACTGTACCTAACCAATGGAGAGCCCTGTACATAACCAATGGAGCGCACTGTACCTAACCAATGGAGAGCACTGTACATAACCAATGGAGAGCACTGTACCTAACCAATGGAGAGCACTGTACATAACCAATGGAGAGCACTGTACCTAACCAATGGAGAGCACTGTACATAACCAATGGAGATCACTGTACCTAACCAATGGAGAGCACTGTACATAACCAATGGAGAGCACTGTACCTAACCAATGGAGAGCACTGTACCTAACCAATGGAGAGCACTGTACCTAACCAATGGAGAGCACTGTACCTAACCAATGGAGAGCACTGTACCTAACCAATGGAGAGCACTGTACCTAACCAATGGAGAGCACTGTACATAACCAATGGAGAGCACTGTACCTAACCAATGGAGAGCACTGTACATAACCAATGGAGAGCACTGTACCTAACCAATGGAGAACACTGTACATAACCAATGGAGAGCACTGTACATAACCAATGGAGAGCACTGTACCTAACCAATGGAGAGCACTGTACATAACCAATGGAGAGCACTGTACCTAACCAATGGAGAGCACTGTACATAACCAATGGAGAGCACTGTACATAACCAATGGAGAGCACTGTACATAACCAATGGAGAGCACTGTACATACTCTCTCATTATGATTTTTTCCATAATAATGATTTCAACAACAGATACCTGCCTAACATACAAAGCGTTGATAATAAGAAATTACTAATCAAATGATTTAGCGATATCAGATAAGCGCCCTAACGTCGCATTCCACCAGTAAATACATTATGCCTACTAACGCGAGTGTACCTACACGACAAAACACCGAGTCGGTAGTGTTTAAAAAACATTGTGAACGAAAGTGGCCCAAAAACGGACCCCTGTGGTACGCTAAGTGTAAATCTCTCTCTTGTAACATTAGTAATGAACGAGGCTAAAACCAAGTGTTAAATATGTGTAAAATTTTATAATTGTGCATTAGGACATCAAAGGTAAACAAGTTTTGTGAATCAAAAACCTTCATAGCTCAATGTGACAATGAAATACAATATACAATGACGACCTCCGTAACGCAGTGGGCGAACAGCCGGCTGAGACGTAGGAGGTTGCAATATTTGTAGGTCCAGATATTTGTGCCCGGTCTGGTAGTTTCTATAGACTTATGTATATTGTATGTATTTACAAAAAAAGGACGTAATAATACTATTAGTTATCTGGTTCCCATAGCACAAGCTTTGCTTAGTTTGGGGCTAGTTAGCCATGTGTGAAATTTATTAATACTCATGTAATTTTTATGTAGGTTATAAGTACAAATACTACAAGTGCTCAGACAATGGAGATGGCATGATACATTCAGATAAAATAGATTTAGATACGACGTAAGCGAGAGATAAATCTATGTTTACTCAACTGCGTCTTCAAACCTACCTAAGTCAAAGACAAACTTAGTACGGTATAGGGAGCTTCCTGGCTCATTCTAAGACGATATACTCGTAAGTCATTCCTTATAAAAAAAGCCTAACTATATATACATTTGTTTTATGGTTTTTCCTCTCTGTTTTCTTACCAGAAAGGAATGGGAAAAACGCTATAAGTACCCCAAACTATGTATACTGAACAAAGGTTTAGTTTAACTGGCTTTTTGAATAACGTCAAACTCAAGAAAAGGGCTATGTTTGGGAGAGGGCTCATCGTAGATGATTATGTGAAATAATGAAAACATATTCGTTTACACTAGCCAAAGTACGGATGTACCTTATCAGATATCGTAATGTATATAGTTTAAATGTAATGGTCCATGGTCCACTCTCTCTACCCCCCCCCCCCCCCCTCCCCTATATTAAAGACTCTAGTCTAGATTAAAGGTTCGGCTAAGACTATAAAATATGCAATAGATAGTGTTAAAATATGCAACAGCCTTCGGTACCTATATAAAGAGTTGACTGATGTTTTTTTTATTCTATATAGAGATGGAACAAGCTTATGACCCACCTCATGTGCTTGTAATTTCACCGGCAACCATACCATATAATGTTGGATCACCCTTCCTGAAACTAGCAAAGTCTAGCGATCAACGACGATCCGAGTCAATAAAAGATATCTTAGCTAAACACATTGTTTACTTCAAGCTCAGATCTCCAAAGATTTCCACTATCAAAACACTTTTCATGGCTCCTTTTTCACCAGTATTCTCGGTTACACAAGTGAAAAGATCTTCCGATATTTTTTTTATCTTATCAGGTACCTCAATGTTATCTGTGTTTAGTTACTCATCGGCAACCGTGGTGTTAAGTACCCTTCTGTTCATATTGTTTTGGAATAAAGTTATGTGATAGTATCACTTGATTTGATGATCAGGGAAGAGTAAAACACGGTGAGTTTTATGCTTATCAAGGTGGATGTGGGTTGTGATGTTTTCACGAGACGGAAGTTAGTATAATATATAGAAGTAGCAGATCACATGATGCATCACATGCTGAATTCAGTCGTACGTAACTAAATGTGGGGTTGTTTGAGTTTATAAAGCTGAGATTTGTTCAGGAAAGTCCTATGGAAAGTTAATTTTCAGAAAAACCGAACTTAGATTGATAGATGCCGTGCAAAGCTGATGTTAGGTTTGAGTAACTTTTATGTACAAAGAATTCAAAGGAATCAATGTCCTTATAACTATTCCACAAACTATATGTAGATATCTATAAGGCGCCCAGTACTTCAATAAGTCAAAGCCGAACGCTTTTCTAATGCAATCCTAATGATTATTTTGAAATGTCTTATTGAAAGGATCAGGGGCGCAATTTTAGTTAATATGTGGGAATATGATTGCATCGCTAGTAGGTATTAAAACTAGTAGGTGAAAAAAACAAATTGAAGTCCTTATAAAATAATGGTATCAGTTAGGATAGTTAGGTACCTATTATATGCTATTTTATATAAGTATGTTTTATAAATGGGTTTTGTTATTACGTTTCTAAGAATTTTAATTTTTAAATATGAATAATGAACTCTACCGAGTACCGTACCGATAACTTACGCTTATGTATTCATTTTGTCAAATCCTTCACGTTCGCGCTTTATCAAAGGATTAGTTTTTTTAATATTATTTCATTCAGTGGTCAAAAACAATGAAGCTCTTCTCGATTCTCATACTCATACTCCTTTATTGAAACCGTAGGGACACAATGGAACACTTGGTTACGTCAATAATAGTACTTACTTACTTAATTACAAGTCTTTATCTAAGTAGAAGTGCCAGAAACAGACAAGCATTTCATATATAACTATTTAAATGTAATCTTCAAAATACTGTTAAATTTAATCTTAATAATTCTCAAAATAAACCTCTTGAAATAGATATACCTACTCGTACAGCCTCAAGTTTAGTGTAGGTACCTAAGTTTATTTCATCTGTGGGAGTGAATTTCACCTCATTTTCGGTATGGTATCAATATTGTGTAACATATTGGAATGTAAGGTTAACCTAACCAGGAGATAAGCCCCAAGATATCTTTTAGTTACAAAACGGTTCTGAAACTGAAAGAGATAACATGCTAGTGATTAAATAAAGATACAGAAGGCAAAAATAACAAGATTTCAGTTTCAATAAAAACTGGTGGCAATGCAGTAAGCTACTCTGATGAACCTACGCAAGAGAATAAGTATATTATTTTTGTTGTTTTCCCATGTGGAAGTTGGGAAGGTTATTGCCCTAAAACTGGTATTTTTTAGGGTTCCGTACCCAAAGAGTAAAACGGGACCCTATTACTAAGACTCCGTTGTCTGTCTGTCCGTCTGTCACCAGGCTGTATCTCATGCACCGTGATAGTTAGACAGTTGAAATTTTCACAGATGATGTATTTCTATAACAACAAATACTAAAAACAGAATACAATAAATATTTAAGAAAGAAAGAAAGAAAGAAAACATTTTATTCAACAACCACACAGTAATAAAGGAAAATAAAACACAACAACAATAAAATCTAACCTAAGCACTAACAAACTTAAAAGCTCTGTGTGGAGATGAATAGGTACTCAGCTCAGCATGATGCTACGGTATGTTAATATGCCGCAGCGCTGGTCTTCCGCTGAGTCCAGTTTACATTACCTCATTAGGGGCTCCCATACAACAAACGTGATTTTTACTCGTTTTTGCTCGATATTGATAAAGGCTTGAAATATTCACAGAATATTTAGTTATATACACACACACAAAAATAATTAATTAAATCAAAATAAATCAAATATTTGAGGGGGGCTCCCATACAACAAACGTGATTTTTTTGCTCGTTTTAGCTCGATATTGATAACGGCAATAGGTAGACGCTTGAAATATTCACAGAATATTTAGTTATATGTATTCACTATAAATAAATAATTAAATTAAAATAAAACAAATATTTAAGGGGGGGGGCTCCCATACAACAAACGTGTTTTTTGCCGTTTTTATAGATAATTGTACTGAACCCTTCGTGCGCGAGTCCGACTCGCACTTGGCCGGTGATTATTTTATTTGGTGATTGTCGTCGTTATTTAGTTTTAGATCTATAAATTGTAAATCCGTTATAAACGTATAAAATGTTTATTCGTTGTAACAAGTATTGGTACATAGTATAAAGTTACAAATTACAATTTGGTTTTAGAAAGATTCTTAATTAGGTACAAGTACATCTTAATCATAACAGAACAGTATAATTTGTAAACGGGCTCTCTAGCTCCCACCCTAGGAAAACCTGTGTTGCGGGTAGCTAGCCTCTTTCGATCGCTGTGCCGTAAACATCGTAAAGAAATTTGCTGATATACCTGCGTTTGGAGAGAGGGCGACAAAATGTGTTAGACGTTTACATTCTGTATATGTATAAATTTTGTAATTTTTTGAATAATATTAAGAAAAAGTTATGTTGTGTGATAGTAATGGAAGACAAATTCTTATGTTTAGGTGTTGTGCAATATTTATTTACTTATGTTAATTTACTTACTTACTTACATAAGCATTGTAAACTTTTATTTTTAAGGGCTGTGGATTTTGTTGATACATAAATAAAATAAAATTATTAATCTTCGTCCTCCTCCAACACCGCTACAACAGCATCCACGAGATCCTGGAAAGCTGCTGCCATCAACCAAAAGTCCTACTCCGGTACTTCAATGAGTTGGATGGCTAGGGTCAGGTTAAAAGGGGGATTGTGTACACACGGCTACTCATCAAGCTATACTATCCAGTATAAGCTGACCTCGCACTGTGTAGGCTTTTCGTAGAATGAGAGGTCAGCTTATACTGGAAGTGTATAGCTTGATGTGTAGCCGTGTGTACCAATACAACCCGGCCCACGGGGGACGTCAGTGCAGATCTTATTCCCCCACCCGAGAATTTGAATTGTTGGTCTAATTGTTGTGATAAGTGCCTACTCGTATTGCCGATTCAGGGAAACCTAATATTATGTCAGGACTTGGGAGTTAGGTATTTGAATTGAATTAATGAAAATTCTTTATTATAGGTAGTAAGTAACAAATAATGAGGAACAAGGAAATGTATAATGGGCGGTTGACCTTTGAATGACTAGTTGTTATTTTATCTCAGGTATAGCACAAGCAGTGTGTGCAAATGTGCGCAAGCTGGCCCTGACAAATGGCCGGCGGCTGGAGGTGGCGGGCGCTCCGCAACACCGCACTCACGAGGAAGAGTTACGATCCTACTACTGTTGAGGATACTCATTTGAGAAGGTAAATAACCAGAGGCCTCTGATACACAAATCATCATTATCTTGACGACCTCCGTAGCGCAGTGGGCGTATAGCCGACTGAGACGCAGGAGGTAGCGGGTTCTATTCCCGCCGCGGAACATATGTTTGCATTATCTACAGATATTTGTTCCGGGTCTGGATGTTTGTCTGCATACTATATGTATGTATTTACAAAAAAAAAGTATATACGTATTATCAGTTATCTGGTTCCCATAGTACAAGCTCTGCTTAGTTTGGGGCTGGATATCGCTGTGTGTAATGTCCAGCTATATTTATATTTATTTATTTATCATCATTGGCAGCTTAGGTGATATAATATAGAAAATAGAATGATGCTAAATAAGTAAAGGAGTAACAGGATCGTAGCAAGCAGGACTCCACCACTCGTTCGCACTTACCGTTTAAGTCACCTTTGGTTCAGTTAAGGTAAAGAACACTACCGTCGTCCGTTTCTCCTAAATACTACAATCCGGCCCTCTTATTACCTAAGCCAAATTGCTGTCGCGTCGCTATCGCTAGTCAGGCCATCCCTTTAACACGCGAGGTACGTACTGTACGTGTGAAAGGCATGGCCTGACTAGCGATAGCGACGCGTGTGCAATTTGGCTTAGGCAATAAGGGGGCGGGCGGGTTTCTAGTGAATGTCTTCTATATCTGCTTCATCTTAGACCACATCATTGCTTACCATCATGTGAGATTGTGGTCAAACGAAGATCTATTAGTGTTAAAAAAATTGGACCGTGGTCTCTGTCTGACTACTCCTCTAGGATAGTAGCGTGACGATATAAGATAAGATAACTCTTTATTGTACACCAAAGTAAAATACAGAAAATAATTCTTATAAATAGATTTAGTACAATTCGCGGTCTTATCGCTAAAAGCCATCTCTTCCAGACAACCTTTGTATGGACAGGATCAAAATGTAACACATGACGGCGGTGCATCTATATAAATTTAAAAACATATCTACATACTATAAACCTAAATTACGATGTAGGATATGTAGGTATTTATGTAATTATGAATACTACGTAGATTAATGTTTGCCTTAATATTTTTAGGAACATCATTCTTCATGTTTCAGATGTCTGTCACGTTGGGATTTGACTGCACTCGGTGTGGGCAGCACCCTGGGAGTAGGAGTATACGTTCTGATCGGACACGTGGCCTTGCACCTCGCGGGACCTTCAGTCGTACTATCCTTTCTGGTTGCAGCGGTCGCCTCCTTATTTACAGGTAAGCATGAGAGTAGATGCGTGCATACTGCAAAAAAAAAACGTAGAATCTTTTAGTAACAATCTCTATGTTTTCATAATCAAACTTGCTCTTTAATAATAATAACTAGTGGTTCGGCCCGAACTGAGAATCTCGTGAATCTCCCATAAAAACAAAAATATATTATTCGTAATCTTTGACTATAAAAATAGTGCCACGAAATAACAACCAACGTACTTGACCTACAGTTTCATTCAAATTACAGGTAACGGGAGTTCATGTTAATTAGTTATTCTTTTTGGGGTACAAATTGCAGTTATTTTGGATTTCAGACGTTTTTTTATATTTGTGTCACATAAGCTACACGCATACCAAATTACAGCACTGTGGGGTCACTAGTGCACCCAGTGGTAATCGGATCAACGCTTAGAAAGTTATCCTCGGACAAACATAGGTACATACAACGCCGATTTTCCTTAATTGATTTGGAGATCTCGCTTCGCTCTATCAATGAATCTCTTACTGCAGGCAACAATAAAATAGTTACAGGATGATAAATCCTAACTTATTTTACGTCCCATAAATATTCATATTTACCTAAGCCTAAAATACATATTTTATTAAAAACTTCTATTTATTTACTACATAAACACTGCAATTTTAGACGCGAGTTCTCCTTTATAAACCTTCAAGTGACAGTAGACGACAATCTACAGGGTGCATGCAGGGCAAATGATTCATCATGACGATTCGTATATTTCTAATTCAGTTTGTTGGTATAATTGACAATTTACAATGATTAATGTGGAATATTATAAGAAAGTACATTATAATTGCTTATCTGTCAAACGTTATCACTTCAACTGTTGAATCATGCAAATTAATAGTATTAGCAATTTCGTTTTACAAGCACAATATCCACATTGTTTGTATTGATTGTATTTTTATAGTTATTTTACAAAGGAGAACTTGAGATTCTTTGAGTTCTTTTGTTGTCATTCTTTGCATTCAAAATGGTAAGTAGGTATGTAGTAGAGTAATATCCATTGCTTACAAGCCCCTAGTCCATCCGCTGTATTCCATTGCGTGGCCACTTATCCCTAATGACTTTGAACTATGAGTGTTTATGGGTTAAAAATAAAATCCATGATGGATTTTCCAGGTCTTTGCTTCGCGGAGTTCAGCGCAAGGATACCAAAAGCTGGAGCAGCCTACAGCTACACCTACGTGGCGCTCGGTGAGGCGCTTGCGTTTCTTATAGGATGGGGCAATATTCTTGAATATATTTTCGGTTAGTCCAAAATAGTCATAGAGATTAGAGTCCATAGAAAATTTGAGAAGGCAGGGAATTTACTAAATTACTCCAAGCACAACACGGTAGCGTTTAGGGGCAGCTTCCGATACCAGGCAACCAAGTGTTGGAACAATAGTCCCCCACCAATTCAACATTTAAAATCACAAAAAACTGGGTTGCCTGATGCGGGAAGTATTAGTGCACCTTTCAGGTGCTAGCCGATTAGGGCACCTATTCCTTTAACCAATTTATCAATTTATTTTATATATGTTCTGACTTTATTTATGTTATTACATACTATAACTATAATATTTTGACATTTTCTACTATATATGATAACTAGCTGACCAATACGCGGCTTCGCACGCGTGGTTTGCCAATAAAAAGTAGCCTATGTGTTAATCCAGGTTATGATCTACGTACGTACCAAATTTCATCGCAATCGGTTCAGATGTTTTGGCGTAAAAGAGTAACAAACATCCATAGGTACATACAAACTTTCGCGTTTATAATATTAGTGGGATATTTTGACACAACATGACATATCTACCATGACACATAGTATTTTTACTTGACAACACAATACTCTCAGGGTCTAGTGGCTAAATGGAGCGGTCTCGACAGAATATCAGCGCTTACCATCACGGCGGGCATAATGCTGAGTCGAGTCCCATTTACTGGTGCACCACACACAGTATCTACCGAGTTCTCCCTTATTTTTGTTTATGTTTTACGTTTATACTGTTTAATTGTTTAATTTACGTATTTCCTCTCTCTTAAAATGTAACTGTAGTGTATATTATGTGCTTATGTAGTGAATAAATGATTGTCTATGTCTAACTCGCGCACCCCTTGGTGTGTAGTGACTCCTTGGGTCAAACCCCTTGGGTCAAAGAAGCTCTAACGGAAGACCAGCGCTGGGTAGCAAGTGCAACCCAGCACATGCTGAGTTAGAGCCTTTTTGTGATGCAGTGAGTACGATGGGTCACACACACTGCAATATTTCTCATTTTTTTTTAATTTTAATCTTTTAGTTATTGTTTCTTTGTTCTTGTTGTTATGTCTCCTGTGTGTGTTTGTTCTGTTGTACTATTGGTGTTGTTACAAATAAATGTTTTTGATTTGATTTAATGTCGTGCACTCGATAAAAGAGTCGCCTAAGCTGCGGCCCACGTCCCAAATGTAGTTCGGATCAATCCGGTGCACCAGATTCCTAGTTAAATGTCACAGACCCGTACAAAACTGAAATTTCATCAGAAATTTCCTGAGAAATAACTCCTAATATTATAACTTTTGATATCTCTATCGGTTTCAGGCTCAGCTAGCGTAGCCAAAGGCCTCAGCATGCACATGGACGAGATCTTCAACTCCCATATGACGGAGTGGTTCGGGACGGTGGCTCCACTCTTGGTGCCGTTCATGTCACCGTACTTCGACTTCTTCGCGTTTCTCGTCGTCCTAGTTATGGGTGGTAAGTTCTCTGTCCTAAGGATGATGTCGATTTGATTTTTGGTTTTACTCTGGTACCTAGGCGTTGTAGAACAGTTCCCAAATATGCGTTTGTTATGGGATGTTCAGTGAATAGTGATGTGGATATGGACCATGGCAGAAATCTTCTCGAGTGGACACTACACACTGAGAGGTGAAGCGTAGGATGCCCTCCACTAGACGGAAAGATGATCTAATAAAGAATGAAAGAAGTCGTTGGATGCAGACCGCATAAGATCGCTCTGGAAATCTATGAAAAGAAAGAAAGAAAAAATATTAAAAAACCACACAGTAAAAATTAAACGCAACAGCAACAAAATCTAACCTAAGCACTAACAAACTTAAAGCTCTCTAACCATCTAACTCCTATGGGTCCTATCCTATGGGTAAAATGATAATGATGTTGATGTGAACACACGCGCTTTGGTATACAATGATAACCATAATCATAAAATTGCTAAATGATTTAGTTCAGGTTATTCAAATAAGATTTGTAAACCTCCGGTTGTTATTATTGTTTCGTATTTGATTATTGATTAGTATTGTTTTACAGCGTTGTTATCATTCGGCGTGCGTGAGACAGCGTTGGTAAACAATCTCTTCTCGGCAGTCAACGTGGCAGTAATTGTATTTATTGTCGCTGTAGGAGCATTTGCAGGTCAGTCTCCCCATTTATTTTTAATTAACAATATATTATTGAAGTAATACTTCTTAACTCTTACTCTACTATAACACACATAGTGATAGAAAGAGAGAGAGAGTTACGTTTTGTATATTACTGTAGGTGCAAGAGAGAGAGGTGCGAGCACACATTTTCTTTCTCTCTTTCTCTCATAGCCAGTTGATTTGTCGCATATCTCCTATCCCAAATTAGCCTAAATTATACAAACTGCAAAAACAAAACACACCTTCATGCTGTATAATAGAGTTCATTTTGCTATAGATAAAAAAAAGTATTAACGACGTTTCGTATTTTGAATGTACCAGCTTCGATTTACGAAAAGGTTCAGCTATTCCACAACAGATGGCAGGCAGCAGCAGTAAATAGATTATGTTACTGTTAAGTCTCGAAATAAGGTTGACATTTCCTTAAAACATTATTTTATACATACATATGTATAATAGTATAAACATACATATAGATAAGAAGTTTTACTTCAGTCGTGTGGTCTAATGCACAATCGTTTTTTTTTATTGGAAAGAAAACATTGGGAGCCGTTGCTTGCAGGCCGCACTGATCGGTCGGTGTAGAAATCTATGCGGAGGCCTATGTTCAGTAGTGGACTGATATAATAATGATATGTTATTGAATTATTACCTACTTGAATGAGTTGAATGAGTTACGAGCAATACTTGCCTCTAAAACGTGTTTATTGTGGCAATGCACTGCGACAAAAACGGCAATTCAATGCGAGCATGCTGCTTGGCAGGAGTCTCGGTGGTAATGGTAATGTCCCCGAACAAACTTGTCTAAACTCTACTTCTAGTAGTCATGTACTGTAACTTTATAATGGCATTTTCAGCGGATTCCAGCAACTGGAATATTCCTTTGGAATCCGTGCCCGAAGGCTATGGTCGAGGGGGTTTCTTCCCTTTTGGCGTGTGGGGCACCCTTAGAGGAGCTGCCGTGTGTTTCTACGGCTTTGTGGGCTTCGACAGCATCTGTGCTGCTGGTGAGGAGGTAAGATATTGTATTTTTTACCGTTATTGTTAATATGCGGTACGGTGATCTTACAAAATAAAAACAATGTTAGACAACTAAAATCAGTAAGTATTTTTATTTAAGAAAGTCCGTCCGTCACGGACATCTTAAGATTTTTAAAACCATCTCAACAAATGGTATCGCGTTCTCGTATCAAGAGGAAGCTTGCGGGTTCCAGTCCGGCTCCAAATTTTTGAGATAAACTAAAATCAGTTTTTTTTCATCATAATAAAATATTGAATAATCCAGTTTTATTACATGTTCAATATTATTACTAAAATTCCAAACTTTATTGATTTTCAGGTACGAAAGCCCAGTCGAGTGATTCCTCTGACAATCGTGTCAGTTATTCTAGTCTCCCTGGTGTGCTACACCAGTGTCGCTGTGGTCGTCACTATGATGGTGCCTTATTTTCTTCAGGTGTGTACCGAATCAGATATGAGGAGATTCGTAGACGAACCAAATTCACAGACATACTCGTAGCACAAAGGATTAACAAGCTGATGTGGCAGTGTGCAGGGCACATAACTCGAAGAACTGACGCCTGTTGGGGCAAAAAGGTTCTGGAGTGCTGAAAGCCTAAACAAGTAACTTTTTAACAAAATATCACCGTTTGCAGCAAACAGAAAAACGAAACCATCTGAAAGTATATCCTTTCAAATAAAAAAAAAGAATTGACAGATTCCTGAGGTAATAAACTTAAAAAAACCTAATTGAAAACTTCCTCCTATTTTTGAAGTCGGTAAAAACAGTTTTGCATTTCGTACAGCGTAAAACTTTGTTGATGTGTAAAGTTTCTATTGAGCTCTTCAACGCTTATTTACAGAATGGTCGTAAGTACGTAACATGAACACCACAATGAACTATACTAGTGGTTCGCCCCGAACTTAGATCTCGCGAGTCTCCCATAAAACAACAAAATATAGAGAAAAGTGATCAAATATGGAATATATCCTTTTTGTTTTTTTACGCATAATTTTAATAAATAAAAAACTTCTTGTAGTATTTATTATTAATCAAATATTTGCGCTTTATTATGTAACAATGTTTGGTTATATTGATTAGTTGTATGTAACAAAATTTTTCAAAAACTAAATTATGATGAAGGTACCTAAATATGAGATAGGTAGGTACCCCAAATATGGAATACTATAAACACTATCAAAAATTAAGCTTAACTTATATGAGAATCTTTGAAAACTTTGGTATAACATAGAAAGGAACACAAATTATTAGCAAAAATCACAAATCCACACAGTGTCAGACTCTGGCCCAGATGTGGCCCAATAATCATTATGTGCCCAGAGCCCACATATGAGGCACTTGATCTATGTTAGGGTAATCCCTAAGACAGTTTTCCTTCCAAGTGTAGTAGCTGCGGCTTCTTCTGGGGGTAATTAGTTTTTCTGGCATAATCGAAATAAGGTAGATCTTGGCACATCGAAGTGTTTTGCAGCTCTCAAATAACCAATTTTTTTCTCTCTTACTAATTTATATTTTTACAGTTTCCGCCATTTACTCTGAATTCCATTCTTTTCGCTTTGTTTTTGAGTTGACGCCCGCCATTCTGATAAAACATTAAAAATTTATAATTATCAAAATCATCAAGTCGGCTAATACATATGAGAACCAATTATGGAATAGTCCATATTTGGATACTATGATCCGTCCATATTTGGATTTTCCGACGACTTCAAACTGACATTCATATTTTTATATTTCAGAAAGTAATACAATCAAATACCAATAAAACCTACAAAAGAATATCTAAACAATCTCTAGAAGCTATAAAAACAATACTGTGCGCACTTCTTGTACGAAAAATACGTATTTTTTATATACCTTAGATTAATGGGGAGGTTGAATAAGTTAGTTGAGGGATCAAAAATTGAGAATAAATTACTTATCATTTTCAATAAAAATTTTTTTTTTGGGATTTATTAATAATATTTTTATTGTTTAAATTTAAAATATAATAATTTATAATATTAAAAATTAAAAAAATAACTACAAATATAATAAAAGAAATTAGTCAATTAATAGGTCAATAATGCGGTAGCGACAAAACAAAACACTGTCACAACGACGAAAAAGCTCGCTCGACTAACATGCTACAACTTGTACGCGCGAATGGGGATAGAGAGAGAGAGAGAGAGAGACAATCGCTGTTTAATGCGTGTGTGAGTTTCCGTTTGAGAGAAATGCTGGTATTCTATATTAGTGATATTATCCCAATTATACCACTTTCCTCTATTATTTCTAATCTTTGACTATCAAAATAGTGCCACAAAATGCATAACTAATTTGACCTACAGTTTCATATAAATAACAGGAGTTCATGTTAATTGGTTAAATTTTTTGGGGTAGAAATTGCGGTTATTCTGGATTTCAGACTTTTCCTTATATTTGTGTCACTAAAGCCACACGCATACCAAATTTCAGTACTTTGGGGCCCTGTACATTTTGTCAAAGTTCAGTTTTTATTATGACCAATAACTTAAAAACTACTACAAATAGATACTGAACTAAAAATAAAACGAGGTCGATATGTACTGAGGAAGACCTTTCATTAGACGTGCCACTTGACCGTCGCATTTTGGTTTTTTTAGCCCTCTTAAACCTCAATATCTCACCAACCCCCGCACATTTTTAGCTCATTTATTCACACCAGGATTGTGCCATCACTACCTACCTTTATATCAAATTTCACGATGATCGGATCAATGCTTCGAAAGTCGTCCTTGGACAAACAAATATACATACATACATACAACGCCGATTTGTCCAAGTTGATTTAGAGATCTCGCTTCGCTCGATTAATAAACTTCCTGCATTATTGTTCCTCCATTAATATAATTGGAGAATAGTGAAATTTCGAGTTTCCGCTTTGTGTAGGTATCTATCATTGTATCTTGTATGTTATTTCCAGGGTAGAAACGCCGCTGTGTCAGATGCATTCACCGCTGTAGGATGGCGATGGGCAGGGTGGATAGTCAGCGTTGGATCGCTCTTCGCATTGTATGCAAGGTATGTAGATAGGTAGATAATTTCTTTATTGCACACTATTAAATACAAACATATAAAAGAAAATACACTTTTAAATCATAGGTACAATGGGCGGCCTTATCGCTAAAAGCGATCTCTTCCAGGCGACCTTTGGATGGACAGGATCTATATGAACAAATAAGGACAACAATACGTATATCAAGGTGGTATACAAAGGTTCCCTGGAAGAGATCGCTCTTAGCGATAAGACCGCCCATTGTACTAAACCTATTTGTAAGAATTATGTTCTGTATTTTACTTTGGTGCACAATAAAGAGTTATCTTATATTCTGAGGTTGTCTGTAATAAATCGCTTTTAGCCATAAGATCGCCCATTGTGCGATTTCTGTTGTTTTTTATTGTATGCTATTGGTGTTATGTAGGTATCATAACGAGTTATTCTATCCATCTATTTACTAGCTGACCAATCAGCAGCTTCGCACGCGTAGTTTTTAAATAAAAACATTACTCTCCTTCTACGCAGTTGGGTTAAAAGTAGCCTATGTCACCCGGGGATAGTGTAGCTTCCTAACAGTGAAATATTTTTTTAAATCGGTCCAGTAGTTTCGGATCCTACTCAATACAAACAAACAATCAAATCTTTCTTTTTTTTACATTATATTTATGTATGTAATTTAATAATTTATTTATGTCTATTTATATTTTATTTAGGTATTAGTTGCACTCCCTTCATCCATATCTTATGTGCACCCCCGACCATCCTAACGATTCATCCGACACCTACGAACAATCAGTTCTTTCCAGAGAAAAATGGTAAAAACAGAACCCTTGTCCGTCCGTCGACGGTGCGACTTTGTCCGCCAGTCCGTCTGTCACACACAGCTTAACTCAGCAACAACCGAAGTCAGTAGCTTTACTTTCATAATTATAAGTAAGAATTAATAAAAAATCATAAATATTTTCATTTTGATTGCTAAAGGTCTCAAATTGTCGAGGGTCAAAATTTCAAAATAGGGTTAATAGGGGAAAATAAAAATGTAAGTAGGTACAAGAGTTTTTTTAAATATGTTTACTCAGAAAGTCACACTACTAGATGGCCCTGCTAAATTGATATAAATATAGGTAGGTAACTAAATACAGTAGTGCGAGTCTCACTCGTACACACGGCTACACATCAAGCTATACAATTCCAGTATAAGATGACTCATTCTACGAAAAGCCTACACAATGAGAGGTCAGCTTATACTGGAAAATTATAGCTTGATGTGTAGCCGTGTGTACTTGACCGGTCTTATTTTATTTCTTATCATGGTATTTTGTTAAATGTTATTTTTCTTTCCAGTCTGTACGGAGCTATGTTCCCGCTGCCTCGTCTCCTCTACTCCATGTCCTCAGATAGACTCCTCTTCAAGTTCTTCTCCAAGCTAACTGAATGTCGGCAATCACCAATGATAGCTACCCTGGTTCCTACTCTTATTATTGGTAAGTTATTTTCGGTATAGGGAAAATAAGGAAGAGTATTGGAAAAATAGAAATAAGGTAGAATATTGGTTGGGCCAATATTTTCATTCTAGTGTCAATAGTTCGGTTGACACACTGAAACAACCAATTCCAAACGGAAAAACGTTTTTTCAGGACAGTCGAATGAGAAACCCTTATAGTTCCAGATTTCTAATGTTCCTAGGACCATTGCTGTACAACAGGCTAAATTGTAAAATAAGCATCCACTCTATTAACTTCTCAATCTGTAAAAGAGAAGAGCCTTACAGTCTGCTCTATCCAATCTATGTTAGGATCTTGACGACCTCCGTGGTGCAGTGGGCGAATAGCCGGCTGAGACGCAGGAGGTAGCGGGTTCGATTCCCGCTGCGAAACAAATGTTTGCATGATCTACAGATATTTGTTCCGGGTCTGGTTGTTTCTCTATATATTATAAGTATGTATTTCCAAAAAAAAAGTATATAAGTATTCTATCAGTTATCTGGTTCCCATAATGGAAGCTCTGCTTAGTTTGGGGCTAGATAGCGCTGTGCGAAATGTCCAGAAATATTTATTCATTTGCAAACATGGGTAAATATGTATAAAAACAGATGACAAATACAATATATAGGTTCCAGGCATGTTTTACCATATAAGTTGGCATGCAAATGCAGTTAATATAATATAACTTAGTCTACTAGAAACATTTCTAGAATTTAATTCAATCAAAGTCAAAGTTTAAAAATAATAACAATAATGAAGATCAGGAAATTAGATTTAAAAAAAAGGTATGTATATAAAAATCAATGCAATGTCAAAAATCAGTCAAATCTCTAAAAATTAAATAAATTACGCTATTATCGGGTTTGCATGTCTTTGTCCATAAGAAACTCATCCATAATAACATCTAATTCTCAAAAATTTAAACAATTCATGCTTGAATTCAGGCAAATTTAATTGTTTTATTCTATTTGGTACTTTATTATATATTTTTGGAGCCATACCGCATACACTTTTATTAAGAAGAGCAGTGTTGCTTTTAACTAGGCACAGGTGGTATATGTCGCGTCTGCTGCGTGAATGGGTAGGCTTTTCAAATAAGTCTGGATTCATTTTGACAAAAATTGATATTTCGTAAATGTATAGTGAGGGTAAAGTTAAAATATTAAGTGATAGAAAGTAAGGTTTGCAGCTATCAGTTGTTTTCAGACCATACATTGCCCTCATACACCTTTTTTGCGATTTAAATATATTTTATCTCTCTGTACAATTTCCCCAGAATATAACACCGTAACGAAGCTTAGAGGACACGTAACTATGGTAAACTGTTTTAAGAACATCCAAACTGACTACTTTACGCAACTTATAGAGCATATACGCATATTTACTGAGTGCCTTACGTAAATCTTCGGCTTGTATAGACCAGTTTAGTTTGTCGTCAATGACCAGTCCTAAAAACTTTGCACTCTTAGCATTCTCTACGCGCTGGCTTCTGTAGGTTATATTCAAATTCGGTATTCGACAGCATTGTGTAAAATGCATAATTTTAGTTTTTTTCTAAATTAACCTTTAGGTTATTACAATCAAGCCAGTTAATTATTTGAGATATGGCGTTATTTATATCATTTTCGTATATGTTACTGCTATTACATTTTATCATGGCAGTGCTGTCGTCAGCAAAAAGGACCATTGGATACTGGACATTTGAAGGAAGATCATTAATATAAATAAGAAATAATAAGGGGCCCAACACACTGCCCTGGGGGACGCCATAGGTTTTTCCTTCAGACATGTATTTAATCTCTTCTTTTGCTGTTGTACATATATTACTTATTTCGGTATACTGTTGCTTTTTGCTGAGATAGGATTTGAAGAGTTTTAAAACATTTCCTCTTACGTCATATTGAAAGAGTTTGTCTATCAAAATTTCATGATTAACATAGTCGAAAGCCTTTGTCATGTCCATATAGACTGCACAAATTGGCGTCCTTTCATCCATACTTTTAATAATTTTATTAATGAGGTCATATATGGCTATATTTATAGACTTGTTTTTTCTAAAACCATTTTGTTCTTTTACTAATATATTCTGTTTTTCCATATAGTTATATAATGTGTTTGTATAGTTATAAAAATTATTTTTTCGAAAATTTTTGAAAATGTTTGATATGAGTGCAATGGGTCTGTAGTTTTTCATGTCATTTTTATTTCCTTTCTTTTTGTATAGAGGCTTTACAGTCACAGGCTTCAGACTATCGGGATAAATACCCTCAGCAATGAATAGGTTAAATATGTAACTAAGGTGCGGTGATGTAGACTTGTTAACGACCTTTATTATTCTCGTTGTAATTCCATCATAGACTGTACTCTTTTTATTTTTTAGCGATTTAATAACTCTTTCTACTTCGAGACGTACTACAGGTGGCATAAATAAAGAGTTGGCTGGCGAATTCTTAATTTTCTTTGGAGGTTTGACTCTGCACAAGGTTTAATTTGATCGATAAAATAGTTATTAAATGCCGTAGCTATATCTAGAGGTTTAATCAATTCTTTTCCTTAACTTTTTTATTTAACTAATTATGTTTGTGATATTTTCTTTTGGTAAGTTTGATTTAGTTTTATTGATTATTTGTCAGATGGCCTTAGATTTATTAGTTGAGGTATTAATTTATTAGTTGAGCTATTAATTATGATTGTTCTGAGATAACTGAGTCAATTTTATAATTTTTTTAAGTCGTCTTGAATACTTTTTAAGGTTTAATTTATTAACCACGTTATTTATTTATTTATGTATCTATCTCTATCCAAACTGAGGAATTAACCGTATTAAAGTAAGATTTTAAAGATACGCAAACTCATACCTTCCACTTATTTGAACTTAGTTTATTTAGTTATGTTTATTTATTTCATTATGTAAATAAATTCTAAGTTTTGGTAATTTGAGTATCCATAAGTTACCCCAGTCCAGCCTTATTTGCCCGAGATACAGGTTTTCCTAGTTCAGGCAATGTATAAAATCTTACCTATAACTAGATATTAATCCATAATGTTAATCTTAGCAATATGAAAATGAATAAAGATTTATTTATTTATGTATTTATCTCTGTCTGTCCCTCTTTTTTTGATACCACTGAAGATGGTACAAGCCTATGGCCCACCTGATGTTAAGTGGTACCCATCGCGTATAACAAAGTATTGCCTGCCCTGCGTCCATAAATTTCACCGGCAACCATACCCTTCAAACAGAAACACAGCAATGCTGATTGGCGGCAGAAATAGGCATGACTGGTAGTACTTATTGGTGGTAAAGCTTTTGTGAACGGGCTCGAGGAAGTGGGCACCACTGCCTTACCTTTATCTGCCGCCAAATAGCAGTACTTGTGCTGCTGTGTTCCGGTTAGATGGTAATGGTATGTTCCTGTAATTACTGGCACATAGGCATAACAGCTAAGTCCTATAGTATGACAACGTATCCAAATAGAGATCAAGACAACATAATAGCTTGTTTTGAGTTCTATGTAGATATCCATGGGCTGCAGTAGCCACTTAACATCTGGTGGACTGCATGCTCGTTTGCCATATAAGTAGTATAAATTGTGTGTGGTCCGACACGAGATTAACCAATTTATTTCATGTGTTTTCAGCGGTTCTGGCTGGTTTCTTCGAAGTGCGAATGCTTGTCACGACGATGTGCACTGGAACTCTAGTCTCATACACAGCAGTTGCATCTAGCGTTATAATTATGAGGTACGTTCAATTCATAGACAAACTCAAAGTCAGTTACATAGCCAAGGGGATTGGCAAGTTGTAGTGGCAGTGGGCCGGGCACATAGCTCAATGAACTGGCGGCCGTTGGGGCAGAAGGTTCAGCAGTGGACGTCTCATGGCTGATATGATGATCTTGTGCGGCAATCAACGGCTCCTAGCAATCTTTATCATAGTAGCTTTTCACGGTCTGTGATACCACGCACGGCCGACTGACAGTCACAAGCAGCCACGAACCGCACCGAGGCTCTTCTTATGGTACGTGTCTGTGCGAATCCGGATTCGAAGCCATATTATCGTATGTCCAAAAGAGGAATTAGAACCTCCCTCGCACGAACTCGCCCCGCACCTTTGAAGTTACCGACTCGTGGCGTGTCTATGATACCACGGACGTGACCCTTCCCACAGTGCGTCGGTGCAGGATTGTCTGTGTTCGTCTGCAATACAACAGACCGTGTGAAGCCACCTTTATGTCGTCATTCCATTTAGTGGGGTTTTCAATCTACCAACCACCATTTCAAATATTTTCAGATATCGCTCGGATTATACTCCTGGAGCTGCGAAGTACTTCTGGCAAGTATTTGGCATAGGAAGGTCTCCATCCCTGGCATCTGCAAGGATCGTCTACGTGTCATTGGTGTTATTCAGTAAGTGCCAACAGTCTGCCTGTAATACGATTAACAATGGCTTTGACTAACATGCCCTGCAAAGCACGAAGACGCTTAATACAAATAGTACTAATAGTTACCCATCAAAATATAGATCGTACTGCATTTTTTTCCTAGCCTATACTAAACCACTGCTGGGTAAGGCCTTCCTGTCCTTATTCCAAACGTCCCTATTTTGTAGTTATCTCTATCGTAGGAATCCAGAATCTAATCATCTCACTATCATCCGGCTTTTTCACTGAACGTTATTATATTTTTATAATGAGTCCATTGGATTCCACTGCAGGACAAAGGCCTCTGCCTTTTTCAGCCACTGAACAGTACTACAAAAAAGTCTAATTGATTTTACAATCGACCCATTATGACTTAGTTGGAGATACTGTATTGAATTTTTTTCTGTTTCCAGTTTGTATTGGCATATCGGCGGCCCTGGTGATGACCCAAGCGGAGAGCCCGCTGATACCAACCTCGGTGCTCCACGTCATCGCTCTTATACTAGTACTTATCATGGCTATGCAACCACAGACGAAAGAGGAATTACCTTTCAAGGTGAAAATAAATTGAATATGCTGTATTACTCTACCTTATTTATGTTTCTGATATAAAATAAGGTAACAAAAAACCATGAACGAACGCAAATTATAAAAGATATAAGGGATTAAAAGATATAATTTTTGTTGATAACAAATACTAAAACATAGCTAAAACATTTATTTTGCGTCAAGTCTTAAATTCTAATATTACAACTATACTCAGGTAGTTCAAGATAATGGGAACAACATAATAGCAATTAGTATCCTTGACCAACTGGATTTATTTATCAAACATGCATAGCTAATTACTGGTGCCAAACTTTATGCAAGAATTGTTCATCATTGGTATTTTTTCTCCAGACGCCCTTAGTTCCACTCATGCCCTGCCTGAGCATTTATTTCAACGTCCATCTCATGGTGATCATCAGCGGGGACACCTGGATACGTGCTGGAGTGTGGATTGGTTTAGGTAAGTCTATTAACAGTCTATCACATATTACACAGTTTCAAAAGTAATCTTATAAACTTGAACATAAACTCTTAAATACTTTGTTTCAGGAATCATAGTTTACATAATGAAATTATGCTTATGTAAACGAGAAAAAAACAACTTAAAGGAGAACATGACGATTGTTCATGCCAGCCAGAATGGAAAAGTACAGATCGTAGTCGAGTCACCCACACCTCCTGATACTATCGCTCGAACTAGTAATTATGGAGGAAATTTCATACAGGAAGAAAATGAAATACAAGAAGATATGCAAGAAAGTGTAGTCAGAAACATTTTACCTGCAAAAACAGAAGAGATCATACTACATCAAGCGTATATCGAAAACAGCGAAGAAAAAGAAGCAAAGATAATTGATTTACTTGATAAAGTCTTACAAGCCGAAGAGGATTCGTACGGAGAGGTGATAAGTCTCAAGGAAGTGAAAGAAGAAGATATAGCTTTGGAAGAAACTGCGATTCAAAGGAAATCGTTAAGTGAATTATCTGACGCCGGATCGGACGCATCGTTGAGTAATCCAGAGTTATCTAAATATGATGTCATAGCGCAAGTTCATAGAGAAGATTTGCCGAGACTAAACGAAGAAGAGGAAAAGAGTGAGAGAGAAGATATTATAGATAACGAAGATGAAGACGATGAACAAGTAACACCGTTTAACGATAGTGATTCGAGAACTGACGAGTCAGGATATTCGGATACCATTGACAGAAACGAATCTTTGGAAGAATCTAAAGAGGATATTCCGCATATACCAGTACCTCCACCATTACCCGATTTATTAATAATAAGCCCAAATTTTAAGAAATTTTATACCATTGCTTCGAAACACTCGAACCACACCCCACCTCCGTCTGAATATGGTGATGAAGAAAAGAAACCTAGAGAAAGCATCAAATCGAACAGTTCTTTAGGCGAGGATAACATCACTTTTGGCAGCGATAGACAATTACATTTTATGTCTAAACTTAACAACATTTTTCAAACGAAAATAACAGACGATGAAGAGCCTAGAAAGCGATCACACTCAACTGGCAACGTAGTAGAAAACACCGATTTTTCGCCGAGTTATCAAAGGCCAATAATGCTTATGGCGTTACAAAATGAGATTAATTCGAAAGAAGCAGCACAGAGCTTACGACCAGTGCACGCAGAGGAATCAACTGAAGTAGAATCCGAAAAAGAGGAAGAAGATGAAGACATTAGTTTAACTAGACAAGATTTGAAGTCTAAATTGGAGGGTATATTCGCCGCAGGTGGCCTACAACTGGTAAAACCAAGGCTTATAAAGTCTAACCCACCCACGCCAGACGAAAACTACCAAACTGATACATCTAGTACTGAAAGCATACCTAAGCTGCCAAAAATGGAGAAGAATGATACGCTGAATAGACAGAAAGCTAAGTTTAGTGCAGTGCTGAATTCGTTCAGACAAAGTTTTAAGGATGACGACGTACTGTAAAAAGGAATAAAGATAACAATTTATGGACTTTTTGAAAGCCTAGTCGATTGTCTAAGTGCCTTAATTTATATCGTGTGTGGGTATTCTCTATCTTAACGTAGAATATATTAAGTTTATTTTAGTATGCCGTATTATTAGGATATTAAATGACCTATCAACGCATTAAAAAGACTGATGTCAATGAAGCCATATTCAGAGAGTAAGTAAACAATACTTCAGTTTGTAATAGTTTTTATCCACCTTGCTAATTTTAAGCAGTCATTTAACAACATTTAAACAAAGTTAATTGAGATATGAATACTGTAGATATTGTTTTAATAATAAAATTAAGAGATTATTCATATTATGTTTCATTTATGCCGCTAAGAAAATTATTTATTCCTAAATAATTATATTAAAGGTTAATAAGAAAATAAGGCTTTTAAAAAGGCAAAAATGTATTATACCATCAAACAATATATAGATAAAAATATACACATTAAAAATCACTTTGTCTCACAGTTATAGAGTCCATGTATAATATCTTTGATCTCCATTTCCTGTGCACAGCCCAATAGCAACTCATCGATTATATTGTCAGAGACACTGAAAGAGAAAAATAAAGAATATAAAATTAACCACTTTATTAATCCCCACGATGGATATCCTCAGATGGAACACGACCTGGAGATGTAACATGCATGGCCCACCTGATGACAAGTGGTAACCATCGCCTAAAACAAAATATTGCCTTGTAGGTCACACACACACCGATTTTTTGAATACTACTGATGACTGAGGGCATCTCTTTACAAAAAAATACACAATTAAATTGGTCATATATTTATGTACGTATCTAGGTAGTTATGTCAGAAGGTTAATTATTACATGTCATGTTTCAAAAATTATGTCAAAACCAACTACATATCAAATAACGTTGTTAAAAACGTGCCCTACGATGCACTGTCCTGCGTCCTTCAACTTGAGGCATACAGATGTGAAGCCTCATATGTCTGTAATTTTACCGGTTACCATAACTTTCAAACCGAAACACAGCAATGCTGCTTGGCGGCAGAGGAATGGTGTACTTCCCCCCGGCGAGCCCTTTTACTAGGAACTCTAGGTACTCGTAACTTCCCCAACCGAACCACAGTCACACCAAATTGTCACACCATATGGTTATTTTATTAATCCGCAGTCACATCATCATTGCTGAAGGTCGCGCCTGTCTTAAGGCTAATATACGAATATAAACATTTATTTGACACGATACAAAATAAAAGCACAAAAGAAGATGGTGAAATACCTACAGGACTGCGCAAACCCAACCTCTGGGCAAAGTAGGTAGGTAAAAAATAACTTTGTAATATGAGTAATGAGTACATAAATAAAATTCCAGAAGTCGGAGATAACAACGTAGTTAGTAAAAACAAAATTATAACAGCAATATCCTACGCATCCATCAAGTCATCATGTTCAGTAGTAGGTGTCGCGCCAAAATGGCGTCAGCTCAGCATGTGCTAAGTAAACAGGCCCAGTACTTAACTCTGGTATTCTGCTGACCCTAAATAGTGTCCTCACGGACGTCAGGAGCTTCGGGGACTGACTATGTGCAGTACCTATAGTAGATTATTAAACGAGTGAATAAAGCAGTGTCTTGCGCCACGGGCGCTATATTGAATCTCGAACGTAGCGTAGGATTCTAGAGTTAACTCACGAGCGGAGCGAGGTAGTTACTAGAATCCTGAGTGCAGAGAGAGATATAAGCACGCCCAAGATGCAGACGACTTTATCCACGAGGAGAATCTCTAACTTTTCACACTTTCTGCGAGACACTATAAACCAAATCTAGAGGTTGTTGCATTCTGTGCAGAGGTTAGCTCAATTTACGAATAAGTTCTTATTGTGTGGGTTCAAGTTTTAATACAGATGAGGTTCCTAATTCAAATCACTGCAACTTCTGTGCAACTTTTCTCCCGGCTCAGCCGTAGGGATTTGATCACCTATTTTCGTTGAGATATACATGACATATAATTTGACATTGTCGGGCAGGTGGTTTGAATAATATATTGTAGATATGTACCAACCTGCCAATAATCTCCCAAGGCTTGCAAACCGCACTGTTCGCGTACATAGAACTGGCCAGCATATACTGGACGAACTTGTTCCTGTACTGGTAAAGGTGGTCAGCCGTCTTCTCCGGAATGTTGAACGTCATTCGGAATCGGTCGATGTCTTGGAGTGATGGCTTCTGATACATTGACTTGGGGACTTTCTTCTGGATAGTTTCTTCGAGAATCTGAAAATTAATAATTTAGTATTTTAATTAATTTCTTTGTCTTTCTAATAACTGCTTGAACGCACGCTGGATTGCAACTTGCAACACATTATTTTTTTAATTTGAATATGTTACTATCAGCATTCTTGTTAATCCTTTAATGGTTTTAAGTGGTTGTAATAGTAACGTAATCAATTTACTATTATTTAAAAGTTTCTGACGATTCAGAGTATGATCAAGCGTTTATAGAGCAATAGCAGGAATAATGTTTGGCTGAGCAATGTGTTACAATACAATGTGAACAGCAGAAAATGCATTATTGGACCAATCATTCACTGAATATAGTACCACAGAGAAGCGACTACAATTTGTCGTTTTGCGCTGTAGAAAATATTAAATCAAATAATCATTTTTTGTGACATCAACAACAAAACGATGATGAACAGGAAAACATTAAAAAAAACTAATTAAATCATAAGTTAGCATAAACTAGTTCTAAAAGTAATCCTGGTGTAACTCATCTACATATACCTATATTATGTGTGTACTGTTGTTCAGTTGAAGAGTTCTAATGGTCAATCAAGAAGCTTACTCGCAACAGTTGAGGTGTGCTCGGCTGTCGAGGGCTCCCGCCGCTGACGCAGTGCAGCTGAGCATTCTTCGCTCCAGAGACCTTGTCGCTTCTACTCCTAGAGGAAAAATATAAAAAACATCGAAAAAATTACAAAGTGTAAACACCAAAATATTTTCCTACCTATTTAGATAGGATAATATGGTCTGCCTTCCTCTTGCAATACCCTGCCAGAATTCATATGTGAAACAATCTACCTACTACTTATAACACATTTGGTCACCATGTAAAAGCAAAAATAAATAAAGAAATAAATATTGCTGGACATTTCACAGAGTGCTATCTAGCCCCAAACTAAGCAGAGCTTGTATTATGGGAACCAGATAACTGATAGAATACTTATATACTTTTTTTTTGTAAATACATACTTGTAATATAGAGAAAACATCCAGACCCGGAACAAATATCTGTAGATTATGCAAACATTTGTTCCGCGGCGGGAATCGAACCCGCTACCTCCTGCGCCTCAGCCGACTATTCGCCCACTGCGCCACGGAGGTCGTCAAATGTATTGAGTATTGAGATCACGGATCTCCTCTTGCTACGATCCTGGAATACTTATTTGGCCTCATTTACTCTCATCATATCCTTCATTAACGCTCGATACTCGTGACCTGGCCTTTCACCAACATGTAGCAACTTAACCAACTATTACGCACGATTGGACCACGATCAAAACTATTCTGAAGGTTCAAACCAGTTTAAAGGTTTGCTGGAAGAAACCTCTTCTTAGGGTTAAGCTCGCCTTTGTACACACGGCTACACATCAAGCTATAAATTTCCAGTATAAGCTGACCTCTCATTCAACAAAAAGCTTACACAATGCGAGATCAGCTTACACTGGAAAATTATAGCTTGATGTGTAGCCGTGTGTGCGTGTCCTCTATTTCTGTATTTGATAGAGCGAAGTGTGATCTCCAAATCAACTTCGGCAAATCGGCGTTGTATGTATGTATGTTTGTTTGTCCGAGGATAACTTTCGAAGAGTTGATCCGATCATTGTGAAATTTATATAGGTATATAATATAGGTAGGTAGTAATGGCACAATCTTGGTGTGACTAAATGACCTAAAAATGTTGGGGGGTTGTTGAGATATTACGGTTCAAGGGGGGTAAAGAAAATGGGACTATCCGGTCAAATGTCACGTCTAATGAAAGGTCTTTATTAGTACATTTTGAACCCGTTTTTATTTTTAGTTTAAACCTGGTAGTTTTTATGTTATTAGCTATAATAAAAACTGAACTGACAAAATTCACAGGGTAGAGGTACACCAGGGACCCCACAGTGCTGAAATTTGTTATACGTGTAGCTTTAGTGCAACAAATAAAGGGAATAGTCTGAAATCCAGAATAACTGCAATTTCTACCCCAAATAAGAGTATCCAAATAACATGAACTCACCTGTAACTACCTGTAATTTGAATGACACTGTAGGTCAAGCAATTTGGTTTGTATTATTTCATGGCACTACATTTTGATTAGATTTTTTATTGATTTTTTTGATTTTTGATAGTCAAAGATTACAATTTTTTTTTGTTTTCATGTGAGACTCGCGAGATTTCAACTCAAGAATAAAGAAAAACCTTCAAACAACATTTTCTCTATCATAAATTTCCAAGTAGGCTTTGGTAGGTATAAACAAAACTAGCAATAACATGGGGATGTGTGACATCAAATGGACATTATGGGAGGGCCCGACCCTCGGGCGCGACGCCGACGTCTAGACAAGAGACATGGTACATGTCATTTTTCATGTTTACCATGGGGTAAACATACAATTCTTCTAATTTTCTAAGCTCTATAGATTGAAAAAATGCAACATAGTTAATAAATTAAAAGCATACAAAAAATAATAAACGTATTCGCATGTTTTGCGAACAAGTACAAGAACAGGTACAAGAGCCAAGATACATATAAGCACAAAAAAGCACAGAAACTGTCAGCAGAATAAAATAGCATTTTCACCATCATCGCTTATAAATTATCTCTTTTCGGAGTCGTGTCCTTACAAAAAACAATGAACTGTGTCCTTATGACCAGAAACAAAGACCAGAAAAAAGAACCTAGGAACAAATACCCAATAGTATTTTTCAAACTTTCGCGATCACTGTACATAATTATTGATTAAAACAGGTATTTATCGCGTATGTACCTTTTTTATTTGTTATCCCGACGTTTCGGCTGTGTTGCAACAGTCATGGTCTCGGGCTGACTCTAATAGCTAATACCCAATAGCAATTATCCGCAAGTACTTGCAGCTATTTACTATACATCGCAGACACGGTTCTTACTAGATGTAAAGACAGTTTGCTGGAAGCCTTGTAGATACCTCGCGGGGAGGCCTATGTTCAGCAGTCGACGTCCAATAGCTGATTTGCAGCTGAATTCTGGCATTGCCGGACAGATCACTTGCCGGATTTATCTCAAGCGCATATAATCTTAACTAGTAATAATCAGCGCTATAAAGACGATTGTCTAAACTGTTTCGATTGCAGTGACATCAACGGCGCTACACGCGAGGTCGACTCAATCAAACTTGCATTGGTATAAGAGGTACTTTTTGAGAAATCAGTCTACTACATCACTCTTGAGGAAGACGTCACTCTATAATGTATTTATCCTGAATAAAAATACTTTAATACGTGTTACGAGTATATGTGTAAAAATAAACAATTAACATGAGTTGCCTGGATATATATTTTATTTAAAATCAAAAAACCCATTGGTTCCCACTGCTGGGTAGGTATCCCTGAAAAATAAAAACTGGGTCTTTAGAAGAGTGAATAGTATTATAGGAAGGTACCTTCCTCCTTCGTGCTCTATCGTAGGTGTGATGACTGTGGTCAACGAACTAAGTTTAAAAAAAAACTCAAAACAATTTTCATTCCTGACAAACAGATCTAAATTGGTTTCAACTTAGGTATACCCCTTTCGCCGGAGTTAAAATACTCAAAACACAAGTCACTGAAACCAGAAATAGATATGACGATATAAAGGCTTCGAATCGATCCCCTAACCCTGACCTTGGCACAGGACGGAAGGACGGAGGGGAGCGGTTGGGATCTTGGAACGAGGTGGTACGAAGTAATGTCACCATGGCTTTGTTATTCTGTATAACATTTAAAGATACGGGAGGATTTTGAATTTATGATCGACCAGATGCCTGAAAACTGAGTTACTGGCTGGTCTTCACGAGACTTGGTTCACACACTAGACTTGCCTAGTGTGAAGGAATTATTCTGTCAAGTATCTTTTTTTTAAGAATAGGCCTAAAAGTGGGTCTTGTGCGATAAACCAATGAGGTGGAACGTTTCAGTCCACCATACAGAAACTAACCCAAAACAATTGCAAAGTAGTGCGATCCAGTTTCGATTGAGAGTTTTGCTATATTTTATTCAACAGGCGACGTCGATTATAAAATATTAGGCCTTTTTTAAAATGTCGTTGTTTATTTTATCACATAAAATTAAAATCTCTACTGGAAACTAAGTAGAGGTCATCAAGTCCTAACTTGTCCACCCCACTACTCAATTAATTACCTGTCAAACAATCTTTATTAATTGCAATCATGAGGATTAATAGAAAAGGTTTTACTGTAATTAATATTTGAAGGAATTGCTCTAAGTTACTATGAAGTTCCCGAGTTTGAGAGAGCAAAGCTTATTTTACAAATTGCAACATTATCTGTTGAGAATTTTAATTTGAACCTATTCTTCTTCAAGAGAAATAAAGGGATTTCATTTAATTCATTAACTATATAAGGTTAAGTAATTTTTCTTTTTCTATTACGTTTATTAAGTTTATTCTTTTTACACCTCGGCCAATCTTCCATAAAGCAATGATCCTCTCCGTCCAAAGGTTGTCTGGAAGAGATCGCTTTGTTAAGCGATAAGACCGCCCATAATGTTTACATTTGTTTGTTTAATTATTTATATCTGCTGTGTCTACCTTGTAAAGGTATAATAAAGAATTTTCATTCATTCATTCATGAAGTCACTGAGGGTAAATATCACTACATGGTACACTTAAAATGAGATACATAGAGATTTCATAATGATAATTTTACCCTCTGGGGCATTATAACTATTACATTATTTAAGCTTAGTTCTTCATTCTATAACGTTGGTACATATTTCTTAAGTTTGTTTTATATATATTCACATTAACACACTTTTTTATGTTGTTAGGTAATTTGTTGTACAGCTGTGCTCCCTCAAACAAAACCGTAATTAGCTATCGAGTCTTAGGTATATGTAATTTAATTTTGTTGCTTAGATTGATGTATATTTGATTTATTTTGTAGCTGTATATTGGATGATATCAACTGCACCTTCTTACTCTACGTAATAGGAGCAGCGATATTTATAGTTGCATGTGACTTTATGGACACTTTAGCGTTGCTGTAGCACGCCATCGTCGTGGCTCGAGGGAAATGGAACACAGATATGTATGTACTGGCATCATGCACCTTTTTAATTTGCCTAACTGCATTTCATACATACTTTTATACTAATTATCTACCCAGGCAAATGCATTTAACACAAGGATGCACGTAGAGGGTTAACCTTGTGCGATCCTTGGGGTATCTAATCTACCCAGATGGGTAAGATACTAAACTCAGGTCGAAAAATTATCGGTTTAATCCCGCAGAGACAGCCCCAAGATGGCCCCAACCCCAACCGATGGTATGATTGTAGAAAAGAGAAAGACAGCTCGATGCTGTTCGTCGTTAGATTTTAAGAGGATGACCTGTCGTAAAGATGACGTCATCAAACCGATAATAATGAACCACTAACAGTTTTGACGCCATCTTGAGAAAATACCAGCAAAATTAACATGAAATTTACAATATCACTACCATTCCAAAAATATAACAGGTATTTAGGTATTCGCATATATCACGTCATAATTAGGGAAAACATTGTGAGTTGTGTCCTTGATTGCTATGTGTTTAGCATATGCTCATTAATTAGTAACTATAAATGAGCAAGTAGGTACTGGTGAGGCATTATTAATAGGGAAAAGGCACCATTCCCACTGTTGACGGGAAGCGAGTATAGCTTGTTACTCTAGGTTTTAAAAGTTAAAGTAGCTAGCATAGATATTGTACATTTTATCGGCCACCAGCCAGTCTAGCATGACCATATTGACCACCTTAGAATAGTTTCTCACTACGAAAGAAATAATTAAAACATATACATTTTTACTAAATTAAAAACCCCCTACCCCCTCTATTTGCGTGAGGGTTAAAAACTGACATAGCTAAGAACCACCCCAGTTAAACTAGCTTTCCATTTGAAAAAAAACAGCCTTCGAAAAGGTCCATCCGTTTAAGAGCTATACATAGACAGACACACACACAGACATAGGCATCAAACATATAACACCCTTTTTGCTCCTGGGGTTTTTAAGAAATGTTTTATAATCTAAGCGATACTGTCATTTTACTCTATACTTCCGTAAAGATCAATATTTTAGGGAGTTTATTCATGCTAGCCCGGATGAAGACTGCTTAAGGGTAGGGTACCCCTATGCAGTAAATGTTACCTACTTTTGACACTTCTACTACAAAAAAAAGCTATAAATTCGTGTCCTCGCTAACTATTATCGCAAACAATTAAGAAAATGAGTAAAAACATCTGGTTATCATTTAGGGCGACTTGCGCAACGCAACGATGCCTAAACAAATTTAGTTGCTAAATATGATTTATAGGGTTGTCAAATCATACAAATACGTCAAATTTAAACATGTTTAGTCGCTAAATACGTTATGAGATCGCTGTGCAAGCCGGGCTTAATCTGATAACAGTTGAAGAAAATATATTAATGAGTAGATAGAAAAATCGTGTGTACGCAACATTAAATAATTAAGAAGAGAGATTAACGCGCCGGCGAACCCCGAGCGCAACTTCAATTCGGCAGCGTCAAAAACCTCGGCCTGAATATCGCTATCCCTGTTTAGTGACGAAGTTTAGATACACAGAGCGACAGTGATAGCAATAGAACGATTCTAAATTAGATTAGATTTTGACCATGTTCCGTAATACCGAAAATGATGACTGAAAACTTGTTGTATTTTTCTCATTGTGTTTTTATTCTGTAACTAGACGATATAATCTATGTTCCCATGACTAGGATACGTAAGATGTTGTTGTTTTTAATACGAAACAATTAGGTTGAAAACAGGTTTTTTATGAAAAAACATGCAGAATGCGATATGCTTCTATTTCATATTAGGTAAATATTTTGGTCTAATATAATGGTTGGGAACCTAGATAAATAATATTCAAATTAAAATAATACCTTATTAAGGTAGAAATATGATCCAATTAGAAATGATCTTGGTAGTACGTGTTGTATGGGCGATTGTCCCTCCGGTGTCCCCTTAAGACAAGCTCAAAGAAATACATTCAAGTAATCATTTAGCACTGGGAAACCTTCAGTGATGAAGATGCACTTTAAGATACACAAGAAGTAGTCAACGACTCTACGATCGATACACAAGGCTAGGTCTAGAGTCAGTCAACATATACTAAACGTTGTGTTGGTTACTGTATGATATGTTCAGAGAAAGAAACAATATATTAGGCACATGAAACAGACTAAGGTTCATTCACTAACGTTAATTCCTGTCGGAATCCACAATCGCTATGACCGGATGGATATAGAAGTATAGGAAGGATGTATAGGAAAGATGGATGGACTGTGTGAAGAATGATATGGGTAAGAAAGAAGTGACAACGAAGATGACGGCTGATAGAGAGGTATGGAAGAAAAATACATGTCAGGCAGTCGGCTCAGCACCACTTTTATTTTCTCTCCCATATTATGTGGGAAAAGGGAGGAAGGAGAAGAATCTACAATCGCTGTGAAATGACCGCCAGTGGATTTGCAAGACGGAGAAAGAATGACGGTATTACTCAAAACAATTATTGTTCTGTACAGTTTGAACGATAGGGCAAGTCAGAAGGAGTGAACGTTAGTGGATGGCCCGTCCAATGCAAATGATGAAACAGGTAGGAAGCCCTCCGCTTTTCGCTGTCAATAGGACGTATCCCTGGGTGCCCGCCGCGCCCTGTATGAGCTAAGTGTACGTGAGACCTAGGCGCTCATAAACTAGCCGGTTTATGTTCTCTTGTAGCACTTTAGTCTGCTACTTTAATTTATATACTCTCGCATCATACAATACAATACAGTCATTTTATTGATTAACTTTTCAATTACACTGTTTTTGCACTCTATATGGTACTGGTATCAAGGCTTCTCAGCAGAAGAACCAAGATCCGAATATACAAAATCGTAATACGGCCCATCCTCATCAGGTTCTGAAGCCTGGATGCTAACCCTAAACGAGGAGAATCAGCTTTTAGTAGCAGAGAGAAAAGTTCTTCGGAAAATCTTGGGTCCAGTAAGGAGAGAAGATGGTAGCTTAAGGGTCCGTAAAAACGCCGAAATAGAAGATCTTGTGGCCGAGCTTAACATCATAGGATTATACAAGTCACACCGACTCCGCTGGCTCGGCCATTTACTGCAAATGGGTGAAGAGCGAAGCGTCAAGAGAGTATACTTGGGCCGACCGACTGGCAATGGACAGAGAAAAGTGGAGAGTTCTCATATCACTTTGGGTCTCTGCGCCAATAGAGTAAGTAACTTTTTAAATCCCGAGGCAATACATAGAGGGTACATATGAAGTGCTGGACTCTAGACTTGTCAATAAGATCTGACATGTAACAGTGTAATATTTTTATCCACTTTGTATGAACGCAATAAAATACTGAATACCTACCTCTGAACAAGCGAGGTGTAATATGTTATGTTTGTTGTTCTGTGTTATTCTTATGTCAACCTTGCAGGAAGAAAATATTTCGTATAATCACTCTAATGTTATAAATGCGAAAGTTTGGATGTTGGTTTATTTGATTGTTCCTCAATGACGTTGTAACGGCTGAACCGAATTCGATGAAATTTGGTACGTACGTAGATTATAACCTGAATAAACCAATAGGCTACTTTTCATCGCATAAATCAGTTCCCGTGGGATAAAAATGGGGTGTCAAATTTCTATAGAAATAAAATTTTGGCCTTCGTTACCACTTTACTCATAGTTTACACTTTACACGAGTTTATCTTTATTTCTAGGTTACCTACACTAGGTGTACGAAGTCACGGGCAACATATAGTCTAAAATAAATCATTAAATCATCGGACGCATGGTTCTTGAGACAATGCGGCGACGATATTATCTGTTTTTCCTGTTTTCTGTTATTCTATTTTATTTTTGTTTGTTTAATGTTATACCTACCATTGTGTAGATATAGTCGCTGCCAAACGGATGAATCGAGTTCAATACGGTTTTTATTGAAAGCTGGTGTTTGAGAGATAGTTCAAAAAGCGAGATTAAAAAATCTTAACGAGCTCAGAGAATATATAATGATTACTTTCAAAATAATTGTGGTGGGTATATGATTAAAATTGAAGCAATGTACCGAATATCCCACATTCGCTTCTCACATGCGAATTAAGTTTTGGTCCATAATTAAAGTCTCAATCCCAAGGAGTTTTGAGGTCGCCTTATTATTCGGTAATGGAATGAGACAGTCATCTGTCGGCTTTTCAACAGACTTCCGACCATCATAACTTGCAACCAACAAGAAATAGATTGTAAATATAAGGCTGCCCATTGCATTTTTTATTTATAAGTGTACTAGCTTCCGCCCGTGACTTCGTACGAGCAGTTTGTAAATATAAAGTTGCCTTTTGTCTCAGTCCAGGTCATAATCTATGTATATTAAAAAAAACATTAATTTCAGACAAACAATGTCCATCATCATCATCATCATCTCAGCCCACATCCACCCACTGCTACCCAGCAGTGGGTATACCCATAGGCCTCCTCGCTATCACGCCATCCTCTCCGGTCCTGTGCGAAGTGCATCCATTGCCTTTCCGCAACTCTCGCGATGTCGTCCGACCATCTGGCTGGTGGACTGCCAACTGGTCTGCTCCCTCCTTGCGGCCACCACTCGGTTGCTGCCCTCGTCCATCTGCCGTCTTTCCTCCTTGCCAAGTGTCCAGGCCATCTCCACTTCAGCTGGTTTATCCTTCTACCCACATCCACGACTTTAGTTCTGCGTCGTATTTCGATGTTGGGTATGTGGTCCAATAGCGAGATGCCTAACATTGCCAATGTCCATAATTTGTAACAATTATTTCTTAGAGCTAAGTTAGTGCCACAACCAGAACAAAACATTACCTCATCGAAATCGGTCCAGCCTGTTAGTCGTGAAACCGTAACAAGCAGACGGAGAGACAGAGTTAGTTTCGAGTTTATAATATTAGTATGGATTTTCTTTTTGTTTGTTTGTTTTTAATAAAATGCAATATAATTAAACGGTTTTAAAAATCTCGTAAGGAAAAGTCAGGAACGGCAGCCAGTTATCCGGCCTACACTGCTTTAATAACTAGTTCATTAATAAATTCTACAGGCGCTCCTCAAAACAATGGAATGGATGCACATAACCCTGCACACGCCCGGCATGGCAGTCATACCGTAATGTTACGTGACAATCCTTTACTCTTCAACAAGACATTATTGGGGTACGTCATTGCCGCCTTCACGATTATTATACAACCTGTTTTGTTTAGTACGACATTAATTAAAAACACACATCCGAAATTGTATTAACTGATTTTATACAATCATTTATTCCCTAATTAGCACACAATATACAATACAGTTACATTTTAAGACAGAAGAAATACTTAAAATTAAACAATTAAACCGTATAAACGTAAAACATAAACAAAAATAAGGGAGAACTCGGTAGATATTGTGTGCTACACCAGTAAATGGGACTCGTAAATACATACTTTTAATATATGTATAGAGAAACCATCAGACCCGGAACAAATATCTGTAGATCATGCAAACATTTGTTCCGCAGCGAGAATCAAACCCGTTACCTCCTGCGTCTCAGCCGGCTTTTCGCCCACTGCGCCATGGAGGTCGTCAAATAATATTTATCCAGTAATCGATACATTTTCAATAACCAATTTTTAACGTAAATCGGCGGCGCCTTTGCGCCGATGCCGCTTAGTCAGTTTAACAGGGAACTACTTACATGATGAATGAATATGATTTGTTTAACTATTTTATACAGGCTATTTCATTGATATTTTAGGACTAGATATTAAAGTTGTTTGAAAATTTAGAATGGTAATAAATTAAAAAAAAACATTTTATAACAATACTAGCCATTCGTCCAACATACCTCAGGGCCTTAAGACGAAAGTCTTCAATCAGTGTATGTTACCACTGATGACATATGGAACCGAGACGTGGTCCTTCACTGTTGGCCTTATGAATAAGCTCAGAGTCGCTCAACGAGCTATGTAGAGGGCTATGCTCGGGGTTTCTCTACGGGATCGCATCAGAAATGAGGAGATACGTAGGAGAACTCAAGTCACCGACATAGCCCGACGGATTAGCACGTTGAAGTGGCAATGGGCAAGCCATATAGCGCGCAGAACAGATGGCCGATGGGGCCGGAAAGTTCTCGAATGGAGGCCACGGACCGGCAAGCGCAGCGTAGGACGTCCACCTACAAGATGGGCAGACGACTTGGTAAGAACTGCAGGTCGGCGTTGGATACAGGCCGCTTCCAACCGCAGTTCCTGGAGATCAATGAGGGAGGCCTTTGTCCAGCAGTGGACGTCCTACGGCTGATATGATGATGATGATTACTAGCCATTATAGCCCTACCCGTGTTTTCATTTAATGTCGTACATAACAGCACACGTAGTAAAGCAGGTACTGTTATTTATTAGACAACATTTGAACCCCCTCATCTTTGGACGGGAGGAACTTATTTCCATAAAAAATAGCCCCCATAAAAACACAGCTTTTGGCGACCCTATTTATATACAGATAGCCAAAGACTTTTAAATAACAACCTTCTTTTTGAACCAGGACTTAATTTGAAATTTAGCCAGTGAAGCTCGATACGTAGACGTTGAAGAATTTAAGTCATAAATAAAAGATACCTGATGATACCTGCACCAATCTACAGTAGACCACCTAAACTGGCCCCTATCCCTATGGGCAAACAGTTCAACAACCAAACGTGAAAAGTACAAAGTAAAATGAACCAATACAAACTAGCGATATCATCATCTAATTGATAGATCGAAGCGAGATCTCCAAATTTACTTGGGCAAATCGGCGTTGTATGTATGAATGTATGTTTGTTTGTCCGAGGATAACTTTCCAAGCGTTGATCCGATCATCGTCAAATTTGATACATAGGTAGGCACTGATGGCACAATTATGGTGTGACTAAATGAGCTAAAAATGTTGAGGGGTTGTTGAGTTGATGGGATTCAAGAGTGTTCACAAAAAATGAGACTATAAGGTCAAGTGGGACGTGAAATGAAAGGTCTTTATTAGTACATTTCGATCCCGATTTTATTTTTAGTTAAGTCCTTGTAGTTTTTGAGTTATTAGCCATAATAAAAACAGAACTTTGTCGAAATTAAGGGTACAACAGTGATCCCACAGTGCTGTAATTTGGTATGCGTGTAGTTTTAGTGACACAAATATAGGAAAGTCTGAAATCCAGAAAAACTGCAATTTGTACCCCAAAAAAAGAATACTTAACCATTTACATGAACTCCCGTTACCTGTAATTTGAATGAAACTGTAGGTCAAGTAAGATAGTTATTTATTTCGTGGCACTATTTTGATAGTCAAAGATTACAAATAATTTTTTTTTGTTTTTCTGGGAGTCTCGCGAGATCTCAGTTCGGGGCTAACCACGAGTTAGATAAGTTTGTGGCACTCTACGTCAGTCTTAGTTTTAATTGAGTTTAGCTTTACTCAAATGTCATATAGCACAGTGTAGAGGTAAAATTACAAAGGATTATACCTCATACCATCTAAAGGTATTAAAATCGATAAGAAAAATAAAAACAAGATTGTAACCAGCATTCAAACATTTCATAGAACATGGCTGAATAAACAATTCCGAGTAGGTACGTCTACCTATAGTAGATATGTAGTTGATAAAATAATTGATAAATAAACGCTTGTAATGTAAGGCCACTGAAGCTGTGGATTTAAGCAATTGTTCAACAGATAAAGGACACTTAAACTAACTCTAGCACACGTGTATTAATATATTAGTAGAGCATCTTTTTGATTGTTAGGCCACAACAATAGAAAGAAGAGTGCACGCGGTGGAGATGCGTGTGTAGATTTGGCTGTGTGTGTGGTAACCAGAATATAACCAGATACCTATATGATCAAACATTTGCCAGATACATTTATAAGCGTATAGTTATGGTATTGTCGACCTCGGTGCATTCCGAGATGGCTGGTGGGACGTGGCGTGGCGAGTGATCGTGAGATGTGGAGGAACACGGGGGAGACCTTTGCCCAGCAGTGGGAAAATATAAGTAAAAAAAAAGTTATGGTATTAATATTCATTTATTTATTTTATTTAAATATATTTATTAAGTAATTTATGTAATAATTTTACATAATATGTTTCATAAATAAGTATGTAAATGTAAATGTAAATTGTTACGAGTAGTTATTATTTAAGTACATTCGTTTATATTTTTATTTTTTGTATCATTAGTATTAGTATGTACTCGTATATGTGGTATCTAGGTACACCATTAAACCCCAGGTAATGTCCACAAAGTCAATTCTAGCCATAGGTTGTCTGATAGAGATAGCTATTCAGCCATAAGACCGGTATTTGTGTCACATAGTTTTACGGTGTTCTTTTTAGTTGTATTGTTTTATGGTGTGCAATAAAGAATTATCTAATCTGATCTATGGCTAGTATCCTTATCTATTCCCTTCCTTAATAGTGGCTGGTATAGTTGGATTGTACACCTCAGAGCTGAGGCGTACCTAAGTTACAGATTGCTATGCATTACTACCTAATCCTTCGTAGCAAAGTCAACAATCCGAGCATTTTGTCCGTTTATATCTATACTAATATTATAAAGAGGAAAGATTTGTTTTTTTGTGTGTATGTTTGTAATGAATAAACTCAAAAACTACTGTGCCAATTTCAAAAATTCTTTCACCATTGGAAAGCTACATTCACCCTGAGTGACATAGGCTATATTTATTGCTAGAAAAGATTAGGGATCCTTACTAAAACTTAAGTAACGTAACCCCAGGTGTAAAAAGTGCCCTAAAACGTCTTTCGTCGCATGCGCTGCGGAAACTATTGATGATAGAACAAAAGTATGTTCTACAATATTAAAGAACATATCAATATCTACAAAAATAATATTATAAAGATGAAAGATTTGTTTGTTTATTTGTTTGCATTGAATAGGCTCCGAAACTACTGGACCGATTTAAAAAATTCTTTCACCGTTGGGAAGCTACACTATCCCCGGGTGACATATGCTACTTTTTACCCAACTGCGCAGAAGGAGGGTAATATTTTTATTGAAAAACTATGCGTGCAAAGCTGCGGATTGGTCAGCTAGTCCCTAATAATTACGTTAGCACGGCCCGTCGCACTGTGGCACACGTATTTCAAGCTTCCCTTTCATAGGATTTTTGAAAATGATAATTGATTTTTTTACAGTTCTAAGTATGCAGTTTTGTCAAAAACATAAAAACATTAAATAATCTGGCAGTCTCGAGTTTTTTTAAATAAAAACCTTTTTATCGGAATTTGAACAATTGAAATGTATGAAAATGGAATTTCTTTTCCTCATAACTTCCTTCCGGTTTGGCACGGTAAGGCTGAAACTTGCAGGTATTATTACCAGATCTATATTAAAGCAATATAACCTTTGACCTTTACCGCGGACGGTCCGGTTTATAAGATATGAATTAATTAAAAATGCGTATTGTGCGATATTGTCATACTGGGTAAATGCATCTAAGATAGATCTGTTTTTAACTTTTTTGCCCTATATTATTTATAAGGCACCTGATAGATAACGACCCCATAATGACTTTTGGCCTGGGCCAAGAGCGTTCATATTCAAAATATAAAAAAAAGTTTCTGCAGAATAACAGCGCCGAGCTGTCGATCGGTGGCGAGCCATATTGCTGAGCTGGAACCCATTTGCTGCAGTAGCACATACACACCTACTTGCCTCTTTTTAATTTTTCCCTGACTACACTGTTAATTTATTATTTCATTCTATTGTTCCTATGTTTGTTGTATGTAATTTTGTGTTTTCTCTTACTTGTGCTTTCTCTTTGATGTTATACCTTTTGATTGTATTGTGTGAATTTGTGTGTGCTATGGTAGCAAATAAATGTCTGTCTATGTCTATGTCTAAAACCTAAGGTCTATTTTAGATACATTTCCTCGTAAGACAACATCGCTTAAATACGCATTTTTAACTAATTAATATCATTTATACCAGATCGTTTGCGATCAAGTTCAAAGGTTATATTGCTTTAATATAAATCTGGTAACAATACCTGCAAGTTTCAGCCTTACCGTGCCAAACCGAAAGAAGTTATGAGGAAAAGAAATTCCATTTTCATACATTGCAAATGTTCAAATTCAGATATAAACGGTTTTTATTTAAAAAAATCTCGAGACTGCCAGATTATTGCTTTTATTCATGTTTTTGACAAAACTGCATACTTAGAACTGTAAAAACATCAATTATCATTTTCATAAATCCTATGAAAGGTAAGCTTGAAATACGTCCCACAGTGCGTCGGTCGCCATCGCCGGTTGTTCGCCACACACGTAACACGAACGCATCACGCTATCAATGCGCTTACTCCGCTGGCGCTCGCTCTGGTAAATGACTCCTACAAGAGTTCCAACATGTTGACATATTTAAAGATAGTCTTTTCTATCTAACTCTATTTATGTGTCTCAGGGCCCTTGTACACGCTAAGAAATGTCACCGTGTCTGCGGCAGATATGACCTCATGTACACGATTAGAATTTAGTCGGATCTAGCCACGAAAATGTGTCGTGTCTGCTCCAAACAAGATAAAAGGAAACGTGTAAACTATGACTTTTTTCGGGCAGTTGTGCGTAGGGTGCGGTAGGATGTACTAGTCAAGTTTGACAACACAACACATTACTACACCTCACCTACTCCGCCCCTCCCTTCACCGCAACAACACTGAGCGCGTCGTGTCTGGCGCAGACAAGATTTTTTCTTGGTCAGCGCCGAAGCTATGTACACAGTTCGTTCACAAATATATTAATTTGTTTAAGAAAAATAGCGATAATTGTAATACCAGAAATAAAGATAAACTCGCTGTTGCCCCTTGTAGACTCCATAAAATTAGTAAATCGTTTAAAGGGCAAGGTGCTCGCTTTTATAACAAACTCCCAAGTGATGTACAAAAATTGACAATTAACAAATTTAAAAACGCAATTAAACCAAAATCTTTACAAAAAAGCCTACTATAAAATATCGGATAATTTAGACGATAGAGAAGCTTGGGATTGAAATTACTCCAACTCGTTCAAAATGTTACAATTTAGACGTAATTTAATTCTTGTATTGTTATGTATTGTGAAAGGATCATTAAAAAAGAACCAGCCTTGCCTGCCTTTCTTTCCTGGCTTGGTCGCGAAGGAACAGGCAATAAAATTGACGTTTCAAAGTGATCCTTGTGACTTTAATGAACAAAAAATTTTGACTTTGTGTGTAGAAACGACACGAATTCGTGCGTAGACCCGGCGACTTTTCTTAACTTGTACAAGTAGCCTTAGGGTTAAATATTTATGTTTTATGTATGTTTTTGACGTGATAACGTCTTATAAATCCGTGTAAAATGAAAGCCGCGCCGGCCGCACGCACGCAAAATGTCACGTTCCGCCTGAGCCGAGCTTGCAAGCGAGAGCGCGGAACAAGCGATAGAGAGGCACGATCGGCCTAAGCGTTCGGCTTGTGACGCATCTATCTCTCTTCCACTCGCTATCACGTAAACATTATCGTCCGTAAACCGACTTTACAGAAAACCAATATTTTTTGTTGATGTTTATGACATTTTGCGCTTCGGTTAAAACTGTAACCAACTGTTTGATCATAAAAAAAATCTTTAACTCCTCCACAATTAACTTGTTAATCATTAATGTGTAATACAAGGTAATTGCGGAGAAGTTTATAGATATATCTAAATAATGTCCTGTAGTTGTCAGTTTTAGTTTAAGCACAATAAGCAACACTAATCATATCTAAAGGCTAATCAGTTTGTACTTGTTTATCAATGTACATTGTGTCTTTATTCAGAACTCGATCATTCTATAACGTTCTTTAAGTCAATAGTTAATATTCATTTATTCATTAAAATCAGAAGGGTCACTGTTTTGACCAATGGCTATCCACCAAACTTCAGGATCACTACGAAATTGCAGAGGATGAGAACCCCACCACTCACCTTAGTCGCTTCGCCGCTCCAGAGGAAAAGAAGTGGCCGCAGGCGCCAACTGAGATTGTATTGTCCTCTCTCGTCGCTGTGTTGGTCTGGTCTCCAAACAACTTCTTTAATAATCTCAATTCTCTAAAATACAATCGATCTCAATTCTCCAAAAAAGAAACAACCGTACCCAATAAAATCTCCACACCAGACGTCATTCCATTTTTTTAAATCTATTTTCTTTTTTTCTTGTACTGCGGGTACTAAGGAGGTTTCATGCCGCCTGCATGAAGGCCCGTTCGAAACGGCTTTACTCCCAAGGTTCGCGACAGTATTCTATCTATTACAAAAAAACAATAATCCCAAAATTTGGCTCAAACAATCACTTTTAAAAGTTAGTTTGACCGCCTGTTTTTTCGCATTTTTTTCTGACAATTTGTAATCTTAGATTAATACAATTCATACAAAAGCTATAAAATCATATATACATATAGATTTAGTTCTTACCACTAATATAGAAGGAGCTTTAACTAGATAATTATATTAGTAAGCCAAGGAATTGTTGACTGTTCAACCAGAGTTTGAAATTTTCGAGGCTGTTGTAGTAGGTACCTCTACTTAGACCTACGTCATTCTTAGTTTCTGATCCCTATGATACAGGGGATTCTAGTGAGGGTACCCTGTGTATTAACGCATAGTCCCACCCAACTATGCATGTGACTGTTATTTAATTTGTTTCTTACAGACTTGTCTGATGTTTGAAAAAGCCAAATCGTTACAAAACCAATTAGGAAAATCAAAATTCAACGTAAAAACGCCTTGCCTGAATCTGTGTTTCCTGATACGAGGGGCGTTCAATGTATTCTCGGTATCGGGGTAATATACTAATAATGAGGGTAATTAAATTATCTCATTAGTTTATGACACTCATTGAGGGTATAAATACAAAATTTTATTTGAATGTCGCCATTAGTATTCAAAATATCATTTCGGAAAGGCAACTACGATGACTGATACGACAATGTTGAAAAAAATCGAGCATCGCGCTGTGATAAAATTCCTCACAAAACAAGGAAAGACTCAAAAAGTAATTCACAAAGAAATGATGGCTGTTTACCAAGAGTATGCCCCTTCATTATCTACAATTTAGAAGTGGTCAAGTGAATTTAAACGGGGTAGACAGAGAGTATTAAAGACGATCCTCGTGCCGGTGGGCCTGTTAGTGTCGCTACTGAAGAAAACGTAAAAATTGTTGAGAAACTTGTACTCGAAGATGCCCGTGTGAGAGTGAAAATATTAGCAGAAAGAACCAAGCTATCCGTGGGTACCACCACAGGGTACCACTCACACTATCCTTCATGACCATCTGAATTTGTCAAAGGTCAGTGCAAGATGGGTGCCGCGAATGCTCACAGCGCTTCGAAACAAGTGCGAGTTGATTGTTGCAAGGAGTTTTTGGAGCTCTGTGGTGAAAATCCGCAAAGTATTTATGATCGGATTGTTACTGGTGATGAAACGTGGGTGCATCACTATGATCCTGAGAGCAAGCAGGAGTCTATGCAGTGGCATAAAAAAGGAACAGCTCCACCGAAGAAGTTCAAAGTCAGCCCATTCGCCGGAAAGCTCATGGCCACAGTGTTTTGGGATTCCAAGGGAATCTTATTAATTGAGTACACAAAAAAAGGTATTACTGGCGCAACTTACGCTAACACCCTGCGCAACTTAAAGGAGACAATAAAAGAAAAAAGACGGGGAAAATTGAACGCAGGTGTATTGCTTCTGCACGACAATGCGCCTGTTCACAAGGCGCGCATTGCCAATGCTGCTGTGCGGGATTGCGGATTTGAAGAAATCAATCATCCATCCTACAGCCTGGACCTAGCCCCTAGTGATTACATTTTGTTCCCAAATCTCAAAAAAGAACTTCGAGGCAAGCATTTTTCCGACGATGAAGAGTTAAAGGCATCATTTTTCAGACCAGGAAGAAAAATATTTTTTGGAGGGAATTGAAAAGTTATTTTCCAGGACAAATAAGTGTGTTCAGATCCTAGGGGACTACATTGAAAAATAAATTTTATTCAGAATTTTCTGCTTATTATTTCATGCCTATACCGAGAATACATTGAACGCCCCTCGTAACTACAACCCCTAGGTCGCGAGTGAATATGTTTCTTCTAGGCAAGCGAGTTTCATCGTAGACTGAATCATCGCTTACCATCAAACAGGATCGTGGTCAAACGCTAGCCTATTTTTTTAAAAGTAGTAAAGTTCCTTGTGAACGAGCTCGCCCTGGGAATAGGGTTGCCATAAGTCCGGAATTTTCCGGACATGTCCGGTAATATAGGTTTTTGTCCGGAATGCGGGGGGAAACCTAAACCGTCCGGAATTGTAGGTAACGAGTAAAACTAAAACATAAAATAAACCAAACATTTTGCTTCGTTCATTCACATGCACAATGCTAACGACATTGATGTTATATTTACAAGAAAGTCAGGATTTTCATCAATTGTCAGGAATTTACTCAGTAATTTAGATTTTTTAATCTGGGAACCCTACCTGGAAAGTACTACCACTATACTTATTGCAACATTGCTGTCTCGGTTTGAAGGATTACCGGTGTAATTACAGGCACATGAGGCTTTACCTACACCTGTATGCCTCAAGTTGATGGACGCAGAGCAGTGCATCGTAGGGCACGTATCTAAGGCGCGTGGCCTATGAGGCAATACTTTGTTATAAGCGATTGATGGTTACCACTTAACATCAGGTAGGTCATAAGCTTGTTTCAAATCCAGGTCGTATAAAGAAAAAAATGAAAAAAAACACTTATCACCATGTTCAGTGGACAATATTTGTAACGGACGATCAATAGAACGAGATAACTATAGGCAGTTATTCGCGTCCCTGTCTAGCTTTTCTGGAAAGTTCGATGACGGGCGAAGATGAAAAAGGATAGCTATAGGTACGTAGTTATATGTGTGTCTAACTTTGTTCTAGAGAGTTCGATTGAAAATGTTATTGGTAAATATGTAACTTACGCTTCCCGCACCACAGCTAAGGCGAGGACCTAATTTTGTATAAATATAGAACGGATTTTCAGTAAAAATGTGCTAAACCCTTCGTCGTCCGAGACACGTTCTCGGAGACCCGGATGACGAAATCACTTCCGCTAATGCGGAAGAGTCATCCACATTAGACAGAGCAAACACTTTACAAATACACCGACCTCGCCGGCGAGGTGGACGAGTCCCTTCAGTCGCCGCCTATACGAGGTACAAGCACGTACCCGGGCGTTTCGCTCCTATCCCCGTCCCGGCAACAGCCCAAGCCGAGGTTCGTACCTAAGTGGTGCCCTTGCGCTAATTGCCTCATCATAAAAATTACAGGGCTGAGCGCCTTCTGCGCTCGCCAAAAGCTCGGTTAAGCTGCAACGGCCTCAGAGGCCAACAGCGAGATTAGTCCATTCGAAAAAAAAAATAAGTAAAAATGTGCCTCACCCCGGGCATATTCAACATAACAGAGCTGCTGTACATGCCTGAGGTCATTGTCGAGAGCTGGAGGGGGAAAAACGGCCCCGCCCAGTGCCATCGCTGCCAGGCATTTAGACACAGCAGCCACAATTGCCATCGACCACTGGCCTGCGTACGATGCAGCGGCCCGCACTACGCAGGTGACTGCCCACGCCCCAAGGACATGCCCCCCACCTGCGCCAACTACGAGGGGCCCCACACGGTCAACAACAGGAGCAGCCCCGCCTTCAAGAAAGAGGCGCGTAACAAGAGGGCAGGTACGGCAGCTCTCACCACCACTTCCTCGCGCCCTCCCCCCCCCCCCCCCCCCCGCAGAGGGCGCTCACGCTCCGGGGGCACAATCAGACCCCAGACTCCGGCCCCGCCTAATCCCCGAACACAGACGACAGCCTCGCTCTACTCTGAGGTAAGGGAGACAGCGGGCCCCTCACTGACGGCCCCCGCAAACCTACCAACCGGTAGGTTTCAACCCCCACCAGCACCCAAGAAGGAAAAGAAGACGAAGAGGGCGAAAAGAAGGGACAGAGAGGAACCCCCCTGTGACTCCGACGCCCCCCCTGCCACACAACAACTACCACCCACCAGATCCCATACTTCGGCGGCAGCCAAACCACGGCTTTCAGGCCTTCCTAGTCAACCCCCCTGCCCCCTCAGGCAGCAACGCCCGCGGCAGACCAGGACCAACCCCGGGCTTCCGCCCCCCTTCCAGGACCAGCACCACCAGCTGCCCCCCACCCTTCCCAGGGCCGTACTCACAAACGGGCGAAACCCCAAACCCATCCCCAATACCCCCAACAGCCCTAGGGCAGCGAGCGCCTCCAGGTGCTGGACACAGCACTCCAGATCCTGCAAGAGATCCTCCAGACCCTCAGAGCGGGAGAGGACCCAACCCCGGTAGTCATAGCCAGGATGGGAAAACTCCTGCAGGTCTGCTAAAACTGCGGATCCTGCCGCCGCATCTTCCCCCACCACCTCAGACTCCCTCTCCCCAGAATACTCTGTCCCTCACACAAGCTCCCAAATTCCTCAAAATACCCAAACCTACACCAAGCGTGGACCGAATACCGGACTGCCCACTTCAGGGCAAGTCCGCGATTAAGACCCACGTCGGTCATAAGAACGACAGCCTTAAGGCCAAACCCAACGACCGCCCCGTATTAACGGGGTGCGATAAGAACTCCGCAGGCAGGGGCCACAACCCGAACCTGCGCCCTACACGCCGGCTTTGCCGGCGCGTGAGAAGAAATCCGCGAGAGTAAAAATGTGATCATCAAGTACGCGATATACTTTGTAACCAAGCAACTAAGAATAAAGAAAATACAGTCCACTCTGCCACGTACCGAGTCTATCATTTGAAGCCTGGGTAGTAGGCACTCTTACAATATTATTAATATTAGTTTCAGTGCGGCAACGAGGTCTATTGTAATCGCCACTTGTTTTTATGTCACCCCTTGCTAAAAACTCTAGAATATTCTTAGGGATGATACGTGTTAGCTCCCAGACGAATGTAGACCATAACGAGATGACTAATCAACGGCGCGCCATGGTGTCCCAAAACCTACAGTGAGTGGACTTCCGAAACAAACACCAAATATGCCAGTGCCTACACCTGGCTGCCGAGTGCCGGTGCCTACAGTAATGAGTTCAAGTGTAATTAGTCACACTGCCTTGTGTGGCGTGCACGTGGGCGACTTATCTCTTCTCAAATGATTTGCAAAACTTCACGGCATATCTCAGGATGCTGAGTTTGATTCCATAGCATCTAGAGCATTGCATTGGCTAGTCAAGTATTTTTCATAACCATAATATTTTATTATTTAGTTTTTAACGTATTTTTGACAGGTCCATTAGGTTAATCTATGATTAATGCGTATTCCGCATTGGCCGTTACATGCAGGAACTTGTATGATAACCCTAAAAGCGCTCATCTGAAGGCTCGCTACAAAAGATTAAGATTTTTCGTTTCCGAAAAAAAAAACATATTATTAGTAACCAATTATTTATAACTATTTCACTGGTGGTAGAGCTTTTGTGAACGGGCTCGAGGAAGTGAGCACCACCGCCTTACCTTTGTCTGCCGTCAAATAGCAGTACTTGTGCTGCTGTGTTCCGGTTAGATGGTAATGGTATGTTCCTGTAATTACTGGCACATAGGCATAACAGCTAAGTCCTATAGTATGGCAACGTATCCACATAGAGATCATCATCATAACTAGGGCAGGGACGACATGGACATTCGACATGATTTTCGTCTTGTCCATGTTCATTTTAAGTCCTACCCGTTGGGAGACTCGATTGAGGCCTTCGAGCATCGTGCTGAGCTCTTCCATCGACTTTGCCATGACTACAATATCGTCGGCAAACCGAAGGTGAGTGATGTATTCGCCGTTAATATTGATGCCCAGTCCTTTCCATTCCAGAAGTTTGAAGGCATCTTCCAATGCGGTCGTAAACAGTTTCGGAGAGATGACATCTCCTTGTCTTACGCCTTTTTTTAAGGGAATCGCCTTCGAGCTCTGTTCGTGTACTCGGACTGACATAGTGGCGTTTTTATACAAACACTTCAAAACTTCGATGTACCGATAGTCAATACGGCATCGTTGGAGAGACTCAAGCACTGCCCATGTTTCGATCGAATCTAAGGCTTTCTCATAGTCCACAAACGCGAGACATAGCGGCAGGTTATACTCGTCGATCTTCTGTATGACTTGCCGCAGCGTATGTATGTGGTCTATGGTACTGTAGCCTTTACGGAACCCGGCTTGTTCGGGAGGCTGGAAGTCATCAAACCTGCGTTCGAGACGGTTCGCGATGACCCTCGAAAACAGCTTATAAACATGGCTCAAAAGCGAGATGGGTCTGTAATTCTTAAGCAAGGTGTTGTCACCTTTCTTGAAGAATAGAACCACCACGCCCCCGTTCCATGCTTTTGTCGTCGTACCTTCAAGCAAGGCGGAATTAAAGAGCTTCTGAAGGACTTTAAGTACTGGTGATCCACCCGCTTTCAGAAGCTCTGAAGTGATTCCGTCCTCACCCGGCCCCTTGTCGTTCTTAAGCTGCTTCAAGGCCATCCTGATCTCATACAGGCTGATGTCCGGAATATCTTCGGTATAATGCCGGGTCAGTTTGGCTCTTGGGTCGTTGGCCGCACTGCAAACAGGTTTAGTGACCGAATCGTAGAGCCGTCTATAGAACCTTTCGACTTCCCTTAACACTTCCGCTTTACTTGACGTTATGCTGCCATCTTCCCTCTTCAGCTTCGTCATGCGGCTCTGCCCAATAGAATTATCTCTCGCGAACACTTTGGAGCCTTTCTTCCGCTCTATCGTATCTTTAATACGAGATGTGTTAAAGGTACGAATATCGTGCCGCAAGGATTTCCAAATCTTTCTATTGAGCTGCCATGTGATTGAGCATCATCGGGAGACTGCAGTTGCAAAGAACGTCGTTCAGCCATGAGGTTAAGGGTGTCATCAGAGAGTTTCTGAGGTCTATTGGTACGGGGGGTCTTAAAGAACTGGGACCCCACCGTATGGACGGTTTCTACGAATCGGCCAGCCGGATTTTCTGGAGAAAGAAGGACTCTTTATGATGAATTCTTTTTTCCAGAAGCCGCCTCACAAGAAATGGACCTGGATGAGTCCCAACGGTTCCACGAGAAATGAGATTGATTTCATCTTGACCAACAAGAAGCGGGTATTCAATGATGTCTCTGTGATTCACAGGGTGAAAACCGGCAGTGATCACCGAATTGTTAGAGCCACATTGAATATGAACGTTAAACTTGAAAGGTCCCGTTTGATGAAATCTACGCTCCGACCCACTTGCGCACATATCCAAAACCTATAGAGCTTTCAACTCGAACTTGCAAATCGCTTTGACTGTCTAGAAGTAGATGCCCATATCCAAATTGCCCCACTCTCAACTCATCATCGCTTCTCATGCCTAGCTTTGCATTGAAGTCCCCCATAACAACAATAAAGTGAGTTTTGTTCGTATGTATGGCTCTACTGATGTCCTCATACATAGACTCTACTTCTTCATCTGGGTGTGAAGAGGTCGGCGCATATACCTGAACGACCTTCAGCGAATATCGCTTAGATATTCTGAGTGTCAGGTACGCGACCCTGCTCGACACACTGTCGATGGTGATAATGTTGTTGATGAGTGACTTGTGAACGAGAAACCCAATACCACCTTGAGACTGTTGGTCGCCCTCCCGGTAGTATAGTAGGTTACCAGACTTAAGGGATATCTTGTCCTCGCCCTCTCTACGGACTTCTGATAACCCCAAAATGTCCCAGTGTAATCTACTAATTTCTTCTTCCAGCTCAACAATCTTTTCGTCTGTCCTCGAAGTGCGGATGTTGTGTGTTACCAGGGCCAGTGGTCGTCGTAGGGTTTGGTAGCCGATCGTCTCCCGGGGATTCTTAGCACCCCTGGCCCCGTCGTTACCGTGACTGCTACCGTAGCCAGGATTAGCGGGGCCGCTGGGGACTCCGGGCCTGGTTTTATGTTGTAAATCCATGAGGGGGTTGTTGCCATACTCGCCACGCTTGGCAGGCGGGTTGGCGAGCGCAGTATAGGTATTGAAAACACGAAAAGACGCTGCTGCCCATCTTTCGGAGGTATCCCTTAGCAGACTCCTACTGCATCCACGGGCAAGAGCGGAGGGGGCAACATTCTATTGCCGGCGCCCCACGGCAATATAGAGACCCCCAACATAGAGATCAAGACAACATAATACCTTGTTTTGAATTATATGTGGATATCCATGGGCTGCAGTAGCCACTTAACATCTGGTGGACTGCATGCTCGTTTGCCATATAAGTTTCTTGTTTAGAATTAAAATAATGTTATTTTTTACGTGTAGCGGAATGGGCTGCTTGGGACGTAACCCTAAACGTCAATATCAAGTAATGATGCGAATTGTAAAAAAATTGTGTCATTTCAGTTATCCATTCCCGCCACTTCAGCATTCACAGAGAGAGTTTTTTCTCTGATGAATGCTAAGTGGCGGAATGAATGCAATAGTACCTTAACCTAATAAAAAAACGAATTATTTATATATTTAAATTTAGTGATTGATTATAAAGATGCCGTTATTATATTTATGAGTAACAAATATTTGTTGGATGTTGCTAGAAGTAAAAAAAAATATGTATGGAAGATAAATAGTCTGGTAATTAAATAGTACTATATCTTCAGATGTTGTACATTTTGTTTTAGCCTAAAAAATAAATTTGCTCTATTTGCTTAAAAAAAAGGTACCCTACTCTTATGCCCTCTATGCCCAACCACCTGCACACGAAATGACTTGTACCAGGCAACAGAGAAGGGTGTGGAAGTTGCTCTCTAATGGGCTAATCAAATTTAGAAGTCAAACAGCCATTGACACGAAAGAAGAAGAATTGAAATAACTTTATTGAGTTAAGTAAAGATATTCCAAGGCACCCCCCCCCCCCCCCCCGTAGGAGAACCACAAGGACCTATGATTTAAAAAATCATAGGAAATCGTCGTCATCAACTCAAAGAAAACCAAAACTACAATTTAATTAATAAAACAAATAAAAAAACTAATTCAACCAATCGCACCTCATCAAATCAGGTATAATTAATTAGTCATAGAGCCAAATACGAACCACGTGGGAGGGACACGTCGAAACATTCACCTGTTTTTGTCTCTTTTCTATACGTATTTTAAGAACGAGAGGTGAAGCATTTGCGCCCGGTGCTGGGAACATGGGTCCGTATAAGGGTGTAAGATTTGTATGATTACGGATGGAAACGAATGGAATAAATGGAAACGATGATTGTTATGTTAGGAATTTTACGTCATAGGCAAGACCGACTCGGACACGTCATGTTATACCTACCGAGCTCGTACAATGGAGAAGCAGGGTCATGAAGGAAACTTACGAAGCGCTTTCACTATCTCCGAAGGTTTTTAAAATAAATTGGCGGTTTCCACTGCGTGTTTCAAATGCGTTGCGAGCTTGCGAGGGATAGGCGATAAAAAATTAAATTTCAAAGTGATCCTTGTGATTTTAATAAATAAATCAATATTTAATTTGGTGAACGGCTTGTCACATGTTAAGACATGTGACAAGCCAGAATATTTTTTTGATATTATACTGATTTTGATAGGTTGGTAGATCAAGTCACGTCCTTGGTGGCATTGTAAAACGGATTTCTATCCTGTGGCCTTTTACCAGCGCATTTTCCTAAAAGTATTCTCAAACGCTTTTCCCCACAAATGCCTATAACCAGTGACAATAAGGAAGCCTTTTGCATTGTAATCTTTTGGAAGTTAACGCCAACAAAAAGTTCATAAACTCGTTTCGCGTGTGTTAAACAGGTTGCCAAAACGTTCTACTTCCAAAGGTCATCGCGACCGACGGGATGACAAAAGCATTGTTTTAGGGAATGGTCCGTAAGTTTTAGTTTTAACTTAGCAAAGTCTACCTATTTTGTTTTATTTCGTCGCTGCTGGACTACCTTTGCTTCTAGTTTCAGCTGAAAATCAGCGTTGGGTGCTTAACATCCAACATTATGTTGAGCTGAACGCCATTTTGGTACGCAGACATATGAGTCGAACTGTCTTATTAGGTATATTCAATTGTGCCTACTGTAGAGGCATTCTGTAAACACAACTCGAACCTCGAAAAGCTGAATCTGCAGTGAAATTCAATTTTTCTTTATATTTGATTCATGTGTAATTTTGTATGAACCAAATAAATGATTACTTTGTTCTATTCTGGGTTATCGTTTACAATACATGGAGTAAACATATGCACAAACTAGGATTCAAGTATGGCACAACTTGAAACTAAGTTTGTATGGAGGGCAGCCTTGGTATCTGAGGCGCAGGTTGTCAGAAGACCTCAGACTGCCCTACGAACTGATCTCCCAAACGGTTTATATGTAGCGCGACGAGGACTGGACTGGGGGAGTTTGGCTAGTCTTGAGATGCTGATTGACTGATGAGACACAAGTTTGTGCGTATTTTAGATTAAAAACAAGCAACAACAAGTTTTTATCCTTAGTAACCGCTCCTACATCTGCTCTTAATTTATATTTTTGATAATTACACAATTTTAGTGTATATAGGTATATCTATACATATGAACTGGAAGAGCTTATTCAATACACTATTATTACGTATGTGCTACTAAAGTAAAGTCAGTTTCATCGTTGACATCAGTGTGCACCGTTATTCATTACTGTTTCGCTCATTACTTTACATCCAAAGGTTGCCCGGAAGAAATAGCTTTTAGCGATAAGGTTGCCGCTTATACTACATATTTTTTTTGTTTTTTAGTTTGACGACCTCCGTGGCGCAGTGGGCATATAGTTGGCTAAGACACAGGAGGTAGCGGATTCGATTCCCACCGCGGAATTTTTTTTATTGAAATTTGTTCCGTGTCTGGATGTTTTCCTATATATTATAAGTATGTATTTACAAAAAAAAAGTATATAAGTATTCTATGAGTTATGTGGTTCCCATAGCTCTGCTTAGTTTGGGGCTAGATACCGCTGCATGAAATATCCAGCAAAATATTAATTTATAATAAAGCGTTATTCTATTCTATTCTATCAGACTGGGCCTGGGGGCCAACCTCAATCTCTTATAGCAATATTAAAATAATATTACACTGACATTTCGTACCATAACCCTCAATTAGTCAGCTTACTTTATTATTGTAAAGGAGAAGCAGTTTTGGAGACATTACTATAAATAGGTAGTTCACTCAAAACGTTTCATGTTAAAGCTCAAATAAGCGTCAAATTATCTTAAAAAAAGTAAGTAAATCGTGTTTATTTTCGTCATGTTTTATACAGTACGTGGTGTAATCATTAGAAAACACTAAATACACACCATTATTAGGATTATAACAAAAATGTTCAAAAGATTTGTGGTTCAAAACGAAATAATGTTGCTGCAAGCTCGAAACAAAACGCTCCTGACACATGATTTCTAAAAGATTGTGGTTAGCGCCCTGGTCCATCAAACATTAGTATCAGGCCAGCAACAATAGGTGTAAGGTCTGGACTTACCCAGTGGGATCACCGCTGCACAACTGTTTCAGTAGTTTGGACACCTCACAGCTCGCTGGCACCACGTTGCTAGACTGCAACAAGGATAAAAAGTAACATATTAGCAAAAATAACCGACTTCAGAAATCACAATATCTTAATAAAACAGGCCAAGTGCGAGTCGGACTCGCGCACGAAGGGTTTCGTACCATTATCTATAAAAACGGCAAAAAAATCACGTTTCTTGTATGGGAGCCCCCTTAAATATTTATTGTATTTTGTTTTTAGTTCATCATCTGTGAATTCTGTGAATTTCAAGTGTCTAACTATCACGGTTCATGAGATACAGCCTGGTGACAGACAGACAGACAGCGGACCGGCATAGGGTGCCGTTTTACCCTTTAGGTACGGAATCCTAAAAATGTGTTAACATTTAAGAGTTTGATGATTTTCCCAGGCATCCCGTCATCAGATCTTGATAAAACAATATTTTTTACGACATTTTTCATCATAACAACTGTACAGAATAAAAAAAATTGGTTTTGGAATGTGTAAATTAATTTTACTACTTGACCTAGTACGAGTAACCCTACTTTAAAATGTTGACCCCCCCCCCCCCATTTTGACTCTGTTGGCCATCAAAATGAAAATATTATTTTATCCCTAAAACATCAAATTTCAAAATGTCTTGTCGTCGTCACCTTAGGGTAAAAAAATATTCATTGACGAGATCCAAAGACCCTCGTCAATTTGAAAAATACATGGTAAGACAGGGGGCAGCCATATAACATGGTATGCCCTGGTTACCCGAACCTAATTTGTGCTACATAGGGTAATTCGTAGTCTCGTTTAAACGTTAAGTCATCTTTTCACAAGCAATAATTGTGCTTATCAAATCAGAACGAAGAAAACAATGCAATCAATGATTTCTGCAAAAACCCTCTACCAAACAGATTCTGTGAGAATTTACGTTTTTGAAGTAAAGCTTCTTTACGCACGCTTGACTTGGGGAGTAAGCTGGTGAATGCGTTACGAAAAGTGCGAACGGAAGTTGAGAGGGAGATATAAGTTAATGAAGATAGAAAGAGAGAGAGTTACGTTAAGTATATTTTTAAACGTTAATGTACGAGTGCGAGATGCGTCTGTCCAAAATGAACATAGACTGATCGACCTACATACGTGTGTCGTGTGGTCTAAAGCAGACTCCTTTTTTTATATACTACCTACTAAGGTAGCAAACAAGCATACGGCCCACCTGATGGTAAGCGGTTCCCGTAGCCTATGGACGTTTGTAACACCAAAGGTATCACTCGCGCGTGGCCGACCCTTTAAAAATTTTAAAACGCCCTTTTTGAACAACGTCACCCTAGTCACTGGGGAAAACCTCGGCAGGGATACCATTCCACAAACGAAGAGTTCGCGGGAGTAAATCTCACGGTGCGCGACCACATCGTCTCCATGGTGTGTGGATGGATTCTGCCGATGGCGAGCAGCGCAATGATAAAAAGAACCTGCAAGCACCATGGAGTTTTGCAAGTCATAAGTACTTTTCTAGAGAGATATCACAAATGGTCCAAACTTCTTGCTTTTTAGTCCACCAAGGATAACGCCAATGAATTGTATGGTTGAGGTGCCTGATCGATTAATTAATTTTCATAAATTCGTGAATTTAGTCATATACTATATATATATATATATAGTCCATAATTCAATAAGATAAGTCCATTTTTGGCATTGCATACCAAATTTAGAATAACCGAACACCATTTTAGTAAAATTGTAATTATTTTCATCAGGAAAGTACACAAAATGACATATGACCTGCCAATCAATACGAAATCACAAATCAATTTCTATTTGACTGTTTTAAACGATCAGCCAATCGTGGCGATGGCGTCACTGTTGATAACGTACCGTTTTCGCACCTACCGTACTAACTAGTTACTTATCTGTGTCAACACCTTACAAACTGCTAAATTATCAGTGGTAAGTATCACCAGTAGGCTCTGTAATAACTGCTTAGTGCACTGTGGTGATGTCATAAAAATTACAACAAGGTTTAATATTATTATGTCCAAAGCAACGCCTCTACTCTTCAGCCATCTATGAATCCCTACAAACTCTTAGATGAACTGTAGTGATATCGTAGCAGCTACGGCGTACTCTGTGGTGATATAGAAGTTGCAAGGCTCGTACCATTCGCCAGCAGTTCGCGTTTTGCCTCATACGAGAGCGCACGTCTGGATATCGTGTTGTTGAAGTTTATAAAGGAGCGAGAAAATGGTGAGTGTTTGTAAACTTACTCGATTGGGAATAGTGGTGTGGGTGGAAGAATTTCCTTCAAGGTTAAATATGTAGAGATGTTAGAAGAAAGCGTTAGATTTTATAAGATATATTGATAAAACTGAAGGATTTTTTCTGAAAAATCGATTAGTTGTGTATTTTTTTTAACGTTACTCGTTTATTAAACCCGACAATGCAGTCTTCACCCGAAATTAAAGTAATATTTACTAGTAGGCTAGTAGAAATATTAATTGATTCATTGTACTGTGCTAATGTAACTAGATTGGTGTCCAAACTAATAATAATAATTTTAGTAGTTTAGGAAAATATTTTAACTGAGCGTGATTGATACCATTATAGCTTACGGTAGAGGTTTTAAAACATTTTTGGGGGTGTTTACAAATTTAGGGATGTCTATAGATAGATATACCTTATGTGATTGATGCTAATAATTTGAAATAGTACTGATATTGAACTTTTATAAAAACAACTAGGCAGGTTTCATGTCAGTTTACTTTAATTAGGATTCAGGTACCTAAACATTTTCAGTATCATCATCATCATATCAGCCGTAGGACGTCCACTGCTGGACAAAGGCCTCCCTCATTGATCTCCAGGAACTGCGGTTGGAAGCGGCCTGCATCTAACGCCGACCTGTGGTTCTTACCAAGTCGTCTTCCCATCTTGTAGGTGGACGTCCTACGCTGCGCTTGCCGGTCCGTGGCCGCCATTCGAGAATTTTCCGGCCCCATCGGCCATCTGTTCTGCGCGCTATATGGCCTGCCCATTGCCACTTCAACGTGCTAATCCGTCGGGCTATGTCGGTGACTAAGAGTTCTCCTACGTATCTCCTCATTTCTGATTCGATCCCGTAGAGAAACCCCGAGCATAGCCATCTCCATAGCTCGTTGAGCGACTCTGAGCTTATTCATAAGGCCAATAGTGAAGGACCACGTCTCGGTTCCATATGTCATCACTGGTAACACACACTGATTGAATACTTTCGTCTTAAGGCACTGAGGTATGTTGGGCGAAAAGACGTTGCGAAGTTTCCCAAACGCTGCCCATCCGAGTTGGATTCGACGATTGACCTCTTTCTCGAAGTTGGACCTACCAGTATACCTATTCTGTTATATAAAGTTAGAATTATACAAAGCCTGATTTTTTTTACAAACATTTACTAACAGAATGATTATACAATTATTTACAAGACTAAAATACAGAAAAAACCGTAATAAAATGCTGGACATTTCACACAACGCTATCTAACCCCAAACTAAGCAAAGCTTGTGCTATGGGAGCAAAATAACTGATAGAATAATTATATACTTTTATTTTTGTAAATAATCATTTTAATAAATAGAAAAACACCCAGATCCGGAACCAATATCTGTAGATCATGCAAACATCTGTTCTGCGGCGGAAATTGAACGCGTAACCTCAGCCAGCTATACACCCACTGCGCCACTGAGGTCGTTCTACATTTAGACTCCTTGTATCGGGAAATCAAAATCAATTTTTTTTTATTCAATAAATGATTTTCATTAGTTTGGAATCATCAATGTATGCCTGTAGGAAATACCATTACTACGACTTACACGGGACAAATATTTGTACAAAATGCAAACATTTGCCACAGAAAGTAAACTGTAATGCTTTTTATTATTTTTTTAGGCGGCCGTATGCGAACTAGGAACCCTCATAGTTTCGCCATGTCCGTCTATCTGTCTAGCCGACCAGAGCCCGTAGCCAAATTACATTCGCTTCGAATCGATTCGATTTCTACATAGGTTTGTTGTAGAATATATCACGTGGTATTTCCATAGCATGTGTCAAATCCCATACATTTTCGGACTTATCGACTAGCGTCATCGCTAATCGAATGTAACTTGCCTAAGCCCTCAGTTACCGTAAAATAGTGCTGTAATATTGAAATTTGTCATGATGACGCATTTATGTTAAGTACCTCCCTTATATGGAAGTTAGGAGTGATTGTTTTTACCCGCGGACCTCTTCGAATGGGGTATTTTTGAATAGGTCTGCCAAAACGCTTAAATAAACTGCAAAATTAAATTTGTATTTTCAAATGACAAAAATACAGCAGTACTGACTGCGAAACCCTTTAGTGCGCGTGGTCCGACACGCACTTAACCAATTATTTATTTGTATTAGTTTCGTTGCTTCGATAATGTTTAAATGTCCTTCAAAGCTTCTCAATTACGTTGAGGTTAAAAATTGTTGCTTTACTTCTTACAATTTAAAGATTTGTCTTATCATCATTATCATAGTATCAGCGATAGGACGTCCACTGCAGAACCTAGGCCTCCCCCATAGATTCCCAGAGCGACCGATCCTGTGCGGCCTGCACCCAACGGCTCCCAGCAACCCTTATCAAGCCGTCGGTCCATCTAGTAGCATCGTCCTACGCTGCGCTTTCCAGTGCAATATCTTCAATCTACAACCTTTCTGCCCCAACGGCCGTCAGTTCGTCGAGCTATGTGCCCTGCCCACTGCCACTTCAGCTTGCGAATCGTTACGGCTATGTCTGTGACCCTGGTTTGTCTACGGAACTCCTTATTTCAAAGATTTGCCTAAATTATAAAATAAAATCGTGTAAGAATGAAGTGCAAGAATAGCAACAGCTGTAGTTGTATTCAAACAAAGTCGGTTTAATTAATAATATACTAAACAAACATAGCTACAGTACTCTACACGGTACGCATGTACATACCAAAAGCAATCTTTAAAATGCCTCGGACTACCATATTATAACGGGGACCAGATCATATCATGTAATTTTTTTGTATTTGTTGATATTTTATTGAATTCCTAGACCTCTTTTTTATCCTTTAACATTTTTTATAAGTGAATTTGTAAAGAGAGTCGAGAAATGTAAAGAGGTTTCTACAGTGTAGGGAACGCATCGACAAACCGGGGTGTTGCCGATGTCAATAGCCCACAAATAACATAAAAAAAAGAAAAAAGAATTAATACTCGTGTTTTATAATTTACATTGTTTAATATTGCAATCTCATAAGCTGATTATGGAGGATCTGAATTTTATGTTGATTTATCATCTGTTGCCAAGTTGCTGTTGCTCTGTTGGCTACAGTATCCATTGCGAAATTTCGCAACGCATAAAGTAAATGGGATATCATCACGGGTATGCCTATAAAATATTTGCCCATCATGAGGATTAAAGAAAGTCCTCAGCCTATTCAAATTCATAAATTATGATATTTTTGTAATAAATAAAAGAACTTAAAACGAATAGTTATTAGAAAATCTAACATATATAAAGGTAACTTATTAACAGTGCAAAAAGGGTTGACTATATCACCCTTTGTACAAAGTGCTTCCAAGTAGAAAAGGTGCTCTCGGCTGGTGTTCACAGGATACTGTTGTGACTGCTCGAACTATGCACATCAGAGATGCTGTTTTGTTTGCGAACCTATCTGTCCTGGTCTGCGCAAACATCTGAGAGGCACTACAAAAGCGCAGCAGCCTCAACAGCATCCTGAGAGTATTGCTACTCTGGACTATATTGAACGTTTTGGTGTAGTTAACTCACAAGTTTCCCGCGTAGAAGCTACGACAGAACGCCTTGAAGGGCGTTATTTTATAACTCCAGTTTAAGATTCCCTGCTAGTCCTCGCCATGAAAACCAACTTTATTTTTATTTATTATTAACTCAAAATTAGTGGAAAGTTTACAAATGAACCCCTGTATAGATTTTGATAATGACGACCTCTATGGTATAATTATATATTTTGCTTATTAAGTACACTGTTTATTCAATATTCAATTATTATTATTTTTTTATTAATATCTAGCTACCGTCCTATAACGTTCTCGTGAAATCCATCCAAAGGTTGTCTGGAAGAGATCGCTTTTAGCGATAAGACCGCCACTTGTATTTCTGCGTGTCTTGTTATTTGTTTTTTATATTGTTTTTATTTTAAGTGTGATTTACATTAAAGCGTTTTCTATCTATCTATCTATCTATGGTGCGGTGAGCAAGTAGCCGACTGGGACGCTGCGGTACGAATGTTTGCAGGATCAGCAAACAACAGTTCCAGGTCCAGTCCAGATGGAGCAGTACCGTCACTTGGTACTCATAGTTTCTGATGACCGGAGATGCAGGGAATCCTAGTGTGGACAATATTATTCAGGACATGTTCTTAACTGTTCGGTGTAACTATTTATAGTTAGCGCGGGAATTCAACCGCGACCTGACGTTCGGTCAACCAGCTCGACTCAATACAATAACATTATCGGCGTTAGTCTTTCAATCACTTTCAGTGCATAACTAACCGGTCGCAATCAAGCCTGCTTGTCCTTTATTGGAATAAGTTAATGCATCAGTCCGCGTGGTGTCTACTTGTTCTGGTGACCACTGATGCCATTTACAACTAATATCAGGGGCTTTTGGTAGACCAAATAACTTCCGATACCAGATTTGACTTACCCAGTGCATAACACCGTTATACCGCGAGTATCTGCAGCTTTACCAAAACACTTCAAGATGGGATTAGCTACTAAAATAATCAATGTAAACGTTTTCTACAATTTGTGATTATGTCAAGATCTAAACCCAGAATAATTTAATGTAGATTATTACCGGCTAACGACAAGCATCTGTTTCGGTTCACGATCATTACACGCATTGCACCGGCATGATAGAGTTTATAAGACGAGTAGATACGTTCCATCAAGAACATACTGTCGCATTGGTACGATGCATCACTGTGGTAGCCGATAGGAAACTGATTTAGTTTCCACATTACACTGGTGTTACATAAATAATAATAATAAATAATGGACATTTCACACAAGTACAAACTAAACAAAGCTTGTACTATGGGATAGATAACTGATAGAATACTTATATAGATTATTTTTTGTTAACACATACTAAAACGAAAACTACCAAAAATACCCAAACTCGGAACAAATATCTGTAGATCATGCAAACATTTATTCCGCGGCGGGAATCAACCCCGCTTTCCCGAATCAAACTCCTGCGTCTCAGCCGGCTATTCGCCCTCTACGCCACAGAGGTCAATACGTTTATTATAGTGTGACCATTAGTGCTGTGCACTCCCTGAGGTATGCGCGCGGCGAGACGGGGGGGGAGAATCGGCTGCTGCGCTCTGTCAGTTCGCCGTCAACGCTCGTGGCGGCAGGTAGTGTTATTTGTATCGGACTGTCTATGTCAGACGCACATGAGATAGACAGTCCGATACGAATAACACTACCTGCCGCCACGAGCGTTGACGGCGAACTGACAGAGCGCAGCAGCCGATTCTCCCCCCCGTCTCGCCGCGCGCATACCTCAGGGAGTGCACAGCACTAATGGTCACACTATAACGGAAATATATATATTTTCCGTTTCAATTATCTACATATTTTTACATAAATCCTACTAATATTATAAACGCGAAAGTTTATATGTGTGGATGTATGGATGTTTGTTACTCTTTAACACCGGAACGGCTGAACCGATTGCGATGAAATTTGGTATGTACGTAGGTAGATCATAACCTGAATTAACACATATGCTACTTTTATTGGCAAACCACGTACGCGAAGCCGCTGGCAACAGCTAGTTAATAATAACCTCATTTGGAGTAAGATAGTTGATATTTTTAATTTAAAAAAATATATATACATATCGGTACCTAAAAAGTCTGGGAAAAAGTTGATACAACACGCATTTATTATTTGGTATCGACCGATGGAAAATTTTAATATCTGTATCTGTAGGAATGACGGTACGATAATAGCAGCCCGATTAGAGATAATCCTGATCAATTTTAACAACACACATCATGCAAATTAACAGATTTGACAATGTTTGATAACAATGGCGACGTTGTTTATAATTTCAATATCAAACGTTCACGACTCAGAACATTAGTACCCCAAGGTTGGAACAATAACTGACACTTCAGTGAAGAGGAACATAGACACGTGGCCTGGACTGAGAGAAGTAGAGCAGGGAACACCTACGTACGTGCACATAACTTTTACATGATCAGAAGGTCGACTGAGGTAATGTCATGTCACAGGGTCTAGCGGTTTCGGCAGAATAAATAAGTATGTTATATTTGTTCCTATTTTGACGTGTACCTACTTAATTTTTTATTTTTGATGTTTATTAATTTTTATCATCTTTATTATGTTTTATCAGTTGTATTATTTGTTGTATTATGTGTGCTATGTGGCAAACAAATGATTGTCTTCTGTTCCAAGAACATTGTATCCTTACTACTCGACGTTTCAGATTTTTGTCTTCACTCGACGTCAACAAATCTTTGGTTTCGAGTAGTCATCTTAAACCGGCTGTAACAAGTAGTCATGGTAAACCACTAAATTATAATAATAAATATATTTTAGAAGTTAAGTACTTATCAGCAGCGCATCTCCGTTCCTTATATAAATCCTACTAAAGATGAGCGGAGTGAAGATATGATAATATGAGTCACAGTGTCTCAATTCCGCCTCAAAGAGTCAAAGCCGCCGAAGGTCGAGACAGTTAACTCTGGAGCTATAACAATAATGAGCGTGAAAATAGAGAGCGAACGCGCAAATAACTCAATGTTTACGAGAGTCGCGGATCCTTCCAAATCGTTAGACCAAGCGAACATATGCGTGGTTCTGAATATTTAGATTTTTGTGTCAATGTTTGCTTGTATTATAGGTACCTACAATAAAATAAAACAATGAGTAAACAATTCATTAACAATGTTGTTGTTCAAAATAGTTGAAACAATCAGAAAAAGATTTCAAATATCGTCACGTCGTCATTGAGGCGTATTATGGTTAGGCTACATCTGACTTGTTGGGCAACTGGGAGGAAATCATGTCCATCGGCTCGGCGGAAATAGACATAATGAGTATACTATAGTTCAGATCAACAAAATAATTGGTGGATCAAGCCTTTACATAATGTATAGGGAACATTATTTTCCAGAATATGACAAATACTCTGAAAAAGTACGGGAATGTTGTTAGTAGTAAGAGGAAATAGCGAGCGAAGCCGCGGGACCTTTAAATACAACTCTACAATTCAAAACATTTAACAGTTATTAGTGGTTTCGTTGAATTTCATGTTCCAGATACTGTAAATAATGTATTTTCATGTGAAAAAGAGACAGATGAAAACTAGGTTGATGATGTTGTCGGTTGCTCGAATAATATTGTATTTAAAAGAACATCAAGTCTGGATTGGTTGGAGACAACAATTAATAAAATCTAGGACGAGTGTTTTCTCTGGAAAATAGTAACAGTTGTTGTATTGAATCATGCTACAGACATTAAAGACATTAATGTATGGCAAAATTCTCGGGCAAACTAAATCTAGAAACCAAAGAATAACTTCTAGATAATATCGAATCATGTTATTAGACATTGTTTGGGAACATTTATAACTACATATATGTCACTTGGTGTATACAATCTATTAAGTACCATTTATGTTCAATCTGGTGTTCATTATGATGATGTTCAATAAATATAATAAATATTTTAGATAGAAAAGTATAAACAATCTATTATAGGTATAGCTACTCATCTATTTTTGCTCATATCCATAAAAATCTAAACAATTAATGGGTTATATTTTACATCCTACAAGATTATCTTTATTGTTTCCGAGAGACTTTAACGTATAGCAGTTTTAGGAATGCCTATTTATAAGAGGGAATCATTGAGTTATCTTCGCGGTGTGTTTATTGTGTTGTTTAGAACTCGCAAGCCATTACGGCTATTAAGGTAATGCATTCAATTGATTTGAATAGAAGATAGAAGATGTTCATAGTTTAAAGCACCGCATACGGGCGTGGTTTTATTGCTTATTCACAACTCGGAACTTACAGTTTTATGCTTTCATTCTTCTTTAATTTCTCCATACTGTTACCCAATATTATAATTGCAATTTTATTGAAAAATATAACTGTCCATACTAAAATACTAAGCGAACATTATATTTTTACTTTAAGCTAATTTATATTATACTAGCTGACCAATCCGCAGCTTAGAACGCGTAGTTTTTCAATAAAAATATTACCCTCCTTCTGCGCAGTTGGGTAAAAACTAGCCTATGCCACCCGGGGATAGTGTAGCTTCCCAACAGTGAAATATTTTTTTAAATCGGTACATTAGTTTCGGAGCCTATTCAATACAAACAAACAAACAAATCTTTTCTCTTTATAATATTATACATATATATAGTATATAGAATAGATTTGGTTAACTCATCTTCTAAAAACAAAAATACCTTGACATTATTAATGACCCCTGCAAAACAGTTTTATTAGTGTATTCTCGCGTCTATGATATTTTTTTACGATAGTGTCATCGAATGTGAGTCAGTCCACGCTATTATTTACGTTTAGTCATCCGTGCAAATCTGCTGGATACTGTGGGTGAGCGTATCTGAGTGTGCCCCAGTAAACTTTACGTCTCAACTCCAGTTGAGGAGATAGGACACAGCTACTCTATTTGCAAAATTACTCGCATGTTTCACAATCAAGTAAACTGAATTGATTGTAAAACATGCAGGTTACATTCTTTATATGTGCATTACGATGCCTACCGGGCTCTTATGAGGTTGCCGAGGTACTGCAGTGCGTCGAGAATGTTTTCCGAGGCGGGTGTTCCCGACTTTTTCGCCATCATCCGAACTCGCGTAGCGTCGTTTTGGAGTAGCCCGAGTCGCTCCAACAATAGCGTACTGAGGGCTGAGGTCTCTGACCAGATATATAAAAATGCAATTTATAAGTATTGGATTGGAATATAAAATGACTATACTGGAGCATCTGCTCCGTGGCATATACTGTATTTTTAACCAACTTCAAAAAAGGAGGAGGTTCTCAATTCTGTTGTAGTGTATTTTATTTTTGTATGTATGTATTTTTCCAAACGTCGAGGTCCGTAGACGAACGTAGGTTCATGACGTTGGGATTCGAGTTATGATGACTAGACGTGGTGATGACAGATGGAGCAGGACAGTGAATGAATGATGGCCGATGAGCGGGTATAGAAGGGTAGGACGACCAGCAGCGAGATGGGTGGATGACATCGTAAAGGTCGCGGGCCGTCAGTGGGTGAGACTAGCGCAGGATCGTGGTGGATGGCACAAACTTGGGGAGGCCTATACCCAACAATGGTTGAAGTCAGGCTGTGGATGATGATAATGATGTATGTATATTTTTTTCTGTCATATGTCGTATTTTTTGTGCCTGCAATAAACGAATTTTAGTTATTTATTACTTACATTTATTACCGTACTATACATACTTTGCTTTAGGTTGACAATGCAAACCATAATTAGTAGGCCAAAATTAGAGATATTTCTTTCTTAATTGCAAATAATATATCTTTACAATTACGAGTACAGCACTAGCATTTCCTATTTTCCAAACCCCACCTACATTATCAATACTCGGCGTAATAAATTGCCGCTCCAGTGCCAACTTTATGTATGACTTTGACTTTACATTGTGTATTATTCGGAACTTTTTGAAGTGCGTCTATAATTGTTCGGATTCCGGTCTGTAGGTAGTGTCGTGTGTAAGATAAGGCACACTGTCTACTGAAGTATAACATTTTGCGATTTTTGCCAAGTCTCTGATCGCTATCTGCATAAAATATTGCTTCTGTCGATGGAGTGGAAGCGTTATCTGTACGATTATGAAAGATGCGCGTATATTTTTAGCGTCTACAGAATGATACTTCAGTAGACAAAAGGCATTAGTCGTGGTAACTATCCTATTATTTGTTGGCTTAGCATTTAGTCTAGGTACTAAGATACGATGAAATCATGCGTGTATTTGTGCAGTTCATAAGAGATTTTGTTTATTTTATTTTCATTGATTGATTGAAAATTCTTTCTTTATTGCACAAAATACATAAATCTGTACACAGGCGAACTTAATGCTAGCAAACATTCTCTTCCAGTTAACCTTTGCGTAGTGTTGAAAAAATATTTTTGTAGGTAGTGCATGACATAATGTAGCAGGAAAAATTTATAACTTTTTTCATTGTCAGTTTATGCTTTAATTTGTTGGCTGCGTTTGGAGTTACTTTGAATAAACTGCTCAAATATTGCTTTACTGAGAGTACCTGTAGGTAATATACAATTCAGTTAGCTTATTGCCTCAATTAGCGAGAGCAGTGCAAAGTATGTGTAGTCATCCAGTCGGATTTTGATTTTGAGCTTCCTCCAATTTTGTGCGAATGTTTTCCTGTTCGCATTTATTGATTACTAGTGGTCCCGCCGAACTTCGTATTGGCTTGACATGCATAGGTATAACGCGGGCTGTCAATATAAGTCACCCTAGTAAAATTGTCAATTGTTGTCCCCGGCCATCATTATGTATGAGAAAATGAATGACTTCCACAAATAATTCAATACCAAAATTAGCCAAATCGCTCCACCCGTTCTCGAGTTTTAGCGAGACTAACGAACAACAATTAATTTTTATATATATAGACAATATATCTCGGGATAACTCCTACCGAAGCATCTGTTTCAAACGATATTCATTTTTTTACATCCTCTTTGACGATATTTGCAGCACGCATTCTGTCAATTCTATGTCAAACGTCATAATGTTACATTATAAAAGCGCTGAGGTTAGATTATAAATACTTTTATATGGTGGTTAAGTCTTTGATTATATACTTGTCAAGAATATAATCAAAGGGTTAAGTATTCTTAAATTTTCTAATTTTGCGCGCATTTTTCTTAATTTTTTCTTTCATAAGAACCTTCTCCTGACAATAAGAAATACAACAAAAAAGAATTGGCCAAATTGGTCCAGGCGTTGTTGAGTTATGCGCTTACCAACACATTTTGCGATTCATTTTTATATTATAGATGTATTTTTGAAGTCAATGGCCGCAGGTTTTAATTGGCTGAATCACGATTAAGGACGATATGAACCTATATGCATAAAACAAAAAATAGTACGCAACATTTCTTATCGTGAATTAGTAAAGTTATTTCAATGATACAGACATATACGTCGATGTAACGACAGTAATATATGTATAAGGCGCCTACTTGAACACATTACAACATGTTTGTACAGAGAATGTATAACAAAGTGAGATCTAAATGTAGACTAGTCAATCATTATAGCAATAAATATAAAATAAAATAAAAATTGTTTATTTCAAGCCATTGACTCATACATGTTACAAATAGAAATAAAATTAAATTAAATCAAATTACCGAAATCAAACAAAATAATAACACGACGCATAATTATTAAATATGTATTTATATTAATATTTGCGTATTTGTCGCTAAATATCATGTATTTATTATTAATTAATATAATTCTTATATGAGAAGTTATACATATAAGAAACATATTGATGGATGGCCATCCAAGATGGCTGGTGGGACGTGGCGAGTGATCGTGAGATGTGGAGGAACAGGGGGGGAAGACCTTTGCCCAGCAGTGGGAAAATATAGGTTAAATAATAATAATAATAATTAGTTATTATTTAGGTTCATTCATATATGTTATTTAATTTTTTATATCATTAGTATAAGTACGATATGTAGTATGTTAGGTACACCATTACACCCCAGGTAATCTCCACACAGTCCATTCCATCCAAAGGTTGTCTGGTAGAGATTGCTATTCAGTGATAAGACCGCCAATTGTATCACATAGTTTTACGGTGTTGTTGTTAGTTGTATTGTTAGAAGGTGTGTAATAATAAAGAATTATCTAATCTATTTAGTTAGTGCAGAAAAAGAATGCAAAGGTAAATCTTGTATAGGTACATTAGGTATGCGGTGGACAGATATTATTCCAGGTATATTTAATACAGTATAGAATTTGATTTATTTCCAAGTATATGTATTTCAAAATCTCGATCACCTCCAGGCAGGTCATGGTAGCAAAATATTCGGCTAAATTTATAAATAGTGAAAGTTTATTCTCTCATCACAATATGTAAGAGTAGCATCCATTAAAATATAAATACACTAGACAGATAGAGATGGGGTATCCAATCCACAGTGCGGACGAGAAGAATGTAGTCGATCTTAGTTTTATAACATCCAAGGGATCGGATACATAGAAATGCAATCAAAACTATTGATGCAAATAAAACTCATATTTAAAAGTTCCGGAGCTCATTTTACAGACCCAGTCACCACCACTGCTGTTTTGAATCTGACTCTGTTCCAGATCATTTTAACCGCATCAAATATTTCCTTTTCCCACTGTAAATCATCTTCTGTAAACCATCACAATCAAAAACCTGGAGTCTGAGACTCATGGAGTTTTCTGCTAAAATAGCAACTACACATGAGTTACACCACATATTATCTAGTGTGATATTCGGTCTAAGGGTTAGACCACCTGCCTTCACTAGGATGATTGCTTTTCCTGAAAATGAATATTGTATTGTCCCGTCACTAGTGTTCGTAATTCTGGAGAGCGAGGCCGGTATTACAAAGGCACCCACGCGCGGACTATTTAAGTTTTTGGGGTTATCGCGACCGACGTAATCAACAATATTGCAAGACTGCAAAATGAGCTGAACAATGTATTGTGTTCAAATCGTTTTATGTGATTATGGCGAAGTAAAATGAGATACACTTTATTTAGCCATTGTCTTTCATCCTCTGCAATAATCTTTGTATCATAAACTAACGATTACTCTTATTTTATAACAAAGTTCTTTACCCCATGAAGTATAAAATTCTGTTGATGGGCATAGTCATCATAACCAATGAAAGTAGATTGTAATGTCATGTTACCACTACAACTCTTTAAAGTACACTTACTCTACCGGAAGCCAAATGTAAAGTTCAAGTTGTCTTAAGCTCGTTTCTCCTTGACTCCACCTCGTACTGAGATATTGCGATATCAGGAAAAAGTAGCTATACACGGTGTCCTTTAAATCACTGTTTTCCCAGAACAAACATTGTACAGACCATGTTTTACTAACAGTTTATAACATCAAATTAAAAAACAAAACGAAATATGTCTTTGAAAAATATAAAAAGTTGCGAACTAAAAACGTCTATTTTAACGTTACGCCCTACAACATAGTCAGCGCGCTGACCGGTAGCAACTAAGTACACACGGCTACACATCAAGCTATACATTTCTAGTATAAGCTGACCTCTCATTCTACGTAAAGCCTACACAATGCGGGGTCAGCTTATACTGGAAATGTATAGCCTGATGTGTAGCCGTGTGTACCTAAAGAGTAGGTAATACGCTACGGCTAGCGTACTCATGAACTTTATGTCACGGTTAATTTTTGAGCAATGACTTATTTGAGAAGGTCTAGATTTTTTAATTTTATTATCTTATTAGATGCTATAAACAGTTAGTAGACCATGGTCTGAGCAACGTTTGTTCTGGGAAAACAGTGATTTAAAGGACACCGTGTATAAAATATACGTAATTGATGTAATTAAATGAACCAAAACCAATAGGTATCATTCGATTAATTCCGCTGATTGACCAGTAAGATCAATTTATCACTTAGCTACCGAGGTACCACTATATGTCCACTTAGGTTTTGTTCTAATATATATTTTTAATGTTGACGGCTGATTTACGTTTGTTTATTTGACATTGTACGTACACTGTGTTTATTTGCCCTGATATTTACACCTGTTCTGTTTTAAGTTGCGATTATAAATAGCTATTTAGGCTAATCGCTACCTATAAACTGGCTGCGAGCACGGCAAGGTACAACTCATAAAGTTGACAGCAATTTATTTGGAACATTAAATTGTCCGTCTGGCCCAATATTTCGGTTTGTATTGTTGATCGATGTGGTTTCGTGACTCAAATACAGGCCATTGATTACGAGTATATGGCCTACATTGTGTTCTGACTGCAAAGTCAGGTCACAAAAAAAATGTTTGTGGCGTTGCAGCGCATCGTGAAAGATGATATTTAGATGATCAAAAGCATGCCGGATCTTTAGAATCGACTGCCTAAAATACAATTTTAAGAAAACGTTTCTTGGATTTTTGCTATGATCCATAAAATACAGCTTGGCACTACACTGGCAGATAAAATACATAATTTCACGAATGATGTAACACTTTATTCTGAAGTCTTCAATGTAGAGTTTCTTAATATAAACCACCTACATTTTACAATAAATTTCGAAACAAATGTAGATATGTATTTAATAAAGCTCAATTTATTATATTTTGTTATCGGCTACTTATTGATTATGTATTGCGTTGATTATCTAGCTCTTGTGTGTTTTGCTTAAATATTTTTAATCACAACATTTTGAGCATTTTCATTCTAGAAACTAGAAGCCAAAGATATTTGTTTTCAATAGTTTTTTGTCCTAATTGTAAAACCAAAAATAATATTGACCAAACATTTTTTTTGCAGCAAAAGTCTGCCCTTCATTCTCTGTCACGGTTCCAAGTAAAATGACACGTGTTTTAACACTTCTAAAACCAAACGAGGAAAGTGTACAGCCCTTGACGTATTTAGCAAATCTTAAAATACCAAAACACTTCAGAAAGAGCTTTGAACTTGAAATGTTAGACAAAGCGACAAACGTTCTTGACAAAAGCAAATAATAGCCAGAAAGTGAGACTTTGAGGCATGGAGTGATCTTATCTTCTTTTGAAGACAATTATTTTTATAATTATATTATGCCAAAGAGTAAAATAGCTGTATGTACTCCAATTTGTAACAATACTCTAAGTTCAAAGTAACCTTGGCCTTGTAAGCGCCGGTCGCCCTACATAGAAGCGGGCGTAAGTCAGAAGTGTCTAGCGAGAAATAAGATATAAATCATCTCTACTACTAACAAAGTCAGAGATTTTGAAATAACGTCGAGTCTGCTCTATGTGAATCATTAACATTTGAAACTTTAATTTTTATTTTAATATAGCAGGATTCTTCTTTTATTCTTTTTATCTAAACAGTCTTTTTTTATTGAAAGCTTGGTCCCAGAATTTAAAAGCTTATCTTACAACCGGTTACTCAATGCCAAGGACTGAGGTCTGAGAATCGTACTATGAGCCATGCCACGAACCAGCCTGCAAACATCTTATATTATGCAAAGGATAACACTCTTACGTATCACCTATGTACATCATTTATTTTTTTCATAAACAGAGCCTGTTTATTTTTTGTCTATCCTCGCTTATATTTCAATTACAAAAAAAGTATATAAGTATTTTATCAGTTATCTGGTTCCCATAGTACAAGCTCTGCTTAGTTTGGGACTTAGCGTTGTGTGAATTGTCCAGCAATATTTATTATTATTATTAATTATAATAAAAATATCAACGCATTTCTTCTTCCAGAGGATCCCTTTGATTGTACATTTTCCAACACAGATTGCCTTCAAGATTTCCAAAATGAGACAACGGTAGATCCTTAAGTTCGACCGCCCACTTGGCAGGCACACCACTATTGTTCGCACGCAACACCTTATGTAGTTACTCTTTGATTATCTACCGACAGCGACACCTTATGTAATATAATAACACTTTGGCATTCTACGATCAGGCTTCTGAATGCGATGCTTGACATTGACTCGCCATAATTACATCAGTCAAGAGGTCAAAATACATAGTCAACTTTTATATATCCTTTCTTTATAGCTACGGTGTTTACGACCAGGACTTTGGCTATGGAGACTAACAATTTCATCTTCTTTCAGGCTACTTTGACCCTGTAGTGTTCCTATACTACCTCAATCTAGGCTAGTATAGGATTTAACTAGACAATGGCTTATTGACGCAGGTTAAACTCATTTACATTTGTAAATAATAACAACTAAGATGTCAATATGCAGACTTATAATTTAAATAGGACCTTCCTGGATCTGATCTTACCTCTGACCCAAATCATGCCCGTTCCATAGCAATATAGAGCCATGGTCAGACCTTCACTCTCCGTCATGAAACGGCCACCATGCCACTAATGGTATGGCACGTCAGATATTTGTTTTCATTAATGTTGTGAGCTAGCACATAGCATGCAACGTGATACCCGCGTATTTGCAAAAACTCCATGCTAGTATTACATCTATGCAAAGTGTACCACCGCCATGGAAGTGATTCCGTAAATATATGGTGACCACAGCCACGGTAATAAATTGTAATTGGCTAATCTTAAATTGGTATAGGTACTAGATCCATTATAAGAAAACAAGGGGTTTGACAATAATAATAATGTTACATACCAACAAAAAATCTATATATATAAAAATGAATTGCTGTTCGTTAGTCTCGCTAAAACTCGAGAACGGCTGGACCGATTTGTCTAATTTTGGTATTGGATTATTTGTGGAAGTCCAGAGAAGGTTTAAAAGGTGAATAAATATGAAAATGCTCGGAATTAAATAAAAATAAAACAATTTGGGTTTTCCTTTGATGTGTCCCCCCCCCCCCCACCCGTCGTTCAGAAATCAAATTGAAAGAATAGTTTAAAATGAACGACGGCGACGCACAGTGAATCGTCTAGAACATGGTAGCTGGACAAAATTATTTTATGGGTTCACATGATCGCTACAGCCATAATAACATATACTGAATCATTTTTTTTGCGTTATGTGGTAAAATAAAAAAACTTAGTACGAAATAAAAATTTATTGAAAATAGAAGTCTAGAAGAATACATATTAACGAAATAATTTAAATTATATATCTACACAATTTAAAAAACTTAACTTAAATTACTTAACATAACATAACATATCATCACGCCTTATTCCCCGAAGGGGTGGCAGAGGTGTATTACTACACCCACTTTAAATTACTTAACTATAATAATATCTACTATTATAATAAATTACAAATAGAAATCGTCAGATGATTCATCATCGCTGTCACAGTTAGACGAATCAGGTACCACATAATCGTTCTCCTCACATAAAGTAACTTCACGTGGTACTTGATGTGTAGTAGGTATGGAAGGCGGAACTATCAAGTTTAGCACTTCTGCGGGCAATTTTTCAGGTCTTTTCTTAGGAATTTCCCTAAGCGAGTTGATTACAGGATCAGATGTTATCAGCAGCATATATAATAAATCTGTATTCGTGGCAATACGTGACTGTTTTCTGCTATGATGCTCTCGGAATCTACGACAGTCTTTGTTACGGGCTTCTTGAGCCTCCTCCGATAGCTGTCCGATTGGAACAATACAGCTTTGGATGACTTCTGTACTGTGTAATAAGATTTTATGCACAGTAACAGGCATATTATACCACGGATACAGACTAAGGTAAAGAGATCGAGTCTCAGAACAAACTTTTTCAAATTCTATGCAATTAATATCATACCCAGAAGATAATGTTCGAAGTAATATACACATTTTTTTAATTAAATTAACATCCAATCCTGTAATCTCACCGCTTAGTTCCGGATTCATAAAAAACCTACGTGCAGTGTTACCATCATTTGTGTTACCATAACCCGGTTTTGGTTTGTCTACAATAAGCCCCATCTGAGTTTTAAAATCTAACTTAATTTTCTCTGAACGTAACTTTACACTAATTTTATCGTCAGCGCCCCTAGCTTGCCACTTTTTTATATCCAAACGATAACTAATATGTAGTAAACACTCAAAACAACGTATCCATGCATGTAAAGTAGACAAACCAAAACCGTAATGTTCTTTATTAACGACTACGTCTTTTAAATCACCATTCATCATTGTCGGGGTAGCACCACATATATAACATTTTTGAGGGGAGCGTGTGTCAGTCAAAGCGTTACATACTTTTCCGTCTGTCATAGTCAGTAAGAGGTCATGTTTTATAGTAATTTCATATTCTTCAACATTACAAATAGTTGGAAGAAGCTGAGATATTTCTTCCAAGACTTTGTTGGTTTCGGCTTTGGTGAATTCATTAGTTTCCTTTGAAAAAATAAATTTGATTGGTCGGCAATAGAGAGTTGACGAAGGCCGTGGATTTTGCCATATAATATGTTGGCCGTCACATAATTTCAAAGGAACTAATGAAAACATGAACAGGAATTCATCAGTAGCATTAGCATCTTCGAACCTTTGCTTATAGGTACTGTGGCCTGAACTGCCGTCACAGCCCCATTTGCTAATTAATGTAAGGGATGAATTAGAAGACACAACATTTCTTATAACATCACTTTGCGCTTCAATTAAACGATCAGCAGTTTTGTTTAAAATGCCTTGTAGATTAATTTCAGCGCGCGTTTCCGTCACAGAAATATACTCATCTAAAGGATAACACATTTTTTTAGACTTAACTACACTATGATAAGATGGAAATATCTGATGTCCCGCCTTCAATGACACCTTACGCGTCTGTTTGTAACTATGGCTGGTACACTTAGCATCAACATAATGAGCTAAAGCTTCATCACTGCTCAATTGACGACCACCACACGCAACATTGGTTGTTTTAGCTTTTGGAGAGTTGTCAGATATTTTATGAATTGAACTAGCTACATTTCTTCGACCAGATACTCGATTGGCTACTTCAGCGGCTATGGTTAACTCACTAGCACTTCGCGATTGCACTAAATCTTCAACCCTCCGTTTTTTGGTTTTGAATGACGATTCGTCAAATTCTTTTCTGGGTCTGCCTGTAGTCCGACTTGGTCCAGATGACGAAGACGCAGACGGGCGATGTACTTGAACTTCAAATTGTATTTCATTACCCTCTAACCAATCCTTATTGTTATTCAAAAACCTATTGAGGGTATTTTTCGATGCGGACCACTTTTCAGCAAATTTTGAAGAAATACTTGAAATTTTCGTACAAATATTCTTCTTTGAATCAAGAGTGACATCTGAACAGTTGATTTTGTTCAATACAAACTCTGTGAGCTTTGAATTACGGTCCTCTTTCTTGTGTTTACGCCATTCTTCAAAGAAATCGATTTTTGAAATCGAAATCACAACTTCTGAAAAAAATAATTAAAAAAAATGGGGTGAGTTGGGGTGGCAAAACTATATATCATTTTAAAGTTAAATATTGTGGCTATTACATACGTAAATAACGGCCTGGATATATTTGGATAAAAAAAGTTACACTCGATGAAAGTTACTAAATAGAAAAATTTACACGATATAAATGTCCATTTCTATAAAGCCTATAAACATCAACGTCAACAAGTTAAATGATCCCAATTTATGAAGAAATTTAAAGTACATACCTTCAAGTAGAAAATCCATAACACTCACAATAATATAAATAGCACAAGTGGTCATAAGATGTTGTCGTAAGCACTGCAAACTATCAACTGATTTATTTGCATAAATGCATTTTCCTTATTACCTCACTTTCCAGTACTATGGCGGTGTGCTACAAAGGGTAAGGCACGTGTTATACCTGGAATTCTGAGTTTTGAGGTGTGGTTAATGAGACAGGATTATGATTTAATCGATTCTAGGAATCGACTTTTGTCCAGCTGGCTAGTTCTAGGTAATTCACTGTGCGACGTTTAAAATGAAATGTACCGGCGACGTACATTGGCAGCCCGCGTCATATGCATGTCCAGGGGCGGTACGAAGTTCGGCGGCTCAGCTAGTACACAATAAATAACGTTGCAATTTATTTCTTTTAACTGAATCCTTACAGTTGCGAAATTCCTCGTTTCGATAACGTAGTTTGGCTTACCCCACAATGCAATGACGTATCACAGACATGTCCTACCTTTAAGGTTTATTACTTTACCATCCAATAAATACTTTAAATTGTCCAATTAGTATCAGATTTGTCCTAGAATCTTTAGCTACGTCGTATTTATCAGGACTTTTCTTTCGTTTAGTCCATCTGAAAACCAGCGCCGCTTATCTTCCGGTAGGCAGGTAGGCTGCAATAAGCTGAGATGGGACCTGTTTGGCACACACAGCACGGAAGAACATATTATTATCTGTACCTACCTATGTATACTTAAGTACTAAATGTTTATCATGTGTTTTTCTTTAATTCTGTACTTAAATAATTTTTCTTTTTACTATTATATTCTTTAGGTAAGTAGGTATGTTTTTTTGTATTTGTTCTGTTCTGAATGGTCTGTCCTGTGTGTGTGTCAAATAAATGTAATTTCGTTCTTTCTTTTCTTTCTTTAGTTATTTTAGTATTTATATACCCATAAGTTACCTCAGTAGCATTACTTGCATTGCAATCTATTCTCACTCGTCTATAAAGTGCGATAAGGTTATTCACTGACAGTGTGAAGTATCTCTGCACTTAAGCTGGTAGCAATGAATCAGGATGAGTCTTATGCATAATGATAAAGGTCAGGAGGCGAGGTGTCGAGAGAGAGAGCTTTTATGTAATTATCTTTATAAATAACCAATTCCAATGTAAAATTTAGATTCTCATTGAATTATCTAAATTTTCTATAATAACATCTTATATCTGAGTGACGCACTCAGACGTATGATTAGAGCTAGTATTGACCTACAATTGCATTTACGTGTTTTTCTAAGTTTTTTTTAATAATTCGTGTATACCTGTGCTAAAAATTAAGAGCGGTTTTTTTAAATTTCAAGAGTTGAACATAGGCTAAAGGTAAGCTTAAGCTTAACTAATGGGTTAGTTAAGTATACGCCAACGTGTCTGCCGTACCACTAGTGATAAAGGCGTTTATAGGCGACGGTGACCACTTGACCTATAAGTTTAATATACATACAAAAAAACTATCAGATTACGACGCGTCTGTTTACGGCTAAGCAATTATAGCTTACGCCCGCGGCTTCGCACGTGTGGTTTGTCAATAAAAGTAGTTTATGTGTTAATCCAGGTTAAAATCTACGTAGGTACATACCAAATTTCATCGGAATAGGTTCAGACGTTACGACTTCTTTGTCGTAACTTTTTTGTAACAAACAAACAAATAAATAGCCAAACATCCTAGCTATCGCGTTTACAATATTAGTGTGATTTTGGTTTTAGTCAACTAAAATGACTATTTGCCAACTCTCTGACAAGGTCACATCAGCTAAGAAAAGACTCCTAGATCAAATACTAGACTTGAACACAGCAAGGTCTCAGAGAGAGCTTTCATTTTATCCTCTTTACGACCAATTAGTGTTCTAATATTTGTAAGTCAGATGTTTAATACTAAACAGTATTTGTTGCCAAAATTGTTTATACATAGGCATTGTAATCCAAAATGTAAATATAAATCTGCGACTTTATTATGACCTCGATCTTGAAATTGAAATAAGGCTGTCGGTTGTTTGTTCTTCTCGGTCAAGGTTGAAAGGAATTCTAAACAATAAAGTGGGAAGGACTCCTATTCCATTAGTCAGTCAGTCAGTCAGTAATCGTGTATGTGGTAGTAACCAGCATGTAGTAGTATGTGTACCGTATGAACGAACAATTCCACTAGTCATTACCCTGTCACCACATACACGCTAATTAAAACCTAATTACAAGCTTTCAAGGGTTATCGACATTGATCCCACCCAATTTAAGTGCTTTCTCATACATCAGATGAATAACGTCTTAAGACTTTTGAGCCTTTGAATTAGTATAAGAAGAAGATTTATGTTTCAAGAAAAATGTATCTATGCTAATATTATACAGAGCAAAGATTTGTTTGTTTGTATTGAATAGGCTCCGAAACTACTGGACCGATTACAAAAATTCTTTCACTGTTGGGAAGCTACACTATCCCCTGGTGACATAGGCTACTTTTTACCCAACTGCATGGAAGGAGGGTAATGTTTTGATTGAAAAACTACGCGTGCGAAGCTGTGGATTGGTCTGCTAGTAATAAATAACGAGGAAAGATTTGTATTTTTGTAGCGAATAAACTCAAAAACTACTAATCCGATTTCAAAAATTCTTTCACTATTAGTACGCTACATTATCCCTGAGTAACATAGGCTACTTTTTACCCAACTCCATGGAAGGAGGGTAATGTTTTGATTGAAAAACTACGCGTGCGAAGCTGTGGATTGGTCTGCTAGTAATAAATAACGAGGAAAGATTTGTATTTTTGTAGCGAATAAACTCAAAAACTACTAATCCGATTTCAAAAATTCTTTCACTATTAGAACGCTACATTATCCCTGAGTAACATAGGCTACTTTTTACCCAACTCCATGGAAGGAGGGTAATGTTTTATTGAAATACTACGCGTGCGAAGCTGCGGATTGGTCAGCTAGTGTTTTATAATTTTATTAGTATAAAGTTAGACTTATAAATAAATAAATAAAATAATAATTTTTTTATTGGGACCAGAAAAGATGTCATGAACAATTTTAAACATAGGTGCTAGTTTACATTAGGTACTAATTATAATTTTTATGTATGCTTAATCATTTGAAAAATATACAAATCAGCTTAAGTAATAATTATATACCTAACAATATTATGCATTAACTTTGACCTCCACACTAGGATTCCCTGTATTGTGGAGAAATTATTCCCGTTTTACATGAAAGCTGCTTTTAAGAATGAAGAAATCGCACTGAATATTTTGTGATTTATTTCTTTTCGCTTACCTTCATTTCTCTGATTGTGTAAGTATAGGGTCGTTTCTATCAACTTCTCAATTTTCATTTTAGATTGCTAAAAATACCTAACTGTAAAATCACCACTATAATTTTTTCAAGTGTTCCTCCTACACTCATCAAACGGCTACTTACAAGATGTGTCAGTCACTAACAGTCATACCATACACCCACAGAGTACCAGTAGGCGAGATTATCCCAATTTTGGCATAAGAGTTTAATAAATAATAGCAACTGAGTAGCTTGTATCTATGACAGCGTTTGTATGGACTCGATCGATAAAATGACATCACTCTGAGCTTTTAAGTACCTACTTGCTGTGAAATGTATTACGCGTTTTGATGTGTTATCAATATTATTTTAATCGATTTATTATTTAAAAATAATATTTTCATACTAAACTATACTCTATTTCACATAGGTGTGGCTATAAAAATTTAGGAGGAATACCCAGCAACGGGCTATCTCTAAGCTGCCAATGATGATGATAAAGACTTCGAGCAGCCAAAAAACTCCAGCACCAGAGTTGATCATTAGCTCATGCAAGCATTCGAAGTAATAGTTATGACATTGAAATCTAATGGTATCTCTTAGGACAGACGGACAGACAGGTAGATGCTTTGATAGCATCCTGCAAAAAAACCATCAATAGATATACCGGAAACCATTTGCATATATACGTAGTACTTATAACAAGTAAAATATTCGAGCGCGCATTGCCGTATAGGGACGAGAATGGGACGAACCACAGCTAATAACAGATAGCTGGATAACTACCACGTACCTATCTTTTTTTATGTTATTTGTGGGGAAACAGGCTTACGGCCCACCTGATGGTAAGCGGTCACCGTCGCCTATTGACACCGGCAACACCCGGGGTATTGTCGATACGTTCCCTACACTGTAGAAATCTCTTTACATTTCTCTTGAAGCGTGCCATGTCGTACGTAGCCTAATGGGAAAACCTTAAATGGTAGCTCATTCCACATCTATGTGTAAACATAAACAAACTTGAGTTAGTATTTTTCAAACTTTCGCGATCACTGTACATAATTGATAATTGATACATAATTGATTAAAACGGGCATTTATCGCGTATGTACCTTTTTTATAAGCTATCCCGACGTTTCGGCTGTGTTGCAACAGTCATGGTCTCGGGTCGGTCTCGGTCAGTCAACCAGAGACCATGATGTTGCAACACAGCCGAAACGTCGGGATAGCAAATAAAAAAGTTACATACGCGATAAATACCCGTTTAAATCAATAAACTTGAGTTAATTTGTGGCGATGTTATGCAGTTATTACTTCACTGCTGTAGCTAATAACTATCCTTATAAATCGTAATCCCTACCGCGCGATAATTGGTGAAGTATTGGTTGTAGTAGGTACTCGTATATTTAGACAACATAACTTTTGATATGCAAAACGTTAAATAAAAACAGTAAATATTGAGATTTATTTATGAAATTTCATATTTGATAGCTCATAATCTCCACCGCTTGAACACTGATCGCGCGGCGGGGATATATTTATTTGATTCATAATCCCCACTGGCGGGGATTAAACTAACCCAGCGACGGCTGTCAACAGATAAGATAGTAGGACTGTAAGTGAACTAGCTGTTTCCCCTGTAGCTACAGGACCACCGAATGTAGAATGACATCATATTGTAATCGCGAATATGATGACTATCGTTATCAGCCCGCGTGCATTGAAGGTGAAGATTAGATTGCAACTTATAAATGTTTATTCTTTATACCTGTGATAGTCAGATGCTATTTTGTTACTTACATAATAGTAACAAACAAACAAAACTACTTGGTCGTAGTGGTAGTAGTGGTGCAATTGAAACGTTAATATGTCTAATACAAAGCATTTTAATTTTACGGTAGGTATTCTGTTCTAGGCATCCTAATCTTACAGCACCTAGGTACCTACTCCTCATCGTATTGTTCATTGACAACATTCACATTTTGAAGAAAAAAAATAAAATCAACTACATTATATTTGTTTTGTTTCAGTCTACCAAGGAGGAAGCCCCAGTTGTCTGCAATAGCTGCAACCATGTCATCACCGGAAGAGTGAGTACCAAATATTGTGACTACTATATAAATAAAACTGAAATGGTGTTCGTTGATTAGCGCATGACTTGAAAACGGCTCAAAAGATATGGTGATTTTTTTAACATGTTTTTAATTTGGTTTTTAGGGGAAAAAAATTAAAAAGTGCCGGGTAGATTGGAAAATTCTAGATAAACATAGTGCTTTTTTATGGGATTTTAGTACAAACTCAAGAAGACCATTATAGTATTTTTCAAACTTTCGCGATTACTGTACACACGGCTACACATCAAGCTATACATATCCAGTATAAGCTAACCTCTCATTCTACGAAAAGACTACACACTACTGCGAGGTCAGCTTATACTGGAAATGTATAGCTTGATGTGTAGCCGTATGTACATAATTATTGATTAAAACGGGTATTTATCGCGTATGCACCTTTATGACTGTTGCAACACAGCCGAAACGTTGGGACAACAAATAAAAAATACCATTATAGGCTATATTTTATTTTGAAACCCACGCGAAGCCCTAAATATAGGTTCAGCTAGTTTGTAATAAAATCATATATAACAAGTAAGTTCATCGACCACAGACTAGGTTATGGGTGACGTAAAATGTGTTTCGGACGTTAGTGCTTATGAAAAGTGCGAGTTAGATGCTGGTGGCCATATACACTCTGATACCAGGGTTGGCCACTAGCAAATTTAGTGTACAGATCAATAGGATTCGTAATAGGGAATCTACATTATCCAAGTGATTTACAGAATTAGTATGGTACACAATTATATTATCTTTCTCTGTTCTGCTTACTTGAAAGCATTGATTATTTACCTACTTATTGTACGCTAGAATTTCAAAATATCGATTAAGGATCGAGAGAAACGTGTTCTCTCACTATGGGCCACATAAGAAGGCTTAGAGTGCTATGAGAGAGGACTATGCTTGGTATTTCTCTCCGAGATCGAATTAGACTGAGATCCTCATAGCTCAAAGAGCTGATTGCCGTTGAGGCAGAAAGGTTCTAGACCGCGCACTGGAAAGCGCAGCGTAGTCGACGCTGACGGCCACCCACTTGATGGAAACACGACCTGATAAAGGTTGCTGGGAACCGTTCGGTGCAGACTGCAAACCCTCCGTCGTCCGAGACACGTTCTCGGAGACCCGGATGACGAAATCACTTCCGTTAATGCGGAAGAGTCATCCACATTAGACAGAGCAAACACTCCACAAATACACCGACCTCGCCGGCGAGGTCGACGAGTCCCTTCAGTCGCCGCCTATACGAGGTACAAGCACGTACCCGGGTGTTTCTCTCCTATCCCCGTCTCGGTAACAGCCCAAGCCGAGGTTCGTACCTAAGTGGTGCCCTTGCGCTAGTTGCCTCATCAAAAAAAAATTACAGGGCTGAGCGCCTTCTGCGCTCGCCAAAAGCTCGGTTAAGCTGCAACGGCCTCAGAGGCCAACAGCGAGATTAGACCATTTGAAAAAAAAAAATCGGTGTAGACTGCATAAGATCGGTCGGCCTATATTCAGCTGTGGAAGTTATGTGGCTGCTATGATGATGATGAATACGATTTGGACCAATCGCAGTCGTAAAGATAGTGCCGGGTGCAACACTAAATATAATTTATATCTCTCACGTCCGATAGTAGATTTCATAGTTTGAGAAAGAGGAAGTACTACCACCTTAGCTATGTCTGCCACCACGTAATACTCGTATCCCTATTTTTGTTGTAACCGATTAATATAGACATAGACAATCATTTATTTAAGACTATAACACAATATTACAACATTAAAACAAAGAAAAGACAGTAAACAAGATGCAATGAAAATAGTAAAGACGAAAAACATAAACATAATACTGTGTGCTACAACACTAAATGGGCCTGGACAACTCAAGGTCACTCCGGGAAGCCTGCAAATACCCCAGGAAACCTCTGCGCTTGTGGACGGAGTTAGGCTGGCTATAGTCAACTCTCTCAGGCATAATGGACCACGTGCAGAGTTAGAATGCGGAAAAAGGAGTCCCCACCAACATAACAGTAAATGGGCCTCGAGTCAGCATTAGGTATGCCCGCTGTAATGGTATAAGCGCTGGTATTCTGTCGAGACCGCTCCATATTTACATCAGGTGGGCCATGCTCTTTCGCCGTCATTTCAATATGTAAATCAGTAGTTGCTGAAATAATCGGATGTGACAGACAGACAGACGGACCAAGTCGCACCGTAAGAATTCTCTTTTTTTTTCATTTTGGTTCGAAACCTTAAAAATATATTCCCAGAAGCAGCTGAAATTCTTTGAAAGTACAAACAGAAGCACGTCATATCTATTTGCAATCGCGAGACAGGAATAACAGAATAGTGATGACGAAACTCTCCATAACACCAGTTTTCCGAATGTCTGTTGTCACGTTGCTAATACCACAAAATAGATAGAAACAAAAGTTAAGTTTAGTACGACAAACAAAAACAGGTGCACGCACACATGAGACGCGCGTATGAGGATCTCGGGTCAAGTCTGTCGAAGCAGAAGAATTAACAATTTTAAAACTTTGTTAAAATGCAATAAAATCGTGTTAAAAGTTCAATACTCATATTTTTGTTAATATTTTTTTATGTAATTTAAGTAATACTGTTCACCACCGAGTGGAATTCTGACATAGTCCAAAGACCTCGCGGCAGACCAAGGACGAGATGGAGGGACAAGTTCCGAACTAATTGAACTACCTTGGCACTGGATAAAAATAACTGAAAAGAATGAGAGGATGCCTTTGTCCAGTGGAACATAGAGCTGAAAATAATAACAATAAAATAAGCCGGGTTTGTAGGCCGGGCGGGGGCATTGATCGGGCAGGCTATTTAATGGCACAATACGCTAGTTTTCTAACATTTCGTTGAGCAGCATCGATTTTCTCGATAATTTTATAGTGAAACAAGGACCCTTCAATATAACTAATTCAATATAATAAACATTATATTTAAATATATTTATTATAATCTAATTACTAAGCAAAACAAGGACATGAGTATAGTACCTATGTAACAGACTTGAATTTGAGAGAGCTTAAGTATTTCTTTTAAATACTTACTTTGTTATTTGTATAATTTATTCTTTTTTTAACTAATGCTTAAGCTTAACTAACCTATTTTTGCTAGACATAATTAAAAATATTCATATTATGGGAGAAGCCACTGGCACCTGAAACACAGTTTTATACTAGTTCGGGAGCCTATGTATTCAAATTTAGTCATACATAATTATGTAAATAAATAAATTGTAACTTTACTTTACTTTAAATTAGTTTAAATTGCAAGGCTCTGTATATGTAGTAAATAAAAGCAAAACATTGGTCCACTAGACCTGATTTGGAACAGCTATGCGCGAAGTGATTCACCTCTCGTCAGCTAATGGCTGTGACGGCCTTGACCGTGGTTTGACCGGAAAGCATGCGGTTTTGTTTCACCGTTTTTTACTCAACTTTTAATTAGCTTGTGACTCTGCGTATTGTTCTGAGTTCGTTCTACGGTTCGTATTTAGAAGTGTAATGGGTTCGCTTAAGCACACGGTCAGTTTAGTCTTTATCTGCTGTTCTACTTATCCTGCATTCTCTTAGCACTTTTGTCGATGACGAATAAAAACATTTATTTATTTTAGATTGCTGACCGCTTAGATTCTTTTGTCAAATTCAATTGTATCCTTCATCATCGAGGATACAACACATATTAAATATATATTTTTTATCGATTATATTATATTGATTATGATTGACGATATTATATCAGTTGATTAGACTAAAAATAATAACACATAGATGTAAATTGACAAAAAACTGAAGAACGAAGGTAAAAGATGCCGCCTTGAAAAGAAATAAATGTGGAACAAGAGCAAAACTCTTAAATATACTGATGATGAAGACTTGAAAATTAAACAGGAGGTACAATATTATATTGGTGATCATCAACAATTTTACAGAATAATAGTCTTAAATGTTAAGATCAATTCAAACAATGACAAAAGTCCTTGCACGCTGTCGCTCTCCCTATCATCTGATCTGAACGATAGAAGTTCTTATCAATGACATATTCTGAAAGTGTTTGCGGACGTGACAGTCTTAGCAAAAGCTTACTTCATAATCTTTCTTGTCCACAGATCGTGACCGCACTGAACAAGAAGTGGCACCCGGAGCACTTCACGTGCAACACATGCCGCAAGCCCATCGACGGCGCCAAGTTCCACCAGCACGAGGGCGGCGTGCACTGCGTGCCTTGCTTCTCGCAACACCACAGCCCGCGCTGCCACGGCTGCGGAGACCCCATCACTGACGTGAGTACTAACAACCCAATCGAACTTAATCACCTAATGTAGGATCTCTTTTCCCGGAAGTTACAGAAAGGGGGAAATGTTCTATATAGTCTTGATGAGGCTGTTCTTAATCGATTTTGAATAAAACCCCGCACCTAATGATGTCACGTGTGATCGGTACATTCCGAAAGAGACGAAAGGTGCCATAAAGCGCAACAGTGTTCAAATTTAGCTTTAAGGTACAATTCCAATAAACTGGGCAGTACGAAGAAGCAATTCATAGGAGAAAAGTAATCGACAAAGAACTCGACAAAGAATAGAATCGTAAAGACTGCTGAAATGTATAGATACTACTCCAACTTATCTTGACTCCTTTTGATTACATAAATTTGCCGCCGGGCATCTTACAAATTGTACCTTCATTAGATGCCATATGGTTTGCATTGAGTTATCAAAAACGATTTTCTGAACATCAAACAAAGTACTTATCAAGTTACTTGAGCGTGGTGTATTTATTATATCAATCTGAATATTCAAATCACTAATAAAGAATCAATCACCCCATCAAATGTAATGTAACAAATTAATGATTTCAGTTACCATTTAAATTATCAGGCCTCTTCAACTTTGTAGACAAGAATTCCTCCAGTCATGACGAATGTATTAACCAGGTTGTTGATTGATATGGTGGTGTGGAAATAAAAACTAACAAGTGATAAAAATAAATACATTGCGTAAACCCATTATGATCGATTAAGCCCATTTATGGGACTAGATAACAACAAGGAAAAAACAATATTGAGTACAGTGCGCGATGAAAATGGTTCTAATATGAACTGAGATATATAAGAGGATAAGACTTGCCGGTCAAAAAACCAGTGACACTACACACATAAAGCAGAGTATTAATAAATATGTAGAATCAAACATTTTTATCGTTTTTAAGAAGAGGTGACGACGCAGGCCTATGACCACAGATATAACAATACTATATTAGTACCCATGGCCCGCCTGATGTTAAACGGCCTGCCTATATCAGTATAATCTATTGATTAATGAATTCTAAAGACAACTGTACAATATCAAAATTAGTAAGTAAATAAATGCCAAGACCTTGGACCTAAAACAACTAATCCAGCGATAATAGTAAAAATGCGTAGGTAATGTGAATCAGAGATATGGATAGCTAAGTACGGAATAATAACTAGAAAACACTTTGATAACAAAATCTTGAAAACAAGATTTGATAATAAATTAATAACGCATCAAATACTGTAATTTTGCCATTTTGAAAAGTTTATCCCCTGCCTATGATCCCAGTTTAGTAATTATAATGATTTTGTACGATACACATATATCTAGGGTTGCCATTCGTCCCGATACGTCGGGACATGTCACCGTTATTAACAGTGGTGTCCCGACGTCCCGACATACATAATCGAGCGCGCCGCGCAGGACGCGCAAGCAGCCAACAGACGACTTTTTTATTTTAATGCAAATTTTAAATAATTTTTTTCTTCTTATTTGTGCTATTTGGGTCAGATTTTCTATTATGTATCATCTACACTACACAATCTATTATCTATCTTGGGTATTTTTTTCAGGTGTGTAGGTTCCTTATATCTAGCTAGAGATACAGATGTGTATGACATGATAATACATACCTAGATTTTTTTTCCATGATTTCAGTTACACGCTGTATACAAAAAAAGGACTCCTAATTGTAAATGTCCCGACGGGGCCTTGGGGATTTATGGCAACCCTAACATATATCAAAAACAAATTAATGCTTTATGTACGAGGCCTGATACCCAGCAGCCATCTTTACATAGTATAAAATGAAGTCGCTTCCGCTGTCTGTTCGCTTAGATCTTTTAAACTACTCAACGGATTTTAATGCAGTTTTCAGCAATAGATAAAGTCATTCAAGTGAAAGATTTATATGTATAATACATACATAATAACTAAACGGCTGAACGGATCGTAACGAAATTTGGCAAGGAGATGGATTACATCCTAAAGGGCATAGGCTACTTTTACCCGAGTGCGCAAAAGGAGGGTAATGTTTTTATTGAAATACCACGCCCGCGAAGGCGCGGGCGGGTCAGCTAGTATTGAATAAATTCGACATTAATAAATTTAGTATTATAATCCCATCTTGTGTAGGTAAGTATTTTGTGACACAGATCAATAATATCAATTAGTTTGCACGAGGTCTAAGTACTTGATATCTAATGACAGGTGACGCGGTGATGATGATAACAGGTTTGTATCTAACTAATGCTATTTCTGTCCATATTCATTAACTAAGATAAATGCAAGCAAAGCCTGTGTCAATAATTTATTATTAACATCCACATTATGTATTCAATTGGTTTCATCTGAGTGCTGTATATTACACTAATTATAAATGGGAAAGGTTGGATATTTGTTTGTTTGTCATGTCGTAACGACTGAAACGATTTCGATGAAATTTGGTGTGTTGATAGATTATGACGTGGATTGAAACATGGACTACCTTTTGTTGACAAACAACGCGTGCAAAGCCCCTGGCGGAAGCTAGTTAAGCATAAAACTTAATATACAGTAGGTACCTACCTGCAACTAATACTAAAGGTACGAATATGGATTTAAAAAACATAAAAATACTATGAAAATCATATTGTTTACTAATTGTACTTTTTTTAACTTTACTGCACTTTTCATTTGAAAACTTTACGTCTCTAACAATCTGTAAACAAGCAGGGTCATAAATGAAAAAAAAACTCTTCCGTTTTACAAATACGAACACAGTCACACATACAAATCAGCAGCTATTTCCCTTTAACAAGAGTCGCGAGCCGTTGTTTACCAGTCAATTACTGAGTCATGTGTACACCGGTAGATGTGTTTGGTATTCTATTCTCGCGTGTCTATTTTAGATTCCTACCTACAAATTAATATAAAGACGTCTAATAAACTGACATCTACGTGTTACATCAACAAATGATCATTTATGGTCTTTGTCCATTATAGGTGCTTTTTCATTTGTTTTGACGACCTCCGTGGTACAGTGGGCGAATAGCCGGCTGAGGCGCAGGAGGTAGCGGGTTCGATTCCCGCCGCGGAACAAATGTTTGTATGATCTACAGATATTTGTTTCGTGTACTGGTTGTTTCTCTATATATTATAAGTATTTACAAAAAAAAGTATATAAGTATTCTATCAGTTATCTGGTTCCCATCGTACAAGCTCTGCTTAGTTTGGGGCTAGATAGCGCTGTGTGAAATGTCCAACCATATTATATTATTATATGGTCGGTTTCTGTAAACATACGGTAACCATGTTACTTCTTGAAGTTTTAAAAAATTTAATACCATTTCATATAGACACGCGTCGAAACGAGTAATTTTTTCACGGCAATATTTATCCGGCAATGGCCAACACCACTGTCCGGCATCACACGCTGAATGTTCCTTCCACCAGTTGATTTGCAATATGTGGCTCAATTATTGCTGGTAATTAATTGCTATCTAATATTTGACACGATTTGACACTCGATTTTATCCAAAATATTGACTTAAAATGGTCGAGAAATATGACAATATTGACGAGCATTAGGAATATATTGTTATTACCATAATAAATAACATTTCCGGCAACAGATTTCCGTGAAATGTTGATATAAATAAATAAATATTGCTGGACATTTTACACAGCGCTATTTAGCCCCAAACTAAGCAGAGCTTGTACACACGGCTACACATCAAGCTATTAATTTCCAGTATAAGCTGACCTCGCATTGTGTAGGCTTTTCGTAGAATGAGAGGTCAGCTTATACTGGAATGTATAGCTTGATGTGTAGCCGTGTGTACTATGGGAACCAGATAACTGATATAATATTTACATACTTTTTTTTTGTAAAATACTTATAATATATAGAGACACAACCATATGGTATGAGATTAGAAGCACTTTTAGAATGCTTTGCGAGGCGCACTGCAATCTTTCACCATATTTATTTTAAGAGAAACTGTACCTCAACCTGACATTATCCTAACAGTTGACAGGCAGAACCTGTTGAGAATATTGGACTGTTTTGGTGAGTTTCGGATTCGCGATTATCAATGATCATAAATAAATAAATAATTACTTTCACAAATCAAATAATAGATATACATATGTACATCAAACAGATTAAAGAAGATTTATTTATTTGCCAGAACATGTGTAGAATTATATAGATTAACTTTTTTACAGATTTTAACAGAATTATATATAAAACTTCATCCTCAATGCTTTTCCTCATTACATTATATTAAAGGTTTAAATTACCTTACTGGTTTAACCAAAAGAAACAATCCATAATAAGAATTTACAGAACATATTATGTGATTAATAAAATACTATGTGATCATATTTTGCATTGTCTATGTTGCACTTTATCTACAATTCTTTTCCAAAAGAAGAACTTTATTTGTTCATATAGATCCTGTCCATCCAAAGGTTGCCTGGAAGAGATCGCTTTTAGCGATAAGGCCGCCCATTGTAAGATACCTATGATTTAAAATTGTATTTTCTTTTATATGTTTGTATGTAATGGTGTGCAATAAAGAAATTATCTAATCTAATCTAACTTTCAATCTTATGTTGGAGACAAAAGTCTACACTGGCTCTTTTGTTTTTGATTATAATAACTAGTATATCTGCTGCAGTTAAAACCATTATAGGTACCTACTACCAGAACAAAATCACGTTACCTCTAGCTCAGCACAGTTTATAGTATACAGATAAATTCGCAAGTGTAACATTCCGTGGTTGTGAGTCAGTCCGGCCTTAACCAAACATGGTATGGTATCACTGTCAAATTATATAACAGAGCTAAAGTAGGATATTGTGACTCTTCTTAAAGGTCGCAACGGCAACCAAAACGGTTTGACACAGCCCTAAATAAAGATTCCTAAATTTTATGCGAAGACAAAAACGGTCACATCAATCAACAAGGCAAAGTCAAAATCCTTTATTCATTAAAATCACAAGGATCACTTTGAAACGTCAATTTTACTGCCTGTTCCTTCGCGACCAAGCCAGAAAAGAAAGGCAAGAAACAAGGCCGGTTGTTTTTTTAATGATCCTTTTAGAATACATAACAATAAAGAAAATAAATTACGTCTAAATGAACGAGTTGGAGCAATTTCAATCCCCAGCTTCTCTATCATCTAAATAATCCGATATTTTACAGTAGGTTTATTTAAAAAGATTTTGTTTAATTGCGTTTTCAAATTTGTTAATTGTCAATTTTTGTACATCACTTGGGAGTTTTATAAATATATATATAGATGAACATCCAGACCCGGAACAAATATCTGTAGATCATGCAAACACCCCTTTCGTAAAAGGGCTGCTGTATCAAAAAAATGTTAAGAAAACCTCATAGTATTTTTGAAAGACCTATTCAACAAACTGGGGTGTCGCATTATATTGTCACTTTTGGAGTACACACCTGATGTATTTTGGTGGATGATGTAGGCCACCTGATCGTGCCGGAATTTATAGTCCGTTTGTGCTAGCGCCTTGCAGGCCCCCGTTCTAAAACGCAATACATCGAAGAACTAGTTACATTAGTGGGGGGGGGGCTTCAGTCGTGTGCCTACAAACTTCCAAGTGATGTACAAAAATTGACAATTAACAAATTTACAAGGGTACACCATGCCCTTTAAACGATTTACTAACTTTATGGAGTCTACAAGTAGCAACAGCGAGTTTATCTTTATTTCTAGTATTAAAATTATGATTATTGCTATTTTACTTAAACAAATTAATATTTTTGATTTTCAATTATTGACAAGGAATTTCATAATATTGATTTCTTTAAACTTATGGCGTAATGATTCTCTGGGACCCATATTATAAATCGCACGAACAGCCCTCTTCTTTCTTGCATGGCCCCATTGAAGCTTATTATCTAGGGTTATACCTAAGAATACGGTAGTATTTTTATTTATAGTGTTATCCGAACACATGCGGAAAATTCCAAGATTTTTAAAATCATCTCAAAAATTTCAAGCCTAGACGGGACTTGAACCCGCGACCTTCCTCTTGATACGAGGACGCACTAACCAACTGTGCAACCAGGCAATTCACGTCTAGGTCGAAATTAGTGAGATGATTCAGAATTACGACTAAAATATTTAAAAATCGATTTAGATTTTTAAAAATCTAAGAATACGGTGGTGTCCACAAGAGCCAACTCCTCGTCTTTGATTTTTATACATATTTGCTTTAACTTGTGTAACATTAGGTAGTATCAATCTAATACACTTTGTTTTCTTTTCATTTTAGAAGTAGATTGTTTACATTGAACCATTTTACGACCTTAAAGATTGCATTGTTTACATCGCCAAAATAGGTTTGTCGTCGCTTTAATATAAATAAAAGTGACGTGTCATCTGCAAACAAACACTTTTAACACAAAAAGTTAACTAAACCTGCTAAATAAAACACTCTCCTTAATAACATCTTCACTCACATTACGCAGGGCCACAATAAAACAACCAGCAAGCAGGATGTAAAGAACTTCAACCAACTGATATGACAGATACACCTAGATACCTAGAGTCCTAGAGACGTCTTTGAAGAGTGTTTCTTTTAAGATTTTTTATAGATGTATTATGTATGAAAGAATTTCCAAAATGCATTTACTCAGACGATGACATGGGGTGTCCTGAGCGTATATGTAGCTCGTTTAAAGATAGCTTCTGCCTAGTCTTTACTTAGTTACACAAGTATACATATTTATAATTAGTAAGATCATCATTATAATAACGATGATAAATTATTTATAATCAAGCAACACCGAGAATTATTGACCAAAAAAAAGTCAAGCTCAAGTCAATACTGACCAAAACCGCCTCCCGGTTACACCTACAGCCATAACCAAGCCTCGACAATGGGGTCTTGCCTTGTATAAAACACCATTGTCCGAGGTGACATCATGATGTATCGCTGAGAAAAAACAAGCGACTCATCGCATCTGTTCGCTACGTATAGGACTAATAGCCATGGCATGCATTTGTTATAAAAACTAAATACATAATTAAAAAACTATGCAAATTATGTTATTGGTGGGGGGACGAGCTGGACGTATTTGACAGGGTTTGGCAAATGGTAGCACATGACCGTTGTGAATGGCGGAATGGGTTGGGCAAACTTAACAATGAGACAATATGGGCACATTAATAATAGTATTGTTTATCGAATTAACGTTTAATTGTTGTTATTTCAGCGCGTGATCCAAGCCCTGGGCGTGTCATGGCACGCACACCACTTCGTCTGCGGAGTCTGCAGAAAGGAGCTGGGAGGAGGTGGCTTCATGGAACAGGTATGACACAGTACTGAAAGTTTTTCTTATAACTTGAAACTATCACATACTTTTTTTATGACGTTTTACCATTATTAAGAAAAATTAAAATTTTAAGTAAATATAGATTATTGTTTTGGATTACGGACATCGTTCCTCGTAATTTGAAGACTGATTACAAATCCACCGTAAAGATCGTCTGAGCAATTTATCGTCCTTGCCGATAAAAATACTTATTGAATTTGTATGCAACTTGTCACATACTGGAAAGCGTAGTATGGCCAAGTCAATTCAAAATATTTTATTACGTCAAAATATAATTTATGTGTACCTAACTATAGTGGACCCGCCGAACTTCGTACCGCCTTGACATGCATATAACGCGGGCTGCCCATATACGTCACCCTGGTAGAATTGTCAATTGTTGTCCCCGGCCATCATTTTACAACCATACTTAACCATAGACAAAATTACGTTCAGCTGTCATTTGCGTTTTGTTATTCCATGTCAGATGCGTTTTTGTTATACCACGTTTTGTAGTGACGTATATTCTCTGTGACGTTTTATGTCAAGTCACACGGGAACGCAGTCGAACGGGATAAAAAGTATCCTATGTCCGTCTCCTGGTTCTAAGCTACCTCCCCACCAATTTTCAGCCAAATCGGTTCAGCCGTTCTTGAGTTATAAATAGTGTAACTAACACGACTTTCTTTTATATATATGTATAGATTTATAATAATTTAGGTGTACAAAGGAAGTAAATCCCGCCGGTCACTTCAAGCAAAATCCACCCTTAAGGTGGCAAGGCTTCGCTGTACAATTGGAAAGACCACACAAGATCGGTCGCCCTGGAAATCTATAGGGAGACCTAGGTACCTAAGGTTCAGCAGTGTACCTACGTCCTAAATAAATAAATAAGTGATGCTGGGTATTTCACGCAACGCTTTCTAGTACCAAACTAAGCAAAATTTGTACTATGGGAAATACTTGTTTATTATGAAATTTTCATAAAAATTACCACAAAACGTTATTACTACGTATACCTTTTCCTAATGCAGCCAACACACGTCAACGATCTCTTTGCGCAAGCCTGCACAAGCCTAGAAACTCGAACATATTTTTACCACAGGCTTGCCGCAAGGAAATCCTTGACGTGTGGGCCCTAAAGGAAATTATCCAAATCTCTTCATTCCTAATGAGCCCCACACCCACTAATAGGGCACACCAATAGTCCTAGCTACCAATAGCCTATAAAAATCGTAGAACCATACATGGGGGTGATTCGGGACGGCCGCGAGATTCCCCAACACGCTGCTCATTTTCAACCGCGGTGTCTGAATCACCGTGTATATATATGTGTAGAGTCCTATAGCTGATAATCCTTGGCATTTCACACGGCGCCACCTAGCCCTAAGCTAATAAAACTTGTACCTACTATGGGAACCCAGATACATACACATACTTATAATATACTAGGGGAAGGGCGTGAAGGACGGATAGAGCGGGAAGATGGATACTCGAAATATCCCAAAGACGCAGCGAAATTTTACGATCTCTGCATAACAACAGCGTGCCTAGGCGCCGACCGTGTCCGTGCTGTTGTTAAGCAGAGATCGTAATATTTCGAGTATCCATCTTGCGCGCTCTATCCATCTTCGCCGCCCTTCCCCTAGCTGACCAATCCGCAGCTTTGCACGCTTAGTTTTTCAATAAAAACATTACCCTCCTTTGCGCAGTTGGGTAAAAAGTAGCCTGTGTGACCCGGAGATAGTGGAGCTTCCTAACAGTGAAAGACTCAGGGTGGATGTAGCTTTCCAATTGTGAAAGAATTTTTGAAATCGGACCAGTAGTTATTGAGTTTATTCATTACAAACATACACACACAAATACAAATCTTTCCTCTTTATAATATTAGTATAGAAGTATAGATAGAGAAACAACCCGACCCGGAACAATTATCTCTAGATCATGCAAACATTTGTTCCGCGGCGAGAATTGAACCCGCGACCTACTGCGTCTCAGCCGGCGATTCACCCACTGCTCCACGGAGGTCGAATATTTTTTTAATGTTATTTTTGGGGAAACAAGATTTATGGTAAGCGGTCGTTGTCGCCTATTGACACCGGCAACACCCGGGGTATTGTCGATGCGCTTCCTACCCTGTACAAACCTCTACATTTTTCTTGAAGCATACCATGATAATGATGTTATTCTTTCTGTTATTTGAATTGTGTTCGCTGGTTCCAGGCCGGTCGCCCGTACTGCTCGGGATGCTACGCGGATAAGTTCGCGGCGCGTTGCGCGGGATGCTGCAAGCCGATCGTGGACAAGGCGATCATTGCGCTCGATGCTAAGTGGCATCGCGACTGCTTTACTTGCACGGTAACGAACTTTCCTACTACAAAAACTAGGGCCTAGTAGCCTAAAAAGGCATGAATTCTCTAAAGACTCTTTCATTTATTTTACAATAGCTGACCCGCCCGCGGCTTCGCAAACTTTCTACCCCTATTTCACCCACTTAAAGATTATTTTTGAGACAAAAGATAGCCTATGTGCTTCCACGGGATATAATCTTGATAAATTGTATTACAATCCGTTGAGCCGTAAAAGATAACAAACAAACCTCGTGACGACCTCCGTGGCGCAGTGGGCGTATAGCCGGCTGAGACGCAGGAGGTAGCAGGTTCGATTCCCGCCGCGGAACAAATGTTTGCATGATCTACAAATATTTGTTCCGTGTCTGGATGTTTTTCTTTGTATTATAAGTACCTATGTATTTACAAAAAAAAACGTATATACGTATTCTATCAGTTATCTGGTTCCCATAGTACAAGCTCTGCTTAGTTTGGGGCTAGGTGTGAAATGTCTACCAATATTTATTTATTAAACAAACTAACAGCGTTACTTTCGCTTTCATAATATTAGTATGAACGCAGTGTTTGTATTTTTATACAACTGGAGTTGTAACGATCGCCTTTAACAAAATATTACCTCGTAGAACAAGGCACCTTTCTGTTTATAAATCAAGATAGTCGCAAAAATATGTTAATTGTTAGGACGCTACACACAGCACTAACTAGCCCTAAACTAAGCAGAGTTTGTACTGTGGGAACCAGATAACTAATAGAACATATTTATTTCGTAAATACATACTTATAATATATAGAAAAAGATCCAGACCCGGAATAAATACTCGTATCTGTAGATCATGCAAATCTTCGTGCCGCGGCGGGAATCGACCCCGCTTCCTGTGTCAGCCGGCTATTCGCCCACTGCGCCAAGCAGTTCGTTTACCAGCTATCCCACCTAGTTTCAAAAACCAAAACATTGTTGTGAACCAGTAGATACTATTTTATACAATGTGTATTATTTCAACTACCTACTTCCAAATTGTTTCGGTTCATTTGGGGTTTTGCATAGTTAACTCACTCATACAACTTTTTACAGAAATGCACCAACCCAGTGACTGACGCCACATTCTCTGTGATGGACAACAAGCCCCTGTGCGGAAAATGCGCCTAAACATACACACACAATACATCTATTTATTTAGATATAGTCTACCCAACGATAAGATTTACATGGTTAAGGTTTTTCAAACACATCACGATATTTAAGCAGTTATAGCAAAGTCACAAAACATATAATAAAAGAAAAGATAATATATTAGTATGGGATTTCAGATTTCTTGTATTTAGTACTAGGAATGTTGAGGTCTTGTGATAGCATTAAGAACTTGCTTCTACAACTATTCAGTTAGAATAGCGCGAATGAGAAATGTCACCAAAGTAATATTCTTTATTTCTAAGGTAAAAGCATGAATATGACATTATTCTAAGTGCGAACTTTATGTCATAGGCTACTTTTAAGCGTTATTTCAGCGATCTAGATAATTTTACGAATATACAGATTAAGGAATGACACAATTTTTGACACTACATCTAATAAAATGACAGAATTGCACTGACACTTTACATGACAAAATTTTATATAAAATGACAAAAAACATTCAGTCTTGTATCATAAAATATGTTGTTACACTATTGCTAAAATGCCTATTGATTTGTTGTATTGTATTTTAATTGTAAGCTGTAATAATGCATTTGAGATTTTGGTATAATACAATTTATATATAAATTTGCTATATTATTTGTATGCTTACACGAAATACAAATAAAATGTTTTTGTTTCAATAAAGGATGTTTTTTTGCTACTTTTTAACCTAGTACATATCTGATAATGATTACTAACTTCTTATGAATTTAGCTTTCCTTCAGAAAATTTTAGACATCTCCCACATCTACTAGTGTACTTCCAATTTTTATTTCTTTATTATTTATTTTTAACCTGTGTTGTCCCACTGCAGGGCAAAGGCATCCCTCCCTCCTTTCCAGTTTTTTCTGTCCCCTGCCGTAGTGGGCCAGTATGGTAAATGCACATTCAAGTCGTCAGGCCACCTCCGTGGTGGTCTGCCGCGTGGGCGTGTTGCGTTAGGGACCCAATCAGATATTTTTTATCAAATTTTATTGTATTTTTTAATTTAACTTTTTTTTTGCGAATGCAATCTTACTTTAGTATTAGTTTATAGCAGCTACATATCAAAAAACGTTTGATGCCGTATGTATTTACAGTTTTTGAATAAATTATTATTATTATCTACTATAACCGTCTCGAACGCAGGTTTGATGACTTCCAGCCTCCCGAACAAGCCGGGTTCCGTAAAGGCTACAGTACCATAGACCACATACATACGCTGCGGCAAGTCATACAGAAGACCGAAGAGTATAACTTGCCGCTATGTCTCGCGTTTGTGGACTATGAGAAAGCCTTCGATTTGATCGAAACATGGGCAGTGCTTGAGTCTCTCCAACGATGCCGTATTGACTATCGGTACATCGAAGTGTTGAAGTGTTTGTATAAAAACGCCACTATGTCAGTCCGAGTACACGAACAGAGCTCGAAGGCTATTCCCTTAAAAAGAGGCGTAAGACAGGGAGATGTCATCTCTCCGAAACTGTTTACGACCGCATTAGAAGATGCCTTCAAGCTTCTGGAGTGGAAAGGACTGGGCATCAATATTAACGGCGAATACATCACTCACCTTCGGTTTGCCGACGATATTGTGGTCATGGCAAAGTCGATGGAAGAGCTCAGCACGATGCTCGAAGGCCTCAATCGAGTCTCCCAACGGGTAGGGCTTAAAATGAACATGGACAAGAAGAAAATTATTTCGAATGTCCATGTCGTGCCTGCCCCAGTTATGGTTGAGAACTCGGCTATTGAAGTTGTCGACGCGTATGTATACCTAGGACAAACAGTCCAATTAGGTAGGTCCAACTTTGAGAAAGAGGTCAATCGTCGAATCCAACTCGGATGGGCAGCGTTTGGGAAACTTCGCAACGTCTTTTCGTCCAACATACCTCAGTGCCTTAAGACGAAAGTCTTCAATCAGTGACGACATATGGAACCGAGACGTGGTCCTTCACTATTGGCCTTATGAATAAACTCAGAGTCGCTCAACGAGCTATGGAAAGGGCTATGCTCGGTGTTTTTCTACGGGATCGAATCAGAAATGAGGAGATATGTAGGAGAACTCAAGTCACCGACATAGCCCGACGGTATAGCACGTTGAAGTGGCAATGGGCATGCCATATAGCGCGCAGAACAGATGGCCGATGGGGCCGGAAAGTTATCGAATGGAGGCCACGGACCGGCAAGCGCAGCGTAGGACGTCCACCTACAAGATGGGCAGACGACTTGGTAAAAACCGCAGGTCGGCGTTGGATGCAGGCCGCTTCCAACCGCAGTTCCTGGAGATCAATGAGGGAGGCCTTTGTCCAGCAGTGGACGTCCTACGGCTGATATGATGATGATGATGATTATCTACTTATCCGTTCTACAAACATTTAACATCGAATTTTGGTGTAGTAGTATAAATAACGTCACCAAATCACATTCGCAGAAGTTCATAACCAGCTTAAAGCCAAAAGAAAATCTACAGAATCCGTCCTTACAAATAATTCCTAAGATTAAATATAATAACAACAGTAAAACTCACCCTCCTGTCCTTGTCACTCCTCCTGCCATCTCTTTCCCTCGAGCTTGCTTTCGGACTTTCCACTGGCTTTTCATTCGCTTCGAAACTCGTAGTATCTCTACTGGTAGTATATTTATTCTTAGTATCTTTACTTGTAGTAGTGGTCTCTTTCGCACTGTCACAGTCTTTATGGCTGTGTTCTTTGCGACTGTCAAAGTTTTGAAAACTCTCTATATCTTTGCCGCTACTTTCCAGACCTTTACTATTGAAATTGCTACAACTTTCGAAATCACTGACACTGTCGCTTCCTTTGGACGCTCTGTTAGTGTTTTTCTCGGCTTTGTCAGCGTCTTTGTCGACTTTGTTAAAGTTTTTGCCGACATTCATGTTTCTTTTCGCCCATGGTATTTTAGACACTGGCGATGGCGTTACTATTTGAATGTGGGTGCTTTCATTGCCTTGCGCGTCGCTTATGCTGTTCAGCGCTTTGACTATTTGTGTCTGGTTGGGGCTGCGGCGACGGAACTTGGCTTTGGGGCTCAGAGGCCGAAGAGATTTTTGGCAAGGCGTTGTCCTGTAAACGTTAATTACTTTACTATTTTAAAATATAGCATAACCCGGCCGGTCTTAACAAATCAATAACGAAAGCACCATTATTTGTGGTCAAATTTTGGATCAAATTTGCTGATATTGCTTCTAAACTGGTGGTAAAGGTGGTAGAGCTTTTGTGAACGGGCTCGAGGAAGTGGGCACCACCACCTTACCTTTATCTGCCGCCAAATAGCAGTACTTGTGCTGCTGTGTTCCGGTTAGATGGTAATGGTATGTTCCTGTAATTACTGGCACATAGGCATACCAGCTAAGTCCTATAATATGGCAACGTATCCACATAGAGATCAAGACAACATAACAGCTTGTTTTGAATTCTATGTGGATATCCATGGGCTGCAGTAGCCACTTAACATCTGGTGGACTGCATGCTCGTTTGCCATATAAGTAGTATAAAAAAATAAACAAATTATTTATTTATTTCAACCCAATAAGGATTTATTTTTACAGTTTCATTTCGTGTAGTTAGATTATAGTCGCGTGGTCCCAGTAGTTCCATCGCTAGATCCATGATGGGACTACTAGTTAGGTTTTTATTCTAGGTTTTGGATACATTTTGGCGTCAGGATGATCTTTCGACTGAAACACTGTAATCCACCATAAGTACTTTTATCTTACAAGGATTGTTTACTGAACGTGTTTGACTCCATGTATAGTGATTTATAATAAAAATGCCATTTCATTATATTTTTATGTTTAAATATAACGGGGTTTGGTAATGTTGCGAGTAGTTCTAGGGGTAGCAGCAGTCCGGGTAGGTCTAGGAGTTACATCAGGGTGGTAATATTACGGGTAGCTCGAGGAGTAGCGGCAGTCCAGGTATGCCTAGGAGTTACCTTGCGGTGGTAATATTGCGGGTAGCTCTAGGGGTAGCGGCAGTTTGGGTAGGTCTAGGAGTTACATCAGGGTGGTAATATTACGGGTAGCTCGAGGAGTAGCGGCAGTCCAGGTATGCCTAGGAGTTACCTTGCGGTGGTAATATTGCGGGTAGCTCTATGGGTAGCGGCAGTTTGGGTAGGTCTAAGATCTACCCCGGGGTGATAATATTACGGGTAGCTCGAGGAGTAGCGGCAGTCCGGGTATGCCTAGGAGTTACCTTGCGGTGGTAATATTGCGGGTAGCTCTAGGGGTAGCAGCAGTTTGGGTAAGTCTAGGAGCTACCCCGGTGTAATAATATTACGGATAGCTCGAGGAGTAGCGGCAGTCCGGGTATGCCTAGGAGTTACCTTGCGGTGGTAATATTGCGGGTAGCTCTATGGGTAGCGGCAGTTTGGGTAAGTCTAGGAGCTACCCCGGGGTGATAATATTACGGATAGCTCGAGGAGTAGCGGCAGTCCGGGTATGCCTAGGAGTTACCTTGCGGTGGTAATATTGCGGGTAGCTCTAGGGGTAGCAGCAGTTTGGGTAAGTCTAGGAGCTACCCCGGGGTGATAATATTACGGATAGCTCGAGGAGTAGCGGCAGTCCGGGTATGCCTAGGAGTTACCTTGCGGTGGTAATATTGCGGGTAGCTCTAGGGGTAGCAGCAGTTTGGGTAAGTCTAGGAGGTACCCCGGGGTGATAATATTACGAATAGCTCGAAGAGTAGCGGCAGTCCGGGTATGCCTAGGAGTTACCTTGCGGTGGTAATATTGCGGGTAGCTCTAGGGGTAGCGGCAGTTTGGGTAAGTCTAGGAGCTACCCCGGGGTGATAATATTACGGATAGCTCGAGGAGTAGCGGCAGTCCGGGTATGCCTAGGAGTTACCATGCGGTGGTAATATTGCGGGTAGCTCTAGGGGTAGCAGCAGTTTGGGTAAGTCTAGGAGCTACCCCGGGGTGATAATATTACGGATAGCTCGAGGTGTAGCGGCAGTCCGGGTATGCCTAGGAGTTACCTTGCGGTGGTAATATTGCGGGTAGCTCTAGGGGTAGCAGCAGTTTGGGTAAGTCTAGGAGGTACCCCGGGGTGATAATATTACGAATAGCTCGAGGAGTAGCGGCAGTCCGGGTATGCCTAGGAGTTACCTTGCGATGGTAATATTGCGGGTAGCTCTAGGGGTAGCGGCAGTTTGGGTAAGTCTAGGAGCTACCCCGGGGTGATAATATTACGGATAGCTCGAGGAGTAGCGGCAGTCCGGGTATGCCTAGGAGTTACCTTGCGGTGGTAATATTGCGGGTAGCTCTAGGGGTAGCGGCAGTTTGGGTAGGTCTAGGAGTGCTTCTAGTATCGGTGGCGGTGCGATGCTTCGAGCGCGGCGTTCCGTACGGGCTCACCTCGCGACTCAAGCGACTCGATGTGCCCTGCGGATGTAAAACAAGTGTCTATTACATTCGAGTTTTTTATTGCGACAGCAAAGTTTTTACATATCTGACCAGCCAGCGGCTTCGCACGCGTGGTTTGTCAGTAAAAACAATGTGTTTCTGTGACGTGTTTGCTCTTTCTAGTGTAGAATGAATGAAAATACGTTATTGTACTTACCCCACAATAGAAACAAACATAACAATAAACATTCACGAAGCAAGTAAAATGGGCGGTCTTATCGCTTTGAAGCGATTTCTACCAGACAACTTTTGGATGGAGCAGATTTTTGTAACATTACAATATGGGGAATTACAATATGGAGGGGGGTGTACATTAACAAAATGTAGATGATGTAGTTCTTCAATCTTTCGATAGATGTCGCTACAAAATCTAGTGTTTGATCTTTGACTCAGAGACTCTGAGTACTAATAGGAATAAATATATGTACCATTTCGACGGCCTCCACCATTGTAGCGACCTCAGTGTCCTTCGGCAGCGGTGCGCGCTTGTGCAGGCGGGCCGCGTTGCCGCCGCGCATAAGCGGCATACGACTCCTACGCACACAAACAACATCATTCAATATACAACCTGTTTTGTTACATTAATTTAAAACACACATCCGGAATCGCCTCTTCTTCCTGCCCTTTTCCCACATTACGCGGGGTTGGCACAACATGTATTCCTCCTCCACATCTCTCTATCAGCCGCCATCTCCGTTGACACTTCCTTTCTACCCATATCATTCTTCACACAGTCCATCCATCTCTTCTTCGGCTTTCCTCTATTTCTATATCCATCCACGCTCATATCTAACACTCTTTTAGTCATATGTCAAACAGCCATTGACACTAAAGAAGAAGAAGGTACCTAGCTATAAATTTCCAGTATAAGCTGACCTACGAAAAGCCCACACAATGTGAGGTCAGCTTATACTGAAAATGTATAGCTTGATGTGTAGCTGTGTGTACGACATTAAATGAAAACACGGGTAGGGCTAATAGCTATTATTGTTGTAAAATAGGTTTTTTCAAATTTATTACCATAAAAATTTTCAACCTAATATCAAATCCCAAAATATAGAAGAAACAGCCTGTATAAAATAGGTAAAAAATCATATTCATTCTTCATTCATCACGTAAGTAGGTACCTTCTTCTTCTTTAGTGTCAATGGCTGTTTGACATATGACTAAAAGAGTGTTAGATATGAGCGTGGATGGATATAGAAATAGAGGAAAGCCGAAGAAGAGATGGATGGACTGTGTGAAGAATGATATGGGTAGAAAGGAAGTGTCAACGGAGATGGCGGCTGATAGAGAGATGTGGAGGAGGAATACATAACAAAACACGTATATTATTATAAAAGATATACGTAACTAAACCACATTAATCATCATCATCATCATCATCCACAGCCTGACTTTACCCACTGCTGGGTATAGGCCTCCCCAAGTTTGTGCCATCCACCACGATCCTGCGCTAGTCTCATCCACTGACGACCCGCGACTCTAACGATGTCGTGTAACCACATTAATAATAAATATTGCTGGACATTTCACACAGCGCTATCTAGCCCCAAACTAAGCAGAGCTTTTACTATGGGAACCAGATAACTGATATACATACTTATATACTTTTTTTTGTAAACACATACTTATAATATATAGAAAACACCCAGACACGAAACGAAGATCTGTAGATCATGGTAACATTTGTTCCGAGAAGGGAATCGAACCCGCTACCTCCTGCGTCTCAGCCATACGCCCACTGCACCACGGAGGTCGTCATTGAAGCAAATATAATGAAATAGGAAGACATTTAAATCATCAACATAATACTTTTATTTATTTATGACGAATATGTAATCTGTCTGTCGGATGTATCCTAAATCGTCTGATAAACTCAGTGAAAAACAGCTTTGAAAAAGGTATGTTATCAAAAAGAGGTCATTGACCTCAATGAACAATGTCTCAGGAGAACAATGTCTTTTAAATGAATGAAAATGATTTATTATACCCAAGCTAGATACGACAAAATGAGAAACAAGTAAACTTATAATGAGCGGTCTAATCGCTACAAAAAGCTTCTTCAGACATCATGTCATGAATTTCTTTTTTATGAAATTGTGAAATATGAAATAATATTTATTCCATGAAATATGGCAAAAAAATTGCAAGATGTCAATTTTAGTTTAGGTCCAACAAGCATGCAGTTTGAAATGAAAAAATGAAATAATTTTTTTTATTTAGCAACAAAAAGCACACCTTGTGACTAATATGTTTAAAACAGATAATTTTTAAATGAACTTATTGTTGAGAGAGCTTAATAACTAAACGGTTTAGTCGGTGGTCTTCACACTAGGCCAAGCCTGTATCGTGAAGACCTTGAAATTCTTATATAGATTATTCAGTTGTTTACACCTCGGACTAATAAATTAAATTAATAATGTTTGAAATATATATATAAAACAGTTTAAAATAACAATTGAAAACCTATATAAATATAGTTTAAATTATATTTGAAGTTATATTAGTTACAATGTCATATAGAAGTACAATATAAAGGAATAAGAATGTCAATAAATAATTGTAATATGTCAGTACCTAGATAAATATGTTTTTTTCTTTCTGTTAAAAGTTGTAATGAAATATAGTACCTACCGTGGAGATCTCTTAGGGCTCGTAGGGCGCATAGGCGTGCTCTTATTCTGCAACTTCGCGAGCGAGCCGCGCATTTTAGATGTGCCGCTGAAATATAAACAAAAACCCTTCTATTTTATTTTGCTTGCCGTAACACAGTTACCCTGCCGTAGCACAGCTACCCTACCGAAATACACAGTTATCCTGCCGTAACACAGTTACCCTGCCGTAACACAGTTACCCTGCCGTAACACAGTTACCCTGCCGTTACCCTGCCGTAACACAGCTACCCTACCGAAACACAGTTATCCTGCCGTAACACAGTTACCCTGCCGTAACAGTTACCCTGCCGTTACCCTGCCGTAACACAGCTACCCTACCGAAACACAGTTATCCTGTCGTAACACAGGGGTAAAGTTCCTCAATTTAGTGCCAGCCAGTGTGCTTCTCCTTAGATATAGATAGGCAGCTGTATTTATCTATAAAAGGTGTTAATAAATGCTACCAACTAAGTTTACCTGTAAAGTACTTATGACAATTTTTATTTGAAAATCAATCTTATTTTAAACTAGCTGGCTGCCCCGGCTAAGCATGAATTTTAATTAAAATAAAATTAGCTGACCGAGAGGCGCACGCGTGGTTTGTCGATAAAAACTTTACCCTCCTACACAGTCGGGTAAAAGGTAGCCTATGTCCCAATCCCGTTCATAATCTATCTGTAGTGTAGCACAGACAGGCAGTATCTAGTGTGAATGGGGACCATGAAGGTCAAGAAATTTTATTTTTTCAATTATTATCAAAACGTCTAACAATATTAGAACACGATAGTATTCGCAGAAGTTATACAGTTGCGTTGTGGTCGCGATGTCGTCTGTATCGACCGCACGTTCGCGACACAGTTGAACGCGACTGCTAAACGTGGTACGGTAAATGGAACTCTACGTTTTCAAACAATTTTGTGGTGGCCACATTTTTGTCGTTATGGTGCGGTTGTCGCCCGTCTCAACGGGCGCTATGGAGCTATATGGTATATGGTAGAGTACCTCTTTTTATGCTACGTGGAGATGACACAAGCCTATATGGCCCACCTGATGTTAAGTGGTAACCATCGCCTATAACAGAGAATTGCCTCGTAAGCGTCCATCAACTTGAGGCATACAGGTGTGAAGCCTCATTGTGCTTGTAATTTCACCGGCAACCATACTCTTCAAACCGTAACACAGCAATGCTGCTTGGTGGCAGATATAGGTATGGTGGTAGTACTTCTCCGGGAGAGCCGTTTCACAAGGAACTCTACTAGTCCTAAAACCTGTTTTTACCTCGATCGGTGGTTGGAGTTAGAGGAGTTTAAGTTGAGATTGAGTCGCAGAGTGTCCAGCGAATACATCGACAGGCGAGCATCTGCCTCTGGAAATAAACAAATATCTAATTACTGATTAAAACTGGTATTTATCGCGTATGTACATTTTTTATTTGTTATCATTAAGTTAGTAGGTAGTCCACCCGTGACCACGGCTGTTGCCGAAAGCAGAGACAGCGGAAACACCGGGATAACAAATAAAAAAGGTACATACGCGATAAATACCCGTTTTAGACAGTAATTATGTACAGTGATCGCGAAAGTTTGGCAAATACTAAACAGTAATTATCATCTAATATTTATCAATAGTACTCATTTACCCAGAATACGTACAGAAGTTAAGCTTAGAACAATGAGCGATAACAGGTGCGCGCACGGATCAAGTCGGTGGAACGTGCGCCTCGCGCTTCGCTTGTACTGGTACCGTACCTCAACAAACATAGCTCATATTTATAATAGTAATATTATAAATTCGAAAGTCTCTGCCTGTTTGTTTATTACGTTTTCACGACCAAACTACATTTTTTTTATTATAAGCTTGCGTTTGAGCACTATCTCGCCTGATGGCGCGCGATGATGCAGTCTACGATGGTACACGCTTGCCTAAAAGAAACCTGTTCTCTCGACTCGCGACTTGGGAGCCCCCTAAGTTGTAATTATCCGGAAACACAGACTCAGGCAAGGCGTTTCACTCCTTGGCGCTGCGCATATTAAGTGCAACAGAGTGCCATTGAGCGCGCCATGCTCGGCATCACACTCTTAGATCGAGTTGCCAATACCGACATTCGCAAGAGAATATTGCGGCTCAAGTGGAGTTGGTTGGGCAGGACACCTTGGCCAGATGTAGTGCCGACATGTGGACTAAGGCACTAACAGAATGGAGGCCGAGAACTGGGCATCGAAATAGGGGACGTCCTCCAGCGAGACCGTGGGTCGGACGTGGTTCAGACTGGCACAGGATCGGGAGAATGGCAGAAACAAAGAGAGGCCTATGCCCAGCAGTGGGTCGACACGGGCTGAGATTGATGAATACTCACTAGAGTTCGGTGACTTAAAGACGGGGCGCATGCGACTCTTGCCCTTACACTTCTTCCGTGACGGCTGACTCTGAAACATGCAATTAAGCATTCTATTACAACGCAATACAGATCATTATTGAAGCTATTGCAGAGGTACGTTAAGGTATATCAATGTCTTGGTAATACTTTCATTTGGAAGCAGTCTATAGATCTTATGATTGTACCAAGCTAAATTTTGTCAAAATTTGAACTTGAATTTTTTTCTTTTTCTTTTATTTTAAATGTTATGTGTGAGCATTGTGTCGGGGATGTAACTATCATCTGTAATACGGGTTTTTAACTAAAACAGAAGACATAGGACTCTCTTTTCTTTGTACCCATGTTTGATTTTAAATAAATGATTTGTTTTTGTATAAATTTGAAAAAATGTTACTAGCTAGCTGTAAATTAGCTTTCTATTATAAAATGCTACTAGCTAGCTGTAAATTAGCTTTCTATTATAAAATGTTACTAGCTAGCTGTAAATTAGCTTTCTATTATAAAATGTTACTAGCTAGCTGTAAATTAGCTTTCTATTATAAAATGTTACTAGCTAGCTGTAAATTAGCTTTCTATTATAAAATGTTACTAGCTAGCTGTAAATTAGCTTTCTATTATAAAATGTTACTAGCTAGCTGTAAATTAGCTTTCTATTATAAAATTTTACTAGCTAGCTGTAAATTAGCTTTCTATTATAAAATGTTACTAGCTAGCTGTAAATTAGCTTTCTATTATAAAATGTTACTAGCTAGCTGTAAATTAGCTTTCTATTATAAAATGTTACTAGCTAGCTGTAAATTAGCTTTCTATTATAAAATTTTACTAGCTAGCTGTAAATTAGCTTTCTATTATAAAAATCGCGTCCGAAGCAGTCCATCAATTCGGGACGTAGGATGTCACCGACAGACATACATAACATAGGCGTCAAACATATAATACCCCGCTCTTTGCGTTGGAGATTATCCGTAAAATTACAGCTCAGCAGATATTTGAACCCGCAACCTTGCCCTTGATATGGGTACGCGACACAAACTCCGCCACGGACCCACCGCTCGTCTACTCGAAATTATAGAGATGTTTTAGGGCTACAAGCGCCATTAGACATTTATGAATTTTAAGATTTTTTCCGTTGGTATCGGATAACAATTTACAAAAATACCCATCAGAAGATTGCAACCAACGGTCTTTACACATTCATATTTTGTTCACTTAGATTCTGTCGATCCAAAGGTTGCCTGGAAGAGACCGCTTTTAGCCGCCCATTGTAATATCTATGATTAATGTATTTACTCGTAGGTAACGCACCTTAAAAACGTACCCTACGATGCACTGCCCTGCGTCCATCAACTTGATGCATACAGGTGTAAAGCCTCGTGTGCCTTTAATTTCACGGGCAACCATACCCTTCAAACCGAAACACTGCAATGCTGCTTGGCGGCAGAAATAGATGGTAGTAGTACTTCCCCGGACGAGCCCTTTCGCAAGGGTATTTTTCTATTCTTTGTTGAAGTAATACTTTCGTAATTATAATAATAGTGTTTATAAACTTACTCCCTCAGTGCTCAAGAAATCCGTCACTCGTAAGGAATGGTTGCACACAGCTTCGTCTAGCTTATCGCACGCTACAATCATGTCCTGAAACAAATATATTGGTTCACTAGCTCACAGCCCCAGCTCTCGCACACCTTTTATATCAAAATCAAATATGTATAAGCCTTTAGAAATAGTGTACCAGTGAAATAATTTATACAATCGTTTCAGTTTATAAGATCACTCTCTACAAACACACATACAACCAATAAACTTATTTAAAATTTTTTTGCTAGCCTGCATTTTCCCATTGCTGGAAAAAGGCAAATTTTCACCTCTTATTAATACTGGTAAAGGTGATCGATTCGAAGTACCACACGAGGCGCAATGTCATCAATCATGAACTACTGGTACACCTGGTATACTTAATTATTGATTAAAACGGGTATTTATCGCGTATGTAACTTCTTTATTTGTTATCCCGACGTTTCGGCTGTGTTGCAAAAGTCATGGTCTCGGGCTGACAACACAGCCGAAACGTCTGGATAACAAATAAAAAAGGTACATACGCGATAAATACCCGTTTTAATCAATAATTATGTACAGTGATTGCGAAAGTTTGAAAAATACCTGGTATACTGTCGGAATACCTGCTATACTGCAAGAATACGTGGTATACTGCTCGAATACCTGCTATAATTCGTACACGTGGAACCACTGACTAATGGAACATCTGCTATAGTTACATCGTCATACAGCAGTTTGGCGTGGTCCAGGTCAGGCGGCGCGGGCACGGCGCTGCACAGCGCCGTCACTTCTCGAGCTAACAGCGCGAGAGAGTGCAGGACAACTGCGCTCTCCCTCACACAAGCCGTCTGCTTTACTGACTAGTGGAACACCTGGTATAGTTACATCGTCATACAGCAGTTTGGCGTGGTCCAGGTCAGGCGGCGCGGGCACGGCGCTGCACAGCGCCGTCACTTCTCGAACCAACAGCGCGAGAGAGTGCAGGACACCTGCGCTCTCCATCACACAAGCCGTCTGCTCTACTGACTAGTGGAACATCTGGTATAATTACATCGTCATACAGCAGTTTGGCGTGGTCCAGGTCAGGCGGCGCGGGCACGGCGCTGCACAGCGCCGTCACTTCTCGAGCGAACAGCGCGAGAGTGCAGGACACCTGCGCTCTCCCTCACACAAGCCGTCTGCTCTACTGACTAGTGGAACACCTGGTATAGTTACATCGTCATACAGCAGTTTGGCGTGGTCCAGGTCAGGCGGCGCGGGCACGGCACTGCACAGCGCCGTCACTTCTCGAGCCAACAGCGCGAGAGAGTGCAGGACACCTGCGCTCTCCCTCACACAAGCCGTCTGCTCTACTGACTTGTGGAAAACCTGGAAACGATTATTCCTTTCTTTGTGAATGAACTACGGTCGCTAATTGACTACAGTAATTAACTACAGATCCAACCCTCCTATACTCTATCTTGAAATTCACTCGAAGAGATTAGGCCACTTTTCGATTGATAATAATTCTTGATAGTTGCGTACTCACGTAAAATGCTCGCCAACCACCCAAAGTACGCACTTTGGTCGGTTGACGAGCGTCTTACGTGTTAAACGTTGGTTACCTATTGGTTTTTTGGATACAGAATAGGGAGCTAGTCGTCGGAAGGCGAGATGAATAGATGACATCGTACGTAACACCTGGATATGAGATGCACAGATAGATATCTTATTCCCCCTACCTTAGAATTTGAATTAGACATAAGTGTTGGAAGGCCCCCACTTTGCTGGGAGCCGTTGAGTAGTGGCCGTATAAAATCGTTCACTCTGGAATTGTATTGGAAGTACTGCTGCTGACATGATGGTATAAGTAGTAATACCTGCAAGGCCTGCAGTAGCTGCTGATGCAGCTCCGCGACGCGCGACATCTGCGCGTGGAAGTAGGTGTGCTTCGCGAACGCGGGGCAGTTCAGCGTGTGACGCTTCACGTCCTGCATCTACACACACAACTTTAAGCTTCAAAGGTTTGCTGGAAGAAAACACTTTATAAAAAAACTAAGACCTTTGCGTCTTTTGATCAAATATGGCTTATGACCGGTATTAGCGACGCGAACTATGTATTGTTTATGATGTGCAAGGTGCGTGCGGGGAACGAGGAAGGGGGCGCACGTTCCAAGTGAACTATGAGTCAGTCGAAATACCTGTCTCGCGTAAAACGCACGCTCCTTCAACCAAAGTCGAGCTGTACTTCTTTTAAACTTTATTTAACAATATACACGATTGATTTTCGCATAAGTGGTTTCATTTCGCGCTAATACACAGTCACCATTTTTACTGATAACGAAGGTTGAAAAAGTGATAAACTTTTGTCACTTTTCAAGAAGAAACGGGTCGTTTATAGGAACCGGCTATTATAAACCTGTTTTGTTATTTACGACAATTATTTAAAACACACATCCGGAATCGTATTAACTGATTTTAGAGATGGGTTTAATACCGGTAGCTTGAATATTTATCCAGTAATCGATAAATTTCTGAGAAACAATTTTTAACGTAAATCGGCGGCGCCTTTCCGCCGATGCCGCTTAGTCAGTTTAACAGGTACCTACTTACATGATGAATGAATATGATTTGTTTATCTATTTTATACAGACTGTTTCATTGATTTTTTAGGACTTGATATTATGGTTGCATGAAAATTAAAAAATATCTATGGTAATTAATTAAAAAAAACGATACTACAACAATACTAGTCATTAGCCCTACCAGTGTTTTAATTTAATGTCGTAAATACAAAAACAAGTAGTATAGGGCCCGATGACAAGTCGTAGCACTAGCTGAGTGAGGGATGGAACCGCTGCTACAGGATTTTAGATGCTAACCCCTCTGTAGCAGAACAGGGCGTAGGAGAAACCTTTATGGCTTTCGACCTTCATAACAAAGGCTTGGTGACAGCTCCAGGGTACCTGCCACTAACAAGCCCCGAGGAGCGCGCAAGTTCTACTTCTCGAGGATGTAGCACACTGCCCACCGAGATAAGAGGTCATGATAGCCAAACGTCATGGCGACCATTGAAGACTGCGTGCGTGAACGCTCCGACTAAATGACATTCAAAAAGGCAAGAAACAAGGGCTGGTAGTTTTTTTAATGATCCTTTTAGAATACATAACAATAAAGAAAATAAATTACGTCTTAATTGTAACATTTTTGAACGAGTTGGAGCAATTTCAATCTCAAGCTTCTCTATCATTTAAATAATCCGATATGTTACAGTAGGCTTTTTTATAAAGATTCTAAAGTTTGACAGACCCATTCGGCTTCCCAAGGCGAAAAGTATCCACGGTTCCATCCTACACAAAATGCGTTCAAACGACGGCGAAGAGATGGCGCTGATTGCAATATTTGAAATCATGTTGGATTGAAATTTATTAGTTGCATTACTTGCATTTTAAACTTGATGTGAACACTTTGAAAATCTAACAAAGAAAGATCCAGCCTCCAGATTTCATTAACACATTTAAAGGTAAAAGAGTAATGTGTCTGTAGGTACCTGTCTCTGGAGCTTATACATGTAGATCCGGTTAAACCTGGTGCTGAACTCAACAGACCTTCGGCAAATGCGAGTCACCATTTCCGGCTCTTTAGTCATCACATCCTGGCACTCCAGCGAGCACCTGACAACACATTGCCATAGCTTATAACCATCACGAGCTAGATACAACACATGTATTTGCGGGGCCAGGGTTTATACAGGGGAAGGTTGAGATGGGGCACAAAGCCGTTGTTTTTAAAAGGTATTTAATAGCACACATCACACTAATATTATAAACTAGCTGTTGCCTGCGATTTTTAATATATTAATTTAGAATCAGCAGAATACCTGTTAAGTAGGTACTTATAACATGCTGACCTGGCGCCATTTTGGCGCAACTTCTAAATTGATAATTTGACGTAAAATTACGTACGCGTGTGATGAGATAAATCAAGTACATTTAACATTGCACTCACATGATAGCCGCCATCTCGTCGCCTATCTTCAGCCGCAGCTCCTTCACTTTAGCGCAGTAGATGCTGCTCTCGATCACATTCGAAACATTTACAGGCTTCTCTGAAAATCAAAGCGACTATTATTTAATCAGACAGCCGCCACGGTGAACCACACATCACAAGCAAAAATACTAATTCAAAATTAATGATTACTACCCGACCCGCCAGCGGCTTCGCACGCGCAAAGACCTTTATAGAAAGATCTATGACGACCTCCGTGGCGCAGTGGGCGAATAGCCGGCTGAGACGCAGGAGGTTGCGGGTTCGATCCCTGCCCAGGAACAAATGTTTGCTTGATCTACAGATATTTGTTTCGGGTCTGGTTGTTTTTATATGTATTATAAATACCTATGTATTTACAAAAAAAAACGTATATAAGTATTCTATTAGTTATCTGGTTCCCATAGTACAAGCTCTGCTTAGTTTGGGGCTAGATAGCGGTGTGTGAAATGTCCAGCATTATTTATTTATTATTTATTTATCTATAAGATTTTATAGAAACTTTGACATCCTATTTTTATCCCCTGAGACCTGATTTATGGTTATAAAAAGTAGCCTATGTGTTAATCCAGGTTATAATCTACGTACATGCTAAATTTCATCAAAATCGGTTTAGCCGTTACGACGTGATTGAGTAACAAACAAAAAAAGTGACACTTGGAGTGCCGACAGAAGTGAAAACTTGAACAATTACGAGTACTTAAATACAGAGGTGTCGGTAACGGTACCGGTAACAGTGTCGCGAGTTCAATGGTTTTATCGCATCTCAAAAAAGCCTAACGCGCCTAAAGAAGTTTTCACTATTTATATACAAAGGTGTCGGTAACAGAGTCGCGAGTTCAATGATTTTTTCCCATCACAAAAAAATTCTAACGCGCCTAAGAAGTTTTCACTTAAAAATAAACAAATATCCAAACATTCGCATTTATAATATTAGTGTAGAAATTACTATTATAGTGATTCGCCACGAACTGAGATCTCGCGAGTCTCCCATAAATACAAAAAAAATATATATTTGTGATATTTGACTATCAAAATAGTGTTACTAAATGCTTAACCAAATCACTTGACCTACATTTTCATTCAAATTACAGGTAACGGAAGTTCATGTATATGGTAAATTTTATCCTTGGGGTAAAAATTACAGTTATTCTGGGTTTCAGACTTTTGCCTATACTTGGGTCACTAAATCTACACGCATACCAAATTTCAGCATTGTGGGGTCACTGGTGTACCCTGTGAATTTCGTCAAAGTTCAGTTTTAATATTTTTTTGTTATTAGCCATAACAAAAAACTACAAGGTTTAATCTAAAAATAAAAACGGGGCCGAAATGTACTAAAAGAGACCTTTCATAAGACGTCCCACGTGTCCTAATAGTCTCATTTTAATTTTTTAGTGATGATTAGTACCAGACGCTAATACTTGACAGAGATACAGACAGAATACAGAATACATTTCGGGGAATGTGCCCGGGAACTTTACGATCTGATTCCGCCATCTCCATTCCATCAAAGGACAAGCAGGCGCACGGCTCAGTACCATCCGTGCCTAGTTGATATACCACCCATTCGCACACACCGTTTTGGTTCTACGTTCTTGATGCGTACAGCTAAGGTATGGAACGCTTTGCCGTCGTCTGTTTTTCCTAAAGAATACAATCCGGGCCTCTTTAAGGTAAGAGTGAATAGGTTTCTTCAATGAATTGTGGTCAAATGAAGATCTATTTAATTTAAAAAAAAAACTTGAATAGTTTTTTTTTAAGCGACATCAAAAAAAGGAGGTGGTGTATAAAACACATTATGCGTCCCTATAAAATTTAAGGATTGGATTTTTTTGGGATCCTATCATCAGATCCTGACTTGGTGCCAATGGGACCACCTGGGAAGTATAAACAACAAATAATTTCTCGAATCGGTTCAGGCATCTTTAAGAAATCGGGGAACATACATATAAAAAAGATAAATATATATATATATAAATATTGCTGGACATTTCACACAACGCTATCAAGCCCCAAACTAAGGAGAGCTTGTACTATGGGAATCAGATAACTGATAGAATACTTATATACGTTTTTTTTTGTAAATACATACTTATAATATATACAGAAACAACCAGATCCGGAACAAATATCTGTAAATCATACAAACATTTGTTCCGCGGCGGGAATCGAGCCCACTACCTCCTGCATCTCATGCCACGACGAATTGAGAACCTCCTCCGCTTTTTGAAGTCGGTTAAAGAAACTTGCGTCCGAATCGGACCATCTAGGATGCCGCGGACAGACACACAGACAGGCAAAGGCGTCAAACTTATACAAATCCCTCTTTTTGCGTAAATAATATATTGGCGTGGTCCTTGACGGGTTGATTCATAGTAGTTGCTGAATAAATGGAGCTTTATTTTCTGAGATATGGGAGTGGAGGGTAAAAAAAATCTAATCATACGGGGTGTCATATGAAAGAGCTTTAGTTGCACAGGCATTTCCACCAGCCAAATTATAAGTATTCTATCAATTACCTGTTTCCCATAATACAAGCTTTGTTTGGGGCTAGCGCTGTGTGAAATACATTATTTATCAGACATAAAAAGATGATATTTTATGTTTACTCTATAAGTTTGCGTGAGAAATATATGACAAATTGAGGTTTAAAATGTCCGTGTGGATAATGAGGCTAATACTTACGATTTTTCTTTTCTTGTATTAAAATATGTGAGCTAGTGTCGCTTTCTCTTTCTCGCACCGTGCATGGACTTGAAGAAGCAATCACTTCGTCTTCCGGACCTGAAAATATGCAAAATAGGCGTGAGGTTAGAATCCTTTTCCATAAAAACTGAATTGTTATGGAAAAGAAAGATTTTAATTTGTATAAATACACAATAGATTTTCAGATGTATTTAAATATTCTCAGTTATCAGGTTCCCACAGTACCTACAAGCTGAGCTTAATTTGGGACAAGATAGCACTGTGTGAATAGTCCAGCATTTTTTTAGGAACCCTCATAGAGCCAGTTGCGTTGAAAGGGTTTATGATAACCTATAGCTGGTTTTGGTAGCAGTTAAGAGTACCTACTATAATAATTATTAATCGAGCGAAGCTAGATCGCCAAATCAACTTGGGCAAATCGGCGTTGTATATAAGTATGTTTGTTTGTCCGAGGATAACTTTCGAGGCGTTGATCCGACCATCGTAAAGTTTGATATTATATAGGGTAGGGGGTAGGGGGGGGGGGGGTGAGATATTGATGTTCAAGAGGGGTAAAAAATGAGACTATCCGGTCAAGTGGCAAGTCTAATGAAAGGTCTATACTAGTACATATCGGCCCCGTTTTTATTTTTAGTTTAAACCTTGTAGTGTTTAAGATATTAGCTATAGTATAAACTGAACTTGAGAAAAATCACAGGGTACAACAGTGACCCCACAGTGCTGACATTTGGTAAGCGTAGAGCCTTAGTGACACAAATCTAGGAAAAGTCTGAAATCCAGAATAACTGCAAGTTCGACCCCAAACAAGTAAGCCAATTAACTTCCGTTACCTGTAATTTTAATGAAACTGTAGGTCTAGTTATTTGGTTATGTATTTCGTGGCACTATTTTATTACAAATATTTTTTTATGGGAGACTCGCGAGATCTCAGTTCGGGGCGAACCACTAGTAATTTTGTATTTATTTGTCTGTTAAAGTTATATACAAAGGCATGTTATATTGGGAGAGGCATTTGCCCAGCAGTGGGAAAATAGACTAGCTAAAAAAAAGTTATGTACCTTTTTTTTTATACATTATAGGCTTGCGTTTGACCACGATCTCGCCTGATGGTAAGCAATGATGCAGTCTACGATGGTACACGTTTGCCTAGAAGAAACCTATTCACTCGCGACTTAAAGATACCCAGGCTGTAGCTATCTGGAAACACAGACTCTGGCAAGGCGTTCTACTCTTTGGCGGTGCGCATAATAAAGGTCGAAGAGAACCGCTTTGTGCGAATGGGAGGTATTTCTACCATATAGCGGTGGCGCACCGCAGAGCGTCTGTTTGTCCGTTGATAGAATGGAGATGGTGGGATCAGGTTGAAAAGTTCCGCCGCACACTCCCCGAAATGTACTCGATAAAAAACCGAGGCTAGCAACCTTTCGTCGATGCTCCAGGCTGAGAAGCCTTGCATCAACTAGTAAACTAGCTCATCGTTGCCTATGAGCTTCTTGGCTCTTTTCTCAATTGATTCCAGAGCTTCAAGTTGGCCTTCAGTTGGCTTCAACCTACCCTTCCAATTCAAACAAATTTTTGCATGTCGTGCCTATTTCAGTCTTTGGTAAAGTTGTTATTTTTGCATGCCGTGCCTATTTCACAGTCTATGGTAAAGTTGTTATTTTTGCATGCCGTGCCTATTTCACAGTCTTTGGTAAATTTGTTGTTTTTGCATGCCGGCCTATTTCACAGTCTTCGGTAAAGTTGTTGTTTTTGCATGCCGGCCTATTTCACAGTCTTCGGTAAAGTTGTTGTTTTTGCATGCCGGCCTATTTCACAGTCTTCGGTAAAGTTGTTATTTTTGCATGCCGTGCCTATTTCACAGTCTTCGGTAAAGTTGTTGTTTTTGCATGCCGGCCTATTTCACAGTCTTCGGTAAAGTTGTTGTTTTTGCATGCCGGCCTATTTCACAGTATTTGGTAAAGTTGTTATTTTTGCATGCCGTGCCTATTTCACAGTCTTCGGTAAAGTTGTTGTTTTTGCATGCCGGCCTATTTCACAGTCTTCGGTAAAGTTGTTGTTTTTGCATGCCGGCCTATTTCACAGTATTTGGTAAAGTTGTTATTTTTGCATGCCGTGCCTATTTCACAGTCTTTGGTAAAGTTGTTGTTTTTGCATGCCGGCCTATTTCACAGTATTTGGTAAAGTTGTTATTTTTGCATGCCGTGCCTATTTCACAGTCTTTGGTAAAGTTGTTGTTTTTGCATGCCGGCCTATTTCACAGTCTTTGGTAAAGTTGTTATTTTTGCATGCCGTGCCTATTTCACAGTCTTTGGTAAAGTTGTTGTTTTTGCATGCCGTGCCTATTTCACAGTATTTGGTAAAGTTGTTATTTTTGCATGCCGTGCCTATTTCACAGTCTATGGTAAAGTTGTTATTTTTGCATGCCGTGCCTATTTCACAGTCTTTGGTAAAGTTGTTGTTTTTGCATGCCGGCCTATTTCACAGTATTTGGTAAAGTTGTTATTTTTGCATGCCGTGCCTATTTCACAGTCTTTGGTAAAGTTGTTGTTTTTGCATGCCGGCCTATTTCACAGTCTTTGGTAAAGTTGTTGTTTTTGCATGCCGGCCTATTTCACAGTCTTCGGTAAAGTTGTTGTTTTTGCATGCCGGCCTATTTCACAGTATTTGGTAAAGTTGTTATTTTTGCATGCCGTGCCTATTTCACAGTCTTTGGTAAAGTTGTTGTTTTTGCATGCCGGCCTATTTCACAGTATTTGGTAAAGTTGTTATTTTTGCATGCCGTGCCTATTTCACAGTCTTTGGTAAAGTGGTTCTTTTTGCATGCCGGCCTATTTCACAGTCTTCGGTAAAGTTGTTGGTTTTGCATGCCGGCCTATTTCACAGTATTTGGTAAAGTTGTTATTTTTGCATGCCCTGCCTATTTCATAGGCTTTGGTAAAGTTGTTATTTTTGCATGCCGTGCCTATTTCACAGTCTTTGGTAAAGTTGCTGTTTTTGCATGCCGGCCTATTTCACAGTCTTTGGTAAAGTTGTTGTTTTTGCATGCCGGCCTATTTCACAGTATTTGGTAAAGTTGTTATTTTTGCATACCGTGCCTATTTCACAGTCTATGGTAAAGTTGTTATTTTTGCATGCCGTGCCTATTTCACGGTCTTTGGTAAAGTTGCTGTTTTTGCATGCCGGCCTATTTCACAGTCTTTGGTAAAGTTGTTGTTTTTGCATGCCGGCCTATTTCACAGTCTTTGGTAAAGTTGTTGTTTTTGCATGCCGGCCTATTTCAGTCTTTGGTAAAGTTGTTGTTTTTGCATGCCGGCCTATTTCACAGTCTTCGGTAAAGTTGTTGTTTTTGCATGCCGGCCTATTTCACAGTATTTGGTAAAGTTGTTATTTTTGCATGCCGTGCCTATTTCACAGTCTTTGGTAAAGTTGTTGTTTTTGCATGCCGGCCTATTTCACAGTATTTGGTAAAGTTGTTATTTTTGCATGCCGTGCCTATTTCACAGTCTTTGGTAAAGTTGTTGTTTTTGCATGCCGGCCTATTTCACAGTCTTTGGTAAAGTTGTTGTTTTTGCATGCCGGCCTATTTCACAGTCTTCGGTAAAGTTGTTGTTTTTGCATGCCGGCCTATTTCACAGTATTTGGTAAAGTTGTTATTTTTGCATGCCGTGCCTATTTCACAGTCTTTGGTAAAGTTGTTGTTTTTGCATGCCGGCCTATTTCACAGTATTTGGTAAAGTTGTTATTTTTGCATGCCGTGCCTATTTCACAGTCTTTGGTAAAGTGGTTCTTTTTGCATGCCGGCCTATTTCAGAGTCTTCGGTAAAGTTGTTGTTTTTGCATGCCGGCCTATTTCACAGTATTTGGTAAAGTTGTTATTTTTGCATGCCCTGCCTATTTCATAGGCTTTGGTAAAGTTGTTATTTTTGCATGCCGTGCCTATTTCACAGTCTTTGGTAAAGTTGCTGTTTTTGCATGCCGGCCTATTTCACAGTCTTTGGTAAAGTTGTTGTTTTTGCATGCCGGCCTATTTCACAGTATTTGGTAAAGTTGTTATTTTTGCATGCCGTGCCTATTTCACAGTCTTTGGTAAAGTGGTTCTTTTTGCATGCCGGCCTATTTCACAGTATTTGGTAAAGTTGTTATTTTTGCATGCCGTGCCTATTTCACAGTCTTTGGTAAAGTTGTTGTTTTTGCATGCCGGCCTATTTCACAGTCTTTGGTAAAGTTGTTGTTTTTGCATGCCGGCCTATTTCACAGTCTTCGGTAAAGTTGTTGTTTTTGCATGCCGGCCTATTTCACAGTATTTGGTAAAGTTGTTATTTTTGCATGCCGTGCCTATTTCACAGTCTTTGGTAAAGTTGTTGTTTTTGCATGCCGGCCTATTTCACAGTATTTGGTAAAGTTGTTATTTTTGCATGCCGTGCCTATTTCACAGTCTTTGGTAAAGTGGTTCTTTTTGCATGCCGGCCTATTTCACAGTCTTCGGTAAAGTTGTGGTTTTTGCATGCCGGCCTATTTCACAGTATTTGGTAAAGTTGTTATTTTTGCATGCCCTGCCTATTTCATAGGCTTTGGTAAAGTTGTTATTTTTTCTTGTATCGTTTCGTGTAACGTTATGTTTTGTGACCAAATCTATCTAATATATAAAACAAAGTCGGGTTTGTTCGAACACTTATAACTCGAGAACGGCTGGACAGATTTTGATTTGTTGTATTTGTCTCCGTCCCAAATAGCAGAATAACTATTAAAATATCGGAAAAAAACACACAAAATGATATGAAGAAAAATCATTTGCTCATACATTGATGCAGATAATGATGGCCGATGTATATTGACAGCCCGCGTCATATGTATATCAAGGCGGTACGAAATTCGCCGGGTCAACTAGTATAATATAAAACAAAGTCGGGTTAGTTACACCACTTATAACTCCATTTATATGATCGGCGCGGCGGGACCGATTTTGATGATCTTTGATTTGTTGGATTTGTCTCCGCCCCGAATAGCAGAATAACTATTAAAGTACCGCAAAAAATCACGCAAAATTTTCTTCATAATTCATGAAGAAAATTCATTTTCTCATACATAGACGCAGCTAATGATGGTCGATTGACAACTCTACCAGCGACGCACATTGGCAGCCCGCATCATATGCATGTCAAGGCGGTACGAAGTTCGCCGGGTCAGCTAGTAAATAAATAAAATAAAAAAATATTGGTTAAAGTGTTAACCTGAAGGTTCGGACGGATCATCCTTATCATCATCAAAGATAAAGAACATGTCACAATCCTCCCCCTCCACGTCTTCAGTGGAAGGCACCTCCTCTTTCTGGTGGAAGTCTCCTTCGCCTTGGTTTGGTAGCTCCTGAAAATTGGAAAGAAAACTTGTTTAAAATGATTTGCTTTTTTATTTTTTAAATCGCGTCGCACAATAATTAATTAGATAATGCTGGACATTTCACACGCCATCTAGCCCCAAACTAAGCACAGCTTATATTGTACTATAAGGGAACCAGATAATTGATGGAATACTTATATACTTTTTTTGTAATATATAAAACATCCAGAACTAGAACAAATATATGTACATAATTGTTATAGATAATGGCGAACGTTTGTTCCGCGGCGGGAATTGAACCCTCAACCTCTTGTGTCTAAGGCGCGGAACAAATTCAAGAGGCATCGGGCGGAGGTGAGGCGCGGGCGCGGCGCCACTTCTTCAGATAATTTGTAAGCTCTCCAAATGCACCAGAGCTTGCAGATCTGACGAAGACGACGTCATGTTGTCGTGATAAAATCAAACACTTTACTTAAACAATTTTTATGTGCATGATACAATTTCTTTTTTTTTTAATTAATAATAATAATTTGATTTTAACTTTAACTGTAGTAATTTTAATCTGTGTTAGTATATAAGAATTAATTATTTTACATAATCAACAAACTGTCTGACATATCTAAGTGCATGTAAAATGTGTAAAGAGGAAATAAATTACTATTATGACACTAGAATGCCCCAAATGCATCCAATGTGTTAGCCCGCGCCTCGCCTTTCCGACAGCGTTAGCGCGCTTGTTCTGCGCTGCACCGGCGCCGCGCCCGCACCCCGCTTTCGCTTCGCCCTAGCCCGACGCCTCTTGTATTTGTCCCGCGCCTCAGCCGGCTATTCGCCCGCTGCGCCACACAGGATGGCTAATAAGTTTTCATCGTGATCATCATACTAGCTACAGGTCGTCCACTGTTGAACATGGGCTCTACATACATTTCCAGAGCGACCGATCTTGTGCGGCCTGCACCCAACGGCTCCCAGGAACCTGTATCAGGTCGCCTTATCACCTTCTACACTGCGCATTCCAGTCTCCAGAACCTTTCCAGCCCATCGGCCATCTGTTCTTCGAGCTAAATGCCCCATCCACTGCCACTTCAGCTTGCTACGAGCACTTCCTTTTGGCTATGCTTGTGACCTTGCTTTGTCTACGGATCTCCTCATTTCTAATTCGATCTCGTTTGAAATATAATAAGTATTTAATAACAATATCTTACTACAGCATTCTCTTGTTCAACCTCTATTTTGGTTTTCATCAGGTCTTCCTCCATCAGCTCCTTCATATAGGACTCTGGCAACTGATGCAGAAACTGGTACGGGTCATCTGAAAATTTAATCCAAAATCAATATTCATTTATTCATTAAAACTTACTGATAGAGTAAAAATTGATTATTACCTAAATTAATTAAATCTGTAGAGGAAGCTAGCAGAAAACAAAGGAAGGCCTATCTATACTTAGCAGTAGTAAGATAGGCCTTCCATTGTTTTCAGGCTATGATGATGATGATGAAATCAATCTGTACATAGGTATCTTAATGCTAGAAAGCATTCTCTTCCAGTTAACCTTAGTTTAATGAAAAATCACAAGGATCATTTTGATACATTAATTCACCATCCCTGCTAATACCATATAGATTTTAGTATCAATGAGTGGGTTTTCACAATAACTCAAGTAATACTACAATACACAAGTAATACTTACTACATTACTCAAGTAATCAAATGTTAAACTTCATGATTTATATCGTCCATTAGCATTGATATGGTAGAATCATTATCTAAATACAAAATCAAGATGATATTAATAAAACGAGTGAACAAAATGAAAGAAAAATACATGTTTAATTGTAGCCATGTCCACTTGCATTGGTTGAACCGTTTACATTATAAAGGTTGCTAGGAGCTATTACGAGATGATCTCGTAGATGCAGAGTGCATGCCGCACAAGATTGCTCACTCTGGAAATGTGCCGAGCAGGCCTACATTCCGTAGAGGATGTCCTGATATGATATTGATATACCTTTTAACACAACCTCGATGACATCCTGTTCTTTGACAAACTCTTCCCAAACCTTCTGTTCCTGCTCCTTGAGCCGCTGCCTCAAGCTGCTCTTCCATGTTCGCTCCAACTCCTTGCTTTCGATGTACTAGAACCAAGAGTTGTTATGTATCAGGCTTCTATAGAGTATTATAGGTACTAGTGGTAAACTAACAGATGGTAATAGCACGGAGAAATAATATACAACATACAATCTATCTAGGTATAGGTACATGAAAACACAAGACACAGTAGGTAGGTATACAAAGGTACCTACCTAAATAATAATAAATGGGCAAGTACCTACCTAGTGTGCTAAAGCACAAAAAGGACCTCAGCTTTACATTCTAAGTTGGTATGATATTTATGCCGAGACCGCTATATTTAACCAGAAAAAGATGAAAGGAAAGGTTATAAACGTTTTTACATAAGCAGGTAGTTAGGTACCTGGAGATCAGTTAAATTAACATTCGTCACCGGCATGTAAGAGAATCCTTTAACGCATGTCTCCATTTCATGTAATTCGAAAGCCCAGATTAAAGCGTTAGGTTCAGATGAAAAAATAAAATTCTGATTCACAAGCCAACCAAAACATTACATTTTATTAATTTGACAAGAAAGAATTATAACTCTTTGCATGAAATTAGTCAAAATCAAAAAAAGAAAAAGAAAATTTTATCCATAGAGATATACCTATTAATAGACGATTTTATCGTTTTTCTACGTTTAAATTGTACCTAAGTTAAAAGCCAGTTACAATACGACTAAATACTGCACATGAAACAACTATTATCTATAAATTACATACCTTTGCAGTTAAATTATCCATTGAAACACTTTTACACTAACCAAAGTGGTTTTATTAGAAAGGGTAAGGTCATTGATACAACCGAAGGAAGTCCAAACCTAACATGTCATTGGCTAGCGTTGCGCCGTTGCCTAGCAACCATTACAGCCATACAATAACAAACAAACCAACCAATGACAAAGTGGACCAAAGAATAAAACATAGAGATTATTTAATTGACAGACATAGCAATGGTTATGGACAACGTACCTATAATTATACAAACTTACTAATAAATAATACAAAATAAGTAGTGCCATAAATTAAATAATTAGGTAGCCCTTGGCTATCGATTTCTTATATTTATCACTGTTTACATTCTAAGCATACGTAAAATACCTACCTATTATTTTCATAAGAGTTAATAAAATAAAGTAGCTTTTTTTCTATTTTGACTACCATTACTGCCTTACGCTAAATAAAGGTACAACAGTTTGTTTGGTGCAACTAATCGTGATTAACTGATTAGGACATACCTATAAATAAACTATTGGGTGGCGTGTGCAAGGTCGTAATAATGTTATTCAGCGCTCGACCGTGCCGAGATATGGGTGCCCCGTCACTGCCAGTAGCGCCGATGCCAGTGCAGCCAGCGAGGCACTTTCCCCAGTGGAGTAGAACTGCTCTCCTGACGCTGTCCACTGTGGATAATGAACATATTCAGGAGGTGGGTAGAACTGATCATCATCCTGCTGGGTAACTACTTCATCATCAGATCATATTTCACCTGCCTGCCGTCATCATTAACCAATAGCCAAAGGTTCTCAAAAAAAATCTCTTGAATCCTTTCTGTACCCTGTACCTGGGTTTAAAGAACTTTATTTCTCCTAGGAACTACATGGTTCACTTAAAATGAGATAAGTACGTAGAGATTTCACTTAGGTAGATGTTCTTACACTCCGGGGCCTTATAACTGTAATTATTATTACTTACTTCATTCTATAATGTTTGTACACACGGCTACACATCAAGCTATAATATTCCAGTATAAGCTGACCTCGCATTGTGAAGGCTTTTCGTAGAATGAGAGGTCAGCTTATACTGGAAATTATAGCTTGATGTGTAGCCGTGTGTACATATTTCTTACCTAAGTTTTTTTAAACATATTTAAATACAATATGTACATTATTTATATTTACATAGCACACTATTTTATGTTGTTACCTATGTAATTTGTTGTACAGCTGTGCTCCCTCAAACAAAATCGTTTTCTTTCCGTAATTAGTTCGAGTCTCAGATTGATTTATGTTGTAGGTGTAGGTAGGTATATTGGATTGGATGGAATTAGTACCTAGTGACATTTTATATTCGAATATAAAGTTGTTGTACTTTCATATTTTGCTTTTTTCGTATAACTCTTTTGTTGACGTTAGGTAGGGATAATGGATAAGTACTTGTAATCGTTTTATTTTGAGTTCTTTGCAGAGGATTTAAGTTTGTAGCTGCAGCCGCGCCCCATATTTCAATTAGGTACTCGAGCAAGGGTGGATCCAGGGGGAGGGTCATGGGGGTCATGACCCCCCCTGGGCTGGGTCCAGGACCTAGGTGGACCACTAATTAAAATTGTTAAACATAATGTTTTTATATATTTTTTGTCACAATATAGATTTTATGTAAGTACATTCAATATTTAATTAATTTTATATAATATTTTTATTTAAAGAAATGATTTTGTTATTTAGATATAGGTATTTTTACGTACAGTATGTAAGTACATTAATAAAATACCTACTTTTTACTTATATCTCCCCCCCCTTGGCACCAAAGTTGGATCTGCCCTTGTACTCGAGGTGTGACTTTAATCATGAGTTATATATGATTGCGCGTGCCAGTTTGAAGCTTTACGCAGTGCTCAGAGCAGTGAAGTGAGTTTTATTCTTACATGATTGATGTGTGATTTCCAATTTAGTTTATCATCTATCCACAGACCGAGGTATTTTACCAACCTGGGCTCACTAAACAGTATTACATGCTTTGGCAACTTAAAAAAACCGGCCGAGTGCGAGTCGGACTCGCGCACGAAAAGTTCCGTACCATTATCTATAAAAACGCCAAAAAAATCACGTTTGGTGTATGGGAGCATCCTGTAAATATTATTTTTATTTTAATTTAAATATTTATTTTTAAAGTGAATAATATAACTCAATATTCTTTGAATATTTCAAGCGTTTACCTGTTGCCGTTATCAATATCGAGCAAAAACGACCAAAAAAATCTCGTTTGTTGTATGGGAGCCCCCCATAAATATTTATTTTATTCTGTTTTTAGTATTTGCTGTTATAGCGGCAACGGAGATACATCATCTGTGAAAATTTCAACTATCTAACTATCACGGTTCATGAGATACAGCCTGGTGACAGACAGACAGATAGACAGACAAACAGCGGAGTCTTAGTAATAGGGTCCCGTTTAACACTTTGGGTACGGAACCCTAAAAATCTCATGGTAGTTAAATTTATTCCTTAGAAGATTATGTATGCAGAGGTATCGTATGAATCTATTTGATCGTAAACATCCACGTTGCTTCAGCCTAAGCATAAAATAAATACCTGTATACACGGCTACAGATCAAGTTATACATTTCCAGTATAAGCTGACCTCGCATTGTGTTAGCTTTTCGTAAAATGAGAGGTCAGCTTATACTGGAAATGTATAGCTTGATGTGTAGCCGTGTGTGCTACACTCAGTTCAGTTCAGTTCTTGCTTGTGGCTACTGTGATAAATACACTCAACACACTTTATAAAGCGTTGTGGCGTGGTTACCAGGAATTATCAGCGCACGACAAGACCCTGACCTAAAATAATTGTAGATTATGCGAAAACATAGTTGTAGATCAATTGTCCAGCTGTGGAAATTGAACCTGATGAAGCAATCCCTTGCTTTCCAGTCAGCTATTTAATTTACGAAAAATATCACTTACTAATAACTTTAATAACAACTTGTAATATTGAAGAATATAACTTTGTTTACCTACATCGCCTATTTTAAATAAACTTTTTTTATAAAATTAAACAAACTACCTAAGTTGCAGAATTTTTTATGCGTAGTCTCTGAAATAACGAAATGCGCACTTGAAGACGAAAGCAAGCAAGTCTTGCAGCTACCTTAGGACGACCGACGATGATGAGTGTATGCTGGCTGAGTAGGAGAGAGATAAAAGACTGACTGAGAACAAAACAAGACAAGTCTTAACACCCCTCCGAAACAGCTGCATTTTAGAAATCTTCAAGCTTGAATTTTTCGTCTTCATAAATTCCTCGATGCAATATGGCTAGTTTTATCAAAGCTTTAGAGAATTATGTAGGTAAATAGTGTACGAAAAAAATGACCCCTTTTAATATACACGTGAACCAGGCAGTTAATACAGAGTAGAAAACGCGTCCCGAATGGAATCTTCATAATAACGCTAATAACACAAGTATTAAAACAGTAGCATATATGCGTAAGATGTAACAAGTCTTAAATTACGATGTTCACCTTCCGCCAACTGGCTTCAGAATCATTATTATTTACGTTAGGGACGATGTTTTCAAGAACGCTCTTCATCATAGGGTATCATAGGTGATACCGATAAATGTTTCCTGAATAAAATATTAAATAAGCCTTTCAAAAATAAGGATCGATTGGAACGTCAAATGTCTCTGAACGTAAACGATATAGGTACAGAAGAGTTAAATTATCATCAGTACAAAATACAACTGTGGCTAAATGTAATCAATGCTGTCATTATTACATCACATATATATGCCAATAGATGGTAGGTAACTATGAAACGACACATCTTAACTGCACCAGTTTTGGATTCAAATTTATTTGCCCCTTAGTAACTTAGAGAAAAAATATTACATGTCTGAATTTAACTTAGAATCGAGCCAATTTAAGATGGATAATTCTTTATTGTTACACCAAATAAATAAATTAAGGCAATAAATCAGAGATTTTATCTTTCATATGTCACGATTCCCACCCCACCTTCATCAATAACGTACTAATCGTAAACGTTACTAATCAAAATTTCACTTTATTTATATCCTACGATGTGGGTGTTTAGATAAGGGTAAATCAACTATGGTAATTGATTAACTATGAATAATTTACTGAATCGAAAAAGGTCACTATTTCAGAAACTTCCTGCAAGTTACGCCTTTGTCTGTCTGTGGTAGATCAATACTCGAGACCTTCACTTCGTATATTAACTAGCTTATGGGTCACGATAAAAGTGGAACAAAAGACATTAATCTTTCGAAATTAAGCTATTATCAGATAGTCAAATGACACGCCATTATACCATCGGAGGATTTGGCACGGAGCCATGGCTGGTAGTGACAGAGACGCCGTGAGTCAGCGGTACGCGGAACCTGTGTGCGGCGGCGCGATCGATAGACACTGCACCCCTCCTGCCCTCCTCTTCCTTCTCGTCACTCGCCCTGCACCTGCCCCACAAAACGATCCTGGGCTCGCCGTCCGCTACAATACAAAAAATTGGAAAATCCTGTAACTTAATTAGAAAATCAGTAAAAAAGTGCTTTCATCAGTCAATTTCATTGTTATATTAATATACCAGTTGATTAGTTCAAGGTCGCCGGGTCGTCGACACTTTACCTATAAGATAAACATCTACCTCGTATAGTGGATAAATACGGTGTTTATTTTGCATTATAACAGCTTATTTTTAATTATTACGTGTAGCAAGATCGTAGTTTCTAGAGATCGCCGTGCAAATGCTGGATCGCTATCATTGGACGGTCGCGCGTGCTACGAAGCGGTACACAACAAAGGAGATTGCTCTAATCGTGATATTCCCATAAGTTTGTTACTCTGATTTGGGACGAAAATAAAGTGCAGTTATGGCATCGAAAGTGTTAGTGCCAGCGGCTCCGCCGCCCTTTACGAAGCTACAAGTGAGTAAATATAGAAAGACACTCGTTCATATTTTGACATTATCCGTAATTAATAATTATCCCCGTAACGCTTTCACGAAAATATATAGTTCTACAATACCTACTTACCTTAATATTGTTATTTAACCGATAACACTGTCTGGAGGGCCATTATGATGTTCAAGACACAAAGGACACGTTAACCGGTCATTGACTAGGAAAATGCATTGTGTGCACTCAGGTGGATTTTCCCACCACTCGCTAAAACTTGAAAAGTTAATCGTTTTCTAACTGATGTTATCAGAAAACAATGAATCACTTACCTAACGAATTAACATAGCAGAGTCGATACATATTTGTTGGCTATTTGCGCATCAGAATTGCAGGTTGCTCGACGCAGGTAGGTAAGATAGGTAGGTAGCTCTAACTCCTAAAATCTCCGTAGGTAATTATCAAGATAATGCAAAAGCGGTTTTTTTAAAACTTGTTTGTTTATGCTAGCATCTTCTTACCGATTAAAATAATAGACACGATAAAAAGGATATTCAATTAGTAAATATATTATGGAGTTATAGATATTTAAAAATGTCATGTAATATTATTTAGGTAAAGAAATCTCCACCCGAGCCAGCTGGCTTCATCATCAGTGGCGACCCTGCAGCGAGAGTTGCACATCTCGAACACAGCGTGCGCTTTCTGCAAGAGCAGCATCGGTTGATGCTGAACGGCCTTCATGCGGAGATCGAGGCATTGAGAGAGAGGAACCGAGGTAGACGCCCAATTTATAACTGGCAATACCATAAACAATGTTATAAATACTGTAGGTACGATCTACACGTAATTTAGCAAATCATTGGGATGGAATTACAGCCTTCACCTTAAAGCCTTCTGGAAATGAGTCTACAGTCGGGATCGAGGGTTAATACCTACATTACGTTTAGGTAATCTAAAGGGGCCACGGAACATTTATGCTAACCCAAAACCCGTGATTATGTTACTTTTCCAAAAAATAAAGTGGAATCTCAACAAATTGTTTTTTTATGAAGTATTATTTTAATACGCTTATTTTGTTGTTTCTTGGCTTTGGGATATGCATTTAAAACAGCTTACTATCAGACTTTCCACTGAAAATGGTAGATATTTATCAAACTACCTTTAATTAATAAATCCCCTTTAGGATTAACATAATTATTCCAAAGGACCTGATATAGGATCCTAAACAAGACCAAAGTCCTCAAGAGAAAAACCCAGTAATATCCTAGTTATTCCAGCTCAACATCAAAGTACCTACCTAGTACTCGTACCTACTAGATATTCCCCATGAAAGTTATTCTTTTGTAAATTGATTTCTAACAGAGACGCTGTTAAATTTTTCCTTTTTGAGTGTAGTTTACAGAAGAAGAGTCTTTCTGTGTTAAAGTAGAGCATTAACTCTATGAAGCAAACACTTTCGACATCTAGAACTAAAGATAGTGTAGTTTTCTAGAAGTGGTTTACAAGTAGGTTAATCTGGGCCTTCGTTAAGTCGTTTAAAATAGCGCTCATGCTTAGATGGTTTTTGTCGTTGACCTCAGTGAAGTGAACGCGAAATGCACTTTAGCGACAGATTAATGAAATGCCGTAAGCAGAGTATGGTAGATACCTACCTACCTACTAGGTATGTTTAGTCTTGAACTTGCGTAATGCGATGAGTCACTTGCTTTTCGCACTTATTACAAGAGATGAAACAAATATTTCTCATTTTAAACCTAACGTAAAAGTAACCAGAAAGTAACAATTATTTACGATGAAATCTTGCGAGAATCATTGTGTAAAAAAACCGGCTCCTTTACTTAATTTACCTATGACAAGTCCTCACAGAAATTAACATTGTACCTATTACTGTCATTTAAATAACTGTTATTTAACTTTATTATGCGTGACCGATTCAAGAATAAGTTGTTTTATTATGAAAACTCGTAATTAACTTCAATTATAATTAATTACAGCACCTATAAAACGTGATCACTTCCGTATTCATGACAATGATCTTATTTGTTTCAGACTTGCAATTCCAGTTGATCTTCAACAAGGAATCTAAGGAATTGTCTCCAAAACCAACTTCGCCCACCCATGAAGAGAATATAGAAAAACTAGAAAACAGTGAGGTAATTATCTAAACTGATTATTGATTTAGTCTGGTTTCGGAAAATTTACCGCATAATAAAATACACGCAAACGTATTTCGTAAATCAATTAAAATTCCTTACAGTTTTAGTACCTACGCATGATAAGCATCCGGGAGTTAATACATCGAGGACAACCTGGCTTGCTACCATTACGAGCCGTTCTCTCCATAGATTTACATTTTTATTACTTAGTTGCTTTTTTTTGCAGGAAGTGAAATTGAAGAGCGAAGTTAGTCGTTTGGAGAAAGAAGTTGCGGGGGCAAGATCTGAGGCACGAGCAGCTGAAGCTCATGTTTTACAGCTTCGGGGATTAATAGAGGTGCAAGCCGAGTACGTATATTAGGGAATTTGGGTGAACACTTCTAACTACTCCATGGCTTCTGGTCTTGCATGAATGTTTACCCATCCCAAGTGTCATCAACATAGTGGTTGGTCGTCAACATAGTGAACCTTTCAGAAAAATACGCGGACTTGAAATTGCGCCAAAGTGTTCCGCCTGCGAGGAGAACGCAACTGGAGCGACCGCGTCAGGCGGAGAGGAAAGCGTAGAGTCTCGTGCTGAGCTCCGCGCTCGGCTAGCCGATGCCGAGAAGCTTGTGCGGCGGCTACGAGCTGAGGGTGAACGGCGGCGTAGAGAGGTAACTTGCCAATAAAATTACATACCTCAGTTAAGGGAGATGTTTGTTAAACGCGCACGTATATTGTATCGACAATTAACTTGTTAGAAAACATAGATTTCCTCATGCATTACGCCCCTTCCACCGTAAAACCAACTAAGTAGGTATGCCTAACGACACAAGTCCAAACTAAACAGTTCACATAACGCGTTATTATAATTATTTATCTACAAAAAAAACGCCGATGGCTAATAATGAGAGTTAGATTAGTCAGCAGCTGTAGGTCTGTAAGTTTGTTCCTGGTTCTGACCGTTTATTCGTATGGAGGTGGTGGCGGCCGCGGCTGTGGCAGGTGGTGGCGCTGGCGGCGCGGTCACTAACCTCTTGTTTGACGGCGCGGCCGCAAGACACGCACACGTACGTCCCGCACGCACCGAGACCCTGCCATGCCGGCTGCCGAAGTGGCCTCACTCGTTCCTGCTGTCCACCGGATAACAGAGGGCTTTCCTCACAGTTTTAGCCTCCTCGCTGATGCGATCGCAAACCTGTCACGTAGATCAGACGCAAGACACTATAATACAACTTATTTATTTTTAAACGGAGAAGCTTGAAACTAACCAGCTGTGAGTTGGGTACGATTTAGTGTGAAGCCACGTCGGTGTCGGTAGTAGCAGAGCGATCGAACGCTGACGCGGACGGGACAACGCGTGACATCATACTTTCGATTAAGCTCTCTAAAACAAACTGTCTTTAATCCTCTCTTAGAAAATTAGATTAACAACCGATGCATGGTTTAGTTTTGATTTCTGTTATGTCCCGTCTTCGTATAACTGCGTTTTTATTTACGTTCACTGCCTTCTTGTTTGCTTTCTAGCAATAATAAGGTAAACCCTTGTTTGCACTTGTAAGGCTTTGTTTCACGTTAATATTACCATGTAGGCACATTAGTAGTTTTAGATTCAATGAAATTAGTTACCTACCTATTTAGTCTACGTAGGTATGTCTTATCAAAAGATGTTTATTAGCGCGCTGCGCTGTGTAAAATTAAATAATTTAGCTGCGCAATAAAACTATACCAATTTTTTCTCAATTTTCATAAATCAGTTGCTTGTTGCTTTTTGCAGATACCTACCTACCTACATAGCTACTATAAGTGATTTTATTGTTATTTCCTGATTTACTTTCAACTATATCTATCTCATTTCATGGATAAAGCATCATCAATGTTATTTTTATTTTGGGAACTAACAAAAGGCTTAAATCAAACAAAACCATGTCCTAACATAATAATAAAAAACCGAAATGAACTCTAAAGTTAATTTGTAAACTTGTTGTACCCAGTTGCAGTGTATGAAGAATTCTCTGCATGCGAGCTTGCGCGCCACCGGACTTGACGCGTACGGGTTCCAAAACAACTACCATTTCCCGCCAGTGCATCATACGCCCGACTTTTGGCGAGAACCGATTAGAGAGTGAGTGTTAATTTAATTTAATAATGTATTTTAACTACGGTGTTCTAAAATAAGGATGTCAACAGACTATTTGAACATATAAATTGTCTTCCGTATCCGTTTGTTGAACCGGAAAGTACAAAAGTACTGTTCACTGATTTCATTAAATGATATTTAAAAGTTCTAAGAGATGGCGCTGACTGAGCATAGAAAGAGAGAGAGAGAGAGAGAACAGTTTAGAATGATAGATCTAATACCTACATCGGTTTATTTTGTGTTATGAATGATTAGTTTACAGCAATAGAGTTTATCTATAACATAATGGAATGATTTCAGCGATTTCAATGCGTCCCGCGGGCGCTGCACGCGACGGACGGTGGTGCTGCCCGAACTCTCGGGTCAGCAAGTCCATCGCTCCACTGTCTACGCCAACAGTAAGTTACAGATAAACCTCGACACAATTGATTTTTTATGTGTAACATCGCGCCTTGGTCTTATTCTATTTTTATGAATTTTTATTATTGGAAGTAAGACCGACTTGTATGCCATCACGCCGTGACGGCATGCGTCCAATATAAGTAATTAGGGTAAGATTTATTATTACATACATTTTTTTTATATATTTACAGAATAAATAGCGTAGGCAGGTACCTACCTAAGCTGTCGTGTATAAATAATTAACAAAAGTCAAAAGTTCGGAGCTTCTGTCTGAACCTGGGATGACTCTCCTCCCTCCCTGAAACAGCGGCCAACTTCCCACTCCTGCTACACAGTAACTACGTATCTATAACGCCCATGATGCATCAAGCTCACTTGGCCTTCTTGTGTGAACTTGATGCATGGCCTGTAGGTAACGTAGGTACCTACCTATATAAGTTTTATTAATCAGTGATTTTGATTTTCAGATCACACATCTCGACCGAGAGCGAATGGTTTCGACTATAAGAATAAAAAGCCTCAGCAGCCTTCGAACGAAGTTACCAATGGGAAGAGTCCTGAACTAGAGCAAGCCGGTAAGCCTCACTCTGAGTCTGCTGCTGTTCAAATCTTAGCTCCTAGTAGACGCATGATTGTGGCATATATCCTAGATGCATCAATCGATGGCGCTGTCTGGAGATACGCCCGCAAAAAATATGGTTAGCAAAATCTCAAAGGCACAGTGTCAAAATTTGTCTATAACAATCTCACTTCATCAGTTAAAGTCAAGGGATTCCCAAAGTGGTCGATATCGACCCCTTGGGGTAGATATCGGTTTCCTAGGGGTCGACATAAACGAAAACTGATTTTGGGGGTCGACGAGGTCTAAAAATCGACCCCTATTTAATTAACACAAGTTCTTATTTAAATCTTTCAATATAGTAGGTAGGTACTGTATTGTTTATGTTGTGTTACGTGTACTAAGAATAATTAATATTTTTGTAGGAAATAGCATTGTTGTAGTAATGTAAAGTCTCAAGTTCGTACAAGATGAAAAACTCGGCAAGTCAGTGTGGACAATTTTGTGCAAGATAATGAGTTCGAGCGTACGTCTTTCAGGCGCGTTTTGACTTGCTCTCTATTTGACGCTTACGCGATTAAATACGAACGAATTCATGATCAAGTTGCAAGTCCAAACATGTTCCCGATATTTTACTATTTAACGAGCTTGCACTTAGGTTGACAGTTCATTTGCGTTTTGAAATTCGTTGGAGCTTGAACGATAATAACGCATATAAGTAATCATTTATTTCAAGAGATTACAAAGTTATAACAGCTAAATTAAGTGAAGTAAAGTGATTAAAAAATAATTTACAAAATGCTGAGCTCCCTACGCGAGTTAATAGCGTAACCATACAATATCCGCAGTTTATGAAAAATTAACAGGGTAAGTATCAAACAGTTTTTGTCCGGCACAGCGCATCAGCATTGCCATACAATGGGGCAATGCAGCCAGCGTCTTGGGGACTCTGTCTGCATTGCCCCACTGTAAAATAGTGATCAGTTGAGCTATGTGTAGATTGTTTGCAACAGTTAGCAGTTGCCTCAGTTTTTCAATTGTTAAAAATTACCAGTAAATTTAACAGTTTATTATTGTTTTTTATTAAGGTAGTTTCTTATTTTTTATTTGCAGGATTACTGAGAGTTTTATGATGGCGGACACGAAAAAAAAATGCAGACAATACAGTTTGGACTTTTTGAAGTTCGGATTTATTGCATCTCCATCAAATCAACACTTGCCGATGTGTCTCATATGTGAAAAAGTATTCAGTAACGATGCCATGAAGCCTTCAAAAATGGATGACCACTTATCAAGAGTACATGCTGACAAAAAAAGTAAGCCCTTGTCATTTTTTCAAGCACTTAAAGAAAAACTAGACAAAAAACCATCCATAAGATAGATGTTTGCGTCATCATCTATTAAAGACGATGATGGTTTACGAGCGTCCTATAATATATCTTTACTAATAGCGAAGTCGGGGAAACCCCACACAATTGGAGAGCAGCTTATCTTACCAGCCATTGCGGAGGTCGTTAAAAATGTATTGCACAAACCCGCACATGATATTTTAAAGAGAAAAAAGCCTTTGGGCAATAACACCATTCAGAGACGCATAGACGAGATGGGACGGGATGTGGAAACCATTTTATGCAAGTTCTTACAGACCAACAGATTCTCTCTCCAGTTGGACGAGTCTACATTACCCGGCAATGAAACTCTGTTGTTAGGATATGTTCGATATATCAAAGATGAAAATATGTGCCAAAAACTGCTTTTTGCTACATATTTAGAGACTGATACCAGGGGAGAATCGATTTTTCAGGCCGTGGAACATTTTTTTACTGACAAAGCTATTCCATGGAAAAACATTGTTTCTGTTGCGACTGATGGTGCACCGTCTATGGTTGGTCGTCATCGTGGTTTTATAGCTCACTTAAAGCGACAACTGCCTGATGTACTGGTCATTTACTGCGTGATTCACAGGCAGCATTTAGTAGCAAAAAAACTGAGTCCTAGATTGCATAAGTCTTTACAATATGTAATAAATGCTATCAACAAGATTCGAAGCAATTCTTTGAACTCTCGGTTATTTGCTCAGCTATGTGAGGAAAACGACGAAGTCTTTACTCGATTACTTCTGCACACTGAAATTTGCTGGCTATCAAGAAGCTCTTGCTTAGAAAGATTTTCAGGCATTTTTGAATCTGTGTTGGAGTTTTTACAAGAAAAAGATCCGAATTTGAAAGAAAATCTGAACAATTGTAAAACAGATATTTATTACTTGACTGATATCTTTGGAATATTCAACAAAGTTAATTTGCAGCTGCAGGGTGACGATCTTAACTTGATTAAAACAAAATCAATAATATCGGCCTTCGTGGGTAAACTAATCCTTTGTAAACAAAATTTAGGCAGAAAAGAATATTCGCAGTTTCCGCATTTGTCAAAATTACCAGAAATGCTTCAAGATGATGACATTTTATTATATGTCACTCACTTGGACGCATTACACAAGGATTTTACGGAGAGGTTTGAGAATCTTTTAAATTTACAAATTTCTCAATGGATAATAAATCCGTACAATACCACAGCCATAGAAGAAGCAAATGTGATAATGCAAGAAGAGTTGATTACCATTAGCACAGACGAAGAGCTTAAGCATAAGTTCAACCAAGGCTATCAGAAGTTATGGTTGCAACGCAACATTGAAACACAGTATCCTACATTGTGGAACATTGCTGAAAAATACCTTATCGCTTTTCCATCATCATACCTAGTTGAAAAAAGCTTCAGTGTGGTAACAAACATTTTGACGAAACAAATAAACCGTTTGAAAATCAACGAACGTGGTTTGTGACGTGGAGATTTAAGGCTACAACTCACCAATATTGAACCGGATGTAGCTAGATTGGTAGATAGTCACCAGGTTCATCCATCACACTGAATGTTTTATTTTCTCTTTGCGAATTAATACTTTTTTAAATATAATTTCCTACCTACTTAAGATTCTTTAAGTACTTAATTTGTAATAACCATTATAAATTAAACTTGATATTTACTGAATTGTATGTCTTTTTATTTTGTTAAATTTTGATGAAGTCAACTTTACTCACTTAACTAAGTGCAAAGTTTTCCAATTGGTACCTAGGTATTTTGTATCAATAGGAAAAAACGAAAGATAGGCCCCCTTATTCATAATAGTCTGCTAACTAATTTAAAGCATTGCTAATTCTCACTCTGTCTTCTTCTATTGACCTAAGTCAGAATGAAAAATAACACTCTGTATCAGCTGTTTTAAGTTAGCGCACCATTATGAATAAGGGGGTTGATCTTAAAAGTAGGTAATTTGGCCATGGGGGTCTGAGGTAACAGTTCATTTTGGAAAAGGGGTCACTTGTCCAAAATAGTTTGGGAATCCCTGAGTTAAACAAACACAAATTACCTGTGAATTTACTTGGAAAATAATGTTAACACGGCAATTGATATTGACAATAAAATTCTCTTTCATAAAATCACAGACCAATATTACTAGTCTCTGATAAAATATTCAGCGTATCACATGAGGCGCCATCTGTTAGTGTAATTACGTAAATTACGATAAAAAATAAAAACATGGCCGCGAAAACCCCTCACAATTTTATTTTAAACAAGGACCCATGAGCGTGACTTGTGTAATATTATTGATTGATTGATTAATTTAATTAAATAATTTGATGAACAAAATAATATTTTAATAATTAGGTACCTACCTAGTGCAATTGGTAAATACATATATAAATCTAATACCTAGGTACCTATAATGTTTAATGTCAGCCAATTAGCGGTAATAATAATCTTCAGCAAGTATAATTTTATTTTATTTTTCATAACTTTCAGAAAGACGACTAAGCCCGAACTATTTGAACGTTTTACCGAACATAAATCGATGTAATATGGACCCTAGCGCCACGTTCCCAGAGCTCAAAATAGTTGTTACTAAAATGATACAGCACGGTAACGGTGAGAAATTACGTAATGAGTTTTACTAACGGGTAACTAAAGTGTAGGTACCTCTTGAAAGATAATTAAAATAACTTTTACCTACTAATAAACATAACAAAGCATTTCCTATGAAATTTTCTTACTAACGGCATATTTAAGATAACACTAACGTATTCATCACTTCGTTCGCAGTTACGAAACTAATTAAAATTTATTTTTTAAGCCTTCTAATTTCCTCGCATTCGTGATGGAGGTTTATTATTTTCGGATGTAAGCGATCAATTACATCGCTTAAACCCGAGAATATCACAAACCATTGATCGCTTACGGCCAATATACTAATAGTTAACGGATTATAACATTATACTAACAGTTAACTCTTAACTACCTAGCGCGTTAGGCTATGAAGGTAGAGGTACCTAGTACCTTCATACCTACCTTCATAGCCTACTTACTACCTACTTGCTATTTTTTGACATGTCCGGTTCGTTGTGGTTGTACTAATGTAATGAAGGGCTTTGAAAATCAGATTTTCCGTGTTGTTGATAGATGGTGTTGATTTTTTGAGTTATTTGCGGAGGTTCGCGAAGCTGAGGTGGAAACATAATGAAAAACAAATTAACAAGCGCAAGTAGAGTCTGGCTGATAAAAGTTGAAATAAAAAGAGCGGCAAATTTAAAAAAAAATACAGCATGGCCCAGTTACTTTAAAAAATATTTCTAGTTTTACGCGCTTTTTCAGTCTCTCTCTACTTCTATTTCATTAGCCAGCCAGACTCTAGCAAAAAGTGGTGACAGGGATCGGTCGAAATCCTAAGGATAGGAAAGGTAATTCAAATTTAAAATTATTGCAGTGTGCCACGAATCACTTGAGCAGAAGCAGAAACAAAACCTCTCATTGCACAGCGCCATCTAACTAGAAAATGAGAACTTTAATTTAAATGTAGATCATAAATTTCCTGTCAATTATAAGTTCTACCCGACTGCGCAGGGTAATGTTTTAGGGTGTATGTATGTATGTTTGTTTAGTATGTTTTTAAGGAGGCCTTTACCCATAGAGGGTCATTACAATACAATTAATAATATCTAATTTTAACTTTCAATTTCAATGCAATCTCTAATCTATTAATTTACATTTTACATAATATGTAATAATTTCATATAAATTAAATGACCTAATCTTTCACTTAACAAATTAACATTGTAAATAGGTACTTGATAAAATTGACTAATTTTTTTTGACATTATGAATGTAAAATGTATTCTAAAAGAATCATTAAAAAACAGCCAGCCTTGTGTCTTGCCTTTCTTTCCTGGTCTTCTTGGTCGCGAAGGAACAGGCAGTAAAATTGACGCTTCAAAGTGATCCCTGTGATATTAATTAATAAAAGATCTTGACTTTAAAAAATCACGGACTTACCAATTATTTTTGTGTGAAAAAAGGCTATTTTATTTTATGTATGTATGTTTGTAAATAACGTGGTAAAAGTGTATGATAGATAACGTACCTCTGTTTGTTCCAGTGAGCACGAGCACGAGTACCCCTGCAGGCGAGGCGTGCGGTGCGCGTGTGCGGCCGCGTCGCGCGCACCACAAGCACGCCGACCACACATAACTCCACCCACACACACTCACAACTGTACCCATACCGATGTACAACTACCTACTGACGTCATACATACCGATGTAGAATACGATGTAAACTCACTACTATGTCTGCCGATAGGGGCTACCGAACTAACAACACTTTTCTTAAGGTGATAGGAACTACGAGTAGGTAAAGCTGCTTTTGCACTTGAAGGTGCTGTACTAAATCACACGTATCGACAGCCGATTAAGCGCATTTACTGATCCTGGTGTCTCAACAGATACGCCATTGTTCTGCCAACTAAAGTTATTGAAAAAACTTAAATGCGTAAAGTACCTACGAAAGTTCCAGATATATATGAAAACCTGAAGCTTAGCTGTTTCGTACGATGAGGTAGCTCCTATCATTAGGTGGTGTGATCTAGTTCTCGGTCTCGCGTGGTTTCCCGCCGTTCATAGAAACTACGTCTCAGTAGACCAGAAGAGTATTTACTGTACTAGACGCCGACGCACCTGGTAGACGGGGTCATGAAACGTGGGTTAAGCAACGATTATATTGCCATCACGCTCGCTCTTGCAGCCCTTACGGGAGCTGTTAGTGATGCGCCGAGTACATATCGATGACACAAATTACCAGTAATGGAGGGCTTTTAATTTTCGATAAAAATAAAACCAATTTCAACTAACGTAATAGTCGTAATAAAACGCTGTCGGACATAAGCCGCCAAAAATATGGTATATATCTCAAACACATCAAAATTTGTCTAAAACAATCTCACTTCGTCAGATAAACAAACACAAATGATTTTTTTGTATACTTCAAGATCCTCGGAAAATAACGTTGACACGGCAATTGACAATTCACTTTCCTTTGATTATCAGTTTATGACAGAGCAACGCCATCTATTAGCAGTTACCTATACAAACATGGCCGTGAAAACCCCTCATTGTATTAAAAAGAAAACAAACATGTTCTGTTCATTGGCCCCGTCTGACACAAGTCTTGGCGTAACCTGCCTAGCCTACTATACCAAATCATATTGCCTCGTAAGGCACCAAGATTGAACACCACTAAGGGCGACTTGTGCAACGGTGCCTCAACATATTAGTTGTCAAATCATACAAATTTAAACATGTTTAGCCGCTAAATACGTTTATGGATCGTTGTACCAGCCGGCCTCAGCGTGCGACGATAAAATCATACTAATAACCTGTCAAAAAATAACAGAAACTGAAAGGCTAACTAATCTCTCGAATAGTTGTACCGTTAATATAAATAGATGGCGCTGTAAACTATAGTTTTTAGTGGTTTTAGCGATGAATAAAACAACGATTGACTAGACACACTTTATTCAATGTTAATAAATGATACAGCTAAGAATAAATATGAATACTAATTAATCTGGTAATTTCTACACACTATATAACATAGATATTTTTTATTGGATGGAAATATAATAGGTACACTTGATTTTATCGTCTAAACGTGCACATTATGAGATGTACTTACATAATGTAGGCCTTACGCCAAATCAATTAGATATTTTCCGTAATTACGCCATAATCGTAGTAAGCACGCCTTTTAGTCCCGTCTCATTCTTTTTCATTCCATTAAAGAGACATACGAGAAACGAACATTTTAGATATCCAATAATTTTGTATTAGCCTCAATTTTGATTCCAATTAGAGGCTTTTCTCTATACCCTTGTAAGAGTAAAGTGAGGGTTTCGATTCCAATAAATAACTGCCAATATTAGTATTTTTAATTATTATTGTATAAGGTCGGGTTTATTTGCGGTACGATGTTACAGTGCACGCCGTGTCGTTGCGCGCGTGAGGTAGACCTCCTCACACGCCCAGTAACGTGGCGCGTACTGTACATACAGTTATACTGCACAAATAGCTAGAACTCCGAAGTAAACGTATAGCAATAACGTAGATTTAACTCCGTCGTATTTACTGACAAAAATGATTGAACAAATCGAAAAGAGACTGAACGATTTGCTGTTTCAAATCGTCCATGTAGCGTAGGTAATGTGTTGTAGGCAGAGGTAGGCGATTGTTTATAACAAAGATCATTGGGCGGTTTTGACCCACTTTTTTTTTTCGCGCACAGTGTTCAAATCACTTTTAAAGTAAAGTATTCAATTCCACTTTTCTAAATATGTAAATTTTTTTTATGTATCTGCTGGAGGAAAAATGTTATGTAACAGTATGTATGTGAGTCTAACTATAATTCTATTAGACTAAAAACTAAAGATTTTACTGTCAGCATTGTGAAAATGTATGTACAAGCATAAGAAAAATGTTTGTATCGCATAACAGATTGTATGTCTCTCTCGCTCGCACTTTCGACAGGTAGAAAATAACAGTAAGGTATCGAAGTGCGCGTGCGACGCGCCGCCTGCGCCCCACCCGCTCTGACCGCCCCGCAGTCGTACGTCATCCTTCGTTTCGATCTGTGCGTTTAAACTCGTGTTTCCGATTTTTGCATTTTATTGATTACTTGAGCGTGTTTTATGGACCCCTGATTTTGCTTGACGATTGGTTTACATTAACATGGAAAGACAAAATAGTTGCGTGTCGTGTAATCGATCTGTTTTACGTCGACGAAAACACATATTGACAGTTCTCTTTTTGGAAAGACAAAGGGATCTTGTAGATTTATTATTGCAAGAAATAATACCACGTGAGGTAAGTACACTACACTGTCATCGTATGTGTATGACTCGTCGCGTGCTCTTGATTGTACAAATGTTGCTTTGCTCAATGTAATGGCTCATTTTACTTCTTGATAAATGGAGGAATATATATTTTTTTTTTTCAATTGTTTCAGATTACTTTTAATGGCTCACGGGCCATGTGCCATGCTTGTTGGTCAAGGTTAGATCGTCGTTTACGGAATCAACCCGTACAAAATGAACAAGTACAAAATATACCAGTACAAGATCAGCCAGTTGAAGAGCAACCAGTGCAAGATCAAGTACAATTGCAGCCTAGTTTTGTTACGCCTAGAGGATATAAGCGAGCATCGAATACAGCGAGACATTGTATTTTTACAAACTGTAGAAATGTAGTGGCCCATAATGTTCCACTATATGCTAAGTTCCAACTCTTACACAATCACAATTTTTATATACCAGAATTAGCTCGGGTTTGCAATGCTCATTTTATGAGGAATGATTGGGTAGACTTGCTCAACACTACATCCCACGAAAACTTTGACAGTACTCATGTTGCTGGTATGATGAATTTATATAAATGGGGTATCGAACAAAGAAGCAACCTTGATTTCGAAAATATTGAAGAAATAGAGGACAATGAATTTCACTTTTGGACGGGACTAACAAAATATCAATTTAATGTTATTTTGAACCAAACGCCTTCACTGGGTGATCGATCAGTTCATCCTGCCACAGTTCTTGGATTTTTTTTAACAAAAATAAGAAACGGTGAACCAGATGAGCGATTAGCCACTAAATTCAATATGTCGAGGAGAACCCTAGAAAGGAAGTTGGCGATAGCAAGAGAATGCTTAAGTAATGATTTTGTTCCACAGCATTTGGGCTTAAATCATATTACTAGGGAAGATGTGGTGGCCAAGAATCTTGCAATTCCAAGCCATTTTTTTGGTGGTAACTATAATGAACCGGCGGCCATTCTCGTATGTGATGGAACATATATTTATCTACAAAAGAGTTCGAATTTCCTTTTCCAGCGCAAAACTTACAGTCTTCATAAGTTTCGGAACTTAGTAAAACCCTTCCTTATAGTATGTACCGACGGCTACATAGTAGATGTTACGGGGCCTTACACTGCGACTACTTCGGACGCAAGCATTATGCGTGACCTGATGCAAGAAGATTCTCCGATTCATGGGTTCTTGAGAGTTAATGATGTTTTTATATTGGATCGTGGATTTCGGGATTCGATTGATAAAATTGAGGAATGCGGGTATAATCCTCACATGCCGCCTACAAGAGTAAGAGGAGAACAACTGACGACACTAGATGCTAATAAATCTAGATTAATAACAATGATCCGGTGGGTAGTGGAAACCATTAACGGCAGATTCAAGAAAGATTTTAAAATCTTCCGCCATGTATATTTTAACGTTGCCATGAGAAACATGATGGTCGACTTCAAAATAACTGCGGCCATAATTAATGCTACTCGCCATCCATATGAGGACCATATGTATGCGGAACAATTCATAAGAATTATAAATGAACGAATGAATGAACCCAATGAGATGGCAGAATATGTGATTAACCATAATTTAAACAGGCAGAGAGTAGCGTTTGTGCGACTCGATGGCAATGATCCGGATTTTGATGACTTTCCTCGGCTTACATTTGACGAATTAATATTGTTTACGTTGGGATCATACCACTTGAGAATCGCAAGATCGTATTGCCACGAGCACATGCGTGAGGATGGTGTATACACTATCGAACTATACCGGCACCAAGAAATGATTGAAAATAAGATATTGATAAGAGGCAGAATACAGTCACGACACGTCCGTGCAAAGCAGTACTACACCTATATTTTAGTAGATCCTACCCATATTGGAAGAAATAGCATCCAACAGTATTACTGCTCGTGTATACACGGCCGTCGCACTGTCGGAAGCTGTGCACATGTTGTAAGCGTCGTATACTTTCTGTCATGGGCCAGGCATCAAGACGTGATAGACGCGCCTGCAGCCTTTTTAGATGAATTAACTATAGATTTTGATAATGCAGAATAAAAATATTATTACCGCAAAATGGATTTTATTTTCGTATTCCTGGAAATTGTTCAAAACAACTGTTTTACAAAGTATTTTTACAGTCAGGCCAATAGTTTTTACTTAGTTCATTATAAAAATGCTATAATAATAATTTAAAAATGCTATAATAATTATTTTAAAAATGCTATAATATTAATTAAAAAAATTTTTTTTGCGGTTCTCCCATATCCTGCAATAATGCGACCCATACCATTAAGTAACATATACATTTAACTACATACCTAGCCCTGTTTCGTTTTTGTGCGCCGTGGGTCATATGTCCGAACAAAATGCCCAATGACCTTTGAAATGGCAAATCAGAATACCCCCTACCAAGTTGGGAATGAAAGCGGATGGGATCGTACCGCTCCAGTGAACGCCGACCTTTGCGCTACTTGTGAGAGTCAACTATTCAACTTATTAAAATGCTATATACGTAGCCTTATCCAATATTAATCGTAAATTATTATCTAATATTGAATATTATGGTGATTTTTAATATAATAAATTATTTATTGCAAGGTATTACCGGTTTCATTTCAGTAACTTGTAAGCGTTGCTGCTAACTTTAAACACGGTGTCCTTTAAATCACTGTTTTCCCAGAACAAACGTTGCTCAGACCACGGTCTAACAACTGTTTATAGCATCTAATAAGAGCATAAAGAAAAAAAATAAAGACGTCAAATAAGTCTAACTTTGTTCAAAAACTAACCGTTACATAAAGTGTATGGGTACGCCGCGCCGTAGCGTATTAACTACTCCTTAGTTAGTTAGGTACTTAGTAGCCACAGGTCAGCGCGCTGACTATGTTGTAGGGCGTAACGTTAAAATAGACGTTTTAAGTTCGCAACTTTTTATATTTTTCAAAGAACGATTTCGTTTTGTTTTTTATTTTGATGTTATAAACTGTTTTATTTTATTTATTTGGGAAGATAAACAGTCATACATCAACAGAAGTAGACCATAGTGCTAATAGTAACATGAATAAATGCATGACCCACGACATCATCCACAGATTAATTAATGAAGTGAACAATATAAATAATTTTACAAACAGTAGTATATGATTAAATAGTGAAAAAACAGAATAAATGTGTAGTGGGTACCTACATTATACCCACTATCAGCTGCTTGAATGCCAGTAAATAACTAAATAACACAAAACTAATGACAAATATCTAAAGTATTAACAGTAAATAATACATATAAATAGGTAAAGTGAGATAAGCAAGTGAGTTGAGTCGCATAGACAAACTCAAACCCGACAAAGCATAACCTTACCTACAAGTCGCATCGCAGCCACGCACGAGTGTCAGATTCCCCCCCCCCCCCCCCCCCCCCCCCCCCAAAGCCGCGGTGCAGTAATCCGCAAATAAAACAAAACAAAACTGTTAGTAGACTACGGTCTGTACAACGTTTGTTCTGGGAAAAGAGCGATTTAAAGTTCACCGTGTATGTATCAGAATACATATCTTCAATTAAACATCTTATTTACTTAACAGTCTGTTGCTAAAAATACATTTTACGTTTCCGGTTTTTTTTCACAATCGAACTGTGGCCAGTTCCATTTTTAATTGGAGATCGGTGCACAAACCAAGGTCACAGGTAGGTATAGTCAAGAGGAACTGCAAGCTGAGGTGGCAGTGGGCGGGGCATAACTCTAAGAACTGACGGCCGTTGGGGCAAAACGCTTCTAGAGTGGAGACCACGCACTGGTAAGCGTAGCGTAGGACCCACACTGGATGGAAACACGACCTGATACAGGTTGCTGGGAGCCGTTGGGTGCAGGCCGCACAACATCGGTCGCTTTGGAAATCTGGGGACGCGTATGTTTAGAAGTGGACGTCCTGAGGCTGATATAATGATGACCAACTCAAGTACAATTTTCTACGTTTCTTATATCACGTACATAACATCTATTACACATAGGTACACAAAGAGTAGCTAAGCACCTAACAAATCCTTATACATCTTAAACAGCTTTAAAAACGGCAATATTTTCTAAAAAATATACAGTCTGTCACCGCATTCACGACATTAATTTAAAACACATGTGCAGAATCGTATTAACCGATTTTAAAGGTGGGTTTAATACCGGTAGCTTGAATATTTATCCAGTAATCGATACATTTCCAATAAAGATTTTTAACGTAAATCGGCGGCGCCTTTGCGACGATGCCGCTTAGACAGTTTAACAGGTTTAACCTGATTACATGGTGAATAGGATTTGTTTACCTATTTTTTACAGGCTGTGATATTTTAGAACTTGGTAATTAAAAAAATTCATGGTAATGAATTTGAAAAAAAAACCTATTTAACAACAATACTAGCTGTGTGCAGCCGGGTGTTTTTTGGCTGGTTCGTTGAGGTTGAGTTTGATAATAAAAACTTTGAGCACAATTTAATCACGTTTATTCAGAGCACAGTTCGCTACCACGAGTCCGGGTTGACATGTTGGCCATAGACTCTTAGAACTGACCGGAAAGGTCCGAGTCTTTCATAGATAATTTAATTTTACAACAATGTTGCCATCTGCGTTGGTAAGGGATGCCAACACTAGCCATCAGCTCTATACTCGTGGTTTAAATTAATGTTGTAAATGCGGTGACACGCAGTATGTAAAAAAGCTTTATATAACATAATTTAATAACCTCCGACACAAAAAACCGGAATACATTTCCATTTAACAGCTGTGAGCCATCACTATAGGAACATCACACATAGCTAAAAACCACAACAGTTTAACTGGCTTTATACTCAAAACAACTGCGTCCAAATCCATCCATCCCTTTGGGAACTACGATTCCACATACATACATATATTCCGGTGAAATTCACACCTATTTACCTCAAGTTGATGGACGCAGGATAGTGCATCGTAGGGCACGCTCCTAAGGTGTATAACCTACGAGGCAGTACTTTGCGATGGTTACAACTTAACATCAGGTGGGCCATAAGCTAGATCAATCTATATTGAATAAAAAAAAATACGACGTTCAGCTTATAACACCCCTGTTTTTGCGTGTGGGGTTAAAACACGTGAATAATATATAGTACTTTGAGATCCATTCAATTCCATATTTGTAATGTGTCTGTTCTAAGCTAGGCCTAATGCAAAATCGCTCCAAAACTTTAATGCGTCATTTAGAATCTCGTTTCCGCTCGTTTCTTCCACGCACCTGCAAGATGTGGAATGACCTTCCACCGGAGGTTTTTCCGGTGGGCTTCAAAATGAACGAGAGGTGTAAATAGGGTATGAAGTGCTAGGCAAAGCGCCTGCAGTACCACGAGTGCTGCAGGACCATTTAACATCAGGAGGCTCGTCAGCTTGTGTGTCTACAAGTTTAATATAAAAAAATAAAATAAGACGACCTCCGTGGCGCAGTGGGTGAATTGCCGGCTGAGACGCAGGAGGTTGCGGGTTCGATTTCCGCCGCGGAACAGTTGTTTGCATTATCTACAGATATTTGTTCTGGGTCTGGTTGTTTCTCTATGTATTATAAGTATGTATTTACAAAAAAAAGTATATGAGTATTCTAACAGTTATCTAATTCTTATAGTACAAGCTTTGCTTAGTTTAGGGCTAGATAGCGCTGTGTGAAATGTACAGCATTATTTATTTAATAAATGGATAATATTTAATTTTAACCATTTCTATTGACCGAAAGTGCATATCATTGCAATGTGTCACTCAACCCGTCCTATCTGAAATAGAGTATATACTTCAACGTACCTAACGTACAATTTAAACCGTTCGTTTGCGATACACCTAAAGCTACGCGTCGACCAAACCGTTCTATGAAAAATAAATGCATCTCTTGATAAAACTAAATTGCGCTTTGGTAGACGCGTTCCTTAACTCCAAACCCATGTCCTTATCTTATTACCCTATATGCCTTTACCATTTACAACACAAATACTTAAACAAGTACATATGCTTTTAATAACACATGATATAATATAACAAATCACATATATAGGAACAGAACAACAAGTTGCTTGAGTCTCGACTATGTCTATGCGAAAATCAAGCGGTTTTCAGCTATTTCATACAATGTGCCTATTTCACCACCCGAGTAACGCTTGCCAACGGATTTAAAATACAGGGTGGGGCGCGGTAATGGCCAAGTCTGAAACCTCGAGAATAAGAGAAAAGTCGTAAAGGGAGTCATGCCCTCGATTTATAAGAAAACAATAACTGCATAATTTAGTTATTTTTAAATCTTTTGACGGAAATCAACCCGAATTATTTTAAAAAAAGACAACCTGTATTATTGATCCAATGGGTTCTACTGCTAATAAGGGTCAATCTTTGCAAAGAAATGTGTTGTAAAAAATTAAAGGAAATATTTTACTTAGAAAACTGTCGGTCAAACACAAATAAAACGTTACGTGATAAATCTACATAAAAAAACACCAAACTGCCGGTATTAAACCCACCTCTAAAATCAGTCAAAATGATTCCAAACGTGTGTTTTAAATTAATGTCGTACATAAAAAAACAGGTTGTATACGTCGTTTGTTCCGTTTTTAACCGTCAATTAACGTTACTCGAAGGTCGTCGAACAAGCACTAGGATTCAAAATTAATATAAAATTTCATTTTACTTTATTATTCTTAATAAGTAGAATATTTACGGGCGGGACAAAGGTACTGTATTTTTGTACAAAGGCAGAATCACAATAAATATAGGTACACAAGTGAAGTTAAATATAACGAGCGCGCTATTGTTTTTACTTACGTATTTATGGTAAAAATTGGTACAGGCAAAGCTTCAAAGATTAAATAATGAGTTTTTAAATATTATAAGAAAAATACTTTTTTAATAAGCGGATGTTTCTGCTCTCGCCAAAGTACATTAGTGTGGCCCGACCGTAAACAATCACCCATACTCCGACTATTAATATGATTAATGTTTTTGACGTTTAGTTTAGTGTTAAATTGCGGAATACCTAATCTTGGCACACTCCACCGCTAGTGTAGCTACAGCACGTAGCTCAGTACGTCATTATTTGTTTTTTCTCTAATAGTAGAAAACCACTAAACAAAAAATACATGAATTGAATGAATAGTCAGACTAAAGCCGCGGTTCCATTGCTGCGTAGGATGTGCACGCAATACGCACGTTAGCTGCGTGGGCCCACTTATCTACCTTTCCACTCCAGCACACGCAGCGCATGTATATTGCCCCACGCCCACGCCACGGGTCAGGCGTTAACGCGTCAGTCTATTCGCGTCTAGGCGCATGTATAGCGTGCGCCGTATAGAGCTGTGTGGGCAACGTATCCGAGCAGGCCACGTGTGAGTTGGTGACGTCATCAAGCCACGCGTCCGTACGGATGAACGGGATGATATTTAGATACCTAGTTATTTAGATTATACTCAATACAAACATTTTATTCTTAGCAGAAAATGCTAGTTCTCACATGACCGCTAGAGTATCTATCCACGCTGATAGAGATGTACCACAACGCAAACACTAGAGATGGGATTATCAATCGAAAATCTCGCTATCACGCGTGGCACGGAGCGGGATTAGTTAGTACACCTACCTACTGGTTGGGTAGGTACCTATATGTTCTAGCTGTAGGTCTAATATATCTCATTCTATTGTTACTTTGTCCTGTTTGTTTACCTATTTTGTTTGTGATCCGTTCTACGTTTCTTTGTGTGTCAAATAAACATATTCTATTCTATCAGTTCGTAGCGTGGCCGTGAGTGGCTCGTATTTGCGGATTGGTCCGCCTACATTGTGTCGACGTGCGTATCGTGCCGCGCCGCAATGGAACCACGGCTTGGTACTATTGAGTACTGTGAGTGCGTTCAGTCGTCTTCATCGGACGCGGCGCCGAGATCGGGCTCCATGTCTGCGAACCGCTCGAGCCGGATCGCCACCTGACCCTCAGGGTTCTCTTCATTCACCGCTCTCTGTACAATAAACAGACAACTGTTATATATACTAATACTAGCTGACCAGCATATATAATATAGCCTACATGCTTTAGGAAAATATTTTCCTATATTCTCTTGGCAAAATAGACTTTAAATTACATATTGACGACTTCTGTGGTCTGTGGCGAACAGTCGGTTGAGACGCAAAAGTTTGCAGGTTCAATTCCCACCGCGGAACAAATGTTTGCCTGATCTACAGATATTTGTTGTGTTTGGGTGTTACGTCGTACTACATAGAAACGCTTTAACAAAAAATATGTCAATAAATCAATGTATTTATTGCGAATATGGGTTAGTAACAGGTTAGTGATACAGTTTGAGTTCGTCCATAATCAACGTTTATCGCATGCAACTTACATAAATAGACAAATTAAATTTAATCAGATTCATTTATTTACATTTCAAAATGTCATTATCAAACTGTACTTGTTCATTCTTTTTTGGGAAATAAAATATTTGTATTTGTCACCTTAGAATGAAAAATTAATATCTCCGATTAAATATGTATTTATGTATTCTATCAGTTATCTGGTTCCCATAATTTAAGCTTTACATAATTGGTTAGAAAATGTCCTGCAGTTGTGTATCAGGGTATGTGGCGTGTGTACCTCGGGGCGGTAGGTGTTGAAGTCGAAGTGCTTGATGAAGTAGTCGTGGTCCTGCTTCCAGCCCATGTTGCCGTACAGCCACAGCATGCTGATCTTCAGCCGAGGGTCCTTGAAAACATAACACATATCTAAATGCCATCTACAAATATTCATTTAAACAATGTGACGTTCACGGGATGCCACGCTGCAGACGCGGAACATCTAAATTGATAGTTCTTGAAATGGTAACAAATGTACATATTTATTGCTTGAAATATGACATCATGTACAAAGATGTCAGAAGTAACTCATATAATCGATTATATTTCTGCCTTACAAGGCATTCACTAATAAAATCTACAGTCATAATACTAAATATTACAGAATAATATGACGGGACAAAACGGTAGTCAAATTAATCATAATAATTAAGTTAAAAACCAATAAAAAATACGTTTAAGAATAGTAGAAATACGTATATGAACAAGAAAAATACATTTAAGTAATAGTATAAGTTTATCATTTACAATATAAATACGTAATACAAAGCAATTCTTTGTCCGAATTTTGACTTTAAACGGTCTTGGGAAAAATAATCCAAAACATCAACATTTTAGCCTATAGTCGCATGCCGTCACAGTGTGATGGGATACGAGTCGGTTTTACTACTAAAGCGCGCCAATACATGTTCCACATCAAAAGAGCAAGTAAGAAGTTATACTTTTTGGCGTGCATTAGTATATGTCATTTGCGCACCACTTGGATAACTTCAGACCGGAAAAACTAACTTCAAGGGGTTACATCCACGCGCGCAACTTCCGTCACAAATGCTGCAAATATAATTTGATCCGATTCTCCTAATGCGCCCAAAGAAGTAAGTATAACTTAAAAAAATAACTTACGAGGGCATTCATCTATATCTATACTAATATTATAAAGATGAAACATTTGTATTTTTGTGTCTATGTTTGTAATGAATAAACTCAAAAATTACTGTGCCGATTTCAAAAATTCTTTCACCATTGGAAAGCTACATTCACCCTGAGTGACATAGGCTATATTTATTGCTAGAAAAGATTAGGGATCCTTACTAAAACTTAAGTAACGTAACCCAAGGTATAAAAAAGTGCCCTAAAACGTCTTTCGTCGCATGCGCTGCGGAAACTATTGATGATAGAACAAATGTATGTTCTACAATATTAAAGAACATGATTTTTAAAATCATCTCAAAAATTTCAAGCCTATAGTCTAACTTTTTATTAGCTGCAGTAAAATGACGTTTTGTGGGTTGCCGGTTTTTGAAGAAAAATAAATAGGGATGTAGCTAAATGAGTGAATCATAAATGAATAATCAGTTTTTTTTTTGAGTTTTAATATTAAGTTGTAATGTATTTTTTTAACCTATTATTATTACTATACTAGAGGATTGATCTTTTTTAGTGGAAGTATAGGGAGGTACATTCAAAATGAAACAAAAACGTCATAATAATGTTATTTAATTAATTTTTGTGAACTGACATCCCTATTGAGAATAGGCTGGCAACATTATTTTACGGAATGACATTTAAAAACGTCATTTTACTGCAGCTAATAAAAAGTTAGACTATAGACGGGATACGAGGAATTGATACGAGGAAGGTCGCGGGTTCAAGTCCCGTCTAGGCTTGAAATTTTTGAGATGATTTTAAAAATCTTGGAATTTTCCGCATGTGTTTGGATAACACTATAAATAACAATACTAATTAAAGAACATATCAATATCTACAAAAATTATATTATAAAGAGGAAAGATGTTTGTTTGTTTGTATTGAATAGGCTCCGAAGCTACTGGACCGATTTAAAAATTCTTTCACTGTTGGGTATCTCCAGGTGACACAGGCTACTTTTTAAACTGCGCAGAAGGAGGATAATCTTTTTATTAAAAAGCTACGCGTGCGAAGCTGCGGATTGGTCAGCTAGTTTATTTTTATTAATGAAATGTATTTGATTGAATGAAATGATAGATGACTGTAAACTCGATAACACCCTTGATTAGCGTCCTCGCTCGCACGCCAACATATCCCGGGTGTAGAATAGATCGCTTACATCCCTTGTGTAACAATGTGGTATTATTGATCGAGCAACGCGAGATCTCTAAATTAACTTGGGCAAATCGGCGTTGTATATTTGTTTGTCCGAGGATAACTTTCGAAGCGTTTATCCGATCATCGTGAAATTTGGTAAGTTATGTAGTGATAGCACAAATTTGGTGAGACTAAATGAGCTAAAAATGTGGGAGAGTTGTTTAGATATTGGGGTTCAAGAGGGGTAAAAAAAATGCGACTATCCAGTCAAGTAAGTATAAAATAAAAGGTATTTGTGAGTACATTTTGATCCCGTTTTTATTTTTAGTTCAAACCTAGTAATTTTTAAGTTATTAGCCTGAACTTCAACAAAATTCACAGGGTACACCAGTGACCCCACAGTTCTGAAATTTGGTATGCGTGTAGCTTTAGTGACACAAATATAGGGAAAAGTCTGAAATCCAGAATAACATTTTACAGATAATATTTTTTTTTGTTTTTATGGTTGAGTTGCGAGATCTCAGTTCGGAGCGAATCACTAGTTACCTTGACGAGATCGAGGAAGTCGCGTCGCCGGGTGTCGTCCGCCTGGATGTGCACGAGGAAGTTGTAGTAGACGCTGCCGGTCTCCATGTTGGCGAGCGTGCGGATGCCGTACACCAGCTCGCAGCATTGCGCGCCCACGCACATGCTGGCAACATTACAACATTCTCTTTACGCGCTGACTTCATTTATTAATTCAGACAAATAGTGGGTTTCAAGTTCGTTTGTTCTGTTAGTAGGTATATAAACTTAAATATCTAGGTTAGTAACATCCCAAAATATGACGATCCCGACTCAATAAAGGCTATTTGATCAGGATCCGAATGAAATATTTAATCAGATTTTTAGTACGCACTTATTCGTCATATTCGGAATAAAAATAGGTATGTCGTGAAATTAGACAGTTAAAATTATACACATGAATTAAATATTTAAACATAGATATTAAGTAGGTCATTGTCGTAATAAAATTATAAGTAAATGTCAAAAATTATTTTCTGTTCAAATAAGGTTCAAAATTGACTGTTTTTTTAACACCCTTCATCATATGAGCCACAGGTGATCCGCTACTGAACATAGGCCTCGCTCATAAACTTCCAGAGCGACCGACCTTGTGCAGCCTTCTAAAACCCTTAGCACCCAGTTATTGTAGTACTCTAATAATTAACATTGATGTCTAACGACCGGCATCTATATCCGTCGGTAACGGATAACGACTAGTTCCTCTTTGAAAGTGTCAAACATTTGAAACTTTATCACAACTACTGAAGAAGTCTTCCATTAAATTTTGAGGTGTAAAAGTAACGAAAATTAGCGGATCCGGTATGTATTCGTTATTTTAACAGTTAATATTTATATTTTTCAGTACTATTTACTATCGTATCGTTACGTTACTCGATCGTTACTTCTGATACCTCATATACCTAGTCAGATCATAAATTCTGTCACATGTTTAATATAAAATAATTGAAATAAGTTTATTCATTATGTAACCATTTATATACCAAAATGAACTTAACAAAACATAGATTCTTATGACACTAAAGTTTATTCAAAATGACCTCCGTGATTTTGAATACAGGCCTTCAATCTGCGCGGCCAGTCGTCTATCGCAGCACGAACGAGGTCCATGTCAATATCGGCGGCTGCCTTAATCAAGGATGTCTTGAGTGACTCCAAATTGGGATGAGGCTTTGAGCACGCCTTTTCCTCCAATCTAACGGATTCAAATCTGGACTGGAGGAGGGCCAGTCTTCGTGCCGGATGAAGTCGATTTCACGCGCCGCCAGCCAGTCTTGTGTGCTCTTCGCTCTATGAGCTGGCGCCGAATCTTGTTGGAATACCCAGTGCCTGTTATTGAACATGGTATGAGAAACAGGTTCCACAAGGTTTGTCAGGACTGTATTTTGATACACAACTGCATTCGTTTTTACACCTTTCTCACAAAAATGTACCTCTGTTAAGCCCCAATAAGAAACTCCCAACCATACCATGAGCGAGGATGGAAAATGACCTCGTTGGACACGCGGAATACGGTTGCTCGCATCTTCACTACTGTGTGCGTACACCTTATCATTTTGTTTGTTGTAGCTCTCTTCTACGGTAAAAATTTTTTCATCCGAAAAAAGAATTTCCCGATATTTTCTTACCGCTTCAACAAAGCGCGACATCTCTTCAGTCTCAGGTCCATTAGACGAGCATTCAAACGATGTCCTGTTTTTCTTCGATATGCCCGAAGCCCTAAGTCTTCATTTAACACCCTTTTCACCGTGGTTCTGCTTAACCCCATCTGAAGGGCCAACAGTTTCTGCTTACGTTTTGGATTTCTTTCAATTCGCGCCTTCACAGCTTTTATCACTGATGGAGTCCTAACAGACCGAGGGCGACCACTTCTTGATCTGTCATCTACACTAGAGTCTTCATTGTATCGTTTGATGGTGCGATAAACGAATCTTTTGGTTATATTCAAAGTTTTCAGTATGTCTAAAATTTGAATTGGCGCGTAACCGCAACGATGCAACGCAATAACTGCAACACGGTTTTCTTTAAGCGTCCACTCCATATTTAAAAATGAGTAAAATTCTTCAAAGTATACATTTTTATTTTCATGAACAATTCGAAATTCGAATTCTATAAACTTTTTGTGGCCAGCATTCTAAAAAAAATTTTTTACTGTGTGACAATACTTATGACCTGACTAGGTATAACATGCTATGTTATGTTAGAGCAAGGAATCGAGTCGTATTGCGTACGCGTACAGCATGAAGTCGCGGCGTCGCAACATTCATAATATGTAAAAAAAAACATATTTAGACAACATACCAATCTGTGTCAGGTGCATTTTTTTGACTTGTGTTATCTAAATTCTAAATTTAAGTTTTTTAATAATAATAATAATAATTTCATTTATTAATTTCAAGCACAAAAACAATTTTAAATAATATATAATTTACAAAGATTTATTATTTAAATAATGGCTTGTACCTATATACATCATAATTTTAAACAGGACCTACACTAAGTCGAGTAGATTTGTGCTGTAGATCCTATTTTCCTTCAGTTGGGTTCCCACATAGTAGCCATAGTCATAGTCTACTCATTCACTTTTCTTTTCTTATGGTACAATTTATTTAAGAATACTTTTATTATTATTCACACATATTTATTTTAAAACTCGTTTATAAAAAATACATTTTTCACTATAACGTATCTTAAAAAAATAGCATTATAGTAAAAATACATTTATAAAAACTGTAAACCACCGACCGCGAAGCAAGGCCCAAGTGATCGGTGGCTAGGGCTGCAGACAGAGGAACCTCCTGACTATGCGTGCCGAGTCCAGGAGTACCGCCTGACCGTATCTGACCCTTGACCCAACTTCCTAGCGAAAGCCTCTTAACGCGCCGGCGAACCCTGAGCGCAACTTCAATTCGGCCGCGTCAAAAACTTCGGCCTGAATATCGCTATCCTTGTTTAGTGACGAAGTTTGACCACGCAGAGCGACAGTGATAGCAATAGAACGATTCTAAATTTGATTAGATTTTGACCGTGTTCCGTAATACCAAAAATGATGACTGAAAACTTGTTGTATTTTTCTCATTGTGTTGTTAATCTGTAACTAGACGATATAATTTATGTTCCCATAACTAGGATACGTAAGATGTTGTTTTTAATACGAAACAATTAGATTGAAAACAGGTCTTTTATGACGTAAAAACATGCAGAATGCGATACGCTTCTATTTCATTTTAGGTAAGTATTTTGATCTAATATATGGTTGGGAACATAAATAAAGACTATTCAAATTAAAATAATACCTTATTAAGGTAGAAATATGCCCCAATTAGAAATGATCTTGGTAGTACGTGTTGTATGGGCGATTGTCCCTCCGGTGTACCCTTAAGGTCGAGGCTCTTCTTATTATTTTTATTTAACCTATATTTTCCCACTGCTGGGCAAAGGTTAAAGGTTCCCCCTGTTCCTCCACGATACTTTTATTATAGACAAATTAATTAATTACAGTGGATTAGCTATACATAATAGAGTTTATTATATGTAACATAATTTTTTAATTTGTAACATGAGCTTTACTATTCTTACAGTATTATAAAATAAGATTTAAGAATTTTATTTATTAGGTAAAGTGTAGAACTACAAGTGAACTGTTGACGGAATCTAAATTTGCAATAGATTTACTATTATGAAAATTATAACCTTGAGCTTAATAACACAATAACAACTCAATCTATCGCGTCCATTTAAAATATAATGAAAAAGCACCAAATATGTGTCGAAAATTATTTATTGACAATAAAATTTACACTATGATGCTTGGAGGGATTTGGGGGAGACCTTTGCCCAGCAGTGGGACGAGATAGGTTAGGAAATACAAACTTGGACGACGAATTTCCAAATTATACTTTACATATCAAACATCGTTCTTTGTAACGTACGTTTTTAAATTCACCGAATAAATTTCAATACACGCATCAACGGTACTTACTTGCGTAAACTGAATTAGTGCAGGTAGGGTACGGGTACCCATGTAAGAAAAATGCGAGTAACGAAATGCATTCGTGAGCAACGTTTCTTTACTCGGTACTAGATGGCGCACCCGTTACTCAGTACCGAATACATACCTTTTTCTACAGCTCTAATTAAATTTATTATAAATTCGAAAGAAACTTCTGTTTGCCCGTTTGTAACGTTTTTACAACTAAACGGCTCGACCGATTTCGATAAAATTTGTGCTTCTTGAAACCTTTGAAACCTCCTTATAAGTATAATAAACCTGTATTAGGAAATTTCGCTCTTCTGTAGTATAATAAAAATATAAGTTAAGTTAATAAGTAGCAGAGACTAGTAATATCTTAGACTGTCAATGTCCATATAAGAAATCGTAGCCCGCAAAAAGCTCAAAATCCCGTATTATTTGTAGATGGCGCTGTCTCATAGCCTGGAAACTTTCATAGCGGCCATTGCACCCAACAAATAAAAATAAACTTCCACTAAAACACACCACAATATTTCCATATTTTTTAGAATAAGTAATATTGTCCATAAAATAAGATTTAACGATTTTATTTTATATTGATGATTTACCACTTTCATATGCATAATCACAGATGGCGTGGGAAGGTAGCACATCGTTTTTACCTAGATGGCGTTTAACACAAAGTCCGAAACAAAGGGAACGAATGAGAACCGTGAACTGACTGACATTGACAGCCGGGAAGCAAGAAAAGTCACGCTTTTTGTACCTAATTTTGTTACATGCTGTGTTGCCAAACCTCACTTCTCAAAAGTCGCGACTAGTAAGTCGATATTTTGTTGTACATAATGTATGTACATATTGTGTACGTATTGTGTTCATTATTTTAGTAGTTATGTTTCCAGTTCAAATTAATAGAACGTATTATCTTGTAGTAGGTATGCATTTGTCGGGTACTTACTTACAAATTAATTTTATTTTGTTTCATAAAGTGTTCTACTTATCATCGTGTACATCACTATAAATATGTATTCTTATTTTAAAAATATGTAGGTATTTCCGCATTTAAGTGATAATGGTATGGTCATAGACGTATATAATGCATAAAAGTGATCTATCCTTTCCTTTCCTAAAAAAAATCCCTATTTTGACGGAAACTTTCATGTTCTGGCAATTCTGGGAAAATGTGCGCAAATCGCAATCAAATCTAAAAATTGCTAGAGAATAAAGTTTTAACGAAACTGAAGAGCGGCAACCTCGCACAACGTAAAGGTCACAACGTTGCAATAATATTATCGCGCACGAGTAATTGGAAATAGCGCCATCTATTTTTCTTCGTACCATTATGAGCGGTAGTAAGCTAAAGGTTGGCATATATTTAACGATTTGTAATTCTTAGCGACTTCTCGCGTCCTAGCAGGTTATCAAATTCAAATATCGAGTTACATACATTATCTTGTTTGAGACTGTCACGCCCGGTTGCTGGAAGCATAATTAAGCCAAAAATTAGTTGACCATTGGTCAAACCTCTTGTCAAGTGCAAATTGGGTTGCTGGAACGTATTTTACCTCATTTGATTTTAATCAGAGATTTGTTAAACAGGTTGTCAAATCAGTCAACAAAATCTCTTGTCAAACGTGAAAATGGGTTGCAGGAATGCTGATTAGCCGTTCTTCGTCCATTAATCGGTTGTCAAATCAATATTTATTTAATCAGTGCTTGAGCTTTAATTAGCAGAAATAATTTGGCTAATTCGAGTCAATTGTGCCGTGGGGCGCCGGCAATAGAATGTTGCCCCTCCGCTCTTATCCGTGGATGCAGTAGGAGTCTGCTAAGGGATACCTCCGAAAGATGGGCAGCAGCGTCTTTTCGTGTTTTCAATACCTATACTGCGCTCGCCAACCCGCCTGCCAAGCGTGGCGAGTATGGCAACAACCCCCTAATGATAAATTTACAACATAAAACCAGGCCCCGAGTCCCCGGCGGCCCCGCTAATCCTGGCTATGGTAGCAGTCACGGTAACGGCGGGGCCAGGGGTGCTAAGAATCCCCGGGAGACGATCGGCTACCAAACCCTACGACGACCACTGGCCCTGGTAACACACAACATCCGCACTTTGAGGACAGACGAAAAGATTGTTGAGCTGGAAGAAGAAATTAGTAGATTACACTTGGACATTTTGGGGTTATCAGAAGTCCGTAGAGAGGGTGAGGACACGATTACCCTTAAGTCTGGTAACCTACTATACTACCGGGAGGGCGACCAACAGTCCCAAGGTGGTGTTGGGTTTCTCGTTCACAAGTCACTCATCAACAACATTATCACCATCGACAGTGTGTCGAGCAGGGTCGCGTACCTGACGCTCAGAATATCTAAGCGATATTCGCTGAAGGTCGTTCAGGTATATGCGCCGACCTCTTCACACCCAGATGAAGAAGTAGAGTCTATGTATGAGGACATCAGTAGAGCCATACATACGAACAAAACTCACTTTATTGTTGTTATGGGGGACTTCAATGCAAAGCTAGGGATGAGAAGCGATGATGAGTTGAGAGTGGGGCAATTTGGATATGGGCAACGGAACCCCAGGGGACAGAGGCTGGCCGATTTTCTGGAGAAAGAAGGACTCTTTATGATGAATTCTTTTTTCCAGAAGCCGCTTCACAGGAAATGGACCTGGATGAGTCCCAACGGTTCCACGAGAAATGAGATTGATTTCATCTTGACCAACAAGAAACGGATATTCAATGATGTCTCTGTGATTCACAGGGTGAAAACCGGCAGTGATCACCGAATTGTAAGAGCCACATTGAATATGAACGTTAAACTTGAAAGGTCCCGTTTGATGAAATCTACGCTCCGACCCACTCGCGCTCATATCCAAAACCTCGAGAGCTTTCAACTCGAACTTGCAAATCGCTTTGACTGTCTCGAAGTAGATGCATCAGTGGACGAGATCAATAACAGGTTCGTAGAAACCGTCCATACGGTGGGGTCCCAGTTCTTTAAGACCCCCCGTACCAATAGACCTCAGAAACTCTCTGATGACACCCTTAACCTCATGGCTGAACGACGTTCTTTGCGACTGCAGTCTCCCGATGATGCTCAGTCACATAGGCAGCTCAATAGAAAGATTTGGAAATCCTTGCGGCACGATATTCGTACCTTTAATACATCTCGTATTAAAGATACGATAGAACGGAATAAAGGCTCCAAAGTGTTCGCGAGAGATAATTCTATTGGGCAAAGCCGCATGACGAAGCTGAAGAGGGAAGATGGCAGCATAACGTCAAGTAAAGCGGAAGTGTTAAGGGAAGTCGAAAGGTTCTATGGACGGCTCTACGATTCGGTCACTAAACCTGTTTGCAGTGCGGCCAACGACCCAAGAGCCAAACTGACCCGACATTATACCGAAGATATTCCGGACATCAGCCTGTATGAGATCAGGATAGCCTTGAAGCAGCTTAAGAACGACAAGGCGCCGGGCGAGGACGGAATCACTTCAGAGCTTCTGAAAGCGGGTGGATCACCGGTACTTAAAGTCCTTCAGAAGCTCTTTAATTCCGCCTTGCTTGAAGGTACGACGCCAAAAGCATGGAACGGGGGCGTGGTGGTTCTGTTCTTCAAGAAAGGTGACAACACCTTGCTTAACAATTACAGACCCATCTCGCTTTTGAGCCATGTTTATAAGCTGTTTTCGAGGGTCATCGCGAACCGTCTCGAACGCAGGTTTGATGACTTCCAGCCTCCCGAACAAGCCGGGTTCCGTAAAGGCTACAGTACCATAGACCACATACATACGCTGCGGCAAGTCATACAGAAGACCGAAGAGTATAACTTGCCGCTATGTCTCGCGTTTGTGGACTATGAGAAAGCCTTCGATTCGATCGAAACATGGGCAGTGCTTGAGTCTCTCCAACGATGCCGTATTGACTATCGGTACATCGAAGTGCTGAAGTGTTTGTATAAAAACGCCACTATGTCAGTCCGAGTACACGAACAGAGCTCAAAGGCGATTCCCTTAAAAAGAGGCGTAAGACAGGGAGATGTAATCTCTCCGAAACTGTTTACGACCGCATTGGAAGATGCCTTCAAGCTTCTGGAATGGAAAGGACTGGGCATCAATATTAACGGCGAATACATCACTCACCTTCGGTTTGCCGACGATATTGTGGTCATGGCAAAGTCGATGGAAGAGCTCAGCACGATGCTCGAAGGCCTCAATTGAGTCTCCCAACGGGTAGGACTTAAAATGAACATGGACAAGACGAAAATCATGTCGAATGTCCATGTCGTCCCTGCCCCAGTTATGGTTGAGAACTCGGCTCTTGAAGTTGTCGACGCGTATGTATACCTAGGACAAACAGTCCAATTAGGTAGGTCCAACTTCGAAAAAGAGGTCAATCGTCGAATCCAACTCGGATGGGCAGCGTTTAGGAAACTTCGCAACGTCTTTTCGTCCAACATACCTCAGTGCCTTAAGACGAAAGTCTTCAATCAGTGTGTGTTACCAGTGATGACATATGGAACCGAGACGTGGTCCTTCACTATTGGCCTTATGAGTAAGCTCAGAGTCGCTCAACGAGCTATGGAGAGGGCTATGCTCGGGGTTTCTCTACGGGATCGAATCAGAAATGAGGAGATACGTAGGAGAACTCAAGTCACCGACATAGCCCGACGGATTAGCACGTTGAAGTGGCAATGGGCAGGCCATATAGCGCGCAGAACAGATGGCCGATGGGGCCGAAAGGTTCTCGAGTGGAAGCCACGGACCGGCAAGCGCAGCGTAGGACGTCCACCCACAAGATGGGCAGACGACTTGGTAAGAACCGCAGGTCGGCGTTGGATGCAGGCCGCTTCCAACCGCAGTTCCTGGAGATCAATGAGGGAGGCCTTTGTCCAGCAGTGGACGTCCTACGGCTGATATGATGATGATGAGTGAATTTAGTGGTTTTATTCTACAAATACATCAGGTGTGTACTCCAAAGAAGACAATATAATCCTACTAATATTATAAAAGCGAAAGTTTGTATGTATGGATGTTTGTAACTCTTGAACCGATTGCGATGAAATTTGGTATGTACGTAGATCATAACCTATATTAACACAATGTTACTTTTTATTGGCAAACCACGCGTGCGAAGCCGCCAATCAAATCGCAAATCAGTTGACATAGTGTTTAACTTAGCACTCTTGTTAAATCAAATTGAGTTTCACGAAGGTTGATTAGTGCATAATTAGCTATCTAAAGGATCATATTTTGAATGTCAAACTAGTGTTATTTTTATAGGGTCACACCACCTAAAACCTTATTTTAGTTCAATCATTCATTCCTACACGTCTTACATTTGCTTATTTCAATGTCTACAGGTTAGAGATTTTTGTTGAAAATCAAATGCACAATTTGAATGTGTGCAAATAACGTTTATTTTGGTCGTTTTTCTCTCTACAAACAAAAATTACCTAAAAGTATACAAAAAGATACTATTATACTCATTGAAATTCCATAGATAAGCATGGAAAACGTCGTTTAAGTACACCAAAACATCTTTCAATTGTGCCTATTTTTTGTACTTATTTGTGATGTAAAATGTTCCCTTACCTTGAAATCTCTTGTAAGCATACGATGTCGTACTCATCGCCAAAACACTTCAACAATTACAAAAATCAATGACCTCATGGATCAACGCCTTAGAAACAGCTGGTCTTAGAATGAGCAGAATGAAGACTGAACACATGGAGTGCTGTTTTAGTAAGAATAACTGCACAGAAGGGACTTCAACAGTTTACTATCACGATAAAACATCTGTACCAAAAGTCAATCACTTTAAATACCTAGGATCAGTGGTAACATACTATAGAAGTGGAGGGAGACGTAAACCGCAGAAGCATTGCCTGGCAGAAGTGGCGATCCTTGAGCGGTGTACTTTGTGACCCACGTATACCTTTACCGGGGACATATGAAGCAGAATGTTGAATAGTAAAAGATACACATGTCCTGAAGATGCATACGGTGGAAATGAAGATGCAAAGATGGTCAGGAGGGGTAACGACAGAATTCAGAATGAATATGTCTGAAGAAGCTTTGAGATTGCTCCTATACCATCTGTAAGCTGGTGACATATCAGAAACCCGATTGAGGTGGTATGGCCACGTCATGAGAAGACCTTAAGAATATGTGGTGTCTTTAAGAGCACAAAAGAGGCAGAGGACGTCCTCCATCAGCATGGTGGACCAGCATGACCAGACTCATGAAAAAGAAAGAACTACCTGATCCGACAACTCAAGACAGACTAACTTGGCGCCGAAAAATTAGGAGAGAAGACCCCACTTAAAATGGGTACATGCAAAGAAGAAGAAGATTTGTGATGTAAAAAGTCAATAAAAACACCTGTAAATTATGTCCATGATTTTAATTTTGCATCACAGATTGCCTGCACGTGCAGATGAAAACAATCCTATTCTGTTCTGGTATATTATTATTTCTGCTTGTGGTAACCACCATCTGGAGCATTTTAATACATTAAGCAAGTTGTAGATTTATATAGACCTTAGCAGTAAGCTACAGTAATTCGGAATGCCCCAGTTGCGTAAAAACTTATTGTCAATAGTATTTGTTGTAGGGCGCTGATAGAGCTACTTCGCAATGTAGATAAATGGGCTTTATCCCCAATTAAGGCATTTTATGTAATCACAGGCTTTGAAACTCTATAGCGCATCTTGAATTCTTCCTCAGTGAATTCCTCTGATGGTTTCACTCTTGTCCTCATCACTCTTTTCTGTCGTTGTCATCCTCCATTGTTACTGGTTAAATTCGATAGAGATATCCTAATAATAAATAATTTAAAGGTTAGGTTATGTAGGCAGTTTACGATAGTTTTTTTTAAGAGATAACACTTCCACAAATATGTATAATCATTATATTGTCACTTTTGGAGTACACACCTGATGTATTTGTAGAATAAAACCACTAAATTCACTCGAATTAGCCAAATTATTTCTGCTAGTTAGAGCTTAAGCACTGATTAAATAAATATCGATTGGAAAACCGATTATTGGACGAAAAACGGCTAATCAGCGTTCCTGCAACCCATTTTCACGTCTGACAAGAGATTTTGTATGACTGAATTGACAACCTAATTAATTAATCTCTGATTAAAATCAAATGAGGTAAAATACGTTCCAGCAACCCAATTTGCACTTGACAAGAGGTTTGACCAATGATCAACTAATTTTTGAGCTAATCATCCTTCCAACAACCGGGCCTTACTATTCAACACGAATACTATAATTAATAATGAAATATTTAAACACGGATATTAAGCAGATCATAATCGTAATAAATTATACGTAAATGTCATGGTCTAATTGTATGTAAAATGTCAAAACAATAAAATTAAAAAAAAATAATACATAAACAACAGATCACATTAATATTACAAATGCGAAAATTTGGATGTTTGTTTATTTGTTTGCTACTCAATCAGGTCGTAACGGCTGAACCGATTTCAACGTAGATTATAAACTGGATTAACACATAAGTGCGTGGTGTAGGTTTTGAGGTTTCCTGATCTTGGGATCGTCAGTGTATTGGAAGCGGTCGCTTTTAAAATGATATACGAATTTGTTTGATAATTAATATAATAATTTACAAAGTATGTACAAAGACAAGTTAACAGTTTGGCAGATTTCGCGTTATGAGAGGCCGAAGCAAAGCTCGTATGGCTGAAAGACATGAATTTCGAGGCGCGTATATACTCACAGCGCCATCTGTGTTCCCCAGTCTGAACCTTTGCGTAGTTCAGCTAGGATCCACATGTCTGTTACTTGGTTCCACCGTTCGTTACTAAGTGGCGCTGTCATCAACACTCATGGCAGGAGCGCTGGCGTCTAGTTCGGCCGGCACGGTTCTGTGGCGCATCAGCACCACCAGCTTGCTGACCGTTGTTGCCGGGAACATGAGCTCATCTATCACGACTCACGAGGCAGTGGGTGACTTTGCTTAAGCCGATTTAGTGTCTCAGTAGATGAGCTCATGTTCATATTGACTTGTTTTTTAATCTATCTTTTTGTGTACCCAGTATCAATAATTTTCTATGTGTTTAGTAACAAAAATTATGGATCTCTGTTTGGTCTGAAATAAACGTATTTTATTTTATTTTTTGAAACATCTATTGGCGTGTCTTGGGGGTGAAACCGACTCGTATGCCGTCACGTTCTGACAGCATCGCTCTGACGGCATGCATCCAATAAGAGGTATCATCATTATCATATCAGCAGTAGGACGTCCACTGCTGGACAAAGGCCTCCTTCATTGATCTCCAGGAATTGCGGTTGGAAGCGACCTGCATCCAACGCCGACCTGCGGTTCTTACCAAGTCGTCTGCCCATTTTGTAGGTGGACGTCCTACGCTGCGCTTGCCGGTCCGTGGCCTCCATTCGAGACCTTTCCGGCCCCGTTGGCCATCTGTTCTGCGCGCTATATGGCCTGCCCATTGCCACTTCAACGTGCTAATCTGTTGGGCTATGTCGGTGACCTTAGTTCTCCTACGTATCTCCTCATTTCTGATTCGATCCCGTAGAGAAACCCCGAGCATAGCCCTCTCCTTAGCTCGTTGAGCGACTCTGAGTTTATTCATAAGGCCAATAGTGAAGGACCACGTCTCGGTTCCATATGTCATCACTGGTAACACACACTGATTGAAGACTTTCGTCTTAAGGCACTGAGGTATGTTGGACGAAAAGACGTTGCGAAGTTTCCCAAACGCTGCCCATCCGAGTTGGATTCGACGATTGACCTCTTTCTCGAAGTTGGACCTACCTAATTGGACTGTTTGTCCTAGGTATACATACGCGTCGACAACTTCAATAGCCGAGTACTCAACCATAACTGGGGCAGGCACGACATGGACATTCGAAATAATTTTCGTCTTGTCCATGTTCATTTTAAGCCCTACCCGTTGGGAGACTCGATTGAGGCCTTCGAGCATCGTGCTGAGCTCTTCCATCGACTTTGCCATGACCACAATATCGTCGGCAAACCGAAGGTGAGTGATGTATTCGCCGTTAATATTGATGCCCAGTCCTTTCCATTCCAGAAGCTTGAAGGCATCTTCCAATGCAGTCTTACGCCTCTTTTTAAGGGAATCGCCTTCGAGCTCTGTTCGTGTACTCGGACTGACATAGTGGCGTTTTTACACAAACACTTCAACACTTCGATGTACCGATAGTCAATACGGCATCGTTGGAGAGACTCAAGCACTGCCCATGTTTCGATCGAATCGAAGGCTTTCTCATAGTCCACAAACGCGAGACATAGCGGCAAGTTATACTCTTCGGTCTTCTGTACGACTTGCCGCAGCGTATGTATGTGGTCTATGGTACTGTAGCCTTTACGGAGCCCGGCTTGTTCGGGTATATATTGCGTATAATAAGATAAGATGCACTATAAACGGTTTTCTTTCAATTTAGATGTAGGTATTCTATCTGCCGGGCGTCCCATGACGGCACATTATGCTTGATAGTTTACCTGTGGTGTTGCCTCATGATGTCCGGGAAGCGCTGGATGAGCTGGTTCTGCACGAGCTGGTGCGGGTCGGAGTAGTCCTTGTGGCAGGACAGGATGTAGTAGAGACGTAGGTCCGCGGTGCCGCGCCACGTGGCGCGCGCGCACCACTTCACCATCATGTTCAGGTGCTCCACGCTGAAATATTTAACATGATACTATTTAAACGAGCTTCACGTGAGCGACCATACAAAGTTCAACACCTCGTTTTACCCACCACACCACTTCTTATTACCCAGGGGGTGATTTTAGAAAAGCAAAACAATATTATTTCTCTTATTTTTTATGAAGAAAATTTTTGCCAACTTTCAGGTTTACCTATAGACCTAATGACTACAGTTTTCATACAAATTTAAATACCTTTTTCGACCACTGGTGGAGCCGTTTGCGGATCTTACGCCTTCGAAATGGCTTTTTAAAGCCTATAAGATAACTTCGGGAAAAACGGGATAACAAAGTAGGAATTAGGGACGAGCCCACTAACCTTAGATATCCTTTGAACCGGCCTGGAATGTTCCTCTTGCGCGCACTTTCACAGATTCACCAGGAGTCGCGGCAATTTAGCTAAACCACATCAAGTTAAGAGGCTATAAGCGGAAGCGGAATTAAGCGTTGATTTGCGGTATGTTTCAGCTGGTCGCGTACACACGGCTACATATCAAGCTATACACTTCCAGTATAAGCTGACCTCTCATTCTACGAAAAGCCTACACAATGCGAGGTTAGCTTATACTGGAATTCTATAGCTTGATGTGTAGCCGTGTGTACATAAGCCAGATTTGAGTTTCTCGCGTAGCGGTGCGGTTGCGTCTGTCATTGTCTTCTCAGTAGCGCCGTCAGCGAGGAATGGTTTTGCGGATAGAATATGGGTCAAGGAAAGAGTTAAACCTTATATGTTCGAAAGATGGCGTTACCAACCACATTAGGGGATGAATTTCAAAAAATACTTATTTATTAAGCGCTTTCTTACTATAAGAAACCCACACTCCAAATATAAAGTCTCTAGAGTCTGTCAAACGAAAGTAGGCACTCGCATTTTTTCGTAACTTTTTACATGGCAATACTTATGTGTTTCCACCTACGGACGCTATGTTCTACAGCTGGGTAAATTTAGGGTGGTATAAAATAATGATTGCACGTACTATAAATAACTATAATAATAACGGATTGTAACCCACTCTTATCAACTGCAGATTAATAATATTGAACTATTTTATAGGTTTTGTCATTCTGAACCGAAAAAATAGGCAAAAAATGCCTTTTCCCGAAGATGTAGGCAGAAACCACGGATGACCATTTTCCATGAATCTGACTTACTTCTTTCGTTTCAGTCACTCTCTTAATATTCTTCAAATAGGTCGTCGTTTAGGGTAGCTACTCTTGACTTTTTCTCAACAGATTAGGGAAAATGAGAATCGGAGTGTGGCATCATTATTATTCCCTAATGTTTGGGTTGCCACGCTGATATTTTTTGATTTTACCGCGATTTTTCAAGGTCTACTTTCATTTGACAGACTCTAGTAGCAGCGGTTTAGGCTGTGCGTTGTAGACAGCCTGGAGACTTGAAATTGTTTTAACTACTGCATTTTTCAGAGTTTCATTTATGTATTTACCTATTCTGTGTATTATTTTCAAAAATAATTGATTGATTGATGCACAGACTGCTAAAGCATAACTCCTCGTTTTGGGTTTGCCGTAGTTGGGTGGAAAAGAATAAATAAATAAAATAAATATTGCTAGACATTTCACACAGCGCTATCTAGCCCCAAACTAAGCAGAGCTTGTACTATGGGAACCAGATAACTGATATAATACTTATATACTTTTTTTTTTGTAAATACATACTTATAATACATAGAAAAACATTCAGACCCGAAACAAATACCTGTAGATCATGCAAACATTTGTTCCGCGGTGGGAATCGAACCCGCTACCTCCTGCGTCTCAGCCGGCTATTCGCCCACTGCGCCCCGGAGGTCGTCAATCAGGTCGTCAGAATACCTCAGTTCGTCTCCCATAGCGTGCGCGAAGAGCGTGAGCGCGGCGACGGCAGCGTCCATGCGCTCAGGCTGCGCGCCGCCCCGCAGCATGCCGCACAGCTTGTACACGGCGCCCGTGGTAGTCATCAGCTTGCTGGCCTGCAGCCCCGCGCCGCACAGGTTGCCCAGCGTCCACGCGCATCTTATCTGAACGCAAAGTGATATTGATACGAGGAGGGATCAAAAAGTAGTGAGAACGACATACTCCTTGGTAAGAAAAAAATAAATACTGGCAGGCATAGCTCAGATACATATTTGTAATATTAATAAAGAAAAAAATCTTCGATTCTCTTTTGTTTTTTTCTGAATGTAGTCATTTGTTTGCTTCGTGTCGGAATGTGTTCTCGAAAATGGAGAAAAACAAGTGCGAGCCGTTATTAAATACCTCTGTTTAAAAAAGTTAACGACCCAAGAGATTCATTGCTATTTAGAGGCAACATTAGGAGAGTCTACTCCGCCGTATTCCACTGTCGCAAGGAGGGCTTCTCAATTTCGAGTAGGGAGAACGAGCTCGGAAGCCGAACATCGTTGCGTCCGTCCACCGACGTCAGTTACCCAAGAAAATGTTGCGAAAGTCGAGAAAATTGTATTGAGCGATCGAAGAGTTACCATCCGATACTTAATTCAAGAAACGGGCATTTCATATGGAAGTATTCAATCCATATTGAAACAATCTTTGAATATGAGAAGTCTCCGCCGAGAATGTTAACCGACAGTCAGAAACAAAATCGACTTGACACTTCGAAGATATTGTTAGACAAGTTTCAAGAAGATTCTGAAAACTTTTTGTCTCGTTTCGTAACAATGGACGAAACATGGGTCCATCATTTTGATCCCGAGACAAAACAGCAATCTTCGCAATGGAAACGGCCATCACCACCGACCCCGAAGATGTTTCGTGCCATGGCATCGGCTGGCGAGGTTATGGCCCCAATATTTTGGGACTCAGAAGGGATATTGTTGATTGATTACCTGGAACGACTATTACAGGCAAATATTATGCAGCTTTAATTCCCAAGTTGAGGAATGCCATCAAAGAGAAAAGGAGAGGGAAACATCGAAGGGGCGTGCTGTTTCATCACGACAACGCACCCGCGCACAGGTTGGCAGTTGCGATGGCTGCCATTCAGCAAGCTGGCTTCGAATTGGTTGGCCACCCCCCTTATTCACGAGATCTGGCGCCTAGCTATTTTTATCTGTTCCTCAAATTGAAAGAATACTTAAGGGGAAACAGGTACGAAGACGATAACGAGGTGATGGATGCCGTGAAGAGCTTTTTGCAGGACCAAGACAAAACTTTTTTTTGAAAGGGAGCCTTGGAAAAGCGCTGGACTCGGTGTGTAGAGAGACTAAGAGACTATGTAGAAAAATAAATTATTAAGTTATCAATAGTCATTATATTCTATCTCATTCTCACTACTTTTTGATCCCTCCTCGTATAATTAAGTCTTTAAATAGTGTCTACACACGCAAACTCACACTCAATTACTCACATACACACACACACACACACACACACACACACACGCACACACAGATACCCACGCAGATCCTTCTGGTCTGTTAGTTAAGAACTTTAATTTTTAGTTTAGTTTTTGTGCCATCTAACTGATTGGAACTCATTGCTGTAAAGGAGGAGGGTGTTGGTGTCTGTAACAAAGTTTTCATACTTATACAGGCATTATCGTTTCGAATTGTTTACACAATTTTATATTTGTTGTTCCTCAATAAATGCTTTTTTATTTTTATATACCATTTATTTGTAACTTGTTGGCCGCGACTTCGCACGCGTAGTACACTACTAAATGTGAAAGTAACCTAGAAATAAAGCTAAACTCGCTGTTGCAACTTGCCTTGACACCCCATTTTTATCCCCGCGACACCTGATGTATAAGACAAAAAGTAGCCTATGTGTTAATCCAGGTTATAATCTACATACATACAAAATTTAATCGAAATCGGTTCAGCCGTTACAACACGTGATTGAATAACACACAATCAAACAAACAAATAAATAAATAAACAAACATCTAAGCTTTCGCATTTAAAATATTCCAGATATATTTATATTTTAATTAAATCGTTGACGACCTCCGTGGCGCAGTGGGCGAATAGCCGGCTGAGACACAGGAGGTAGCGGATTCGATTCCCGCCGAGGAACAACTGTTTGCATGATCTAGAGATATTTGTTCCGGGTCTGGATGTTTTTCTATATACATATTTTAAGTACATATGTACTTACAAAAAAAGTATATAAGTATTGTATCAGTTATCTGGTTCCCATAGTACAAGCTCTGCTTAGTTTGGAGCTAGATGGCGCTGTGTGAAGTGTCCAGCAATATTTATTTATTTTATTAGTGTGATATCGAAGACACACATACATAAAGAAAGAAAGAAAATATATTTATTTGAACCCACCTGACATCACACACAATAAAAACATTATAAACAAAGGAAAAGTCAAGATTCACCCAGACAGATAATGCTGGTGTTGCGTGGGGACAAAATGGAATACATATTATTTAAAAACCGGCCATGTGCGAGTCGGACTCGCGCACGAAGGGTTCCATACCATTATCTATAAAAACGGCAAAAAAATCACGATTGTTGCCCCCCTTAAATATTTGTTTTATTTTAATTTAATTATTTATTTTTAAAGTGTTTGTATAACTAAATATTCTGTGAATTTTTCAAGCGTCTACCTGTTGTCGTAATCAATATTGGGCAAAAACGAGCAAAAAAATCACGTTTGTTGTATAGGAGCCCCATACATAATAAATAACCCCCACATAAATATTTATTTTATTATATTTTTAGTATTTGTTTTTATAGGAGCAACAGAAATACATCATCTGTGAAAATTTCAACTGTTTAACTATCACGGTTCATGATATACAGCCTGGTGACAGACAGACAGACAGATAGCGGAGTCTTAGTTATAGGGTCCCGTTTTACCCTTTGGGTACGGAACCCTAAAAATGATATTAACTAATAAAATGTGTGTTGCGGTTTGGTGGACAAGTGGACAAATTCTTGCCATTTTTTCGTGGCTTGGTCGCGAGGGAACAGACAGTAAAATTGACGTTTCAAAGTGATCCTTGTGATTTTAATGAATAAAAAATTTTGAGCTTGACTTTGGTAATAACTGAGCGGATAATATAGCTCGAGGAGCAAACACTGATTTTCAGCTATATTACGAGGGCGGCACTGAAAATTTCGGGAATCAAGGAAGTGACACAACATTACTATTTAAAAATGTATTTATTGCTTTTCGAAGTATTCTCCGCGAAATTTGACACATTTTTCCATACGATGGAACCAATCATTGAAGCAACCATTCCATTCGGAAGTTTTGTATTATTCCATTTGTAGGCGTCCACAGCTTTTTCAGGTGATGAAAATCTCTGACCACGCAATTTATTCTTTATTTTAGGGAAAGTATAGAAATCATTAGGCATTAGGTCGGGGCTGTACGGCGGATGGTCTAATAATTCTATGTTTTTTTGCTCTAAAAACTCTTTTGTTCTGTGCGCGGTGTGAGAACTCGCATTGTCGTGATGGAGGATGATGCAGCGGTTGCAGTTCTCTTTACGGAGTTCAGAAACGACCTGTGGCAAACAAATGCTAACATACCATTCTGCAATAACCGTTCTGTGTCCCTCAAGAGGAATAGTCGCAACATGGCCGGTTTTGGAGACAAACGTGGCCACCATTTTTTTTGCAACACTCCGTGAACGAACAATTTTTGTTGGCTTTAACTCATTTTCGAACACCCAAACTCGTGATGTTGCGATAAATTTTTTGTTGCGGGTTCGTACGCGTATATCCAGGATTCGTCACCTGATACGATGTTGTATACAGCATTTGAGGATCCTGCGTGGAATCTTTCGAGTTCTGACGCACAAAGTAACGCGAGCTTTTTGCTCTTCACAGAGCAAATGCGGTATCCATCGGGAAAACAACTTTTTTACACCTAATTGTTCATGCAAGATTATTTGTATTTGACTCATGCCAATGTCTAAAGTTGCCTGAATTTCGCGGTATGTCACATGTCGATCTTCCCCAATCAGCTTACGCACAGCATCAACGTTTTCTTGGGTGACTGCAGTTTTTGGACGACCTTGACACGTCCACGTTGAAATTCAGCAAACCAGCGATAAATTGTGGGTTTGGATGGGGCTTCATCACCAAATGCAGAAATCATCCGGACAACACACTGTTTTTGTGTTAAACCACTTCGAAAGTCATAATAAATCATCGCTCTTGAATTTTCTCGAGTCAATACCATTTTATCAACGACTAAACAAGTTTGACAAGACCTTGTGACAAAACCGAGAATATTTTTTTAAATAAATAAATGGTATTCGATTTTTAAAACCAAGGAGTTTTCAATTAAAAAGATTTTAATATGACAGGAACAGTGGAAATATTCCATTCCCGATACTTTGAATGCAGCCTATGTATAACCATCCGAGAAAACAACTGAAAAGATAAGTGAGACGTGTCGAAGTGAAGAGTAATGTGTCGACTTATACGTGTTTCAATACTACCTATTTTTTGTGTAGGATCTATCATTTATAAATACTGACTTCTGTAACACATGTCTAGCGCAGATGCGCAGACACTCCATAGGACGTCTGTTACAGTGTTTTGGAGTCAATAAAAATATTTTACTTATTTTTTTTATGTTAATATATACAGGATTTATGACGTTTTTATCGGTGTTTCGACAGACAATGTTTCGGTTCAATTCGTGAACCTTTATCAGGGTGAGTGCGATCCGCTCCGTGATAAACCCCGTATTTATAATGATTGAAATAAATCATGAAAGTTTTCTAAGTAAATAGATCATCAATAAGATAATTTTTACATTATTTAATAAACCCGACCTCCTCTTTTTGCATGGGGGGTTACAGACCGACACAGCCAAGGCTTAGAATCCCGCACCAATTTATTCTCATTTTTCTTTTCTTCTCCCTAATCACCCTGATAAGGCCATCTCCTAAACGGCTGAACCGGATAAGGTTTTTTTTATTTGAAAGATGACTTACCATTTTTATATATATTTTATATATATGGTACTTACCATTTTTCAATATGTTATTTTTTAATGTCTTTTTCAATGTTTCATTTTATTTTATTACCTTCTGTTTTATCTGCACTGTACTGTTGTCCTAAATACATGTCTTTTACTTTACTTAACTATATGATTATATTCTTAGCTAAGAATATAATGATGAGTTTAATTTTGGTGTATACAAACAGCCAGCTCTAAGTTCTGTGAGTCGAGTGCAGCGACGAGGTAGGCTCCGGCCACTCTAATGATGGTGAGGCAGCCGCGCAGGTCCGCTAGGGCCAGATTACACAGGCATGCGGCCGCTTCCACCTGCCTGTTCACATCATTCCCTGTAATTACAAAACATAGCTTTATAATCACTCGTACCTATTATGGACTATAGTCTTTCCATTTCTTTATTTTCTCGATGACAGTTCTAATTTGATAGTTGTAGTGTTGTGACCTAATGGGGAAAGCTCATCGAGTGACAGTGACGATTCATCAGATTTTGATTAAAATAAATAAATAAAGATTACCTGTCGTTATAATTATTTCGTTTAATGGTCGAGTACCTACCTATACCTACTTATTTAACAAAAGCTTCGACAATTTCAAAAAAGTTGACATTATCAATCAAGAATTAATACGTGTAACATCTTGTAATGAAATATAATATTAGTTAATAAATTTGTACAAAAGTATCCAGCAGTAGTTTAGTTTCTTACATTTTGTAAAAAAATATCGTGTCTGTTATCGTGTTACGTTTATCGATAGCTCCATCCCTATCAGTTTCTCCGACTCTGGTATAACCTTGTACGTGCGTAAGCGTCATATTTTTATTAAATAATGCATACTTAATGTAAAAAAGACGCTCGTTCAAGTTTTCACAGGAGCTGTCGTGGAGAAAATAAAGAAATGGAAAGACTATAGTATTATCGATAGGTGTTATCGTATCGTCGCTTATGTCATGATATTTTCATAAACGTTTAGGAGATGGTGTAGATTAAGAATATGGCCAGTATTCTGAATTTTGAAAAACCCTTGATATTTCTAACACAAAAATGACAACACAACATATAAAACAGCACAAAGTTAGTTGTTAGTACTATTATAGATAAGGGGAGTTAGTGAGCTAGTAAGAATGAATGAATGAAATACTCTTTATTGCACACCAAACAAAAATACAGTAATAAATGGAAATAAACAATAAATAAAGGAACAATGGGCGGTCTTATCACTAAAAGCGATCTCTTCCAGACAACCTTTGGATGGACAGGATAAACAAAATCAAAAGACGGCGGTGTACAGACATAAACAGAACCCACAAAATAAAATATACCTATTGATTATACCAATAAACATAAACTTAAATACATACAAATATTATATAAATAAACTACACTACATAAAGAGGATAAATAACATAAACACTAACTAGCAGTTACGAGACAACGAAAGGAAATGGTTGTATACCTTGAATTACCTTGACTTTGAAAATAGGAAGAGATTGGGACGACCTTTTATGGCGGGTTCCTATATCCGTCGGTAACCGACTACGCCTCGTATCTACTTGAAAAACTGTCAAACTATACTTGAAAAAACATAGCTTGATCTCTGTGACATTTATTAAACTGACATTCCTAGGGTTGTTATGATACAGAAAAAAATATCGATAGTAATTATCGATAGAAGCTTTGCAGTAAGACCAATTGTTGGCCTTTTGAGGGCTCCAACAACCCGTAACGACTGCCATTATATATTCGTATGGCAGCCAGAACCGACGGCTTAACGTGCTTTCCGAGGCACGACCAGACCAGTGCAAAAACCCATGTTCATGCATACAAATATTTGCACTGAGCGAGGATCGAACCCGCGACCTCCTGAGCAGCAGTCGTGTTCACTACCGCTTCGCCACGAAGGCTGTCTGCCATAATTATATGTACCTAGTCAGGTCATAAATTCTGTCACAAGTTTAATATAAAATAATTGAAACAAGTTTATTCATTATGTAACCATTTATATACCAAAATGAACTTAACAAAACATAGATTCTTATGACACTAAATTTTATTCAAAATGACCTCCGTGATTTTGAATACAGGTCTTCAATCTGCGCGGCCAGTCGTCTATCCCAGCACGAACGAGGTCCATGTCAATATCGGCGGCTGCCTTAATCAAGGATGTCTTGAGTGACTCCAAATTGGGATGAGGCTTTGAGCACGCCTTTTCCTCCAAGTGTTACACTCCATATCTTGTAATCTAACGGATTCAAATCTGGACTGGAGGAGGGCCAGTCTTCGTGCCGGATGAAGTCGATTTCACGCGCCGCCAGCCAGTCTTGTGTGCTCTTCGCTCTATGAGCTGGCGCCGAATCTTGTTGGAATACCCAGTGCCTGTTATTGAACATGGTATGAGAAACAGGTTCCACAAGGTTCGTCAGGACTGTATTTTGATACACAACTGCATTCGTTTTTACACCTTTCTCACAAAAATGTACCTCTGTTAAGCCCCAATAAGAAACTCCCAACCATACCATGAGCGAGGATGGAAAATGACCTCGTTGGACACGCGGAATACGGTTGCTCGCTTCTTCACTACTGTGTGCGTACACCTTATCATTTTGTTTGTTGTAGCTCTCTTCTACGGTAAAAATTTTTTCATCCGAAATAAGAATTTTCCGATATTTTTTTCCTGCGTACCGCTTCAACAAAGCGCGGCATCTCTTCAGTCTCAGGTACATTAGACGAGCATTCAAACGATGTCCTGTTTTTCTTCGATATGCCCGAAGCCCTAAGTCTTCATTTAACACCCTTTTCACCGTGGTTCTGCTTAACCCCATCTGAAGGGCCAACAGTTTCTGCTTACGTTTGGGATTTTTTTGAATTCGCGCCTTTACAGCTTTTATCACTGCTGGAGTCCTAACAGACCGAGGGCGACCACTTCTTGACCTGTCATCTACACTAGAGTCTTCATTGTATCGTTTGATGGCACCATCAATACGAACGATAAACAAATTTTTTGGTTATATTCAAATTTTTCAGTATGTCAAAATTTTGAATTGGCGCGTAACCAAAACGATGCAACGCAATAACTGCAACACGGTCTTCTTTAAGCTGGACGCTTAAAGAAGACCGTGTTGCATATTAAAAAATCTCCATATTTAAAAATGAGTAAAATTCTAAAAAATATACATTTTTATTTTCATGAACAATTCGAAATTCGAATTCTATAAACTTTTTTGTGGCCAGCATTCTAAAAGAAAAGTTTTTACTGTGTGACAATACTTATGACCTGACTAGGTATATTGGATTATATTATGATTTGGGTCATAAAATGAAACGAATATTTTAATACATACATTTATTTATTCCAAAGGAGTACAGCCCAAATCAATATCCTAATCACTTTCAGAATCGCTAGAGCAATCTTGTAAATTTATAATGAACTCTTGTTCGCAAATATTATCAAATCGAACGTCCCGCTCCCAATCTTCTTCCATTAATTTTCTGCATTTGGTAACTACCTTTTTCCAATCTTCTACAGATACATTTTCAACCGCAGTGTTTAGTAACTGCAACATTTTATTTGCCGTGAAAGGCGGTGTTGTGTTATGTCTAGCAGCGTAACCTTGAAAGAAAAACATATTTTAATATCATAAATTATACAGGAGTTAATACATAAAGAATCTGTCTAACTGAAATTCGAGCAAACAAACCTTTTAGTTGGGCCCAGATAAGTTCGATCGAATTATACTGGCAGTGATATGGAGGCAGTCTTATGACGTTATGACCCTTTTCTTGGGCTATGTCATCTAAGACACGCCGCGGCCAAACTTCTCTCGAACCCCAAAGTTGTCAGAAGGAATGTTACGAGTAGGTTAGAATTTAGATTTTATTTACGCACTATTGTAAATAATGTTATATTTTTTAAATATTCAATAATGTTATTTTTTTAAATTAAATGATAAATTAATTTTGAATTAAGTTTTATACAAAATATCGATACATTATAGTCTGTAGTCACGATGATTCATCGCTCATCACTATAATTAGCTCAGCATGCCCATAAAGTATGACATTGACTGGTACGTTTGTCCGTACTGTTAAATTCAGAGCTTCATAGGCGCGATTTTACTGACAGCTGTCCCAGAGATTAAGCTATATTTTTTCTAGTATAGTGTCAAACTTTTGACAGGTTTTCAAGGAGAAACGAGCCGTAGCTGGTTACCGACGGACATAGGAACCCGCCGTTAGACAAAGTAAGTTATATACTTATACATTTACAACCTAATGTTGTTATTCAATTCATTTATTCAATTTTCAGATGTCAAAGATTCATATTTGTTAGTAAAAAACCTAATTTAAACATGTCACATGGGTTAGTACAAAGTACAGGCATAAATAAACAAACAAAATTCAAATAATAACAATAAAAGTTCAAGTTAAAGTCAGTAGTCTCTCACAAAGACTATTCGATCAGAACCCTTATTGAAGGACTTCACAATCGGTGAGTCGTATTTGCCAGCTATGGCCTATATACCTTCAGGATGGTGTTGGTGCTGCCCCGCACTCTATTGCGGTCGATATACTATTAAGTATAAAGCTTTCGTATATGTACCTTATTTTATTCCTGCTAGGGGCGCTGTTCACATCTCCATAGAAAATAAGGTATACAACTATAAAGTTTTATACTATAAACTATATCGAGCTCAATGTTCGCACTCAGCCTACTGTGCAGTGAGGCATTCTTTTTGCGGATGGTGGCGTAGAACCCATCGACCCGACATCACAAACATGTTCGAAGCGCTGCAAAAGCGAGACAGCCGCACCAACATCCTGCATCCATTATTACCTAGTCAGGTCATAAGTATTGTCACACAGTAAAAACTTTTCTTTTAGAATGCTGGCCACAAAAAAGTTTATAGAATTCGAATTTCGAATTGTTCATGAAAATAAAATGTATACTTTTTAGAATTTTACTCATTTTTAAATATGGAGTGGACGCTTAAAGAAGACCGTGTTGCAGTTATTGCGTTGCATCGTTGCGGTAACGCGCCAATTCAAATTTTTGACATACTGAAAAATTTGAATATAACCAAAAGATTCGTTTATCGCACCATCAAACGATACAATGTAGACTCTAGTGTAGATGACAGGTCAAGAAGTGGTCGCCCTCGGTCTGTTAGGACTCCAGCAGTGATAAAAGCTGTGAAGGCGCGAATTCAAAGAAATCCCAAACGTAAGCAGAAACTGTTGGCCCTTCAGATGGGGTTAAGCAGAACCACGGTGAAAAGGGTGTTAAATGAAGACTTAGGACTTCGGGCATATCGAAGAAAAACAGGACATCGTTTGAATGCTCGTCTAATGGACCTGAGACTGAAGAGATGCCGCGCTTTGTTGAAGCGTTAAGCGGGAAAAAAATATCGGGAAATTCTTTTTTCGGATGAAAAAATTTTTACCGTAGAAGAGAGCTACAACAAACAAAATGATAAGGTGTACGCACACAGTAGTGAAGAAGCGAGCAACCGTATTCCGCGTGTCCAACGAGGTCATTTTCCATCCTCGCTCATGGTATGGTTGGGAGTTTCTTATTGGGGCTTAACAGAGGTACATTTTTGTGAGAAAGGTGTAAAAACGAATGCAGTTGTGTATCAAAATACAGTCCTGACGAACCTTGTGGAACCTGTTTCTCACACCATGTTCAATAACAGGCACTGGGTATTCCAACAAGATTCGGCGCCAGCTCATAAAGCGAAGAGCACACAAGACTGGCTGGCGGCGCGTGAAATCGACTTCATCCGGCACGAAGACTGGCCCTCCTCCAGTCCAGATTTGAATCCGTTAGATTACAAGATATGGCAACACTTGGAGGAAAAGGCGTGCTCAAAGCCTCATCCCAATTTGGAGTCACTCAAGACATCCTTGATTAAGGCAGCCGCCGATATTGACATGGACCTCGTTCGTGCTGCGATAGACGACTGGCCGCGCAGATTGAAGGCCTGTATTCAAAACCACGGAGGTCATTTTGAATAAACTTTAGTGTCATAAGAATCTATGTTTTGTTAAGTTCATTTTGGTATATAAATGGTTACATAATGAATAAACTTGTTTCAATTATTTTATATTAAACATGTGACAGAATTTATGATCTGACTAGGTATATTGGACACGCAGTGCACTGAGTGAATTTTTAGAACAGCTGACCCACAGGCTGCTCGTAAATCATCATAATCAATCGTTATCATTTATAAATTTACATAAAACATAATTAACTAAAGGAGTATAAGTAAGGATTATTAAACATTTAAAGGACGAGGGATTTCAGAAGGATTTCATAAGAGGGACTGTCGCAGTTTAATACAGTCGAAGAATATGCGGTCAACGTTCCTTCGTCCAGGCCACACTCACATAAGGAGTGGTTCCTAATCCTAAGTTTGGCCAAAAAAACAGGGGTACACGAGTGGCCAAGTTGAAGACGACAAATTGTGTTGGTTAATTTTTTTTATACAACTTATATGGCAAACGAGCATGCAGTCTACCAGATGTTAAGTGGCTACTGCAGCCCATGGATATCCACATAGAATTCAAAACAAGCTATTATGTTTTCTTGTTTAATTAATTAAAATAACGACAAATCTTACTATCCTTTCGGAATTCAAAAAACCAAGGAGTTCAAGAAATGTCAGGTTGGCTGGCAGCATAATGTTTACCCTTATCTTTTTTGGAACGATTCCAAACTTCAGTCCATGATTGTTCGAGATTGATTGACCATGGATTGACACATTCCATGGTGTGATTTGGGAAGGCTGTTTGTCCTTCCAGCTATTGTAAGAAACGCCTAAGGCATTAGCTAATAGCTCATGCACATTGATGATAAAACCACTGCAGTAGAAGAAAATTCAGGTCAAATCTAGTAAGTCTACTATTTCCTTACCTGAACCACGTCCCAGTATCTTCTTCTTGAACCAACGAGCAGGCTTTTTAAGGGCCGCTTGGGATCCAATATTAGCTTTAAGAGGACCGGGGTGATCCCGAGACATAGTGGAATAACATAATATGTTATTTAACTTGATCATTCAAATAATTTATAATATAACTAAGTAATATAAATAATATACTGTGTAGTAATGTGTAAAATGTTACTAAATGGTAAATGTTATTAGTTAAGTGTATTTACAAAAGGATTAGCCAGAGTAAGTGTGGCTAGATGGTACGAGTTAAAATCTCCAAGAGAATCATACATTAAGGAGAAGTAGGCAGACAGGTTTTCTTTTGCTCTTTGCACATGATTATTTGAGTGGACTTCCAATGCCCTAATCAATAACGTAAGAGATACCTGAGATCTCCCTGACGAGCCCTCTCAAGGCGCCCTGCGTATTCAGCACCAGTCTAATATTCTTCTCATCTTGAATCAGTATATTCTTGAGCATCTGCAAGTCTCCCACCGTGACCTCAGACTTAGTCTTCAGCTTGTTGGCAAGGGCGGATAGATCAACAGACTCTAGCCTGAAATATAATAAAGTATATTTTAAATAAAATTTTGATGAATAGAATTAACTAGGTATTTTTTTTATATATTTATTTTTTAAAACACATACTTATAAAATTATTACACTTAAAAAACCTTAGTAGGTTTGTCCTAAGTGCAACTTCAACATTCCTCTTTAGTATATAACTATTTGTATACATGTACGGAATCCTTATAAATATGTTTGTGTTCTGTACGACGTATGTGGCCGTGCGTGCGTGCGCCGGCTCACATTCCTTCGTTATCTGCATTAGCATAGAGGTTGCTCTGAAATGGCAAACTTTATGGAACAATTATTCAATTTTAGCTGTTCATATATTTTTGGGTACTATTGTTTTTAATATTCACGTCTATAGATTAAGTATTCTGTCTAAATAAGGACAAAACGTGCTACTGTACTGTAGCTACTTAAGCCGTATAAAATGATGCTTTCTGCAAGTGATTTGTATAGATTTAGAAGTATCGGGTATGGGATGTTGTATTTCACTATTTAGAATTGCGCTAGAATTGCCCTAAGTTTATTACGGAAAAGGTTGATTGTATGTATAGTTGATATCAAAATATCTAGATTGCACTCCTTGCCTTTGTAATACTAGTACCTACTTGAAAGTATGTAGTGTCACTATTTTTGTGTTTCCTGCAGATTTACCCAATTATTAATGAAACTTGCCACCAGATATCAGAAATCAGATCGTAGCCAGATCAGACCAAGCGAAGTATACATTGTTTTCTTATAATATATAGGGCTTACTGGGTTCTTATTTGATTGTAGACCTATTCAATTCTGCGTCCCGTAAATACCTGAATCGGTATGCCAGAGTTCAAACTGTAAATCTACTTAAATACATACTTAGGTATGTAGAGATGATCTATAGGTCAGAGGTGAATCTTGGACCGGTAGAGCGTTTAAAGCATCTGTCAAGTTTAATTTAGAATAAAACATGTTTAGATCGACCGTATACTCACGTTAGATTAGCCAAAGATCGGCGAATATCATTTTCTTCGTGTTTCAACTTTTTCCGATTGATAGTTAGCTCATATCGGTTTGACTGCCTAATTGCTTCCACTGGTACTTCAGCCATGATTTAATTATGTAAAGAACACACACAGTTTTAGCCACAAATTTTTATTAATTATTTTAGAATTAGATCTAACAAAAGTTAAATGGGACCGCCCGTATGTAAACGAAAATCAATACACCACTACACCACACCACTATTCACTATTGGTTGGTTGTATGGCCTCAGTGGCTAGTTGTTGCCAAATTATGCCAATGTCAAGTTGACAGGTTACAAACGGTAAAACGATGGAGTTCCGAGTATTGAAATCAATTGAAATGGTTGGGCAGTGTTTACAGAGGGAGACTCAACCAGAATTTAGACCACAAGGTGAATTATTTATACGTAAAAAGCAGAGACAACGCAATTAAGGACATGCAAAACACAAATAAATATGTATATGTACAAAAACAGAACATCCAAACATAGAATTAGTGGGTCAACATATTTACAGTTTTATTTTATTTACATTAATATATTTACATAGAAGGTCTATGGAAGGGGAGAACACAAGGGATAATATAGTTTTGGAAGAGTAAGGACGAGGGATTTCAGGAGGAAAGACATCATACAGAGATGGCCGCAGCCTAGAGCGTGAGAAAAGTAGGTGCTCTACATTAGGTGCCCTACCTTCATCCAAACCACATTCACATAGTGAATGGTCCCTAACTCTTATTTTGGCTAAGAAAACCGGCGTACAGACATGTCCTAAACGGAGACGACAAATGGTTGACGTAGTCGTTTTGCTGGCTTTGCGATATTTAAAAAACCATGGTTTTGTTGGAATTTCGGGTTGAATTTCACCGTAATGTCTTCCTTTCAAGGAAGTAGTTAGGTGGGAACTAGGGACTGAACAAAGGTCGTGCGAGTATATTTGAAGGTGGTCGTGAGCCCCTGTCTGAATGGCCTGCTTTGCACATGAGTCCACTGACTCGTTGCCAGGGATACCGGAATGACCAGGGATCCAAGCCAGAACTATGTTAATTCCAAGTTTATGACAGTCAAACAGAGCTTCACGAATTTTAAGAATGACAGGAAATCTGGATTTGGAACGAAAAGGGTTGGAGAAAATGGATTGAAGGGAACTTTTAGAGTCAGAAAAAAGTATTGAGTTTTGGAGATTGTGCGTTTTAATGTACATAATAGCTTCTGAAAGAGCTATTGACTCACCAGTAAAGACTCAACAGAAGTAACTGATGGACATTTAAAACTAAGAATAATTTTCCCAGACGGAATCCAGACAGCTGCACCTACAGGGCTAGAGTCATTAAGTTTAGAGGCATCTGTATAAATAGGATGCCAACCACTAAAATTCCTAGCCATCTGTTCATTAAATATTTGGCAAGCATAATGAGAGCCTTTAACAATATCAAAAATACCAAAATCTAAGATTATGTTGGGTCTGAATACTAATGCCTCATATGGGGTGGAATACAGTGGGTCAATTTGACTATGAATGACAGGGTGTGGGAGGCTTGTATATTTTTTGAAGCTACGAATTAAACAAGGGATTTTATTTTGATAAAGGTCAATGTGTGGTTCTAAAATTTTAAACAAATCGTTTAATTTTGTCAACAGGGGGTGACTAGGATTTTGGATAATTTTAAAGAAAAAACGATCTGCAAGGTATTGTCTTCGAAGGGAGAGGGGAGGATCGACGCACTCCACCTGCATCGCATTTATAGGGGAGGACTTCATAGCACCAAGAATTATTCGGAGGAGGAGGAGGAGGAGGAGGAGGAGGAGGAGAAAATTAAGAAATTTGGCACAGATAAACAGTTTAAACATACATTAAATGCCATAGCGTGCCTTCGAGCAAACGGCCAAGTTGAGCGCACCAATCGAACTATTCTCAATGCTTTACGTGCAACTGACCCTAGTGAAGCTGCTAATAACTGGGCTAACTATCTACCAGACGTTGTTTGGGGTATAAATAATACTCTAAATCAGGGATTCCCAAAGTGGTCGATATCGACCCCTGGGCGTCGATATCGGTTTCCTAGGGGTCGACATAAACGAAAACTGATTTAGGGGGTCGACGAGGTCTAAAAATCGACCCCTATTTAATTAACACAAGTTCTTATTTAAATCTTTCAACATAGGTAGGTAGGTACTGTATTGTTTATGTTGTGTTACGTGTACTAAGAATAATTAATATTTTTGTAGGAAATAGCTTTGTTGTAGTAATGTAAAGTCTCAAGTTCGTACAAGATGAAAAACTCAGCAAGTCAGTGTGGACAAATTTGTGCAAGATAATGAGTTCGAGCGTACGTCTTTCAGGCGCGTTTTGACTTGCTCTCTATTTGACGCTTACGCGATTAAATACGAACGAATTCATGATCAAGCTGCAAGTCCAAACATGTTCCCGATGTTTTACTATTTAACGAGCTTGCACTTAGGTTGAAAGTTCATCGTCCCATTAGCCTGCTTAATGGCTTAGGTAAAATATATGAGCGTCTTCTTATGAAGCGTCTCTGGTCCCATGTCAATGAATTCAAACTCCTTCCCGATAAGCAGTTCGGCTTCCGTGCCCAACACTCATGTCCACAACAGGTGCTCCGCATAACGGAGCATGTCCTTTCCAATTGGCAAAGTACCTGGCCTGCAGATACTGGTGCCGTCTTCCTCGATGTAGCGAAAGCTTTTGACAAGGTCTGGCACAATGGCTTGGTTTACAAGCTTTCCAAACTCGGAGTGCCAGACAGACTCGTGCTCATCATACGAGACTATCTCCAAGGTCGTAGCTTTCGGTACACCGTGGAAGGCACTCTCTCAAACCCCAGGCCAGTTAGAGCCGGAGTCCCACAAGGCTCCGTTCTCGGCCTCCTCCTGTTCACGCTGTACACCAGCGATATCCCTCGCACTCCTCAAGTGGAAATAGCCCTATATGCAGACGACACGGCTTTATACACATCCAATCGGAATCCCGATCGGGTGGGTATAAGGCTGCAAGCTGCCCTTCACGCTCTTGCCACTTAGTTTCGCAAGTGGCGGATTGAGGTTAACCCGTCGAAAAGCACAGCAGTGTACTTCACACGAAGAAATCTCACCCCAAAACCGATTTCGCTTTTCGGTGTGCCCATCCGCTGGGCCTCCTCTGCCAAATACTTGGGTGTCATCCTTGATAGACGTCTTTCCTTTAGGTTGCACATCACTAAGAGGTGCAACCAAGCTAAGTACACCTTAGGACGACTGTCCTCGCTCCTAAGCAGAAAAAGTAAAATGTCTCTTAGAAATAAGGTGACCCTTTACAAAGCCTGCATTCGCCCCATCATGACATACTCCTCAGTAGTATTCGCCCAATCTCGTCAAGTTGCTGCCATTCAATTAGTACAAAATCGTTTCTTGCGAAAAGCCACAGGCTCGCCTTGGTATTTTCGCAATAACGATCTGCATCGTGATTTAAAATTAGAGTCAATAGCTAAATTCATCAAGCTCGCTTCCAAGCGACATTATGAACTCGCCACTCATCATCCGAATCCTTTGATACATACCATTCCGGACTATTCGACTGAACCGTCCGAGCACCGAAAAACCCTCCGTCGACCGAGACACGTTCTCGGAGACCCGGATGACGAAATCACTTCCGCTAATGCGGGTGAGTCATCCACATTAGACAGAGCAAACACTCCACAAATACACCGACCTCGCCGGCGAGGTCGACGAGTCCCTTCAGTCGCCGCCTATACGAGGTACAAGCACGTACCCGGGCGTTTCTCTCCTATCCCCGTCCCGGCAACAGCCCAAGCCGAGGTTCGTACCTAAGTGGTGCCCTTGCGCTAGTTGCCTCACCAAAAATAAAATTAAAGGGCTGAGCGCCATCTGCGCTCGCCAAAAGCTCGGTTAAGCTGCAACGGCCTCAGAGGCCAACAGCGAGATAAGTCCATTCGAAAAAAAAAATAAAAAATAAATTGAAAGTTCATTTGCGTTTTGAAATTCCTTGGAACTTGAACGATAATAACTCATATAAGTACTCATTTATTTCAAGAGATTACAAAGTTATAACATAGCTAAATTAAGTGAAGTAAAGTGATTGAAAAAGAATTTACAAAATGCTGAGCTCCCTACGCGAGTTAATAGCGTAACTGCAGTTTATGAAAAATTAACAGGGTAAGTACCAAACAGTTTTTATCCGGCACAGCGCATCAGCATTGCCCCACTGTGTGATAGTGATCAGTTGAGCTATGTGTAGATTGTTTGCAACAGTTTGCAGTTGCCTCAGTTGTTTCAATTGTAAAAAGTTACCAGTAAATTTAACAGTTTATTATGGTTTTTTATTTGGGTAGTTTCTTATTTTTTTATTTGCAGGATTATTGAGAGTTTTATGTGGCGGACACGAAAAAAAAATGCAGACAATATCTTAACTTGATTAAAACAAAATCAATAATATCGGCCTTCGTGGGTAAACTAATCCTTTATAAACTAAATTTAGGCAGAAAAGAATATTCGCAATTTCCGCATTTGTCAAAATTACCAGAAATGCTTCAAGATGATGACATTTTATTATATGTCACTCACTTGGACGCACTACACAATGATTTTACGGAGAGGTTTGAGGATCTTTTAAATTTACAAATTTCTCAATGGATAATAAATCCGTACAATACCACAGCCATAGAAGAAGCCAATGTGATAATGCAAGAAGAGTTGATTACCATCAGCACAGACGAAGAGCTTAAGCAGAAGTTCAACCAAGGCTATCAGAAGTTCTGGTTGCAACGCAACATTGAAACACAGTATCCTACATTGTGGAACATTGCTGAAAAATACCTTATCGCTTTTCCATCATCATACCTAGTTGAAAAAAGTTTCAGTGTGGTAACAAACATTTTGACGAAACAAAGAAACCGTTTGAAAATCAACGAACGTGGAGATTTAAGGCTACAACTCACCAATATTGAACCGGATGTAGCTAGATTAGTAGATAGTCACCAGGGTCATCCATCACACTGAATGTTTTATTTTCTCTTTGCGAATTAATACTTTTTTAAATATAATTTCCTACTTAAGTACTTAAGATTCTTTAAGTACTTAATTTGTAATAATCATTATAAATTAAACTTGATATTTACTGAATTGTATGACTTTTTATTTTGTTAAATTTTGATGAAGTCAACTTTACTCACTTAACCAAGTGCAAAGTTTTCCAATTGGTACCTTAGTACCTAGGTATTTTGTATCAATAGGAAAAAACGAAAGATAGGCCCCCTTATTCATAATAGTTTGCTAACTAATTTAAAGCATTGCTAATTCTCACTCTGTCTTCTTCTATTGACCTAAGTCAGAATGAAAAATAACACTCTGTATCAGCTGTTTTACGTTAGCGGACCATTATGAATAAGGGGGTGATCTTAAAAGTAGGTAATTTGGCCATGGGGGTCTGAGGTAACAGTTCATTATGGAAAAGGGGTCACTTGTCCAAAACAGTTTGGGGATGCTCTTAATGATTCAACTGGTTTTAAACCTTACGATTTAGTGTTCTCGCGTAGTGGTAGGTCGGCTTGCGACGTTTCAATTCCAGGGTGTAGTATTGAGCCAACTCAGTCCAAACGCGCTAAGGCTAGTGCGCGCATAGAAAAAGCTAGTGCCAAGATGAAACTTAACTTTGATAGTGCAAAAACTGCACTATTTATAAGAAGGGCGATTTGGTGCTTTGGAGACAAGCTCCTACCAGTAGTGCTGCTAGGGTTAATACGAAATTAGACGACATCTATTCAGGTCCCTACATAGTAACAAGGATCATGAGCATCAAGGAGTTAAGAGGATACAAAAGTTTCATGGGGTTAGTTTCAGCAGACTCTTTAAGACCTTATCGGAGTATAGCTCCTGTATCTGACAGTGCCAGCAGCTCTGATGAACAATTAGAGACTGAAGACTTAATCGATCTCCTTGAAAGCTAATCGCCTTGTTTGTTCCCATTGCGGGAGCAATTGTTACAGGATGGCCGATTGTAACGCGTTGCCAGATGCCAGCCCTTTCGATGTGGCAACCCAGCCAAGCCAGCCACGTCCGCCACGCCAGCCATGCCAGCCAATCCAGCAAGCTGATTCAAATTGACCGCCAAAGCACAAGCGCGGTGATTGGTAGTGACGTCACTGCCAGTTTATCGTCGATTTTACCCCTGAAGTCGGTGGGAAATTTGATTTAAATACTCCGGGAGCTCATTTTGAGCTCTCCTCTCCTGTTCACGCTGTACACCAGCGATATCACTCGCACTCCTCAAGTGGAAATAGCCTTAAATGCAGACGACACGGCCTTATACACATCCAGTCGGAATCCCGATCGGGTGGGTATAAGGCTGCAAGCTGCCCTTCACGCTCTTGCCACTTGGTTTCGCAAGTGGCGGATTGAGGTAAACCCGTCGAAAAGCACAGCAGTGTACTTTACACGGAGAAATCTCACCTCAAAACCGATATCACTATTTGGTGTGCCCATCCGCTGGGCCCCCTCTGCCAAATACTTGGGTGTCATCCTTGATAGACGTCTTTCCTTTAGGTTGCACATCACTAAGAGGTGCAACTAAGCTAAGTACACCTTAGGACGACTGTCCTCACTCCTAAGCAGGAGAAGTAAAATGTCTCTTAGAAATAAGGTGACCCTTTACAAAGCTTGCATTCGCCCCATCATGACATACTCCTCAGTAGTATTCGCCCACTCTCGTCAAGATCCTGCCATTCAATTAGTACAAAATCGTTTCTTGCGAAAAGCCACAGGCTCGCCTTGGTATTTTCGCAATAACGATCCGCATCGTGATTTGAAATTAGAGTCAATAGCCAAGTTCATCAAGCTCACTTCCAAGCGACATTATGAACTTGCCACTCATCATCCGAATCCTTTGGTACATACCATTCCGGACTATTCGATTGAACCGTCCGAACACAGAAAAACCCTCCGTCGTCCGAGACACGTTCTCGGAGACCCGGATGACGAAATCACTTCCGCTGATGCGGGTGAGTCATCCACATTAGACAGAGCAAACACTCCACAAATACACCGACCTCGCCGGCGAGGTCGACGAGTCCCTTTAGTCGCCGCCTACACGAGGTACAAGCACGTACCCGGGCGTTTCTCTCCTATCCCCGTCCCGGCAACAGCCCAAGCCGAGGTTCGTACCTAAGTGGTGCCCTTGCGCTAGTTGCCTCATCAAAAATAAAATTATAGGGCTGAGCGCCTTCTGCGCTCGCCAAAAGCTCGGTTAAGCTGCAAAGGCCTCAGAGGCCAACAGCGAGATAAGTCCATTCAAAAAAAAAAATTGAGCTCTTATTCTGTACTGCACACGGGATTAGGCAAAGCATTGTCAAAGTATATTTTTACGATCAAAAAAAAAAAACTGATCACCCACTGCGTTTATCTTCACCACCGTTTCACTAGGTACCTAATATCTTCGTAAATAATGGTCCGATTTTGATAATTCATAAAGATATATCATTTATATGTCTTACAGAATAACGTGGATACTAGTTATATTGAATTTTCTATAACATTACTGATCCTCATTCTCTGGTGCGTAAGTAAGTAGAGACTAAAAACGCAAACGGTAAATTTTAAAACTATCGGCATGGCAGTCCCAAAAACCGCTCGCCTAGTAAACACATCGATCTACATGATCTGCATGCATCATGGACCTACTACACAAACACCTACATGTACAGTAGATCCATGGCATGCATACAATATTGCAAACGACAAACGCAAAGTTGCACGACGCTACGCGACGCCTGTGTCTGTTCATGGCATCGTAGCTTTTAAATGGGAATTATCTAATGTATGATGGAATGGAAATACAGCCAGCCAACGGGGTTTTAAATTATTTTTTTGTTATAGTCTTTCGTGATAATATTGGTAGATAGCTTTTCTTAGTAAGGTAGATACGTAGGTATTTATTATTATTTAGATACATACGTAGGTAGATACATTGTTTTTTTGTGCTAAAACTTACTTTGATGGGTAGGTGGTAGATAGGTATGTGCAACTTTACTGTATTTATCTAGGAATTATATTATGACCTATTATCCTACCGAGTGTAGTACCTTAGCTGTTTCGGTACATATTGTTCGTTAACTACGTACTTTATAGTTTTATATAGTTTTTGCGGGAAAATAATAGTAAAGTTCAACATCAAAACTTTTATTTTTAAATATTCTTATAATCTAATTAAAATACGATTATACCTACCTACTTTATAAAAATATAGGCAGGGAGAGCAGGACAGCAGAGACGATTTTTTTATCAAACTCAAAATAGAAATAAAACGTCAGCATAGTTAATTATCTAATATTTGTTGGTTTAGGAATAGGAAGGTAAGACGTAGGTATATACAAATTTAATTTAATTTACTTTTATACTACAAGGTACCTAGATATTATAGGACGAAGATAGAGAGTAAATAATAAAGTAACGGGTTCTTCCTCGTGGACAAACTGATTTGTCTAACAGGAATAATTTTCCTCCTGGTCAAGCAGCTGGGGTAGGCTTCGATCAATTATGTAGAGTAGGCAAACGTAATGTAATCTCAGGAGACAAATAACCTTACTTTGTTATAAAAAAACCTAACTACCTACTGCCATCCAGTCAGTGGGAATAATGCACTAGGTCGTTGTTTATTATCAAATCAGTTTGACCACGAGGAAGAACCTAATATATCATGTTAGGTACATATATACAAATTAGTAGGTACTACAAAATGATCATAAAAGATCATATAAGATAATTATCTTTTATCATCATCATCATCATCATCATCTGGAAGACGTCCACTGCTGAACATAGGCCTCCCCCTTAGATCGCCACGAGCGGTTGGTAGCCGTTTGCGCCCAATACGGGTCCCCGCGATCCTTACTAGATCGTCGGTCCACCTTGTGGGGGGCCAGCCTACGCTGCGTCTTCCAGTCCGTGGTCTCCACCCGAGAACCTTTTTTCCCCAACGGTTATCGGTTCTACGAGCGATGTGGCCTGCCCATTGCCACTTCAACTTCCTAATTTTGAGAGCTATGTCGGCAACTTTAGTTCTTCTGCGGATTTCCTCATTGCGGATTTGGTCACGCAAAGAAACCCCGAGCATAGCCCTCTCCATAGCTTGTTAAGCGAACCTTGAGCTTGGTCATGAGGCCATGAGTAAAGGACCACGTTTCAGTGCCATAGGTCATCACTGGCAACACACACTGGTTGAAGACAGTCTTCAGGCTCTGGGGAATTTTGGACGAGAAGATATTGCGAAGTTTCCCGAACTTTAATTAATTATCTTTTAAACTAAAAAGGTATCTTAGAAATGTAGATATATTTACATGATCAACAATAGATATATTTTTATAACATTGATAGGTAGCTAGATAATTAGGTATAGGTACTTAGGTATAGGTATTTTATTGAAATAGCTACAAAGGAATAAACATCCAGCCATATTTTGTTTCAAGAAATGTGTTATTTATCCTTATGTATATTAAAACCTAGATTCTAATTATATGTAAGTCTATCGGGCATTTTATAGAATTATTATATGATAATGTAGGTAGGTATGTCCCAACACAAGGGTGTCATTTATCTTACATAAATTTATAAATTTAAAACGTTTTGTCTGTACTGTCCTGGCTCAAAGCTCTCTCCTGCATATATTTTATGCTTTCTAACAACTTAAGTTATATAAATAACTAACATACATTTAATTTATGTACCAAACTTAATACAGTATTCAGAGATACATTTTACCTACAACAATCACTTTTATGTCTTGACTTCATGTATTTACAATTTGTATAACATCGATATATATACAGAGAATAAGAAAATGTTATTATATAACAACGCTTTGAAATATTCGACTAGATTTGAGATATTTTGAGTAAAGATATGTACAGTAAAGCGATCTACTTTAAATATTTATTGATAAAATGACGTCACACGTCGATAACAGCCTTAAAAAGAGCGTTCAATGTTTTTTCACATAAATTCATTCACACCCATGTTAATGGAACACATCGGGGTCGCAGTACAACAGGCGCTGTCTCTCGCTCGCAGCAGCATCGCCAGCGCTTCACACTACAACTGGTTTCCTTTCCCTCATCTTGCAGGAGCAGCTTTTCTTTCTAACGCTTAGATTAATGTTCTTTGTGAAAACTTCGTTTAAAGATTTCGAAGAATGTCTGTGCTATAAGGTGTCCGGTCTATCGTTCACCGCAGGAGCAATTACTTTGTCGTGATTATTTGTTAAGTTATTGCATTGTGATTTATTATCTTTTATGTCGTCTTTCAGTTTTTTGTCTTCTAGTTTCTTATCATTAGATTTGTTGTCATCTGAGTTGTTATCATTGAGCTGGTCGTCGACCGCTGGGCTGAGGTGGTTCTTGTCTAGCGGCGGAACGGTTTTGCCGTTGACAAGTTTGAAGTCGACTGGGTCTGTCTGCGTTTCCTTGTCTGCACATGGTGATTCTGAAAAGAAAAAATGGGTATTGTGAACTTTTTACTAACACTAGATCAGGTAATTATCTAGGTATGTACTTAATTATTTTTCAATTATAAAGTTTGTTTGAATATCTGTTGTATTCTGTTTGGTAACACCACAAACTGTGTTTAGAAAACTGTTTAACGTTACTTCCTTAATAGTTATGATCATTTTATTTTTATAGTAGGTATTATCTCAGACCAGAATCAACTGCTGAGTATCTATTATATTAGGTTATATCACGATGTGCATTTCTTGATCAGCACAGGTGTTTTTCTTCGTTCGACTTACTTTTAATAAGAGGATGTGCGATGACGTTCTGCGGCGGCGCGGGCTTCCTGCTGTACCGCACCGGCATGATGCTCTGGCGCACGTTGCGCTCCGGACGCACCAGGATTATATACAACTGTCACGACAAAATATATTAGTTACCTATATGTTTTGAAATAAGCTTTTTTATTGTAATCGCAACAGCGACCTAATTAGACGATACATAAAACAAGGTGATCCGTTATTTTTCCTTATTCATCATCGTCTTGCTGTTACTACAGAAGTTGTTCCCGAAAATTGTGCGATATGAAAAAAAACAGTTGAATGGGAACTAAGATAAAGTTGACTATCAAGATTAAAATCAAACTTAGATACGTTTACAGTTTACGATTGGATTATCGAATAACGATTAGGCTGGGGAGTGCGGACTTTGGGACTAATACAACCAAGACATCGTGGTGAAACTTCTTATAGGTATATTTGCATTAAGTACCTACCTACTTTTACCTTTTGAAGGAGGGAAGACTATTATTGATAAAGATAATTCCTAATGGTCACTTATGACCAGAAACTGCTAAAGAAAATGTTAGGAAAAGTAGCTCAGTAATTGTGACAGTTATACCTACTTGCGGCTTAGCTTCGATTCAACGCAATCATGTTACAAAATTTAAGCGGAGTAGAAACTAGGTAATGTTTGACGTTTCATGGAAATAGCAGAATGGCTTTTACAAAACATTCGATCGATCGTTAGTTTTAGCTGAAACATAACTGCAGGTGGACCTCACCTTGGGCGAGAAGAGGCAGACGAGCGTGACGCTGGCGCTGAGCGAGATGGTGACCGCCATGCTGGTGACGCGCAGCGGGACGTGGCTCGCGGTGCCGAAGTACAGCGGCACGAACGCGAGCCAGATCACGCACGTCGTGTACATCGTGAAGCCTGCCAACACGTACACAGATTAAACATTACACGTACAGCCGATGACAAGATACACTCACACTCACACGCATACACATTTTATTTTATTTTTGATTTTATTCGGTAAATAAATATTACTTCAGTACTTATATCTAATAATAAACAACTTGAAACACTAATTATTGTTGTATTTTGTTGCATATAAGAACATCATACATTAATGGCGGGTTCCTATATCCGTCGGTAACCAGCTACGACTCGTTTCTCCTTGAAAACCTGTCAAAAATTTGACACTAGTTTGACACTTTTTCAAGGAGATACGAGGCGTAGTCGGTTACTGAGAGATATAGAGACCCGCTTTATGTAGCATAGGTACCTAACCTACCCCACTTTCACGTAAAAGTTTAATGTAAAAAAAAAACACAAATTTAGAGCAGGGTGTTAGTTACACAGGGATAAACTACGAAATAGCTATCGTATTCCAATAGTGTACCTTATTACTGTTTTTATATTTGACCTATTCATAAATATTTATCGTGAAACATACTCGTAGATATTGTAGATAGGTACAGTTATAAGTAGTGATCGGCTTAGGTAGTGCTATTTACTGGAATTAGTGGCCGTTAACTTAACATGGATATGCCTTCTAAATCCCGGGAAATATATTTTTATTTTATTTAATAGGTTTTTTAGGAGTTCGTATTTTACATAGTCACTATTCAACTTTATGCAAATACATGTTGTATTGGTCACTAAAGTCATCCTTTTCCCTCACGCTTTTGTAGCTTATCGCAGGTGAAGTGAGGACTCGGCTTCACTATACTCACATATTTTCTGTGAGTACATACCACAATACGCGGCGCTACGTATGTGACAATAAATTCAGAAAAATATTCTCGGGAGTCGGGGAATAAATCCCGGGGCATATCCGTATTAACTTATCATTCAGGTTCATTGACCCAAAATAGCACTACCTACGCCGATCCCTAGTTATAAGTCATGGAAATTCAGTGCTCGTAGTGCAATTTGCTTAGTCGTAAGCGACGTTTAATTATTATTTGCTACTGTAACCAATCCATTAGTATGTATATAAGTAAGGCACCAGATAGTTGGCATCACTGCGAATGTATGGGATGGGTTCGGTTTCGCATGACAGGTTATGTTGAATGTTGAATGTTGAAAAATTATACAAAATCTGTATAAAAAAGCCTACTATAAAATATTGGATTATTTAGATGATAGACAAGCTTGGGATTGAAATTGCTCCAACTCGTTCAAAATGTTACAATTTATACGTAATTTATTTCTTGTATTGTTATGTACTCTAATAGGATCATTAAAAAAACAACCAGCCTTGTTTCTTGCCTTTCTTTCCTGGCTTGGTCGCGAAGGAACAGGCAGTAAAATTGACGTTTCAAAGTGATCCTTGTGATTTTAACGAATCAAAGATTTTGTCTTTGACCTGACAACTAAGGAACTCTTCATGTGCGCGTTCTGAACAATTTATTTAGCAGATAAACTGGATCAAGCGACCTTTAAGCTTAGCTTTAAAAGTTTACAACGTGCTTGGACCGTGCTCCAATTAACTCCTGGTATTTATCTTTAGTCGTCTCTGTCAGATAACTGCATTCGATAAGATAACAGCCGTTGAGTAGCAAAGTTTGTATTGATCTACGTACTAAGATACATAAGTTTAATTGGTTTCCAACTTGGCTTGACGTCGTATTTAAGTTGGGTGATGATGAGATGAATAAGTAATGACTTGTCTTCAAACTATTTTGATATTGAGCAGTGAATATATTTGGTAATTTAAACATAAATGATACTCTTATTATTCTAGTACTTATCTCAAAATAAAATACACATAATAGAACATTTAAATACCTAAATAATAAATACTATATTAGGTAGTAGTATTTGGTCTGGAAAGAATGGGGAAAGCCTTTGCCCAGCAGTGGGACACAGTGGGCTGATAATAATAATAATTAATGAAATGATACCACCCGAACCACTGAGGGGTACTTGGCTTAGGCCGTGCACCTCTGTTATTCCCCGGTTTTTTGAGCCGAGTTGATTAAAATCATAAATAAATAATAATAGGCAGTAATTACCTACCCATAAGTAAGTGACGTCATGCTTTAGGATATTGCTTGTTATTTCAATACTACTAAACTCTTTCATGTAAGCTAGGATGATGATGATGAACAGATACATTTTATTTAGTCCTACTGATATTACCTACTAAGACCTTGTGCCTTGTCAAAAACAGCTCATTTGCCCATCTATATTTATTTAAACATTAATAGTTTCTATAAAAACAAAAATTAAGTTCGTTAGCATCTTCATCAATATTTATCAAAGGTTAGCTTGAATAAAATGCTAATTAGCAATAATTTCGTCTATGTATTATTTTATCAGTGCAATAAAGAATTTTCTAATCTAATTTACTTACTGATCATTATCATCAATATTTTCTTGAATGAAAATCGATATAAATGATGTTTAAATAGCTAAGCTAGTTCAATATTAATTTAACCTAAGTTAAACTAAACGATTACAAACTCTTAGTAGGTAGGTACATACAATTCATTGAAATGTCTCAAGAATCGGTTTTTCTAGTAACCGATTTTTTATTTCTACTCCAGTTCCCACCTCTACTCTCTGTATTTTGACAATGTCAAACCGGGCCTCTTCTAACGGCAGGAGTTTTTAGAGGCGCTTCAGCCTGTCGAGTCCATGGATTATTAGTACCTAGTTTAAGGCGGGCTTGTTTCGGAACTTTACGCTACCTCAGACCCAGCCAATCAAAACGTATCTGCACTGCACTAATTTAAAACGCGGGGGAATTTTCGGGAGACAAACGGCGTGAGTCCGACCTCGAAGACGTCTCGACGGGCACTGGCCACCCGACGCGAGCGCCTGAACGAGTAGATTTTGATAGTTCACAGAGATGAATAATAACTGAATTACATATTGTTTTTTCACAACTCCTTAGTTAATAATAAGCTCTATCTTTTGGTATAAATTTGACATGATTTCAAGAAGAAACCTCTTAGTATCGACCGTTTAAATATCAATTTAGTGTCAACTTTATGATTTTTTTTATCGAGAAAAGTATTATTATTCGCGTTTATATTTTCACAAAGCGGTAGATTATATGTTCAGTTTTAATAAAATATGTTTTTTGTGCATGTTTTACATTTCAGTAGAGATACAAAAAACCTAAACAAGTTGTTACAAAAAACATAAAAGTCGTCACCCTTCAAACTTCCCCGCCTTAAAATACCTAGACTATGTTTAGCGATATTTAGTTACATATTTATTTCTTTTAAAAGTACCCTTGAAAACAAACCCTAGACATCAAAAATGTTTCTAAACCATCGATTAGTGTGTTTTTCTTGATGTAACACAATTTTGTAAATTTTGTGTATCAGACTGTACTTTGATTACGTTAACTGTCGTCGCTTTGTCATAGCCTTAACCAAAGCCAGTCTAAAACAATCGCAACCGATATAAGTTCTCAGAACATCCGGACGATTTTAATCAAGCATTATTGACCAATTAGCTACGAGTTCCGAGCCTAATTGGATTCCTATCCAATCCCCTGCACCGTGATACGTTTCTTTGATTACACAGGGATCGTAAAATATTGTCATCTGCAGGAATTTCGTGGTCAGCTTGCAATATCCTGGTGTCAGGGTCTCCTGCTTTGAAATTGATGTTTCACTTCTGATTGGGGTTTCTGGAACTTTTTAATTAAAATCCAGTTTTTACGTATAGTTTTTTTTTATGTGAATCATGTTGTATTGCTTTCTTACACGGTATTTTAAGTGTTTTCTGTGAAAGAAATAATGATAAGTCAAAGTACCTATGTTAAAGTAGGAGAGAGATCTGTCATGGTTTTATTATCAATATAACAAGTGCGTTTTAATAGGTATACACGAGATACTAGTAGGTATACTGAAAAACTAACATTTCTACAAACGCAGTCGGGACTTCATATGTTTTGCATAACTACACATCCAGCACAAAAACATCCACCATCACAAAGCCTTCCAAATTTTTTTTCTGACGAAAACAAAACAGTTTCACGTATTCACGTAGCGTGTTCTCATTTTACAAGACCTTCAGCCTTATTTTTTCCAGTCCTATTTCGACAGGCTATATTGCGGGCTTTTTTGGCTACACAATATCTGGGACTATGTGAACTCCTTTTGAATTATCTTTACCAGCTAAGCAGCTGGGCTCAAGTGTACCTTGAGGGCTACTTTTGTTTATATTAAAATCCGATACTGTTATGATTATTGTTTTGTGCATAGAAATTGAATTTGAAAGTTTAACAGGTGAGACTAATAATTCTTTGATATAATTTTAGATGATGAAATTAGATAAGCTCAAAGAAATTTAGAAATGACAATGATTTCTATCACGTCTTTGGGGGATATAACTGACTATCATATTATCTAGGTTAATAGATCTATAAGTCTTAGATAAATGGCAATGTAATGTAGATGTCGCAGCCGACTAGCTTAATTAGCCGTTCAATCAACAGCCCAGCCTCTTCACTAAAAGTATGTATGTAAGTATTTATGTTTGTTTGTCCGAGGATAACTTTCAAAAAGTTGATCCGATCATCGTGAAATTTGATACATAGGTAGGTAGTGATGGTACAATTTTGGTGTGACTAAATGAGCTACAAATGTTGGGGGGTTGTTGAGATATAATATTCAAGAGAAGTAAAAAAAATGAAAATGAGAATATTAAGTCAAATGGAAGGTTTTTATTAGTAAATTTCGGTCCCGTTTTTATTTTTAGTAAATTCTTTATAGTTTTTGAGTTACTAGCTATAATAAAAACTTAACTTTGACAAAATTCACAGGGTACACTAGTGACCCCACAGTACTGTAATTTAGTATGCGTGTAGCTTATGTAACACAAATATAGGCAAAAGTCTGAAATCCCGAATAACTGCAATTTGTACCCCAAAAAAGATTAACTAACCTACATAAACTCTCGTTACCAGAAATTTGAATAAAACTGTAGCTCAAATAGATTGGTTACTCATTTCGTAGCACTATTTTATTGGTCAAAGATAAGGCCGGCTTGCACAACGATAACTAAACATATTTAGTGACTAAACATGTTTACATTTTACGTATTTGTATGATTTGAACACTCCTTATGTCATATTTAGCCATTAAATACGTCGCCCTAAGAATATTTTTTTTTGTGTTTTGGGAGACTCGCAAGAGCTCGAGATCGCAAGTTCGGGGCGAACAGTCTATTTTATTCAATAAAGTATTTGTGTGTCTTTGTTACTGTAAAAAAGAGTATGCAAGGGACACGTAAGCCGGCTCGTATGAAGTAAATATACCGAAGGCGACGGTGATAGCAGCTGAGAATACAGTAACAGTCTTTACGTAAAGGAAAATAATTGTTTACCAGCCCCGGATCTTCAATTTTTTTAGGCGGGGCAAAAACTGCAAGATGCCCCCCCCCCCCCCCCCCCTCACTTAAATTTTATTTTTACCTTTATCATCTTTATAGTTTGATCTATCAGATGTCCAGTATTTGATTGACATTTGGACATAGGCCTTCCGGAAATATTACATCCATCGCTGTTCTTTCTGCGTTGAGCCTCTTTATTTACAGATATATAGACATAAACGTGTAGGATATAATATTTGATCGAGCAAAGCGAGATCTCCAAATCAACTTGGGCAAATCGGCGTTGTATGTATGTTTGTCCGAGGATAACTTTCGAAGCGTTGATCCCATCATAGTGAAATTTGATACATAGGTAGGTAGTGATGGCACAATTTTGGTGTAACTAAATGAACTAAAATTGTTGGGGGGTTGTTGATATATAGAGCTTAAAAAAATAAAAATGAGGCTATTAGGTCAAATGAAGGGTCTGCATTAGTACATTTCAACTCTGTTTTTGACCGAGTGAAGCGAGATCTCTAAATCAACTTGGGCAAATCGGCGTTGTATGTATGTTTGTCCGAGGATAACTCTCGTAGCGTTGATCTGATCATCGTGAAATTTAATACATAAGTAGGTAGTGATGGCACAATTTTGGTGTGACTAAATGAGCTATAAATGTTGGGGGGTTGTTAAGATATAATATTAAAGAGAAGTAAAAAAAAAAAATGAGAATATTTAGTCAAATGGAAGGTTTTTATTAGTGAATTTCGGTCCCGTTTTTATTTTTAGTAAATTCTTTATAGTTTTTGAGTTACTAGCCATAATAAAAACTGAACTTTGACAAAATTCACAGTATACACCAGTGACCCCACAGTGCTTAAATTTGGTATGTGTGTAGCTTTAGTAACACAAATATAGGCAAAAGTCTGAAATCCAAAATAACTGCAATTTGTATCCCAAAAAAGAGGAACCAATTTACATGAACTTCCGTTCACGTAAAAAGGAAGCGTAGAGTAAATTCGCAGGGCAATACAAATATAAGGAAAAGCATCCTACAAATCATGCGCAAAGATCTGTTGCAAGAGATAGAAACCGTTAGGCTTTTCTAGATCGCCAAATAAAAGCGGAGCTTGCTCTAAAACGTAGAGTTCCTGGCAGAATTCAACGGCGATTAAATCTCGCTCGTATTTCGAGACAGATCTGCTCCTCAGATCTTTTGCAGTTCTTCAATTGACATTTTCAAAATATTAGTACACACGGCTACACATCAAGCTATGCAATTCCAGTATAAGCTGACCTCTCATTCTACGCAGCTTATACAGGAAATGTATAGCTTGATGTGTAGCCGTGTGTACCATTAGAAAAAGCAAAATTCAAATTCAGCATGGTAGCACCATCAAACCTCTTTTTAATTTCTGATATTATTTGATCAAATACCATCATTATTCATTATCTATTGAAATAATAGTTGAACAGGGTTGGAGTGCTTGTAATTCGTCTTCACACATCTCATCGAAATGTTTTTTACGTTTTGGAATTCGTTTGATTTGCTAAATAGGGTCAACACCACTTTTTTCAGCAACTTCTCCAGCCTCTTTTATCCAATATTCCATTGGATTTTGTCTCATTTTTTGCAAAGTTTTGAGCAGACCATCCATTAGTGCGACGGAACGGGCAAGAATAATATCTTCTTTCTGAATTTCTATATTCACTCGATTGATTTCGCAGAGAATATTCGCCCAAACAGTTATACCTATTAAGAATAAATTCGCACGCACGGTAACCAGACGCGTGCTGCCGAATAAAAATTCATGCAGCGCGTCTCACTCCGCGCTTTCGCCGCACCCGGTCACGTGGTCCGTGTGCTGTACCCCTGGGTATCGGTCGAGTTGATATGGCCACAGTAAAACAATATTGAAATTTCTAAATTAGGTAGTACTATTATTTATTCTGTGGTCAAAGTTAAGTAAATGATGAGTTGTCCATTCGTCTGTAAAGTGTGTATTTGGCCGCCCTCTGAGCTTGCCGCCCGGGGCATAGGCCCCGGCTTGCCCCCCCCTAGATCCGGGGCTGTGTTTACCTAATGAAGTACCTAACTTTTAAACAAAAATATACCCGCCTTAACCAAATTACTAAACTGATTTTGATGAAATTTCTAGGAGACCAATATGAAATTATATACTTTCAAATATAAAAATAGTTTTCTACATCGGTTGATAAATTACGGAATTCCAAGGTAATAACAAACATAAAACCGACTTGCATCGCTATAAAATTTGTAGGTTGCCCTCGATTTTTTTGGGATCCCATCATCAGATGCCAATAGGACCACATAGGAAGTATACCCTTTTAAACAAAAATAGAATTACTCGAATCGGTCCAGGCGTCTTCAAGTAATCGGGGAACATACCTACATGAGAAAAAGATTACGACGAATTGAGAACCTCCTCCTTTTTTTGAAGTAGTTAAAAATAAGATCAAAGCCAGATTTCAAACGTTTTATTCATAGTCACTATTTAAACTGATTCTACATTAGCTTTTTGTATAAGTTTATCTAGAGACGCGGTAGCGAGTCAAGCCAAGTGTTACGAGTAGCTTGTATCTACTTAAAACATACATACCGATATGCTTGCTCTCGTTGAACGCCTCCGGTATCTTCCTGGTGAGCACCGCGTAGACCGTGCACACGAGTATAAGTACGATGGGGTAGAAGAAGGCGATCATGTAGGATGCGTCCACGTAAGAGTCGCATACTAACATGTTGTCTTCTCGAGTCGGGTAGTGGAACATGGCTTTCGCTGGGGCTACAATCATCCAGACCACAACTATCAGCACCTGAAACCACACATGTTGTATTACTTCGTGATTTGTTTCAATATTTTTTTGTTTTTTTTTTAATATTAACATTTAGACACAAGCTGACGGGCCTCCTGATGTTAAGTGGTCACTGTCGCCTAAACTCCTGCAGGACTCGAGGTACTGCAGTCGCGTTGTCTAAAACGTAATGCCTTATTTACACCTCTCTTGAAGGCATTCATGTTAAAGCCCACCGGGAAAACCTCCAGAGGAAGGTCATTCCACATCTTGCAGGTGCATCATTATTATAAATACGGGATTGTCGGTCATAATACCGATAAAATGGTACGTGATAAATCCCGTATTTATAATAATCATATATTTTGTATTGAAAATAAATCTTTATTGCCCACAGTCCCTTCACCCAGTGCTGTTCCTTACTTTCTGCCATCCATCACGATCCCGAGCTAGTCACTTCCAATTCCGACTTTATTACAGACAGGAGATGTTTATAAGATATTTTATTTAAGTTTATGTTTATTTTTAAAATAATAGAAGTTATGTATTTTCGGTTTAGATCTTTATGGGCCGTAGAATAAGTCATTAACTATCCTGTAACTGTTTTATTGTTAAAATAAATGATTTATTATTATAGCACCAATTTTTAATAAAGTTTTATTTATATAGATAAATACCATTGAATTAATCTGAAATACAGGTTTTGTGAATGCACATTAAATATAAAATATTCATTTCATGTTTTGTCTAGCCTCTATCATGAAACACGAATAATGCAATCAGCAATTATCTAGTTGAATATAGTCTATTTACTGACTGTTCAGCTCGCATATAGCCTAAAGCTGTGTATTGTTCAAAGTAAACACCTTTTTCCATTAAATATCAGCCTTGTTCAATAATATGTATAACAATGATGTTATTGTACATCAAATAACTCTATAGCACCCAAAAAACATGTTCCAATAAACGCATTTTTTCTCGAAATCAACCCTTTGTGGCATAGATTAGCTTTTCCGAACAAAGGCATTGTACAATAAATAACGTGCGGTATTGAACATCGACCCTTTTACAAAACTTAATCTATCTATAGCTACAGAGTATTTGTGGAGGGAGTTTGGTGGAGTTTTGAGATGTTTTTTAGCGCGTCAGTGTTTTTTTGAGTTATTTCAGCCTAGGATCTTGCCATGTTTTGTTAAGTTAGCTCATTGTATTATTAATTGTGTACCTACTTATGTAAGTAGATTAGACTGCATGTTTTCTCAGTAAGCGATTTATTATGTAAATTTATGAGAAATTAATAATCTTAAACCGTTGCTGTAGCGTTACATTCGGTATCTATTTGTATTTTGCTTTCTATTTTTTTAAATTAGTTTCTTTAGTAAGCACCACAAATGGCTCAACTAGCTTTACTTACCAAACTAATTTGTGTTTTGATAAGTAGTGTTTAATTTTATTAACTAAATTATAAAAGTATTCGCTTGAATATTTTATATTCTTTTCTCGAGCACCGATTACCGAATTAGACATAATCTGTCGATACCTTTTTTACCCTAACGTTAGTCTTTTATGTGGCCATATTTAATGACTAAATTCTACTTCTTCTACTACATTATTTCAGTCTGGTCCTTTATCAAAATAATCGAGTTGTTGTATTTGTTATACCAATATTGGTTCGCCTTAACCTTTGTGATGGATTGTTATTTTCCCCAATTTTGTTTCTTATCTTGAGATTAATAGAGATTGTGTCTAGCCCAATTTATGTGTTTCTTCCAAGTATTTGTAATCCTCCAGGGTTTTGTCTGCGACGGTCCTTCGAGTCGCTAATTGAGAATAAAGTGCTTACTGCTCAATGTCAGATAAGAATACATAACAACAGCTTAGATTGCTCAATTTCCCTAAAGTTTTCCTCATTTTACATTAGTCGTGCAATGATAAGAATCAGTTGGAAACCTTTTACAAACAAATAAAAACAAACTTTGAAGTGAATGCACTCCTAAACATTATTCCAATACCTAGTGCCCTACTTGAGATGAGAAGGATTCAAGGCATTTTAACACGATATAAGATTTGGTAGATGCGAGTAAATAATAAGTATTACAAGGACAAATTCACCCTGGTAACTATAGGAATGATTATACAGTGCTGATTTATGTATAAGGTTAGAATCACACCTGTATAGAAATGAGTGCAGCGCAGATGGCCAGCTGTGAGCTCGGGGAGATCAGGATAGGACGCTTGGCGGAGTGCTTGCTGGCGTTGAAGATTCGAGAGATTCTATTGGTCTTCGTGAGGAGGGCTGCGTACACCACGGTGAAACAGAAACCGGTACCGAACCTGGGCACGAATAAAAACACGATTGAATTTAAAAACAGTTCTAAATCTCATACATTAACACCTCGCACTACAGTTCTGGTTGTCTTCTAGTATGTGTAGCTGTGGCCTGCGAGTATTAAGGTGTGCCAAACAAACTAGGACAATATTAGCAGATTATCTTGCTACTTTACTTTATAAGTCTACTTTTAGTGTACTTGTACTTCATAAACTATCAGAATTTACTAGCTGCGATATATTTGCACTACAATATAATAGAGCCGACGACAAAACCATTCATCTATATAAAATAAAATCCCGCATGTATTCTGACCATCAATTCTCCTGGCAGCGCAACATGACCGATTCGGTACGTGACCCTCTGGCTACCTATTCTCAACACGCGACTGCACCGATCGCATTGTGAGCCCCATTTAGGAGAGGATTTGCGTTGACAATAAGCTCAACTGAGGTAAACTTTGCTACGATATAGGCTACATTTTCTGGATTTCTGCACCCGGATTCTGTATTGACACCATCTATGTCGTTGTTTACTGGTCTACTTCAGCGGTCTGAGCCAGTACAGTTCTACAGCAGTTATTACCAGATCATGCAAGCTGGAGAAAATTGCAAATTATCGGGAGAAGGTAAGCGACAAAAACCTTTTTTTGCCGTGAAACCGTAATGGTTCTAAAAGCGAAATGAAGCGCCGAAAACATATTTATGACTTCCAATATCTCGCACAAATAAAACAGCAGATTATTATACTAATTAATAGGTAGTTTTTTATGTTTTTTTTTGTTTTATATTTTCATAAACATAAATAAAATCTTCACTTTAATATTATAAATTCGAAAGTAGCTCTGTCTCTCTGTTTGTTACTTATCACAACTAGGCCAATTCTGATACAATTTTGTATATAGATATAGTATAACCAGGATTCAAATATAAAATACTTTTTATCTGACTGCGCAGAGGGTGATTATTATTTTTATCGTCAAACAGCGTGTGAAGCCGCGGGCAGGTCAGCTAATTTGATATACTTTCTTTAAATATTGTATTGCATATTAGACTGAAACATTTTTTTTATTATAAATTATAGGCTTGTCATCTTTTTGTTTTAAAGAAATTCGGGAATTTAGGTCGAATCTACTCGTCATCTATACGCAATGCAATACTGAAAACTAAAGACTTCAATCAATGCGTGCTACCCGTAATGACCTACGGTGCTGAGACGTGGACGCTCACGGTAGGACTAGTCCACCAACTTATGGTTGCACAGCGAGCTATGGAACGGGCTATGCTTGGAGTTTCTCTGAAGGATAAAATCCGTAACGAGTTTATCCGACAGAGAACCAAAGTTACCGACATAGCTCAACGGATTAGCAAACTGAAGTGGCAGTGGACTGGCCATATATGCCGGACAACCGACAATCGTTGGGGTAAACAAGTACTGGAGTGGAGACCGCGTCTCGGAAAACGTAGTGTGGGGCGTCCCCCGGCTAGGTGGAGCGATGACATAAGGAAGGTGGCGGACAGAAATTGGATGAGAAGAGCCGAAGACCGGGCTCAGTGACGTGTATTGGGAGAGGCCTATGTCCAGCAGTGGACTAATGTGGGCTGATGATGATGATGATAGGCTTGCGTTTGACCACGATCTCGCCTGATGGTAAGCGATGATGCAGTCTACGATGGTACACGCTTGCCTAGAAGAAACCTATTCACTCGCGACTTAAAGATACCCAGGTTGTAGCTATCAGGAAACACAGACTCTGGCAAGGCGTTCCACTCTTTGGCGGTGCGCATAATAAAGGTTAAAGAGAACCGCTTTGTGCAAATGGGAGGTATTTCTACCATATATAGCGGTGGCGCATCGCAGACCGTCTGGTTGTCCGTTGATAGAATGGAGATGGTGGGATCAGGTTAAAAAGTTTCGCCGCACACTCCCCGAAATGTACTCGACAAAAAACCGAGAGGCTAGCAACCTTTCGTCGATGCTCCAGGCTGAGGAGCCCTTGCATCAACTAGCTCATCGTTGCCTATGAGCTTCTTGGCTCTTCTCTCAATTGATTCCAGAGCTTCAATTTAATCTATTTATAAATAAGTGAAGCGAAAACTATGTAGGTACCATTTTTTTCGTGCATGGAGGAGTGTGAGATTTGGCATAGATAAAGTTTTTATTGGACGCCTGAAGAAGGAAGGCGACGTCGGGGTTGGCCGAGAAAGCGTTGGCGGGACGATTTCGACACCTTCCAAAGAGTATGGTGGGAAATGGCGACTGATAGGAATGCTTGGAGAGACTTGAGGGAGACCTTTGCCCAGCAGTGGGACGAGATAGGTTAGGAAAAAAAACAGTTTTTATGGACAAGGATGGGTGAATGATAAAATAAGCTAAAAAAATGAATTACGCTTAAACTTCAATCCCTGTGCACTGGCAACTAGTTATATTAAATTGTCCTGGATGTGTTTTTTTACGAATAAACTTTACATTCAACAAGTTTTTGAATGATATCACTGCAACAAAACATTTCTCCAAGAATAGTCCCATAAACATTCAGCCAACTGACCCGCGCAGACTAGAGATAGATACATGCTTGAAGTATAATGGGCATCTTACGAGTACATAAAGTCCGCAATTTATGTGATCCCCATACGCGGATCTGGAATTTATTGGAAACTGAACAAGAATTTGGAACGATAAGATTGATTTAGAGAGTGTAGGCGTATTTGGCAACAACATACTGTTTATCCAATATATCTTATCCTCCTTACATCTTAATCGTAAAAGTTTGGATGATTGTATTTATTGTAGTTACTAGTCAATCATACAATACCTATTTTTACCTATTTTAACTTCTCTGTTGATAATTAGATATACAGATTTTAATGGTAAACATAGCAACAGAACGAACTCATAGCTACATGAGTGAAGCCACGAGCGGATACTAGTAACATTAAAAAAATCTGTGGACAAACACGATATTACAGATAAAGCAGTTAGGGTATTTATTTATCCCAAAGGAAGCGGGAAGGAAAACAAAAGCAATAATACAAGTGGGTTTTATTTGACATGCCTTCCGTGTCACATCTTGTATAAGATATATTACGAACCACACGACTGTTTTGTTGTCTGTCACATTTTATTTTCTACCACCTGTTTTTGGGAATTTATGACATCATGACCGAAGCTAAAATTATGTTAGGGGAAAGATTATACGTGGACGTTAGGGGAGTTTTGATACATTCTGCCAATGACGAAGGAATATGTCCCCTGATCATCAACATAATCATCCACACTACACTCACTCCTAGTATTAGGCCTGTCTTCGTTCGTTCAATCTTCACCACCCTACGCTAGTCTCACACAACTCGACCCCTAACGCATACCTATAGGTACTAAGGCAATAGTAAAAGTTGAGAGTCTCTAAACAGCTAATGTTATTCTTACTGTGATCGGAGTTTATGGGAATTTGTGTTTTTTTCTTTTATATTAATCTAGTTTTGTTTCTAAAAGGTCTTTATTGAACATAAATGTTAACAGCATATTACAACTAAACACAGTTTAGTATAATAGTATCTTAAATTAGAATAACTCGGTAGGATGCATAGTAGGCTATAGCACCTTTGTAAGTTTTTTGATAAAATTAGTATTTATGAGAGTTACACTTTGTAAATCAGATTTCTTAATTTTATGAAGCCTAATTTTTTCCAGAAATACATACTTATTAAAAATTTGCTATGAGCACTTTGTATAGCGCGCATTTTTAAGGTCAAGAAATCAAGCTTAATCTACCTGTTTAAAAGTAATAGCCCTAAATATTTTTAGGTAGACAAACCTACCATGCTGATATTGCCGATTATATTAGAACTTGGTCATATTATTGCCATTATTAAACTAGTGGTTCGTCCCGAATTGAGATCTCGCGATTCCATGAAAACCAAAAAATATTATTCTTAATCATTGACTAATAAAATGTGCCACAAAACGAATAACCAAATAACTTGACCAACAGTTTGATTCAAGTTACAAGTAACGGTAGTTCATGTAAATTGGTTCCTCTTTTAGGGGTAGAAATTACAGTAATTCTGGATTTCAGACTATTCCCTATATTTGTGTGATTATAGCTAGACGAACACCAAATTTCAGCACTGTGGGGCGGTGCGGGGTCACTAGTGTACCTTGTGAATTTCGTTAATGTTCAGTTTTTAGTATGGCTAATAACCCAAAATCTACAAAGATTAAACTAAAATAAAAACAGGGTCGAAATGTTTTAATGAAGACCTTTCATTAGACGTCCCGTTTGAACTAATAGTCACATTTTGATTTTATTCCCCTCTTGAACCCCAATATTTCGAAAACCCCCTCACATTTTTAGCTCGTTTAGTCACACCAGAATTGTGCCCCCTATATATTAAATTTCACAATGATCGGATCAACGCTACGAAAGTTATCCCCGGAAAAACAAACATACATACATACAACGCCGATTTGCCCAAGTTGATTTGGAGATCTCGCTTCGCTCGATCATTAACAGAATTTCACCAACAAATCCACCTTTCGATTCAATAAATAGAACCTGAGTTTATTTACAATTAAGACGAGAATAGATAGAAGTTGGCTCGCACGTATCACGTAAAATCATCCATTCCTAGCGGGCATAACTGAGATTTATTTGATTCTGGGTACGTGACTTGCACGCAAGGAACACCTGTGGGAATCGTGTTTTTTGAATCCGTATCCGTACGGAACGACACTCGTATTGTCTCGCTTAATTTTAGAAGTTCAACACGGTGCTTCGGAAATTGGAGAATATCCGTAAAAATGCACAACGTAATTCAAATAATAATTTTCTCGTCTTTAAATAACCGCCCGTAACTGCGGCTCGCGGCTTCGAACGCGGGAATAAAAACAACCCTTTTCTACGCAGGGAAAAAATAGGGAATGTACCAGTCTCGGTTCTAATCTATCTGTACACCAAATTTCATCGAAATCGCTCCAGGCAGTGGTGAAAATGTAACAAACAGACAGACAGAACGACAGAGCTATTTTCAAATTTATAATATTAGTATGGATATTGATGTGTCTTAGGGATGTGCAATGCTATGTACGAGTATAGGCAGTGGTTACAAATTAAAATCAGGTAACGCCCATGTGTGTGCATTGTGCATGTGGCGTCATCTTTTAGAATGGTCTTTGTACCTATTTTTCGAAATGATATCAATACCAAATTTTATATTTCAGGCTATGAATCTAAAAAGGCTGATTTACCTACTAGGTTTTCACAGAAAAATAAACATATTTGTCTAAATATCATACAAAAAACATTGTTGTCGCGTAAGTAAGCACTATTTTTGGTTAACATTAATGTTAACCAAAAATAGTGCTTACTTACGCGAAAAACTTTTGTGCGAAAAACTTTTTCCCCAACCTAATGGTTGGGGAAAAAGTTTTTCGCATTTTTTAAGAAAATTCAAAACTTTTTTTAATATAGTTTATTTACATTTAACTAAAGTATGTAGGTACCATTTTGTTCGATAACTTTTTGCCATCTTGTAGGTAGGGACATGATCCCATTGCTATAGACATTTTGGGGCTTCTGATCAAAATACCGTGACAAGTAGTTTTGGCAGTCCTCTCGTGATGTTAACCTGACACTGCCTAAAGAATTCTGAAGAGACCGAAACAGGTGGAAATCTGAAGGTGCAAGGTCAGGACTAAACGGCGGATGCATTAACACCTCCCAGCCAAACTCTCTTAATTTTTGCTGAGTGGCTAAAAATGTGTGAGGTCAATGATTAATAGCCAAAGAGATTTTATTACAAGTTCATACATACTATACTATAATGCGAAAAGACTCCCCAACCTATTATTTATTCCGAACCACTCTGTGCATATATTAGACACTAGCTGACCAATCCGCGTCTTCGCACGCGTGGTTTGCCAATAAAAAGTACCCTATTTGTTAATCCAGGTTATGATCTACGTACATACCAAATTTCATCGCAATCGGTTCAGCCGTTCCGGCGTGAAAGAGTAACAATCTATACATCCATACATACAAACTTTCGCGTTTATAATATTAAGTAGGATTTTATAAAATGTGCGTCGTCTTTTGATTTTGATTTCACTTTATCAGCATTTTAACTGAATTGAAATTTTTAGTCCTATTTATTGCAAAAATAGGTACCTACGTACACAGGAACAGGTGATAATAATAAAAAAACCTAAAAACTGATTTGTGTCTAGAAATATCTACGAGTAAGACTAGGATGATGAAAAATCCTGTTGATGTGTTTTGATAAAATAAATACTATAGCTTTTTCGTAGCTCTAAATTGGAAAGGCTAATCGTAAGTCTATTCTTATCGCTAGGCTTAAATTGTATGGTCTAGTGGTTAAGCTAAGTGGCCACATTTCACCTGGCTAAGTATCGGATTAGTGGGGCCAGCTCAGGTCAGGTTTTGTTATTTAATTGTGATTTTTATCACAACCACTCAAGATATACTATCGCTAAACTAGTCCTGCGCTGGCTAGGAAATAAAGCCCTGGGTTTCCCAAATAGCGGCATCGTCATTGGCGACTGTAACTACTAGATTTTCGATCTTACGTCAGAGGCATGATTGGCGTATTGTCATGGATGAATAAATATAGATAAACACGTCACCGTATTGCTAAATAAAGTACACATCAAATTATCAATTTCGAGCCGGACGGGGTTTGAACCCGTACCCTTTCTCTTGATACGAAGATGCGATACCATGCAGTTACGCTACAGACCCACTCTACGTCAGATGGGAAGAAGAAGAAGAATGACCAACATTACTGTACAGTACATTGACTAGAGATGTCGCATTCCTATCTTATAATAATTATTATTATTGAGCTAGTCTAGTGTTATATTAATCCGACTTTTTCAAAATAAAATTACTATTAGATGTGTGTATAATCCCACGTGTAATCAAATAGCCAATTACAATGCTGTGTAATTGCGGCCGTGAGTCGATTGGTAGTTGGTTACTACTAACCATAAAATAAATTGTACATATCTTAACAAACCATAAACGAGTGTGCTTTAGACCACACGACTGAAGTAAAACTTATTTAGCTCCATCTAGGCGCATACAGTAAGTACATATTACGTTATTTTCTGCTGCTGCCTGCCATCTGTTGTGGAATAGCTGTACTTTTTCGTAAATCGAAGCTTGTTGTAGTACTTGTTGCAAATGTGCGCGTTAGGTGAGCGGTACGTCACTTTTATGTTAGTACTGCGCCTACATAGGCTGTTATGGGGTATATATACGCACAAAAATGAAAGGGGTTATTTTGATGAGCATAATAAATAAATTTGTAAAATGTTTACCATAGAAATGTGAAATTTATTTTGGCATGTAAAAACAAACACTTTATTAAACTTATGTTGTGCTATTGCATAATGCTTGCCATCTAACCACTGATACTGTATTGGTGACGTCTCGAGATAACTCTTGTTGTCCCTTTCTATCCTAAAACCCGCAGCCATTTCCGAAAGAGTCGATTGCAAGAGTAGGCAGTAAGTTTTATATCGAATTAATCACCTAAACTTAGTCGATCTTCTTTAAAATTTCATAATACAATTACTTAGTAGTTTTTTTCGAGAAGTCTTTTCTAAGTTTTGAGAAACCGTCACTTGAATATCGTCAGTATATTAGCAAACACCCTGTATATTGCTATTTGTTCATGTGTTATATTTCTGGGAATTATATTATATCCTTGCCTTACTGCGACCGTGGTACAACGGCCACCGTTTCTTAGGGAACGCTTTATCTAGACTAGCCAGGAGTTAAGCAATGGGTGGAATCGGTCTAGATTACTGATAAACTGCCTAGCATTATTTAGTTAAGGAATTACAAAAGCTAGGTTCAAATAGGTAAACTAACGTCTCGGAACGCCTCGTCAGGCGTCACTCACGTTTGACGGCCGAGACTAAAGTGATCAATAAATTAATATGCGAACCACTTTGTGAGCTGTCTATTTAGTAGACGTGTTCGATTTCCAAGTCTGTACTTCAAAATTAAAACTCTTTTAGTCAGGGTTTTTAGGGTTCCGTAGCTAAATGGCAAAAAACGGAACCCTTATGGATTCGTCATGTCTGTCTGTCTGTCCGTCCGTATATGAACTATACTGTTGAAACTTGGTAAGTAGATGTATTCTGTGCGCTGCATTAAGATTTTCACACAAAAATAAAAAAAAACAATAAATTTTGGGAGTTCACCATACTTAGAAACTCAATTTTTTTTCATTAAACCCATACGTGTGGGGTATCTATGGATAGGTCTTCAAAAATGATATTGAGGTTTCTAATATTATTTTTTTCTAAACCGAATAGTTTGAGCGAGAGGCACTTCCAAAGTGGTAAAATGTGTCATCATTTATTTATTTATTTAATACTAGCTTACGCCAGTGGCTTCGCACGCGTTGTTTGTCAACAAAAAGTATCCTATTTTTGAATCCAAGTCGTAATCAATCAACACACCGAATTTCATCAAAATAGGTTCAGCCATTACGACGTGATTGAGTAACAAATAAACGAACATCCAAACTTTCACGTTTTTAATATTAGTGTGGTTCCTATTTTGTCATTAATTTTATATTATACTAGCTTCTGCCCGTGTTTTTCAATGAAAAGTAGACTATGTGTCATTACAGGTTATAATCTATCGACATACCAAATTTAATTAAAATCCATTCAGTAGTTTTTGTGTGAAAGAGTAACAAACAACCATCCACACACATACATCCATACAATCTTTCGCGTTCTTAATAGCTCCTTATACCTTCAAGTCTAACTGCATAATGTTTTATAACTGACCACCATTTTAAATGAAAACTTTAGAGACCGTCCGAGCTTTTGAATGAAAGTTAGACAGTTAGGCGAATCGAACTGCCAATAACAAGAGGGCGGAAATAGGAATATTCCGCGCATGTTCGGTTTGTTGTCGCTGCGAGACTCTATTGTAAAGAGTCTACCTCGACAACTTTAGTGAAATAAGTTCGATATCGTCCAGAGATTGAATTTTTCAGTCGGAATCAGATTATAATGAGCTTTCGAGTAAGAGCGGCTGATCTAAGGTAAACGTTGGGCTCAATTCTGTTAGAACAAACTAAAATTCGGGTTCGATTCCCGCTGCAGAAGAAATATTTGCAGATATATGTTCCGGCTCTGGTGGTTGTTTCTCTATATATTGTACCTAAGTATGTATTTACAAAAAAAGAAGTATATAAGTATCAGTTATCTGGTTTCCACAGTACAAGCTTTGCTTAGTTTGGGGCTAGATGGCGCTGTGTGAAATGTCCAGCAACAACTGTTCGTATTAAACAAAAAAAAGGATGGCAATTATTTTAGCCATGTTAAACTTTAATTCTTTCTTGACCTGTGCAGCGGGGCAGCACAGGTTAGAAAAAAATAACTTACATTGAGTTTAGCTTCTGTCAAAGGATTTGCCCCATTGTCACTAGGCTTCTAATATGCGTGGAAGAATTGTAATTCGTCATCATTATGATGTCAGCCATAGGCTGAAAAGGCCTCTCCATATATTTCGAGAACGACCACTCTGTGCGGCCTGCACTCAACGGCTCCCAGCAACCTTTACTAGCTCATCTTTCTATCTAGCGAGGGGTCGTCTTAAGGTGGCGGTTCGCGTCACGACAAAGACAGGAGACCGAGACAGGAGACTGAGACGGGAGATTGCGACTAGTGTCTCGGTCTCTTCTGCATGTACTGTAGGTCGAGACTGAGACCGCAACCAAATCTACAATTCATTCAGTATCGGAGTGTTTGTCGATGGAAATTTTCGTCTCTGTAGGAGTCTAGTTGTGCATCGTATATCAGAGGGTGTTGTCTGATCAGTTCAATCAGCTTTTCACAGTCTTCGTCAGGAAAAGTAGTCATTTTTTTACAATAAACACACGTACTTTTCGAGGGCGACACGAGACACTACTGGTCAGGGGCAGCAACCGTCGCGCAGTCTCCGGTCTCGCGTCTCTGTCTCCTGTCTCTATCTCGCACGCTAACTGATGCATATACATTGCCTCTAGTCAAGTAACGGTCGCTGTCTCCCGTTTCAGTCTCTTGTCTCGGTCTCCTGTCTTTGTCGCGACGCGAACCGCCACCTTTACGCTGCATTTTTCAGAGCGCGGTCTCCACTCGTTTTAATTGCCAGTAGGGATTTGACAGATTTGGTTAAATCAAATCAATTCAAGAGTAGGAATTGGAAACAAAACGTCAATTTTGAGTACTCGGGTCTCCGCGATACGCCGCGTTAGAAAAATGTGAAAATCATCTCTGTATAAACCCGGTTTTGTAATTTCTAAGTTGTTTATTTCAATTATGTTTTACTGCTCAGATCATCAATTATATGTCAGTAAAAAATCAAGATCTTAAAACTATGTTAGAACAAGTTGTTTATGTAGCAATAAAAAAACTATATAACTGACTCTGGATTTATCATCATCATCATCATATCAGCCGTAGGACGTCCACTGCTGGACAAAGGCCTCCCTCATTGATCTCCAGGAACTGCGGTTGGAAGCGGCCTGCATCCAACGCCGACCTGCGGTTCTTACCAAGTCGTCTGCCCATCTTGTGGGTGGACGTCCTACGCTGCGCTTGCCGGTCCGTGGCCTCCACTCGAGAACCTTTCGGCCCCATCGGCCATCTGTTCTGCGCGCTATATGGCCTGCCCATTGCCACTTCAACGTGCTAATCCGTCGGGCTATGTCGGTGACTTGAGTTCTTCTACGTATCTCCTCATTTCTGATTCGATCCCGTAGAGAAACCCCGAGCATAGCCCAACATAATACCTAACATAAAACCTGGATTTATACCTAACATAAAAACAAGTAATATAAAAGTTTTGGCCAACAAGATAAGGATCTTGTAATCATATCAACGACGGACGGTGAGCCGTGTATTAATGAGTAAGTAACCATTTATCCTGTCGCAGGCATTAAAGTGGCTGCATCTATCGAAGCTAGGTATTGCTGCAACATGACATCAGAAACTGTATCTTAAATGGATAGTTTTTTTGAAACCACTAAGCTGTGCAAAAAACTAAAATTCTAACAAACAGGACAAAGGTACAGATTAATATAAACGACACAGAAATAGAATACGTAGACAGTTATATACTCGTATACCTAGGAAAACAATTATCATTCACTAAAAACAGAAACATAGAGGAAATCACGAGAAGAATAATAATCTAACATGGAACAAGTTTTGGAGCTACAAAGAAATAATGAAATCTGAATTACCGATTAAACTAAAAACCAAAGTGATGAATTCATGTTTACTTCCCTGTCTCACACATGCTTGCCAAACTTGGATTTTTAATAATATGGCAAAAAATAAAATACAAGTTTGCCAAAGAGCGATGGAGAGGAGCCTACTAAACATAAAACTCAAACATAAACAAAGAAACACACTTATCAGAAAAAAAAACCAAATTAATTGACGCTCTCCAACACGCACAGGCTCTAAAATGCAGGTGGGCGGGCAACTTGGTACGCACACAAGACGACAGGTGGACCCGAACAGCAACCCTATGGAAGGGCCCAGTTGGCAAGAGAAAAAAAGGGTGACCACAAGAAAGATGGCAGGACGAGATAGCAGAGATAGCAGGCAAGACATAGGTGAAGGAAACAGAAAACCGAAAAAAATGGAGACTTTGGAGGAGGCTTATACCCGGGCTCTTAATTAAAACGTATACTTAAATATATAACTATTAAAGTTAAAAAAACTATGTACTTACAAAGAACTTAATAAAGGCTTTTTTATTTATTTAAGCTGTGCAAACAAGCTTACGGCCCACCTGATGGTAAGCGGTTACAGTAGCTTATGGACGCTTATAACGCCAGAGGAAAGACACGCGCGTTGCCAACCCCTAAAAGCAGTTTGCAATTTATCTGTATCCATCTCTTGCCCTCTTACTACTAATTATTTCTTTCTCTTTCGAACATACAGTCTAAGAAATAACATCAAAATCATATCAAATGGACTAAGTATCACCCCTTCGAGGCAACTCGTATAAGATGAAAATAGTAGATACGGCTTTGAAATATATTTTCTAATGCGTTCTAAAGCGTCGCCGTCGTCTGTGAAAATACAGTCGTTCGAAACCAGATTATAGTCAGCAGCGAAAGGACATTAACGTTCGAGATTAGATATTCTTCTTCTTAGCGTGTCAAGAGTTGTACGTTTTAAAATATAGTAGGTAAGTTGGATAGGCCACAACAATAGCATTAGGTCAGGCGGTAATTACTTATTTAGATAATATAATTAAGGTAAGTAGGGTAAAACACAGTCGGGTTGGTTATACTATTACCCATAACACAAGAACGGCTGACCATTTTTGATTTGTTGGATTTGTCTCCGCCCCAAATAACAGAATAACTATTAAAATATCGGAAAAATCACACCAAAATAAAGTTATGAAGAAAATTTATTTTCTCATACATAGATGCAGCTAATGATGGCCGATTGACAATTATACCGGCGACGTACATTGGCAGTCCGCGTCAATGCATGACAAGGCGGTACGAAGTTCACCGGGTCAGCTAGTCTACACTAATATTATAAAGAGGAAAGATTTCTATTTTTGTGTGTATGTTTGTAATGAATAAACACAAAAACTACTGGACCGATTTAAAAAAATTCTTTCACTGTTGGGAAGCTACACTATCCCCGGGTGACATAGGCTACTTTTTACCCAACTGCGCAGAAGGAGGGTAATGTTTTTATTGAAAAACTACGCGTGCGAAGCTGCGGTGCGGTCAGCTAGTTATAAATTAAATTTCAATTCATTATAATACACACTGGGGAAAAAAACTATGTTGTGAATGTTGTGATGGACGAATCGAATTAGCAGAAATTGAACTCAAAAAGCTAATCTCTAAAATATTTGAAGATAAAATGACCAATTTACAGTGTTGAAATTGTATATTTTGTTTGTGGCTGACTGTACTGCTTTCTCATTTTATAATCACAAATTGAAATATATCCCTCAGAAAGCATCATCCAATGCTTCGAAATAAAGATAACTTTGTACTGGTAGAGGAACTTCATCCTACTTCCGTTATATTGTTATCCGATATCGGGAAGGCAGCAAATATAAATAATATATATTGCTGGACATTTCCCACAGCGCTATCTAACCTCAAATTAAGCATAGCTTGTACTATGGGAACCAGATAACTGATAGACAAGTAAAGTCAAGTAAAAAGTAAAAGACATTTATTTAGGACAACAGTACAGTAGGTACAGTACAGTACAGTACAGTACAGTACAGTACAGTACAGTACAGTAGGTACAGTACAGTACAGTACAGTACAGTACAGTACAGTACAGTACAGTACAGTACAGTACAGTACAGTACAGTACAGTACAGTACAGTACAGTACAGTACAGTACAGTACAGTACAGTACAGTACAGACCAAACAGAAGGTAATAAAATAAAATAAAACATTGAAAAAAATATGAAATACATCATAATTAAAAATGGTAGGTACCTAACTATTACAATACAGAAAGACATTATATAACAACAGAATTAGAAACGGTCATTATAGGCAGGTACCTAACAAGAGCTACATAAATACGTGACCGCTAAAAGGTTCCGTACGTTGTAGTGTCCCAAAAAGGATTAGTCTCAGCTTTGTGTTGGTCCACGCTTAGGCACTAGATAGAATACTTATAAGTATACGATTTTTTTTTTGTAAATACATACTTATCATATATAGAAAAACACCCAGACTCAAAACAAATATCTGCAGATCATGCAAACATTTGTTCCGCGGCGGGAATTGAACCCGCTACCTCCTGAGTCTCAGCCGGCTATTCGCCCACTGCGCCACGGAGGTCGTCTGAATTTATATTTGAAATATATTTTGAGTAAAAGGCAGTTTATATTAGTTCGGAAGCCTATGGATTAAACATCAATTTGTGACAAACTTGGTAATACCAAGTAACTTATTTACTTAATACATATATTGATTAAAAACCAAGACCGGTCAAGTACCGCGCACAGAGGGTTCCGAACCTAGATAGGTTTATTTATGTCCATCTAGTTATGTGACCGTAAACCAAAAAAACTTTTAAGACTAAGGTACCTAAGTAATGGTTCGCCTCGAACTGAGATCTCGCGAGTCTCCGATAAAAACAAAAAAATATTATTTGTACCTATACTTTGACTATCAAAATAGTGCCACGAAATGCGAACCAAATAACTTGACCTACAGTTTCATTCAAATTACAGGTAACAGGAGGTCATGTTAATTGATGTTTGTTTATTAGATGCGCTACTTGACCGGATAGTCCCATTTTGATTTTTTTTACCCCGCTTGAACCCCAATATCTCAACAACCCCCCCCACCCCATATTTTTATCTCATTTAGTCTCACAAAAATTGTGTCATCACTACCTACCTATATACCAAATTTCACGATGACCGGATGAATATTTCGAAAGTTATCCTCAGACAAACAAAGATACATACATACAACGCCGATTTTCCCAAGTTGATTAAGAGATCTCGCTTCGCTTGATCAACTAAAAAACTGGTTAGATAGAAACTTCATTATAATTTTCCTATAATCTTTGCATATACAGGATATAATTTTCGAGCCGCACCTGGATGGAAAGTATTGTAAATGTTGAAGATAGCAAATTTTTCTTTTATTTAAAAAAAAAATTAAAACTGAACATAGATTTTTAAAAATACGCTTGCCACACCTAGAAATCAAAACGACACTAATTAAAAAACCAACCTGTACTTTTATGGAAGCAATCGATACGTTCAATCATAAGGATCAAATATTTTTAACAGACGGTATCTTAAATTATAGGATGACCACGAAATCACATGGTACGTGTAATCACACACTATCACACTCACTCACACCTTAACACACACGTACACACACCTTAATCCTTTCTACATAAACACACACATACCACAGTCCACAATATCCTTGTTCTCTCTATAAAAAGCTCAGTTTCCAAAGCATTTCCATGTAATGTAACGTTCCTGCGAATGCTCGGGGTTGTTATGTTACGGGTAAATGCTTTTTTTTCCCTATCCCACGACATAGTTGAATAGAAAATAGTTATTATACTTGAAAAAACATAACTTGATCTCTGGGACATCTGTCAGTAAAATCGCGCCTATGAAGTTCTGAATTTAACAGTACGGACAAACGTACCAGTCAATGTCATACTTTATGGTAATGCTGAGCTAATTATAGTGATGAGCGATGAATCATCGTGACCACAGACTATAAACTATCGATATTTTGTATAAAACTTAATTCAAAATTAATTTATCATTTAATTTAAAAAAATAACATTATTGAATATTTAAAAAAAAATAACATTATTTACAATAGTGAGTAAATAAAATCTAAATTCTAACGTACTCGTAACATTCCTTCCGACAACTTTGGGGTTCGAGAGAAGTTTGGCCGCGGCGTGTCTTCTTCCGCAAGATGGAGCCAACGCGCCGCCATCTTGTTTGACATGACCCATTCTCCTCAGTACGAGTGCTAACGCCTTGAATACGCCACGTGTTTTCCGTTCTCATCACTTTGTTTTTGTTACTATTGCTGTTAAATTGTTAAGTTTATTTATTATTGTTAGTTTCTTTGTTGTTATTGTTTGTTTTCATTGTTTGTTGGCATACTGCCAAAGAGAACGAAGAAAACTGTTTTGAATAGTCAAAGTCGTGAGTTTGTGATTCGCTTGTGTGAATATTTTGAGCGAGAAAACCAAAATGGTGGACCGCTATTACCCATGGCAAAAGTTTGTGACAGAGTTGCAGATGCTCTTGGCATTGGACGTGCGACAGTAATTCGCATCAGTAAAGAAAAATATGGCGAATATTCAACCGCAGTATTGACTGAAAACGATGAAAAAAAGCTTTCAACGCCAAATAAAAAAAGAAGAAAAAAAAACAGACTTGTTTAAAGGAAACTTGCCGTCACTATCGAAGATTTTGAAAAATTTTGGATTTTCCTACAAAAAAAGTGACAAAAGAAAAATTATAATGGAACGAACCGACATTGCTCTTGCTCGAGTGAATTTTCTCCGGAAAGTCAAAAAAATTACAAATTGGGACAAATTTGTCTTTCTAGACGAGACATGGCTAAACGCCAATCATACCGTATCCAAAGCTTAGTCCGATGATACGGCACAATCGACCTCCAAAGTACCCGAAGGCAAAGGTCAAAGATTAATAATAACTCAAGCTGGGACTTCATCTGGTTTTGGGCCTAATTGCCTATTGGCATTCAAATCTACGAAGACCAGTGAATACCATGAAGAAATGAATTATGAAAAATTTAAAGAGTGGTTTTTAAAATTATTAGATAATTTGAAGGAGCCATATTATATAATTATGGATAACGCCCCATATCAATCCCTATAGACACCCCTATAGACATCACCCAGTCAGTGAAAAATCTAGGAATACAGATGGATACCTGTTTAACCTGGATTCCCTGTATCAATGAAATTAGCCGCAGGGTATTTGCATCATCTGGATCTTTACGGAGACTTCGTAACTTCTTGCCGACTGCTACCAAGGTTACGCTTGCACAGACCCTTTTACTTCCAATCCTGGACTACGCCAACGCCTGCTATCTTGACATCACTGAAGCCCAACTGAGCAAACTTGAGCGCCTTCAAAACCTCTGTATTCGGTTCATATTTGGCTTGCGCAAGTATGACCATATTTCTGATTTTCGCACAAAGCTCAAGTGGCTCTCCATCCGTCTTCGCCGGAATGCACACATACTGTCCCTTTTGTATAACATCCTTTTTAACCCTTCTTCTCCCTTCTATCTTAAGGAGCGTTTTGAGTTTCTCCACCAGGCTAATGATCGCAATTTGCGTTCTTCAGATTCCCTCCAACTTAAAACTCCTGTCCATACGACAGAGTTTTATAGTCGATCCTTCACTGTAACAGCCGTACGATTGTGGAACGCTTTGCCCCTCTCTATAAGAACATCCAAGTCTATTAGTAATTATAAACAAAAGTGCACACCCATTATCTGTCCTTGTGTTGAAGTTGTAGCTGCTTGTTAATTCATCATAACCACTTTTAGAGTTGCTTATTTAAATTAAATTTGTGTTATTACTGGTAATTTAGGTTTATAGTTAGTAGATATGTTTTTAAATTTATATAGATGCACCGTCGTTATGTGTTACATTTTATCCTGTCCATACAAAGGTTGTCTGGAAGAGATCGCTTTTAGCGATAAGACCGCCCATTGTACTAAATCTATTTGTAAGAATTATGTTCTGTATTTTACTTTGGTGTACAATAAAGAGTTATCTTATCTTATCAATCGGTCCAAAAGCACAAACCACCAACTTCGGCAAACAGGAAGTTAGAAATAATTGCATGGCTTCAAGATAAAGGAATAGAGGCCAATGAAACAATGCTTAAAAACGAATTATTGAGACTCGTTGGTCTGCACAAACCCAGCACACCAACGTATGTCTTAGATGACATAGCCCAAGAAAAGGGTCATAACGTCATAAGACTGCCCCCATATCACTGCCAGTATCTGGGCCCAAATAAAAGATTTGTTTGCTCGAATTTCAGTTAGACAGATTATTTATGTATTAACTCCTGTATAATTTATGATACTAAAATATGTTTTTTTTTTCAAAGTTACGCTGCTAGACATAACACAACACCGCCTTTCACGGCAAATAAAATGTTGCAGTTACTAAACACTGCGGCTGAAAATGTATCTGTAGAAGATTGGAAAAAGGTAGTTACCAAATGCAGAAAATTCATGGAAGAAGATTGGGAGCGAGACGTTCGATTTGATAATATTTGCGAACAAGAGTTCATTATAAATTTACAAGATTGCTCTAGCGATTCTGAAAGTGATTCGGATATTGCTTTGGGGTGTACTCCTTTGGAATAAATAAATGTATGTATTAAAATATTCGTTTAATTTTATTACCCAAATCATAATATAATCCAATATACATATAATTATGGCAGACAGCCTTCGTGGCGAAGCGGTAGTGAACACGACTGCTGCGCAGGAGGTCGCGGGTTCGATCCTCGCTCAGTGCAAATATTTGTATGCATGAATATGGGTTTTTGCACTGGTCTGGTCGTGCCTCGGAAAGCATAAGCCGTCGGTCCCGGCTGCGAATATCGAATGGCAGTCGTTACGGGTTGTTGGAGCCCTCAAAAGTCCAACAATGGGTCTTACTGCAAAGCTTCTATCGATATTTTTTTCTGTATCATAACAACCCTAGGAATGTCAGTTTACCAATTGTCGCAGAGATCAAGCTATGTTTTTTCAAGTATAAGTATAAATAACGAGCTAATGCAATGCACGTGTAAAATCACCGTGTGAACTTGAACAACTAACGACCGCGCGGACCGCGTGCGTCGTTCGTCCCTCTTCCTCCGCGTCACTCCGCACCCGCGCATCGCCCGCACTCGTGCAAAGGCTCGACGAAATGTTACACCAATACGCTCGACGAAATGCTCACCAATATGCTCATTGGTTTGTACAATAGGCTGTAACAAAGAGGCGAGCGTGCTTGACGTTTAGGATGATACACTAGAATATATCACAGAGCGGCTCGTTGTTCTGTTACAAGTAAATGTTGTAGTCTATACTCACCTTAAGATTTTATTTTGTTTTGGAATACTCGCGAGATCTGAGTTCGGGGCGAACCTCTAGTTTAATATACTTTTCTCAATAGCTCCGACAACTTGCTAAAAGAGTAGCTTCAGAGATGACTCTTTCCTCTGATTAGGTACATGGTGGATGGTATGTTAGCTCTGGGTAATAGGAGGCGGTACTTAGCGAGCGGTTCAAGCATTCGACTTGAATTTTTTGCTCGGGTGAGCTATACGGAGATCTGAAGTAGCACTTAGGGACGTTTTAGAAAAAGGTTTGAGTAGTAAAACATCTAAAAGATAGTTTAAGTAGGTACTCAGACTCACTTAGGTGAAGTGTTTTATTTTATTTTAATTTTAAGTACTAGTTTTATTTGTTATCTTCTAGCTAAAACATATATTTTTTAAGGTAAATCTGGACTTAAGTATGAACTTACAAAACTTTATATACTATGAAATGCTAAAAACATAGTCAAATTATTAAAAAAATTTACAATGTAATACACTTTTTTATTACTAAGTTATTTCTTCTGTTTGATCGACTTTAAGTACCACTCTTAAACAGGTAATATCTTACTACCTAATAATACAACAATCTAATTTTGTAATAACTGCGTATTTGTTTATTTTTTCTAGTAAGTTTTTTTTTATTAGTATGTAAAACATTCCATTCGAAAAGTCACAGAACAATCACACCCACCCCCTACAAACAAACATACAAACGTAAAGTTTACAAACAACTTTATAATATTGATTGATTAAAAATACCTACTTTATTGCACCTAATAATATATTGTGTCTTGTGGATATAAATGTGTCGGTAGTGCACAGAAATTGATAAATATTAATAAATATTACTTAAGTAGGTACGAGTTGCACAATGATATAGAATATTAGTGTAGATACAATAAATATTGTAGATTAACTGACCAACCGCAGCTTCGCAAGCGTAGTTTTTTAATAAAAATATTACCCTCCTTCTGCGCAGTTGGGTAAAGAGTAGCCTATGTCACCCGGGGATAGTGTATCTTCCCAACAGTGAAAGATTTTTTTAAATCGGTCCAGTAGTTTCGGAGCCTATTCAATACAAACAAATATTTCCTTTTTAAAATATTAGTATAGATTAAGAGGTCCACTACTGAACATTATTCCTAAAGTCAGGCCTTTTTAATAGGTAACATTTGACGTCTGTTGACGTCTGTCAGTTTGGTACAACTCGTACCGAACTCGTACTCGTATCGGTCATTACTACAATAAATATGTAATCTTAATTGAAAAAAGTTAAGCAATTGTGCAGTTCTAACAAAACGAAACAATATATTATTTTATGCTCGCCGTTACAAGGTTACGTTGTTGAATTTTGATGAATTGTCAAATGTTACCTATTAAAGTGGCCTGACTTTAGTTAAGTCAGCGGTGATACTTAGGTAATACACGGCCAATACGCCGCAGGTTATTAATAACAAAAACAGCACACATATCCATATGTCGGTTCGAAAAGCGAGCACGTTCTCTGACAAAAAATACAGGCATCGTTTATGTTATGCTACGGCTATAAAATGTAGTGTATGTGTACTGGGCGCGGGCTCGTATCTATTCCAAACACCTAAACTGTTTTGTGGTAAGGTCGTTTTTTTGTAACATACGACCGATAAAGTTATTCAGTATTTTCAGTAATTCAGTATTTTTTATTGTGTTTATACAAAGTGGATTAAAATTTAGATCTTATTGACTAGTTCCACCTGTAGGCCTAGCACAGTAGCTGTCGACAAGGGTTTTGTCCGAGTCAAATGTTATTTTTCGGAAGAATGAAGACTCTGGTCGACCGTCTCGAGCACGGCGATTTGGAGAGTGAACGGGAAGAAACGTTGTCGACACTTCCACGACAGTAGTCTACAACGCCGAGCACGATTACCCATATTTTCTCGATATTTGATATCTAAGGATGACAACTTTCTTCCGATTTTGTCTTGCAAGACCTAGACAAAAGTTTCTCTGCTTCTAGTCATCGCGCGCTTGTCCCAAAATTTTTGCTTTTAAGTTAAAGCATTAGGTACTTATTAAAATGAATAGTTATCAACACTATTGGGCGACGTTCTATGATGAAAAGTTATAAAGAAAAAAGGAAAGAAATGAGGTATTATTCAAAGGCAAATTTATTTAATATATATTTTGTTACCTATTTTGTATTCTCAGGGCGGATTGCGCAACAACGAGTTGTCAAATCACACAAATACGTCAAATTTAAACATGTTTAGTCACTAAATTTCGTATTGGACCTTTTCATAACTCTCATGAGACTAGTAGTGCAATGGTTTCCCGTTGCCTTTTGCAACAGACATTTCAGACGTTATTTAGACGCCAGGCCTCTTCCAGCCGGTTGCCCGACTAGGTTTGTGGCTATACCGCCGTGATCGGTCGCCAGAGCCTCGTCCGTGCTAAGTTCCTTGGACACGTTACCCGTAAAGAGGACTCAATGGAACGTCTAGTGGTGTAAGGCAGAGTGGAGGGCAAGAGACCGCGTGCCCGCTTTCCAACGAGATGGTCAGACCTCATCAAGTCCATCACACACTCTACCATCACTGAATATTCTCGCAATGCCTTTAATAGAGCTAAATGCCGCTAGAGCCACTACTCAAGAGCCAAGACCTGACATAACCATGACCACTCTGCCAAGAGTCAAAGTTAAAATCTTTTATTCATTAAAATCACAAGGATCACTTCGGAACGTCAATTTTACTTCCTGTTCCTTCGCGACCAAGCCACGAAAGAAAGATAAGAAAACAAGGCTGGTTGTTTTTTTAAATGATTCTTTTAGAATACATAACAATACAGGTAATAAATTACGTCTAAATTGTAACATTTTGAACGAGTTAGAGCAATTTAAATCCCAAGCTTCTCTATCGTCTAAATAATCCGATATTTTATAGTAGGCTTTTTTATAAAGATTTTGTTTAATGCGTTTTTAAATTTGTTAATTGTCAATTTTTGTACATCACTTGGGAGTTTGTTATAAAAGCGAACACCTTGCCCTATAAACGGTTTACTAACTTTATGGAATCTACAAGTGGCAACAGCGAGTTTATCTTTATTTCTAGTATTAAAATTATGATTATCGCTATTTGTCTTAAACAAATTAATATTTTTATGAACATACATCAGATTTTCATAGATGTGTTGACAAGGGAATGTCATAATATTTATGTCTTTAAACATAGTGCCCGACTAAGAAGAAGATGTCATTAAATACGTTTAGGGATCGTTGTGCAAGCCGGCCTGAAATGCCCATTAAATTATTTTGTTCCATACAAAGATTGTCGGGACAAGTTTGCTCTCAGGGATAAAAACGAATATGTAATCTAATATGTAACAACTTCAGCTCTAAGACGTTGTCTCGCTTTTGCAATAAAACTTAGATTAAGTTAAGCTTAGATTTTTTGAAAAGTGGTGATCGTTATGTTAAAGCCGTTGCACCGGTTGAGTTTCGGTTTTGTTCTTATTTCAGAATATTGGGGTTCTGATAATTTCATCATCTTACAGCTATACATGACCAATGCTAGGTGGATAGGTATCTCCCAAAGATTTCCAGATCTCGTGCGGCCTGCACCCATCGGATCCCAGCAACCTTTAGGCGGTCGGATTTACATCTAGTGGGAAGCCGTCCTATACTGTGCTTTTCAATCATTTGTTTTAGTTAAAAACTATTTTATAGAAACTAATAAACCGTAGCGCTTATTGACAGGAGTGATATGACATGCTCGTTCGTTCCACTCACCAGCAGTGGGATGAAGGCTGGTGAGACGACCCTAATGCATGTAATTTTCACTCCATCAATGTGGACTGCTAGCAAAAATTTACGCTGCAAACCATCCATCAAGGAGCGCACTTACTCGTAACGTTCTGACGTTACATATTTAGGTTATTGTAAAAAAAGGAGGTAAACTACGAGTTTTGTTACGTTCGACATTAAATGAAAACACGAGTAGGGCTAATGACTAGTTATGTAGGAATTGGAAGTTATAATTTAATTTTTATAATCATAGATACAAGTAAAAAGTAGGTATTTTATTAATGTATTTACATACTGTACTTTAAAATACCTATATTTAAATAACAAAATCAATTCTTCAAATCAAAATATTAAATTAAATTAATTAAATATTTAATATACTTACATAAAATCTATATTGTCAAAAAAATTGTAAAAACATTATGTCCTTAAGGTCCTGGACCCAGCCACCGGGGGGGGGGGGGGGCAGGTCATGACCCCCATGACCCTCCCCCTGGATCCGCCTAAAACTGGCTAAGCCGCATCGTCGCGAAAGCGTCGCCGATTTACGTTAAACAATATTTATTGGAAATGTATCGATTACTAGATAAATATTCAAGCTACCAGTATTAAAACCACCTCTAAAATCAGTTAATGCGATTCAGGATGTGTGTTTAAATGAATGTCGTACATAACCAAACAGGTTGTGTTAATAATTGACCGAGCGAGCGAAGCGTATCAGTTTCAAGATTGGCCAAAAATGCTTTTATCCGGCTGTTTTTTCTCATTTTTCAATCGATCGCGATTTTTGATTGGGGGAAAAAGTTTGCTGTATCATTATTTATAGACGGATTTCAATCAAATTTGAGAAGCACTCTGAGGACTGAGGAAAAATTTCCAGAAAGACTGAGAGACAAAAGACAAAAGACTGGAGGGTGGGGGAAGGGGGGGGGGGGGAGGGGAAGTTTGCTGTAACGTTATATATGCATATGACCGAATTACAATTTCAAATTTTTGTTTGGAAAATGTATACTGACCTATACCAATCTCTTCGCCTTGACAAGACGAACCTGTAGACACCAGATTAGTCCTCCTAGGATAAAGGGAACGCGAGTAATGGCTAAAACTTACACCAATATTTTGCTCTAAAGTCTACATAAGTAAGCCTATTGGAAAATTAAAGCGCCTGAAATTCGATTTAAAATTGGACTTACTTTGTTAATTTTATTGCGCAAATTACTTTTTTGACTTGGGATGCGGTCTAATGTTCTTACAGAACCACTAGTAATATAACGATTATTTCAGGCAACGCATAAAAAAACCATATAATGCCCATAGCTATAAATATCTTACATACTGACATACATAATATAATATTATACTACACACACACTAATAGTTAGGGGTTTCTCCCTATAGCGTCGAAACACAATCCTCTCAGAAATCAGGAGCGAGGAAAATATCCTTATATCTACTTTAGACGCGCTCACGCCCAGAGTACATTGGATATGATGTTAGTGTCTCTGGTCTACTCCAGATGCGTCAAATGTCAGGTGCGGCTCATATTCTTCGAATATTTAATTGTGTCGCTCTTAATATTCATTTTTATATTGATAAAGTTAGTAAATTGATGAATTATGATTACCCAAGATTATACGCCAATTTTTATTAACGATTCCTCCCATACAAAGGTTTTCTTGAACAACTAAGAATATAACGAAAATTGTAATGACGTCCATAGATGTTATATTGCTTCATTGTATAACACCATCCGTCGAGTAGCCCAGAGTTCGAAGTTCCTAAACATTTTTTTATAAGATGTCATGAGCAAGCTATAGCTATACGCGGCTTAGAACGCGTGGTTTGTCAATAAAAAAAGTTTGTAAATATGTTTTTTGTTGCAAAATTACTTTTTCAAAACAAGGTTTTATAAAATTCATAATCGGAACCGCAAGCAGATCCAAATGAACTCAAATATTAGTAGCCTACTATATCCATTCAAAGTTCCGTTGTCTAGCACCCGTCTCCATCATGAGACCACCTCCATGGTACCATATTATTGCATTGTCACCGAAATTACATATGTATTCCAAATTTCTCAATCGGTTGCAACTAAATTTTGAACCCGTTCCGAGTTCAAAATTTAGTTGCAAGATTCCACCCGGACATATATACATACATTGCAAGTTATAAAAAAGCTTGTAAAAAGAAGCCTACGTCTCAATCCAGGTCATCTTTGAACCAAATTTCATCAAAAGCCGTTACGAGGTGAACGCGTAACAAACAAATAAATAAACAAAGTCAATTTTGTATGTAAGTTAGTAAGTGTAAGTAGGATGATGATTGAGACGGAATATATGGTTGGTTACCTCTGTATGGAGCAGAGTATGTCCGTGGGTCTGAAGACGAGCGCGAAGGTGACGAGGTAGCACATGAGGATGCCGGCCAGCAGCACGTACGAGAGCTCGCGCCCGCTCGCGCGCACCACCGGCGTCGCGCGGTGCCGGAACCAAACGCCGCATACGAACCTAACAACGGAGACAATATTATTCATAAATATTCATATAAACAATAAATTATAATATAAATTATAATTGAAAACCTCCGTGGCGCAGTGGCCGTATAGCCGGCTGAGACGCAGGAGGTAGCGGGTTCGATTCCCGCCGCGGAACAAATGTTTACATGATCTACAAATATTTGTTCCGGGTCTGGATGTTTTCCTATACAGAGTGTTTTTTTAACTGTAACAGTACGGCAGCACCCATAACTAGAAGAGATACAGGTGCAGTTTCTTTTAAAATATCTGCTCGTTTTCGAAGAAAAACATTTTGGCATTAAATTTTTTTTGGTCAAGTGTGAGTAGCGCCTTAAAATGAATCAAGTTGGTAAAATTTTTTCTTGATGCCGAACGATGCAGTCTTTTGTAAGGATTATTTTATTGTATAGAAATTTTATTGTTAGAAGTTCGAAATTCAAAATTGTTCTGAAATACGAAATGTTTTTGAATTGCTCATGAGAGCATGGAGTTCCTAAATTTCTTAATCGCTACAGTATTAAAACTTTTTTAAAGTGCAATTAGAATCTAATAAAATGTTTGTAGAAGGAATTTTGTTTGTCCTGTTGTATGAGAATACTTTTTATCAAATTTGACTAACTTCCGCTGTTCAGATTTTTTTTCATCCGATAGAATAAAATGATTCTTACAAAAGACTGCATCGATCGGCATCAAAAAAAAATTACCAACTTGATTCATTTTAAGGCGCTACTCACACTTGACCAAAAAAAATTTAATGCCAAAATATTTGTCTTCCAAAACGAGCTGATGTTTTAAAAGAAACTGCACCTGTATCTCCTCTGGTTATGGGTGCTGCCGTACTGTTACAGTTAAACAACACTGTATATTATAAGTATGTATTTACAAAAAAAAAAGTATAAATAAGTATTCTATCAGTTATCTGGATAGCGCTGTGTGAAATGTCTACCAATATTTATTTATTTATTTATTATAGACGATATATAATAATAGTCTCTTGGTCGACACTTGTCGCTCTGTCACGATTCCGTGGGTGGACGTAGGCGAGGACGTAGGGCGATGGACCAAAACGGTGACCTCGGCCCGTCGCCCGTTCTTCCTTCTAGCCAAACAACCTGCGTTTTAATCGTGGCATTAGGCAGGCTCATGAATGGGCGCGTGAAGGTGTAAATACTTACGCAGTGAGCACTATCCCGAGGGAGGAGAAGGCCATGGCCCCTATGGCCCAGGCGGAGTCGGGGCGCAAGTACGCCTCGGGGATGGGGCGGCAGTGCGTGCGCGAGCGCGCCGGCAGCGTGCCGCGCGAGCACACGACGCACGCCGTCTCCACGTACGGAGACCTGATCTGATCACACCGAGATATACATTAAATCTGGATATAAGATATAACCATATATTGATGGTAGAATATCTTCATTTGGCGAGGCAAATGATTTTGAACGTACGCAACATCTGCAGATCTCTCACTGGGTTTCCAAAAAAATATAAGCATTACGATTGTTAAGGCGGGGAAGTTTGAAGGGTGACGACTTTTAGGGTTTTTTTAACAACTGTATCTCTACTGATATGAAAATATGCACAAAAACATATTTTATTAAAATTGAACATATAATCTACCGCTTTGTGAATATAGAAACGCGAATAATAATACTTTTCTTGATAAAAAAAACTTATAAAGTTGACACTAAATTGATATTTAAACGGTCGATACTAAGAGGTTTCTTCTTTAAATCATGTCAAGCTTATACCAAAAGTTAGCTTATTATTAACTAAGGAATTGTGAAAAAACAATATGTAATTCAGTTATTATTAATCTCTGTGAAAGAAAACTATCAAAATCTACTCGTGCAGACGCTCGCGCCGGGCACCCAGTGCCCGTCAAGACGTCTTCGAGGTCGGACGCATGCCGTTTGTCTCCCAAAAATTCCCCCGCGTTTCAAATTAGTTCAGTGCAGATACGTCTAGATTGGCGGGGCCTGAGGAAGCGTAAAATACCTAAAGTTCCGAAACAAGCCCGCCTTAAAGATTTGATTATTTGCTCACTTTTAGTATAAGTAATAATTAACATTCTATATGTGATAAGTTGCAAGCCCATCGTCGCTTATTGGATTACTAGACGGTGGCACGTGCTTTTGACTACAACGCGAGGTTTTCCTTCATTGTTTAACAATCTAGTTTGGTATTTAAACTCACAGCAGATTTAGTGGTTATTTATGTGAATGAAACAATGTACTAACTTCGTACTGCGTGCAGTTGAAGCAGTGCCAGCAGCAGCTCTCGCCCTCCACGTACTGCTTGGCCTGCCCGAGCTCGCACTCGGCGCTGCACACCGACTCCGGCGGCCGCGGCGACTCCCACTTGAACTGGATCTCTGTGTACACGAGAATAGAGGTCACTTTAAACACTTGGTAATAACAAAGATCGAGTTTTAATGTGTATCGAAGTGAATGATATTAAACTTATTCAGTAGGTCATTTTTAGAACAGCAAAATCAATTATGGTCACTCACCAAAAATGGCAATGTTGTTACAATGTGTCAGTCCATTCCATTCTTACGCTGATAGTGAAATATTTGGGTGATAAAAAGACAGTGTGTCCGACATGAAAGCTAATGCCGCATGTTGCTGGATTTGGTGGTCCCTTCATGCATCAATTTGTGACACGAAGAAACACTAAGACTTACTATCTAAGCTAAGCTCCAGCTCTCCATCCAGGTATTGGCCCACGTTGATCCAATCGTAGACCCCCTTGGACACCTGCTTGAAGTGAAGGATGTTGTAACGCGCGGGGCCGTCGCCGTTGCTGTCAAAGTGGAACTCATCGCTGCTTAGACCTGCATAAAGATAAAGCGTTTGAAGCAAAGGGTTACTTTTTTAATGAACGTGAATTATGATCTCCTAGATTTCAGAGCGACCGATCTTTTAAAACATGCACCCAACGACTCCCAGCAACATCACTAATTGACGGTTTGTCTGTATCGCTCTGTCACCGCAATCTATGCTTAGTTTAATAAAAAGGATTTTAGCAAAATTAAAGATTTGAGTTTCTTAGAAAGTTGCTGCTCATCAAACCTTGTAAGATGTATAAAGTAGACACAAGTTATAAATAATTATGACAACTAAATCTGAATTAAAACCATCCTGAGTACAGCATTAAACATGTTTATTAAATGCCCCATCACTTTTACATGATAAGTCACATAAAGTCGCATTAAATTCCGTGATCAACTTTAGGCAGTTTCGAGGATTAGGCTTTAAATTTAAGATTTGTATAAACATGGTAATTTATCAAGTGTAAAAAGTTCTTCAAACATCTTGTAGCCTTTCCGGGGTGTGATTGCCTCATTAGCTCTGTAATGAGCTCCTTTGTCCTTTAGTCTTCAGAACTTGCCGAACACCAAGTCACTAATGTGCCAATAGCGTGGGTGATAAAACAACAATATACTCGTAAGGAGTGAGTTCCACTTACTGTTAGATATTTGTTCCGTTCATAAGATCAAACAAGAATAGGTAACAATATAAATGTCTGTATGATCTGCAAAATATGTGTGTAATAAGAATCTGACAAAACTCAAGTTAGTTGAGGTTAGGAAATGTCAGTTTCTTTACGAAGCTTTCCATTTATAAAGCGTTGCAAAGCACACAACATAATTATTCAACTTCTTTTTCTTCTTAGCGTGTCGATGCTTCATAAAACTTAAATGTGTATGATAAAATGTTGCCACCTAAATCACACTGTCTGTGGCTCAGATTAGATTTTCCCTCGTACAGGTGTTTTTCCTCATACCACGGGCATACCAGAAAATGTGGCATATATGTACTGTGTTGGATCACCGCAACCGCATTGTGTTAGACTGGGATCCCTGAAACCTCATTTACACATGTTAAGTCTGCAGAGACCAACTTGGGAGCTGAGTCGGTTAAAAGACTTCCACACTGACTACTGCAGATCGTGTCTGCTGGGGGGAGCCTTTCTTGTGTGTGGGGGGGGGGGGGGGGGAGATGAAATCAGGGAATGGAAAACTATTATACCACGTATTACTATGAGTAAACCTTTCAAGTTAGGCAAGTAATTCACCTGTGAAGTTCACTTTTCGCAGGTACCTCAGCAGGTCAGCACCGCTGGCAGGTTTCATGGCATCGCACAGTCCTGATCTTCCTCCACACACAGCAGCATGCATATCCCTGGAAAAACACAACATTCACTTTCAAAGTCCACTCATTCCTTCCGTGTTATCAGTAGTTTCAGGTCCCAGTCCACCACAAAATAAAAGTCCAGAAAAAAATAACAATAGATCCTTGATTAATTTACTTATTTGATTTGGATAACCATTAAATTTAATACTACTTTTAAAAATGTTCAATAAAACTATTGAGTGTAGTTTCTTGCTTTGCAAAAACTATAGTTAACTGTGCTCATCTGATTTATACGGAAAACTAAAAACCAAAACAAGGAAACCTTAAATTTCCTTGCAAGCGACGTTGTACTGTTTGAATGCACGAGGTACAACGTCGCTTGTTTGAAATCAAAGACTTCCTATGGCGCAAACATTAGAGCTGTAGACGGTTCGTTTTCAGTTTTAGATCTCGTTGTAGTTTTGAAATGGAGCCAAAACGGAAAAACAGTATTATGTCACTGGTTTTTCCGATTTGTGGTCATATACAGTTACGTATCGTTCCCGTTAGTCAAAACTTAGATGACTGTTAGGTATATATAATTTTATTGACATCAGATTTGGTGACTAGGGAACTAACTTACTAAGTACTTTTTGTCAGTTCTATCCATTGCCACTTCAACCCGGAGAGTTAGATGTCGATAAAATGTAGCAAAATGCGGGGTACCCCAGGGAGCCACAGTAGTGCCAATTTGTAAGAAAGAAAAGTTTCGCAAAGAGGTCGGCGCCGTCGTATGAAAGACGGTGCCCTATTGATAGCAACCAGGTCGTGTGTAAAATGCAGGCTTCTATGAAATGTGTGTTAGGGAGAGGCTTATTTTTTATTTTGAAGGGCTTATTTCTTTTAGCAATTCTTTTGAATAAAATACAAAATTATTTGCATTTCTTCAAACGCTTAGGTATTCCATCCTATTTGGACTGTAAATGCGAAAGTTTGTGTGAACTATTCGATAATGTACAAATGGGTTGATCGATGATATCAATGATACACTGTACAGGTATATTCATCATTGTAAAACTTTTATATACTGCATGCTGTGTTGACAATGAATTATAAAACAAGCGTTGAGTATGGGGTAACACGAGATAGTCAATGCAATATGTACTCTAAACCATAAAATCCCATTAAAATTTAGAGCCAACCGTCACATCCAAACCACCTGCCCTTTTCCACCCAAAACTAACATCCAATCTCATTTCAATTAACCTTTTTAAACACTAATGTTTACGCAACTAACTGTTAACGGCTCTGTGGTAAGGGTTAGAACACCGAAGGGTTAGGTTTTTGTTTTTCTATCTATATAGTTGGTGGCAGAAATGGCTAATTAAAATAGAGAACTTTCAATCACTAGATTTGGGTTAAACCCAACTCTACTAAGGTATAATGGTACGAGAGAATCACTTGAATTAAAATATATAAAGTTTCATCAGATTTTTTAAGTAAAACTTCTTTACGCACTTGAGGAGTAAGCTGGTGAATGCGTTACGAAAAGTGCGAACGGATATTGAGAGGGAGATATAAGTTAGTGAAGATAGAAAGAGAGAGAGTAACGTTTCGTATATTACTGTAGGGGCAAGAGAGAGAGGCGCGAGCACACATTTTCTTTCTCTCTTTCTCTCATAGCCAGTTTATTTGTCGCATATCTCCTATCCCAAATTAAACTAAATTATACAAACTGCAAAAACAAAACAGTCCTTCATGCTGTATAATAGAGTTCATTTTGCTATATATAAAAAAAAGTATTTACGACGTTTCGTATTTTGAATCTACGAGCTTCGATTTACGAAAAAGTTGTGCTATTCCACAACAGATGGCAGGCAGCAGCAGAAAATAACTTATGTACTTACTATATGCGCCTCGAAATAAGGTGGAGATTTCCTTTAAACATTATTTTATACATATATTAACACATATATATATATGTGTTAATATATGTATAAAATGAAAGGGGTTGTTTAGATGAGCATAATAAATAAATTTGTGAAATGTTTACCAAAGAAATCTGAAATTTATTTTAGCATGTTAAAACAAACACTTTAATAAACTTATGTTGTGCTATTGCATAATGCTTGCCATCTAACCACAGACTGGTGACGTCTCGATATATCTCTTGTAGTCCCTTTCTAACCCGAAACCCGCAGCCATTTCCGAAAGAGATATCAAGAATACATGCCTAACTACGGTAGTAGGTACTAGCCTACCATAGATCTACGTTTTGAGTTATAAATAGGTAAGACGTAGCTACTAGGTAAAAAAATATCCCTACAAGTGCCTCTACATTCGCTTGTTCTTTTTTGGTCCATGTAGTACCTACAAGCGATCGGTGTCACTGACTCGAATTATGATAGGTCGGAAGACAGGTATTTTTGGCCTAACCTAGGTAGGTACCTACCTACATTAATTTAATTCGTGTCACTCACTAGTTCGTTCTTGGTCACTGTGAGCTAGGTAGGTACCTACGTCAGTGCAGTGATTAGGTTGAGATAGATAGGTATTAGAGCCCAGGTAGCGTTTCACAAATGCCTACCGCTCACTCAGGCAGAGTGACCAAGACTAAATTAGATAGGGTAGACGTGATCTTTGCAATGACTAGCTAAACTACAGAGAAAAATTTAAAAATAAACAACAGCTAAAGTAGTATTTTAAAAGATTTATTCAATTCAAAATGAAGTACCTAATCAATTTAGGTAAACTCGAGCTTTCCAACACACTTTTATTAGGCTGTCGACTGATAAATTAACGTGAAAAAGTAGTAGGTAGCTCTTACCTCAAATCGAGAGGTAAGTAGGAGGTGCCTTCACTTTACCAACGATAATTTGGCGTGTTTAAAAGTTCATTAGCTACCTATGTACCTACAAAATATGTACAACACAGCTATCAGTTATTTACGACATTTAGTTGGTACCTATTTACAGAATGTACAGTTACACAGACACTTACACTAGTTACCTACAGTTATTATCACAGATAGGTATAGCTACACTATTCACAAAAGTTGTTGCACGTACCTTTTTGCTCTAGAGTCTAGGAAGAATAGCACGGCCAAAGCAATGCACACGAACTCGTGCCAACACGTGACTCTGTCACTTCGCACCACATTAATAGCGTTCACAATTCACGTTCTAAGTCACTTTCTATTGTATGGCCATCGTTAGTCTATTGTATGGCCATAGTCCTTTACCCTACCCCACAAATAAAAGTCTAAGGGGGTTAAGTTCGGTGAGCGTGCGGGCTGTGCAACCGGCCCTCCGCGCCCAATCCATCGATTACCATAAGCACTGCCCAGGTATTCGCGCACTCGCCGATCGTAGTCCTTGTCGATCTTCCAAGGTCCGTGCTGCAGCAGACAAAAACAAAACCGCATTCTGGTCTCGTATTCAGGAGTCCAGAGCTCCTGCACTGGTGTAAAACTATACGGGTGCTGGCCTTCCTCCATAAGACTTCACCCATAGGTAGCGCTATCACCGTACACGCGGGCCGCGTCACAAGTGCTCGCCAGCGGATCCTCTTCAAAAAATTCCAACATCTCCTCGAAACGCGCTGAATAGCGAGGTGGCCTGCCCGCCTCAACACGGGGCTGGAATTCACTGCTCTCCCTGTGCCGCGGAACAGTTCGCATGCCCTGCCGAGTTCCGTGCCATATCTGATAAAAGTCCTGCGCTCTTGACAGGACCACATTCCGTGTAACACATTGTCATGTTCAGGTACTCCTGATTGGAGTACCTCTAGTTAAGCATCGCAATTTTTCTAAATCCGTCCGCACAATTAGAAATGAAATCAAGTACTGATTCAAAATAATAATTAATTGCGCGAACGCCGACACGTGCCAAAGTGCCCGCCTTCTTACACTAGGGCTAGGAAAACATTACCGGAAAGGTATCAATACCGGTTCTGACTTTCGGTGTTGGACGATCCGAAATTGGATTAGCTAGTTAAGATACACAGGTCGACCTAATAAAAGCTTGTTGAAAACATCGTAAATCAAAACCGAACTAGTTTTACAAAATACGCGTAGGTCAATCTGTCATACAATCTGTTAGTAGTAGTAGAGCTCTCTGTGAAATAGTTTTTCCGGGAAAGTACTACCACCATACCTATTTCTGCTGCCAAATAGTAAACTCGCATTTTTGTGTTCCGGTTTGAAGGGTAAGGGTATCGGTGAAATTACAGGCACATGAGACTTAACCCTTTCGACTCAGAACTGTGGAAACAATGTAGTAAAAGTATTGATCGAGCGAAGCGAGATCTCTAAATCAACTTGGGCAAATCGGCGTTGTATGTGTTCCTAAAATTCTAAAAATAAAAAAAAAAAATAAAGTATGTATGTTTGTCCGAGGATTACTTTCGAAGCGTTTATCCGATTATCGTGTAATTTTATACATAGATGCTGTAGTGATGGCGCAATTTTGGTGGGACTAATGAGTTAAAAACGTTAGGGTTTGTCGAGATATTGGGGTTCTAAATGAAACTATTAGGTCAAGTGGGACGTCAAATGAAATATTCATTGGTACATTTAGACTCCGTTTTTATTTTTTGTAAAGTTTTTATAGTTTTTGAGTTATTAGCCATAATAAAAATTGAACTTTGACAAAATTCACAGGGTACACCATTGACCCTACAGTGCTGTAATTTGGTATGCGTGTAGCTTAAGTGAAACAAAAGGCAAAAGTTTGAAACCCAGAATAACTGCAATTTGTACCCCAAAAAAGATTAACCACATAACATGAACTCCCGTTACCTGTAATTTTAGTGAAACTGTAGGTCAAGTTAGATGGTTATTTATTTTGTGGCAATATTTTGATAGTCACGATGATCGGATCAAAGCTTCGAAAGTAATACTCGGACAAACGAACATACAAACAAACAACGGCGATTTGCCTAAGTTGATTTAGAGATCTCGCTACACTCGATTAAAAAAAAGAAGATTTTATTCAATAACAATCGATTCAAACATTTACGTTAATACCGTTAACCGGTGTAGCGAGGTATTCTAAGCCGTACATCCCTTCGCGCGGCATATCAAAAAGAACTCGAAAGAATAAGCCGTTAGTCAAAGGTGCCGTCTCGATCCTTTGAGCTCGCCGCCCCCAATAGGTACTTTGTTTTGTAAACAGGGCTATGACCCAATGATACCTACTCATTAAATCACAGCGGTTATTGCCTTTGTTTGTTTTTAGTTTTAAATTTAGTAGGTATGTAATTTGCATGTTCTTTTTGGTGAATTAAACTTTATTCTTATTCTTCTCTTCTTCTTCGGCAGAAACCAGAATTGAAAAAAGACTCATCAATTTTGACAATGCACCTATCTCTCAAAGAATTGGATAAAGTAGGACCTACCTAATTGGAATAATTTCAATAAGTTTACCGTGGCTAAAGTGGGCAGTTTGCAGATAACCAATCCCGGGTCCACAATTTCTAGGCGTTTCCAGGCCAATGTCCACCTAAGCGTAGATTTGTAGAGATGAGAATACCATGGGAAAATAACTAATAGCATATCGATATTCCGACATCTCTCCGCTCAGCTTTAGTGGAAACGATCAAGCGGCATGTCTTATTTTCTACAGTGCATTCGCATCGAAGTTCTAAGCAGAGAGCGCTTAAAGAAAAGATATAAATAGCAAATCTACGCTTTTGTGGATTAAGGCCTTTATGCCTTTGGATGTCGACTGCAAGCTTAGGCAGTAAGTTCTATATGGAATTAATCACCTAAACTTAGTCGATTTTCTTTAAAATTTGTATATATAACTAGTAGTTTTTTTTCCGCGAAGTCTTTTTTTATGTTTTGAGAAAACGTCCCTTGAATATCGTCAGTATATTACCAAACACCCTGTATACCTAGTCAGGTCATAAGTATTGTCACACAGTAAAAACTTTTCTTTTAGAATGCTGGCCACGAAAAAGTTTATAGAATTCGAATTTCAAATTGTTCATGAAAATAAAAATGTATACTTTTTAGAATTTTGCTCATTTTTAAATATGGAGCGGATGCTTAAAGAAGACCGTGTTGCAGTTATTGCGTTGCATCGTTGCGGTTACGCGCCAATTCAAATTTTTGACATACTGAAAAATTTGAATATAACCAAAAGATTCGTTTATCGTTCGTATTGATGGTGTCATCAAACGATACAATGAAGACTCTAGTGTAGAAGACAGGTCAAGAAGTGGTCGCCCTCGGTCTGTTAGGACTCCAGCAGTGATAAAAGCTGTGAAGGCGCGAATTTAAAGAAATCCCAAACGTAAGCAGAAACTGTTGGCCCTTCAGATGGGGTTAAGCAGAACTACGGTGAAAAGGGTGTTAAATGAAGACTTAGGGCTTCGGGCATATCGAAGAAAAACAGGACATCGTTTGAATGCTCATCTAATGGACCTGAGACTGAAGAGATGCCGCGCTTTGTTGAAGCGGTACGCGGGAAAAAAATATCGGGAAATTCTTTTTTCGGATGAAAAAAATTTTACCGTAGAAGAGAGCTACAACAAACAAAATGATAAGGTGTACGCACACAGTAGTGTAGAAGCGAGCAACCGTATTCCGCGTGTCTAACGAGGTCATTTTCCATCCTCGCTCATGGTATGGTTGGGAGTTACTTATTGGGGCTTAACAGAGGTACATTTTTGTGAGAAAGGTGTAAAAACGAATGCAGTTGTGTATCAAAATACAGTCCTGACGAACCTTGTGGAACCTGTTTCTCATACCATGTTCAATAACAGGCACTGGGTATTCCAACAAGATTTGGCGCCAGCTCATAGAGCGAAGAGCACACAAGACTGGCTGGCGGCGCGTGAAATCGACTTCATCCGGCACGAAGACTGGCCCTCCTCCAGTCCAGATTTGAATCCGTTAGATTACAAGATATGGAAACACTTGGAGAAAAAGGCGTGCTCAAAGCCTCATCCCAATTTGAAGTGACTCAAGACATCCTTGATTAAGGCAGCCGCCGTTATTGACATGGACCTCGTTCGTGCTGCGATAGACGACTGGCCGCGCAGATTGAAGGCCTGTATTCAAAATCACGGAGGTCATTTTTAATAAACTTTAGTTTCATAAGAATCTATGTTTTGTTAAGTTCATTTTGGTATATAAATGGTTACATAATGAATAAACTTGTTTCAATTATTTTATATTAAACATGTTACAGAATTTATGACCTGACTAGGTATACATAAATATATTTACAATCATATATATTTTACATACATATAGATGGAGCTAAAGAAGTTTTACTTCAATCGTGTGCTCTAAAGCACACTTGTTTTTTTTTCTTTAAACTGGATTGAACTTTGTTTGACCACAATCTCACCTGATGGTAAGCGATGATGTGGTCTAAGATGAAGCACGACGATCTAGAAGAAACCTATTCACTCTTACTTTACAGAGGCCCGGATTGTATTCTTTAGGAACACAAACGACGGTAAAGTATTCCATACCTTAGCTGTAGGTACGCATCAAGTACGTAGAACCAACACATTGTGTGCGAATAGGTGCATGGTATATCAACTAGGTACGGATGGTACTGAGCCGTGCGTCTACTTGTCCTTTGATAGAAGAGAGATGGCGGGATCTATCAATGTTCCTGGGTACATTCCCCAAAATGTATGTGTGTAGATACTTTAAAATTTTATTAAGTCCAGAAAAAAGAGAAGGGTGTTATGTGTGAAGTCCTTTGTGTGTGAATTTGTCAGGGTGTGTCTTCGATAAACTAAAATAAAATATATAATAATAAAAACCTGAATTACTTATTAGAAAAAAAAGGAATTACATAAATTGCATGTTTTTCGTAATGTCTGTTCTAAATAAAATAAAATTATTAAATCAAGTTATTAATATATTATTTTGGGGCGGATGAAGGCCTCCTACATTTTTTTGACGACTTCCGTGGCGCAGTGGGTGAACAGCCGGCTGAGACGCAGAAGGTAGTGGGTTCGATTCCCGCCGCTGAACAAATGATTGCATGTTCTGCAAATATTTGTTTCGGGTCTGGTTCTTTTTCTATATATTTTAAAATGTATTTAAAAAAAAAGTATTTAAGTATTCTATCAGTTATCTGGTTCCCATAGTACAAGCTCTGCTTAGTTTGGGGCTAGATAGCGCTGTGTGAAATGTCCACCAATATTTATTTATTTATTTCTTGCCATTTACCTCTTTCTTCGGTTATTTGTACCCAGTGGTTCCCAGCTACTGATCCAATGTCGATAACCTATTCGGTTGCATCCGGCATACCATACGATTTTAATTTTTTAAATTTAAATGGTTTTTCTACTATATTCTTTATGTTACATAACTATAAAGCTATGACATAAGCTATAAGCTGTGACATAACTATAAATTCTCACAAGCATCTAATTATTTCCATGTGTTCACTTATTTTTATGGTAAATCTAAAGTATATTTACTTAGAATGCATTATCTTTTAGACTCTACTTTCACAGTTTCAATTTATTTTTAATCGATAATCCTACCAATGAAAATTTTATATCTGTCTAAGTATTCATTTATTCACCATTTACATTTCATAATACACTGGCTTGCAAAACTAAGTATCACACTTTTAAAATTGTAATAACTTTATAAGTACACAAGATAAACTTTCAAAACAAAAAGGACGAGAAAAAGAGTTTAATTTTGTACATAAAAACTTCATAGTCGGTAACCTTCTTTTAAGAAATGGTTGAAAAAAACTTTAAAAACAAAAATAATCTCTTTCGAATTATAATTTTACCATTCATTGTTTGTTTCTATTTTTGTTATCAATTTTTTTTGTTGGCCGATTGGTCTTTTACAAAAGCTAAGTTAGACAACAGCACATAAACTTATTTATCATGCCTCTTTCACTTGAAGAATGTGCTAGGATCATAACTTTTCTGGAACTAGGCATCAGTATGCGTCGTACTGCAAGAATGGTGGGTGTGACGTTACGAACGGTTCAGAAGATGAAGCGAAGGTACTAAGAGACTCACTTTACACTTCTGATGGAAGGCGAAGTGTCTACAGGTGACCTGGTGAGCGATACCTTCAAGCTTGTTTCTCAGAAAGAGTCCAGTTACATGTATGGGCTGGCATATCTTCAGAAGGTCGCACAGAGTTAGTGGCCACAGAAAATGGCACTCTGACTGGGGAAAGATATGCCCAGGATATTTTCAATGAGTATGAAGGGCCGTATTTTGTAAATATGGGTTATGGATCGATGCTGATGCATGATAATGCCCGGCCACACACGGCTCGGGTCGTGCAAGAGTATATTCAGGAGGTTGGTATCAGCATGATGGCTTGGCCATCAAGAAGTCCTGATCTCAACCCGATTGAACACGCCTGGGTGAGCTAGGGAGGCTAGTCAAAAGCCGCAGACTACCACCTACCACGCACTAAAACAGGCACTGATAGAAAAATGGGGGGATATTCCCCAACATCGGCTCCGAAATCTCGCGTTCAGTATGCCAAGTCGACTTGAAGCTGTAAGTAGAGCCCAAGGAGGCAATACCAGTAATTAAAAAATAAATAAGATGTAATACATATGTACTTACTTCTAAATGTTAAAATTGAGTTTTATGACACTAAGCTAAAAATGGCTATTTTTATTGTTTTATCCTTTTTTAGACTTAAAAATGTTACTAATATATATTTTGCTATAGTTTCAAAGAAAGTTGATAAAAATTTCTATAAAACGTTTTTTAGTTTAAATCTCTAACTTCTTAAGTTTAGAAAAAATTTAAATTTTAAAAGTGTAGTACTTAGTTTTGCAGGCCAGTGTATAAGTATGTCAAAAATATATTACAAACGTCAGTGAACTATATCTGATGTTAACATTTACTTTTTCATTTCTAAGAAAATACTTTATTTTGATACAGAATACATTTTGGTTATTTATTCTGTATCTCCAAAAAGCGGTAGGTATAATCATGTGCTTCCGAATAATAAAATAATCGTTATTGTGAGAGAAATTGACATTTGTTATTCTATACGTTGTTGACTTTAGGGCTATAGCACACAGAGTCACGGGAATAAAGCAAGCGGTACTAACCAGCCACTTATTAACAAACAACACATTAAATAGACACATTAAAATAAATAATATATATTGCTGGACCTTTCACACATCTTTATCTAGCCCCAATCTAAGTCATCTATACTAATATTAGAAAGAGGAAAGATTTGTATTTTTGTATGTTTGTAACGAATAAACTACTGGTCCGGTTTCAAAAATTCTTTCACCATTAAAATGCTACATTATCCCTGAGTAATAAAGGCTACTTTTAACCCAACTGCGCAGAAGGAGGTTAATGTTTTTATTGACAAACCATGCGTGCGAAGCCGGAGGTAGGTGAGCTAGTGTAATATATACGAAGTATACTTTTATGGGCTATGAAAGTTGTTTTAAAACGACCGAACGTTTTCCCTCCTCTCTAACCAGCCGAGAAGCGTTACACGTCACCGCTTTGTATCGACTAATAAAAATACGCCTTTATTTTCTGCGAGTGAAATTTATGTTTTCTTCATGTGTAGCGTACAAGATGGTTACATTTTTATTTACGATCTTCGAAGACAAGACCCGATAGGATTCTGATTTTATCTCTATCTAATCATCTAAGCAAAGCTTGTAAAGGAACCAGATAACTGATAGAACACTTTAATCCATTTTTTTGTCGATAAATTCTTATAATACCTATATAGAGAAACACCCAGAACAAATATCTGTAGATCATGCAACCATTGTCCCGCGATGGAAATCGAACCGACAAAGTTATATTCAAACCTAAATTTCATTTTACCTACAGTATCATACATAAGTTCAAATATCATATCAGCCGTGGTCTGATGGTGAAGACAGGAGTCATCATCATCTTCGTCATCATATCAGCCGTAGGACGTCCACTGCTGGACAAAGGCCTCCCTCATTGATCTCCAGGAACTGCGGTTGGAAGCGGCCTGCATCCAACGCCGACCTGCGGCTCTTACCAAGTCGTCTTCCCATCTTGTAGGTATAGTTCAAATATACATTATTGTATATACAGTGATGGTCATATAATTACAGACACTGGTAGCATTTTAAAATAACTAAGCTATTCCTCTGTACATTTTTTATCAGACTGCCATTGGAACTTGCTACACAATAAAGAAATATTTGTGATGATATTACGTAATGTTAAAACGCAATATTTAAAACAAAACTAACCTGTTCCTATATTTTATTCGGTTTATCTTATTTGTAAGCAGTGTACACTTAAGAAAGATCTAGCCATGTAATTTAAGACACTCCATTTGCTTAGAAGAAATAAAAACAATACAGCTATTATTGAAATTATCTTTATTACATAAAATTCCTAACACATTTTTATAAAACATTCCGATATAAATCAATATTTGGTCGCATGCCCTTTTGCAGCAATAACAGCACGACATCTCTTGGGCATGGAAGCGATAAATTTTGTACAAGCTTGTAGCGGAATTTGCTTCCATGCTTCTGTAAAAGCTGTGTAAAGTTGATTGGCGTTTGATGTACGCTTTGTCGCCACTATCTTCTTCACCTGGTACAACAAATTTTCGATTGGATTTATATCCGGACTGTACGGGGGCCAATACAAAACTGTCACAGACTGATTCCTTAAGAAGTCTTTTACTACTTTTGCAGTGTGTTTCGGATCATTATCCTGTTGCAAAGTCCAAAAGACCGGTAATTTTTGCTCGGCCTAGGGCAGCATGGTTTCTTCTAAAATATTCTTGTACTGGTATTTATCCATATTGCCTTCTATCTTCCTGACAGGTCCGACACCAAGTCTTGAAAAACAGCCCCACACTTTGATATTTCCACCTCCATGTTTGACTACTTTCTTGGTGTGCTTTTGATCCATTTCTTTGTTCGGGGGGCGTCTTACATATTGTTTTCCGTCAAAAGTAATCATATTAACTCTTGTCTCATCCGAAAATAGCTCATTTTTCCAATCTCTTTCAGTCCAGTGTTCTTATTTTTTAGCAAACGCAAATCTTGCCTTAACATTTTGCTTTTTCAAAAGTGGCACCTTCCGAGACACTCTTCCGTTCAAGTTTGCCTCACATAGTCTCCGTCTAATTCTTCTTGCAGACACACGCGTCGACCCTCCTGCACCAAATAATTTCGAACGTATCAGTTCTGACCCTTTGAATGGTTCTTTTTTTGCCAACAATACCATCTTAGAGTCTTCCCGCGGAGTAGTTTTCCTAGGTCTAGGTTTGCTAGATACGTTTTCGGTCGTATTGAACTTCTTGAAATGTTTTATAGCATTCATAACCATGTCCTTAGAACAGTTCAAGTGGTTTGGATTTTTCTGTATAACCCCAACCTTTGTTATGAAAGTTCAAAATAATCTTTCCAGTGGACGAATCGTAACTCTTGTTTATTCCCATATTTATTGGTTTAAAACTTTAAAACGTATTCATTTTAATAATCGACGTTTCATGAAAATACGCGGCAAAACAAAGAAAAAACGAAATGTAGTGCATGTTTCTTTTTTAAAATTCAGAGCACAGTTTTTACTGTCTTTAATTAGCTGGCCAGATACCAGGACTTTAAAAAAGTTTGTGTTACGTTCCCATAGTGAGCAGTGTCTAAACTACTACGGAACAAAGTAAGGAACACAACTTTTTTGTCCCTCCATACAACGTCATGTATGATTTAGTAACAATTACATTATATTTAATGCCTATTTATCTAATAGTAGTACCAAAATCAAGATTATAGTGAGCAATTAGGAGGTCTCTAATTATGTGACCACCACTTTATATACAGAGTGTTATTTTAACTGGGACAGTACGGTAACACCCATAACTAGAGAAGATAGAGGTGCAGTTTCTTTTAAGCTCGTTTTCGAAGAAAAAAATTCTGGTATTAAATTTTTTTTGGTCAACTGTGGGTAGCGCCCTAAAATGAATCAAGTAGAGAAATTTTTTTTTGATGATCATTGATGCAGTCCTATGTAGGGATTATTTTATTGTATCGGATAAAAAAAATCTGAGCAGCGGAAGTTAGTCAAATTTGATTAAAAGTATTCTCATACAACAGGACAAACAAAATTCCTTCTACAAACATTTTATTAGATTCTAATTGCACATTAAAGAAGTATTAATACTGTAGCGATTAAGAAGTTCAGGAACTCCATGCTCTCATGAGCAATTCAAAAACATTTCGTATTTCAGAACAATTTTGAATTACGAACATGGTTCTAGCATCTGTCGGACTTTAATATCAGTCATTGCATCATCTTATTTGTCCTATCACGGCATTGTCAAATACGCAAAAAGTAGACTTAATTGAAGCATACTTCCTGTATAAAATGTATATTGCTGTTATACCAGGCATCTTAGGTAAATTACAAAAATTATCTTCATGTTAATCTTATTGATAAGTGTTTGGCTGCAAATAAATATTTTAATTTTTTTTAAACACTACCACATAATATTATATTAATAAAATCAACCAATGCTATGTATAAAACCTTACAAAACTATCCATTTATATTTTCTAAAGCCTCAGTTGAGTTTTCTCCACAATAAAATAGTAAATGTTGCGACTCCTTTCATTCAAATCTTTAAATTACTTCCGCGTTATAACTTTGCAAGAACTACTCAAATTTGAATAGAGTTTGAGCAGAAAGAACTAAGTACTAAAGCTTATACAATAAGCTTTAGATGTTTTTATCGAAGCCTTTTAGCTTGCTTTTACTTCTATTATTTATTGATGGCGCTCTTTTGGCACAACCTTAAGCCTTCGATAGCTCTTGAGAGCTCATACGGTAACTCTGGAGGAAATTGTGGATGAAGAATGTGCGCACTGACCTCTTGAGTCCTGGAACAGCCTTGATGATCGTCTTTTTCGTGCACACTTCGCGAAATCACCAGGGTCGCGGTATTTTATAGAACGTCACCAAATAAAGTTAGAGGCTATATCTATGTCTTTGGTAAAATAGCTATTAGTATAAAAACAGCGAAATTCAGCGGTTTTAGCGGGTTTCTCAGCGATCGCGAACGAAGATCAATAATTCTGACCAGCTCGCGTGGTGGTGCGTAATTGTTTATCGTCTGTTGAGAACAATAGCGACATCAGCGAGTTACGGGCGCACGGTAAAAGGGAACGGTTTTCCGGATGGAAGGAAAGAGTTACCTAATATAGTTCATAGATGGCGTTACCACATATTGGAGGTTGGATACAAAATAGAAAAGATTAGAGAGTGTGGAAAGTTTTACAAACTACGAACCGTTTATTTAAGACTAGCTTTCGCCCACGGCTTCACCTGCGTGATATGTCAACAAAAAGTAGCTTACAAATAATAATTCATAATTCATAAATTCTTTATTTGGAACATAAACAATGATACAAATGATGTGAGAAACGATGATATCTGTAGAAGTATTAAACTGTGTCGCAGACATCAACGCCCTCATCCGGGAAATATTACAGTAACTCCCAGTTATGTGCATTAGTTACAAAATGTACGTGTAAAATGATGCAATACTCTTCATCTTTGTACTAAATTTCATTAAAATCGGTTCAGCCGTTACAAAGTGATCGAGTAACAAACAAGCAATTAGATATTAAAATTTTTGCATTTCAATTTTAGTGTTATTAAACCGAGATTACTGATTGTGTTTGCTTCAATATCGTTTCATCGGGAAAATTCGGTGAAATACCATTATAGCAAAATTTACCACCCGTGATCCCAAAAGACAGAAATAAGCACGAGTAAAAATGTTCAATATGAACAGATCTATGACATTTTATCAGTGATATGATTTAAATTCAGCTTTCAACAGATGCCCCTCATCCAAACACCTCATGACACTTTTGACATCCATCTCAATCCCAAACCACTTGAGTCCAATTCTGAGGGCGCAAGGAAATATGTCCAAAGATCTGTGGATTTACTAAATATAGCGGTACCTTTTTCAGTCAAGGGACTTTTCGACCCTTGACGAGACTTTTCGTGACGATTCATTCGGCGATAAGTAAACTTGAAGTAGGGAAAACATGGTGTTTTGTGAACCACTTTCTCAATTTACATAAAGCAAATATCTGTTATACATACGTATATCTATCAACAAATATTTATAAATATTTCCTGTGCAATTATCGCCCAACATCAATACGTTCTAAATGTAAACAAAACTTTGCTGCATGGAAAAAAACTTGAAATCAAAATCCAGAACAGTTTCAAAACTTCCACTCACAATCCTGCAATCAACAAAAAGTAAAGCCTTTTGAGCTGAGGCGTAGATTGAACCATTGAAACTGGCAATGATTGCTAGGCTGAGCGTGCCTAGTGCCCAGTGGAGGGCCTATGTGCTCTATTGATAAAGCCTCAAGGAAAAAGTAGATGAGCGTATTGGATTTGCAGCTATTTGTAGATCGGAAATCAGGTTGTATTGTGTGAAATGTTGTGGTTCATTTAGTACAGTGCGTTTAATAAAACCGTAGAAATACATTTTTAGGATTTGTTGTGTAGGCACTAGAGTATCTTGTGAAAGGGCTCGCCCAGGACTGCTACCACCATACCTATTTCTACCGCCAAGGAGCATTGCTGTGTTTTGGTTTGAAGGGTATGGTTGCCGTTGAATTTACAGGCACATGAGGCTTTACGCAGGGCAGTCCATCGTAGGTCACTTTTCTGAGGTGTGTAACATACGAGGCAAAACTTTGTACGCGATGGTTATCATTTAACATCAGGTGGTACAAAAAAGGGCTTAAGAGTAACCTCAGGGCTAGTTTTAGATTTAATGGCACGCAGTTTTTCTCTTCTGAGACCGATTATGAAAGAGAGCGCTTTCTTAATCGGTATCTTTTTGCAGAGCACCCCGAATATGAGTGCACATTTACTAATTTTACTTCAAATACAAAGCAAAACGTTTATATATTTAAAATACAATATTGTATTGAGAATAATAATTTAGTAGCTATAAAACTACCATTTCAAATACATTCTGTTCGCAAACAACGCAGCGCTAAGTGCTCAAAACCGAAGCAGAAACCCATTCGACTTACAAGTCTTCGCGACAAACGTCTTTTGTATACGGAAAATACAACTTTACCAGTACTTTGAATTCTATTTGTGAAAGGTTTCAGTTTATATTTGTAAAGCAATCTTTGAGGTAAATTGCCTTAGATACGACCTCTCGACGGAATCATTCTGCGGTGGATGGAAACGGGTCTTATGTCAGAATAGTGCAGAGCTAAATTTATGTATAATTAAATTTATGGAAACCGAAAAGTTTGATGCACTGGAGTTTAAATGGGCTGAATTTAACACATGGAATCTGGAAACAGAGATTTCTACATTCGTAGCTTCGTTTCAAAGGGTGATTTATTTCTAGATGTGACTTTAATGTGATATGTTGTAAACCTTAAAAAACACAATTTCGCATTTTAGATTCGTCTCGTGCATTGAATTTTAGAAAGAAATAATTACGCGATGGACAGTCGTAACAATAGGTATTCATAAACTTTATTTCTCTCATAAACAGCAATGGTTCCATCGAAGGTTGCCTGGAAGAAATTGTGTTCAGCGATAACGCCGCCCATATAATAATATTTGGAATAAAATAGTTTTTGATGTATTCCTTGCGTACAATAAAGCTACATTTTATTGTTTTCTATTTTTCCTTGATGGCCTGTTATTGCGATGGACTTTGAGATGAAGTCAAAAGTAGTGAGGCTTTATAGATCATACCTACTAGCTGCCAGTGCGCAGTGGTTGAAATTCGACCGTAATTCATTTTTAGGGCTCCGTACCCAAAGGGAAAAACGGCACCCTATTACTAAGGCGCCACTGTCTGTCCGTCTGTCTGTCCGTCTGTCACTAAGCTGTATTTTATGAACCGTGATAGTTAGACAGTTAAAATTTTTACAGATGATTATAATTATACAGATTGTATTTATGTTGCTGCTATAACAACAAATACCCATACAACAAACGTTTTTTTGCCGTTTTTATAGATAATGGTAGGAATCCTTCGTGCGTGAGCCCGACTCGCACTTGACCGGTTTTTATTTTGCTTAATTTTAGCTTTGTCCCTTCTCTATATAAAGTTTAACTATGTCAAATCTCACACTCCTCCGTGCGCGAAATTAGCTTAAAAAGGGGTAAAAAGTTTACTCAACACGTATTTTATAGATACCTGATTATATCGGCAAAAGCATCATAAACTTTAGGCGGCCGGTAAATACCGAAAGTTTATCATTACCCTGTCAACCTTTTACTTTAGATAACATCCTTTAAATAGGTAATGCCTGTGCCCTTACCGCATCCTTTCTGCGTTTACTCGCGCGCGTTACAACACAAAGACGTATCTCAAACACACCCAGTAGGTAGTTAATCATTTTGTAAGTAGGATCAGTCTAAATAAATAAATACTTAAATATTCCTGGGCATGTCACACAGCGTTTTCTAGCCCCAAACTAAGCAGAGCTTGTACTATGGGAACCAGATAACTGATAGAATACTTATATACTTTTTTTTTGAAAATACATACTTATCAAATATACAAAAACATCCAGACTCGGAACAAAAATCTGTATAATAGCGAACATTTGTTCCGCGGCGGGAATCGAACCCGCTACCTACTGCGTTCTCAGGCGGCTATTCGCCCAGTGTACCACGGAGGTAGTCTGCGTTGCTTCATGTTGGTTTGTGATACAAAATGAGCTTTATCGCGATGAGTTTAGATTTGTTGTTAACTGAGCCAGAAGTTGTTTAATTTTACAAGCGTTTTATTAACTTGCAATGTATGTATGTTTGTCCGGGTAGAATCTTGCAACTGAATTTTAAACCCGTTCCCCTCAACCGATTGAGCTGAAATTTGGAATACATATGTACTTCGGTGACAATGCAATAATATGGTACCATGGAGGTGGTCTCACGATGGAGACGGATGCTAGACAACGGAACTTCTGAATGAATTACAGTAGGCTACTAGTGTTTGGGCTCATTTGAATCTGCTTGCGGTTCCGATTATGAATTTTATTAACGCTTGTTTTGAAAAAGTAATTTTTCAACAAAAAACTTATTGTCAAATGAGATCGAACTTTGAGTTTCTATATACTCGTAGGTATCAGAAAAATATAAATACATAAATATTGGTGGATATTTAACACAGCGCTATCTAGCCGCAAACTAAGCAGGGCTTGTACTATGAGAACCAGATAACTGATAGAATACCTACTTATATACTTATTTTTTGTGAATACATACTTACTTAAAATAAATAGAAAACAACTAGACCCGGAACTAATATCAATAGATCATGCAAACATTTGTTCCGGGGTGAGAATCGAACCCGCTACCTCCTGCGTCGCAGCTGGCTATTCGCCCACTGTGACACGGAGGTCGTCCATTTATAAGTGTCAAAGCAACCGGTTCCAGTAGTTTTTTCAAGTCATCTTACCAGTTGAACTATTAGGAGTTTTCTTCCCAATAGACTTACTAGTAAGACTAGGTTTATACACTGTGCGAGGTGGAGTGCGACTTCTGTATGTAGTACTATTATTTCTTCTGTGGTAAGGTCTATATTCTCATCCGGTTTACAAGTACGTATACATGGAAGGGAGCACAAAACACACGTCGGTTGTCGTCTGGTCATCAATCAGCTCTGTCGAAGTAGTAACCCTAAAGCCCGAGGTTTTTGTCGAGCAATACTTAGAGGCTGTAAGATAGGGTTGTGCACAGTTTAAGATGAGTTGGTTGTTTTGTAGAGGTATAAAATGGTTTGTAACAAAAAAAGAGTTGCGGAGAGTTAAACTATTTGGAGTGGAACATTCTAAAATACCTATCTATACTAATATTAGAAAGAGGAAAGATTTGTTTGTTTGTATTGAATAGGCTCCGAAATTACTGGACCGATTTAAAAAATTCTTTCACTGTTGGGAAGGTACACTATCCCCGGGTGACATAGGCTACTTTTTACCCAACTGCGCATAAGGAGGGTAATGTTTTTTATTGAAAAACTACGCGTGCGAAGCTGCGGATTGGTCAGCTTGTAACGTGACAATTCTATGTCGCGTTACATCCTTCACTTATCTAAACATTACACTCATATAAAAACAGTATGCCACGACATCTAGCGGTATGGCGGCGTACTCACTGCCCAAACACTCGATTCTCAAATATCGAGATCCAAGCGTCTTCTCAACGCAGTTCGCCAAGTCTACCGCAGATGGCGTTGCATGCACCTTGTAAAAATTCAATACTTACTTTTATGGATGTATAATCTATTTTAATTATTTAAACCATCTTTATTTACTAAATTAAATAATCCTTTTCTTAGTAGAAACAAAATATAAATAAAATATTAAATACCATAAAACAAAATTCAATCAGTGTCTATGACTGAAGCAAAACTGATGTGAAAGTTGTCTTTGCCTTGAGTGACGCAAAATATGTATCAAAATTTTACTTTATGGTATCACCAAGATTTATTGCATCATCCATTCTAGAACTTTTTGGAAACAAATTCGTTTTTAATAATAAACGCCGGTAGTTTTATATCGGATATAAAACGACATCTGTAGTCATTCTCTTTCCACGCCTGGACTCAACTATGAAACTTCTGATCTACGTACTACAAACTTATTTCTTTGGACAGTATTTCCCTTGTTTTTTTTATTGTGAATTCGGGTTACTTCCAAGTCGGGAAGTCTTTGACGGTTTCTCCGATTACTGCTGGATTTATACACCTGACGCCCGTCAAAATTTATCACTGGAGCCGTCGAGAAGCGTGGTGTTTTCTTCAGTCGGCCTGCTGGCTGAGACCACTCCTTCACAAGCCTACCGACACGAGGGCGTTCTCCATACGACCTGCTTCCTGCCTCGATAGACGCCAAGGACCACGCCTGCACAGCTCAAAACCCACTGCACCTCTCCTAGCAGACTCCAGGGACGTTCGGCGAAAATAACACGAGGTGTTTCTATTCCATTATTTTATCCGGGTTGAGCCCTAGTGACTTTCCTCTCTTTTTTTCTGACGTTAACGTCAGATGGCGCCCACGTCTTCAAACTAATTAAATCTGCTGTACCAGGTGCTCAAACTTTCTGTAATTGCTGCACTGTAGGCCCTAAGCCGTAGAATTCTAAGCTCTTCAAGCCAGCGTCGGTCTGTACTACCCTCGCTGTAAAATATTTAATCTATATCTGTAAATCTGTAATTCTATAAATCTGTAATCTCTAGCATGTAACATTTAATCTAAGTAATAGATTCACCGTAAACCAAGTCATTTCTGATATAACCTCTGTTTATCTTGCCACATGTATAGGAAATAGAATCTACGAACCTACTCGCTCTACCGACTTCTCTTGTTCCTTTTATTATATGTACTAAAAGCATAACCTAGTTTTATTTATATTCTATTACTCTAAATACTTGTTACAAGCTAGTATAAAATATTTTCAATACTAAGAAAATCTATATAAACCACTAAGAGCAGGTACGGCACCTGCTTCCTCGTTATTCTTTTTACATCGATATTTATTATAGTTATCCTTTTACGTACATTGTTATAAACAGTAGATTATTCCAGAAAAATCGGTGAAAATAAGGACTATTTCACAGTTTATATTGTAATCACGCCGTAGAAGGATATCCATTACTGATTACAATGAATTCTCAGAGGTTCGCAATTCAAACGAAATCTAACAAAGAACAATAAGCCTAAAATCCTTTTCCGTATCCAAAAGGTAAAACATGACCCTATTACTAAGACTCCGCTGTCTGTCTGTCTATCCGTCTGTCACCAGACTGTATCACTCATGAGCCGTGATAGACAGTTGAAATTTTGACAGATTATGTATTTCTATTACCGCTATAATAAAAATAATAAAAACAGAATAAAAAAATATTTAAGGGGGGCTCCCATACAACAAACGTGGTTTTTTTTGCTCGTTTTTGCTCGATATTGATACCGGCAACAGGTAGACGTTTGACATATTTACAGAATATTAAGTTATATATTTACTTTAAAAACAAATGATTAAATTAAAATAAAACAAATATTTAACGGGGGCTCCCATACAACTAACGTGGTTATATGCTCGTTTTTGCTCGATAGTGATAACGGCAACAGGTAAACGCTTAAAATATTCACAGAATATTGAGTTATATAAAATTCACTTTAAAAATAAATAATTAAATTAAAATAAAATTAATATTTACGGAGAGGCTCCCATACACCAAACGTGATTTTTTGGCCGTTTTTATAAATAATGGTACGGAACCATTCGTGCGCGAGTCCGATTCGCACTTGGTAGGTTTTTATTCTATAAATCGTACTCTCATATTATGATTATTTCGAACGATGTTTGGAAACACACTAATTATGTTTACCAGTATCAAATATCATCAACTTGTATTTGCAAATATAATTCGAAATAAAAAAACAAATGTCCCTATCTCAGCCCTCCTATCAAATCCCATGTAAAATCATGTAAATGAAACCGTATCAATTAGGGTGCCTCAACGGTTCAAGGGTCTGATGTCGAAGACATCGTATAAATATCTTACAGTTGCGTATTTCATACACTCATGCGTTTTGGCTCTACTAGAGACAAGGTCAGAGGGCAAGAATGTAGACATCGCTTCCTGCTCTGTAGTTAGTAAAAAAAACCCGCAAGCCACCAAAATGTTAAATGTAAAAACCGCACACATTCACGCTATTACAACCCGTAAACGTAGGCATTCGCAAGTTCTAAAGCTGTAAGTTCTCATTTTACTCTTCCGAAAATTTGGCTTACTGGTAGAAGCTAGCCATCGAACTTAGGGCTCTTCCTTCATCATGAATGAAACAACTCATACTGATTGCGAAGTTACTATTTGTAAGACAATTATTTATACAATAAATTATTCTAAGATAAAAAAAAAAGTTAAACCAGATATAAACATAATAAACAAAAGAAGAACACAAAAAATATACGAAGAAACAACTTGTAAAACCTCATTTGCACGAAAACATTCCACTTTCCTAACGACCTATCTATATAACAAAATAAATAAAATAACAACAATTCTTATAACAACACACGCAGACTGTAAAAATAGATTTAAAAAAATATTTACTTAGCATAAACTACCAGCAAACAGAGGATTTATTACGCATTCAAAGTTGAAAAGTTTTTGTATACAACAACATTATACCAACGGTAATATGTATAATAATAGATATTATAGCAATTGTACGAGACTCTATATGATTTATAAATATATTTTTTAATACACTTAATGATGCGATTATTTATTTCTACTGAGTGTTGCAATAATGTTTGATTACACTTTCACACCAACACAAATTCATAAAATAATCATCATCCACAGCCTGACCTCACCCACTGCTGGGTATAGACCTCCCCAAGTATGTGCCATTCGCCACGATCTTACGCTAGTCTCACCCATTGACGGCCCGCGACTCTAACGATGTCGTCAACCCATCTCGCTGCCGGACGTCCAACCCTTCTACAGCCATTCCTCGGCCACCGTTCAGTTGCTACCCTGCTTCACCTGTCATCACCACGTCTTGCCAAGTGTCCCGCCCAAGATCATTTGAGCTCCATAACTCGATTCCCAACATCATAAACCTTCGTTCTTCTACGGATCTCGACGTTTGGAACTCGATCTAAGAGTTTGATGCCGAGCATGGCACGCTCCATGGCTCTCTGTGCAACTCTTAACGTGTACACAGCCTCATGCGTGAGCGTCCATGTCTCGGCACCGTAAGTCATGGTGGGCAGAACACATTGCATAAATAAGCGGGTCTTCAGACTCTGTGGAGTTTTAGGCGACTTAAGGATGTCGTCCAGCTTGCCGAACGCTGCCCATCCCAATTGGATCCTTTTAGATATCTCCTTTTGTTGATGCTCTTTACCAAAGGATAGAATATGTCCAAGATAAATATACTGGTCAACCATCTCCAGCTTCTCATTTCCCCCTGTTAACCGCAGGATTTGTGATGCCAGAGACATTCGACAGCACCTTCGTCTTGACATATTCATCCTCAAGCCTACTTTCAAAGAAGCATCATAAAGGTGTTTTAGCATTATTTGGAGATCATCATAATCTTCGGCAAATAGTACGAGATCGTCAGCGAATCTTAGATGGGACAAGTTGACACCATTAATGTTTATTCCGTGATATAAAATACAATAATAATTAAATGGATTAATCGTTAAATCAAAAACACGAGCTTTTAGTTGATAAGTATTATTTTTAGTCTATAGTTTTTTTTAATGTTTTTTTCCTTGCTCCTAAAGAAGCAATATAATGATGTACACACGACTACACATCAAGCTATACATTTCCAGTATAAGCTGACCTCGCATTGTGTAGGCTTTTCGTAGAATTAGAGGTCAGCTTAAACTGGAAATGTATAGCTTGATGTGTAGCCGTGTGTACATACTCATAATAGTATAATACTCAGTCTGGCTATCTTATACCTTTAGTATCTGTAGTCAGTCATACCTACATTGTCATGCCCATCTTATGTTTATCGAGCCGAAGCAGAGATCCTTTACGTTTAAAAACAAGTTTTTAAACTTAATTAGAGCAAGGTACCAAAGTATTTGATGTTGATAACAAGGTTGTAGTGCAGAACCACAAGACACAACAGCCTAGGTATCCTAGAATTATAGCTATTTATATAAGTACACTATTTAAAAACCTTTTTTTGAAATAAATACATATTCATTCATTCATTCATTCAATCCAATTGACTATTACCTACATACGGCGAAGATAATATATATTTTCATCTTACATTAGATTGTATGGCAAGCGATATTTACATTAATAAAACATATTAAAACATCTTTAACGTTTGTGATGCGCTATGTACGGAAAACGGGATTTCATTATAAATTTTAAGGGTTTTCCCTAGCGAAGTCTAAATATCGAAAATCCTGCTTCACAAATTGCGTAATAATTAAGGTCAGGTTACATCGTGATTGCACTAGATCTCAAAATGCCTTTTGAGACTAGAATGTCAAGGTCGCTAAATGACCGAATCACAAAATGTCTACACGGCAAAATACTTAGTAAGAGACCACTTAGAGAAGAGAATTGTACGTCGATAAGAAATTGAAATACTGAATCGCGTGTACTACGCCAGCCCCCGGGTTCCAAGGCGCGAAGTATAGAATTAATTTAATTGTTTTGTCCCGAGCTCTATCCGCCGCCGGCCGGTAATCCCTTAACGTGCTCCTAGTTGTAAATGGGATTATTTTGATCGTTTTCCAAGTAAATTATTAATTTGTATCCTCTAGGAATTAGGTACGCTCACGGATCAGTAACGGACAATTAAAAGGATCTAAATTACCCAGGATCGTGCTAAGTCCTTTGAATATTCTAATTATGTTCAGAGAAAGGCCACTAGGCTGGTTTAAAACTTTAGTTGTAAGTCTAATTAGGAGCTTCTGTCACCGAATACCGTGCGGGGCGGTGTGGTGTCCATGGCTACCGATGTACGCATCTATGAAGCCACTGATTCGATTGAGCGACGTGCTGCAAGACTCATTGCCGATGACTACCTAGTGGAAGCCAATTTACAAAGTCAAGAGCACAGACGGCGAGTAGCCAGACTTTCAGTTTTATACAAGATTCATTTTGGTGAATGTGCGCAATATATTCATGACCTTATCCCTCCTTCCCACTTAGCCTTCATTTCCACCATTGCAAAACCACAAAAGCAGACGTACCGAGAAGTACCACTCATACCTGGTCGGCATACTACCTTGCCGTATCAAACGATTTGTTTCAACTTTTCTTGTTAGCACAAGTACCGATTGGAACTCACTTCTGGCGTATGTTTTCCGGACCAGTATAATCTTGGAGTCTTCAAGTGCAGAGTGATAGGTTCTTTCTAAGAGAGCGTGCTCCTCCTTCGATCTCAGCATCACTTACCATCAGGTGAGGTAGTGGTCAAGCGCTAGACTATCATAAATAAAAAACAAAAATAATAACACTCCAAAGACGGCGTATTGGAACTGCATTGGAAACGAGAAAAAGGCCGCGGGAATGGGTTTGCTGTGTGTTTTTGACGTTGTTATTAGTAAAGCTCACATTACATTTTAAATAATAATTTTACATATAATAAACTCTATGTGTACAGGTAATCCACTGCAAATAAATTGTACCAAAAGAAAAGAAAAGTGAATGACTAGACTATGACTATGGCTACTATTTGAGTCTTCTAGAATCAAAGTTTGCAATATGTTATTTTGAGTAAAAATTTGTAATGGATGTAGCAACACGGGTAATTTAAAAGACAGTGTATAAATAATTGATTCAGGATCAAACATGCTAAACTACTTTAAAAAACTGACCGTAAGATTAAAATTGGCATCAAATGTGGCTATCTGTGTCTAATGTCAAAATCAAAGGCGACTATCTGTCTTGTTCGACCAATCTTAAGCGTTTATTCTATCATGACCTACAACAGGTTTCAGTTGGACGTTTTAATGTAGTTTTTTTTTCGATTTATCAACATTCTGAGAAATGACAGGTTATATTATACCTTCGATTCTATACGACTCATTTGGGAACCCACTTGAAGGAAAACAGGATCTACAGCACAAGTCTACTCGACTTAGTGTAGCTCCTGTTTGAAATTATGATGTACTAGTTGACCCGCTGAACTTCGTACCACCTTGATATGCATATAACTCGAGTCAATATACGTCATCCTGATAGAATTGTCAATTGTTGTCCCCGGCCATCATTTTACAACCATACTTAACCATAGACAAAATTATGTTTAGCTCATTTGCGTTTTGTTATTCCATGTCAGATGCGATTATGTTGTACCTCGTTTTCTAATGACTTGTATTCTCTTTGACGTTTTATGTCACGTCACACGGGAACGCGGTCGAACGGGATAAAAAGTACCCCATATTCGTCTCCTGGTTCTAATCTACCTCCCCACCAATTTTTAGCCAAATCGGTTCAGCCGTTCTTGAGTTATAAATAGTGTAACTAACACGACTTTCTTTTATATGTGTAATAATGTACAAGCCATTATTTAAATTATAAATCTGTGTAAATTATATTATTTAAAATTGTTATTATGTGCTTGAAATGAATAAATGAAATTCATATTAATAATATTTGGTTGAGCAAAATGACTTGGAACTGGTAACTTGTTACCAAGTAGATTGAATCATCTTCAATGGGAGAAATGGTCTAAGTTGACTCATAAAGTAAATAACTTTACAATTTAATAGTTCACGGCTCATTTTGTAGGCTTAAATTAATATTTATTTAGTAACACTCAATATTATTTATAGTAAACCAATATAAAACTATTAAAGGACAAGGGTTCTAAAGTTAACTTATTAGAGTTTCAAAATAGTTGGTAGAGTCTAATTCGTGTACCAGAGCAGCCGGCGCCGGTAGGATTTCCCGTCACATTAGCCTACACCAAACTTTTTGGAGCCTCAACGTTCCAGTCGCCCTCGCTCCGAACGGTCTCATACGTGACGAACGGTAAGTGGCCTGACGGTATGAATCTTGTACTTTAAAGGATAGGCTTTTGGTGTGGGATACCACTTGCGTCGATACCCTTGCGCCATCTCATCTGTCTGACACAACAGTTAGGGCCGGTGCGGCGGCAAATTCAGCCGAAGATCTCAAGTGGCGCAAATAGCTAGACTTCGGTCTTGACAAAGCTTACGTATATGAGTCATTTGGGGTAGATATCCTGGGTCTAAGGGGTACCGGGGCCTATCGCGTTTTCAAAATTTATACTGGGCGTCTGTTAGAACTGACGTGTGATTTGAGAGCTGGTGCTTATCTGGGTCAACGCCTAAGCATTACAATTCAGCGGGGCAATGCAGCCAAATTATTGGAGACACTTCTGCCTGGTAGTGATCTGGAGCAGTTGACATATCTATAGATCATTTGCCATGTAAATAATTGACCTATATTATTTCTGTTAAGTGTATATTTATTAAAATGGTTTTTGTGATACGTAGAATATTGGAAGACGATATTACTTGAAATCAATTTCATACCCCTTCAAAGGACCTTTGATACTTGCTACCTTTGCGTGGGCAGGTGAAAGCACTTAAGCTCTATTGGCGGTAAAAAGGCTTAGGTACGCATATTTACACAAACGATAGAATTTCTTGTAGAATATAAGTGGTTTCGTGTTAAATTACCTTAGTAATAATTAATGTTTTACATCAACATTATTGATGTGCGCCTATTCTCGTCTGATAAAAGTACTAGTGGTTCGCCCCGAACGGAGATTTCGCGAGTCTCCGATTAAAACAAAAAAATATTATTTGTAATCTTTGACTATCAAAATAGCGCCATGAAATAAATAATCATATTATTTGACCCACAGTTTCATTCAAATTACAGGTAACGGGAGTTTATGTAATGTGGCTACTCTTTTTTGTGTCACAAATTGCAGTTATTCTGGATTTCAGAATTTTGCCTTTACATATTTATGTCAGTTAAGCTACACGCTTACCAAATTCCAGCACCGTGGGGTCACTGGTGAACCTCGTGAATTTGGTCAAAGTTCAGTTTTTATTCTGGCTAATAACTCTAAAACTATAAAAAGTTACGTAAAATAAAAACGGAGGCTAAATGTACTAATAAAAACCTTTCATTTGACGCCCCCTTTAACCTAATAGTCTCATTTTCATTTTTTTTACCCTCTTGAACCCCAATATCTCAACAACCCCCCAATATTTTTAGCTCATTTAGTCACACCGAAATTGTGCCATCACTACCTATGTATTAAATTTCACGATCGGATCAACGGTTCGAAACTTATATTCGGACAAACATACATACATACATACAAAGCTAATTTGCCCAAGTTGCTTTAGAGATATCGCTTTGCTCGAACAAAATGAGCTAAGAGTAATCCAGTCTACTAACGAATGCATTAAGACTACATACAGTAGACCTTTTCATGTTCACAGTGTGGGTTTATCTTTAGAGAAAGTGGTTCACATTGATTAGTACTTTCTTCCCCCGTTACGTAAATTGGGGCGTAATTGGCAATTTCAATTTTCTCTAGGTGCTGTGAAATGTCTTTTGCCATATTTTTGTCGGTTCCGATCGAATCAGCTTTAAATAAAACCATAAATGGTATGATTTGAACCTACGATAAGACGGCAAATCGCTTAAAATGGGCTGCCACTCGAAGCTTATATAACCTTTAATCGTCCGCCCGTTTTCTAGTCCCCAGGTTTTATAGCGGGCGCAGTTACCCGAGTATCCAATAAGGGAGAGTTATGTAGGGCCCAAACTTGGCCTATTATTCTGTGATTTAGGCAGTCAGGGCAGTAGGCAGGGAGGTGATAGGGCCTCAGCTCCCTGATTGTGTATCTCGCGATAATGTTGCATAAAGATACTTAAATCTCGTGAACATTGCTGTTAATTGTGGTTCTTAAATCACGATATGTAATGATCAGACTGGTATAAAACTATCGCTAGATACATAATTAGCAGGCCGAACTGTGGAAGCAAAATGCCATTATGTGGTGATTAATAAAGCAGGCGATTATCATAGTTGGAGGAAAATACTCGCTAGTTCAAAGGGTTTCTTTCACACCGCAGTTGGGTTGTTTTTGGCGTATCAATAGCTGGTGAAAGTGGACTGTATATGCTAAATTAGGTCTTTACTATTCCTAGAACACGTACAAACCCAACAGCATTTGCAACGATTATTCTGAGGGTAGGAAGACAGGCTGCTGCAGTGGAGAAACACAGGAATAGGAATACAGCAACGTTTAAGGGAGAAGAAAGCATGCACGTACCTGAGGTTCCTCTGTACCAACAGCCGCGTCCTTGGCTTCCACGCCAAGGTCAACTGAACGAGTCTTAGCGAACGACACACACACGTGAATTCACTCGTTTCTGATGGTTTTACACGTTTTCAAAGGCGAAGTTTTTGTGGAGTGTTCAAGAGTCACTGCCAATTATTGGCAATTAGGCACACGCGCGAGTGATTTGTGCGTATGAGGCGGCGGATTCGAAGCGAGTTCTTTACAGCCACAGAACACAAAAAACAATAGAAGTCGTAAGTAGGCGGAGCCCGCGTAACACCAAGTACGCGGAGTTCCGCGCACTACAAACTTCGCTCACTTTAGTCGTGTTTCTATTACTGTGGGGTAAACGTACTTCAAAAAAATATAATGATGCCATATTGTGCCGTTTTGGAGTGTAAATATTATGGCCGAACCAAAAATTTAACAAAAGGGGGCATATCCTATCACTGGTAGGTAAGTATTATTTTATTGTTTTTTGTTAGTTTTGTTTAAAATGCAAAATCTTCAAACAAAATAGACTGTGAATCATACTCTTTAAGGTCGCGTTTCTCTTAAACCTCAACTAACGCTATTCAATTAGGGATGTGACCCCCTTATTTTGATGAATGTGTTATCGATGGCTTTAATTAGTTACCCCTATTAAAGTTTTAGGGCGTTAATTCCTTTTGTTGTTTTATTGATGATTTTTTGAATGCATTTTAGACCTATTGTGTGAGGCGTAGGCGTAGGCCGGCCCCCCACAAGGTGGACCGACGATCTGGTAAGGATCGCGGGGAGCCGTTGGGCGCAAACGGCTACCAACCGCTCGTTGTGGCGATCTAAGGGGGAGGCCTATGTTCAGCAGTGGACGTCTTCCGGCTGATGATGATGATGATGATGTGTGAAATATTATAATAACTTCTGTTTTAAGTTTCCCCAAGGCGCCAGATATAAAAAAAATGAACAAAACGGACAACTTATGAGTCATCCAGCATACAGAGTCCTGACCTGGCACCGTGTGACTTTTTTCTGTTCCCAAAAATCAAGAACCAATTACCCGATCAACCGTTTTCATCACCAGAAGAGGCTGTCGAAGAGTATGAAAAACATGTATCTGACGTCACCACCGGAGGAGTGGCACAAATGTTTTCAAAATTTGGTTCAATTGTATCAAAAAGTGCATTGACGCAAAGGGAGAATATTATGAAAAATAAAAAATAATTTAATTTTTGACCATTAATAGAATTTTTAATTATTGATTCCAGATACTTTTAGTGTGCCCCTCGTATAATAATTCAGTATTAATATTCCAGTAATATAATATTTTTTTAAGTATTTATGAGTTGGAAACCTGTGATTATGTTATGAAAGAAACAAAAGAAAAGCTGTTTATTTCGACCACCTATATTATAACCTGACGTACCTATTTCGTTATCCATAGTAGCTAGGTGATAATCGATATAGATACATTCGTCTTGTATCCTCATAGGTACATCACTAAATCAGTAGCAAAGTATTTTGGAAAAGTGAGTAACAGCCATGGCATTATCAATCTTATTCTTTGCTGTAAGTGACTATAACAAAAATCGTTAGCCACAGCGCCATCTGTTGTTGAGTGACTTTGTTTTGCGAGTAATCAAGTAACAGCCATTGCATTATCAGTCTTATTTCTAATTAATAGAGACTAAAATAAAAATATTTTCTACAGCGCCTTCTTTTGGTGAGTAGAGTTTAATTTTTTATTACTATTTATTTTATTGAATTTTAAACGATTTTCTCTTAGTGGCTAAGGTTTTATATCTGTAAAATTAGTTTTATGGTTTTATGACTTTTTGAACGTTCTCTTTCAACCAATTATAACTTTTATTTCTAAGCGTGCTAGTTTTTACATGTGTAAGTTTAGCTACACTGGTTTTCATAATGAAAAGTCATCATGCTAGTTCTATTGTTTTTTTATGTTCTGTGTTTACAGCGGTCAATCCATTTTGCTAAATGGCGGGCTTCTTACATCACCGTCAGAGTGAGACGGCGAAAATAGCGTTGTGCATGCGGAAAAGGGAGAGGAATAGGAAGTCGTTACAAATGCATTTTTGGCGTGAAACACAAATGCTGGATTAATATCCACCAATAGTTGTATCAGAGACCAAAACTAGAAGAATAGAATAATAATTTATTTGGAATACACAAAATGACACACGAAACAGTTATAAAGAACAGTAGGTACAATTGTATATAATTAGACAGTTCAATTCAAGTGTGTGCGTAACAAAATGGCTTTCAGCTCAGCATAATGTTGGATGTTATGCACCCAACGCTGATTTTCAGCTGAAACCAGAAGCAAAGGTAGTGCAGCAGCGACGCAATAAAATATAGACAAATAAAGAAGTAAGTAACAAGTGTTTGCAGTAATATAATGCGCAGGTATAGAGAAATATTAAGTTGAGAAGCTTCCCCCTAACCAGACAAGATCAACAATCTAAAACTATTTGAGAACAGAAATCCTTGAAATCGTTGCGACACGACGACTTCGTTTGGTCCGAACTTTGTTTTAATTACGATGACGCAAGAAAACAATCAATTTGACGCCACTGATCCTGCGGAGCTACAGCCAATAGCACTTGCCGCGTGTTCATCCTAACTGAGTCCCTGGAAGCATTAACTTGTTCAAACAAATCCTTACTTGTAATGGAAGTAATGGACGGTCCCTTGCGAGTTCCCTGCCTAAGGCCGGCGCCCTGCCAAATCAGTTTGTTATGAGTTTTCATAAATCTACATTTTTTCTTCTACATTTCCTGTTGCTGAAAGGATTTTGAGGTTCAATGGGTAGGCATTTCCCAATAGAGTCCGGGTTCTAAAATGTTTTTCTATTTTCTGGGTAGAAATGTACGAGTCTACGACCATAGACACGCAAATTTAATACCCCTTTTAAGCAGATGCGCGTGGGTTAAGCTATGGGTTTATTTATGAAATAGTAATTATCTTTCTTGCCTAAACCTGAATCTTTGAACTTTTGAGGGCCTATTTGTACTGCTTCCTATACTTGTACAATTTTATCACTAGCAGGTAGGTGTAATAATAAGGTAATATAGTGTTTGGTATATATTACTCACATTGTAGTTAAAAAAAACTTACATAGGTTCCCAATAAGTGCTGCGTTCTGTACATGTTTTAACCCGACAAGGATCACGGCAATACATTTTTGTCTGGTTGTGGAGCGTGACAGTAATCGATCAGGCATCACAACCGTGATGCCTGAATAGTGACCTTAGAATTAGTAGATTACGCTTTTGTAATTATTAATGTACTACAATGTAAGTACACACGGCTACACATCAAGCTATAAGTCCAGTATAAGCTGACCTCGCATTGTGTGGACTTTTCGTAGAATGAGAGGTCAGCTTATACTGGAAATTTATAGCTTGATGTGTAGCCGTGTGTACACATAGCCTTAATATTATACTCTAAAAACCGTGCAAAATTTGTCTTGGTACTCGCATTCGACGATTATACGTAAAACACATTTACAACAAGACAGTACAAATGTATTTATATTGAAAAGGTATCAATTTATTTCTGCAAACAAAAAAAATATAACTGTTTTAAACTAGATACTTGATTACAAAGGTATACACGGCTACACATCAAGCTATACATTTCCAGTATAAGCTGACCTCGCATTGTGTGGGCTTTTCGTAGAATGAAAGGTCAGCTTATACTGAAAAAATAGCATGATGTGTAGCCGTGTGTACTGAAGAACTTATGGCAGTGATAATCGTAAGTATCATGGTTATAAAAATACTATAGAAATAAAAAATGACTAAATAAAACCACTCACAATTCTACATTAAAATTAAATACACACTTACAGAAGATAATTTTAGGCTTTATTATTGGATTTTAGTTGATCGAGCGAAGCGAGATCTCTCAATCAATTTGGGCAAATCGGCGTAGTATGTATGTATGTATGTTTGTTTTCTAGGATAACTTTCGAAGCGTTTATCCAATCATCTGTACGAGATTAGGATCGCTCTGAAACAGCATAAAAACAACAAGGCACCAGGTGAGGATGGAGTTACGACAGATCTTTTGAGAGCGGGAGGAAAACCGGTACTTTAAGTCCTCCAGAAGTTATTTGACTCCGTCGTCCTTGAAGAAACCACGCCAAAAGCGTGGGATAAGAGCGTGGTGGTGCTTTTCTTTAAAAAAGGTGATAAAACCTTATTAAAGAACTACAGGCCCATCTCGCTCTTGAGCCACGTTTACAAGCTGTTTTCGAGAGTGATTACGAACCGTCTGGCACGCAGGTTCGATGACAGCCTCCCGAACAAGCCGGGTTTCGAAAAGGCTTTAGTACCATAGACCACATCCACACGCTACACCAGATTATAAAGAAGACCGAGGAGTATAATCAGCCGTTATGTCTAGCGTTTGTGGACTATGAAAAAGCCTTCGATTCCATCGAGACCTGGGCGGTACTGCAGTCTCTTCAGCGATGCCAAATCGACTATAGGTATATCGAAGTGTTGAAGTGTTTGTATAGTAACGCCACTATGTCAGTCCGTCTACAGGACCAGAGCACGGAACCAATCCAATTGCAGAGAGGCGTGAGACAGGGAGACATAATTTCTCCGAAACTGTTCACGAACGCATTGGAGGACGTTTTCAAACTCTTGGTCTGGGACAGACTTGGCATCAATATCAATGGCGAATACATCACTCAACTTCGTTTTGCCGATGATATAGTCATTATGGCCGAATCGCTCGAGGAACTCGGTACCATGCTCAAAGACCTCAGTAGGGTCTCCCAACAGGTGGGTCTTAAAATGAACATGGATAAGACGAAAATCATGTCAAATATCCATGTTGCATCCTTACCGGTAGTTGTTGGGGGCGATACTCTCGAAGTTGTCGACGAATATGTATACCTAGGACAAACTGTCCAATTAGGTAAGTCCAACTTCGACAAAGAGGTCGCACGAAGAATCCAACTCGGCTGGGCAGCGTTCGGGAAACTTCGTGATATCTTCTCATCCAAAATTCCCCAGAGCCTGAAGACTAAAGTCTTCAACCAGTGTGTGTTGCCAGTGATGACCTATGGCACTGAAACGTTGTCCTTTACTCATGGCCTCATGACCAAGCTCAAGGTCGCTCAATGAGCTATGGAGAGGACTATGCTTGGGGTTTCTTTGCGTGACAAAATCCGCAATGAGGAAATCCGCAGAAGAACTAAAGTTGCCGACATAGCTCTCAAAATTAGCAAGTTGAAGTGGTAATGGGCAGGCCACATCGCTCGTAGAACCGATAACCGTTGGGGAAGAAAGGTTCTCGAGTGGAGACCACGGACTGGAAGACGCAGCGTAGGCCGGCCCCCCACAAGGTGGACCGACGATCTAGTAAGAATCGCGGGGAGCCGTTGGGCGCAAACGGCTACCAACCGCTCGTTGTGGCGATCTAAGGGGGAGGCCTATGTTCAGCAGTGGACGTCTCTCCGGCTGATGATGATGATGATCCAATCTTCGTGAAATTTGGTATATCAATAGGTAGTGAGGGCACAAAAAATGTAATAACCAAATTACATGAACCCGTTACCTGTAATTTGATTGAAACTGTAGGTCAAGTTGGTTGGTTATTAATTTCGTGGCACTATTTTGATAGTTAAAAATTACAAATATTATTATTTTTTTTGTTTTTATAGGAGACTCGCGAAATCTCAGTTCGGGGCGAACCAAAAGTTTCTATTATATTATTTTAATAGATTTATAAGACTCATTTTTCAATCTTCTAATTAAATAAAGTAAATTCTTAAGTCGATAGCATTTTATGGAAGAGCAACGACGCCCTGCTGTCATACAGTGCATACTAGTACGGACGGTAGTTACTTGAGTATGTAAAAAAAACTGAAAAAAATATAATAATACCTCCGCGATTTTAAAAAAAACATAAATTAATTAACGCCCCTAATTCGACCCAAATCTGCGAAAAAGATTAACAACATTAATAAATAAAACCACAGAACACAAAAAACAACTTATTTTTATGTTCTGTGAATAAAACCCTTAAAGTTCAAGAAAGTGCATAGCGATCGTATAAAGTGAAAAAAGTGAAGTTTACTGAAACATTAATAAAAAGTGAAACATCAGTGACGACCTCCGTGGCGCAGCGGGTGAATAGCCGGCTGAGACCCAGGAGGTAGCAGGTTTGATTCCCGCCGCGGAACAAATGTTTGCATGATCTACAGATGTCTGTTCCGGGTCTGGTTGTTTTTCTATATATTATAAGTGTACTGGATTTGTTACAATCTAAATATGCGGGTAGGCTTCTTAGTTGAAAAAAGAGTCAGTTCTGAACTAACCATCTTGTTGTTTGCCTCATGGTGACAGCGGTAAAAACCAAATTAAATAAGTTATTATAGTTATTTTGCACAAAATCATATCGCGGTGGACAAATAAGTTGTTTTAGTGATCAGTGCCATAAAATAATTGAGCATGCTAGACCTCCTGCACAGTTATCTTTGGAAGGCGCACCAATGGCTCGTGCCGACGCGTGGCGCATGTGGTTACGACAATTTCAAGTATTTGTTAAAGCATCTGGAGTGCACAAAGAAACGAGTGACGTACAAGATAGTCTATTAATAAATCTGATCGGTTCAGAGGGATACGATATTTATTTAACACTGAAGTTTAAGGATGAAGCAGATCGCGAAGACATAAAAAAATTAATCGAAGCTTTCGATGCATCCTTTGGAACAAAAACCAATATAATAATGGTGCGATTTAAATTTTTTACCCGCTACCAAGAAACTGGTGAGAGCATAGATGAGTACGTTACGGCCATAAAACTCATAAGTCAAAAATGTGAATTTGATCAACTGGAAGATGGCTTAATTCGAGACAGGATAGTCTGCGGGGTTGCCGACAGTGGTGTGCGGGACCGATTGTTAAGGGCAGATAATTTAACGCTGGATAAAGCTGTTAAAATCTGTCAAGCCAACGAAAGTTCTATTGATGGGAGCCGTCTGATTGAAGGTGTCAAAACTGAAATAAAAACAGCCTCGGTGGATGCGTTATGGAGGTCCAGAGCGTTCCAGAGAGGAGCTAAGTCGATCACGAGCGGGCGCGGTGGTGGCGGGCCCGGTCGGACATAAAACGGCGGCGGCGGCAGCGAGCGAGGACCGCGAGCGGGACCAAGCTGGCTGAGCGGGGCCGGCCGCAGCGGTGACAGCGTTGGCTCTCAGGCAGCGCGCGCCGGAGCGTGTGGTGCCTGCGCCAGTGTTCAGTGTGATGGTGGTGATCGGTGTGTGGGTAAAAAAGTGAAGTGTTTCATTTGCGGCAACAAAGGCCATTATAAAGCAATGTGTCCGGCACGAAAATATAGTAAAGTGTATGAGGTAAACGAGGACAGCGACGACGACGGTGAGTTGTATTACATTTCTACAATTGAGTGTGTCGATTCGATTTCGAAAATAAATGACGATAAATGGCATGAAACATTTTATTTGCCCGAGTGTAGTTGTAAGCATGAGTTTAAATTAGACACAGGCTCCGATTTAAATGTTTTATCACGGGACAATTTTGTTTAGTTATGGTTTTCTTTGTCTCTAATTTGTACAGATAGCGTGAGGGCAAGGTCATTCTGTGGCAACTATTTGTCAATTGTAGGTACAGCTACGATTAAACTTGAATACAAACATCGTGAATAACTATTAAAATTTATAATATCTGGTGAGGCCTGTCAAAGTATTCTAGGAAAGTACGGATTAGAGGAATTGGGATTAGTACAAAGGATTTACACAATCAATTTGGATAAATATGATGATTTGTTTAAAGGTTACCGGGACGCTATAAAATACCGTTAGAGACTGATGCTAGCCCTTGCATATGCCCTGTAAGAAAAATACCTGTTGGAGTGAGGGCTCAATTACAAAAAGAGTTGGCCCGGATGGAGGAGCTAGAGGTTATAAGGAAGGTAAAACACCCAACCTTATGGGTTAGTGGTATCGTTATTGTCGCCAAAAAGGATGCCAGCATTAGAGTTTGTCTAGATCCGCAACCACTTAATAAGGTAATCGGGCGACAACATTACCCGTTGCCGACTATAACTGAAATAGCGACCAAGCTAAAGAGTGCGCGGTATTTCAGTAAGTTGAACGCGAAGTCTGGCTTCTGGATGGTTCAGTTGGACGACGCGAGCGCTGACTTATGTACGTTTGGGCCACCATTTGGCCGGTACCAGTACCTGAGGCTACCCTACGGAATTAACTCAGCTTCAGAAGTATTTCATGCTAAGGCTCGACAGCTACTTGAGGACCTAGAGGGAGTGGACTCTTTCGTCGATGACGTGATTGTTTGGGCGTCCACAAAAGAAGAACATGATAGACGCCTCGCTCTTTTAGATAAGGCGCGGACTGTAGGCATAAAGTTTAACCGCGATAAATGTGAATTTTGCGTCACAGAGATCACGTACCTGGGTCACACCTTTAGTGTCGAAGGCATGAAGATAGATCGAGCAAAGTTAAGGGCCATCACAGAGATGCCTAGTCCGAGTGATCGGCAAGCGCTCGAGAGATTCCTCGGAATGGTTAATTATGTAAGTAAATTTCTTCATAGCTACGCCGAAAAGGTAATTCCCTTGCGTAACCTACTCAAAAAGACAGTGAGTGGACCTGGGGAGCATGCGAAGAGCGCGTTGTGACGTCACTAAAGAACGCGCTGTGCTCTGCTCCGGTGCTGACGCTGTACGCAGCGCGCGAGCCTGTATTGCTGTCTGTGTACGCGAGATCGCGAGCGCTCGCGAATATGCAGATGGTGTAATATTTTGCAATAATTTAGTTTATATTCCACATGGACTGCGAAGCGAAATGTTAACGCGTGTACACAAGGGGGATCTCAGCATCGACCGGTGCAAGCGACGGGCACGAGACGTCATGTTTTGGGCGGGCATAGCGCGCGACATCGAACGCGTAGTGCGCAACTGCCGCATGTGTGCTGAACACGCAGCGCGCCCCATGCGCGAACCCATGATCCCTCACGAAATTCCACATTTACCTTGGACGAAGCTGGGTTCTGACATACTTCAGTATTCTAATGGATATTACTTAATAATAGTCGATTATCTTACGAACTATGTAGAAGTCTGTCCACATCCAAACAGGTGATTACTGCTATGAAGGATCAGTTTGCCAGACACGGTATTCCCGAAGAGCTTATCACTGATAATGGACGAGCTTACGCGGCTAAGAAATTTAGGAGCTTTGCGCAGGCCTGGGGGTTCAACCATACCACCTCTTCTCCTAATTATGCACAATCTAACGGTAAAAGTGAGCGCGCCGTACGCACGGTTAAACAGTTAATGAAAAAAAGTATACATTCCAATGCAGATTTTTACCTGGCCTTGCTCAATAACAGGTCAACCTCGAGAGATGGCATAGCAAGTCCTGCACAACTCCTAATGGGTCGAAGGCTCAACACGCGCTTACCTTCGCACCCAGACAAATTAAAGCCAGACAGAGATAGCACGGCCGACCTTGAAAATATTTTAAGCAATCAAGAAAGGAGCCGCTTGCGCTACGATAGAAGCGCTCGAGCGCTCCCGCAGCTGGAGCTCGGTGACGAGGTGGTTGCAGTGGACGGCGCGACGCGTCGTCACGCACGAGTCTCCTCACGCGCTCCACAACCCCGCTCCTATTTTATCACTGATGATTCAGGAAAGGTTTTGCGTAAGAATAGGAGGTACCTCGTTAAACTCCCTGAATCTTTGTCTCTTACGGCACCGATAAATGAGACAGTTCACCATAATGATACAAGCTGCGAGGACACATCCGGAGAACAATCTGAAATATACAGGTCATGCGCAAACACCAACGATGACTCGGATAACGATCTTTCACCGGATGAATCACCCAATCCCTCCAACCCATATTCTGTAAGGGCTGCTGCAAGAGAGGCTAAAATAAAATTGAGAAAAATAAGTTATTAAACTTACAATAACATTAAATTGCTACTTTGTACGTACCCAGGTAGGTACCGTCCTAGAATGCTGATTGTATTACATTATACTGAATTAAAGCTATAGATAGCCGTGCTATTGTGAAAATTGTTAAAATTATTATAATATTATGATATTAAATCAATGTAATTAATTTATATTATTTAAATGAGTTTTTGTCGCCTTAATAATAAATATGCGTTGTAGTAACTATTTCATTGAATAGTTATATTCAACAAAAAATTATATCATGTAATGTTCTTAACTACTTTATATATTTTTTTGAAAATACAAATAAGTGGTAATGTAGCATTTCAATTAGGTAAGTACTTTCAATATCTCAACAGAAACTAGATTATTAGGTAATGCATGTAAGTATTAATTAAATTGTGTCTTCAATTTTGATTGTAACTTGTGTTTAGTGATAATCCTACCTACTTAAGCATATTGTTTCTGAGAGGAAAGGATGTGTTATGTAGTAGACATCAACTTAACACGATTCTTAAACCTCCGATCATTCTGTAGGTAATAACTAAATTAACTACAATCATCCATTAAGGGAAAGATGTACTGGATTTGTTACAATCTAAATATGTGAGTAGGCTTCTTAGTTGAATAAAGAGTCAGTTCTGAACTAACCATCTTGTTGTTCGCTTCAATAAGTATGTCTTTACAAAAAAAAGTATTTAAGTATTCTATTAGTTATCTGGTTCCCATAATACAAGCTCTGCTTAGTTTGGGGCTAGATAGCGTTGTGTGAATTGTCCAGCAATATTTATTTATTTATTATCGTATTTAGCGAAGAAAATACTGAAAAAATATCATATTTAGCCGACAAATAAACGTCAGGATAATAAGGACTGAAGAATAATTGAGCGAGTAGGTACAGCATCTTATACAATTTGTTGTGATTTATTGACCTAATTTGCAAATAACCTACAAACTTCACAGCAAACAGTACTCTCCACTAGGGCAAAATGCTGAAAATATCACAGTCAGTGTATCCACCTTATTTACTATTGCTTGGCAAGATGAGGTACTGTACCGCATACACAAAGCATATAGCCATAGCAGAAGTAATTGATTGCACTAAATGCAGACTCCATTTTCATTATTCCTGAATATCACAAGAGAGTACTACAAAGCGGACATGCAAGGTCTAGAAAGACACTGGAACTGCCCGGAATGTCAAAATGCCACTCGTAAATTTAGGCATGATGAAATTCCGGTACGCTCTCTCAAGTCGGTTTGCAGTTATGAACCATGTCCGTTGACGACCAGATTCAAGACGATGGCTCCGTGTTCGGCAATACTTTTAACCCAAATAAATGTTCTCCATCTACAACAACTAATTATATCACCATTCAACAAATCAGTAGTATTTTGGATCAAAAGTTAGAAAGAAACACTGAACAAATATTTAAAATAAATATCGGTATGAAAGCATCACTCCGAATAAAAATTAATTTAACAGTGAACAAGCTTGGGCTGGAGTTTCACTCATACAAATGGGAAATGAATCAGTGCCATAAAGATTAGAAATCAGAAATGGAAACACTTAAAATAAAAGGATTGAAAACCTGGAACATGAAAATAAGGAGCTTACTAGGAGCATCAACTAACAACCGCAGCTAGCTGCCAATCCACTGACATCGCGCCCACAACAAACACACAAAATAATAAAAAAATAGTACTTTATGGACTTGAAGATTATGGAGAAACAAAAGACGTACTTACAAATGAGTATTATGAGCTTTCTTTGCAATGTTCTTTGCAAAATGCAGACCTTACTGGATATAATATAGAAGAGATATTCTTCATTGGAAGAATAGGTTATAATAAGAGATCCGAAATTGTCTAGCAGCAATGAAGCAAACCATGCTCCATTCACCCCAATAGCCCAAAAGCAGCGTCATATGACGAGGCTATGGGCAATGAAAGTAGGTCTTGCAACTCAACTAATAGAAGCAAAGTCACTAGAACTTCGAAACCATCACTGCCGCAGACGAGCAACAAAACTAAGCGTGATACTTATACCACATTCCCTACTAGCAGCATGACTACACGTAATACGTCGAAAAAAATTACAAAGCCCACGCACAACAAACCATTCCTTTCAAACTAAATTTTCAACACACTTGTTGATCGTTATTAGCGCCTTAAACCGAACTATAACGAACGCGTGCGTAATAATATAACACACTAGTGCATAATAGAATTATCCCTACAAAGTTAAGTTAGTACCTAACTGCAAATTATATGCGAGTAAATTATATGATCATTTTCAATTTAACCGGGTAATACAGTTTTTATAACAACAAAGAGGTTTCATGACGCTGAAAATCTTATTACATTTTTTGAATAAATAAATGTATCCGTAATTACGACGAAAAAACATTTATTAATATCAAATTACTTATAATTTACAATATTTTGTTATAAAATATTTGCATTTTATCACTAAAATTATGATTTTGAAGTAGGCTGTACGGCTATATGTAATCAATCAACTTACATTTGGCGCGTGCAAAACAAAAACTTGCTCGCCATTTCCCATTTTTTGTTTGTATCGCATTTTTTGCTGTAATGTAAATAATTGTAAAAATGTCAAGTTTTAGTTCAGAAGATTAACAATTGATAGATTAACCCCGCCAGAAATACTAAATGCAGCACGAAATGCAAATGAAAGTCTAATACCTGCAAAATCTAGAGCAAAGTGCTTAGCTGCTTACGATAGTTTTATACAATGGAAAAGCAACAAAAAAACCCAGTCATTTTCTGAAAATGTGTTTTGGTGTATTTCTCATAACTCGCCAATACATACAAACCCAGCTCCCTGTGGTGCATCTATTCCATGTTAAGAAGCATGGTTAAGCTTAAACATTGTGTTGATATCAAAACGTACTGTAGGTAACCCACAACCATGTACATCTCGTAGCATGAATTATTTGGTGCCTTCTCCTTCCAGTAATTTGTATGATTTACCTTTGTCGTTGACATTTACACAAGAAGTAAATGAAGATACTAAAGAAATGGCAAGTACAAATGTAACACAAACTGTGAAATCGCCATCAAAAACAATCCAATATCGTTTTAAAATTGTACATTCACCAATTGTTTTAAAAATTAAACGATTTAATTTTATGCAATATATGTTTGTTTTTTCCTCGCAAGTGTGTTGAAAAAAGGCGTATGAAACTCGTGAGCAACTAGCTCACTAGACACTTGGCTGATTTACGCGTGTACACGAGGCTGCAATCCACAGCCTCGTGTATAATTAGCAACTTAGCTCACTTGTATCATAATATACTATTTCAACTATATTTAAAAATGTTCAAAGCATCAATAATAAAGTTCACATCATTGAAAATGTCTTAGATGAACACAAGCACATCCAAGCAGTATGCCTATCGGAACCGTGGATCACATCTGAACGAGAGAACAGTTGCAGCTTCCTACTGTCGGCCAACACGAAAAGGCGGTTGTGTAATTCTGCTTCAAAGGGGTATAGAATATAAAGATCGACCTGACGTAACAAACCTTTCAATAGAATACTTTTTCGAATGTTGTGCGGTTGAAATACCTCAACAGAATATACTCTTAATCAACGTATACAGCTTAGATCCTGGGATAGAAACATTTTTTAAGTTTATTGACAATTTAATCATCGTAATAAAACCTTTAATTGATAAAATACACATCATTATTGGCGGTGACTTTAATTTAGACAAAAATAAGTTCTCAACTCATTACAAAAAAATTACAATTATAATGCTTGAAAATAATCTTTCCCTAAAAATAACTGATATAATTAGGAAAACAATTAAAACTGCCCCATGTATAGATTTATTAATTACAAATTACTTAAACGAACACTCAGCATCAGTAAAATTATATGGGATATCAAATGATAAAGCTTTAAGCTATGAATTCCAATCCCTTGATAAAAACAAACCTCAAACGACCATCAACGCATGAAAAATATTTTTTTCTACAAAAAATATAAATCTCTTTAGAAGCGCTCTTAGCAAACTTGATTGACAAAATGTAACTAAATCAGGACAGAGCGTAGGTATACGAAACCTACGATAACTTTGATGATACAATTCAAGAATTATTAAATACCCTATAACCCGTACAAAAAATTGCTATATAATCAACTGGTTAACGAAAGGTATCAAAATATCATGTGAGCATAAAAAAATCCTAAAAACCCTTACTTATGAATCGAATAACAAAACTTTAAAGCTATATTACACAATATCTAAATAAAAGCGGCCAAGTGCGAGTCGGACTCGCCCATGAAAGGTTCCGTAGCAGCAAGTAACATAATATAAAAGTTCTTGTAGTTCGTTGTAACTTTTTTATATTTGAGTTGATTGAATGAAAGGTAAATTGCGATTTACGATTAATGACGTAGGTATTCAATAAAACTACTTACTAGATCTAGTTCAAACCAATTTTCGGTGGAAGTTTGCATGGTAATGTACATCATATATTTTTTTTAGTTTTATGATTATCTTATTTTAGATGTTACAGAGGGGGGGGGGGGGGGCACCACACATTTTACCACTTTGGAAGTATCTCTATGCCAACTATTCAGTTTAGAAAAAAATGATATTAGAAACCTCAATATCATTTTTAAGACCTATCCATGAATTGGGTTGGGAGAAAAAAAAAAATTGAGTTTCAGTTCAGAGAGTTCAGAGTACATGGAACCCCCAATATTTATTGTTTTTTTTCTATTTTTGTGTGAAAACCTTAATGCGGTTCACTGAATACATCTACTTACCAAGTTTCAACAGTATAGTTCTTATAGTTTCGGAAAAAAGTGGCTGTGACATACGGACACATAGACAAACAGACAGACATGACGAATCCATCAGGGTTTCGGTTTTTGCCATTTGGCTACGGAACCCTAAAAAAACAATGTGTTATAATGTCAAAAAAGTAATCAACATAAAAAAATGAAATATGCAAAAAACAAAGTAAAAACCATGTGGAATATTAATAAGGACGTAACAAATAAAAAAACACGTAGGAATATACAAATTTATATGAAACTATTATAAATGATACGATAATAGACCAGCCATATTCTATAATAAATACGTTTAACGAATACTATGCTTTAGTAGGTAGATCTAATAATATTCATACATCCCAAACCAAAAGTAATTGTAAAATTACAGGGAACACTGTCATAAACATCATGTATCTCACATCAGTAACTGAGGGAGAAGTGACCACGCTCATGAAAAAGCTAAACTAAATATAGCTGTGGAATCGACGATATACCGTTTTCATACAATCATGTATAGCTGAACTAGCACCGCCACTAACAGAACAGCTCAATCTATAGAGGAGGAATGTTTTCCAGACCTCCTAAAGATAGCAAAGATAAGACCGTAAAAAAAAAGGTATTTGTTAAAAAAAAGAGGAAAGTCTGCCGACCAACATCAGCAAAAACATCCCAAGTTCCATTCAAACTGTCCATACACGAACCTTGAATTGTTCCATTCCTCAGGGAAGTGTTCTAGGATGTATCTTGTTCATTATCTCTATCACCGACCTACCAAAAGCTATTAAATCCCCTTGCGTTGTTTTTGCCGATGACGTATCTCTTATTTTTAAATGTACACCAAATAGTAACTCACTGAACAATATCAAATATTCCTTTTCTAAAGTAAACTTCTGTCTAGAAACTCAAGTACTAATAAAACTGTAATAATGCAATTCATTCCATATCAAAAAACACCGAAAATCAAAAAAATACTTTTACTAAGACCCTCACTCCTCACTAAGCAGCGTTCTTAACATAAAATAAGTCAAAATTTACACCCTTTTTGGCATAAATGTGGACACCTTAAACTGGAAAAGGCGCATACAAAAAACTAAATCCAAACTATCTCAATTTGTTTACGCGCTATCGATCCTTAAATCCAACACCGACATAGAAACTGCAATGAGTGCCTACTATGCTTACGCATGGCTGCGAACGGGGTAGTGATATGGGGGAACTGCGTTGACGTTGACGAGCTATTCATCATGCAGAAAAAATGCCTAAGAATAATCCTGAACATTCACCAACGCATCAGCTGCCGCCCGTATTTCACTCAATAGATAAGGTATTCCATTGAGTGAAATACTTTACCTTGTATTTATATTTATGGAACTGCCATGTTTGCAAGAAAATTACTACTCACTAACTGACTCATTGACATCATTGTTCTCCCAGATGCCCCTTAGTAGGGTAGAAATGTTTGGTGGGGTCGTATAGAGGGAGTTCCGATGATTTGGGAATAAATCCTACAGTCCCCCTTTTGTCCTCATTCGCTCCCATTCACCTCGTATCTCGGAAAGTAAAAGTCTTAGAGCATTAGCGCTAAAACTAATGTTGCTCAAGACTTTTTTTATATCTGTATCGATAAAAAAAGGTCTTTCATACAAAAAAAAATTCCCATACAAAATATTTTTGTGTGAATACCATACATCGTATTATTTCGTTTGCCGTTACTTTCATACAGTTTTTGCAGGGATGGTGGGTACTGTAAAATTAAAATTACTGTAAAATTTGCTTGATTCTATTTATTGCCAGTGGAGGGGCATGAGATAACTCAGTAAATTTTAAAGTTTATGCGACATCCATCATAATCATTTTGATACGTCCAAATTTTTTTTCAATTTAGCTTTTGGAGGGGCTTAGGACAACTTTCTTAGTAAATTTTCATGTTTATGCGACATCCATCATCATCATTTTTAGACGTCCCATTTATTTGTATTTAGTTTTTGGAGGGCAACTTTCTTAGTAAATTCTATTTCGATACCCTCTTTAATTTCTGCTTCCACTTGGATATCCCATTTGTTTGCTTCTTCCATTTAAATAACCTCTTTGATTGCTTCATCCACTTGGGTATCCTCTTTAATCGCGTTTTCTACTTGGATATCTTTTTGATTGCATCTTTCCCTTTGATATCCTTTTTTACTGTTTTTTCCACTTGGATATCCTTTTTGAATGCTTTTTCCATTTTGATATCCTCTTTGATTGCTTCTTGCACTTCGATATCCTTCTTGATTGCTTTTTCTACTTCGATATCCTCTTTGTTTGTTTTTTCCATTTTGATATCCTCTTTGATAGATTCCACATCGATATCTTCGTTGATTGCTTCTTAGACTACGCTATCTTCTTAACAAAATTATGATTTTCTTAAAAATCTTTAATCGCTTTTCTAAACGGAAGCAGATAGACATAGTAAACTTTTGAAAATGGTAGTACAAATTTTTGGTGGAATCTTTATTTTTATTTTCATCATCGACCTTGATAGGTATCCTTTTTGATTTCTTCTTTTACTTCGGTATCATCTTTGATCATGTTTTCTATTTCGATAACCTCTTTGATTGCTTATTCCACTTCGACATCGTCATTGATTGCGTCTTCCACTTCGATGGCCTCTTTGATTACTTCTTCCATTTCGATACCCTCTTTAACTTCTGCTTCCACTTGGATATCCTCTTTGATTGCTTCTTCCATTTAGATAACCTTTTTGATTGCTTCATCCACATGGGTATCCTCGTTAATTACTTTTTCTACTTGGATATGCTTTTTGATTGCATCTTTCCCTTTAATATCCGTTTTGACTGCTTTTTCGATTTTGATATCCTTTTTGATGATTGCTTTTTCTACTTCGATATCCTCCTTGATTGCTTCCCTTACTTCGATATCCTCTTTGTTTGCTTTTTCCATTTTGATATCCTCTTTGATGGCTTCTTCAACTTTGGTATTTTCTCGAAAAATTATGTTTTTTTCCTAGAAAACTTTAATCGCTCGTATCTCCTTAACGGAAAGAGTTAGGTATGGCAAACTTTTACAAAATAATAATACAATTTTTTGATAGAATCGTAATTTTATTGTCATCATCGCCCTTGACCTTCTTTTTGAATGCTTCTCTCACTTCATTTTCCTCTTTGAATGCTTCTTACACTTTGATATATTCAATGATTGCTTCTTTATTTTTAATATCCTCTTTGATTGCTTCTTCCACTTCGATATCGTCTTTGATATCGATTCTTCCACTTCGATATATTCAATGATTGTTATATATCCTCTTTGATTGCTTCTGCCACTTCGATATCGTCTTTGATATCGATTCTTCCACTTCAATATCCTCTTTGATTGATTCTTTCATTTCAATATTCTCTTTGATTGCTTTTTCACATTGATATCCTCTTTGGTTGCTTCTTCCATAAAAAGAAAAACACGCGAGCTGCAGGCAGTTCGCGCACTACGCAACCTCTAGCTAATTTATATAATTGTTCAATTACAAAATTGTCCACACGTCTGCAGTAGGTCGATCAGTCTATGTTCATTCTGGATAGACGCAATTCGCACTCGCACATTAACGTTTAAAAATATACAAAACGTAACTCTCTCTCTCTTTCTATCTTCACTAACTTATATCTCCCTCTCAACTTCCACTTGTACTCGCACTTTTTGTAACGCATTCACCAGCTTACTCCCCAAGTCAAGCGTGCGTAAAGAAGTTTTACTTCAAAAATCCGCAAAGACATACATATTTAGTGCTTCTGGTACCCAGATTAGAAATATACAAGAAAGTCCCTATTAAATGTAAATTAATATATACAATAAAATTCCAATTGTGATCAAAAATTAATGTAAAGATCAAACATTTAGTATGAAGCTTAGAAAGTTACATAATACTGTTTGTTTACTTTGCCACGCCCTTACAAGGTACATACTTCTTTAGATTACTTTTAAGAAACCTGTGATGTATGTTGCATTGCAATCTAGACACGCGGTAGCGTGACAAGTCAAGTTCAAGCTAACAGAACTGGCGAGCAGTACCGTGTGTCTACACTACATGAACCATTTAGAGCCACTTTTGACCCCCGCAAAACTCAAAAACTATTTCACATAAACATGTCAAATTTGGCTCATATATTGAAACTTGCGAGATACATATGTGCTCTAAATTTCATAAATTTAACTTAAACGGTTATTTAGATAACTATGTCTAAAAATCGTCATTTTTTATCACTGACTGAGTGACTGACCTATAGATCAAAACTCTAACCCAGTTCCAGATGATCTAAAAAGGCATTACTACGCACCAGCCAAGTCAGACTTTAGGCTTTAATATATTATCCTAAGTTATAAGAAGAAATGATAATTTAAGTTGTTATAAAATATTTTATGTTGTTATAAATACATTTCAGGACTGACCATTGAACTTGGCACCCATTTAGATCTCACTTCTTTTGTCGTTGAAGTCAACAACTAAGCTAAGCTAAGTTAAGCTAAGAAATGTGCATGTATGTGTAGGTTAAGCTAAGAAACATGCATGTATGTGTAGGTTAAGCTAAGAAACATGCATGTATGTGTAGGTTAAGCTAAGAAACATGCATGTATGTGTAGGTTAAGCTAAGAAACATGCATTTATGTGTAGGTTAAGCTAAGAAACATGCATGTATGTGTAGGTTAAGCTAAGATATTAAGTTTGTAAACTTACATTCAAATAAAAATTTACTAATTTCTATTACTAAGTTCAAGTAATAATTCCGACATAAACAAGATACTCGTAACATAGTGTTCAAACTGCTTGTGACATCGGCAATGCAGATTAAAACTTAACATAACTAGTGGTTTTGTGAGAACAGTAGACCTCGTGAGCGCTTATAACTGATATAATAGATAATAATCTACATTCCGCCCCCCCCCCATCCACTCCCCCTTTTTGAATTTTTTTTCAGTACAACTTGTGTAGAATGAAGTCCTTAGTGTGTCTCTCAAATTTGATTGGAATCCGTCGATAAATAACGCTACAGGAAACTTTCCCCTGTTTCCCCCAATCAAAAATCACAATTCGCCTAAATCAAGGAACTTGTGTGCCAATTTTCTTAAAATTCAGTTGAAAAATGCGACCTGTAGGCGAGAACCGACCGGGCAAAAGCATTATTTGTCAATCTCGAAACGAATATGAATATAATATTCTCGTTAAGAATCAAGAAACAAAAAGCTAAGCACGGAGACAAACCTTTAAGGTTTTACGTATTACTGTATAAATATGTAACCTTTGTCGAATAAATAAATAAAAACTATGACGCTTCGCTCGCTCAGTCGCTTATTGAAGTTGTGTTGTTGTTAAAGAAAGGTAGTTAGTTCCTTATACCCATGATAGATGCAATCCAAATATGACGTTATACATATATACGTGTTTGTTCCATGTTACTGGCTTAGGAAGAGCGTAGGAGAGAAATGTATAATTATTATCCACTTCATAACTTTAAAACCGACCTACATTGGAACCACCCCCCCCACTTATCTACTCGTTTTTTATTCAATACCGTTGAGTGCAGAAATTGAGTGCCTCATATTTTATTCCAAGTTTTTCTTGGGTTATTTACATGGTTACCAGCATCAAAATAAGGTTTCAATTCTTCTCAACATATCAGTCACTAGCTGACCTGCCTCCGGCTTGCTTTGCACCCATGGTTTGTCAATAAAAACATTAACCTCCTTCTTTGCAGTCGGGTAAAAAGTAGCCTGTGTTACTCAGGGATAATGTAGCATTCTAAAGGTGAAAGAACTTTTGAAATCGGACCAGTAGGTTAGAGTTTATTCGTTACAAACATACACACAAAAATAGTATAGATAGGACGCGCTCTGTTGAACGTAGGCTTCCTCCATGGATTTCCAAGCACCCAACGGCTCCCACAATATTTACTTATTAGACCGTCAATTTATCAAGTTGGAGGTCGACCTACACTGTGCTTTCCAGTACGTGGTACTGGATAACCTTTCTGCCCTAGCGGCCGTTTACTCATCAAGCTATTTGCTTCGCCCACTGCCACTTCAACTTACCTATCCTTTGGGATACGTCTGTTTTCATCATCTACTGATATATTAGCGTGTCAGAATAAATAAACTATCGCATTTGTAAATAATGTAAGTAGGATTTATCACGTATCGTTCAATCAGTGTTTCGACCGATAATGTTTCAGGGTACGTGATAAATCCCATCATAATAATTGAGATAAATCACGCAAGTTTTCTAAGTAAAATATAACACGATTGATGTGATCGTTGTAGTTTGTTAAATCAGGCCGATATAAACTGTGCAAAACTTAGCAAGTGCTTAGCATTCTGCACATTAGTTTGACGTAGACGTGTAGCAGTTGCAGTGACAGGCCGAGTAGAGTTGAGCAACGTATACATTCTTAGCTTAGTCTTGTATAGGTGCATTATTAAGGTCGCCTCATGGCCAGCAACTCCCGTGAGCTCTCTCAAGTACTGTATGGACTAAGCTTGTGCATACAACCGCCTGGCCTTAGCTTGATATATTACGGGTTCAGCCCCAAGATAGACTCGGAGCAAACACAATAGGATTTTATGGTAACGTGAAATTGCAGAACAGATTTGTAGGTAAATCTTTATACTTAAAAATGAATCTCTATTTCCCTTGGTAATCGCATTACGCGTAAACAGATGGAACAATTTCGCAAATTCTTCTTTTGTTGTGTTTATTATTGTCAGGAGAAGGTTCTAATGAAAGAAAAAATTAAGAAAGTTGAGTGGAACATTAGAAAATTTAAGAAATCTTACCGAAAATATTAATTTTAAATAAATATCAGTTCTTTGACATAACTGTCAGTTGTTTGAAATAATTGTCAGCGATTGACATGCGCTCTGCAAATATCGTATATATAACACAGATGGATCGGTTGATAAATAATTAATTTATTATTTCATTTCATTCATGTTTTTTTAAGTTTTATATATATTTTGTAGAAGGTTAATAAGGAAAGAAAAGTTAAAAAAAATTCAGAAAACTTAACAACAGTTTGATGAATGTGAATTTAGCGAGCAGCTGGTTTTCCCCGTGGACACATCGTCTGGATACATTACATTCCCTGACAGTTTTCCCCGTGGACACATCGTCTGGATACATTACATTCCCTGACAGTTTTTCCCGTGGACACATCGTCTGGATACATTACATTCCCTGGCAGTTTTCCCCGTGGACACATCGTCTGGATAAATTACATTCTCTGACAGTTTTCCCCGTGGACACATCGTCTGGATAAATTACATTCTCTGACAGTTTTCCCCGTGGATACATTGTCTGGATATATTACATTCCCTGACAGTTTTTGACATATCTAAGACAGGAGAACGTTTGTCGGGTCAGCTAGTAAAACAATAATTGTAAAAGGGGTGTTGACGATTAGTACAATGTTATGAATACATATTTTGAAGTACGAGCGAGCAAACTCTACAATTATTAATTAACTTCAAAAAAGGAAGAGGTTCTCTATTCGTCTGAATCTGTTTTTTTAATGTACGTTCCCCGATTGCTCGAAGACGCTTGGACCGATTCGAGAAATTAATTTTTTGTTTAAAAGGGTATACTTTCCAGATGGTCTCTTTGGCACCGAGTCAGGATCTGATGATGGGATCACAAAAAAATCGAGAGCAACTCTCAAACTTTATAGAGACGCAATTCGGTTTTATGTTTTTACCTCAGAACTCCATCATTTATCAACCGATTTGGATTTTTTTTGTTTTAAATGATATAGTTTCAGATTTATCCCATAGTCGGTTATATTTATGTTTAAAAGTTACCTATAGGAGTAGTAGAGTTTGTGAAAGGGTTCGCCCGGGTGCTACCACCTTACTTATTTCTGCCACCAAGCAGCATTGCTGTGTTTCGGTTTAAAAGGTATGGTTTCCGATGAAATTACAGGTACATGAGTCTTTATACCTGTATGCATCAAGTTGATGGACGCAAGATAGTGCATCGTAGGGCACGTTCCTAAGGTGACTACGAGGAAATACATTGTTATAGGCGATGGTTACCACTTAACAACAGGTGGGCCATATGCTTGTTCCATCTCCAGGTGGTCAACACATAACTTTTCATCAGGAACGCGAGAAAATTAAACATATATCTTTTAGAGGTTTGTTGCTCAAAATAAAATTAGCGTTCCATTGTTTTTTTTCACTACTAAACTATGTCCTCATTTATTTTTAAATAGAAATAAGTATTACTCATAAAGGTTGTATTTCATTATAATAGTACGATACTTATATAATATCTTTTTTCCTGTGTCACGCCTTGCCTTCTTTTAGCACGACCAGGATGACTGGTAGATAATGCTATTAGCATTAAGTCCTCTTAGCACTATTCTATTTTGTGTGAAAGTATTACATAATTAAATAAATATGGCCTCTTTCATTTTTAAATAGAAATAAGATTTTATCATGGAGGTTGTGTTTCATTTTAGCTTATTATAATTGTCATTACCTTCATTCTATTTTCAAATTATCTTACTAGGGCGTTACGTAAATCACATGTACGGACCCGATATCGAATTTATAATGATCAACTTTCAGAGCATGAGTGATGAACCTTGACCGTTACTCCGTTATAAATTCACAAATTTCTTTCCACCCAAAGGTTGCCTGGAAGAGATTGCTCTAAGCTATAACATCACCCATTGTATTGCCTCTTTAGTTTTATTTTAGTGTTATACTAGCTTCCACCGTGGCTTCGCACGCGTGGTATATTAATAAAAGTTAGCCTAGTGTTAATCCCGGTTTAAATCAACGTACCTACCAAACTTCATCGAATCGGTTCAGCCGTTACGACGTGATTGAGTAACGAACAAAAATAAAACAAATAAATAAACAAACATCCAATCTTTCGCATTTCTAATATTAGTGTGATTGTTTGTGGGTATTTACAATAACGAGTTATTTTATCTTTACTGACCTAATAGAATAAGCGAAAGCCATCACAGCGTCGGATACAAACTGAAGCTGGCGCTCGAACTCCGTATTGCCCTCACTCAGTTCCTCTTGGCCCGAGCAATATTCATCGTAGTTCCCGTTGTACGGCGTCCGGGGACTGCCAGGGTACCGGCATTGGAAGTGATCCTCCCAGAATTCTGGAGACAAGAAAAACATCTTAGTCTTACATGTGAGTAATTGATGGTACGTCCCGATGGGCCAAAGATTATACTCAGGCAGACAATCGATAGAAATAAAGATGGCTTTACTTGCGAAATATGAGTAACAGTGGTGTAGCCTTAATGATACAAGCATGAACAATTCATTATACAAATTACCATAATTATCAATCTATATATGTATATTACAAAGAGGAAAGATTTGTATTTTGTGTGTATGTTTGTAGTGAATAAACTCAAAAACTACTATGCCGATTTCAAAAATTCTTTCACTTTCTTCACTTTGAGTGACATAGGATATATTTATTGCCAGAAAAGATTAGGGATCTTTACTAAAACTTAAGTAACGTAACCCAATGTGTAAAAAGTGTGCCCTAAAACGTATTTCGTCGCATGCGCTGCGGAAACTATTGATGATAGAACAAAAGTATGTTCTACAATATTAAAGAACATATCAATATCTACAAAAAACTTTGTAATATTATAACGAGTAAAGATTTGTTTGTTTGTTTGTATTGAATTGGCTCCGAAACTACTGGATAGATTTAAAAATTATTTCACTGTTGGGAAGCTCCACTATCTCCGGGTGGACCAGGCCACTTTTTACGCAACTGCGGAGAAGGAGGGTAATTTTTTTATTAAAAAACTACGCGTGCGAAGCTGCGGATTGGTCAGATAGTTCATTATAAATAATTAAATTTTCATGTTATTTTTATTCGACGACTATTGACAGACCGATTTATTACCGGTTGTCTATTCAAAACTAAACTTGCCGTTCATCAGTCTGTCTGGGTTATACAAACGCAATAGATATAAATAATTTTTGATTGACCAAAGTGTCAGTTTTGAGCTTTTATTAAAACCACCATGATAAGGGTTTCCAAGTTAGCAATGACCGTCAAAATGACGTTTGTAAATAGGTTTATTTTTTACTTTAGAAGGCTATGAACTAATAATGGCTGGCAAAATTCCCTGAAACAACTGTACAACCATCTTTTTCTCTTGAAAAATAATTTCTTACACTGATAAAAGTCTCGACAGAGAAAAGGTAGAATTTTCATAAAATCAGAATTCCTCTAGGAATAGCCATTGTACGTGATCTAAGCGTTATCGGCCCACTTAGGGACATGTGCGCTTTCTAGGCCAACTTTACAATAAGCTAGTTCTAGGTGCTATTAGAAGTGAGCTACTCTGCTCAAATCACAATGCACTATGGAAAAGTATGATAGCTTGATCGAGTGGAAATTGTATTTTGCACTGAGGCTCATGATTTTATGAATAAATCTTGCCTTTTAATGAAGGGCATCACTTTAATCAAATATTTATCTTCAAAGGTTTGCTTGAAGAAAACTCTTATTAGGGTTAAGCTCGCCTTTGTAAGTAGTTTTTGTCTGTTATCTATTGGTGCACAATAAAGAATAAAGGGCAAAGATTTTTATATGGGAAAAGCTAACCTCCCTTGTGTATAAAGAAGAGCTGATTAGTCTTACAGCCGCTGAATTTATACGTCATTACTTCTGATGTTTTATATTTAAATAGCTGACCCCCCCCCGCGTTCGTGAGTTGCACGCGTTATTTGTTTCCTATGGCCAAGTAGCCTATGGAGTCCTAATCTTGGTCATCAGCTATTTATATATCAAATCTGAAAATAGATAGATAATTTCTTTATTGCACACCGTTAAATACAAACATATAAAATAAAATACACAAATACAAATAGAATAAAATATGAATTTCCAGAATTTCCCTATCTTGAGGAATTTTGTGTGCCCATACAAACTTACAACCCCAATTTCAGCCCCTTCAAGATTATTTTTTGAGACAAAAGATATCCTTCTCGAGGATATAATCTATCTCCTTGCCGATTTCATTACGATCCGTTCAGCCGTCTAGTCGTGAAAAGGTAACAAACAAACAGAATTTTCGAATTTATAATATTAGTATGGATGGATTCAGTTCTCTGACTAAACGTTCACTTTTATACATTACAAAAATAACACTAGCTCGTTGTGAACAAGGCTTTTCGTGTGCCTTTATGAGTATATTTTATTATACGTCGACGTGTATTGGAAGAGAAAATATTAAATGATATTAGTCTTTCGTAGTCTCTCGCCTATAACAATAAAAACAATTTATCGCGGGCTACACGTGACATAAATAATATACGTGTTTGTTGTATAAAACAGTTTGTTATCATACTGCGTATCTACTCGTAAGTGTAGAGTTATTTAAGTGAGCTATCACATAGGCGAGTCGCGAGCGTAACAATACTTTCCACAATAAGACTGGCTGAAATAAGGCGGAGTGCGCGTGTTACCTATTGACTACACTTCGCGAGTTCGTTGTGTACTCGTGGCAAGATTACCAACCGTAAGAGGCTCGTACAAATACGAGATTTGTGTCTTCTGTACCTTGAGGTATAAGTCGCGGCATGTAAGTCTAGCGCTGAACGATACGCGGAAGGGATAGCTGCGCATAGGTACTGTCGCGCAAGCAATACAAAAGCTAATAGCCACTACTGGCTTGATTGGAGATGTTCCTTACCGTTGCAATTGACGTATTTGTGGACTCTGCTGTCCTTTTTTGGTTTTTCCCTAAATCGCCATTTAATTCAATTTGTCTCGCCTTAATAATTTTGGCAGTTTGTTTTATCTGGCTCAAATTTACAGTGCTGCTGTCCAAACGACTGAGTAAAGTACTTCAATCTCACTTTTGATTTGTTTTAAAGAATCAATTAATTTATTAGATTACCTTTTTAAAAAAACAATTCACGTTATAAACCATTTTCCTTGCCTGTCTTTTTAAAACAGTATTTCTTCAAGGCATATTCACTTTAAAGTCACAACCAAACTTAAAAAAAAACTGAATTTAACAAACAAATTCAAATAACAGCAATAACAATATAATTTAGAACGCGACTGTACACTGGATGTGCACGGGGAGTATCAATGCGGGGGACGGAATGCGACTGGAGAGCCAATCGGCGCTACGCACGCCCGCCCTTCATCCCGCTAGTCCCCCTCAGGTACCTTATTTTTACTTCTGCGCAATAACGGTCAGCGCTAAAGTTTCGTGCCGCTACTTATACGAGGACGCTGTCAACCTCGTACAGTTTAGTACGAGTTTAGCTTCGTTTAGTCATATTCTGAAAGTAAGTATTCTCATCTTCCGAAAAACACCAATTCATAGTTTTATACTGTTTTTCATTCTGGTAAAGCTGGCAATACCATATGTACTGAATGTACGAGGTTTAAGATCCAAAATACGAGATTTTCAACTGATTATGTACGAGGGAAAAAGGTCTACGGTTGGCAACCCTGACTCGCGGCAAGCTCGAGGCAAACACGTTTACAAATCGTCTCGCAGGAAGCACGTTTGCAACTCGCCGCCGGCGCCCATCGCGCCGCGCCGGTGTGATAGGTCACTGACAACTGGCATCGCTTAATCATCTTGAAATTCTCCAATAAATATTAGAGACCAAAGCTGATAGTGAAAGATCAGATTTCAATCAATTAAAATTATTGTTTAGTCTAAGCCTTTGAAACCCAACTTTTATTAATAAATAAATTACTCAACTCTTTCGTAAATTAAATTGGATTGGAACAAAAAATATTTTACAAAAATATAAAGTTTATGAGTAGTTTATAAAATTGTATTAATTTTCATAAAAACGAAGTGTTATCGCAGATGAATCTTTTGATTAAACTTTCAAGAACTAAAGTAATTTTCGAGTTTGCTCAGTAATTTAGATAGGGAGTTGTATCGTTTGAAACTCAGTGTAAATTTAAGTTATTCTAACGCAAATGGCACGTAATTTGGAGTGATGCTTTGTTTTCTGAAATTATGTAAGATATTTAGATGAAAGTTATTTAGAAACACTTTTAAATTAAAACTTTATTTATTGCTTATTATTAAATGTAATTAGAGTAAAGTAAATTTTAATTTTATTTCAGTGAAAGTCTACAAGCTAAATACCTGCTTCGATGTAGGTATCACAACTTGCATAAATGATGCTAAGATTATTTAAGTGAATATTCGTAGAATAGAAAAAATATAAATTATTTCACTTGAAAAAAAGTATTTTATAATGATTTTTTTTTGTATGATTGGTAGGTATGAAAATAGCTACTAAAGTATTTTTCACCCTCCTACTCCCACACTAAATTTTTAGGGTTCCGTACCCAAAGGGTAAAACGGCACCATATTACTGAGGCTCCGCTGTCTGTCTGTCTGTCCATCTGTCACCAGGCTGTATCTCATGAACCGTGATAGTTGACATTATCACAGATGATGTATTTCTATTGCCGCTATAATAAAAAATAATACTAAAAACAGAATAAAATAGATATTTAAGGAGGCTCCCATACAACAAACTTGATTTTTTTGCTCGTTTTTGCTCGATATTGATAACGGCAACAGGTAGACGCTTGAAATATTCACAGAATATTTATAACTTTTGAAACTATCATGGTTATGAACACTATTTATACTAAAAACGGGATATTTACCATGATTTGTGAGTATTTGAGTATCCCGATATTTCGGCGCAGTTGCATGCGCCATGAGTTTACCCGTGATCATGGTGCATGCAACTGCGCCGAAATATCGGGATACTCAAATACTCACAAATCATGGTAAATATCCCGTTTTTAGTATAAACACAGAATATTTAGTTATATATTCACTTTTAAAATAAATAACCAAACTTACTGGTGGTGGTTCGCCCCGCACTGAGATCTCGCGAGTCTCCGATTAAAACAGAAAAATATTATGTGTAATCTTTGACTATCAAAATAAAGTCAAAAAATAAAAAAAAAACATTATACTTGACTTGAAAAACATTCAAATTACAGGTAATAGGAGTTCATGTACTGTGGTTACTCTTTTTTAGGGTACAAATTGCAGTTATTCTATATTTCAGACTTTTGACTATATTTGTGTCACTTAAACTACACGCATACTAAATTACAGAACTGTGGGGTCACTGTGTACCCTGTAAAATATATCAAAGTTTAGTATTTATTAAGACTCAAAAACTATAAAGAGTTTACGAAAAATAAAAACGGAGTTATAATGTACTAATAAATACCTTTCATTTGACGTCCCATTTGACCAGTTAGCCTCATTTTTTTTACCCCTCTTGAACCCCAATATCTCAACAACCCCACAACATTGTTGCTCATTTAGTCACACCAAAATTGTGTCATCACTACCTACCTATGTATTAAATTTCACGATGATCGGATCAACGCTTCGAAAGTTATCCTCGGACAAACATACATACATAAATACAACGCTTATTTGCCCAAGTTGAGTTAGAGATCTCGCTTCGCTCGATCAATTAAAATAAAACAAATATTTAAGGGGGGCTCCCATACAACAACCGTGATTTTTTGACGTTTTTAATAGATAATGGTACGGAACCCATCGTGAGCGAGTCCGACTCGCACTTGGCTGGTTTTTTAATCGCTATTTTAGTATTTTTGTATGTACAATATCCATATAATTTAACCATCGTCCATTGAAGTCATTTACATGAAGTGTCGCGTCACTTTGACAAGAGTGTTTTATATAGTTTTTATACTGAACTTCCTACGGAAACGGGAAATTTCAAGCATGCGAAGCCGCGGGCGAGTCAGCTAGTCAATTTATAAAACTGTGTTTATACTACTTGTTGACGTTTATTGGAAGCGAAAGCATGAACACTATACAATGAGATTGAAAATGAAGCCACAGATAAAATATGTAATGCTTCAGTATAATTAAACCGAATCCTTGCTAGTTACGTCCAATATTTTCATTTCTAAGAACTTAATAAAAATAAAAAAATATTTATTACTTATAAGAACAATACACTTTGTTGGAGCCCCATCTATCAAACTAAGCTGTTGCCAACTTGTATCTTGGTAGACAGTGACTTCCTTTTTATTCCAAATAATATTACAGTGATATTTAATATAGTATCTTATATTAATTAATTATTAAGCTAAGATAAAATATTAGGGAATAAAATAAACAAAAAGTGAAATAAAAGCATATAGATAAAATATATAGATAAACCTATAGATAAAATAATATTTTATTACTATACGCTAGTGAAAAACTTACCAACAAACCACGGGTTCCTCTTATTATTCTTTACATTAAGTCCTAGAAAGTACTCCTGGAAGCCATGCACCTCGTTGGCCTGGGGCTGGACGCTGATGGTGCCTTCCACAGCTAGTTCGTTGCCGTCGGAGACCAGGGACCGCGCGCTCCAGCCGTCGGAGCCGATCCAGCTGAAGAGAGATGTCGTATTGCCCCTGGTTACTGCTCTCATGACGCCCGCCACTTCTTGATCAGAGCCGAAGATTATTGCTCCTGCAAAAATAGTTCAACCGACAAAACTTTATTTTCTATTCTAAACTAGCAGAGCCACCCCGGCTTCGCATGGATTTCAAAATAGAAGACTATTATAAAGAGCAAAGATTTGTTTGTTTGTATTGAATAGGCTCCGAAACTACTGAACCGATTTAAAAAATTCTTTCACTGTTGGGAAGCTACACTATCCCCGGGTGACATAGGCTACTTTTTACTAAACTGCGCAGAAGGACGGTAATGTTTTTATAGAAAACTACGCGTGCGAAGCTGCGGATTTGTCAGCTAGTGGATTAATAGAGTCGTGTGCCAATTTGATTATTCTCACTATAAACATACGTTTATTTTCAATCATTATAAAAATAAGATCAATTTGCGCAGTTTAAACCGAGTATAATAGAATTACAGTACAATACCAAAATACAAAGGAAGTTCCGACAGTAATGTACTATAGAGATAGGTATATTTTTTCTCGTAAGTTCAAATGGTAGGGACATTGATTTCACGTTTCAGTAATTTGGGTCGCATTTAGATTGAGACCATCAATACATCACTTAAGTGACCTACAATTACGTATTCTTCTGCAATTTCGTTAATAACAGCATAAATACCAAAAAACTTTAAACAAATATTATTTCACAGATTTAAATACAAAGCGTGGGAAAAATAACAATGGAAGATCATAAATGGTAATAATTTTTATTAAATTTGAATTTGGAACATGTTTTCAATTCAATGCGAAACACTTTTTCTAATTAGCTTCAAAGGTTTTAAATCTGTGTAGTTTTTATTTTTATGACAACGCACGTTATTTTTATTCTGCCAATAACACTAACTTTTTACATTTTTCTTTGACAAAAATAACTTTCGGTGGTTTAGTGTGAATTTTTGAAGTTATACTTTTTTTGGCGCGTTTGGAAAAAAATATGCAAATGGGCAAGAAGAGTGAAGGGGAGCAACATTTTCATCGACCACTTTTTCCTCCAACCCCCTGGACTCTGGGTGGGCTCCCGCCAGAAGCTCTTAAGGTCGCCCCTGAGTGAAGCAAGACAACTTGACCTTCGCTCCGCTACGTAGGTTTTCGGCTCGTTTCGCTTCACTTGGCCTCGTATGACTTGCTTCACTCATGACCTCCCGCGAGATTCTGGCTCCCGCACTCTTTATATACACTCTAGGGGTGTCACGCACAAGACCACGTGGGATCGGGGTGCCCCGTGTCTATTTTGTTATTTTTTTTTGAACCTAAACCACTCAACTTGGGGTGGCCCGTCTCGATTCAGTCTACTATTTTTTATAGTTCAAAAGATAATTTATAAATAACCTGGGTGTTTTATGGTAGGCACACACTTTCTTTGATGAAATCATACCATTTTCTTCAGCAAATGCGATACACTGATTCACAATACTGAAGGTGGCAAATACTTTTCTTGAATTTCATTGATTCATGATTTCTTCTTTGTTGTAATGGACCCTCCGACCCGATGAACCTACTCCCGCAGCAGACGCTTCAGAATCAGACTCTTCGGAGTAGGAATCCGCAAAAGACGCAATCCACACAAAATAAGAAAACTTATCAAAAATGAAGATAGGTAGATAACATCACCAAATCCATGCTACAGTGAACAAATTTATTGTAAAATTGGTAAAAAAAATGTCAATGTCATTGCCACATTTGAAATTCCCGCCAATAAATGTAAAATCTATGAAAAAAGCCGTATTAACTGTCACTAGACTAAATATTATGACATTCCCTTGTCAATACCTCTATGAGAATCTGATGTATTATATGTTCACAAAAATATTAATTTAAATGAATGAATGAATGAAAACACTTTATTGTACACAGTATAAACAAAAACAAATACAAACAAAATAGAAAATATAAAGCAAATAGTATAATGGGCGGTCTTATCGCTTAGAAGCGATCTCTTCCAGACAACCTTTGGATGGAGAGGATTTTGTTATAACAAAGATAATGGTCGGGGGTGTACATTTATGGCCAAACTATTTATTAAGAGAGTGCGTCTAATACCATAATAAAAAATATAACTAGATAATAAATTTTATAAATAAATACTAATACAAATAGAACATATGTACTTACATTAAATATATATATATATATATATACACATATAGAATATAATGAATACATATTATTATACATACTTAATATAACAATATGTTTTATAAAGATAAGCTGTTAAATGCGATTACATATATAAATGAGTTGTGCGATACTACGACGTTTCTGACACATACAAACTTTTAACTTTAAAGTTGTATAAGAAAAATAGCGTTAATCATAATTTTAATTTTGTTGCCCCTTGTAGACTCCATAAAGTTAGTAAATCGTTTAAAGGGCAAGGTGTTCGCTTTTATAACAAACTCCCAAGTGATGTACAAAAATTGACAATTAACAAATTTAAAAACAAATCAAACAAAATCTTTATAAAAAGCCTACTAATAAATATCAGATTATTTAGACGATAGAGAAGCTTGGGATTGAAATTGCTCCAACTCGTTCAAAATATTACAATTTAGACGTAAGTTATTTCCTGTATTGTTAAGTATTGTAATAGGATCATTAAAAAACAACCAGCTTTGTTTCTTGCCTTTCTTTCTTGGCTTGGTCGCGAAGGAACATGCAGTAAAATTGACATTACAAAGTGATCCTTGTGATTTTAATAAATCAAAGACTTTGACTTGACTTGACTGTCATGTCAATTTAGTGTCACATTAATCGATAGAACGCAAACTGTAAGGTCGGACACTGATTTCCGAGCGAATTTCGCAATCGATTAACGATTTTCAAAAATTAATATCTCAAAAACTATAGGGTTGCGGAAGTTGCCACTTTACATGTAGGCTTCCTTTATGTATATACACATGAAAAAAATAATGAAAGTCCTAGCACGACTTTTGTGAAGCAAGTTGTGCCGTCGTCTAGCTTGATTACAACAAATAATTTTTTGCTTATATGGTGTACAATAAAAAATGATGTTACACATCATACGCGACTACTGTAAGGCTCGTATTTGTTTGCATTAAATGCTTTAATGTGTGTTTTTTATTTTTATAACAAAGCACTGTATTCTTATTCTACCACAGATAATAACTGTTTCAGATTTAGTACAAAACAAGAAATTCACTTCTTCGGAGACGATTCGATCTGATATTTGTGATTTCAATGAAGAAAATACATTACCTACCTTAGACGTGATCCGAAATCTTCGTACAAATTCCGTCAACTTTACAAAGGTAGAGATAAAAGGGAATCTATCGAAGCTGTCACTTCCTTCAAAAAGCTAAGCGGCTTACAGATAAGCCGCCCAATCTGCAGGATTACTCCTGTATTAGGAATTTATTTTGTGTACTCGTGCCTTATCTACAGATGCTACATTTCTCAAACTTCGCTGAAATAAGGTTAGATTTCAATTGAACGTCGTGTTACTTGCGAAAGTCTTAATATACTTGTAAATAAATGGAGCTTACCGATTTCTTATGCTGCGTAGTTAAATTAACTCGTCACTAACAGCTAAACTTTTATTTCAATAGCAGACTAGTGGTTCGCCCCAAACTGAGATCACGCGCGTCTCCGATTAAAACAAAAAAATATTATTTGTAATCTTTGAATATTAAAATAGTGTCTTGACCTTCAGTTTAATTCAAATTACGGGTAACGGGAGTTCATGTATGTGGTTATTCTTTTTTGGGGTACAAATTGCAGTTATTCTGGATTTCAGACTTGCCTATATTTGTGTCACTCAAGCTACACGCATACTAAATTACAGCACTGTGGGGTCACTGGTGTACCCTGTGAATTTTGTCAAAGTTTAGTTTTTATTATGGCTAATAACTCAAAAATTATAAAGAATTTACGAAAGTAAAAACGGAGTCTAAATGTACTAATGAAAAACTTTCATTTGACTTACTTGACCAGTTAGCCTCATTTTAAGTTTTATACTTCTCTTGAACCCCAATATCTCAACAACCCCCCAACATTTTTAACTCATTGAAACACACAAAAATAGTGCCATTACTACCTACCTATGTATTAAATTTCACGATGATCGGATTAACGCTTTGAAAGTTACTCTCGGACAAACATACATACATACAACGCCGATTTGCCAAAGTTGATTTAGAGATCGATGAATTAGCATATAAATAATGAAATTGTATGAAGTTCAGTAGAACTCACTATTTTACGAGTTTTATTTTATCTCACTGTTTTGTTGACCGACTTAAGACCGTAGTTGAGTTCCATAAAATCTTCATACAAAATTACCAAATTTAATCTTCAACAAACCAATTTCCTTTGCCGTTGGTTATATAAAAGTTTATGCGTGGACTGACACACAATATACCTTTTTTTAAATCATCATCCACAGCCCGACTTCACCGACTGCTGGGTATAGGCCTCCCCAAGTTTGTGCCATCCGCCACGATCCTGCGCTAGTCTCACCCATTGACGGCCCGCGACTCTAACGATGCCGTCCAGCCATCTCGCTGCCGGACGTCCAACGTTTTTTTTAAATAATTTTATTAAATAAAACAGGTAGGTGTTTTTTATCGTTTTCCTGAAAGAAAAAAAATGAATATATTTTCATTAGCCCCAGAGCATAAGCCATTTCTAAGCTTAACTGTAATCCTAATAGAATCCAGATGCTTGTAGATGATAAAAAATAATTGTCTAGTGTATAAAATATCCATTTTTAAACCAACTGAGACCTACCTTATAGACTTATAAAAATCATGATACAAAGAGCACCTCTTAATTTATTTATTTTTGTTTGAAATAAATGGTAATTTTATTTAAAATAGACATTTAAAAATTACCATTGTGATTTTAATGAATAAAATGAACATTGAATTTGCTAATTCCACACTGAAACCACAGTTGCTTGAGTTTGTCATTCAATGCCTCAAGACATTTACTAATCAAATAGCATTGATACAAGTAACTTTTTAACAAAAATATAACCGACTTAACCTAACTACTAAACTGATTTTGATAAAATTTCTATGAGACCAATATGAAAGTATATCCTTTAAAATAAAAAAAATTATTCTCTATACCGGTTGATAAAATTAAATGACGGAGTTCTAAGATAATAACAAACATAAAAACGAATTGCGTCCCTATAAAATTTGAGGGTTACCCTCGATTTCTTTGGGATCCCATCATCACATCCTGACTTTGTGCCAATGGGACCACCTGGGACCCTTTTAAACAAAAAAATAATTTGCCGAACCGGTCCGGTCTGGGCGTCTTCGAGTAATCGGGGAACATACATAAAAAAAAGATTCCGACCAATTGAGTACCTCCTCCTATTTTTTGAAGTCGTTTAAAAATAGTAAGTACTCATCTGTTCATTGTACTGTTTAAGGATTAGGGTAGGTACACACGGCTACACATCCAGCCATACACTTCCAGTATAAGCTGACTTCGCCTTGTGTAGGCTTTTCGTAGAATGAGAGGTCAGGTTATACTGGAAATGTATAGCTTGATGTGTAGCCGTGTGTACATTGAGTTTGGTGTAACCAATTTTTATCACTTTTCAGTTCAGTTCCGCCAATGTCAATGTCATGATATTTTCATAAAAATAAGTCAAAAAATGCAACAGGATTGTCGACATATCCAGAAACGGCACGAATTGCTCGTTCAAATCGTTTGCTTGACGTTTGACAGGCATGTTACCAATCATGTACGTATTGCAAAATAACTCTTGTCAATCGCTGATTAGCGAATGAAATACGACTTTTGGGAACAAAACAGTTTGCTAAGAGGTAGGTACCTCATTACAAACAATTTTTTTTTATTTACCTTGCTTCTCCGGATAGGTTATGTAATACAACTTTTCCACAAATGAAGCTATATATAATGGTTACTGAACATCCCGGTTTTAATCTATTTATGCATCAAATTTCATCAAAATTGGTGAAGCCGTTTAGTCGGAACAATGTCACAAAAATAGACACAGAGGGACAGAGTTTCTTTCGAATTAAAAATATTAGTATGGATTAGCTATATATCTTTTTTCTCTTACTTACGTCTTTTTGTATGTACCCACCACTAAATCAACCTATTCTATCCTCAAAGGTTTGCTAGAAGAAAACTCTTGATAGGGTTAAGCGCACCTTAGAAAGTATTTCTTTTCTTTTTTTTTTACTGCTGGACAATTCACACAACGTTATCTAGCCCCAAACTAAGCAGAGCTTGTATTATGCGAACCAGATAACTGATAGAATACTTATATACTTTTTTTTGTAAATACATACTAATAATATATAGAAAAACAACCAGACCCGGAACAAAATATCTGTAGATCATGCAAACATTTGTTCAGTGGCGGGAATCGAACCCGCTACCTCCTGCGTCTCAGCCGGCTATTCGCCCACTGCGCCACAGAGGAGTATGTTTCCAGATATCTTTGCAAGTCATATTTTCAAATGCTTTTTCTATTGTCTCAAAGAAAATCATAACATATGCAGCGAGGCAAAAAACCCATACTCCAAGACCTCTCAAATGAAAAGCTCTGTGAATAGCTTCCAGCGACGGTCAGCAAAAATCAATCTCACAGAGAGCCATTGATAGATCTGCTGACGACGATCGGTTCTGCCAATGTCAATGTTTGATAATGCTTTTGATAGAGGTCTATATATGAGGCACTAAGCCTCATTATTCTAGAACTAAATCGAGAAAACAGTAATATGCATTTGCACTCGCGTGCGACTAACAGGTACCTAGACGCTTGAAATTTACACAGAATATTTAGTTATATATTCACTTTAAATTCAATTAAATTTAAATAAAACAAATATTTAAGGGGGGCTCCCATACAATAAACGTGATTTTTTTTGCTTGTTTTTATAGATAATGGTACGGAACCCTCCGTGCGCGAGTCTGACTCGCACTAGGCCGGTTTTTATTCTACTACGAAGTATGTTTTTCGCTATGTAAGTATATTTAAAAGCTTATGTGTTATGTTTGAAACATTTGAATCGGGTGCCAATAGAATCGTCGAGTCTTCGAGATTGATCTGGGAAAGGTCAAAACAGGAAATGTCTAAAAATAAATAAGTGACAGAGGCCAGTTACTATTATATATGCACCTGAAATTATGGAAATATGACCTTATATAGATTTTTGGAAGCCGTTGGGTCGCACAAGTTCAGAAGTTTAATATCGGATTCACGACAAGTATCACGAGATTTAATAAAATCAAATTTTATGCATGATACGAGGTGAAAAGTCCCGCCACGTTTAAGAGTCCCCGCAGACCACAGACTTCTATCGACCGATAATTTGGCCGGGTTGGGTTGCTAGCGCGCACATTGGGCCATTACATTGGGTTGGTGGTGAGTGCGTATACTAGACAACAAACATCCGGCCGACTGCTTTCGAACGATTTTCTAGTTGATAAGCGACTTTTGAAAAGAGCTGTCGCATTATGAAAGTTATAAAAAAAAACTATAGAAATCTTATTAGTTTTTTCTTCTGATTCACATCACAGTTACTCTTTTAAGAGACTAAACAATTGGCAATTTTACGCGCATTGATAAAAGCCATACTGAAGCCTTTAGCAGTCGGCCGTTTGCCGACAGTTCAGTTTGAAGGCAATCGTGTAGCCCATCACACTTGTGTGCACTTGCATACATCTTCATGCTGATTAAGAACCCGACCAAGCCCTCGGCCGGTAGGAAGTCTGCAGTCTGCTGGAGCTTCCTTAAGCGGACAGTTAAAATTTGCATTAAACAAGTTCTATTGCCACCGAATTCAATATCGTTCCGTTCACAGACAATATTGGATATTGCAGCCGTGGGCAGCGTCGCGCGGACGCGGCTTGGCATCTTGCCCATCAAACTTCCTGCTAGACTGTTGCTACTGTTACACAACACGGGAACTAAGGCCTCAGTTTAAGAATCGCTTGTGTAGCTTTATAAAGTCGTATAGATAACTCTTAGGAATTACCGCACAGACACAATACATAACCAATAGACATGTGATTTGAGAATTCGCGTTTATCTGGGTCAACGCATAAGCATTATAATTCAGCGGAGCAATGCAGCCGGTATCTTGGGGACGCTTCCGCCTAATAGTGGATCTGGAGTAGTTGAGCTATCTATAGATCGTTTGCGTTGGTCTTTAGATGATTCAACAGTTTGCTATTTTAGAGCAACCTGTATGTTTGTGCAGATAACGATGAAATGTGAGCCGGCACACGGCTGTCCATGTACGACGTACAGAACAAAACATATCTATAAAAATTTCGTTCATGTAAAAATAGTTATATATATACTAAAGAGGAATGTCGAATTTTCACTTAGGAAAAACCTACTAAGGTTTTTTAAGTGTAATAATTTTATAAGTATATGTTTTTAAAACTGAATAAATAAAAAATAAATAAAAAAATGACAGTTTATTTTGTGTTTTTATAGTGTTATGTAAATAATTATATATATTTTCTGAAAGAAATGTTAAAAAAACAAGGCCTAAGCTAGACAATGAAATTGTGCAGACCGCCTATTGTACTTGTTGCTTTGTGATTTTTTTTGGTGTACAATAAAGTGTTGTCATTAATTAATTCATTAATTCATTTCCTTATGGCTGAGCGCGTTGTCTTCAAGGCAACCTTTCGTCATCATCGTATTGTCGGTTGTGGGACGTTTACTGTTGAACAGTTGAATAGTTAAGCTCGCTCTGCGGATTGTGAGCCGATGCAGCACAAGATATCGCGCGTGCGACGTCCAATGCCTCCTAACACACAAATCGCCTCAATGGAATCACGCTCGCAAATCACAAGTGTGTCAAAGCGAATAATCGATCCAATCTAGAGGCCTGTCAACCAAACAAGGCAACGTTTGACGTAACTGGATTTAATGCTGCCTCCATAGAATGTAATGCGACTAAAAGCGAGAATTGGAAACCGTGGATTTAATCACCATTAATTAAAAAACAATAACGACTCATTTCATGGATCTCTTTTAGGGATATTTTTTATGTTTTAAATATTATTTGTTAATTTGTGTATAATTTTAAATATTAAGTATGGTGTACGATAAAGCTTTATCTATTCTGTTTAATAAAATCGGTCATAGATAACTACGTTTATTATTAAAAAAAAATATACTTTACTCAGTATGCAGACCCGTAAATATATCTCACAAGGGGCTTGTCTGAGGCAAGTACAAACATTACACGCCCACTTTTTGTATAGTAGTTAGCATTCACGGGACAGGTTGCAAGCCATGCATAAATAAATATTGCCGGACATTTCACACTGCGATATCTAGCCCCAAACTAAGCAGAATTTGTACTAAGGGAACCAGATAACTGATAGAATACTTACATACTTTTTTTTGTAAATACATTAGAAAAACATCCAGACCGGGAACAAATATCTGTATATCATGCAAATAATTGTTCCGCGGCGGGAATCGAACCCGCTACCTCCTGCGTCTCAGCCAGCTATTCGCCCACTGCGCTACGGAGGTCGTCAACAACGACATTTGTTCATCGTTTTAAGCACCTCGTGTAAATGCGTACATTATCTTTGTCCAGTAGTTAAATCCAGAATTCGAACCTACAATCTCTGAACCAAAAGTCGGAGTACATCCCAATCGGCCCACACGGCTTTGTTATTCCAAAAAGACGAAATAAATAACGGATAATTTAACGTTTTGCTCCTCAAATGAGCCTTGATATAATATTAGGCAGAAAGGTCCTCAAGTGGAGACCACCCACTGGAAAGCGCGGCGAAGGACCCCCCTCCGCCCCACTAGATGGAAAGATGACCTGATAAAGGTAGCTGGGAGCCGTTAGATGCAGGCTCAGTTTTTAAAAGGTCTTAATAGAACAAATAAAAAAATGTTAACAGCGTGTTACAACTAAACACAGTTTAGTATAATAGTATCTTAAATTAGAATAACTCGGTAGGATGCATAGTAGGCTATAGCACCTTTGTAAGTTTTTTGATAAAATTTTAGTATTTATGAGAGTTAAGGATGACTCACGCTAGACCGTGTTGGGTCCGAGCCGAGTGTCGGCCGTAGCACGGTCACCGAGCCGGTTCCGTGTCTAAAATTACTAAGACGGGCCTCGACCGGGCAATCATCGTTGCGCTGTGATACAGTATACTCGTCCGAGAAAAATCAGTGTTGTAACTAAACTACAATCATGTTCAATTTTAACGATCTGGAATTAGCGGCTATTGCGATCGCTCTGGATGACGAAGAATCTGAAGAATCTTCAACTACAAGGAAATGGAGTGTGCATCCACTTTGGAGAGAGCGACAAGAGAAAGGAGAATATGTGAATCTTTGTAAAGATCTACGTAGTTATGAAGACAAATATTGGGACTACTTTAAAATGACTAAGGAATCTTTTGACATCTTACACATGAAAATTAAAGATGATTTGACCAAAGGCAATACAAAGGTCGCTTATTTTGACCCATAATGAAGACTTATAATTGGAGTCCATATATTTCCCATCGCTCATATCATATAATGCTGGATACTTCCTCACAGCCTCAATCAAACGTTCGTTGTTCATTTTCCGACGACGAACAAAACGTCAGAGCACTGTATAGCATCACTACCGACTGCTCGGGCGCAGCTCGGCGGCGCTGTATTCATGCAACGGGCCGTGGCCGAGCCGAAGCGGGACCGAGTTGTTTCCGAGCGTTGTCCGTTACTCGGGCGTCACTCGGTTGCCGCTCGGTATAACGTGAGTGTGTTCATACAAAATATATGTAATATTAGTTGACCGTGCTACGGCCGACACTCGGGTCGGACCCGACACGGTCTAGCGTGAGTTATGCTTTACACTTTGTAAATCAGTTTTCTTAATGTTATGAAGCCAAATTTTTTCTAGAAGTAATTATTGAAAAGTTGCTATGAGCACTTTGTATAGCGCGCATTTTTAAGGTCAAGAAATGGATGCAGGCTGCACAAGATCGCGATGGCGTATGTTTAGCAGTGGACGTCGATGGCTGACATGATGATGATGATGATACGATTAGGCATATAAATCAGTCGTTGCTCCATATAACATTAACGGCCATGTAACGGCCCTCTGGAGCCTTTGTAAGTTTGTAACTATCGCTGCCGCCTCCTATACAGAGTGCTTCGGAATGTTATGTTAACCTTAAAAGAGGTCAATGTTTTTATTGATTTTGTTGTTTAAAGAGTCAATAGACAAAATAAACTCTTTTTGGTAAACACCGGATCGGTTTTAGTTGCATACCCTAAAGTCATTTATTATTGTATGTTATATTACAATATTAGTATGTGATATGGTTAAGAAAAGTCCAAGAAATAACTAATACAAAATGGTGCTACATAATTAGGTATTATTAAAAATAAAAACCGGCCAAGTACGAGGTGGACTCGCGTACGAAGGGTTCCGTACCATTATTGGCGAGATCTCTAAATCAACTTTCGCGGCGATGTATGTATGTATGTATGTATGGTTGTTTGTCCGAGGATAACTTTCGTAACGTTGATCCGATCATCGTGAAATTTAATACACAGATAGGTAGTGATGACACAATTTTGGTGTGACTAAATGATTTAAAAATGGGGGGGGGGGGGGGGGGGGGGGGTTGTTGAGCTATTGGGGTTTAAGAGGGGTAAAAAAAAAGATAATCAAGATATCGGGTCAAATGTGACGTCAAATGAAAGGTATTAATTAGTACATTTAGACTCCGTTTTTATTTTTCATAAGTTATTTATAGTTTTTGAGTTATTGATAATGCTATGATAAAAACTAAACTTTGACAATATTCACAGAGTACACACCAGTGACCCCAAAGTGCTGAAATTTGGTATGCGTGTAGCTTTAGTAATACAAATATAGGCAAAAGTCTGAAATCCAAAATAACTAGAATTTGTACCTCAAAAAAGAAAACCAAATTACATGAACTCCTGTCCAACTATCACGGTTCATGAGATACAGCTTGGTGACAGACGGACAGACAGACAGACATACGGACAGACAGACAGCGGAGTCTTAGTAATAGGGTCCCGTTTTACCATTTGAGTACGGAAGCCTAAAAAGTGTCGAAATTGGACTACACTCATCAGGAATAGTCATTCATTTTCATGGGTAGAAACACTACGATTCGGATTGGAACTTGTTTCGTAGCACCTTGTATATAATAGTCACTAATCCTGAGGGCTTAGCTAAGTTACATTCGCTTCGAATTGATTCGTTTTCTACATAGGTTTGTTGTCGACATATCACGTGATATATCCATAGCATGTGCCAATCCCATACATTTTCAGACTTATCGACTAGCGTCATCACTAATAGAATGTAACTTGGCTAAACCCTCAGATAATACATAAAATGGACTACATAATTTACGTCTCTAAAAACAAAGCATTTGCATTAAACTTACTACTAACAAAATATTAAATATAATACTATTGCCTATTATATTGACACCAAGTTAGCTTTTAATACCGCTACTAACTTAATAAAACCTAAAAATATACAAAACGTTATACTATTTCCATTTCTTTATTTACTAGATGACAGCTCCTGTGCAAACTTGAACGAGCGTCTTTTTATATTATGTATGTATTATTTTATAAAAATATGACGCTTACGCACGTACAAGGTTATACCAGAGTCGGAGAAACTGATAGGGATGGAGCTATCGATAAACGTAACAGGATAACAGACCCGATATTTTTTTACAAAATGTAAGAAACTAAACTTTTGTACGGACTTTTGACTTTTGCCGGATACTTTTGTACAAATTTATTAACTAATATTATATTTCACTATTGGCCTTATGAATAAGCTCAGAGTCGCTCAACGAGCTATGGAGAGGGCTATGCTCGGGGTTTCTCTACGGGATCGAATCAGAAATGAGGAGATACGTAGGAGAACTCAAGTCACCGACATAGCCCGACGGATTAGCACGTTGAAGTGGCAATGGGCAGGCCATATAGCGCGCAGAACAGACGGCCGATGGGGCTGAAAGGTTCTCGAGTGGAGGCCACGGACCGGTAAGCGCAGCGTAGGATGTCCACCCACAAGATGGGCAGACGACTTGGTAAGAACCGCAGGTCGGCGTTGGATGCAGGCCGCTTCCAACCGCAGTTCCTGGAGATCAATGAGGGAGGCCTTTGTCCAGCAGTGGACGTCCTACGGCTGATATGATGATGATGATGATGTTTCATTACAAGATGTTACACGTATTAATTCTTGATTGATAATGCCAACTTCTTTAAAATTTTCGAAGCTGTTGTAAAATAAGTAGGTATAGGTAGGTACTCGACAATGAAACGAAATAATTATAACGACAGGTACGACGGATTATTTAATTATTTTAATCAAAATCTGATGAATCGTCACTGTCGCGATCGATATCATTAGTTATTTGGTCACAACACTACAACTATCAAATTAGAACTGTCATCGAGAAAACAAAGAAATGGAAATACTATAATAACATTTGCCTATAGTCTAACAACACTGACAAGATATTCTAGAACGCAGATCAAAGCGTTTGTTTTATGTATCAAACTCAGATTACTTATAAGAAGTTAACATTATTTTATTCTAAACTTTGATCAGTTTACAAATGAATAAGCTCATGTTAATGTACTATAATTTCTCAAAGGAAAAATTGTGTTCTACATTGTATCAAATCCAACCAGTCATCTTTATTGCAGGAATTAAGAATAGATGTATATCTATTGAAGTGACAGACAAGGTGATCAGTCTAGGTCTCTAAGTGACCTGGGACAGGATTTTAGATGCCTAGCACCAAGATTAACATTTTTTTTTCTTTTTTTGTGAAATTAGCAGTTAAAAGTCTGTGTCAAGTTATGTATGTCAGCATCAGCTTTCAAACGACTAGAAGTAAAACACATACTAAAACTTTTAATAATAATAATAAAGCCTTTATTAAACAATTTAATAAATACATATTTCTTAATAAAATAAATTATTTAACATAGACACTAGTTTCGCGAAGATTGTCTTGCTACTCAGCATAGCTAAAGCTTGCCATTACTAAAGATTCACTTTCCTTATGGTAAGGCTGTGAAAATGCTTTTTTGTTCAGAACCCCGTGAATCAATTTTGATGTGGATCTATGGCCTGGGTTTATTGTCTTGATCGCAGTAAATGTCCTCGTAAAACAGATTTAAAAGATCGTCGCCTTTCAATCGTTTTACATAATGGCGCATGAGACGGAGATAACACACAGAATATATATAAATACAGTTAAATATATATATATATATATATATATATATATATATATATATATATATATATATATATATATATATATACATATATATATATATATTCATATATATATATTTAACTGTATTTATTATTTATGCACTGAACCCGATTTTTGACCTGATCTAAAGATCTATGTTCAGTAGTGGACTGCTATTTTATAATTTTAATTTATCTGAAAGGTAAAAATCTTTATAACCTAATCAACACTTAATTACAAGGTAAACTACAAATTATTTATTATGGACCATATTATGTCTGGCATCATGGGATGGTCTATACTACAAAATACATACAAACTCAGTATTCTTTTCTTTAAATACATACTGAGGCAGGTTTGTACAACGGTCCCTAAACGTATTTAGCAACTAAACATGTTTAAATTTAACGTATTTGTATGATTAGACAACTCCTTAAATCATATTTGGCCACCAAATACGTTTAACGCGCCGGCGAACCCTGAGCGCAACTTCAATTCGGCCGCGTCAAATACTTCGCCCTCAATATCGCTATCCCTGTTTAGTGACGAAGTTTAGCCACGCAGAGCGACAGTGATAGCAATAGAATGATTCTAAATTTGATTAGATTTTGACCGTGTTCCGTAATACCAAAAATGATGACTGAAAACTTGTTGTATTTTTCTCATTGTGTTGTTATTCTGTAACTAGACGATATAATCTATGTTCCCATAACTAGGATACGCAAGATGTTGTTGTTTTTAATACGAAACAATTAGGTTGAAAACAGGTCTTTCATGACGTAAAAACATGCAGAATGCGATACGCTTCTATTTCATTTTAGGTAAGTATTTTGATCTAATACATGGTTGGGAACCTAGATAAATACTATTCAAATTAAAATAATACCTTATTAAGGTAGAAATATGCTCCAATTAGAAACGATCTTGGTAGTACGTGTTGTATGGGCGATTGTCCCTCCGGTGTCCCCTTAAGGCGCTAACCGTAGCCGATGACCTTGAGCGAATGGGCGTAGCTATTATTTCGGCCCCGCACCAATCGCACCTTCCGCCACACGCATCTAACCGACCAGCAAATAGGTGAGTGCTTGGCAGACGAGCACAACCCTCCGTATGGCAGTCAGCGATACACTGCCGCCCGTCACCCGCGCAACCACATTCTAATGGTACGCCCGCTAATTATTCGGAAAAATTTAATATAATTAATTGCCACGTGAAAGACCATCGCAGCACACAATCATTTGTTCAACTTGAAGGTATAGCCTTTGCCCACATTTAGGTGACGAGCTATGGAGAGGGCTATGCTCGGGGTTTCTCTACGGGATCGAATCAGAAATGAGGAGATACGTAGGAGAACTCAAGTCACCGACATAGCCCGACGGATTAGCACGTTGAAGTGGCAATGGGCAGGCCATATAGCGCGCAGAACAGATGGCCGATGGGGCCGAAAGGTTCTCGAGTGGAGGCCACGGACCGGCAAGCGCAGCGTAGGACGTCCACCCACAAGATGGGCAGACGACTTGGTAAGAACCGCAGGTCGGCGTTGGATGCAGGCCGCTTCCAACCGCAGTTCCTGGAGATCAATGAGGGAGGCCTTTGTCCAGCAGTGGACGTCCTACGGCTGATATGATGATGATGATGATGAGGTGAAAGAAAAATTACAATATTTTACGTCGTTTAGAGGTTGAATCAAATTGAAAATAAAAACAGCTACATTTTGTTATTTTTTTCTCATAGTAAATGAACAGGTAGAACTTTTTTGTATGTTCACTTTGCAGGTAAAATGTCAATGAATGACATATATTTTTTTGAGCACATAAAACTGATTCCTCCCTGAGGAGAAAGCCTCCAAATAAGACCAATCAGCTACTATATTCGCCTTAAGCATCGTTGCGCAAGTTGCCCTAAACTATGACCTCAACATGTCGACAATCTATGAGCACACAACAAAACCATTACCAAGACTCCTTGGAAAGGAAAATTCGGTTATTATTTATCAGTTGAGCAGAGTGTGAAGCGGCTGGCGGCTGGCGCGGCCGATACGCAGCTGGGAGACAATTTTTCGCTGAAGTGGTTACAGAAATTGGATCTGACGGGGATAGCAGTGATTGCCGTTTACCACGCCAATGTGCGTCGGTGCCCTGTTCTGGCCAGATTGGAGTTTGGGATATTTGATTAGGGATTCGATACGTTTTGTTAGCTTTTGTTTTGAGGGTGATGAATTGATATACATAAGAACTGAATTGTCTTTAAAAATAATTTTTTAAAAGAAAATTTTAAAAAATCATAATGTAACCCCAAACAGATTCAAACGAGCCACTGAAACCTAATATAACCAACATAGAAGTAATATTGTCTAGCATCCGTCTCGATCATGAGACCATTTTTATGATACCATATTATTGCACTGTCACCGAACTTACATATCCATAATCCCAATTTCAACTCAATCGGTTTAAATTTAGTTAGTTAGAAAAAAAGTTAATAGGTTTAAATTTAGTTTGTAATTAATTTAGTTTGCCTATCTGTTAGTTTAATCTAGGCTAATAATAGGTTAACCGTGTTAGCCTAATGAGATTAGCCCGACACCCAAACCTATGATTGTGGGCTCGAATCTTGGCCGTCGTGCAACATTTTTTTTATTTACTTCTAGTAAAAGTCAACTAAGGACTAGTTGTAATAATTATATTCTGCATAATCATGGTATTTCTAGTACAGTACTTACCTCTGGCTCTGGGCTTTGTCAGCAGTTTCTGCACGATGTCGTCATAAGCCCTCTCGTCTGCAACACCCGAGTCCTTCACCAGCTTCTCCTTCACCGCTATGCAGATCCCATTCCTCGCCAGCAGAGCTTCCAGCTCCTCGAAAGCCTGTGAATATAAAACTAATTTAATAATAGGTATAGCTGACGAGCTTGCGCGAGCTGGGGCAAATGGAACACAGCCGTCTGTGGTATACAAAAAGTCTGGCAAAAAGAATCCTTATGAACTCCTGCTTTGAATGATCTTCCAAGCTTTGGATCAACATCAGGCATGAACCTTTCCAAATCAAAGCCTTGAATAAACGGTGCACAAACCGAATCTTAGCGCTAAACCGAAACAATCTTTGCAGTATAGTTAGAGCCCTAACTGGATACTGTTGACTTAACAAGCACATGTTCCAGCTAGTGCTATGCGATACACGAACCTGCAGATTCTGTAATGAGGCGGTAGAATTGCCTCTACATATGTTAGGCGAGTGTGGTCCACTTATGCACAAACGTAGCACTCATCTGGGCAAACACATTCTCAGCCTGGAGCTAACAGCTATCACCCCTAAGAATATTCTTCAGTTTCTAACAGCTGTAGGGCTTAGTGGTGAAATAGGAACGCCCCCATGACCTACGGGCGGTTTATAGACAAGTGGCGATCACAATAGGTTTCAATGGTAGTAGTGATCCAAACGCCGCAAAAGCTAATAAATAAATAAAATAAAACCGGTTAAGTGCGAGTCGGATTCGCGCACGAAGGGTTCCGTACCATTATCTATAAAAATGGCAAAATATCACGTTTGTTGTATGGAAGCCCCCTTAAATATTTGTTTTATTTTATATTAACCATTTATTTGTTAAGTGATTATATAACTAAATATTCTGTGAATATTTCAAGCGTCTACCTGTTGCGGTTATCAATATCGAGCAAAAACGAGCAAATTAAATCACTCATTATTATAAATACGGGATTTATCACGTACCGTCTTATCGGTGTTTCGACCGACAATGTTTCGGTTCAATTCGTGAACCTTCATCAGGGTAAGTGCGATCCGCTCCGAATAACGTCTCGCCTCGCACAGAGAGTTCTCGCCTCGTCAGTGCGTGGCGAGACGTTATTCGGAGCGGATCGCACTCACCCTGATGAAGGTTCACGAATTGAACCGAAGCATTGTCGGTCGAAACACCGATAAGACGGTACGTGATAAATCCCGTATTTATAATAATGATTGAAATCAATCACGAAAGTTTTCTAAGTAAAATTAAATCAGATTTGTTGTATAGGAGCCCCCCTTAAATATTTATTTTATTCTGTTTTTAGTATTTGTTATTATAGCGGCAACAAAAATACACCATCTGTGAAAACTTCAACTGTCGAACTATCACGGTTCATGAGATACAGCCTGGTGACAGATGGACAGACAGACAGCGGAGTCTTAGTAATACGGTGCCGTTTTACCCTTTGGGTACGGAACCCTAAAATAGTTTTAGAGACCCAGTCATGCGTAGGCCCTTTCGTTTATCGTGCCATTTTCCCTTGGTCATCAGGTAAGACAGATGAAGGCTTGTGAGTTTTGGTAAAAGAATCAGTCATGTGAAAATGTAAACCAGATTCTGTATTATCTACCTTAAAATATACAAAGTTATTAATACGAAAAATTTCTTATACAACCTTAATATTGAAGAAAAGTAAGTAAGAATAAAGTTATCTTGGCGTCGTTGAACGATGAATGAAAAGACGAACTCCTCTTTAGAAAACTGTTCATAATTTCATAAGCAGTCAACGTAAAAATACCTCGAGAAATATTTAGAGAATTAAATTTAGAGCCGAACTTCAGGGTCCTTCAAAGAAATTTAAGTGCTCAGTGAGTTAGCGTAAAGTTTTAAGTAATTGCAAGTTTCTATAGAAATATCGAGTTACTTGTTTATACTTTACAGCCGAATGCGAATTAAAGCATCGCTTTTGAATGATTCAAAGAACATTTATCCCGGCTTGCACAATGATGCCACGTAATTAACGACTAAACATTTTTAAATTTGACACATTTGTATGATTTGCCAACTCTCTATACTAGTGGTTCGCCCCGAACTGAGATCTCGGGAGTCTCCTATAAAGACAAAAAAATATTATTTGTAAACTTTGACTATCAAAATAGTGCCACGAAATGCATAACCAAAGAACTTGACCTACAGTTTCATTCAAATAACAAGCAACGGGAGACATGATGTTTGGTTATTCTTTTTTGGGGTAGGTATTGCAGTTATTCTGGATTTCAGACTTAGTTATTCTGGATTTCAGACTTTTACCTATTTATGTTCACTAAAGCTACATGAAAACAAAATTTCAGTACTGTGGGATCACTGGTGTACCTTGTAAATTTTGTCAAAGTTCAGTTTTTATTATGGCTAAGAACTTAAAAATGACAATGTTATAACTAAAAATATAAAGCGGCCAAGTGCGAGTCGAACTCGCCTATGAAGGGTCCCGTAGCAGCAAGTAACATAATATAAAAGTTCTTGTAGTTCGTTGTAACTTTTTTTATATTTGAGTTGATTGAATGAAAGGTAAATTGCGGTTTACGATTTATGACGTATGTAGGTATTAAAAAAAACTACTTACTAGATCTCGTTCAAACCAATTTTCGGTGGAGTTGCTCTCGCGCAAACTATTCAGTTTAGAAAAAAATGATATTAGAAACCACAATATCATTTTTAAAGACCTATCCATAGATACACCACACGTATGGGCTTGATGTAAAAAAAATGAGTTTCAGTTATAAGTATGGAGAACCCCCAAAATTTATTGTTGTTTTTATTTTTGTGTGAAAATCTTAAGGCGGTTCACAGAATACATCCACTTACCAAGTTTCAACATTTCTTATAGTTTTGGGAAAAAGTAGCTGTGAAATACGGACGGACAGACAAATAGACATGACGAAATCATAAGGGTTCCGTTTTTTGCCATTTGGCTACGGAACCCTAAAAACGGGATCGAAATGTATTTATAAATACATGTAATTAAACGCACCACTTGACCCGATAGTCTTATTTTGTTTTTTAGGGTTCCGTACCCAAAGGGTAAAACGGCACCCTATTACTGAGGCTTCGCTGTCTGTCTGTCTGTGTGTCCGTCTGTCACCAGGCTGTATCTCATGAACCGTGATGGTTAGACAAATGATATTTTCACATATGATGTATTTCTGTTGCCGCTATGACAACAAATACTAAAAAAAAAATATTTAAGGGGGGCTCCCATACAACAAACGTGATTTTCTTGCTCGTTTTAGCTCGATATTGATATCGGCAACAGGTAGACGCTTGAAATATTCACAGAATATTTAGTTATATATTTACATTAAAAATAAATAACTATATTAAAATAAAATAAATATTTAAGGGGGCTCCTATACAATAAACGTGATTTTTTTGCCATTTTTATAGATAATGGTACGGAACCCTTCGTGCGCGAGTCCGACTCGCACTTGACCGGTTTTTTTTTATCGCTCTTGAACCCCAATATTTCACAACCAACCTCCCTTATTTTTAACTCATTTAGTCACACTAGAATTGTGCTATCACTACCTACATAAACAACAAATTTCACAATGATCGTATCAACCCTTCCAAAGTTATCAGAAAAACAAACATACATACATACAACGCCGATTTGCCCAAGTTGATTTGGAGATCTCGCTTCGCTCGATCAATCATATTTGGCCGCTAAATACTCCTTATATATTATTAAGGAATCATTGCGCGAGTCGCCTCCCATGATTTGATCCTCCCAGGATGGATTTAATTATGTATCTGACAAAAGATGTATACTTAAGTGTAAGCCACTCGTCCATGTACATTTTTGAAATAATATTTTTTTTGTTTGATAAAAAATACTGTTCAACTTACCACATACCCCAAAATAGAAACAATGTATCGTATACATTAACAGGCATTTGTAAAATGTGTATAATTTTGACTATTTGACCAAATTTCCCAAACTGTTTAGAATCTTAATTCTTTGGAATAAGGCTGAAATTGGGACGTTTACATTAGTATGATTGTACTTAGTCCGAGAGCAAGTGAGGATATTTCGAAACGAAATTATGCTGATGTTTTATTAATATATTTATATCTACACTTGTTTCTTCTTCACTCGTATTTTTGTCAAGGACCTTTGTACAGAAACAGTATCGGAAGATGACTGCTACTGCAGAATTTGAATAGTCGAAGCCGCAGGCACCACGTGTGTCGCACTTGATATCACTGGCCACGGCGGCCAATTATTGCTAAATGCATGAGAACTTCAAATTGTGAAATAAATTTGGAACTAAGTGGACACTGCTACCTGCCAGGCTAACATGCACGCCACGACAAAATTTTGTCGACTGTTATGTCTCGCTTTTTCTCCTTTTTTTATACATTTTAGGCTTGCGTTTGACCACGATCTCGCCTGATGGTAAGCGATGATGCAGTCTACGATGGTACACGCTTGCCTAGAAGAAACCTATTCACTCGCGACTTAAAGATACCCAGGTTGTAGCTATCAGGAAACACAGACTCTGGCAAGGCGTTCCACTCTCTGTTCTGGCTCTCTGGCGATGCGCATAATAAAGGTCGGAGAGAACCGCTTTGTGCGAAAGGGAGGTATTTCTACCATATAGCGGTGGCGCATCGCAGAGCGTCTGGTTGTCCGTTGATAGAATGGAGATGGTGGGATCAGGTTGAAAAGTTCCACCGCACACTCCCCGAAATGTAAGCGATAAAAAACTGAGAGGCTAGCAACCTTTCGTCGATGCTACAGGCTGAGGAGCCTTGCATCAACTAGCTCATCTCTCCTATGAGCTTCTTGGCTCTTCTCTCAATTGATTCCAGAGCTTCAAGTTGGTACGTCGCTGATCCGCGAATATTCTCCTGCGAATAAGAGACAAATGCACGACATAAGCTCCGACAAAGCTGTGTTGCGGCACGCATGTTAGCCCAGCTGGTCGCGAGACCAGGCTGCAAATACTTTGGAGCCCATAATGTTACAAAGTAACACAGGCTCTTAAACTGAATGCATTTGCAACGAATATCTCCTGAAATCGGATTTGACAGCGCGTGGCTGCATTTGTCTGATCGGCTCGTGTGGTGGGATTGGACAGTTAAAATGGTAGCAGTATTTTGTTGAGAATTTGTTTAATAGTAAACATTTATACAAAAGCTTTAAAATCGGCTGAAATGGCTGCAGAAAAGGAATTATGTCAGTTTGCGTTGTGTTGCACTTGGCGGGGACACTGCCGTGGCCCCAGAACAGTCGTAACTATTATTTTTAGACAATGACAAAGTTCTTGAAAAGCTTTTTCTATAACTAGAGGCTGACTTGATCGCTGTTAAAAGTATGGACTAGTGGCCAACTATATCGTCGGAGTTTCTTTAAGTAAAATTTGATAATTTCGATATATTTCTACTATTGACAAGAAATGGCTAGTAAACAACACCTGCACAGCGTTCAACTGTAGGTAAACAACACCTGCACAGCGTTCAACTGTAGGTAAACAACACCTGCACAACGTTCAACTGTAGGTAAACAACACCTGCATAGCGGTCGACTATAAAAAGGCAGCCTTCGTTCGACTCGGTTAATTTAGATGGTACATAATCGCTTCTTGCGAAAAGCCAATCGCCTTGGTATTTTCTCAATAACGATCTACACCGCGATATGACATTAGAGTCAATAGCCAAGTTCACGAAGCTCGCTTCCAAGCGACGTTATGAGCTTGCCACCCATCACCCGAATTCTTTGGTACATACCATACCTGACTATCCGATAGATCCGCCTGCGAATAAAACCCTCCGTCATCCAAGACACGTTCTCGGAGATCCGGATGATGAAATCACCTCCGCTAAAGCAGAAGGGATTTCTGAGTCATCTACTTTAGACAGAGCAAACACTTCACAGATACACCGACCTCGCCGGTTGACGAGTCTCTTCAGTTGCCGTCTATACGAGGTACAAGCATGTACCCGGGCGTTTCTCTCCTATCCCCATCCTGGCAACAGCCCAAGCCGAGGTTCGTACCTAAGTGGTGCCCTTGCGCTAGTTGCCTCATCTAAAAACTTACAGGGCTGATCTGTGCTCGCCAAAAGTTCGGTTAAGCTGCAACGGCCTCATGGGCCAACAGCAAGATTAGTACATTCGAAAAAAAGTCTCAGGCTCACTTTGTATCGAGCGAGACTTCGTAGCGATGACAACTCGTCACTTAGCTTATTTATGTTGGCCAACTTGAGTAATTTGATTTTAATGAGTAATTGTTATTTTAGATGTTCGTTTGATTTATTTCTGTATTTTTGGGGTAAATTATTTGATCGAGATTTATATTTTGAAGTTAAACTTCATTACGCACGTTTAACTTAGGGGAGTAAGCTGGTGAAAGCGTGACGAGAGCGTTACGAAAAGTGTGCGGGGCGAGGTAAACGGAAGTCGAGAGGGAGATTTTAGTTAGTGAAGACAGAAAAAGAGAGAGTTACGTTTCGTACACATTTTCTTTCTCTCTTTCTCTCATAGCCAGTTACGTTTCGTATATCTAAGACACAGTGCAGGCCTATTGTCTGTATCACACTGTAGGAGCAAGAGAGAGCAGTTCCTCTCATGCCCAGTGCATGAAATATATCATATATATCTCAGTCAGTAGTTCGTTTGCGAGTTTGCTAGCGTTACGCGAACGGTGATTTTTTGATAACTTTTGGTAATTTCATTTCGTTCTTGAAGATTTTTATAAATTAAGATTTGGAAAAAGAAGTTTTACTACAGTAGTGTGGTCTAAAGCACACTCGTTTTTTTATGTTAATTGAAGGAAAACCGCTTAAACTATATTAAAATATAGTTACATTTTCCGTTCTAAAACATTAAGTTATTTCTAAATGTAAGCATATTTTTTACCTTGATCCCATAACTAGACTCCTCGTAGATAATCGAGACGTATCTCCAGCCTAGCTTCTTGACGATGGCGACCATCGCGCGCACCTGATGCAGGTCGGAGGGGATGGTGCGGGTGAAGTACTCGAAGCGCGCCTTGTTCGACAGCTCCGGGGAGGTCGAGAAGAACGACACCTGATAAAACAGAAAGTAAACAATACTAGATACCCGAAGGGAGCAAACTAATATATTTACGGCGAGGGTGCTATTTAGAATCCAGAGCGAAGTGAAGGATTCTAGAGTACGTTGCCCTAGGAAAAAATCGCGAAAATCGAGAACAAAACGAATTATCTAGTTGTTCGTTGCGGACTTCATCCATAGGCTTCCAGCAACGAAAATGTTTACAAATAAAATTTATAAATATTTTATCAGTTATCTAGTTCCCATAATACATACTCTAGATAGCGCTGTGTGAAATGTCCAGCATAATTTATTTATATATATAAGGTGATGGCCGTGGACTGGTAATGATATCTCACCTGCGGTATCCGGAAGAGGCGCAGCAGGTTGGCGACCTGCACGGAGGTGACAGAAGAGGCGGCGCCCACCACGCCGGAGATCACCTTGCGGAAGGCGCGCGCTGACGCGTTGCAGAGATACTCCGCGTCATCGATGTTGCTGATCGAACCTGCGGAAAACATTCCATATTCATATTCACGTTGTTTGACCGGTGTACAGATGTAAGGTAAAGAGCAGTCTCGAAAACTAAAATTAGAAATTGTTTGATCGGCAAATTCAACGGTGCATTACCTATGGTTAGTGGACGGCGATACGTTCACTAGACGGCTACTGTTTGCTAGTTGCACTAAACTTAACTTCTGTACCTATATATTTTGTGATAAAACGTTAAAAAATGTAGTATGACACTACAGATCTAATAGCAATGACCCATATTAAATCAGCTGTATCTGCATCATGGAATCATTTATATGATTTTGACGTAATTGTGAAGAAATTGCAGCACATAACCAGATCTAGATGTATGTATCAGTATGTATCGTCTAGATCTGATACATTGTGATAGTAAGTATGTATCAGATCTATTTCCATCTCTTTTACCGTAGCGTAATTTGTAATTGGATTACAAAGTTCACTACTTACAAACAAATTGCACCGATCCTTCGAAATATATAAATGTTTTCTCCACACGCGACATAAATGCAATACAGTTAGTTGGCGCCAGGAAAAATGCAACGCAATTCAATGAAATTTTTCAAGACAGTAAAAAAAGCTTTTTGGAGAAAATAAACTGTATATATTGTTGGAGGTGAGCGTGCTACGTTACTATACCAAATACATGTACATATATGAATTTAATTAAAACTTTTCTCATCACACTGTAAAAGCATACTTTCGTTTTGCAAACTAAAATAATAATTTTGTCTGTATGAGCTGAGAACTCCCAAATGGTGTCATATTAAACATTATGAAATGCCCAATATGGGTATGTTCTTCTTTTAGAAAGACTTGTTCCTTTTGTTACCCTGTGGACAACTCGTTTTTGATTTCCCCGTAGTACTCGTATAGAAGTACCCCGTGAGAAATGTTCTAGATCTAGATAGTGGGTAAAATTAGTAGGCTTATCGTATTACATACCTTTGATAAAATCGACTGCCATTTCCAAGCCGTAAGTGTCCTTATCACAGTCATCCAAAATATGAGCTCCAATAGTGACCCCCGGTATTAGCTTTAATTTATTATTGATGTAATCCAGAGTGTAGAGCATAGTTTCCAACGCCTGTACTCCTCCTTGTGGCATCACTGGTCCGCAAGTCATGTTGTCTGATCTCTCATGCACCATCATCAGACCGCCAATCACCAAGTCCCCTTCTATAACAGCCTCTCTTTTGATCGGCCAATGAGGATGCTTCTTATCTTTCAGTTCTCCAACTTGGTCGCTCGCCATCCAATCTTCTCTCGTATGTTTAACTGGTGGAAGATCCAAACTATCTATGAAGTGTTGAGGGAATAACTCCGGAGGTCTATCGGCGAATAATTCGAACGATACGTCTGTATCTTTGTGTTTATGTCTGTGGTGGTGCCTCGGTCTTCTGACGTCAGAGAAGCTGGAGTAGTAGAAGTCTCCAGGGTTACTCATCTCTGTCTGCTGCGCGATGATGATGAGGACGAAGGTGGACCACCAGCTCTCCCCACGCATGGTAAATGAGGGTTCATGCCATCGCCAAATGCCGCGTCCATGGTAACTTCACGGACATTTTAATCTGAAACAAAAGAGTCATTTTGTAGAGTGTGGTTCTTTATCACCAGTGATTCATTGTGTTTTGTTTCGCTAGAAAATAAATTTAAATTCTTGTCTTAAATAATGAACGGCCCGAGAAAGAAAGAAAAATGAATCGAGGATGTTTGCTTACAAACTTATGAACCGCGTAATAACACCGTACAAAAGACAAACAATTCGAACAAGACCAGTCAAGTACGAGTAAGACTCGCGCACCGAGGATTCCGTACTCTTTATAACATAAAAAATATGATTTTGGAATACGTAAGTTAATTCCTTTTATATGATACTCCAATTGACCTATTTATCCTATTTTGAACTTTTGACCCCTCCACCATTTTGTTCCCTTTGGCAAATAACGTGCGGATATTTTATTTTTTTACTTGCAACAGAGGTAGGTCACTAATAGTCACTAATATTTATAACTATCCCAAAGTCAATAGCTTCAATAGTTGACAGACGGACGGGCAGACAAACTCGCACCAGGGTTCCGTTTTCACAATTTTGGACCGGAATCCTAAAAATTATATATTATTTAAACTTTTCGACCTGGTCTAAATAATGTGTATTTAAAAAAAAATTGGCACTCCGGTAGTGCCGACAGAAGTGAAAACTTGAACAATTACGAGATATTTATATACAGAGGTGTCGGTAACGGTAATAGTGTCGGGAGTTCAATGGTTTTTTCCCATCTTAAAAATGTCCAACGCGACGAAAGAAGTTTTCATTGCAAAAAATTAAACGGCATCTTCACAAATGATAAGTAGTAGAGTTCCTTGTGAAAAGACTTGCCCGGGGAAGTACTACCACCATACGTATTTCAGCCGCAAAGCAGCATTGCTGTGTTGTGGTTTGAAGGGTAAAAAAAAAAGGAAAATTAAAACATTTATTTGACACGTCACACCTACAAAATAAAAACAAAAAGGAAGATGGTGACAAAGTTGTAATGTAGAATGTTGACTTCTGGCGCTGAGAAGTAGGTGATGGGTGTAAATACAAGGATATGAAGACATAAAAGGACAAGAATGCCAAAAGTCGAAGATTACAGGTTAATCAAAAAATACAGGAATATCCCACGCAATATGGGTATGCGGTTGCCGGTGAAATTACAGGCACATGAGGCTTTACACCTTATCCCTCGAAGTTGATGGACGCATGGCAGTGCATCGTAAGATAAGATATGATAAGATAACTCTTTATTGTACACCAAAGTAAAATACAGAACATAATTCTTACAAATAGATTTAGTACAATGGGCGGTCTTATCGCTAAAAGCGATCTCTTCCAGACAACCTTTGTTTTTCGTAGGGCATGTTTCTACGATTTCTAAGGGCAATATACTTTGTTATAGGCAATGGTTACCACTTACCATCAAGTGGGCCATATGCTTGTTCCATGTCAAAATCGCATTAAGAAATATTTCATGTGCAGTAGGAAAAAATCGCTTTCAGCAAAAAGGGGCGGCCTTTTTCTATTATATTTGGGATTAATTAGTTCTTTAAGTATTTCTGGTTTAGAATAAAGCGTAATAATATTCTATTGTAAAAATGATTTATTGGGTTCAACATGAGTAAAGATCCAAAGGTTGTATAGAAGAGATCGCTTCTAAGCGATAAGACCGCCCTTTTTACCATTTGCTTTGTGTTTTCTATTTTGTTTGAATTTTTTTGTTTATATTGTGTACAATAAACTGTTTTCATTCATTCATACATCCAGGAGATACATGAAATGAATAAATTTTTTACTTTTCAAACTTTCGCGACCACTGTACATAATTACTGATTTAAATGGGTATTTATCGCGTATGTACCTTTTTTATTTGTTATCCCAACGTTTCGATTGTCGCATGGCTGCAACGGCATTCCAACTACTGTTGCAACAGTTTGCCCGTGACCACGGCTGTTGCAACACAGACGAAATGTCGGAATAACAAATAAAAAAGCTACATACTCGATGAATACCCGATTAATCAGTAATTATGTTACATTATAGCTAAGACACTAGGTTTAATAATTATCTAAAGATCTAATACCAACCAGGTTGGTTGTTTCTGAAGTAAGTAGGTACATACTAGATATAGATCTTATCTTATACCTTATTTTATCTTATATATATCTATCTTATCTACTGTTTATAGATCTTCTATCTATCTGATTGTTTATTATCTATATAATGGTGCGTCAAGATCCGGACTAGATTTTTTGTCTCGGTATTTAATGACCTTTCAAACCTGTCTTCGACCTTCATCATTCTCTAACTTGATATGACAGAATGTATTCTCCGCTGAACTAACGACCTTTTCCCATTTTGACAAGGTTCAAAGTTCGGTGACAACACCTATCAATTTTAGATTAAGGTAACTGGAGATATCGCAAATAATAGGTAATTTTATATATACGACGACCTTCGATTTTTGTATTAGCTTAGTTAGATCAATATACATAGCCAAATGTTATCTAAAATGTTTTGTTTGTCTCAACGATGAATTGGAAGCTTAGGGTGGAAAATCCACAGTATTTTATAAACGATAAATTCTTCAAATTATCTTGTAAAAAACTTTAGTATTTGTTAGGTTTCAAACATGGCTTTTGTGGTGGCTCAATATTTTTATTTTCAAATATTGCTTTAATTTACTGACCAAATAAAAAATATGGTCGTATATTTGCTTTAATATGACGCTAATTAGAGGGAATTTAATACAATTTGTTTACAAGATGTCTCTTTGAAACGGTTTTGCAACGAATAATATTTTTTAATAGCGCTTGGTTTCGTTTAGTCAGAGATATGTTTTTTGTATTAAGAAGCCGGCGAACCCCGTGCGCAACTTCAATTCAGCCGCGTCAAAAACTTCGGCCTGAATATCGCTATCCCTGTTTAGTGATGAAGTTTAGCCACGCAGAGCGACAGTGATAGCAATAGAACGATTCTAAATTTGATTAGATTTTGACCGTGTTCCGTAATACCAAAAATGATGACTAAAAACTTGTTGTATTTTTCTCATTGTGTTGTTATTCTGTAACTAGACGATATAATCTATGTTTCCATGACCAGGATACGTAAGATGTTGTTGTTTTTAATACAAAACAATTAGGTTGAAAATAGGTCTTTTATGACGTAAAAACATGCAGAATGCGATACGCTTCTATTTAATTTTAGGTAAGTATTTTGATCAAATATATGGTTGGGAACCTAGATAAATACTATTAAAATTAAAATAATACCTTACTAAGGTAGAAATATGCTCCAATTAGAAATGATCTTGGTAGTACGTGTTGTATGAGAGATTCCCCTCCGGTCTCCCCTTAAGTTATGACTATTGTTTATTAAGTAGATAATATGAAAACATAGAAATAATAGTAAAGTAACTATACCCTGTTTAAAGTTGCTGGGAGCTGTTGGGTTCAGGCACCAAAAATTGATTGGTAATCCTATGTTCATCAAAGGACGTCCTGTGGCTGATGTGATGATAATGAAGTTTCAGTTTAAATGTGTAAATTTTTGGTTTTTCGTGCAGGTTATTAATGTAAAACCTACAATACAAATTATTTTTCACACCATCTGCTCGAAAATATCAAATTATGTGTCATGTAAATCTCACCGAAAGCAGGTGATTAAATCCCCACGGCTGAGCCGGGAGTACAGCTGTACTGAATTTCATTATGCCTCATAGGCATAAATTTATTTGAAATTGGTACCTCATCTGTATTTAAATTTCAATCAAATAGATCCACACATTAAGACTTTATTCGTAAATCGAACTAACCTCTGCACAGAATGCACCAACCTATATTTGGTTTTATTGTCTCGCAAAAAGTGTAAAAAGTATAGTATTCTCTTCGTGAATAAAGCTGTCTGCATCTTGGACGTGCTTATATTCTTCTCTGCACTCAGGATTCTAGTAACTCTCTCGTTACGCTCGTGAGTTAATTCTAGAATCCTTTGTTACGTTCGGGATTCAATATAGTGCCAGTGACGCATGATACTGCTTTATCCCATGGTTTAATAATCTTCTATTATTTGTCGCAAAATGTTTTTAATATAATTATGTCTAAAAAAATTAAGAATCATAAGAATTAGTAGCGATTATGTAATAGTATGTTGCTATACTTTTTTATTCCTTATGAATATCAAGGAATGCAGATTCATTTATATTATAGGTTAAATCAGTAATTAAATAAATAAAAACTGAAATTTTTAGGTACCAAAATTCTCGTAATATTAACTTTAATTAACCACATACGACCGCAGTGGCGCAGTGGGCAACTAGTCGGCTGAAACGCGGAAGCTTGCGGTTCCGATTCCCGCTGTGGAATAAATTATTATGTATGCGGGTTGTGTGTGTGTTTTATATTTAATATAAGGGCAAAAAAAAAATAATTAGTATCATATTCAATTGCCCCATCGGCCATCTGTTCTGCGCGCTATATGGCCTGCCCATTGCCACTTCAACGTGCTAATCCGTCGGGCTATATCGGTGACTTGAGTTTTCCTACGTATCTCCTCATTTCTGATTCGATCCCGTAGAAAAACCCCGAGCATAGCCCTCTCCATAGCTCGTTGAGCGACTCTGAGCTTATTCATAAGGCCAATAGTGAAGAACCACGTCTCGGTTCCATATGTCATCACTGGTAACACACACTGATTGAAGACTTTCGTCTTAAGGCACTGAGGTATGTTGGACGAAATGACGTTGCGAAGTTTCCCAAACGCTGCCCATCCGAGTTGGATTCGACGATCGACCTCTTTCTCGAAGTTGGATCTACCTAATTGGACTGTTTGTCCTAGGTATACATACGCGTCGACAACTTCAAGAGCCGAGTTCTCAACCATAACTGGGGCAGGCACGACATGGACATTCGACATAATTTTCTTCTTCTCGAGTGGGAAGGTTCTCGAGTGGAGGCCACGGACCGGCAAGCGCAGCGTAGGACGTCCACCTACAAGATGGGCAGACGACTTGGTAAGAACCGCAAGTCGGCGTTGGATGCAGGCCGCTTGCAACCGCAGTTCCTGGAGATCAATGAGGGAGGCCTTTGTCCAGCAGTGGACGTCCTACGGCTGATATGATGATGATATTCAATTGACGTCACATTTTTTAAAGTCAATCTATAACCCCAAAATGAAGTAACAAAGCACAGGGTGGCCTTATCGCCATATAACCTACGCGTTACACGAAAACAATACCGGAATATTAATTCATAATGAACAATGAAATGACGCTATCAATGGCTGATAGACCGGGAGATAGTGACACAAAATGTCAGGTCATTTGTATCAGTATGGCGACCCTTGAGGGGTCTGGAAGAGTCGCCATACTGGTACAAATGACCTGACATTTTGTGTTACCATCTCCCGGTCTATGAACAAAACCATTATATAGGTAAATGTACATACATATGTTAAAAATGGAAGTGTACAAACCGGTATTATTCTTCGTTTTCTACAAAAGTAAGTCCACATATAAAGCAAAGCAAGACGAAGAAGTATTAATCGAGGATTTTTTACATATAAAAATATTTGAATTCATATTTTAAATGACAGATAAGAAATTGTGTAACTGAAGATAATTTAAATGTCATCATCATTATAACAGCCACAAAACAACACACAACACACAGACCACAACACATGGCTCTACATAAGGCCCTGCCTGAAAACCAGCGCCGCTTTGCATGTTTTACTACAAAGGAGTACAAAGCTGAGGCAGAACCTGTTTGGGCACGATGGCACGGAGCGGGACTAGTTAGTACACGGTAGGAAGTACCTATATGTTCTAACTGTAGGTATCTATCTCAATCCATTGTTACTTTGTCCTTTTTATTTACCTATTTGGTTTATGATCTGTTTTGTGTTTCTTTGTGTGTCAAATAAATATATTCTGTTCTATTCCATCCTACGTCCACTGGTGAACGTAGCATGGCCCTTCTAGATGGAGAGACGATCTGATAAAGATTGCTAGTATGGTGCAGAAAATCTATAAAAAAAAAAATATTTATTTCAAGCAATTATGTAGCTCATATAGGAAAGCGCACAACACAATAAGTAAACTAATGTTTATACAGGGTTTTTGAGAGCATGCCTGTGACAGCAATGTCTGGTGTACGGGCAGTCTACTCTGCCGGCTATCATTACCAAGACGGTGTTGGCGCTGGCCCGCAGCCTGCGCACCAGGGACGCGGCTCGCTTGCGCATGACGGTATGGAAGCAGTCGACCCCCGCCGCCGCGAACATCCCTGATGCACTACAGTAGCGGGGCAGCCCCAGCATCGCCCTGAGTGCATTATTATACTGGACACGGAGTGCGCTGTACGCCGCCTGCGTATACTTCGCTCACAGGCTGCACGAGTACAGAGAGGTACAGTACGCCCGAAATAAAGTCAGCTTTCTTTGGAGCGGCGTATCTTCAGCAGTGGAAGTCCTATGTTGTTGTGGTGTCCTGTGGTGTTGATGATGTTGATAATAGGGTATCTAGTTATATACTTAAACTAGACAAAGTGCCTTTATTAACAGAAATAATAAACAATCAATATTTATAAGAATAAACAGTTGTATCAGTACAGTTAAATCATCTAAAGACCGTTGCAAACGATAGCTAAACTGCTCCAGATCACTACCAGGCGGAAGTGCCCCCAAGACACTGCCTGCATTGCCCCACTGAAGCGCAATGCTTATGCCTTGACCCAGATAAGCGTCAGCTCTCGGATCAAACGTCGCTTCGACCAGACACCCAGAAATCGTTTTGAAAACTCGATGGGCCCCGGTAGAGCCAGGATCTCAACGCCAAATGGCTCAAATACTAGTTATTAACTAAATAACATAGGAAATTAGCCTATTCATATTTTATTTATTCAATAGTTAGATAACTAAAGCTTTAGCTGATACGAAGTGTTTTAATGGAATTTAGTTGGTTATTGCCGTGTGTTCATTGCTTGTAAAACGAGAGTGTTATACAAAGACAAGCATAAATAAAAGTGTATTCATTATAATCATAAAAAAAACAATTTTAAAACATTGTATTCAAAATTACCTAAGACCAGGTAACGAGTTACCATTAAAATGTTAAATGCGGCAGAAAATAACAGTAATTAGTAAAGAGCTTAAAATTCAAAAGAGTTTAACGGTCATCCAACACGCCTGTATAAAACTACAAATTGCACGCTAAAATCTGGCGCAGTCGCGTATTCAGCGCGTCATTACAAGCCGAAATGGGACGTTTAAATTTGGGTCCCCCCCAATTGCTCTGGTGCAATGGCCATGGAAAAGAAATCAAATTCAATTCAAAACGAATATTCATTATAAGAGTCATAATATTATTGCCTATTCCTCTGCGACTAAACGCAAACACATGAGTATGACAATGGCAATCGAAAGTTTTAAATTTAAGCTGACTTTAACTTATACATCTTCACCTCTAATTGGCAATACGATGGTTTCCAGTTGTTATTACCTAACAACATAATTGGCTACCAGATGTGGTTTAAAATTTACGTGACTATGTCTGAGGAAGTGGTTTACCCCAGAAGTTTAAAACTGTGATCTTTCGATCACAGTCTCTTCATAGAAAATGGGAAAGGTTGAGCAGTTTGCTTTCAAATTTGAGAGTTTTATCAAAATGCACGATCTATACGAATCTTAAATCTCCATTATCCATTTTGCTCGTGCAATTGTGAAGTGTTCCGCTTCTCGTTTTTCGGCCAAAGTTCTGATGAATGTGACATTCGGAGAATTGCGTTAGATGAGCGATGAATAACTGAATATTTATACTTCTCACATAATATTCTATTTTTGCTGCCAAAATATGGTAAGCAGGGTGATGCAAGTGGCACTCGACTTATTCCCCAATCGCACAGAACGATGTGTTTTTTGGGTTCCAAAACCTATTTTTTATTTGCACATTTCGGAGTTAATGAAAAAAAAAACAATAAATACGTATTCTCGAAGTTTGCGATATGAAAAATCTGAAATTCATATTATTGATGAAATATAAAATTATACGAAAATTATAACGTAGTCTTATCTACAGTAGTTTTTAGATTTTCTTAAAAGATTTCTTGGTTTACCAGCCTCATAACTAGATGGCATTGCTTAATTATTTATGATGCCGAGTCTCCACTGCCCCGCATTCTCGCCGCACTCAACAGACTTCTTGATAAGAACCCAGACTGCGATATCTTCGCAGATGGAAGAATTTAATGTTGGTATGCCTGAAGGTTAGCGAAAGTGATGAATGAAAGGATGCTTGTTTGTATGCTTATTTTATTATATTTTAAAATTGTGTAAATTTACCTATAATCATATTAATTATTACCGTGCATCCCTCATATTCAGAGATATAAATGCTGTACAGAGTGTTTTTTTAGTGGTAGTTGAAGTGGTATCAGTAACGCTACCCAGACCAGATTAAGGAAGTATGCTCGAATTAAGTCTAATTTTTGCGTATTTGACAATGCCATGATAGGACAAATAAGATGACGCAATGACTAATATAAAAGTCCGACAGATGCAAGAACCATGTTCGAAATTCAAAATTGTTCTGAAATACGAAATGTTTTTGAATTGCTTATGAGAGCATGGAGTTCCTAAACTTCTTAATCGCAACAGTATTAATACTTCTTAAATGTGCGATTAGAATCTAATAAAATATTTGTTGGAGGAATTTTGCTTTGTCCTGTTGTATGAGAATACATTTTATCAAATTTGACTAACTTCCGCTGCATAGATTTTTTTCATCGAATACAATAAAATGATCCTTACAAAAGGTTGCATCGATCAACATCAAAAAAAAGTTTACCAACTTGATTCATTTTAAGGCGCTACTCACGCTTGTCCAAAAAAATTTTAATGCCAAAATGTTTTTCTTCGAAAACGAGCTGATTATTTAAAAGAAACTGCACCTGTATCTCCTCTGGTTATGGGTGCTGCCGTACTGTTTCAGTTAAAAAAACACTCTGTATCTGGTACATATGCTATACAATGGAAATCCCCCCCACCTTCCGTATTTAAAGCTAGACTCAAAAACTTTTATCTCCATGAAGAGTCGTGATTCATTCATCTGATCTCTAATATTAATAATATATGTATATGTATTTAAGTACATATTTTTTTTATATGTGATTTTTATTTTTTTTTAATTACTTATGTACCTAATATTAGTATTTATCTACATAAGGTTAAGTAATTTTAATTTTTCTATTATTAAGCTTATTCTTTTTACGCCTCGGCCAATCTCCATTAAGCAATGATCCTCTCCATCAAAAGCTTTTCTGGAAGAGATCAATTTGTTAAGCGATAAAACCGCCCATTATGCTTACATTTATTTGTTTATGTAGGTAAGGGTAGTAAGGTATAATAAATAATTTTCAATCATTCATAAATTAAACTTCTAAAAAAAATCTTGTATATCTACTTAGTTTAATAGGTCTCAAAGCCAAAAAATTTTAGGGCTGCTCTAATTTAAAATTTAAAATATATTGACTCTCCGAAATTAGGCTCGAAATGTTAAAAATTAATAATACATTTCCACAAATGGTGTCGTAGACCGAGAGGCAAAATAAATTCTTCATAATCTGTTCACGTTAATTACCGAAAAGCGCTGGAAACGGGCGGAAGTGTTCCATGACTCTGAGTTGAGGTTTAAAAATTCCGTGCGTACATTTGTTAGGTACATAATTTACTAGCTGACCGGCCCGCGGCTTCGCACGCGTGGTTAATCAATAAAAACATTACCCTCCTTCTGTGCAGTCGGTTAAAAAGTAGCCTATCCCAATCCCGGTAACAATATATCCGTATACCAACTGTGCCTAGGGAGTGTATCTAAAGAATACATCATAATTTTAACCCCGTACTTGATCCCCAACCCCCCGTCCCTTTAGGGATGATTTTGCAAAAAAAGTTGAAACAATTTTTTTTTATACTACCTATACTTATATGGCTAACAAGCATGCAGTCCACCAGATGTTAAGTGGTTACTGCAGCCCATGGATATCCACATAGAATTCAAAACAAGCTATTATGTTGTCTTGATCTCCATGTGTCTTGATTTCTTAACAAAAGCCAAAATATGAATTTTCAGATCCCTAATTTCAGAAATTATGGATTGCCCATACAAACTTTCAGCCGTTTAGTTGTAAAAAGGTAACGAAACAAACTAACAGAGTTACTTTCGCATTTATAGTATTAGTATGGATAGGTACTGCGACTGATGCAAACAGAATATTTATATTACAATAACGAGCAGTAAGATAAATATTAGGTTTAAAACAGATGGACTCCTGCAGACAGCGTTTTAAAGAACTTGGCATTATGACGATGATTGGTGAATTCATCTTTCAAAGTTTAGTGTAGGTTAGAGAAAACATAATTAATATTAGGACTAAGAAATACATGCACAATGTTAACACTAGGAACAAGGATCACCTGGTTGTCCCTATGACACGGCTTACAAAAATATTTAAAAGTTATTACTGTACTGGAATCAAGTTCTACAATATTTTACCGATGGATATTAGGAAAATGACAGAAGCTAGCTTGAAATCTTACATAAGAAACACATTAATTGACAAAAGTTATTATAATATTGATGAAGCTTTTGCAGATAAGGAAATGTTTAAATGTATTTAAAAATATTGAGTAGATATAATTAATTGATTGTAACATAATTCTTTTATAAGTTAGGCTGAATATAATATATTATACATGACATATTATTGGAAATAAGATTTATTACTTTATTAATATTAATTATTTTAATTTATACAATCTGACAATGCTTTTGCTGCAACCAATTAATTAATTTTTTTTATACATAATATTGTTATTATTTTAAGTACCTAATAATTTGTTAATTTTGATCATTTATATTTCTGTTTATATGACTAGTCTAAGTAGATGTGAATATGTATATGGATGAATAAATACAATACAATACAATACTATACCGAGCGATGCTGGTGACTGCAACTGCCAACTGCACGTCCCGCGGATGCACGCAGTCGGACGCAGCGGCACGTCCAGTCGGCAGTTGCAGTCGCCTTGCTGCCCCAACAGCCGTCACTTCGTCGAGCTATTTGCCTCGCGCGCTGCCAGCTAGTTAACAATTTTGCCTTTCATTGTACTGAATTACACTATGACTAAGAAACCGGACGAGTTGACGATCAAACATATACCTATATATATATTTTAAATCGCTATCTCGCCTGACCGGGCGAGTTTTAAACAGTATATTGAGCGAGTGAGTTGACGACTGACTCCAGCTTGCTAATCCTGTGAGCCGTTTATTCCCCGTGACTCAACTGCTTGGCTCAACCAGTAATTCTATGTCAGTAACTTTGGTTTCTCTACTAATCTCCTCATTTCAATTACAGATTCTTACTATACGAATGAACTCTTTTAGAGAAATTGCCTAAAGCTACGACTCAAAAAGGGAAATCTAGGATAGATAAGTTGTTTTAATGAATGATTTGAATGTTTGAAGATGTACGTACTTTATAACAATTCAATAACGTAATTATTTGTTTAGAATACAACTTTGATTAATCCGAGCAAACTATTCCACCAACACTCGCCAAATGAAATTGAACTGTCACACACAGCGTTTAAGTTTCCAACTCGCTCACATACTAAATTGATGTAGTCAGTTGTAGTAAATGTATTGCTAGTTGGTACTATTCATTGTTTGCGTTCACAGCTCGCAAGACAAAAATATTTTGAACGAAAGCCCAGAATCGAGAGCCGCTTCGAAATAATATTTCATCATCATCATATCAACCAAAAGACATGCACTACTGAATAAAGACATCCCCCATAGATTTCCAGAGCGACCAATCTTTTGCGGCCTGCACCCAACGGCTCCCAGCAACCTTTATCAGGTTTTCTTTCCATCTAGTAGCCTTCCTACGCTGCGCTTTCCAGTGCATGGTATTTTCTCTAGGACTTTTCTGCCCCTACGGCCGTCAGTTCTTCGCGCTATGTCCCTGCTTACTGCTACTTCAGCTTACTAATAATTTGAATATTTACGTAGAGTTAAATAAATTATAGTTTTTCGCCTAACATCATTGTTGACTGAAAGCTGATTATATAACTGTTATAATATATACGTTATCGATCGCTAGGCAGGCGGCCTATGTTTAGCAGTGGATGTATTTTGAGTTTAATGATGATGATTATGAAAGTTTTGTGAACACGAACAACGTTTTATACTAATGAACCCACCTGTCTAAACCACATATTAGTCTAGTGTTCTAGGTCTAACCAAAGTCCTTGAACGGCTACCTAAATCAAAGTGACGAAATCCACAAACAAACAAAACTTGAAGGTGAACAGCTAAGTAAGTAGGTGTAGCCAAACTAGTTAATTAATTAACAAAATGAAAGGTCTTGGACTTCGTTAATCAGTTTCGTCGAAAACCCAGAGTAAGTCGAGTCGTTTGGAAACTGATACAAGACTCTCCGAGTCTTATTAAATACTTACAAAGGTCTATTTTATTTGCGGAAAATAGGGTATTTAAAATGAGTTGTGAAAAACTCACATATCGTGGTAAATATCCCGTTTTTAGAGCAAATAGTGCTTATAATAGTTTCAAAAGTCATAAGGTCTGTTCTATTTAATTTTTAGATGTTATTTATTAAATCGTTCAATCTATAACGTGACGAGTTTCGAGGTGCAGTGGGCGAAAAGCCGGCTGAGACACAGGAGGTTGCAATTTCGATTTCCGCCTCGTAACAAATGTTTGCATGAACTACCGATATTTGTTCCGATTCTGATTGTTTCTCTACACACTAAGCACTAGCTGACCAATCCGCAGCTTCGCACGTGTAGTTTTATAATAAAAACATTACTCTCCTTCTGGCTAGTTTGGTAAAAAGTAGTCTATGTTACTCCGGGATAATGTAGCATTCTAATAGTGTAACATTTTTGTAAATCAGACTAGTAGTTTTTAAACATACAAAAATACTAATCTTTCCTCTTTATAATTTACAAAAAATAAGTATATAAGAATAGTATCAGTTATCTGGTTCCTATAGTACAAGCTTTGCTTAGTTTGTGGCTAGATGGCGCTGCTGTATGAAACTTCTAGAAATATTTATTTTAGTTATTACTATTGCTTTTAATTTTTTGGCTTGCTGGAAAGTTATAGAGTACGAAGATCACCAAAATACTATTATGCCTTCTAAGAGGCAAACCAGCCAGCCGGAGACCACGTTATAGGTATATACTTAGCAAGGTGACATAGAGCAAAACATAAAAGCTATCGGAGTTAGCGGCTGGTGAGAAAAGTCTAAGGTAGACCCGACTGAAGAAATTTACTTCATCAGGCTAAGGACCAATTGCCGTTGTAGCGCCTTAGACCGTGATGATATTCTGTTATCGTCAGACGCAATGGTAATAGGTAGGTGTTACTGATAACCCATAGTTTAATTAATTTGTAGGAAAACCAACAGCTGTTATAACTTATACTTAAGACAGAGCTTTTTTATATTGAGGTTACAGGCACACAAGCTAACGGGCCTACTGATGGTAATGGTCATCTTCGCGTGCAAACGCCTGTAGCATTCGTGCTACTGCAGAGCGCGTTGTGTTCTCTGGAATGCGTTCATTATGAATCCCATCGGAAAAGCCTTCAATTTAACTGTACAGGTAATCTGTTCAGGTATACAGTTACGCGTATGGCCACCATAACTGCGGATGGACAAATAGAGGCAGATAAAAAATGCATGTGTCAAGGTAATGTTTGGACTTGTCACTGAAGGTAAGAAAAAACAAAAACGGATAAATCAAATAAAATCCTAACTTATCTGAAAATGTCGTAAATCACTTTTATCTTGAAATAGGATCAGCTGAAAGTAATAAATTACCTTTAAATCTATTTCAAAAACTGAGACAATAAATCTTTCAGAATGTTCTGTTGTTAATTTAACATTTCACATAACTATTTAAGCTTAAATACTAAGATTTACTATATGTCGACAAACATTTAATATAGGAATTTAAGGCAGGACGCACGTTTTGAGCGACCAGTTGTGCTACTCGATTTTATGTTGACTCAGCATTGGAGTTTTTAAAAACCGTTAATTGTAGTTAAAAAAAACTAGCAGCCTGTAATAATTAAACCGTATTGGACTTGTCAAAACAAACCAAACTCGAGGGGTTTACTAGAAGTCATTGAAAAGTTCCACTTTCCATCACCCGCCTCCACCTTTGAGCGAACGAGCATTTTAATTGCCTAAGCGATTATACTATCAAGTACGGCTGCTAAGGCAACTAAAAGTCAAGCGCTGTGACGGCTGCTTTAATCAACCCAGTTTTTGTCTAGATTAGAATTCAAATAATGTTATTTGTTGGTTTAGGTTCTGGGTGTTGAGGTGGTACTATATTTTGCTTAGTTATTGATACCTACGACTTAGTGAATCCCAGTGTCGTCAGGACTATCAATTGACTGTCAGGTGTTAGCGGAGCAGCTCTACGCCGAAGCTAAGCTACGCCGTAACATGTCTACGCCGTAATGCCTCTACGTCGTAGCATTTATACGACATTGTGCAACCAATATCAATAGTGTCTCTGAAAATATTTTCACATCTAGTATTTATCAAAGCTTATATAAATGATAGTGGCCTCTATGTTTAACACAATAAAGTTGCCTTTCAGTAATTTTTCTAATTCCCACTTGGGAAAAGACAGCCCTAACTTATATCTCAGTCTTACAAGATAATATCTGTTTAATGAATATAGATTGGCCACTTATACCGACGATTAATCTACTTTACGTCAAAAGTAATAAGAACTAATCCATTAGCATTCATTAAATTCCGATTAAGTTGCTTTACTCGTTAAACAATATTTATTTGAGCTCGTTAGGATGTACTGGGCTGGCGGGTGGCGGCATTCTGGTTTCCAAAGTTAGCGCTGTTTATACAATGTTCGCTTATATCAAATCGTAGTGAGGTAATATCATCGTCGCGTTGTAATATCAGTTACTTACTTCGATTAACATTATATAAGAAGATTTTTAAAAACTCAAAAAATTTCAAGCCTAGACGGGATTTGAACCTGCAACCTTCCTCTTGATACGAGGATGCACTACCAATTGTGCTATAGGCTCTTGTCACGCCAGGGTTAAAATTAGTGAGATGATTCAGATTACGAGTAAAGCGCCGTTAGCGCCATCTACAGGAAAACTTATATAGTTTATGAGCTGCTCAATGCCAAACGTTGCAGTTTAGTACATTGACCTTCATCAGGGTGAGTGCGATCCGCTCCGAATAAGTGCGAGGCCAGACATTATTTGGAGCGGATCGCACTCACCCTGATGAAGGTACACGAATTGAACCGAAACATTGTCGGTCGAAACACCGATAAGACGGTACGTGATAAATCCTGTATTAATAATAATGATTAAAATTGTTTGTGCGTGAAATTCAAATCACAGTAAACTCAGTGGATAAGAGATTAAAATACACTTTCGCGTCGAGAACCAGCCTGGGGGGTAAAGATCGGTATTGTATTCCACTGACAAGCACAATGATGGGAATACAATCGAATAAATGCCAGTTGATACGAGTAATTGTTCACCAAATTCGATTGTGTTATGTTAACAGAGTAAATGAAACATTTCATCAATGGAACTACAACATTTCCATTGTACAATAAGAAAGCGTAATTTCAGCTTTAATAAATGCTCGGATCATTTTCCCTATATTATTAAACATATACTTATACAGGCTGTTTGGTGGCACGATGCAGGATTTTCTGGTGTCTTTGGCACCAATATGATCATTTTAAAATACATGTGGTACATAAAATACATGCGTGTTGGTGGCCGGAGTCAACCCTGGTTCAACCGGGCTTGTGCCGATACAGTCAGCAGCAAATTGGCTGCCTTTAAGAACTGGACTGTACCGCGTGAGTGCCAGGATCCCGGAGTTTCCCGTTTGAGGAAAAAATTCAATGCTGCCTCCAGACAGAGCAAAAACGTCAGGGCTATAGCGAGGAAGCAGCACATCAGCAGAATTGGCGATCAGTTGGTGGGGTATCCTTCTAGAAGTAGAGCCTTCTGGTCTCTTGCCAGAGCTGCTGAGGATAATTTCTGCCAGTCCCGCTTACCATCTTTACTCAAGTCGGACGGATCTCTGGCCCATAGTGCAAAAGAGAAAGCCGATCTCCTTGGATCTCTTATTGCCTCCAATTCGACCCTACTCGACGGAAATGCTTCAGCACCGGTTATACCTCGGTGTCCGAGTTCCATGCCAGAGGTACGTTTTCATCAAAAAGCTGTACGGAAGGAACTCCTTTCCCTTGATGTGAGAAAGTCGAGTGGGCCGGATGGAATTCCAGCCATTGTGCTCAAAAAGTGTGCTCCTGAGTTGTGTTCTGTCTTTACGTCCCTCTTTGAATTGTCTTATACCACTGGTATCGTGCTGTCTTCTTGGAAAGTGACCCATTTCCACCCAATCCCTAAAAAAGGGGACCGAACCAATCGGTCTAACTATCGGCCTATAGCAATAACCTCACTACTCTGTAAAGTGATGGAGCGAGTAGTTAATACGCAGCTTCTTAGGTATCTTGAGGAACACCAGCTGATCAGTGACCGCCAATACGGCTTTCGTCATGGGCGATCAGCTGGTGATCTTCTAGTTTACCTCACTCACCGCTGGGCGGAAGCCGTTGAGAGTAGGGGGGAAGCTCTAGCTGTTAGTCTAGACATCACGAAGGCGTTCGATCGGGTGTGGCACAAGGCGCTTCTCTCGAAGCTTCCCTCATACGGCCTCCCCGGGGGACTTTGCAGTTGGATCGCCAGTTTCTTATCCGGGCGGAGCATAAGAGCCGTTGTAGATGGTTCTTGCTCGGACTCAATGCCCATTAACTCTGGTGTACCCCAAGGGTCAGTGCTATCGCCCACACTGTTTATTCTTCACATCAATGATATGCTGCACATAAGCGGCCTTCATTGTTATGCGGATGACAGTACGGGTGATACTTTCTACACTGGTCGCCCTAATGTCTCTCGGTCGTAAGTGGAAGACAACAGACAAAGACTTGTGTCTGAGATTGAAGGCTCTTTGGAGCGTGTATCAGATTGGGGTAACCTTAATCTGGTCACCTTTAACCCAACCAAGACGCAAGTCTGTGCGTTCACCACAAAGAAGGCCCCTTTCACAATAGCTCCACGGTTCCAGGGCATTCCTCTCCCCGTCTCAGCGCGTATAGTTCAGTGTGCAGTGTGTATATTCTGGGAGTCGAAATTTCTAATGAGGTCCAGTATAGGAGTCACTAAGAAGCAAAAGCTGTGCTCACCTCCAAAAAACTTCTTAACCGTGTCAAACCGTATTTTACGGCACAACAACGGCTATTGCTGTACAAAGCGCAAGTTCGGCCGCACGTGGAATACTGTTCCCATCTTTGGCACGGAGCTCCAAAGTAACAATTGCTTCGTTTTGACTCCCTTCAGAGAAGAGCCATTAGAATCATCGGTGATCCCAAACTCGCTGACAGGCTGGAACCGCTGAGACAACGCCGTGACATCGGATCGCTCAGTGTATTCTACCGCCTGTATAATGGGGAATGTTCTGAGGAGCTATTGGATCTCATCCCGTCGTCGAGATTTTACCACCGCACTTCTCGACAACGTAATAAAGCTCATCCACATATAATCGACAATTGGGTATCGCGCACCACACGCTTCACGCGATCTTTTCTACCCCATACTTGTAAGATGTGAAATGAGCTACCATCTGATGTTTTCCCATTAGACTACGACATGGCACGCTTCAAGAGAAATGTAAAGAGGTTTCTTCAGTGTAGGGAACGCATCGACAATACCCCGGGTGTTGCCGGTGTCAATAGGCGACGGTGACCACTTACCATCAGGTGGTCCGTAAGCCTGTTTCCCCACAAATAACATTAAAAAAAACATTATATCAATATGACTTATGGCTTTGTGTTAAAGTTATTATAAAAATGTTTTTTTTATTAAGACGGAAATTTGTTCCTTATAAGGTTGATAAAATATTAGGTTGAGGAAAAAGTTTCCTCGCATTTTTAAAAAAAATTCAAAACATTTTTTAATTTAGTTTATTTACTATTAACTAAAGTATGTTGCTACCATTTTATTCGATAACTTTTTGCCATCATGTAAGTAGGGACATGATCCCATTGCTATAGAAATTTTGAGGCTTCTGATCAAAATACCGCGACAAGTAGTTTTGGCAGTCCTCTCGTGATGTTAACCTGACACTGCCTAAAGAATTCTGAAGAGACCGTAACAGGTGGAAATCTTAAGGTGCAAGGTTAGGACTATACGGCGGATGCATTTACACCTCCCAGCCAAACTCTCTTAATTTTTGCTGAGTGGCTAAATATGTGTGAGGTCTAGCGTTATCATGATGAAAAACCACACCCCTTCTGTTGATTAATTCCGGCCGCTTTCTCTCAACTTCTTGTTTTAATATCATCAGTTGTTCGCAGTAGAGTTTAGAATCGATGATCCTGCCTTGTGGTAACAGCTCATAATGAATAATGCCCTTCCAATCCCACCACACACACAGCATCACCTTGTTGCGAGTTAATCCGGGTTTCGCCACAGTCTGTGAAGCCTGACCAGCCTTTGACCACGACCTTTTTCGCATGTTCTTGTCGTACGTGATCCACTTTTCATCACCAGTTATCAGCTTCTTCAAAAATGGTTTGGTTTCATTACGTCGTAATAAAGAATCACAAATGAGTACACGGTTCATTAGGTTTCTTTCAGTGAGCTCGTGAGGTACCCCAATTTCGAGCTTTTTTGTGTACCCAGTTTTTTTCAAATGCGCTAAAACTGTTTCGTGGTCAATTTCCAGTTCTTCAGCTACGTTGTAACTATATGCCGATCTTGCTCCACTTTTTCAAAAATGGCATCAATTTTATCCGAAATAGGGCGACCACAGCAACGTGCATCTTTTACATCAAAATTTTCTGATTGAAAACGCTTAAACCAAATTTGTGCTACTCTCACAGACACTGCACCTGGTTCATAAACATTGCAAATTTTTTTCGCGGCTAGCGTTGCATTTTTACCTTTTTTGTAGCAAAATTTTAAAATGTATCGAATTTCTTCATTAGATTCACTCATATTTACAGTACGAAAAACAAATAAAAATCACACATTTTCCTAATTTGAATTTGGAATTATCTCCTTTAAAATTTAAACTTTGAATGTTACCAAAATCAGCCAGATACAAATAGTATAGCCAAAGGGATTTTTTTACAAGTTCATACATATGCGAAAAGACTTTTTCCCCAACCTATTACATTCAGTCACTTTAATTTTAGTGATTAATCAGTCATAAGAATCAGTCTTTCATCACACACAAAAAGTAGATAGATAGATAGATAATTTCTTTATTGCACACTATTAAATACAAACATATAAAAGAAAATACGATAGTAAATCATAGGTACAATGGGCGGACTTATCGCTAAAAGCGATCTCTTCCAGGCAACCTTTGGATGGACAGGATTTATATGAACAAATAAGGACGGCGGCGTAAGATATTAAAGTAATTGTATGGAAAACCTTATAATGTTTTTCGAAAGTTGTCTAAGTAACAATTCTTATAACTGCTTCCGGTTTCATTAAACCATCATTTCATTGCAATTTTACTTTCGTGATTTATTTCAATCGTTATTAGTAAATGGTACGCGATAAATCCCTTTTTTATAATAATAATGAATTGAAATGTCTGTTGCTATACGTTTGTATTAAATATATTCTGTTAGTTTAGCTAAATGTCTTCAACGACAAAGATAATTTAAATTCGTTGTATCACTGGTTTCATTCAGCGCCGCTTGTCTTCAACCGCAAATTTATGGTTGTACTCTGTTCTGGCAAGGTGACGGTTTTGCTGACAGACAATTACTTATATTTTAGATATTATTTTATTGTTTACTAATATATTTAAAGAGGTCTTTTGTATTTGCAAAATGTTCCAGTATATAATTTGAGATTCTAAAATACTGACAGTCTCAACTGCAACTTTAAATTTATTTTCTGAATGAGTGCAACAACCGCTGGCGCAGAGTCGCAGCGTCATGTGTTTAACTCAAGAAAGTTCCAATTAAATACTAAACTTTATATCAGTTCAGTAATATGCAAATGCCCATGACCAATATTAGTGTTATATTATTTTCCCGCGGCCATCAAAGAAACTTTAAAATGTCAATTCATAACATTGCACCTAATCATTTTTATTATACTCAGTCTAAACCGAGTTATACAAAGTGGAAAGTTGAGTGTTGAGCACACATCTTTTCAATCACTTTAAAACATAAATTTCTACTATAAGAAAATGAAATACTTTTTTTACTGTTATATATTCTAAACTGATGAATTTATAATAACATAAAATATTTTATAACAACTTAAAATATATATAAAACCCCAATCTAACAAGCCGCTGCCGGTGGGCAGCTTGCCCAGAATGCTGGCCGCATTGCCACGTTGAATAGCAATGCTTAAACGTTAGACAAAATACTGGCCAGCATTTTAGTCACGTGTCACCTAGACCAGGCGTTTTAAGAGGTCATTATAAGTTTTGTGGGCGCTCGAAAAAATTAAATTAACTCTAAAACGAACGTACACACATTATAAACACTACCCTATTTCGGCGCAGTCTGGTAAAAATAATTTTATTTCAAAAGCTTTCACTCAGAATATTTATTTTAATGGAAGAAAATCTCTGACTACTGAAATCTGTGAGGTGTTCTAGAAACTGAAATTACTTGACTAACCCGACCTGCGTTATTGTCTTCGCGAAACTTGCTCTAGGTCTCATAAGATTGTCTGAATAAAGTTAGTGCAAACTAGGGATGGAATATTTCACGAGTAGCATATGATAGCTGCAGGTCGTACTTCAAAAAGCTTAATATACTCACTTCAGCATCAATATCCATATCAATAAACGCCTTCAAGAGAGGTGTAAATAGGGTATTATGTGTTAGGCAATGCGACTGCAGTACCACGAGTGCTGCAAGAGTTTATAGGCGGCGGTGACCACTTAACATCAGGAGGCCCGTCAGCTTGTGTGTCTACAAGTTTAATATAAAAAAATATATACAGTGTTTAACCGCATTAACGACATTAAATGAAACTACGAGTAGCACTGATGGCTAGTGTTGTTGTAAAATAGTTCTTTGATAATTTTTAAACTAATTTAAAATCAATTCCTAAAATATCAATGCAACTACCTGTCTAAAATATATAAAGAAATCATATTAGTTCATCATGTAAGACTGACTAATGGTGGGTTCCTATATCCATCGGTAACCAGATAAGACTCGTTTCTCCTTGAAAACGTGTCAAAAGTTTGACACTTGTTCAAAGAGATACGAGTCGTCGGTTACCGTCGGTCGGTCGTAACAGCAATAAAACGGTAAAATTAATTAAAAGTAGCAATCATTTCCATGCCTAGTGCGAACATTAACTAAGTACAAGGATAATTTTTTTTTGTAAATGGTAGAGATTATTAGGAACAAAGAGATTCCAATGTCTACAGTCCAAAAACATTAAATATTCCACCCTCACCGCAAACGGGTATGGATGGAATATTTAATGTTGAGAATCATTTATAGAAGAGAGGGTCTTAGGTTTAGCCATCGTGACTCCGTATTTGGAAGAAGGACGTAGGTTCGATTCCCGTAGTCCGTAAAATGGTCGATGATTTAAAAATTTTAAGCTAATTCAAAGGAAACGAGTGGCTTTAATAATAATCGGAACCGTAGGTATGAGCATAAGTTCAAAAGTTTATTTGTCTCTGTGTGATTGTTACGTTTTCATGATTAAGTGGCTGAACCAATTTCTATGAAATTTGGCATATCAATATATTATAAATCTAGATTACTTTTTATGGACCGATTACGCGTGAGAACCAGCTGGCAGATGATAGTGTATACTAATATTATAATGAGGAAAAATTTGTTTGTTGTATTAAATAGGCTCCGAAACTACGGGACCGATTTAAAAATTTCACTGTTGGGAAGCTACACTATCCCCTGGTGATATAGGCTACTTTTTACCCAACTGCACAGAAAGGTTATGTTTTTATTGAAAAACTACGCCAACGAAGCTGCGGATTGGTCAGCTTGTAGCTATGTAGCTACATAAAGTTAATTTTCCGTTTTGCTAAATTATGTTTTAGTTCGATTCAAGAAATTCAAAGTTTAATGGGTTCAATTACCGCTGAGACAAAATGTTTGCGTGATCGGCAAATATTTATTTTTGATACAAAATCTTTACAGGATTATCTGAGTAATATGTATAACATACTTGTTTAAAGTTATTTCCAACCACTCTCGTACTTCTACCTATTTCTAAGTTGTTTTGGAATTTAACCTCCAAACCAAACTCAAAGGGGTTAATTTCCAGTTCATTGGAAAAGTCACAGTGCGAAATCAATTAAATAAACCAATGCCTTCTACCGCATTAACCACAAAACAGATCAATTAACCGTCCCAATTCTCTTTATGTGTAGTGTAGGCTGCCACAACCCAAATACACAGTCACAGAGATAATCCAAAGCATTTTTAATAACTGATTCAAACGGGTATTTATCGCCTATTTACATTTTTTATTTGGTATCCCGACGTTTTAACTGTGTTGCAGAAGCCGTGGTCGCGGGCAGTCCATGTGGACATTGACTACCTCCGTGGTGCAGCGGGCGAATAGCCGGCTGAGACGCAGTAGTTAGCGGGTTCGATTCCCGCCGCGGAACAAATGTTTGCATGATCTACAGATATTTGTTCCGGGTCTGGATGTTTTTCTATATATGATAACTATGATAAGTATGTTTTTACAAGAAAAAAAGTATATAAGTATTCTATCAGTTATCTGGTTCCCATTGTACAAGCTCTGCTTAGTTTGCGGCTAGATAGCGATGTGTGACATGTCCAGGATTAATTATTTATTTAAAAAAAATGTAAAATGATCATGAAAGTTTGAATAATACCAAGATATTTTTGCTCAACTGTAGAAAAAGGGCTATGTTTATGCAAATAAGGTGTGTTTATGCAATTTGCAAACAGGCGTTGAATAAATCATCTTTAATTGATAGATTTAAAGTGTCGTCATCATCATTATATCGGACATAGGCTGTCTACTAATGAACATAGATCTCCCTTGTAGATTCCCAGAGTGATAGTGAGCGGCCTGCGTACAATAGCTCTCAGCAGTCCTCATTCGTTTGTATTTCCATCTAAGTGGGGTTTATCCTAAGCTGCGCTTTCCAGTGCGTGCTCTCATCGAGAAACTTTATCTTTGAACCTCGAGATCTGCTGAGCTCGAGATAAAACAATACACTTTGTAGACTTGAACTCAATTTTGTAAAGGTCAAAAAATAATTGACGTATTGCTCGATACAGCTGTAACGGCTGTCAAAATGAATGTCACTAATGGATAGATAGATAGATAGATAATTTCTTTATTGCACACCATTAAAAATAAAACAAACAAAAGAGAATACAAAATTAAATCAAAAGTACAATGGGCTATCGCTAAACGTACTTATCGACTAAACCTGTTTAAATACGTCGTTGCAAATTCTAGGTTTAACAATACAGTTATTATTATTATTAACTCATTTATTTCGGACTAAGAGATCCATAGTTAACAACTAAATATTACACATTAAATTACATACAAAAATTAAATTATAATCTTATTATTAAACTATATTGAGATTAGATTATTATTATTATCATTATAAATACAATTATTTCGCACAATAAAAAATAAAATAAAATGAAACATAAAAAGTATTAAAAATAACAATTAAAAATGGTCAAAACTACTAGGTATATAAATGTCAAAAATGTAATAATATTAAGAATACATTTAATTTAGATTTAGGTGCGCTCTCGTCCAGTGTTCCATGAAGGAACAGTCAAAATCCAGCTCACTGCAACTCATTGCAGGGAGGCAATGAGTTGCAGTGAGCTGCAATGAGTTGAGTTATGCCAATATACATAATTAGTAATTATTTGAAAGAATATGCAATTACTCACAAGACTATAATACAGGAGAATTTGAATCATTTAAAGACCGTTGCAAACGATCTAAAGATAGCTCAGCTATACAGATCATTTGATATTAACTGAGACTGGCACACCTGGCAACAATAAAATTGCAAGTAAATAAGCTGAATGTACCATTAATTTAAGATACTAGCTTTAGTTATTTATACATTAAAGCACGCAAAGCACAAACAATCACACATAATATTTTTAGATCTATATTTTATCCCAAAGCATGCGTACACAGTATGATAACTCTAGAGTAGTTATGTGTACACTAGCTGAAGGGATTGATAATTTAAAATGACTGTTCCGATCGGTACCATAATTCATATTTCATTTGTCTGTAAACCTATGTACGTACATGAGATAGTTGAGCTTAATATAGAACTATACTAGATTTCGTCATTTTAGCGTACACACATTGCAATTAATCACATAAATTAATAAAATAAATCAAAATAAAATCAAATACATATATAATAATAAATGTCAAGGTTTTATTGTAGTATATTCGAGTACAATTGACATAAAAATAATTTCAAAATTAATATAAATGTCACAATTCAAAAATATACACAAAAATACCCTTGAATACAATAAAAATAAAGATTTAATTGAAAATGTCAAATAATTTGATATATATCCTTGCAAATAATAAATAACTTGCGTAATAGTTTTGAGATAAAACAAAAAAAAAACCCAAATAAAACAACGTAAAACCAAATTGCGTCTCTATAAAATTTGTGGGTTGCCCTCAATTTTTTTGGGTTCGCATCATCAGATCCTGACTTGGTGCCAATGGAACCACCTGGAAAGTATACCCTTTTAAACAAAAAAATAATTTCTGGAATCGGTACAGGCGTCTTCGAGTAATTTGGGAACAAACATATAAAAAAAAACTATTCCGACGAATTGAGAACCTCCTCCATTTTTGAAGTTGGTTAAGGATTATGTTTTTCACATTTTTTTTTTATTATTTGTGGGGAAGCAGGCTTACGGCCCACCTGATAGTAAGCGGTCACCGTCGGCTATTGACACCGGCAAAACTCGGGTAACACATTTCACGAACGCATTTTATCATATTTGTACGTCCAGCAAACAACTATAATAAAATATATGAACAAAGTATATATTAATTTTAAAAATATTTGCTATCAATATTTAAAGTAATTTCCTTCCGCGTGCAATTTCTGTGGGACGCACCTTATAGTGACTTACATAATATATCTCTGCGTTTTCCATGGCACCGCTACACCAAGACCCGTAATTAATGCTTAGCTAATTGCGTAATTAGCTCTTTGCGATAAGACCCATTGTACTAAATCTATTTTTAAGAATTATGTTCTGTATTTTACTTTGGTGTACAATAAAGAGCTATCTTATCTTATCTAATGTACATAGAATCAGCAAACATTCGTTTCAATACAAATACTCTCCCAATCACAACTAGTTGCCGGCAAAGTGTATACAATCTTCAACTGCAACTGGTTGCGAAACTCAGTTGCAATGGCGAACCAAAGGAAGAGATAACTTTTTAGCTATAGTTACGAAAACCATGTTTTATTGTTTACTGCCTTAAAACCGCGGCTTCGCAAGCGTAACAAAAGCCCACGTCTCAATCCAGGTCATAACCTATCTATATATATTTGATCTGATGTTTGCTATATTAGTATATTTGCTATCTATACTAATATTTAAAGATAAAATATTTGTTTGTTTGTAATGAATAGGCTCCAAAACTACAGGACCGATTTAACAATTTCTTTCAATATTGGGAAGCCACACTATCTCCGGCTGACATAGGCTACTTTTAACGAACTGCACTGAAGAAGGGTAATGTTTTTATTGAAAAACTAAACTAAGCGTGCGAAACTGCGGATTGGTCAGCTAGTCTATATATATATTTACTATAGGAGGTAGTGGGTTCGATTCCTGCCCCGGAACAAATGTTTGCATGATCTACAGATATTTGTTTCGGGTCTGGTTGTTTCTCTATATATTATAAGTATATATTAACAAAAAAAATGTATATAAGTATTCTATCAGTTATCTGGTTCCCATAGTACAATCTCTGTTTAGTTTGGAGCTAGATAGCGTTGTGTGAAATGTCCAGCATTATTTATTTATTTAAATACCAAATATCATAGAAATAGGTTCAGCCGTTACGACGTGAAAGCGTAACAAACAAACAAATAAAAAACGAACTCACTTTCGCATTTATATTATTAGTATGATTATATTTCATTGCTTGAAATAAAAAACGGCCAAGTGCGAGTCGGCCTCGCACACGAAGGGTTCCGTACCATCCTTACTAATATTATAAATGTGAAAGTAACTCTGTTTGTCTCTATGTCGCGCTTTCACGCCAAAACTACTAAACCGATTTAAATGAAGTTGAGTACACAGTGAGTCTATAGCTTGATAAAGGACATAGTTTTTTTTTATTCGAAAAATAACGTTGTAAGGTATTGAAAGGGGGAAATGAAAAGTTGTATGGAAGTATCGTCATTTATTGTCATTAAATATAGATAGAACCTTGAAACTTATTTTATAGGCTGTTGATTCGATAGAAATAAATATGACATTCAAAGTTTCTGAAACTTTTACCCGCAAGGGTGTCAAATACCAATAAGAAATAGGGGATGATCGTTTGTATGGAATTATGTAAGGTTTATGTGAATGTTTTATAAGTTTACGACAAGAGACAAAATATTAGAGCTGTTCTGATGTAACATTTACGGAGTCATTACAAAATGTGAAACTGAAGATAACGCGAGTAAGAAACTTGCCAAGCACCGCGCCGTACACAATGAGCGCTGTGCAGGGTATAAATAATTTAATAAGCTCTTTGCAGTGAAACACTCCAAATAGCTCATTAAAGTATTTATACGTATGTGTCTTATGTGTAAAATAATTAGCCTAAATAATTAAAAATGCTACCCAAAGACACTATTCCACGCAGACGAAGTCGCGGGCACAGCTAGTTATCTATAAAAACGGCAAAACAATCATATATTTTGTATGGGACCCCCACTTAAATATTTGTTTTATTTTAATTTAATTATTTATTTTTAAAGTGAATATATAACTAAATATTCTGTGAATATTTCAAGCGTCTACCTGTTGCCGTTTTCAATATCGAGCAAAAACGAGCAAAAAAGTTACGTTTACTGTATGGGAGCCCCTTTAAATATTAATTTTATTCTGTTTTTGATATTTGTTGTTATAGCGGCAACAGAAATTTGAAATTTTCAACTGTCTAACTATCGCGGTTAATGAGATACAGCCTGGTGATAGACGGACATACAGACAGCGGAGTATTAGTAATAGGGTTCCGTTTTACCCTTTGGGTACGGAACCCTAAAATCAATAAAGAATGTTCATTCATTCATTGAAATGATGAAATTGGTAATATTGTAGTGTTAAGTTAAGTTATGGACCAACACATACATTTAGCTAAAGATAAGCGTGCTATTTTATATTATTTAAATTTATAATAATTATGTACATATAACTTATATATATAATATAATTCATGAAAAAAATATGAAAACCCCACAAATGGGCACGTTATGTTTGTGAACATGCTGATGTTAACTAACTTTTATCATTCAGGTAAGCCACGTGGCGCTGGTAAATTAGTGGCGAGAGGCACTCAGTAGTGAGGTCAATTTAATTAGTGAGCCCTTTCAGATAGGATTCCCTCCCACTAACACATCTAGTGATATTGCTAGTTAGTGGTTTATTTACTTATGCTCGGGTTACTTATATGTTAGAAATAACTGGGGAGATAAGAATTGCGTAATATTGAAAGCGCGCAACCTAGAAATGTTGGCCTTGAAATTGGCCAGGTGATTATAAGATATCTGAAAGAAAGAAAAAAACATTTATTTGTGACGGTACACACGGCTACACATAAAGCTATACATTTCCAGGATAAGCTGACCTCTCATTCTACGAAAAGCCTAAACAATGCTAGGTCAGCTTATACTGGAAATGTATAGCTTGATGTGTAGCGGTGTGTACAAAACATACACATCACACAAGTAAGATACACACAATAGAACAAATTCATACACACAAAAACAGCAATACCCAACAAATGTGTGTCTCACAATTACCTATATATTTACAAATGACCGACGTCACAAAAAGGCGTCCAACTCAGCATTTGTTGTGCTTTAGGCACAACGATGATCTCCTGATAGAACCATTTAAAATAGAATGTTACGGATGACTGCCCGCACAGTAGCACAATTACAAAAAATATTAATATATAGATAAATATAAGTTATATCTGAGTTATTATTACAGTCATTTATATTTATCTATAAAAGGTAGCCGAATTCTATTTACACCGTATATACCGCATCACATTTTAGGTTATGTCAAGTGTTGCATATATGTAGTTGAGTAGTAAAAACCAAACTGAATTTGTCTAGTTTCAAGTTGATTCACGGGAAGTTGCGTACAGTTTTGGTCGCCAGTTGATACGTTTTTTTTGACATCGGTGCAAAATCCACTTCAACGCTCATATATGCCATGTATGGCCATTATATTTTCTCAAATTTAATCATTTCTTTATTACAATCAACTTAAGATCATACATTTATAGTATCGTGTTAGGTACTTGTTGTATGGCAAAGAGTGAAACAGAAAACATGAAAAACATGATGACAGTTCTTTTCTCGATGACAGTTCTAATTTGATAGTTGTAGTGTTGTGACCTCATGGGGAGAGCTCATCGAGTGACAGTGACGATTCATCAGATTTTGATTAAAATAAATATATAAAGATTACCTGTCGTTATAATTATTTCGTTTCATTGTCGAGTACCTACCTATACCTACTAATTTACAACAGCTTCGAAAATTTTAATGAAGTTGGCATTATCAATCAAGAATTAGTACGTGTAACATGTTGTAATGAAATATAATATTAGTTAATAAATTTGTACATACAAAAGTATCCGGCTGTAGTTTAGTTTCTTACATTTTGTATTAAAATATCGGGTCTGTTATCGTGTTACGTTTATCGATAGCTCCATCCCTATCGGTTTCTCCGACTCTGGTATAACCTTGTACATTGGATACACATCAAGCACACAATTTCCAGTATTAGCTGACCTCGCATTGTGTAGGCTTCTCGTAGAATGAGAGGTTAGCTTATACCGGAATTATATAGCTTGATGTGTAGCCGTGTGTACGTGCGTAAGCGTCATATTTTTATAAAATAATGTAAAAAAGACGCTCGTTCAAATTTTCACAGGAGTTGTCATCGAGAAAATAAAGAAATTTAAATACTATAACTTGAAGTAACTTATAGTAAAGCTACTTTTAATAATGCTGCAGTATCTCAGCCTTTGACAAAACCGCTGGAAATAAGCATTAAACAACATTCAAAGGGTACATAAACCCAAAAAAGTAGATAAATTGATTTTCAGCAATAAGGGGTTTACAGAGCAGGAGAAACCTACTTTCGTTTGAGGTGCTACGCGACCGAAGCTGTCGGTATAAACTAGTATTTGATAATACACATGAGAAGTAGAAATCTTACAAGTTTTCGCAAGTTAGTTGTTGATTTGTTAGAAGGTTTGAGGATGGTAGGAAAGTGTGTTTGGAAACCGTTTATGTAGGTCACTGAGTTTGTCTGATGTTTATTTGTAACTAGTTTATTCCCGCGGCTTCTTACGTGCTCTAGTTATCCCCTAGGTAAATTGTTCTAAGAGGAGACTAAATTAGATTAGATTAGATTAGAAAATTCTTTATTGCACTAATAAAAAGATACATAGGCGAACTTAATGCTAATTAGCATTTTCTTCCAGCTAACCTTTGTGTAGTGTGGAAAAAGTGGTAGTGCCAGAAAAAGGAAATTTAATTAGGAATTTAAATTGTGTTACGAAAAGAGTTATCATCTGGTACCTTGAAAACAGGAAGACAAAACAATCGCGGGAAAGACGACATCGTAAAAATGTGAGGTAACATTTACAATAGCACCGGAAAGGTTAGGGTGAAATAAATGTAATTGAAGAGGCCAAAGGGCCAAAGGTTCTCGAGTGGAGGCCACGGACCGGCAAGCGCAGCGTAGGACGTCCACCTACAAGATGGGCAGACGACTTGGTAAGAACCGCAGGTCGGCGTTGGATGCAGGCCGCTTCCAACCGCAGTTCCTGGAGATCAATGAGGGAGGCCTTTATCAAGCAGTGGACGTCCTACGGCTGATATGATGATGATGATGATGAAAAGGCTCACAGATTTTGTCATCTGTGTGACTGACTTTCAGCCCTACTTCATTTATGCAAACATGTTTGACTAAACATCATAGTTATTATATTAGGTACATTTTGATGGATTGTCAATTGGCGAGACTAGCGCAGATTTTGGTGGATAGGATACACTTCCGGAGGCCTATACCCAGTAGTGGGAAAATCAGGCAGGAAGTGACGATGAAGTTAATTTTAAGCTTGTGCCACCATTTTATTTTTAGTCATAACACAATATTTTGTCTATGATGTTTAAACCCTTATTAAATTTATTAAAGATTTATAAAAAATATTTGTTGTGGAATAATTATGTGTCACGTAATAAGTATCACACAATTGTATACGCAAATAAATAATGTTCATGCGTGTTTATTGTTTTGAACAAACACTCTTTTTTCAGTTTCTAGACTTATCGTTCAACTTGATTTAGTTTTAGACATAGACAGACATTTATTTGCTACCATAATACACACAAATTCACACAATACAATCAAAAGGCATAACATCAAAGAGAAAGCACAAATAAGAGAAAACAGAAATTACAACAAACATAGAAACAATAGAATGAAATAATAAATTAACAATGTAGTCAGGGAAAAATTAAAAAGAGGCAAGTAGGTGTGTATGTGCTACTGCAGCAAATGGGTTCCAGCTCATCATTATGCCTCGCCACCGATCGACAGCTCGGCGCTGTTATTCTGCGGAAACCTTTTTAGGCAAGTCATTAGAACTCGTAAGAACGAATGTGTTTGCATAGAATAATGATAGGCTTAATTAGATAATTATGATAAGTAGATAGAAGAAATAAATATATTATGTAAGGAATAATAATAATGTTAAGAAATGTTAGAGTGTTTTCAAGTGTATATAATCAGAATAATCCATTTAATGGTAAAATAATTCACAAATTATTTTTAAAAATATAATATAGTCAAATAGGTTTTTAGTTAGTATAGTTTTTTTTATAAAGTAAATGATTTTAATAGGCTTACTAAACATTTTAAAATTCCTTACATACGATAACTCAGCTCTGAAAGCCTCCGACACGGTTTGACGACTTTTAGTGCCGGTATCGACATCGTTACGAAGCACGGAAGCGCTCAAATGTTAAGTAGTGACGGCGCGAAACCTCAGTTTTTTAATAAAACATGGAGATGGAATAGGCAAATAGCTCACCGTATGTTAAGTATCCTGAAGCATTGCCTCATAGGGCACGAACCTTAGGACCGTATTGAACTCTTATTTTTGTGTATTTCTTTATCTATTTAATTTTGTTTCGTGTGCAATAAAGAGTATATCTATCTATTTATCCATCTTAGAAACTTGCCCTAGGAACGTGCCCTACGATTCATAGCCCTGTACCAATCAACTGGCATAAAGATGTAAAGCCTCACGTATTATCACTCATAATCACAACATTTCAATAAATTCATTTCAGCTTTTTATAAATAATTTCAGTAACACTTACTAATTTTTTGGCAGTCTTAAAACCCCGGGGTCGAATTATCATAAATTCCGGTAACCGGGAATTAATTTACCGGTTACACCCCGGTAAACTTTAGGGTACTTTTCGAAGTCGTGATAAAGTTAACGGGACTTTTATAAGTAAGCTCGTGGGTTCTAAATTTGAAATGAAAATGGAGATAAGACAACGCTTAAAATGCCATTGTATTTTAACAAGCAAGCTTTCTTGTATGATTGGCTCCCTAGAGGAATCCAATTTACAAAGTCTAGAGCACAGACGCCGAGTAGCCAGACTTTCAGTTTATTACAAGATTCAGTTTGGTGAATGTGCGCAAGATCTTCATAACCTTATTCCTGTTTCCCCCTTTCACCACCGGACAAGCAGACGTACCGAGAAATACCACCCATAACCGGTCGGCACGACACCTTGCCGTACCAAACGATTTGCTTCAACTTTTCTTGTTAGCACAAGTAAGGAGTGGAGTGGATTGTTTTTCCAAACCAGTATCTTGGAGTCTTCAAGTCCAGAGTGAATATGTTCTTTTTAGGCAAGCGTGCTCCATTTTCGATCACACATTCACTTACCATCAGGTGAGGTAGTGGTCCAGCGCTTGACTTTCATAAAAAAAGATTTGGTATGGATTTTGTAAATATCGGTTGTGAACGGGTTCTTTTTAGGCAAGCATGCTCCTTCTTCGAGCATGAACTTAACATCAAGTGGTGAAGTGTCACCTTACAATATTCGATGAAACCCTATTTTATTAATGGATTGTTGTAAGTACAGAGTTTGTCCATGTTATATTTCTTTGCATATTGTGTTAGTTTGATTCCCGGGCTAGAAAAGTTATTTTTCAAAAGTGATATAATGCAGTTTTACTTGTTTGTATTAATAAAGAAAAGGTTCTTCTAACCTCATTATTTAAAATTTGAGGGCTACGGAGTCCGTTTGTTTTTCCCTCCCTGTATATCTAGTAAGACTAATGCAAGTCTGGTTACCTGTCTCTTTAGACAAGACCCTTTTAAGGTCACTGTACCTAACCTTACTGTTCAATGCAGGTAACCAAGAAGCACCCATAAATATAAAATAATATCCTTAAGAAACAAAGATCGATCAACTCAAACAATAAGCCTGATGAGATACAAAGCCTTCAAAGTTCATCTCGACAAATGAAAAACCTCAATTCGTTGAAACTTCTGGAACTTGTACAATGACTTCTTCCGCGTGAACGATATTACAATTGTTAGGAAATTCGAGGCTCGAGTTTTCGCTTTGTGGAAAAATAAGCATGCACGGCCGATTGCTCTGGAAAACTCGCTTCTATTCGAATTTCTTTTTTATTCCTAATGGATGTACGCTTTTACATTGCTTTTATATTGACTGAGACGCAAGAGGTTGCGGGTACGATTCCCGTTGCGGAACAAATTTTGTATGATCTACACATATTTGTCTCGGGTCTGGGTGTTTTTATCACACTAATATTATAAACGAAAAAGTCTGGATGATTGTTTAGATGTTTGTTTTATTCAATAATGCCGTAACGGCTGAACTGATTTCGAAATTTTTTGGTATGAAATTTGGTATATACCTATAATAAATTTGATTATAACCTGGATACCATTTATCCCGTAAATCAGTTCCCATGGGATAAAAATGGGATGTCAAAGTTTATAAATGTATTTTGCACCCCAGAACAACGCAGGCAAAACCGCTGGCAGCAACTAGTATATAATATTAGTAAGTACAATATTTGCAAAAAAAGTTTATAAGTATTATCAGTTATCTGGTTCCAATAATACAAGCTTGACTTAGCTTGGGGCTAGATAGCGCTGCTGTGAAATGTCCAGCATTATTTATTTATATATTTTATATGATGCCAGACGGTTAGATGCCAGACTAGATCGGGTGCTTTAGAAATTCAGGGGAGGCCTATGTATAGCAGTGAACGTTTTATGGCTGGTGTGATGATGTGATTGATAGTATATGCCTTTATTGCCAGCTCCTTTAAATAACGATGATGGCAGTGTAAGACGTTACAAATGGAGCAGTTTGCTATCTGTTTACCGAAAAAAGCTCAATATTTTAACACCAAATAATTCAAGTTTATCAAGACAGATGGCATTTATTCCAGCAACTCGTCCCAATAATAATAAGGTTACTTTTGCACGACAGATATCGTAATAAGCTAAACATCAAAAGATAAAAATGTGGCAATTCTCGATCAATTTCATGTAAAAACAAATCGCTATTTCTTTTTCAGGCTAACAATTTACCTCGTTAAAACCTAACAAAATAAAATAAAAATATTATCCGTTTATACGCCCTCAACTTTCTAGAATAAACGAAGCCTAACATAAACAGTTTGCTGGAGTTCCTGAGCAGCCAGCTTTCGATACAAGCTTTCAATCAGTTACTGCTTTTGCCGAATACGTGAAATATTTTGGGAAGATTTTCTATCTTATTTATGAAATAAGCTAGTGTAGTATCATCATCTTTATATCAGTCACAGGCCGTCCACATCCGAACATAGACCTTGCTCATTGATTTCCAGAGCAACCAAGCTTATGCGGCCTGTACCCAACGGCTCCCAGCAACCTTTATCAGGCCATCTTTTCATCTAGTGGGAAAATGAATAATTTCTTATAATTTAATTTCTTATAAGTTATGTGTCTATTAAATGAAAATCTGTTAATGGCATTAAGCATTCGCTATAAGCGTTTGTTTACATTGATATCAAGTGATGTTGATTCTGTAATAAAAAAAAAATTGTAAGTAGCTGCGCTTTCCAGTGCGTAGACTCCACTTCAAAATTCGAAATGTTTTTATTCATTGAAATCACAAGGATCAGTTTGAATTGTCAATTTTACTGCCTGTACCTTCGCAAACTCTAGATCTTTTCTGCTTCAACGGGCGTCTGTTCTTCGAGCCCTGCCACTTCAGCTTGCTAATCCTCTGGGTTATCTCAGTGACCTAAGTATTCTGTGAATTTCTTCATTTCTGTTTCGATCTCGTAGAGACACATTAAATATAACCCTCTCCATAGAGAGCTTCTAGGAGTTCGGGTAGAGCCGGATACAGCCAGGATTTTTGGTCCTGGCCAAATCATACGGTGTCTGGCCTGTCCAGCTTAATTCCCTTTTTTAATCCCCTACTGAACGACTGGCCCATAAAAGAGCTGATGAAGGGAAACCTTCCTATGTCCATAAAGCGCAAACTTATCGACATGTGTATACTGCCCGTCCTTTCCTATAATTCCCAAACGTGGTGTTCAACCGAGGCTCAAAAATCCAAACTCAAGGTTTGCCAAAGAGCAATGGAGCGCCGCGTGTTTGGAGTAAAGAAGATTGACAGAATCCGTAACACCACGCTGCGTTTAAAAACCAGCATTGCTGACGCAGGAAATAAGGCTGCCAGGCTAAAACGGGATTGGGCGGGCCATGTAGAACAAACCCACCCGGACAGATGGGCAACGATCGTCACCCAGTGGGTTCCTGAAGACGGGCGATGGCACTGAGGAAGGTCTAGTAGACGCTGGCGTTGATGCCTTCAAGACAGATTGATGGGATTTGGCATGCCAGTGAAAACCCTGGAAAACAGTGGGGGAGACCTTTGCCAAGCTGTGGGATGACACAGTTGAAAAAAAAAAACTATTATGTACTATATAAAACTTTTATATTTTAACTATGTATGATCGATAGCTTCCTTACTTGTACTGATTTGCGTAGGGTTGATGACTAAAGTCGTCCCAATGACAAACGACCGAAACCTAAACGTGCCTTCACTTCAAAAAGTCAATTCTTCAATTGACTTTTTGTGAATTGTTGTTGGGCGAATCGCCCTACAATATTTTATCTTCTAATTCTAGATGTATTATGCATCACCCCCCTTTAAACCTGACTCTCCTGAATATCTTATCTTATTTTCATGTAAAATGTTGTGGATATCACAGAAATACAAAGAATTTGATTGGTAGCCTTTTGAATAATCGAACACGGCGAAATAAGCTGCAGCTGCAGAACACACATAATTTAAACAATACTACGATCTTGTTTAATTTCTGTTTATTATATGTTTTGTTATTTAATTGTAATATTGTTCCTGTTTTATTTGGATTTTGTATACTTTCTGATGGACGTATAAATTAATGACGTGTTAACGATGAGAAATTAACGAGTATGACTCGAGCATCGCAAGATTAACTTATACGTCCTTATATTATTTATTCGTTTGTCTATTGGGCGTAATACTAGTCCCTGCTAGTTCCTCATGTCCGCGTACGTGTATGTATATATGTGTATGTCTCTGTGTGTGTTGTTATTTTTAAATAATTTTAATTTAATTTGATTTAATTAAATTTATATTTCTGTTTGTAACCTTTATGAGTCAATGGATTAAATAAACAATATTTATTTCATTTTATTTTTAATAAATACGTTTTGTATACGTTCAATATTTATACCTGCATTTTTAATCCTGGGTTTTGGATTCCTGAAACAAGATAAAAATACTTCAGAAAATGTACACCACAATTGAAAAAGTAAAATTTTAAACGTTGACACCGCGCTTTACTCGTTGCGTGGTTGTGACACGTCTACCATCTAAAAAACTAACATTGCTATCATTAACATTATCATCGCTAAAACATACTTATTACAGTCATGAATAATTATAGCAAATTTAATTAATAGTTACCAATTCCCATAATAGTTTATACCAATAAAAAAACAAGTGTGATTTAGACCACACAACTGAAGTAAACTTCTTCAAAATATTAATTTATAAAATTGTTCAATTTGTCCATACGTCTGTAGGTCGATCAGTCTATGTTCATTCTGGACAGACGCAAGTCGCATTCACACATTCATCATCATCAAATCAGCCGTAGGACGTCCACTGCTGGACAAAGGCCTCCCTCATTGATCTCCAGGAACTGCGGTTGGAAGCGGCCTGCATCCAACGCCGACCTGCGGTTCTTACCAAGTCGTAGCCGATCGTCTCCCGGGGATTCTTAGCACCCCTGGCCCCGCCGTTACCGTGACTGCTACCGTAGCCAGGATTAGCGGGGCCGCCGGGGACTCGGGGCCTGGTTTTATGTTGCACTATATCCATAAGGGGGTTGTTGCCATACTCGCCACGCTTGGCAGGCGGGTTGGCGAGCGCAGTATAGGTATTGAAAACACGAAAAGACGCTGCTGCCCATCTTTCGGAGGTATCACTTAGCAGACTCCTGCTGCATCCACGGGCAAGAGCGGAGGGGCAACATTCTATTGCCGGCGCCGACGGCAATGCAAATTCACAAATTAACGTTTAGAAATATACGAAACGTAGCTTCTTTCTATCTTCACTAACTTATATCTCCCTCTCAACTTCCGTTCGCACTTTTCGTAACGCGTTCACCAGCTTACTCCCTAAGTCGGTGTGCGTAAAGAAGTTTTACTTCAGTAAAATAGAAGAGGCGGTCTATGATTTCAAAATAAATACCAAACATTAAGGGCTGGCTTTTTGCAACGTCAACGTTCCAGCCGTTCTCGAACCAAACGGTCTGATACGTGACGATGTTAAGAGGCCTGACGGTATGACTCTTGTACCTTAGCAGAAGGGTAGGCCTTCGGTATGGGACACCACGTGCGTCGATACCCTTGCGCCATCCCATCTGTCTGCTACAGCAGTTGGGGCCGGTGCGGTGGCAAATTCAGGGGAAGATCTCAAACGGCGCAAATATGGAAGTCTCGACAGAGTTTACGTATTTGAGCCATTTAGGGTCGAGACCCTGTTTTCAAAATTAATTCGGGGTGTCTGGTCGAAGCGACGTGTGACGAGAGCTGGCGCTTATCTGGGTCAGCGCATAAGTATTGCAATTCAGTGGGGCAAGCAGCCAGTGTCTTGGGGACACTTCCGTGTGGTAGTAATCTGGAGCAGTTGGGCTATCTATAGATCATTATTATAAATACGGGATTTATCACGTACTGTCCTATTGGTGTTTCGACCGTGCATTATCTGTTTTATCTATAGATCGTTTGCAACGGTCTTTAGATGGTTCACTTGTTTTTCTGTATTTTATTGTAAATAATAATAATAAATATTGCTGGACATTTCACACAGCGCTATCTAGCCGAAACTAAGCAGAGATTGTACTATGGGAATCGTATAACTGATATACTTATATACTTTTTTCTAAATACATACTTATATAGAAAAACATCCAGGCCCGAAACAAATATCTGTAGATCGTTCAAATAATTTTGTATATTCTTCCTGTTATAAAAATAACCAAATTTAAGAAATAACTACAATTTGTATGAGATCTAATCAATCACAAATGAATTTTTGTTTGTCTGTCCGCCTGAGACTTTGTCTCGAATAGGCTTCAAAACGGCTAAACAGGTTTCAATAAAAATTGAAGAAATTAACACAGGTATTTGAACATAAATTTTCGTATATGTTCCATTTCGATATCTTGCTGGCTTCAGAAAAAAAATAATATCTAAAAGATCACGCGTGCGACCATGGCACACCACGAGTGCCATGGGTGTGTCCGCTAGTCTATACTATGTCTACCTATATCCTAATATTATAAAGAGGAAAGATTTGTATTTTTGTTTTTTTGTGTGTTTGTTTGTAATTAATAAACTCAAAAACTACTGGGCCGATTTCTAAACTTCTTTCACCATTCGAAAGCTACGAGTACATTCACCCTGAGTAACATAGGCTACTGTTTACCCAATTGCGCAGAAGGAGGGTAATGTTTTTATTGAAAAACTACGCGTGCGAAGCTGCGGATTGGTCAGCTAGTAATATTATAAAGAGGAAAGATTTGTATTTTTGTTTTTTTGTGTGTTTGTTTGTAATTAATAAACTCAATAACTACTGGGCCGATTTCTAAACTTCTTTCACCATTCGAAAGCTACGAGTACATTCACCCTGAGTAACATAGGCTACTGTTTACCCAATTGCGCAGAAGGAGGGTAATGTTTTTATTGAAAAACTACGCGTGCGAAGCTGCGGATTGGTCAGCTAGTAATATTATAAAGAGGAAAGATTTGTATTTTTGTTTTTTTGTGTGTTTGTTTGTAATTAATAAACTCAAAAACTACTAGGCCGATTTCTAAACTTCTTTCACCATTCGAAAGCTACGAGTACATTCACCCTGAGTAACATAGGCTACTGTTTACTCAACTGCGTAGAAGGAGGGTAATGTTTTTATTGAAAAACTACGCGTGCGAAACTGCGGATTGGTCAGCTGGTAATATTATAAAGAGGAAAGATTTGTATTTTTGTGTGTATGTTTGTAATGAATAAACTAAAAACTACTGGACCGATTTAAAAATTCTTTCACTGTTGGGAAGCTACACTATCCCCGGGTGACATAGGCTACGTTTTACCTAACTGCGCAGAAGGAGGGTAATGTTTTTATTGAAAAACTACGTGTGCAAAGCTGCGGATTTGTCAGCTAGTCTCGTACTAATATTATAAAGCGGAAAGATTTGTATTTTTGTGTGTATCTTTGTAATGAATAAACTCAAAAACCGATTTAAAAAATTCTTTCACTGTTAAGAAGCAACACTATCCCCGGGGAAAATAGGCTACTTTTTATCCAACTGCGCAGAAGGAGAAGAATGTTTTTATTGAAAAAATACGCGTGCAAAGCTGCGGATTGGTCAGCTAGTAGTGAATATAGTCATAGTTTATACAAGTCGTAATAGCAATGCCTTCATTAACATTACACCTAACACCCTTGGTTTAAATTAGTCTAAAATACGAGTTCTCATAACGGACATGATATCTTGAAGATAGTAAGATGGCGGAGGTAGTAAGCTGGCGAAATTACTGTGGCATAAATCGTAGGAATTACAAGGGTAGTGGTGAGGAAGCCATCTCCACAATGGATATGACGACCTCTGTGGGCCTGTATCTACATATACACATTTTTAGACAAATTCCCTCTGCGGACAAATTTATTTACATACTCTCATAGCAAAAAATCCCTTTCATGAAAAACTCATTATATATAGATTAGATTTTTATTTATTGCACACCATAAAACAATACAACTAAAAAAACGCGAAAGTTTGTATGTATGGATGTTTGTTACTCTTTCACGCCGGAACGCCTGAACCGATTGGGATGAAATTTGGTATGTACGTAGATCATAACCTGGATTAACACATAGGCTAGTTTTTATTTGCAAACCACGCGTGCGAAGCCGCGGATTGGTCACCTAGTAAATAATAAATACATAGATATTTATCAAGAATTACTCAAACAGTGTTCTCAGACGATATGTTTAAAAATGGCAAGTGATTTGGCACATCTGATAGCTACCGGCTGCACGTTCTACGAGTATATTCGAAAATCATGCACTGTAAAATACTTATCAAAGTTGGAGGAGGAGTGTACAGGTGTCCTAAGTTGGAGTGTGTCAGACGAACGCAAGGATCGAGTATTGAATTGATGGAGGAAATGGAATCGTTCTTTAAGGTAGGTATGTGACGAAAGGTTAAACAGGGTGTTATATAAATGGTGAAGGATGTGAATATTCCGGCGAAGGCGTATGGGTAACCACTTGAGCTTACTGCGAAATTTGGACACATGGTCATACTTCGGCAAGCCGAAGATGAACCGAATGCCAATGTTTTGCAAGCGCTCTTAAAGTATTATATATAGGTATTGATTTCTTATCCTCAATCCAAAAAAAGGGTGTTACAAATTTAAAGAATTTCTTTTTTGTGTGTCTTCTATTATTTGGGAAGATCTTAACGATATGTTTTGGAAATAGTTGAGGCCGAATATTGAGAGGTAGGTACAAAATTAAACTAAAATAAAATTTTATTTGTGTTTTATAGTATAGTCTTTGTGTACTGAAAACTGTTAATGTTATAGTCAAGTATCTTCAAGTCGCGAGTGAACAGGTTTCTTCTAGGCAAGGGTGTCCTAGGCAATCTGAGGGAGGCCTATGTCCAGTAGTGGACGTCTTTGGCTGATATTATGACGATGATGGTGAAGCGTGATAAATCGTAGACTGCGTCATCGCTTACTTACCATCAGGTGAGATCGTGGTCAAACGCAATCAATTTTTGTTATAAGGTTTCAAGAAAGCCTTTTGAATCTAAGAAGCAATTTTCGTTCATTCATTATTCCATTGTTAATCATGTTACTACCTACTTCTATTTCGTTATATACCTACAAGTTTACGAGTATAATAGATAGGTTTGCTAATGGCCGGTGCTTGCGGAAACCGGCCATTGTTATTCACTATATGTTTATAGCGAATAGCAACTGAAAGGGATCCACGCTAGTCGTTTATCATCACAATAATGACAAGCGACTGCGGCGCTCAAACTGTTGTTTGATTCTCTGACTCTGAATATATAGAGGATCAGTTGAAGATACCTAATTAAGGCCAGCTTGCACAACGATCGCTAAACGAATTTAATGACTAAGCATGTTCAACTATGACGTATTTAATTATAGATTAATACGGGTATTTATTGCGTATATACGTTGGCTCAACATTCCTTTAAGAAAGTTGTGCTAGGGCTTCAATTTTTTTTGTTCATGTGTAGATATACATAAAGGAAGCCTACATGTAAAGTGGCAACTTCCACAACCCTGTAGTTTTTGTGATATTAATTTTTGAAAATCCGTAATCGGTTGCGAAATTCACTCGGAAATTAGTATGCGACCTTTCAGTTTGCGTTCTATCGATTATTGCGACACTAAATTGACATGACAGTGACAGAGAATAGGGCTTTTTTCATAGGTTTTACATTTTTATTGGCGGGAATTTCGAATTTGGCAATGACATTGAAATTTCTTTTACAAATTTTACAATAAATTTATTCACTGTAGCATGGATTTGGTGCTGTTACCTACCTATCTTTCTTTTTGATAAGTTTTCTTATTTTGCGTGAATATTATGGCGGCTTTTGCGGATTCCTACTTTGAAGAGTCTGATTCTGAAGTTTCTGCTGCGGGAGTAGGTTCATCGGGTCGGAGGATCCATTACAACAAAGTATTGTGCAACAACCTTCAGTATTGTGGATCAGTGTATCACATTTGCTGAGGAAAATGGTATGATTTCATCAACGAAAGTGTGTGCCTACCATAAAACGCCCATGTTATTTATAAATTATCTTTTGAACTATAAAAAATAGTAGACTGAATCGAGACGGGGCACCCTAACTTGAGTAGGTTAGGTTCAAAAAGAGTGCCAAAATCAACACGGGGCACCCCGACCCCACGTGGTCTTGTGCGTGACACCCCTAGAGTGTATATGAAGACTGCGGGAGCCAGAAGCTCGCGGGAGGTCCTATCGCTCCGCTACGAAGGTCGCCGGCTCGCTTCGCTCGCCACCTCCCCCCTTCGCTTCACTTGGCCTCGTATGACTTGCTTCACTCAGAGGCGACCTTAAGAGCTTCTGGCGGTAGCCGACTCAGAGTCTAGGGGGTTGGAGGAAAAAGTGATCTATGAAAACGTTGCTCCCCTTCACTCTTTCTGCCTATTTTCAATATATTTTTTTTTCATACCTAACCTCAATTTTTTTTATTAATTTTCTCAAAAACCATATGTTTTCGTAAATCCTCACCCACTAGGGGTTTCCTAATCTTCCCCCCCCCCTACCCCTCTCCTACCCCCATCCCCCTATCGATATAACTATTTTCTCATTGTATTTGACGTTTCGCGACCGATTACTATCGTACGTAATTAAGTGGGTAATCAATATAAGCCGCAAACTCGGAACGGCCCGGCTGTGCGAGCAGCGGAGCGTCCAACGTGCATTGTCGCATGCAGCGTCGCGTTAAACGTGCATGGAACTATTTTTCGCTAGAGCGCGCGTGCGAGAATCATCACGTCAAAGGAACGAGACACGTGCATTGTTGTACACTTGTACACGCTCGTTAAAATACGGAATATTGATCACGACGCTTAACTTCATGCTGAAAACGCTGCTACGAATACACCAAGAGAGAAGTCCATACGTTCAGTAGTCGAGCGTGCACGCTCAAAATAACGCCTCGCTGCACGCGCCGCCATTCCAAATTAGCAGCCTTAGAGTCTTCAAGTCACGAGTAAACCGGTGTGCTAAATTATTAAATGCATGTTAAACTAGAGGATTAGCAAGCCAAAGTGGCAGTGGGCAGGGCACATAGCAAGAAGAACTGACAGCAAGTGGGGCAGAAAAGTTCTCGAGTGAAAACCAGGCACAAAGTATAGGCAGCTCCCCACTGGATAGAAAGACGACTTAATAACGGTTGCTGGGAGCTAATGGGCGCAGGCCGCATGAGATCGATCGCTCTGGAAATCTATGTTCAGCAGTGGAAGTTTCCTGGCTGATATGATTATAAAGTTAATCCGACATTTTCAATCAACAATCTCAGTAATTTTTAAACTAGTTATTGATAAGGAAAGTTGTAAATTTCCCCAGAGTTGAGAACCGTTGATAATAGCGCTATTACTCATAGTCAGTAGAGTTTGTTGAATCATTTATAAGTAAGTTTAAACTTAAAACGCTAGCGATGCTAACCATTTGTTTAATTACTGATGGACAGGCTAGTTGAACGTTTTTAGTGTTTGTTAAAAAAACGTGTTCTGTTGTAAATTTATATGATACTCCATAAATTGTTGTGCCCAACAGGATCCATAACAATCCTATACTTATCAATTACCACCTATTAGTATATTGTGGCAAGTAAATGATTGAGTACTTTATAGCTCAAATTGAGTTGGGAAGGACACGTGGCTAAATGTAATGATTGTTTTTGGAGCGAAACCTTGACGGAATGGCTTCCATGTACTGGCCAAAGATAGTAATCTTAAATAAATAAAACTTTGTTGGCCAACCAAGGTTGTCTGAAAGAGATGACTTTTTTAGAGACAAGACCACCCATTATATATTTACTTGTTTTGTATTCTGTTGTATTTAGCATTATAATAAATATATTTCATTCATTCATTGTTAATTTATTACTATATATGTATATGTAACTTTTTATAAATAAGTTACACACACACGATCTTCGATAACACTTTCACTTACCATCAGGTGAGGCAGTGGTCAAGCGCTTGGCTATCATCAATAAAAAAGTACCTTGTAAATGATGCTTACCCATTTTTGTATGGGATTTTTTTAAACAATAGATAAACAGTTTTTTTTGTTTTGTAAGACCCGCAGTCTATAAATGGAATTTTATATTATCTATCTAGAAGTTCATATATGTTCAAATTGATTCAATACTTAATATGAATTAAGGCTAAATACATTTGTACATATTTGAATGCCAATTGATCCTGATCTTAATTGGACGTAGTTGAACAGCGGGTTTTCCAATAAAATAAAAGATTTATTACATTTGATAAAAGCGTGACATTTTAATTAAAAATGCCATAAAATTCGAACCTATTTTGAACCAATATTACAGGATTACAGCAAAGGAGCAATTTCTTCAGACGCTATTAAGCTACGGCGTAAAAGCCTCCAAAAACGGCTATAAAAAGATTTCATCAATGACGAAGAATTGACATTATCGGCTAAAAACACCCTTGTAATGGTGTACGTTACATTGTTATGGGGTTACGGGGTGGGAAGCGAGATAAGTTCATATTATAATGCGTTAAGATTACCCATACCCATACTATGCAATATATAGATTTGATTTGATTAGGTATTAACTTTTTAACAAAAATATAACGGACATTAGATAAATAACAGATAACATAAAAATTCAAACTACTCAACCGATGTTGATAAAATATCTATAGGACTAATCTAAAAGTCCTTGCAAATAAACAAATTACCAAACCGGTTGATAAACAAGGAATTGTACACACGGCTACACATCAAGCTATACATGTCTAGTATAAGCTGACCTCGCATTGTGTAGGCTTTTCGTAGAATGAGAGCTCAGCTTATACTGGAATGTATAGCTTGATGTGTAGCCGTGTGTACCTTCAATCATCAGCTCACCTGAATAACTCAAAGGAATATAAGTAGCGGTGTATACTTTAATCTTTAATGAATTATCCACTAACTCCTAATAGTTATGGAGTTATATTTTCCATCATCAGCTCAGCAACATGACACGATCAGTATCAGACGCAAATACTTGAATAGTTTTTAAACATACTTCAAAAAGCACAGAGGAGATTCGGATTCGTCGGAATCTTTTGTTTGACGTATGTTCTCCGATTACTCGAAGCTGCCTGGACCGATTCGAGAAATTATTTTTTTGTTAAAAGGGTGTGGCTTCTCAGGTGGATCCATTGGCACCAATCTGACAGATCTGAAGATTGGATTTAAAAAAAATCGAGGGCAATCCCTCAAATTTTATAAGGACGCAATTTGGTTTTATATTTGTACCTCAGAACTCCGTCATTTATCAACTGATTTGGAAAATTCTTGTTTTATTTGAAAGGATATACTAAGTTTTATAATTTAATTAAACAGCATCACAGCCACTTTTGTAAGGTTTTCGAGGTCACGTAAAACCCTCAGAGCCTGACTTGTCTTAGTTTCAGCACTTAAATTAAGCGAGTATTAGGTGTGAATGTCTTTTTGGCAAAGAGAGCTCGATTAAAACGTAATAGTTAGCCTTAAGCTAGGTACGTAACCCAAACAGGGCCTTTAGCATACTGATGCTCTAATCAGACCCTTGTTGGGTTTTATTAAAGAAATGCTATCTCACAAATCTACGTACTTAGGTACAGCTTAACTGAACACCGTAGAGTACTAATGCTCCGAATAATATTTGCAATTTTACTCAGAATACTTTCGTGATTTATTTCAAACAATATTATGAACACGGAATTTTTAAGCAGTGCTGATAATGATGAATGAAGGGAGACTTAAACTAGTTCTAGTAGTAAACTTAGGTTTAGTAGCGTTGTTTGTGATGTAACTCGCCCGGGGAAGTACCTTGCTTATTTCTGCCGCCAACGAGCCTTGCTGTGTTCCAGTTTGAAGTGTACCAGTGAAATTGCAGCCACATGAGGCTTTACACGTGTGACTCTAGATCATAAACGCAGGGCAATCAACGTAGGGCACGTACCTTGGTAGTAGTAGGGTTGGCGGTTTTGGTGAGCAGACTCCTTAATAATCGAATAGAATATAATAGAATAATGATTTATTGTACACCAGGAATACTTAACTTGTTACAGCCATATTTTAAATTTACCGCTTATAGAATATTTAGCCGTTAAAATTCTAATTATGGATATTAGACTCCTTCCCCCTCCATGTTTTCTTTTTATCAGCGTCCGCATGTTATAAGAGCGGAAGGAGGTTCAATAGCCAATTCAAGAACATACGCCATTGTGGTCATTTTTGACCAGCGTTGTGAGAGGATGAAAAATATAATATTTATTTGACGACCTCCGTGGCGCAGTGGGCGAATAGTTAGCTGAGACGCAGGAGGTAGTGGGTTCGATTCTCGCCGCGGAACAAATGTTTGCATGATCTACAGATATTTTTTCCGGGCCTGGATGTTTTTCTATATATTATAAGTATTTACAAAAAAAAAGTATATAAGTATTCTATCAGTTATCTGGTTCCCATAATACAAGCTCTGCTTAGTTTAGGGCTAGATAGCGCTGTGTGAAATGTCCAGCAATATACCAGCAAGAGTGCAAAGTTGTTATTTTACCGCGTGTTCAATTTTGATGACCGAGGAAGCGAAGGATTATAAAAATTATAATCCTGAGCGTTAGCGAGGGAATCAAAAGAGCACGAGGTGAAAAATCTTTGCACTCGAGTGCAACACGTAACTTTTCATCCCACCTCAGCGAGGACATTACTAAATGCAAAAAAAATAATACGCCCAGAAGGTTCCCAGTCTGAGTTTTTAACAAATTAAAAAAGGTTGTATGATAAATTCGGAATCATAGAGGTAGAAGTAAAAAGGTTTAATGATGTTTTGAATTCAAAAACTTAGTGCACACGATGTTCTAAGTTCAATTTACTTTATCCTCTAGCGGATAAAAAGCGGCCAAGTGTGAGTCGGACTCACCCATGAAGGGTTCCGTAGCAACAAGTAACATAATATAAAAGTTCTTGTAGTTCATTGTATCTTTTTTATATTTGATTAAATGAAAGGTAAATTGCGGTTTACGATTTATGACGTATTAAATAAAAACTACTTACTAGATCTCGTTCAAACCAATTTTAGGTGGAAGTTTGCATGGTAATGTATATCATATATTTTTTTTAGTTTAATCATTCTTTTATTTTAGAAGTTACATGGGGGGGGGGGGGGGGGAAGAATATTTTACCACTCTGAAAGTGTCTCGCGCTCAAACTATTCGGTTTAGAAAAAATTGATATTCAAGATCATTTTTGAAGACCTATCCATAAATATCCCACACGTATGGGTTTGATGAAAAAAAGATTTTTGAGTTTCAGTTCTAAGTATGCGGACCCCCAAAGTTTATTGTGTTTTTTCTATTTTTGTGTGAAAATCTTTATGCGGTTCACAGGGTACTTACTTAAATACTACTAGTCTGGCTAACGAAAGTAGATACTGGATTTTTTTGCAAACTTTTTATATGACAACACCAAAGTGTTTCTGCCATCGGATATTTAACCTACAAATTGGGGTATTTTAAGCAGAAAGTACTTAGGAACAATTGATTCCAAAAAGGCTTTTTTAAAACAAACTTATTTTAAACATTATATAAAATGAGTTTTAAAAATTCGTACGTGTGCTAAAATTGTATTCATCGAAAATAAGTATCGTATGTACGTGTTGGATCATTTCAAGAGCAACACTAAGCCTTAAGTTGGTCTAATAAATAGCTTAATTAATTAGGTACACTATTTACTAGAGAAAAACTTGGCAATTTTATTTTAAAGAAATTAATTTTCGGCTGTTTTCCGAAAGATTTGGTAAAATCAGAATTAGTGTATGATATCCCTATCTCTGACGCAACAAGATGGCGTGTTGTTGATGTTTCGTTGTGGTTGACTTGCGTATAGTTTTGTTGTGATATATCTGTGTTAACGCTATAAAAATGAATAAAACTATAAAGAGTGAAGTGCGAAAATTATTGTTTTGTATGATTTCGAAATATGAAGAGAAAAAGCTTGTGAAACAAGCCGTATTGCGAGAAAAACAGGATTGTTTGCGTACTGTGACTGATTTTTTAGGTTAGTACGGTCAAAATGTCTTGATATTTTTTTATTTTAAATAAGTACATATTAGTTTTAGTTACTTTATATAATGTTATGGTTCTTTTACAGATAGTCTTGAGGATAATGCACGAACTGCTGAAGTAAACCCAGCAATTGAAAAGATCACAGATTTAGATCAAAAAGATATGATGAAATCGCAGAACCAGTACTTAGAAGAACTATCTTCCATCACCGGTAAGTTTTCACTCAACGTTAATCTTAGACTAGTTTTGTAATACTTGTGTATTTTCTATTATTTCTTAGTTATGAGACTCACGATAATTGACATTTTATTTTATTCTTTTTACAGATGTAAGTGTTATTACATTGAAGAGAATTAAAAAAGAAGGTGCGGTGAACGAAGGGGTCTGGAGGACTCCAGGTAAAAAACGACCTCACCCTTCAAAAGTGTCGAACTTAGATAGTTTCGATATGGATGTTATTCGTAATAAAGTAAACGAATTTTACATTGTGAGGAAACAAGTGCCAACATTAAGATCTTTGTTAGTAGAGTTAAAAGAAAGTATAGAATTTGGTGGATGTCGTGAAACTCTCCGTCGCATATTATTAGCCAACGATTATGAATTTAAGAAAAACAAAAATGAACGTTCATTATTAATTGAACGGTATGATATAGCTGCATGGAGACATCGCTTTTTGCGTACTATTGCATCGAAACGTGCAGAAGGCAAGCCAATAATCTACTTAGATGAAACTTACGTCCACAAAACCTATAAGCCTAAAAAATGTTGGCAAGGTCCATCAACAAGTGGAATAATTGAAAATATATCGTCAGGAAAACGATATATTATTGTGCATGCAGGATCAGAGAAAGGCCCTGTTCCAAACTCATTGTTAGTATTTAGCACCAAATCGAAAATGGCCGACTACCACCATGACATGAATTCCACAAACTTCAACAAATGGCTTCAAGAAAAGCTTATGCCCAATTTGAATGAACCAAGTGTAATTGTAATGGACAATGCATCATACCATTCTGTCATAATAAATAAAGCGCCCACATCTCAAAATCGAAAGTTAGAGATACAGAATTGGCTTACATTGAATGGTATTTCATTTGAAACATACAATTCAAAAGCAGAGTTGCTCTGCTTAGTAAAACAGAACACACCAGAACCTATTTATGAAGCTGATGAACTTTTAAGCCAAAACGGACATGAAGTGCTAAGACTTCCTCCATATCATTGTGACTTAAATGCTATAGAACTCATATGGAGTCTAGCAAAAAGAAATGTGGGAAGCAAAAATGTAAGCCGAACTCCAAAAAAGTTCGAGGATCTCATAAAACAATATTTTGAGTGTATTACAGCAGATAATTGGAAAAAAATGACAGACCATGTCATTCATGTGGAAGACAAGTACAAAAGAAGAGACCATATAACTGAAAATAATTTACAAAGTTTAATTATCAATTTAAGAGACAGCAGCGACTCCAGTGATTCTGACGATTCACTCCATGTTGAATTTTTAGATTAAGATTTTGATTATAGTGATTAAAAAACAGTATAAAAATATATGGTGTTGTTTTCTTTGATACATACTCACATAGATTTACAAATATTTAAACTCATGATAATATTGATACTCATGATAGTGTTTGATAGCCTGTTTATTCCTTTAATACGCCACAATGGAGTGACGTATCCGTGTGATGTTTGGTATGGAGTTAATAAAGAGTTAACAAGTGATATAAGCTACTTTTAATCTCGTCATAACGCGGACAAAATTGCAAGCATCCACTAGTAAAATAAAAATAAATGTCAAAGTATCAAAGTGAGTTGTTCCAACTTTCCTTTTTACTTTAGGACTGCCATGCTGATATTTTTTAAATTTGCCGCGCTTTTTCAGTATCAACTTTCATTAGCCAGACTCTAGAATACTTACCAAGTTTCAACAGTATAGTTCTTATAGTTTCGGAAAAAAGTGTCTGTGATATACAGACGGACAGACATACAGACATGGCGAATCCATAAGGGTTCCGTTTTTTGCTATTTGGCTACGGAACCCTAAAAACGGCTTCTGCACTCAGATGTCGAAGAGCAAAAATACTCTTTCCGAGGTGGGGGGATGATAAATATACTACAATTGCTTATCTGTTCGTGTTTTAAGATTAGTAAGCCGCTGTCGATTGTGCAGACGGACAGTGAAGACCAAACGAGGCGCGATTTGTTTTTATTATTTTATATTAAACTTGTAGACACACAAGTTGACGGCCCTTCTGATGTTAAGTGGTCACCGCCGCCTATAAACTCCTGCAGCACTCGTGGTACTGCAGTCGCGTTGCCTACCACTTGATACCCTATTTGTGGTGTTATAGTGGCTGGCCGGCTGAGCCGAAGAAAGCGCGTGGTCCAAAATCCTCAAGACTTCAGTGTAGTGTTTTTTTCATGTGTAGATATACATAAAGGAAGCCCACATGTGAAGTGGCGATTTGCGAAACCCTAGTTTTCGAGATATTAACTTTTGAAATCCGTAATTGATTGCGAAATTCGCTCAGAGTTCAATGTCAGACCGTTTAGTTTGTGTACTATCGATTATTGCGTCACTAAATTGAGATGGCAGTGACAGATAAAAAGGCTTTTGATGATAGGTTTTGCTTTTTTATTGGCGAAAATATCGCAGTGGCAATAACATTGACATTTCTTTAAACAAATTTTATTAGACAGTATGCAAAATAGTATCAAACAGATCCTACTAATATTATAAACGGGAAAGTTTGTATGTATGGATGTATGGATGTTTGTTACTCTTTCACGCCGGAACAGCTGAACTGATTGCAATTAAAGGTATGTACGTAGATCATAAGCTGGATTAACACATACTCGTAGGCTACTTTTTATTGGCAAACCACGGGTGCGAAGCTGCTGGCAACAGCTAGTTAACAATAAAAACTACAATTAAATCAAATAACTATCAATTAAACTAAATTTAAAATAACCTATAAATAAAAAAAAATAACTTACATTTGTTCACTGTCAAGACATTGACATTTGTCAAGAGAAAGATAACACGACCAAATCCAACCAGGTCGTGTTATCTTTCTCTTGCGGTCGAGACGTTTTCGTACTCAAGTAAAATAATTGTATGTGGTTACTGGGGTATCCTCTTTGAGTTCTGCTTCATCCCCCGCTGCGGAGTTGAGTCTTGTGCAAGTGTTGGACTAGTGAGCCGCTTGTCAAAAAAAACCGAAATATAGTAGAATCTATCGAGACGTGACACCCGCAACTTGAGTAGGATTGGTTCAAAAAGAATGACAGAATCGACACGAGGCACCCCGACCCCACGAGGTCTTGTGCGTGACACCCCTAGAATGTGTATAAAGAGCACTGGAGCCAAAAGCTCGCGGGAGGTCTGTGACTTGCTTCACTCAGGGGCGACTTTAAGAGCTTCTGGCGTGAGTCCACCCAGAGTTCAGGGAGTTGGAGAAAAAAAGGAAAAATTCCCTTCCTCGTAACTATTTCCAACATAAAAAAATGTTTTTTCATACTTAACCTCAAAATATATTTTGTTAATATTCTCAAAAACTAAAGTTTTCGTAAATCCTCACCAAATCTTAATCCCCCCTTCCCCTCCCGCACCACCACCTTCTCCCCCCCATCTTTTCTTTCGAACCGATACAAATGGAAAGTCCGGGCCATCCGAAAGCGCTCCATCATCGCCATATTGGAAAAAAGTAGGACGCTGCCCACATATTTCAACTCCCACAACATCCTTGTTTCATTCCTTTGTCCGGGTGATCCATAGCCAACCTTTCAGATAAAACATTTTCATAAAGCTGAACTGCAGACTCGCATAATCTCGGTTTCCAAGTCACCGCTCCAAGCCCTTAGAGGTTTGGACGGGCTGAGAATTAATTTAACAGCCATACTTTCATGGTCAATTTCTGCTAAAACGCATAAGCACTAAGTTGTTTTTTTAAGCTCCCTGGCGCTAACCGAACTAGGTAATGCTAAAGATGATACAGAGGGCGGCCTTATGGTAAGCAACATAATACCGACGTACAGACTTAGACATACAGATGAAAGTCTTATGTGTCTGTAATTTTACAAAAGTTAATAACACTAAAACCGTAATAAGTTAAGTACCTATCCTTTATTGGCTGTAAGTTTTATAATAAGATACACCTGTATTATAATAACAGCTGAGGATTTTAATAAAAAAAAATGTGTAAAGACATCTCTTCATCTTTTCAGGACATGAATGATTGTAAAACAAGGTATTTCCAGAGACAGAAACATAAATTAGAAGACAGGACTAATTACAAAGCCGCACTCCAAATAACTAAACTAAACGCTGTTAATACTACACAAATCAGAGGTTCCATTAATTAAACGAATGGATGAATAAATGAATGAAAATACTTTATTGTACACTTCAAAAGAAACAGACTTAAAAATAAAAAAAACACAAAGCAACAAGTACAATGGGTGGTCTTATCGCTTAGAAGCTATTTTTTCCAGACAACATTTGGATGGATAGGACTTTTGTGACATTACAATAATGGAGGGGGGTGTACATACATTAACAAAAAAACTAAATTTTAAGAAAGCGCTGAACACTTACAGTAAAATAAAACAGTTTACACAAATATATCTACAACAAATAAATTAAATAAAAAAATATATATATACTATATACATAAACATACACACATATGTACATATCTATAGCGATACTACGACGTTTCTGTGAGAACGAACGTTGTAATTATATCTGACCCATAAGAACATGTAAATAAAATGTTTGCCGATTAAACGTAATATTATATTGATTTGTTAAATAGTTAAATGTCTAAAAAGTTAGAAATTATGTAATCATGGCTACTACCATATTCAAAACCTAGTGAAGTATTGATTTTATGCTTAAACAATGAGATTATATTCCAATAAACGGTTAATTAAATTACCTAGTGACCCATGTTTTATATTCCTTACAGTTTTTGTCCCGCTTTTAGGAAAAGTCCGCTCCTTTTCAGACGCCTTGATCTGTCACTACATCTGCTAGAATTTTTTTTAATTCTTTCCACCATTTTCGTCAAATACACAATCCCAATAAAAATCTAAATTAAATACAAGTATTTAACTCAAACTGAAGCACACAGATTCCGTCTATGTTAGCGACGAATGGAGCTATATATTTGTAGCACCGTAGCCTTTCCCCCATCTGACTTTTTATCAGTTTTTATTGTCTAGGGCCAATTAGGTAAATTGTTTCCTCCCAGTCTAATGAAGTTCAGAGAAAAAAACATTTTAGGGAGTAATTGGGTCCCCTAACTTTTACTTTACCCTACTCGGAATTTAGAGAAGCTAACCTTTTATCTGAAGACTAGATTTTTAGGGTAAGATGTAGAGGTGGGTGGTTTTTCAAATTACTGCTGGTTTCTTTTGAGTTTTTTGAGTTTTTCTGAGTTAGGTTTCGGTTTTTATCTTCTCTCTCGATCTTTTACCTTCATAACTTACGTTAGATTATTTTGTGAATAGTTAGCGAAATGGCTACTGCTGGCTAGGTCTTGGACATCTTTAACCATCAACGCAAAAAAGGGGTGGTAAGTTTGACGCCTATGCTTGTCTGTTTGTGGCATCGTAGTTTCCATACGGATATACCGATTCCGATGAGGTTTTTTTAATAGTACGCTAGGTGGTTTTTTGCTATATCAGTTTTACGACTCTTTAACTTGTCAGGATTTTTTTTATTTTACTTGATAGGTTAGGTAAAAACGGATTCATTTTATTTATGTAAACTATGTAAAATTTATGGGTTTACTGTATGTGTAACAACATTTGATGGATATGAAAGAGCAGAACCTTTTTTTATTGATAGTTATAGAAGGCCATCTATTGTATTGCCTTATTTAGTCTAGCCTAGTACTTTTTTTGTATTATTTCTGTTGGTGTGGTAATATAATAAAGAGTTATCTATTCCATTGTATTCTAACCACGTCCTAACGTTAATGAACCAGGGTCCTTCAGAATATAGTGAAATAAGTCATTGGCCTCCCTTAAGCAAACAATAAGACTTTTCGAAATTGAATGTTTAAAAAAAAGTTAAAAAGATAGATATTTGTGAATACCACTAAAATGGCAAATAAGCGTACGGCGCACCAGGTAAGCGGTAACCGAAGCAATTGTTCGCCAAACCTTTAAAAATGTAAAAACACCCATTTGAAGCCATGAGAATAAGCATATTCTTTAAGCTAGAAATAACTACCCATACAGTAAGTACCCTGTAGTGATAGAACATGAGTGCTACTCATACTAAGCCCGGTTTGCACGATCCCTAAACGTATTTAGAGACTAAACATGTTTAAATTTGAAGTATTTGTCCGATTTGACAACTGCTTATATCATTATTTAGCCACAAAATACGGTTAGGCGTCGTTGCGCAAGTCGCCCTGATATTATAAATTCAAAGTGACGCTCTGTATATCTGTTTGTGAGATTTTCACGACTAAACGGCTAGGACGATGTGATAAAATTTGGTATATATGTAGATATTGACTGGGATTTAGACACAGTGGTTATTTTTACCCAACTGCACAGAAGAAGGTTAATGTTTTTATTGACAAAATATGTATGCGTTGGAGGCGCGGAAGCTTTTAGAAGCTATATTATATTTTGACAAAAAATCGAGCAAAGCCACGGCGGGTCAGCTTATTATTATATAACGTGCAACGGTACACAAATATAGACTACTAGCTGACAAATCGGCAGATTCGCACGCGTAGTTTTTCAATAAAAACATTACCCTCCTTCTGCGCAGTTAAGTAAAAAGTAGCGTATGTCACCCGGAGATAGTGGAGCTTCCCTACAGTGAAATATTTTTTTAAAATTGGACCAGTAGTTTCGGAGCATTATTAATATAAATATACACCCCTCACTAGGATACCATTAAATAAATAACGAATGCTGGACATTTCAAACAGCGCCATCTAGCCCCAAACTAAGTAAAGCTTGTACTATCGGAACCAGATAACTAATAGAATACATTATTATACTCTTTTTTTGTAAATACATACCTATTAGTACGTACAGAAAAACAACCAAACTCTTAACAAATATCTGCAGATCGTACCTTCCTAAATCAGTCTCTAGAACTTGTCACAAACTAATACGTTAACTAAGTTGTAGGTAAATTAATTAACACAGTTCTTTTAGAACTAGAAAAGTGTTTACTAACTTTAGTTTTGGCTGAAATGGAAAATTGAGTTGTAGCTAAAAGAAAAAGTTCTAGAACTTATAAAACTCATTTAGTAGTTTGAGGGAAAATTGTAGATTTATATAGTTACTAGGTCGACTTTGTACGCGTTACACTACTAAATGTGTACTAATTTATCACAACATATCACATTCATATATGTGATGATGTTCCGTGAGGATGTTTGTTTATTTGTTTGTTTTTTACTCAATCACGTCGCAACGGCTGAACCGATTTCAAAGAATTTGGTATGTACGTAGATTTTAACCTGGGTTAACGCTTAAGCTACTTTTTATCCCATAAATCAGTTAATAAAATTGCAGCTACATTAAACGTCCTGCAGTCTACTCCCTTTGAGTTTATTATTGTCGCAATGGTGAACCATACAAAATGCTAGCCGTAGTGACCCCAGCCCAAGCTCTACATGTTAGATATAGGCGCAACAATGAGTCATAAAAAAATCTTAGTTGTTACCAGCGGCTTCTCGCACGTTGTTGTATGGTGTAAAAATACATACAGCTAATTTTAAGAGACTAGTGAGACTCTTCCTAGAAAAAGCAGGCTGAAAAACTCGGCGGTAGCTGAAAATTTGTTATCACGCGATCCTATTTATCTTAAAGAGGGTGGACTGGGAGATGCTGCGCTTTCACTAATTATAATTTTTTTAAGGTGAACAGGGTCACAATGAAGTCAAAAAAATCTGCTACCACAGCATCCCACAACCTTTAAAATTGATGGGGTCGCAATGATGAGTGATAAAAGTTTGCAACCAACACCAGCTGTCCTACTCTCCAGGGTTCTAATAGTCATAAAACTTTGTAAAAACTGTAGCCTCCCCTAATCAAGTCATAACAATAACAATAATCTATCTATCGATAAGGTTGAAATAATTAGTCAAAAAAATTCAAAAAAGATGTTGCGATCACTCCAATTTTTTTGACTTTTTTGACTGGTTTTTTTTTGGTTTTACCCTATTCATCTTAAAAAGACCCTATTATAAGAGAGCGAGCTGGAAGACGCTGCGGTAGCCGATTTTATATGACTCAATTTGAAACTCTATTTAACTTAAGGAAGTGGGCTGGGTGACGCTACGTTAGCTGCAGTTTTATGGCTATCATTGTAATTTTATTTAACTTGAGGAGTATGGGCTCGGAAAAGCTGCGGTAACCACAAATATTTTCAGATTTCAGATTTATTTATTTCACCTTAATTATAACATTGGTTGTTACAGGCATGTCAATTTTAACATTTTAAAACTTATAATAATTAAATTAAAATAATATAATTAAAGATCATGTCAACAAAAATTATAATGATAATACCTATAATTATAAATAAAGTCATAACAAAATACTAAAACAAAACAGATAGGTAGGTAGGTCGATTTAGAGATACACAAAACAAAATTATAAGATCCTAACTAAAACGGTATGTCAAAACTAAATTAAAATAAAAGAAAATATAATGGTAGAATATGTCAAATAATTGCGTCAAAGGAAGATTCTAATAAATTAAAATTCATAAATTCATTTAAACAATAAAAAGCATTTAAAATCTGAAATATATTCTAAATTTACAATTTTTGTTGGCAGTTTATTGTACATTAATATTTTATTATATTCTCCTTGCTTTTGCACTTTAGCTAGTCTTACTTTTGGTTGATATAGTGTCTCCTTATTCCTTAAATTATAGTTATGTGTGTATTTACGACTGTATTTTTTGTGTTTCTTGTTTGATACCTTAATACTATACTTTTGTCAGCATTTAAAATAATTCCATTTGCTTTAAACCAACTGGTCAGTATTTGGAGCGATTTGTCTATATTATCCTCTAACTGTTGTGATGTCCTTTCCTTTAATCCAATATGTGTATCGTCTGCGAATAGATTTATAAAAGCCCAATCGGGTACACAATTAGCTAAATCGTTAACATAAATAAAAAAAAATAACGGCCCTAAAATTGACCCTTGTGGTACCCCTAAGTCAACATGCCCTGCCTCCGACTTTTTACCATTAACTGTCACAATTTGCAATCTGTTTTGTAGGTATGTGGTGATCATTTTAAGTTCTCTACCATCGAAGCCGTAATATTTAAGTTTTTCTATTAAAATATCATGCCTTATGCAGTCAAAGGCCTTCGATAAATCGCAAAAAATGCTTGGTGGATTTGTTTTTTCTGAAACCGTACTGAGCTTTGGTAAATAAGTCGCTTTTCTCAAAGTAGTCTACAATTCTCCTTTTAATTATCATTTAAAATATTTTTGATAAAGTAGGTAGTATGCACACTGGTCTGTAATTAATTAATTCACAACATTCACCTTTTTTAAAATGCTGTATTACCCGTCCAGCCTTAAGTACATCAGGGAACATTCCGTCTTGTATGCATGTGTTAATCACACTACAAACCAAAATAAGTAACAAGTCATTTCCTAATAATAAGTCCCTAACCATTTTCCTATTCATGTCATATATATCTACTGATGTTTTACTTTTCATGTCCCTAACTACCTGTCTTATTTCTTTATGTGTAATCAAATCAAATACAATTTTCGTTGTAGGTTTGTTTATCTTATTAAGGTATTCCATGCATTTTAATTTGTCAATCTTAGTGTCTTTTGTTAATTTTTTTGCTATATTACGAAAAAAGTTATTGAATATGTTTGATATCGTTTGAGGGTCTTTACACTTCTAGTTATTTTCATTTTTAATTGCATGAATAATTTTATTTTGACTAGACTTTTATATGTTTGTTCATTTATTATTTTCCAAGATTCCTTGATTTTGTTTTGTGATCTCTTGACTCTACGTATGTATTGTAATTTGTTGGCTGAAGTTAATACCTTTCTCAATACATTTTTATACATTTTTATTTTTCTATTTAATTCTATATTTGGTTTTAGTTCATTAAGGAGCTCTAGTTTTTCAAGATTCAACTTAGACACTTTTAAACCTTTAGTAGTCCATTTTCTTACCGTAGTTTGCCGCGCTTTCTTTTTAGGAAATGCTACATTATAATAAAACAGTAAAGCGTTTAGTAAAATACCCATTTTAACATTGGAGTCCATAGTCTCATCTATGTTACTTTTTAACTTATCATAATCTTGCATAAATAGAAAATGAAAATAATTGATATTTTGTTTTCCGAAAGATCTAATTAAATTATTTTCAGTGCTTCCGCTTAAAGTTTTTTGTTCAAATTTATAGTTTAATTTTATAACATTGTGTTCCGATAGCTTATAATCCAACACACTTCCTTCAACATTGTCGAAATTTACTATAAAATTGACAATACACGAACTGACCCCTTTACGTGTGCTTTTTGTTCTTGTAGGCAATAAACCGACTATCAAAATTATTTAGGATGTTAAATAATTTTCTTATTTTACTACATTCTATCAAAATGTTTAAATTAGAATTACCAGCTACTGCCATCTTTTTACCTTCTCGACAAAGTCTGTGTAGAAGTTTCGTCAATATGTCAAAGAATAGGGAAATATCCGTACCGGCTCTATAAATGCAAACAACTACCATCTTTTGTCGCCTGAGCTCTATCGCTGAAATTTCACAGTTCATTTCAATTGATAATCGGTTTAAATCGCTCCTAACTTAGTAATCTACTCCTCTTTTTGTAAATATAGCCGTTCTCCCGTGTTCAAATATTTGTCTGTTGAAGTATGTTGCAAGTTCATACCTTTCTATGTGCATTGCTTGTACTTGGTGATCGTATGCCCAGGTCTCCGTTAGACACAAAATTTCACAGTTTGTATCGTTCAGTAAAAGTTCGATTTGTAGATACTTTTTATGAATACTTTGCACGTTTGCATGCAATATATTTACGATTTATGTTGTAACTCTGATCTTTTTGAAAATTTGTGTCGCTATTCTTAAGGTTTTCATCTATTTTTATGAAAGTTAAAGATGAAGATCCCTTGAAAGATACTGCACTGGTGGTTCTTATTATTTCTTGTGATAAATAATGCTTGCTTTGTCTAAAATTCGTACAATTTACATTAAGGTCTATAAATACCATGTGTTCGTTCATCTTGACGACTTGGAGCAATTTATTATTTAAGACAAATATGTCATTATTTTTTAAGTCATTGTATAAGAAACCATTTAAAATTATGTTAAATTTACGTGTCGGGCTAGATACTATTTTACTTATTAATTTTATATAATTGTTATGAAAAGAGTATCTATTTAAATACTTAGATATAAGAATAATCAATGTGTCTCCTTGTTTTAGGTCCTTTGTCTTTTCTTCAACTCCTTCTAGCACCTTTTCTACACTAGCTCCTGGTTTACAATAATTGGTTATATTTTTCTGACTTCCAGTGTTATTTATCAATTTTAAGGCTATGTTTCTTCCAAACTCGACTGACATTACTATTATCTCTGACTTACTTTTCCAAAATATTTACCACTATTTTTTCAATTTCTTTTATAAATTTTTCAGCAGTGGGTGTGGCCACTTGTGTTTTTTCGGGGCTTGAAGAACGTATGTTTAATTTTAGTTTGCTTTCTAACTCAAAAATGTTAAAGTTCAGCTTTTCCTGTTGTTTTAGAAGTTTTTTGCACTTGTTTTTTATATTCTTGATTTTTTCTCCAGTTTTTTAATTGTGATTATGGTTTTTCTTCTTGTAATTATAGTATTTCTAGGTTTACAAAAAGTTTTATTTTAGAAGTTTTTTACTTTCCTGTAGCATACTTTATCAGTTTTTCTATTTTCTTTAAGTTCCTTGTTGTTTACTTTATCTGCTTCTAACCATACCGATAGTTGAAATATCTGTTTTTGTAATTCTTCCATTTTTCCTATGTTTACTAAATTTTCTATATAGGTAAGTATCTGTTTTGGTGTTAGCGGAGTATCACCATCCACTATTGTCAGTCTCAGCTTCTTTCTCTTTCTTCCTATGCTTGGCGAGGCAATTATGTCGCTGCATTCTATTTTTTTGTACATTTCTATGACTTTGTGACATTTATCTATATCTTTTTTTTGTTTCTTATTTTCTATCACTAATTTATCAATTTCGTTATTAGCCGCCGTTAAACCATTTTCAAGACAAGAGATTCTTTGCTGCATGAAACTCATCGAGTCGCTTTGGTCTAAATTTGTGTTTGGCAAACTTATTCTAGTGGAATCAATCAACGAAGAGTCCGAGAGTTCTCCCATTGAACATGCTCTTTGTCTTGGACGAACTCTGAATGTAATATTACTAAATTCAATTTTTAATATATTTATGAATAATAATCGATTTTGGACAAGATGTATCCGAACAGATTTGATTTTTTACGTTGGCAATGTTTCCGATATTAGTTTTCTGTCAAGTTTATCAAGACGTAATCGTATTATCCAATCAGCTGTTTCCAGAGGTTACAACGTACCGACATTGTTTTTCATAAAAAATTTGCAAAAAACACTGTTAGAACTTTTCTGCGGTGATAATTAGTAAGTTCGAATTGTTAACTGACCTTAGTGTCTTCTATTTGTGTAGTGAACTTGATGATTTAGTGCTCCAAAATGTTGGAATCTCATTATAAAGTGAAAGTCCAAATGCCGGTATCCAGTTTCAGTGTGTTTTGGCCGGTATCGTGTCCAAATTTGATATTTTGTGAATCTATTTCTCGAGAGCTCCTTCAGTGAATGTTACATTCCCCGAGGTAGAGGGGGTATATTTTTTTTAAGACTGATCATTGCGACACTAACAAACATAAATGGAGTCGACATCGGGACGCTGCAGTAGCTAGTATTTTTTTTATTCATCCTTGCGACCCTATTTATCTTATCGGGAGTATATTGGGGGATACTGCGGTTGTGGTTTTTTTTGTATGACTAATCATTGCAACATTATTAATCTTAAAGTGATTGGGTTGGAGGATGCTGCGAAAATACTTTATGATTTATACTTTTTACGTATTACTTAGCTTTGAGTGAAGAGGTAACAAAGAATAAAAGCATGTTTCTATATAAATTTTGACAACTCATTTTCATCTCATGGAGAAAGATTTATGAGATAAAAGTAGCCTATATGTAATTTTAGGCTTAAAACTTAACTTTCGCAAAGTTTAAACTCAATCTAGTTAGTAGTTTTTTGCATGATGGGGTAACAAAGACCAAAATCATTTTCCTATAGAAATTTTGACATCTCATTTTTATCCTATGGGACCTGATTTATGTGATGGAAAGCAGCATATGTGTTTATCAAAGTTATAATCTACGTACCTGCATACAATACAAAGTTTGTTTGGAAGGGATCGCTTTTAGCGATAAAACCGTCCATTGTAGTAAATCGATTTATGTAAATTATGTTATTTTTATTCTTTTCTTTTATTCTTTATTGTACACAAGAAAAAACATTATAAAGTACAGAAATAGAGGGCATGTACAAAGGTGAGCTTAACCCTATAAAGAGTTTTCTTCCAGCAAACCTTTGAGGCTAGAGATATATGATTTTAAAGGTAGGTGCGTGTACAAGAATCATAAATATGTACATATATCTAAAACAAATAAAACGATATATACCAAAAGAAAGTCATAAAATGAATGAATATAATAAATAAAATAAATAGACTAATATATACAAAAATAAATATATACCTACAATAAAATAAAATTACAGAGAAAGATAGTGCTCTTTAACTTTCCGTTTGAAAATGTTAAACGACGGACTAGCGCAAACTTCATGGGGCAGGGCATTCTAAATTTTCACCGCATAAACGGTAAAGGAGCCACCATAGCGGCTTGAAGTGTGTTGAGGTGTTTTGAGGAGAAGGGACTTAGAGGACCGGGATGTCACACTGCGAGGGACAAGGAATTCGAAGCGTTCACGGAAGTAGGGAGGAGAGAGTGGACAATATAATACGTTAAATAAGAGTGAAAGAACGTGAAGATCACGACGAAGACGAATAGGGAGCCATTTAAGTTGGGATCTGAACGTGGATACGTGATCGAACTTGCGCAGTCCGAAAATAAAACGGATGGACAAGTTCTGTAGACGTTCCAGTTTATTGAGAAGTTCCTCCGTGGCATCAAGAAAGCAGACATCCGAATAGTCGAGAAGGGGCAGCAACAGGGCTTGGGCGAGAGTAATTTTTGTTTCAAAGGGAAGAAATTTCTGAAGACGTTTTAGGGATTGAAAAGACAAATGCACCCTTTTGATTATTGCATTGATGTGGCTGGCCCATGATAGCTAATTGTCAAAAATGACACCAAGGTTCTAGGCCTTGCTATGTAAGGTATAGGCACCTAATCGAACTGTATTTGAGGATCATTCTGTATTTTATTTTGATGTACAATAAAGAGTTCTTAACTTACATACGAACTTTCATTGAAATCAGTTCAGCCGTTACGGCGTGATTAAGTAATAAACAAACAAATAGACAAACATACAAACTTCCATATTTATAAAATTAGTGTGATTCACTCCTGGCTTCGAGCTATGGAGAGGGCTATGCTCGGGGTTTCTCTACGGGATCGAATCAGAAATGAGGAGATACGTAGGGGAACTCAAGTCACCGACATAGCCCGACGGATTAGCACGTTGAAGTGGCGAGTGGAGGCCACGGACCGGCAAAGGCAGCGTAGGATGTCCACCTACAAGATGGGAAGACGACTTGGTAAGAACCGCAGGTCGGCGTTGGATGCAGGCCGCTTCCAACCGCAGTACCTGGAGATCAATGAGGGAGGCCTTTGTCCAGCAGTGGACGTCCTACGGCTGATATGATGGTGATGATGATGATGACTCCTGGCTTCACCATCAGACCATGGTAGTCATTATATAGTTTCGCAAAAACAGTTTGATAGAACCTAAACACGATAAATCTACTTTTATAAGGGTTATATTGATTTCTTGCTGGCTCCGTCATTAGACCCTGGTCGACGACATTTTACTGTCAAACATTTTACAATAACTTAAACGAACATGCACCTGACCATTTTACTGTTATTCATTATGTACTTCTGTTGATTTCCTCCTGGCTCCATCATCAGACACTGGTATACATTTACCGTCATACGAGTACATCTCAAACAATTATTTTAAAAGAACCCAAACATGACCGTTCTACTCTTATTTATTAAAGAATTCTGTTAATCACCTGTTGGCTCCATTATCCCTGGTCCTCAAACCAAACATAAAATAAAAATAACAGAATAATTTTATTTCTGACGACATTTAAAACGACACCACACTCAAGCTTTTCATATCTTAGGTCTTAGGTAGTATCTTAGGTCTTATTTTGAATTTGGTTTCATGAAAATATTAACAATATTATCTTGTAGATGTTCCCTCTGGAGTCCCTCAAGGCTCTATTTTGGGGCCCCTGTTTTACACTGCCTACCTGTATGATGTGAGTAGTTGTTTTCATTTTGCCAAATTTCTCATGTACGCTGATGATACCAAAATCTACGCTTTTATAAAGACTGAAGCAGACTCTCAGAAGCTGCAAAATGATATTAAACGGCTATGTAACTACTATCGGGATAATAGAATTGGAGTAAATGCATCAAAATGTTTCCAAATTTCCTTCACTCGTAAAATTAAAAAAGTCACTTATCAATATGAATTAGACAATATACCTTTGGAACGCAAAAACGCAACACGAGACCTTGGAGTAATCTTTGACTCAAAAATGTTAATGTCTGATCAAATCGCGGCAGTGGTTGCAAAAGCTTACAGAAATCTAGGGTTTGTCTTACGTATTAGTCGGCAGTTCTCCGACGCTGAATGTATTAAAGTACTTTACTATTCTTATGTCCGTAGCGTCTTGGAATACTGTTGCACTATGTGAAACCCACAATACATAATATATGAGCAAAATATTGAGCGCATTCAATCCAAATTCATTAAAACGTTAAACTATCGCACCTATTGTAATAGAAGCATGACTTACGAGGAATCGTGTAGGTTTCATAAACTCATACCGTTAAAGGATCGGCGCTCTTTGCTGCAGATGTTGTTTTTACACGACGTTTGCAGTAATAGAATTGATAGCACCGAATTGGCGTCTCTCGTTCTTCAATTCAATACTCCTTTTAAACGTACGAGACACACAACCCTCTTTCATATTCCTTTCAGTCGTACCAACTATGCCCAAAATTATGTCATCTGTCGCACGCTAGATAGCTACAACAAGGATTTTCAGCAATAGACATCTTCTCTAATAGCAAGACATCTTTTAAGAAACAAATTATATTTGTTCTTAGTCATATATAGCGCGTTCTATAAAATATTCAGAAATTCACTCAACACACACTACACTCTCTCCCTCACCCCCTCAAGTACACACATTTACACAGCATCCTTACCTTCTTTTGTTCTTCAAATGCGTACCTACTAAATTACTAAAATCCTTGAAAATTTAAAATTTAATTAATATAGTATGTTTTTTTAATCTTTTTCTCTAGGTGACTAATTTCATAAAAGATAAGTCTATATATTGAGAATCTGTTATTGGCATTAAGCATTAGTTACAAGGATTGTTTACATTGTTAACAAGTGCTGTTGATTCTGTAATGAATAATACAAAAAAAAAAAAACAATGAAGCAACTATTACTGAAACAACTAACTGTTACTATTTAGAAATTTTCTAAAATCTGTCTAAAATTAAAAATGAGATTTGGTTGGCAAACAAAGTGGTCCTGTGCCTGGTCCGGTTAAAAATAACCGTCTTCAAAAAAGGAGGAGGTTCTCAATTCAACTGTTTTTTTTATGTTTGTTACCTCATGACTCCGTCATCTATCAACCGATTTGGTAAATTCTTTTATTATTTGAAAGGATATACTTTCAGATTAGTTCCATAGAAATTTTAAAGAAATCGGTTTAGTAGTTTGTTTTTCCTGTCATCTGAAGTCGGTTATATTTTTGTTGTTAAAAGTTACTTGTTTCAGGAAAATATCTGAAAGCGCTAAAATATCTATTTGTTTATTTTATTAGGGGAATCTTCACTAAAAATTTGATCGGTCTACTACTAACCATACCTGAAATACAGACTATTTTTGTTTTATTTTATTTAACTTTGATTTTGGACCCCTTGGGGTGCGAATATTTAAAAATTGTTTCATTGTCCACCCCTACATCCAAAAAAAAACACAGCCTCTATATTTAAAGTCTTCAGGATCAGCGGTTTAGTCTGTGCGTTGATTTTCAGTCAATCTGTCAGTCCCGTAACGTTTATTTCATATATTGATGATGTTAATGTTGATTAAAAAAGGTCGATTTATCCGTCTTCAGTAGTCAATTGTACCGTGAAACGTCTCGCAGAACCAATTTAATAGAACTCAAACACGATGCAGATACTGTTATCCATTAAAGAGTTCTGTAGATTCCTTTCTGGCTCCATCATCAGACATTGGTGGTCTTACCATTATAAAATGATTCATTATTTATCTATTAAAAGCATTTATGCAAAGTAATACGTTCGTAAATGCAATTAACATTGTTTTAGAACAAACCACAACATCCCTTTTGAACCCGAGGGGGTGATTTTCAAAAGAAGATAAATGCCATGTTTCATTATGTATCTTCTTTAGTATTTATGTAAAGTTTTAAGTTTATTAACCCAAGAAATAATGTTTTGCCATACAAAGTTCAACACCCTTTTTCATCAATCCAGGGGATGAATTTAGAAAAATAAAAAAATACCATTTCTCTTATTTTTGTTGAAGAATATGTTCGACAAGTTTCAAGTTTATAAAACCAAGAACCACGGTTTTTCATACAACCGTAACAACCTTTTTTGATCCCCTTAGGGGATAAATTTAAAAAAATCCGTACTTATTGTTTACTTTCACACCACAAAGAACATACCATCCAAATTTCAAGTTTCTAGAACCAGCGGTTTGGGCTGTGCGTTGTCTATATGTCAGTCAGTCAGGAGAACGGTTGTTATATATTAGATAATACTTTTGTGATAATTCTTACTTGAAGGAAAAATACTTTAGATTCGTTGGTTATATTTGCTACAGCGTAGAGGGTCTACAGCATAGAGGTTCTACAGCGTAGAGGGTCTGCAGCATAGCGGGTCTACAGCGTAGAGGGTCACGGCATAGCTATTATTTGATTAGGATTGACATGTAGCCTTCTACAAAGTTAATTGTACATAATGTGTTCTTAATATATAACCCGCTTACACCAATTCTGTATAGCGCTAAGAATGGTAGAATTTGAACACTTGTTGTTGGAAATAACTTCTATTGATTTAAACTACTAGACGTTACAGTAGCTAACGTTACTGTAGCACACTGCTGATTGACGAACTATTTGGCTATCTAGATTTAAAATCATGAATATTTGTAATAAAAACTCCAGCAATATTACACAAAGTAACTTTATTTTAATTCTTGAATCGAAGTGACAGGGTGTCAGCTTGATGACTACTCTAGTTGACCGCCCGAACCGAACTGAACTCCGCTCTTAGTCCTCGCACTATCCTTACATTTTTTTTCCCCCACCATGCGACATCACACCACCACGATGACGTCACTTGGTGTTGCCTTTTAATCCAGAATTTTACTATAAAATATAAAATCATAACACTCGGCCGTCCGACAACCGTGCGGCGCCTGACGCACACAATTCTACATAATTATTATAATATTTATAATTAACTTTCGCTTTGCAATTCAGTCCGTTTCAAAGCATTTATCTAACTAAATCTGAACATGTATCAAAGTACTTAATTTAATTACAACTTAATTTGTATGTACTCGCATTTTGAATTTGACATCAGTAAAATTTTTAAATTTCTACACGTACTAGACTATTTAAAATACGTTGTGACAGAGCATTTATATAATTAAACGTGATTAAAATAGGTAGATTACTAAGTGCCCTTATATAAACTTTTGCAATACCTATATGTAACATCAGAACAATACTAACCAACGTAATACAAACTGGATAAAATCATAATTTCTATTTACAACAATAAATAATTTAATTACTTTGAACTCATTAGTTCACCTAATATTAATATAGAATCATAACACTCTGAAGAAGAACATCTGCAAATACAGTGTGATTTATTAATAGGATAAATCTTGCTCTAAATTATTATCTAAATTAATCAAAAAAATAAAAAAATAAATATATACAAAGTAAAATAGTACCTCATAATATTAATTAACATAATTTTATAAATCGAGTATAGTTATCACATAGTATCATTTTATTAACCAACTTTATATAAATAAAAGTGCCTAAATAAAGAATATTTTCAATACCACTTTTTATTACACATGTTAGATACATGTCTATTCATTGTCACTGTTTTCACTTGTATCGCTGTGGTCACTACCATTAATTTCTAAAGCATTAATATGTATCCATGGTCTTAATCTATCGGCAGAAAAGACACTTTCATATGGCTTCTTTTTCTTATTAAAGCCCGGCACATCGGTTATTCTATATCTGTCGTTGCCCAAAACTTCAACAATTTTGTACGGACCCACAAACTTTGACAGAAGCTTAGTACTTTTCCCATCATTAGAATAATTTGTTCTAGTGACCTTAACTAAATCCCCAAAATTATATTTAGTAGCAGGTGAATGCGCGGAATCATGTTGTTGTTTTAGTTTTGCCTGCGAATTCTTAATATGTTCACTAAGATTTTCTCTTAAAAGAGTCATATCGGCAGAAGGCGTATCTGAAGGTACATCCAGTTTGTTAGCTAAATCATCTCTCATTTTAGTACCAAATAAAGCTTCTGTCGCAGTTTTGTGGGTGGTAGAGTTAACAGTATTGTTGATTCCCCACTGGATCTTACCAACGCACCTGTCCCAGTCGCGCTCGGAGCCATTTGAGTTTTGTGCTGCTAACGCGTTCAGAATGGTTTGATTATACCTTTCGGCCTGCCCGTTTGCTCTGGGACAGGCTACGGCGTTAAGAACATGTTTGATACCATTATTGTTACAAAAGGTTTTAAAGGCTGCTGAGGTGAAAGATGTGCCACGGTCTGAGATGATCCTAATTGGTACACCAAAGTCATAAAATATGTTTTCCAAAGCCCTAATAGAAGTCTTAGTTTTAGTATCTCTCACAGCCTTAACAAATACATATTTCGTGAAACCATCTACTACAGTCAATATATACGAGAAACCATTTCTACTTTTGACAAAGGGTCCGAGATGATCTATGTGGATTGTGTGAAAGGGGATATTAATCTTTTCTATAGGATAAAGATGACCTTTCTTTTTCTTACTAGCAGAATCCTTGTTATAAGCACACTCTATGCAGGCTGATACGTATTTTTTTACGAAACGTCTTAGTTTAGGGAACCAGTATTGATTTCTTATCTTTTCAACAGTCTTAGCGTAACCATGATGCCCAATGTCATCATGATTAGCTTTACAAATTTGCCATCTCGCGCTCCTTGGTACTACCAAACACAAATGACCATCAACCTTTTGATATAGTGCATTATTTTGAATGGCAAAGTTATCTTTTATTTCCTTACACTCTTCATCAACCTCTGGATTAAGTATTTTTAGAATCCGCAATATTTCAGGGTCACCCATTTGCAAGGTTAGTAGCCAGTTTCCCGTTTCTATGTTATAAACCAGAGCAGAATTTACCTCATCAACACCTTTATTTAACGTAGTATTTCGGCTTAGTGCGTCTACATGTGTCATGCTAGTACCTGCTCGGTATTCAATCTCAAAATTGAATTCACTGATCTGTAGCCACCATCTGGCTATGCGCGGGATAAGATCTCTTTTTGTTAATGTTGTTCTTAGAGCTGCACAGTCAGTGAATATTTTGAACGGTAAACCCAAGAGATATACCCTAAACTTTTTCAGAGAACAGACGACCGCTAAGGTTTCTAGTTCATATGAATGGAAATGTCTTTCGTCTACGGTCGTCTGTCGGCTAAAATAAGCAACGGGCTTCAAAACATACGGATCCCTTTGCCATTGCATTAAAATACCGCCTAAACCAAGGGCACTCGCGTCAGTATGAAGTTCCGTTTCTAGTTTTGGGTCATACAGCGCTAGTACTGGCCGTGTTTGTAGTGTTTCTTTAAGAAAAGTAAAAGCTTTTTCATGATTTTGCGTCCACTGCCATACTGCATGTTTCTTTAACAAACTAGTTAATGGTTGTGCTATTTCTCCGTAGCCTTTAATAAATTTACGAAAATAACCCGTGAGGCCGAGAAATTGACGCACTTCATGGACATTCGTAGGGGTGGGAAATTCTCTAACGGCTAATATTTTTGCTTCACCGGGCTTTATACCATTATTGGAAATCTCGTACCCTAAATAGTTTATAGAAGTGTCAAAAAATCTACATTTGGACAGTTTAAGGGTTAATCCAAATTTACGTAACAATTCCAGTATCTCCTGCAATCTTTCAAATCCCTGCTTTATACTCACAGAAGGAATAAGAATATCATCTAAGTATGCTAAGGCATACTCAAATCGCTTATTGCCAAGTATTTTATTGATCATTCGTTGAAAGATAGCAGGAGCGTTGGCCAACCCGAAAGGCATGCGCTTAAATTCGTAATGCCCATCAGGCGTAACAAACCCTGTGAGATGCTTACTTTCAGGGGCCATGGGAATTTGGTAATAACCCGAGGCTAAATCTAGTGACGTAAAATAACAATTGCCACTAAGGTTCGATAATTGATCCTCAATCAGTGGAAGAGGGAACCGATCCTTGATAGTTTTGACGTTAAGGGCCCGAAAGTCAACGCACAATCGCATTTCGCCAGTTTTCTTTCTAACCATCAGAATGGGACTGGCATAGTCTGAATTGGATTCTTGGATGATATCATTGCTTAGTAGATCATTAATTATTTCACGGACTTGTTCGCGTTCGGAAAAAGATAAACGATAAGGTCGATAAAAAACAGGCTTCAGGTCGGAAAGATCTATTTTCATTTCGAATTCTGGAGTACAACCTATTTCTGCAAGACTGGAAGCAAAGCAATCGCGATAGCTTTGTAGTAATGAATACAAGTCTAAAACATGATTTTCGTCTAGTTCTTTGCTGACTTTGATATCCGACCTATCCAGTGGTTCTAGAATTGATTGGTTATCTGTTAAAATCCGATTGACTTGACAAATTTCTTGCTCTGAAAATACGATTGAACGCGCAAGCAGAGTGCCTTTTTCAAGTTGAAGCGGGTTTTGTGATAAATTGGTCAAAACCAATTCACCAATGCCATTACGTAGCCTATAGGCCCCTTGCCATAATCTAAATTCTTTCCCGGGTTCGAGAGAATTATAGCCTTCTACATACACATCACCGGAAAAGCCATCATTCTGGGCAGTAACAGGGACTATACCCACATTCTTTACTTCGATCGAATTTTCAATATACAGCTTAACAGTATTGTTTTTACATAATGGTTCATTTACAGGACTTTTATAAAATATTAATCGAGAACTGTCCTTAAGAACAGTTATATATGGGAGTTCCGTGAAATTCTGACCAATTAAAAGAGGGGTTTGCATGAATATATCATCTACGATTAAGAATTCCAAAGTGGTTTCGATATCGTCAATTTTTACGTTCACAAAAGATTTGAACAAGGGCACAATGGAAGAGTTACCAAACCCCTTTATTACAGGAACATGGTCAGTATTTTTGACGAGTTCGAATTCTAACGATTCGGTATATCGCATCAAACTGCATTCACTGCCGAAATCGATATATGCTGTTAATAGTTTCTCGTTTACTGATATTTTCTTGAAAAATTTGTCATTGCTATTATTTGTTGATATTTTTAGCGTAGTTTTTTCAGAGCTGATTTCACTTGAACGGGAAGAATTTCCGACGATAGGTGGCAGTTTGCATGTTTCTAAGTCATGCCCTACTCTATTGCAACGTTTGCACTTTACAATAGGTTTTGGGCATTTCTGAAATGGATGACCTTTGATTCGACAATTGAAACAGACAATGGAATCACTGTTAGCGGACCTAAAACGCGTAGGTGTGTAAGTCGTACTAGTTACTGACCTCTGGCTAATACGATCGCGACTTTTATTGAAGTTGGGAGTAAGTATGGGCTGGGAGCAAAGAAAACTTAATAAATCCTCTGGCTCGGTACAACTTAGCGCCTGGGCTCCATTCCTAACTGACCGATCGGAAATACCGTGCACAATGCAGTCAACAGCCTTCTTTCCCTTAATTTCACACCTATTTAACAAGTTTAGTTTATCATAGAAATACTCGCGAAGGCTCTCATCAATGCGGCTGGTGCGAGCAAGCATTTCTTCTAGAAGTCTGCCATAGTTCTCTTCACTCGGAAAAGCTTTCTTTAGTTTGGTTTGCCACTCATCCCAACTAAAAACCAGCGTAGGGAGAGCTTCAAACCACTTCTTGGCGAGGCCAACGAGTTTTTGTAGCGAAAAATGAATAGTTTGTTTCTCGTTCCAGTTGTATATTTGAGAGCATTCGTTCACTTTTCTTAACCAAGATTCAATACTTTGCGCCCTATTTGAGGGATCAAATTCAGGTATTACATTATTAAGTTGGTTATTTTGAAAAGAAATATTACTCTTACTTGAATCGTCCTTCCAGGCATTCAGAATCTTAAGCACGTCATCAGCAGTTAGACCATGAGAAGTTTTACGTGATTTGCTCGATCTCCGCTCCGTAGAAGGCGCCCTTGTCCTTTTTCTCCTACTCCGATCCCGAGAAGATCGGGAACGTTCAGGGGTTGGAGCACCATCATCATCATCAGCCATTGCTAAAATTGACACATGTAAACAAATTACCCACGTGTACGTACAATGATGAATGCGCGATATTGCATCTAGGGACTTTATGAAATATAACATAACAAGACATACAATTATCATTAGTTCTTTATTATTTATTTTCATTACTTTAAATTTTTGTAAATGTATGATGTGTGCTATTTAGCAAATAAACGATTGCCTATATAGCCATTTCATGTATACTTGTCTGTTTGGCTGTACTGGTATGATTCTAAAAATTATTTAACTAAAATTATCCTGAAGGGTAGGAAAAAAAAAAAAAAAAAACGCGAAGCCGGGTAAATTATGAGCTCACATAACCCAACAAAGTAAAAATAAATAAATCTGTCTGTGCCATAATAAATTAAATACATTTAATTTTATTTCGCATTATTGCAATATTGCGAGCACACGTAACCCAACCAGGCATACATAGCCATTTTATTATTCCGATGCTAAGAGCACACATAACCCAGCAACTTAGGCATACATAGCCATTTTATTATTCCGATGCTAAGGGCACACATAACCCAGCAACTTAGGCATACATAGCCATTTTATTATTCCGATGCTAAGGGCACACATAACCCAGCAACTTAGGCATACATATCCGTTTTATTATTCCGATGCTAAGGGCACACATAACCCTACTAATTAGACCTACATAGCCTGTTTATTATTCCGATACAAAGGGTACACATAACCCAGCAACCTAGGCATACATAGCCATTTTATTATTCCCATAATATAAGACAGGTAGACAACTCAAGCCAACAGTTTTATTATGATGGGCACACATAACCCAACTTAGCAATAAGCAATTTGTTTTCCTTTTAAATACCGACGGTAGAAAGCGGAAATGGCGTATCTCAAAAATTTCCGCTGTTCGATATTGAAACATCAATTGCTGTAACTATTTAAAAATCAATGAAGCAGTAAGTTTCCAATTAACTGTATCAAATAAAACTTAGATTGATAAAAATATTTTCCAAATTTCAACGTTCTATCTTTATTAATGTATGAGTTATGATTTTTTTTTTTTTTTTTTTAATAGTTTTTTTTTTTTTTTTGGTCTGGAGTAAAATTAGATATATACTTCACCCATATTTCTAATATTTAAAATTTTTTTTTTTTTTTTTTTTTGCAGAATATAACGCGGGAGAGTTAACCCTGCCACATGCTATTCTACAAAATTAAATGAAAATTAATACTATCGGAGTGTAGCTCTGACCATGTATCAATTCCCACAATGGTTCCGATTATTATTATTTGTTTTTAAGATATTTTGTTTTGCAGAATTGCATGCAGGAGAGTTACCCCAGCCACATGACATTCTACAAAATTAAATGAAAATTAATACTATCGGAGTGTAGCTCTGACCATGTATCAATTCCCACAATGGTTCCGATTATTATTATTTGTTTTTAAGATATTTTGTTTTGCAGAATTGCATGCAGGAGAGTTACCCCAGCCACATGACATTCTACAAAATTAAATGAAAATTAATACTATCGGAGTGTAGCTCTGACCATGTATCAATTCCCACAATGGTTCCGATTATTATTATTTGTTTTTAAGATATTTTGTTTTGCAGAATTGCATGCAGGAGAGTTACCCCAGCCACATGACATTCTACAAAATTAAATGAAAATTAATACTATCGGAGTGTAGCTCTGACCATGTATCAATTCCCACAATGGTTCCGATTATTATTATTTGTTTTTAAGATATTTTGTTTTGCAGAATTGCATGCAGGAGAGTTACCCCAGCCACATGACATTCTACAAAATTAAATGCAAATCAATACATACGGAGTGTAGCCCCGACAATAATATTGATTCACAAAAATGATTATTGATTTTTGTTTTGTAGAATTTCACGCTGGAGGTTTCCCTCTGCTGCATGGCATTTTACAAAATTAGATGCAAATCAATACATACGGAGCGTAGCCCCGACCATAATATTGATTCACAAAAATAATTTTGAAAATTTATTTTTACTTGTGGGTAGTTTGATGCAAACTTCCCACATGATTACAGTCCATGATGACTTTTACGTGATCAAATTTAAATGGGTGAAGAAAATATCCTGTATCAAAAATATTCCAAATCTAATAGTAGAATAAAATATAAATATCGCTTACCTCTAAGGCGAGCCCACTTATGTGGGTTTTTCGTGCGTATATCCCACTTCTGAGTTAATAAAAACTCCAGCAATATTACACAAAGTAACTTTATTTTAATTCTTGAATCGAAGTGACAGGGTGTCAGCTTGATGACTACTCTAGTTGACCGCCCGAACCGAACTGAACTCCGCTCTTAGTCCTCGCACTATCCTTACATTTTTTTTCCCCCACCATGCGACATCACACCACCACGATGACGTCACTTGGTGTTGCCTTTTAATCCAGAATTTTACTATAAAATATAAAATCATAACATTTGCTATTATATCATATTATTATTTGCCATTATATGTTCAAAAACATATATGGGTAACGAAAGGGTGTATCGTTCTAAAGTTCGGCAGACTTAGTGTGGACGGACTATACTTGAAGGTAACTAATGAAGCCAAAGTTTCCATCTAAAAGTTGGTTCTAGAAAGTTTGATAGTTACGCCATAGAATACGCAATAGTCAGTATGGTTTACATCACAATGATTAGGGTCATAGAATGGTCAGTAGTTAATATTGTATGTGTAAATGGGAATTTCGATTTAGGCCGATTACACACATGCCTGATTTTCACTTACCAGGCGTTGGCAGACCAGTTTGAGTTGAAATTGTACCCAAGAGTTGTAAAGTATGTAGGTTCTTAATACAGGGTGTGGCATGATTAGTGGTTAAAACGAAAACCATAGATCTTTCGACATTTACAATAGATGAGTTTTATCCGAAAAGCATGTTGTTTCGTTGTTTTCGCCGGAGACTACACGATACAGCGTAAGTGCATCACACGTCACAGACTTTACGTGTCAGGGAATAGTTTTAAGGCGAAGTATGCTTGAGATTTTGTGCATGCGGGACGCGTCTATCCGAGGATGTGCCGCGGTGCGCCGTCTAGCTCTTACAGCTCATACTATAATAGCTTGTCCATTTCATAATTTACAAAAAAGTAATATTAGGTACAAAAAAATGGAAAAGTGCGTTTGTGCTTCATTCAAAAGTGATATATCTATCAATGCCTATCAATAATCATCATTATATCAGCCATAGAAGGTCCACTGCTAAACATAGGCCATCAAAGAGTTTTGTACTGAGTTTGTACTCACTTCAGTGTCGGTATTCTAAGAAAATGTGGCGTCATCCTTGATACCGAGTCCGTCCCCTTAATGCAACCCTGCGCTGAGGGGTACCGCGCGGGTCAGGGAGGACGAGGGCCGTTCGGAGCTCACTTGCGCCGGCGACGCATCGACACACGCTAAAACGCCTCGCGACGGGGAACATGTACCGCTCTTGCTCCACCCCGCGCGCCTTTTTACTCGTAAATTCACGTTAAAATCATATTTAATTACTTCACATAATTTGCATAATATTGTATCGTTTCTGCCTTCCTTCTAACGTCTGTATTTATCGACTATCCTCATTAAACTCCATCAAATCATCTTGCTGTTTTCATATTCATCGCCGGGCCTACCGGCTACCTAGCTGAACACCTAGGACGAACACAAACGCTTCAAAAATATAGTTCTTACTCCTGTGCCACACTTGGTGACTTAGTAACATGCCCTACGATGCCTTGCGTCCATCAACTTGAGGCAGTCAGGTGTAAAACCTCATGTGCCTGTAGTTTCACCGGCAACCATACCCTTCAAACTGATACAGCAATGCTGCTTGGCGGCAGAAATAGGTTTGGAGGTAGTTCTTCACCGGGCGAGTTTTTTCACAAGGAACTTTACTCCTATTAAGTAGAAATAAAGAATAATTATCACAATGTGTAATATTAACGTAATGTTAACCGTCTGACGCTTAACTTTATTTTTAAACGCTAACTTTTAACTGTTAACTTTAAACGTTAACTCTGAACGCTGAAATGTCTAACTTGTGAGTGAAGATTGCACTCCCAAATAATTTGATCTTTAAGTCCTTCCTGTCTGTGCTATTGCCAGTATCTAGCAACCTTATGTGCGCACTAAATGTCTATCACATACATTTAATAAATATAAATATTTCTGGACATTTCACACAGCGCTATCTAGCCCAAACTAATCTGAGCTTGTATTATGGAAACCAAGTAACTGATAGAATACTTATATACTTTTTCTTTTGTTAAAACATACTTATAATATATAGAAAAACATCCAGACTCGGAACAAATATCTGTAGATCATGCAAGCATTTGTTCCGTGGCGTGAATCAAACCCGCTACCTCCTGCGTTTCAGCCGGCTATTCGCCCACTGCGCCACGGAGGTCGTCAAACAATTAAAACATTGTTGTTAGTTCTATTAATGGTATCTAACTATTTAATGTTTGTTGTTGAAGGCACGTTTTACGATTATAGTTAATTTAGTTCTGAGATTGTGGGCGCAATCCTTGATTTATTGACGCTGAGGTTGAATCAGGGTTATCACACCGCCTATTATAGCCCGGGCAATGTTGACAACCCTATCAAATAAAGCATTAAAGGTAGATACGTGTATAAAACGCTAAGCGATTTCAGCCTCGACTAAACGGCTGACTCAATTTAAGAATTATTTTTTTCTATTTGGTGATGCCGGCACAAGCCCTTGGTCCACCTAATGTTAAGTTACCATTGCCTATAACATTTGTATTACCTGACAGGACACGTTCAACTAAGACTTGGCCTCCTTGGCGTTCTCGTGAAATCCAGTCCATCCAAAGGTTGCCTGGAGGAGATTGCTTTCAGCAATAAGGCCCCCACTTGTATATCATTGTGTCTTGTTATATGTTATTTGAAGTGTTTTTTTTTAATTTAAGTGTGATACAATAAAGCGTTGTCTGTATACCTTGGCATTGCTTTGCATCCGTCATCCTCATACTACATACAGATGACATACAATTGAAGTATCGTGTGCCTGTGATTTCACCGGCACAGCTATATAACTACAAGTTGACTGTCTTACCACCAGAGATGTGCTTCATTTGCGAAGCCTCGCATAACCCAGCTATCGTATTAGTGGACTTTATCATCACTCACCGCTTAACTTCCTCGAAGAACTCTAGTTGTGTTTTTCTCTTAGTAATAAAACGGTCATACTTCTTCAAGTTGAAGGTGAAACAACATTATCTACCTGACGATGCCTGACATCCTCCTAGCGATATTTCTTCACAAGTTAAGTAATATATCTGCTAGTATAGTTTGTTATAATTATTTTATTTATTTATTTATTTAATACTTTATTGCACAAAAATACAAATTACATGTACAAAAGGTGGGCTTAATGCTAATAGCATTTTCTACCTGCCAACCTCAGAGGTAACAAAAAAGGTTGGCGTGCTAACTTTTAACAATATTAATGTTTATTAAAAAAAAAAACAAAAGAAACACAAATAACAATAAACTCCGATTACAGTTAGAATAAATACATAAACCTACTTGATATAACAATAATAATACATAGAATATCATCATCATCATATCAGCCGTAGGACTTCCACTGCTGGACAAAGGCCTCCCTCATTGATCTCCAGGAACTGCGGTTGGAAGCGGCCTGCATCCAACGCCGACCTGCGGTTCTTACCAAGTCGTCTGCCCATCTTGTGGGTGGACGCCCTACGCTGCGCTTGCCGGTCCGTGGCCTCCACTCGAGAACCTTTCGGCCCCATCGGCCATCTGTTCTGCGCGCTATATGGCCTGCCCATTGCCACTTCAACGTGCTAATCCGTCGGGCTATGTCAGTGACTTGAGTTCTCCTACGTATCTCCTCATTTCTGATTCGATCCCGTAGAGAAACCCCGAGCATAGCCCTCTCCATAGCTCGTTGAGCGACTCTGAGCTTATTCATAAGGCCAATAGTGAAGGACCACGTCTCGGTTCCATATGTCATCACTGGTAACACACACTGATTGTAGACTTTCGTCTTAAGGCACTGAGGTATGTTGGACGAAAAGACGTTGCGAAGTTTCCCAAACGCTGCCCATCCGAGTTGGATTCGACGATTGACCTCTTTCTCGAAGTTGGACCTACCTAATTGGACTGTTTGTCCTAGGTATACATACGCGTCCACAACTTCAAGAGCCGAGTTCTCAACCATAACTGGGGCAGGGACGACATGGACATTCGACATGATTTTCGTCATGTCCATGTTCATTTTAAGTCCTACCCGTTGGGAGACTCGATTGAGGCCTTCGAGCATCGTGCTGAGCTCTTCCATCGACTTTGACATGACCACAATATCGTTGGCAAACCGAAGGTGAGTGATGTATTCGCCGTTAATATTGATGCCCAGTCCTTTCCATTCCAGAAGCTTGGAGGCATAGAATATATATATATGAGAAATATAACAAATATATATGTATATATATATATATATATATATATATATATTTATAGATATAAAACAAAAAATACTATTACATTATGTTTAATTATGTACCTATGTATCAGTCTATTTTATAAGTTTAAGTATTAGGATTAAATCTTTATCTTTTTTATATCTAACAATATGTAAATGTATCCTCCATGGTAATAATAATTAAATATATACTGTGTATTGGTATCATGTCGGTCGGTACATAAGTACAATAGTAGTAACATTAAGCAGACACAATAACTGTTATCTACACTACACTATTATCATAAGATAAGATAACTCTTGTACACCAAAGTAAAATACAGAACATAATTCTTACAAATAGATTTAGTACAATGAGCGGTCTTATCGCTAAAAGCGATCTCTTCCAGACAACCTTTGTATGGGCAGGATTATAATGTACCACATGACGGCGGTGCATCTATATACATTTAAAAACATACCTACATACCATAAACCTGAGATACTAGTAATAAAACAAATTTAATTTAAAATAAGCAACTATAAAAATGGTTATGATGAATTAATAAGCAGTTACAACTTCAACACAGGGACAGATAATGGGAGTGCACTTTTGTTCTAAAATTACTAATAGACTTGGATGTTCTTATAGATATCATAGATACCACACTCCGTCAAATCTTCCTAAACTTCGCTTCATCCAAGGGCTGCCTGGAAGAGATCGCTTTCAGCGATAAGGCCGCCCAGTTTACTTCTTTATTCTAGCTTATTACTTATTTTTGTATTATTTCTGTTTGTGTGGTAATTCAATAAAGAGGTATCTATCTAGTGGAGAGCCACCCAACACGGCAGAAATAAACAGATTACTTTAAACACGCAATACTCATACTCATTTATATAAACCATACGGCTACAATAGAACACTTGTTCAATAATATGTACTTCAATAATTACATCGGCTATATCTACCTAGTTGCTCATTGCACCATAATTTTGGAAGACATAACTTTAAACACGTAATACTCATATTCATTTATATAAACCATACGGCTACAATAGAACACTTGGTCAATTATATGTACTTTAATAATTACATCGGCTGTATCTACCTAGTAGCTCATTGCACCATCATTTTGGAAGACATATCTTTAAACACGTAATACTCATGTTCATTTATATAAACCATACGGCTACAATAGAACACTTGATCCATAATATGTACTTTAATAATTACATCGGCTGTATCTACCTAGTTGCTCATTGCACCATCATTTTGGAAGACATAACTTTAAACACGTAATACTCATATTCATTTATATAAACCATACGGCTACAATAGAACACTTGGTCAATTATATGTACTTTAATAATTACATCGGCTGTATCTACCTAGTAGCTCATTGCACCATCATTTTGGAAGACATAACTTTAAACACGTAATACTCATATTCATTTATATAAACCATACGGCTACAATAGAACACTTGGTCAATTATATGTACTTTAATAATTACATCGGCTGTATCTACCTAGTAGCTCATTGCACCATCATTTTGGAAGACATAACTTTAAACACGTAATACTCATATTCATTTATATAAACCATACGGCTACAATAGAACACTTGGTAAATTATATGTACTTTAATAATTACATCGGCTGTATCTACCTAGTTGCTCATTGCACCATCATTTTGGAAGACATAACTTTAAACACGTAATACTCATATTCATTTATATAAACCATACGGCTACAATAGAACACTTGGTCAATTATATGTACTTCAATAAATACATCGGCTGTATCTACCTAGTGGCTCATTGCACCATCATTTTGTTTTGGAGGTGCTAGAAACAGACAAGCAACATACAAGGGAGGGAGGAATAATACACTCATTCTTTCTACACTATATGTTGCAAAAACACGTATGCCGTCTGGTCTTTTAAAAAGCAATGTGGCCATACAAAGCAAGGGTGGGATCTGAAGAAAAGACCTTAAGATACAAAAGAACAGCAAAGAGCATTTACAGTTCTGTAGGCTATAATGATTTAAAAGGAAACTATAGTCCGACTAGGCTTAGTCTGAATAACGCTAGCAATAGCACACGGCTATCTTTCTCTCTTCACTCGCACGCATGTCGCATCGTAAAAATATGCGAGCCCCTCGACGCATCGCAGTTTTGTGTACGACCCCTAAATGAGCAGAATACTAAAATAAAATAAAATCAGGTTTTATTTCTATACCAGCTATTGCCCGCGATTTCGTACGTGTTACACTACTAATACTAGGCAACCTAGAAATAAAACTAAACTCGCTGTAGCAACTTGATTTGATACCCCATTGGTATCCCATGGGACCTGATTTATGGGTAAAAAATTGGCTTATGTGTTGATTCAGGTTATAGTGTACCTACGTACATACTAAATTTTACCAAACACGGTTCAGCCATTACCACGTGTTACGAAACATGTAAACAACAAATAAATTAATCAACCAATACCCGAACTTTGCATATAATATTGTTACGCCAAGGCTGTTACAGAATAAGTAATAGTCGGCTTATCTCGAAGTAATACCTACGGTGTCACAGAATAGGTAATACTTGGTATGGAATATACCTACATACCACGTTTTTACCTACAGTTGGACAGATTAAGAAATAGTAGACAGTCGAAATACCTATACTTTTCTAGTAACTAGTAGAAATGTTGAGAAGGTTCTGGAAATAATGCGCGGTATAAATAGTGCGTAGAGACGCTCGAGGGAGTCAGTCTTGATTTGGCGATACGTGCGAACATTACGGTGATTTTTAGTGGTTTATTGTGTAACAGTGGTGTGATTTAGTGTGTTGTGAATCCCTGTGATCAGGATCGTGTATCGTTTATCATTTTAGTGTTGAATAAAAGTGTTATTTTGGTTAGATTAATTTTTAATTATTTTATCCTGAACCCTCAGCTCGTAACAATATTATGTTCTGTTTATGAGATACAGCCTGGTGACAGACGGATAGACAGACGGACAGACAGATAGCGGAGTCTTAGTAACAGGGTCCCGTTTTACCCATTAGGTACGGAATCCTAAAAAAATACTTTTGCACAGTTAACATGGACGGACTACAACCCACATTCCACTTCAGCGAGCGCCGACCTTTAAGGATAAAGCCCGTTAATTCCGCATTGATCATCAAAAACTGAACAACTTCTAAGTTTCTGAAGTTTTGATGAATTTGCTTCGGGAATTCGTTAATGAATTTACAGATGTTTACGGATCTATCTGGTGTTCGTACAAATTATCTGGTGCAAATAAAGCGTTGTTTGGAAAGTATGATAATGAATTTTAATTTGATAGCATTAACGTATAAAATTACGGATCAAGTGGACTGGGGAATGTTCTTGTAATTTTATAAGAGAATCAGTATTTACTTGTACGATTATTAAATTAATACAGTTTTATATTGTATATATTTATTTACATTTGAATAGTATACCTGCTGTTCACAGGCGGGCAAAATTGACCTCCGCATACAGCGTTAAGCTGGCCATATACAAAAACGTGACTCCACAACATTCCACGCCAATACTCCAAAAGTTTCGAAAAACCGTCCGTGTAAAACCACAAGCGGATTGCTTGGAGTCCTAGGAATATTTGGATATCCGATCATTCAGAAATCTAAGACTCCACGCCATGGAGTGCGGCGACTCCACACCACGCGCGCTCGTCTGTGGCCGATACAAGATTCCAATAAATCCAATTCGCGCTGAGTGTAGGAGTAGGTCGAGTAATTTTTTTTATAGTTTTGAACATTTTACACGAAGACAACAAAAAAAACTCAAAGGGAAACTTTTAAGTCACGCCCCTTTGGTGTCGAGGCAATGGAGTCTTCGTGTGTATGCTCGTTTTATAATTCACTCTCCAAGACTCCAAGAATTGGAGTATCCGTGTAAGCCGCAGCAGAAAAGCGTACGTTCATACTGCACGAGCGGTTTCCCGCGATTGCATCATTTTCTGCGAGTGAGCTTTGCTGGTCGGTCGTGCGCACGAAACAAAACTTTTCATCATGTATGTGATGGGAATCAAAAACTTTTAACACACGCAAATCGCATTTTTGGAGTTTATTATGAGTTAACAATGACCTTTTATTAAAATCAAAATCAATCATTCCTCATTAATTGGAAGCATCTATCATGCAGTGCAATACATCGATCGCTCTGGTAATAAATCGATCGCTATGGCGGAGGCGTATGTTAAAACAGTGGAGGTTATGATAATGATGATGATGATTATTAGTTTTATTGCATTACATGACAGCGATGACAGCCTAATATAAAACCCTTGGACAGTTTCGTTTCGGCACTCGAACGAGGTGTTTGTGTCGTACCTAATTACTATTTTAACGTTTACGCGCGCGCCGCATTCCGTTGCACGGTGCACCTGTGTGCGTCGGGTAGGTATCTACCTGACGGCCGGGTTACTGACGACAACGCGATGGATGACATTACAGAAAATGAGCATGTGAATAGTTTTGCAGTACTAAATAGCGACAGCTCTTTGAGTGAACAAGACATGATCGGAAATGAGATGGAACAACAACCAGCAGGAGACAACTTAGTGGATATGGAGGAACGTCAAAATGATCGTCATAAGAGGGGAAGAGAAGAAGATGAGGAAGAAGATGAACTCGAGTGGAATACCATAAAATCAAAGGAAAAAAAGTTAAAATCAAATGTTATAGAAATGTATATTTCATGCAGCGAAAAAATGCCAAAAATGTTTTCTTTAGCAAAAATATTTAAGACCTATGGCTTAGTAAATATCGACAAAGTTAAGTTTGTAAATCAATTTAAAGTGCGAATTGATGTAAGTAGCGAGGATTGTGCTTCTAAGTTAGAAAGTTGCCAGCATCTACTTGATATGGGATGGAGAATTAATCGGGCCATGGAGAAAAACCTGTCATTTGGCGTTATTAAAAATGTTGACATAGATATGGCCGATGAAGACATTTTTACGAGCATAACAAGCCCCGAAAATGCTGAGCTGTTATCTATATACCGCCTCAAGCGACGCTGTAAAGAAGAGGAAGATGGATGGAAGATAAGTGAATCGGTTCGTCTTTGTTTTAAGGGATCATTTCTCCCTAGTTATATCTCCGTAGATGGTTTGCGGATCAGAGTCGACCCATATGTGTTCCCAGTCTCACAATGCGCTAAATGCTGGAAGCTAGGTCATGTTACAAAAAGATGTCCGTCGAACAAAATAGTCTGTCCCAAATGCGGGGATTACCACGCGAATTGCGAGACCAAACAATTCAGATGTGTAAATTGTGAAGGTAGACATATGGCAATGACGAAATCCTGTCCAGCTTTTGTGAAAGAGAAAAAGCTCAGGGAAATTGTGGCAGAATTCAACTGTACCTACAGAAGGGCACTGACTATGTATGTTTCACCAAGTCCGTATGAACCAATACGCCCCAAAGAACCGGAACGTTACAAAGAGACAGAATCAAGTTCCGAGTACTTTAGAAATATGTTTCCTGAGTATTGTGAGCAGCCAAATGTGTCGAATCCGACTGAAAAACCGATGTTTGCAGAGGTAGTGAAAACAAAAGCTGTTGTACACGAAGAACATAAAAAGCAATCTGCGTTCCGCCGTTCAGCTAAAAAATCACAAACTTCGTCGTTGAACTGGACAGATGATACTGAATGTGACATAACTCCTGATCCAGTAATACAAGACTCGAAGGGTGCGCCTCGTGACGAAGTTAATAAAGAGAGAACCACGCATATTCAGGAACTGATGAAGAAGTTGAAGGACATTTTGTTTCTTAGAGGTGCAACAATTCAATCTAAAATTAAGATGGTGTTAAAGTGCTGTATAGAGTGTTTTGTGTTGGTGATGGTTGACTTTATTCCAGACTGGCCAATAATTCAGTTCATCTTTGACTATCTCAGTCAAGATGGATAACACACGATCGAAACTTTTAAGATTAAATATTATCCAATGGAACGCACAAAGTTTAAGACCTAAATTAACTGCTTTGGAACAACTTTTGTCCCAAGAAAATATCCACATTGCTGCTCTTAGTGAGACTTGGTTGGTACCTGATAGCACTATTAAGGTAAATGGTTACAATATTTATCGGAAAGATAGAGATGGAGGTTGGGGTGGCGTTGCAATATTAGTTCACAAATCTATAAAATCTGTACAGTTACAATTAGATAGTCTTAACCCTGGTATTGAAATTTTAGGAATTAGGATATACAATTGCGACCAAATTCAAAATTTGATATCATTATATAGTGCTCCCTTGCCGCATCGAACTAGCCAACGTGACTGGGATCATCTTTTTTCATCTATTAGCACCAAAACTTTAATTCTGGGTGACTTTAACGGGCACCACACTAGTTGGTCATACAAAACGGATCAAAGAGGCTCACAAATATTTGACGCGCTTATCGATAACTCATTTATAACATTAAACAATGGACAACACACACGAATCAAATTAGTGCGTAATGTATTGCAGAAATCTTCGCCCGACATATCCCTTTCTTCATCTGATATCGCGTTAAGATTAAATTGGTCCACCTTAAGTGAAACGTTAGGAAGCGATCACGTGTTTATTAAAATTTCTACTCATTTAAAAAATACTTCTGCAGTTATACCTTTACGAAGAAATCTAAAAAAAGCCGATTGGCACGAATATAAATGTAGTTTAGATACGCTATTCACCAATTTTTCTATTTCAAGTGATCTTCAACAGTCTTATGATAGTTTTGTAGATTGCATAAACACAGCTGCCGATTACCATATTCCTTTTATTAAAATCAACTCAAACCCAGATAGTAAATTTGTTCCCAAACCCTATTGGAATGTTTCTATATCTAAAATAGTGGCAGAACGTCGCCTAGCGCTTTCTAAATTCCGTCGTAATCCCACCCCAAACAACTTAACTTTATTGCAGAAAAAAGTATGTGAAGCACAGAAATTAATACGCAAAGAGAAAGATAAGGCTTGGCACGAGTACTGTTCGTCAATAGATGGTTCAACGCCTCAAAGCGAATTATGGCGTAAGATAAAATGGTTCAAGGGATTTAATGCGCCTCGATCTTATATTGACGAAAATAAGGCTAAGCAGTTACTTCAAAGTTTGACACCCGATTATGTCCGGCCCGAAGATCCTAGTTTCACGTCTTGTAACAGTACTTTAGAAACCCCGATACAGAGACCAGAGTTCGACTATTGTCTACGACATAAGGACACCTCCCCCGGGTGTGATAACATATCGTACTCGATGTTAGCTAATCTCCCCGAAAACGGTAAAACTATTTTAACGTCTTTATGTAATGAGTTCTATAAAACCGGTTTTGTTCCCCGCCAGTGGCGCGATATCACTATCGTCCCAATACCGAAGCCAGGTCGAGACCCACAATCAATATCAGCCCTGCGTCCGATATCTATGATTTCCTGTCTTTGTAAGATTTTTCACTGCATATTAATCAGTAGATTAGAGTGGTTTGTTGAGAAAAATAACTTGTTATCTCCTAACACAATTGGCTTCAGAAAAGGTCGTTCAACTTTGGACAATCTAACCAGCTTAGTGACGCGTATACAATTGGGTTTCTTAGAAAGAAAATGTACGGTAGCTTGCTTTATAGATATTGACAACGCATACAATAATGTCGATCTCAGGGCTCTGATAGATATTTTGGATGAAATAGGTATAGGTACACAAATGTGTCGATATATTTGGAACTTTTTAAAAGAACGAAATCTCAACATTCACATTGAAAGTTCTTCCTTTTGTCGTAGTACTGATCGTGGTCTAGCCCAAGGGGATCCATTATCCCCCCTTCTTTTTAATATCGTAACGTATCATGTGTGCAAGGATATTTCTAATGTGTATATATCACAATATGCAGATGATTTTGTCTTGTACGTTTGTTGCAATAACATAGGAGAAGGTACGCAAAACTTACAGCTGGCCTTAAATAAGTTATCAATCATTTTATCTAAGATAGGTTTGAGCATTTCCCCATCCAAAAGCAAAGTTTGTATTTTTAGAAACAACTATAAGAGAGTATCCATTAATCTCACAATTAACAATTCCTCTTTACAATTAGTAGATAATTATAAGTACTTGGGACTTTGGCTAGATAGATCATTACGTTGGGCCAAACACATCAATGAGATCAAAGAAAAAGCGGCAAAATTTTTGAACATCTTTAAAGTACTTGCCGGGTCAGGTTGGGGGATGCACCCACGTCATTTGAGACGTTTGTATATAGCTAGCATACGAAGTAGATTAGATTATGCAAGCTTTATCTATGGGAACAGCTGTAACACACATCTAAGTAAGTTAGATCGGACACAGAATCAATGCATGCGTGTTATAGGTGGATTGATACGTAGTACAGCAATACACGTGATGGAGTCTGAGCTTTATCTCCAACCTTTGTTTGTGCGTAGGTACTATCTCGCCGGTAAATACTGGTTACGAAGAAAGTCAATCTCCGACGGTGAAACAATTGATTTATTGAGTGAATTAAGTGCTCGTAACCAAAATATTTTATCGCGCAGGACAAAACCTTTATTAGCCATGATTCATGACCGTTACAAAGATTTACCCATTCACTCAAGTTCTAAAAATGCAATGTTTTCTTTAGATACGTGGATGAGCAGTGTGGATGTTTCCTATATAAAACCTAATATTGATATTGTTGCTTTATCTAAGAGAAACTACGATCCGGGATGTCTAAGAAAATTATGTGATGAGTTTTTGGCCGCTATATATCAAAATTATTATAAAATATATACAGACGGTTCCAAAGAGACTGATATGTCAGGACTGGCCATATTCGATCCTCAAACGAACGGTGCAATAAAAATTAGAATAAAGTCGAACATATCTATAATGTACACGGAACTTATTGCTATCGCAGAAGCGGTATCTTACATCGATTCCTTTGAATCTGGATTGTATGTTATTCTGACGGACTCTAAAAGTGCCCTCCATCATCTCGCTCGATGCACCACGGGTTTTCGTGGCGCACCGATAGCGTACGGCATATTAGAGTCAATTAATAAGTTGTCGAGTAAAAACAAACATGTCACGCTGCAATGGGTGCCATCACACGTCGGTTTGTCCGGCAATGAGGAAGCCGATCGTCTTGCTAAGGAAGCTATTGTAGACGGCATCGTTATGAACTTGTTACCCTATCACAGCGATCTTTTATATGTAATAAAAACCAGATGTAGATTAGACTGGAAAGAATATTTTGACGAGAGATCGCTGAGTAAGGGTATATGGTACAGGACGGTGCAACCAGGCCTAGCTAGATCGCCGTGGTTTGATGGTTCGGGTATGACCAGAACTGACATCGTAACTTTAATGAGACTTCGATCGGGACACATTCCATTAAATAGTTTTGGATACCTAATGGGAAAGATCAGTTCTCCAAACTGTGTTGAGTGTGATGTGATAGAAGATGCTTATCATATTATTGTGGAATGTGTCCGGAACGAAGTAGAAAGAATAATGTTTTGTTACCTATTCGATGTTGATTTGTTTTCTGTAGGTATATGTAATAACATCTTGGCTTGCCCCCTATCGGAGCAAGCCAAGATGCTAATTAAGGTTGTTAAAATAGGTATAAGAAGAAGATAATTCGGTTTAAGTGTATTTTCGAGGGTGCCATAATCATGATGATTAAACCCTCACTAAATATAATAAAGATTAAAAAAAAAAAAAAAAACCCTTGATGGTGTAATTTTGTACCTATTGTCTAATAAACTATGGATACCTATATGGGTCCTAAGATTTTCTAAGATATTCATGCTCAGTAGCTTGTAAGTAGTGAAATTAACATTGTTTAAAAGTTCCTTTGTAATTATTCACTAGAGAGAGCACATAGTACTGAAATATATAGAAAATTTCTTTTTAATTACCACACAAACAGAAATATTACGAAATAAGTAAAAAGCTGGACTAAAAAGGCAATACAGCGGGCTGCTTTATCGCTGAGAGCGATCCCATTCACGGATGTAGTGAAAATTTGCGAAGATATAACGTGTTAATCTATAACTTTACATGTATTTATCTTAAAGTAAATGACGAAGATGATTGATAAGAATATTGGATTATTAAGAAGCTTTCTGCGGTAATAGTATGGATGAAATAATAATAATTAAAATTGAGTTTATCGGGAAAGTTATTTTAATTAACATTGATAAGTCTCAATAAATTATAATATAATTATAATTCTTGATCAAGTTCGTAATTCTGATTTTGAAATCAATTTGAGATCAAAAGCGTAAGCCTATGGAACGTGATTTTAATTTCAATAGCTAGTAACCATTGGTACATTCAATATAATCAAGAAGGCATGATACAATTCAGTTTATTATATGTATAAATATATAGCAATATTGTATTTATTATTATTATGATACACTAAGATGCAAGTGTCATTTGTTATATTATACATGCATTTGTAACTTGTATCTACAATCATTATCAAATATCAGTACATTTTCTTTCGTAACTCCGATAAAACTGCATATGATAATTCCCGTAACCAAGCGAGCGAACCGTCCCAGTTCGAGATTGGACAAAAAATGCTTTTGTCCAGCTGCCTGCCTGTCTGTTCTCGCCTACGCGTCGCATTTTTCAACCGATTATGATGAAAATTAGCACACACGTTCCTTGATTTATTTAAATTTTTAGTCGATCGCGATTTTTTATTGGGCGATAAAAGAGAGGAAAAGGGGGAACGTTTGCTGTAGCGGTATTTATATACAGATTTCAATCAAATTTGAGAGACAAATTACGTACTTTATTCTCCACAAGATGGTGTGAAAATTTTTCCAAAAGGAGGGAGTGGATGAGGGGGGGGGGGGGGGGGGGGGTTGCTGAAAATGTGTACCTATTTATGCAAATCAGACTACGCAGTCCTCTCCGCCTTCACAGGATGAACCAGTAGACACACGATTAGACCTCTTAGGGCCCAGAAACGCGAGTATTCGTTTATACTAATATTTTGCTCAAAAGTGTTGTACATAGGTAAGCCTAATAGAAAATGCAAGCACCTGAAATTTGATTTTAAATTGAACTTTCTTGTTTAATTTTGTAGCGCAATTTGTTTTAAGACTACCGACGCCAGGTCTACTGTTCTTACAGTAATAATAACGTCCAACCACACAACCACTAGTAATAATAACGAGTAATAATGCACGATGTTTAAACAACATAAATGGCGACTGCATTCTTCTGACAGTCAATTGTAAATTGAATTGTCATTTGTCACTTGAAATGTGATCCTGAGATGAAGTTCGGTCGCTCTGCAATTCATTAGAGGAGGCTCGAGCGACCTATTTCATGTACTTTAGTTTGGGCCGTCCTACTTACGTTGCTCTTTTCAGCGCAAGTTCCATTTTATTCTAGAAATATTCTGCCCCCAGCAACAATGTGGTAATTAAATTACTGATTGGCGAAGTAATCTTTTGCCAAGTCTCCAGAAATAGGCTCGCCATAATAAAAATGTGGCGTCATACAAATTAATAACAATTAAATAGCTATTTATCAGTGTTAGGGTCAACATTTAAGCAACTATGGACTCAATATCAACAGCTTAAGGCTCAATTTAATTATTTATTAACCTGTCTTGGAACTAAGAGTAGATGTAATTGACTTTCACTGATAAGCATTATAGCTTTTAATCTAAGTGCCTATTTCACGACCTCTGAGTGACTAATTGACGGATAAAATCATTCTTTCTTTGTCTGTTCCATGGCAAATTAAAAACGTAAAAAAACTAGTAAAAAAGTATTTTACTTTCACAAAAATACACAAATTTGAAATCAGCACGAGCTATATATACATAAGAGGATAAATATGTATTAGGTTATGAGCAGATATAGTGGTTACAGGAAGCATCATTCATCATAATTACTACAGCATGGTGTAGCTGTCGAATGTTTTCTCATTCAGGAGTCAAACATAATAATCCTACTAATATTATAAACGCGAAAGTTTGTATGTCTGGATATATGGATGTTTGTTACTCTTTCACGCCGGAACAGCTGAACCGATTGCGATGAAATTTGGTATGTACGTAGATCATAACCTGTATTAACACATATGATACTTTTTATTGGCAAACCACGCGTGCGAAGCCGCTGGCAACAGCTAGTAAGATATATACTTAAAGACAAAATACTCAACAACACTGTCAAATTCTTTTACATTACCTATGCATGAATGACATTAAAATATGAATGAAGCTCAGGTAAGTATTCTTATGGCATATTTTTAGTAATCAGATGAATGAAGTGACAAGCTCGATAAAACCCTGCCCTCCGAGCTAGTTTGAGACTGTATCACGTCAGGCAAATTATACGTGTATATTTTTTATCCGTTGGATAGCGTTACTCGGAGGTGGTGAAACACTAATATTATTAAGTTTTTAGTAATTTTTGCTCATACTTCATACTACTACAATAATACAACAATAACGTATTTAGTTGGGTCGTTAATAAAACAGTGAATAGATTCACAAAATAAATTACAATGTCAAAATAAATGAACACGTCCCTACTCCGCTTCCGCGACCACAATCACAGTATCAACTGAATACAGTAGGTAATGGCTAAGTTTAGGACACTTTATTTTGATTTTCAAACAAGATCATATTATTTTGCTATGAAAAACTAGTAAATGCAATGGTAGTAAATCTGGTTAATCGTGGTCATAAAAATAAGTGTAGGATGTTGAATCGCTAAAAAATTCGAATTGAATAATAACATGACTCATACGAATATTCGGCATTCATAGCGAGAATGCATCTCATGACGTTTTAAAGTGATCCTTTGGATTATGGATATTCGGCATTTATAGCCAGAATGGTTGAGAACTCGGCTCTTGAAGTTGTCGACGCGTATGTATACCTAAGACAAACAGTCCAATTAGGTAGGTCCAACTTCAGCAGCGTTTGGGAAACTTCGCAACGTCTTTTCGTCCAACATACCTCAGTGCCTTAAGACGAAAGTCTACAATCAGTGTGTGTTACCAGTGATGACATATGGAACCGAGACGTGGTCCTTCACTATTGGCCTTATGAATAAGCTCAGAGTCGCTCAACGAGCTATGGAGAGGGCTATGCTCGGGGTTTCTCTACGGGATCGAATCAGAAATGAGGAGATACGTAGGAGAACTCAAGTCACCGACATAGCCCGACGGATTAGCACGTTGAAGTGGCAATGGGCAGGCCATATAGCACGCAGAACAGATGGCCGATGGGGCCGAAAGGTTCTCGAGTGGAGGCCACGGACCGGCAAGCGCAGCGTAGGACGTCCACCCACAAGATGGGCAGACGACTTGGTAAGAACCGCAGGTTGGCGTTGGATGCAGGCCGCTTCCAACCGCAGTTCCTGGAGATCAATGAGGGAGGCCTTTGTCCAGCAGTGGACGTCCTACGGCTGATATGATGATGATGATGATGATAGCCAGAATGCATCTCATGAAGTTTTAAAGTGATCCTTTGGAATGAATAAAAAAAATTGTTAAAGGGAACCACAAACCAAAACATTATCAAGTCATATATTTGGTTGTTGTTGATTTTCTCAAAAAGCGTTAAAATAATTTCAATAAAATTTATACGGGACCACTTTTGAAGTATGATGTACCAAATAAAAAAAAACATCAAAATCGATTCATAATTATTATTGATGAAATGTTCGCCTAACATACATACAAAAAAAGTGGCACTCTGGGAGTGCCGACAGAAGTAAAAACTTAAACAATTACGAGATACTTATATACAGAGGTGTCGGTAACGGTAACATTATCGCGAGTTCAAAGTTGACTAAAGCGTCTAAAGAAGTTTTCACTTCAAAAAAAATACAGTCGAATTGAAAACCACCTCCTTTTATAAATCAGTTAATAAAATATTACAATCTAAAACAAATAGACAGAGATTTCGAAGCTTACTAAATCTGATACGATCTAATAGGCAAAACGAGTTTATGTACTGTCTAACAAAAATACTGTGGCTTCTGCAAGATCTGGTTATTTATTACGAAGCACCCACGGCACACATTTAGTTCCATCCCTTGTTCGCTGTTGTGCCTAATTAAAATGTTTATTTTTCGGCTAATATTTACACCACAGCTGTTTAGGGAATCTTTATTAGCAGCTTTATGACTCTACAAACTAAATACACTATCCGACATATTTAAATATTCCGCACACTATGCATAGGGCTTCAGACAGGAACGTGTAAGTTCACTCACTCATGACGATAGAGAGGTAATTTTATATATTTAGATTAAAGATTATATCTATACTACTAAATCTATACTAATCTATATTATATATACTATAATACTAATCTATATCTATCTATACCATTATAAAGTGAAAGATTTGTATTTTTGTGTGTATGTTTGTAATGAATAAACTCAAAAACTAGTGGTCCGATTTCAAAAATTTTTTCACCATTGGAAATCTACATCCATCCTGAGTAACAAAAGCTACTTTTTACCCAACTGCGCAAATGAGGTTAATGTTTTTATTGAAAAACTACGGAACTACGTAGCTGAGGATTGGTCAGCTAGTAATATTATAAAGAGGAAAGATTTGTATTTTTGTGTGTGTATGTTTGTAATGAATAAACTCAAAAACTACTATGACGGTTTCAAAAACTCTTTCACGATTGGAAAACTACATTCACCTTACGTGACATAAGCTATATTCATTGCTAGAAAAGATTAGGAATGCTTACTAAAACTTAAGTAACGTCACCCAAGGTGTAAAAAAAGTGCACTAAAACGTCTTTCGTCGCATGCGCTGCGAAAACTTTTAATGATAGAACCAAAGTATGTATTACAATATTAAAGAACATATCAATATCTACAAAAAACTCTAAGATACCATACGTCCAACTAATATCGTTATGTCACAATAACCATTTTTTACCTTTTTCTCCTGAAAATGTTTTGTTATCACTTACAAATACCACTGCCAACATAGTGTACAGTGAAGCTTTAAGATAAAAGTTTTGTAAAATAAAAGTAACAACCAATAGAATTAACTAAAACTTTTAAATAAAAATGTAAATAGAAAATGTAAAAATTAAAACAACTTAGAAATATTCTTAAAAATAAATACACACTCATTAAACAACAAAAAATGTAAAAATAAAAAAAACACTAAAAATATATAAACAAAAAATGTAAATATAAAAAAAACTTAGGAAATTTAATTAGGTAGGATCACATAAAAATGTTTAATGTTGTAAAAATGTAAATATAAAAAATACTGAGTAATCTCTCTCACTTAAGATTAAATACGACGAAAAAAATTAAAAAAAAAAAAGGTAGACATATAAAAAAAATGTTATGTCACCCGTGCGAAGCCGGGACGGGACGCTAGTTTATTATATTATAGTTAAATTGATTTCATTGAAAGTTGGTACATAGAGCATGACCTGGATTGAGGCATATACGTCTTTTTAGCATTTAGAATTAGTTTAAAACATTAGAAATTTACTAATTTTTTCATCTTTATCTATGGAATGCTGGGTATAAAAATTCCCATATCCATATCTCAACTAATCTCAAGACATTATGAATACAAACACTTCTGCACGTACACGCAAACAAAGTTATAGACATAAACTAGTGTTTTTCCCCGTTTACGATAATCCAAGCGCGAGGCGATCGTTTTGATTATCTGAAATTATTGATATCGTGACGTGGGTCAGACCACGTCTATAGTGCAAGACTCACGAGTGCTGCTGGGAAATTCAAATATATCCCGGAATAACGCTTGGAGTTGTTCCTGTCAGATGCAGAGAAATCTCCCTTTTATTATTATAATTGTGAGCCGTTGTTCGTGAATCGCATGATAAGTGTTGCTAAGAAATGGGTAAGTCTAGGTTACGACGGAGGCGCAGTGGGCGAACAAATGTTATCATGATCTATAAATATTTGTTCCAGGTCTCGGCATTTTTATAAATACTATAAATAAATATTGCTGGACATTTCACACAGCGCTATCTCCCCAAACTAAGCAGAGCTGTACACACGGCTACACATCAAGCTATATATTCCAGTATAAGCTGACCTCTCATCCTACCAAAAGCCTACACAATGCGAGGTCAGCTTATACTGGATATATATAGCTTGATGTGTAGCAGTGTACTATGGGAACCAGGTAACTGATAGAATACTTATTTACTTTTTTTGTAAATACATACTTATAATATATAGAAAAACAACCAGACCCGGAACAAATATCCGTACATCATGAAAACATTTGTTCCACGGCGGGAATCGAACCCACTACCTCCTGCGTCTCAGCCGGCTGTTCGCTCACTGCGCCACGGAGGTCATCTATATAATAACTATGCATTTAATTAAAAATTAATATGTATAAATATTAATATACCTACCGTCTCTTTAGTGGAAGCCTGTAATAAATTGAAGCCTACTTCTCAATCCATTTATTTCTTTAATGAGCGCTTTGAGTGTTTGGACATACCCCAATAATTGGACTCAAGATGCCCCGAACAACCCGTAAAGACTTTTCTTAGAGGGGTATAAAGGAATAATAGAGAAGAAAATATCAACTGTATATAAAATAGATTGACACATTTTAAGATAGACTAAAGGGCCCTTTGCGAAATATAGGAGAATAAATACTTCGGAATGAAACAAGATATTTCATGTATATCTTATAACGAAAGTCACTAAAGCTGAATTGGCAATGGGCGGAGAACATAGTTCAAAAAACTATGACCGATGTGTTAAAAAGGTTCTCGAAAGACTATACAGGCTGCACAAATCGGTCGGATATGGGGGGAGGCCTATGTTCAACAGTGGACGGTATATAGTTGTAATGATGGCAATTTACATGAAAACTAATTTCTCATTCACAAGTAATTTAATGTCTTGAGAGCACGACCTTATATGATTATCTAGACTTACAAGAATATAAAATCTAGATAACCATTCATTTTTAGTAAGATACACTAAAACGTTTACGTTTTATTTAGGCCCAGACACAGTAGAAGATCTAACAAAGTCTATTTTCAACTTTTCAAGTCTAAGTGGCAATGTCTCGCCCACTGCCTCTTTAGCCATATTTCTTATGAATTATTAGTAAACCCTATTTTGTGTACATGAAAAAATATTTTCTATATAAAAGTAAATCTTTACGCAATATAAATGTATTTAGGGACCTCTCACCCTGGGGAAACATACCCTCATCCGGGAAAACTTATCCAGCTCACGTCATCTGGCGTCTAAACCATTTGCCCCTTTTATAGCTTCAGGCTTAAGGTGCTTTTAAACGAGTAATCTTGCCACGGCGATATGTAACTGGCAATGTGTATCTGGCATCAGATGCTTGATCTCTTGATCACTATTTAGTGTGCAATTTGTCGCTTAAATATTGCAGGGAATAAATTGCTCACATTTCAACACTTGAGTTTATCGCCAATATTGTGTCTAAATGGGCGAGAAGAATATGACAATATTGGCAAAAATATTACCGCAAAGTTGCCGTTAAAATGTTGCTGGTTTAAGACCGTAGCTTTCCGAAGATTTGGGTAGGTTGATTCTGGCAACACTTCTTGTCTTTTCGTTTGATTATTATGACCGTTTGAATATACGTTTGATAAAATTGAGTTTGTTTGATGTTTTTCGTAATAAAATACACATGTCAAATAATCCAATATGGTCGAGATTTTGAAATAAGACGGTATTACAAAAATACCCTTGAATATAATGTATATTGTAATATAACAAAGAGAACATTATTTTATACTAGCTTCGGTCCGCAGCTTCGGATGCATGGTATGTCAATAAACAGTTAGCCTAGGTTTTAATTTAGGTTATAATCTATCTACATACATACATACATAAATATAAATATCATCGAAATCATTTATGGCGAAATGACTTGATCGAGTGATAAACAAACAACCATTACTTCTTTTAATTATTGATTAAAACGGGTATTTATCGCGTATGTACCTTTTTTATTTATTGTCCTGACGTTTCGGCTGTGTTGCAACAGTCATGGTCTCGGGTTCAACCCGAGACAGTGACAGTGATGTACAGTGATCGCGTAAGTTTGAAACATACTTTTTTTTCAAAGAATATATTCGTAAATGTTTTTCTTGCTACTGAGGTCTTTATAACTATCAATTATATAAAAAAATATTTAGTGCGACACTCGTACGTTCGTTCGTTTCTATTGAATGTAAATGGCCTGCCTGGGTAGTACTAACAAAATAAGACAATACTACTCGTAGTAAAATGCAAATTAGATTGCAAAATAATGGAACAAACGAGTACACTTTAAAGTTTAATAACTTATGTAAAACGTATGCAAATAGCTCGCTGTGGAACGAAATCTTCAATACGAAACTTTAGTGGTTGAATTACCTTATTCCCGTACAGACTTACAACAACAACTTTATCTTCGACGACCACCGTAATACCACAAAATAGATACGTAAAGAAGTAAAGTTTCGGGAGATTTTGATTTTAATTATCAACGCTCGAGCGTAGCGTCAGGCCTGCAATATTCTACAACCTAATACACAACAATTTTGATAAGAACGTTCAATCATTGTCACGTAAATTATCAAATATATATTTCTAACCAGCTAACAAATAACACAAAACATGATTGAAGTCTCGCTAGGCGCGGCACTCGCGGCTCGCTTCGACCGACTTGATCCGAGATACACGTACCCACGCGTCTATGTGTGCCCGTGCCTATTATCGCTCATTGTACTTAACCTAATTTCTGTAACTATTTTATGGTAATACTACGGATATATTGGGAAGGTGGATATGTAAGCCACCAAATTTATATCCAGACTCATTTCGATTTGCTCTGTAAAAAATGGGTGTAAAATATAACTAATTTTTCACTCAAATAATTCATACAAAGCAACCGATCTTGTGTGTCACCCAACGGCCCCAACCACCTGTAACAGGTCATATTGCCAACGAGGGGAGAGCTGACCTATTTTAATTAAATAATGACATTATTCTTACAACAAACTACTGTTATCAAAAGCAAATTAAACTAACAACTCTAACAAGTACGGCATTTTATAAACTTAGATTAGACTGTAGATAAACAGAGTTCACCTACAATTTACTTAAAATGCTACAGTACTTAAGAAAAGTTAGGTTTCAAGATAAAAGTTTTACGTTTTAATGAGAAGATGCCATCTAGTCCTTTCTATCAATAGACCGGTTCTCACAACTGAAAATTTCGCCAACTATTGGTTACGTCAAGGGAGTGGGTGGTCATCGTGTCATTTAATGGCGTATTTGCCAAAATGTACGACGGATCATATTGTTCGTTTGCCAAAACGAAAGGCTTTAAAAACGAACGAATGTAAGAATAAATGAGTTTCTAAAGAATAAATAAAATATGCTTACCAATGTTTTTTTATTAGAAAGACAACCTGATATAGTTAAATAAATATCGCTTTCTCTATAAATCTATGGGGTAGGCGTATGTTCAGCAGTGAACGTCCTACGGCTAAGATGATGATGATGAATGTTTGTTTTAAAAGTCGAGGGTCGGAAGAAATAAACAAAGATTATTTCTAAAAAAGGTGCAATAAAATTAAAGGTACATAACTGAAAAATATTGTTCCATAAGATAACACATTGAGAAACCTCCTCGTTGAAAAATTGGGAAAGCGTTGAAACGCTAAACGAATATGTACACCATCTCCAGCCCAAGAACATTTATCACGACGAAGCCAACAGGTTTTAAGCAAATACTCGACATATACCTACTTACTTGCTCTGGACATTACAACCGTCTTTCACTACATTTTTTTACTCATCGTTTGATATTAAGCTTATTTTAGTTAATAATAATAATGCTGGACATTTCTCACAACGCTATCTAGCCCCATACTTAGCAAGCTTGTACTATGGGAAGCGGTTAACTGATATAATACTTAGATACAATTTATTTTGTAAATACTTACTTATAATATACAAAAAAATACCCAAACCCGAAACAAATATCTGTAGACTATCTCTAAAATATCTCCTACAGTGATACCGAGAATTTAATTTGATATAAGTTTACTTCACCTTTTGATTCCACATTTCTCACTCTGCGCAATCTTGTTCACACACGCACACACACACACACACCCTCAAAAATACATATACTCAAACACGTACTTATTTAACCCCACACACACACCCTCTTATACTCTCAATCACATACGCGCATACACGACACACGCAAACACACACGAAATCACCCACTCACCGCTAATATCATAAACATAAATTAGTCCATATTGTAAGATTTTAATTTTAATTCTATTTTGTTTTATTTTATTAAGTAAGTATGACGTAATGCATGCTCATGATAAATATATTAAATTTTTTTTCAATAATATTGCTGTTCGAGCAATTATCTTGCTTGTGGTTTAGTAATTAAATTCGTACTCTGAGCCTCAAAACACAAGCTTATTATAATTATAAATTCGGGATTTATCACGTACCGTCTTATCGGTGTTTCGACCGACAATGGCGGTGAAATCAGTGCGAGGCGAGACGTTATTCGGAGCGGGTCGCACTCACCCTGATGAAGGTTCACGAATTGAACCGAAACATTGTCGGTCGAAACACCGATAAGACGGTACGTGATAAATCCCGTATTTATAATTATGATTGAAATCAATCACGAAAGTTTTCTAAGTAAAATCACAAGCTTATTCTTTAAGCGTAGCTTAAGGCTCTCTGCAAGCAATGTTTGTTAACAACTAGATTGTGAACTAGCACTGTACCATAAACAGCATTGCCAGCTCTGTAAAACTTGATGAAAAAATAAATGATTTGATTTGATTGATTGATTGACTATGCATTTGTTCGTAAGCGGGAATCGATCCCGCTACCTTCTGCATCTCAGCCGGCTATTAGCCCACTGTACTACAGAGGTCAAAATTATTTTATATTTTTGTATTGAAACTTGGTAGGCCTCGTACAAATGCTCGAAGTCGCGCGGAGGGTACCCCTTCATGACATATTTAAGTATAATTCTAGGGTGGGGCGAATAAGAGATCCTTCTAACCTAACCCCAGTCATCCTAACTCCTTGAAGTAACGGAGGACTTTGGGTTGGTGGCAGTAGCTTTCCAGGGTCCCCATGGGTGTTGATGTAGTAGCGGTGTTGGTGAAGGATAAGGGTTCGATGACCCTTGCAGACCCGTTCTCAGTCTGGCATCGTTTATTCTTGACATTTTTAGCGATGATTTTGATTTCGCTAGGTCCTCGCTAGTCGTAAAATCGACGTTGCCAGTTAAGACTTACAGATCGATCGTCCTCGCTAACAACCTGGAGGCTTAGACGCGAAGTCACGATCGTGCTACGAAGAGGGTTATGCTTGGCGCTTCTCTGCGAGATTGAAACAGAAATAATGAGATTCGTAGATAAACAAAAATCAGTGAATATCCCGGAGAATAATAATCTAAACATTATACATTTTTGTAACTTATATTAAATCAAAATCAAATAATATATTTTCACTGAAGTATACATAGCATGAATTGTATACTTCACTGAAAATAAATTATTAATAATTTATTTTCACTGAAGTATACATAGCATGAATTGTATACTTCAGTGAAAATAAATTATTTGATTTTGATTTAATATAAGTTATAAAAATGTATAATGTGTCCTGTGAATAGCATGAATGGTATACTTCAGTGAAAATAAATTATTTGATTTTGATTTAATATAAGTTATAAAAATGTATAATGTGTCCTGTGAATAGCATGAATGGTATACTTCAGTGAAAATAAATTATTTGATTTTGATTTAATATAAGTTATAAAAATGTATAATGTGTCCTGTGAATAGCATGAATGGTATACTTCAGTGAAAATAAATTATTTGATTTTGATTTAATATAAGTTATAAAAATGTATAATGTGTCCTGTGAATAGCATGAATGGTATACTTCAGTGAAAATAAATTATTTGATTTTGATTTAATATAAGTTATAAAAATGTATAATGTGTCCTGTGAATAGCATGAATGGTATACTTCAGTGAAAATAAATTATTTGATTTTGATTTAATATAAGTTATAAAAATGTATAATGTTTAGATTATTATTCTCCGGGATATTCACTGATTTTTGTGAACATTAAAGTATCACTATCTCTCACCTTAGGTATAAACCTGTGTTGTAGGAAGGTATATAGATATAGGATATATGTAAGTATATACAGTAGTATAATATTAATATTTATGTAATTTTATGATTTATATGCATTTTATTTTATTTTATATTATCTTTAATAACGCCGCTGTCCTTATTTGTTCACATAGATCCTGTCCGTCCAAACGTTGCCTGGAAGAGATCGCTTTTAGCGATAAGGCCGTCCATTATACCTATGATTTAAAAGTGTATCTTCTTTTAAATGTTTATATTTAATTGTGTGCAATAAATAAATTATCTAATCTAATCTAAACTGACAGTAGGCAAGGCGCATAGCTCGAAGAACTGACTGCCGGCAGAAAGGTTCTCGAGAAAAGACCATACACTGAAAAGCGCATCGCAAGACTTTTGCTGGGAGCTGTTGGATGCAGGCCACATTATTTTCTTTTCATTTACTTCTGAAAAAGTACCGTTTGCCTTATTAAAATAAAAAAACCACACTAGTTGGGTGTATCTCAGTAGGGTAACTCCAAACAGAAACACAGTAATATGTTAAATGGTTGGAAAGACGACCTATTAAAGGTTGCCGGGAGCCATTGTTGTTGTTATGGGTTCGATTTCCGCCACGGAACAAATGTTTGCACGATCTACAGATATATGTTCCGGGTCTGGGTGTTCCTCTATTTAATATACATTTGCATTTACAAAGTAAACGTTCGTAGTGACGACAGGTGGACTAAGGCCCTAACAGAGTGGAGGCCGAGAACTGTGCATCGAAATAGGGGACGTCCACCAGCGAGATGGGTCGACGACATCCATAAGACCGTGGATCGTACGTGGTTCAAACTGGGGCGGGAAGAATAGCAGAAACAAAGAGTGGCCTATGCCCAGCAGTGAGTTGACATGGGCTGAAAATGATGAATGATGCAGTTACAAAAAAAAATTGTATAATAATATGAAGTATATAAGTATTCTATCAGTTTTCTGGTTCCCATAGTATAAGCTTTGCTTAGTTAGGGCTAGATAGCGCTGTGTGAAATGTCCAGCAATATTTATTATTTATTTATTGTAGATATATATCGTATACGATCGGCCACTATGTACATTTTTAGGGGAGGCCTATGCTCAGCAGTGGACGTCATATAACTGATATCACGATGACGGTAATAATTGACTCTTGTAGGCATTTTATCTTACTTTCAGCTACTTATTAAATTAATTTGATGAATCATTTGTTTTTACAGGAAAAGTGAGTTTTTGGTGTGTTGAAGGTAGAAAAATCTTTTTATATTCTTTTTCATACATCTTTTCTTTCTTCTTGTTTTCTTTTTTCTTTTTTTTATAAATGTTTTTTAGCGTCTGATATTAAACTTTTTTAAATCCCAGGTGTGTATTATAAAATTCTCCAACAAACTAGTTAGAGCACTCCAAAGTGTCAGAGTTTCAAGAAAAATGCAGAAATGCTGAATTTAATAAAGTTACGAACTATCCAAGCTTCGTTCACGGACTTTTTAAAAGGTTGAAAGGAGAGAGGGAGTTATCGATAGTCATGTAACTAGTTCTATTTTAGTTGTTGTCGCTTCCCGAGTGTTTATATCTGTAGAAATAGCTAACACTCATTTAGAAATCATTTTTATTCAAATTATATTATCAACACATCGCATTGTAAAATTACATTAAATAACTTACTCGCAAACCTTAATATACATTATGTGTTATCTACGAGTACAAATCAAATACTTTTAAGAGATACCTTTAATTGTCTCTGTAATGATCCTTACTAATAATAATTATGTTTAACTAGCTTACCTGCACACAGCTTAGCACACGTGCTTTATCCCTTCTTCTGCGCAGTCGGTTAAAAGTAGCCTCTGTCTTAATTCAGGTTATAATCTATCTATATACCAAATTTCACCGAAGTCGCTCCAGCCGTTTAGTTGCGAAAACCTAACGAAGAGATAGACAGACTTTAAAATTCTGTTCTAGGTTTTTTAGGTTGCTCATTTCAATATCACAAAATAAAGTTTGCCCAAAAATTATAATCAATGAAATGAGTTATGATTCTACCCATAAAAGTAAACAACTTATACTTTTATTGAAGTATATATTATATATAACTTATACTTATATTATATATAACTTATATATTAACTATATATATATATATATTAACTTATATATTATATATAAATTATACTTATATATAATATATACTTTTTGACAACCTCCGTGGTGCAGTGGGCGAATAGCCAGCTGAGACGCAGGAGATAGCGGGTTTGATTCCCGCTGCGGACCAAATGTTTGCATGATCTACAGATATTTGTACCGGGTCTGGTGTTTTCTCTATATATTATAAGTATGTATTAAAAAAAATGAAGTATATAAGTATTCTATAAGTTATCTGGTTCCCATAGTACAAGCTCTGCTTAGTTTAGGGCTAGATAGCGCTGTGTGAAATGTCCAGAAATATTTATATGTATTATTATTATTATCATTTATACTTCAGTAAGCTAAATTAATCATGTCGCTTTTTGGCTGTCTGTGTGCGCTTGCATGAGACAGTTATCAGCTAACTTCATCATGTCGCTTTTTGGCTGTCGGTGTTCGCGCGCATGAGACAGTTATCAGCTAACTTCATCATGTCGCTTGTTGGCTGTCGGTGTGCGCTCCCATGAGACAGTTATCAGCTAACTTCAACATGTCGCTTTTTGGCAGTCGGTGTGCGCGCGCATTGTAAAAACTTTACTCTCATAATTTTTTTCCAAATGCGCCAAAGAAGTATATCTTCAAAAGTAAAAAAATGACTGATCGGAAACGCACATTCGACCTTATGACGCTAGAGGGTTGAGAAATAACGCGGTAAGATAATATAGTTAAATAATTAATATGATGCTCAAGTATTCGCTCGATGCATATCCCGTTGATGAGAAGAGCTCTCCATACTATCGTTTGTACCACTTCGCCGGCACGAGCATCCGTGAGGGCCAATTATGTATGTACTGAATTATCTTTTTCATATAATCTAGTATACTTACCCCTGGAAGAAACTAGCTGCTCACGACATAGAGAATCCTAGTCTGGGCTAGTGGCTTTTTTTTATAATTATATTCACGTCTAGTTTCTTATCTCTTGAATGATTAACATCTAGATGTAGAAATATTTAAACGTAGGTAGTAGTAGATAGGCTGATTCAGACGCGGTTTATTAATACAATTTTTTTTGTATTTTGACTAATTTTTTTGTTTGGCAAATGTTAAATGCTTTAGTGCACTCTTTCACGTCGGAACAGCTGAACCGATTGCGATGAAATTTGGTATGCACGTAGATCATAACCTGGATTAACACATAGGCTACTTTTTATTGGCAAACAACGCATGCGAAGCCGCTGGCAACAGCTAGTAACTCATATAAGTGATACTTATAATAAGGATAGGACTCTGTACAACAGCTTTCGAAGCCAACTGTAGTCTTAGGCTGATTTTGTTAGGAGCCTTAGTAACTCGAGTGCCTTCCAACGTAAAATATACTTAAGGGCAACATGAAATAAACATGGGGTCACATTTCCTCTCTTTGTAGGTATGTATGAGATAAAAAGTAACCGAAACCGGTGAAATAATATCTTGAAAGCCTTGTAAAAATAGTACAGCTAATAGAATAGTGGAAAGATAACTGCACTCACGAGGTCGACACTAGTAGATACGAATATAAATAAAGAGCATCCTATGTTTTTAAGACGAAACGGGTCTTTTCGCGCACAGATTTATATAAAAAATATTATTTTGACTAACCTTGACGTTTCGGCCAAGTTACATCGGCCGTGGTCACTAGAGACTCACCAGAGTGGTCAGAGAGAGACCCCTTTCGTCTTAAAAACATGAGTATAGTACGCGAAAATTTAAAAAGTTCTAAGAACATCCTAATGCATAAAAGAGGTACAACTAACTTAATTGAAAGTAAAACTAAGCGTCCACCGAGCGGGACGGACGCGCCGCAACAAATATTGTTTCTATTTCAAAAGATTATGTCTACTTTTTAACTATATGTAGCGTAACAAATAAAATATGTTTCTTTCTTTCATTCATTTTGTTTTCCAGTCATTTGTGAAAACGCAACAACTAGCCACAAATGATTTCCATGTATTGTTGGATTAACTGAAGTTAGAACATGCGAATGGTTGATTCGAGATTCATAAAATTTTGTACCAAATATAATTCGATTTTATAAATCGGCTGGAGGGGTTTTAAGCAATGGGGAGTATCCTATGAAAGAGCTTTGATTGCGCATGACACATTTAAGTTTACATCTAATCCTAAGAATAAAACATTTGACGGAAGACATAGAACTCGTAATCTTTATAATAAACTTCGCCGAAACACTAATACGCCAACGAAAATATCGCCTACTTAGTCAGCCCTGATGCGCCGGCTCAGCAACTCCACCGACAGCATGCTGACAGTAGTTATTCATAACTTTAGCTCTAACATAATGAGACACTGGGTGAAGGTACACAAGCCCACCCAACTTGTAGCGCAGTATTATCTTTTAAAATTTATTAGTTTTTATATTATTATTTTTTTCCCTTAATTATTAATTTATAAATTGTTGATTTGAACCACAATTATTTATTTAATTTATTATGAATTACCAATTGCACTAACATAGTTTTTCTATTAAGTTTTACGAACAAATTATGGATGTAACTTCTGAAATAAATAATTTTAATTTTATTTGGTTGTCAATGGTCAATATCTTTGAACGAATGCAATGTAGTTTACTCACTTTTAAAGGAATTATTTTAATTGTATACCTACTTACCATTTATTTTTGAAAGTCATACTTTTAATTTGTTTAAGTGTAACACGTCAATACGCTCCGTTAATTACATTTCATAGAGTAGTAAACTTTGGGTAGAAAATGACTTTATTCGTTGTGCTCGCTTGCCCTTAGTAGACGCCAAGCTTAACCCAACATTGTTTGAAACACACACACAGTCGAGGGCTCTTCAATCTCGAAACTTTAACGTAGCACTTCTCTACTTCCACGAGTGCTAACGTGATATTGTGAGGTACAATTAAATTGCAATAACATGCTCTATCTCTTTTTACTAGAAAAACATTCGTGATTTATTTTAATCCTTATACCTACATGTTTGACCACAATCTCACCTGCTGGTAAGCAAAGATCTAGAAGAAACCTATTCACTCTTACCTTAATGAGGCCCGGATTGTATTCTTTAGGATTTAAACAGGTATTTGTCGTGTATGTAACTTTTTACACTACTCTACATTACTTTTGACTTTATTTTCTCGACTACGGCTGTTGTAACACAGTCAAAACGTAATCGTAAACAAATAAAAAAGGGTTTATACGCGATAAAAACCCCGTTTAAATCAGTAATTAAGTACCTATAGTGATAGAAAGAAAGAAAGGTTGAAAAACATTTTTATAAAAAGCGGCCAAGTGCGAGTCGGACTCGCCCATGAAGGGTTACGTAGCAGCAAATAACATAATGTAAAAGTTCTTGTAGTTCGTTGTAACTTTTTTTATATTTGAGTTGATTGAATGAAAGGTAAATTGCGGTTTACGATTTATGACGTATTAAAAAAAACCACTAAGAAACCTCAATATAATTTTTGAAGACCTATACATCGATAACCCACACGTATGGGTTTGATAAAAAAAAATTGAGTTTCAGTGCTAAGTATGGGGAACCCTAAAAATGTATTGTTTTATTTTCTATTTTTGTGTGAAAATCTTAATGCGGTTCACAGAATACATCTACTTAACAAGTTTCAACAGTTCTTATAGTTTCGGGAAAAAGTGGGTGTGACAACCGAACGGACAGACAGACAGATAGACATGAGGAATCCATAAGGGTTCCGTTTTTTGCCATTTGGCTACGGAACCCTAAAAACGAACTCGGATGAAGGTTAATGAATACTACTCATATAATAAGGACTCGTTTATTTAGTCCCGGGGCGTCGCGCTGTCTATTCAAACATATGGCCATGTATGAGAGCGTTCATATAGAAGCGTTTGCTTGATACGAAGCGTTGTTCACGCCGCAGAAAGCGCCGAACAACACCTCGCGTTTCCATAAACGTGCCCACATCAACATAGCCGTAGACAACCCCATTTCACGGATATAGCTCAGAAGATTAGCAAACTGAAGTGCCAGTGGGCGGGACACATAGCTCGGAGAACTTACGGCCGTTGGGGCAGAAAGGTTATTGAGTCCATGCACTGGATAGCTTTGTGTAGGACGGCCCTGCTAGTCGGAAAGACCTTAACAAGGTTGCTGGGAGCCGTTGGGCACGGGATCGGTTGCTCTGAAAATATATTGGAGCTGATTATATTGATGATAATTCGGGCAAACAGCTTTGTTATCTACACAAAGAATCAATTTCGGATTTGTTCGTTCGTTTAACTTTTCCCTAAAAAGCAATAAATCCGAGTCACCTTAATCCAATTACAACAATTAATTAGGTTAGGTTTTTAAGGTTAGGCGCACACTAATCCGCATCGTGCGATAGAAAACGAGGAAGGCATTAAGAGCTTTTAGGTCAAGATAAATAGGTACTCGTATGGCTCAGCGACCCAAAGTTTGTCTAAGCCTCCGAAAGAATGGCATTATGATCTGTCCTGTGCAGTTTGCAGTTGTTAGAGATAAATAGACGCTGGTACGAATTTACTTAGTTTCATCTGTACTTAGCGTTGTAGTTGTCACTTTTCTAAGCATCTTTTGACGTTTGTTAGGCTGACTGGATCAATGCCGAGAGCACCAGCTAAATAACGGCAAGTCGATTAGTGGGGCTCTAGTGGAAGTATTGAGATAAGATAAGATAACTCTTTATTGTACACCAAAGTAAAATACAGAACATAATTCTTACAAATAGATTAAGTACAATGGGCGGTCTTATCGCTAAAAGCGATCTCTTCCAGACAACCTTTGTATAGACAGAATCAAAATGTAACACATAACGGCGGTGCATCTATATAAATTTAAAAACATATCTACATACCATAAACCTAAATTACCAATAATAACACAAATTTAATTTAAATAAGCAACTCTAAAAAAGGTTATGATGAATTAACAAGCAGCTACAACTTCAACACAAGGACAGATAATGGGTGTGCACTTTTGTTTTAAAATTACTAATAGACTTGGATCTTATAGAGAGGGGCAAAGCGTTCCACAATCGTACGGCTGTTACAGTGAAGGATCGACTATAAAACTCTGTCTTATGGACAGGAGTTTAAAGTTGGAGGGAATCTGAAGAACGCAAATTGCGATCATTAGCCTGGTGGAGAAACTCAAAACGCTCCTTAAGATAGAAGGGAGAAAAAGGGTTAAAAAGGATGTTATACAAAAGGGACAGTATGTGTGCATTCCGGCGAAGATGGATGGGGAGCCACTTGAGCTTTGTGCGAAAATCAGAAATATGGTCATACTTGCGCAAGCCAAATATGAACCGAATACAGAGGTTTTGAAGGCGCTCAAGTTTGCTCAGTTGGGCTTCAGTCATGTCAAGATAGCAGGCGTCGGCGTAGTCGAGGATTGGAAGTAAAAGGGTCTGTGCAAGCGTAACCTTGGTAGCAGTCGGCAAGAAGTTACGAAGTCTCCGTAAAGATCCAGATGATGCAAATACCCTGCGGCTAATTTCATTGATACAGGGAACCCAGGTTAAACAGGTATGCATCTGTTTTCCTAGATTTTTCACTAACTGGGTGATGTCTATAGGGGTTCCGTCAAAAACTATGGATGGTAGTTGTGCAAAATTGATTTTGGAGATCTGTATGGAGCTACCAATTATAATTGCCTGTGTTTTGTTAGGGTTGACTGTAAGGCCAAAGGATTTACTCCAGTCACATATCCGGTCAAGGTCAGTATTTAGTAAGCTAATGGCTTCGTCAATATTTTCAACTGTAGCTTGAGTATAAATTTGCAAGTCATCTGCGTACAGGTGGTAGGAAGAAGTTAAATTTTGTGAGATAGAATGAATGAACATAGAAAATAGGAGACGCCACCTTATGGGACACCAGCAGAAAGATTGCACCACGAAGAGTAAGACTCTTCAACATGGAAGCGCTGACGGCGCCCAAACAAGTAACTATGAAACCAGTTAATTGACATTGGAGATATGTTAAAGTAGCATAAAATACCCAGCAGTAGGCGGAAGTCAACATTATTGAAAGTGCTGCTAAAGTCAAGGAGTATCATTGCTGTCAACTTCTGACTGGCCATCCCAGACCGAATGTCGTCTGTTATTTTAACCAGACCTGTAACGGTGCTATGACCTGGACGGAAACCAGATTAAAAAGAATTTAACAGGGAGTTTTTGAAAAGGAAGGTACTTAACTGTTGATGAATAAGTCGTTCAAGGATTTTAGATAAATAAGGAACGATTGATATTGGACGGTAATCAGCAAAAGAGGAAGGATTGGATTTTTTAGGTATGGGAATAGTCTGAGTTTCTTTCCAGGCATCGGGAAATGAGCCAGAATTGATAGAGGAATTTAGGATATGCGTAATAACGTGGATAATTTCATCAAGAATGGGAACAATCATATTTCCACTGATACTGTCATTGCCCACAGCATTTGAAGTAATAGATGCAATGCTCCTTTTAACATCACAATCGTCGAATTGACTAAACTGAAACTGAGGCAAGCCTGGGGTTGGCTGAGAAGAAAAATATTTTAGTGTATTGAGCTTAGTTAATCCATCAATATTTGAGGAATATGAAAAGTGTTGATTGAAAAGATCAATGTCTAAGTTTTTAGGAATAGATTCTTGTTTTGATTTACCAACACCCAGTGTTCTAAGAAATTTCCATACTTTGGATGAATCATTACTTTTAGCAACAGAATCGTGAATGAATCGGCGTTGTGAATCCCTACACAACCTGTTGCAGTGATTGCGGCGATCGTGATATTTGGCCTTATTGACCTCAGTAGGCTTGCATGTCATTCTTACTTTTGCCATAGCCTTTTTGTGCATTGCAGTGCGGATTTCATCCGTAAGCCATGGCGCAGGGAGGTGTTTAATTTTGATAGCACGTATGGGTGCATGTATGTTGTAAAGCTTGTTGAGTTGACTATTGAAAGAAGCTACCATGTCATCGATTGAGATAAGTGAAACTTCTACAGTGTTATTGACAACCTCCGTGGCGTAGTGGGCGAATAGCCGGCTGAGACGCAGGAGGTAGCGGGTTCGATTCCCGCCGCGGAACAAATGTTTGTATGATCTACAGATATTTGTTCCGGGTCTGGATGTTTTTCTATATATTATAAGTATGTATTTACTAAAAAAAAAGTAAATAAGTATTCTATCAGTTATCTGGTTCCCATAGTACAATATCTGCTTAGTTTGGGGCTAGATAGCGCTGTGTGAAATGTCCAGCAATATTTATTATTATTATTTTTATTATAAACATGGTTGAGCCTCGTCAGAGCTTGACTAGGATTAGTTAGTTTTAGATGGCTAAAAAGAACCCGATACAATAACCCCACAGTTTAGAGAAGAGAGAGAGAGAGAGAGACTCATTTAGGTACCATTGAAATCTAACGTATTTTTTATAAGACCTGGAAATAGACAATCAAGCAAGCATTGTCCCGATGTTAAGTGGTAACCATCGCATATAATAAAGAATTGTATCGATGCACTGCCATGCGTCCATCAACTTGAAGCATACAGTTGTAAAATCTCATAAGCCTGTTATGACACCGGCAACCAAACCCTTTAAACCGAAACACATCAATGCTGCTTGGCGGCAGAAATACGTATGGTGGTAGTACTTCTCCGGTCGAGCTTTTGCACTAGGAACTCTGCTACTCTTCCACTATTTCTTTCTTTAGGTACTTACATGGAGAAAATAATAGTTGTATTATTGTTGTTTCCAAAAACAAGCGTAGGTTTTACCTGAAAAAATACATGAAACATTATATATATTGATGGCAACGAATAAAAATAATATTTCGCCCGGTCTGTCATCTAACCAAATACAAGATGGCGCATCTGATATTAATATCCAAAACATTAACATAGAAATAGGTCGTGAGTAGGCTTCGACGGAAAAATATAATAATGTCTAACATGAAACATAAGGGTATATGGAGAAATATAAAGTAATTTGGAAGTTTCTATAAATAATAAAAATAAATAGCAGAGTAAATACTGCTTTGTTACAAAACATAATTGATTCGGAGCTATTTCAGCCAACGTACAAACATTTTACCTTTAACAAGTAGAGTAGTTTCATTGGTTTTTACTAAGCTTTTAGGTATTTCAATTAGGAGGGCAGATCAAAAGCTGTTTGTTGTATAATTTATTAATTAGATTTTTCAGTTCTAAAAATCTTACTTCTGCCGATCAAAACAATGCAGTAGTCGAAGTAGAACTTCCCACTTTTTTTATTTTTGTTGATACGTGTAGCATTGCAATTTTATGATTTGTGTTTTTATTTTTACTTTCTGTAACAAGTATAGCTCAGTAAAACGCATTGTTTGTCTCCAGGACCTATTTTTTAATACCATTTTTATCTAACTTAACGCAATGCGACTGCGGTGATCCCGTGCAGTCACTTGCTAATGTGCCCTTTGTGTCCAAACACCTGCACGATGGAGGACCTAATAACCGCCTCAGCTAATGCTATTGTTGTGGCCAAATACCTATCCAACATAGTATAAATGAGAACGTAGAACTCTTGACACGCTAAGAAGAAGAAGAAGTATGATAAATATACATAAGTTGTATATTAGTTATTCAGATTACGACTCAAAGCGACGTTATATTTTTGAGATGGTTTTAAAAATCTTAGAATTTTCCTTAAGTGTTCGGAGAACACTATTAAAATAAAATAATATTAAGTTCTTTTGAGAGAAAAAATCTTTAAACCAAATTAAGGTAAGTAATTAAACTTAAGGTTAATTAAAATTAAGGAAATTAAACCAATTATCAAAAAACTTACAAAGGTGCTATAGCCTACCGAGTTATTCTAATTTAAGATACTATTATGCTAAACTGTGTTTAGTTGTAATACGCTGTTAACATTTATGTTCAATAAATACCTTTTAAAAAGAAAAAAAAACAAAAGCTGTGTCCATAACGACCTCCGTGGTGCAGTGGGTGAATAGCCGGCTGAGACGCAGGAGGTAGCGGGTTCGAATCCCGCCGAGGAACAAATGTTTGCATGATCTACGGATATTTGTTTCGGGTCTGATTGTTACTCTATATATTATAAGTATGTATTTACAAAAAAAATGTATATAAGTATTCTATCAGTTATCTGGTTCCTATAGTACAAGCTCTGCTTAGTTTGGGGCTAGATAGCGCTGTGTGAAATGTCCAGCAATATTTATATTTATTTTATAAAAAAACCCGCGTCCCGCGCCCACCTCACCCCCACCCGCATAATGTTTCTAGTTTAGCCATTATTTACCCGTTTTGGGGTAAATGTTTTAAGTAAGAAACAACTAATGAAATCCAAATTATGTAATAATATACTATATATAAATATATAATGTATCACATGTATATTTTATATAATAATAAAAATAATAAATAACGCTTGATATTTCACACAGCGCTATCTAGCCCCAAACTAAGCAGAGCTTGTACTATGGGAACCAGATACTTGTTGGATTACTTATATATATAAATATGTATATGTAAATACAAACTTATAATATATAGAAAAACAACCAGACCCGGAACAAATATCTGTAGATCATGCAAACATTTGTTCCGCGGCGGGAATCGAGCCCGCTACCTCCTGCGTCTCAGCCGGCTATTCACCCACTGCACCATGGAGGTCGTCATCATATATCTGCGTAACTGATAGGATAGGATTTACATACAAAAAATAATATAATAGTGATATATATCGCTATCCCTGTACCTATTTTGGGTGTACACACGGCTACACATCAAGCTATACATTTCCAGTATAAGCTGATCTCTGATTCTGCGAAAAGCATACAGAATGCGAGGTCAGCTTATACTGGAAATTATAGCTTGATGTGTAGCCGTGGGTACTAAGTCGAATTATAATAAAAAAGCTGTTAAAAAAATCGGCTGTTTCAAAGAATATTTTCACTGAGACGTATGACAAAATGTATATCTATCTCATCTTACAGAACAGGTGATTTTTTTCATGATTTCAGTGGTGGTTGCCTCCATAAGAAAATTTGTTCATTATAAGTACAATGGCCCCTATTTCGGCTTAGCACAGACCAAATAGATAACCCGATATAAGTACTGCTCAGAAATATGTAAAACTAACTAATATACTTCATATTCTAAATGATTTTAAAATAAAACACGGTTTCGATAAAAACATTTAATTACCTATTTGCTGCGTAAGTTTTTTCTAACTAATAGAACAAAAGCTGTTTGGTTTTATGTAGGTACAGAACATGTCCCTAAATGAATGCTAATTGTTTAAGTGATTGCCAGTAACCATGTATAACTATATTTAAGCTGATAATTACGTATTTTTAAACGATCATTGATCGAGCGTAGCGAGATCTCCATATCAACTTGGAAAAATCGGCGTTTTAAGTATGTTTGGCCGAGGATTACTTTCGAAGCGTTGATCCGAGGGGTAAAATAAAATCAAAATGAGATTATTAGGACAAATGGGACGTCTAATGAAAGGTTTTCATCGGTACATGTCAACCCCGTTTTTATTAGGGTTCCGTGCATCAAAAGGTAAAAAAGGAACCCTTGTAAGATAACTCTCTTGTCTGTCTGTCTGTCCGTGTGTTACCACCGATTTTCTCAGGAACGCGTGGACCTAGTAAGTTTAAATTTATACCAGATATTGAAGTCTATAGTCCCTATTAGGTATGTAAACATCAAGATCCTGAGTCAAAACGATAAAAAGATATGGGTAAATTTAGATTCTCGCGAAAACTTGTAAATAACAAAATTTACCTTAATTATCAACTTGTTTTTCGGAATTTTTCCTTTACTTGAGCTGTAAGACCTTGCTTTTAACCAAAATTGACAATTCTAGGTCAACCGGAAGTACCATATAGGTTTTGGGTCGAAAACCTATATAGTACGAGGGCTGCTATTTATGTATCCGGAATAAAATAAAATAACTATCATTGACTGTTAAATATGGTTTTATTGCTTTTCAAAATATTCGCCATGATGATCAATGCACTTTTGCATTCGGTGAAACCAGTTTTCATAGCACTTTTTCCAATCGGAAGACGGTATCTCCAAAACATGATTTTTAAATGCCTCAACGGCTTCTTCTCGGGTTGAAAATCGTTGACCACGTAATTTATTCTTCACGGTTGGGAATAAAAAGAAGTCGTTGGGTGCCAAATCAGGGCTATATGGCGGATGACCCGTTAATTCCACCGTTTCACCCTCCAAATATCGGGTCGTTTCACCCGAAGTGTGACAGCTTGCATTGTCGTGATGGAGAATGATTCTGCGTTGTGGATTATTCTTCCTGATTTCTGCAAAGACTTCTGGCAAAAAAATGGTCGTGTACCACTCTGAATTAACAGATTTACAATTTTCTAGGGGTACAGTAGCCACGTGTCCATCTATACCAAAAAAACAGGCGACCATTTGCTTCAAAGTGCTTTTCGCACGAGCAACTTTTGTTGGGTTCGGCTCATGTTGGAAGACCCAAACTGTTGACTGTTGCTTAGTTTCGGGGTCATATGCATAAATCCAGGATTCATCACCTGTGTAGATATTATATACAGCTTTTGATGCACCACGATTGTATTTTTATATAATTTTTTTGCACCAATCGACACGAGCCTGTTTTTGATCTATTGTCAAGTTGTGCGGTATCCAACGCGAACAAACTTTTTTTGCAGCCAAGTGTTCGTGTAATATCTTATGTATACTCGTCATACTAATGCCCAAAATCGCCTCTATCTCTCGATATGTCACATGACGATCTTGCATTATTAGTTTACGCACTGCGTCGATGTTTCGTGGCACAACAACTGATTTAGGCCGACCATCTTTAATTTCGTCCGTGAGCATACGACGTCCACGATTAAACTCACTAAACCAGTGATACACAGTAGTCTTCGATGGTGCTTTATCCCCAAAAGTCGAACTGAGTTGATCGATACACTGCTGTTGAGTTAGACCACGTCGAAAATCATAAAAAATCATCGCACGAAAATTTTCTCGAGATAAATCTATTGTGATAATGACACGCAATTTTTGAAATCGCGCCACACAATGAAAACAATTGACAGACGGACGAAATAACCTGCATTCTACAGCCAAAGAGTTCCATTTTCAAACGTGATAACTTCTTTTTAAATATTATTTATGCAGTGGCCAGTTCCGGATTCTTAAATAGCAGCCTATGTAGTTTCCGTTGACCTAGAAGCACGATATTTGGCAAAAAGTAAGGTCTTACAGCACACATAAAGAAAAAAAATCCAAGAAATAAAATAAGTCGGAAATTAAAGGGTATCCTCATATCAAAATCAAAATATCTTTATTTTAACGAAAGTCCTATTCAAATTGTCAGCTTAGAAATAAAATTACATAATCAGGCACACTGGTATAAAAAACTGAATATTTCGAAAAAAGATTGTGAATTCGTAATTCAACATTAATTATCTTAAAAATAAAAAGGTTTAGATAAGCATAATGTCTAAGCATAATGTCGGAATAATCATAGATTTTTTACTTATTGAGTTGTCTTTCTATTTCAATGAATTTTGAATGGTTAACCATTCCACAACTAAAATATATTTTTAACTAATTATGAATACAATAAAGAAAATAAATAAATATTGCTGGAAATTTCACTCAGCGCTATCTAGCCCCAAACTAAGCAGAGCTTGTATTATGGCTGTATATACACAGTTGACGCCATTTAAGATAGCCCTCTGAGTTGTATGGGCGCTCATACAATTTAGAGGACTAGTTTAATCGGCACTAAAAACCAACCTCAAATAAATAAATAAAATTGTACTATTGAATAAAGTAAATATTTAAGTTTGGCTCCCATACAACAGACATGTTTTTTTGCCGTTTTTATAGATAATGGTACGTGTGCCAGTCCGACTCGCACTTGACTGGTTTTTGTTTTTAGTTTAAGTCTTGCCATTTTTGTGTTATTTATTAGCTTTAATAAAAACAGAACTTTGACAAAATTCTCAGGGTACACCAGTGACCCAACAGTGTTGAAATTTGATATTCGTGTAGCTGTGACACAAACGTACGGAAAATTCTGAAATTCAGAATAACTGTAATTTCTACCCCTAAAAATATTAACCAAACACATGAACTCCCGTTACTTTTAATTTGAATGAAATTGTAGGTCAAGTTATTTGTATGTGCATTTTATGGCACCATTTTATTAGTCAAAGATTAAGGCTAGTTTGCACAACGATCCCTAAACGTATTTAGCGACTAAACATTTTTAAATTTGGCATATTTGTAAGATTTGTTTAGCCACTAAATACGTTTAGGCATCGTTGCGCAAACCGCCCTAAGAATATTTTTTTTTGTTTTTTATGAGATTCGCGAGATCTCAGTTCTGGGCTCACCACTAGTATAATTTAAAACTACAACTAATAAAAGTTTTCAATCTCAGTATTCTAGAGTATGAAAAATAATAACTCTCGATATTTGGCAACACCAGGAAAAGGGAGGATCATTATTTAGGACAATTATAAACTGACCAATTTATTCAATAAACAAATAACACAACATCTAAATGCGCTACTTACGTATCAAATGTGATCACATCTTGTTTTTTTTGAGCCCAGCTGCATTTTTACACGTTGGGACGACACAAGAAGGCATCATCATCATTATCATCCTCAGCCTGACTTCACCCATTGTTGGGTATAGACCTCCCCAGAGTTCCAAACGTCGAGATCCGTAGACGAACGAAGGTTCATGACGTTGGGATTCGAGTTATGGAGCTCAAATGGTCTTGGGCGGGACACTTGGCTAGACGTGGTGATGACAGATGCAGCAGGACAGTGATTGAATGGTGGCCGAGCTGCGGGTATAGAAGGATAGGACGTCCAGCAGCGAGATGGGTGGACGACATCGTAAAGGTCGTGGGCCGTCAGTAGGTGAGACTAGCGCAAGAAGGCATAATCCAATTAAATTGAACACTGCAAAACACGTCACGCGTGACGACGGTCACAGACTGGCTAATGGCGGCGTACTTAGACGTTTCAGTATTAGGCGCGTTCACTTGTTCTGAGGTTTTATCAACTTTTATCTATTTTGTGATTGACACTAAAACACAATCTTTTTTCAATGACTGCTGTTAATATAGCAACATCATTGAAAATTTACCAGCATAAGAAACAAGAATCTTAATCGTTAATTAATGTTATGGTTCCTTAATAGATAAATATAAATCTGAAGAATTAGGTCTCAGGTACTGACCACCTTGTGTTACTGTCTCTGTCAGTCCATGAAAAAATACTAATTCGAGGAGGGCTAATAAGAGACGCGAGAGCGAAAACCAAATAAAATTCTATAAAATAATGAATTCTAGCAAAACTGGATGGAAAAGGAGGGATGACGGACATTAGACGAAGGGAATTACAGACCGGTGGCCAAGGGATGCCTGATACATATATAAATCTATTTATTGCGTTATATGAGTAGGTACAAGATGTTTAGTCATGTTTACTGCAGCCATACTCAGCGTCTTTGGTCGAAGGACGTTGGAAGCGGGGGTTCAATGGACAAGACTCGCAAGGGTCCGGAAAGACAGGGGAAATAAAGAGGATGCCTATACCTAACAGTGGGACACCCGGGCTGAGATGATGATGATAGCAAAACTATTGGTTGATGTTAAAAATCATAACACACTTGCGTCACATCGGTTTAAAAAGTTTATTCTCATAAGAACAAATTACAGTTCACTTTAAATGAGTTTAAACATATAACAGTAAGTTTAGGCTAGTGTACAAAGCATGCATTCATCATGTATGAAACTTGTAAATCAAAGGTTTTCCAAAAGTAGGTACCAACACACTCAAACTATAACGGTTTTAGGTAGGTTATTGCAATTTTAAATTCTGTTAGCACTGACCAAAAGTATTTAGACCCTTCTATCATAATTTTTTTTTGGTTATGTGTGAGTGAAATGGTGTGACGAGACGAATTGCATTCCAGTCGGTATGTTTGTGTGCGCAGCGTAAGCTATTGAGGAAGTGTATCGAGTTGCATTCGTTTATGTGCTTATTGTACGGCCCCTTACTAAGTTGTATATAATTTACATAAATATAATTATTGATTAAAACGGGTATTTATCGCGGATGTACCTTTTTTATTTGTTATCCAGACGTTTCGGCTGTGTTGCAACAGCCATGGTCTCGTGCTGACTCTCTCTGACTCGGAGAGTCAGCCCGAGTCCATGACTGTTAATCATAATTATGTCATTAATTCATAATCAATAATTATGTACAGTGATCGCAAAAGTTTGAAAAATACTATTACATAAATATGTTATATGTGTAAAGTTTCAAGATCTCATTTATAGAATACTTTAGTATTTGCAACATCACAGTAAATACACAAAATAAAAGATAACTTAAAACTAAACAGTCTACTGTCGTAAGTTGCAAAACTCAGCATAATGCGTTTTTTAATATGAGTATAACAACCCACGCGGGGTATTTAGTTACACTCGTACTTAGTAGGCAGCATATTGTAAGTTTTGAACGTGATTTTGGAACTCCTAGCACTTCGCTTAAATTCCCAAATTTTACAATAAATATTTATTATATATACACGGTGTCCTTTAAACCACTGTTTTCCCAGAACAAACGTTGCTCTGACCATGGTCTACTAACAGTTTATAGCATCAAACAAGATAAATTAAAAAAAATCTAGACCTTCTCAAATAGGTCTAGCTTTGTTCAAAAACTAGCCGTGACATAAAGTTTAATGGCACGCTAGGCCGTAGCGTACTTACTATTATTATTTTTGTGGCGATATGGCGGCTTGTTGTAGGGCGTAACGTTAAAATAGACGTTTTAAGTTAGCAACTTTTTGTTTTTCAAAGAACAAATTTTGTTTTATTTGAGGTTATAAACCCTTTGTAGACCATGGTCTTAACAATGTTTGTTCTGGAAAAACAGCGATTTAAAGGACACCGTGTATATTATATAAATGATGCAGTATTAGTGGTAAAAATAAAGTGTCTAAGGTAGTTTAGACCCTCTTAGTACTTTTTAACAGCAATAGAATTTACGTCTTCGTCTTACGTTCTTAGGTCTTCGTTTGGCAACAATCTCACCTGATAGTAAGCGATGAAGTTGTCTAAGATGAAGCACGAAGACCCTATTCACTCTTACCTTATAGAGACCCTGATTCTCCTGTTTTGTATAATAATGACACTCACTGTTGACTTAGTATTCCTAATGTTTTTACTATCGATGTACATAACACATGCGCAACGATGCCTAAACGTATTTAGTGGCTAAATATGATTAAGACTGTCAAATCAAACAAATACGTCAAATTTAAACATGTTTAGTAGATTAATACGTTTAGTGATCGTTATGCAAGGATTAGCTGCATGGAGTCGTAGTTTGCAATGAAAATGTCTGCAGCAGCGATAACGAGCATTTTGCATACACACGCGTAAGCAAAATCGAAACTGCTTAAGACCATTCTACCCGTAATGTACCTACGACTGCAAAAAAACCAGACTTCTGTTTCAGGAATTAATTAAGATAAGCATAATCAATTTAAATCTGCGAAATAATTATGGTAAGAGCGCTTATCTTCATAAAACTTGCTCCAACTTAATATAAGTTTTCTCTCGATTCCGGAACAACGCCACTGCAAACTATTAGCTATTCTGTGGTCTCCGATGGAAAAACTTCTAAATACACTTTGTAAAGGGAATTACGACCGAAGCGTTTGACTTTGAACTGCGGTTTAAGTTAAACTGAAAAAGTCACCGACTAGTGGATTAGCAAGCTGAAGTGGGAGCATATAGCTTGAAGAACTGACGGCTGTTGGCTGGAAACGTTCTTGAGAGGAGACCACTAATTAAGAAAGTTTGCATTTATTCACGATTTCCTTGGTGAGGTGCACCCATTTACAAAAGTCAATATATTTTAATATTATTTTGAGGGCACCCATACCTTTGCCCTTAAGCTACCACTTTTGAGCGGAGCGGCGGATTGAAGAGTTGAGTTCATCCAAAGAATTAATTCATCCACTGAACCACAGAGGTAATCGTTAATGATCATGATGGTGGCTTTTTCAAAAAGCCTTACCTGTATGTTGTACTTTTGTCTGATTTAAGTAACGGTGAATATATAGGTATATTTGGCATTTTATTTTTTTTATTCCCGTCTAACGAAGATATATTAGAGTTTAAATCGGCGTTCGTGAATTTATACTGCAGGGTCCAGGTGTGTTTTCCTCTTTATTGGAATTTTATGTGGTGTAAAAGGTATGTTCAATATTTAAATTGGACGGTAGCATTAGACATTCATAGAGACAGATAATAAAACATCTTTTTAGTACGTATAGCAACTTGTGAATTCAATATTTTTAAGTCCATTCAGGAAAAATAGGGGCTTTGGTAAAATATAGCAAAATGAAAACCTTCTTCAAAACACTTTATTCTTTAAAACACAAGGATCACTTTGAAAAACGTCAATTTTAAATCTACAGTATCTCTAATCATTTGAATATTGTGGTCCATATTACTAAAAACCTTTTTTTATACGACCTATGTAGAGGTGGATTAATCGCGAGTTCTTATATCCGACAGTAACCGACTACGACTCGTATCTCCTTGAAAAAGTGTCAAACTGGTGTCAAACTTTGTCAAGATTTCAAAGAGAAACGAGAAGTAGCTAGTTAGTCCTAAGTAAGCATATGCTCACCTGATGCAAAGTGGTAACCATCGTCTATAACAAAGTATTGCCTTGAAACGAGCCCTACCCTGCCCCGCGTCTATCAACTTGAGGCATACAGGTGTTCATGTGCCTGTAATTTCATCGGCAATTAAGTAGGTTTAATGGAGCAATTATTTGTGTAAATGAAAACATCAAGGACTCAGCCACTGTTTTTCAGCATTGCCTTTGTCTGCTGTCGTTATCACTTTCTACCTATATTATCACAGCACATACCTTTGTATTTACTCTTATGTAAACCAATAAATCATTTTTCATTTCAATAGCTACGGAAGGAGCATTATTTTATCGTTTATTTCTATCAAACAGCGATCAAAAAGCTACTGATACATAAACGCACAGAGGTACTTACAAGTAGGTTTAAAAATAAATTATATCTGTAATAGAATATTATTTTCCATCAAATTGAAAAATTATTTATTTATGTATACTAAGTTTCCGGAGCGTACCATGCTCGGCATCAAACTCTTGAATCGAGTTACAAACGTCGAGATCCGTAGAAGAACGAAGATTCATGACGTTGGGAATCGAGTTATGGAGCTCAAATGGTCTTGGGCCGGACACTTGGCAAGACGTGGTGATGACAGGTGGACCAGGCTGTAGAAAAGTAGGATGTCCGGCAGCGAGATGGGTGGACGACATCGTTAGACTCGCGGGCCGTCAATAGGTGAGACTAGCGCAGGATCGTGGCGGATGGTACAAACTTGGGGAGGACTATAATACCAAGCAGTGGGTGAATTCGGGCTGTGGATGATGATGATGATGATGAAGTTTCTCACTACAACGCAAAGGCCTCCCCTCTTTCCATACAATAAAATTTTTTGATATATTTTTTATAAAATATATTTACATTTTCATCGAATTTTAAATTAAAATCATAGTACTAATTTCATCACCATCATCGTCATATCAAATAACGACCACTGCCAAGCATAGGCCCGATACATTACCTGACCGACGGATCTCATGAGGCTTGCAACCAGCAGTTCCCAGAACCATAAACCAATTCAGAATTATCAAACCTTTTCAAATCAAATGAATAAATAAGTTATATCTGCTAGTTACCGGTTCCTGAGCGCGCCTTCCTTTACAAAGCTAAGGGTTCCTCAATTATACTAAGGAAACTGATACGCGTATTTACTAAAATTGGGTTAAAACTGGTCGCTGAATATTATACGAAGGTTTGAAATTAACCAACTTATATGGGATTTGAACCTTTTCCGGTTTAGTTTCAAAGTGGAGCGTAATTGCCCACAAGGGGTTGGTACTATACTGAATCCTCGAACATTGTACTCGTATATTATTTTAAAGGGGTTTAAATTTGTTTAACAACTTATATAATTTGTGAAGGTGATACTTTGCGGTGCGCATAATAAAGAAGAAAGAAAGAAAGAAAATATCATTTATTATGCCAACCACTAATAACAATAAATTACAACACAAAAACAAAATACAGTACAACAAAAGATAACACTGATATTAGTTATTAGTAGCCGCCACAAAAAAGAATCTAACTCAGCATTTTGCTATGTCACAGCAAGGTAACACAGCGCTGGTCTTCCGTTGGAACCTTTGTGAGTACACGGAAGTTTGCTTACTCATACAAAAATATAAAAAATAAACAAGTACTTATAATAAGTACACAACAAGTAACACAATTAAAATTAATTAGTGCGCTTAATGCCAAAATTTACTATAAAACCCTAAAATATTGCTAACAAGGAGTTATAGGATGGCAGGACAGTTAGATCAATCAGTCAATCAAATGCATCACGTAAACGGGTGCAGACACCATAGTTGTCAGTGCGACTGCGCCGCGCGCTTTATAAATAGAACAATAAACAGTGCAAAAAGAAAGAAAAATAAATAATGTACCTAAGTGGTGGAAAATTGTGCGCTTTCCCGAAAGGAAGTGGATAATAAAGGCGGAAGTGTACCGCTTTGTGCGGAATCATAATTATAATTTTTTAGCTATAATTAAATACAACCTCCATTATACATCCTTTTTCCTATATAAAAATGGAACTGGCTACATCACGGTTGTTAAAACAAACAAAGGACACTGGAAAGGTACCACTCCCAAATAATATTACTTATCAATCTACTACCGCGTCATGTTACATCTTTATTTTCTCACATAAAGGCCAAAGCAAGTATTCCGAGAACTATCTATTATCATCACAGAACATCTCGAAAAGAATTATAATTGTATCAATAAGCTCTGAAATAGAGTTACAAAACAAGACCGGTCACGAGAAAGATTCGCGCACCGATGGTTCCAAACCTAGATAGGTCATTCATACATAACTAGATGGCGCTGCCTAGTTAGGCAGCGCCATCTAGTTATGTAATCGGAAACCAAGAAAGGTTATATAACAGATAAACTAAAAACTTGTTCTAGATAGAGACTTGGTTAAAGTTTTCCTATAATCTTTGCATATATATCTATGAATCATATTTATTTCAAACTTTGGAGAAAAGCGCGGGGGGGAGTTTTTGGCATTTTTCATCATAACCCCAAAACGATATAAAATAAAAAATATGGGTTTTGGAATGTGTAAATCAATTTGTTCCACATTTCAAGCCGTTAGGTGAAGTAGTTGCCGAGATAACAGCTAGAGATAGACGGACGGACGAACAAAGTTACACAATGGTCTCGTTTTTACCATTTTAGTGCGGAACCCTAAAAATACGTGCCTTTATTATTTCCCCTGAGGATCTCCAGGAATACCAGTCATATTACCCGAGTCAATATTTGAGGCTGGCGGTGACACAGCTTGGGGAAGGTAGATAGATCACTTTAAACCATTAGTAATGTTTCCTTACTATGTGGGTTTTACCATTTTAGTGCGGAACCCTAAAAATACGTGCCTTTATTATTTCCCCTGAGGATCTCCAGGAATACCAGTCATATTACCCGAGTCAATATTTGAGGCTGGCGGTGACACAGCTTGGGGAAGGTAGATAGATCACTTTAAACCATTAGTAATGTTTCCTTACTATGTGGGAGTTTTTCGAAGTCCCACGTGGAACAATGAATAAGAGTGTAAAACGTATAAAACAATTATTATAAATTTATTAATATTATTATGAATACGAATGAATATAAATATCGGATTTATCACACACCATTTAACTACCATTTCACATTATCTGTCGTCCATCGCTCACTAAGTCTTAACAACTTTAAATTTGTATATGTAATTTTTTTACTTATGTATTTTGAAGTAGGTTATTTTATTATTATAAAATAATTTATATTTATTTATATATATTATTCTAGTAATTTATGTATTTGTTCTGTTAGTTATTATTTGATTTACGCCGCCGTCCTCATTTGTTCACACAGATCCTGTCCATCCAAAGGTTGGAAGAGCTGTGATAGAAGAAGAGATCGCCTTTAGCGATAAGGCCGCCTATTGTACTTTTGATTTAATTGTGTTTTCTCTTTTGTTTGTTTTAATTTTAATGGTGTACAATAAAGAAATTATCTATCTATATAAATAAATAAAATAAATATTAGTAGACATTTCACACAGCGCTATCTAGCCCCAAACTAAGCAGAGCTTGTACTATGGGAACCAGACAACTGATAGAATACTTATATACTTTTTTTTTGTAAATACATACTTATAATATATAGAAAAACATCCAGACCCGGAACAAATGTTTGTAGATCATGCAAACCTTTTTTCCGTGGCGGGAATCGAACCCGCTACCTCCTATGCCTCAGCCGGCTATACGCCCACTGCGCCACGGAGGTGGTCAAATAATATATCTACTTGTTACTAGTTTGTTGTACTAGTTTTGACAATGAGGTGTCAAAACGTGGTTCACGGTCACTTAAGATGTTTATACCCTGGCCCAGACCATAAGATTATCATTTTTCCTGGAAATTTCTATCAGCTATCTTTAAACTGGATCACTAGTACGCTTGGTGGTAGAAATAGGTTAGCTGAGTAAAAAAAAATCATTGAATTAAAGAGATCCAGTTATCCTACCCTACCTGTGGTTTAGATGATAGAGTAGTTACTTCGCACCAGTGAACAAGAAGACGTCTGTGACGAATGCCTCTATTTGCGGTGTAATTGGTCTCCTGAGAAGGGGGAGGGTTGTTGGTTTAATTAATAAAAAGGTGGTATGGGGCTGGTTTTGTCACATTTCCTTCTGGTTATTATGTTGATAAATACAGGGAACAATGCGGGCGCTTAAGACTCGTTTCACTATGTTTTCTTTTGCCAAAAAAAATATACGTTGAATTGAAGACTTCCTTCTATTTTTGCGAGATAGTTTTTGTATGTGAAGGAAAATGTTTTTTGATTCCCGCTGTTACAAATAAAGAAAAGTGTACTAAAGTAAGTAATTTTTATAATAAAATAAATACATTAGGTTTTAAAAGTAGATAGTGAAGTAAATAAAAAGTTTGCGTAGTTCTGAATGTTCATGTAATATTTATTTGTTTATATTTTAGTCGCTGATCGTGCCATCTATTATACTTTAATGCTAAAGGACATATTCGTACATATTAACGTCATCCGTATATTTGTGAAGCTATTCCATGTGTTGTTTATGTGCTTACATACTACTAAACAGTTAATTAAACTAATAACTACTAAGTATATAATTATTGCTAGTATTAAGTAAATAATCTACTATCTATTATAGTTAATTACATAACAATCACATTTTAGCCCCCAGTGCACCCGAGCTACAAATATTGCTACAAGACCTCAGCACGGCAAACCAACAGGTTGGTCTTCTCATTATAATAAATACGGAATTTATCACGTACCGTCTTAACAGTGTTTTGATGAAGGTTCACGAACTGAACAGAAATATTGTCGGTCGAAACACCGATAAGACGGTACGTGATAAATCCCGTATTTAAAATAATGATTGAAATCAATCACGAAAGTTTTCTAAGTAAAGGTTGGTCTTCTGATGAATCAGTCGAAGACACAGCTCACGCGCAATAGCACGAGACGTAGGGTAGAGGTAGACGGACAGCGGATACACTATGGTGATGAGTACATCTACTTGGGCCAGTTCGCATCCTTCAAAAACATACAAGATAAGGAAGTCACCCGCCGTTTCGATAATGCCTGGAAGAGATCTATGAAAGCGCTGATGAAGGGCGATTATCTTTGCAGCGTAAGCTCATCGATATGTGTACCTTACTTATCCTGAACTACGGTGCTCAAATGTGGTCGCCGACGGAATCACAGAAGACCAAGCTCGGGGTTTGCCAGAGAGTGATGGAATGCACCATTTTAGGTATTAACAGAACAGACCGTGTTCGAAATAGCAACCTGCGCTCGAAGTCTGGTATCGCCGATGTAGGTAAATAAATAAATATTTCTTGGACATTTCACACAGCACTATCTAGACTCAAATTAAGCAGAGCTTGTACTATGGAAACCAGATAACTCATCGAATACTTAAATACTTTTTTTTGTAAATACATACTTATAATATATAGGAAAACAACCAGACCCGGACAAATATCTGTAGATTATGCAAACATTTGTTCGGCAGCGGGAACCGAACCCGCTACCTCCTGCGTCTCAGCCGGCTATTCCCCACTGCACCAAGGAGGTCGCAAGGCAGCCACGCTGAAATGGGAGTGGGACTACATGGAACAAGATAGATGGGCCGATGAAATCACAGGATGGATACCCGTAGACGGAAGAAGATGACGCGCTCGCCCGAGAAAATGCTGGCGCGATGACCTAGATGTCTTCAACAGGGATTGGGGAGGGTTGGCCAGGGATCGAGAGGAGTGGAAATAATTGGAGGAGACCTTTGCCCAGCAGTGAGACAAAAAAACTAACAATCAATGTGTAGTATCCCAGCGGGGCTCTTGTCATGAACTGAACATTTTACTTACTAAGAACAACTTTGCATTCTTTGTAGACATGAAAAAATGATCAACTGAATTTATGAATCTACTCAAACGCAAGTTCAATTTATTTGGGGTTTTCCCACCAGTCGCATAATATCATTACATAATATGGTTTGTTGTAAGGCGATCCGTTTATCAAATTTGTTAAATGTATTTAGTCTATAACAACAAAATAAAGTTATACAGTTAGCGTGTCTACAGGTGGTAGGTACTTGTCTGTGCCCTTACCACAAGTTACACATGAAAAGAAGCAAGTAAATCAAATGGATAAATGATCAATAACAAATGAATTTTGATAATAAATAAGGTTATTTTATCCCTAAAATAGCACATTGGGAATTGATGAATTAAAATTGAGATGAAATCGCGACGGACTCGCCAACGAGTTAATCACATTAGAGACTTACTTTAGAGGCTATGAGGGCCACGATGCAGTGTTGAACGGATTCCACTCACCCTGATGAACTTATTTGTGTGTGCCTCTATAACCTCGTAATCCCTCCTTATATAAAGATAGTTTTTTTCCATTTTGTCTTCTTTATATTCTCATTCAACTTCGTCAGCGTAGGTAAACGAATTAAACCAAAACATGTGCAAAAAATAGGTTGCTTTGAAAATCGAATGTTGTGCAATTGACATCCTATGCCTGATACGATTCGTCGGTCGTTCCCTTCACGAATCTATTATTTATCGAGCGAAGCGAGACCTCTAAATCAACTTAGGCAAATCGGCGTTGTATACAAATACAAAAAGACAAAAAATGTTTATTGAAATTTTAATGAGCAAAAAACTTAAACTAACATAAAAGCATCTTAAAAATATTAGTAGGTAGCACGTTGAGTAGGCTCACAGGCTGTCCTGAACCCACACTAGGATTCCCTGTGTCGTGGGTGTCAGGAATATGTACATGTACCATCTGACATGTTGTCTCGCCAATATGTATGTATGTATATTTGTTTGTATGAGGATAACTTTCGAAGCCTTTATCCCATCATCATGAAATTTGGTATATAGGTAGGCAGTGATGGCACAATTTTGGTGTGACTAAAAGAGATAAAAATGTGGGGGGTTTCATGAGATATTCAGGTTCAAGAGGGATAAAAACAAACAAAATGAGAATATCCAGTCAAGTGGCACGTCTAATAAAAGGTCTTCGGACTAAAAATAAAAACGGGTTGGAAATGTGAGTGCATTTCCGGGTTCCGTACCCAAAGAGACGAACGGGACCCTATCTGGTCAAGTGGCACGTCCAATAAAAGGTATATGTGAGTAAATGTTGACCCTGATTTTATATATACCTACCTTGTATATACCTTGTAGTTTATAAGTTATTAATCATAACAAAAACTGAATTCTGACAAAATTCACAGGGTACACCAGTGACCCCACGGTGCTGAAATTTGGTATGCGTGTAACTTTAGTTAAACAAAAATAGGGAAAAGTCTGAAATCCAGAATAACTGCAATTTCTAACTCAAAAAACAAACTAACTTACTTGAACTCCCATTACATGTAATTTGAATATAACTGTAGGTCAAGTATGTTGGTAACACATTTTGTGGCACTATTTTACTGGTCAAAGATTTGAAGAAGATTTGCACAAGGATCCCTAAACGTATTTAGCGACTCAACATGTTTAAATTTTACATTTTTGTATGATTTGACAACTCCTTAAATCAAATTTAGCCACTTAGGCATCGTAGCGCGAGTCGCTCTAAGAATATTTTTTTTTTGTGTTTTGGGAGACTCGCAAGATCTGAGTTCGGGGCAGACCACTAGTATAATTTGGTGTCAATTTCATAACTGCACAGGCACGGCTAAGTTGCTAAGTGGAGCGATGATTTAAAAACCGAAGACCAAAGACCGAAATCCGTTCTCAGTAGCGCGTATTGAGAGATAATGGGTCCAGCAGTGGACTGATATGGGTTGATGATGATGTCATGCATTAACTATTTGTATACTGTCCTGAACCACGACTCGCGATGGAAAACGTTACACCGATATAACGTTAGGTTATATTGTCGTATAGATAAAATGACGTCCACCAATACAAAAAGGTATGGCGCGGACGAGCAACCGCGCCGCTTGCCTAATTCGATGTGCATAGTCGCATGTATATTGCCCGTTCAGCGACCGCGCCGCTCGTCTACGCAGACGCATATAATTAAAACCTTAGGCAGATTTACAACAAGGCTGACCGTCCGCGCTGACAGGTCAATATGTACGAGTATGAGATAACACTTGACAACACAATACTCTCAGGGTCTAGTGGCTAAATGGAGCGGTCTCGACAGAATATCAGCGCTTACCATCACGGCGGGCATAATGCTGAGTCGAGTCCCATTTACTGGTGCACCACACACAGTATTTACCGAGTTCTCCCTTATTTTTGTTAATGTTTTACGTTTATACTGTTAAACAATTAAATTGTTTAATTTTAAGTATCTTCTCTCTCTTAAAATGTAACTGAAATTTATATTGTGTGCTAATGTAGTGAATAAATGATTATCTATGTCTATGTATGCATTAAATAAATAATAAATACATATTTATGAACATTTCACACAGCGCTATATAGCCACAAACTAAGCAGAGCTTGTACTATGGGAACCAGATAACTGATAGAATACTTATATACTTTTTTTTTGTAAATACATACTTATATATATATATATAGAGAAACAACCAGACCCGGAACAAATATCTGTAGATCATGCAAACATTTGTTCCGCAGCGGGATTCGAACCCGCTACCTCCTGCGTCTAAGCTGTCTATTCGCCTACTGCACCATGGAAGTCGTATTATTATTATTATTACTAGATAGTGGTTCGCCCCGAACTGAGATCTTGCAGGTCTCCCAAAAAACCAATAAAATTATCATTCATAATTGTTTACTAATAAAATAGTGCCACGAAATGCACAACTAGCTAACATAAACTATGGTTTCATTCAAATTACATATAAAAGTTCATTCAATGATTTGAATTTGTTACTGTTGTTGGGTTAAATTTGAAGTTATTGAAGTAATACTTCTTTACGCACGCTTGACTTGGGGAGTAAGCTGGTGAATGCGTGACGAGAGCGTTGCGAAAAATGTGATCGGGCGAGGCGAACGGAAGTTGGAGGGATATATAAGTTAGTGAAGATAGAAAGAGAGGGAGTTATGTTTCGTATATTACTGTAGGGGCAAGAGAGGGCGGTGCAAGCACACATTTTCTTTCTCTCTTTCTCTCATAGCCAGTGCTTGAAATATATATATATATATCTCAATCAGTAGTTCGTTTGCGAGTTTGCTAGCGTTGCGAGAACTGTGATTTCTTGATTATTTTTCGTAATTTCATTTCGTTCTTGAACAATTTTCTAAATTAATATTTTGAAAAAGAAGTTTTACTTCAGTCGTGCGGTCTAAAGCACACTCGTTTTTTTCTGGTTGTAAGACTTTTCCCTATATTTTTGTAACTAAAGCTACACAAATACCAGATTTCAGCTCTGTGAGGTCACTAATGTACCCTGTGAGTTTCGGCCGAAAAAGTTTTATTTATCACTAGCTGACCAATCCAACCAATTGACCAATTTGACGTTGCAGCTTCGCACGCGTAGTTTTTCAATAAAAACATTACCCTCCTTCTGCGCAGTTGGGTAAAAAGTACCCTATTTCACCCGGGGATAGTGTAGCTTCTCAACAGAGAAAGTATTTTTTAAATCGGTCCAGTAGTTTCGGAGTCCATTCAATACAAACAAACCAATCTTTCCTCATTATAATATTAGTATAGTTATTGATTAGATATGATAATGATATGATAGACCCCACAGCACAAGAACACCAAAATATGCGCCAAGACCTGAGCACTGCAAGCCTTGAGGTTCGACTAATGATGAATCGGTCAAAGACACAATGACTAACACTAACAAACACAAAATCATGGTAGACGGGCAAGAATTATACTATGTCGAAGAGTACACTTACTAGATAAGTGGTAGGTTGATCTTTAAGGCAGATTTGAAATTTGTTTCAAGTTGTGTTATATAGTTGAACTTTAAAATCTTAGAAAATAGTTTAAAGTAAGTTTGTAGTTTTGTTATGAGCGTGTGGTAGGAGCTACGTTTCCAGCAGAACTGGCGGAAGTACGCGAGGCTCTCACAAATTATACAGTCGAGAGATGAATGCATTGCTGAGATGAATAATTTATGTAACTTGCTGGAGTTTACTAATAGTTGTAACTTCTTGCATTAGGAACATTTTGTTTTGTTACCACTAAGTAAATAACTCCCACAGAGATGGAAAAGTTGGGATGGCCCAGTTCTGGGTAAAAAAGTAAGTAGCTAAAATTTAAGTTTACTAGTTGACCCGCCGAACTTCGTACCGCCTTGACATGCATATAACGCGGGCTGTCAATATACGTCACCCTGGAAGAATTGTCAATTGTTGTCCCCGGCCATCATTTTACAACCATATATAACCATAGACAAAATTACGTTTAGCTGTCATTTGCGTTTTGTTATTCCATGTCAGATACGTTTTTGTTATACCACGTTTTATAGTGACTTGTATTCTTTTTGACGTTTTCTGTCACTTCACACGGGAACACGGTCGAACGGGATAAAAGTATTCTATGTCCGTCTCCTGGTTCTAAGCTACCTCCCCACCAATTTTCAGCCAAATCGGTTCAGCCGTTCTTGAGTTATAAATAGTGTAACTAACACGACTTTCATGATTTTTTTATATATAGATGTATGGATAAAAACCTTTTCATTACTAAAGAAATCAGAGAGTAAAATCTGCCAAATTATTACGACATCTAAGTGCGATACTATTGGATGATTTATGGCCGGTTTCTATAAACCATAAATGACGTTTCTCCTTGAAAAATTGCCAATTTTTTACACGCTTTCAAAGAGAAACGTATCGTTAGCGGTTAACTACGTTCATAAAAACTGGCCATTGCACATCTCTCCACTCAATTTCGGTGATCAGGTTTTGACAACATTTATTCACCTCCAAAGCACTGTAGTGCTTCGTTAACAAGTATAAATTAAAATCTTTATCACAGCGCCGTCTGGCGAGTTAGCACCATAACACCATAGCACCTATCTAAGAATGATCGCCGATAAATCCGAAACCTTTTATAGAAAACCGTATCTCATTCGGGGAAACCGTTTTGAAGATAAATGGGAACATTTGCATTTTGCGCACACAAACAACCTCACCTTATACGCATAAACCTTCTCCATGGGTGGGTAATAAGTGCAACTAACTGCCGGTCTATCTTAAAGTTAGATACATTTTATAGTACTTTGTGGTGCATGTGGAATGATGTTTTATCAACTATCATCATCATCTTAGTAGCGTTAGAACGCTGAATATAGACCATCCCCCTAGATGCTCCCATAGCTTTTAACTATTCTTCTTACAACTTATTATTATTTTACTTAGAAAACTTTCGTGATTGATTTCAATCATTATAATACACGGATAGCACCCGACGGATTAGCACGTTGAAGTGGCAATGGGCAGGCCATATAGCGCGCAGAACAGATGGCCGATGGGACCGGAAGGTTCTTGAGTGGAGGCCACGGACCGGCAAGTGCAGCGTAGGACGTCCACCTACAAGATGGGCAAACGACTTGGTAAGAACCGCAGGTCGGCGTTGGATGCAGGTCGCTTCCAACCGCAGTTCCTGGAGATCAATGAGGGAGGCCTTTGTCCAGCAGTGGACGTCCTACGGCTGACATGATGATGATGGTGATTATTATACATATGGGATTTATCACGTACCGTCTTATCGGTATTTCGACTGACAATGTTTCGGTTCAATTCGTGAACCTTCATCAGGGTGAGTGCGATCCGCTCCGAATAACGTCTCACCTCACACTCCGTTATTCGGAAATTTGTGTGAGAACCGGAAGAATAAAAAATATTTACCAAAATCATATTAAATATTACCTAATCTGTGAATACTATCGGTACTAAAGTTTAACATTTTAAAGTTCTCAATGCTACGTGGTTACATCGGAGAAGGATCTCCGACTAGGAACAACAGAAACTCCATAATCCGATCTAATTACAAACTTTTATAAACTCTGAAAGGGAATATGAATTTATATAAGTCGGTTAAGGCGAGAAGCGAATAAGTTAAATGCGTAAGTTCATTTAGTAACTTTACGAGTTTGCGCTATGAAGCAATGACAGGGAGATCTTGTGACTTGTTGTTATCTGGCTCCCACGGTACAAGCTTTGCTTAGTTTGTGGCTAGATGGCGCTGTGTGCAATGTCCAACATTATTTATATATTTAGTACCAAAGGAGCTTGGACGAACCGCGTCTCAATCGTTTCATCCATTTTGGAACAACGATGCACACACAAACAGACAGACAATATTATCACACTAATATTACTAGTGGTTCGCCCCGAACTGAAATCTCGCGAGTATCCCAAAACACAATAAAATATTCTTAGGGCGGCTCGCCCCAACGATGCCTAAACGTATTTAGTGCCTAAATATGATGTAAGGAGTGGTCAAATCATACAAATACGTAAACTTTAAACATGTTTAGTCTCTAAATATGTTTAGGGATCGTTTTGCAAGCCGGCCTTAATCTTTGACTAATAAAATAGTTAATCCAAATTACTTGACCTACAGTTTCATTCAAAATTGAGGTAACGGGAGTTCATGTAGAGTGGTTCTTTTTTTGGGGTACAAATTGCAGTTATTTTGGATTTCAGACTTTTGCCTATATTTGTGTTACTAAAGCTACATGCATACTAAATTCCAGCTCTGTGGGATCACTGGTGTGCCCTGTGAATTTTGTCAAAGTCCAGTTTTTATTATGACATTTAGTCACACTAAAATTGGGCCATCACTCTACCTATGTACTAAATTTCACGATGATCGGATCAACGCATCTAAAGTTATCCTCGGACAAACATACATACAACGCCGATTTGCAAAAGTTGATTTAGAGATCTCGCTTCGCTCAATCAATAAATGTGAAAGTTTGGGTGTTTGTTTATTTGTTTGATACTCAATCACGTCGTACCATATAAACTGATTTCGATGAAATTTGGTATATAGATAGACTGTAACGTGACAATTCTCTATGTCGCGTCACAGACTTCATTTCACCAGATAGTCACACAATTCTTCTATACGACATCTAGCGGTGGGGCGGCGTACTCACTCACCGAACACTCGATTTGCAAACATCGATATACAAGCCTCTTTCAACGTAGTTCGCCAAGCCTGCCGCAGATGGCGTTGCATACTCGTTTTAGATATTGACACGTATCTTCATAATGGATAATAAAATTTTAATTGCTCATGCCAGCTTTATTTATCTAATCAAATAATCCTTCTCGTATTTTAAAAAAACAAAATATAAATAAGATCTCAAATAATAAATCAATAGTTCAATCAGTTTGTCTATGAATGATGGATGCTGGAGAGCAAAAGTTGTCTTTGCCTAGTTTGACGGAAGATAGATGTCAAGTTTTTACTCTATGGTATGATGTAAAGGAAATTACATCATATTTTCTAGAACAAGTGGGAACAAATATTTCGTTTTAATTTATATGGGGAAGGTAGTTTTACTGGTGCTATAAAAAGGGAATTTCGTCAGTGCCCGCTCTCTTTGACCCACCTGATTTCAACGGAAGAACTTCTCATCTGCGAGATACAAAAGTTACTTAGTTTGGACAATACTTCCTTGCCGTTTGATCGTGATAAAATCAAGCATTTTACTAGTTCGTGAAGTCTGTGAGGGGCTATCCAATTTACTCTGGACCCTGACACCTGACGCCCGCCGTAAAACACTTATTGGAGCTGACGAGAAGCGTGGTGTTTTTGAGTCGCCGCGTAGCTGAAACGCTTTCACAAATCGACCGCCGCGAGGCTTCTTCTCTAGACAACCTGTCTCCTGCCTCGGTTGACTTCAAGACCACGCCTGCGCAACTTGAAGCCCATGCATCTCATCCAATATCCGTTTCGGGCAGAGCCCTTTCCAACTTTATTCTTTCTTTCTGACGCTAACGTCAGATGGCGCCCAATTCTCTATTTTAAACGTTACTGCTGTATTCTACTGCTCAAATAATTCTGTAAATTTCTAATTCTAATTCCTTTCTTTTATTGTAATCTCTAGATCTTAAACGTTACTGCGGTATTCTACTGCTAAAATAATTCTGCAAATCTCTAATTCTAATTCCTTTTTTTATTGTAATCTCAAGCCTTAAGCCCTAATTTAAGAAATAGATACACCGTTGAACCAAGTCATTTTTGATATAGCCTATACTTATCTTGCCGCATGTATAAGAAATAATAAATAAGTACCTACTCGCTCTACCGTCTAAGCTCCTTGATTATATACATTTAAAACTCAAACTAATTTTATTTTATACAACTACCTCAATTAATTGTTACAAGACTATAGCCTATATTAAAACATAGGCTACTTAATATTGACAAAACACGCGTGTGACAAGTTACATTATGAAAAGCATTAGATATTTTGTTTATTTACATTATGTTCCTGTTATAAACTTCAATTTTTGTCATCAAGTTCCAAATGTCAATATCAAATCAATGATTCGATGTCTTGGAGATATTTTTAGAACGAAATTATACTATACATGTTTCCGAACGAAACGTTTGGTCAATGGCTATATTTATAAGAACAATGACCTGTAATTGAGGCTTATTGATAATGTTATGATGGTACATTAGAACAATAAATTATTGTATTAATATTATTGATATTTTAAGCTGTGTTTACATTTTGTTTCTCTATTCCTAAAATATAAGTTTTAAAATGATTACTTATCAGGATTGATATGTATCATTGATATGTTGTCATATGTTAGGAATACGTTTTTCAATTATCGCAAGATTGTGTAACTAATTATTAAATTTATAAAAATGTTCTACTCAATTAGATTTTGTTAAAATTAACGGCATGAGAATAATGCTATGATTGGTGGCGCCCAAAAAGTAGAAATTTGTGCCATATTAATACGATTTTGTGATTGTTAGGACTTGTAATAATCATAAATTAAGTTTTAACATACTTTAAGTTCATTATATAATGTTATTATAGCCAATATAAAAAGATATTATGATGTAAACAACCAATGCTTGTGATTGGCTAAAGATGTTGTATTGTCTAGTAAGTATGTATATATATAAGTATGTATAGTATTACACAGGCTCGGCACGCACTTTGTTTATCGCGCCCACTCTCGCCTTCGGCTCTCGTGTGAATGACGCGGTGCGTTCGAGACAGTGACAGTTTGTACCCACGTACCTACTGTGTATGCGTATATTTGTGTATAGTATGTCGTTATAACTAGGTAGTCCATTACTAAGTAGGTATGTGTGTATAATATGATATTTACAAACACTACATCTCTTTCTTATTAAAACAGTTTTATTTCTTTTACTATGAAAATCAGCAATGTTTAAATTAGCCTAATCACAAGTTATCAGTTAATCAAAATTGAAATTATTATAATTGTGCAACAGTCTCATCTTCTACTTCGTTTTCTGATAGTTCGTTACTTCCGTCCGGGTTAGGTGGAACAGTCTTCCATTCGCCTTCTATTTTCTTTAGATGCACGACGTTCCTTCTGAACTGTTGACCCGTCTCACTATTACGAACCGTGCAATCACCAGCTCGTGCGCTTTCCACGATGTGTGGAGTTGGATTGTAATTTGTAGATAGTTTGTTCTGTTTCTCCATTGATTTGACGTAAACTTTATCTCCTTCTATTATCTCTGTTTCATTTGCTCTGCGTCTCTTGTCTCCATACTCTTTTCCTTTTTCTTTTTGTATCTTATCTCTATCCCGAACTTCCGAATCGTTTAATCTGACATTTTATCTTCTAATGACGGAATTTTGTCCCTATTTTGTCTTTGAAAGAAGAGCTCGGATGGTGATTTCCCCGTAACAGTATGAGGCGTGCTGTTATACATTAACAAATACTCCCACAAACTTTCCGTTAAGTCTTTTTTTTCTGTTTGGCCAATACGAAGTCGTTTTAAAATATCTCTGTTTTGCCTCTCGACCTCTCCATTCATTTGAGGCCAGTATGGTACTGTGCTAAATAGTCTGATGTTACACTCCTCGCAGAAGGATTTAAACTCTTCACTGACAAACTGTTTGCCATTGTCGGCTGTGATGGAGATAGGGTAACCCAGTCTGCTGAAAATTTCTTTTAATAATTGAATTATCTTTGAACTTGTGATTGTTTTAGTCATTTTCACTTCTTTGTACCTGCTATAATAATCCACCACTACCAAAAGATATTCAGTACTTGGCAATGGTCCTAATAAATCCAAAGCGACATCAATCCATGGAGCAGCAGGTAACTCTCGTCTCTTCATAGGAGTTGGTGCATTTGGTAAACCTACTAGCGTACAGCCTCTACAGGCCTTTACCAAGTTTTCTGCATCTTTATCGATACGAGGCCACCAAACCTTTGATCGCAACCGTCCCTTCATGGCTACAATACCGGGGTGACCCTCATGTGCAGCATCAAGAACACTTTTTCGGAGTTGGTTAGGTATAACGATTTTATTTCCACGAAGTAAAATACTACCATGGAAACACAATTCGTTTTCGAAAATCTTATATCCTTTTATTGAATCACTCCAGTCATTTTGATAGATGCCTTTCTTTACACAGCTTATTTCTTGATCAGTTTCTGAAAATTCCGCTATTTTATTCATTGGTATGGCAATTGGTCTGGAATGTTCTACTATTTGGTGAACATGTAGGTCTTCTTCTTTTGGTGGAATATCAGAGTAGCTACATAAACGCGACAATGGATCAGCTATATTCGTTTTGCCGGGTTTGTATATAACTTTATATTTATAGGAAAGTAATCTCAGTACCCAACGTTCAATTCTTGCACATGGTTTAGACTTAGGCCCAAACAAAATTTCTAACGGCTTATGGTCCGTGATTAGATCGAAGGTCTTTCCAAATAAAAAGGTGTTAAAGTGTTCGACGGCCCAAACCAATGCTAGGGCCTCTTTTTCTGTCTGGCTGTATCTGCGCTCGCAATCCGATAATGTCCTATTGCCATAAGCAATAATTCTAGGTCCGTTTGCATCTTTCTGCACCAGGACGGCCCCAAGGCCGACAGGACTAGCATCTGCTATCACCTGTGTAGTATCATTAACATCGTAGTACCCTAAACACTGTATTTTAGTGAGCATCTCTTTAAGTTTCAGAAAGGCGCTATTTTGGTCCTCAGACCATATCTTTTCAATGCAATCCCTTTTGCCCATCTTCTGTCGTAACAGTTGTTTTAGGGGTTCTGTCAGTGTAGCTAAGTTGGGTATCCACTTGTTGATATAATTTACGAGTCCTAGAAAACTTTGCAGTTCTTCTATGGTGTTTGGAGTTCTAAAACTCTTTATACTTTCTACATATTTGTCAAGGGGCTTAGCTCCTGCGTGGTTTAGCTTATGTCCCAAAAAATTCACATTCTGCGTTTTATATAAGCATTTGTCGTTATTTAACATGACGTTATTGTCATTTAGTACTTGAAGCACCTTATTTAGTCTTGTATCGTGTTCATCCTCGCTTTCACCAAAAATCAGGATGTCGTCAATAAAATTCACGACCCCTTCGCAGCCAATCAGCATGTTTTCGAGAATTTTCTGGAAGATCTCAGGAGCGCAGCTAATTCCGAACATTAATCTTTTGTACCTATATAGGCCCTTAGAACTTATAAATGTCGTAATGTGTCTGGATTCCGGATGAATTTCGACTTGGTGAAATGCATTTTTTATATCAAGCTTACTAAAGTACTTGGCTTTCTTCATTTTTGGCAGAAAATGGTCCATTGAAGGCAAGGGGTGGTTTTCTCGCGTTATAGCTGCGTTTGCACGTCTCATATCTACGCACAAACGTAATTCACCGTTACCTTTCATTATTGGTACTATTGGTGAAACCCATTTGGAGGTACCGTGTACTTTTTCAATTATATCGCTATCCAGTAGTTCCTTTAATTTATCTTCGACTTTATTCTCTATGGGAATCGGTACTCTGCGGCACGGTTGGGTCACTGGTTTTACAGAATCATCAATAGGGATCTCTATTACTATGTCCTTAAATTTTGGAAAAGGCAAAATCTTCACTTGATTTATTTCCGTACCTAATTTTAGAACACCTAGACGAATCGCTGTGTTTTTCCCCAAAAGGTTTTGGGTACCTCCCAGAATAACATACATTGTAGCATGTTCTTGTCGCCCATTAACTTCAATTACAGTTTCAAATGATCCCTCAACAGACAATGGAGTGTTGCTCCCATATGCTATCAAAGTCTTCTTAGGTCTTTTAATCTGGTTGTAGACTTCCACCTTATTGTTTTTCAACTCTTGCCATGTTTTTTCCGTTATTAGATTCAGTTTACATCCAGAATCAATCAGCATGTCAATTTGTATGCCACCCACTGAGCATGTTATGTTGGCATCATTATCCACTTGGAAAACATAATCAATTTCGTCGGTTTCGACCGAATTTACATCCTTTTCATTTTCTTCCTTCCTTTTTTTCCAACTATGTGGTTCTTCCCTACGTGAGCTATTTCCTTCTTTCCGTGAATCGCCTTTTCTTTTTGTTGTTTCGTTATTCTTTGACCTGCAATATGCTTGGTAGTGTCCAATTTTATCACAAAAATGACATTTTTTCCCTTGCGCTGGGCAGTTTACATAAGTAGAAACGTGTTCATTGCTACCGCACCTACTGCAATATAATCTTTTTTTAAACTGAGGCTTGTTTTGCTGACTTTGGTTTTTTATGTTTCTTTTGGCCGTGATAAGGTTAATTTCTTGATTTTTGTTTTTGTTTCCATAGTCTTCTAGTTGTTGATTTACCACTTCAAGTGTGTTTGCTTCCGTTATTATTATTTCTAAAGTAGCACTGTCTCCTAATGTTAATATTTTCTTACGTAGTTCTGTCGAGTTACATTTTTCCGCAATTTGGTCTATGAGATGGTCTTCTATTTTATCAAATCCACATTTTTCAGCTTGATGGCGCAATCTAACTAGAAATTTTTCGAATTTTTCCCCGTTTTCTTGTTTTAACAGTCTAAAAAGATGTCGTTCGTACACCTTGCTCTGCTTAGGTTGAAAATACTCATCCAGTTTTTCTACAGCTATTTTAAATACATCTACATCTGTCGTTGGTTCAACGTTAGCACCCGGTAGATTGTAAAAAATCTCCTGAACCCCTAAACCTCCGAAATGCAATAGTGTAGCTCTTTTTTTAGACGCCGAAGTAATATCAGTTGCATCCAGATATATAAGCAGCGACCTTTTCCATTTTTCCCATCTTACGGCCATAGAAGCGCTATCGCCTTCTAAGTCCAGTCTTTCAAGTGTCGGAAACATCGGAAAATTCGCCATTTTTTATTTGAGGGTAGATCTCGTTTTTGTATCCAGACTTCAATTGAATGGCGGTATCTTAGTACCCAGACTCCAATTTAATGGTGGTATCATTGTACCCAAATTCCAATTTAATGGTGGTATCTGAAATACCCAAATTCCAATTTAATGGTGGTATCTTAGTACCCAAATTCCAATTTAATGGTGGTATCTTAGTACCCAAATTCCAATTTAATGGTGGTATCTTAGTACCCAAATTCCAATTTAATGGTGGTATCTTAGTACCCAAATTCCAATTTAATGGTAGTATTAATAATACCCGGTTTCATTTTAGTGGAAATCTTAACGATAATTTGATTAGTTAATTAGTTAGTCAAAGACATACATTGTAGTTGAATCGCTATTACAAGATACACATTATTTTCTTCGAAATCTTAAATTTTTCTAACCTTGGAAATCGAACCCAGAATAATTCTCGTACCCACTAAACCAACGAAGTAAATTTATACCAGAACTTAACTCGTAGGTACGTAGCTTTATTACCGGACAGACTTTGAGAAACATTATGTAGGTAATGTGGGTATTCACGTGCAGGCTAAATATTGTTATATACTTTGCAAAATACCTTACCGTTTGATAGATAGTTGAATTCTTATTTGCATACCAAACAAAAAACAATCGTTTGTTGTTCATTGAAAACAAATTTATTTCACGAGTTATTGTAGGTAGTTTTACTTTATGACTCGCGCTCGGTTTTCAATAGGAATAAATACTATTGGACTTACCCCTTTTGTTTTTTATCCTCGTCACCACTTGTATTGTCTAGTAAGTATGTATATATATAAGTATGTATAGTATTACACAGGCTCGGCACGCACTTTGTTTATCGCGCCCACTCTCGCCTTCGGCTCTCGTGTGAATGACGCGGTGCGTTCGAGACAGTGACAGTTTGTACCCACGTACCTACTGTGTATGCGTATATTTGTGTATAGTATGTTGTTATAACTAGGTAGTCCATTACTAAGTAGGTATGTGTGTATAATATGATATTTACAAACACTACAGATGTCGTGACTTTTTACGACTTTTGGGGGGTATAAATAGCATTGTAAATGCCTTGGGGGTACTTTTGTATTCCAGGCTCGAGAACAAGTTAAGTACCAACCAATTTTCTAATACTGCTAGTAATATCTTTCTTTGTAAACTTGTACTTGTATTTCTGTGTGTTACCTGATTGGCTTGGGTGAGCTACCGTGTATTTAGATTATTGTAATAGACCGTATAGTTATTCAAACTATACCAGTTATACTGTCGCTCATCCAGCTTATTTTGTGTAGATAATTTTGGAATATAATCTAGATATTTCTCATTAGCGTCAGCCTTTTGCTTCAATCTATTACCTGTTTATAGTATGTAATGAATGAATACACGTTGTTGAAGTATTTTGTGTTTATTTTGTGTATATTCTATAATAAAATTAACAAATCCCTATTAGGTTGTGTATAGTTCAAGGCACAGTAGCTGTAAAAGTAGTATTGCGAGTCCAGCACAATGCCACTTTGGATATTGACTTGTATTTCTAGATAGGTCATAGTGAATTATTAGTAGACTGTTATATCATTTTTATCACGTGCGAAGCCGTGGGCGGAAGCTAGTCTGAAAATAAAACTAAAACTCGACTACAAATCAAATGAAAAAAGGTAGGTTAACAAGCTTGCACATCGCAGGCGGGGACAATCAACATTAATAATTTAGCAAGTTTAGTGTCATCGCAAATATTATTACCTACGTCAATAATTGCGTGTTTAGTACGTAAATATTGATATTTAGTACACAAGTTAGTTGTAAATTGCACACACGGCTCGGAGCCGCCATATTGCATTTCTTGTCCTTCATTATGACACAGCCTATGTCACTCTCGTGATTTATATAATCCAATATAGGTCAAACAATTGTCAAAGTCCGTCAAGACGTTTAGCATTACTGCTCCGTATGAACAGACAAACACACACATATATACACACACTTTACATACAAACAGGTACTTTAGTAGCATTAACCTCCTGCGCAGTCGATTAAAATGGCCTAAGTTAATAAGTTAGCGTTTGTTGCTCATTATGTTATGTATTTATGATCAAGTAGAATAAATTAAATAAATACGAATCACGGAATGCGCAATAAAACATAATAACATCTTATACAAAATCCTTTGTTATTAATAAAAATGATGAACTCCTTTGAAAACTTTCGTGATTGATTTCAATCATTATTATAAATACGGGATTTATCACGTACCGTCTTATCGGTGTTTCGACCGACAATGTTTCGGTTCAATTCGTGAACCTTCATCAGGGTGAGTGCGATCCGCTCCGAATAACGTCTCGCCTCGCACTGCGCGCCGCTGCTCTCTGCGCGCGAGTGGACGGGCGAGGTGGTGGGGATTGGGTCAACGAAAGCACAGTGCGTTGACCCGCTGTGTCATCATCATTATCATCACTGCTGCTCTCTTCTGTAGTTCTTGGTACAGGCAAACACACAACACTAACTATGTCTCTACACCGGTCGAAACATCGATAAGACGGTCCGTGATAAATCCCGTATTTATAATAATGATGATGAACTCCTTCTATGGGAAGCGGCCAGCCAGAAAGTGGAAGTGGATAAGCCCCGACGGTTTCACTAGAAATGAGATCGACTTCATTATGACGACCAAGAAGCAAATATTTGATAATGTCTCCGTGATCAGCAGGGTGAAAACCGGGAGCGACCACCGCATTGTTAGAGGCACATTGAATATCGATGTTAAGCTTGAAAGGGCACGTCTGATGAAGTCTGCGCTCCGTCCAAATCCTGCCCAAATCTAAAACCCCGAGAGCTTTCAGCTAGAACTGCACAATCGCTTCCAGTGCCTAGCCAGCTGCAATAATATTGACGAGATAAACAACGGGTTGGTGGAAACTGTCCAAGCGGTGGGATCTAAGTTTTTTAAGGCCCCCCGCCGAACTAAGCACCAGAAACTCTCAAATGAAACCATTAAGCTAATGGAGGACCGGGATGAAATGAGATTGCAGTCTTCAGCTGATATGTCGGCCTACGGCGTGCTTAATAGACGAATCTCGAAATCTATGCGACACGATCTGCGTACCTCTAATACATCTCGTATTAAGGTCGCAATAGAAAGGAACAAACGTTCAAAAGTGTTTGCAAAGCATTCGTCTATAGGGCAAAGCCAAATGACTAAGCTGAAGACTGACAGCGGCACTATCATTTCGTCGAAACCGGAGATTCTGAGAGAGGTCGAAAAGTTCTATGGACAGATGTACACCTCAACACAAAACCCCGTTGGTCAGTTGGCTCAGGACACCAGAGCCAAACTAACCCGACACTATACCGAAGACATCCCGGACATCAGTCTGTACGACATTAGGATCGCTCTGAAACAGCTTAAAAACAACAAGGCACCAGGTGAGGATGAAGTTACGACAGAACTTCTAAGAGCGGGTGGAAAACCGGTACTTCAAGTCCTCCAGAAGCTATTTAACTCCGTCGTCCTTGAAGGAACCACGCCAAAAGCGTGGGATAGGAGCGTGGTGGTGCTTTTCTTTAAAAAAGGTGATAAAACCTTATTAAAGAACTACAGGCCCATCTTGCTCTTGAGCCACGTTTACAAGCTGTTTTCGAGAGTGATTACCAACCGTCTCGCACGCAGGTTCGATGACTTCCAGCCTCCTGAACAAGTCGGTTTCCGAAAATGCTTTAGTACCATAGACCACATCCACACGCTACGCCAGATTATACAGAAGACCGAGGAGTATAATCGGCCGTTATGTCTAGCGTTTGTGGACTATGAAAAAACCTTCGATTCAATCGAGACCTGGGCGGTACTGCAGTTTCTTTAGCGATGCCAAATCGACTATAGATATATCGAAGTGTTGAAGTGTTTATATAGTAACGCCACTATGTCAGTCCGTCTACAGGACCAGAGTACGGAACCAATCCAATTGCAGAGAGGCGTGAGACAGGGAGACGTAATTTCTCCAAAACTGTTCACGAACGCATTGGAGGACGTTTTCAAACTCTTGGTCTGGGACAGTCTTGGCATCAATATCAACTCACCTTCGTTTTGCCGATGATATAGTCATTATAGCCGAATCGCTCGAAGAATTCCGTACCATGCTCAGCGACCTCAGTAGGGTCTCCCAACAGGTGGGTCTTAAAATGAACATGGATAACACGAAAATCATGTCAAATATCCATGTTGCACCCATACCGGTACTTGTTGGGGGCGATACTCTCGAAGTTGTCGACGAATATGTATACCTAGGACAAACTGTCCAATTAGGTTAGTCCAACTTCGACAAAGAGGTCGCACGAAGAATCCAACTCGGCTGGGCAGCGTTCGGGAAACTTCGCGATATCTTCTCGTCCAAAATTCCCCAGAGCCTGAAGACTAAAGTCTTCAACCAGTGTGTGTTGCCAGTGATGACTTATGGCACTGAAACGTGGTCCTTTACTCATGGCCTCGTGACCAAGCTCAAGATCACTCAACGACCTATAGAGAGGGCTATGCTCGGGGTTTCTTTGCGTGACAAAATCCGCAATGAGGAAATCCGCAGAAGAACTAAAGTTGCCGACATAGCTCTCAAAATTAGCAAGTTGAAGTGGCAATGGGCAGGCCACATCGCTCGTAGAACCGATAACCGTTGGGGATGAAAGGTTCTCGAGTGGAGACCACGGACTGGAAGATGCAGCGTAGGCCGGCCCCCCACAAGGTGGACCGAGGATCTAGTAAGAATCGCGGGGAGCCGTTGGGCGCAAACGGCTACCAACCGCTCGCTGTGGCGATCTAAGGGGGAGGCCTATGTTCAGCAGTGGACGTCTACCGGCTGATGATGATGATGATGAATAATAAAAAAACCGGCCAAGTGCGAGTTGGACTCACGCACGAAGGGTTCCGTACAAACGGCAAATAAATCAGGTTTGTTGTATGGGAGCCCCTCCTTAAATATTTGTTTTATTTTAATTTAATTACTTAATTTTAAGTGAATATAGGTTTAACTACGAGGTCTACCTGTTGCCGTTATCATTATCGAGCAAAAACGAGCAAAAAATCACGTTTGTTGTATGGGAGCCCCCCAATATGGAATATTAATAATGGGAATATTAATTTTATTCTGTTTTTAGTATTTGTTGTTAAAGCGGCAACAGAAATACACAATTCCAATTGTCTAAATATCACGGTTCATGAGATACAGCCTAGTGACATATGTACAGATAGACAGACAGCGGAGCCTTAGTAATAGGGCGCCGTTTTACCCTTTGGGTACGGAACCCTAAAAAAGATCTAAAAAATCTAACATGGTTAATTAAGTTAAATTTACAATCGATCCGGCCTAGTCTTTGTAAGTTCAAAGAATTAACGTAAAAACCAACCAATTGATGATTTATTCCTCACTTGTAAATTGAATCAAACTCAGACAATCCATTTTGATTCCAATTAGAATAAATTTGGCGAGTGTTTACATAATTCTCCTCTTACCTCTGTAATCTGAAACACAGCTTCCTCACTAAATATCTTGTTCTCTACATACCTAGAACCAAAAATTTTAAGGAACGTTTCAGCTAAAATCAATTCGAATCCGGACCGACCATGGCTTCCCACGGTCTGTGATATTGCAGACGGACGCAAATAAGCCCGCACCGTCACTCCGTGAGAAGGATCAAGGCCGGTTTGTCGGATTCAGCGCGAGTCACATTGTTCATCACGAGCTGCGTAATGGCTCTCACGTGTTGACGCAGGCATGTATATGAAGACGTGAGAGAAAATGCGGAGTTCGGTACTACATTTCTTTTTCTATTATTAAGTTTATTCTTTTACACCTCGGTCAATCTTCCATTAAGCAATGATCCTCTCCATCCAAAGGTTATCTGGAAGAGATCGCTTTGTTAAGCTATAAGACCGCGCATTATGCTTACTTTTATTTGTTTTTTTCTTTAAATCTGTTGTGTCTAGCTTGTAAGGTTTTATAAAGAACTTTCATTCGTTCATTCATTCATACATAGGTTTTAAGCTCGCGCACCGGATCAGATAAACCGCTGCAGAGGTGTCTGCGATTCCATGGACGGCAGGCTTCCATGGTCAAGCCTAGAAAGTTAAACAAATTCTAACCACCGAAGCTTGCACCAACCTTGCACAAGCCAGACTAAGGCCAGGCAAAGAAACATTTGACGTGTGTCCCATTAGTCGGCTACTCCCCTACAGTGTCACAGAGGTCGTCAAACCTTAGCAACCCGGCTGCTTTAACATTTAGCTGATTTTCTGATTACATTGACAGGACGAAATCGTGTTCGGAATTTTAAATCTGTTTTTAACAATACTCGTCCTTTATTGAAATTATTTTCTATATTTAGCTGCGTAATTTTTAAATAATTTACACACTTTCATAATTTATTAACGTATGTACCTAATGCAAGTTGAAGGTATTATTAAGGTTTTTTTAAAGTGAAATAAACGTAAGATTATACACACATATAGTATGGTGGAACTTAAAACTACTATAAAATATCGGATTATTTAGATGATAGAGAAGCTTGGGATTGAAAATGCTCCAACTCGTTCAAAATTTTACAATTTAGACGTAATTTATTACCTTTATTGTTTATGTAATCTAAAAGGACCATTAAAAAAAAACAACCAGCCTTGTTTTCTTGCCTTGCTTTCCTGGCTTGGTCGCGAAGGAACAGGCAGTAAAATTGACTTTTCAAAGTGATCCTTGTGATTTTAATGAATAAAAGATTTTGACTTTGACTTAACTTTGACTTTGAAACAGGCTATCATAATTAAATTTCGTGCTTGTGTTGTTGACCGTTGAGGAGGTCCTTCGTCTGAAGCCAATCCAGGGTGAAGAATCAAGACATGCTTACGATAAAAATGCAATGTCATCGGAACTGAATCAAGATGTCAAATTTCAACGCCGTAGTTTGAAGTGATTCCAATTCAGCTCGTAAGATTTCACCTAAACCAACTAACTAACGTACAAACAAACATACAAAAAATAGTCGTCATGTCACAAGCATATATCAGGAAATGTTATGTTGTTGTATTTGAGTAACTAACCAATCCCGGCTTTGCATGGATTTTCATCAAAATGAAATAAGTATAGGCACTATACCCCTCGGGATAGTGTAGCTTTTAATCAGTGAAAGAATTTTCAGAATCGATTCAGTAGTTTTTGAGATTTATCCTTACAAACATTCAAACAAAAAAACTTTATAGTATTATTATAGAAGTATAGATAAAGTAAACGGGAGATATAAATGGAAATGGGGATAACGAAGAGGCAGTTATATTGACCTTTTAAAATAATTCTTGTGATTTTAATGAATAAAGTTTAATTGAGTTATGAAAAAATTGATCCAAAAAAGATAAGAATTGAATCATAATTTGTTGGACATTCTCAGATCTGTCTTTGAAAACTATCCAATTAAGGGTAGCAAGGGCAAGTCAAAACTTAAGATTTAACAAACGCCTTTAATAAGATAGGACAACAGAATCGAAAATGTTTTGAATGTCAGCATTGGTTTTTGAATCGCTATTTATTAAAATTTATTTCGGATTGTCTAATATCAACCGTTGTACTGTCCTTTCATGCTCAAATCTAAACTCCCAAGAGCTTTCAAGGCAAATTGAAAGGTCACTTCACATGTCTATATAGCTGCATCTGTGGAAAACGTAGAAGACTGGTAGAAACTGTCCATGCGTTGCTAGGAAGCGTCGAGTGCAGGTCACACGAGACCGGTCGCTCTGAAAATCTGATTGAAAATCTGATGTACAACAGTGGACGTCCTCCGGCAGTAAAATATTTCATATATATTTGACTGCCAATATGTACTTCAAGTATATTCAATACCTCAAGTATACGTATACGTTTAAGTACTTCAAGTATATTCAATACTTTGTATAATTAATTTTTTACACCACCTGCTCGACAATGTCAAGTTAAATGTCATGTAAACCTCACCGAAAGCAGGTGATTAAATCCCTACGGCTGAGCCGGGAGTAAAGTTTACTGACTGTTTTACTGTTTGGAACCTCATCTGTATTAAAATTTGAACCAAAGGCACCCACACTATAATAACTTATTCGTAAATCGAACTAACCTCAGCACAATATGCACTAACCTAGATTTGGTTTTTAGACTTTTTATTGTCTCGCAGTAAGACTGAAAAGTATTCTTCTCGTGAATAAAGCTGGCTGCATCTTGGGCGTGCTTGTGTCCCTCTCTGCACTCAAAGTCAAAATCTTTTATTCATTAAAATCACAAGGATTACTTTGAAACTTAAATTTTACTGCCTTTTCCTTCGCGACCAAGCCAAGAAAGAAAGGCAAGAAACAAAGCATAATAACTATGAAAATAAATTACGTCTTAAATATAACATTTTTGAACGAGTTGGAGCAATTTCAATCCCAAGCTTCTCTATCATCTCCTCTTCTCTCTCATTCTCTATCATTCTCTATCAATAATCCGATATTTTATAGTAGGTTTTTTTGGCAAGACTTTGTTTAATTAAGTTTTTAAATTTGTAAATTGTAAATTTTTGTACATCACTTGGGAGTTGTTATAAAAGCGTACACCTTGCCCTTTAAACGATTTACTAACTTTATGGAGTCTACAAGTGACAACAGCGAGTTTATCTTTATTTCTAGTATTAAAATTATGGTTATCGCTATTTGTCTTAAACAAATTAATATTTTTGTGAACATATATCAGATTTTCATAGATGTATTGACAAGGGAATTCATAATATTTATTTCATTAAACTTATGGCGTAATTATTCTCTGGGTCCCATACAAAACAGCTCTAGGATCCTTCGCTACGTTCGGGATTCAATATGGCGCCCGGGACGCAAGACATTGCTTTATCCCCTCGTTTAATAATCTACTATTAATATCCTTAACAAAATTTTCACCCACAGAACGCTTTTTATTTCTATCTCGAAATCTCCCAGCTGCCCACCATCGCTACCATGATTATTAAGTATTTCTTTATGGTTTGATGTTTGTGTACGACTTGTGTACTGCTTTTGTACGACGATAACACACTGAACACAAACGAAACACTATGACAACATAGGTAGTCCTACTAATATTATAAACGCGAAAGTTTATATGTATGGATGTATGGATGTTTGTTACTCTTTCACGTCGGAACGGCTAAACCGATTGCGATGAAATTTGGTATGTACGTAGATCATAACCTGGATTAACACATAAGCTACTTTTTATTGGCAAACCACGCGTGCGAAGCCGCGGATTGGTCAGTTAGTTTTATATAAATTAGGCGTCATCGCGTGTAGGCTATTGGTGATCAACACAGCAAGCCAACAAAAATTCCGTCGGCAAAAAAAGGTTTTATATATTTCTTTTATTTATTATGGAACCACCCACTCTCGCGCAATATTTTAAAACACGTTCATCACTATAAGTCGCAAAATAGCTCTATTAAAAATGCATAGTTGTAAGTTAATGTTAAAAGGAGCATTGCATCAATTATTTCAAATGCTGTGGGCAATGACAGTGTCATTGCCCACAGTTCTTCAAACTCCCTCCAACTTAAAACTCCTGTCCATACGACAGAGTTTTATAGTCGATCCTTCACTGTAACAGCCGTACGATTGTGGAACGCTTTGCCCCTCTCTATAACATCCAAGTCTATTAGGTAGTAATTTTAAAACAAAAGTGCACACCCATTATCTGTCCTTGTGTTGAAGTTGTAGCTGCTTGTTAATTCATCATAACCATTTTTAGAGTTGCTTATTTAAATTAAATTTGTGTTATTACTTGTAATTTAGGTTTATAGTATGTAGATATGTTTTTAAATTTATATAGATGCACTGCCGTCATGTGTTACATTTTGAACCTCCATACAAAGGTTGTCTGGAAGAGATCGCTTTTAGCGATAAGACTGTCCATTGTACTAAATATATTTGTAAGATATATCTTCTGTATTTTACTTTGGTGTACAATAAAGAGTTATCTTATCTTATCAACGTAGGTATGTCATCATCATCATCTCAGCCCACATCCACCCACTGCTGGGTATAGGCCTCCTCGCTATCACGCCATTCTCTCCGGTCCTGTGCCAAGTGCATCCATTGCCTTCCCGCAACTCTCGCGATGTCGTCCGACCATCTGGCTGGTGGACTGCCAACTGGTCTGCGCCCTCCTTGCGGCCACCACTCAGTTGCTGTCCTCGTCCATCTTCCGTCTTTCCTCCTTGCCAAGTGTCCAGCCCATCTCCACTTCAGCTGGTTTATCCTTCTACCCACATCCACGACTTTGGTTCTGCGTCGTATTTCGATGTTGGGTATGTGGTCCAATAGCGAGATGCCTAACATGGCACGCTCCATTGCTCTCTGAGCAACTCTAATCCTGTGAACAAGTTCGTTCGTGAGCGGCCGTGTTTCAGCACTGTATGTGAGGATAGGCAGGACACATTGGTCTAAGGCCAAACCTTTATCCTAAGACATTGCGGAATCTTAGGTATGTAAACTGACATAACATTTTTTTTTCTTACCTTTACAAATGCAATACTTTGAATAAAAAAATATTTAACAATTTTTGTTTTTGATGATAATGATCACGTTTTTATATTGCTTTTCCTCGCCAATGTTCTTTGTCAAAAGTCGCAAACCAATTTAATTACCGAGTGTTCACATAACTCGGACGTCGAAAGCACTCCCGGAATCAGAATTTAATTAATCCCATTGTCTCCCAAATATTAGCGAATTCTGAACTGGGAGAACTTGTGTGCAAGTGGTAAATACGTCACTTCATGTAATACTCGTAATTAATTTGCATTAGGGTTTAGGTGAACTCAAACTCTTGGAGTCATAGCTGTTCTTTGTTTACGAGCTGTTATTTAATTAATTTGAGTAACGCCACCGTCCGCATTCGTTCACATAGATCCTGTCCATCCAAAGGTGGAAGAGATCACTTTTAGCGATAATGTCACCCATTGTACCTTACAAAATATATGTTGGTTTGTTTATTTTTAATGCTAATTGGCTAAGCTTTGCGTCGGACCGCGCATAGTAAAGGATTACGGCTGTATTTTAGTCATTTCAAAAGACAAAGTTAATTTTGCAGTTGAATTTGGTTAAACGGTCATGTATGCACATTATAAAATGGAAATGTTTACAACTACAGACATCAGTTGGTCGACTACTGCTCTGAAATCACCAGAAGTGGTCTACTCATCACTCTTATATAATAAATGCGAAAGTTTGGATGTTTGTTTGTTTGTTACGTAATCACGTCCTAATGGCTGAGCCAATTTCGATGAAATTTGGTGTGTCGATAGATTATGACTTGGATCGACACAAGGACTACTTTTTATTGACAAAAATCACGCGTGCGAAGCCGCGGGCGGATGGTAGTCTTTAATATCTAGATACGCTGTAGCGTGTCAAGCCAAAATCAAGCTAACAGAACTGGCAAGCAGCACCGTGTGTAATATTAAACGCACCATGTGGAGCCACCTTTGACCACCTCATAACTTATAAACTATTTCACATAAACATGTCAAATTTGGCTCATATATTCAGACTTGTAACATACATATGTGCTCTAAATTTCATAAACAAGCCTCATACGGTTATTTATGTATATATTAACGTCCAAAAATCAACACTTTTATCACTGCCTGACCGACCTATAGATAGATCAAAACTCTTACTCAGTTCCAGATGACCTAGGAAGTTCAAATTTGGCATCCAGATCCAGTTTGGTGAATACAAAGGAATACATCAGAAAATATAAATATATATCATTTTATTATAATTTTTCAATCAATTGATTCTATTAGTAACATTTACTATATTCATGTTTTTAAGACAAAACGGGTTTTTGCGCGCACACTACGAATCTGGACCAAACCACCGGATAGAACTTCACGACACCAAAATTCTCTCCACCGAACGCCAATATTACCCAAGAACCGTTTGAGAAGCCGTCGAGATAAAAAAGTATCGCAACTTTAATCGTGAGGACGGCTTTAGATTATCTGCATCGTGGAATCCAGTTATAGTTAGGTGTTCAGGTCGCGATTTAAATCCACGCGTAACTTCAGATACTGTTAGTATTGTGTGTCGAAACAGTGATACGTGCGATTCAGAAATCCAAGTGCGGGTAGTTGGTGACAACCTTCGCGCTTCCTGGCAATGACACCCGCCCGCTTCAGTCTCTCGTGAGAACGGCCGATGTAACTTGGCCGAAACGTCGAGGCTAGTCAAAATTATTTTTTTGATATAAATCTGTGCGCGAAAAGACCCGTTTTGTCTTAAAAACATGAGTATAGTTCGCGAAAATTAAAAAAGTTCTACTTACTTATAGTGCCCTAATGTAAGAATTAGCAATCCAAATTGAAAATAACACAAAAAGATTCATAAACGCAGGAACATACAGTAGATTAACAAACACAATTAGGTATTCATTTTATTATGAATACTATACCTACTAATAATTTCTGTACAAAAAGTAATGATATCCCATCAAAAACATACTAGCCAAGTCAGACCTTAAGCTTTAATATATTATCCTAATTTATAAGAAGAAAGGATATTTTAAGTTGTTTTAAAATATTGTATGTTGTTATAAATAAATTTCAGGACTCACAATTGAAATTGGCACCCATTTAGATCTCACTTCTTTTGTCGTTGGAGTCAAAAACCAACGCGTAAATGTACTTGTACTCGGCTCTCATTTCACACATAAGTTTTTGATGGGATTTATTCTTACAACAACAGTAGAGACTTTTTAGGTATTCAAAAATAGCGATTTGGCTGGTACACACACAGACAATTATTTAAAAAATGGCTATTGTGAAGCTTTTTATTTCATAACTAGCTGACCAATCCGCAGCTACGCACGCGTAGTTTTTCAATAAAAACATTACTCTTCTTTGCGCAGTTGTGTATAAAGTAGCCTATGTTACTCAAGGTGAATGTAGCTTTCTAATTGTGAAAGAATTTTTTAAATCGGACCCGTAGTTTTTGAGTTTATTCATTACAAACATACATACAAAAATACAAATCTTTCCTCTTTATAATATAAGAATAGAATTATAGATTAGTATAGATAAATATACTCTTGTATCAAAAGGTGTTGAGGAAACCTAAGGGTGTTACCCAGTGTTACCATACCAATCGATCGATAGTCGATCGACGGCATCGATCGACGTCGATCGAAGTCGATCGACTGGTCTGGTAACTTCGACAAATACTGTTCAATTAAGCAATCGATCGATTGCCGGTCGATGGCACCGGTTGACGTTGATCGATTAACTCCGGCTTTATTCCATCAGTTTCTTTCAAAATGTATTCACAAGAGGACGCGTTGTTGTTGGCCAGTACGATGTTGCTCGTACTATTATTACGGAGACGCAAACGCAGAAGACTCTGGGTGCGACAGTTTTTTAAAGCCAAAGATCGCTTATCTTATCCAAATGACATTAAATTGCGGTTTTTTGGATGCCTTTCGAATAAGTAACAGTGATATTGACTATTTCATTCTACCATCGATCGATGACGTCGATCGACGATCGATCGATTGGTCTGGTAGAAACTATCGATCGACGTCGACTATTCCATTCTACCATCGATCGATGCCGTCGATCGACGATCGATTGATTGGTCTGGTAGAAACTACCGATCGATGTCGACTATTCCATTCTACCATCGATCGATGCCGTCGATCGACGATCGATCGATTGGTCTGGTAGAAACTATCGATCGACGTCGACTATTCCATTCTACCATCGACCAATGCCGTCGATCGACGATCGATCGATTGGTGTGGTAACACCCTAACACTTCAAGAAGACCTATTTAGCGATAGCTCAGATTATGGGGTGCGTGAGTAAATAAACAAACCCCAACTTATAGGGCAGGTTCCATAAAAAATAAGTTTTTCGCATGTAGACACCTTTTCTCGTATGATAGAATATTATAGTGTGTATTATAGAACCATTTTTCAGTCTGTCTTTGCATCTGATCGTGGCATCGTAACTCTAAAATGAAAGCTGGATTATGTGAGATGATTCACCGAGGCTTAATGGGAAATAGTGCAGCCGATCAATCGGGCTAATGTAAGCAGTATCTACGCTTCCCAAATGCAGTTACTGTTGATTTGTTTGATTGGCCAACTTAATGGAGGCTCTTACATTATCAATACTGGATCACGATAATTGTAATCGTAATATTATTGGCGTAGCAGTATTGATGGCAGGGTTTCATTATTATATCGATATCAGTACTGCGTTGAGTTTGTGTAGGATAGTTGTGTCAGATACTATGGATAACATAAAAAATACGGCTGTCGCTATAATATATAATCGCTATTACACTAAAATAAAAAAAAAAACCGGCCAAGTGAGAGTCGGACTCGTGCACGAAGGGTACCGTACCATTATCTATAAAAAAGGCAAAAAAATGACGTTTGTTGCATGGGAGCCCTCTCAATTTATTCATTTCATTTTAATTTTATTATTAATTTTTAAAGTGAATAAAATAACTCAACATTCTGTGAATACTTCAAGCGTACCTGTTGCCGTTATCAATATCGACCAAAAACGAGCAAAAAAATCATCACGTTTGTAGTATGAGAGCCCCCCTTAAATATTTATTTTATTCTGTTTTTAGTATTTGTTATTACAGCGGCAACCGATATACATCGTCTTTGAAAATTTCAACTGTCTAACTTTCACCGTTCATGAGATACAGCCTGGTGACATACGGACAGACAGACAGACAGCGTCGAGTTTTAGTAATAGGGTCACGTTTGACCCCTTGGGTACGGAACCCTAAAAACACGAATACGTTGTGTAAAAAATTGGATTTCATTACAAAAGTAATATATTAATTTGAATCTTACGCAAGAAATGATCTTAGGCGATGAATCGGATGATTTCGAAAATTAGAGAAATAAATAACACCGGATATTTTACACGGGGCTGTCCAGCCCCAAACTAATCAAAGATTTGTGATATGAAAACCAGATAACAGATGGAATACATAAAATACATTTATTTTAATTGGATAGGACATAAGTCTGTTTTTATTTAGGAAAAATAAGATTTTTTGCAATAAAATATTAGCATCATCATCATCAGCCGCTAGACATCCACTGCTAAACATAGGCCTCCCCCTTAGATCACCACAGCGAGCGGTTGGTAGCCGTTTGCGCCCAACGAATCCTCGCGATTCTTACTAGATCGTCGGTCCACCTTGTGGGGGGCCGGCCTACGCTGCGTCACTGCCGGGGATTTTTAGCACCCCCTGCTCCGCCACTGCCCTGGTTGCTAACACTTCCAGGGATGACGGAGCCGCCGGGGACTAAGGGCCGTTTGTTCATTGTGTCAATCATAGGGGGGGTTTTGCCATAATCACCACGCTTGGCAGGCGGCTTAGTGATCGCAGTGGTTGGTGTCGCATTAAGATCAATCAAAGGCTATAGCTTGAACTGTGCACCAGATTAATTAATAATAGCTAGGCAACGCCCCTAGGATCGCGGATTTCAAGAACATCCGGAAATACATCAATATTATCGCGATACTGTCAATACCATCAATATTTCCGGGATACTGGATCGCGATACCGAGTATCGCGTGATAATAATGTGACAGCCGCTAATCAAATACTTGTCAAGTATAGCCAATGAAAATTTTATAAGATTTTGGCCACGCCTCTATTGCGATTATAAGCTCAAATAATATCATCTTTTCCATGATATGCCACATTTACACTCAGCCTTATTGGACAGGGAAGTGGGCAGGGAATTGGGCAGCGCGAGAATGTAAATAGGTGACTTGCGCTGTCACTGCTCATGCCGCTGCCATTGCCCATCGCTCCCTCGATTGTCAGTTTTTCGCGCGCGGAAGTCAAAGGACGGGCAGCGCGAGCGCCAGTGAGTGTTTAAATTCAGCATTCTCGCTCACTTGCTGCCGGCGTTCAAGCGCGATAGAACGTGTTTCATTTGTCCTTTTCGTTCCTTCATCCACCATATTCTTGGACGACGACGGCGACTTTTGTTTATATTTAAAACACTTAAATAGTTACTTATACTGAGCAGACATAATGCTGTCACCGCAACAACCTCAATGTCAGCCATTGTTGCGCGTCGTTCAATAAATATATTTTTTTTTTATATATTTTTTTTTTATTTATTTGGAACATAAACAAAGTACAATAGACAAATGAAAACGTTGACAACTGCAAAAGTTAAAAAAACTGAGAAGCATATTGAAGCTGAGAATAAAGAAGTATGAAAGCTGAGTGTGAACACGCATTCGCGTCTATACTGCCGCAGCAATATTTGCGGCAATATTTTCGGTAGTGGCAGGAACAGCGGCAGCGGCTGAGTGTAAATCTGGTATAAAACATAGAAAAGCGTTTGTTAAAAACGATTCAGTATACCAGTACTGTATTATTTGAGGAATACTGATGGATGCGGTAGATGATGATGTAGCCTCGCAACACAGCGTGCTACCCCGCGGGCGCAAGGAATCTCTTTAATATCAAGTCCTAAAAATATCAATAAAACAGCCTGTATCTCTCTCTCTTCCCAGCTATGTATTTCACATGGTGGTGGGGTCAGCTTTCCTGGCCGTTCTTCCCCACTTCGCTCTATCCTCGACGTCGTCATCAAAAACTTGACACTCTCTCCACCTTGTCTTGGGTCTACTTCTAGATCTTCGACCGGGGATGGAAAGTTGTAGTGCCAAATTACCTACATGCCTATATGTAGTGCCCAATAAAAGAGCTTGTATAAAATAGGTAAACAAATAATAATCATTCATCATGTATGTACTCGTAGGTTGACCTTAAACTGACTATGCGTCATCGCCGCATGGGCGCCGCCGATTTGATGTTTGAAATTTAAAAAATTGTTTATTGTACTTTATCTAAAGTCTGAAAAATGATTCCGGAAGTTTGTATTAAATTAATATCGCACAAAATGACATCCGTGGCGTAGTGGGTGAATAGCCAGCTCAGACGCAGAAGGTTGTGGATTCGATTTCCGCCAAAAAACAAACATTTACATGTCCTATATTTATTTGTTCTGGGTCTGGTTGTTTCTTTATATATAGAATAAATAAAATTATATTTAGAAAAAAAACGTATATATGCATTCTATTACTTATCTGGTTCCCATAGTACAAGCTTTGCTTAGTTTGGAGCTAGATAGCGCTGTGTGAAATGTCCAGCATTATTTATTTAATAATCCTCACCACCGAGTACGTCTACTCACGTGCAGAGGACTGTGGCGCGTAGTGCCAGGCGAGACGTTGTTCGGAGCGGATCGCACTCACTCTGATGGAGGTTCACGAATAGAACCGAAACATTGTCGCTCGAAACACCGATACAAACGTTACGTGATAAATCCCGTATAATGATATGTATTCATTTTACCCGACTGCGAAGAAAGAGGATATATTTAATCCCGCTCAAGAAATCTATTCAGAAGTACGTTATTTATAATAAGAAAATCGTATCTAGTAGTTAATACAATGTCCCAGATTACAATTTACTTTTTCCATTCTGTTCTATTGAAGTCTTTGCGAGATTGCCTTTATCCGATAAGAATCAATCTTTTCGTCGTTTTTTTAATAAAATGTTAGATGCAGATAACTAGACTCGCTGCAATCTTCTTCCCTGCCAGTCCTATATAAAAATGATAAATAGAGTACTAGATCTTATATTTTATAAAGTTTGTTTTATCTATTTAGCTTCTATGGATATGCAAATTATGAACGTTAAAGTTAGGATAAACGATAAAGGAGTACATATGCAGTATAAATAAAAAAATATCTATATATGATATGTCTTTAGATGATAACTAATAACTATGATTACCAAGTTATTTCTTTTAAAAGTTTATGTATAACACGGAAAGTTTTCTTCGCAGGATATGTAATAATTTTGGATTGAAAGTTTACGATTCCATCTTCGTAGCACATTCTTTATAAGACTTTATAAGTTTTAAGAGTTTCTATGTCATACAGCTAAGAAATCGAGGATTGCTATTTTTCGCTTAGACCACCATTTGTGCCACGTTGATTTTCATTGTTTTATTTGAATAGTTTTTATGGTGTTCGTTAAAGTATATTCTATTCTATCCTTTCCGGACCTCACGGTCCTGTGACATGGATTGGTGACTGACTGCAATGGACATAGCACACTGAAACTGCAATTCTTTTGTCTTGACGACTGCACTGTTGACCTTAAAACAAACTCGCGATGTAGAGAGAAGCGATGCAAAGGGAACCAATCTACATTCGCCCAGACTGCCACGAAATTTCCATAAATAAAAGTATTTATCAAAACAAACAAAATACTCGTCTGCGTAAACTAAAAGATGAGAGAAACAAAATGTTTCTTGTATATATTTTTTTCTATAGAAAATTAATTTCATTTGGTCCGGAGTGTAAAAATCTTCAGCCTTGACGGATGACAATATCAGATATTTGATCAAGCGGAGCGATCTCCGAAACAACTTGGACGAATCCGCGTTGTACGTATTTTTGTTTTTACGAGGATTACTTTGGAAGCTTTGATTTGATTTTCGTGAAATTTGGTATATAGGTAGTGATAGCACAATGACGACGATTACGACAAATAAAATAAACGTATTTTGCAAAAGTTATGGGCACTGCCGTATATTCATCATTTATTCCAATACAATAAAAAACATTATGTGGGAAAAGTTATATTACACCTAAAACTTAGTTAATTAATGTAATAACATTATACCATGTATACCTAAGTAGAAGTTCTGTGTGGAATTATATACGATGGAACTCATTTTTACAGAAAATTAGAATTTGTAGCTATGAGGACGATTTTAATGTATTTTCCTTTTGTCTATGAGAATTAATTTTCTCGTTAACTGGTATTATCTATGTATATCCCCATTGGGAACCATTTTAGTTCTTTATACTGAGGTCTTTACATATATCTATTGAAAACGTTTTATAAAGCTCAGAACAGGATAGAATTTTACATGGAATTGGCTTGCTTAACATAAATCCAGTCTACACCGTATACTGCAATATTTTGGTCATATAGCTCGCAGAAGCTCAGAAAATTTACAGCACGTAATGGTTATGGGAAATGTAGAGAGTAAAAGGCTTCAATAACTAGAGATGCCAGTCAGTTCAGCCATTTAGCAGGCAACTGATAGAAACCACTGGAGGCAAGCTGTGGCAAGCATCACCTTTACCAAAAGAATTACGATTCTCAGCACCTAGGAAACGATGGAGGGGAAGTAGCAGGCTTGCTCAGCATCTATATTAAAAAAAATCAATATTGCCGAAATTGCTGCTATGAAGCTGGGCATCCTAGCTAATGTTTGGCGGTACTTCTCACCGGGACAGCTGCTCAGTATCTACGAAGCACAAGTATATAATTTTTATTTTAAGTTAAAAAAAACATATACTACCTGGAGATGGAACAAGCTTATGGCCCACCTGATATTAAGTGGTAACCGTCGCCTATAGCAAAGTGTTGCCCTAGTAGGTCACGCACCTTAAAAACGTGCTACGATGTCCTGTACCCATCGTAAATAAATAAATAAATATTGCTGGACATTTCACACAGCACTATCTAGCCCCAAACTAAGCAGAGCTTGTCTTATGGGAACCAGATAACTGATAGAATACTTATATACATTTTTTTTTGTAAATACATACTTATAATAATATAATAAACAACCAGACCCGGAACACATATCTGTAGATCATGCAAACATTTGTTCCGCGGCGGGAATCGAACCTGCTACCTCCCGCGTCTCAGCCGGCTATTCGTCCACTGCACCACGGAGGTTGTCAATTTCAGGCATACAGGTGAAAGGCAAGTATCAGCTTGAAGCCCTTGATTCGATTGAGCGACGTGCTGCTAGGCTCATTGGCGATGACTTCCTCCCTAGTGAAAGTCAATATACAAAGTCTCGAGGACAGACGCCGGGTAGTCTTTCAGTTTTTTTCAAGATTCATTATGGTCATAATCTTATCTCTCCTTCCCCATTACACAACCTGACCGGTTGTGTACCGGAACCAGACAAGCAGACATATTAAATAGTATCACCAACACCTGCTCGATATACTACTTTGCCATACAAAAGAATTCGCTTTAACTTTCATTGATTATTTATCACGACTAGCGGCCGGTTTTTGGAAGGATGATTAACCCATAAATTAGTTATCCATTGATCAAACCTCTTGTCAAGTGCAAACTAGGTTGCTGGAACGTATTTTACCTCATTTTATTTTAATCAGAGATTTGTTAAACAGGTTGCCAAATCAGTCAACAAAATCTCTTGTCAAACGTGAAAATGGGTTGCAGGAACGCTGATTAGCCGTTTTTCGCCTATTAATCGGTGGTCAAATCGATATTTATTTATTCGCTGCTTGAGCTCTAATTAACAGAAATAATTTGGCTAATTTGAGTGATTTTAGTGGTTTTATTCTACAAATACATCAGGTGTGTACTCTAAAAGTGACAATATAATGATTATATATATTTGTGGAAGTGTTATCTTTTAAGAAACTATTGTTATGTGCCTACATAACCATAACCTTTAAATTATTTATTTTTAGGATGTCTCTATCGAATTTAACCAGTAACAATGATGAGGATTACCATGACAGACAAGAGTGATGAGGACAAGAGTGGAACCATCTGAGGAATTCACTGAGGAAGAATTCAAGATGTCGCATTGAGTTTCAAAGCCTGTGATTACATAAAATGCCTTGATTCGGGATAAAGTCCATTTACCTACATTGCGCAGTAGCTCTATCAGCGCCTTACAACAAATACTATTGACAATAAGGTTTTACGCCAGTGGGGCATTCCAAATTACTGTAGCTTACCGCTAAGGTATACATAAATCTACAACTTGCCTAATGTAATAAAATGCTTCAGATGGTGGTTACCACAAGCATAATTATTATTAAACCAGAATAGAATAGGTTTGTTTTCATCTGCACGTGCAGGCAATCTGTGATGCAAAATTTAAATCATGGACATAATTTACAGGTGTTTTTATCGACTTTTTACATCATAAATCTTCTTCTTCTTTGCATGTACCCATATTAAGTGGGGTCTACTCTCCTAATTTTTTGGCGCCAAGTTAGTTTGTCTTGAGTTGTCGGATCAGGTAGGTCTTCCTTTTTCATGAGTTTGGTCATGCTGGTCCACCATGCCGATGGAGGACGTCCTCTGCCTCTTTTGTGTTCTTAAAGACAGTGCTGTTTTGGCCACATATTCTTCAGGTCTTCTAATGACGTGGCCTTACCACCTCAGTCAGCTTTCAGATATGTTACCAGCTTACAGATGGTATAGGAGCAATCTCAAAGCTTCTTCAGACATATTCATTCTGGATTCTGTCGTGCCTGGTTACCCCTCCTGACCATTTCTGCATCTTCATTTCCATCTTATGCATCTTCAGGCCATGTGTCTTTTTTACCATTCAACATTCTGCTTCAAATATCATCCCCAGTATAGGTATACGTGGGTCACAAAGTACACCGCTCAAGGATCGCCACTTCTGCCAGGCAATGCTTCTGCGGTTTAAGTCTGCCTCCACGTCTATAGTATATTACCACTGATCCTAGGTATTTAAAGTGATTTACTTTTGGTACGGATGATTTATCGTGATAGTAAACTGTTGAAGTCCTTTCTGTGCAGTTATTCTTATTAAAACAGCACTTCATGTGTTCAGTTTTCATTCTGCTCACTCTAAGACCAGCTGTTTCTAAGGCGTTGATCCATGGTAAGTGAACTTTTTACATCAACTACAAAAACAAATATCTAAATACAAAAAATAGGCACAATTGAAAGATGTTTTCGTGTACTTAAACGACGTTTTCCATGCCTATCTATGGAATTTCAATGAGTATAATAATATCTTTTAGGTAATTTTTGTTTGTAGAGAGAGAAACGACCAAAATAAACGTTTTTTAGACATTCAAATTGTACATTTGATTTTTGCCAAAAATCTCTAACCTGTACACATTGACATAAGCAAATTTATGACGTGTAGGGATGAATGACTGAACTAAAATAATGTTTTAGGTGGTGTGACCCTATAAAAATAACACTAGTTTGACATTCAAAAGATGATCCTATGGTTTAGCTAATTATTCACTAATCGACCTTCGAGAAACTCAATTTGTTTTAACAAGAGTGCTAAGTTAAACACTATGTCAACATATTTGCGATATTGCGACCAACAACTGGCTGTTTCATAACGATAATATCATTAGAGCATTTCTGAGAGATTCCATTTCATGCGAAGAACGTTAATTACGTTGTGTTTGATCAAAACTTCCGAAGTTCAACTTGTATGTATTCAGTATAATATAAATTTATCTAGTTGGTGAGACGATGGAAAACGATCTTTTTAGTGTTGTTAAATAGACTGCTATATACTTTGACTTGCCGTGGGGTGCCGGCAATAGAATGTTGCCCCTCCGCTCTTTCCCGTGGATGCAGTAGGAGTCTGCTAAGGGATACCTCCGAAAGATGGGCAGCAGCGTCTTTTCGTGTTTTCAATACCTATACTGCGCTCGCCAACGCGCCTGCCAAGCGTGGCGAGTATGGCAATAACCCCCTCATGGATTTACAACATAAAACCAGGCCCCGAGTCCCCGGCGGCCCCGCAAATCCTGGCTACGGTAGCAGTCACGGTAACGGCGGGGCCAGGGGTGCTAAGAATCCCCGTGAGAAGATCGGCTACCAAACCCTACGACGACCACTGGCCCTGGTAACACACAACATCCGCACTTTGAGGACAGACGAAAAGATTGTTGAGATGGAAGATGAAATTAGTAGATTACACTGGGACATTTTGGGGTTATCAGAAGTCCGTAGAGAAGGCGAGGACACGATATCCCTTAAGTCTGGTAACCTACTATACTACCGGGAGGGCGACCAACAGTCCCAAGGTGGTGTTGGGTTTCACGTTCACAAGTCACTCATCAACAACATTATCACCATCGACAGTGTGTCGAGCAGGGTCGCGTACCTGATACTCAGAATATCTAAGCGATATTCGCTGAAGGTAGTTCAGGTAAATGCGCCGACCTCTTCACACCCAGATGAAGAAATAGAGTCTATGTATGAGGACATCAGTAGAGCCATACATACGAACAAAACTCACTTTATTGTTGTTATGGGGGACTTCAATGCAAAGCAAGGCATGTGAAGCGATGATGAGTTGAGAGTGGGGCAATTTGGATATGGTCAACGGAACCCCAGGGGACAGAGGCTGGCCGATTTTCTGGAGAAAGAAGGACTCTTTATGATGAATTCTTTTTTCCAGAAGCCGTCTCACAGGAAATGGACCTGGATGTGTCCCAACGGTTCCACGAGAAATGAGATTGATTTTATCTTGACCAACAAGAAACGGATATTCAATGATGTCTCTGTGATTCACAGGGTGAAAACCGGCAGTTATCACCGAATTATTAGAGCCACATTGAATATGAACGTTAAACTTGAAAGATCCCGTTTGATGAAATCTACGCTCCAACCCACTCGCGCACATATCCAAAACCTCAAGAGCTTTCAACTCGAACTTGCAAATCGCTTTGACTGTCTAGAAGTAGATGCATCAGTGGACGTGATCAATAACAGGTTCGCAGAAACCGTCCATACGGTGGTGTCCCAGTTCTTTAAGACCCCCCGTACCAATAGACCTCATAAACTCTCTGATGACACCCTTAACCTCATGGCTGAACGACGTTCTTTGCAACTGCAGTCTTCCGATGATGCTCAGTCACATAGGCAGCTCAATAGAAAGATTTGAAAATCCTTGCGGCACGATATTCGTACCTTTAATACATCTCGTATTAAAGATATGATAAAGCGGAATAAAGGCTCCAAAGTGTTCGCGAGAGATAATTCTATTGGGCAGAGCCGCATGACGAAGCTGAAAAGGGAAGATGGCAGCATAACGTCAAGTAAAGCGGAAGTGTTAAGGGAAGTCGAAAGGTTCTATGGACGGCTCTACGATTCGGTCACTAAACCTGTTTGCAGTGCGGCCAACGACCCAAGAGCCAAACTGACCCGACATTATACCGAAGATATTCCGGACATCAGCCTGTATGAGATCAGGATGGCCTTGAAGCAGCTTAAGAACGACAAGTCGCCGGGTGAGGACGGAATCACTTCAGAGCTTCTGAAAGCGGGTGGATCACCGGTACTTAAAGTCCTTCAGAAGCTCTTTAATTCCGCCTTGCTTGAAGGTACGACGCCAAAAGCATAGAACGGGGGCGTGGTGGTTCTGTTCTTCAAAAAAGGTGACAACACCTTGCTTAAGAATTACAGACCCATCTCGCTTTTGAGCCATGTTTATAAGCTGTTTTCGAGGGTCATCGCGAACCGTCTCGAACGCAGGTTTGATGACTTCCAGCCTCCCGAACAAGCCGGGTTCCGTAAAGGCTACAGTACCATAGACCACATACATAAGCTGCGGCAAGTCATACAGAAGACCGAAGAGTATAACTTGCCGCTATGTCTCGCGTTTGTGGACTATGAGAAAGCCTTCGATTCGATCGAAACATGGGCAGTGCTTGAGTCTCTCCAACGATGCCGTATTGACTATCGGTACATCGAAGTGTTGAAGTGTTTGTATAAAAACACCACTGTGTCAGTCCGAGTACACGAACAGAGCTCGAAGGCAATCCTTTAAAAAGAGGCGTAAGACAGGGAGATGTAATCTCTCCGAAACTGTTTACGACCGCATTGGTAGATGCCTTCAAGCTTCTGGAATGGAAAGGACTGGGCATCAATATTAACGGCGAATACATCACTCACCTTCGGTTGGCCGACGATATTGTGGTCATGGCAAAGTCGATGGAAGAGCTCAGCACGATGCTCGAAGGTCTCAATCGAGTCTCCCAACGGGTAGGACTTAAAATGAACATGGACAAGACGAAAATCATGTCGAATTTCCATGTCGTCCCTGCCCCAGTTATGGTTGAGAACTCGGCTCTTGAAGTTATCGACGCGTATGTATACCTAGGACAAACAGTCCAATTAGGTAGGTCCAACTTCGAGAAAGAGGTCAATCGTCGAATCCAACTCGGATGGGCAGCGTTTGGGAAACTTCGCAACGTCTTTTCGTCCAACATATCTCAGTGCCTTAAGACGAAAGTCTTCAATCAGTGTGTGTTACCAGTGATGACATATGGAACCGAGACGTGGTCTTTCACTATTGGCCTTATGAATATGCTCAGAGTCGCTCAACGAGCTATGGAGAGGGCTATGCTCGGGGTTTCTCTACGGGATCGAATCAGAAATGAGAAGATACGTAGGAGAACTCAAGTCACCGACATAGCCCGACGGATTAGCACATTGAAGTGGCAATGGGCAGGCCATATAGCGCGCAGAACAGATGGCCGATGGGGCCGAAATGTTCTCGAATGGAGGCCACGGACAGGCAAGCCCAGCGTAGGACGTCCACCCACAAGATGGGCAGACGACTTGGTAAGAACCGCAGGTCGGCGTTGGATGCAGGCCGCTTCCAACCGCAGTTCCTGGAGATCAATGAGGGAGGCCTTTGTCCAGCAGTGGACGTCCTACGGCTGATATGATGAAGATGATACTTTGACTTTAATGTTTCTTTTATTTCGAAACTCGTGTCTTTATAGAGTGGCAGATTTATATAATAAGGAAATTATTTTAGTTAAAAGTAGCTAAAACTTTAAGGTACCTCACGTAGTGGCCACATATTTTTCGACTCGGATAATTAATCTTAATCATTCAAGACAAGGCGGAAGGATTTAGTGTCGACGGACATGAGAGAGATGTATGAATGAATGGATGAATGAAAACACTTTATTCTACACACGGCTACACATCAAGCTATAATTTCCAGTATAAGCTGACCTCTTATTCTACGAAAAGCCTACACAATGCGAGGTCAGCTTAAACTGGAAATGTATAGCTTGATGTTTAGCCGTGTGTACACAATGTAAACAAAAAAAAATACAAACAAAATAGAAAATACAAAACAAATAGTATAATGGGCGGTCTTATCGCTTAGAAGCCAGCGCTCCAGACAACCTTTGGATGGAGAGGATTTTGTTTTAACAAAGATGTTGGTCCGGGGTGTACATTTATGGCCAAACTATTTATTAGGATAGTGCGTCTAATACCAAAATAAAAATATCTAAATACTAAATTTTATAAACAAATATGAATACTAATAGAACATATGTACTTACATATATCTCTCTGATGAAGTATCTGATAACTAAGTAGTCGAAGATCGAAATGGAGAAGAAAGACGCGGACAGCTAAAAAGCTGAAACATACCTTGAAAGAGAGAGATTTATCATCATCATTCAGCATTTCCTCTTCCAGATTTGGACATTGCCTCCCCTAACCGCTTCTAATCAGATCTATTTCAAGCTTATATCGAATTAATGAAATATGGCGGCTCCTGTGATTATCAAAATGTGTAGCTCGTTTCAGCATATTGTGTTGCAGTTGTCATAGTTGTTGCAGTTGTGTTATAGTTTTTGAAATATTTTTGATTACCACTCACACCTTGTTTAAAACTTGCGATTTCTATCCGGTGCAGACGGCGGGCTATATTATATTAAGTGTAATATCGTTTCCAAATTAATAGATGGAACAAGATTGCGAGTATTATTGATACAATCACGAAACTGACACTACACGTTCCTGTGCCATCGTAAACAGTTTAATAGCAGCGCAATGTGTACTGTTCGTACGTACATTGTTGTAAAAGACATATTATTATGGTCCTGTCGTAAAATATATGAAAAAGTTTATATTTTTTGCGTATAAAGGAGGCTTACACCCAGCAGTGGCTATCATTTAAGTTGCCAATGATCATGGTTTATACATATATTAATTTAAGTAACAAAAATAATCCAGTTTATCGTAATAGTTCTTTCGTAACATGGACAAGAACAAAAATATCTGTTGTCTGTTGTCTAAATATAATGCATTAGAATTATGAATACTTAAAAGCACTTATCAGTCTGACTGTCAGAACGATTGCGATTTGGAACAAAATTATTCCTATAGTTAATTAAAGTTCAACTCACAAGACCTATTTAACACCAAAGTAACTACATAATCATGATTTATCAAAAATGACGTAGAATGAATCCAAAGTTCAGAATTATAGATTGAAAAATTCGCACTGCGCTAGGAATTTGTTGATATTGCATCTGAAAAATTCGTACTACGTTTGCAATTTTCCAATATAACTTGAAGTGCACAGACCCGGTCCCTCACGATGTGCCTCATATTCAGGCTCAAGGTAGCCACGGAGAGAGCTATGCTTCGTGTCACGAGATAAAATCAAAAAGAGATCCGAACAAACTAAATAATTCATTGTCAAAAGTCATAATGCAGAGGGTTAGCAAGTTGACATGGCAGATGGCGGAGCTCGAAGAACTGACTGTCTTTTGCCGTGTTAGTAGTTTCTCTAGTGAAAAACGCGCACTGGAAATCACAGCGTAAGAAAATCTCTCACTATATGGAAAGACGGCTTTATAAAAATTGCTGGGAGCTCTACAAAATTGGTCGATCTAGAAATCTGTACTGAAGTTTTACGAGCATATACAGCAGTGAACGTCATAATAACATTAAAAAATGAGTGAAAAATTTCGAATTCTGAACACGGCTGATAACAGTATGTGAGTGAGTTAGATTAAATGCAGATGAGTTACTGAACTATCTGTACAATGTTAATCAAATCTAAATTAGGCCAACATACGACAAATGAACTATCATGTGCCTTCAATTAATCAATCCTAACTTTGAAAGCGATATCCCGAGAATTTCGCAGCTGGAATGTTCTAATCGAGTATTAGGTTTAATATCTAAATGGGCATACCCAGGTGTAGGTGATGTATGAACGTTTTGTTAAACTCAAACATACAAACTAGATTTACGAAATTATTACTATTTAAGAGGACAATTTATTATAGTCAATCAAAGTTAAGTAACAACGTAAATAAAATGATCTATTCAAGTTTCGATTTGAGTCCAATTATTGGAACGTAGAAAAAAGTAAATCACGGTGGAATTTTCGATAAAATCTTGATGCCATGTTTGACGTAGTTAGGTCCTTTATCGACTTCTAATCACCCACTTGACTGTCAACAGTCAAACTATTGGTTATTATAGATTATCTTCTAAACTAAGGGAAATCTAATAGGTCCAATTTGATCTCTAGCATTGCATGCCGTGACAACTTTGTAAGAACATCTACTGAAGATATCGAAAAATCAACTCATAGAGACCAATAATTATTGTTATCCATACACTATAATTAATATGCACCAAGTTTCAGCTTATATTGAAAAATTATACGCAGAAGCAAGATGTTCTAATGTTGTATCGTTTGGTTTTGCTGTTTGTTGTGAATATTTAGACACCTGCCAAATCCAACCTATACTGGCACCCCATATGTCAGCGATTTCTTTGCGCATGCCATATGAGGAGGTTAGGAACAAAAGGTACAGCCTGCACTGTAAAAGACTTATCAAAGTAGGAGGAGGAGTGTACAGGTGTCCTGAGTTGGAGTGTGTCAGATGAACGCAAGGATCGAGGATTGGATTGATAGAGGAAATGGAAGCGTTCTTTAAGATAGGAAGGTAAGGAAGGTTATATGCAATAATCAATTTCAAAAGGCGACAAATTTCGTAGAAAAATCAACCTCAAAAGCTGCTTCCGGTACAAAAAGTATCATTTTTATTCAACCACAGCAGTGGTCAAGACTTTATTATCAAAAAGTGACATTTTCTTAGTAAATACGTCCGGCGTTGCTAAAATCGTATCAAAATAGTTACATTTACTGACAAAAATTATCAATTTTGTATTCTTCGATTGTGTGTGTTAAATCGATCTTAAATCAACCTCAGAAAAGTTACAGGGAACTACTAAGGAATAATATCAAGAAATAATTTCAGCACGGCAAAGTACAATTTTTAGGTGAAGATTTGAAATACTTTGATATTAAAAGCCTTGATAAACATTTTAAGAAAAATGAAGGCACGACAGACTTGAAACGTATATGCATAGAAAAGAAACTTCTGTGAAATGGAATTAAAGCAGTAGTCAAAACATTCAGAAACTATAAATTTCAACGCATCGAATAAGAAAAGGGAAAAACCTATTGAAGCGCAATAGCAATTTGACCAATGTCAATTAAGAGCAGAAAAAATTAGGCCACTTCATCAAAGGTGCAAAGAAAAAGGATGTTGAAGTCTGGAAGTTGCTCTGTGAAGTCTGGACAAGTTCCGAAATCCTGGAAGCATGCAAACGTGCAGCCCGTGCCTAAAAAAGGTAGTCGTGCCGACCCCTCTAACTACAGGCCCATCTCGGTCACGTCCGTCATCTGTAAGATTATGGAACGTGTACTGACAAACAGGCTCCTGGCACACCTAGAAACGCATAACCTCCTCAGTGATCGACAATATGGCTTTCGCCGAAATCGGTCTACTGGGGACCTTCTAGCGTATGCCACGCACATATGGAGCGAGACCGTAGAGAAACATGGAGAAGCGCTGGCTGTTTCTCTTGACATCTCAAAGACCTTTGATAGGGTTTGGCATGATAGCCTTATTAGCAAGCTTCCATCGTACGGTCTGCCCACTGGTCTGTGCGTCTGGATATCGGACTTCTTGAGGGACCGTTCGATACGAGTTGTCGTTGAAGGCTGCTCGTCCGCTCAATTGGAGATTAATGCCGGGGTCCCACAAGAGTCAGTACTTTCCGCAACTCTGTTCTTGCTGCATATCAATGATCTGCTAAAACCCAGTACCTTTGGGTATGCAGACGATAGCACAGTTCTGGAAAGCTACACATCTAGTGCACGAGCCAGTAGAGCGCAGATTCAGTCACCCAGGGAGGCCATGGTCGAGCGCTTAAACGTGTCCTTGAAGGCAATCTCCGACTGGGGTGATGCTGTGTTTCCAGATAGCTACAACCTGGGTATCTTTAAGTCGCGAGTGAATATGTTTCTTCTAGGCAAGCGTGTACCATCGTAGACTGCATCATCGCTTACCATCAGGCGAGATCGTGGTCAAACGCAAGCCTATAATATATATAAAAATATATATATATATATAAATGTTGAAAATTTACTAATCAAACAATTTTGATCAGACTGGCAAAATGAACCCTCCTTGAAATGGTATTGTGACATTTTATATGAAAACAACAGTACTGAAAATGATGATGAAGATATTGCAAATGCTGCCTGTGACTGTCTAGAACCTGATTGTGGAGAATTACATGTTTAATAAACACATTTTAAATAAATCTGTTTCTTATTTTCTTACCTAGTTTGTTTCATAAGGTAACACATTTTATTCTGTGAATTTCAAAAGGTGACATTTTACAACTCTATTGAATCAAATGGTAACATTTACTTAGTATAGGATTAAAAGGTGTCATTTGATAAATACTTTATTAAATATTGACTTTATTTAAACGTCTACATAAATACTTCTTTATTCGTTAAAATCTAGCTACTAACTGACGACTACTATAAGATGAATATTTATTTTCTCAATTTTCTCAGAAAAAGGAAAAGTGTAAATTACACTTTTTGTTCCTAACCTCCTCATATATAAATTCTCCCCACAGAGGACACAGAGCCAGCGCTTCTTCCCACAAAGCATGTTATATTTCCACGAGTATAGACTAGATTTACTAAAGTTTACAATAATTCTGAGTAGGTACCTAGGTACCACCTGCTCTCATGTCTTCTCTGCCCAACCACCTGCACACAAAAGGATTTGTACCATGCAGGCACAGAGAAATCTGTAGAAGCTTTCTTTTGGGCTACATAATTTTAGAAGTGAAACAGCCATTGAAAGAAGTAGAAGATGTAGGTACCTACCGAATATTCAACTATGATAAAAGTATAAGTATAGTATAGTATATACATGCTAATATAATAATAATATAATATAACGTTTATTTCAGGCAACAATGTGCACATACAAAAAATGATTACAAGGTCCATAGTAAGTCAATTAAAAGAACATGGAATGGGTTAAATATTAATTAATGTCATAAAAACAATAGTGTGCCAACCATTTGGTCAGCTTTTTTTTAATACATATCTTATAGACTAAAATCCAAAAAACAATGAATTAAAAACTATTTCATATATATAACATTCAGTTATATATAACATTCAAGTCAGTTAGATATCGACTCAAATATGTTATTTTGGTCCCGCATTGGCATCTTTTGGGTCATCGAGGACCGTATTATAATTTTATCTCCGAACGTATCGGTCGATTTTTCGTGTAAATCGAGAGCATTGCCGGCCTTTGGAGATTTCGTTTTGTTTACGGTTAATACCCAACATAAAGATACTTTTCAGTATTCAGTATAGTATTGCGTTCATACAAAGTGGTTTAAAATATTAAATGTCAGATCTTATTGACTAGTTATGAGTCCAGCACTTCATATGTATCCTGCAAATAAGGGTGTAGCAATATTAAAGCTAACTAGGCAAGTCTAGTGGAATCGAAGTTGAGCGATTTTATGTTTTGAATTTTATTAGTTAGTTAAATCACTGTAGAAAATTATTTACATGTCTTGTCGTTAAAAAAGTTGTCTAGTGTGTATTAACTTTTTTTCATTAATATATGGAGATTTTTTTTTACATGTCTTGTCGTTAAAAAAGTCGTCTAGTGTGTAGTAACTCTTTTCCGTTAATATATGTAGAAAATTATTTAAATGTCTTGTCGTTAAAAAAATCGTCTAGTGTGTAGTAACTCTTTTCTATTAATATATGTTGAAAATTATTTACATGACTTGTCGTTAAAAAAGTCATCTGGTGTGTAGTAACTCTTTTCCATTAATATATGTTGAAAATTATTTACATGTCTTGTCGTTAAAAAGAAAAAAGTTGTCTTGTGTGTAATAACTCTTTGCCTTTAATAGATGTTTTAATCTATGTTCAAAGATGTTGTCGTTTTCTTGTGCTTTAATTTGTTCTGGTATTTTGTTATGTATTTATACTGCCTTTTTAGGTCTTTTATGGATCAGGATACCTACTTTGGTATTAGTAGTCGTATTATCCGAATGATTCTACTCTTTAAAATTATTTATACGTGAAAACATTTTTAAAAAGGCTTTTATACTAAGGTCACGCCTGAAGTAAGCAGTGAAACGCTTTTGTTATAGCCAAAATTTTAATTTATCACTATTCTCGTGACTTAAGAGTTGTATCGGCAAATATTGTAAATCTAACAGTAAAAATCCGGTTTTTGTTAGAACGCGTATTCACTAGTTAAAACTAGTTATCACTAAATGACTTCGTTAAAACTAGAATTTACTGCATGTCAAAAATGAATGTCTTGACAAAACGCGATTTAACGAAACCAAACAATTAAAACTGATACCATAATTGTCAGAGGGCGTCTCCAAAGAAAAATTTAATTCAACTCAACCATGTATATCAATAACACTTGCCATCGTCTGTTTTTCCTAATAAAATCCGGACCTCTTTATGGTAAGAGTGAATAGGTTTCTTCTAGTCTAGATCTCCATCTTAGACCACATCATCGTTTCATAATCGCTTACCATCAGGTAAAATTGTGGCCATTCGAAGATTTATACAATATAAAAAAAACAAAAAAAAAATTCAAACAAAAAAATTAGTAGTAACTAGAAAATTCTAGTCATTACAAAGGCATTATGTAAAAAACTAGTTTTAACTAGTGAAAACGCGTTCTCACTAAAACAGGTTTTACTGTAACATAATTCTGTAAATAGACCACAATACGTTGCCTGCTAGTGTTGCCACTATTGTGCGCTTTCATTATTGAGCGGGGAGGGGTTGAAATATACATATATACCCTCGAAATTTACTCAACGCGACCAAATTATTAGTCATAACACCGCAACGGAAAGGGTTACACAAGGTTTTTGGACATCGTCGTGTGGATATTAAGGTTAACTAAGCAGAAAAAAATGTTGTCGAGTGAAAAGTTATGAAGTGGAGACGTTATCACGCAAAAGTAAAACGATACTTTCACTTTTACCTGTTTTTTTTCTAATTAATCAACAAAATTGTCAACTACTTAGATCTAGAAACAAGAAAAAACAATACATGTAGAGTTTACTTTACCGTTTTAAGAAGTCTTTTACGATACAAACCCTGATCTCTCGTTAAATTGTGTCCCGTAACTTGACTACTAAAATATAAGTTTCTGAGACATCTTCGTAATAAATCTGATACATGAACATTTATGCCCATTCAATCGTATTTTATGAGATGTTAGAACATGATAAATGAGGGTTGGAATTGTAGATTAGAAATACAGGCCATGGGATGCAAAGTGGAATTCAACATCTAAAGATCTTAATTTCCAAACGTCGAGATCCGTAGACGAACGAAGGTTCATGACGTTGGGATTCGAGTTATGGAGCTCAAATGGTCTTGGGCGGGACACTTGGCTAGACGTGGTGATGACAGATGCAGCAGGACAGTGACTGAATGGTGGCCGAGCTGCGGGTATAGAAGTGTAGGACGACCGGCAGCAAGGGTGGACGACATCATAAAGGTCGCGGGCCGTCAGTGGGTGAGACTAGCGCAGGATCGTGATGGATGGTACAAACTTGGGGAGGCCTATACCCAACAATGGGTGAAGTCAGGCTGTGGATGAATGATGAAAAGGATGAGGAAGAATTTTAGGGAAGACCCTAATGATTGTGTGATTTTTTTTTTTATCGTCAGATTGATAAAAAAATGAATCACTGTTTAGCGCGTGTTCAAAAAATCCTATACAAAACTTGATAAAAGTTTTTTTTAAACACGTAATTAACACTTGTTTCAATTATTTGTGGTAAGAAATATCTAAAGCGTCTTCTTGACTAGATAAAATATTGTACATTGTACCTAGATTTACAAGGAATAAATGAATTTGAATTTGAATCGTACGTGTTACTTTATTATGGCAAAGTAGGACTATATTGAAACACAAACCAGCAATTTTTTGATTACTTTTCCCAGACTGACACATTCTATACAGCACCGGTGGGTGCTAATGCCTTGATCACACGTACCGAAACAACGGGCGACAGTAAAATGATTCTCAGCCGAGACAGTGATATAACGAATACGAGCGGGTGGACACACGGCCTAGTACGTAGAACGGGAGCCTAGCTACTGTCTCGCCGCTTCGTTCGGCCGAGCGCTCGGATGAGCACTCGGCGCTATGTTTATATGTGCCGAGTACTGCCTCGCCCGTTTGCTCAGTACGTGTGATCAAGGCATAAGGGTACGTTTCCCATCCACAGCTCAGCAACGTACCACATTTTTGATAGAAAAGCAGCCTAAATCATACTAAGATTATAAATGCGAACGTGAGTTTGTTTATTTATTTGTTTGTTTTTTTCGTTTTCACGTCGTAACGGCTGATCTTGGTATACAGATAGATTATGACCTGGATTGAGACATAGATCTACTTTTTGTTGAAGCCATGGGCGGAAGCTAGTCTATATCTAAAGCCTTGCTTTCTAAAAAATGTTTTAAAATTTAACTACTACACAATTCACTGGAAGTCACAAGATATATATAGAAGTGCAAAGGGAATTTAAGTTTTGAAAAAGACTTATTTTATTTATATATATGAGTAACTTTTAAAGTAGTCTACAGCTTGCTTACATTACTCTGAGGTGGCGATAGTTTATTAGTGTCGTATCTATTGAAATACGTACTCGTTTTATAGCGGTGATATGGCCATTAAATGTTTATATGAGGTTGAGGGTAGCAATAGAAATATATTACTGAAACTCCAGGTTTTATTGGACAAGAATACGTAGCGCGTAGGCGTCTACGTTAAAAGTAAGTAGTCGTTTTTTACAAAATGGCATTACGTATAGGTTTAAAAGATGCCAACGTACTTATCTTTTTAGAAAATAATATTAAAAAACAGACGTTTTTTAATATTATTTATTGTATATTTATATATTATTTTCAACTAGTGTTTATTGATGTGTAATATTAGAAAGTACGTTTATTGAAAATACTCTTCATTTATATATATATGATGTTTCGTATGGGTATTATTATCAATATATCTTAGTCTTATTTCTGTTCTAAAATTTGTCCTGCTACAATTATGTCAAAGGTAGTACCTTTAAAAATATTTTTCCACACTACGCAAAGCTTAACTGGAAAAGAATGCTTGCTAGCAATAAGTTCGCCTATACACAGATTTATGTATTTTTGTGCAATAAAAAATTTCCAATAAATCAATTAATAATAACCAAATAAAAAAATTAGGAGGCTGGAAAAAATAACATGGCTTAGAAATGTTTTTTGAACAAGTAGATAGGTGACCTAGGTATGGGTTACCTACCAGTATATTACTGGTACGTGGTGATATTTACCACTAATACAATATTAGAATTACGGTCGGCTTAACAGAGCTCCCTCATTAATGAGGATAATAAAGGTTGTCAGGTGATATCTTCTCGTAGCCGTCTGATTGCCATTACGGTCTAACAATAAAACAACAAGGTAAAACACCAATTTAAGTTTTTGATAGACCTTTATAAACCACAACTCTACGAAGAACGGAACCTTTTTTTCGTCGAATCAGATCAGGCATGAGGTGAATTTTTATAAAAGGGACGAACCCTTTGGAATGACTTGTCAATTTTCTTTACGAAGGGTTGAATCTTCCTGGTAAAAACCATTTGAAAAGATTGTAACATCTAGGTCCGAAGAAACTTTGGATCACTAGTTGAGAAACGCTGACCAACCGTTACAAGTTTTTGCTCATGGCTTTTTTCGCGTAGTAGATAAGAGTATTTTAAATGGTTCAGGTTCTGAACTACCTCGCACCTTCGTCAACTTTCGACTCAATTTTGAGCATTTTTTACCTACCTATATACCAAATTTCACAATGATCGGCTCAACGCTTCGAATTTAATCCTCGGACAAACATACATACAACGTTTCAAACAACATTAAAACAATCAATCCAAGTTGATTTGGAGATCTCGCTTCGCTCGATCAATTAGTATTTTTTTACTTTCGCGATCAGCGTACATATTATACGAGTATAATAATAGTAAACGGGTATTTATCGCGTATTTACTTGCTTATTTATTTATTAACCCGATGTTTCAACTGTGTTGGAAATGCCGTGGTCGCGGTGATAAATAAAATGCGATAAATTAGAAATCCGTTTAGTATCAGTAATTAAATTTTTTTTTCGTTCAGTTCGTGTGTTTGCTAGCTCCACAATTACAAGAATTCAGGTACTTACTAGAAGGTCAGAAGCAAGTTCTTACTCAATATTTGAGTGTGTGTCAGTTTTATAAACCTTACCAATATTGACTCAGTTTCCATTAATACATAGATTGTGGCGAAATTTTGCATTCCTAAATACATAACATATACCGAAAGTAGTATCAAACAGATTAAAAAGAAAAACTACAATTAAATCTAATAACTAAAACTAAATTTAATATAAACCTATAAATAAAAAACTGCATTTAAGTCTCCATCTGCAGGTAAGGTGCCCAAAAAACTGGCAACATTACCTCTTTGAATATCTAGGCTGATCCGTTGGCAGAGGAAAGTACCAGCTCTTTGGTCACCTGTAGTGTCTATGAGGCGTCTGGACAGCTCTTTAGTGAATTTTTGGGCGCTCGAGCCCCATAGTTTCGACCCCAAATGGAAGAAATATGTATTGATCTCCCAGGAAATCACATTTCCTCCGAAAGCAACAATTATAATGCTGACAGTTACATATTTCAGATATAAATTTATGTCACTCTTTCGAATATGAAACAGCTGCATTATTCATCTAAAACTTTTTTAATTATCACTCGAAAAGTTGTTTAATTTCGACTCAAAGACTAACTTTTCCGTCATAATTATTGGTTGGTTGTGTACAACATATATTTTAGTTTGTTCGAGGAATGTGGCTTATCATATTACATTCATATCAAATAATTATAAAGGGCTCTTTCAATAATTAGTTTCCAATTTTCTCTAAACTTACATAGAAATAAGCAAATATTTAGACCTAAAAGTGTATATATTTTTAACTCATCTCTATCTGATTTTTTTATCATTTACAAAAAAAAAACTCAGAAGCAATAGATGTTCCTTTGTTTTTAGTCTCCTTATTTTCTTGCAAGCTGCCCATCGGGGCATTGAGCTAGAGTTTGGTGAATGGTTCGCGCTGAGCATGTATGAAATAAGCCCAGTGGCATTTCCATATTCTATTTAGGTGGTAGTATATTAAGTATTAGGATTAAAACTTCATATTATTATTATATCTTAGAATATATTATATGTAAATGTATCCTTTAAAGTACACCGCACTCCGTATTTTTTATAAATTTCGCTCCATCCAAAGGTTGCCTGGAAGAGATTGCATTTAGCGATAAGGCCGCCCATTGTATTGCCTTATTTATTTTAACCTAGTACTTATTTTTGTATTATTTCTGTTTGTGTGGTAATTCAATAAAGAGTTATCTATCTATCTATCTATCTATGAGGTCTTGTGGGGATGTCTTCTTTAATCTGCTAAGGTTGTGGTTTTTTTACATTAGCTCATTGTCAAGCTCAATTGGGTGACGCTCCAGTTTTTTAGATATTTTTTTTTAGCGTTGGCACTTCTAGGTCGCAATGCAGTTGGATATTAGTGATGTACCATGGTGCGTTCGTTATGATGCGTAGCATTTTGGATTGGAAACGTTAAAAAAATCCAAGTTTAAGTTCGCTGCTGTACCCCACAGCTTGGCTCCGTAAGACCACACGGATTTATGAATGCATTGCTAAAGGAGGAGTTTGTTGTCCTGGGTCAGTTTGGATTTACGTTTCTTAAGCTAATACAATTTAGCCATAGTTGAAGACCAAGTGACTTTCGTTTGGTAAAGATATGCTTCTTCCATTTAAGACGTCTATCTAAATTTCTAGGTAGCGAACGCCTTCATTCTGAGGTATTTGAACACCGTTTAGTTTGACTGCAGGCACAGCTATGTCTAAGAGCAAAGGTGCAAAATATGCCTTGTTTTATCTGTTACACACACGTCAATGTCACGTCAGTGTGTACCATTTATGCTTCCTAACAAATTAACCTATTATGCAGCTAAACAAACTAGTTTATAGAAACTTATCTATTTTTGGTAGAAAAGATCCAGAAATTTTAGGCCGACAAAGGTTTCAATTGTAGTCTAAATTTGCCTCTTTAGTTTGCTCAAATCTTCAATAGTCAACTTTTGGTCGTTTTACGATCTAACAAGTATTTTTTTAACAAAAATATAACCGACTTCAGATAACAGAAAAAACAAACTTCTGAACCGATTTCGATGAAACTTATATGGGAGCAATCTGAAAGTATATCCTTTCAAATAATAAAAGAGTTTTCCAAATCTGTTGATAAATAACGCAGTCATGAGATAACAAATATAAAAAAATACAGTCGAATTGAGAACCTCCTCCTATTTTGAAGTAGGTTAAAAAGGTCTTTACTTACGACCATTTAGGTAGGTTCGTCAAACGTAGCATTGACAAGTTTAGTATTGATCGACGTTTGAAATTGAGACTTTGCGACATACTTCTATCCTATATAGTTAGTTTATTAGCACAATCTACATAACATTTTCATTACGAACGTCATCCATTTTCCAGAGTGTGGATGGATACATTAATCCCTTCTTAGCTATAAGTAACACGCTCCAATCAGAGTTTGATTGACGAGAGAGCGGGGGCTAGTAAGTAGGGCACGGGCGTGGCTCGACATTGTATGCCTTTTTAGAGCAGGAGACAGCTGTAGGCAAGAAAACCTCATTGCAAACCTTGATGGGTAAACAAGGTTACATGCTTTTCGGTTATATTTTTTTTGAAGATAATTGTCCTAATGCAGGTTTGCTCTCTATTGATTGTCCAAAGAGAATAAAGAGGTCGTAGTGGGCTGCAGGAGTGGGGAATGGAGGTGGCTGATGACCGTTTTTCATACTGCGGCCTATCTCCATCAGTGAATCACTGACCTGGGACGATTAAGTCATGAAATAAAATATTTGAATTAGCAATATTTCAATAAAGGGATTATCAAAACTGAGCGCGATTAATAGCCGCCAAGGAGTTATGTTACCCGCGATTAACCTTTATCATCAGATCAGTTTCCAGTCACCATATTTAAATGGAAAGATGTAATAAATCAACCAATCGGCAATCTTTTTGCAAAGATCGATCTCTTCCAGACAATCTTGGTATGAACTGGATTAAAAGTATGATATAGGACGGTGGTGTCCATGAGATTTTAATATCTATCAACTAAAATAAATAATTAAACATACTTATTAATGCATAAATACATGCTGGTACTCAGTAAAGTAGGATAGCTTAAAGCGCCCACTCGGTCTTCTGAGGGATAAGGTTTAAATTGCATATTGTTTGGAGTGAATCTACCTATCTTTGTTGTAAAAGCCAACGTTATCTGAAGTAAGATTTTGCGACCCGCTGGGTTGATGCAAATTGTGATGCAAATCCTAAAGCCTTAACAAGAGGGGGTTTGTTAAGACTTTTTTGTACTTTAATATGCGTATTTTATCCGATCTTACTTATTTTGTAAACCTGTTTTTTGGTAATCTCGGAATACTTAACCGATTCTGGTTAATTTACTGATAGAATACTTACAGTATTATAGTAGAGCGTTATAGGATATATTTTATTATGATATAAATCCGAGTGAAGCCAGGTACCAGTCAGCCAGTTTTTCTTTAGATAGATCAAAAGGACTAAAACACTTTAAATAGCAGTCCTAACACTACACCTTCCAGTTATTATTTGTTACTCGATATCATTTTCCCCTATTGTCAGATATGCGTTACCCATTGCCACATCTTTATGATTCTTAGAGCTATCAGTAACGTTCGTCTACGGATTTCTAAATTTTATCTCGTAATTTTTTCTCTCGATTTTCTATATCGTTTACAGGCGCTACAGGAAGCGGCTACGAAGCAAAATCCTCCAAATATTAGGTTGGGGAAAAAGTTTTTTCGCATTTTTTACGAAAATTCCAAGCATTTTTTAATATAGTTTATTTACATTTAACTAAAGTGTGTAGGTACCATTTTGTTCGATAACTTTTTGCCATTTTGTAGGTAGTGACATGATCCCATTGCTATAGAAAGTTTGGGGCTTCTGATCAAAATACCGCGACAAGTAGTTTTGGCAGTCCTCTCGTGATGTTAACCTGACACTGCCTAAAGAATTCTGAAGAGACCGAAACAGGTGGAAAGCTGAAGATGCAGGGTCAGGACTATACGGCGGATGCATTAACACCTCCCAGTCAAACTCTCTTATTTTTTGCTGAGTGGCTAAAGATGTGTGAGGTCTAGCGTTATCACGATGAAAAACCACACCCCTTCTGTTGATTAATTCCGGCCGCTTTCTCTCAACTTCTTGCTTTAATCTCATCAGTTATTCGCAGTAGAGTTCAGAATCGATGAATCTGCCTGGTGGTAACAGCTCTTAATGAATAGTGCCCTTCCAATCCCACCACACACACAGAATCACCTTGTTGCGAGTTAACCCGGGTTTCGCCACAGTCTGTGAAGCCTGACCGGCCTTTGACCACGACCTTTTTCACACGTTCTTGTCGTACGTGACCTACTTTTCGTTACCAGTTATCGGCTTCTTCAAAAATGGTTCGGTTTCATTACGTCGTAATAAAGAATCACAAATGAGTACACGGTTCATTAGGTTTCTTTCAGTGAGCTCGTGGGGTACCCCAATTTCGAGCTTTTTTGTGTACCCGGTTTTGTTTCAAATGCGCCAAAGCTGTTTTGTGGTCAATTCCCAGTTCTTCAGCTACGTCGTAACTACTGACATGCCGATCTTGCTCTACTTTTTCAAAAATGGCATCAATTTTATCAGTAATAAGGCGACCAGAGCGACGTGCATCTTTGACATCACAATTTCCGGATTGGCAACGCTTAAACTAAATTTGTGCTACTCTCACAGACTAGGTCCATAAACATCGCAATTTTTTTTCACGGCTTGCGTATAATTTTTACCTTTTTTGTAGTAAAATTTTAAAATGTATCGAATTTCTTCATTAGATTCACTTATTTTTACAGTACGAAAAACAAATAAAAATCATACATTTACTTAATTTGAATTTGGAATTATCTTCTTTAAAATTTAAACTTTGAATGATACCAAAACCAGCCAGATACAAATATTATAGCCAAAGAGATTTTATTACAAGTTCATACATACTATAATGCGAAAAGACTTTTTCCCCAACCTATTAAATAAAAGTGTTGGTTTTTAAGTTTATTTTTTTATGTATGTTTGTCTTAAAGGTAATCATATATATTTTATGCATATTGTTTGCTGAAATTAACCTTCTCTAATTGTAATTTCTATCTTTAACTCTGTTATTGCTATCTATATACTAGTAAATTACAGAGCTACACCGTAATCTCGGCCTATATACTCAATGAAACCAACGTCTCTAGTGATTCCAAATTATGCATGAACATCGAGTCTGCTGAGGACAGATTAAATAAGCGTCAATGGGAATGTATATTCGTTTGTGTACGAGCTAACGCACACATTTACAATCAGCTTATACTTGTGTAAATAATAATTCTACTTTTAGCATAGCATGCATTGCCCTAGTTACAATAATTGTTCGAATTTGTGATGAAAGCAATAAATCAGTGTACGACCAACACTCGACGAGTTTGGTTATTTATCTCTCTTTAAAGTCGCCACCCCAGCTAGTATCCCTTAGCAATGTTACCCCAGCTTTTCTTACTGTTTGGTACATACCCCAAACAGTTTGTTCATTTGTTTACGATTTCTCTCAGAAGTGTCTACAAAAACTACTTTCGCCACTAATAATTCAACACAGTGATCTATAAAAAAAGGGAAACGAGGTGTTTTGCTATGCAATGGGTAGGTATATCAGGCTAATATTGAAGTGAAAACTTCATTAGGCGTTCTTTTTTTGAGATGGGAAAAAACAATTGAACTCGCGACAATGTTACCGACACCTGTAACTGACTACTGACACCGACTGTTGATACCTGTCACTGACACTGACATCTCTGTATTTATGTATCTACAAATATTTGTTCCGGGTCTGGTTGTGTCTCTATATATTATAAGAATGTGTTTACAAAAAAAAGTATATAAGTATTCTATCAGTTATCTGGTACCCATAATACAAGCTCTGCTTATTTTGGGGCTAGATAGCGCTGTGTGAAATGTCCAGAAATATTTATTTATTATTTATTTATGTATCTGTAGTGTAGTCCGCTTGTATTCAAGTTTTCATTTCTGTCAGCACTCCCGGAGTGCCACTTTCTTTTTGTCAACCTACATTGTCCCATGGCTGTGGAAAAGGTATTTCTATCTGTTTTTGACGATGTCAAAGCACTCCTTCTCGAAAGCATTGAGATTATGTCACGAATTATTCATAGCCAACTCTCACCGCGTCTTGAATCAGGCATCTAGGTTGAAGCCAGATTAGCTTTTACTACCTACATACATGCATTTTTTTATAGTGTCTCTTATATAAATATATGATTTAAATAAAGATAATCATAAGTAATTTATGCTTTGCTGATAATATGCTACAAACTAAGGTCTTAAATTAAATATCCATAAATTGTTTGCAACGGTCTTTAGATGATTCAACTGTTCCTTATTTATTTAATAGTGTAGATGTTAACTTGTCGTAGTTTCTAGGTCAGAAACGGAAGAAAGCAATTGCCCTTTTCCGTTCAAAATCAGCAACAAGGCTCGTGCTCCCATCGATTTAATCTGAAATTGTTTGACCGCTCGACTAGTCTGTCAGATCTCATTAGCTTTGACTACTTGCGCATTCTTCCATTACTTCCTCCACACAGCTCTAGTAGATTAGTTCATACATTAGATTTTCTAGTGGACATGATGATTTGACATAATTATGACAGTTCAGTTTTCACCATTTTGCTGGGGAACTCTAAAAAAGTAAAGTGCATAGTTAACAGCTAGTAAAGTCCTCTCAGGATAACGAAAGCGGTAAAATAAACTTTTCAACGCACAAAATTCAAAATTTTTTTTTAAGTTGGTAGAGTTTATACGTAAGTATTATTGCATTAATCCTAATTGCAAATCATCTAAATATATCAAACAAAGTCGGGTTAGTTACACCATTTATAACTCAAGAACGGCTAGACCGATTTTTATGATCTTTGATTTGTTAGATTTGTCTTCGCCCCGAATAGCAGAATAACTATTAAAACCGCGTATAAATAAATTAACGAAAAAAAAATTATATAAAAAATATTTTCTCAGAAATGCAGTTAATGATAGCCGATTAACAATTCTATCGGTGACGTAGATTGGCAGCCCACGTCGTATGCATGTCAAGGCGGTACGAAGTTTTCCGAGTCAGCTAGTTCTATATAAACATCGAGTCACAAGATTAGTTAGGTAGCAAACGACTAATAAAATCATCCCAAAAAAAATACTAACCAGGCCGCAAACATTTATCTAGTATAAGGAAATTCGATGACTCTTCTGTCTGTCATTTTAAGTGTAGTCTTAGGTATTTTGCTGTTTCCTAATATGAGGTCAACATTTTGTTCGATCTATTAAGTCAACATTTTGTGAGATCAAAATATGAATTAGACTAGATTTTAGTATGATAATTAGGTTTTCTGAACTGTTTCTAAATAAACTTTATTGCAATTCGTTATGGAGTGAACCAGCCATTCTAATGGTATTCGAATAGGGTCCCAGGGGTAGGGGCGGGGGCTGTAATGGGCAATTTCAATGCGGATATGTTCCCGACATATCAAGACGTGTCTTAAAATATTCTAAGTGAATAATCTTTACATTAAATATTGGGTGCTACGAGGGGCTCACTTAAAGTTTCCGGAACCAATAACAAAAAAAGTATATTAATGGTCAAAAATGAATTAATCGCTTCTCAAAATATTCTCCCTTTGCGTCAATGCACTTTTTCATATGATTGAACCAATTTTGAAAACATTTGTGCCACTCCTCCGTGGTGACGTCAGATACATGTTTTCATACTCTTCGACAGCCACTTCTGGTGATGAAAACCGTTGATTGCGTAATTGGTTCTTGATCTTGGAAACAGAAAAAAATCACACGGTACCAGTTCAAAACTGTATGCTGGAAACTCATACGTTGTATGTTTTTCGCCTTGAAAAACTCATTTTGTCCTACACTAAATTGAAAGCCCCTTCGTTGTATCTGGCAAGCATAGCAAGGCACCAAGTGATGCGGTCCGTTTTCTGAGCATCAGTCAAATTGTGTGTGATCCATCGAGAACACAGCTTTCTCACACCCAAATATTGGTGTAGGATTAACTGAATTTGACTCATGCTTATATCCAAAGATATCCAGATCTCATGGTAGGTCACATGCCTGTCTGTTTCGATCATACGGCGCACAGCATTAATAATTTTGTTGTTCACAGCGGTGCACGGGTGACCTTCACGAATTTCATCATGGAGATTAACACGATCGCGTTTGAATTCTGCAAACCAGCTATAAATAGTCGTCTTGCATGGTGCTGCTTTGATAAAAGCAGATTGAAGCCGAACGACGCTCTACTGAGCTGTCAAAATACACTTCAAATCGTAAAAAAACCATGCAACAAGAATTTTCCAGAGTTAAATCCATTTTACTGTAATCACGTAATTTTTATTATGACGCCACAATGTGAAAATAATTGATCTACAATCAGATGAAACAAATTTTATTCTACGGCTTAAGAGTTCCATTTTCAAATGTAGTAATTACTTTTTAAATATCGTTTAGTGGCAAATTCCGGAAACTTTTAGTGTGACCTATGTAGTTATTGAAGATTAGAAATTTTTATTTCCCTCGATTCTGCTAATAATTATTAGGTTTTTGTGAGTCAATTTTTAGAAGCAAAAATGCTAGAACTTCGTTTAGACATGTTCAGATTTTTATTAAATTCCGCAAACAAAACATTTTTACTATGAATACTAGTATTGATTAATGTTACGCACTAATTATATTTGATTAACGCACAGAATAAACTACTATTTACATAATAAAATGAAATGTTGAGATATCTAAAAACTGTTGCAAAGATATTTAGAAGCTCAACTTGTCTAGTTTGAAGTGTCCTCAAGATACTGGGTGCATTGGACAATAATACACAAAATACTGATTATATTTTGTATAACATCTGAAAGCTTATTTGGATAAAAATTAACAGGTTCTTCTTTTTAGGTTTTCGTACCTCAAAAAGTACAAAAAGGAACCCTTATAAGACCTGTCCGTGTGTCACCACCGATTTTCTCAGGAACGGGTGGACCTAGCAAGTTGAAATTTATACCAGATACTGAGGTCTACTTGTGCTGTGAGACCTTGCTTTTAACCAAAATTGACAAGTCTAGATCAACCTGAAGTACCCTATAGGTTTGGGGTCGAAAACCTATATGATAGTTTCCGTTGGTCTAGAATCACGAAATTTGGCAAAAAGCAAGGTCTTACAGCACAAATAAAGGATATATTCCTAAAAATAAAATAAAAAGTTGAAAATTAAAGGGTGTCCCCATACATACATAGTTGTTGCCAATTAAGATTCAGTCCTCTGAGTAGTATGAGCGCTTATACAATTTAGAGGACTAGCTTAATCGACACCAACCTCAAATAAAATAAATAAATTTAGACGACCTCCGTGGCGCAGTGAAACGCATAGCCGGTTGAGACGCAGGAGATAGCAGGTTGGATTCCCACCGCGGAATAAATGTTTGCATAATCTACAGATATTTGTTCTGGGTCTGGTGGTTGTTTTCTGTATATTATAAGTATGTATTTACAAACAAACAGTATATAAGTATTCTATCAGTTATCTGGTTCCCATAGTACAAGCTCTGCTTAGTTTGGAGCTAGATAGCCCAGCTATATTTATTTTATTTATTTAAATAAAATTGTGCTATTTTATAAAATAATAATTTATGTGGGGCTCCCATACAACAGACATTATTTTTTTTTGCCGTTTTTATAGATAATGGTACGGAACCCTTTGTGCGCGATTTCGATTCGCACTTGGCCGGTTTTTTGATAAAATTAGAGCTTTTAGTACCTATTCATAGTTTCTGAATCATGAAGACGAGCACAAAATGTTGATAAACCAATCCAAATATTGACGCGCCCAGACGATTGGAAACGCCACTGTTTGCTGAGCCAACATCTAATCCCATCGGAATTTAATCTACAGTATTTGCATAAAATGGAAGAAATTAAATTAAAATTTCTAGCTGCGGCCGGCAACGGGAGAGAGATTCCTTTTTTAAGGAGGTAGAAAATCATTTGCAAAGAAGTTGGGGGAGTTTTAATCAGGTACGTACGGATCTGCAGTGCGGATTGTTGGATTTTTTGTTCATAGTCGTTATCGTAAGTTTATTTGAAGAATCAACCCAACTTTAATAAATCGGTAGACATGTATTATTTTTTTAACGAGGGACATAAAATGGAACACGTTTTGTCTAGCGGCTGCCTAGGCTAGATTTAACTAGACCTTGTAAAAGTGCTAGATATTAAGTAGGTAAAATAATATAAAAATTCCGGCCGCGGCTTCACACGCGTTGTTTCTCAATAAAAATAAACGATCAACCACACGTATACACATGTTTATACACATATATATGTCTAAAATAAAGTTTTAAGGAAATGTCAACCGTATTTCGAGGCGCATACAGTACATAAGTTATTTTCTGCTGCTGCTGCCTGCCATCTGTTGTGGAATAGCTGAACTTCTTCGTAAATCGAAGCTGGTACATTTAAAGTACGAAACGTCGTAATTACTTTTATTTATCTTTAGCAACATTAGCTCTATTATACAACATGAAGGAGTGTTTTGTTTTTGCAGTTTGTATAATTTAAGCTAATTAAGGGAAAGGAGTTAAGCGACAAATCAACTGGCTATAAGAGAAAGAGAGAAAGAAAATGTGTACACGCACCTCTCTCTCTTGTCCCTACAGTAATATACGAAACGCAACTCTCTCTCTCTTTCTACCTAACTTATATCTCCCTTTCAACTTCCGTTCGCACTTTTCGTAATGTATTCACCAGCTTACTCTCCAAGTCAAGCGTGCGTAAAGAAGTTTTACTTTAAAAATAATGTAGGTAGAAATAAATACAGTAATAATATTTATGTATCAATACACCAATTTTATGATTGGTTGATTAATATACTTTTTATTGCTTAACAGATAAAATACAGTAACAAAGGAAATATACAATAAATAACGGTACAATGCATTCTTATCACTAGAAGCTCTTTTGAAATTGGTTTAGCCGTGTATTCGTGAAACGCAACAAACAGACATAGATACGTTTGAATTTATAACATTAGTACGGATAACAAAAGTGTCAGGACGCAGAAGGTAAGAAAATGTCTTCCTTGTTTTCAATTTTGTAAAATATTACTGTCTACCATAAAGGCGAAATTTAGTTAATTATAGTTTTTATTCTACTGTATAGGTTCAAAGTCAATGTTAGATATAATGTTATATGTGCCAAGTTGTTTCTTAGTCTCCTAATCCACGCCCCTAAATTTAATACCTGGGTAGATCATTACGTTTGGTGATATAATCTGAACTCTTTTGTTTTATTTTCATACTAGCTGTTCCGCTTCGGCTTGGCACAGATTGTTATTAAGATGAAATATAGCCGATACCACTCAAGGATAGTGTAGCTTTCATCAGTAAAAACATTCGGTGTGACCCGTATCTTATTATTTGTACAGTAAATCATTTCAGTTCGTTAAAGGCATTTTGTTTTTTATACAACCTTCTACCCCTTTATCGAACGCTTCACGTTTTGGGATAAAAACTATCACATCAAAAACATGATGTGAAATGAGAGCCAAGTTCAATATTATGATATATGCCTTGGTTGTTGACTTCAACGACATAAAAAGTGAGATCTAAATGGGTGCCAAGTTCAATGGTCAGTTCTGAAATGTATTTATAACAATATAAAATATTTTATAACAATTTATTATTTATTGTACACAAATAGATTTACAGATAAAAATAGCTTACAAAATGGACATGTACAAAGGCTAACTTAACCCTAATAAGAGTTTTCTTCCAGCAAACCTTTGAATATAGAGATATTTGATTATAGTGGTGGGTACGTGCACAGAAAATGACATTGGAGTAGAATACTAATATATAGTGTATACTATAATAAATTCAACACATAATCATATTAAAAAAAAAATAATACCTTTATACTATACCTACATTAGAGATAAACATAATACATTATACAAAATATAAATAATATACCTTTTTATACATAATCAATAACCTAAAAACTTACAAGGACAGGTAATGCTCTTTGACTCTAAGCTTAAAATTGCTTAGTGATGGACTTGCGCGGATAGAGTGTGGTAGAGAATTCCACAGGCTGACTCCATGGACAGTGAAGGAACCGCCATAGCGACTGTAGGAATGAGGGGTTTTGAGAAGGAGGGACTTAGATGACCTACAAGTGATCTCCGGAAGCGCTCACGGAGAACTTAAAATATAATTTGTTCTTAATACTTAGGATATAATTCGTTGCTGCATTGAGAAGACCGAATAATCTTCACGTTCCTATGGGAAAAAATAATTATAGACAAAACGCATTCTTAATACGAGCTAGTAAATCGTTCAACTTATTGGTCAATAAAAATATTGATGTCGATTTATTTAACACATCTGCAAGTAAGCTTAAACGCTCGCTAAGCGATGATTTCTTCTTACATTAACTAATACTTTTATTTTATGTCGGTTTATGTTTTATATCTTCTGTCGTCTACATTCACTGTGTTCTTTATTCTATTTATGTATTTACATGTCTGCGGAAACTTTTTAGTTGGCCATCAGCACACATGCACGGTATATACCGGCAAGTATTATGTAAATAGTTTTCTAAAAATTTTGAAAATAAAATAAAATATTGAAGCCTAAAGTCTGACTTGGCTATGATGAATGAATAAGAATTTGAAATCTTTTATTGATATTTTATGACTTAAAATTAAGGTAGATTGAAAATTAAAAAAAAAAAAAAACATAATGGTAATGAATTTGAAAAAAAAAACTATTTTACAACAATACTAGCGATCAGCACACAGTACACGCAGTATACGCCTCAATGAAGCAGGTATGTGTAATTATGTTTTAGCAAAATTTCGAATGTGTATTTCTGATTTCGTAGTTGCTAAAAAGTTATTAAAAAATGTTAAAGTAAACAAGCATTAAAACGTTGGGAAAATTAGTAAAGTGTACCTGCGAGGGTAACATGTTGAATTATGAAGAAACCCTCATTAATAAAATAAGATTAAACCTGTATCCTCTAAAGTACACCGCACTCCGTATCTTTGTAAATTTCGCTGCTTCGGTTGCCTGGAAGATATCACTTTTATAAGGACGCGCATTGTATTGCATATTTATTCTATCCTAGTTTTTATGTCTTTATTATCATTTGTGGTAATTCAATAAGAGTTATCTATCTATCAATTAAATAAAAAAAAATTATTGTCAATAAAAAAATCTAAGCTTATTTAATGTTCAAATTATTATTACCTATATATTTTTTAGATTTTAGCCGAATTTGATGAAATTTGGTTGAAAGATGGATTATCACCTGGACTGTGACAAGGACTACATTTTATTGACAATATACGCGTGCAAAGCTACGGGCGGAAGCTATTATATATCATAAAAAATATGCTCATTAAATTTCCCCGTAGCCCAAAAAAGGCAGCTTGTTGTACAAGAACTTACGTAATATAAATATACCCCATAAAAATACAGTAAAATGAACTGTAAAAAGGATTTGTTTAATTTGATGATAGGGCTTTCTTTACTTCTGTATTCAACAATACTCGCGATTCTAAACCTTATGCTGTTGGAATAGAGACGTACATAAAATATGGTAATGCGTGGAAACCTCTTTTGAGTTTACGATTGGGATATCACTCGTAAGTATCACAGAACGTATAGAGAATCCGGGATTGTTTTGTTTTATGATTGTGTGTGAATCATATACTTTCTTTTAACTTTGTCGTAATCGGGTAAGCAATAAAATTAAATAAATCTGCATGCCTAAGTACCACCGATATTTTTGGTTTGTTTGTATCATCATCACCTACGTACGACTTCACCTACTGTTCGGTCCCTCCCGTCGTTCATTTGTGTAATTCACCACGATCATGCGCTAGAACTGACCTATTGTCTAAAGCCGCGTATTTATGGCGCCTATCTCCTCTTTCGTCCCATAGACGTTTGAAACATTTTTTTAAATCTATTTACCACTTAAAATTTTTACAAACAATAATGTTTAAAAAATAGAACTTATGAACCACTAAGGTTTGTAGGGATAATGCTATCAGAGTCTAGATCATAAGGAACTGAAGATCGGAAGCGGTTAGTCTATAATACACTTAGCTAATATATAATATATACATAGCTTAACATAATACATGATTGGAACCAGGTAAATACATAAATACATTATAATTGGTACAGCTCTAAATTAGATAAGATATATGACTTAAGTTTAAATTTTGTGTTTTTTAACGTAATTGTATCAGTTAAGTCAGTTGGTAGTTCATCAATTAACCGGGGAACTAAGTAGTTAGCTGTCCTCTCGCCGTATGCATTGTTTGCGCGGGGCGTGTATAACCGGTTTCGAGCTACTGCTCGCGTGTATACCGGGTGTCTAATGACGTTCCTAAGAGTTTCAATAAAGAAGTGTTCTTTTAGTAACATATATTTAAATTGAGTGTGAACGGGTAAAATTTTACAATGCCTAACAAGACCAATTTCATCATTTTGAAACAGTAATTTAATTTTAGGAGATTAAGCTCTCTATAAGAACATCCAAGTCTATTAGTAATTTTAAAACAAAAGTGCACACCCATTATCTGTCCTTGTGTTGAAGTTGTAGCTGCTTGTTAATTCATCATAATCACTTTTAGAGTTGCTTATTTAAATTAAATTTGTGTTATTATTGGTAAATTAGGTTTATAGTATGTAGATATGTTTTTAAATTTATATAGATGCACCGCCGTCATGTGTTACATTTTTATCCTGTCCATAAAAAGGTTGTCTGGAAGAGATCGCTTTTAGCGATAAGACCGCCCATTGTACTAAATCTATTTGTAAGAATTATGTTCTGTATTTTACTTTGGTGTACAATAAAGAGTTATCTTATCTTATCTTAAAGTATCGCGTGTTGCCGATCCTTTAAAAATATTACTACGGTTTTTTTTATGGATCTTATACTGTAGTCTTTGGTGCAAAGTTTATTGGGGAATTATGAGAAGACAAGTATTTTTGTTACTAGTTGAAAATACTTTAAAAAGGAACAGTGTAGCTACACCTTGAGTACTTCTATCTAGAATAGCGAGTTGACACTCTTTGCCTATTACAGACAAATACGTGTCGTATTGCGAACGCATTATAAACTCGCTCCACGTAGCATTAACTCACATGTTAGGAAGGGTGGGCACGTTTACAACTCCCACTTTATCTCATACCACTACAGCAGTTTAGCCAATTTTCGGTCGCATTACACTTTAAAGGCATCACCTTTCAATTACGTCAAATATTGCAATGGAGAGATATGTATGTATTTCTTTGAGAGACACCAATTTTTGAAGTTATACTTTTTTTGACACGTTTGTAAAATATTATGAGAATACAATTTTTACGATGCACGCGCATACCGACTCCCAGAAACCAACATGATGAAGTTAGCTGATAACTATCTCATGCGCGCGCACACTGACAGTCAAGTGATAAGTGTCTCTCAAGTTTTCGTGGAAACTCCTAACTATATTCATTAATTTATCATTCTTTTTACAAACAAATAGGTGTGGCATACGGGATGAAATCTTTGACTTTTTTAGTTCTGTTACGCCAAATAAGTATAACTTCTTACGTGCCTACATAGACTCACACTTTTTTTATAAAAGACACTCTGGACCGGGAAAGGTGGTGGAGGCCCTCCCCCAGTAGGTAGTTGGTAACTTAGATTTATTGTTTTTGTGTATAGATCTTTGATTTTGTGCTTGCGATAAACGAATTTTATTTATTTACTCGTATTTTGTGCTGATATAATATCATTATTATAAATACGGGATTTATCACGTACCGTCTTATCGGTGTTTCGACCGACAATGTTTCGGTTCAATTCGTGAACCTTCATCAGGGTGAGTGCGATCCGCTCCGAATAACGTCTCGCCTCACACTGATATAATATGCTTAGCAATGGTATGTAATAAGTACTGCTAATGGACATAGACACATACAAACATTTATTTGCTACCACAGCACACACAAATTCACACAATACCATCAAAAGGTATAACATCAAAGAGAAAGCACAAGTAAGAGAAAACAGAAAATTACATACAACAAACATAGGAACAATAGAATGAAATAGTAAATTTACAGTGTAGTCAGGGAAAAATTAAAAAGAGGCAAGTAGGTGTGTATGTGCTACTGCAGCAAATGGGTTCCAGCTCAGCAATATGCCTCGCCACCGATCAACAGCTCGGCGCTGTTATTCTGCAGAAACCTTTTTTAGGCAAGTCATTAGAACTCGTAAGAACGAATGTATTTGCATACAATTATGATAGGCTTAAATAGATAATTATTATGAGTAGATAGAAGAAATAAATATATTAAAAATAGTTTACACCCGCAGTATTCAATCAGGAAGGACTAACTGCAACGGCCACTTCGTCTACCTATTATTCATGTCCTCACACTCAACACTGATACCTCTCAGCATATTTCATCGCGTCCTAAAAGCATCCCTAACGACCTTTGCAAACTCCATAAAAATGGTGACACACCACATCAAATGAAAAGCGGGTTTTGAAAGTTACATTTGCCGTGTAGGGATGTGAGGCTTCCGGCCTTTTGTGCCCCTCTTTGATATTCCTACCTTTTTACGATTTGTGTTTTGTTTTGTACTTGACTCATTTAGGTTGTCTTGCGACAAAAGCGACTGATTTAAGGTGCGATCACACCAAAGTTATTTTTATGAAAGCAAAATTTTACAACATGATAACACCAAGTAATATTCGATAACTTTTGCCATCAAAGTTTGCTGTTTTGTTATCAATTGTTGCTCGCTAACATTTGTAAACGTAGCTCCACAAAACTGAACGACAGTGTAGACGAAACATTACTATCTAAAATATTAAAACAACAGTCAACTTGCTGAAAATGTTTACTGTGTCGTGTGTTTGTATTTGTAATTAAATTGCCTGTGTGGCCGAAGGCCGTGGCTTTTAATACCGGCCACATACGTAACGATTTCTTGAATTAAGTCTAGGCTTGTTCCCATTTGTATGAAGCCGGTACTGACTGCACAAGGCACAAATTTACTTGGAACGATTTCAGTATTGCACGCGACGCGACGCAACGAGACTGGTGGTGAGCGAGCGTGTTACCCCACCCGCTACCGCGACGAGCAGTACCGTTAGATATCTAAAAAGTATCCACAACAATAGGTAATAAGGTTACATAAGGTAAGAAGGTTGACAAGTTTTGTTCCGCGACGGGAATCGAACCAGCAACCTCAGCCAGCCGCCTATGCACCCGCTGCGCCACGGAGGTCGTTGATGAAAAACACATTAAAAGTCATTAGCAGTCTTTTTTTAAACATCTAAATACCTCAATTACTTCTAGTAGTACAATCCTCACTAGTAAAAATTACTAACTAGTCAACCTTGTACATCATGGGTATGGGTGACTTGTGCAACCTCTATGGTCGAATCTAGATGAATCTTGCTGAATAGGTCTTAAACCTTTTGGAGTACCTCCGGCTTTTAAAATTATCATTTCACAGAACTGCAATAGGGGATGAAAGATAAAAGGTTATGCTCGTCATGTATAACGTACGAATAAACAGAACCCTTCTGCGGTTCATACGGGTGAGGTCAACAGTTACAAAGACTGAATGAAATAGTGAATGGAACTTTCTAGATTATGAATAGCTTGACTTTGTCAAGTGAAATTATTTTAAGGGCAAAATTAAATGTGAGATTGTAAAGTGAGTTTTGTTTAAGCTCTGCGGGACTTAGATTACTGATAAATAGCTCTCGTGTTAGAATTTATAAGATATCTCGTGTCAGAATCTTTGTTAGAAACTGTAAGAAACAAGCAGAATTGCTGTGCTTCGGTTTGATGGGTACAGTTGCCGGTGAAATTACAGACACATGAGGCTTTACACTTGTATGCCTCAAGTTAATAGACGCAGAGAAGTGCATCGTAGGGCACGTAACTAAGGTGCGTGACCTACGAGGTAATTCTCTGTTAAAGGCGATGGTTAACACTTAACAGCAGGTGGGCCATTAGCTTGTTCCATCTCCATGTAGTATACAAAAAAAAACTATAGCAATTTTGAAAACCTGAAGTTTTAAATGCTCTTTCAAGGTTTTAACAGTTTTTGACTCTGATTAGATCTTCAAATTTATCACTGTTCAACATCATCATGTTTTTGTAATTTTTCAACTGATTTATTTAAAGGCTCACTTAAATAACTATTAAGGTCTTAAATACATTTTGCTATCACTTCATGATCATAACAGGTATACAACTGCTGAATATAGACTTTCCTCATAGATTTCCAGAGCGACCATCTTAGGCGGCCCGCACCCAACGGCTCCCAGCATCCTTTATCAGGTAGGATTTTTATCTAGTGGGAGGCCGTCTTTCTGCCCCAGCGGCCGTCAGTTCTTCAAACTATTGTCACTTCTTGCTAATAAACATAGACATTGATTTATTAAAACTTTCGGATCGGAAAAAAATATAATAAAATACATTTATTTCAAGCAAATATGTAGCTCATATAGGAAAGCGCACAACACAATAGGTAAGCTAAGGTTTATACAGGGTTTTTGAGAGCATGCCTTTGACAGCAATGTCTGGTGTATGGGCAGTCTACTCTGCCGGCTATCATTGCCAAGACGGTGTTTTGCCAAAGATCTCTAAGTAAGGTAATTAAAAATAAAATTTTTGGAGCTATGAATACGATCTATACAAGCATGTTAAAAACGTACGCAACTGCGAAAGTTATACAATCTGTTTAGTTAAGTACAATATAAACAGAAAACACACATCGAGAAACGTATTAATTGATTTTAGAGTTAGGATTAATACTTTTAGCTATATAGCTAGTTGCTATTTATCTAGTAATCGATACATTTCCTATTATTTTTTTACGTAAACCGGCGATGCCTTTGTGACTATGCCGCGTAGTTAGTTTAACAGGTACCTACTTACACGATGAATGAATATGATTTATTTACCTATATTGATAATGGAGTTGTTAATAAATTAAAATTTTCCATGGTAATGAATTTAAGAAAAGCCTATTTTACAACATTACTAGCCAGGAGCCCTACCCGTGTTTTCATTTAATGTCGTACATAACAAAACACATATTATACAACTGAGTGGCAGCGTCAGCGCTCTCCTCCTTATCATAGGGATAAGTTTCTAAAAGTATGGCGTTAATAGAATAAACAAAGAAAGTAAAAGAATAAAAAAAGGAATAATAATCGAGCGAAGCAAGATCTCCGAATCAACTTGGGCAAATTAGCGTTGTATGTTGTTTGTCCGAAGACAACTTTCGAAGCGTTAATCTGATCATCGTAAAATTTGATTTATATGTAGATAGTGGTGGCATAATCCTGGTGTGACTAAATGAGCTAAAAAATTTTGTTTTTTTATACTACTTATATGGCAAACGAGCCTGCAGTCCACCAGATGTTAAGTGGCTACTGCAGCCCATGGATATTCACATAGAATTCAAAACAAGCTATTATGTTGTCTTGATCTCTATACGTTGCCATACTATAGGACTTAGCTGTTATGCCTATGTGCCAGTAATTACAGGAATATACCATTACCGATAAGGCGGTGGTGCCCACTTCCTCGAGCCCGTTCACAAAAGCTCTACCACCAGTAAAATGTTGGGGAGTTGAGATATTAGGGTTCAACAGGGGTAAAATATAATCAAAATGAGATTATTAGGTCAAATAGGACGTCTAATGAAAGGTATTCATTAGTACATGTTAATTCCGTTTTTATTTTTAGTTTAAGCCTCGTCATTTTTGAATTATTAGCAATAATCAAAACATAACTTTGAAGTAATTCACAGGGTACACCAGTGACCCCGCAGTGCTGAAATTTGGTATTCATGTAGTTTTAGTGACACAAATATAGGTAAAAGTCTGAAATCCAGAATAACTGCAATTTATATCCCTAAAATGTATAACCAATTAATATAAACTCCCGTTATCTGTAATTTGAACGAAACTGTAGGTCAAGCTTTTTAGTATTGCATTTTGCGTCACTATTTGATATTCAAGGATTACAGATAATATATTGTTTTGCTATTATGGGACACATACCAGATCTTATTGTTCGGGGCGAACCACTAGTTAGACACAAAAAACTAAAAATAGGTGACAAAAACCTAAAATCAAAAAGTTTTAATAAGATAGTGAGAGATGCAGTTGTCTAGGGGCTTTGTCCTCTTGGCTATCACGATTATGGGTTGTTCCGTATCGGAATTGATTACTAATAAATCACACAATTTGGAGGGTACATCAAGCCTCATTTTTCTTGAAATACCTATCCTCATTGGCTGAGCGAAGTGACATACCTATAACCACATAACATGATTTGGTCGGTGGATGTGTTTGGGGATCTTTTGTGCAAGCCGGGCGTAAGAATCTCAGTGTACCTATTGTATTTTTTGGTTATTTGCATGTGGTTGTGAATTTGTTTTTGTAGATTTAAGCTTTAATTTTACAATAATTTATGGATCTTTTGGAATTTCAATTTTAATATATTATTATATTGTAACTATGTATTATAAATATGTCACTTCCATTAACAATGTACATTTATAATGATATCAAAGGGATAGCACTAATTACTAAAACACAAGTACTTTTAAGTACTTAGTTTGGTAAGCAAGGCTAAATTGAAATTTCTAATGTACTATAAAATAAAGATTTTTTTTTTATTTTTAATACCAAGGTGACTGTCAACGTGAAGTCCGTGCTGTCAACGCGTCCCTACGGGCCGACCAGTTCTCACGCGCCACTCTAAGTGCAAGCACCTACCAAATACCTATGAAACAGTATACAGCGCCGTCCGGGTGTAAAGTGGTAGTTTTCGCGCATGTTACATCCCAGAAGTAGACGACATACATCTACCATCAACCACGGCAGCCTATGGATATAGGAATTGCGGAGTTCCTAAGGGTATGCGGAACGCAAGACGGAGTAAACTAAGGTTAGTCGCTTTCGCAGCGGCCTTTATTGAGTTCATCATTAATATTTACTCCGCCTGCTTAACATATAAACACTAATATTGTTTATATGCAGGCAGAGTAAATATTAATGTTTGTTATGATAGTGCTGTTGATATTGCTGTTAGTTACCACTTAACTCTATAATGAACGCCATTACGTTATTACTGATTTACCCCGAATCGTGCAGAGTAAATATTGAATCGGTTGCAAGCGGTTGTGATAATATTTGTAGATACAATTGCATTCCGGTTTACTTTGAATTCAATTCTGCTAAAACCCGCCGTGTCTTCAGCGAGCAGCACAAGCTAATACTTTATCGCATACCAAAAAAAATATAGTACAAGGGAATATACACTATAAATCTATACTAATCTATATCTATACTTCTATACTAACATTATAAAGAGGAAAGATTTGTATTTTTGTGTGTATGTTTGTGATGAATAAACTTAAAAACTAATCTGCCGATTTCAAAAATTCTTTCACCATTGGAAAGTTACAGTCACCCTGAGTGACATAGACTATATTTATTGCTATCCTTACTAAAACTTAAGTAACGTCACCCAAGGTAATAAAAAAGTGCCCTAAAATGTCTTTCGTCGCATGCGCTGCGGAAACTATTGATGATAGAACAAAAGTATGTTCTACAATATTAAAAAACATATCAATATCTACAAGAAACTTTGTAATATTATAAAGAGGAAATATTTGTTTGTTTGTATTGAATAGGCTCCGAAACTACTGGACCGATTTAAGAAAATTCTTATTATCTCCGGGTGACACAGGCTACTTTTTACCCAACTGCAGAGAAGGAGGGTAATGTTTTTATTAAAAAACTACGGATTGGTCAGCTAGTATATCTATATAACGGACGGTTTTATAGCTAAAAGCACTGTAGTTTCGATAGCCAGCTGCATTAATCAAAGTTTGCTACCCAAATATTTAGATTACTTTACACCATACATTTTTATTAATAATCTAAACTATCCCACAGCTCGGCAATGGTTTCCCTCATTTCCTTCCATTACTTGCGTTCTCCAGAAATCTCCTGCCAGTCAGAGTGAAACCAATCCAGATCGTCGCGCCAACGTTTTCGTGGTCTGCCTAGTTGCCGTGGTCCTGTAGGCTGCCAGTCGGTGGAGATCTTAGTCCACCTATCAGAGTGCATTCGCGTGACATGACCCGCTCACTCTCGTTTGAGTCTTGCAGCCTTATACATCGATGATTCCGGTCTTAGAGCGTAGAGTAGTATTGCGGAATATTAACAAACAATATTTAAACAAATAACTTGATTGACTTACGCATTTTTAAACTTAGGTTATGGCACTCACTCGTAAATATACCTTTTTAATGTTTTTTTTAAATAGATTAATGGCGAATAATAAGGCGAACCTAATCCTATCAAATGGTCAAAACCTTGCAAAATTGTATTGGTCCAATTAAAATTTTTCAAGATTTTAGCTACGCTTATTTGTGTAATTGGAAGTGCAATTAGGCGAGCTTGTTGCAAAATAGGGTGTTAAAATATACGTTTTTTTTTGCAGGTTCAAACAATTTAAACAATATGTTCAAACATAACGTTTAAACGATATTAAATAAATATATGGTATCTGTCGCTGGTATACTTCTCGGCAATTTGTTACACGGTATACATTATTTTTCTGCATTAAATAAGATCGTAAAGATAGGTCCGCATCGTATATAAATATGCATTTTATTTCTTGTATATATGGTTTTGTAAAATAAAACCTATACCAAATTAAATGTAGTTAAAAATGTAATGACGGTCGCCCGTCAAAATTGAAATTTTTTAAAGGCAACCTTCTAATCCAAAAAAATATGATTTTCTTTGCCTGATGCTCGTCACACGTCAGTCTCGTGCGTAACGCGTTCGAGGTAGAACCTGTGTCAAATTGCGCCAACGCTGCCTCTCCTTGCCCAGCGAACAACTTTAAAATAAAATATAGTGACCTCCATGGTGCAGTGGGCAAATAGCCTGCTGAGACGCAGGAGGTAGCGTGTTCGATTCCCGCCACGGAACAAATGTTTGCATGCCCTACAGATATTTGTTCCCGGTCTGGTTGTTTCCTTATATATTATAAGTATGTATTTACAAAAAAATATGTATATAAGTATTCTATTAATTGAAAGACTAAATGAGGATTTGTGTAGGATATCGAAGTGGGCTGAGGATAACAGTCTGGTGCTTAATCCACAGAAAACTAAGTTTATGATCTTGGGCACTAATCCTCAACTCGGTAAGCTTAGTCCATCTATCTGTATCTTGCTAAAGAATGAGCCAATCGAACGAGTAACCGAGGCACGAAATTTAGGTTTGGTTTTGGACGAGAACTTAAGATTCGAAAATCATGTAGCTAAGGCAGTGAAAACGTGTTTTTATAAACTAAAAGTTTTATACAAGGCCAGATGGTATCTAACTGAAGAATTGCGTATTGTTCTGGTTGAATCATTAGTCCTATCTAACCTTAATTATCTGGACACAGTGATAGGGCCTAGACTGCTTGCGCGCACGCAGCGTCTCATTCAGAGAGTGCAAAACGCGTGTGCTCGTTTCTGTTTTCAGATTCCACCGAGAGGTCATGTCACGCCATTTTTAAACATTCACTCTATCCTAAAAATGAAATCTCGACAAAAATTACATTTGGCGTGCCTGATCTTTGGTGTAATTAAGTTTAACACGCCTGCGTACTTGTATGAAAAGCTCACTTGGGTGTCCAGCACCAGAAGTTGTTCCTCTCGTAAGTGCTCTAAGCAGCTATCTTCGCAAAAGCATGCCTCGGCGGCTTTTAGAGGCAGTTTCCGGTACGCTGCAACCAAGTGCTGGAACAATATCCCGCCTCCGATCCGAGACCAGCAAACCATTCATGGGTTCAAGCAAAAACTCAAAAATTTCCTTAAAGAACGGCAAAAAGAAAGCGAACCCCTCCAAATTGAATTATCTTTTATATGACGTCCTTTATTTGAAGCGTCACGAATGAGAATAGGAACTAACCAATTAACTTATATCTTTTTCTTCGACTTCATCAGGGTAGTTCGCAGTAGATAGGCAAGTGAATGGGTTTATTACTCTAGCAATTCCTTTCGTATGTATGTTATTTGTTTTTTCTTTCTGTTTGCACTTCTTCTATTATAAAATTGTTCTATTTATAAAGCGCACGGCGCAGTCGCACTGACAACTATGGTGCCGGCACCCGTTTACGTGATGCAGTTGATTGACTGAGTGATCTAAATGTCCTGCCATCCACCTGCCACTCCTTGTTAGCAATATTTTAGGGTCTTATAGTAAGTTTTGGCACTAAGCGCACTAATTAATTTTAATAATGTTACTTGCATATTTTTGTTTGTATTTATAATGCTAGTTGGGTTTTAATATAAGTACTTGTTTATTTTTATATTTTTGTATGTGTTAGCAGACTTCCGTGTACTCACAATGGTTCCAACGGAAGACCAGCGCTATGTTACCTTGCTGTGACGTAGCAAAATGCTGAGTTGGAACCTTTTTGTGGCGGCTACTAATAGCTAATAGCAATGTTATCTTTTGTTGTAATGTATTTTGTTTGAGTGTTGTTAATTATTGTTATTAGTGGTTGGCATAATAAATTATATTTTCTTTCTTTCTTTCTTTTTCTATCAGTTATCTGGTTCCCAGTACAAGCTCTGCTTAGTTTGGGGCTAGATAACGCTGAGTGAAATATCCAGCAATATTTATTTATTTATAGTCTTATTTAGAAATATTTGTAGACAAAAGTTTAGTTTCCAATTCTTTTAATATAGTTTCGTTAGTAAGAATTTGTAAATAATCATTGATCTAGGCGTAGGAAAGTGTATGAGTTGAAAGATGGGGAAACCAAAGAAAAAATACCGACATCATCGCTTGCTAAAAGACGGCTATGTAAACAGAAAAGGAAACCTATATTTTATCAATACATATTTTTGAAGTGTGAACTTCTTTATGCGCGTTGGACATTTTTTTTAGATGAGAAAAAAAACCATTGAACTCACGACACTGTTACCGTTACCGACACATCTGTATATGAAGTAAATACTTCTTTAGGCGCTTTGGGCATTTTTTAAGATGGGAAAAAAACCATTGAACTTGCGACACTGTTACCGTTACCGACATCTCGGTATATGAAGTAAAAACTTCTTTATGCACGTTGGGCATTTTTTTGAGATGGGAAAAACCATTGAATTTGCGACAGTATCACCGTTACCGTTACCGACACATCTGTTTATAAGTATCTGTAGTCTGTTCAAGTTTTCACCTCTGTCGGCACTCCCGAAGTGCCACTATTTATTTTTGTTACTATTACCTACCAACATTACAAATTGGTATATTCGGCAGTTTATTAAACGAGCGAAGCGAGATCTCCAAATCAACTTGGGGAAATCGGCGCTGTATGTGTGAATGTATGTATGGTTCTTTATCCGAGGATAACTTTCAGAGCGTTGATCCGATCATCGTGAAATTTGATGTATAGGTTTAGGTGATGTATAGGTGAATAAATAACCTAAAAATGTTGGGGTTTAATATATTGTGCGTAAAGAAGGTAAAAAATAAAATCTAAATGAGACTCTTAGGTTAAATGGGGTGTCTAATTAGAGGTCTTCGTTAGTAAATTTACACCAGTGACCCCACAGTGCTGAAATTTGGTACTCGTATCTATTGATTGGCACACATATAGGGAAAAATCTGAAATCCAGAATAACTGCAATTTCTGTCCCTTAAACTAAAATCATTTTACATGAACTCCCGTTACTTGTAATTTGAATGGAACCGTAGTTCAAGTTATTGGTGGGGCATTTCTTGGCACTATTTTCATAGTCAAAGATTACTTTATAGGTAAATAGTAGCATTATTAATGAGTCAAACCTAATAAATGTTTATTAATTTTCTGTAGTCACGTAAAAAAACAAATAATACATATTCATTTTAATATTAGTTTATTAATTAATTAATAAATAAACTAAATGTCTTAAAACGAATGTAAGGTTTAACTAGACACTAGGTAATAAAAACCCTAGGTAAAAATAAAAGCGAAAGAACCAAGTAATTTGATTTATTGCTTATCGTTTACATTATCGCGTGAATTTACGGTCGGGCTGTGACGTCGGGCGCGGCTCCAATGCTTCGAGTCGATTTACGTCGCGTTTAGATTGGCGGGGCCTGAGGTAGCGTAAAATACCTAAAGTTCCAAGACAAGCCCGCCTTAATATATTCTCCTTCACATATATGTTCATTCTCGCATCAAAAAATACAATTAAATTATAAATAAACTGGAGAATTAAGGTAGTAGAATTAGTTCATCTGGAGCAAATCACCTAGGTCAGCTCAGCAGTCAGTTGGTAGACTAGATTTATCCAGGTTATTCGCAGGTACATTAAATCCACTACTAGGTAGATTGAAGGTAGTAACTGTGATGGCTATAAGTGTAAACCGTTTGCACTTGAAACTTTACTGATTATACTGAACACAAGCTGACCAATCCGCAGCTTCGCACGCGTAGTTTTTAAAAACATTAACCTCCTTTTGCGCAGTTAAGTAAAAAGTAGCCTATGTCACCCGGGGATAGTGTAGCTTCCCAAAAGCGAAATATTTTTTCAAATCGGTTCAGTAGTTTCGGAGCCTATTCAATACAAACAAACAAACAAATATTTCTCTCCCAGAGCTCATTTTGACCGCCCTTTCCCGTCGGTGAGTTTTTGATGGCCACAATGTTCCCAACATTAAAAATATAAAAAATATGATTAAGTACATAGATATAAACAATATAATTTTCCACAGAGTGATTTGTCTATCCAATACAGACGATGAAAAGTAACATAGATTAAAAAAAATATGTAGTACCGCCTAAAGAATGAATAATAAATTCGTTATAAAATGGCGGTTGTCAATATGTCGTCCACGAGCACGACTATGCTATAAACATTGGATCGTGCCAATAAAAGCCTTCACTAAGGCAGGCGACATTATACCAATCGTAAATACGCTTACAGTACGCATTGCTGACACTTTGATAGCTCTTAGATTATACTCTTTATCAGCGTAATGAAATGACATGCGATACTAATAAAATAAATGGTACAGGAAGGTACATTTTTACGAACCATTTTTATTTGTAGATTATACACACAGGCTACTTTTTACTGATAAACAACGCGTGCGAAGCCACTGGCTACTAGCTACTAGCTTCCGCCAGTAGCTTCGCACGCGTGGTTTGTCAGTAAAAAGTAGCCTGTGTGTATAAAAATCGGTGGTCAAAAATCTTGGCCTCCTTGTCGATGCTAACCTAAACTGGGTGGCTCAGGTAAAGGAAGTATCCCGTAAATTTTTTGCATCTCTCCATTCTATTATCCGTTTTAAAAACTTTCTCCCAACAAATACTAAAATATCCCTAGTCAACTCTTTGCTCTTACCTATAATCGACTATGCGGATATATCGTACCTAGACCTTAATCAGGACCTCCTTAACAAATTGGATCGACTGCTCAATACGTGCATTAGGTTCATCTACGGTCTCCGTAAGTATGATCATGTGTCTGAGTATCGCTCCAAACTGAAATGGCTCTCAATTCGTGACAGGAGAAAGTTAAGAGTTTTATGTCTTCTTTTTTCGATCCTTAGGGACCCCTTTACTCCCCATTATCTTAAATGCAAATTTTCCTACCTCTCTGACACCCATGACCAAAACTTCAGATCCACTGATTCTCTCCTTCTCGCTACCCCGAAACACTCAACCGCCTTCCGTGGCAACTCTTTTGAGGTGGTAGCTGTCGGTCTATGGAACTCTCTCCCTACTCATATTAAAAAGGCGCCTAGTAAACCGGTTTTCAGACGACTAGTCTATAGTCATTTCTTGCAGTCCTTCACTGGCTGTTAAAATATATGAAAACGTAGTACCTATGTGTGTTGTATGTAATAGTATTTTTTGTTTTATATCTATAAATATATATATATATATATTTGTTATATTTCTCATATATATATTCTATGTATTATTATTGTTATATCAAGTAGGTTTATGTATTTATTCTAACTGTAATCGGAGTTTATTGTTATTTGTGTTTCTTTTGTTTTTTTTTTAATAAACATTAATATTGTTAAAAGTTAGCACGCCAACCTTTTTTGTTACCTCTGAGGTTGGCAGGTAGAAAATGCTATTAGCATTAAGCCCACCTTTTGTACATGTAATTTGTATTTTTGTGCAATAAAGTATTAAATAAATAAATAAATAAATATAATCTACGTACATACTAAATTTCATCGAAATCGTTTCAGCCGTTACAACGTGAAAGTGTAACAAACATCCACACATATAACATTTTGCGTTTATAATATTAGTGGGATTATTTACTAGTTCCTATTGACTGAGCGATCGAAGCGAGCGAAGCGTCTCATTTTCTGTTCTCGCCTACAGGTCACATTTTCAGCTGATTTTAACGAAAACTGGCAAATTCCTTGATTTATTTAATTTTATTAGATTATCGCGATTTTTAATTGAGGGAAAAATAGGCGGGAATAGGGGGGAAGCTTGGTGTCGCGTTATTTGTTGACGAAATTCAAACAAATTTGAGAGGTACTAAGGACTTCATTCTACACAAGATGATGCGAATTTTTCTTCAAAAGGGGGAGTGGTGTGGGGAATGAGGAAAAGTTTGCTGTAGGGTTAAAAAAAGGATGAATTTCAATTTACGATTTGAAAAAAATCATAGGTAGGTTGGTTTCAAAACTCGATCTGAAATGGCTTTACTAAGCCAGAGGAAAGGGGGAAGTGTCAGTTATTGCATGGTTATAAGGGCTCGCGAGGTCTACTATTCTCACAGAACCACTAGTGATTAATAAGCTCAACTATTTTTTGACACAGTTGCAGCCCTGCACGCATATAAATGGTAACACAGAAGACAAGCGCTGTAGTGGTGTAGATTTTGTGTTACTACAACATAATGCTGAGTAGTGACCGTTTTTTCTTCACAACATTACTATTACATTCTGTTTAATGTGATTATGTTTGTGATGCAAAATAAACGTTTTATTGCTAAGTTTAAAAGTTCTCGAAAGAAAACCATGCACTGGAAAACGTAGTGTCGGCCCCCACAACTTAAAAAGACGACCTGATAAAGGTAGCTACGAGCCGTTGGGTACAAGATCGGACACTTTGAAAATCTATGGGGAAGCCTATGTTCAGCAGTGGACGCCCTATAATGATGATGATGATGATTACCAAAGAACCGTGGTGGCTAGTGAGGTGCACTGTGTAGTTGGGCTTTAACGTTTTGGCCATTTCGATACTGATGCGTTACAAAATGGCCGAAGAAGAATGAGTTCCATGTTAATGGCCATTGCTTACACGGGTCTTCGTTTATTGTGACAAATGGCGGGCAGCGCAAAGTTTAGTCAGAGTTTAGTGAATGGATGGCGCTAAATGCAGGTGCCGTGGCTACTTGCCAAATATACACACTGGTGGAAGCTCCAGTTAGTTTCGTTATAGAGTCGCAAAGTGGCTGAATATGATTGTAAAATCATACAAATACGTCCAATTTAAACATGTTTAGTCACTAAATACGTTTAGGGATCGTTGTGCATGCCGGGTTTAATGTATTATAATATTTTATAAAATTGTGAGTGTTGTGTGTTGTTGAGTGTTTTGTATATTTGATAAAGTCAAACATCGAAGCTCCGGCGTTACTAGATTTGGCTGGTCAAACCTCAGAACTGACATAAAGGTCAATGTTCTAACCAATACCAACAATAGCATGTTTCTACCTTTGACTAACTAATTTTTGTCTAATCCTGCTCCGTCTTCAATTAGATCCTTATCTAACAAACTTACTAATTTAGATCTGACTGGTCAACACCGATTTCATCAAATTAAGTTTCTGCGTTTGACTGTCCAAATTATTCTCACCTAGGATTAGACAAAAGTTGATTGGTTGATTGATTGAAAATTCTTTATTGCACAAAATACATAAAGCTGTACACAGGCGAACTTAATGCTAGCAAGCATTCTCTTCCAGTTAACCTTTGCGTAGTGTTGAAACAATATTTTTGTAGGTAGTGCATGACATAATGTAGCAGGAAAAAAATTATAATAAAACATAAGACTAAGATATATTAAGAATACGAACGAAACATCAAATATATATAGAGTATTTTCAATATACGTACTTTCAAATATTACATCTCAATAAACAATAGTTGAATATACAGACCAAGGTTTTTTACCACTGTGCAGTATTGTAAGGGAGAACTATTGTATCTGACTGGGGGGAGGGAACTAATGTTTAGTCTGGAAATGTGATACTTACTACCAACAATCATAACTTGTGCCTTAGTAGGATTTATAAGTAGACCATACTTCTGGGTCCACTCATACGCAGCACTGAGGTCACTGGTAAGGTCTTCAATACCACGTACCACCAGATCGGGTTCAAAACTCAGGTATAGTTGGACGTCATCCGCGTACAGATGGTATTATGAGAAGCCAATGTTCGATACGAGAGTGTTAATGAAAATGGAGAAAAGGAGGGGTGAGAGAACACATCCTTGAAAGTTCGTTAATCAAAGATAAAATCATGCTATTGTTGGTATTGGTTTGGACTTTGACAGCGGCTTTATGTCAGGCCTGAGGTTTGACTTGCCATACCTAGGAGCGCTAGAGCTTGGATGTTTGACTATTAGCAAATATATAAATTGGAGTTTGAGTATTGAAGAAAACATTCGATAGCCAGACTAGGTTTTTCTATAATGATGATAATGAATGATGCTTCCTGCGACCATTATGTTTGCTTATAGCCTACTACCATATATATTTTATACATGTTTTTTATATTTTTTGTAAGAAATATACATTTTTTTATTTTATATAAATAATAAATAAATATTGCTGGACATTTCACACAACGCTATCTAGCCCCAAACTAAGCAGAGCTTGTACTATGGGAACCAGATAACTGATAGAATACTTATATACTTTTTATTTAAACTGAGTATTTAGTTAGAAAACCTTCGTGAATTATTTCAATCATTATTATATATTGCCGGTCATAACACCGATATAACGGTACGTGATAAATCCCGTATTTGTAATAATGACTAAGTATTTTGTTTTATTCCAGACCAGAAGAGACCGCTAGTAGGGGGTTTTTAATATGTAATATTCCTCTTTAAAGACAGAAATGTAAAAATGAGTTAAATAAAGAGAAGTAGGCTCTTATTCTGTAGTAGTTTACATCACATCATCATCATCATCATATCAGCCGTAGGACGTCCACTGCTGGACAAAGACCTCCCTCATTGATCTCCAGGAACTGCGGTTGGATGCAGGATGCACTTGATAAGAACCAAGTCATCTGCCCATCTTGTAGGTGGACGTCCTTTGCTGCGCTTGCCGGTCCGTGGCCTCCATTCGAGAACTTTCTGGCTCCATCGGCCATCTGCTCTGCGCGCTATATGGTCTGCCCATTGCCACTTCAATGTGCATTTACATCACAGGCTGATAATAATGAAACAAGTTTTGTGTTGTTTTGCTTAATCACGCTGTGATGTCTCGTAATTACAGCTATCATTGTTACACATTTGACATTAAACCTGTTATAGTATCATTTCCCATTGTCCAAACTATAAATCAACTAGCTGACAAATCCGCAGTTTCTCACGCGTAGTTTTTCAATAAAGACATTACCCTCCTACTGAGCATTTGGGTAAAAAGTAGCCTGTGACCCGGGGATAGTGTAGCTTCCCAACAGTGAAAGAATTTTTTAAATCGGTCCAGTAGTTTCGGAACCTATTCAATGCAAAAAAATAAACAAATCTTTCCTCTTTGTGATATTAGTATAGACTAGCTGGCCTGTCTCGGCTTCACCTGGTATTTTATCAATGTAAAACATAACTTATAGGGATAGTGTAGCTTTCTTAAAGTTAAAAAATTCTCATAAGTTCCGAAGATTATCGAACATTACATTACATTCCGACAATCAAACTCACAAGCTCACCTTCTTTGTAATATTAGATATGGTAGTAATGATAAACATAATGTCGTGGTTTGAATCTCAATATTTGAAGAATTTAAGGATTTGCTTGCGATAATATTAGAAACTTATGCTAAGCTCTCATTAATTTTGAAGTTGTTTTAAAGTATTTGAACGCTTTCGCTCGTTTGTTCTCCTTGCTAACATTTTGTTCCGAGGCGGAACACTTTTGTACCTATCCTTATTTAACGTAAAAGGATCATTAAAAATAGTCTTGTTTCTTGGTTGATTCTCACCTGGCTTCGTCGCGGAGAAATACGCAGTCAAATTGACGGTTCAAAATACTAATTAGATTAGAAATGTATTTTTAGCACTTATAAAATAATACATAGGCGAACTTAATATTAATTAGAATTTTTTATAGCTAATATTTGTATACTGTAGATTAAGTGGCAGTGCTTCTTAAACTTATAAACTTAGGTTCTTTAAAATAAACCTATAATTAATACTAGTGATTCGCCCCAAACTGAGATCTCGCGAGTCTCCCAAAACACAAAAAAAAATATTCATAGGGCGACTCGCGCAACGATGCCTAAACGTATTTAGTGACTTAATATGATTAAGGAGTTGTCAAATCATACAAATACGTATAATGAAAACATGTTCAATCGCTAAATACGTTTAGGGATCGTTAAAATTACTAATAAAATAGTGCCACTATTAACTTGACTTACAGTTTCATTCAAATTACAGGTAACGGGAGTTCATGTAGCATGGTATTATTTTGTGGGATAGAAATTGCAGTTATTCTGGATTTTAGACTTTTCCCTATATTTGTGTAACTAAAACTACAGGCCAACCAAATTTCAGCACTGTGGGGTGACTGGTGTATCATGTGAATTTTGTCAAAGTTCAGTTTTTATTATGGCTAATAACTTTTTTTTTGTTTGTTTCGCCTGTTTCCCCTTTAACACAGGTCAGAGATGTTTTCAGGCTTAACATATTGCACAGGCGGTTTACTTTATTTGGTAATTATTTGGTAATGGTATTTGGTTCAGAGTAATTTGTACATCTGTTGGTCCAATATATACATATATTAGGTTGGGGAAAAAGTTTCTTCGCATTTTTAAAGAAAATTCAAAACACTTTTTAATATAGTTTATTTACATTTAACTAAAGTACGTAGGTACCATTTTGTTTAATAACTTTTTGCCATCTTGTAGGTAGGGACATGATCTCATTACTATAGAAATTTTGGGGCTTATGATCAAAATAACGCGACAAGTAGTTTTGGCAGTCCTCTCGTGATGTTAACCTGACACTGCCTAAATAATTCTGAAGAGACCGAAACAGGTGGAAATCTGAAGGTACAAGGTCAGGACTATACGGTAGATACATAAACACCTCCTAGCCAAATTCTCTTAATTTTTGCTTAGTGGCTAAAGATGTGTGAGGTCTAGCGTTATCATGATGAAAAACCACACCCCTTCTGTTGATTAATTCCGGCCGCTTTCTCTCAACTTCTTGCTTTAACCTCATCAATTGTTCGTAGTAGAGTTCAGAATCGATGGTCTTGCCTGGTGGTACCAGCTCATAATGAATAATGCCCTTCCAATCCCACCACACACACACAGCATCACCTTGTTGCGAGTTAACCCGGGTTTCCCACAGTCTGTGAAGCCTGACCGGTTTTTGACCACGACCTTTTTCGCACGTTCTTGTCGTACGTGATCCACTATTCATCACCAGTTATCAACTTCTTCAAAAATGGTTCGGTTTCATTACGTCGTAATAAAGAATTACAAATGAGAACACGGTTCATTAGATTTCTTTCAGTGAGCTCGTGGGGTACCCAAATATCGAGCTTTTTTGTGTACCCAGTTTTTTTTCAAATGCGCCAAAACTGTTTTGTGGTCAATTCTTAGTTCTTCAGCGACGTCGTAACTACTGATATGCCGATATTGCTTCACTTTTTCAAAAATGGCATCAATTTTATCCGTAATAGGGCGACCAGAGTGACTTGCATTTTTGACATCAAAATTTCCGGATTGAAAACACTTAAACCAAATTTGTGCTACTCTCACAGACACTGCACTAGGTCCATAAACATCGTAATTTTTTTTCGCGGCTTGCGTTGCATTTTTACCATTTTTGTAGTAAAGTTTTAAAATGTATCTAATTTCTTCATTAGATACACTCATCTTAACAGTACGTAAAAAAAAAAATCACACATTTTCCTAATTTGAATTTGGAATTATCTTCTTTAAAATTTAAACTTTGAATGTTACCAAAACCAGCCAGATACAAATAGTATAGCCAAAGAGATTTTATTACGAGTTCATACATACTAAAATGCGAAAAGACTTTTCCCCCAACCTATTATTTAATACATGTTTTTTATTAATGTGTTGTGTTGTTTGTTTTTTGTTTATCGAGTTGTATCTTAAATAATTAAACAGGTTAATTATACATACAGGTCTTTTTTATGTTTTATTGTTAATATTTTATTATCATTTTTTTTTATATAATATTATTTTTTCATACTCAGAACCTGGTTAGTCGTTATTATAAATGTTGTGCTTAATCTCTATTTATCTTTACTATTTATTTTATACATCTATAGTAGGTACCTATTGTGCAAGTTTGAGCAGTGTAGTTTATTTAATTCTAATATTTGCCTCCTTTGTTACGAGAGTGTCAAATTTTATAAATTTATTTATACCTTCTACATTGTTCACCCATTCCGACAACGTATCCGGCGGTATGCGCTTATTAAACTCTATTTCAAGATCATATCTTTTACGTGCGTAGTAAGGACATTCTGATATTAAGTGAACACTGGTTTATTCCTTTTCTGGGTTGCACCGACAGGCTGGGGAAGCTATTAAGTGGAATCGGTGGAGGTACTGGAGGAAACCCCCGTGCCCTGTGAAGGCTTGTACTAGAAGAGGTGTCAGTTTTACTCTTCCAATGATTTTATGTGCTGTTTTTAAGACAGGAAATAACATTTTGGTGGTGCTTGCGGTTGAGGCGGTGGAATACCTCTCCTGCCATGCTTCCAATGTTCGCTCTCTTACACAACGCTTTATGTAAGATATAGGACATTTGTCGTAGCTAGCCGCTCTTTTACCTTCAAGGGCTGCCTCTTTTGCTAACTCGTCCGCCCGTTCGTTCCCTTCAGTTCCCACGTGTGCCCTCACCCTGAACAGCTCCAGCTCTTTACCTATAGATCTGATGCTGGCATTGTTCTGTCTGACGGCGAATACGAGTGGGTGGAGGTTGTTGGAGCTGATGCGTTCCAGCGACGAACGCGAGTCACTGAAAATCATCAGCTTGTGGTCCGCCATGTCCTTGGCTCTTTCAGATGCAATGTAGAGCGCGTACATTTCGGCTTGGAATACGGTACAGTAACTCTCTAGGGCTAATTTTTCGTGTGCCGTCTCTTTTCCGCTCCTCCAATATGATATCGCAGCCCCCACCTTACCTTCTATTTTGCTTCCATCTGTGAAAGCTAAAAGTCCATCCATTTTATTTTCACTGACTATTTCGTATGCTAATAACTTAAAAACTACAAGGTTTAAACTAAAAATAAAAACGGTTTCAAAATGTATCACGGAGACCTTTAATACACATGCTACTTGAATGGATAGTCCTATTTCGTTTTTTTACTCAACTTGAACCTCAATATCTCACCAACCCCCTCCCAAGTTTAACTCATTTAGTCACACCAAAATTGTGCCATCACTGCCTACCTCTGTACCGAATTTCATGATGATCGGATAAACGCTTCGAAAGTTATCCTCGGACAAACATACATACATACAACGCCGATTTGTCCAAGTTAATTTAGAGATCTCGCTTCGCTCGATCAATAATACACTTATATAACTTCACACATGCCCCCCATGATTGTGTACGCGTTGCGTTATGATTGTGACTTGTACTCGACGATAACACAACACAGACGGAACACCATTACAACAAAGCGCGTCATCGAGCGAAGGCAATTTATTAGTTGGTGATCAACACAACCAGCGACGAAAATTCGGTCAGCAGCAAATATGTCACTGTCTAGTGTCATCCATTTGTCACCCACCACAGACAACATAAATTGGCTCCACCTTACACTTAGGTATTTTATTCTTTCAAGTTTGTTTTATTATTTATACAGTGGTGGTCATATAATTAGAGACACCTCCTAATTGATCACAAAAATCTTGATTAGGGTACTATTATTAGATAAAATAGGCATTAAATATAATGTTATTGTAACTAAATTATACATGGCGTTGTATTGAGGGAAATAAGTTGTGTTCCCTACTTTGTTCCTTATTAGTTTAGACACTGTTCACTATGGGAACGTAACACAAACTCTTTTAAAGTCCTGGTATCTGGCCAGCTAATTAAAGACAGTAAAAGCTGTTTTCTGAATTTAATAAAAGAAAAAACACTACATTCTGTTTTTTTTTGTTTTGCCTCGTATTTTCATAAAACTTCGATATTACTTATGAAATTTCACTTATTGTATTAAAATTAATACGTTTTAAAGTTTTAAACCAATAATTATGGGAAAAAACAAGAGTTGCGATTCGTCCACTAGAAAGATTATTTTGAACTTTCATAAGAAAGGTTGGGGTTATACAGAAAAATAGCAAATCACTTGAATTGTTCTAAGGACATGGTTATGAATGCTATAAAACATTTCAAGAAGTTCAATACGACCGAAAACGTATCTAGCAAACCTAGACCTAGGAAAACTACTCCGCGGGAAGACTCTAAGATGGTATTGTTGGCAAAAAAAGAACCGTTCAAAGGGTCAGAACTGATACGTTCAAAATTATTTGGTGCAGGAGGGTCGACGGGTGTGTCTGCACGAAGAATTAGACGGAGACTATGTGAGGAAAACTTGAACGGAAGAGTGTCTCGGAAGATGCTTCTTTTGAAAAAGCAAAATGTTATGGCAAGGTTAGCGTTTGCTAAAAAATATGAACACTGGACTGAACGAGAGTGGAAAAATGTGCTTTCTTCGGATGAAATAAGAGTTAATATTATTGATTCTGATGGAAAACAATATTTTAGATGCCCTCTGAACAAAGAAATGGATCCAAAGTACATCAAGTAAGTAGTCCAACATGGAGGCGGAAATATCAAAGTGTGGGGCTGTTTTTCAGGACTTGGTGTTGGACCTGTCAGGAAGATAGAAGGCAATATGGATAAATACTAGTATAAGAATATTTTAGAAGAAGCCATATTGCCCTAGGCCGAGCAAAATATACCGGTCATTTGGACTTTCCAACAGGATAATGATCCAAAACACACTGCAAAAGTAGTAAAAGACTCCTTAAGGAATCAGTCTGTGACAGTTTTGTATTGGCCCCCGTACAGTCTGGATATAATCTAATAGAAAATTTGTGGTACCAGGTGAAGAAGACAGTGGCAACTAAGCGTATATCAAACGCGAATCAACTTTACACAGCTTTTACAGAAGCATGGGACCAAATTCCGCTACAAGGTTGTACAAAGTTGATCTCTTCCATGCCCAAGAGATGTCGTGCTGGTATTGCTGCAAAATGGCATGCGACCAAATATGGATTTGTACCGGAATGTTTTATAAAAATGTGTTAGGAATTTTATGTAATAAAGATAATTTCAATAATATCTCTATTTTTTATTTCTTGTAAGCAAATGGAGTGTCTTTAACTACATGGCTAGATCTTTCTTAAGTTTACACTGCTTACAAATAAGAAAAGCCGAATAAAATATAGAAACAGGCTAGTTATGTTTTAAATATTGCGTTTTAACATTACACAATATAATCAAAAATAATTCTTTATTGTGTAGCAAGTTCCAATAGCAGTCAGATAAAAATGTACAGAGGAATAGCTTAGTTATTTTAGTATGCTTCCAGTGTCTGTAATTATATGACCACTACTGTATATCTATGTAGCTGTTTACTTATTTATTTTACTGCGTCCGTGAGGCTACCCATGGGTCCCATATGAAAACCAGCGCCGCTTATCTTCCTCGGATGGTTGGCAGCAATACACTGAGACGGGGCCTATTTGGCCCACACACCATGCAAGACAATAATTTATCTGTACCCGCTACTGTATGTATACGTACTAAATTTGTATCATGTGTTTTTCTAGTGTTTCTTTATTTAATGTTTTTTTTATTAATTTATAATTTTTTAGTATGTTTGTTTTGTTCTAAATTGTCTGTCCTCTGCGTGTCTGTCAAATAAATGTATTATTTTACTTTCTTTCTTTATGTACATAAAGTACTTAATACTGTTCGATTTTTTAAAGAGAGATAGAGTGTTTATAGAGTTTAGATTTCAAAATTGCTATAAACTGCGGCTCTGCGAGTTTCCAGAAAGAGAGTTCCAGAAGTGGATAGCAGTCACAGTGAAGAGTTAGTGTAGAAAGAAGTTTTATGCTCAGCTGTCACAGAGTAAAACATGTTGAGAAGAACGAGAAGGACGATGGAAAAAGAAGAGGAAAACTTTCTATATATTCATATAAAAATTCATATTATTTATTTATACATTAACAATTTACTAAAATCGTGTATGATCTGAACTTATTAACTCATATTATCTGAGCATCAGAATACTAAAACCGCAAATATTATTTTAACTAAATGTCTCACTAATTAGCAATTAATTCAAATCAATAGATATAAACGATATAAACAGTTTTACACTGTACAAGCACGTACTCTGACCCATATGCATTGTGGCATCTTGCACTTCACGCCAGCCATCAAAATCATTAGTTCTACAGTTCGCGTTTGGCCATCAATCAAACCACACGTCTCATTATCATATCATTTAATTATTTATCAATATGTCAGTTAAAATGTATCTCTAGTTTTACTGATATTACTATCATCTTTTACCAGGGTGTGCGGACCACACAAAAGCTTTAGTCAATAAAATGTTAATGTCAAAATTTTTCCATAGACTGCAAATAAGTTAATGAATAAAAAACATAGATACTTGTAGTATGGAGACAAAGGATTGTGAAGGATCTTATATAGAACGAACCCGCCTCCTCCAACTTGTCACCCGGCTATTCACCCACTGCGCTACGGAGATCGTTTTGTATAATAAAACATATAAACTAATATTTTTACTCGCGTAATCTTACATGCTCGTTTATCTAAAATCCACGGACGAATGTAACCGGGAACAAAGATAAAGTTTTCCAAAGTAATTACTATGAGTTCGGAGAATTCTGGAGGTGGAAGTTAAAAGGATCCAAATAAATTACTTCTGACTTTCATTCTTCGAGTTTTTTGAGGGTTGAAAATATATTATCGGTTAGCTAAATAGATGACTGTCATTTCTCAGCACTCAAGCCGAATGCGTAATGCTGAAACTTTTCAATTCGTTTTACTTTTGTCGTTTATTGAGTTATTTGGAAGAAAGAGTTATTTCCACGATTCTTTTCTGCCTAAAAAAATCGGAAAGTGGGGTTTTTTTGATAGGATTTTATTTGTGAGCGCAGTTTTAAGCTTTTTTTTTGTGTCTATTTTATAAAATTTATTGTGTTTTCTGAATTTTTCTTGCTTAAATTTGCCCGTTTAAGTCATCCCTTAAGAGCAAGAGTATCTAAGTGCGACCATTATAATCTCGGAGTCTTCCAAGTCCAGAGTGAACAGGTTCTTTCTAGGCAAGCGTGATCCATCATCGAACACACCATCACTTACCATAAGGTGAGGTAGGTCAAGCGCTTGACTATCAACAATAAAAAACGAGTGTGCTTTAGACCACATGACTGAAGTAAAACTTCTTTTTCAAAATATTTAATTTATTAAATTATTCAAGAACGAAATGAAATTACGAAATATAATCAAGAAATAACCATTCGCGTAATGCTAGCAAACTCGCAAACAAACTACTGACTGAGATATACGAGTATAATAGAGTGGGGAAGAAGTCTTTTCGCATTAAAGTATGTATGAACTTGTAATAAAATCTATTTGTATCTGGCTGGTTTTGGTATCATTCAAAGTTTAAATTTTACAGAAGATAATTTTTGAATTTAAAATTATCTTCTGTAAAATTTAAACTTATTAGGAAAATTAGGAAAATGTGTGATTTTTATTTGTTTTTGGTACTGTAAAGATGAGTGAATCTAATGAAGAAATTCGATACATTTTAAAATTTTACTACAAAAAAGTTAAAAATGCAACGCAAGCCGCGAAAAAAACTTGCGATGTTTATGGATCTAGTGCAGTGTCTGTGAGAGTAACGGAAATTTGGTTTAAGCATTTTCAATTCGAAAATTTTGATGTCAAAGATGCACGTCGCTCTGGTTGCTCTATTACGGATAAAATTGATGCCATTTTTTAAAAAGTGGAGCAAGATCGGCATATCAGTAATTACAACGTAGCTAAAAAACTGGAAATTGAACACAAAACAGTTTTGGCGCATTTGAAAAAAACTGGGTACACAAAAAAGCTCGATATTTGGGTACCCCACGAGCTCACTGAAAGAAACCTAATGGACCGTGTACTCATTTGTGATTCTTTATTATGACGTAATGAAACCGAACCATTTTTGAAGAAGCTGATAATTGGTGATAAAAAGTGGATCAAGTATGACAAGAACGTGCGAAAAAGGTCGTAGTCAAATGCCGGTCAGACTTCACAGACTGTGGCGAAACCCGGGTTAACTTGCAACAAGGTTATGCTGTGTGTGTGGTGGGATTAGAAGGGCATTATTCATTGAGAGCTGTTACCACCAGGCAGGACCATCAATTCTGAACTCTACTGCGAACGACTGATGAGATTAAAGCAAGACGTTGAAAGAAAGCGGCCGAAATAATCAACAGAATGGGTGTGGTTTTTCATCATGGTAACGCTAGACCTCACACATCTTTAGCCACTCAGCAAAAATTAAGAGAGTTTGGTTGGGAGGTGTTAATGCATCCGCCGTATAGTCCTGATCTTGCATCTTCAGATTTCTACCTGTTTCGGTCTCTCCAGAATTCTTTAGGCAGTGTCAGGTTCATCACGAGAGGACTGCCAAAACTACTTGTCGCGGTATTTTGATCAGAAGCCCCAAAATTTCTATAGCAAAGGGATGATGTTGCTACCTACAAGATGGCAAAAAGTTATCGAACGAAATGGTACCTACATACTTTAGTTAAATGTAAATAAACTATGTTAAAAAATATTATGAATTTTCTTAAAAATGCGAAGAAACTTTTTCCCCAACCTAATATATTTCATGCGCTGGATATGAGAGGAAGAGAGAAAGAAAATGTACGAACACACTGCTCTTTCTTGCTCCTACAGTGTGATGTAGACAATAGGCCTGCACTGTGTATTAGATATATACGAAACGTAACTGGCTATGAGAGAAAAGACTTGCCCCTACAGTAATATACTAAACGTCTCAACTTCCGTTCGCCCCGCCAGATCACACTTATCATAATGCTCTCGTCACGCATTCACCAGCTTACTCCTTAAGTTAAGCATGTGTAAAGAAGTTTTACTTAAAAAAAACACAGAAACGTGTGATATGCACGCACAACCTAATCCGATTGTGTTTATCAAGTATGTATTTACAAAAAAAATGTATATAGTATTCTATCAGTTATCTAGTTCCCATAGTACAATCTCTGTTTAGTTTGGGGCTAGATATCACTGTGTGAAATGTCCAGCAATATTTATTTATTTATTTACTTTATGTTCTCTCTTAGTTACCTGGGTTAGGCCAGTGTTTAGTAATAAACACGAAACCTAGTCATTAACATTCGTTTAGGCAGCTCTGTAGACACACACGCTATATTTACTTTAGAATAAGCTTAAATTCACCGTATTTGTGATGGTCCAATAATCGATAACACATAAGACCTACAAGTAACTGGTAATACAAATCGATCAAAGACTAGTCTTCAGACATTGAGATGTTTTGGACGTCACATAGTTTCCGCTGGGAGCTGTTAGCTGCAAGACCATACAAGATCGATCGCTCTATGGGGATGCCTATATTCAGCAGTGGATATCTTATGACTGATATAATGATAATGATAGATAAAAAACCTCAGTTTTAAAAGTTCCTTTGCACTTTTGAACATAGCCTCCTTTCAGCGACGATCAAATAACAATAAAACTCATAGTTTTTAAATAAAATGTGAGTTTTCAATTAAAATATTGGTATTAAGACTTTGATCGATCGTTTATTTGCCGCAACACAGTGTGCCTTCGAGATAAATTGCGATCCTCTTAACAGAATCGATCTCGCTCTGAGAGGCTGCACAATGAAATCAGCTTTAAGGTAAAAGTTAATGGAAAAATTAAGTTCCAAGGCAAACTCTTTCTAGCGGTCAAATTATTTATTTTGTTTGGATTATTAGAATTAAATAAATAAATATCAATAAATATTGCTGGACAATTCACACAACGCCGTCTAGCCCCAAACTAAGCAGAGCTTGTATTATTGGAACCAGATAACTGATAGAATACTTATATACTTTTTTTTGTAAATACATACTTATAATATATAGAAAAACATCCAGACCCGGAACAAATATCTGTACATCATGCAAACATTTGTCCCGCAGCTGGAATCAAACCAGTTTCCTCTTGCGTCTCAGCCGGCGATTCGCCCACTGCACCACGGAGGTAGTCACGGTATATTGGCATATAACTATTACTATAAATAAGGGATTTATCACGTACCGTTTTATTGGTGTTTCGGCTGACAATATTTCGGTACAATTCGTAAACATTCTGTACGTAATAAATCCTGTTTTTATAATATTGATTGAAATAAATCACGAAAGTTTTCAAAGTAAAATGGTATATACTTGCGCACAAATGTTGAGAAACGCATCTCCAGTTACAATCAATTCAATCTCTATGCCTGTATACAGAGTATTATATAGTATTAGTTAATATTATTTAATGGCAACCGCCTATAAACGGACCTACACACTAACCAGTTATAATATAACTAGCTGACACTGCGGCTTTGCATATGCGGTATTTCAATAAAAACATTACTCTCCTTTTGTGTACTCGGGTCAAAATTATTTGCCGTCATTTGATCAGTTATTATCCTGTCCATACAAAGGTGGTCTGGAAGGGATTGCTTTTGGCGATAAGACCGCCCATTGTACTACATCTATTTGCAAAAATTATGTTCTGTATTTTACTTTGGTGTACAATAAAGTGTTATCTTGTGCATGTTAAATAACTTTTGCATTATAATTTTCTGTTTTTTGTTTGAAAGGTGCAGTCTATGTGGAATATGTTCCAGATATATTTTATGTAACTATTACACATCGTATATTTCCTATTTCTCAAATGAAGCAGGGCAGGTTAGATTAGATTAGATTAGATAATACTTTATTGCACACCACGAATCAAATACATATAAAAAACAACTACGTAAATCTATGGATACAATTGGCGGTCTTATCGCTAATTAGCGATCTCTACCAGACAACCTTTGGATGGAATGGTACTAGAACCGTTATACATGTGTTTAATTAAAGTTACATTTAGTCATTTAGAGTCTTGTTTTATTAATAACGTTGAAATTGAATTCATAAATGAATTCAATTTCAACGTTATTAAAAAAATATTATTTCAGATGTCACAGATCCATATTTGTTAGTAAATGAAATATCTTTTTTCCTGTGTCACGCCTTACCTTCTTTTACGATCAGGATGACTGGTAGATAATGCTATTAGCATTAAGTCTTCCTAGCAGTCTTTTGTTATGTGTGAAAGTATTAAATAAATAAATGTGTGAGAAGGTGCTTCTAATGTCACCGACACAACTCCAGTTTTACATGTTTGTTACAATTTTAATTGTATTGTGGTTTTGCAGGTGCCTCGAGGTTGTTCAGCAATAGATGTAGTAGCAGCTATCCGTGCTAAATTCTTACCTGGACGCAGGGAGGCTGATTTTGTGGTTGTGTGCGACGTAAGGAAAGAGGTTGCTTATAGACTTCAGGAATTAAATGATGCTCAAGTAAGTGGAAAATACTTCATACTAGGTTGGTAATTTTAGGGTAGTGGAATAGGAAGATGTGTAATTTTATCAAGTATCTATGTGTATTGTGGATTGCTTCCTAAATCAAGTAACCTTTTTTTACCATTTCGTCCCACTGCTGGGCAAAGGTCTCCCCCAAGGCCCTCCATGCATCCCTATCTGTTGCTGTCTCCCACCATCTTCTTTGGAAGGTGTCGAAATCGTCCCGCCAACGCTTTCTCGGCAGGACTAGCTTAACTAATTGAAATAATGGAGTAGGATTTTCGGTTGATGGCATCAGTTTGACCTGAGCCCTACCATCCAAACTCCTTGAAGTAATACAGTAGGACTTAGGGTTGATAGCAGCAGGTTTCCAGTTCAGCGCAGGAAGTGTTGCTGATATGACATAATACATTATAGTGACTTGCCTGGGAAATTAAAGGTCACCTTTATTATGCTCTACGCCAAGGAGTGGAACGCCTTGCCTGAGTCTGTGTTTCCTAATAAATACAACCTAGGGGTCTTCAAGTCGCGAGTGAATTGGTTTCTTCTAGGCAAGCGTGCACCATCGTAGACTGCACCATCGCTTACTATCAGGCGATATCGTGGTCAAACGCTGGCCTATAATTTATAAAAAAAAAACCTAAAGATTTCTGACGTGGCTTAGTTAAATTAGATATATTTTGTGATTGTATTAATTTGAGAATCTCGCTAAGATGTTATAAATACATGCATTATAATTTAAATGGTGTTAATATTGTACAATGGCTGTGTTCATTAAAACAACATTAATTTTATCTACGGTACTTACAGAAACACACCTTACATTGTACAAGCTGATAATAATATCTAGTATAATTTTGTTGAAGTTGTTTGTGGTTGCAACAATGAGTTGATTCTATTTCATATCTCTGTAATTAATTTAATAACCTCCACAGCACAAAAGTTGTTTATTTGATAATTTAACTTAGTGCTTATTAAGCATTTTCCTCCAGCTTAACTTTGTCTAATGTAGATAAGGTAGAAAAAATACACATCACACCAATATTATAAATGCGAAAGTTTGAATGTTTGTTTGTTACTCAATCACGCCGTAACGGCTGAACCGATTTCGATGAAATTTGGTATATACGTAGATTATAACCTGGATCACCACATAGGCTACCTTTTATCACATAAATCAGTTCCCATGAAATAAAAATGGGGTGTCAAGTCAAGTTGCAACAGCGAGTTTAGCTTTATTTCTAGGTTACCTACACGTTTAGTAGTGTAACGCGTACGAAGTCGCGGGCAACAGCTACTTTTACTATATTTCTTTCATATTAATATTCTTTGACAGATAAGCCTGATACATGTATGTGGAACGCAAAAGAATGCAGCTGATGAGAATCTCCTTGCCAAATTTCATTAGGATCTGTTCAGCCGTTTAGTAATGAAAAGGTAACAAACAAACTAACAAATAAACTGTTACTGTCGAAATTAATATGTATATATTATACACATTAACCTTTCTTTTAAATCACTCTATCTATTGCTGAAAACTACATTAAAATCCGTTGAGTAGTTTAAAAGATCTAAGGTAACAGACAGCGGAAGCGACTTCATTTTATACTAGGTAAGGATAAATATCAAATAAAATAAATATCCGTACTGTATTTATAACTTAGCAAATTGCATTATCCATCTTTACCGGTTTCAAATTGAAACTGATTGCAACAAAAGTTACGTAATTGCCACACACCTGTTTTAGACCTCCGATATTCTATAAATATTGTATTCAGGGAATAAATAAAGTATTTTTTTATACTACTTATATGGCAAACGAGCATGCAGTCCACCAGATGTTAAGTGGCTACTGCAGCACATGGATATCCACATAGAATTCAAAACAAGCTATTATGTTGTCTTGATCTCTATGTGGATACGTTGCTATACTATAGGACTTAGCTGTTATGCCTATGTGCCAGTAATTACAGGTACATACCATTACCATCTAACCGGAACACAGCAGCACAAGTACTGCTATTTGGCGGCAGATAAAGGTAAGGCGGTGGTATCCACTTCCTCGAGTCCGTTCACAAAAGCTCTATCACCAGTAAGAGTTATTCTGACAATTGCAATTTATAACATTTAGTCGTGAATTAATGAATTATTTATTTGCAAAAAAAGGGTGTACAGCAGTTGTTATTAGAATATTTGTCGTTCCATTTATTCAACCCATATTGATATGCGAATATTCGTGTTTATTCATAATCTTATTTAAAGGCATGATTAAGCTTAGACCAGAGCTTAGTAATGTTGTTTTTATAGTTAAGACGGCAAAATGAAAATGTGGTTGATCCCCAAATTATTTATTGTAATCCTACGCGTGCAGTTAGCCGATACCTGGACCTAAGTAAACCAACTCAATTACTTATTGAGTCAGGGTTTAATTTACTGTATCTAACACTCAGGCGGGTACCCACGCAAGCAATTCAACATTCTAAAAGGTCCAGGCTGCCTACGCAAAGTCTGGATACTCATACTTAATGTTTGTATTTAAAGCGTCACTATAAAATCATTATTTGTAATCTGTGACTATCAAAATCGTGCCACAAAATCAAATCCAACTTACTTGATTTAAAGTTTCATTCAACTTACAGGTAACGGGAGTTCATGTAATATGGTTACACATTTTTGGGGTAGAAATTAAAGTTACTCTAGATTTTAGACGTTTCCCTATATTTGTATTACTAAAGCTACACGCATACCAAATTTCAGCACTGTGGGATCACTGGTGTACTTTGTGAATTTTGTCGAAGTTCAGTTTTACTATGGGTAATAACTTAAAAACTATAAGGTTTAACTAAAACTTAAAACGGAGTTGAAATGTACCCACGAACACCTTATAATAGCTGTGCCACTTCACCGGATAGTCTCATTTTGTTTGTTTTTTACCTCTCTTGAACCCGAATAACTCAACAATCTCCTACACATTTTTAGCTCATTTAGTCACACCTAAATTGTGACATCACTACTTACTCGTACCTATATACCAAATTTCACGATTATCGGATAAACGCTTCGAAAGTATCTTCGAACTTATTATACATACATACTTATTTAGATACATACATACAACGCCGATTTACTCAAGTTGATTTGGAGATCTCGCTTCGGTCGATTAATGAACTTTTTTTGTGTTTTGCTCTTTCCTGATCGACGCTGGATGTCTTGATTTATTTAGTTAGATTATGATTTTAATGGATTACGTAAGCTAAATAAAAGCTTTGAATCTTAAGCTGTTCTTAGTCAAAAGAATATGAAATTTGCGTGGGTGGACTAAACAAAATCTATATAACTTTTGCTGTGTTCATCTAAATTTAATTTCACGAAAAACACTTCAATCCTATTTGCGTAAAATCAATGACACGCCTAGAAAGCACTTTAATAAATTTAATTTTCTACAAACATCGAGGCAACACATGTTTTTTAGTCGTTATCTGTAGATTAATCCAACAATACTAAATCTTACAAAAAAATACAAACGACGTCTGTGTGAAGCACTAATGTCTCTCGCAGGCATCGTTTGGCTTGCTTCTACTTATTTAAGCACTTTCAATCTTTTCCTTAAAAAAACCTGCGACGTGAATTATGTATACAGTGAAATATATGTAAATCACTGTCAATGTTTTTGATTAGATTCAGCGTCTAGTGAACGCCATCTTATTATGTATAACCTATTCTCATTATTCATCATCATCATTTTCCACCCGTGTCGACCCACTGCTGGGCATAGGCCTCTCTTCGTTTCTGCCGTTCTTTCCGATCCTGTACCAGGCTGAACCAAGTACGACCCACGGTCTTATGGATGTCGTCGACCCATCTCGCTGGTGGACGTCCCCTATTTCGATGCACAGTTCTCGGCCTTCATTCTGTTAGGGCCTTAGTCCACCTGTCGTCACTACGTCAGGCCAATTGTCCTGCCCAACTCCACTTGAGCCCCAATATTCGCATGCTGAGGTCTTGTACTTTAGTCTGCTTGCGAATTTCAGTATTGGTAATTCGATCTAAGAGTGTGATGCCGAGCATGGCGCGCTTCATGGCTCTCTGTGCTACACTTATTTTGTACACAACCTCCTTCGTGAGCCTCCATGTCTCGGCACCATCAATCATAGTTGACAGAACATATTGGTTATAGAGACGTGTTTTAAGACATTACGGAATACGAGTGGATTTTAATATGTCAGCTAGTTTGCCAAAAGCTGCCCATCCAAGTTGAATACGCCTGATGATTTCCTTCATCTGATACTCCTTGCCATAAGATAAAACATATGAGTCGACCATTTCTAGTTTCTCGCTTCCATTCTCATTATTATATAATAAATAATTACACTACCATATGCGTCTAATCACTAAACTCTATATTTATCACTCGCAATACAAAAATAGAAATTTATTGATAAATTATCGGAAACACCATTGCCCTTTAACCTGAACTTCTTGCCGTCAAAATATTTGCCTGATTTGGGAATTATGTCAATCACTTCTTGATCGCTTTCCGCGTCAGCCACAATGGCACTGATCTAGATTTGTAAAGAAAACTGAACACTATTACCTACGTTACTTTAACCCATAAAGTATATTAATACTAGCTGTGGCCCCTGACTTCGTACGCGTTACACTACTAAATGTGTAGATAACCAAAGAAATAAAGCTAAACATGCTGTTTTAACTCCAATTGACACCCAATTTTTATCCTATAGGAACTTATTTATGAGATATATGATATCGTATATGGTAATCTAGGTTATAATCTGCGTATAATTCAAATTTCAGCGAAATCAGTTCAGCCGTTACGACGTGATTGAGTAACAAACCATCAAACAAACTTCCAAACTTTCACATTTATAATATTAGTTTGATTGGCATAAAATAGAGGGCACTATCGTAGTTTGTGGATGTGTTTGTAGCGCATGTTCGGAAAATGAAATTTGAGCTTTCATGCTGTGACTATATGATTCAATATACTTTAGCGGTTTATATCAGGGAATTATTCTTGAGAAAATCTGTTGAAAGTGTTGACTATAAATCAAGAAAGCAAACATAATTTTGCATAAGCTGAGCAACAACATCCCGTAGACGAAAATTATCCTCCTCCTATCTTAAGAATAATACCCAAATTCTAATTCTTATATATAGTTATGAAATAAACCATTTTTCCAACACATTACGATCACTTTACTAAACCAGTACCAAAAAAGAACCAGTAGTACAAAAAGTTTTAGTAATAATATCTAAATAAAAGTTCTGTAACTTAGTTTTTCTGTAATGAATGTCAATCACCGTGTAATTGCTTCCCATATCAGTGCCAAACGAAACCTCCATAAATATGCCACATTTATCATCTATTCTTAGCTTTGTGAAGTGATCTTTAATCCCAACAGTGTAAAGTTTATATTTCTACATTTTAGATATGATTTTCAAAGTACTTAGACAAAAATGTGGCAAAAATGTTGTTTAAGCCAGTTTTTCGTATAAAAAGTGATAACTGTAAATAAAAACCCTATTAGTTGTATCTGACACCACTAAATATACTAAAAGATGGCCGTAAATTCACTAATAGGTTTACAACCGGGGTTTAGGTTTTTATGTACTGGGGATTTTTTAACTGTACAGAAACCAGTAGATATCGAATTCTTAATCAGTATTAAATTCACCCCATAATTTCCTTCACATTATCCGGAAAATACACCCATAGATCCATTGCCTGAGCTGATCATTAACCTTTAATATACCCTATAACCAATATTACTTGAGACACCTCAGGCATGCAAATACGCCGGGAATCAGGGCTCTGGGAAGATTGGTAGGTGTCGTAAAGCATTAATTTTAGGTGTTGAACACTCAGCGGGTTTCTAAGCCTAAATGATTTATGGTGAGAACAAGGTGAATGCAATTATGTGGTTAGAAATTCCCAAAATAGAACTTGAGGTTGCTAATTCTATAGGTACACACGGCTACACACCAAGCTATAAATTTCCAGTATTAGCTGAATTCTCATTCCGCGAAAAGCCTACACAATGCGAGGTCAGCTTATACTGCAAATCTATAGCTTGATGTGTAGCCGTGTGTACTAATTTATACTATCTATACTAATATTATAAAGACGAAATATTTGTATTTTTGTGTGTATGTTTGTAATAAATAAACTCAAAAACTACTGGTCCGATTTAAGAAATTCTTTCACCATTAGAAAGCTACATTCACCTTGAGTGACATAGGTATATGTATTGCATGAAAATATAAGGGATCCTTACTAAAACTTAAGTAACGTAACCCAAGGTGTAAAAAAGTGCCCTAAAACGTCTTTCGTCGCATGCGCTGCGGAAACTGTTGTTGATAGAACAAAAGTATGTTCTACTATATGACATATCAATATCTATAAAAAACTTTGTAATATTATAAACAGGAAAGATTTGTTTGTTTGTTTGTTTGTATTGTATATGCTCCGAAACTACTGTACCGATTTAAAAAATTCTTTCACTGTTGTGAAGCTAAACTATCCCCGGGTGGCATAGGCTACTTTTTACCCAACTGCGCTGAAGGAGGGTAATATTGTTATTGAAAACTACGCGTGCAATGCTGCGGATTGGTCAGCTAGTATTATAATATTCGAAAGTAACTCTGTCTCTCTGTGTGTTCGTTACATTTTCACGACTATACTGCTTGACGGATTGTGATGAAATTTGGTATATGAATAGATTATAACCGGGATTGGGCTATCGGCTACTTTATACCTGACTAATCAGAAAGAGGGTAATGTTTTTATTGACAAACCACACGTGTGAAGCCGCGGGAGGGTCAGCTAGTAACGACTTAACGACTGTTACAGATTGGTTTCACGCAAGCGCTCAATTTTTTTTTATACCTTTCATTTTAGTCTGTATTATGGGCAAAACCAGGATTTGCAACAAATATTTTGAGAGCAAACATTTGTCCTACATCGTGCCGTTACCTCTTCTGAGTTAGCCGCTTGCCTACCGCACCACATAGCTCTTTCTTTGCTATAATCCAAATCGCAATACATTCTCCAAAGTTTGAATATACTTGGTCAATAAAATAAAACAATAATGTAAGCACTTTCTATGGAGCAAGTTAGCGATTACTTAGACGTTTGTAAAAACTAAGATCCCACAAAAGATTTCTCTTAGCGACCCTCTTAATCTTTCTGAAACGTGTTTTGTTAGTCAGACTCTCCTTGAACTTTTTTAGTAAATAAATAATTTTACCTAAAAGTATCGTCGTCTAATTACGCTCCGACTTTTTTCATGCTACCTGGTGATGGAGCAAGCTTATGGTACGCCTAATCTTACGTGGTAACCATCGCCTATAACAAAGTATTGCCTACGATTATATGCCCTACGTCCATCAACTTGAGGCATACTGATGTAAATCCTCATGTGCCTGTAATTTCTCCGGCACCCATACCCTTCAAACTGGAACATAGCAATGCTGCTTGGTGAAAGAAATAGGTATGGTGGTAGTTCTTCCCCGGGCGAGCCCTTTCGTAAGAAAATCTACTACTCTTCAAACTAACACTGTACTACTTGGCTGCGGATGGTTGCGACGCGACTCTCAAGTTATTTCAAATTGCACAGCACACGGCCGCAATTAATGTATCTCCGCACACCAAACGCGGTTTTGGGGTTGTATATCTACACGACCGTCATAAGATAATCCACCAAATGGGCGCAGAGCGACGCGGAACGAGCCGATTTGTGAAATGTTGCATAGTATAGTAACAAACTGGAGTCAGACTCGCACTTGTCCAGTTTGTTACTATACTATTATAATAACAAACTAAACAAGTGCGAGTTTGATTCGCACGCCGAGGGTTCCGTATAGGTAAACAATATTAAGTAATTGTGTAAGTAGATACCTGTTAAACTGACTAAGCGGCATCGTCGCAAAGGCACCGCCGATTAAAATAAAAATTGTTTATTAGAATGTATAATGGATTATTATTAGATAAATATTGAAGCTACCAGTATTATACCCACCTCTAAAATCAGTGTGTTTTAAGTGAATGTCGTACATAACAAAACAAATTGTATGTATAATGTCTGTCTAGTACCTATGTTTTAAGACAAAATGGGTCTTTTCGCGCACAGATTTATATCAAAAACATAATTTTGACTAACCTCGACGTTTCGGCTAAGTTACATCGGCTGTGGTCAAGAAAGACTGAAGCGGGCGGGTGTCATTGCCAGGAAGCGCGAATGTTGTCACCAACTACCCGCACTTGGTTTTCTGAATCGCACGTATCACTGTTTCGACACACAATACTAACAGTATCTCAAGTTACGCGTGGATTTAAATCGCAACATGAACACCTAACCATAACTGGATTCCACGATGCAGATAATCTAAAGCCGTCATTATCATCATCATCAACATCAGCCGAAAGACGTCCACTGCTGAACATAGGCCTCCCCCTTAGATCGCCACAACGAGCGGTTGGTAGCCGTTTGCGCCCAACGGCTCCCCGCGATTCTTAATAGATCGTCGGTCCACCTATTGGGGGGCTGGCCTACGCTGCGTCTTCCAGTCCGTGGTCTCCACTCGATAACCTTTCTTTCCCAACGGTTATCGGTTCTACGAGCGATGTGGCCTACCCATTGTTACTTCAACTTGCTAACTTTCAGAGCTATGTCGGCAACTTTAGTTCTTCTGCGGATTTCCTCATTGCGGATTTTGTCACGCAAAGAAACCCCGAGCATAGCCCTCTCCATAGCTTCGTGCGACCTCTTTATCGAAGTTGGACTTACCTAATTGGACAGTTTGTCCTAGGAATACATATTCGTCGACTACTTCGAGAGTATCGCCCCCAACATCTACCGGTACGGGTGCAACATGAATATTTGACATGATTTTCGTCTTATCTATGTTCGTTTTAAGACCCACCTGTTGGGAGACCCTACTCAGGTCGCTGAGCATGGTACCGAGTTCCTCGAGCGATTCGGCCATAATGACTATATCATCGGCAAAACGAAGGTGAGTGATGTATTCGCCATTGATATTGATGCCAAGTCTGTCCCAGGCCAAGTGTCTAAAGCCGTGCTCACGATTTAAATTGCGATACTTCTTTATCTCGACGGCTTCTCGAACGATTCTTGGGTAATATTGGCATTCGGTGTAGAGAACTTTGGGGTCGTGAAGTTCTATCCAGTGGTTTGGTCCAGATTCAAGAAGGTGCTCACTGATCGCAGATTTATTTGTTTGTTGGTTCTTAATACATGTTTTGTGTCTAGTACCTATCTATAGTAAGTGTCGTCCAAACATTGTATTATACAAAGTGGTTGCGGTTATCAAACGCTCTAAAATTACACAATAGGCAGGACGCCTATTAGCCAAATTATAGGTCTTATAGCGGCCTGGGTCTTGTGTACTATCTGACTACAAAAACACTTTCTAACACTTCTTGTTTTGTGTCGGTGTCTCATGATTATATCCACTTTGAACAGTACGTTCATTAACCATTCATTAAACCATTATTGTTTTATATATTAATGAGAGAGCTTTCATCCAGTGTGTCGAAGCTTCTATTCAATCAGTTTACTTGAGAAGCTTTGATCATTTTATGTACTAAATAATTAATTAATTAATTATTGATCACTTTGTTTCAAGTAAGGTGTTGTAAGTCCCTAATACTTGAGAAGTGTTCTTTGAAAGCCAACGATTTGATTTCAGGAAGTTTGAGTTAGTTTTGTCAAATTCGCTATAATGGATATTATATTATTGGATGGAAACAAGGTCTCAGTTTATGTATTTGGGTCGTTCTGAATCAGATATTTTTCTGGGAAATCCTATCTATACTTTATGAAACAATTTTCCCAAAATAACGACAGCGTTGCCAAATTTTATTTATGCAAAAACAATTACTTATACATGTTTTTGGTATGTTGTATCCCCGAATAGTTTACACAGGCTGAACATCCCTAATAATATTATAAATTCAATGTCTTTTTGTCTGTCTGTATATTTGTCTATCTGTCTCTCCATCTGTTTGCGTCTGTCTGACTGTTTGTTACGCTTTCACGACAAATCTTTTATAAAACTTCATTGACACAAAAAAAATGTGCTTTTCATTGCCAATAGTTATTTGGAGAAGGAATGAATTCAGCAATCAGTCATTGTACCCTAAGCCCGGGATCGGTCGGACTAGTCGAATCAATCATTAGCAATCCAACAGTTATTTATGAGCAACGTCACGTCAATAATCACAATCATTTGTCTTTTTTTGCGTCAATTTTATTTGTTTTCACATTAGAATACATCTCTTATTTTAAAAGTAAGTAAAAGATATTTTAAATTTTGGTCCATACAGTTCTAGAGTTTTCAAAGAGCAACTTTTTGTTGTTAATTCTATATAAGTTCAAGTTTTGGCCTAATTTCAATGTTTGTCAAAGCAACATATTAAATACTAACTGAAAAGTGAAGTCTTCGTAATAATTATACCAAAAGTTTAAATGATAAAAACTAGTGCAGAAAAGAGAATGAATGATACCACGACAAACGAAATATTGAATAAAATAGCATATTCATCGTGTGTGACCGCGCTTCAAGTTTTCTTTTTATTATTAAACTGTTACAAAGACTTTTGTAATTGCCTTGCATTTGTCATGTAAAGTTATGTGTTACACTCGGGTGTAAGCGATCAATAGCACCCTCGAATCATTAGCGATCTCGCTCACTTTCACTCGCTCGTATACTAAAATATCATGGGTGCAATTAATCACTTGCGCTCCTTGTATAAATAAGTATCCATTACTCACGCATATTTCACGTAATATTTTCACATGTCACACCCACCTGAAACAAAGGAAAAAGCTTTTATAAACTTGCGCAATGATGCCTAATCGAACGAGTTATCAAATCATACAAAGACCTAAAATTTAAATATGTTTAGTGGCTTATCACGTTTAGGGGTCGTTACTAAATAATTTATACAAATTTGCGAAAAAAGTAGTATGACATCTATTGTATTAGTATTTTTCAAACTTTCATTACTTATTTATGATGAAACTGAATACAACACACGAATACACATATTCCCATTTAATTATAGGTATTCGTTTTGTCTCCATTAGGTGTTTTTAATGCGTTATTGAACACACTTGAGAATTGTTTTTTACTTCAAGAAGCTGTCTTGCATTGTTTCGGAAATTTTTCATGACTAGCTTCCGCCAGTGGCTTCACACGCAATGTTTGTCAACACAAAGTAGCTTATATGTCAATCCACGTTATTATATAAGTACTTACCAAATTTCATAGAAATCGGTTCAGTCGTTACGACGTGATAACAAACATCGAAACTTTTGCATTTATAATATTAGTGTGATTAGTTAGTGTTTTTTTTTTATATTGCTCATCATTGTAATAATTTTAATAAATGTTTGTTTCGTTATGCGGCTTAGTTTAAAGAGTTTTAATTTTTTTTCTATTCTATACTATACGTACTAGCCAAAACTGTGAAATAAAGCGTTATGAGGAAACTAGCAGTTAAAATAATAATTTTATATTCATTGCGACAAAACTATTGTTAGCTACTATATACTCGTACATACACATTGTTAATTAAATTCGTAAGTAAATATCTCTCTCTCTCTGTTTATTTTGTTAGGTATTAATGACTAAACGGCTAAACCGATCTCGATGATTTTATTTTACAGATTTTCTGGATGACACATACGAGTGAGCTACCTTTTATTGTAACGACGTACATTTTTAGATTAAATGTATCTAATACCAATGTTTAGACTGGCGATAACGACTACGTTTCTGCAGAATTGCTCGTAAACAGGTAATAAAAATTGCATCTTGTTGTAAATCTTGCTGAGTATGAATTTACGATACTCTTGTAACAAGGACATTGATGATGATGATGATCTCATCCAGGCCGATTTCGGCTACGGCTACATTATTTCTGCTATGTTACGTTACGTTGGTGCGCTCTAAGATGACTTGAGTAGCCAATCTTAGTTTTAAATGTGCATGCACATACAGTACAAGTCAGAGCGCCGTTAACATAATGGTACGTTATGTTTGCAGGCGGTATCTTTTTAAGTTGATCACGTCTTTTATCCAGTTCACGCTTTAATAATAAATAAACAAATAATTGTGGTCATTTCAGACAGTACTATCTAGCCCCAAAATAAACAAAACATGTATTATAGGACCAGATCTATAAAAAGTTCTTGTTTAATTATCAAAATCTCGAGAAAATCTATAAAATCCTGCTCGACGAAATATTAGGTTGGGGAAAAAGTTTCTTTGCATTTTTTAAGAAAATTCAAAACAGTTTTTAATATAGTTTATTTACATTTAACTAAAGTATGTAGGTACCATTTTGCCATCTTGTAGGTGTGGACATGAACCCATTGCTATAGAAATTTTGGGGCTTCTGATCAAAATACCACGACAAGTAATTTTGGCAGTCTTCTTGTAATGTTAACCTGACACTGCCTAAAAAATTCTGAAGAGACCGAAATAGGTAAACATCTGAAGGTGCAAGGTCAGGAATATACGGCGGATGCATTTACACCTCCCAGCCAAACTCACTAATTTTTGCTGAGTGGCTAAAGATGTGTGACGTCTAGCGTTATCATGATGAAAAACCACACCCCTTCTGTTGATTAATTCCGGTCGCTTTCTCTCAACTTCTTGTTTTAATCTCATCAGTTGTTCGCAGTAGAGTTCAGAATTGATGGTCCTGCCTGGTGGTAGCAGCTCACAATGAATAATGCCCTTCCAATCCCACCACACACACAGCATCACCTTGTAACGTGTACAATTTCATGACACGCTACATTTTTAATTTTACATAACACTACACTGACAAAACACGACATCTAGTGACATGGCGGCGCACTAACTGCACAAACGCTCAATAACTCGTTTTACAATGTACCGAAATCCGAGCGTGTTCTCGTCATGGTTCGCCATGTTTACTGCAGATGGCGTTGTAGGTATCTCAAAGAAATTAACTACCTATTTTTATGGATCGATTATCAATTTTAATCATCAAAAACATTTATATTAACTTAAATTAAACTATTAATATAACTTAAATTAAATAATCCTTTGCTTATTAGAAACATAATAAAATTAAAAATCTTAAATATTTAAAGACCGAATTCAATCAGTGTCTTTGACTGAAGCAAACTGATGTGAACAACAGCTTCATCTTGAGTGACGCCGGATGTATCAAATTTTATTTTATGGCATCACCAAAAGTAATTGCATCATTTGTTCTAGAATGTGTTAGAAGAAATTCAATTTTATTAATGATTAAAAGAGGGTGGAAGTTCTCGGGTATAAAAAGGCAAAGTCGTCTGTCCTCACGCTCTTTTCCACGCCTGGACTCATCAGTGAGAACTTCTAATAAACGTGCTACAGTATTAATCTCTGGACAGTGTAATTCCTGTTACTTTTTATTTTGAATTCGTGCCCAAGATTTCCAAGTCGGGAAATCGTTCACGGTCTTCGCTCCTGATCTTTCTTCTTACTTCTCCATATCTACACCTGACAACCGTCAAACCTATCATCTGAGCCGTCGAGAATCGTGGTTGTTTTTCAGCCACCCTGCTGGCAGCCTCGAAGCCTACCGGGACCACGCCTTCCCACGAAGCCTACCGCCACGAGGTCGTTCGTCGGTCAACCTGCTAGCTGCCTTGACGCACGCCGCGACCACGCCTGCCTACGAAGCCTATCGCCGCAGCTCAAGCCAGCTTCATCTGTCCAGCAGACGCCAGGGACGGTCGACGAAAATAACACGAGGTGTATCTATTCCATTATTTGTATCCGGGTTGAACCCCAGAAACAATTCTCTCTTTTCTGACGCTCTCGTCAGATGGCGCCCACTTTATTTTACTAAATAAATTTATGCTGCTAGGCGTGCTCAACACATTCTGTAGTTGCTGTATCATAGGCCAAAAACCTTAAAAATTCTGTACTCTTCAAGTCAAGCTCTGTTTGTACCACCTTCACTGTAAAATACTATAACTGTAATTTGTAATCTAACTGTATACCATCGTTAAACCAAGTCATTTATGATCAGCCTCTCTTGATCTTGCCACATGTGTAAGTAATTGAATGTAACGAACCTACTCGCTCTACCGACTTCTCTTATTTTGATAATTATATGTATTGAAACACATACATCGTCTTATTTAATCTCTCTATTGATTTAAAGCGTTACAACCTTATTGCGAGTTAACCCGGGTTTCGCAACAGTCTGTGAAGCCTGACCGGCCTTTGACCACGACCTTTTATGCACGTTCTTGTCGTACGTGATCCACTTTTTATCACCAGTTATCAGCTTCTTCAAAAAATGGTTCGGTTTCATTACGTCGTAATAAAGAATCACAAATGAGTACACGGTTCATTAAATTTCTTTCAGTGAGCTCGTGGGGTACCCAAATATTGAGCTTTTTTGTGTACCCAGTTTTTTTCAAATGCGCCAAAACTGTTTTGTGGTCAATTCCCAGTTCTTCAGCTACGTCGTAACTACCGATATGCCGATCTTGCTCCACTTTTTCAAAAATGGCATCAATTTTATCCGTAATAGGGCGTGCCAAAGCGACGTGCATCTTTGAGATCAACATTTCCGGATTGAAAACGCTTAAACCAAATTTGTGCTACTCTCACAGACATTGCACTAGGTCCATAAACATCGCTAATTTTTTTCGCGGCTTGCGTTGCATTTTTACTTGTTCTGTAGAAAATTTTAAAATGTATCGAATTTCTTCATTAGATTCACTCATCTTTACAGTACGAAAAACAAATAAAAATCACACATTTTCCTAATTTGAATTTAGAATTATCTTTATTAAAATTTAAACTTTGAATGATACCAAAACCAGCCAGATATAAATAGTATAGCCAAAGAGATTTTATTAAGTTCATACATACTATAATGCGAAAAGACTTTTTCCCCAACCTATTATTAGAAACCTAGCGTATTGTTGCCACAGATTACGCTAGATTAAGTTACTAACGAACATTCAATGACTTCACTCGATCCTTGATCCTGCCCAGACAATGACCTGGCCCGGTCAATACACCTAATGGCGGTGAGAACCTACATGTTAAACACAAAAACATAAAATAAACTTTTTGGGATTAAAAAAAAACTTACTTTTATCCTCTTTCATTATTTGTAATACAAATTGCAACGCCTAACGTAATAAATAAGGATTAGGAAGTGTACATTATTTAGTGTCACACGGATTTAATATTCATTTATCAAGGCCCCTGTGTAGTCGGAACGCAAGTTGTGTACGAACATTCTGTGGCTTTGTCCGCCCTTGAGGAGTTTACCAAGTTATTAGCGAGACGCCCGCCTCGAGTGTTTTATTGTTTTATTACTTCACTCCTCAGTCGATAAGTTTGTGCCAACGTCAGGACTTTGCTATTGAAGTAATCAAAGCTTCATTTGCAGACTATTTTGAATCTGAACTCAGATTTATAGCTCATTGGTGTACTCGTAGTTTGAAAACCAGCGTTTTTAAGTCATATCTCTTTTTTGGCATAAGGTTTGTGGAGACAATATTCATCTAACTTACTTTTATTACATTTATAACAGTTAAAAAAATATACAATTGTGTACTATATACTATATGACTATAAAGTACATAAAAACAGATAAATAATGTAAAGACCATTACAAACGATCTGTAGCTAGTTCAACTGCTCCAGATCACTACAAGGAATTGCAATGCTTATAATATAATAATAATAATGCTGGACATTTCACACAGCAACATCTAGCCCCAAACTAAGCAAAGCTTGTTCTATGAAAACCAGATAACTGATAGAATACTTATATACTTTTCTATATAAATTACATACATATACAACCAGACTCCGAACATCTGTAGATCATGTAAACATTGGTTCCGCGGTGGTAAGCAAACTGTTATAGGAAGGATGTCCATGGGGTTTTTTTTGTATAAAATACACTTATAATAATCAGAGTTCAATTAAGCATCAGGAGGATAATAATATTTTAACACCTGGACGCAACCGCAACCGCTACGATGGAAGATCGAACCGAGACTAAAGGTCTTTTTCACAGCTGAACCACAAAGAATACAGAATGCTGAGTAGGATTGCAAGGTGGACTTATTAGCATAACTGCTTACAATGCAGAGATATAACAGAACCCACAACCTCCTGCGTCTCAGCGGCCACTGCGCCACGGAGGTCGTCTTATATTGATATAAGATACAAGATACTTTACTTGGATATTGTATTCGTATGTACATACTCATAATTGTCCCCAGGTTAGCATAACTGCTTACAATGCAGTGATATAACAGAACTCATAACCTCCTGTGTCTCAGTGGCCACTGCGCCACGGAGGTCGTCTTATATTAATATAAGATACTTTATTTGAATATTGTATTCGTATGTACTCATAATTGTCCCCAGGTTAGCGTAACTGCTTACAATGCAGTGATATAACAGAACTCATAACCTCCTGCGTCTCAGTGGCCACTGCGCCACGGAGGTCGTCTTATATTAATATAAGATACTTTATTTGAATATTGTATTCGTATGTACTCATAATTGTCCCCAGGTTAGCGTAACTGCTTACAATGCAGTGATATAACAGAACTCATAACCTCCTGCGTCTCAGTGGCCACTGCGCCACGGAGGTCGTCTTATATTAATATAAGATACTTTATTTGAATATTGTATTCGTATGTACTCATAATTGTCCCCAGGTTAGCGTAACTGCTTACAATGCAGTGATATAACAGAACTCATAACCTCCTGCGTCTCAGCGGCCACTGCGCCACGGAGGTCGTCTTATATTAATATAAGATACTTTATTTGAATATTGTATTCGTATGTACTCATAATTGTCCCCAGGTTAGCATAACTGCTTACAATGTAGTGATATAACAGAACCCACAACCTCCTGCGTCTCAACCGGCTATTCGACCACTGCGCCACGGAGGTCGTCTTATATTGATATAAGATACTTTACTTGGATATTGTATTCGTATGTACTCATAATTGTCCCCAGGTTAGCATAACTGCTTACAATGCAGTGATATAACAGAACCCACAACCTCCTGCGTCTCAGCCGGCTATTCGACCACTGCGCCACGGAGGTCGTCTTGTATTGATATAAGATACTTTACTTGGATATTGTATTCGTATGTACTCATAATTGTCCCCAGGTTAGCATAACTGCTTACAATGCAGTGATATAACAGAACCCACAACCTCCTGCGTCTCAGCCGGCTATTCGACCACTGCGCCACGGAGGTCGTCTTATATTATTACAAGATACTTTACTTGGATATTGTATTCGTATGTACTCATAATTGTCCCCAGTAATCATGAAAATGCTATTATTGGTCACGTTTTCTCACTTTAGAGATTACATTGATACGAAATTACTTTTGACCCATCTAACCTATAAACGGTACACACGTTCATAGGAAAACCAAGACGGTCGACATATCTCAGAAGTTTAGCAAGCTGAAGTGGCAGTGGTCCGGACATGTCTGCCACAAACCGCTAACCACTAACCATTGGAGTAAAAGCTTAGGCAACCGTAGTGTAGCTCCTCTCCGGCTAGTTGGAGCGAGGATTCCATAGAAGGAATGACTTATGAAAGAGCCATTAATTAAATTATTTCCAATAAATAACTTTTATGAAAGTCTTTATTTCTATAGACGACCTCCATGGCATAGTGGCCAAATAACTAGCTGAGACGCGTATATATAGCGGTTTGATTCCTACTGTAGAACTAATGTTTGCATGATCTACATATATTTGTTCCAGGTCTGAATGTTTTTCTATATTTTAAGCATGTATTTACAAAAAAATATATAGTGCGTTTTTTTAACTGGGACAGTACGGCAGCACCCATAACCAGAGTAGATACAGGTGCAGTTTCTTTTAAAACATCAGCACGTTTTCGAAGAAAAACATTTTGGCATAAAATTTTTTTTGGTAAAGTGTGAGTAGCGCCTTAAAATGAATCATGTTGGTATTTTTTTGATGCCGATCGATGCAGTCCTATGTAAGGATCATTTTATTGTATCGGATGAAAAAAATCTGAGCAGCGAAAATTAGTCAAATATGATAAAATGTATTCTCATACAACAGGACAAAGTGAAATTCCTCTAACAAACATTTTATTTGATTCTAATTGCACATTAAAGAAGTATTAATACTGTAGCGATTAAGAAGTTAACAAGAGCAATTAAAAAATATTTCGTATTTCAGAACAATTTTGAATTTCGAACATGGTTCTTATTTGTCATATATCATGGCATTGTCAAATACGCAAAAAAGTAGACTTAATTTAAGCATACTTCCTCAACCGACGAAGCCCAACTAATGCGTTTAAGTGGTATCAGGAACACTACCCAGACCGCGATTGAGGAAGTATGCTTCAATTAAGTCTACTTTTTGCGTATTTGACAATGTTATGATAAGACAACTAAGATGATACAATGACTGATATAAAAGTCCGACAGATGCAAGAACCATGTTCGAAATTCAAAACTGTTCTGAAATACGAAATGTTTTTGAATTGCTCATGAGAGCATGGAGTTCCTAAACTTCTTAATCGCTACATTATTAATACTTTTTTAATGTGCAATTCGAATCTAATAAAATGTTTGTTGGAGGAATTTTCCTTTGTCCTGTTGTATGAGAATATATTTTATCAAATTTGTCTAACTTCCCTGCTCGGATTTTTTTCATCCGATACAGTAAAATGATCCTGACATAGGACTGAATCGATCAGCATCAAAAAAAAATTACCAACTTTATTAATTTTAAGGCGCTACTTACGCTTGATCAAAAAAAAATTAATGCCAAAATGTTTTCTTTGAAAACAAGCTTATATTTCAAAAGAAACTGCGCCTGTATCTCTTCTGGTTATGGGTGCTGCCGTTCTGTCCCAGTTAAAAAAACACTGTGTATATACGTTTATATGTATTCTATCAGTTATTTAGTTCCCATAGTACAAGCTCTGCATAGTTTGGGGCTAGATAGAGCTATGTGAAATGTTTGGCAATTTTTATTTATTTATTTTTTATATGTTTTCTCAGGTCTCCCCAGATAGATTCTGAAGCGCTTTGGTTTTCAGACTAGTATTAGCCAGAAACATAATGCACTATGTGTCCATTATGGGCAGTACTTGGTCAAAAACCCAAACAAGAGCATAGTCTTTACCGTTAGGCAGGATCTAGTTCTCTCATAATATAAACATGAACATCTACCAACAATGTAGCCTAGTTCCACAAACCTAAATATTTATGGATAGCTGACCAATCAGCAGCTTTGCACGCGTAATTATTTAATAAAAAACATTACCCTCCTTCTGCGTTGTTGGGTAAAAAGTAACCTATGTCACCCGGGGATAGTGTAGCATCTAAACAGTGAAAAAAAATTTTAAATTGGTCCAGTAGTTTTGGAGCCTATTCAATACAAACAAACAAATCTCTCCTCTTTGTAATATTAGTACAGATTTATGTATGTACGTGTAAGTACACTTTTCCCTCGGGAACAAGGATTAAAATGGTTCAGTTTGTAACGAGCACCCGTGGAGTCACCTACATACTCTCGCGCATACCAGTTGCTATTTTCTCCAATTAAATTAATCATGGCCGGTTCACACGACTCTCTGCAGAGGGATCTGCAAGCACGCCGCGAAGAGCAGCGTCGCCGAGATGACCAGCAGCGGCGAGATGACGAGCGTCGTCGAGAAGAAAAGCGGCAACGAGAGGAGCAGGAACGGCGAGCTGAGCAGAGTCGGAAAGAACATCAGCGTCGGCAAGAAGAGCTTCGCCGACAAGAAGAAAGAGTGCAGGAACGTGCAGAGGAATATCGCAGACGGGAACAAAGAACTAAGGAACACGCCGAGGAAGCCAAGCGACAAGCCGAAGAAGCTCGAAAAGAAACAGACCAGGCTCGACAAGCGGCGTTGGTAGCTGCCGCGGCCGCAGCCGCGAGAGCGTTCTTCAGAAAGTGAGTGTTGGACTTGTTCCACCATCCCAATCCGCGAGTGATGTGTTCTCAGTGTTCTCTCTAATTGTATCTTATCGTGTAAAAAGTCTCATTGTGCCATATGATAGGGATAACGCCAGGTTTTGTTAGCTGCGCCTAACATATTAGCATACTCCCCTACTACTGTCGGTTTTAAAGATCATTAAATTGATAAGTGATAATCTCTGCTTTTTTTTTACTCTTTCCCTCTGGATAGTGTATGGTTTTTCAATGAGCATTAAAATCCTGGCAGGCAGTTCTGGCGACCGCAGTTCATGAGGGTTTGTATCAATGGCGTGTAACATATGGTAAGTTGGTGAACTTATAAAAAGTAGGTAGGAGATGCAATCGACAATATCTTCGTAGGCTCTGAACACTTTGACACTTCGCTTGCAGTCTTAATCTGCAATTCGCAAGACCCAGCAGTATGCTAAAGATACTGGCATATGAGATAGTGCATGGCGGCCATTCAGCGTAAACACAGGGTCTGGTTGCTACAAGCTCAACTTAAGGCAGAGTCGATTTGCTAAAGTAAAAAAAGAGCCTCACTCCACTCTTTTCTACTAAGGAGAGGAAGGGAGCAGGGCGTAACTACCCGTCCGGCTTGAGTCTTCTAATATTTATCTTGATGTTTTGTTTGGTTCGGTACTGATGGATGCTGACCGTTAGATGCGCACACCGTAATGTTAGTAATCTATTAGATTCCTCGATCTGGTAGGACATATACCACATTACAAAACGTTGCAGGGGTCTCCGTGAGAACTGATACAGGCCACTAATGTGCAAATGATGCAGGTCTCTGATGTGCACGTAATTCGATATCTGTTATCTTTAACATGTTATGCTGTGCGCATAGCAACCATCGGTGGCAACTTTCGTGATAGGTAGTCGGTTGAGGAAAACGTTACTCGTTTCATTGAACGACGTAAATAAATACGAACGGACCAACGGTTATCAGAATGGACTCGAATGCTCTAGCGTTTCGAGCGTAGATGACGCAATAAGTCGGTTTTTTGTCGTAAACGTATGAGTCATTCATTTATACACTTTCCTGTTAGTATAACCGCACGCTAAGATAATGAATTCAGTTTGTAACAGACACTGCCACGGTCACCATATCTCAGTTGCTATTTCCCTCAACCACGTTGATGATGGTTGGTTTACAAGACTACCCGCAGGAGCAATCGCAAGATGGTCGCGAAGAGCAGCAGCGACGAGATGAGCAGCGTCAGCGAGATGAACTTCGCCGACACGTAGAAAAAATTCAGGAATATGCAGCCGCATGTCGCAGACAGAAAGAAATGGCTCACGAACAATCCGAGGCAGCTAAGCGACATGTCGAGGAAGCTCGAAAAGGAGCACAGTGGGCTCAAGCAGCGGCGGTAGTAGCTGTCGTGGCTGCAGCCGCGAGGACATTCTTCAAATAATAAGTGTTGGACTTCTTCTACCATCCCAATCATGCCATGTGATAGGCAGCGCTAGGTTTTGTTAGCTGCGCCTAACATATTAACATACTCGTACTACTGTCACTTTTAAAGATCAATAAATGGGTAAATGATAATATCTGTTTTTTTTTCACTCTTTCCCTCTACATAGTGTATGATTTTTCAATGAGTACTGAAATCCTGGCCAGCAGTTCTGGCGATCACAGTTCATGTGGGTTTGTATCAATGGCATGTGACATATGGTAAGTTGGTTAACTTATGAAAAGTAGGTAGGAGATGCAATCGAAAGCAAAAGTAGGTAGGAGATGCAATCGACACGCTCTTCGTAGGCTCTGAAAACTATAACACTTCACTTGCAGCCTTAAGCTGCAATTCGCAAGCCCCATGTAGTATGCTAAAGATACCGGCATATAAGATACTGCATGGCAGCTATTCAGTGTCCACACAGGGTCTGGTTGCTACAGGCTAGACTTGAGGCAGAGTAGATTTGCTAAAGTAAACAAAGTCTTATCACCTTCACTCTTTTGTACTAGGGAGAGGAAGGGGGTGGGGCATAACTACTTGTTCGGCTTGAGCAGTCTTCCAATGTTTATCTTGATGTTTTCTTTGGTTCGGTATTGATGGATGCTGACCGTTTGCAGACCGTTCTTTGTAGAATCAGGGACACAGAAGATTCATGAGTGCAGGTGTGAGGTATATGCGGGTCTTTCAATTTTTTTTTAACATTTTCAAATGTTCATTGACGTCACGCTGCAACTTGTGCAACGGATGCTGCACTCCAATGGTCCAGCGTAACGGCTTGGGAGTTAACATCTTTGAATGATAGAACTGTGTCTCCTGAGTTCAAAAATACCACCCCCCGCTACCCCCGACGCTTAACTTTGGAGTTATAGGCCGTACGGTCTTGTGCAATTGACTGTATCGGGTGTTACTGATGTCAATAGGCGTCGGTGATCGTTTACCATCAAGTGGGTCGTAAGGCTGTTTACCAAAATATAAAAAAAATGGACATCTATAGGTTGTTGATGATGATGTGGAACGCTCTTTTACCTAGCAGGCAAGTTTCACAAACGTTTGTAAAAATGTATAGATTCGATAGGATATAAGGTATCGGTAGAATTACTCAAATAAGTTTTTCTGATGAATATTTTCATAAAAAAATCGTATTACCCCAACATCGACATTTCCACATCGCGTATTCAGCGCGCGGACCCCAAGGGGGAGAGCGGTGAGTCTTGTCAACGTTTTCTTACTATTTCTTTTCGTACAATCTTTATTTAAAGACCAGAAGTGAGGAGTTGTGTAAATATAATAATTGAGTACATCAATATAACCAAACGTTTGCCGTTAGATCATTAAAAGTTACATAAATATGAACTTACAACAAGCGATCCGAGAGCTGGCGCTTAGAGACTCATAAGCTGCGCAATTTAGCGGGTCAATGCAGATAGTGTTTTAGGGACACTTTCGTCTTTCATCTGGAGCAGTTAAGCTATCTACAGATCGTTTGCAACGGTCTTTAGATGATTTATTTGTTTATTATGTATTTAATAGTCATGTGAATAATTGTATATTATTTCAGTTACTACACGTATTATAGCTTACAACAAATAAATAAATATATATAAATATTGCTGGACATTTCACACAACGCTACCTAGCCCCAAACTAAGCAGAGCTTGTACTATGGGAACCAGATAACTGATAGAATACATAAATACATTTTTTTTTGTAATTACATACTTATAATATATAGAGAAACAGTGAGACCCGGAACAAATATCTGTAGATCATGCAAACATTTGTTTTTCAACAAAATTATTTGTTTTTGTTATTTGTTCTGTCATTGCTTTTATGTACAATAAAGAGTTAGTTTATCTATGAACATTGTTTAACGTAAGCAGCTTTTGTAACCTATGTTACAATACGTTTGTTTCATCCAATAGGCCAAAGCCTGTTATAAATTAAAAAAAATATATTAAAAATTATAATTAATCTCCACTGATTCAAAGTGTTTTATAATAAAAGAAGATAATCGATAATAATTGAGGTTATAATCTGATATTTTTAATTGTAAATATAAAATTTTAAATTTAAATATGTATACACCTCAAAACTGTTCAAAAGTTATTGAAAGTGATATTTACGAGTACTCAATTCAATTCAATTTATTTGAGACTAGCACTAACATACAAGGCCTAGTCCATATTACATACAATACAACAATATATCTACAATAAACGATGAAATAAACAAATAACAAAAATAACATAAAATAGGTACACATAAAATAACAGACAGGATCATTCGACTCCTGAGACACTAGACGTGCACAGTGTGCGCTCTCGTCCAGTGTTCCATGAAGGAACAGTCGAAGTCCAGCCTCCCTGCAATGAGTTGCAAGTAGCTGTTGGGGCTGCCGCGTACCCTGCGCTTCAGAGATGCCATTTCCTTGCGCAGTATTGCTAAGAACCCGTCTACTCGCGCCGCCACGAACATTCCCGATGCGCTACAGAAGCGCGGCAGTCCCAACAACGCCCTGAACGCATTATTGTATTGTACGCGCAGGGTGTTAAAAGCCATCTGCGTACTGGGATCCTGGTTCTCGATAACATAAAATAGTCCACATCGACGCTCGGTCTACTTAATAACACCTTCCTTTTCTTTCTTACACATCGTAAACGCAATACGAACAGCAGGTGTTACCAGCACTTTTATATTTTGTAACAAGGAATTTACCGGCAACATTTTATAGGGCGTCATGTTATTAAAGTTCATGAATAAGTTAAAAAAGTATGTGTTAATTATAATTTATTACTCCGTATTTTAATTTATTAGCATAAGTTTGTTTTATGACAGGATTATAATACTTATATGACTCAAGTTGATGGACGGGGAGCAGTGCATCGTAGGGCACGTTTCTAAGGTGTGTGACCTACGAGGCAATACTTTACTTTAGGCCAGGGATCTCCAAACTATTTTGGACAAGTGACCCCTTTTCCAAAATGAACCTCAGACCTCCATGGCCAAATTACCTACTTTTAAGATCAACCCCCTTATTCATAATGGTCCGCTAACTTAAAACAGCTGATCAGTCATTTTTCATTCTGACTTAGGTCAATAGAAGAAGACAGAGTGAGAATTAGCAATGCTTTAAATTAGTTAGCAGAATATTATATATGAATAAGGGGGCTTTATCTTTCGTTTTTTCCTATTGATACAAAATACCTAGGTATGTACTAAGATACTAATTGGAAAACTTTTCACTTGGTTAAGTGAGTAAAGTTGACTTCATCAAAATTTAACAAAATAAAAAGACATACAATTCAGTAAATATCAAGTTTAATTTATAATGATTATTACAAATTAAGTACTTAAAGAATCTTAAGTAGGTAGGAAATTATATTTAAAAAAGTATTAATTCGCAAAGAGAAAATAAAACATTCGGTGTGATGGATGAACCTGGTGACTATCTACCAATCTAGCTACATCCGGTTCAATATTGGTGAGTTGTAGCCTTAAATCTCCACGTTCGTTGATTTTCAAACGGTTTCTTTGTTTCGTCAAAATTTTTGTTACTACACTGAAGCTTTTTTCAACTAGGTATGATCATGGAAAAGCGATAAGGTATTTTTCAGCAATATTCCACAATGTAGGATAATGTGTTTCAATGTTACGTTGCAACCAGAACTTCTGATAGCCTTGGTTGAACTTCTGCTTAAGCTCTTCGTCTGTGCTGATAGTAATCAACTCTTCTTGCATTATCACATTGGCTTCTTCTATGGTTGTGGTAATGTACGGATTTATTATCCATTGAGGAATTTGTAAACTTAAAAGATCCTCAAACCTCTCCGTAAAATCCTTGTGTAATGCGTCCAAGTGAGTGACATATGTATAATAAAATGTCATCATCTTAAAGAATTTCTGGTAATTTTGACAAATGCGGAAACTGCGAATATTCTTTTCTGCCTAAATTGTGTTTATATAGGATTAGTTTACCCACGAAGGCCGATATTATTGATTTTGTTTTAATCAAGTTAAGATCGTCACCTTGCAGCTGCAAATTAACTTTGTTGAATATTCCAAAGATATCAGTCAAGTAATAAATATCTGTTTTACAATTGTTCAGATTTTCTTTCAAATTCGGATCTTTTTCTTGTAAAAACTCCAACACAGATTCAAAAATGCCTAAAAATCTTTCTAAGCAAGAGCCTCTTGATAGCCAGCAGTGTAATGTGCAATGTAGTGTGCAGAAGTAATTGAGTAAAGACTTCGTCGTTTTCCTCACATAGCTGAGCAAATAACCGAGAGTTCAAAGAATAGCTTCGAATCTTGTTGATAGCATTTATTACATATTGTAAAGACTTATGCAATCTAGGACTCAGCTTTATTGCTACTAAATGCTGCCTGTGAATCACGCAGTGAATGACCAGTACATCAGGCAGTTGTCGCTTTAAGTGAGCTATATAACCACGATGATGACCAACCATAGACGGTGGACCATCAGTCGCAACAGGAACAATGTTTTTCCATGGAATAGCTTTGTCAGTAAAAACATGTTCCACGGCCTGAAAAATCGATTCTCCTCTGGTATCAGTCTTTAAATATGTAGCAAAAAGCAGTTATTGGCACATATTTTCATCTTTGATATATCGAACATATCCTAACAACAGAGCTTCATTGCCGGGTAATGTAGACTCGTCCAACTGGAGAGAGAATCTGTTGGTCTGTAAAAACTTGCATAAAATGTTTTCCACATCCCGTCTCATCTCGTCTATGCGTCTCTGAACGGTGTTATTGCTCAAAGGTATTCTCTTTAAAATATCATGTGCGGGTTTGTGCAATACATTGTTAAGGACCTCCGCAATGGCTGGTAATATAAGCTGCTCTCCAATTGTGTGGGGTTTCCCCCACTTCGCTATTAGTAAAGATATATTATAGGACGCTCTTAAACCATCATAGTCTTTAATAGATGATGACGCAAACATCGATCTTATGGATGGTCTTTTGTCTAGTTTTTCATAAGTGCTTGAAAAAATTACAAGGGCTTACTTTTTTTGTCAGCATGTACTCTTTATAAGTGGGCATCCATTTTTGAAGGCTTCATGGCATCGTTACTGAATACTTTTTCACATATGAGACACATCGACGAGTGTTGATTTGATGGAGATGCAATAAATCCGAACTTCAAGTAGTCCAAACTGTATTGTCTGCATTTTTTTTCGTGTCCGCCATCATAAAACTCTCAGTAATCCTGCAAATAAAAAATAAGAAACTACCTTAATAAAAAACAATAATAAACTGTTAAATTTACTGGTATTTTTTTACAATTGAAACAACTGAGGCAACTGCAAACTGTTGCAAACAATCTACACATAGCTCAACAGATCACTATCACACAGTGGGGCAATGCAGACAGCGTCCCCAAGACGCTGGCTGCATTGCCCCATTGTATGGCAATGCTGATGCGCTGTGCCGGATAAAAACTGTTTGGTACTTACTCTGTTAATTTTTATAAACTGCAGATATTGTATGGTTACGCTATTAACTCGCGTAGGGAGCTCAGTATTTTGTAAATTCTTTTTCAATAACTTTACTTCTTTTAATTTAGCTGTTATAACTTTGTAATCTCTTGAAATAAATAAGTACTTATATGAGTTATTATCGTTCAAGCTCCAACGAATTTCAAAACGCAAATGAACTTTCAACCTAAGTGCAAGCTCGTGAAATAGTAAAATATCGGGAACATGTTTAGACTTGCAACTTGATCATGAATTCGTTCGTATTTAATCGCGTAAGCGTCAAATAGAGAGCAAGTCAAAACACGCCTGAAAGACGTAAGCTCGAACTCATTATCTTGCACAAACTTGTCCACACTGACTTGCCGAGTTTTTCATCTTGTACGAACTTGAGACTTTACATTACTATAACAATGCTATTTCCTACAAAAATATTAATTATTCTTAGTACACGTAACACAACATAAACAATACAGTACCTATCTACCTATCTTGAAAGATTTAAATAAGAACTTGTGTTAATTAAATAGGGATCGATTTTTAGACCTCGTCGACCCCCAAAATCAGTTTTCGTTTATGTCGACCCCTAGGAAACCAACGAACGAATTTCCCCAAGGTATCGACCCCAAGGGGTCGATATCGACCACTTTGGGAATCCCTGCTTTAGGCGATGGTTACCACTTAACATTAGGTGATAAAGATAACGATTTATTTATTTGCCTAAACATGGGTAAAATTATACAGACGTTACACAATCAAATGGTTTCACCATATTCAGCCACAGTGGCGTGCAAATTACATGTCATATAAAATTAAATTAAATACAGATAACTATGAAAGAATAATAGGTAATATGATGCCAGCACATACTAATGAAATAATTAGATTAAAATTAAAACTAGAGATGTCATTGTGTATCATTCAAATATTCATTGATTGTGTAATATGCTTTTTGGGTCAGGTATTTTTTTAATTTTATCTTAAATAGATGGGAACGATGGATTAGCACGTTGAAGTGGCAATGGGCAGGCCATATAGCGCGCAGTACAGATGGCCGATGGGGCCGAAAGGTTCTCGAGTGGAGGCCACGGACCGGCAAGCGCAGCGTAGGACGTCCACCCACAAGATGGGCAGACGACTTGGTAAGAACCGCAGGTCGGCGTTGGATGCAGGCCGCTTCCAACCGCAGTTCCTGGAGATCAATGAGGGAGGCCTTTGTCCAGCAGTGGACGTCCTACGGCTGATATGATGATGATGATGATGAGATGGGAACTGTGTATTGATTTTATAGTAATAGGAAGCTTATTATATATGTTCACTCCCATACAAAACACACTCTTATTAAACAAAGCTGTCTTAGACGCTGTTGATCAAAGGTGGCCTTTATGCCTGTTGCTGTTCAAGGTTTCGTAATTTGTGATATTGTTTCTAACATGTAAATCTGATTCGTAGATGTAAAGTGAAGGTAGGGTAAGAATTTCTAACGTCTGGAAATGGAGCTTACACGAATCAGTTCTCGTCAAGTTACAAATAGATCGTATATACGTATAGTTACACTTCTTTTGAGCTTCAAACACGGTATCTTTATCTGTTGAATTTCCCCAGAAAATAATCCTATATTTAAGTATAGAACCTGCATACGCATGATAGGCATTTAAAAGAGCATTTTGATTTACGATTTTTATAAGCATGTATAGTGCATATGAGCACTGGCTGATTTTGGTAGAGATTTCAGCGATATGCTGTTTCCATGACAGATTACAGTCTATGTAGATACCCAAGAATTTTGTACCTTGCACTTCTTTAAGTTCTTTATTAATGTAGCATATTTTTAGCTCATTTGCTCTAGCGTTTTTATTTTTAAATGTCATGATGAATGTTTTGTCTATGTTGATTTTTAAATTATTTATTTGTAACCAGTCAATTATATTATAAAGTAAATTATTTATTATACTTTCATAATCATTATTAGAATTATTTGGATCAGTAAATACAGCAGTGCTTTCGTCAGCATATAAGACAATTGGATGATTTATGGCGTTAGGTAAGTCATTGATATAAATCAAGAATAGCCATGGGCCAAGTATACTACCTTGAGGGACTTTATACTCAATAGTTCTACATTCTGAGTAGCACTTTTGTTGTACTTTAGACATTTTATTTATCTGCGTTATTTCCGTTATTTTCTGTCTATAAGGTAAGATTGTAATAAGTCAAACGCTTTTCCTCTAACTCAATACATTTCTAGTTTTGTTAGTAATATATTATGATCTACTCTATCAAATGCTTTTGACATGTCCATAAAGAGGGCCGTTATTCTGTCTTTCTTATCTATTCCTGTCATAATTATTTCCAAAAGATTATAAATAGCCGTACCAGTTGATTTTTTCTTTCTGAACCCTGCTTGCTTCTTTACTATAACTTGGTTTTTTTCCAGAAAATTGTTTAGATTTTGATGTATTACTTATTCGAATATTTTAGACATTATAGGTATCAATGTGATTGGTTTATAATATTGCATATCTTCTGTATCCTCTTTTTTAAATATGGGTATGACGATACTAGTTTTTAGTACAGTGGGAAATATACCATTTTCGATGCATTTATTAATCATGTGAGCCAATACGGGTGCTATAATAACTGACGTAAGTTTGATTATTTTTGTTGTAATCTCATCGTAGCCCGTACTAAGCGTGTTTTTTAGAGATTTTATGACACGTAGTATTTCAAGCTCATTTGTAGGTGCCATAAAACAGGAATTGGATTCTTTCTTTAGTAGTGTACATCTATTGTGTGTGTCAGATTTAGTATTTTTTTAATTTTTTTAATAAAGAAGTTATTAAACGCCTGTGCAATTTCCTTCGAGTCAGTTATAGTTTTATTGGTAACTTTAATTTGGTTAATCTCATTAATCTTTATATTTTGTTTAAATGTGTTAATTATGTTCCAAACTGCTTTAGTTTTTTTTTATGCGTTCAATATGTAATAATTTTTCTGGGATTTATGTGTTTGTTTTATTACATTTTTTAGACGTTTTGAGTATTGTTTAAATGTGTCTCTGTCTGTTGGTTTCGAAGAAAACTATACTTCCATAACAGTTGGCGTTTTCTTTTTGTACATAGTTTTATTTCTTTGCTTAACCATTTTGGTCGTTTTATAATTGATATTCTTGTTTTGATTAGGGGAAAGCATAAGTCGTAATATAATTTAAATGTCTCGCGAAAAAGTGTAAATGCTTCGTTAGGACCTTCTAGTTGGTAAACATCACTAAAAGATAGTTAATTTAAGCAGTTTATAAATTTATCTATGTTCTCTTGATTGTAGTCTCTCTTTTCTATAAATAAATGAGTTAATGCATAACCCTTCTTCACTGGGCATTGCATAAGTTGAGCTGTATGGTCGGATAGTGCTAGCTCAATGTTTTCAACCCTACAGCCCTTAATGTTATCTGCAAAATTGTCTATGCATGTTTTACTGCATGGACGAGTCGGTTTCTCGATACCTAGCTTTAGGTTATAGGAAGCCAGGATTTGCTCTAACTGTTTAGAGGTTGGATTAACTTTAAGCATTGTCTATATTCAGATCTCCGCATATAATAATCTTTTTATTCTTATAGCAAACTTTTCTTAAAATGTCATCGAGTTTCATAAAGAATCAATCCAGGTCAATGATTTTAGTTCTAGGAGGCCTATATATGCAAATGATAATGATGTTCTAATATTTCTACCGCACAGCATTCTATTATATTACAAACACTCAAGAAGTTGATCTCGTGTAAGGGTTTATGTCTATGATTATTCCGGATAAGTATATAAGATCCAGCTTTTCTATTAGGTCGTGAAAAGAACGTGGCTAAATTGTAGTTTGGTATTTTTAGTAACTTCGTGTCATCTATAGTCATATTATGTTCAGTTATACATAGAATGTCAAGAGTCAGTTATACATACATAGAGTTATATTTTTGTCCAGGCAGTATAAATAAAATATATACTTCGTGTTATGTTATGTACCACATTTTATGAAAACACAAGTAGGGCTAATGGCTAGTATTGTTGTAATTAATTTCTATTATAAATTTATAACTTTCAAACATCCTTATTGTCAATTCCTAAAATATGGATGAAAATAGGTAAACAAATAATTCATTGATAATGTAAGTAGGTACCGGTTAAACTGACTAAGTGGCATCGCCGTTAAAAATTGTTTATGGGAAATGTATCGATTACTGGATAAATATTCAAGCCACCGATATTATACCCACCTCTAAAATTAGTTTAAACGATTTTGAATGTGTTTTTTTAAATTAATGTCGTAGATAACAAAACAGGTCCATAGATGTACAAATTTACCAATAAATGGATAGAGTAATTTGAATAAGTGTGCTTCACCAGCTCTAAACATCACAATGTCTTCTTCTTTCTGCCCTTTTCCCACAGATCGTGAGGTCGGCATGTATTTTTCTTCTACATACTATCAGCCGTCATCTTCGTTGTCACTTTTTTCTTACCCATATCCTTCTTCATACAGTCCATCCACCTCTTCTTCGGCCTTCTTATACTCTTATTCTTCTATATCCATTCACATTCATATCACTATTTTTTTGTATTGTATTTATTCATCCATAGACATATTCACATGCACTTCGACTAGTCATATAAAACAGATATATAAATTATCAAAATTAACAAATTATTAGGTACTTAACATAATACCAATATAAAGTATATAAAAAATTAATTAATTGGTTGCAGCAAAAGCAATGTCAGATTGTATAAATTTAAATAATTAAAATTTATAAAGTAATAAATCGTATTTTCAATAATATGTGATGTATAATATATTATATTCAGCCTAACTTATAAAAGAATTATGTCACAATCAATTAATCATATCTACTCAATATTTTTAACTTATCTGCAAAAGCTTCATCAATATTATAATAACTTTTGTCAATTAATGTTTCTTATGTAAGATTTAAAGGTAGCTTCTGTCGTTTTCCTAATATCCATCGGTAAAATATTGCAGAACTTGATTCCAGTACTTTAGTTAGATACTTTACTTAGTTTAGATATTTTTGTAAGCCGTGTCATACGGACAACCAGACGATCCTTGTTCCTAGTGTTAACATGTGTTAACAGTTTGTTCCTAGTGTAGTTTTTAGTCAATACTACTTTCGTTTCGACATGAAGACAGAAAGAATAATTTTTATCTGTCAAATAAAGTTATCCAAAACATTGTGAACCAGGCCTTAAAGCTTTGTTAATAAGTTAAATATTCCAATTACGACCACACCCTTTTACACGGTAAGAAGGACACAAGAAAAACTAGCATTCATAAACCAAACTCAAAGCAATTGCAATGATTACTCAAGCATAGGGTTGTGATACTAGATTATTATTGGAAACTATCAAATATCTTCACTTTTATGAGCATACTGTACATTTGTGGTTATTAGGTACGTGAAACACTTTCAAAGATGTAAATTTTTAGTGCACACCGATTACTTTATTTTACTCGTTCATTTGAAAATCGCTTAATCGCTTCAGGTAGAAACTGAACCCTAAGTCGCTTTTTCAATTATTAATGATCCTAACTCATGGATTAGTTATTGTTTAACTCAACGAATAGGTTTTTTATGAAAAAGTGCATTTATTTCTACAGGTTTTAACAATTTGGTAGGTACCTTAGAGAATCACACTAATTAAATTAATCACAACACTTTAGTGTACACCTCAAAAAAAACAAACAAAAATAAAAATTCACAAAGCAACAAGTTTAATCGGCGGTCTTATGGCTTAGAAGTTATTTCTTTCAGACAACCTGAGAGCGAAGCGCGATCTCCAAATCTACTTGAAAAAAGCGGCCAAGTGCGAGTCGGACTCCCCCATGAAGTGTTCCGTAGCAGCAATTAACTTAATATAAAAGTACTTGTAGTTCGTTGTAACTTTTTTTATATTTAAGTTGATTGAATGAAAGGTAAATTGCGGTTTACGATTTATGACGTATTAAAAAAAACTACTTACTAGATCTCGTTCAAACTAATTTTCGGTGGAAGTTTGCACGTCATATAGTTTTATCATTCTCTTATTTTAGAAGTAACGGAGGGGGGGTGGAGGGAGCACAAATTTTACCACTTTGGAAGTGTCTCTCGCGCAAACTATTCAGTTTAGAATAATGATATTGGAAACCTCAATATCATTTTTGAAGACCTATCCATGGATACCCCTAACGTATGGGTTTGATAAAAAAAAATGAGTTTTAGTTCTAAATATGGGAATCCCCAAAATTTATTGTTTATTTTATTTGTGTGTCAAACCTTAATGCCGTTCACAGATTACATCTACTTACCGAGTTTCAATAGTATAGGTCTTATAGTTTCGGAAAAAAGTGGCTGTGAGATACGGACGCACAGACGGACAGACAGACAGACATGACGAATCCATAAGGGTTCCATTTTTTTCCATTTGGCTACGGAACCCTAAAAATCTGCGTTGTATGTATGTATGTTTATTTGTCCGAGGATAACTTTCGAAGCGTTAATCCGATCATCGTGAAATTTTACCCATAGGTAGAAGGTAGTGATAGCACAATTTTGGTGTGACTAAATGAGCTAAAAATGTGGGGGGGTTGTTGAGATATTGGAGTCCAAGAGGGGTAAAATAAATCAAATGAGATTATTAGGTCAAATGGGACGTCAAATGAAAGGTATTTTGTAGTAAATTTCGATTCCATTTTCATTTTCAGTAAATATTTTGTAGATTTTGAGTTATTATATAATAAAAACAAAATTTTAACGAAATTCACAGGGTACACAAGAGACCCAACAGTGCTGTAATTTGGTATGCTTGTATCTTAAGTGCGCAAATATAGGCAGACGTCTGAAATCCAGATTAACTGCAATTTGTACCCCAAAATAGGAACCCACATCATAAACTCCCGTTACCTGTTTTTTGAATGAAACTGTAGGTCAAGTAATTGGTTGAGGATTTTGTGGTACTATTTTGATAGTCAAAGATTACGCGAGATCTCAGTTCGGGGCGAACGACTAGCTATTTTAAATTAATTGTGATTTTAATCAATGTTTTTCCGCGTCCCTTATCTTAAGCTTCTGAATCTTTTCAATATTCTGTTTATGAAAAATCTGTACCAGTGTCTGATTTAATTAATGAAGCTAATAACCGTAATGCTACCCTAAGTAATTTTTTTATCACTCAAAAAGAGATTTTACGTAAAATCACGCATCTTCACTCAACCAAAGGCGCTGGGCCACATGAAATCCCACCACATTTCATAAAAGTTTTGCTAAACAGCTAAGCACACACTTTTGTCTTACGCATTTCTTCAAGCTGGAGTTTTTCCATGCATTTGGAAAACATTCCACATTATTCCAATATTAAGTACACATTCGTGCTTTGGTAAAGTTTTCGAGTCATTGGTATAGGACTCCTTTTACTATCATATCCAGCAACTTCTATCACCCCACTAGCACGGATATATGAAAGGCATGTCTACATCCTCAAACCTCTTGGAATACATATACATATTTTTTTCCAAGGCTTTCGATAAAGTGAATTACGCGACGTTGTGCATTAAACTTAATATGTCGGCAATACCCTTAGGATAACTCAAAACCTCCACACACATTGGCCAATAAGACCTTTTATAATCCGATAGTCAGAATGTGTCGTCTGTTCAATGGTATAATGTAAATAATAGTACTATTAATAATATTATTATTTTCAATAATCGAAGCCACTCTTAGACTATAAAGTTATAAATTAATTATTTTATATTTATCTAATACTTGAAGGCTATTTTTTTTGTTGTTACTTGGTTTTGCCTATGTAAGTAAATATTTCTCTTCAGCTGGTCTACACAGAACTGCGATAGAGTTGTCATGCTGTGTAGATATGCTTTGGAATACAATTAGGTCTAAGAGTCGATAACTATATTTTGTATCTGATTGGTTATATTCTGTTTTGTATGCCTTAATAAAAAATAATAAAAAATCTAGTTTTCATATGGATTCACGATTCAAGTGTTCCTCTGATCCCACCTGAAATGTACGCTATATGAAACTCCATTATTTATGAAAAATCTTCATTACAGGCTACGCCGTAAGTATTGCCTCAGGTTATAAGCGTCTCACGTGATTCTCATACATATTTATACAACCTTTATTACGGTGCTACCTACCGTAGTAGGCTGCATTTTGATATAGATATAATATATTATATTATATTAACTATGTTATATTATATTAACTGTATTTGCATGCCAACTAATATGGTAAAACATGTCTGGAACCTATATATTGTATTTGTCACCTGTTTTTATACATATTTACCCATGTTTGCAAATGGATTATGAATAATTATGAATACCTACGAGTTTATATAGTCAATATAATTTTGACCCTGACGTAACAAAGCCCGATACTACATATGGTAGTACTCCCTCGTATCAAGAGGAAGGTAGCGAGGACAAGTCCCGTCTAGGCTTGAAGATTTGGAAATGGTTTTAAAATCTTGGAATTTTTCATAAGTGTTCAGATAACACTATAAAATACTATTTGAAATAAGCAACAAAAATCTCTTGTCAGTGTACTAAACTGCAACGTTTGGCATTGAGCAGCTCAGAAACTGTATAAGTTTTCCTGTAGATGGAGATAATGGCACTTAAACCGTAATCTGAATCATCTCACTAATTTCGACCCTGGCGTGACATAGCCCGGTATCTCAAATGGTAGTGCATCCTCGTATCAAGAGGAAGGTTGCGGGTTCAAGTCCCGTCTAGGCCTGAAAATTTTTGAGATGGTTTTAAAATCTTTTAAATAGAATTTAGGGAAAGTATGGAAAAATAGGAAATGAGGGAGATTCATAAACAAACCAAAGTCACTGACATAGCCAGAAGGATTAGCAAACTGAAGTGTGCTGCACATATAGCCCGAAGAACTGGCCGTTGTGGCCGAAAGATTAGACTGGTGACCACGTACTGGAAAGCGCAGCGGTACGGCGCCCTCCCATTACTTTTTTTTCTGCTTGGAAGGGGTTTTTAATAACCGAAATAATAATTATTTACAAAAATACAGATGAAACAGTTAAATTACCTAAAGACCGTCATATTTTCATCTGAAAAAAAGAAAGAAACAAAGAAGACATTTATTCTCATAAACTGCACACAAGAACCAAACGAAAAACTCAAACGAACATAATTATACACAATGAAAAAATACATACACACAAAAGAAAAATAATACATTGTATATTACGGCAATTAATGTGTACGCATGAAGAAATGCTGCCTTGTAAAGGATTATGTGAAAAGCCCTGAGCTCAGCATGTGCTATAAACTAGTTTACAACGCTGATTTTCAGCACAAGGCTTTGGTGACTCACGAACGTACTTAAAGAGTTATCGTAAGTACATCTCGTGGGAATTCATCTGTTATAGGTTACTGGGTGCCATTGGGTGCAGGCCGCACAACATCGTTCGCTCTGATGGGAGAGGCCTATATTCAGCAGTCGCTATCCTATGGCCGATATGATGATATGATGATGAGGCAACTGTTAATCTGTTTATTTTCTCACAAAAAAAGCTGCAACACAATTACGAACATTCACTGAATCCCGGTAATGTACCCACGGTATAAGTATAAGTGTGATAAAAACCTAAAAAGAGCAGCTCAACATATCCAAGATGTTTTCACGAGAGTTAGTAAATGGTCTCACTAGTGTTAAACGCTGCTAAAACAAAAATCATTCACGTACATTCTAGCCACCTCAGGTGTAATAATACATTTACCATACTTGCACATAATCACTGCTGCCTACATGGACCGCCTACCAGTGGATGCAAGTGTGAACGCATTGAAAAGCTAACGTGCTATAAATATTTGGGAATAATGGTAGCTAACAGATTTAGTTGGAGCCAACATAAAGACAGTGCCTGTGATAGACTATGGGCAATTATAGCCAAATTTAATAAAATATAAATTACCTAACAAGGTTCTTCTTAATCTATATAAAGCACTTGCTGAGTCCATTATTTCGTACGGCATTACCTGTTATGGCCGTACCTTCAAAACTTACCTAGAAAAGATTTTTAAACTACAGTTTATGCTTTTAAAAACGATTCTACCAAAAACTATTCAAAACCAGCATAAAGATAACATTTTAGGCCTGTTTAAAGCTTGTGGCATACTGCCTTTTCAACAAAAGGTAGAAACACTTCTACTGAGCGAACAATATGAAAATAACGAAATAAAAATACCAATATCACATAAAATAACGACTAGAAAAATAACACTCTAAAAGCTGCAGATTCCTAGAATGAACAATTATTACGGGAGACGCACCACTGCATACCTAATTCCAACTTTGACCAATGAGATACCAGCTCAAACTTTACATGAAATTAACAAAAAAAAAATCATAAATATAAATTTAAAAAATACTTCATGGATACTCTTGAGGATAGCTAACAAATAATTAAAACATTACCTCTATGCATAAAATATATATAATTATTGTTGTTTATTTATCTTATATACATAAGTATTTTAGAAAAACAAGTAAATGGTTAAGAAGGTACCTATTTAAAAAAAATTGTGCGGCTCGAGTGTCTCTAAGCACCGAGACAAACCTATACGGCCTTATTCCAAAAAAGTACAATAGTCCAGGTTTAAAGCAGAACTAAGAAGTCTAGGTTTGTTTCGGTATTAAAATTGGTACCAGGTTTAAAATGCGTTCTTATTACAAAACACAGACCAATGAAAGATCACTTAGTACCAGAGATAGACCATGGTTTATTTAAATACATAGATTATATTTAAATATTGGTAAATAATCATTCATTCATTCTACAACCATACAATGCAACGTTCCGTTTCAATTATTGTAAATTTTTTCTTTAAGGTATAAAAGGATAAGAAATATGTTTAACGATAGATTATTAATCTATTTATTACTAAAATAAGTTATAATCTCTCAAACATGGGCGATTTATTGTTTGACAGTTTTTCATATTAAAGTTGTTATCATTTCTTGAATAATTCATGCGTGTAACGGAGTGAATTTTCGTCATGCATGCAAAATTCAAAACCATCAGTCAGTCAGTCAGACCATGTCAATCAAAACAATATTTGTGATGGAGCTTTGTTGAGAACAAAGCTCCATCACAAATATTGTTTTGATTGACATGGTCTGACTGACTGACTGATGGTTTTGAATTTTGCATGCATGACGAAAATTCACTCCGTTACACGCAAAACACTTTGAAAAAACAAAAAACAGAAAAAACTCGAGGAAATCCTAGGCGATTCCCCTTTAGCTTGAACAAATACCAATATATCTATTTGTACATAATTGACCTGAGTTGAGAACGCGTTGGTGTAAAAAATGGAACAAAATACAAATGAGGGGGTGAAAGTTGGAGTTTTGAAGAAAAAGTAAGTCTTGTGAGCACTATTAGAATAATAATAAGTACATACATATATTACTTTGTTTCCCTTCATATTGCTTCATACGTTTATATCTAGTTCATGAAATTTCCTACAATGTTTTTTATTGTTTTACAGAACTGAAGAAATGTGCCAGTCTATCACTCACAAAGGGACTTTAAAAAAAAGACAGAAATGCTGGAAGTTGAACACATAAACAATATATAGTAGCTCTATAAATAAATATGGGATTAGAAATAGCTTTATTAGAATGTAAAAAACACCCTATTATTAACAATATGACTATTATTATAAGATACCATTATTGAAAAATGTACCTAAAATTTACCAAATATAGAATAAAATTGAAAAACATATTTGTTTATGACTGTTTTAAAATAATAATTATTAGTATAACATTACTAGGTATTTCAAGACAGATTTTGAAAATGGTATCCACATTGTTATAGGGTTTCATTGGTATATACAATATAAATTACATTAAAAACGAGTTTCAATAAACTGGATTCTCCTATTATTCCCCTGTACTGTGTTATGAATATACCTTGGTATTGGTATAGATTCCCTTGAAAAAGTCAGTTTATTGCTTTCTTCCTCACCAGGAAACCGGTCTTCTTTCATGTTAATGGCAATATTGTGAAGGACAGCGGAACCGTAGGTTCCATAGACCAAAACATCTTTCCACTGTGTTCCCAGTACGGATATGGCACCTATTGTAGTTTTCATCTTTGGGAGTTCTGGGATTCAGAAATGGTAAAAAAATATGGAGTACATGGATAACCACTGCCTTCCTGTAATATTTCAGAGAATGCACCAGCCTCAAATCTTTGATCTAATCTGCATTCCCGGAATATTCTTGAGTCATGCACACTGCCACGCTACATGGTCACTATGTTCATAATCTTCAGGTCAGCATCACAAACTACCTCAAAAGTTAACACTTTTTAGTACTTCTAATCTTTACTTAATATTTTGTTTTATACCATCTTTGTAAAATTTTTAAGATTTACCTAGTCCCCTATATTCTTTAGAGTTGTCTAGATCAGTTTAGCTTCATAAAATAGGTGTGATTGTATGTAGGTATATTTTATTAGATAATAACAAACTAAAATCAAAATTACCTGTAAGTACATTAATTGAAGAACATCAAATTTGCTATTGTGCTGAATTTTCTTATGCTCTCCTTTTGCTGGCCTAAAGTTGGCATTTTTATAAATCTTCTGGGCATCCGTGCTAGCTAGCTGAGATGGTAACTTAGTCAGCTGGTTGAGATACACCGTGTAAATAAGCAGTAGGTATCGTCTTGAATCTAGAATGAACAATAATAATGTATTAGTAAATTGATCATATTTGTTTTTATAAAACTTATGTATTACAAGGTTATAAACACTTACTTTTTGGCGAATCCAATTGCAAAGCGCGCAAACCACTTAAAATTTCGAGGCTCAAAATGCATCCTCTACATTCGTGAGATAAATCTTCACGCAATAAATAAACAGAAATCTTCATCACTTAATTAGAAAGGATTCAATCGGTGACGATGTCTATCAGATCACCGGAACGTCTCCAGCATATCTATATCTTCTAAATCTATCAAGTCAATAATGTTAATACATATTTCGGTAAATTATTTATCAATACGTAACACAAAAATAAAATCAAAGATAACATCAAAACAAGAAAAACCAGAGTTAAACTAGGGGTCTCGGGAGTTTAACTTTAGACTATAGACGATTCATGGTTTAGTGTTAAACTTATTTTTGTAATAAAGTTTATTTTAGAATCTGGTTTAAATTTCGTTTAAACCCAGTACTATTTTTAGACAGCGTTTTGGAATAAGGCCGATAAGGTTTTACGATGCTTTATGTATAAATTAATAGTTGAATGTTATATTGTCAAATCAAAAAAAAAAAGTATTTTAAAACCAAAGTCTAAAAATCATACTTATATTTCTAACGCCGCTATAAAACGGACGATAGTTATCAGGTACCGAAGGCTTCACACACTTCATTTATATGCAAATCCTGTCCCTCTGGATAAAGTACCATGTATATTTTTACATGTAAAATAACGAATTAGCTCTAGAAAATCATCCAGACATTAGCGCTTTTTTCCTTTTCTGCGCTCTGTCCAAAACTCGTTAAACCTTACTAACGTACTTACTTTGTGCGATGACACTAACTGTTTTCCTTATAACTTTACTAACGAGAAAGAAAGCATTAAGATCGTTGGAAACGGGTTATAGTAAGATTAGTTAAATACTGCTTGGTGGCAGAAATAGGTATGGTATAGAATGGCTACTTCCACAATACAGGGTTTTTAGGAGGTTAAATTTAACGCACATAATTGTTAGTTCACTAAATGACTGTACATTTTAAAATTAGTTCTAAACTAGCACCTACCCTTCAAATTGTATTATCATTTTCTGAACTTAATTATGGGCCAATTCATCGTACAAATATTCTATTATATATTTTTAGATGGAACAAGCAAATGGTCCATCTGATGGTATGTTGTAACCATCGCCTTTAACAAAGCATATAGAATATACCTATATAACAAGTTATGACTAGTTACGACAAACAACCGCATTGGATAATTATTAGTCCATTTGGTTTACAAGTAACTTAAATAAACTAACCAAAAATAGACTACATAACATATATAATCAGTTTTAACCATGTCATAAGATATCATTCAAACTCTAGTTACAACATTCTAAGTTCAAGATTTGTCCAAAAAAACCCATTACTTCTAATTTCGTAGAACTACTACGAATTTGTAGACTAGCTACGACTTCTGTAGAGCTGCTACAATTTCTGTAGAGCTGCTACGACTTCTGTAGAGCTGCTACGACTTTTGTAGAGTTGCTACGCCACTCTAAATCTATTCAACTCGTAACAGATGTATCTATTCAGTCGCAGCGACACGCGATATTAAAGGGAACTGGGAAGATTGATGAAGTAGTGACGTCACATGGGCGTAGTGACGTCACACAGGCGTGTCAGGAACAGGGCCTAAAGCTTATTGAATCTGTTTCATGTCAAAATAGCGTGTCGAAGACATTAGGGCATTGCGACAACTATTAATAAATTGCAAATGGGTCACAAAACCCCCTATTATGGTACTAGAGAGTGAAATATAGATGATCGTTTTGAATTATGTCTGAAGTTCTTTTGAAGTAGTGGTTACCGTGGCCAAGCTTTATTACAACTGTGACTGGCAACTTAAAAAACGCTAAGAAGCAGGAAATCACTTGTTGTAAATACCAAAAACACTAAACGTGTGCTTAACCCAATAAGGCTTCACCAAAACTTGATGAGGCCAAGTTAAAAGCTGTTATTTGTAATAATTAAATTAATTATAATTTACTATAATATCCTTAAGAGGGTAGGAAATATAAACAAGTCCAAATTCTACGTTTGTTACATACCCATTCCCCACTTTATAACATAGCTAGTTAAAATGTATTTTATAGGCTGAATAACCATTGTCATTTTGGTACCGCAATCAGGGGTAGGCACACCCTACATAAATCACAAGGTTTGACAATATATTGCTTCATTTGACTAATATGTAGGTGTATAACTATAACTAGTGGGGATCCAAATACATGTATAGTTCCTCCCATAAACTATTTATAGCAGTACCCAACGCAAAACACTCAGGTATTTAAATGTTTTGTTATATAATCAGATTTTTTTGTTCGTTCTTGTTTTTTACTTGTGTCATTTTATGACATACAAGTATTCAATATTGATTTGCTCTTTGAAAACGTATTATTATGTATTCTTTCTAAAACTTGATCAATTGATTGAAAATTCTTTATTGCACAAAATACATAAATCTGTACATAGGCAAACTTAATGCTAGCAATCTCTCTTCCATTTAACCTTTCCGTAATGTTGGAAAAATATTCACAAGGAAAATAATGTTTTTATTACTTATCGATAATACTGATACCCCTCCCCTGGTGAGAGCCCTACTAGCTATAAATACTCAACAGGCACCTCAAATAATACAAGTGATTGCTCGTCTTGCCCTGTGGAACATGAATAAAGCCGCTCAATCTGGCTGTTACACCTGCAGAGGAACTGCCCTGGTCAACACCTACCTAGGTCAAATGTAGACTTTTCTATATATATTCCGTACTCAAGTTGGCTACTGAGTAACCTCAGTAAATGGTGCAGGATAAAAAATCAAAGACACCATGCAGCTACAAACAATGCCACACTGCAATGCAAACATGCATGTCCATCGTGCCCTGCCACCTGCATGATGGGTGAATTAATGACCAGAGGGCCAACCACAACCTCTTATAACAATACTAAAATAATATTACACTGACATTTTGAACCATAACCCCTAATTAGTAAACTTACTTTATTATTGTAATGACGAAGCAGTTTTGGTGACGTCACCAGACATAGTTCACTCAAAACGTTTCACATTAGAGCTCAAATAATGCGTAAAATCATACTAAAAAGTAAGTTAACCGTATTTATTTTTGCAACGGTTTATACTGAACGTAGTGTAATTACTAGAAAGCACTAAATATAAACATTAATAGGATTATAACAGTAATGTTTAAAAGTTTTGTGATTCCAATCCCTCTCCAAGCAATGTGGCTACATGATTGTAACAAAACACTTCTGAAACATGAAGGTTTTCTAAAAGATTGTGGTTGATTGGCGCCCTGCTTTGACGCCGACATGGAGCTGGCACCGTACTGGTCATCAACACGAAAGAAGAATAATAGTCACATACCATCTATTAGGTTGGAGAAAAAGTTTCTTCGCATTTTTTAAGAAAATTCAAAACATTTTTAATATTGTTTATTTACATTTAACTAAAGTACGTAGGTACCATTTTGTTTGATAACTTTTTGCCGTCTTGTAAGTAGGAACATGATTTCATTGCTATAGAAGTTTTGGGGCTTCTGATCAAAATACCGTGACAAGTAGTTTTGGCAGTGCTCTCGTGATGTTAACCTGACACTGCCTAAAGAATTCTGAAGAGACCGAAACAGGTAAAAATCTAAAGGTACAAGCTCAGGACTATACGGCGGATGCATTAACACCTCCCAGCCAAACTATCTTAATTTTTGCTGAGTGGCTAAAGATATGTGAGGTCTAGCGTTATCATGTTCAAAAACCACACTGCTTCTGTTGATTAATTCCGGCAGCTTTCTCTCAACTTCTTGCTTTAATCTCATCAGTTGTTCGCAGTAGAGTTTAGAATCGATGGTCCTGCCTGGTAGTAACAGCTCATAATGAATATTGCCCTTCCAATGCCACCACACACGCAGCATCACCTTGTTGCGAGTTAACCCGGGTTTTGCCACAGTATGTGTAGCCTGACCGGCCTTTGACCACGACCTTTTTCGCACGTTCTTGTCGTACGTGATCCATTTTTTATCACCAGTTATCAGCTTCTTCAAAAATGGTTCGGTTTCATTACGTCGTAATAAAAAATCACAAATGAGTAGACGGTTCATTAAGTTTCTTTCAGGGAGCTCGTGGGGTACCCAAATATCGAGCTTTTTTGTGTACCATGTTTTTTTTCAAATGCGCCAAAACTATTGTGTAGTCAATAACCAGTTCTTCAGCTACGTTGTAACTACAGATATGCCGATCTTGCTCCACTTTTACAAAAATGGCATCAATTTTATTCGTAATAGGGCGACTAGAGCGACCAGGGCATCGTTGACATCAAAATTTGTGGATTGAAAATGCTTAAACCAAATTTGTGCTACTCTCACAGACACTGCACTAGGTCCATAAACATCGCAAATTTTTTTCGCGGTTTGCGTTGCATTTTTACCTTTTTTGTAGTAAAATTTTTGAAATGCATCAAATTTCTTTATAGAATCACTCATCTTTACAGTACGAAAAACAAATAAAAATCACACATTTTCCTAATTTGAATTTGAAATGATCTACTTTTAATTTAAACTTTAAATGATATCAAAACCAGCCAGAGACAAATAGTATAGCCAAAGAGATTTTATTACAAGTTCATACATACTATAATGCGAAAAGACTTTTTCCCCAACCTATTACATCGTGCTGACATCGCACCAAGATTTTTCTATCTTTGTATCAGGAATTACGAGTATCGAAGTACCACACAACCAAGAGAAATGAGGAGATACGTCGTCAAACCAAAGTCACTGACATAGCCCAGAGGATCAGGTAGCAGAAGTAATAGAGGGCAGGGCAAACAGCTCGCAAAACTAACGGACGTCACAATTATTATGTTGTATACAGCTGTGACACGAGTATTTTGATGAGCGCTCACTTACAAAAGGCATTTGGTACAAAACTATCCAGTACCAACCTCTTCTGTACCCTTGGTTTGATTGTCAAGAAGAAAGTAGGAAAATTTTTCCACGAGTGTCAGTTCAGCCAGACTGCGGCTGAACAGATAATTTTTTGGCGATACAAGTATCCTTTAAATATATTTATGTAGTATTAAGTAGTTTCTATGTAACTTATTATCCATATTTATTTTCAACCACTTTGTTTTGACTTTTTTTATTGTTCACTTCACATTTTGTTTTATTATGTTGTTTAGTCGTGAAAACCTATTATTGGCTTTCTTTTATTTACTGTGTATCATATTATGTATAATTAACTGTTGGTTTTCCAAATAAACAAATATAAATATTATAGTTTAGACTTCGCTCCGGAAACGTAACGGTAACGCTGAAATATTCGTCAAACAAGTTTAAATGTTTGATGGGTATTTCAGATTCCCCTAACTGCTCAAAGTGTGATATTGAATAAGACGTTCATCATGTGTTGACGGAGTGTGTTCAGAATCAGTCACACATACAAGATGCTAAGTTTAGGTTTGGTTATGGTGTGGATATCTGAAATAATATTTTAGCGTCCCCACTTTCTGAGGAAGCGGAGATGCTGGTTAAGTTGTATCTGCATTGGCTGCAGATATAGTTTGACTAGCATCTAAAGCGAAACATGATCATTCTGGTGTCGGATCTATCTTTTTGTTAGAAAAGTATCACTTTTGTGCGGGTGTGACATAGTCACTGTGTAACAAAACCCTTCATTAATTTTTTTTTATTGATGATAGCCAAGCGCTTGACTACTACCTTTCCTGATGGTAAGTGATGGTGTGATCGAAGATGGAGCACGCTTGCCTAGAAATAACCTATTAACTCTGGACTTGAAGACTCCAAGATTATATTGGTTTGGAAAAATATACGCCATAAGTGAGTTCCACTCCTTTCTTGTGCTAACAAGAAAAGCTGAAACATATCGTTTGGTACGGCAAGGTGATATGCGGACCAGGTATGGGTGGTACTTCTCGGTACGTCTGCTTGTCCGGTGGTGGAAGGGGGAAGAAGGGATAAGGTCATGAAGATCTTGCGCACATTCATCAAAATTTATCTTGTAAAAAACTGAAAGTCTGGATACTCGGCGTCTGTGCTCTAGACTTTGTAAATTAGCTTCCACTAGTGAGTCATCACCAATGAATCTAGCAGTACATCTCTCAATCGAAAAATAAAATAAAGAAAAAAACCTGAAGGACGTAGGAAGGAGAGGATCTCGTGTGGAGCCCATGCACTGGAAAGCGCAGCGTAGGACGGCTCTCGACGGCATATTAATAAGTGCAGGCTGCACAAGATCAGCCGGTCTAGAAATCTATGTCCCCCCCCCCCCTCCCCCATTCCTGTGCTCTCCATTAGATATCCTATGATAGATAATATTATGCTAATGAATACAACACCCAATCTCGAAAACGGAATCCTCGCGGTTAAAGTTATCAAACATTAATAAAACCTTTGTTCAATAAAAGTGTGAAAATTATGATGAAATTCACCTAATTTGCTTCTTTTTATATAAAAGGAACGAAATAAATTATATTCAGGTTCTTCAGGAATGTAACTTTTAAATTATTTTAGCAGGAGAAACGTTTTCAGGAAACTTCAAAGAAAACGTTTTTAATTTAGTTCTTTGTGAATTTCATAAGAAGATATTGTTTTATGGAGAAGTTATTAGAGCGCTGATCGATTAGAAAAATCGGTATTAAGTTATATAAACGACTAATAAAAAAATACATAAAATTAATCCCCAATGGTAGAAATACGAATATTTTTTACTACGTGAACTGCTGTGGCTGAAGTAGTACCTTTATTGTAACCTATTTGTGTACATAATTGTTTCCCTAGTTGCATTCAACTTTATAACATTAATATGTTAACTTACTACATAGTCTTAATTTTAAAAGTTTTTTCTTTATAACATTTTTGCGTCATAAAAATGTGAAAGTTAAAAAACTATATTTTTAACATATGATTAGAATATACTGTCCAACTTGGATAACCCAAGATGGTATTTTCAGTATATTCTAATCAAAGATTAAAAATAAAGCTTTTTCATTAGACAGTCTGTCACCGCATTCATGACATCAATTTAAAACACATGTACAGAATCTTATTAACTGATTTAAGAGATTAATACTGAGTAGAGGTTTAATACTGGTAACTTAAATATTTATCCAGTAATTCATTTATTTAATTTATTGGAAAATCAACAGCTCTTTTATCTTATATAGATTACAGTAATAATTACTGAAAGCTAATCATCGGTTTTCACGTAAAGTAACAATACAACTAGCAATAATGTGAAAATAGTACATAAAAGCTCACTTGACCATATCGTGGAATAATATACATGTATGTACGAAAGGAAAACCTAAGTATCTACTACAGCACTGTTAAGTAACTTCTGGCCAGTCGCTGTCTGGCTGAATTTACGCTCGTAAAGAATAGGTCTAAATCAAGGTGCCTGCAACACTTACTGAATAGATTGCATGTTCGTCATAAAAATGCATTTTGACTGTAGTTTGTGCCAACAATAGGTTAAGAAATTGTAGGGTTAAATCGAGTTATTTTGGACGGGGCATAAATGGCAATGATACTCAGTAGCTCAGGACAATCTATTATATTAGAAGTAATTTTCAGAAAGAATGATAAATCAGCAATATCACTTCTTTTTGGTACAGGAAGAAAGTGAAATTGTTAGCAGAGTTCATATTAACATTAATACTTATAGGGATTTAGTAACCGAAAACAGAGATATTTAATAAATTTAACTTGAACTCTTTCGACTCTATTAACATTATATACCATATCGCGGATTCCAAAACCTGGGACCCATATTCAAGTATGCTTCGGACAAACAAAATAATCCATATATTTAATCGATTCATTTCCAATAAACAACTTTTAATTTAAATCGGCGGCGCCTTTGAAACGATGCCGTTTAGTCAGTTTAACAGGTACCTACTTACATTATATATTAATAATATTTGTTTACCTATTTCATAAAGCTGTTTCATTGATATTTTAGGACTTGAAATTAAGGTAGATAGAAAATTTAAAAAAAATCATGGCATTCATCAAAAATTAAAAAAAAAACTAGTTTACATTAACACAAGCCATCAGCCCTAGTACACGTGATTTAAATTAATGTCGTATATGCGGTGAGATGCAGTATTATTACGGTACGCTGCTCCATACTGTGCTAAGTATTGCTCGTAATGGGCAATAACAAAACAGTGCTTCCGTGCTTGTGAAGACTAATATTTCCTGTTTATTTTCCTAGGCACTTGATGAAAACATCAAATATGTGTTGCTACTTTCTACTCGATAAAACCCCTGAAAAAGGTTACGTTTTCGTAAAGAATGTATTTTGTGAGGGTGTTTTAGGGCTATGTGATAAGCGTTCTTCTGTATATTAAGTTTATCATCACTATCTATCAGGCTAGTATCTTCTACAGCTGAGTAAAAAGTGGGGGTTGGCTCATAATAATGGTGTATGTAAAAAAAAAAATAGTTGTCTACAGCCATATGTTGTTAGTAATATTATTATAGCTATGAGCGTGCCTTTTGTGCCCTCTCAAATCAAATCATCTCAAATTTCAACACTATTTACTAGTTATTCATTGAAATCCGTAGATGGGTGTCATGTATATATGTAACTAGCTGATCAATCCGCAGCTATGCATACATAGTTTTTAAATAAAAACATTGTCCTTTTTCTGCGCAGTTAAGAAACAAGTAGCCTATGCTACTGCGGGAAAATTCTATTAATGGAAGAATTTTTTAAATCGAACTAGTAGTTTTTGAGTTACAAACATACAAAAGTACAAATCTTTCCTGTTTGTAATATTAGTATAGATGTACAACCAGCAAATTAAGTTGTTAAACAAATAAAGGTCGACTTGCGCAACTATGCCTAATAGTATTTAGTAACTAGATATATGATTTAAAGAGTTGGCAAATCATACATATACGTCAATTTTATGTTTTGTGTATACTTGTGATGTGTTTAGTCGCTAAATACGATTAGGCATTGTCACACAAGTCCCCCTACATATTTAAATCCTTATGAATCTGTCATTTTAGTAATTTATTGATTAATCATTATACGTCACCATATTTGTACCTACATATATATATATATATATATAAACGAATCTTTATTTCCCTTGGTCACGCAATCACGCGGTAACGGCTGGACCGATTTCGCTAATTCTGTTATTGTTGTATTTCTTATTGTCAGGAGAAGGTTCTTATGATAGAAAAAATTAAGAAAATTGCGCGCAAAATTAGAAAATTTAAGAATACTTAACTCAGTGCGAGGCGAGACGTTATTCGGAGCAGATCGCACTCACCCTGATGAAGGTTCACGAATTGAACCGAAACATTGTCGGTCGAAACACCGATAAGCCGGTACGTGATAAATCCCGTATTTATAATAATGAATACCTAACCATTTACTTTATAATCTAACCTTAGCGCTTTTATAATGTAACCTTATGACGTTTGACACAGAATTGGCAGAATGCGTGCTGCAAATATCGTCAAAGAGGATGTAAAAAAAAATGAATATCGTTTGAAACAGATGCTTCGGTCGGAGTTATCCCGAGATATTGTCTATATACCTATATATAAAAATGAATTGCTGTTCGTTAGTCTCGCTAAAACTCGAGAACGGGTGGAGCGATATGGCTAATTTTGGTATTGAATTATTTGTGGAAGTCATTCATTTTCTCATACATAATGATGGCCGGTGACAACAGTTGACAATTCTACCAGGGTGATGTATATTGACAGCCCGCGTTATATGCATGTCAAGGCGGTACGAAGTTCAGCGGGTCAACTAGTACAATTATAAATGAAATATAATTAATCAATCAATAAATTAAAACAACAATTACAACAATTAATTTAAACAAAATAAATACTCAATCATTTATGACCTATAACCTCGTCGTAGTTATAGAAGTTTTTTTTCTCAATAAGCCAGCGTTTTAATATTTTTTTGAAAATACTTAATTAAGCTATGAGCCTGTGTAAATGTGTCGGGAAGCTTGTCGCAGACACCCGAAGCCCTGACATGTGTCAGCTTCGACGATTTAGTGAGTGTTCTCGATATTGACTCAAGCCTGTGCCTGTGTATACGTATGGAAATGGCCGAGTTTTTAATAAGTGTCCAGGTTGATTTTAACGTAGGTTGCCACTTGATAAATAACTATAAAGGGCAACTGGGGGAGTATTACATACAAAAATATTCACTACATTCATGGTATCTATCTTTGAACGGACAAAAACACATAGTGGTTCCTTCATAACAACAATAGCATCCAGTTATTTCGATTTTTAAATATAAAATTATTAATCAATAGTTTTTGACTGTACTACAAATAGGAATATGATCACGGGCAAGTGTCCGTGCTGCGCATAAAATATGAATAATAATACTAATGCTGGACATTTCACACAGCGCTATTTACCCCCAAACTAAGCAAAGCTTGTACTATGGGAATCAGAAAACTGATAGAATATATTTAATTCTTTTTATTTGTAAATACTTATAATGTATAGAAAAATACCCAAATCAGGAAAAAATATCTGTAGATCATGCAAACATTATTAAGCTGTTGGAGTTTATGTTTATGAGTTTATATGAGAGTTTATGAGTTGGAGTTTATGGCGCGCCCCAATATTCTTTCCGAGCGGCAGTACGCTTCCCGGGCAGGGCGCGTTACGACAGACCTGGTTCGAGAGGTAGTATGGCGTGTGCTGAGCGCCATACTACCTCTCTGCTGCTGCTCTGTGCTGAGTGTCGGTGTTCATAATGGTCCCGTCTGTTTATAATAGAATGCCGGAGGACATTATGGGTGCTGCTTCGAGCGATATTTAAAAATAAATTAAAAAAGTGGTTACTGGAGAGGATTTTCTACAGTGTAGACGAGTTCTACGACCTACCAGAAATTTAAAATTTATTATAACATTAATACTTTTGACTTATACGTTATATTATATATACAAGCACACACACATACCACACATTCACACACGCACTTACATACACACAATAACACACCTTTCGCATACACAAAAATTATGCTACGTAATGCTGCCCTCAATATTCTCAAAACGTATTAATTAATAAATGCATGCTACGTAATGCTGCCCTCAATGTTCTCAAAATGTTTTAATTATTAAATGCATGCTACGTAATGCTGCCCTCAATATTCTCAAAATGTATTAATTAATAAATGCATGCTACGTAATACTGCCCTCAATATTCTCAAAATGTATTAATTAATAAATGCATGCTACGTAATGCTGCCCTCAATATTCTCAACATGTATTAATTAATAAATGCATGTTACTTAATACTGCCCTCAATATTCTCAACATGTATTAATTAATAAATGCATGTTACTTAATACTGCCCTCAATATTCTCAAAATGTATTAATTAATAAATGCATGTCCTTTATAAAAAATATTATATTATGTTTAATACTCTTGAGTAACTACCTTCTGTATAAAAACGGACGAAAGAGACTACCTTCCCACAACACAGGTTTATAACTAAGGTGGGAGATAATGATCTTTTAATGTTCACATACTGGCCTGTGAATAGCATGAATGTTATACTTCTGTGAAAATAAATTATTTGATTTGAATTGATTTAATGTTACTCTCAGCACACATCACTTCCGCAAAAAAAAAAATATACTTATCCGATATAAAGACCTCCCATAACTTTTTTCCTTAGCTGTTTTTTTAGGTCAAGGATTACGCCAATACATTTTTGTATGGTGGTGGTGCCGGCTCGATTTAGATAAGTTTAATTGTTTGTTTTAATTAACTTTGTACCATAAATATAACTAATTTGTACATAAAATACGAAAATACAATAAAATTTAGTGTGTACGTACATTATAGCCTGGTTTAACACATACGCTACTTTATATTGACAAATCACGAAGCTGGGGGCAAAATCTAGTCCTTTATAAAGGTCCATAAAATAAATTGGAATGAAAACAAGGCCGCTCATGAAACGAAACAAGTTTTCTTAACTTTTTAACGTGCTCTTTACTATGAACAAAAATACATTCTTATAAAAGGGCTGTAAGTAATCTATTATATACCTGAGATATTTTGACGTACGACTGAACTAATACGAGTGAGGACGCTAATGGAAGATGTTATTGATCGCTTACCCGAGTATAACACATATCTATTCATCATGATCGAGAAAATTAAAAATATCTTTATATAACAGTTTGTTGCAAAAATAAAAAAGTTAACGGTATCCCTTTTTTTTCCACTTCTAAACTAACCTATGGCCTCTTTTTTATATATCTACAAATAATTGAAGGGGAGAAAATTTGCCATGAAGATTGTATATAATATCAGCATTTATAAATGTATGGAGATTGTATATATTATTTCAGCATTTATGAATGTATGAAGATTGTATATACCTACCTAGTCAGGTCATAAGTATTGTCACACAGTAAAAACTTTTCTTTTAGAATGCTGGCCACAAAAAAGTTTATAGAATTCGAATTTCGAATTATTCATGAAAATAAAAATAAATACTTTTTAGAATTTTACTCATTTTTAAATATGGAGTGGACGCTTAAAGAAGACCGTATTGCAGTTATTGCGTTGCATCGTTGTGGTTACGCGCCAATTCAAATTTTTGACATACTGAAAAGTTTGAATAATAACCAAAAGATTCGTTTATCGCACCATCAAACGATACAATGAAGACTCTAGTGTAGATGACAGGTCAAGAAGTGGTCGCCCTCGGTCTGTTAGGACTCCAGCAGTGATAAAAGCTGTGAAAGCGCGAATTCAAAGAAATCCCAAACGTAAGCATAAACTGTTAGCCCTTCAGATGAGGTTAAGCAGAAACATGGTGAAAAGGGTGTTAAATGAAGACTTAGGGCTTCGGGCATATCAAAGAAAAACAGGACATCGTTTGAATGCTCGTCTAATGGACCTGAGACTGAAGAGATGCCGCGCTTTGTTGAAGCGGTACGTGGGAAAAAAATATCGGGAATTTTTTTTAGGATGTAAAAAATTTTACTGTAGAAGAGAGCTAAAACAAACAAAATGATAAGGTGTACGCACACAGTAGTGAAGAAACGAGCAACCGTATTCCGCATGTCCAACGAGGTCATTTTCCATCCTCGCTCATGGTATGGTTGGGAGTTTCTTATTGGTGCTTAACAGAGGTACATTTTTGTGAGAAAGGTGTAAAAACGAATGCAGTTGTGTATCAAAATACAGTCCTGACGAACCTTGTGGAACCTGTTTCTCATACCATGTTCAATAACATACACTGAGTATTCCAACAAAATTCGGCGCCAGCTCATAGAGCGAAGAGCACACAAGACTGGCTGGCGGCGCATGAAATCGACTTCATCCGGCACGAAGACTGGCCCTCCTCCAGTCCAGATTTGAATCCGTTAGATTACAAGATATGGCAACACTTGGAGGAAAAGGCGTGCTCAAAGCCTCATCCCAATTTGGAGTCACTCAAGACATCCTTGATTAAGGCAGCCGCCGATATTGACATGGACCTCGTTCTTGCTGCGATAGACGACTGGCCGCGCAGAATGAAGGCCTGCATTCAAAATCACGGAGGTCATTTTGAATAAACTTTAGTGTCATAAGAATCTATGTTTTGTTAAGTTAATTTTGGTATATAAATGGATACATAATGAATAAACTTGTTTCAATTATTTTATATTAAACCTGTGACAGAATTTATGACCTGACTAGGTATATTATAACAGCATTTATGAATGAATGAAGATTGTTTATAATATTAGCATTTATGAATGTATGAAGATTGCATATAATACTAGCTGCCGCCAGCGGCTTTGCTCGCATTGTTTGTCAATAAAAAATAGCCTATGTGTTAATCCAGGTTAAAATCTTTTTTTTTTATATATATTATAGGCTTGCGTTTGACCACGATCTCGCCTGATGGTAAGCGATGATGCAGTCTACGATGGTACACGCTTGCCTAGAAGAAACCTATTCACTCGCGACTTAAAGATACCCAGGTTGTAGCTATCTGGAAACACAGACTCTAGCAAGTCGTTCCACTCTTTGGCGGTACGCATAATAAAGGTCGAAGAGAACCGCTTTGTGCGAATGGCAGGTATTTCTACCATATAGCGGTGGCGTACTGCAGAGCGTCTGGTTGTCCATATCTACATTTATACAAAACTTCATCGCAATCGGTTCAGCCGTTCCGGCGTGAAAGAGAAACAAACATCCATACATCTATACATACAAACTTTTGCATTTATAATATTAGTAGGATTTCCATTTATGAATGTATGAAGATTGTATATAATATTAGCATTTATGAATGTATGAAGATTGTATATAATATTAGCATTTATGAATGTATGAAGATTGTATATAATATAAGCATTTATGAATGTATGAAGATTGTATATAATATTAGCATTAATGAATGTATGAAGATTGTATATAATATTAGCATTTATGAATGTATGAAGATTGTATATAATATAAGCATTTATGAATGTATGAAGATTGTATATATTATTAGCATTTATGAATGTATGAAGATTGTATATAATATAAGCATTTTTGGATGTATGAAGATTGTATATAATATTAGCATTTATGAATGTATGAAGATTGTATATAATATAAGCATTTATGAATGTATGAAGATTGTATATAATATTAGCATTTATGAATGTATGAAGATTGTTTATAATATAAGCATTTATGTATCTATGAAGATTGTATATAATATTAGCATTTATGGATGTATGAAGATTGTATATAATATTAGCATTTATGAATGTATGAAGATTGTATATAATATTAGCATTTATGAATGTATGAAGATTGAATATAATATTAGCAGTTATGAATGTATGAAGATTGTATATAATATTAGCATTTATGGATGTATGAAGATTGTATATAATATTAGCATTTATGAATGTATGAAGATTGTATATAATATTAGCATTTATGAATGTATGAAGATTGTGTATAATATTAGCATTTATGAATGTATGAAGATTGTATATAATATTAGCATTTATGAATGTATGAAGATCGTTTATAATATTAGCATTTATGAATGTATGAAGATTGTATATAATATAAGCATTTATGAATGTATGAAGATTGTATATAATATAAGCATTTATGAATGTATGAAGATTGTATATAATATTAGCGTTTATGAATGTATGAAGATTGTATATAATATTAGCATTTATGAATGTATGAAGATTGTATATAATATTAGCATTTATGAATGTATGAAGATTGTTTATAATATTAGCATTTATGAATGTATGAAGATTGTATATAATATAAGCATTTATGAATGTATGAAGATTGTTTATAATATTAGCATTTATGAACGTATGAAGATTGTATATAATATAAGCATTTATGAATGTATGAAGATTGTATATAATATAAGCATTTATGAATGTATGAAGATTGAATATAATATTAGCATTTATAAATGTATGAAGATTGTATATAATATTAGCATTTATGAATGTATGAAGATTGTATATAATATTAGCATTTATGAATGTATGAAGATTGTATATAATATTAGCATTTATGAATGAATGAAGATTGTATATAATATTAGCATTTATGAATGTATGAAGATTGTATATAATATAAGCATTTATGAATGTATGAAGATTGTATATAATATTAGCATTTATGAATGTATGAAGATTGTATATAATATTAGCAGTTATGAACGTATGAAGATTGTATATAATATTAGCATTTATGAATGTATGAAGATTGTATATAATATTAGCATTTATGAATGTATGAAGATTGTATATAATATTAGCATTTAAGAATGTAACCACTATTATTTTCAAAGCGACGTGTAATACAAGAGGTGGCGCATATTTGGGTCAACGCATAACCGTTACAATTCAGTGGGGAGGCAAAGCCAGCGTCTTGAACACTGCGCACTCTAGACGGTTTTTGCATTTAAGATCAGTGAGGAGAAAATCTGGTGAGTGAATGTATGCAGAATTTTTATATGCAGTCATTATACATAAATTGAAAGAAAGAAAGAAGACAGTTATTCACGTAAACTCTTCAAAGTTTATCAGGAAGAGAATGCTCTTTAGCATTAAGTTCGCCTTTTTACTAGTTTTATAAGTGCAATTAAGTATTTTAAATCAATCAAAAAGCAGACCGTAATACTTCAACGAACAAATTTATACAAAAAAAAACATTTAGACAGGAGGAAATTACATTACAGGAATTACATTAATAGCTGTTGCCCGCGACATGGTACGCGTTACACAACTAAATCTGTAAGTAACCTAGAAATAAAGCTAAACTCGCTGTTGCAACTTGACATGACACCCCCATTTTTAACCCATGAGAACTGATTTTTAGGATAAAAAGTAGCCTGTGTGTTAATCCAGGTTATAATCTACGTACGTACATATTATATTAAATAGAAAGCGGTTAAACCATTACGAAGTAATCGGGTAACAAACAAACATCTAAACTTTCGCACTCATTTATAAAATTTGTGTGATTAAAATGTGTGCATGGAGAATGTATGTGCCATGTATAGGCTTAAGTGCAAAGCCCTGAGCTCAGCTTGTGCAGTAAACGAGCTTACAACGATATGGTTCGGCAGCATGCTTTTCCTCTGAGCTATATTAGTGACTTTAATTTGTCTACGGATGCTCTTTTTTATACTACTTATATGGCGAACGAGCATGCAGTCCACCAGATGGTAAGTGGCTACTGCAGCCAATGGATATCCACATAGAATTCAACACAAGGTATTATGTTGTCTTGACCTCTATGTGGATACGTTGCTATATTATAGGACTTAGCTGGTATGCCTATGTGCCAGTAATTACAGGAACATACCATTACCATCTAACTGGAACACAGCAGCACAAGTACTGCTATTTGGCGGCAGATAAAGGTAAGGCGGTGGTGGCCACTTCCTCGAGCCCGTTCACAAAAGCTCTACCACCAGTACAAAAGCTTATTATGCTTATTTAAGTAATGTAACGCGTGTGTTAGCCGCGTGTCCAGCAGTGGGCGTCTCATGACTGCTATGATGATTTTTTGTTTATAAAACGCTTATGTAATAGCCGCGCTTAAAGGCGTCGAGGTTTTCTCATATTCCAGTAAACGGATCGATCCCTCAGGGCTCAAAGGCAAATATTGATTTTGATAATGTATTTGTTTACAGAATTTTGTTTATGAGCAAGCGACACAATTCAAGACGTGTGTTTGGGGAAGAATTTACAGAATTGGAATGGAATATTTTAACACACTTTTACCCCCTCCCACTCTCTCCCCTCAACTGAATAAACAATAGAATCTGTATTAATTATTTATTGAATTATACTACTAACTAGGCATAACCAAAAGTACATATTTTACAGTGAAAATACTAAAGAAAGACAGGCATTTACACTGATAGTCACTTTTTTTCGGTTATAATCTATTTTTTACTAGTGGACCCGCCGAACTTCGTATCGGCTTGACATGCATAGGTATTACGCGGGCTGTTAATATAAGTCACCCTGGTAGAATTGTCAATCGTTGTCCCCGGCCATCATTATGTATGAGAAAATGAATGACTTCCACAAATAATTCAATACCAAAATTAGCCAAATCGCTCCACCCGTTCTCGAGTTTTAGCGAGACTAACGAACAGCAATTAATTTTTATATATATAGACAATATATCTCGGGATAACTCCTACCGAAGCATCTGTTTTAAACGATATTCATTTTTTTACATCATCTTTGACGATATTTGCAGCACGCATTCTGTCAATTCTATGTCAAACGTCATAAGGTTACATTATAAAAGCGCTAAGGTTAGATTATAAATAATTTTATATGGTGGTTAAGTATTCTTAAATTTTCTAATTATGCGCGCAATTTTCTTAATTTTTTCTTTTATAAAAACTTTTTCCTGACAATAAGAAATACAACAAAAAAAGAATTAACGAAATCGGTCAAGCCGTTCACGCGTGATGACGTGACAAAGGGAAATAGGGATTCATTTTTGTATATAGAGATAAATCTATGAATTATTTGGTATTACATTCGTAACATATTTTTTTTTGTTAAAAGAAAGGTTTATCCAAAAAAGTTCTTCCACCTTGTATACAAGTTAATCATAGAAACTCTTATATGTTTGCCAAATCAATCATACTAATAAATGCTGACAGACAGACGGAATCGGAGACGAAAGTTTTCGCTAGAGTCTTAGTTTTACCGTCTTAACCCCTGATAATAATACGATAAAATAGTATATGTTTTTATTTTTATTCGTCTGTATGTCTCTACTTAGTATTGTATCATAAAACCAAATAATCTGATTCAAATGTGTGTTTTTGTATATAATTAGTGTTTCCAAGATGTTTATTACCGATGTTTACTGAAAATTGTCCCGCGTACATTTCAAAACGAGTGAGAATACTAGTTTTAATTAGTTTGGTTTAAGTTTTTCGTCTCAGCTATTTCATTGTATCTTTTGTCTTATGTGTCTTTTGTCGCTTTGAAAATGTAAGGTTTACCACAAAAAACACTGCTTAGCGTCAGTTTGAAAAAACGACTGTGATTTAGAGCACACGACTGAAGTAAAACTTTTTTTCAAAATAATAATTTATAAATTTGTTCAAGAACGAAATGCAACGTAAACTGGCTATGTGAGTGTCTCTCTCTTGACCTTACAGTAAAATACGAAACATAACTCTCTCTCTTTCTATATTCACTAACTTATATCTCCTTCTCAACTTCCGTTCGCACTTTTCGTAACGCATTCACCAGCTTACTCCTCAATTCAAGCGTGCGTAAAGAAGTTTTACTACAAAAATCCTATACAAAAACTGGTAAGAATTCTTTGAAAGATGCGTTAAACAGGGTTGTTTAACTTTTTATGGTAACAAGGTTATTGTTTAGTGTAGTGAGTGATTGGCTGTCTTTGGTTTAAAAACTGAGTTCTATACTCACTCACAGTAAATAGTTTTGTTAAGTTTAACATTTTTTGTGACTAATGTTGTTAAAGTATATCTCAAAATTGATTTAGCATAACTATAGCCAGATTTTTTTACGAAAATTGAGACGTTTCGTTAGCGAGAAAGTTACATTAAGGTATGATTGTATTAATTTACTAAATACAATACCTCTGTTAAATAACAATAAACTAGATATATTACATTATATCGTCCAATTTACATTGTGCATGATGATGATTATATCCTGTTACTTGTATTGCTTGAGTCCAGTTTTGCCAATCTTCTTTATTAACAAAAATCTAAAATAGCAAATTAGAATCTCTTTATAACTCCAAGATGGAGTTTTTATTAGAATTATTCTGGAGTTTTAATCCAAGTGACCCAACAAAAGAGATCAAAAAGATACCGATAAGTGGGTCTCTTGTGAATTAACATTTAATCTGAGAGTAGTAAAAAGTACAGCTATAGGGTGGGACTTCGTTCATATAAACAAACGTTGACAAACACGCACACATACTCGTGCTAACCACAATTTGATTTTTTTTTACAACTTATATGGCAAACGAGCATGCAGTCCACCAGACGTTAAGTGGCTACTGCAGCCCATGGATATTCACATAGAATCCAAAACAAGCTATTATGTTGTCTTGATCTCTATGTGGATACGTTGCCATACTATAGGACTTAGCTGTTATGCCTATGTGCCAGTAATTACAGGAACATACCATTACCATCTAACCGAAACACAGCAGCACAAGTACTGCTATTTGGCGGCAGATAAAGATAAGGCGGTAGTGCCCACTTCCTCGAGCTCGTTCATAGAAGCTCTACCACCAGTGAATTTGTGTAGTGAATGTGCATTTGTGCGTAGTTGGTTAACATATGCAAGATTATAATTATGCAAAAATTGTGTTGCAGCAGCTGTGCTTAGGTAAAGCAATAATAGACTTAGCAAACCTAATTCAGGACTCACGCTTCGCTCCAGTCAATCTGATCTATTATTTAGTATAATTTTATATAAAATTAAACATTTTAAATCAAAATCCAATCATTAACTTTACAAATAAAAAAATTGTAAGCCGCAGGGCTCCTCTTCTGAGGATGACCTAAATGACTCCATCCAACAAAGTAATGAGCCTTTTTTTAAATTTAAAACAATAATAAATGCACTGCAATATTTTCTTAAGCTTAAGGAAATATTAGCTTAAGGAACACACCTAAACGATTTCTTTGCAGGCCTAGAAATTTTAACAAATATTTCCCATAGAGGCTTGCACAAGGCTTTTGCAAAGAAATTGTTTTGGTGTTTAGGGCCTATTAGAAGCTACTAGTAAAAGTAGCCGGAAAATGGAATCAGGAGGAGAATCGTGCAAATTTTGAACGACAATACCAAAGTAAAAATGTTCTGATTGTGCACATTTTGTATCGCGCTGACACGCGTGATATCAGTCAAAACAACGTGAGTTCCAACGTTAGATACATTCAAAATTAGCGCGATTGCCCCCCAGGGTTTGACAAGGAAGAGTGCCACTATTCGCAGTGATGCCCGCGTCGACTTTGGCGCGCCAGCGATCCCCAATCTGTCGCTGCCAATGTCACATCAAGCGCTCACCGCTTCACACCTACTATATCAGACAGATGGCCCACAATAGAGAGATCATGTTCGTTCTATTGTGAAACACTAAATAAAGTCCATAGTTTTTAGGTATATTTATTTGTATTTCGTTACATACATAATGTATTGTGAATTAAATTTGTGTTATTACTAGTATATTTATAGTATGGTTTATAGTATGTAGGTACGTTTTTAATTTTATATAGATGCACCGCCGTCATGTGATACATTATAATCCTGTCCATACAAAGGTTGTCCGGAAGAGATCGCTTTTAGCGATAAGACCGCCCATTGTACTAAATCTATTTGTAAGTATTATGTTCTGTATTTTACTTTGGTGTACAATAAAGAGGGGTTATCTTATCTTATCTTATTGTATTTTGTTTTATTTACACGTTTTTACGTATTTATATACGTTGTTTACGTTTGTTTGTTTGTTTTGTTTTACGTTGTTTTTAAATAAATAATGCTATATTGGTAAGAAACGCAGGTCGGCGTTAGATGCAGGCCGCTTTCAATCGCAGTTCCTGGAGATCAATGAGGGAGGCCTTTGTCCAGCAGTAGACGTCCTACGGCTGATATGACGATGATGATGATATTGTGTAATATAAGTGTGATAATGTCGGTAATAGTATACTTTATTTAATAAATTAAACTTTAAACTTTTTGAATAATGCCTCAAAGACACAAGCTTACATGATTGTATTATCAATGTCTACAATAGAAATACCTACTGTACCATGCTATCATACTATACTGTTTTGTGTCGAAAGGTATTGTCAATATTGTCCTGACACGTAATTAATATCATAATTGGATTATTAGCAGTTTCAATTATCAAATGATACAAAGACAATATTGATTGATATCACACAACAATTATCGTAGTTTCAAAATAGGGACTGACTCTTTGTTTGCCATGCCTGGTAGTATATTTCAAAAGATAAGCAGCCGCACGGCTCAGTACCATCTATACCTCGTTAATATATAATTCATTTGCACTCACTTTTTCACTCATAGCTGAGGTATAGAACACTTTACCGTCACCTGTTTTTCCTGAAAACTACAATCCAGGTCTCTGATTAGGTAATATTGGTTAGGTGTTTTCTAGATAATAAAATAATAAATAATGCTAGATATTTCACACAGCGCCATCTAGCTCCAAACTAAGCAGAGCTTGTACTATTCGAACCAGATAACTCATAGAATACTTACATACTTTTTTGTGTTAATACATATATATTTAATATATGTATAGAGAAACAACCAGACCCGTATCAAAAATGTAAATCGTGCTAACATTTATTCCGCGGCGGGAATCGAATTCGCAACCTTCTGCTATCACCCACTACGCAACGGAGAGATTTGAGCTTCATCTTATACCACATCATCATCGCTATGAGTAGGTGAGGTTATGGTCAAAAAAAGATTAGTTTATCTAAAATAAGTTTTTAGTTGAAATATTACTTTTTCAAACCAAGCTTTTATAAAATTCATAATCGGAGCCGGACGCAGATATTATTGAGCCCAAACACTAGTAGCCTACTATAATCCATTCAGAAGTTCCGTTGTCATCATGATATGATCATCCATGTACCATATTATTACATTGTCACCGAAGTTACATATGTATTCCAAATTTTAACTCAATCGGTTAGAGGAACGGGTTTAAAATTCAGTTGCAAGATTCCACCCGAACAAACATACATACAGTGCAAGGTAATAAAAAAACTTGTAAAAAATGTTGCTGGCACGGGACGCCGGGCAAATAAGAAACATCTAAATTGATGGTTATTGAAAGAATTTATCATAAAAGTTATCATAAAACACCGTTTGTAATCATCACAACATCATCATCATCATCATACGCAATAAAATTGCAAAAAAATAAAATAATAACAAAATCAAATAATAATAATAAATACATTAATAAATTAATAATCACTATTTATTTACAGAATTTTCTTTACGAGCAAGCGACATAATCCAAGACGTGTTTCGAAAAGAAATCACAGAATTGGAATGAGATATTTTAACTTTGTCCCTCTCCCCCTCACTTTTTCCCCTTAACTGAATAAACAATAGAATCTGTATTAATAATATATTGAATTATATTATTAACTAGGCCACCCATCTTTAAAACCCGTCCTCTATCTCTGTTAAAGTTCGGCACACGACTTATTTCTATTGCCTCTCGAATCTTGCGAGGAACGAAAAACTTCTCGCTCGCTAAGACCCGGGCCTTATCGAAACGTACGTAGTGCGTCGAATCAGAATCTAGGGCATGTTCCGCCACAGCCGAACTGTTAGAGTCGACATTCTTCATTGCACGTATGTCGGGCTGTTCCATAGATAGTTCATCGGGCAACTTAAGTAACAACTCTCTTAATTTCGTCTTTAGTCTAGATGTGGGATTGAAGTTTATTTATTTATTTGAACACCAATATAGTATACACTAACACGTCATAACAAAACAATTAATATTTTTACCAGCTAAATGTTACTACAATTACAGGTGAAGACTACATTCACTAATTTATTGAGCGAGTAATAATAAAAAATATAATACAAATAACTAAAAAAACACGAAATACACTGAAATAAATAAAAAACATAAAAATTATTTACAGAGTCATAATCCTTAAAAACTAAAATCACAACTGGAATCAATTAAATATAAAATTTATATTAAAAGACAAGTCAATATCTCAAAATTTAAAGAATCTGTATGTTATTACATTTAAAATGGGCTTTCAGCTTTCTCACATTGCAAGCGAATACGTCCAACTGGTCAGACTTAGATAATATGTTATACTGCCTAACGATTCTAGTCAGTGGTGCATGGTGTTCCAAGTTTGACTTTGAACTCCCCAATTTAAACAAGTCAAAACTTAACGCTCTGGGCAGTTTGCAAGGAACAGAAAAGTATATGGACGCCAACAAACCAGGTGCATCAAGAATGCCATTCACTAACTTAAACAGAAACACGGCGTCGAGCATACATCTTCGGTCCGCAAGTGTGGAGATCCCAAAATGTTTCAACCTATCGTCGTAGCTCAAAAGTACTTTTCACAAATGACAGGAATATGTGAGATGCCACAGGAAGCGTTTCTGTATGCTTTCCAAACGGTTTTTATGAATTTCATAGAAAGGGCTCCACGCCACGCTTCCATACTCCAAACCACTACGCACAGTTACGCTAGCGTTACTACGCTAGTTGACCAGTTTATACGTCAAATCATCATGAAGGATACCTAACATACCTAGTTTTTATTCGTAGGCAGCTGTGTCCACAACTACTTATTACTAAATCAAGTATGTAAAATAATAATTGAAAAAATCACTAAAATTTTCCAAGTAAAATAAATACGACAATTACACCATAACATCTTACACCCAATCTTACCTCTTGCGTCCTATTCCAATTGTAATTATGCTATGTTGTTTTGGAAGCACACAAGCACTATATTTTATTTTTATAGATTCCATTATGTTAAACAAGGTACCTTCCTATAACGTTATTGCCCAGTCCACTCAAAGGTTGAGAGGAAGAGATCGATTTTAGCGATAAGACCGCTGATAAGACTTGTATTTTCGCGTGTCTAGTAATATGTTTTAATATTGTTTGTTAATTAAAGTGTGGAGTATGTACAATACAGCGTTTTCTATCTACCTGTTCATATAGTTTTGTAGGTACAATATAAAAACAATTTAAGTTACTTCGTGCACTCTGTTCCAGTTTATTAGTCTGTGTATTTTACGCATCCGTATAAATGCTTATTTATTTTGGCTGATGGATGAAATCTGTTTCATTACTCATTAAATATTTTCAGAGGATCCATGTTTTGGGATAAATTATTTTTGGGATGTTATTAGGGTTCCGTTGTCGAATTAGATTAAATAACAAAACCGTTTCGTAACGTATACATAGTACCCTTACAGTTCCGCGGTGTTTATCTGTCTGTTCATCTGACCACCGTTTTATTTGTATACTTTGAGTGTTGTAAACCTGAAATTTGGCATTACGATACGTTTTTTTTATGAAATGAAAACATGAAAAACTTGTTTTTAAGTTTCCATATATAGAAGTTTTTTTTACTCACTCACCACCTTGTGTGACCGTGTGGGCTATCCTTGATTAGGTTTTAAAACACCATTAAATCTTTTAGTATTTTCATCAACTTTTTTGTTTATAAATGAACCCGTTTACGAAATATTAATCTTTATATTTGCTATTATAATAGTTATGTGCTAATGACAATGAAACCTAAATTTAGTTTAGTTAATGCTCACAGAATTGCCCTCCATTGCGATAAGACACGTATTATATTATCATAATCTAGTTGTTAAAATAACCCGTTCCGTAATGGCATCAGTTCAAACCTCAATTTTGTCTGATTCCACATTTCCTATACTAATGCAGTAAATGATGCTGCTTTAATTATATCCCGTAATTCATCATCACCATTATCATCACAGCTATTAGGTTAACTGAACTTTCAAAAAGTTTTCTTTGTAATGGAGTCAAACTATTTACTAAATTAGATAAAAGTTTGTGTGAAATGGACTAAGCCATATACAAAATAAAATTAATATTAATTAAGAAACGCTAGTATAGCATGACAGAAGCTCTCAAAGATGACTCCATTTCACAGGAAATTATTTGATAATACGTTGGTACCTATGTATTATTTTATTTTTAATTATTGTATCTATGTTATTAGAATTAGGTATATTCATTTTTTTGGTATTCATTATTTCGGTAAGATGACAATGCCCTTTTACAGCCGCTACGGTTTGTGACATTATAAAATGTATTCCATAAAATATAATCAATTAGTGGACCCACCGAACTTCGTACCGCCTTGACATGCATATAATGCGGGCTGTCAATATACGTCACCATGGTAAAATTGTCAATTGTTGTCCCCGGCCATCATTATGTATGAAAAAATTAATGACTTCCACAAATAATTCAATACCAAAATTAGCCAAATCGCTCCACCCGTTCTCGAGTTTCAGCAAGACTAGCGAACAGCAATTAATTTTTTTATTTATAGACAGTATATCTCGGGATAACTCCGACCGAAGCATCTGTTTCAAACGATATTCATTTTTTTTACATCCTCTTTGACGATATTTGCAGCACGCATTCTGTCAATTCTATGTCAAACGTCATAAGGTTACATTATAAAAGCGCTGGTATTCTTAAATTTTCTAACTTTGCGCGCAATTTTCTTAATTTTTTCTTTCATAAGAACCTTCTCCTGACAATAAGAAATACAACAAAAAAGAAATCGGTCCAGCCGTTCACACGTGATGGCGTGACCAAGGGAAATAAGGATTCATTTTTATATATAGAGATGACTAATGTAATTCAATATTTATAATTATTGTTACTTACTGACATACGCAGCAATTTAGAATTAAAATTAGGTATTATAAACAATTCTTTGACAATGCTCCTCTACAGCAGCTATAATCTGAAGTACCTACATAACTATTAATCAGTGTTTAGATGCATAAATGTAATATATACGAAATGCTTGCCTGTTTCTGGCACCTTCAAAATTATGGTGCAAGGAGCTACTTAGATAAATACATGTAGTTAATTAAGTAATATTATTGACGTAACCAAGTGTTCTATTGTGTCCCTGCGGTTTCAATAAATGAGTATGAGAATGAGTGTCATATTAGCCATAAGAAGGCTACTAGTAAAAGAAAGCTCTCCGAAAGATTTCTAGCGTAATACCCAACGGCAAGGTTACTAGGTAACCTTCATTAAGTTATATTTAATCTAGTAGGGGCCGTTCTGTGCTGTGTTTTCAGTGCGTGATCTCTATTTGAGATCCTTTCTGCCCCAACGACCGTCTTCGAGATATGTACCCCGCCCATTGCTACTTTAGTTTGCTAATCCTCTACTACTAATTTAAATCTCCACGTTTAGGGTCGGGCTGATCATATACCGTATTTAACCCGATAAATGGGTCAAAGCATCAAGAGTGTGGATTCCAAACCTAAGGCTGGTGATCTTCTCATGCCGATCTTCGGCACTGATAGACGGCGCGTCCCTAGCCAGCACTGACTCGACAGCTCGATTCATTTTAGTATCGCGCACATCGCGGCGAAGTACAGACGTAATATTTATTTGTCAGTTATACTTGTCGACGCGCGAATTTAGCGTGAAACAAAAATATTTACTGGCCGTGCGACGCAGCGCTGACGCACCGCGCATACGCCCACGCACATCAACTCCAATCAGTCAGCGTAATTCAGAAACGCTTAATAGTAATATATAAAACACTGACGGTCAGCATGAGAAACTAGCCTTATGGATTGTCAAGATCTGAAAGAGGGTTAAGATAAGTGGATGGGCGAATAAAAAGCCTTTTCCCGGAGTAGATAACTCGATGATCAAGGTTCTTGAGTGGAGACCACGCACTGTAAAGCGCAGCGTAGGACAACCCTCCGCTAGATCAAAAGATGAATTTATAAATGGTGTTGTTAGCCGTAGTGCAGGCCAGAAACGATCGATTGATCTGTAAATCTAAAAGGTCTATGTTTTGCAGTGGACGGACGCCCTATGGCTAATAGCTACTATGTTGTAGATCATACAAAATAAAATTAGATTTAGGGTACGTTTTCAAGTAAGTGCGAGGTTATTTCATTTATCTAGCCTCGGACAGTGCAACTACGAGTATCCTATCGGTTGTTTTTTTCGCTCACTGCTTAGTTTTCTCGCACAGTGCTGGTGAAAATGCAGAGTGCGTTTTACAAGTTTATGAAGTAGAATAAATATTTTTAAAGAGATACTATTTTACCTTACAAGCGTCAGTACACTATGATAATCACTTACCATCAGGGTGCTTTACCACTGTTGTGGTAAAAAAAAATATTACAATTTGCGTGGGTAGATAGAGTTGGGCGATGGAGCGCAGCATTTTGGGTGTCAAGAGAATATACAGGATTTGGAACACCTCGCTGCGCTCAAAAACGTCGGTATCAAGGCTGCTAAGTTGAAGTGGGATTGGGCGGGTCATGTCTCCCGCATGCAACCAAATTGGTGGGCTAACGTCGTAACTGAATGGATCCCTGTGGATGGAAAGCGACACCGTGGAAGGCCTAAAAAGCGGTGGCGCGATGATTTGGACGCTTTTTTATAGGGACTGGCAGGATTTAGTACAAGATCGAGAAAAGTGGAGAGATGAAGGGGAGGCCTTTGCCCAGTAGTGGGACAGCATAGGCTAGATTAAAAAAATATAGTGTTGACAGAATTTGACTCGCTGTCACATGATAATAATATAAAGTCTTGGTTTCATCAATACAAAATCATTATTATAAATACGGGATGTATCACGTGCTGTTTTATCGGTGTCTTTAGCGACAATGTTTCGGTTCAATTCGTGAATCTTCATCAGGATGAGTGCGTTCGCCCCGAGCTGCGTCTCGCCTCGCACTACGCGCCGCAGCCCACTGCGCACGAGACGGGTGTGGTGGTGGGGGTTGCGTCAAAGGTGTCCTATCGCGTTGACACGCTGCATCATCATCATTATCATCACTGCGGTTCTCGATACAGGAAAACACACAACACTATGTCTCTACCAGGTTCACTGACTTCACGTCATCAAAATATTAATATCCATATGAAAAGGTATAAAAATTGTGACTTTTCAGGTTTCTGCATCCTGTAATTCCCGCTGATGGAACCCGATGGGACTTGAAAGTAATTGGCAAACGTGAACAACGGACATAGTTTTGGAGTTCCGTAGGCACAACAATTCGATTTTATTAATTAGTTTCTAACTCGCAGTTCAAAAAATTAAAAGCATGTTTTGAAAAAAATCGATCTATAAGCTTAATTATTGTTTATTGTATTTGAAATAATTGCAGTTTCATTAGCAAGAGGAGTGAATCCGATGTCCAATGCAAGACATTTAGGGAAGCATAAAAACACATTTCATCATATCAGCCGTAGGACGTCCACTGCTGGACAAAGGCCTCCCTCATTGATCTCCAGGAACTGCGGTTGGAAGCGGCCTGCATCCAACGCCGACCTGTGGTTCTTACCAAGTTGTCTGCCTATCTTGTAGGTGGACGTCCTACGCTGCGCTTGCCGGTCCGTGGCCTCCATTCGAGAACTTTTCGGCCCCAATGGCCATCTGTTCTGCGCGCTATATGGCCTGCCCATTGCCACTTCAACGTGCTAATCCGTCGGGCTATGTCGGTGACTTGAGTTCTTCTTCGTATCTCCTCATATATATAAACATATTTAGAGTGGATCTTATATTAAAATACAAATATTTTATCATGGGAAATATAGTGTGGGATCGCGCAGGGCTAAAAAAATATAATTTTATTCAATCGTACAAAAACATAATACATTTAGTTTAGTAAATTTATCGTGACTAGTCTTTATGCGGGCTTTTGTAAAATCTGTTTTATATTGTAGTTCATAACTTACTTAATGCAAAAAACCCTGTAAAAGCATAGTAATAAAAACGTAATTTTTGTTATAGCATTTCCGCCTCACTTTAATTCAAAGAACCTCATTTCCTGAAGAATTTTGCTGCTTTTAATTTTTTATATACGGAACGGATTAATACTCTACATACACGCACCTGACTTTTATAGACCAAGTAGGCACTGTAAAAACTTTACCTTACTGAATACATTTTTAGACAACCACGAATAAAAAACGAGAGTATTAGAGTTTCCTGTGAAAGGGCTTGGCCGGGGAAGTACTACCACCATGCCTATTTCTGCAGCGTTGCTGCGTTTTGGTTTAAACGGTATGGTTGCTGGTGAAATTACAGGCACTTGAGGCTTTACACCTGTATGCCTCAAGTTGAGGGACGTTTTTAACGAGCGTGACCTACGATGCAGTACTTTGATTTAGACGATGTTAACCACAAACAATAGCAAACAACAAAAAAACTAGACCTTTCACTACGAGTGTAATTCAAGATGATTTATTAAGTGCACTAAGTGGAATAATTATAACGCTACCTTTGTACAGGATTCTAGAAGTTAGTTAACTCTATAAATCACGGTGAATAAGCAATACGGATAGAACTAAACCGCGACTGTCCACAATGCTTTTATTTAATTTGTTTTCAGCTTATTTATATTATTTTTTCTGAAGTCTTCACACAAATTTTATGGCGTTTCTTTCTTTTATTTTTACGAGAAAAAACAGAGCCTTAGAATAGTAATCGATTATAACAAAAAATATTTCAAGATTTTATTTAAGGTGAATAGTTTCACATGCAATCATGTTGTGTCAATTTAAGCCTTCTTTGTTTCTTCGCTTCAGTTCACGACGACTCAGACAACATATCCCAATGCTTATTAAAAAAATTGAACCCACTGAGAACACAGTGATATAGAGTGGCTTAGTACTCCGCTCGGCCTATAGCGAATTGTTCAATGTTGACGTTGAACTGGGCAATTATTGTGGGGCAGATCGCAAAGCTTTGCATTTTACAGAACACACTATAAATCACGCTTAGCGACTTTGATTTGTGTCCACTTGTATATTTGTTTTTGAGATTTATGGGACAGTAACTTACATACTGGAGTTTTTGAATCAGGAAATATGCTAACGAACTACATATATAAAGGTTTGTTTGTGATGGAATTACATATGAAATGAAATACTGCAGTCTCACAGCATAATTATTAAACATAACACCGTGTTTTGTTTATTTGAGTTGCCGGGAAGTTTGAAAGTGAAAAATACCAATAATGGAATAGTTAAAGGTTTCACACATCAATCAATGGTACAACTAGATAATGAGGTGAACTATAATAAGCCAATGGTCTTATTTCAAATTAGTCTATCAAAAACAAAAACATTATAACTGAACAATGCGGTTCAATAGGCTGGAAAAACTAACGGCCATTGGGGCAGCAAGCTTCTCGAGTGGAGACCACGCACTGGAAAGATGGCCTGATAAAGGTTCTGGGAGCTGTTGAGGGTAGGCCGCACAATTTGGTCCTTCTTGGAAATATATGGAGGTGACCTAAGTTCAGCAGTAGACGTCATACAGCTGATAATCATGATGATTAATATTTTCGTCATCTAGCACAGTACTAAGCCTTAGTTAGCTACCTATCCAATGTAGTTTAACGGATATTGGATATTTCTCTACCCTGTTATCTTACACTCCTATGTTTGAACTGTAGAGATAACATACATCACTTCGACTAGCGTACGCCCGCCGGTTTCAATATAAATGAAACATTTCCGTTAGGAAATAGCGCTACTGTGGTACATTCATGTTATCAAGGGGCTTAGTGTGCTGGGCAGGCCCATCATCATATCGGTCATAGTACGTCCACGGTCGAACAAAGCCTTCCTCCATGTACTTCCAGAGCAACCAATCTTGTGCAGCTTACACCCAACGGCTCTTATCAATTTTTATATGGTCTTCAGGGCAAGCTTATTAGATGCTTCTAGATCCTGCCTGCAAACATCGAGTCACTGCAGCGGCTGCTTTTTTCACTCAGCTGGTTCTGCAGTTTTTCGCCTCTATAATACCCTCTACTATATTGTTATACCGAGGCTGTTACAGAATAAGTAATAGTCGGTTTTTCTCGAAGTTATACCTACTGTGTCACAGAATAGGTAATACTTGGAATGAAATATACCTATATACCACGTTTATACCTACAGCTGCATAGATTAAGAAAAAGTAGCCTGTCGAAATACCTTTTATTTTTTTAGTAACTAGTAGAATCATTGAGAAGGTTCTGTAAATAATGCGCGGTATAAATAGTGCGTAGAGACTCTCAAGAGTCAGTCTTGATTTGGCGATACGTGCGAACATTTCGGTTACTTTTAGTGGTTTACTCTGTACCAGTGTTGTGATTAAGTGTGTTGTGAATCCTTGTGATTAAGATCGTGTATTTATCATTTTAGTGTTGAGTAAAAGTGTTATTTTAGTTAGATTTATTTTCATTATTTTATCCCGAACCCTCAGCTCGTAACAATATTGTACGCCATCACAGAATACCAGCGCTACTTCAGTGTTTCCACTGCTGTTAGCACATCGCTGAGTGGTGACCAATTTTGTTGATTCTGTATTATTGTTTTTAGTTTTAATTATGTACCTTATCTTTATCTATAAGTTTTGTTTATGGCGCAAAATAAATATTTTCTAATTCTACTTCTATTATATACAACCGCCCGCGGCTTCGCACGCTTGCAATTTCCCGTTCCCGGTGGTACTTCGAGATAAACACTATCTAAAACACTCTTGTCAGAGTGAAGCGACACTTCATGTAAATGACTTCACATCAATGAACGACGGTTAGATTATATAGATATTGTTCATACAAAAATACTAAAATCTTGATTGAAAGTGTGGGGTGGGGGGGGGGGGGGGGGGGGGGGGGTAGGAGGGTAAAAAGTACTTTACAACCTTATATATATATTCTCATACCTACCAATTATACAAAAAAAATCATTAAAACCGGTCGACCCGTGTCGGAGGAGTTTAGATTTTGTAGTCTACAAAAAACCGTGACACGAGATTTTTATATATTAAATTAATCCCCATGATGTACATCTATGGATCTCACTTAATACGCAGATATAATGAAAGAGGTACCCATAAACAAGTGTAAACTAAACTTATGATAAATTTTTTTTTATACATTTTAGGCTTGCGTTTGATCACGATCTCGCCTGATGGTAAGCGATGATGCAGTCTACGATGGTACACGCTTGCCTAGAAGAAACCTATTCACTCGCGACTTAAAGATACCCAGGTTTTAGCTATCAGGAAACACAGACTCTGGCAAGGCGTTCCACTCTTTGGCGATGCGCATAATAAATGTCGAAGAGAACTGCTTTGTGCGAAAGGGAGGTATTTCTACCATATAGCGGTGGCGCATCGCAGAGCGTCTAGTTGATGGTGGGATTAGGTTGAACAGTTCAGCCGCACACTCCCCGAAATGTACTCGATTAAAAACCGAGAGGCTAGCAACCTTTCGTCGATGCTCCAGGCTGAGGAGCCTTGCATCAACTACTTTTTACAATGCAGTAAGCATTCACGTGTCGTGTTCCAAGCCCATTGCCGCGTGTTTTAATGCTAAATGAAGGCCTGTGAATATTTGATTCATTTAATAAATATGTATATTCAATACAGTCTGACTTATTATTCTAAACATGTGACAAACTACTTACTGGATAGCGTCATTAACTCATAACTTTAATAACTCGCTTACGTGACAAAATGTGAAAGGAGGTAATGAAAAAGTTGCATATTGATAACTGTTTGCGTTTTCAACTGCAGTAAAGAATTTGATTTAGTTTTTATAATATTTTGCTACTTAAAACGCAAAAAGCTGAGAATTATAATTTAAATAATAAGTATGGAGATATGTTTAGAACTTTGAAATAATATGGCGCCATTATTATTTAAATTACAAAACGCAACCCCTTTAAGGATAATCGTTTTGTAAACCTTTTTATCGAGTGTTTTTGTCCTTAATTTTAACACTTTTAAGCTTCCCATTGGGAAGCAAAAGAGGCTTATAACCGTTAGTCTCTTATTAGAATTGACTTTCAACGATGGTATTTTTATTTTGTTTATCAAACTGTCGTCCTGCGGGGCGAAAATCTCCCAAAAGTCTTTCCGGCTGTGTCTATCCTGCAGGATATTTCACCATTCTCAAAGATATAAGATATTCTTGACAATGCTTTTAACTGACCCCGACCGCGTCTTCCATATACGTTGCTATTTATAAAAGTGAATATGGTTTGAAAGATACTAATCTTAACATATTTTTAAAGTTTTTTTTATTTATAATTTTTTTCCACACAAGCAATTTCAGCTTCGTTCGAGAACATGAATAATAATAAATAAAATAATAACTTTAGGCAACAATAGAAAAGTACAAGATGTTAAAACTTAATTCTACGGCCCATATAAATAAATACTAACTAACATAAATACAGGGTGTCTCAATAAGAGTGCACTTTTTAAATGTTGTGTATTTTTTTTATCGTTTATGGGGCAACTCTGAAATTTGAAAGCTGTCACCTAGGATTAATTCAATTAATTAAAATAGAGCGTTACACAAAAGATGAATTTGTTATCGTTGTGAAAACTTATTACAAATAATGGAAAAAGTATCCTCTCACAAACTTCGCTGGATTTTTTGGTCGGGATAGTGCACCTAATGTGTTCATAATTCGAAGAGTAGTCAAAAATTTTAAAAAACTAGGTCGTTTGTGGGCAGTGAATTTCTTCTGCGTCGACGTACCGGTAGATCTCTTGAAAATATTGCTGCTCGAAACGAGTGTGGCCGACAACCCGAAAACATCAATGCGGCATCGTGCTCAACAACTTCAAATTTCATGACTAGCACTACGCAGCGAATTTTGACGAAAGACCTCCGCCTTCACCCGTACAAGATTTAGCTGAGTCAGGAGCTCAAACAAGTAGACTATGCAAAGCGTCAGCAATTCGTTCAACGGGCAATAGAGCAAAGTGAAGCGAACGCCGATTTTTCGAATTGTGGACACACAAGGTGCACTTTCTCGACCAAAAATTCCGCGAAGTTTGCGAGCGCTCTCAGCGTAACCTTCTCCATTTTTGTAATGAATTTTCATAATATTAACACGTTCTTCTTTTGTGTAACGCTCTATTTTTATTAATCTGCACAATCATAGGTGACAGCAATCAAATTTTAGAGTTGCCCCATAAAAGAAAAAAAATTACACAAAATTTAAAAAGCGCACTCTTACTGAGCCTCCCTATACTATATTTATTCTTAAAACTATTTGCTGACACGTAGTCCGCGACGCGTGACGCACTTGCGCTGCTTCGTGTAGTCGCCCGCGAAAACGACGAAACAATACACTTTTCTTTGTAAAGGTTGAAATATCTGCAGTTGGAACACGCAACACAAAATATAATTATAATGTTTTACTCTCAAAAGTCTATTTTATTTACATGCTCACTCAAAACTTGATGAAGGCTTGCAAGTATTGGCATTTCGCAGAAATGTAGTGACATTTCCGCGAAATACCAATACTGGCAATCATTTGTAATAATTAAAAAAACATGTTTTAATGTAATCTGAATAGACGATAAATAAATATACATAAAATAAAAAATAAATTCTTAATTGCAGACACAATAATCCATCTTTTACAAAATAAACTAAATTTAAATAAAACTAAACAATAAATAAAATAAAATAATATATTAAAAATTATGTTCAGTCTTAGATCTTAGATCTTAGCTAGTTATTTCCACCCAACGTCGATACGCTGTCGTCAGCATCAGTCTGTCCGCCAGACTGATGATTGTGTTTTTACACATTTCGACTTTCTTTGGATCGCATTAAAAGAGTCAACCCCAGCCTCTACGTATATTTCCGAAGCGCTACAACAGCACCCATCATATGTCTGAAGACGTTATTGTAAGCTACTCGAATACCGCTTTGCGACTTCTTAGTACAATCTGTCCAAAGTTCACATGTGTTAAATTGATCAAAATATTCCGTGTGTATTAAATTAATATTAGATATTAATTACAACTTCAATGTATTTTCTACATTAGGTGATATTTATGCAATTAAAAGAAGTCTTAGATTTTAAGGCGACCGATAAAATGATTATAGTTAAAATTACAAAAAGGTAGAGAACAGTTATTTTGGAAAAACTTAGCAATAAGCCCATATCATCATTACCTTTAACATATCATCACTAAGGCATTAGCATAATCAATCATCAGCCTGTAAGTACTCACTGCTAGCTCACCTTTTATTTCTGCCACTGCAACCAACTATGAATCATAATTTTTATAATCAAATAAGTATTTTAGAAAATTTAGAATTTCTTTAATCCCGGTGATGTTCACAACTTTGACTAGGTCATCTCTCCAACGATCAATCTGTCTTTGCCAAACGTTATAATCCGATTATATAAGGAAGTGTACAAAGCGGAAGACTTAATGGCGAAATAGAGCGATTAAGAGCTAAGTAATGGCGCCGTGTGTCCCGGACAAAATATGAATCGCTATCATTAATCAGAGGAACAATAAAGGCGGTTTTGGGATACATTTTTTTCTTATAATTATCTATGAGATATGTGGTTATACAAATACTGGGGGACAAAGGTGAGAGTGGCGACAAAAAAACCACACATGGGGAGATCTTTAGTTATACAGTCACGAACATAGTCTAGAGGATTAGTAAGCCGATGTGGCAGTGGGTGCGCACAAAGCTCGAAGAACTGACAACCGTTGGGAAAGTTCTCGAGTGTAGGCTGGAAGCTGCAGCGTAGGACGGTCCCCCACTTGATGGAAAAATTACGTAATAAGTAAAGGCTGCTTTGGGCTGATGTGCCGCACAAGATAGAACGCTCTGAAAATCTGCAATGAAGCCCTATGTTATACAATTAACGTTTTTAAAATTATATGATGGGTAAGAGATACTATCGACCATAAAATGACAAAGGAAAACTCTATTAAACAGTAATTTAATAAAAAATAATGAGTTTTCGAACTAATCTTGTTGACAGTAACTCATTGACGGAAGTGAGCGTTGAGATCTCTTAGTGTTAGCACAGCCTTTTTGTTATACTGTGGTACAAAAAGGTGTGGTTGTTGTATGCGCGTGACAGGTTGCATCCCCATCGCCGCTTATTACATTTCTAAAGGCTGATTTACACAATCTGTTTTGTTATGAACAATATTAATTCAAACACACATTCGGACTCGTATATACAGATTTAAAAGGGGCTTAATGCCGGTTGCTTGAATATTTATCCAGTAATCGATAAATTTCTCATAAACCATTTTTAACGTAAATCGGCGGTGCCTTTGCGACGGTGCCGCTTAGACAGGTTAACAGGTATCTACTTACATAATATATACGATCCGGAGTTGGAGGGGATGGGAAGAATGAAGGAACTCAAATCGCTCCTTCAAATAGGTAAGAGATTATAGAGTATGTTGTATAGCAGAGAAAGGATATGAGCATTCCGGCGAAGGCGAATTGGGAGCCACTTGAGCTTAAGACGAAATTCAGAGATATGATCAAACTTGCGGAGTCCAAAAATGAATCTAATGCAGGAATTTTGAAGTCGCTCAAGCTTGTTAAGCTGGTCCTCCGTAAGGTCAAGATAACTGGCCTCAGCATAGTCAAGTACAGGGAGAAGGAGAGATTGTGCAAGCGCAGTTTTAGTAGCGGTAGGTAAGAAGTTCCGCAGTCTTCTGAGTGAGCCAGCCGATGCATAGATCTTCCGACTCAGAGATGACGATCATGATAAATTAATAAAAACCTTATTTTACAACATTAGCCCTACCCGTGTTATCATTCGTTCATAGTACATAACAAACACGTAGTATATGTCTGACGTGTCGTGTCGTGACGCGTCAGAACGGAATTGGATTCATATATTTTCACACCACCTCTCGACACATAGACATAAATCTCTCTTTACTTCAGCTTTTTTTTTAATTTGATAAATAAAATATATTTTTTTCATTGTGCCTACCTTATGCATAGCATTAAAATGTTACAAACATAAGTTGATGTAGGCTGTGAAAGTTACTTACACGTTGAAAACATGACCCAATTCCAGCAAGCTTGGAGCAACTTCCGTCGTAAATATTAAAACGGAGACTCGGCGACCCAGAAACCGGAATCATTACACTTAAATACACCCCTAGATGCACTCATGGCGTAGTAATATGTTTGGCAAGTAAAAAATTAAGTAAGTGAGCATATAACAACCTTTTGTAAGCCGGTTTTTCTTGTGATTAGCTGCGAGGAGCGTACAAGAATAGAATATTGCTTTAATGTATACTTAAATAAATAATAAATATTTCTGGACATTTCACACAGCGCTATCTAGCCTCAAACTAAGCAAAGCTTGTTCAAAGGAAACCAGATATTTGATAGAATACTTATAAACATTTTTTTTTTGTAAATATATACTTATTATAAATAGAGAAACAACCAGACCCGGAACAAATATCTGTAGATCATGCAAACATTTGTTCAACCGTCTCAGCTGGCTATTCGCCCCACTGCACCACGGAGGTCGTCAATCACTAGTCAATGCTAAATATACTACAATGGTTGGCTTTATCGTTGGAAGCGATTTCTTCCAACCTTAGTATGGAAAGTAATGAGCGAACCGTAAACTGTCGACTAAACTAGGGAATTCATTGACTTTCATTATTGTTTTGTAATTCACTTAAGACATAATATTATCTGAACTGTATTTATATGAAAACTTTTGTGATTGATTACAATCATTATTATAAATACAGGATTTATCAAGTACCGTTTTATCGGAGTTTCATCTGACAATGTTTCGGTTCAATTCGTGAACATTCATCAGGATGAGTGCGATCCGCTCCGAATAACGTCTCACCTCGCAAGACTGATAAACGGTACGTAATAAATTCGGTATTTTTATTAATGATTGTATTTATACGAGTATATATAAAAAAAACAAAATTATATTTCTTTATTATATTAGGTATACATAACTGTGGGTAACATGGGTTGGGATCTCGTCTGTTAAGGTGCAATAACCTGTATTAGAGGAGTCCCCTCTTTCTTACGGTGATCTTTAGGTATAAACATAAAACTTAGGTATTTTGGTTATAATTATCAAATATGAATATACATAAGTAATGAACAGATTTAAAGATATATCAAGATATAAATTGATAAATAATATAATACAAATATAAATGATTACTTGATAATTGAGTAAATTAATTGTTAAGGCCTAGAAGAAATCTTCTGTTTCTTGGTACGTTAAGGATTTTAGCCAAGAGGTTATTGTATTTTTGCATTGAAAGTAAGACATTGCATATATTTTTAATTTTCTATTAATTTTGTTATATAAATTGATAAATTGATCGCTAAATTTTTTGAAGCAATACAGTTTTGGTCACATGATGTTTTAATATAGAGCGTTGATATCTTTTAAATTCACTCTTTTAACTTTTGTGAGTTCTAAGGACGCATTGCTGCCTGACCATCAGCACGTTAGCTGCCTAATAAAGTTTGATAATGCTGAACCTTGTTTTCTTATGTAGCATTATTTTAAGGATCGTTCTTTGTGCACGTTCTATGCTGATATACAATATAACAAAATCAACGGTACTAATGATGTAAAAATGTAGGTTATAAGTTGCAGTAACATTACGCAAGTATTGAAATAGCCATATTAGTTTTCGAGATCTGTTGGAGATACCAGGAGAGGATTTGATCTACCATGATACCTTGGTTAACTTTTGACAATTACAGTGATTGTTATTGCTTGTTGACTCAAAAAAGCCACATAATTTGTTTTTGAAATATTTAAAGAAATAAGATTTATGTTTAACCAGTAAATCACTTCACCAAGTCCCCTTTCAGATAGTTTATATGCCTCTAACCATGATTTGCCACAAAAGAGTATTGTTGTATCATCTGCGTATGTAAAAATATGTCCATTTGTCAGTTGTTTATCTGTGAAGTCATTTATATAAGCTAAAAATAATGTAGGACCAAAAACGCTACCCTGCGGCACGCCATAGTCAGAGGTGATATCGTTTGTACTAATTATGACATTGTTAAGTTTGACCCGTTGAGTACCACCATGTAGGTAGTTAGTCAGTAACTTGAGAAACGTGCCACGGATGCTAATCTGGTCAAGCTTCCTAATAAGAGTGGGGACAGAGACCTCAAATGCCTTTTTTAGACCCAAAAAGATACACAATGTTTTGTACTTTTGGTCCAGATTACAAGTAATTTTTTGTCAGATCTATGATGGCATCTTCTGTGCTAATGCCTGAACGAAAACCATATTGATGTTTTGATAGGATGTAAAATGTGTTAAAGAATTAAAAAGGTCTAGAGATACTAAGTTTTTCTATTATTTTTGATGTGACTGTCAGAACTGAAATCGGTCTATAATTCTGTCTCCGCTGTTATAGATTGGGTGTATGATTGAGCGTTTTAATTATTGCAGAAATATTCCGTTCTAAAAGCATAAAATACTGAGGTGTATGATGATGGGAACTAGGCTCTTTCTTCGCCATCTTGATAAACTTGGTTGGAATTTTGTCCAATCCCGCTGCGGATTCAGGTTTAAGGTTTCAAATGATTAAATCAACTTCGTAGGGATCTGGTTCCGAATTATTCCGATGGAGTTTTATTGCGATGGCAGGAGTTAAAATAATTATCTATCAACACATGATCGCGCGTAATTTTCTCGACCAGAATTTTGCACATTTCGTTAAAATGATTATTTTTATGTTCAGCAGATTGACAAGCATTACTTTTAAGATTTACTAGTTCATTTTTAATGATAATAGATTTATGTTTATTTAAGTGAGTGATGTTTTTATACAATTCCATAGTATTTAATTGTTACTTTTTGTTTTATTTATGAGATCCATTTCGTATTGTATTTTTTTTTAATTTTTTTAATTATATTATTAACATAATTTCAATAACGACGGTTATTTTTAGTATTTCACTATTTAGATCAAGGCTTAGACGTGTTTTAAGTTTGTTTCCATTGTTAATGCATTTCATTATCCCTGGAGTGATCCAGGACTATAATTCTTATGCTATTTGGTATTTTTACTATTTTGGTATGGTCTTTTAAGCTATTAGATATTAAGTTAATTAGATTGTGACCCTAGATATTAGGATCATTAAATTCAAACAAGTTATGTATATTTTTATTCTAAAGTTTTTGAAGTGCATTTATGTAATTAGTTATAGTTTGTGTGTTTTTTTCTTTACTTTTGGTCCATTTTTAATAATATTTCACTAAACCCATCTTCGTTTATTCTGTAGTTGTAGCTGTTGTTATGTTGTATGTAGTTTATGCTCGGGGTTTCTCTACGGGATCGAATCAGAAATGAGGAGATACGTAGGAGAACTCAAGTCACCGTCATAGCCCGACGGATTAGCAGGTTGAAGTGTCAATTGGCAGGCCATATAGCGCGCAGAACAGATGGCCGATGGGGCCGGAAAGTTCTTGAATGGAGGCCACGGACCGGCAAGCGCAGCGTAATACGTCCACCTACAATATGGAAAGACGACTTGGTAAGAACCGCAGGTCGGCGTTGGATGCAGGCCGCTTCTAACCGCAGTTCCTGGAGATCAATGAGGGAGGCATCTGTCCAGCAGTGGACGTCCTACGGCTGATATGATGATGATGAATACTATTTTATGATCTGTAATAGTCGTGTCTAGAACTGCAACTTTAGCAGATAGTATTGAAGTGTTAAATTTGTATAGATATGATCAAAGCATTCTTGTATCAAATCGATGTACAGGTAGCAAAGTATGTGTAGCTAACATATCAAGGTAAAAATTTGACTGTTTATCGGTGTAATCGTCAATAATATTTATATTAATATCACCAGCTATGGTTGTGCTTCTTTTCAAATGGGGTTCATATCAAGCGAGTCTATAAATTTTTCCGCGTTTTTTTTTCTGACGGGGAACGGTTAATACTAATAGGTTTTGTTATTTCTAGGCTCAAAAAAGCGTTATTTTTTAACTTTAAATGAGAGTTGATGATATTGTATGTACGTAGATTATTTTAATTAATAATAAATGTACAATCAATTAAAAATAAGTTCAAATAAACTAAACAGCTTTTAAGTGCAGAGTTGTCCTCTTACTTAGTAATTTAACTGTGATGAAGTTGTAATCAGCCGGAATCCAGGTGGCTCCAAACTTGGAAATATGCCAAAATGATAAACAGGTTCTTTTGAGGTATTTTAAATGTTATAGCGGAACAATAACCGGCATTGTGGACCAGTATGTACAAAACATTTGCTGCAAGATATTGGAAAACAATAAAAATGAAGAACTCTGAAGAATTTGTAATGAAAAGATAACTCCTGTAATAAAACTTAAGATCTAAATGTTGTGGGGTCTGCGTACTGAGTAAAATGTCAGAAGATACCCATAATGGGAAATAATATAGTCGTTACGCTATAAGTTTAAAATAAAACCGGCCAAGTTCGAGTTGGACCCGCACACGAAGGATTCCGTACCATTGTCTTTAAAAAAAATGTATGGGAGCCTCCTTAAATATTTGTTTTATTTTAATTTAATTATTTATTTTAAAAGCGAATATATAACTAAATAAACTATGAATATTTCAAGCGTCTACCTGTTGTTGTTATCAATATCAAACTAACACGAGCAAAAAAACACGTTTGTTTTATGGGAGTCCCCCTTAAATATTTATTTTATTATGTTTTTAGTATGTGTTTTTATAGCGGCAACAGAAATACATTATCTGTAAAAATTTCAATAGTCTAACTATCACAGTTCATGAGATGCAGCCTGGTGACAGACGGACAGACAGACAGCGGAGCCTCCGTAATAGGATGCAGATTTACTCTTTGGGTACGGAATCCTAGAAACAAATATTATGACATTCCCTTGTCAATAAATCTATGAAAATCTGATGTATGCACACAAAAATATTAATTTGTTAAAGAAATAAGTTTTATGTTATAAAATAACTTTTTCAAAACAAGTTTTTATAAAGTACATAATCGGAACCGCAAGCAGATCCAAATTAGCCCAAACACTTGTACTATAATCCATTCGGAAGTTCCGTTGTTTAGCATTCGTCTCCATCACGAGACCACCTCCATAGTACCTTAATATTGCATTGTCACCGAAGTTACATATGTATTCCAAATTTGAGCTCAATCGGTTTAAGGGAACGGGTTTAAAATTCATTTGCAAGATTCCACCCGGACAATAGTATTATATATAATAGTAATATTATGATACAAGTGAGCCAAGTTGCTCATTATACACGAGGCTGTGGTTTGCAGCCCGAGCCGTAGGCGAGGGCGTAAATGAAATGCTAGTCTAGTGAGCTAGTTGCTCACGAGTTTCATACGCACTTTTTCAACACACTTGCGAGGAAAAAACAAACATGTATTGCATAAATCGTTTAATAACTAAAACAATTGGTGAATGTACAATTTTCAAAACGATATTGGATTGTTTTTGATGGCGATTTCACAGTTTGTCTTACATTGTTACTTGCCACTTCTTTAGTATCTTCATTTACTTCTTGTGTAAATGTCGGCGACAAAGATAAATCATACAAATTACTGAAAGAGGAAGGCACCAAATAACTCATGCTGCGAGATGTACATGGTTGGTTTGTTACAGTACGTTTTGATATCAATACAATGTTTGAGCTTAACCATGCTTCTTAACATGGAATAGATGCACCACAGGGAGCTGGTTTTGTAAATATTAGCGAGTTCTAGAGAAATTTTAGTTTCTAGAGAATTTGTAGTGATAATTCTATTATGCACTAGTGTGTTATATTATTACGCACGCGTGTGTTATAGTTCGGTTTGTGGCCCTAATAATGATGTACTATGGCGCACTTTACGAGCAAGTGTGTTGAAAACATACTTACATTGCAAGTTAATAAAAAGCTTGTAAAATATTGATAATCCTAATTTTAATACTAGAAATAAAGATAATAAAGACTCACTGTTGCCACTTGTAGATTCCATAAAGTTAGTAAATCGTTCGAAAGGCAAGGTGTACGCTTTTATAACAAACTCCCAACTGACGTACAAAAATTGACAATTAACAAATTTAAAAAGGTAATTAAACAAATTGGGATTGTAATTACTTCAACTCGCACAAAAATGTTATAATTTAGACGAAATTTATTTTCTTTATTGTATGCGTTCTAACAGGATCATTAAAAAGACCAACCAGCCTTATTTCTTGCCTTTCTTTCCTGGCGACGGAACAGGCAGTAAAATTGACGTTTGAAAGTGATCCTTCTGGTTTTAATGATTAAATAGATTTTGATTTTTTTCGTGATTCTATTCAAGTAAGATCTACTTTTTTGTGATTTAATTCTTAACGAAATGAAGAATTTTTTACAGACCATATAACAAGAAATTACTTGCACATTTTTATAAATCGATCGTTTGCCGTATTGGGATGAGCAAGGCATATAAACTTAATATTCATTAAAATGAACGACTCGTAGAAACCAAAATAAATCCGGCAAACCATGATTAACATTCTCGGAAATATATCGCAGCAACAATTTATGCAAATGAAATCAATCTGACTGGTTTCGTTATCGTGGCAAATTGTCAATCTCTGAGACGAAAGCGATGGCTGAAAAGGGCTGAGAAATAAAACACACAGCTAATGCTTAAATATAAGAATAGCTTGATCATACTTAAACATAGTGATTATTGAATGATTTCGTGTGTTTTACTAATGGAAAGACGACATAATGAAGGTTGCTGTTGGACGCGATCGCTCTGCAAATCTATAAGTGACGACTTTATTTATCTAGTTCGGGTATAAACTGATCAAGTTTGAATCGAAAACCTCTTTATTCAACTTAAGTTCAAATGATGTCTTGTTTGTAGTTTTTTGGGTAATATTATAAATGTTACTATTTTGAATGTGTTATATAAATACGTGATCTTGCAATCGGTACTGCAGCCGATGTTTTATTGAAATATAGTACACAAAAGACAATGACAAAGAGTCCTAAATAACGTTTTATTTTGTCCTAGTTTAAGCAAATCTAGCAGATAATAATAAAGATGAGAATTCTGTATTCCAGATTTAAACAAAATTATGTTAAAGTATAGGCTATCTTGAAGTTAAAAAATAAATTGATCAAATATTGGTTTAAGATAACTCAATCCTTTATTGTATTTCACAATGTAAATAGGTGATAGATAACAATAGGTGATAGTTGATAGGTACATGTTTATTGCGAACCCTTTTGGACATACCAATATTAAGGAGAGAGGTCATTGTTCTTGCTAGTTTATATTCATTTTTGATAGCATTAAATAAGTTCTTGATTTAATTAATGCTATCAAGAATGTATAGTAACTTTGGGCAGTTGGTAGCGTTTTTCGTGCTCTGACTTGGAATGACCCTTTCTTCAGACTGTTCTTTCCAGTTCAAAGCAAAATTAACAAAGCGCTTCTCTCGAAGCTTCCCTCATACGGCCTCCTCGGGGGACTTTGCAGTTGGGTCGCCAGTTTCTTATCCGGGCGGAGCATAAGAGCCGTTGTAGATGGTTCTTGCTCGGACTCAATGCCCATTAACTCTGGTGTACCCCAAGGGTCAGTGCTATCGGCCTTCATTGTTATGCGGATGACAGTACGGGTGATACTTTCTACACTGGCCGCCCTAATGTCTCTCGGTCTAAAGTGGAAGACAACAGACAAAGGCTTGTGTCTGAAGTTGAAGGCTCTTTGGAGCGCGTGTCAGATTGGGGTAACCTTATTCTGGTCACCTTTAACCCAACCAAGACGCAAGTATGTGCGTTCACCACAAAGAAGGCCCCTTTCACAATATTTTCACGGTTCCAGGGCCTTCCCCTCCCCGTTTCGGCGGGTATAGGGAATCTGGGAGTCGAAATTTCTAATGAGGTCCAGTATGGAAGTCGCTTTGAAGCAAAAACTGTGCTCACCTCCAAAAAACTTGGACTCCTTAACCGTGCCCAGCAGTATTTTACAGCACAACAACGGCTATTGCTGTATAAAGGGTAAGTTCGGCCGCACGTAGAATACTGTTCCTATCTTTGGCACGGAGCTCCAAAGTACCAATTGCTTCGTTTTGACTTCCTTCAGAGAAGAGCCATTAGAATCATCGGTGATCCCAAACTCGCCGACAGGCTGGAACCACTGAGTCAACGCCGTGACATCGGATTGCTCAGTGTATTCTACTGCCTGTATAATGGGGAATGTTCTGAGGAGCTATTTGATCTCATCCCGTCGTCTAGATGTTACCACCGCACTTCTCGACAACGTAATAAAGCTCATCCACATATAATCGATAATTGGGTATCGCAACCACACGCTTCACGCCATCTTTTCTACCCCATACTAGCTAGATGTGGAATGAGCTACCATCTGAGGTTTTCCCAGTAGGCTACGACATGGCACGCTTCAAGAGAAATGTAAAGAGGTTTCTACAGTTTAGGGAACGCATCGACAATACCCCGGGTATTGCCGGTGTCAATAGGCGACCGTGACCATCAGGTGGACCGTGAGCCTGTTTCCCCACAAATAACATAAAAAAAAGACCTAGGTTTCCTCACTTGCCACCAACTTATAGATAGCCACTGAGATTCTACCATTAAACTTTTTTATAATATTACGGCACCAGTCGACACGCATTCTTTTCTGGTTGTGCGTTAATTCATCCGGATGTAAAGCTTCCAAACCTTCAGATGCACTTGTAAAACGTTTTCTTAGTGGCTCATTCCAATAGCTAATGCAATACGAATTATCATTGAATTCTGTAACCACAGTCCCCAGCCGACCTTCACGTACATCGTCATGGAGATGATAACGTCCACGTCTAGATTCTCCAAACTACGAATACACATAGCTGTGACATAGGGTTTTATCTCTAAATGCCGATTGAAGCCTCCGGCAACTCTTTTGTGTACTTAAGCCACAGCGAAAATCGTAAAAATTCATTGAATGAAAACTTACATGACTATGAAATAGCGACACACAATTTTCAAAATGACGCCACAGTGAAAAAACTAGTGGCAGTCTCGCAACTAAATTGGTGTCATGTTCCCAGAGAGCTTCCTTTTTTTTGGATTCCGTAACTGCTTTTTCAATTGTACCTGGCTAGTTCCAGAAACTTTATGTATGCCCCAAGTTACATAAAATGAATTTCAAGAACTTATTGTTCTCCCCTTAAACCACTTAGAGTTGGGTTTTAAGAAACTTGATAGTTTTTGATAGCTAAAGACAATTATTGATAATAAAATTAATTTGGACAGTTGATGAGCGTTAATGGTCGCATTGGTCAAACTATAATTCACTTCTTTTATGCAAGCGTAACATTTTTTATTACGTTGTCAAATACAGACACACATAAAAATTAAAGATGAAAAAAATACAAGGTATTTAATTGCCTAAAAAATTGTACAATAAAGTCTTAAAAACTTGGCAAATTATACTTGTTATACCTAATTATGCAACTACACTTTTAGCGTCGAGGTTGATGTAATCGGCTAATGTTGACATGCAATTGTCTAAAACTAAAACTTTTTCCTTCAACCAATACAAACGTGCCGTTAGACCCTAGATAGGCAAGTATTAATTGAAGGCTTCGTGAAGTGACCAAAAGGGCCTTCTGTCACCTACCACAGAAAATTAAAGTTCCCACGTCTTTCAGCCATGCTTCACCGGACTCCCTCATTGCTATTCCAGGATGAGTCGGGTCAACCACTATCTTTGTAGGAACTTTTATTTCGTAAAGTATATATTATTAAAGTATATATAAGTAGTTATATACGGAACTCAAAGTGTGTTATTTTAGATTTTGTGTAAATTGCTAAATTAAATCTTTACTGATGATGACTTTATTTTCTTTCTTTTCAAAGTTTAATACACTGAATAAAACCATAAGGATCATTTTTGATGTCGTACGACACATAGCACCGATGGAAAGAGCCTGATTTTTGATTTGATTATCTCTACTGCGAACCCCACCACAGCGTCATATAGAAAAATGTTTCTACCTAAGATTTTCAAGTGAAGCGTTTATACTCATAGTCAAATAACATACAGCCAGACGGAACATGTCAACAAATGGAACAGACGGACTTGAGTCCCATGGAAAAAATATTATTCTTGAAAAGTGCGTCCTTCGAAAAAGGTTTTTCTTGTAAATGGCGTCTTTATTATATTGAACAGTCTGTGTGGAGTCGAAAAATTGAGTTATTGTTGTCTGAACGTAGGCTTTTATGCAGGCTTTGCTGTGAAGTAGTTATTGTGTTAACAAAACATTGTTATTAAGCTTTACAAGCAAAATTTTCATGAAGTCATATTTCTGATTAGGATAAAGAAAATTCAATAAAACTAGTTATACATTTTCTATGAATCAGTATTTCAGAAAGCTCTTACTAACATTTATGTGACTTACACGTTTCCAAAGGGTAAAAAAAATATGCAAGTTCTAGAACTAACGAAGTATATATAACCAGTAGCTACATTAAAATAAATGCAATAAATAAACCGGAACCCCGACATCTGCAAATCATGCAGATATTTGCACCTCGGGCACACAATCTATATTTTAAGCCTCTTTAAAAAATTACCTCTTGAAGAATCGGTGTTTTAAATATTACCTGTCTTTTTACGATTTTGGAAGAAATCACCTCCGAGTGATAAGATCGCCCATTGCACATGTGGCTGTATAAATGTTATGTAATCTATGTTTATGTTTGTTTCTTTTGTGGTGTACTACAAAGAAGTTTTCATTAATTCATTATTCATTCTTGTGTGGATGTTTCTCTCTGAAATGCATACGAAAACGCCGTAGCTCTGCTACGAGCTACGACGTAGAAGACAAGTCATCGTAGATCGTAGTGGTAGTGCTACGAGTTTGAATGCTACGAATGTTTGTTATTCCCCGGCATTTGCTATTTCAGTTTCCTACGTTTTCGTTTGTTTCCTGATTCTCTGCTGTACATATTACTTGAATATATGGAATAACCGTCTGCGTTACAAGTTTGTTTTATACATTTTAATGATACAAGCTGTTAGAAGTATATTGTGATCTTTGCACAGGTAGCACCTTTTTTAATTACTAATTATAGCTGTAAATTAGTATTCAAACATTAGATTGTAATAAAAATTCATTGACTTCAGTACATTTTTAGTTTTTTCATTCAGGTGGCAAACAAACTTACGGATCACCTGACTGTTAGCGGTCACCTTAGCCTATAGACCTTTGTAACGCCGAACTCATTACTCGCGCGTTCTGATTTCTTCCAGACATACCGAACTGAGACGCGGCAGTGGGTTTGATTCCCGCTGCGGAACAAATGCTTGCATTATCTACAGATATTTCATTCGATTTCTTCATATATTAGTAGCTGAACCACCCGCAGCTTTGTACGCTTGAAATTTTCCGTTCTCGTGGGAACTTCGGGATAAAAACTATATAAAATACTCTTGTCAGAGTAAAGCGACACTTCATATAAATGACTTCACGTCAATGAACGACATTTAAATTATATGGATATTGTTTATACTAAAATTGCGATTGACAATAGAGGGTGGGGATAGGAGGATGAAAAATATTTTACGACCTATTTTTATACCTACCAAATATACAAAAAACAATTCATTGAAATAGGTCAAGCCATTTCGGAGGAGTGCGACCACAAACAACGTAGCACGAGATTGTTATATGTAGACATTTAGAAAAAAAAACTATTTAGGTATTTTATCAATTATCTGGGCCAATAGTCCAAGCTTAGTTTGGAGGCAGATAGCGCTATGTGTAATGTCCAAGAATATTTATTTATTATACCTAAAAGTGAAAAGTCTAAAGTGTCTCTTAAAACTATCTAATTTTTGATCCATTATCATCATCATCATATCAGCCTTAGGACGTCCACTGCTGGACAAAGGCCTCCCTCATTGATCTCCAGGAACTGCGGTTGGAAGCGGCCTGCATCCAGCGCCGACCTGCGGTTCTTACCAAGTCGTCTGCCCATCTTGTAGGTGGACGTCCTATTCTGCGCTTGCCGGTCCGTGGCCTCCACTCGAGAACCTTCCGGCCCCATCGGCCATCTGTTCTGTGCGCTATATGGCCTGCCCATTGCCACTTTTTTTTTGCCACAATTTTTGATTAACGGTTAAAATGAAGAATAACATAAGTAAAAGAGGCCTGTAGAGAGGCTCAGCTCTAGGTGAAGTCGGCCTGTGGATGATAACGATGATTTTCTTGGCGATCTGGATCTGTTGATAAAGACATCGATAACGTTTTGTAGTTCAACTGGGCTTTTTATATTATAATATAAGAAAACACATTTACTAACCCAAATAAAACGAGTTTAAATAACAAGTCAGTTTCTTTGTCATTATACTTTCTGGAAATAGGATTATATTTTTTTAGAAAGCATACCAGGTTAAGCCTCCAATTAAAGTTACATACCGCTGTTTGAGCCGCAATCCCGGCCGGAAATGAATAATGTATGAGCCACCAAATGGCATTAACACAACTAAGCTTTGTTTGTTTCTATTATACACTATGGCTTCTGAATAATACATCATTTTCAGAAATTAATTTTTCTTACGTATGTTATGGAGCATTTTGAAACATCCTGTTCCAACGCGACCAAGCCAGGAAAAATCAAACAAGAAATAAGGCTGGCTATACTGTTATAGATCGTTTAGCAATACATACAGATGCAGAAAATAAAAATAATAATGATACATTCCAAGAAAATATGGTATAGATATTGCAAGTGCATTTTGCAAGAGTAGTAGGCTCGCCAGGGGAAGTACTACCAACATACCTATTCCTGCATCAATATGCCTCCTATACAAACTCTCAGACCTGTGTACCTTTTAAATGAAAATATAATTTTTAAAACCATAAGTAAGCCACATTACATATATATTATATTCTATATTTATATATATTTATCATATCATAAAACCAAAATATGGTTCTGTTCAACTCATATTTATTTATTATTTAGAATTTACATCCTTAATTTGTTAATAAACAATTAAATCCTAAAACTACCTATATATCACTACAATCGGTATATTTTTTATAAATTCATGAAATAATTACTGTCTAAATAATCAATAAAATAAACTAAATAATTTAAGAAAAATTTAATATAAATTATATGTATAATAATGATGACATTAAATTATTCTTATGGTTGGTTTTTCAACTATTTCAGTTTGGTTTAATTTCTACCGCGGAAGAAATAATTAATAAATAAATAAATATTGCTGGACATTTCACACAGCGTTATCTATTCTCAAACTAAGCAGATCTTGTACTATGGAAGCCAGATAACTGATATAATACTTTTTTGTAAATACATACTTATAAGATATAGAAAAACATCCAGACCCGGAACAAATATCAGTAGATCATGCAAACATTTGTTCCGCGGCGGGAATCGAACCCGCTACCTCCTGCGTCTCAGCCGACTTTTCACCACGGAATATTTGCAACGCCTGCAGGTATTTGTTCAAAGTCAATGTTTAATCATTTTTCCCTTCATAATAATAATACCAAAAGTTAGGTTCCATTAAAAATCCATTAGTAGAAGGAATAATGCTTTACCATACGTAATATAACACCGTTTTACACGACTGACTTTACCAAGAAAAATATTATTGCCGATTTTAAATTTACAAACCCGGTATACTACGGTGTTCTACAAACGTAAAAACCTCTAATCACTTTTTTAAAGGACAAGTTTTAAAAATCTCTAAACCCTAAAAAGTACACATCCTCCAAAATACAAGTCCTTGAGTGCTATGGCTGTGCGATGTATGTCAGTGGTCTTACAAAATACCTTCAAGGTAGGAATTATTTATACATCTTAAATTACAGCAATAACTCACCTTTAAAATAATTCGATGACACATAACCGAAAACACTATACACTAACTAACAGAACACTGGCAGAAAAAAACTCTGCGGAACAAACACAAATCCCAAATACTTGTAGAATTAAATATTCTGTTAAATGTTACAACCGTATAAAAAAATTACAGCATGCAAAAATATCTAAATTAAAGTAATCCGTATAAAAATCTTAATTAAAAAACGTTCTGGTTGAAATTCAAAAATGCTCTAGAAGTTTCGAGTCGCGAACTCTTCTGTAGGACAAGGGAAGCCGTAGCCCATAGGTCCGTTCTCTGCACGAGTCGGCTCGCAACTGAAGTACTGAATACGGACTAGGGTAAAGGGAAGGCTGTAATGAACCTAAGTGCAGTAGCACGATGCCGTTTCCAGCCAGGATGTAGGTATTACGGTTTGTCCTCACTACATGGAAAGACTTTATTAGTTTAACTTAGAAAACTTTCGTGATTTAATTCAATCGTTATGACAAATACGGGATTTATCGCGTACCGTTTTATCGGTGTTTCAACTGACAATGTCAACTTTGGTATGCCCTGCCCCATGATGTTCGCGCTATCGTTTAACATTTTCAAACGGAAAGTTAAAGAGCACTATCTTTCTCTGTAATGTTATTTTATTGTAGGTATGTATTTATTTTTGTATATATTAGTCTATTTATTTTATTTATTGTATTCATTAATTTTATTACTTACTTTTGGCATATTAAGTTTTATTTGTTTAAGATTTATGTACATATTTATGATTCTTGTACACGCACCTACCTTTAAAATCATCTCTCTCTCTAGCATCAAAGGATTGCTGGAAGAAAACTCTTCTTAGGGTTAAGCTTGCCTATGTACATGCCCTCTGTTTCTGTACTGTTTAAATATATTTTCTTGTGTACAATAAAGAATAAAGAATGTTTCAGTTCAATACGTGAACCTTTATCAGGTTAGGTGCTGCTACTCGCGCGCTGGACTGCGGCGCGTAGTGCGAGGCGAGACGCAGTTCGGAGCGGATCGCACTTACCCTGATGAAGGTTCACGAATTGAACCGAACCATTATCAGTCGAAACATCGATAAAACATTACGTGATAAATATAAATTGCTGGAAGACATTAGATGCGATACAAGATCGGTTGCTATGGAAGTTTATGAGGGAGGACTATGTTTAAAACGAACGTTATGAACCAATGGGCCCACTAATTATCAGAATAGTATTATAGCCTATAGCACTAGAGATACTGTAGATTCTTTCAGTGGTATAAGTTTCAGAATAGGTTTAGTAATTTCACCTACTTGAGATTGCCAACTTATAATATATGCCGAGATCGAAGCTACGTGTGATGAGAGAGCTACTGCTTATATGGGTTAACTCATAAAATATGCAAATCGGCGGGGCAATGTAGCCAGTATCTTGGGGAAACTTCCTCCTGGTATTAATCTATCTACAGATGGTTGACAACGATCTTCAGTTGGTTCAACTGTTTTTTTTTTGTAGATTTGAAATACGTAAATATTATATCTATTATTATATGTACAGTCAGTTAGAAACAAAAAAAAATACTTAAAACACTTTATCTATCTATAGTTTAATATCTAAATAGTTGTTACCAGCGACTTCGTACGCGTTACACTACTAAATGTGTAGGTAATCTAGAAATAAAGCGAAACTCGCTGTTGCAACTTTACTTGATACCCCGTTTTACCCCATGGGAGCTGATTTAGTGCTAAAAAGTAGCCTATGTATTAATACTGGTTATAATCTACGAACTTACTAAATTTCATCAAAATCGGTTAAGCCGTTACGACGTGATTGTGTAATACACAAATAAATAAATAAACAAACATCCAAACTTTCGCATTTATAATACCTATTCGTGTGATAATAAAATAAAAAATAAAAAAATAAACTTTTTTATTGGAACCAGAAAAGATGTCATGAACAATTTTAAACATAGGTGTTAGTATACATATAGGTACTAATTATAATTTTTATGTATGCTTAATCATTTGAAAATTAGATAGATGAGTCTTTATCTAATTATAGTCTAGGATTGAAATGAACGTAACACAATATAAATATTTAGGGTTTTCTACTGGTCAGTCCGTTTAGTTTCAATAAATAATACGCAATATACCCTTTCCTGTACATAGTTATGTATATAGTTAGGCTGAAAGTATTATTGATTTAGTGAACTTCCAACTTATAATAATAATAATCTTTATTTCAGACTCATGAGGTCCATACACATTTACTACACACAATACAACACACAAATCACAATAAATCACCTTAAGTAGTTTAGGTGGCAATGCTCACCCAACGTCTATACATCTTAGAAGGTATAAGCTTTTCTGCCAGATTTATAATGATAGCGTTATTACAAGAGTCAACTCTGGACATGAAAGACGCTATCCTCCAACGCTGAATAGCGTTGCAAGTATCAACGCGAATATATTAGTAAGGATTTCAATTCTACTCGTTCCTACTTTATTTTTATAAATTAATCCCAACGAGTCACACCCCCTGTAACAGTAACAGGTTAGGAAAAAAAAATCCCAAAGAGTAACACTGTGACACGTTTGGTTGTGACTCGATGGGAACTTATCATTACAGATGTGCGTTATAGTCATATTCTACGTATACACTTATACATTATGTGTCATCATCATCATCATCCACAGCCTGATTTCACCCACTGCTGGGTATAGGCCTCCCCAAGTTTGTGCCATCCGCCACGATCCTGCACTAGTCTCACCCATTGACAGCCTGCGACTCTAACGATGTCGTCCACCCATCTCGCTGCCGGACGTCCAACCCTTCTACAGCCATTCCTCGGCCACCATTCAGTTGCTACCCTGCTCCACCTGTCATCACCACGTCTTGCCAAGTGTCCCGCCCAAGACCACTTGATATGTAATAGATACTTATTCTCTATTCATAATAGAACATTAGAGCCACTACTAAAAGCCAGGTCTACATAAATAACGGCACCCGTTATAATCTCATCATGGGGTGGATTGCGTCATCGCTACCTTCTACCAAATTATGTACTAAAATATAAACTTTCATTTCTATAAAGAAGCAGAGCCTGCTTTTACCAGAATCATTTTTATATGAAGAGTTCCTTGTGAAATGTCTTTGTATTAAGTATATGCCAGTCAGTCAGGACTTTGATTGTTATACAGTCTGTCAAATACATTCACGACATTAATTTAAAACACGTATGTAGAATCGTATTAATTGATTTTAGTGATAGGTTTAATACCGGTAGCTTGAATATTTATTCAGTAATCGGTATATTCCCAAATCGCCTTTGCGACGATGTACGTTAGTCAGTTTAACAGATCCGTACTTATATGATGAATGAATATGATTTGTTTGCCTATTTTATGCAGGCTGTTTCATTGATATTTTAGGACTTGAAGTTAAGGTTACTTGAATATTTAAAAAAAAGCCATGGTAAGAAATTTGAAAAACGAACTATTTTACAGCAATACTAGCCATCAACCCTACCCTTTATTAATGTCGTACATAAAAAAACGTAGTACACCAAATTTTATCGAAATTGGTTTAGCCGTTTGGCCGTAAAAACGTAACAAACAGACAGATCGATAAATATACATAGTTACTTTCGTATGTATAAATAAGTGTAGATTAAGGATTGTTCTACATTCTAAATAAAAAGTCTCTTATTATGTGCCTGTTATTTGGAAATAAACTGCATTATCGTATTACTCTTTGGTATTACGGACGTAAAATAACAGCACAGCTATTGAATCCCCGGCTTATGAGACAAAACGTTGGTCAGCGCGGTCGGCTTAATTCCAGGTTTTATTAATTGCGGAAAGGTTCGCATTTGCGGGCTTGATAAATTGCCGACCACAGCTTTAACTCTAGTTAGTATAGCCTGATCACAGAATATCTTACAGTTAGTACAGTCTAGTAATTGAATAGCTCATAGTTAGTAGAGTTGAACTAGTGAAAATAAGTTAGAATTAGCCCAGTGTCCCGGGAGTAAGCCAGATACGTGTAACATTGATTAACTAGGAATTTACTATCATAGAAGAAACAAATAACTTTATGACTCCCATAGTTCGGATAGTTCAAATAGCTGAAGATTGAGCAGTTAGGCGACTATACGCAGGTCACCCATCCAAGTGTTCAGAGGCATGTCGGCCGTCTAAGGTATCGCTGGATATGATGGGCAAAAGGCTATGGTAAAATTTGTGTATCAGAAGCCTCTATGGCCGATACTTATTCATTACTCAGAAGTATGTGTGTTACGTGTGTGTTACCAGTGATGACATATGGAACAGAGACGTGGTCCTTCACTATTGGCCTTATGAATAAGCTCAGAGTCGCTCAACGAGCTATGGAGAGGGCTATGCTCGGGGTTTCTCTACGGGATCGAATCAGAAATGAGGAGATACGTAGGAGAACTCAAGTCACCGACATAGCCCAACGGATTAGCACGTTGAAGTGGCAATGGGCAGGCCATATAGCGCGCAGAACAGATGGCCAATGGGGCCGGAAAGTTCTTGAATGGAGGCCACGGACCGGCAAGCGCAGCGTAGGACGTCCACCTACAAGATGGGAAGACGACTTGTTAAGACCGCAGGTCGGCGTTGGATGCAGGCCGCTTGCAACCGCAGTTCCTGGAGATCAATAAGGGAGGCCTTTGTCGCGCAATGGACGTCCTACGGCTGATATGATGATGATGACTCAGAAGTATGAATATTTCGTTTCCATAATTTTCAAAATGGTAGATCTTTTTCCCAGACACTATGTGAACAAAGTCAGTAGTAGTTAATATGCTTGCCAACACAAGACCTCCAAAACATACATATTTACGAAACCATCTCATATCCCGAGACAGCAAATATATTTTATCCCCATCTTGTTATCATACTTGAAAGTATGACGAGTGTTATTATGAACGAGCGCTGAATACTTTATTTCAACATATCTTGCAAAACTTATCGTGAGTGATTTGTATCTTTCGAGAATCTGTGAGCGAGTCTTTTTTCATGACTCATTTTATTTGATCCTAGGACGATAGGCGACAGGGTACCCATTATAAATGTGAAAGCTTGGATGTTTGTTTATTTATTTGTTTGTTTGTTACTCAATCACGTCGTAACGGCCGAACCGATTTCGTTAAAATTTTTGGTATATACATAGATCAAAACATGGATACCACATATACCATAAATCAGTTCCCATGATATAAAAATGTGGTGTCAAGTCAAGTTGCAACAGCAAGTTTAGCTTTATATCTAGGTTACCGATACATTTAGTAGTGTAACTCGGGCGAAGTCGCGGGCAACAGCTAGTATTGAATAAATTTAAAATCCGGATTCATCGGGATTAATTCTTTCGGATTTATCGGGGAATAAAAGTATTAATAGGCTACATCCCTATCAATACCCCGATTCTTGTAATGTTAACTGTATAGATCGTAATTTGACCAGTAATACGATTTTTATGTGTCGACCTGGTAAAGGGTGCTGGGAGCCGTTGGGTGCAGGCTATACAAGATCGGTCGCTATGGAAATCTATCAGGTCAAGCTATACATGTCCAGTATAAGCTGACCTCGCATTGTGTACGCTTTTATTAGAATGAGAGGTCAGCTTGTACTGGCCTTTATAGCTTGATGTGTAGCCGTGTGTACGTCCTATGGTTGGTATTATGATCATGATGATGATACTAATCCCCCATGATAAACATCCTCGGATTCCTGACTCAGTACAAAGATATCAAATCAATCAGTATTATCATTATTTATATTAAATTAACTTATTGCGTCATATGCGTTTACATTAGTACAGCCATATTTTGCATTTGACGCACGCAATGTCGAGTTAACTTGAAACTTTAATTTGATTAAATAAGGCACCAGAGTTAGCCTCCATCTCATAACAACTTACGAGTGTTAAGTACGATATATCGTGTTAGAATTGATTTGAACGGTGACTCGTTCAAAGAGTGATTCAACTCACCTTTCACGAGTGAGCAATATACTTTTGAATATAAAATAAGCAAATGCGAGAGGTAATTTTAAAACTTTCATTTTTTCTCATGTCTTGTAATATCCATAATACTACGCAATAATGATAACTCAATTTGTTATATAAATGTTTTATTAAATGTTGTACTCAAGACACCCACATACTCACACACATGACCCACGCTTTCACTCACTTAAACACTGATGCATTAGCATACATGCAAGCATGTGTGCTTTCCAACATCACATTTTTTTGTTTGTAATTTCGTTCATGTACTAGTAGACTGTAATATTTATATCATGTCATTCAGGAGAGATCTGTTTCCTAGGCCACAGCTTACGCTTTTCTGGGAAACAGGGACACAACTCATCTATGTAACATTTATGGTCACGATAAATATATTTCTATTTCTAGTTGTTCTGTTATATGTTACCCGAAAAGTCATTTTGACCTTGAAAATTAAATAAAATCTGCCAAAACTATTATATTTTGACGATTTTCTTCCAAACTCAGCTGATTTTTACCTAGTGAATGAAAAAACATCGAATAGCGAAAAGTCGTGGAACATAAAAATGTTCTCGTAATAACCCCATTTATGGTAGACAGACATAATGCGGCGCTCTGTGTGCAATATAAATGTTGAACCTTACACACGGAATACCATACTTCCTGCGTGATTTGTAAGTATGAAATCACAAAGCGTATTCGATTTGCGAATATTTATCTATGTTATAGTCAAACATCAAAGCTCCGGCGCTCCTAGGTTTGGCTAGTCAATTCTCATGTCTGACATAGAGGCCTATTGAAAGTCCAAACCAATAGCATTTTTTTTAGCTTTGACTAACGAGTTTTTATCTAATTCTGGGAGAGATTAATTTGGACAGTCAAAACCTGAAACTCAATTTAAAGAAATCGGGATTTGTTCAGTCAGGTCTGAATTAGTAGGTGTTAGTTTGTTTTTTCAACCTAACCTATTTAAGTCAGGGTGGCCCGTTTCGATTCTATCTCTTTAGTTTTCTGAGATCTGGCTCTCGCAAGAACTCTCGCGTGGCTGCCCTGAGTGTCGCTCTCAACCTTCGCTCCACTCGGCTTTGCGGGCTTGCTCCACTCAGGACTTTTCACGCGAGCTTCTGGCTCAGCGCTTTTGTATAACACTCTAGGTGCGTCACTCACATGGCTGCCGTGTAGAGTCAGTGTGCCCCTTGTCGATTCTCCCACTAATGTACACCTAACCTACGCATCATCGCTTCTCATGCCTAGCTTTGCATTGAAGTCCCCCATAACAACAATAAAGTGAGTTTTGTTCGTATGTATGGCTCTGCTGATGTCCTCATACATAGACTCTACTTCTTCATCTGGGTGTGAAGAGGTCGGCGTATATACCTGAACGACCTTTAGCGAATATCGTTAGATATTCTGAGTATCAGGTACGCAACCCTGCTTGACACACTGTCGATGGTGATAATGTTGTTGATGAGTGACTTGTGAACGAGAAACCCAACACCACTTTGGGACTGTTGGTCGCCCTCCCGGTAGTATAGTAGGTTACCAGACTTAAGGGATATCGTGTCCTCGCCCTATCTACGGACTTCTGATAACCCCAAAATGTCCCAGTGTAATCTACTAATTTCTTCTTCCAGCTCATCAATCTTTTCGTCTGTCCTCAAAGTGCGGATGTTGTGTGTTACCAGGGCAAGTGGTCGTCGTAGGGTTTGGTAGCCGACCGTCCCCGGGGATTCTTAGCACCCCTGGCCCCGCCGTTACCGTGACTGCTACCGTAGCCAGGATTATCGGGGCCGCCGGGGACTCGGAGTCTGGTTTTATGTTGCAACATCATAAAGAGGTTATTGCCATACTCGCCACGCTTGGCAGGCGAGTTGGCGAGCGCAGTATAAGGTATTAAAAACACAAAAAGACGATGCTGCCCGTCTTTCGGAGGTATCCCTTAGCAGATCTCTAAATTTGGGCATCTTCATGGATAGCTGTATGTCGTGGGGTCCTCAGCTCGAATCTGTGAGTCGGAAGCTATTTGTCTCTGCTGGTTCGCTCAGGAGACTGCGAAACTTTCTTCCGATAGCTACTAAAATTGCGCTTGCACAATCTCTTCTTCTCCCAATTTAAGATAACGCTGATTCCTGCTATCTTGACATCACGGAGGAGCAGCTCAATAAGCTTGAGCGTCTTCAAAATTTTTGCATAAGGTTTATTTTCGGACTCCGTCTTTCCGAATTTCGTAATAAACTTCGAAAATAACATTCGACTTCGCCGGAATACTCACATCCTATCCCTCCTATTCAACATCCTTCGTAATCCTTCCACGCCTTGTTATCTGAAGGAACGCTTTGAATTCCTTTTTTGCATAAATTCCCAAACACTCCGATCCTCTGAAAACCTCCTTCTCAAAACCCCGATACATAGAACCAGTTTCTATGCCAACTCCTTTTCCGTTCAAGCTGTCCGATTATGGAACGCCTTGCTGGTCTCCATTAAGAAATCCCCCTCACCTTCCGTATTTAAAGCTAGACTCAAAAACTTTTATCTCCATGAAGAGTCATGATTCATCTGATCTCTAATATTATTATTGTAAGTATAAGTATGTAAGTACATATTTATTTATTTTATATATGATATTTATTTATTTATTTAAAGTTATTTATGTACCTAATATGTATGTATATAACTAATTTCTTTTTCTATTATTAAGTTTATTCTTTTTACACCTCGGCCAATCTTCCATTAAGCAATGATCCTCTTCATCCAAAGGTTGTCTGGAAGAGATCGCTGTGTTAAGCGATAAGACCGCCCATTATGCTTACTTTTATTTGTTTTTTTTTCTATAAATCTGTTGTGTCTAGACTGTAAGGTATAATAAAGAATTTTCATTCATTCATTCATTCATGAGTTGAGAGTGGGGCAACTGGGATATGGGCAACGTAACCCCAGGGGACAGAGACTGGCCGATTTTCTGGAGAAAGAAGGACTCTTTATGATGAATTCTTTTTTTCAGAAGCCGTCTCACAGGAAATGGACTCACGAGAAATGAGATTGATTTCATCTTGACCAACAAGAAACGAATATTCAATGATGTCTCTGTGATTCACAGGGTGAAAACCAGCAGTGATCACCGAATTGTTAGAGCCATATTGAATATGAACGTTAAACTTGAATGGTCCCGTTTGATGAAGTCTACGCTCCGACCCACTCGCTCACATATGTGAGCGAGTTGAAAGCTCTCAAGGTTTTGGATATCCAAAACCTCGAGAGCTTTCAACTCGAACTTGCAAATCGCTTTGACTGTCTAGAAGTAGATGCATCAGTGGACGAGATCAATAACAGGTTCGTAGAAGCCGTCCATATGGTGGGGTCCCAGTTCTTTAAGACCCCCCGTACCAATAGACCTCAGAAACTCTCTGATGACACTCTTAACCTCATGGCTGAACGACGTTCTTTGCGACTGCAGTCTCCCGATGATGCTCAGTCAAATAGGCAGCTCAATTGAAAGATTTGGAAATCCTTGCGGCATGATATTCGTACCTTTAATACATATCGTATTAAAGATACGATAGAGCGGAATAAAGGCTCCAAAGTGTTTGCGAGAGATAATTCTATTGGGCAGAGCCGCATGACGAAGCCGAAGAGGGAAGATGACAGCATAACATCAAGTAAAGCAGAAGTGTTAAGGGAAGTCGAAAGATTCTATGGACGGCTCTACGATTCGGTCACTAAACCTGTTTGCAGTGCGGCCAACGACCCAAGAGCCAAACTGACCCGACATTGCTCTTGAATGGTTAAACAGTTACCTGAGGGAGCGGATACAGTGTGTGAAGGTCGAAACAATGATGAGCGGGGAGCAAATCGTTAATTTTGGTGTTCCGCAGGGTAGTATTCTGGGTCCCACTCTTTTCATTCTATACATAAATAACATACACGCCCTTCCTTTAGAGAACGCGGAAACACTATGCTACGCTGACGATACTGCTATTTTTTTCAGTGGACGGACATGGGAGCATTCCTTTTTGGCTGCAGAGGTAGGGATGTCTAAAATTCAAAAGTGGTTACAAAGTAATCTGTTAACATTGAACACTAAAAAAACATTATACATCTGCTTCCACAAAACCATATCTTCAAAGCCGCCATTATCACTGCCACCTATTAAAATACACGGCTGCGGTGAGAGTAGTGCAGTCTGTAACTGCGAAGAACTCACTAGAGCCGCATCTATTAAATATCTTGGGATACTACTAGATGAGAATCTCTCATTTAAAAATCACATTCAAGTTTTATCGGGCAGGGTCAGAAAAGTGGCAAATGTAATGAGACAACTTCGCGATGTTGCAAACCCTGTCACTATTATGTCTGTGTACCATGCATTATGCCAATCTCTTATAATGTATTGCATCACTTGCTGGGGATCTGCTGCAAAAACTACAATGCTGCAAGCTGAAAGAGCTCAACGCTCTGTTATTAAGGTCATGTCAAAAAACCACGCATGTACCCAACGGATGATCTGTACAGAGAGTGTAACGTTCTCAATGTGCGTCAGCTGTTTGATCTAAAAATGTTTTTGTCTACACACAAATCAGTTCTGTCTTCGAAATGTTACAAAAAAATGAAAAAGCGTAGAGTTTATAAACTCCCAAATCCTCCTGTTTTGACGTCGTTTGCTCAGCGCTTCGGAGAATTTATTAAAACACATTTATACAATACCGTTGTCAAAAAATGTAATGTCAAATCACTTTCTGTAAATCAAGCTAAATCTGTTGTCCGAAAATGGCTAGTGACGCTCACATACAGTGAAACCGAGCAGTTACTGGAGATACAATTGTAAACTCTATTATTAAGTTCCTATTCTAAGTATTATTTTTCTTTTTTTTTTCTAGTTTTTTTTTATCATTATAATTTTCATTTAGTCGTCGACTATAAATAAATCTTATTTTGTTAATCGTAGTCAGGTCCCCGCGAAACAGGCTTTGCCTAGTGCAGGGATCGTTAGTTAAGATATATCTGTTAACCATATCTGCATAAACCTGTTTTTGTAATGTTTAAAAAATAAGTTACCTATTAAGTTTTTTATGTAGCAATAAATACATTTTTAATTTTTTTCTCAATAAATTCATTATACATAAGATATTCCGGACATTAGCCTGTATGAGATCAGGATGGCCTTGAAGCACCTTAAGAATGACAAGGCGCCCCGGGTGAGGACGGAATCACTTCGGAGCTTCTGAAAGCGGGTGGATCACCACTACTTAAAGTCCTTCATAAGCTCTTTAATTCCGCCTTGATTAAAGGTACGACGCCAAAAGCATGGAACGAGCGCATGGTGGTTCTATTCTTCAAAAAAGGTGACAACACCTTGCTTAAGAATTACAGACCCATCTCGCTTTTGAGCCATGTTTATAAGCTGTTTTCAAGGGTCATCGCGAACCGTCTCGAACGCCGGTTTGATGACTTCCAGCCTCCCGAACAAGCCGTGTTCCGTAAAGGCTACAGTACCATAGACCACATACATACGCTGCGGCAAGTCATACAGAAGACCGAAGAGTATAACTTGCAGCTATGTCTCGCGTTTGTGGACTATGAGAAGCCTTCGATTCGATCGAAACATGGGCAGTGCTTGAGTCTCTCCAACGATGCCGCATTCACTATCGGTACATCGAAGTGTTGAAGTGTTTGTATAAAAACGCCACTATGTCAGTCCGAGTATACGAACAGAGCTCGAAGGCGATTCCCTTAAAAAGTGGCGTAAGATAGGGAGATGTCATCTCTCCGAAACTGTTTTCGACCGCATTGGAAGATGCCTTCAAGCTTCTGGAATGGAAAGGACTGGGCATCAATATTAACGGTGAATACATCACTCACCTTCGGTTTGCCGACGATATTGTGGTCATAGCAAAGTCGATGGAAGAGCTCAGCACGATGATCGAAGGCCTCAATCGAGTCTCTCAACGGGTAGGGACAAATGAGCATGGACAAGACGAAAATTATGTCGAATATCCATGTCGTGCCTGCCCCAGTTATAGTTGAGAACTCGGCTCTTGAATTTGTCGACGCGTATATATACCTAGGACAAACAGTCCAATTAGGTAGGTCCAACTTCGAGAAAGAGGTCAATCGTCGAATCCAACTTGGATGCGCAGCGTTTGGAAAACTTGGCAACGTCTATTCGTCCAACATACCTCAGTGCCTTAAGAAGAAAGTCTTCAATCAGTGTGTGTTACCAGTGATAACATATGGAACCGAGACGTGGTCCTTCACTATTGGCCTTATGAATAAGCTTAGAGTCGCTCAACGAGCTATGGAGAGGGCTATGCTCGGGGTTTCTCTACGGGATCGAATCAGAAATGAGGAGATACGTAGGAGAACTCAAGTCACCGACATAGCCCGACGGACGTTGAAGTGGCAATGGGCAGGCCATATAGCGCGCAGAACAGATGACCGATGGGGCCGAAAAGTTCTCGAATGGAGGCCACGGACCGGCAAGCGCAGCGTAGGATGTCCACCTACAAGATGGGCAGACGACTTGGTAAGAACCGCAGGTCGGCGTTGGATGCAGGCCGCTTCCAACCGCAGTTCCTGGAGATCAATGAGGGAGGCCTTTGTCCAGCAGTGGACGTCCTATGGCTGATATGATGATGATGATGAATGAATAATAATAGGTAATCTTAAATAATAATGCCCAAACTATTAAAGATAAAATAAGTACATAAAATGAAAGTCATCTATTGCTAAAGCTGTTGTTCAACCCGTGTGAGTTACGACTCACACGGTGATTTTACACATAATAAACACATGATTTTATCACGTCGTTCTAGATCAGTTATGCAATCTGTTATTATCTTAAAACAGGTACTTAAGTATAAAAAGCATTAAGCAACTTCGACCCAGGCAATTATAATTGCTCCATTCTAGGCGGCAACAAATCTTATAATGATCTCGACTAAGCAGCATTGTTGTGTTTCAGTTTGAAGAGTATGGTTGCCGGTAAAATTGCCACATGAGGCTTTACACCTGTATGCCTCATGTTGATGGACGTAGAGGTCAGTGCATCGTAGGGCACATTTATAAGGTGCGTGACCTACGAGGCGATTCTCTGTTATAAGCGGTTGTTACTACTTAACATCTGGTGGACCAAAAGCTTGTTCGTTCTCCATGTAGCATAAAAAAAGAAGCAAATTTTACGTGAAGAAGAAAACAGAGCTTTTACTGCTATCAAATTGAAGATAATTTTATACATCGCCTGGTGGAAAGTTTAGCGATAGCTGGGTTAATAGTTACAACACACGCGCTGTAGTACGATACAAACGCTGCAGTAAGAGTGAGCCTTAGGGGATGGCTAATGGTATTTTTAACTGAGAGCTTTCGTGCCTTGTTAAATCTATTTGGGCTACATTTCATCTCGAAGACCTTATTTAAAACTAACGTAATCATGGTTATCAGCTTATACGATGTTGCTTCTACCAACGCACGCTTTTCTCCGCAATAAAACATTGTTGCCGGCAACTGGTGTTAAAATTGCTCATGTGAAAGCCCTTAACTGTCATGTGATCTTTTCTTCCATTATTATTCTTATACATGCAGTAATATGAGTTTTTATGGATGCGACCGAGGATTATATTCCCAGTTTATTAGTTTGCATTGTGTGTTTGCAATGCATACTCGACGACTTGCCGAAGTAGAATAGACTGTGGGACACAAAAGATGCCTAAATCTCAACTCACTCGAGAATTCGTGAAAAATTATTTCTATGCTCGATACGTCTCGAGCGAGTTGAAATTCAGGAATTGATAAAATGATCAGATCAGTCTGTAAAATTCTACGTGGATTGATTAGCAGTCCTGATGTTTAGAATAAGCTGACTCGTTCTATACTCCAAAAAACTATTCAATAATCAAAATCAAAAATCTTTTATTGTATAATATATTACAAGAGTACATTTAAAAGTAGGGTTGGGAACTCTTCTTTTAAGTTGTATTAACCTGTGTTAGAAGAGTCCCCTCTTGACTGTAGTCGTTTAGGATTATATCTAGTATATCAATAAGTATAAACTAATAAATAAATAAATAGATAATTTTGAGTGAAGATACGCAGTAATAATTTTGAGTGTAAATAGTATATTAATATTATTTTGTAAAGAGGTTCCATATACATATCAGTATAGTTATCATTTTACATAAATAAATTTGCATAAGTACAGTTTTGATTGAAAATAAATTAAAAGTAGTAGGTATACTAGGTATACGAGTAGGTTGTAATTTTAAGACAATAACTATAAGGCATAAATAAACGTACGTATATATATGTAATATTAATAAGAACATGTATAGATCGTCTGTAGCTACATTTGAATAGTTCATAATCTGTTTCATATTAGGTAGGTATTCTATATTGTAGATATGTAACTGTAAATAAATATAATATAATATTATTATAACTTTTAAGTCTGAAGGATTAGGGATAGGTAATGGATAGGCATACTACTATACAGAATTAAAGAAATCTTCAGTTAGTTGGTAATCAGCTGTTTTAACCAATATGTTACTGTGTTTATTTACATTTTGCGTAGGTCATAGTATATATGTTTAAGTTTATGTTAATTTTAATATATATTTTTGTTGATTGGATATTGTATTGTTTTGAAGAGAATATTATGTATGGTGTTAGTTAATACTGTAGGTTAATTGCGTTTTTAAAGAATATTTAGATTACCGTGGATTTTGATGATACATTGTAGGATGTACAACAGTCGGACAGTTAATACATTTGATTCACTGTATAATTTATCAGTGCTAAACCTCCTCTGCCGTGGGGCGCCGGCAATAGAATGTTGCCCCTCCGCTCTTGCCCATGGATGCAGTAGGAGTCTGCTAAGGGATACCTCCGAAAGATGGGCAGCAGCGTCTTTTCGTGTTTTCAATACCTATACTGCGCTCGCCAACCCGCCTGCCAAGCTTGGCGAGTATGGCAACAACCCCCTCATGGATTTACAACATAAAACCAGGCCCTGAGTCCTCGGCGGCCCCGCTAATTCTGGCTACGGTAGCAGTCACGGTAACGGCGAGGCCAGGGGTGCTAAGAATCCCCGGAAGACGATCGGCTACCAAACCCTACGACGACCACTGGCCAGGGCCAGTTACCAGGGTAACACACAACATCCGCACTTTGAGGACAGACGAAAAGATTGTTGAGCTGGAAGAAGAAATTAGTAGATTACACTGGGACATTTTGGGGTTATCAGAAGTCCGTAGAGAGGGCGAGGACACGATATCCCTTAAGTCTGGTAACCTACTATACTACCGGGAGGGCGACCAACAGTCCCAAGGTGGTGTTGGGTTTCTCGTTCACAAGTCACTCATCAACAACAATATCACCATCGACAGTGTGTCGAGCAGCGTCGCGTACCTGACACTCAGAATATCTAAGCGATATTCGCTGAAGGTCGTTCAGGTATATGCGCCGACCTCTTCACACCCAGATGAAGAAGTAGATTCTATGTATGAGGACATCAGTAGAGCCATACATACGAACAAAACTCACTTTATTGTTGTTATGGGGGACTTCAATGCAAAGCTAGGCATGAGAAGCGATGATGAGTTGAGAGTGGGGCAATTTGGATATGGGCAACGGAACCCCAGGGGACAGGGGCTGGCCGATTTTCTGGAGAAAGAAGGACTCTTTATGATGAATTCTTTTTTCCAGAAGCCGCCTCACAGGAAATGGACCTGGATGAGTCCCAATGGTTCCACAAGAAATGAGATTGATTTCATCTTGACCAACAAGAAACGGATATTCAATGATGTCTCTGTGATTCACAGGGTGAAAACCGGCAGTGATCACCGAATTGTTAGAGCCACATTGAATATGAATGTTAAACTTGAAAGGTCCCGTTTGATGCAATCTACGCTCCGACCCACTCGCGCACATATCCAAAACCTCGAGAGCTTTCAACTCGAACTTGCAAATCGCTTTGACTGTCTAGAAGTAGATGCATCAGTGGACGAGATCAATAACAGGGTCGTAGAAACCGTCCATACGGTGGGGTCCCAGTTCTTTAAGACCCCCCCCCGTACCAATATACCTCAGAAACTCTCTGATGACACCCTTAACCTCATGGCTGAACGACGTTCTTTGCGACTGCAGTCTCCCGATGATGCTCAGTCACATAGGCAGCTCAATAGAAAGATTTGGAAATCCTTGCGCCACGATATTCGTACCTTTAATACATCTCGTATTAAAGATACGATAGAGCGGAATAAAGGCTCCAAAGTGTTCGCGAGAGATAATTCTATTGGGCAGAGCCACAAGACTAAGCTGAAGAGGGAAGATGGCAGCATAACGTCTAGTAAAGCGGAAGTGTTAAGGGAAGTCGAAAGGTTCTATGGACGGCTCTACGATTCGGTCACTAAACCTGTTTGCAGTGCGGCCAACGACCCAAGAGCCAAACTGACCCGAAATTATACCATTCCGGACATCAGCCTGTATGAGCCTTGAAGCAGCTTAAGAACGACAAGTCGCCGGGTGAGGACGGAATCACTTCAGAGCTTCTGAAAGCGGGTGGATCACCGGTACCTCAAATCCCTCAGAAGCTCTTTAATTCCGCCTTGCTTGAAGGTACGACGCCAAAAGCATGGAACGTGGGCATGGTGGTTCTGTTCTTCAAGAAAGGTGACAATACCTTGCTTAAGAATTACAGACCCATCACGCTTTTGAGCCATGTTTATAAGCTGTTTTCGAGGGTCATCGCGAACCGTCTCGAACGCAGGTTTGATGACTTCCAGCCTCCTGAACAAGCCGAGTTCCGTAAAGGCTACAGTACCATAGACCACATACATACGCTGCGGCAAGTCATACAGAAGACCGAATAGTATAACTTGCTGCTATGTCTCGCGTTTGTGGATTATGAGAAAGCCTTCTATTCGATCGAAACATGGGCAGTGCTTGAGTCTCTCCAACGATGCCGTATTGCCTATCGGTACATCAAAGTGTTGAAGTGTTTGTATAAAAACGCCACTATGTCAGTCCGAGTACACGAACAGAGCTCGAAGGCGATTCCCTTAAAAAGAGGCGTAAGATAGGGAGATGTCATCTCTCCGAAACTGTTTTCGACCGCATTGGAAGATGCCTTCAAGCTTCTGGAATGGAAAGGACTGGGCATCAATATTAACGGCGAATACATCACTCACCTTCGGTTTGCCGACGATATTGTGGTCATGGCAAAGTCGATGGAAGAGCTCAGCACGATGCTCGAAGGCCTTAATGGAGTCTCCCAACGGGTAGGACTTAAAATGAACATGGACAAGACGAAAATCATGTCGAATGTCCATGTCGTCTCTGCCCCAGTTATGGTTGAGAACTCGGCTCTTGAAGTTGTCGACGCGTATGTATACCTAGGACAAACAGTCCAATTATGTAGGTCCAACTTCGAGAAAGAGGTCAATCGTCGAATCCAACTCGGATGGGCAGCGTTTGGGAAACTTCGCAACGTCTTTTCGTCCAACATACCTCAGTGCCTTAAGACAAAAGTATTCAATCAGTGTGTGTTACCAGTGATGACATATGGAACCGAGACGTGGTCCTTCACTATTGGCCTTATGAATAAGCTCAGAGTTGCTCAACGAGCTATGAAAAGGGCTATGCTCGGGGTTTCTCTACGGGATCGAATCAGAAATGAGGAGATACGCAGGAGAACTCAAGTCACCGACATAGCTCGACGGATTAGCACGTTGAAGTGGCAATGGGCAGGCTATATAGCGCGCAGAACAGATGACCGATGGGGCCGGAAAGTTATCGAATGGAGGCCACGGACCGGCAAGCGCAGCGTAGGACGTCCACCTACAAGATTGGCAGACGACTTGGTAAGAACCGCAGGCCGGCGTTGGATGCAGGCCGCTTCCAACCGCAGTTCCTGGAGATCAATGAGGGAGGCCTTTGTCCAGCAGTGGACGTCCTACGGCTGATATGATGATGATGATGAAACCTTCTCTTCTTGCGTAGAATTTCTCTTAAAATGTGCCCGTTCAATACTAATAAATGTTATTTTGTATGTTCCACGCCAGATTGCAATGCGGTATAAGAGAATTGATTGAACCAATGTTATTTAGATGTGGGTTAATAGTTTTTTTGTCAGCTATATCTCGTAAGTGTTTAAAAATCCAGATTAATTTTCTGGCTTGGTTAGCAACCAGTTCCAGTTTAGAGTTCCACGAAAGACTTTTGTCTATCATAACACCCAGATATTTGTAGTGTTTACTCTTTCTAAATTTAGGCAATTACAAGTCCTTGATCCCATACAGTACAGAAATGGGCTGTTATCGTTAGATTGGGATCAAGTTGTAGAGAATCTGAGATAAAAAACGGTATACAGAGTGTTTTTTTTAACTGTAACAGTACGGCATCACCCATAACCAAAGAAGATACAGGTTCCTAAACTTTTTAATCGGTACAGCATTAATACTTCTTTAATGTGCAATTAGAATCTAATAAACGAATTTGGTTTGTCCTGTTGTATGAGAATACTTTTTATCAAATTTGACTAACTTCCGCAATTCAGATTTTTTTTATCCAGTACAATAAAATGATCCTTACAAAGGACTGCATCGATCGGATTCAAAAAAAATTTTTTACCAACTTTATTCATTTTAAGGCGCTACTCACACTTGATCATAAAATTTTAATGTCAAAATGTTTTTCTTGGGAAACGAGCTGATGTTTTAAAAGAAACTGCACCTGTTTCTCATCTGGTTATGGGTGCTGCCGTACTGTTACAGTTAAAAAAAACACACTATATAATTAGTTTTTAACACATTTTGCGAGAGTAAGTTTAGGTTTAACCAACTACCTAATTATTAATTATTAATTAAATGTCCTTTTGTAGTCCTGACTCGGCTAGTTTATAGACTTCAGGCCAGGACTTGCCATGGAATAGTAAGGCAGTGTCATCGGCGTATGAGAATACTTTTCTATTTGTTAAATGTATACTTGTAAGATCTTTAATGCAGGTAAGAAATAATGTCGTTCTAAAGACGCTTCCTTGTGGGACGCCGTAAACTATAAACGTTAATATATAACGTAAATATTTCCGGAGTACTAGTCATAATCTGACTGAAGGAGCTCTCGAGAAATATATTCACTAAATATCAAATTTGTACACGAAACCGGCCAAAACACACTGAAACTGGATACCGGCATTTAGACATTTATTTTATCATGAGATTGCCACATTTTTGGAGCACTAAATCATCAAGTTCACTACACAAATAAAAGACACTAAGGTCAGTTAACAATATGAATTTACTAATTATCACCGCAGAAAAGTTATAACAGTGTTTTTGGCATACTTTATGAAAAACAATGTCGGTACGTTGTAACCTCTGGAATCAGCTGATTGGTTTATACGATTACGTCATTCATGCGTCAACTTGACAGAAAACGAATATCGGAAACATTGCCAACGTAAAAAATCAAATCTGTTCGGATACATCTTGTCCAAAGTCGATTTTTGTAGGTACGAGTTCATAAATATAATAAAAATGGAATTTATTAATATTACATTCAGAGTTCATCCACAACAAAGAGCCAGTTCCATGGAAGACCTCTCGGACTCTTCGTTGATTGACTTCACTAGAATAAGTTTGTCAAAAGAACTTTTTAAATTTTCGCGAACTATACTCATGTTTTTAAGACAAAACGGGTCTTTTCGCGCACAGATTTATATCAAAATTTATAATTTTGACTAACCTCGACGTTTCGGCCAAGTTACATTGGCCGTGGTCATGAGAGACTGGTTAGTCAAAATTATAATTTTGATATAAATCTGTGCGCGAAAAGACCCGTTTTGTCTTAAAAACATTAGTTTGTCAAACACAAATTTAGACCAAAGCAACTCGATGAGTTTCAAGCAGCAAAGAATCTCTTGTCTTGAAAATATTTATACGGTATAATGGCTTAATTTAATTAGATCTTTCGCAAAACAAAATACCGATTATTTTCATTTTCTATTTATGCAAGATTATGACAAGTTAAAAAGTAACATAGATGATACTGTGGACTACAATGTTAAAATGGGTATTTTACTAAACGCTTTACTTTTTTAGTATAATTGAGCATTTCCTAAAAAGAAAGCAGACTACGGTAAGAAAATTGACTACAAACGGTATAAAAGTGTTTAAGTTAAATCATGAAAAATTAGAGCGACTAAACGAATAAGAGCCAAATAAAGAACTAAATAGAAAAATATAAATGTTATAAAAGGTATTGAGAAAGGTATTAACTTCAGCCAAGAAATTACAATACATACATAGAATCAATAGATCACAAAACAAAATCCAGAAATTATTGATTAAAACGGATATTTATCTCGTATGTACCTTTTTATTTGTTATCCCAACGTTTCGGCTGTGTTGCAACAGTCATGGTCTCGGGTTGACAGCCCGAGACCATGACTGTGTGAAATCAAGGAATCTTTGAAAATAATAAATGAACAATCATATTAAAATTCTTGTTAACATAAAATTATTAAGTAATTATTCAGGCAATTTAAAATGAAAATAACGAGAAGTGTAAAGACCCTCAAACGATATCAAACATAATTCAATAACTTTTTTCGGAATATAGCAGAAAAATTAACAAAACACACTAAGATTGGCAAACTAAACTGCATGGAATACCTTAATAAGCTATACAAACCTACAACAAAAATTGTATTTGCTTTCACATAAAGAATTAAGATAGGTAGTTAGTAAAAAGACATGAAAAATAAAACATCAGTAGATATATATGACATGAATAGTAAAATGGTTAGGGACCTATTATTATGAAATGACTTGTTACTTATTTTGGTTTGTAGTGTGATTAACACATGCATAGAAGACGGAGTGTTCCCTGATGTACTTATAGCTGGACGGGTAATATTAAAAAAGGTGAATGTTGTGAATTAAATAATACCAGACCAGTGTGCATACTACTTACTTTGTCAAAAATATTTTTAATGATAATTAAAAGGACAATTATATTATTATATAATTATATATATATAAATATTGCCGGACATTTTACACAGCGCTATCTAGCCCCAAACTAAGCAGAGCTTATACTATGGGAACTAGATAACTAATGGAATATTTATATACATTTTTTTAGAACATACTTGTAATACATAGAAAAACAACCAGACCCGGAACAAATATCTGTAGATCATACAAACATTTGTTCCGCAGCGGGAATCTAACCCACTACCTCCGGTGTCTCAGCCGGCTGTTCGCCCACTGCAGCACGGAGGTCGAGAATTGTGGACTACTTTGAGAAAAACGAATTATTTACTAAAGCTCAGGACGGTTTCAGAAAAAAACAAATATACCAAAATGGCCATTAGAAACGTCAGCTACTTTGTTCTGAGGGCACTGGGTAAGTCGCAGAAATGAGCAATATTTTTTTGCGATTTATCGATGTATTTTGACTGCATAAGGCATGCTATTTTAATATAAAAACTTAAATATTACGGCTTCGATGATAGAGAACTTAAAATGATTACCACATACCAGCAAAACAGATTGCAAATTCAATTAATAGTAATGGTAAAATATCTGAGGCAGGGCATGTCGACCTAGGGGTACCACAAGGGTCAACCTCAGGGCCGGTATTTTTTTCTGATTTATGTTAACGTTTTAGCTAGTTTTGTACCCGATTGAGCTTTTATAAATCTATTCGCGGACGATACACATATTGGATTATAAGAAAGGACATCACAACAATTAGAGGAAAATATAGACAAATCGCTCCAAATACTGACCAGTTGGTTCGAAGCAAATGGAATTATTTTAAATGCGCCGTCTGCGCCGTGACCTCGAAGCAATCAGCGTTTTCTATAAAATATATAACGGCGAATTATTTTATTTATTTATCAACAAAATCCACAGCTCTTAAAAATAAAAGGTTACAATGCATATGTGTCTATCCTACGGCCAAAAACGGATTTACAATTTATAGATTTTTTTTTATTGATGATAGCCAAGCGCTTTACCAGTACCTCACCTGATGGTAAATGAAGGTGTGATCGAAGATGAAGCACGCTTGCCTAGAAACGTATTCACTCTGAACTTGAATACTCCAAGATTATACTGGTTTGGAAAAACATACGCCGGAAGTGAGTTCCACTCCTCACTTGTGCTTACAAGAAAAGTTGAAGCAAAACGTTTGATACGGCAAGTTGGTATGCCGACCAGATATGGGTGGTACTTCCCGGTTCGTCTGCTTGTCCGGTGGTGGAAGGGGGAAGGAGGGATAAGGTCATGAAGATCTTGCGCACATTCACCAAAATGTATCTTCTAAAAAACTGAAAGTCTGGCTACTCGGCGTCTGTGCTCTAGACTTTGTAAATTGGCTTCCACTAGTGAGTCATCACCAATGGGTCTAGTAGCACGTCGTTCAATCGAATCAAGGGCTTTAAGCTGGTACTTGGCTGAGCCATCCCAGAGATGGCAGCAGTACTCCATACATGAGCGGACTTGTGCTTTGTAGAGACTGAGCAGCTGTCCCGGTGAGAAGTACCGCCGAACCTTTGCTAGGATGCCCAGCTTCATAGCAGCAATTTTGGCCCTGGATTCAATGTGCGAGCAGAAGTTCAGGTTGGACGTCGACTAAATTACGAGTGGGATATCACAAAAGGTGGGAATGGGATGAAAAGGAGACATTTTTGCGGAAAACATACACGCCTGAGTTTTGGAGGCGTTGAACTTGACCAGATTTGCGTCACCCCAGTCAGACACAAACTTCAGGTCAAGGTTCAAACGTTCCACCATATCTGTACGTAGATTGCTGATTTCGTCAGCACTTGCACGTGGACTAGATAAATACCTAGAAATCGAGCGAATCTAAAATTAAATAACGACGACAATCACCAAAAAGAAACATACACCTATCTATTTATATTAAAATCTATCAATCCATACGTTTATTTATTTTTAAATTTATTTTTCTATCCATGTAAATATTATAGTTACGTTGCTTTTTTTATTCTTATTATTTCTTTAATCCATCTACACGTAGAAGTTCTGAAGAGCTGTTCAATTTAATCCCTGCTTCCCACTTCAACCATCGAACCTCCCGCAACCGGCAACGAGCTCACCCACATATTGTAGATGTGTGGAAGTCTCACACGGTGCGTTTCTTCCACGCACCTGCAAGATATGGAATGACTATCCTCCAGAGGTTTTTCCGGAGGGCTTCAAACTGAACGCCTTCAAGAGAGGTGTAAATAGGTTATTAAATGCTAGGCAACGCGACTGAAGTACCACGAGTGCTGCAGGAGTTTATAGGCGGCGGTGACCTTTTAACACCAGGAAGCCCGTCAGCTTGTATGTCTACAAGTTTAATATAAAAAAAATGATGACAAGAGTATAGTAGTAAGGTATCAAACGAGAAACACAAAAAATACGGTCGGAAATACAAAACATGTTTTCTTAGGGTACTCAATAGATTACACTATCAGCCATGTATCACACGTTGAGAAAATTTGTAAGAAATTTGCAAGTGCAAATTATGCCCTTCTTAAGTTGAAACCTACAGTAGACAAAAAAAACATTATTAACAGTTTATTACGCATATGCCCATTCAATAATGGTGTTATTATATAGTGGTCCTTTACTCATGGCCTCATGACCAAGCTCAAGGTCGCTCAACGAGCTATGGAGAGGGCTATGCTCGGGGTTTCTTTGCGTGACAAAATCCGCAATGAGGAAATCCGCAGAAGAACTAAAGTTGCCGACATAGCTCTCAAAATTAGCAAGTTGAAGTGACAATGGGCAGGCCACATCGCTCGTAGAACCGATAACCGTTGGGGAAGAAAGGTTCTCGAGTGGAGACCACGGACTGAAAGACGCAGCGTAGGCCGGCCCCCCACAAGGTGGACCGACGATCTAGTAAGAATCGCGGGGAGCCGTTGGGCGCAAACGGCTACCAACCGCTCGTTGTGGCGATCTAAGGGAGAGGCCTATGTTCAGCAGTGGACGTCTTCCGGCTGGTGATGATGATGATGATGCGATAAAATAAATATCATATATAAAATAAATAAATATGTACTTACATACTTATACTTACATTAATAATATTAGAGATCCGATGAATCATGACTCTTCATGGAGATAAAAGTTTTTGAGTCTAGCTTTAAATACGGAAGGTGAGGGGGATTTCTTAATGGAGACCGGCAAGGCGTATAGAGACGTATGGAAACCGGCATAATCGGACAGCTTGGACGGAAAAGGAGTTTGCATGGAAACTGGATCTATGTATTGGGGTTTTGAGAAGGAGGTTTTCAGAGTATCGGAGTGTTTGGGAATTTGTGCAAAAAAGGAATTCAAAGCGTTCCTTCAGATAACAAGGCCTGTAAGGATTACGAAGGATGTTGAATAGGAGGGATCCGGGAAAGTCAAATGGGGAGCCATTTGAGTTTATTACGAAATTCGGAGATGTGGTCGTATTTCCGGAGTCCGAAAATAAACCTTATGCAAAAATTTTGAAGACGCTCAAGCTTATTGAGCTGCTCCTCCGTGAGGTCAAGACAGCAGGAATCAGCGTAATCTAAAATTGGGATAAGAAGAGATTGTGCAAGCGCAATTTTAGTAGCTATCGGAAGAAAGTTTCGCAGTCTCCTGAGCGAACCAGCAGAGGCAAATAGCTTCCGACTCACAGATTCGAGCTGAGGACCCCACGACATACAGCTATCCATGAAGATGCCCAAATTTTTCACAACCTTCGAGTAGGGAACAGTTACATTATCAAACTTAATTTGAGGGAGTGTTGTGTGGTTATGAGTATAGCGGTATCAATGGTGTACCACACACATAGGTAAATAAATACTGCTACAAGCTGAGGGTTCGGGATAAAATAATGAAAATCAATCTAACCAAAATAACATTTTTACTCTACACTAAAACGATAAATACACGAACTTAATCACAACACACTAATTCACAACACGGTTGCACAATAAACTACTAAAAGTCACCTAAATATTAGCACGTATCGCCAAAACTAGACTGACTCTTTCATGAGATACAAATATACTCTATGACTGACTCCTTGGGGCGTCTCTACGCACTATTTATACCGCGCACAGTACACATCTCTCGAATGTTCTCGATGGTTTCACTGGTAACTATAAAAGTGTAGGTATTTTGACTGACTACTATTTCTTATTCTGTTCAACTGTAGTAGTGTAGTTCATACCAAGTATTACCTATTCTGTGACACAGTAGGTATAACTTCGAGCAGCCGACTATTACTTATTGTTACACAGCCTCGGCGTAACAATACTTATGTATAATAATATAATATAAAAATATATATTCAATAATATACCTACAATAGGTTACTTACGTTTAAAATAAATACAGAATAACACAAAAAGATAGACATTCTTATTACGGAAGAGATAAGCAATAGTTGGCAATAAGTAGTCAAATAATTTTCCCTGGCCATATGTCTGAAAATAGCGAGTGATTTAACACGTCTGATAGCCACTGGTAACGCGTTCCATAAATGGACAGCCTGAACTGTAAAGGAGACATTGTAGTAGGAGAAAGAGTGTACAGGTCTCTTAAGTTGGAGAGATTTACATGAGTGCAAGGATCGAGGATCGGACTGATGCAGGAAACGTTCTTTGAGATAGGGAGGTGAAGAATGTAGGCGTAGACGTATGGGTAACCACTTGAGCTTACTGCGAAACTCGAAAACGGGGCCATACTTGCGCAAGCCAATTAAGAACCGAATATCGAAATTTTGCAGGCGCTCAAGTTTGTCTTGTTGATGTTCGGTGAGATCTAGATATGAGGCATTAGCATAGTCAAGTATTGGGAAAAGAAGTGACTGTGCGAGCGAAATGTTAATGACAACCGAAAGGAAGTTCTGCAGTGTTCTAAGAAAACCAGTTGAGGCAAACATACGGCTGACTTCAGGTATCTGAGCTCAACAAGACGGTTGAATGTCAATGGGAAAACTTAAACTTTTCACCGTCTTGCTCTGCTGTATGTGGGTACCATCATTATTTGTGGAAGGCGAGACCAGTCAATCTTGAATAACATTCTTAAACCACCAACGATAATTACTTGGGTTTTGAGCGGATAGATTTGAAGACCGTATGCACCGCTCCAATCAGAAATACAATCCAGGTCACGATTTATACCATTGATAGCTTCAGGCAGCTGCTCCACTAAATCCTGCGTGTAAATTTTAGATCGTCTACATAGAGATGGCAATTGATAGCTAATAAATTACCATGCGGCTGTTTAGGTGGCTCCTTGACTACTCGTTCTACTCAATAGACGAGATAAATGAGCTGCCAGTTATTTAATTATGTATAAGTATTAATCAAAAAACTATATTTAAAAGGCGTTTCTGTTTATAAAATAAATAAATTCGCATCAAGATTGTAATATTAATAATATTGTTATACTTTGTGTTTACTTATATCGTAATATAATATAAATACTTGCCTACCCAGCTAGCTACCTGACATGTAACTTGGCGTTATTAATATTGCTAAAATAAATATATAAAAATATTGCTGGACATTCCACACAGCGCCATATAGCCCCAAACTAAGCAGAGCTTGTACTATGGGAACCAGATAACTGATAGAATACTTATTTACATTTTTTTGTAAATAAATACTTATAATATATATAGAAACAACCAGACCCGGAACAAATATCTGTAGATCATGCAAACATTTGTTCCATTTGGGAATCGAACTCGCTACCTCCTGTGTCTCAGCTGGCTATTCGCCCACTGCACCACGGATGTCGTCATAATAAATAAATATATGTATTAAATTAGGTGTTGTATTACCAAGCGCTAGGCCACATCAAAAAACCACCAAAATATTCCTAACAATGTACTACAAAGTAAACCTTACTATATATAAATATATACCCTCACTATTTCCGGGAAACTGGTCACGCTAAATGCGAAATGAAATTTCTTAAATACCGGACCAAATTCCTGAATTTGGCGGTAAAATTGCTTGCATAAATATTACCCTACTTTTCTTCAAAGGCCTTTGACGGTTTGCGAAAATATTTAGGCACAATTTGAGGCGGCATTTGGAATAGCTACTGTTAGATTTTTTTTATTGATGATAGCCAAGCGCTTGACCACTACCTCACCTGACGGTAAGTGTAGGTGTGATCGAAGATGGAACACGATTGCCTAGAAAGAACCTATTCACTCTGGACTTGAAGACTCCAAGATTTTATTGGTTTGGAAAAAATACGCCGGAAGTGAGTTCCACTCCTTACTTGTACTAACAAGAAAAGTTGAAGCAAATCGTTTAGTACGGCAAGGTGGTATGCCGACCAGCTATGGATGGTACTTCTCGGTACGTCTGCCTGTCCGTTGGTGGAAGGGGGAAGGACGGATAAGGTCAAAGTCAAAGTCAAAATCTTTTATTCATTAAAATCACAAGGATCACTTTGAAACGTCAATTTTACTGCCTGTTCCTTCGCGACCAAGCCAGGAAAGGAAGGCAAGAAACAAGGCTGGTTGTTTTTTTTAATGATCCTTTTAGAATACATTACAATACAGAAAATAAATTACGTCTAAATTGTAACATTTTGAACGAGTTGGAGCAATTTCAACCCCAAGCTTCTCTATCATCTAAATAATCCGATATTTTATGGTAGGCTTTTTTATAAAGATTTTGTTTAATTGCGTTTTTAAATTTGTTAATTGTCAATTTTTGTACATCACTTGGAAGTTTGTTATAAAAGCGTACACTTTGCCCTTTAAACGATTTACTAACTTTATGGAGTCTACAAGGGGCAGCAGCGAGTTTTTATTTATTTCTAGTATTAAAGTTATGATTATCGCTATTTTTTTAAATAAATTAATATTTTTGCGAACATACATCAGATTTTCATAGATGTATTGACGAGGGAATGTCAAAATATTTATTTGCTTAAACTTATTGCGTTATAATTCTCTGGGGCCCGTATTATAAATTGCACGAACAGCCCTCTTCTGCAGCACAAAACGGTGTTTTTATCTGCAGCACTCCCCCACAGCAGTATACCGTATGACATAATGCTGTGGAAGTAGCTGAAGAAAACTAGTGTAGCTGCATCTACGTCTGTAAAACGACGGATCTTTTTGACTGGGAATGCCGCAGAACTAAGTCTCTTCGACAACTTATCAATGTGAGGGCCCCATTGAAGCTTATTATCTAAGGTTATACCTAAGAATACAGTAGTGTCCACAAGAGCCAACTCCTCGTCTTTGATTTTTATATCTGCTTTAACTTGTGTAACATTAGGTAGTGTAAATCTAATACACTTTGTTTTCTTTTCATTTAGAAGTAAATTGTTTACATTGAACCATTTTACGACCTTAGAGATAGCATTGTTTACATCGTCAAAATCGGTTTGTCGTCGCTTTAAATATAAGTGTAATAATAATAAATAAAAGTGAATTGTCATCTGCAAACAATACAACCTCATAATCGTACCTTACAAGGTGGGGAAGATCATTAATATATATTAAAAAACAAAAATGCTCCCAGAATTGATCCCTGTGGTACACCTATTTTAACCAGAGACCCCGGAGTACGCTTTTTCCATTCACGTCAACTCTTTAAATAAGAAGTGAGAAAGTCTAGAGCAACGTTTCTAATACCATAATGGTGTAGTTTCCTGATCAATGTGTCATAGTCTACGCAATGAAATGCCTTGGGCAAATCACAAAAAACACCTAAAGCGTCATGAGACTTTTTCCAGGCACTAAATACGTGCAATATAAACTCAATACCAGCATCAGTGGTTGAGCGACCCCTGGTAAATCCGAATTGTTTATGATGCAGTAAATTATGAGAATTGAAATGTCTAAGTAGTTGATTTAAAATTAGTTTTTCAAATATTTTACTAAATATCGGAAGTACTGAGATTGGTCTTATAGTACCAGGATCAGAACTAGTGCCTGATTTGAAAAGTGGAGTTACTTTACTGTGTTTAATTAAATCAGGGAATACACCACAGTCAATACACTCGTTGAATATTAAAGCTAGTTCGGGAGCAATTATGTTTTGCAATGTTTTTACGACGCTAACAGAGATACCCCAGAGGTCCGTGGTTTTCTTAACATTTATCAGTTTGAAAGCTTTTATGATGTCACCACTATTTTCATAATCAAATTTGAATTGTGTTTTGCATTCTGTTAATTTTTTTTTCAACATTGACTCTACGACTATGGGAGAGTAGTTTAAGGATTTTATGGCAGACTGGAATATCAGTAAAAAAGTCTTCTAACGCATTAGCTATGTCACCATCCTGATTGATCGTGGTATTGCCAATTTTCAAACTCAACTTATTGTTCTTAGTTGTGACTCTTCCAGTCTCGCTGTTGATTATTTTCCAAGTGGCTTTTACTTTGTTTTGACTATTTTGGATTTTAGAACTCAAATGATGCGCTTTTGTTTCACGACAAATATTTTTAAAAATCTTTGAATATTGCTTGACTTTTTCTTGAAACTCCTCATTAAAATTTTATTGTTTTTCAGCATAAAGATCACACAATTTTTTCTGCTTTTATGTATTTCTACTGTTGCCCAGTCAGAGAACTTTTGACCATCAGTGACCATAATCGATTAAGGTGTAAAAATTGAATTAAACACATTACTAAATTTCTTAAAAAACGTGTTGTTTAAATTATTTGGATTATCATTATTATTATTATGTACACATCTTCACGGTTATGAAGATTTTACGCAAATTCATCAAAATGCATCTTGTAAAAACTGAAAGTCTGGCTACTTGGCGTCTGCGCTCTAGACCAGTCACGCTCCTTAGAAACGTGTCATATGGCGCACTACCTTGCGTCCATCAACTTGAGGCATACAGGTGTAAAGCCTCATGCGCCTGTAATTTCATCGGCAACCATACCCTGTTATGTAACACAGCAATGCTGCTTGGCGGCAGAAATAGGAATGGTGGTAGTACTTTCCCGGGTGAGCTCATCCACAAGAAACTCTACTACTTAAGTAGGTGTTAGACAGGTATGTATTTTTGGTACTGTATAGTTCTTATGTGTGGTTCTTAGTGCTGGTTGCCTAGCTATTAACTGTTTTGATATTTTCCGTTGTATATGTCTGTTTTGAAAACTGTTGTTGGTGTTCATTTATTTGTTTGTTGTTAGTCTACTTCTTTATTGATGTTAATTGTAACAAATATATCATTTATCTATCTATCTTAAACTACCAAACGAAGTGACTAAGAATACTTGCGTTATTTTTAGTTACGATGTGTCAATGTTTAGAACAATTTTCGGTAGTTTTTTCTACTACTCCTGCTTTTGTTTAAGTAAACTGTTTTTTTTAGTCGTCACTAATGACTTGTGTATAATAAATAAATGAAATCCAGCTATAAATTGAAAAACACCAGTCAAAATCAAATAAAAATACGACGCTTCAGTTATCAGCACATACAAAGGCGGTAAACTTTTAGCTATTACTGAATGCAAAAAAGGTCAAACTCTAAAATTCTAGAGTAAATGTAATATACATTTTAATAAATTTAATTAACTACCTACCTACTCAAACAGATGAAGACACCAGCCACCCACAACGCAGGGTAATGTGGGGGCTAATATTTATATAAGCTAACTACTTAAATTTTCTAATGTTGTACTTTGTTCTCCATATTTTTTTTTTATAAAATGCATGTTGCTTATATACATTACATAAAATGTGCAAGATGTATTGTAATACAAAATAAATGAATTCTGAACACAAGAGTCTGTACCAGCGTGTTCCAAACATTCATCTTAGAATAGCAACGAGCGTGCCTGTCGGTTACAGCCTGTCCACAAATGTCTACTCGAGAACATTCCGAATTGTCGACTACCGTTTAAGCACTGTGTCAGTAATATATTTTGCTTTATTCTCAAGTAAAATTATGTTCAAAGAAAACAATTACTCGAAGATTAAAGTAGATAGTTTTCCCGCAGACGTCTAAGGAAATTAGCAGAGTGCTTCGTATATACATTTTGAAGTATTTTACCTGATAACAAAATAGTGCTTATCTGATGAAATGAAGAAATAACTGCTCCATCTATTAAGATAAATTTCATATTTACCATTAATCATGTAAACTCTTGCCAGGAGCCCAAAAATATTGAAGGTCTTCTTTGTCCCATTTTTAGGGTTCCGTTCCCAAAGGGTCAAACGGTCACCAGGCTGTATCTCATGAACCGTGATAGATAAACAGTTGCCATTTTCACAGATGATGTACTTATGTTGCCGCTATAACAACAAATACTAAAAACAGAATAAAATATATATTTAAGGGGGGCTCCTATACAACAAACGTGATTTTTATGCTCGTTTTAACTCGATATTAATAACGGCAACAGGTAGACGCTTGAAATATTCACATAATATTTAATTATATGTTAAATTTAAAAATAAATAATTAAATTAAATTAAAACGACTATTTAAGGGGGGCTCCCATACAACAAACTTGATTTTTTGCCGATTATATAGATAATGGTATGGAACCCTTCGTGCGCGAGTCCGACTCGCACTTGGCCGGTTTTTAAGACAGTTTTTAAATAGATATACGAGTATCTAGATTAAATGTTAAAGTTTAATATCGTTTTAATTTGTCAAGAATTTAATCTATGGAGGAGGGCCATACCTCTTCTAATATAATAAAATTCTCGTGTCACAGTATTTGTAACAAAACTCCTCCGAAACGGCTTGATAGATTCTTATGAAATTTTTGTATATATTCTGTAGGTCTGAGAATAGAACGAAAACTATTTTTCATACCCCTATGTGATAAGGGTGGTCCAGGGTGGTCCCACAAATTTTTTTATTTTTATTTTATTAAAAAAATATGTTTGAATTTTTATGTTTTGGCAATAAACTAAACATACAACCATAAATTTTCACCCTTCTACCACCAACCGCTATTTTTTAATAGCGTTATTAGTATTTATTAATTTTTGAACATAGAGATAGTTGATAGAGATAGTAGTGGGTGCGTTCACAGAAAAGGACATTGAAAAAAGAATGAATTAAACTCAGCTTAGCAACACAAAATTTATTGATCCTTAGGCGGTATGAAGTTCGCGTGGTCAGTTAGTAAAACTATAGAATGAACTGCCAAATAGTCTAGATAAAAATGCTAAAATCATGACCATCTGCGCCTTCAGTAGTTCCTTTATAGGAAATACCAGAACAAAATTAAGGTAGGCCGTTTTGAGGCTTTTCCAATAAGTTAGTCACGATTCCTATTACTTTATTATCTGTCCCCGTCCCTACGACCTCCTTCCCGGTCGAGGAACGCCCTAGCTACGTGACTCTCATAAAAACAATACTTTTATAGGTGGATGCAAGAAATTTACAGTATTATATAGCAAAATCCAAGGAAAATTAATTATTCTTGGTCTATAGGGAAGAAAAAACTTGCAGTTGATTAACTTATTTTTAATATAAACGGGATATTACCTGGTTGATTACCTTGTTGCTGATCTAACCAAGTCAAAGTGTTGACCTTGTGATAAGACGAAGGCAGAATTGCTAGAGGCAGCTGCAGAAGTAATGAACATGACCGATGAAGAAAAAGAAGAAGAAAATAAGTCCGTTGGTCGGAGTTGCTATCTAAAAAGAAGATGATTTTCAAGAATCCAACTTGTAAGACGTTTGAAGTACGGGAAGGCATCCAAATATTCTTACTTACTTAAAAATCAACCGAACATAAAAACTTAAAGACTATAAATGTATACAATACAGTACTTAGAACTCCTTCGCACAACACTTCCTTTTACAGCGCTTCTTTTACCGTCAAGGCTGTTCGGCTGTGGAATGCTCTGCCCGAAGAAATAAGACGGTCATCCTCCTTACATACCTTCAAGTTGAAGGTGAAACACCATTACCTGACGATGTCATCTTCCTAGCGTTATTTATTTACTATTTAAGTACATATTTTATCTGTTAGTATAGTTTGCTATATGTATATACCTATATATTAGTCTATTTTATAAGTATATTAAGTATTAAGATTAAAACTTCATCATATTTTTATTATACCTTAGAATATATGTGTAAATATATCCTCTAAATAACACTGCACTCCGTATTTTTGTAAATTTCACTCCATCCAAAGGTTGCCTGGAAGAGATTGCTTTCAGCAATAAGGCCGCCCATTGTATTGACTTATTTATTTTGGCCTAGTACTTATTTTTGTATTATTTCTGTTTGTGTGGTAATTCAATAAAGAGTTATCTATCTATCTATCTAATACAACGAATGTAAAAACTGCTTCATTTAAGCCATTTGTGGTATGACATAATGTGAAAACCTTGCACCATTCTCTTGTATGTCTATAAAATAGTGTACTAAATTTTCTAGGCATTATTTTAAATCTGGCAGTTGTGTAGGGTAAAATTATGTAAATGGTCTATCAATTATGGTCGTGCGACCGTCATTTGAAATGGGTCTGTTATTGTGGGCTTTATTTCCAAAATGATAAGTGTTTTGAACCCTACGAATTTAGGCGTAATTTAGGCAGAAGTACAGCGCTATAGTTTATATACAAAACTAGTTGACTCACCCGGCTTCGCACGAGTCTTTATCAAAATTAAATATAGTATATACCACTTAGGGGTAATGTAGTCTTTTATCAGTTAAATAGCTTAATTTTAAGAATCGTATATTTAATAAATTTTACCTCTTTTTAATTTTGTATCGCGCACCACACGCTTCACGCGATCTTTTCTACCACATACTTGCAAGATGTGGTATGAGCTACCATCTGAGGTTTTCCCATTAGGCTACGACATGTCACGCTTCAAGAGAAATGTAAAGAGGTTATTACAGTGTAGGGAACGCATCGACAATACCCCGGGTGTTGCCGTGTCAATAGGCGACGGTGACCGCTTACCATCAGGTGGGCCGTAAGCCTATTTGCCCACAAATAACATAAAAAAAATAATAGTAATAAAGATATATAGGGGTACAGGAACGAAAGGCTCTCACATGAGTGCATCGACAAAAGGTTTTCAGTATTTCTTTAAAAAATGCATATAAATGAGAATATAACCGTTGTTCAGCCAGCGTTATGAAGTATCGGTATATTGGACAATTTTTGAGTTTGTCGTCTCCTTTTAAGAAAATAGAGTAAGAGTAGTAGAGTTCCTTGTGAAAGGGCACATCTGGCGAAGTTCTACCACCATACCTATTTCTACCCCCAAGCAGTATTGCTGCGTATTGGTATAAAGGGTATGGTTGTCAGTGAAATTACAGGCATATGAGGCGTTACACCTGTATGCTTCAAGTTGATAGACGCAGGGCAGTGCATCGTAGGGTACGTTCGTAAGGTGCATGACCTATGACGCAATACTTTACTACAAGCGATGGTTACCACTTTTTTATACATTGTAAGCTTGCGTTTGACCACGATCTCGCCTGATGGTAAACGATGATGCTATCTACGATGGTACACACTTGCCTAGAAGAAATCTACTCACTCATGACTTGAAAACACCCAGGTTGTAGCTATCAGGAAACAGGCGCAAGGCGTTCCACTCTTTAGCGGTGCGCATAATATAAATCTAAGAGAACGGCTTTGTGCGAATGTCAGGTATTTTAACCATTATAGCGTGGCGTACCGCAGAGCGTCTGGTTGTCCGATAATAAAATTGAGATTGTGGGATTAAGTTGAAAAGTTCCGCCGCACACTCCCCGAAATGTACTCTATAAACAACCTTTTGCTGCAACCTTTTGTCGATGCTTCAGGCCATGAAGCCTTGCATCAACTAGCTCATCGTTGCCTATGAGCTTCTTGTCCCTACTCTCAAATGATTTCAAAGCTTCAAGCTGGTAATTCGCGAATCCATCCCAGAGGTGAGACTTAACATCAGGTGGGCCATATGCTTGCTTCATTTCCAAGTAGTATAAAAAAAGAATAGATTTTGAGAGTGATAATAAATGGGAATTTGCGAAATTGCCTCAAAATTTTATATAAAAAATTAATTTACTATTTAAATAATTATAATTAGAAATTAAGTTCCAATTTCGTAACTTTATTTAAGTGTCTACAAACAAGTCCTAAGTAAGTTAGCTCTCCCAAATCTTTATTAATTAGTTCTCGTCTTTTCTCTAACAGGGGTACAAAATAAATATTGCCCGAAGGTTTCCAAAAACTGCGTATCATAAAATGCTAAGTTAAAGCTGATAAGAATACTTTCTCCCTTCTTTAAACAGATTTTCCCTAAACCCCTTTTTTACGTTGGGTTTTAGAAAATAGCAGCATTCATCAGTTACTAAACATTATCTAATAAAATGAAATGTATTTGCCAGAAGCTTGGTGTATAAGTTGTTACAGCTATATAGGTAGGTTTCAAATACTTCACCGATTAACAGCGCGCAAATTACAGCTACTTTTAATTAATTTAGTAATACATAAAAATTCTTCAGTTTAATAAAAAAACAATCAATCATCAAGTATCGTGAAGACCGTAAAATAATTAATAAAAAAATATAAATAGGAGGAACCATGAAATCTATATATATACCTAGTCAGGTCATAAATTCTGTCACATGTTTAAAATAAAATAATTGAAACAAGTTTCATTATGTAACCATTTATATACCAAAACGAACTTAACAAAACATAGATTCTTATGACACTAAAGTTTATTCAAAATGACCTCCGTGATTTTGAATACAGGCCTTCAATCGTCCAATCGCCAGTCGTCTATCGCAGCACGAACGAGGTCCATGTCAATATCGGCGGCTGCCTTAATTAAGGATGTCTTGAGTGACTCCAAATTAGGATCAGGCTTTGAGCACGCTGTTTTCTCCAAGTGTTGCCATATCTTGTAATCTAACGAATTCAAATCTGGACAGGAGGAGGGCCAGTCTTCGTGCCGGATAAAGTCGATTTCACGCGCCGCCAGCCAGTCTTGTGTGCTCTTCGCTCTATGAGCTGGCGCCAAATCTTGTTGGAATACCCAGTGCCTGTTATTGAACATGGTATGAGAAACAGGTTCCACAAGGTTCGTCAGGACTGTATTTTGATACACAACTGCATTCGTTTTTACACCTTTCTCACAAAAATTTACCTCTGTTAAGCCCCAATAAGAAACTCCCAACCATACCATGAGCGAGGATGGAAAATGACCTCGTTGGACACGCGGAATACGATTGCTCGCTTCTTCACTACTGTGTGCGTACACCTTATCTATTGTTTTATTACCTTATTTATTTATTATATTGTTTGTTGTAGCTCTCTTCTACGGTAAAATTTTTTTCATCCGAAAAAAGAATTTCCCTATATTTTTTTCCCGCGTACCGCTTCAACAAAGCGCGGCATCTCTTCAGTCTCAGGTCCATTAGACGAGCATTCAAACGATGCCCTGTTTTTCTTCGATATGCCCGAAGCCCTAAGTCTTCATTTAACACCCTTTTCACCGTGGTTCTACTTAACCCCATCTAAAGGGCCAACAGTTTCTGCTTACGTTTGGGATTTCTTTGAATTCGCACCTTCACAGCTTTTATCACTGCTGGAGTCCTAACAGACCGAGGGCGACCACTTCTTGACCTGTCATCTACACTAGAGTCTTCATCTGTATGTCTGTATCGTTTGATGGTGCGATAAACGAATATTTTGGTTATATTCAAATTTTACAGTATGTCAAAAATTTTAATTGGCGCGTAACCGCAACGATGCAACGCAATAACTGCAACACGGTCTTCTTTAAGCGTCCACTCGTTATTTAAAAATGAGTAAAATTCTAAAATGTATACATTTTTACTTTCATGAACAATTCGAAATTTAAATTCTATAAACTTTTTTGTAGCCAGCAAAAGCAAAAGAAAAGTTTTTACTGTGTGACAATACTTATGACCTCATCATCATCATCATATCAGCCGTAGGACGTCCACTGCTGGACAAAAGCCTCCCTCATTGATCTCCAGGAACTCCAGGAACTCCAGGCCGGCGTTGGAAGCGGCCTGCATCCAACGCCGACCTGCGGTTCTTACCAAGTCGTCTGCCCATCTTGTGGGTGGACGTCCTACGCTGCGCTTGCCGGTCCGTGGCCTCCACTCGAGAACCTTTCGGCCCCATCGGCCATCTGTTCTGCGCGCTATATGGCCTGCCCATTGCCACTTCAACGTGCTAATCCGTCGGGCTATGTCGGTGACTTGAGTTCTCCTACGTATCTCCTCATTTCTGATTCGATCTCGTAGAGAAACCCCGAGCATAGCCCTCTCCATAGCTCGTTGAGCCACTCTGAGCTTATTCATAAGGCCAATAGTGAAGGACCACGTCTCGGTTCCATATGTCTTCACTGGTAACACACACTGATTGTAGACTTTCGTCTTAAGGCACTGAGGTATGTTGGGCGAAAAGACGTTTTGAAGTTTCCCAAACGCTGCCCATCCAAGTTGGATTCGACGATTGACCTCTTTCTCGAAGTTGGACCTACCTAATTGGACTGTTTGTCCTAGGTATACATACGCGTCAACAACTTCAAGAGCCGAGTTCTCAACCATAACTGGGACAGGGACGACATGGACATTCGACATGATTTTCGTCTTGTCCATGTTCAGTCTTGTCCAGTCCTACCCGTTGGGAGACTCGATTGAGGCCTTCGATCATCGTGCTGAGCTCTTCCGTCGATTTTGCCATGACCACAATATCGTCGGCAAACCGAAGGTGAGTGATGTATTCGCCGTTAATATTGATGCCCAGTCCTTTCCATTCCAGAAGCTTGAAGGTATCTTCCAATGCGGTCGTAAACAGTTTCGGAGAAATGACATCTCCCTGTCTTACGCCTCTTTTTAAGGGAATCGCCTTCGAGCTCTGTTCATGTACTCGGACTGACATAGTGGCGTTTTTATACAAACACTTCAACACTTCGATGTACCGATAGTCAATACGGCATCGTTGGAGAGACTCAAGCACTGCCCATGTTTCGATCGAATCGAAGGCTTTCTCATAGTCCACAAACGCGAGACATAGCGGCAAGTTATACTCTTCGGTCTTTTGTATGACTTGCCGCAGCGTATGTATGTGGTCTATGGTACTGTAGCCTTTACGGAACCCGGCTTTTTCGGGAGGCTGGAAGTCATCAAACCTGCGTTCGAGACGGTTTGCGATGACCCTCGAAAACAGCTTATAATCATGGCTCAAAAGCGAGATGGGTCTGTAATTCTTAAGCAAGGTGTTGTCACCTTTCTTGAATAACAGAACCACCACGCCCCCGTTCCATGCTTTTGGCGTCGTACCTTCAAGCAAGGCGGAATTAAAGAGCTTCTGAAGGGCTTTAAGTACCGGTGATCCACCCGCTTTCAGAAGCTCTGAAAGTGATTCCGTCCTCACCCGGCGCCTTGTCGTTCTTAAGCTGCTTCAAGGCCATCCTGATCTCATACAGGTTGATGTCCGGAATATCTTCGGTATAATGTCGGGTCAGTTTGGCTCTTGGGTCGTTGGCCGCACTGCAAACAGGTTTAGTGACCGAATCGTAGAGCCGTCCATAGAACCTTTCGACTTCCCTTAACACTTCCCCTTTACTTGACGTTATGCTGCCATCTTCCCTCTTCAGCTTCGTCATGCGGCTCTGCCCAATAGAATTATCTCTCGCGAACACTTTGGAGCCTTTATTCCGCTCTATCGTATCTTTAATACGAGATGTATTAAATGTACGAATATCGTTCCGCAAGGATTTCCAAATCTTTCTATTGAGCTGCCTATGTGACTGAGCATCATCGGGAGACTGCAATTGCAAAGAACGTCGTTCAGCCATGAGGTTAAGGGTGTCATCAGAGAGTTTCTGAGGTATATTGGTACGGGGGGTCTTAAAGAACTGGGACCCCACCGTATGGACGGTTTCTACGAACCTGTTATTGATTTCGTTATTATTATTATTATTATTATTATTATTATTGATTTCGTCCACTGATGCATCTACTTCTAGACAGTCAAAGCGATTTGCAAGTTCGAGTTGAAAGCTCTCGAGGTTTTGGATATGTGCGCGAGTGGGTCGGAGCGTAGATTTCATCAAACGGGACCTTTCAAGTTTAACGTTCATATTCAATGTGGCGCTAACAATTCGGTGATCACTGCCGGTTTTCACCCTGTGAATCACAGAGACATCATTGAATATCCGTTTCTTGTTGGTCAAGATGAAATCAATCTCATTTCTCGTGGAACCGTTGGGACTCATCCAGGTCCATTTCCTGTGAGGCGGCTTCTGGAAACAAGAATTCATCATAAAGAGTCCTTCTTTCTCCAGAAAATCGGCCAGCCTCTGTCCCCTGGGGTTCCGTTGCCCATATCCAAATTGTCCCACTCTCAACTCATCATCGCTTCTCATGCCTAGCTTTGCATTGAAGTCCCCCATAACAACAATAAAGTGAGTTTTGTTCGTATGTATGGCTCTACTGATGTCCTCATACATAGACTCTACTTCTTCATCTGGGTGTGAAGAGGTCGGCGCATATACCTGAACGACCTTCAGCGAATATCGCTTAGATATTCTGAGTGTCAGGTACGCGACCCTGCTCGACACACTGTCGATGGTGATAATGTTGTTGATGAGTGACTTGTGAACGAGAAACCCAACACCACCTTGGGACTGTTGGTCGCCCTCCCGGTAGTATAGTAGGTTACCAGTCTTAAGGGATATCGTGTCCTCGCCCTCTCTACAGACTTCTGGTAACCCCAAAATGTCCCAGTGTAATCTACTAATTTCTTCTTCCAGCTCAACAATCTTTTCGTCTGTCCTCAGAGTGCGGATGGCGTGTGTTACCAGGGCTAGTGGTCGTCGTAGGGTTTGGTAGCCGATCGTCTCCCGGGGATTCTTAGCACCCCTGGCCCCGCCGTTACCGTGAATGCTACCGTAGCCAGGATTAGTGGGGCTGCCGGGGACTCGGGGCCTGGTTTTATGTTGCACTATATCCATAAGGGGGTTGTTGCCATACTCGCCACGCTTGGCAGGCGGGTTGGCGAGCGCAGTATAGGTGTTGAAAACACGAAAAGACGCTGCTGCCCATCTTTCGGAGGTATCCCTTAGCAGACTCCTACTGCATCCACGGGCAAGAGCGGAGGGGCAACATTCTATTGCCGGCGCCCCACGGCAAACTTATGACCTGACTAGGTATATAAGAAAGTCGTGTTAGTTACACTATTTATAACTCAAGAACGGCTAAACCGATTTGGCTGAAAGTTAGTGGGGAGGTAGCTTAGAACCAGGATAAGGACATATGATACTTTTTATCCCGGTCTTAGAACCAGGAGACAGACATAAAACGTCAAAGAGAATACAAGTCACTATAAAACGTGGTATAACAAAAACGTATCTGACATGGAATAACAACGTAATTTTGTCTATGGTTAAGTATGGTTGTAAAATGATGGCCGGGGACAACAATTGACAATTCTACCAGGGTGACGTATATTAACAGTCTGCGTTATATGCATGTAAAGGCGGTACGAAGTTCGGCGGGTCAATTATAGTGTGACCATTAGTGCTGTGCACTCCCTGAGGTATGCGCGCGGCGAGACGGGGGGGGGGGGGGGGGGGGGGGAGAATCGGCTGCTGCGCTCTGTCAGTTCGCCGTCAACGCTCGTGGCAGCAGGTAGTGTTATTTGTATCGGACTGTCTATCTCATGTGCGTCTGACATAGACAGTCCGATACAAATAACACTACCTGCCGCCACGAACGTTGACGGCGAACTGACAGAGCGCAGCAGCCGATTCTCCCCCCCGTCTCGCCGCGCGCATACCTCAGGGAGTGCACAGCACTAATGGTCACACTATAGTTAATAAATAAAAGTTAGTACTTATGTCAGAATTTCATGTCACAGAAATCATTAACCGTATAGAAACATTTGTCAACTAGCTTTGTCTTGAATTGTTTATTAGGTTATTCTCTGATGTCCCTTGGTATTATATTAAATATTTTAATGGTCATTACATAACAATTCTTATTTTTAAGTGCCGATTTACAGATAGGTAGGATAAGCTTGGTGGTGTCAGTTTTTTTATGATAGATGACAAGTTATCGGCATATCGATTGAAGACATTACTATTCTCCTTTGCAAAATGTGCAGCTTGAAATAAATAAAGCCTGGTTAGTGTTAATAGTTTAAGTTTTATAAAGAGAGGCCTACACGAATCTAAGGGACCGGTACCACATAATGCTCGTATATATTTTTTTTGGACAATTAAAGCATTGCAAACATTCGTCGAATTGCCCCAAAGTATTATTCCATACCTAAAACTGACAATACGTACCCATGATATGCAGTATAAGAGCCAGCTTCTGGCTAGATAATAGAAGATGAAAATTGAGAAGAAGACATCTCTGAACCCTTTTTTCTAGTTTCATCTAAACCTTCAAACAATATTATCTACAAACAAACAATACGACCTCCAAGGCGCAGTGGGCGAATAGCCGGCAGAGACGCAGGAGGTAGCAGGTTCAATTCCGCCGCGAAAAAAATGTATGCATAATCTACAGATATTTGTACCGGGTCTGGATGTTTTTCTGTATATTATAAGTATTTAGGTCATTAAGTATATAGTATGTATTATAAGTACCTACAAAAAAAGTATATAAGTATTCTATCAGTTATGTGGTTCCCATAGTACAAGCTCTGCTTAGTTTGGGGCTAAATAGCGCTGTGTGAAATGTCCAGAAATATTTATTTATTGATCGAGCGAAGCGAGGTTTCTTAATCAACTTGGGCAAATCGGCGTTGTATGTATGTATGTTTGTCCGAGGATAACTTTCGAAGCGTTGATCCGATCATCGTTAAATTTATTACCAAGGTATGTAATGATGGCACAATTTTATTGTGACTAAATGAGTTAAAAATGTTTGGGGAGTTGTCGAGATATTGGGGTTCAAGAGGGGTAAAACTAAATGAAAATGAGGCTAACTGATCAAGTGGGACGTCAAACGAAAGGTATTCATAAGTACATTTAGATTCTCTTTTTTTTGTAAAATCTATATAATTTTTGAGTTATTAGTTATAAAAACTGAACTTTGACAAAATTCACAGGGTACACCAGTGACCTCACAATACTATAATTTGGTATGCATGTAGCTTAAATGACACATATATAGGCAAAAGTCTGAAATCCAAAATAACTGCAATTTGTACCCAAAAAAATACCAATGGACATGAACTCCTGTTACCTGAAATTTGAATGAAACTGTAGGTCAAGTAATTTGGTTTTGCACTTTTTTATTAGTCAAAGATTAAGGCCGGCTTGCACAACGATCTCTAAACGTATTTAGTGACTAAACATGTTTAAATTTTACGTTTTGTATAATTTGACAACTCCTTAAATCATATTTTTTTGTTTTGGGATACTCGCGAGATTTCAGTTCGAGGCGAACCACTACTTTATTTTAATATAACTAGCTGACCTACCCGCGGCTTCGCACGCTTGAAATTTCCCGTTCCTGTGGAAACTTCGGGATAAAAACTGTATAAACCACTTTTTTTGAAGTGACGCGACACTGCAGGTCAATGAACGAGAGTTAAATTATATGGGAGGTGGGGCAGGAGGGTGAAAAATACTAAACGACCTAAAAATACACTTATAATACCTACCAAATATAGTATATTATGAAATATACAAAAAAAAAATCATCAAAATCGGCCGACCCGTTTCGGAGGTCGACCATTAAAACCATAACACGAGATTTTTATAAATTAGAAGAAGATAACCATTTTAATATTTTGTAAGTACATTTTCAGTTTCGTACAAAATCAGTCAGTAATTAAGTACGTAATTTAATTTTATTATATGGCCGTAAAAGAATATAACTAAGATTTAAAAAGACCGGTTTAGTTCAATTAAAAAAAAACTTTAAGGATAAGTTACAAGTAGCAATCAAAATTGGGTCAGATCGTACGAATAAAAAAGCTTCCCGAGGCACTTGATGACTTTCGTCTTTTCAACCTTTTTCCACTCTTAAATTAAGAACAGGCTAAGTTTAATGAGTACAGCCTTAAAAATATACCTGGATCTTATTTAAAAAGGTGTATTTACTCGTATAATGCAGTTTTAATTTTAATTCATATTTTATTAGGTGTGTGACCTCTGATAGAGTTCGTCTGGGTAAGTACTGACACCTTTTTCTGCCACCAATTAATAATACTCACAATGCAGAGTTTCTGTTTATGGCTGTCGATGTTCGAAGTCAGAAAAGTAAGTGAAGTATCACAGACCACGGTCTTGCAGACCGAAAAATTGCAGACGGAAGCAGACAAGCCCGCACCGACGCACCGTGGGAAGGATACCGTCCATAGTATCGCAGACACGTCTGTAGGATACGCCGCGAGTTGCTAATTTGCACTTTCTCTTTCGCACAAAAGACAGGCTATGTATAGTCACAATAAAAAATTGGCGCTCTGAAACTCTGGTGAGGCGATGATGAATTTAATACAGTGACTATAGTATGGAAATCTTTAATAAGGAGTTTTTTGAAAGGGTATCACAGGCTACTGTATCCGCTTACGTTACGTACGCCAAAATATATCGGGTGTAAAATACATCATTACCAGCCCCTGTACAGCAATGTACTATGTTCAATCTGACTTGAGAGTGGCCGACGGCGATACTCATCATTTATTCTGGGTTCGATTACCAGATCGCACATGTTCCTAAGAAAGAGTCTGCTCTACTCATGTTTAATACTTGAAACTGCACTAGCTGTTGTCTATTGTTTCCCTTACGAAGAAAAAAAGAAAAATGCATTTAAATTTTGAGGACTAGGTGATGCCGGTTCACTCAGGCTGTTTTCACTGTTATGAGTACGTGAAAAACTCACATTAATTTTGTAGCAGGAAAATCCAAAACCAAAATAAGAACACACAATTACTGATTCGGAGTTTGAGTTATATCCCAATAGGCCACCTCGTCTGCTATACACACATACAAACATCAATGCATCGTATTTTGGTATTAACATGCACAAAGGTTTTGTCTGCAAAAATCAAAAATTCTAAAACAAGAGACACCATCTGTCTTCGAAAAATATATACGTTTTATTTTATTCACGGGATCTTAAAAGAAATGCATTTTGTTTATGCAATGTCGTTAGATGGGCACCGTAAGAAAGACTTGGAAAGTTATCACAATGGCAAGTTGCGGGCGTTGCAATTTGTGAACGAGCATGCCACGTTGTTACAATACATGCGTAAAGTAGGTAAACGTTACAATCGTCTCTGCAATATGAACGCGGCACGGACGTCAAGGACTCGCCGCGCACTCGCGCCAAACACGATCACAAATCGCCTAGCTGGAGCCACGCTCGCAATTTGCCAGTGAAAAAGGACCTAACAATTAAATAAAATTAATAAAAAATAAATATATATTGCTGGACATTATACACAGCGCTATCTAGGCCCAAACTGAGCAGTGCTTGTACTACGAGTATGGGAACCAGATAACTGATAGAATACTTTTTTTTGTAAATACATACTTATAATATATAGAGAAACAACCAGACCCGGAACAAAAATCTGTAGCTCGTGCAAACACTTGTTCCGCGGCGGGAATTGAACCCGCTACTTCCTGCGTTTCAGACGGCTATTCGCCTACTGCGCCACGGAGGTCGTCAAACACAGGACACTTAATCCGTCAGTATTAATATTAAATAGTCATTATTTTATTTAATTTCGATCACATAATTTAGTCAAGTACCTTAAACTAGTTGCTGGGGATGATTATAGGGCGCTGCTAAATAAGGGTTAGAGTAATTTCGGTGGATCTTTTAACTGAAAATAAAAACTGTAGACTCTATGTAGTGTATGCTTTCGTAAAACGGAAGCATTAAAATCAAGAAGAAAAGTTAGTGCACATTTTTCAGTCGATTCCAAAGTTAGCTCGTATTAAAAAACAATGATTGCAGAGTTAGTGGATACTGAATGAATTTCTTGAATTCAGTTTTTAAATTACTATTGGAATTTTCAATTCGGAACGGAAGAGAAATATATTTAAAACAACAATATTGAATGTTCATTAGAGAAGTGATTCGAGTCAGAAGCAAACTTGAAGTTTTATCGAGTGGAAATTCAGCTCGTTTATACAATCAGGCTTCATAATTGCAATAATAATTGTGAAGGAAAATAATTTGCATTGAATACGCTTCATCATCATTCATGACAACAAAACCAGCCAAGTGTGCCATTATCTAAAAAAACGGCAAAAAAATTATGTCCGTTGTATAAGCTCTAATGAAATATTTTTTATTTTATTCAATCATCATCATCATCCACAGCCTGACTTCACCCATTGTTGGGTATAGGCCTTCCCAACTTTGTGCCATCCACCACGATCCTGCGCTAGTCTCACCCACTGACGGCCCACATTTTATTCAAAAAAGTAATTTTGTTTATTTACCTTATTTAAGGTTGGTGCCGATTAAGCTAGTCCTCTAAATTGTATGAGCGCCTATACAACTCAATGATCTTAATTGGCGTCAACTATGTATGTATGGACCAAAATAAAAAATAAAAATAAAACGGTGTCCTGTAATTTTAAACTTGTTTTTATTTTTCCAGTTTTTCCTTTATTTGTGCTTTAAGAGAATTGTCAGTTTTGGTTAAAAGCAAGGTCTTACAACACAAGTAAAGGGAACATTCCGAAGAAAAAGTTTAAAATTAATTTAAGGTACTTACAAGTTTCCGTGAAAATATAAATTTGTCCATATCTTTTTATCATGTTGACTCAGGACATTGATTTTTATACTCCTAATAGTGACTATATACTTTAGTATATGGTATAAATTTCAACGCGCTAGATCGACCCGTTCCTGAGAAAATCGGTGGTGACACACGGACAGACAGACGGACAAGAGAGTGATCTTATAAGGCTTTCTTTTTTTACCTATTGATGAACGGAACCCTAAAAATGGTGTTAGAAAAAAGAAGGAATGAAAATACATTGTATATACCAAACACATTAATACACATAACATATTGAACATTATTCAAAGTAAGAGATGAACAAAGAAGTAGGCAGCTACTTCTCTGCTTAGTTTTCTGGTAACGGTACAAAATTATGGTTTATCATTCTATCAGCCATAGCCCGTTCACTGCTAACCACAAGCCGCTCGCATAGATCCCCAGAGACCCGATCTTGTTGCTAGGTTATCTGGCCGTCTAGGGGCATGGCGTCCTACTCTGCGTTTTCCACGGCTGTCAGTTCGTCGAGCTGTGTCCCGCGCACTGTCACTTCAGCTTGCTAATCCTCTGAAATAAAATAAATAAATAAATATTGCTGGACATTTCACACAACGCTATCTAGCCCCAAACTAAGCAGAGCTTGTACTATGGGAACCAGATAACTGATAGAATACTTGTATAATTTTTCAATGGTAAATACATACTTATAATATACTAGTGGACCCCCCGAACTTCGTATCGGCTTGAGATGCATAGGTATAACGCGGGCTGTCAATATAAGTCACCCTGGTAGAATTGTCAATTATTGTCCCCGGCCATCATTATGTATGAGAAAATGAATGACTTCCACAAATAATTCAATACCAAAATTAGCTTAATCGCTCCACCCGTTCTCGAGTTTTAGCGAGACTAACGAACAGTAATTAATTTTTATATATATAGACAATATATCTCAGGATAACATCTGTTTCAGCATCTGTTTCAAACGATATTAATTTTTTTTACATCCTCTTTGACGATATTTGCAGCACGCATTCTGTCAATTCTATGTCAAACGTCATAATGTTACGTTATAAAAGCGCTAAGGTTAGATTATAAATAATTTTATATGGTGGTTAAGTATTCTTAAATTTTCTAATTTTGCGCGCAATATTCTTAATTTTTTCTTTCATAAAAACCTTCTCCGGACAATAAGAAATACAACAAAAAAAATTGGCCAAATTGGTCTAGGCGTTGTTGAGTTATGCGCTTACCAACACATTTTGCGATTCATTTTTATATTATAGAAGAAGATAGAGCAACAATCAGACCCGGAACAAATATCTGTAGATCATGCAAACATTCCGCGGCGAGAATCGAACCCGCTACCTCCTGTGTCTCAGCCGGCTATTCGCCCACTGCACCAGGGAGGTCGTCAAAAAATAATGTTAAAAAATATAATTTAAAGTACAAATTGCTTATAAAATATCTGCTGAGGGCTTTCTTCTTACTTACTATGTAACTTAATTAATTATTCGTTTAATTTTAGACATTGTTATTATCATTTTTAAGTATAATTATTTTAATTATTTATTATATGTACTCGTAGTAATACTATGTACCTATAACAAATTCACCATTAATATTTGCATGGCAACAATTGTAGTAAGACCTAATATTATCACACATCTTCTAGCAAATAAAAATGCCTTCAAATATCTTTTCTTGTGTCAAAATCTCTATTCTCGTCCAAAATACCTCAGTATCTTAAGAGGAAAGTCTTTGATCAGTGTGTATCAGTGATGACAAATGGTGGTATTTCACTATGTGCTCCATAAGAAGTCTACGCGGGCTGTGTATGATATTATGATGATGATCTCGTGCCGAAATTGAAATAAACTCAATCTCTTCTATATCTTACTTCGGAACTGTCTATCTCAATGTGAATGGTCTTGTGTGGCAAGACGAATGCCATACAGGAGCAACGGATGAGCTCGCGCTATATTCCCATTACAGCCGGTTGATAAATGTGTAGACAAATATCAGAGAGGATAGATGGGGCCGAGGCTGGCTGCTATTCACTGCTTCAGGTGTGGTCTGAGCTAGAAGAAAGGCTTATGATGATTGGCTATTCAAGATGTACTCCTTTCCCCTTGAAAGGCTGGTGTCATTATGGATCGAGAGAAGCGACAACTTGGACAAACATGGTATGTTTATATGTCAGTTTGTCCGAGGATAAAGTTCGAAGCGTTGATCAGATCATCGTAAAATCCAATTTACATGAACTCCCGTTACTTGTTATTTTAATGAAACTTTAGGACAAATACGTTGGTTTTGCATATCGTAGCACTAATTTATTAGTCAGAGATTACGAATATATGAACACGTACGTGCGTGCGTGTTTGTATGTAGGTAATAGTATTTTTTTGTTTTATCTATGTATATATGTTTATATATATTTATATAGTTCGGAGTTATATCTCCGATCACAGATAGAATAAATACATAAACCTACTTGATATAACAGTAATAATACACAGAATATATATATACCTATATATATAAACAAAAAAACAAGAAAAGATAAAACAAAAAAAATACTATTACGTATATATATACATTATATATACATATATAAATCGCGAGAGACTTCTTGCGTCTTTTCATTAATGAACCCTAATGAAAAGACGCAAGAAGTCTCTTGCGATTTATACGGAAATTATACTGATTTCATAAAACCATAAGTTTGGATAGAAACAAGAGAGTTAATGCCATGCACGAAACATATACGGAAATATACAGCGCGCCACATGATTTCCATCAAGAACGGACGTAATAAACGAGCGAGATTATTTTAAAATTGAATATCCACATTTCGATCTTATTCGATTTATAAATCGAAATGAATTCTATGTATTACAATATGTACGTATGTGTTACGTAATATGTAAGTATATAAATTACGATATGCAAAACCAATATGTATTATTATTGTTATATCAAGTAGGTTTATGTATTTATTCTAACTGTGATCGGAGTTTATTGTTATTTGTGTTTCATTTGTTTTTTTTAATTATCGATAATAATGTTATAAGTTAGCACGCCAACCTTTTTTGTTACCTCTGAGGTTGGCAGGTAGAAGATGCTATTAGCATTAAGCCCACCTTTTGTACATGTTATTTGTATTTTTGTGCAATAAATAATTAAATAAATAAATAAAAATAATATTTATTTTGTTTTTTTGGGAGACTTGCGAGATCTCAGTTTTGGGCGAACCACTAGTTACTTATACTTGGCATATTTATGCCGCTGGTCTATCAAGTGGAGACAGCGAACTGCAAGATGCAGCATAAAACGGCCTCCAACTAGATGGCAAAATGACCTGATAAAGATTGCTGTGAGCCATTAAGTAGGTGCAGACTACACAAGTTCGACAGCTGTGACAAGGAGGACCTAAGTTCAGCAGTACACGTCCTATGGCTTAAATGATGATGATGAAAATTTATAATTACTGATTAAAACGGGCATTTATCCCGTCTGTACCTTTTTTATTTTTATCCCGACGTTTTGGCCGTGTTGCAACAGTCGTGGTCACGGGTGGACAACCCGTGAGGTTTGATAATTTATGGTGCTAAGTTCAAAATACTCGCATTGCGGTTTGGAGTATGGGTGCCGATAAAATTACAGGGCATTAAAATAACTAATGTATGTTTCAAGGAAACGAGTTCATGTCTTATGAGCCCAGTTATAGTCGGACGTGACCTGTGAGGCAATGTAGGAGTAACCACTTAAGATCAAGTGGGCTTGTGGTCGATATCCGTACTAATATTATATTGATGTGGTGACACTAAAGGTACAATTCCGTAGCTGACTGCAGGCAGCAGCAGCAGGCGACGCGACGTGTCGCCGCAACACTACTGGTTTCTATGTTTATTATATGAAATACTTATATTTTTAGTGGGTTAACCGAACACTTGCCGTGTGGTCCCGGCGTAATAATAGGGCCACCCCTTCTCATCCCGCGGGAGCCGTGTGAGCCGGCAAAGGGAGTTGTTCCAGGGAATGGGCAGCAGCATTCTTCTGTGTACTAAACACCAACCACTGCGATCACCAAGCCGCCTGCCAAGCGTGGTGATTATGGCAAAACCCCCCCTATGACAGACACAACACACAAACGGCCCCCAGTCCCCGGCGGCTCCATCATTCCTGGAAGTGGTAGCAACCAGGGCAGTGGCGGAGCAGGGGGTGCTAAGAATCCCCGGCAGCGATCCAGCTACCACCACCGACGACTGGACCTGGCAACGTACAACACACGAACGCTCAGGGCTGACGAGAAGATTGTCGAGCTGGAAGAAGAACTGAGCAAGCTACGTTGGGACATCCTAGGATTGTCGGAAGTCCGAAGACAGGGTCAGGACACGATGATCCTTAACTCCGGTAACTTGCTCTTCTACCGGGAGGGAGATCAACTATCCCAGGGTGGTGTCGGGTTTCTCGTCCGCAAGTCCCTCGTTAACAACGTGACAAAAGTCGACAGTGTGTCGAGCAGGGTAGCATACCTTATACTCAGAATTACCGAAAGGTATTCGTTGAAGGTCATACAGGTATATGCGCCGACCTCGACACACCCAGACGATGAAGTGGAAGCCATGTATGAGGAGATCTCCGAGGCCATACATACTTCCAAGACTCATTTCACGGTTGTAATGGGGGACTTCAACGCAAAGCTAGGCACAAGGAAAGACGATGAGCTGAGAGTGGGGCCATTTGGATTCGGGCGGCGGAACCGAAGGGGCCAGAGACTGGCCGACTTCATGGAGAAGGAGGACCTCTTCATGATGAACTCCTTCTATGAGAAGCGGCCAGCCAGAAAGTGGACGTGGATAAGCCCCGACGGTTTCACTAGAAATGAGATAGACTTCATTATGACGACCAAGAAGCAAATATTTAATGATGTCTCTGTGATCAGCAGGGTGAAAACCGGGAGCGATCACCGCATTGTTAGAGGCGCATTGAATATCGATGTTAAGCTTGAAAGGGCACGTCTGATGAAGTCTGCGCTCCGTCCAAATCCTGCCCAAATCCAAAACCCCGAGAGCTTTCAGCTAGAACTGCACAATCGCTTCCAGTGCCTAGCCAGCTGCAATGATATTGACGAGATAAACAACGGGTTGGTGGAAACTGTCCAAGCGGTGGGATCTAAGTTCTTTAAGGCCCCCCGCCGAACTAAGTACCAGAAACTCTCAGATGAAACCATTAAGCTAATGGAGGACCGGGATGAAATGAGATTGCAGTCTTCAGCTGATATGTCGGCATACGGCGTGCTTAATAGACGAATCTCGAAATCTATGCGACACGATCTGCGTACCTTTAATACATCTCGTATTAAGGTCACAATAGAAAAGAACAAAGGTTCAAAAGTGTTTGCAAAGCATTCGTCTATAGGGCAAAGCCAAATGACTAAGCTGAAGACCGACAGCGGCACTATCATTTCGTCGAAACCGGAGATTCTGAGAGAAGTCGAAAAGTTCTATGGACCTCAACACAAAACCCCGTTGGTCAGTTGGCTCAGGACACCAGAGCCAAACTAACCCGACACTATACCGAAGACATCCCGGACATCAGCCTGTACGAGATTAGGATCGCTCTGAAACAGCTTAAAAACAACAAGGCACCAGGTGAGGATGGAGTTACGACAGAACTTCTGAGAGCGGGTGGAAAACCGGTACTTCAAGTCCTCCAGAAGTTATTTAACTCCGTCGTCCTCGAAGGAACCACGCCAAAAGCGTGGGATAAGAGCGTAGTGGTGCTTTTCTTTAAAAAAGGTGATAAAACCTTATTAAAGAACTACAGGCCCATCTCACTCTTGAGCCACGTTTACAAGCTGTTTTCGAGAGTGATTACGAACCGTCTCGCACGCAGGTTCGATGACTTCCAGCCTCCCGAACAAGCCGGTTTCCGAAAAGGCTTTAGTACCATAGACCACATCCACACGCTACGCCAGATTATACAGAAGACCGAGGAGTATAATCGGCCGTTATGTCTAGCGTTTGTGGACTATGAAAAAGCCTTCGATTCAATCGAGACCTGGGCGGTACTGCAGTCTCTTCAGCGATGCCAAATCGACTATAGGTATATCGAAGTGTTGAAGTGTTTGTATAGTAACGCCACTATGTCAGTCCGTCTACAGGACCAGAGTACGGAACCAATCCAATTGCAGAGAGGCGTGAGACAGGGAGACGTAATTTCTCCGAAACTGTTCACGAACGCATTGGAGGACGTTTTCAAACTCTTGGTCTGGGACAGACTTGGCATCAAAATCAATGGCGAATACATCACTCACCTTCGTTTTGCCGATGATATAGTCATTATGGCCGAATCGCTCGAGGAACTCGGTACCATGCTCAACGACCTCAGTAGGGTCTCGCAACAGGTGGGTCTTAAAATGAACATGGATAAGACGAAAATCATGTCAAATATCCATGTTGCGCCCGTACCGGTAGTTGTTGGGGGCGATACTCTCGAAGTTGTCGACGAATATGTATACCTAGGACAAACTGTCCAATTAGGTAAGTCCAACTTCGACAAAGAGGTCGCACGAAGAATCCAACTCGGCTGGGCAGCGTTTGGGAAACTTCGCGATATCTTCTCGTCCAAAATTCCCCAGAGTCTGAAGACTAAAGTCTTCAACCAGTGTGTGTTGCCAGTGATGACCTATGGCACTGAAACGTGGTCCTTTATCTGGCTTTATCATGGCCTCATGACCAAGCTCAAGGTCGCTCAACGAGCTATGGAGAGGGCTATGCTCGGGGTTTCTTTGCGTGACAAAATCCGCAATGAGGAAATCCGCAGAAGAACTAAAGTTGCCGACATAGCTCTCAAAATTAGCAAGTTGAAGTGGCAATGGGCAGGCCACATCGCTCGTAGAACCGATAACCGTTGGGGAAGAAAGGTTCTCGAGTGGAGACCACGGACTGGAAGACGCAGCGTAGGCCGGCCCCCCACAAGGTGGATCGACGATCTAGTAAGAATCGCGGGGAGCCGTTGGGCGCAAACGGCTACCAACCGCTCGTTGTGGCGATCTAAGGGGGAGGCCTATGTTCAGCAGTGGACGTCTTCTGGCTGATGATGATGATGAACCGAACACTTATGGAAAATTCTAAGATTTTTAAAACCATCTCAGAAACTTTCAAGCCGCACAGGACTTGAACCCACTACCTCCTCTTGATACGAGGAGGTACTGCCAATTCTGCTACAGACTCTTGTCACGTCCTGTCGAAATTAGTGTGATGATTCTGACTACGACTTCCTTGCGACACTCCTGCGTATTTACGTAAAAAAACGTTCTCAAACAAATCCCCCTCTTCAATTCTACGCATTTCTTACCCTAAGTTATAACATAGATAAGTGCAATTTTACATCTAAGAATCCGAAGTTCTAAATATATCGTTCAATATTTTCTAAGAAGTCGTTTTCTTAAGTTTTTAAGTACAAGGAATAAACTGCAACTCTGTAAGTGTGCAACTTGCACCTGCACCACGAAAGATAAATACCAGCGATGTACGGGTGTATGTAATATCATTGTCGACCTCCATGCGACGCGACGCGACGCTATTTAGACAAGTTAAGTGTCTGAATCTGTCGGGTGTTAAATATGGCACTTTGTCCGACTTGCACAACGATCTCTATAAGTATTTAGCGACTGAACTTTTTTTATTATTTAGCCATTAAATACGTTTTGGCATCAATTCAATTTAATTTTTAAAAGATCGTTATTAGATAAAAAAAGCGTAACTAGTACAATTCCAGTATAAATTTAATGCTAGAATGAACAAGCATATGATTTGTAACGTTAATTAATCTGAAATGCTTCTCAAAACTTATACAAATAAAATTTAACCTAAAATAGGTCTTACTTCTTGTTACGATGCATAAATGTGGTTTTAAATTTTTATGTATGAACATTTAAAAACATGTAAACTTTGATGAGTCACTAAACATCAGACCAGTTTTATAAGTATTTGAAAGGCCGGAGCCAAGGGCGGCGCTTAGGCATGGCATCTTTGCGTAAGTCGCCTTTAGAGAAAATAAACCTTAACTAAATAATAAACATTTATTACGGATACTTTATTATATTTTTAACAGAGTGTAATAAATACATCCAAAGATCTTAAAAGAAGATAAATTTAAAATTGTAATAAAAACACATAATAAAAAACCACGTTAAACTGACAACTTGTGTTGTAAACCACTAATGACTTGTGAACTTGTTTGTCAAAGCAAAATGCTGCAAAATAATTTTAATTTTGTAAAGCATTACCCTCTCCATCTCTTGTTCAGTATAGCTCATATTTCTCAAAAGCTGCGACCGTCATTATGACGGTCTTCATTTAGGGCGTCGTTGGGGTGATCTTGGTATTTTTTTAGTATACTATTAGATCCTTACATATAAAGTCAATTGTTTTTTTTTGTAAAATATATTTAATTAATCAAAGTATGCACCGTTGTTATCTATGCATTTTTGCCATCTCATAGGTAGTTCATTGATCACTTTACTAAAAAACCATGGGGGCGAGAATCAATAAACTCTTTGAAGGCGGTTTGGACTGCCGCATCGGAGTTGATTTTTTTTCCTTGTAAGAAGTTGTCCGAATTCCGGAAAAAATGGTAATCTGTTGGAGCAAGGTCCGAGGAGTACGGTGGATGTCGTAGACATTCCAATTGTAGCTCATCTAACTTAGTGGTTGTTTGTTGTGCAGTGTATGGTCTTGCGTTGTCGTGAAGCAGCAGTGGCCTAGAGCGATTGACCAATCTCGGTTGTTTAGCAGCTAGTTCTTCCTTCATGGTTTGCAGTTGCTGACAATAGATATCTGTCGTAATCGTTTGGCCAGAGTTTAGAAGGTTGTAGGGAATGAGACCGGCGCTAGTCCACCAAACACTCACAAGTAACTTTTTCTGAGTCAATTTTCGTTTAGGGACGGATTTGGCTGGATATCCAGGGTTCAGCCATTGCGACGAGCGCTTCCGATTATCGTACACACGGCTACACATCAAGCTATACATTTCCAGTATAAGCTGACCTTTCATTCTACAACAAAACCTACACAATGCGAGGTCAGCTTATACTGGAATGTATAGCTTGATGTGTAGCCGTGTGTACAGTATCCACTTTTCATCTATACCGACATTTCATGATTTCCATTGTGCGGTAATAAGCGACGCCAAAGAAAAAAATAATGAGGAAAAAACAAATGAATGACTGTTGTCAAAACTCAAATGTACCAGCTAAAAATTTGTTGTTTTTTTATTATTTGTGTTTTATTTTTGACCAAATTTAGTGTGGGATCGGGGCTGTGTGCTTGCATTTAAATACTTTTTTTGTAAGAACTGATAGGTATCTATAGATAAAAATAAAAATACATTTATTTGCTAAACATATTATATAATTAATGTGTTACTTGGAAACGGAAAAGGACAACATGCATATCGAATTGATTTTTCGATTGAGTTATCTCTAAAGTTATCTCAACAATAACGGCTGTTAGATAAGGTTGGCCGCTTTTTAAAACCCACGGCTTCAGTATATTATTTATTCTCATTAACCTGTTATGTTTTCAGCTGCGCCCGTAGACCTCATTATGGCGCTGGGTTTCATAATTTCAACGCGAAAGCCTCGGGGTTGTAGCCTTACTGGAAGGCTCACTGTTTAATTGTACTATAGACTGGGATTACTGTAGGTAATATTTCAGTCTTAGACTGAATCTAGGATCGAGACTGTAATCATCATCATCATATCAGTCACAGTGCGTGGTCTCCACTCTACAACAATTCTTCTCTAATTGACATCTTCCTTCGAGCTTCAAGGCACATAGTGAGAAACCTCGTTTCTTTGGCTTGGTTGCGGAGGGACAGACGGTAAAATTGACGTTTTAAACTGATCCTTGTGAATTAAATGAATATTGACTATTGTGCTACATGTCATAACTGGTAACACACACTGATCATTATAAAGTTATGACTGACTGTGCTGTGCATGACAACTGTACCTTTAGTAGTAACCGTTAGTAATTTATGTCCTGTAAACCTCGCCGAAAGCAGGTGATTAAATTCCTACGACTGAGCCGGGAGTAGAGTTGTACTGAATCTCATTATGTCCTCGCAGGCGATTTGATCTCGGGGGTGATTTGAATTTGGAACCTCATCTGTATTAAAATTTGAACCAAAGAGACCCAATATGTCTTGAATAGAAAGACTTGTTTCTTCATATGCTTTTATTGTTAGGATACAGTTGGTATTTAGCGCGGAGCGCGGTATAAAAATGCACATGTGGGCAACGCCGTGCTTGGTTGGGGAATGAATGCTGCGGGGTGCGTGGGCGCGTGCGCGGGGTAGAGTCGTCGCTCACTCGTTGGTTGCGACAACATACTCCGTGGCGTTGGAAGCTTGCTTACAACTTTGTAGATACATTGATGTAGGTAGTAGGCTTCTTGAATCAAAAGGTATTTTGACGAAGACTGGTAGTCCACCATGGTTCAGTCGGATCAGGATCAGACAATGGTATAAGACACGTCCGGTTGACAGCGCGCTTCACTATGCTTTTGATGGTGTAGACAACCGCAACTCGACATATTCCGTATCGTCCTTCGTATAGTCCGCAGACGCGTCCCATTCTCCAGTGATGTGTCATTAGGTTGTCTTCCTTCAGTATGACAAGTTCTCCGACTTGTAGTGGGGTCTCGTTCTTTCTCCATTTGGCGCAGTTTTGAAGTTCCACCATGAACTCTCGGCGCTATCTCTCCCAGAACTGCTGCCGGACTGGCTTGATGCGCTGGTATCAGTTGAGGCTCGCTGAATTAACAGGCAGTGTAGGTACAGACGTCAACGGCCGGCCGATTAAGAAGTACCAGGGAGTTAAAGGGTTGAAATCAGTAGGGTCGGACGATAGGGGAGATATAGGATAGGAATTAAGGATTGCTTCTATTTGCGTGAATAGCGTCGCTAGCTCCACAAACGTCAAGGAAGCATTGCCAGCTACGCGTTTTAAATGAAACTTGGCGGATTTTACGCCTGCCTCCCATATTCCACCGAAATGGGGTGAATAGGCGGGAGAAAATATGAATTTAATTTCCTTATTCGACGGCTGGACTGTATAACCTTACCTAGCTCATTGTTGGCGCCTACAAAGTTCTTGCCGTTACCGCAGTTGATAACATCATAGGGCTTACCTCGACACGAAATATACCTGCGTAGTACAAACCAACATATTCAAGTCATTTTTTACTTAGAAAACTTTCGTGATTGATTTTAATCATTATTATAAATACGGGGTTTGTCCGTGTACCGTCTTATCGGTGTTTCGACCGACAATGTTTCACACAAGTCATTATTCAAAAAGTAAACTATAAAGCCATTAAATAAAGTCATTATGTATCAAGGTATTCTTATTATTGTAACTATCACACAAAGCCTTCCACGCAAATTCGTAATTCGTCGCTGCAAACACTAAGGATCTTATTACGATACTAGCGCTGCCTACTAAAGAGTTTCTTAAATAATGAAGTTTACTGATCGGTGCGATTGAGTTGTTGTCATTGATAACAGAATCAACAATGTCTCTAATCTCTAGCCATTTGATATAGTTACTTATTTATTGCAATGAGTTAATTTTTTTGAAGATTTTATGGCGTAAATATAAAAAGGCAAGGGAAGGTACGCATATAACAAGATACCTCCTTAAAATGCTCCGAAGCAGCCAGGCATTCACACCGCAAATAGAATCGGAAATAAGGATAGAATAGTATATTATGATACAAATGAGCTAAGTTGCTCATCATACACGAGGCTGTGGTTTACAGCCCGAGCCGTGGGCGAGGGCGTAAATCAGCCGAGTGTCTAGTGAGCTAATAGCTCACGAGTTTCATACGCACGTTTTCAACACACTTGCAAAGAAAAAACAATCATGTATTGCATAAATCGTTTAATTATTAAAACAATTGGTGAATGTACAATTTTCAAAACGATTTTGGATTGTTTTGATGACGATTTCACAGTTTGTCTTACATTGGTACTTACCACTTTCTTAGTATCTTCATTTACTTCTTGTGTAAATGTCGGCGACAATGGTAAATCATACAAATTACTGGAAGGAGAAGGCACCAAATAACCCATGCTACGAGATGTACATGGTTGTGGGTTACAGTACGTTTTGATATCAACACAATGTTTGAGCCTAACCATGCTTCTTAACAAGGAATAGATGCACCGCAGGGAGCTGGGTTTGTATGTATTGGCGAGTTCAGAGAAATACGCCAAAACACATTTTCAGAAAATGACTGGGTTTTATTGTTGCTTTTCTATTGTATGAAACTATCGTAAGCAGCTACTTTGCTATAGATTTTGCAGGTACTTTCATTTGCATTTTGTGCTGCATTTAGTATTTCTGGCGGGGTTAAATCTATCATTTGTTAATCTTCTGTACTAAAACTTGACATTTTTACAAGTTTTTTTTTTGCACGCGCCAAATATAATTTGATTGATTTGATTACATATAGCCTACTTCAAAATTATAATTTTAGTGATAAAATGCAAATATTTTATAACAAATTATTGTGAATTATAAGTAATTTGATAATAATACATGTTTTTTCTTCTTAATTAGGGATACATTTATTTATTCCAAAAATGTAAAAGGATTTTCAGCGGCATAAAACCTCTTTGTTGTTACAACAACTGTATTACCCGGTTAAATTGAAAGTGCTCTGTTTACTCGCATATAATTTGCAGTTAGGTACTAACTTAACTTTGTAGGGATAATTCTATTATGCACTAGTGTGTTATATTATTACGCACGCGTGTGTTATAGTTCGGTTTAGGCCCTAATAACGATGTACTATGATACACTTTACGAGCAAGTGTGTTAAAAAGTAAAAGAAGGCTTACCTTCTTTATTCGACCGACGCCATCTCCACCACATTAAGAACTTATTCGTAAATCGAACTAACTTCTGCACAGAATGCTCCAACCAAGATTTTGTTTTTATTGGCTCGCAGAAAGTGTAAAAAGTAGAGTATTCTCCTTCTGGATAAAGCTGCCTACATCTTGGGCGTGCTTATATCCCTCTATGCACTCAGGATTCTAGTAACTCGTTCGCTCGTGAGTTAGCTCTAGAATCCTTGTTACGTTCGGGATTCCATATAGCGCCCGTGATGCAAGACACTGCTTTATCCCCTCGTTTAATAATCTATTATTATTTTTTGATATTTGATAATATTGTATCCAATGTTTAATAACTAATCAATATGGTACATCGCATCGCCCCTAGAGTCCGTTATAATAACTTTCGATAACCCGCTGAAATATTTTGCTTAATTAGCATCCAACCACTTCAGTTATATCTCCTTCCGCTATGGGTAAAGGCCTATGCAAATCCCAGGTAGGTACTCGGTACTTAACTCAAATCTGCAATAACTTATGTGCGCGTTGCTCAGTTACCAAAACCATATTCTACTGCTAGTTTGGAGACAGAGTTATTCAAAGTTTAGAACTTGAAAGTTGCAATTGAAGAGATGTGGAGCAACTATTGTGCAATTATTGACTTTAACATGTTTGCGTCTAGTTAGACCTATACAATTAGGAGCTAGTTATGGTTACTTCTCTCCCCTCTGCCTTAGATTAAGTTAGAAATATAGTTTCGTTTGATTTGTAAATGAATTACCTAGAGTTTAATCGACCTCCGTAGCGCAGTGGGCGAATAGCCGGCTGAGACGCAGGAGGTAGCGGGTTCGATTCCCGCCGCGGAACAAATATTTGCATGATCTACAGATATTATAAGTAAATATTTACAAACAAAAGTATATAAGTATTATATCAGTTATCTGATTCCCATAATATATATATATAGCTCTGCTTAGTTTGGGGCTAGATAGCGTTGTGTGAATTGTCCAGCAATATTTATTATTATTATTTATTCAAATTCGTTTTTGTAAGCTAGCACTGAAAGCTGAGTATCGACCGCCGTGTTTGCTCCTTGTACTTTTTAATTGGCATTATTAAATCAGCTCCAAATCGGTGTGGACGTAATCACTTAGAATTAATTTAAAATTATATTATATTTAATACTTACCCGTTATTACCTTCCCGAATCCAGAGTAGCTACAAAACAATTAAGTACAATACAAAATACATAATTCTGTATTTTAATTAGAAACAAGTATAGACATGATTGTACTTCGGTAAACAGTGTATGTAAAGTAAGGGGTTAAAATTATGAGCTATTATTTACATGCACTCCTTATCTATCGTTGGTATATAGATAGATTGTGACCGGGATTGGAACATAGGCGACTGTTTACCCGACTGCGCAGAAGGAGAGTAATGTTTCCATTGACAAACCACGCGTGAGAAGCCGCGGGCGGGTCAGCTAGTGTAATTTATAAGTGCTTTCTAATAGTCTCCATAAACAAACTAACATACGTTAAAACCGAACTTTAATTTTACAGATAATTACAAATCATAATATCTATACTACGTTTATGTTAGTAGTGTTTATTTGATTTAAGCAATAATATGATTATTTTAATTACATAATCCTGTTTAAAGTTTTAAAATTATGTTCAGACACGTAATCTCGCTATTTGGTTAAACATGTTGTTATGTATGTTGATCCATGTACTTATCTTTTACTTTATATTAATTTGTTGAGTTTTTAGGGGTCGGGACCATAATAGTAAAAACTGAACCCATAAGGTGCGACTTTGTCTGTCCGTCTTTGGCTTGAAATTTAGAATAATTATATATAGTACTGCCCTTCCTCTATAACAAGTAAAGAAAATCCAAAATATATTCATTTTAATGCGCAAAATAGCTAAAATATCGAAGGCAAAATTTAAAATTAGGGTTACTATACTATATCCATTTTTTTATTTTCTCGATGACAGCTCCTGTGAAAACTTGAACGAGCGTCTTTTTTGCATTATGTATGCATTATTTTATAAAAATATGACGCTTACGCACGTACAAGGTTATACCAGAGTCGGAGAAACTGATAGGGATGGAGCTATCTATAAACGTAACACGATACCAGACCCGATATTTTTTTACAAAATGTAAGAAACTAAACTACTGCCGGATTTGACAGCTGGGCAGCAATCAACACGGAGGAACACAAAATACACAACGTAACGTATGGATAATAAGAAACTCAGCGAACAGAAATGTGGTGACTACCACGACTGTGTTGTTGCGAGTGACAGATTAAAACAAACACAAAATGGCGGTGGGCCATTGAGTGTTCCCACCTAAAAAAAATATATTTGAATGTTTTTGTTGTATTTGTCTTTGTTCAAAATATAATAAATATATGCGATCAATATCATTACTTATTTGGTCACAACAACTATCAAATTAGAACTGTCATCGAGAAAATAAAGAAATGGAAATAGTATAGGTCATATGGAATATCATATCAAACAGATTGAGTTACACCACAGAATACAGGTAATTTACACATTTCAAGACCCAGATCTTAGATTTTTTATTTTACTGTTTTCGAGTTAAGATTAAAAATGTTAAAAAGAATACAAAACCAAGTTGGAGCTTTGAGAACCACATCACCTATATAATAAGACAGTTGTGTATGCAGAACTAGTTCCAAGCTAGAACGTGCTTATCGGAATGCAATTTTAGAATTAATATCAAATTGAACGTGAATTTCGAACCATTACCGATGATTTTAACTCTGAATTCTTACTTAAATCTGTTCTGTTATTTCTAACTCACGCTTATCATTGTACTAAGATAACTTTGGTGGTTTATTTCAATCATAATTAAACGTACCGGATTTAAAAGGACTCAAAGCATTGCTAAGAATAACACTTCCTAAATTAACTGATAGTTCCGCGTCTGTATATTATTATTTAATAATAATATTATAAGTATTTTTCCCAAAATAATATGTTATATTATTTTTAAAATACACCGCTTTTTCGTCACTAAATAATCCAGTGAATATTGATTGATTGATTGAAAATACTTTATTGCACTTATAAAACTAGTACACACGGCTACACTTCAAGCTATAAATGTCCAGTATAAGCTGACCTCTCAATCTACGAAAAGCCTACACAATACGAAATCAGCTTATACTGGAAATGTATAGCTTGTTGTGCAGCTTGATTGTGTACAAACGGCTACACATCAAGCTATACATTTCCAGTATAAGCTGATCTCGCATTGTGTAGAATGAGAGGTCAGTTTATACTAGAAATGTATAGCTTGATGTGTAGCCGTGTATACAAAGGCAAACTTAATGCTAAAGAGCATTCTCTTCCAGATAACTTTTGTGTATTGTAGATAAAGATGTGTGTTCACAGGAAAGGGAACTGATGAAAATTTGCACAGGACTAATAAAAATAGCATAGAATATATCACTTTTAAATCCACATTTAAGTACATTTTAAGTCTTCTAATAATGGAGTTGAGAGCTTGAGTTGAGAACTGAAACCTAACAAAAGTAACTCGATGGAGCCGTTTAAATTGCACGGGGAATTAACAGTGTCAAGGTATTTTAGTGCGATAGAATATCATCATAATATCATCAATAGGACGTCCTCTGCTGAATACGGTTTACGGTTTACGGTTTAAGATATTTATTTCTCAAAAGATTTACAATAAATCGCTTACTGAGAAACATAATTCAACATTTTAAATAGTTGTTTTGTTACAGTGAACTGTGCAATTTTACAATTATATTAAGATACTTAACATTACATACACTTATTCCTTTCCATTACACATTATTATCTTCACGAAACTAAAAAAAATCATAATTTAACATATTTGCAATTGTTATTTGTGGTAAAATTTATTATTTCAGTTTAGTACGTACACATAAAACTTATCATTCAATAAAATATTAACACGACACAACAAACTATTTAAAGATCAAGCATATAATAAAGTGAACTAAATGTGGGTAGTTTAGGATAGAAGCTATGAGCCGCACAGCCATTGCCTACAAAAAAAATCAGAACTGGTAACTTGTTTTGGCCGGCAAGAGGCCGGTTTCACCGATTACGCGATGTTGTTTATCTTGTGAGGTTGGTTAAAATTATTGTTCTTAAATTTTATTTATAACAACGCATGCTGGTTTTTATTTTATTGCATAGTTATTTATACAATGAATTAGTACTTTTCATACATTATTATATAAATATATATTAGATTATTTTTGTTTTTTGTTTTGATTAGGTATTTGATTGTATTATTTTACATTTTTAGAGTAGAATTATTTTTATATTAAGTCATTCACATAGAAATATTGTTTTTTTTTTTTTTTTTAATATTTAACATAGGTATGTATACTTTGTATATACTTTCCTATAATACATTAAGATTCATTTAGATATAACAATAATTACATTTTTAATTATTTTAATATTCAAATATGCCAATTCACTGACTACCATTTTGGTTTATATACTTATTAAGATATTTTTTAAATGTCAGCATTGTTTTAGCATCCTTAATATCATTTGGAAGTTTGTTGTACATACGTGCCCCTTCATACAAGATGTTGCTCTTTCCATAATTTGTTCTTGGACTACGAAGTATTATATGATTCGCCTGTCTAGTAATTTTCTTTTGTATTTGTGCTCTTTTTGTAAAAGTGATGCTGCAGTGAATATCTTTGCACAATATTTTTCTAACTAGAATACATATGTTGTACATATAGTTTTGTGTTATATTAAATAATCTTGTTTCTTTATATATAGTTTTTGTCCTAGTTAAAAAATTGTAATAAAACAAAACTTTTATAATTTTATTTTGAGCAGTTTGTACAGCTCTTAAATTTGTCTTGGTGCTTGATCCCCATATTTCAATAAGGTAGTCGATATGAGGTTTTACAAGTGAACTGTAGATCGTGTATCGGACCTTCTTTGGCAGACAGCGGATTATACCTCGTACAGCTCCCGTGAGATCGACTATCTTGGTTACTAGTTTTGATATATGTGGTTTCCACGTTAGTTTACTGTCTAGTATAAGACCAAGATACTTTTCCTCTTCGGTACATTGTAGTGTCACATTGTTAATTGTAAGTGGTGGATAGTCGTCTATTTTTTTATTTTTTGCCGAAAATATCATGTATTTGGTTTTTGTCTCATTGATAGTTAAGAGATTCTGAAGAAACCAATTCTGCAGTATATTCAAGTCATTCTGTGCGTGTTGTGTAATAGTTTGTAAATCTTGACCAAAATAAAATAGACATGTGTCATCAGCGTATAACGTTATATTTCCCGCCAGACCCAAATCATGGACATTGTTAGAATAAACTAAAAATAACAACGGTCCAAGAATTGAGCCCTGGGGGACACCACATGTTACAAGCTTAGGGCTACTTTTGTGCTTGCCAATCTTTACTATTTGATACCGGTTGGTTAGATATGATTTGAACAGTTCTAGCGCATTCCCTGTGACCCCGACCATTTTTTCCAATTTATCAATAAGTAATGTATGGCTAACAGTATCGAACGCCTTTTTCAAATCGATGAAAACACCTAATGCTATTTGTCTTTCATCGATACTGGTCTTTATTTTAGTAACAAGGTCAATTGTGGCTGACAATGTATTTGACTTGGATCGGAAACCATATTGTCCCTTAAATAGAAAGTTAATGGACATAAGGTGTTCTGTAAGACGTACATGAGGGATTTTTTCGAAAATTTTTGAAATTACTGGGAGAACCGAGATTGGACGATAATTACTAGGGTCAGATTTATCTCCCGATTTAAAGATTGGACTTACTTTGGCGATTTTGAGAGAGTCTGGGAAAATACCTCGCTCTAGACATGTGTTTATGCAGTAGCTTAATTCTTTACCTAATATGTTTTTAACGCATTTTATTGCTTTTGTGCTTATTCCGTCTATTCCTGTGCTCGAATTTGTTTTGAGATTATCAATTAATTTGCTTATTTCATCTATTGTTGTAAGTCTTAGAGATGTTAATTCACTACATTTGTTTTCGTTTTGTATTGTTATATTGTGGTGATATTTTTCAGGTATTTGCTTAGCCAAAAAGGATCCTATAGTAGAGAAAAAGTTATTAAAATGTTCGCATACTTCTTTTTCGTCTGCTACAAGTTCTGATTTGATTTTCAGCTTAAAGGATGTATTTGTGTATCTAATTTTATTGCATGATAACTCATTTATGAGATTCCACATTTTTGTGGGCTTTTCTTTACAACTTTAAAAGCCTTTTGGTAATACTCACTTTTTGTTTTGCGTATGAGATTAAAAACTTTCTTTCGTTCGTCTAAGAAGTGATCTTTAATAGTTTTATCATTTGGCTTATCAAGAGTTCTTATCCATGCTGCATTTCTCTTCTCTATGGCAGTGGTTACATTTCTATTTATCCAGTCATTTTGTGGTGAATTGAGTATTTTTGTTTTTCTAGACTTGTTTTCGTTAATGCTTTTTAACAAAAGTTCTTCTAGTTTTTCGTATTCATTGTCCAAATTGCTGTTTTCAATATAGTTTTGTAACGAATCACAAAAGTTTGTATAATTAATTTGCACATATTCCATTTTTTTTATGGGAATCGGGTGCTGTCTTTGTATCTCGAAATAAATCTGATTATGGTCTGACATTGCAGATTTTATTACAGCTAGATGAAAATTATGACTTTTGAGGTTTGAACAAACATGATCCAGTATAGATTTAGTCTGAGCAGTCTCCCGCGTACAAAATTTCTTATCAATTTTGTTAATTATAGTGTATCCATTTTCACGTAGCGTAGCCTTATATTCTTTTGTAGTTTGTTCTCTATCTAGTAAATTATAATTAAAGTCTCCAAATAGTATACCTCTTTTCCGCTGCTGTAGCTGTTCTGAGAGTAGTTGTAGAAAATTATTTGTGTTAGTTCGTTCTGGTTTATAGACTAAGCCAACGTCTAGACAGAATTGTTCTACATGAATCCAGAGATAGTGGTTATCGTCGTGACATTTTTCTTCTATTAGTTCATGTTTGAGATTGTTATGAATATAAATGGAGACACCTCCGCATCGGGTACATGTTCGGTAATTAAAATAATGTGTGTAATTAGGTATTATCAGTGAATGGGCATCAGCTTCCGACTTTATCTATGTTTCAGTGACTGCTACGATGTGAACTTTTTGTATTTTTTGTAGTATACATTTTAATTCATCCAGTTTTCCTGGTTTCATAAGGCTCCGGGCGTTGAGATATAAAAACTTTAGGGACTTTTTATCAATGGTTAGACTTTCATAAGTTTCAACGACTTGGTAGGTCACCTGTATTTTCCCTCTTACATGCTGATGGTCTGATGCAGGGGTACCTAGTTTTTTGCCTGTAATTTAACAATTTTTGGTACTCCCTTAAGATATTTTATACCAATGTTATTTTCTCCTTGATTCTGACGATTTTGCAGCTCTTCTTTCAATAGCTTCATATGTTTTCGTTGTTGAAGCGTTTTATCCGAAAAGATTTTGACGTTTTCCAGATTTACATTTGCTCTATTACGAAGCACCTCTTTTGCCGTCTCCGTCGAAACCAAAGATGCCTTAAGTGATCTCGAAGTACCTGGCTTGTATTTTCCAAGTCTGATGCAGTTGGTGGGGCCAGGGTTTTCTGGTGTTGCTATTTTTATGATCTTGGTTGCTTCGGCCATGTCGTGTGATACTCTTTCCTTAGTAACGGTTGTGTTTAGCTCTGGTATGCCTGTGATGATTATATTACATTCTCTGCTGGATCGCTCTCGCAATTCAGCTATTATATCCTCACTTTGCGAAATACTGGGAACATTTTTTGTGTTTGATAACTTCAGTGTTTCCATGTCATTTTCTATCAAGGTTAACTTTAATTCTGAGCTGCTATGGCAGTGTTTCATATTTGCTATTTCTAACTTTATTTTATTTTGTTCTAGCATAACACTGTCAGTTTTGTGTTCTATGCTTTGGATCTGCTGTTTTATACTCGTGATATCATCTGAAATTTTGGCCAAATCGTTTATTTGTTCACTTGAGAATTCACGGAGCACTGAAAGTATATCTGCGCGGAAATCTGCTAGTTCCCTCGTATATGTGTTGTGGTCATCAGGTTGTTTTCTTTTCCTCTGCATTACTTGTTGTCCATCTTGTCCAGCTCGGTATTCAGGTTTAAATAGAGGATCTTCACTTTCGCTAGGTGTACCAGGAGGGCTGTGTTGAACACTCATTGTGATGACTTCTTATGCTTACTACGGTTTTTTAACTTATAACGGTCGATTAACCCGTTGGTTAAACCCGGCCCACACCGGTGAGAAAGATCGGAGTGGGGGTACACTGTCACTGCGACTTGTATATTTGGAACAAGAAACGTCCTATGGTTCACTTGATGCACTTTTAAAATAAGATTTAGTAGTTCACATGATAGGGTTGATATTTCATTGGCAAATAATTTATAATTTTGCGGTGTTTTGTCGACACATCTGTTCAGTGCGCTCACTGTTTCGCGATTTGATTGATTTTGCGAATATAGGCTCCCACAGGTTTCCATCGGCTCCCAGCAACCTTTATAAGGACGTCTTTCATCATAACTCCTAATCTACAGTGTGTTTATTAAGAACGTGACCGGGATAAAAAAATGTATACGTCAGTCAACAATCTCCTGACGCGAACCCAATTGAAAATATTTGGGCGTTGATGAATCTTAAACTATGAGAAAAAAAAATACTAACAGCCGCTGAGCTTACTCGCAATATTAAGGCCATATGGAGATCTTTATATCGTGACTACGCTGAAAAATTAGACGAAAGTATGCCTTGAAGATGCCAGGTCATTGTGGATAACGGAGGAGACTGGACACCTTATGTAAAGCATCCTAGTACGTATGATTAACTATGTGTTAATTTTTTTTAAACGCTAGACGTAATGTTTTGTATAGATTAGGCCAGTCACGCTCTTGTCTAACATAGTGTTTATGATATAAAAACGATTCAGTATTTGCTTAAGGTGGGAATAGATTATTTGCAACGTATTGTTACGCCGAGGCTGTTACAGAATAAGTAATAGTAAAGAATAGGCGGCTTCTCGAAGTTATACCTACTGTGTCACAGAATAGGTAATACTTGATAAGTAATATACCTACATACCACGTTTTTACCTACAGTTGCACAGAATAAGAAATAATAGTCAGTTGAAATACCTACACTTTTCTAGTTACAAGTGGAAACATCGAGAAGGTTCTGGAAATAATTCATAACTCATTTATTCATAAACAATTTTTAAAATAGTTTTTGAACTGATATTTGTTTACAAATAACACCAAAATATAATGCGCGGTATAAATAGTGCGTAGAGATGACGTCCGCAGAGTCAGTCTGGAAGTGGCGATACGTGCGAACATTTCGGTGACTTTTAGTGGTTTATTGTGCGATAGTGTTGTGAATTAGTGTGTTGTGATTACTTGTGATTAAGTTCGTGTATTTATCATTTCAGTGTTGAATAAAAGTGTAATTTTGGTTATTTTAATTATTTTATCCCGAACCCTCAGTATGTATGTAATGTATTTGTGCAGTTGTTTGAGAGCGTTCGCAAACACATTATAATGTATGGGAAATGTTGTATTGCATGTTGTGTTGCAAATCATTTGTAGGTACCCGGCTTTAGATATTCAGCTGTGATAGACGGACGGATGGACGGACAGACTTACAAATTCACTGTTCCCTTTTTACCATTTTAGACCGGAAGTCAAAGAAAGAAGAGCATCAATGTCGTAAAATTAAGGTTTTTTGTAAAATGTAAAATTTATAGATTTGCGTATTTCCACATTAACTTGCTTATTCTATGTTAGCCATTTAGTACTTACAAAAGGATAAAATATCACGCTTCTGTCATCAATTTATTGTTGTATATCTCTTTATGAGTGCACCCAGCTCATACATAATATTGGTTGGTTTACTTTTAGAATAGATGGCAACAAAATTTAAGAGGTGTAGAATTGTAATTTCTAATTTATTTATTCTTCAGGGAACTTTTTTACATGTGACTATACCAATGTGAACACTGGAAAATGCATTAGTAAAATACTGTGTTGCAGTTTCCAGGGCCATTTTTAATTACTTATAAGAAACCTATTTACTCTTATCTTAAGGAGTCCCAGATTATATTCTTTAGGAAAAACTGACGATGGCAAAGTGTTCAATACCTTAGCTGCGCGCATCGAAAACTTAGAATCAAAACGATGTGTGCGAATGGGTGGTAGGTAACAGTTAGGGTGGTGGGTCAACTAGATACGCCTGCTTGTCTGTTGATGGAAGGGAGATGGTGGAACCAGATCGTGAGTTCCTGGGCACATTCCCCAAAATGTGTTCTGTAAAAAGTCTATAGGCTTGCATCTTTACGGGGGTGTGACTTTGGGTTTTAGTCTCCGCCATATATTGCTCACCTAAAGCCGCACCGACAGTCCCTGTGAAGGACGTCCGTGCTATCGCAGACACGTCTGTAGCGGTTAGTTGCGTCAGCCACGAGTCTGTAATATCATAGTACATTCTCTTTCGCACAAGGGACAAAATGGCTTTGAATCTCGGATTCGCACAGTGGGAACTGCGCGTGGCTGTAGCCGTCGGCTGTGCATGGTATCATCCGTAAAATCACATACCGTGGGAAGCCACAGCTACATCTACAAGAGATGTTTAAGCGTCGCCAGTTGCTAGATAAGTAGGCATTTACGTACATGGCTTTAGTTTCATCTCATTGACTTTTAAATAGCACATCACGTCTAAATTCGGGCTCACTGGGCACTGTGAGCATAAAACGGACTATCCTAATAAGGTTATACCACATAGTGGCTTGAATTCAGAGATACTTTTGATGCTCTTAATAACTATAGTAGTTTAAAAACAGTTAATAATTAAATAACGAGAAAGGATGTATAAATTATTGGTAATTAAAATACATAATTGGTTAAATGGAGTATTGCTAAAAATCATTTTAGAGCAGGTCAATGTCGTAGTTGCAAGGTATTAATTTTATTAATATTATTAAATTTATTTGACAACCACCGTGGTGCAGTGGGTGAAAAGCTGGCTGAGACGCAGCAGGTAGCGGATTCGATTTTCACAGCGAAACTACTGATATTTGTTCAGATATTTGTTCCGGACCTGAATTTATTTTTATTTGTTACTAGCTGACCGATCCGCAGCTTCGCACGCGTAGTTTTTCAATAAAAATATTACAATTCTTCTGCGCAGTTGGGTAGCAAATTAGCCTATGTTTCTCAGGCTTATTGTGATTCTAATGGTGAAATAATTTATTTTTAAAAATCGGAATCGTAGCTTTTGAGTTCATTTGTTACAAACATGCAAAAATACAAATCTTTCCTCTTTATTGTATTAATAAAAGCATAGATAAGTAGATTATGTACTTACAAAAAAGTATATAAGTATTCAATCAGTTAACTGGTTCCCATATTACAAGCTCTGCTTAGTTTGGGGCTAGATAGCGCTGTGTAAAATGTCCAGTAATATTTATTTGTATTTAATAGTAATTTATTATTTTTTTGGGCAAAATGTTTTTAATAACAAAAAAAATATAACATTATTTAAAAAAATAAAGACCGTTGCAAACGATCTATAGATAGCTCAATTACTCTAGATCACTACCAGGCGGAAGTGTTAGCTTATTTAATTATTGTTTCGCATGCACGAACTTAAAAATTACTCTAAATTTTTATAATCAAGCCAGCATACTTACATTTAACCTGTCTATATGATAATTACTGTCTAGAACATAGTTAACTTGGTAGCCAACTAGCTAACTAACCAATTAGCTTATCTTATGCTGCGCACTCATGCGAGTAATAAGCCTCAGGGTATTAACCAACGCTTGGGAGATACGTCGATAGTGCATCCGAATTATTTAATAGAGAAAACAGAAGCACACAATTTCGAAATCATTTTTTAACAAATGAATTATTTATTCGCAGAAAAAATGTGTAAAAGTCTGCCCGCGACCCCGGCTGTTTCGAAACAATCGATACATCGGGATAAATACTCGGTTAAATCAGTAATTATGTACATCATCATCATCATCAGCCGGCGACGTCCACTGCTGAACATAGGCCTCCCCCTTAGATCGCCACAACGAGTGGTTGGTAGCCGTTTGCGCCCAACGGCTCCCCGCGATTCTTACTAGATCGTCGGTCCACCTTGTGGGGGGCCGGCCTACGCTGCGTCTTCCAGTCTGTGGTCTCCACTCGAGAACCTTTCTTCCCCAACGGTTATCGGTTCTACGAGCGATGTGGCCTGCCCATTGCCACTTCAACTTGTTAATTTTAAGAGCTATGTCGGCAACTTTAGTTCTTCTGCGGATTTCCTCATTGCGGATTTTGTCACGCAAAGTAATTATGTACAGTGAAAGGTTTTTGTAGATATATAAATTATATCACGTTTTACATATTTAACCAATATGGTTTGTGAATAAGGTAAATAATATTATATTAATGAAACTGATGTGCAAACGCACGTCATTTAATGTTTAACTTGATTAAATGATGTGCGTTTTGTTGCGTTTAATTAAAGTAATTAAATAGGTAATAAAATATTCCTTAGTGTCAAAATAAGATCATAATTAATGATGATCACAAAGCTACTGCTGGAACTGGTCAAAGTCGGGCATTATCAAAAATGAGAGATACACGTTACGAGTAAAGTTTTAAGTACATAGTCAGTTTCTGCGTAAAACCTCTAACCTCTTTTCAAACGTAGAACCCTGTCTAGTTCTAAGCTATTTGTCCATACAAATTGTATCGCCGTTGGTTTCTCTAAATAAATAAACTAGTGGTTCGCCGCGCACTGAGATCTCGCGAGTCTCCGATTAAAACAAAAAAAAATATTATTTGTAATCTTTAACCAACTTACTTGACCTACAGTTTCATCAAATTACAGTTAACGGGAGTTCATGTAATGTGGTTGCTATTTTATGGGGTACAAATTGCAGTTATTCTGGATTTCAGACATTTGTGTCACTTAAGTTATAGGCATACCAAATTACAGCACTGTGGGGTCACTAGTGTACCCTGTGAATTTTGTCAAAGTTTAGTTTTATTATGGCTAATAACTCAAACACAATAAAGAATTTAATAAAAATATAAACGAAATCTAAATGTACTAATGAAGACCTTTCATTTTCAGTCTTTTCCCACATTTGCAAAGAAACTGTTAACCACCTCTCTCAATATGGTTAACAGTTTCTTTGCAATTGTGGGAAAAGACTTGGCCTCTAAAATACACCTAACCCAACCGTATCTAACACATAAGAAAGACTTTCCAAACCCTCCTAATTCAGCTCCCTATGGTTTTATACGAGTATCCCACTGACAATGAAGAGATAGAAAACATTATCTTAAACCTCAAAACGAAATGTGCCGCCGGTTGGGACGGCATTCCTACATATGTCGTTAAGGGCTCCAGACACATCCTAGCCCCCTTTCTCAACTATCTTTATAATTTATGCATGTCTACCGGCACCTTTCTCTCGGTATTTAAGAAAGCTTTAGTTTATCCCATTTACAAGGGAGGTGACAGAGACAGTGTCACTTATTATCGGCCAATTTCAGTTCTCACCGTATTGTCAAAAGTGTTTGAAAAAATTTTGAACAACCGTTTTATAAAATACCTTAATGATAAAAATATATTGGCAGATAACCAATTCGGCTTTAGAAGAAACAGGTCGACTGAAGACGATGTTACTGAACTCACTACTGCGATTGCCAAAAAACTTGACAAAAAGCTTAAAACAATTGGTATATTCATTGATTTATCTAAGGCATTTGACACTGTCTCTGTCCCCATCCTATTGCACAAACTCTCGGATATTGGTATTAGAGGTATTCCTAACAGCCTTTTTGAGAGCTACCTCTCCGACCGCAGACAGGTAGTCGTAATTAATAATTTGTATAGCAAGGAAGAAGGTATAAGTATCTGTGTCCCGCAGGGCAGTGTTATTGGACCCACTCTCTTTCTTATATACATTAACGACTTGTGCAATTTGTTTTTCCCGAACTGCAGTATATTTACGTATGCTGATGGTACAGCTCTTCTAATCGTAGGTCACAACTGGGCAGAAGCTAACTCACTTGCGGAATCTGCTCTTAAATCGGTCCTGACATGGCTCTCCCAGAACCTTCTTACTCTAAATGTTCCTAAAACTAAATTCATAACTTTCTCCCCTAGTATCAGAACTCAACCTCCCTACTCTTTCATTATTCGTGCCCATGCCTGTTCTGCAGCAGGATCAAACCCATGCTACTGTCCTAAATTAGAACGCACTCTAAGTATTAAATATTTAGGTGTCTGGTTGGATAGAACTATGTATTGGGTGCCGCATATTGAGTGTACAGTGTCCAGAATCAGAAAATTAATGTACATTTTTAAGCAACTTCGTAACAGCGCTGACATTCTTTGCCTTAAAATGGTTTACTATGCTCTAGCTCAATCGGTTTTATCCTATTGTATAACTGCATGGGGCGGTTCTACTAAGACTCTCATGTTGAGAGTGGAAAGAGCCCAGAGAGCTGTATGAAGGTCATGACTTCTAAATCTAGACTCTTTCCAACTGCTACCCTATATTCGATCTGTGAAGTTCTTACAGTGCGACAACTATTTGTCCTAGCGACAGTTTTGCGGAAACACGGTGAACTTTCTTTCGATCCAGTTATGAGCTCTCTTAAGCGTCGCTCTGATAGGGTTTGCAGCATACAGCCCCGCAGAACTGCTCTAGCTGGAAGACACTACTTTTATATAAGCTGTCCTTTGTACAACAGAGTAAACAAAGCTATTGACATTTATCCGCTGTCATTCCACAGATGTAAAATTAAATGCAAAACCTGGCTTCAGTCACTAACGTACGATGATACCGAGAATATTTTGATCTCTCCTACCTAGCAAACTTAACAACAAGCGAACACGTATGCACTCACACACAAACTAGCGCACACACTCACATCTACACACACACACACACACACCACACAAACACTCACACACACCACACAAACACTCACCACACACATACTCCCACACACGCAGTATTCAACTTAAAATCATAATCATATTTAGAATAAACATTTACTAGTATCGACTTGTTTTAAGCTGGAACGTTGTTCGGTTTGGTTTTGGAAGAGGGCGCTGACACTGCCTCTCAGTTTTTCTTTTAACTTTTGCAGTTGTCAACGTTTTCATTTGTCTATTGTACTTTGTTTATGTTCCAAATAAATAATAATTTGACATTCCATTTGACCTAATACTGTATTTTTTACCCCTCCTTGACCCCCAATAACTCAACAACCCCCCAATATTTTTAGCTCATTTAGTCATACCAAAATTGTGCCATCATAAACTACCTATGTATCAAATTTCACTATGATCGGATCAACGCTTGAAAATTATCCGCGGACAATCAAGCAAACATACAACGCCGATTTGCCTAAGTTGATTTAGAGATCTTGCTTCGCTCGATACATAAACCTCTAATTCTGAGTACATACGGCTACACATCGAGCTAAACTCGTGTTATATAGACTTTCCGCATAATGAGAGGTCAGCTTATATTGGAAAGTATAGCTTGATGTGTAGCCGTTTGTATCAACTAGCATTACTGTCAGTTTTATTTAGTACTAATCCCAAAGTTAAAGGCAAAATACCTTTATTCAATGAAATCTTTTAGGTTAATTCGAATCGTCATTTTATACCATTTTAAAGATCTTTTTAGTTATAGTGGTTAAATTGTGGCATATATTCACGGAGTTTAACAGTTGGAGTTACCCAGTTACATTTGTAACGCTACGACAAAGCTAAGTGTACCGCAAAAGGTATTTTATTGGTGTGTTTACGGGTTTCCGTTACTTTATTCGTGAGTTTTATAGAGTTTATCTTTTCGGGCTGTAAGTTTACTCGTAAAGTGATTCCATGCGGAGTGATCGGCTGATAAGGCTATTGCTTTTCTGAATGTTTTGCTTTATTTAGTTTTCTTTTGTGCATATTTGAATGGGTTTCGTTTTATATTTGTTCAAGTGAATATACCAGATAAGGCGGAAAAATGGTAACAATAATAAATGGCATTTATAATATTAATAAAAATAATCAAGAACAAGTTGATGATGATTATTTCCTTGCCGGTTTCGGCCACGGCGACTGCATTCATCCTGCGTGGCTAACATGGCAAGCACGAGATAATTTTGTCACGCCATTTTGTCGTCGTATCTCTACATCTCGACTGTCTGTAACATAGAGTTCACTGTTGTGTGAGTTCATGTCGTTCTGTCAAACGAAGATTACGTGACAAATTTCTCTAAAACCGTAACATACGCGTCATATTTTCTCATGACTAGTCGACTTTTGACATCTAGACTTGACTAATTTGTCGTCGATCATTCTGTTCGACGAGATTGAGAGACAGCAGCGATATTTTCAAAAATAAATTTAAATCGGTTCAACTCGCTGAAAAATGGCAGTGCTGTATATAGCAGTGCTATGTTGCAACAATTTATGAAGAGAGATGGCAAAGGAAAATTCAACGAAAGCGGATACGGGATAGACGGATCAGACAGTACTTGTAATTTAATCCCAGAATCAACAAAGTCATAGTTTGGTTTCCAACTCAATCACATATTCATGCTATGATTTTTTTACGAATTGGCGCTAGTAAACCGTCACGTTTCACTTTAAACTTTGTTGATTGGACTGAATGTTAATTACTTAATTACAAAAGATTATGATATGTTCATTTTATAATTTAAACTTTGTTTCTAATATTGTACAGCTCTGCAGTATTTAAAATTAAACAACTGATTATTTTTGTTGACAACAAAGACTGATTTATGTTAATTAAAAAGACTATACGTTAGTTATTATTAAAACAATTAAATGGATGGATGCTGAATATGTATATAAGTGTATATAGTGGTTTAATAAAATATGGTATAAACTCAAACAAAAATAGCTCCCAATCTTCTTGTCGTCGATTTCGATAAATAAAAGTTGACATTTTGTCTCGAGAGACTTGTGAGAGACTGTGAGATATTTCTCTGTATTGACACGTATGTTACCGCTAACGAGTAAATCTCGAAATCGAAAAATTTTTCAAATCTCGTCTCGATTTTATCTCGTGCCTGCCATGTTAGCCATGCTGGACAGGCATATTTATTTTAAAACTATTATAGGGGACGTCAATACAATTTTCAATGACGATCTCGCTGGTCCGCCCCTCGATGCACCCTATCGTAGCTTATATAACCGATTTTGTTTGTAAAGGTCCGACCGCATTTTCGGCATATCAAGGCCCCGCCAAGATAGTTATATGAGATGGGTGCTGGTGGTCGGGCCTTAAGGCGCTAACCGTAGCCGATGACCTTGAGAGAATGGGCGTAGTTATTGTTTCGGCCCCGCACCAACCGCACCTTCCGCCGCACGCATCTAACCGACCCTCCCGCAGCATAGCATTATTTCTTCAACTTGAAGGCCCACTTTTAGGTGAAAGAATAATTACAAAAATTTACGTCGTTTAGAGGTTGAATCAAATTGAAAGTCGAAAACCGCTACATTTTGGTTTTATTTCTCATATTAAATAAATAAATAAATATTGCTGGACAATTCACACAACGCTATCTAGCCCCAAACTAAGCAGAGCTTGTATTATGGGAACCAGATAACTGATAGAATACCTATATACTTTTTTTTGTTAATACCTACTTATAATATATAGAAAAACATCCAGACCCGGAACAAATATCTGTAGATCATGCAAACATTTGTTTCGCGGCGGTAATCGAACTCACTACCTTCTGCGTCTCAGCCGGCTATTCGCCCACTGCGCCACGGAGGTCGTCAACAAAAAAACAGAATAAACAGGTAAATAAACAGTATAATAAACAGGTAGTCAAATAAACAGGTAGAACTTTTTTTGTATGTTCACTTTGCAGATAAAAGGTCAATGAATGACATATATTTGTTTGAGCACATAAAACTGATTCCTCCCTGAGGAGAAAGCCTCCAAATAAGACCAATCAGCTGCTATATTCGCCTTAAGATCGTCCAGCTTTTTATTGTTTAGGTACATATCTTATAAAGTCAAACTATTTGTACCCCTAGCTTATACCCACTACATGGAGTACTGCTATTCTCTCCACTCTGGGATGGTTTGTCAAAGTATCAGCTTCAAGGAGTTGATACGATTGAGTGACGTGCGCCTAGGTTTATTGACCATAATAATATTTATAATTTTTCCTTAAAAAAATCAAAAGGAAGCTGAACTGTTCAGCTGTTGAAGCTGTTCAGTCATCTAGACTGTTTTTTTATACAACCTGTTTTGTTATGTTTGACATTAATTTAAAACACACGTCCGGAATCGTATTATCTAATTTTAGAGGTAGGTTTAATACCGGTAGCTTGAATATTTATAGAGTAATCAACACATATTTAATTAGGGTAAACTGGTGGCGCCTTTGCGATGATGCCGCTTAGTCAATTTAACTTACTTACATGATGAATTAATTGATTTGTTTTCAAATTTTATACAGGCTGTTTCACTAATAATTTGGGACTTAAAAATAAGGTTTTAAAATTTAAAATTTTTAGTATTTTTTAAACTTTCGCGATCACTGTACATAATTATTGATTAAAACGGGTATTTATCGCGTATGTACCTTTTTTATTTGTTATCCCGACGTTTAGGCTGTGTTGCAAAAGTCATCGACTCGGGCTGACTTTAAAATTATTTATGGTAATGTTGATGTTATATCATAACACCTTGGGTACCGGAGGATGTTGGGGTCGGCCGCGAAAGCGTTGGCGCGACGACATCAGCGGATTCGAGATGGAATGGTGGGAATCTGCCAAGGATCGTGATAGGTGGAAGGAGTTGGAGGAGGCCTTTGCCCAGCAGTGGAAAAATGTAGGCTAGATAAAAAAACTTATAATGAATTTGAAAAAAAAAACCTATTTTACAACACAACTAGCCATTTACCCTACCCGTGTTTTTATATAATGTTTTACATAACAAAACATATATAGTATTTATTTACTACAATATAACATATAAACTCAATATTATACCTAAAAACTGTGCAAGGTACTCCTTTGCAAAGAATATAGATACTCGTAGATTGTCCGCTCCAGATCACTACCAGGAGGATCACTGGCTAGGTACATTATCCCGCTGAATTGCATGCGTTAAAAAAGAGAGAGAGAGGTGCGAGCACACATTTTCTTTCTCTCTTTCTCTCATAACCAGTTGATTTGTCGCATATGTCCTATCCCAAATTAGCCTAAATTATACAAACTGCAAAAACAAAACATTCCTTCATGCTGTATAATAGAGTTCATTTTGCTATAGATACAAAAAAGTATTTACGACGTTTCGAATTTGAATCTTCCAGCTTCGATTTACGAAAAAGTTCAGCTTTTCCACTACAAATGGCAGGCAGCAGCAGAAAATAACTTAAGTACTTATTGTTGGCGCCTGAAAATAAGGTTGACATTTCCTTAAAACATTATTTTTACCTCTACTCAGCCAGTGCGGTGACACAAAATGTTTTCATTATCGATAGATTGGACCCGATTTTGGGTTTGAATAAAATGTTATAGGATACTAGATGGAGCAAAACAAGTTTTACTTCAGTCGTGTGCTCTAAAGCACACTCATTTTTTCATAAATAAATTATTCACATAAATTAAAACTGATATGATTTTATTTTACTTAACTTGTACAGATAGAAAAACTACAAACAATTAAGAGTTTATTTTGTTTACTTACTTATGTTATTATATTAACTATTAACTTTTGGAGAAAATAAAATAATAATAAATATTTATTCTGTGGCATGTAACATTAATTCAGATGTTTTAAATTCATAACATTGTTGTCAAAAAGCCAATAACTTTTTTTTCATCATCATCATATCAGCCGTATAACGTCCACTGCTGGACAAAGGCCTCCCTCATTGATCTCCAGGAACTGCGGTTGGAAGCGGCCTGCATCCAACGCCGACCTGCGGTTCTTACCAAGTCGTCTGCCCATCTTGTGGGTGGACGTCCTACGCTGCGCTTGCCGGTCCGTGGCCTCCACTCGAGAACCTTTCGGCCCCATCGGTCATCTGTTTCGCGCGCTATATGGCCTGCTAATTGCCACTTCAACGTACTAATCCGTCGGGCTATGTCGGTGACTTGAGTTCTCCTACGTATCTCCTCATTTCTGATTCGATCCCGTAGAGAAAACCCGAGCACAGCCCTCTCCATAGCTCGTTGAGAGACTCTGAGCTTATTCATAAGGCCAATAGTGAAGGACCACGTCTCGGTTCTATATGTCATCACTGGTAACACACACTGATTGAAGACTTTCGTCTTAAGGCACTGAGGTATGTTGGACGAAAAGACGTTGCAAAGTTTCCCAAACGCTGCCCATCCGAGTTGGATTTGACGATTGACCTCTTTCTCGAAGTTGGACCTACCTAATTGGACTGTTTGTCCTAGGTATACATACGCGTCGACAACTTCAAGAGCCGAGTTCTCAACCATAACTGGGGCAGGGACGACATGGACATTCGACATGATTTTCGTCTTGTCCATGTTCATTTTAAGTCCTACCCGTTGGGAGACTCGATTGAGGCCTTCGTGCATCGTGCTGAGCCCTTCCATCGACTTTGCCATGACCACAATATCGTCGGCAAACCGAAGGTGAGTGATGTATTCGCCGTTAATATTGATGCCCAGTCCTTTCCATTCCAGAAGCTTGAAGGCATCTTCCAATGCGGTCGTAAACAGTTTCGGAGAGATTACATCTCCCTGTCTTACGCCTCTTTTTAAGGGAATCGCCTTCGAGCTCTGTTCGTGTACTCGGACTGACATAGTGGCGTTTTTATACAAACACTTCAACACTTCGATGTACCGATAGTCAATACGGCATCGTTGGAGAGACTCAAGCACTGCTCATGTTTCGATCGAATCGAAGGCTTTCTCATAGTCCACAAACGCGAGACATAGCGGCAAGTTATACTCTTCTGTCTTCTGTATGACTTGCCGCAGCGTATGTATGTGGTCTATGGTACTGTAGCCTTTACGGAACCCGGCTTGTTTGGGTATATTTAATAACTTTTTTTTATTTTGTTCTTATAATCCGGTAATCCGGTCTGAACAACGTTTGTTTTGGAAACAGTGATATAAATTTCACCGTGTATTTAATAGTCAGGAATGTATGTGTATGTGTGTGGGATGTGTGGGGTCGTGTATTGTCTGGTATAGATCGCTATTTAGTGATAAAACCACCAATTGTATCCATAGATTTACGTTGTTCTTTTTTATTTGTATTGTTTTACCAGCTGACCTGCTCGTGGGTTTGCATGCTTGAAATTTTCCGTTCCCGTGTGAACTTCGGAATAAAAACTATAAAAAACACTCTTGTCAAAGTGACGCGACACTTCATGCAATTGACTTCACACGGTAAAATTATATAGATATTGTTCATACAAAAACACTAAAATCTATATTAAAAATGGGGGGGGGGGGGGGGGGGGGGGGGTGGTAGGACGGTGAAAAATACTTAAGGACCCCTTAAGGATTATTATACCTAACAAATATATAAAAAAACATTAAAATCGATCGACACATTTTGGAGAAGTGCGACTACTAAAATCGTGACACTAGATTTAGAAATTAAACACATTAGAAAAATGGTGTCCAAGATCTAATTTAATCTATGTGCCCTTTCAGCAACTCTATTTCTTCTGCACATCAATGATCTGTTGAAACCCGGTATCTATGGGTATGCGAATGACAGTACAGTTGTTGAAAGGTATTTCTCTAGTCCACGTGCAAGTGCTGACGAAATCTGCAATCCACGTACAAATATGGTGGAACGTTTGAACCTTGACCTGAAGTTTGTGTCTGACTCGGGTGACGCAAATCTGGTCAAGTTCAACGCCTCCAAAACTCAGGCGTGTGTGTTTTCCGCAAAACGGTCTCCTTTTCATCCCGTGTCCACCTTTTGTGATATCCAACTCGTAATTTCTGAAAGTCTGAGCTAGTTGGGCAATGAGCTCACGTCCAACCTGAATTTCGGCTCGCACATTGAATCTAGGGCCAAAATTGCTCCTATGAAGCTGGACATCCTAGGTAAGGTTCGGCGGTACTTCCCACCGGGACAGCTGCTCATTCTCTACAAAGCACAAGTCCGCTCATGTATGGAGTACTGCTGCCATCTCTGGGATGGCTCAGCCAAGTACCAGCTTGAAGCCCTTGACTCACTAGTGAAAGTCAATTTACAAAGTCTAGAGCACAGACGCCGAGTAGCCAGACTTTCAGTTTTTTACAAGATACATTTTGGTGAATGTGCGCAAGATCTTCATGACCTTATCCCTCCTTCCCCCTTCCACCACCGGACAAGCAGACGAACCGAAAAGTACCACCCATACCTGGTTGGCATATCACTTTGCCGTACCAAACGATTTGCTTCAACTTTTCTTTTGTTAGCACAAGTGAGGAGTGGAACTCACTTCCGGCGTATGTTTTTCCAAACCAGTATAATCTTGGAGTCTTCAAGTCCAGAGTAAATAGGTTCTTTCTAGGCAAGCGTGCTCCATCTTCGATCACACCTTCACTTACCATCAGGTGAGATAACGGTGAAGCGCTTGGCTATCATAAATAAAAAAAAATGTGATGGTAAAAAAAGAGGACCAAGGGCGAAGCTCCTAAGCAAGTAGGTGAAACGTGAGTTCATTATTTATGCCGAACATTATGCTTTCCTCATTTGCACGTATTTTTTACATCCAACTCAAATTGGACTGTTTAATGACCGACGGGGGAAATTAAAGCTTTTGCCTTTTTATTATCCGCCTTTTTTCATTATAATAGTTATGAGAATGTTAACAGAGCGCTTTTATCAAGCTGGGAATACAATCATACAATCTGATTCGTTTTTGAAGTAAAAATATCTCAAATACTGTATCATGTATAATTAGTAATTTCGTAGCTGACAGCTCAGTTTGGGTGAAAATAAAACGGGTTTTTGATTTTTATTATGTAACTAGTTGACCGATCCGCGGCTTCACACGCGTGGTTTGCCAATAAAAAGTAGCCTATGTGTTAATTCAGTTTATGATCTACGTACATACCAAATTTCATCGGAATCGGTTAAGCCGTACCGGCGTGAAAGAGTAACAAACATCCATACATACAAACTTTCGCGTTTATAATATTAGTAGGATGTGTATTGGTGTATAAAATGATACAAACAGATGGAAATTGTCATATACAACACTGATAATCAATAAAAATTTCCGACAGAGAGCGAATGTCGTAATACAAATGGCCGACTCTTTTGTCAGAATCGTTCATTTCTGAACGAGTGTGTAAATTTCCGGCGCGTACTCAAAGAAACGCCGTCATCGGATCTATCACTTACTAGACCCGGCGAACTTCGTACCGCCTTGACATGCATAAGACGGGGGCTGCCAATGTAAATCACCGGTAAAATTGACAATCGGCCATCATTAGATACTCGTAAATCTATGTATGAAAAAATGAATTATAGGGGTACCTACCAGGGTATATTGCTGTTCGAAATAACTCACACTATACACCAGTCAGTTCACACTATATATTAAGTATTTAAAGTTCTGGAGATATAAAAAGTAATGTATAAACTAGATAGAATTATTGCACTAGCTATATGAAAAAGCACTACTAGGCTGCACACGGCGTTATGTACTAGCAGAGCGAAAACAGGCGTGCATTCGCCTTCAGAATTTTCTTCATCATTTTTTGCTTGAATTTTTCCAATATTTTAAAAGTTATTCTGCTATCCGCGGCGAAGAAATCAAACAATTTAAAGATCATCAAAATCGGTTCAGCCATTCTTGAGTTATAAATGGTATAACTAACCCGACTTTGTTTTATCTATATATATATATATATTCAGATAGCGTTTAGGCATACTGATACACCTGGCAGGTCTAAGGAAGGCGCTGTATTACCCATTTTAAATATTAGAGTGGACCATTAACTTCCACAAAATGAGTACCTACCTTTATTCGTCCAAGTTTCAGCTTTAAACTTCTTACGGAGAACAGCTGTTATACACCATAATTAAATTAGGCATCCATAGGGACTAGTCTTTCCATTTCTTTATTTACTCGATGACAGTTCTAATTTGATAGTTGTAGTGTTGTGACCTCATGGGGAGAGCTCATCGAGTGACAGTGACGATTCATCAGATTTTGATTAAAATAAATAAATAAAGATTACATGTCGTTATAATTATTTCGTTTCATTGTCGAGTACCTACCTATACCTACTTATTTTACAACAGCTTCGACAATTTTAAAGAAATTGGCATTATCAATACAGAATTAGTACGTGTAACATCTTGTAATGAAATATAATATTAGTTAATAAATTTGTACAAAAGTATCCGGCAGTAGTTTAGTTTCTTACATATTGTAAAAAAATATCGGGTCTGTTATCATGTTACGTTTATCGATAGCTCCATCCCTATCAGTTTCTCCGACTCTGGTATAACCTTGTACGTGCGTAAGCGTCATATTTTTATAAAATAATGCATACATAATGTAAAAAAGACGCTCGTTCAAGTTTTCAGAGGAGCTGTCATCGAGAAAATAAAGAAATGGAAAGACTATAACTGGGGTAGTTTAAATGTTTGCGTACCTAACCTAGTAATCATTAGTAATTAACATACAATATCCCGTCAGGGATCCCGCCAATACATGTTTGTATGGCCTGACCAATTACAAAACAAATAATTACTAAACATGCTAATGGTAGAAACGTTTTATGATTTGAGTTTGCTGAAATGGTTGCCCTTTAGCTATTTTGCAACACAATACCACTAAATACTTATATCTTTTGCAATACAACGTAATAATTCCATTGTTGCTCGCTAATAATATTGTAAACGTTGTTCCACAAAATATAATTTCGGTGTGGGTGGACGCTACCACGGTAATGTTATTTATACAGTATTGTGAATCGGCCCTGTCCTTGAAATAATTACCTACAGCCGCGTAGGTACGTAAACACGCGATAGGGCTGCCGCCTGCAGTATTTTAATTTCATCTACCTAATTCCTTTCTAGTTTAGTGATTATATATTTTATATATAAAAAAAATGAAATTCGTTGTGAGAGAAATAGGAAGTGAATAGAAAGTGCGTGTACCTACTTCGTATATTTAGTAGGTACATAATGTACCTAAGTTTCGAAATACATATTTTACTTTTTCTTATCTTGTCTTAGCTATCCTTATTTAACTCTTTTTATCTATCCTATCACATTATTATTAGAGTAAGAGATGCCCATCGTCTCATCATAGGAAGTCAATACCGTAACTTTAGAGTGGGTAGGTATTTAGACAGGCTACCCCCCACAACCGGCTTCCGAAATTAAAGTAGGTACTTTACAAGTTATCAGTCGATCAACTTAAAATAGGGTCCTACTTACCTACGTCAGTAGATATTTACAGGTAGGGGCAAAACTAATGGCCCCTACCTTCTCCTTAACTTTAAAATATTAAACATATAATGATAGAAAACGGTCCTCACGTCACGTAAGTGCTTAGATAATTACCTATTCACATTTGTAGGAACTAACTTAACTTTATTATTAAGATTAAAAATATGAATATTTATTTTGATAAAATATCCATATACTAAAATTCAATACATAATTATTAGGTAGCTCCATGTAACAAAAATTAAGATGGTTATCTAATTATTCCTATTATAATACTTCCAAACGTTTATTCTTATCTTTTAGATATCTATTCTTACTATCTATTTACAAACAAGATTATTCTTAAAGTACATTGATTAATATGTAAACGAGGTAAAATAATACAATTTTCATACTATGGTCATGGGTCGCGACGGTCACTACTTGCACCCCTCTCGCCGCAGGTAATCCTTATGATGCTGTCGTGCACATTTCTCCCGCCGTCGCAGCACGCGACTCCACTGGTAGCACGACGATCTTCTTGCATGGTCGGCGCAGGACGTGCCCGTTGCTCGTAGTGATGTCCACGACTCGTATCTCGTTGTCTTCTCCAGGGTAGGTTCTGCTCACTCTTCCTCTTGGCCAGACGTTCCTCGGCAGGTTTGGGTCGCAGATGATCACCAGGTCACCGACCTTCGGGGCGGTCCCGGTGGCTCTGGGCTCCCGCCGGTGTTGGAGCAAAGGGAGATACTCCTTCACCCATCTCTTCCAAAATTCGTCGGCCAGAAGTTGTGCGCGCTTCCAGAGTTGTCGTGCGGATTGATCCTCTTGAGTGAAGCTGCCCGGTGTTGGCACGTGACTGTTTGGCCCCAGCAGGATGTGGTTCGGGGTCAAGGCCTCGGGTTCTTCTGGCGTCACAGCGACATGCGTGAGCGGCCGCGAATTAATTATGTTCTCGACTTCCACGAGGAGTGTGTGCAGGACCTCGTCACTTGGGTGCTTCTCATGCAGGATGACGCGTAGGGCTTCTTTGACGCTACGCACGAGTCGTTCCCAGGCGCCGCCCATGAAGGGGGAGGCGGGGGGAATGTAACGCCAGTTGATGCGGCGTGCATTGGCCTCTTCTCGCGTTGCTTCCCAAGCTTCTTGCTGGGCTTCTCTCAATTCCTTATCTGCTGCCTTGAAGCACGTTGCGTTGTCTGACCACAGTTCAGTCGGTTGTCCTCTCCTCGCGATGAATCTTCTTAGCGCGGCGATGGCAGAATCCGCACTTAATGATGTCACTACTTCTAGGTGGACGGCCCTTGTCATGAGGCAAGTGAAGATGGCGACCCACCTCTTCTCACGGTGTCTTCCCACGGTGACTTCCAGCGGTCCGAAGTAGTCCAGTCCTGTGTAGGAGAAGGGACGCGCGTGATGGGTGAGACGTGCTGGAGGTAGGTTTCCTGTCGAAGGGATCGCGGGCTTCGCTTTTCTCATTTGGCACTGTGGACATCTTCTTATTACGCTCCTCACTGTGGGTCGTATTTTTGTCACCCAGAACCGTTGTCTTATTTCATTCACTGTGGTTTCTACCCCCCCGTGGAGCATCTTCTCGTGTACATGTTGGATGTACATTCTTGTATACTTGTGCTGTCCGTCCAACAGGGCAGGGTTGGCTGTTTCCTCCTGTATACCTGGCATCGCGGCGATTCTTCCTCGTAGGCGTAGTAATCCATCTTCACCTATGTACACACTCAGAGTGGCAAGGCGGTCCTTTGACGAGGGCGTGTCGCCGTGCATTATTCGCGTCTTTTCATCGGCGTAGCTGTCATCCTGTACTTTCCTTATCCACATCTTCTCCGCTCGTAACAGGTAGCTCGCGTCCAGGCACACTAGTTTTCTTTTTTCTGTTTTCTTGGTTGATGCCGTTCCTTTATTCTTGTCGGTCTTTTTCTTACCGCGGCTCCATGCGGCATCTTTTTCTGCATTCTTTTTAGTCTTTTTGTGTCTTGTTGCAGCTGCTCTGTGTTTCTTGATCCTACACAGATCTATGAATTGTAGCACTCTTCCTGTGGCGCGTATAAGTATCGGCCACTTAGCTATGTTGTCTATGTTCGGCAAGTGTTCGTGCGTCTTTATGTCTTGCGACGCGTGGCATCTTTCTTCCCCAGTTTCTGTGCTGGTGACCTTTACTTCTGTTGGCCAGTCTTCTTCTCGCCGTCTTAGGAACTCAGGACCCTGAAACCATCGGTGCCGCGCTGTGAAGTCGCTCGGCGTTTCTCTCGTGGCGTCGTCTGCAACGTTTTCTTTGGTGGGGACCCAACGCCACTCGTTCACTTTGGTGAGGTCTTCAATCTCAGCCAGGCGATGTGCGACGAACGTCTTGTAGGCACGCGGTTCCGCTCTTATCCACGCGAGGACAGTGCGTGAGTCGCTCCAATAAGTCTTCCTTTCGAACTCCAGGTCGTGTTCTTCGGCCACAGTCTTCGCTAGTCGCGCGCCTATCAGGGCCGCTTGCAGCTCAAGTCGTGGTATAGACGTGGGCTTCAGGGGTGCGACGCGACTCTTGGCTGCTACCAATACGACGTTCACTGACCCATCGACGTGTTGCGTACGTATATAGACCGCTGTTGCATATGCTTCTTCACTCGCGTCGACAAACGTGTGTAATTCTCTCGAAGCCACTGATTGCTGCATGTCGTAACATCGCTGAATGTGAAGTTTTTTTATGGCGCGCAGGTTGTTCAGCCACGTTGTCCAGCGCGGTTGCAGCTCTTCAGGGATTGGTTCATCCCAGCCGGTCCCATATCGCCATGTTTCTTGCATCAGTCTCTTGGCAGGTGTTGTCAGGGGTGATACCAGTCCGAGCGGATCGAACAGCGACATTATCACGCTCAGTGCTTCTCTCTTTGTAGGTGGGCGATTGTTGTACAGCACCTCTGGCGGAGTCTTCTTATCGTTCAAGTGGAAACCGATACAATCTTCTTTCACTTCCCACAGCAGTCCGAGGGTTTTCTCGACGTCGGTGCCACCTATGGGTATTGTAGCGGTTTTGCTGTTCGTGTCGAAGCGACGTAATACGGTCTGTTGGTTCGACACCCAACCTCGCAGAACGAAGCCAGCTTGACGATGAATGTGGTCCACTTCTTTCGATACTTCTATTGCTTCTTCTTCACTCGGGAAGCTTGTGATGTAGTCGTCCATGTAGTGATTTTTCTTTATCTCTTTCACTGCTCTGGGGAATGCTTCTGCGAAGTCTTCTGCGTTCCTATTCTTTATATACAACGCTGTGCACGGTGAGGACGTTGCTCCGAAGATCACTGATGTCATCTGAAACTCCTTCGGCTTCGTTTCTCCTCTGCAGTCTCCTCTCCATAGAAACCTCAGCGCGTCTCTGTCTTCTGGTCTGATCTTGATCTGCATGAACATCTCTTGAATGTCGGCAGAGACCGCGAATGGATGCTGCCGGAACCTCATAATGACTCCGGGTAGTGACTGCAAAAGGTCAGGGCCGGAGAGTAGCATGTCATTCAGGCTCCTCCCGCGTGATCTTGCTGCTGCATCATGTACCAGGCGTATCTTCGGTTTTGAAGGATTGCACACTGCAAAATGTGGCAGGTACCATGTTTTCCCTTTAGGTGCAGGTGTGGTGGCTGGAGCCGCGTATCCCGACGTGAGAAGGTTGTTTATCCTTTCTTCGTACTTTGTTTTCAAGTCTGGGTCGCGATCTAGTCTCTTCTCCAGCGTCCGCAATCTTTTGTAGGCGTCTTCATAATTGTTTGGGATCTAGCACTCGTCTTCTTTCCACAGAAGTGCAGTCTCAAAACGGCCATCGGGCATTCTTCTGCTTTTTTCTTGCAGAATCTTCATTGCTCGTTCTTCTGGATCGTTCTTCTGTTTCTTGTGTTCTATTCCAAGCGCTTCCAGGTCGAAGAACCTCTTCATCATATGTTCCATCGAGTCTTCTTTAGCCGCTATGGTGGTATGTCCGCAGAAGGCTACTGGTTTCTGATAAGACGTACGGTATCCGTGTAGCACCCAGCCCAGTCGCGTGTGAGTTGCGACCGGTTGGTCTTGTCTTCCTGTTCTTATGTCGAGTGCCACTAGAAGTTCCCAGTTGTCCTGTCCTATCAGTATCTTGGGTGAGGCGTCCTTGTAGATCAGCTGGTCTTCGATGTCCCGTAGATGAGTGCAGTCTTGAAGATCTCTCCGTTCTATATTCTGCTTGGTGAACATCAGCCGCTGTACTGTGCGTGCATTGCGCATTGTGTATTCTTCTTCGCTGTATCTTCCCCGTATTTTGATGTCGACTCTCTTGCTATTTTCATGCTTCACTGTCTCGTTCAGGCCCTGCACCCACATCTGATCGCGTGGGCCATCCAAGCCCAGTATCTCTGCCAATCCTTCATCAACGAGAGTGATAGTGCTTCCGTCGTCCATCAAGGCGTAGGTGTCCACTCTTGCTTCATTTTGACCGATGAGTGTTACTGGTGCGATCTTCAGGTAGGCTTGACGGCTTCTGATGCAATCGATGTTCTTCACTAGTTCCACTGCTGATGTCACTTCTTGTGTTGCTGGTGGTGATGGTGATGATGTCCTTCTTGACCTCTTATGGTGTAAGAGGTGATGGTGAGCCATCGCGCAGCCGTCTTGTCCGCACCTCTTTGCTCTGCAGGTACCGCGGCGATGCGTGCTTCGTAGGCATTGGAAGCAGATGCGATGTCTCTTAGCCATTTCCCATCGCTCGTTGACATCTGTGTCTTGAAACTTCTTGCATTCAGGTAAGTGATGACTCTGCTTGCATGCTGGACATTGTTCTTTCTTGGTATCAGTAGCGAAGGTGTGCTCGAATCTTCTTCTTGGATGTTTCTCCTGCGTAGTATTTGTGACGATGTCTTCGGGTTGCGCGTATGCTCCGCACTTGTCAGCCTCTTCATTCAAAAAGCTGGTGAGTTTCTTCAAGTCGGGTACATCTTCTTTGTTCTTCGCGGCATAGTCATACCATTTGCTTCTCATAATCGGCGTAAGCTTCTCGATGGTAATCTTCACTAACTCTGGATTATACAGGTAGTGAATTTTCTTGAGGGCTTCCATAGTAGACACGATGTTAGCCACCTTGTTTGCGAATATACATAGGTCACGTGGACTATCGCTGAGTTTTCCTAGTGCCTTAATCTTCTGCATCTCGTTCATCGCCAGTGCATCCGGTCGTCCAAATCTTCTTTCCAGAGCTTCCATGATAGCTGCTGGATCCGGTTGGCTGATGAGGAGGCTGCTGATTGCTTCCCATGCTACCCCCCTGACGCTTCTTCTTAGTCTTGCTACATTTTCGGTCTTCGAGAATAAAGCTTCAGTTTCGTAGTAGGCGGCGCGGAACGCAAGCCAGCCGTTACATTGTCCATTGAAAACAGGTAACTCCTGTAGGTACTTCGGTGCATCCCTGGTCATCCGTACTGCTTGAGTGAGGGCTGCTGCCAGTGAGGTGACGTCCACGTTCTGTGGCTGACGCGCAGGCCGGGTCTCTTCATGGTCCCCCCGGTGTTCACATTCCTTTTCCTTGTGAACTCCCTGTCCTCGTCCTTTCTGTTCCCCCTCTTCTGGCTTCTTCTCTTCTTCTGGTGGGTCGTTCTTCGTGTGATCCAACCATTCTTGAACTCGACTTGATCGTTCCTCTTCTTCTTCATCTTCTGACGCAGAAGCTGCTTCATCATCGTCGGCGGCGGCGCGCTGTTTTTGTAACCTCAGCTGGGCGAGTGCGAGCGACGCGCGTATTTCTTCTAATTTTAATTCGGCCAATTTTTCATGCGCTTCTAACTCCGATAATTTTCTTCGATGCGCTTCGGAGCGGTGTGACTTGGCGCGCTTCGACGGCTTCAATGTGTTGGAGTCTTCAGCCCGTTGTGTCGTGACGTTGGTCTCCGTACTTGTTGTTTTCTCTGTTGACGTCGTGTATTCTGTGGCCGTGGTTTCCGTAGTCGCGGTGCCTTCCGACGTTGTCGCAGATTTTTCTTGACGTGCAGAAGCTGGCGGAACTCTCGCGGAGCTCGTAGTACTTCGTGTCGTCATCCCGGTACTTCGCGGAGCGCTAGTAGCGCCCTCTGTGTTGCCGGGTTCTTGATTCGTCGGGCTTGGTCGTTGTTCTGTCAAGTCGGCGACGCTTCCTTTCTTCGATCGCGTAACAGGCATCTTGAATAATTCGTTCGCAAAAATACGTAGATAACCCGCGCTGTTAGTCTTCAAAAATTATCCGGCTTACGAAGGACCATTTGATGTTGTGTATAGATTGCCGAGGGTTAGTGTCTACGTAGTCCCGTATTTGCGAACGAGAAAATAAAAAACACCAGTCTTGATCAAATAGGTAGCGAGGCGGCGAGGCAGATTTTCTTCCTATTTTTCTTCTTTCTTCCTGTTGCTTCCTTTTCCGATGTTGCCCGAGCACTGAATTGCTGACGGCCAATAGGCGCCGTTTTTTATACTATTCCTCGCAATTTTCTAGAACATTCACTGCCTCACCCCCTCTAGCCTTTATTTATTACTTTTTCATACTTTACATACTGTTTGTTATATATTACTATATTTATCTTATAGACTATGATTATTACTTATGAATAATACATGCGTCTTCACCCGGCTCCGCTCGGTTTAGAAATGGCGGCGCTTTTTCGGTGCGGCGCTATAAATACTACCCTGTCCCCCGCTTCACTACTATATATACTCGCCCTAAGTGGCGGCCGCGCGTTATTTTCAATTCGAGCGTCGGAACGGGCGTATGCGCACTCATTTCTACTTTTATTACATAAAAATGTGTTACCTCCTACCTACATTTACCCATTTTATAGTAAAACAACAAATATACGTAACTTTATTTGCATCATAACTGAAGAATATTATTCTTATCTAATTATTCCTATTATAATACTTCCAAACGTTTATTCTTATCTTTTAGATATCTATTCTTACTATCTATTTACAAACAAGATTATTCTTAAAGTACATTGATTAATATGTAAACGAGGTAAAATAATACAATTTTCATACTATGGTCATGGGTCGCGACGGTCACTACTTGCACCCCTCTCGCCGCAGGTAATCCTTATGATGCTGTCGTGCACAAAACGAGTTAAATAGCCAGTTAAATAAATAATGTTAAATTGTAAAATGGAAATTCGACTAAAATAGGAAATTATATGGAAAGTTTTTAAATCCAAAAAAAGTATTTTAAATAAATGTATCCAAAATGGGTTAATAAGCCGAGTAACAAGTGTTTTACACGCGTACCTATCCGTTTAAGTCATCTTCAGCACCATCATATCATACATTACAATACATTTACAAAAAAATAATAGGTAGGTAAACGTGCTCCTTCAGTTATGGGCCTCCTGGTTTCCCATAGTGCAAGCTTTGCATAGTTTGGGGCTAGATCCAACATTATTTTATTTAATTTTCTTTGTTAAAAATATAGCTGATTCCAAACTTTTTCCTTTTAAACTTTAATATGTAAAATAATAGTAAATAAAACCAAGTTGTACAGACAAAAAGTTTATACTTTTGTTTAATTCTAAGTATAATTGCATTTAGCCAACAACGCTACAAAATACCCTTTGTTTATTCTGAAAGCGCACCTTATTTCCTGTACCAACAGAGTGGTAATGTTAACAAACCACTTTTGACAACTACCCTCAACTTTTAATAACTTATTGTGTCTCGCTGCTCAATAAATTTCTACCTCCTGTTTAGAGTTTCGGACCATTAAAAAAAACAACCAGCCTTGTTTCTCGTCTTTAATGGCTTGATTGCAGGGGAACAGGCAGTAAAATTCCCAGCAATTACTGAAGCTATCAACTTGTCTCTATATATTGCTAACCCACCTTAAAAAATAAACAATAGTAGTTTATTAAAAGAGGGAATATAGCAATGTCTTGCTTTACGGGCGCTATATTGAATCCCGAACGTAACAAAGGATTCTAGAGTTTACACACGAGCGAAGCGAGGGAGTTACTAGAATCCTGAATGCAGAGAGGGATATAAGCACGCCCAAGATGCAGACAGCTTTATCCACGAGGAGAATACTTTTCACACTTTCTGCGAGACAATAAAACCAAATATAGGTTGGTGCATTCTGTGCAGAGGTTAGTTCAATTTACGAATAAATTCTGTGTGGGTCTGTTTGGTTCAAATTTTAATACAGATGAGGTTCCAAATTCAAATCACGCCCCCGAGGGCATAATGAAATCCCGACATTATTCATGTAATTTCACATTGTTGATAATACATTAGGTTTAAGGATACAAAGGGAAATGGATTTGTTATCCTAAAAGAAACACAATATTTAATTAATTTATGATATTTCAAGATGTCTTATCCTGCTACATCGATTTTTGGGAGCCTTTGAAAGCATACGTTCTGTCACCTGTTTTCAGCAGTGAATGTGTATGACTGATATGATAATGATGAACGTGTTGGGTTATCTTAGATGAAACACTGCATTGTGAGGCACAGCGGCACAGAGCTATACAGTAATGCAAATACAGGAAGCACTACCTATCGCATTTGATACTACTGTTGGAACTCATTGATAACTCGCATATTACTCTTGTTGTGTACGATCATTAGCTCTAATCAATGATATTAATATTATACTAGATCAGTAAAATACGGCACTGACGCATTGCTACTTTGAATATGACTGCAGTCATATTCGAAGTAGCAATGCGTCAGTGATCTGATTTGATCTGACAGATTCTGATTTCAGTTGTCAGCTTGACGTCAAGTGAGGGCGAACGTACGAATAAAGTTAACAGAATGGTGAAATTTGCAGTTAAAATATGAATGTTGCGGCCCGAAATGGATCTTAAAGCAAGTGGTGTTACTTTTCAGCAGTAAGTTGGTTAAAATTATCCAATATAACATAAAATAATAAATAAAATTATCACAACTATTTGCCATCAGTGTTGCCAGTAAAAACAGTTTTGATTTTGCCCACACTGTTGGAAGTTTTTGGAGTACAGTTGAATGAAAGAGTGAATGACGAATATAAGCTGGGAATTCACGATCATTTGGCTAACCGTCGCTCCAAATGATGAAATGTTCTAGACTGGGTTGACGAGTTTGACAATCATGGTCATTTTGTTTTATTTTTAGTTCCACATTAAAGGTTTTTTTTATTTATTTTTTATTCTTTGGCTGTACCTTCATCAGTTAAAATAATTATTTAAAGAGATCAAGAATGCCCACCACTAGACCTTCAAAAATATTTTACCTAAACGAAACTTAAATGAGTCAACATTGGAGCTATAATGAACCCAACGCAGAGAAACCATTAAAATCATTTCCTAAAATAAAATGAAATGAAAAAATACGCAGACCAATTGAGAACCTCCTATTTAGGAAGTCGGTTATAAATAATGAATAGAATAGAATAATGCTTTACACCAGGAATACTTAAAAAAAACTAATAATTAATTTCTTTTTAGGATTAATATACCTTTACCATTCAATTATTTCACAGTTGTATTTTTCAAACTTTCGCGATCACTGTGCACAATTATTGATTAAAACGGGTTTATATCGCGTATGTACCTTTTTTATTCCTTTTTTATCCCGACGAGTCAACCCGAGACTATGACTGTTGCAACACAGCCGAAACGTCGGGACAACAAATAAAAAAGGTAGAGTCTGGCTAACGAAAGTCGATACTGGATTTTTTTGCAAACTTTTTATATGACAACACTAAAGTGTTCCTACCATCGGATATTTACCGTACAAATTGGGATATTTTAAGCAGAAAGTACTTAGGAACAATTAATTCCAAAAAGGCATTTTTAAAACAAACTTATTTTCAACATTTTATAAAATTAGTTTTAAAAATACGTACGTGTGCTAAAATTATATTCATCGAAAATAAGTATCGTATGTACGTGTTGGATCATTTCAAGAGCAACACTAAGCCTTAAGTTGGTCTAATAAATAGCTTAATTAATTAGGTACACTATTTACTAGAGAAAAACTTGGCAATTTTATTTTAAAGAAATTAATTTTCGGCTGTTTTCCGAAAGATTTGGTAAAATCAGAATCAGTGTATCTCTGACGCAACAAGATGGCGTGTTGTTGATGTTTCGTTGTGGTTGACTTGCGTATAGTTTTGTTGTGATACATCCGTGTTAATGCTATAAAAATGAATAAAACTATAAAGAGTGAAGTGCGAAAACTATTGTTTTGTATGATTTTGAAACATGAAGAGAAAAAGCTTGTGAAACAAGCCGTATTGCGAGAAAAACAGGGTTGTTTACGTACTGTGACTGATTTTTTAGGTTAGTACGGTCAAAATGTCTTGATATTTTTTTATTTTAAATAAGTACATATTAGTTTTAGTTACTTTATATAATGTTATTGTTCTTTTACAGATAGTCTTGAGGATAATGCACGAACTGCTGAAGTAAAACAAGCAATTGAAAAGATCACAGATTTAGATCAAAAATATATGAAGAAATCGCAGAACCAGTACTTAGAAGAACTATCTTCACTCACCGGTAAGTTTTCACTCAACGTTAATCTTAGACTAGTTTTGTAATACTTGTGTATTTTCTATTATTTCTTAGTTATGAGACTCACGATAATTGACATTTTATTTCATTCTTTTTACAGATGTAAGTGTTATTACATTGAAGAGAATTAAAAAAGAAGGTGCGGTGAACGAAGGGGTCTGGAGGACTCAAGGTAGAAAACGACCTCACCCTTCAAAAGTGTCGAACTAAGATAGTTTCGATATGGATGTTATTCGTAATAAAGTAAACGAATTCTGAGGAAATAAGTACCAACATTAAGATCTTTGTTGGTAGAGTTAAAAGAAAGTATAGAATTTGATGGATGTCGTGAAACTCTCCGTCGCATATTATTAGCCAACGGTTATGAATTTAAGAAAAACAAAAATGAACGTTCATTATTAATTGAACGGTATGATATAGCTGCATGGAGACATCGCTTTTTGCGTACCATTGCATCGAAACGTGCAGAAGGCCAGCCAATAATCTACTTAGATGAAACTTATGTCCACAAAACCTATAAGGCTAAAAAATGTTGGCAAGGTTGATGGACCTTGCCAACATTTTTTAGGCTCAAGTGGAATAATTGAAAATATATCGTCAGGAAAACGATATATTATTGTGCATGCAGGATCAGAGAAAGGCCCTGTTCCAAACTCATTGTTAGTATTTAGCACCAAATCGAAAATGGCCGACTACCACCATGACATGAATTCCACAAACTTCAACAAATGGCTTCAAGAAAAGCTTATGCCCAATTTGAATGAACCAAGTGTAATTGTAATGGACAATGCATCATACCATTCTGTCATAATAAATAAAGCGCCCACATCTCAAAATCGAAAGTTAGAGATACAGAATTGGCTTACATTCAATGGTATTTCATTTGAAACATACAATTCAAAAGCAGAGTTGCTCTGCTTAGTAAAACAGAACACACCAGAATCTATTTATGAAGCTGATGAACTTTTAAGCCAAAACGGACATGAAGTGCTAAGACTTCCTCCATATCATTGTGACCTAAATGCTATAGAACTCATATGGAGTCTAGCAAAAAGAAATGTGGGAAGCAAAAATGTAAGCCGAACTCCAAAAGAGTTCGAGGATCTCATAAAATAATCTTTTGAGTGTATTACAGCAGATGATTGGAAAAAAATGACAGACCATGACCAGACACATTTCATCCATGTGGAAGACAAGTACAAAAGAAGAGACCATATAACTGAAAATAATTTACAAAGCTTCATCATCAATTTAAGAGACAGCAGCGTCTCCAGTGATTCTGACAATTCACTCCATGTTGAATTTTTAGATTCTGATTTTGATTATAGTGATTAAAAAACAGTATAAAAATATATGGTGTTGTTTTCTTTGATACATACTCACATAGATTTACAAATATTTAAACTCATGATAATATTGATACACATGATAGTGTTTGATAGCCTGTTTGATCCTTTAATACGCCACAATGGAGTGAAGTATCCGTGTGATGTTTGGTATGGAGTTAATAAAGAGTTAACAAGTGATATAAGCTACTTTTAATCTCGTCATAACGCGGACAAAATTGCAAGCATCCACTAGTAAAATAAAAATAAATGTCAAAGTATCAAAGTGAGTTGTTCCAACTTTCATTTTTACTTTAGGGCTGCCATGCTGATATTTTTTAAATTTGCCGCGCTTTTTCAGTATCATTTTTCATTAGCCAGACTCTACGTACGCGATAAATACCCATTTAACCAATAATTATATTTCACAGTTTAAATTTAGTTCGTGGAAATATTTGTCTTATTATGGGATGGGCGTTGAAGCCGAATATGGAGGAGAACTTTTCCCAGCAGCGGGAAAGTTTAGGTTATAAAAAACAAAAGTTATCATATTGTTGTAATGTTAATAGTGACGTAATATAATGTTTACGCATCTAAATATGTTTGATGCCTATCCGTAATCATTGTCAATTTATTTAAGTCTTATGATCATTTGAAAGTTGCATAAAAAATCTGTTCAGAATAAACAAGGCCTTTATCATGCCCAAGTAATTTATTGAATGCCTTCTTTCATTCCTTCACTCATTCAGGGGAAATTACTCCTGACCACTTGCAACTCTGATCATATTTCCGATGACAATTTTATTAAACAATGTCCTTTTGTCTCTCATTGGCGCAATTAGTATAACTGTAGAAGAAACGAGACAAACATTGTTTTCTTTGGGATTAATATCAGTTTCAAAGCGACGCCTTCTGAACATTTATTTTATTAATTTAGTTATTTATTTTATTTAGTAACTAACACGATTTAAATAAACCAATTACATCAGTTACTTAATTATGACTAAAAGTTATATAAAATAAAATGAGAATTATTGTGCACATTTAAATAGGTAAAAAAATCATAATAATAATAATTAATATGATTATAGGTATTTATACAATTTCAAAATAATATAAACAAAACAAAAATAAAATAAAATTCGCAAACAAACAAACATCCTTTCATTCATCACTTTCGCAAAACCTCACGCATACAAACATTAAATTCTTCCATCTGCGAAGATGTCGCAGTCTGCGTTCTTATCAAGAAGTCTGTTGAGGGCGGCGAGGGTGCGGGGCAGTGGAGACTTGGCACGAGAAACGGTTCTGCCTAATGGAACCGAAAACAGTCTATGGCTTCTGTTACGACTGTAACTATTATGAAAGTAGAAACGAAAGAGAAGATTATGCAAATCAGGAACGTCGATCTTATACTTATAATACATAGTAAAATATCCAGACCCGGGATGTTTTTCCATGTATTATAAGTACATACATATGTATTTACAAAAAAAGTATATAAGTATTATATCAGTCATCTGGTTCCCATAATACAAGCTCTGCTTAGTTTAGGACTAAATAGCGCTGTGTGAAATGTCCAGCAATATTTATATTTATTTATTTATACGTATATCTTAACATGCAAGTGGTTACGTATTTCTGACCATTGCATGTAAAACTTTTCTTCTCTAGTCTATTTTTTCTCAATGGCTCTAATCATTTTTACTAATAACACTAATATGTTGTTACTAGGCCGCGCACTTGGTAAGCAGTGTGTAGTTAAATATTTTAGATGCTTATTAATTACGCAAAATAGATATTGATACAGCAAAGCGAGATTTCAAAATCAACTTGGGCAAATCGGCGTTGTATGCATGTATGTTTGTCCGAGGATAACTTTCGTTACGTTGATCCGATCATCGTGAAATTTAATAAATAGGTAGGTAGTAATGAAAAAACTCTGGTGTGACTAAATGAGCTAAAAATGTTGGGGGGTTGTTGAGATATTAGGGTTCAAGAGGGGTAAAAAAAAATGAAAATGAGACTATCAGGCCAAATGTAACATCAAATAACAGGTATTTTTTAGTACATTTAGAGTCTATTTTTCGTAAATTCTTTATAGTTTTTGAGTTATTATATTAGCCATGATAAAAGCTAAACTTTGACAAAATTCACATGGTACACCAGTGACCCCACAGTGCTGTAATTTGGTATGCGTATAGCATAAGTGACACAAATAAAGTCAAAAGTCTGAAATCAAGAATAAATGCAATTTGTATCCTAAAAAAAATTAACCACATTACATGAACTCCCGTTACCTGTAATTTGATAGAAACTGTATGTCATGTAAAGTGGTAATTATTTAGTGGCACTATTTTGATTGTCAAAGACTACAAATAGTATTTTTTCTGTTTTAATCGAAAACTCGCGAGATCTCAGTTCGGGGCGAACCACTAGTTAAATAAGTTAAGTTTAGTACCACGAGAAATAATAGACGCGCGTACGAGGATCTTGAATCAAGTTGGTTGAACACACGGCTTCACATAAAGCTATACATTTCCAGTATAAGCTGACCTTTCATTCTACGAAAAGCCTACACAATGCGAGGTCAGCTTATACTGCAAATATATAGCTTGATGTGTAGCCGTGTGAACGTACGACCGAAATTGTTCAGTGATACTCGTACGCGCGTCTATCAGCGCGTGCGCTTGTCTTCGTTCATTGTACTAAACTAAACTTGATCTGTGGTAATTATATCGGATTTGTTGCCTAAGGTGCGCTAGATCTTAATTTTGTATGGTTGGTGGGATCAACCATTTCGTATTTTTTTTTAATTTGAGCTTTGTTTTTGATATTTTTTTCGTAACAATTGAATGCCACCATCCACTATGACGTCAGCAACGACTTTAGGGACTCTGGCAAACTTCTGCCACCAACCCAAAGTCCTACTCCACTACTTTAAGGAGTTGGGATGGCTGGAGTCAGGTTAGAAGGGGGGTAATTTACAATATACCCCTATACGGGACGTCAGTTCAGGTTTTATTCCCCCCACCCTAGAATTAGAATTAGATGCCACCACAATCTCTGCAATGGTTTTGGATGTTCCTCTAGTCCAGTCGGTTCTAATGCCTTTTTGTTGTCGTTATCACGTGGCTTCATTTTGAGATTACTACCATTACCTTTAACATCTAAATTTAATTTAGATTGGGTGATGTAGGTATGTAATTTTATAATTTATTTATGTCTATTTATATTTTATTTAGGTATTAGTTGCACTCCCTTCATCCATAACTTAAGTGCACCCCCGACCATCTTAGACATTACTATATCCTCTCCATCCAAAGGTTGTCTGGAAGAAATCGCATCATAGCGATAAGACTGCCGATTGCACTATTTTGCTTTGTGTCTTCTATTTTGTCTGTAATTTCTATTTTTAATTAATATAGTGTTTTCATTCATTCTTTCATGCAGTCATTGACATTGATCCACCTTAACTTACCTCTAGATCTAGCATATAATGAAAATGATCCATCGAGTTGGAATCGAGTTCTAACAATACCGACTTGGACGCCAGCCAAAACGCACAATTGCAGAATATTAATTATAAATAATAACTAATGACAACATGTCGGAGGGACGCAAAGTTGGCTCGTTGATCATTTCAAGTTGAATACGAAGATAACATATTCTACAGCGAATGAAGATGGATATATAGAGTCAAGAATAGATTACAAGATAAGGTGCAATAAAATTAGACACAGCTATAAAATGAATGGCAGTTTCTAGGTAATGCATTGGACGGAGAAACTGGATAGCTCGAAGAACTGAAGGAGCAGAAATTTTCTTGGATTGAGAGCACGCACTGGAAAGCGCATAAGAGGGCCTTTCACTATTACTTATGGTACTTGTACACCGCCGTCTTATGATTTTCGTTTATCCTGGCCATCCAAAGGTTGTCGGGAAGAAATAGTTTTTAGCGATAAAACCACCCATTGTACCGTTATTTTTTGTTTGTTATCAATTCAATTTCTTTATTTCAGACTGGCACAAGGCCTAGTCCTTAATAAATATCATACAACAATATACCATACAACAATAAGTAGCCTCTCAAGTACACACGGCTACACATCAAGCTATACATTTCCAGTATAAGCTGACCGCGCATTGTGTAGGCTTTTCGTAGAATGAGAGGTCAGCTTATACTGAAAATGTGTAGCTTGATGTGTAGCCGTGTGTACAATAAATAATGAAATAAGTAAATAACAAAAATAACATAAAATACTTAGCAACCAGGATCATTAGACTATGGAGACACTTGACGTGCACAGTGTGCACTCTCGTGACGTGACTCTCAAAGTCCAGCCTCTCTGCTTTATTTGTTACTGTGTTTTTATTTGGTGTGCAATAAAGTGTATATCTATCTAAGTTAAAAAACCCAAATAAAGATTACAGGGAGCCGTTGGATGCGCGGCGCACAACATCTATCGCTCTGGAAATCTTTAGAGGTGCAGTATTCAGCGGTGGATGCCCTAAGGCTGGTACTATGATGAAGATAAAGTTTCTGTCAGCATCAAAGATAACAATATAATAATTTCATCTTGTTTTATGGGCTACTAGCTGACCCGCCGATCTTCGTACCGCCTTGACATGCATATAACGCAGGCTGCCAATATACGTCAATCGGCCATCATTAGCTACATCTATGTATGTATGAGAAAATTAATTTTCTTCATAGTTTATTTGTGTTAATTTTTCCGCTATTTTTATAGTTATTCTGCTATTCGGGGCGGAGACAAATCCAACCAATCAAGGATCATAAAAATTAGTGCAGCCGTTCTTGAGTTATTAATGGTGTAACGAACGCGTCTTTGTTTTATATATATATAGAATAGATTGGAGACATGTGTCCGACATGTCTCTTTTCATATGAACGTGATATCTAAATCACGAGTAATTTCATGTTAACAAATTTATTTTGAAACACCATAAAACAAAGTTATACAGTTCTTAACAAAAAGTACACGTCATATATAGAACTCAAATAAAATACGGGTTCGATTCCCGCCGCGGAACAAATGTTTGCATGACCCAAAGATATTTACTCCGGGTCTGGTTGTTTCTCTATTTTTATATATATATACATATATGTATTTACCAAAAAAATGTACATAAATATATACATACTGTATTCTATCAGTTATCTGGTTCCCATAGTACAAGCTGTGCTTAGTTTGGGGCTAGATAGCACTATGTGAAATGTCCAGCAATATTTATTTATTTATTTAAATGTCACTTGCGGTGATCCGTCCTAGTAGGAATCGCAGAAAACTTCACATAACATCATTAATATAAATAAGGGATTTATCACGTACGGTCGTAACACCGATAAAACGATACGTGATAAATCCCATAACACACTAGGTATTATATATGCGAATGTTTGGATGTTTGTTTGTTACTCAATCACGTCGTAACGCCTTAAGCAATTTCGATGAAATTTGATATATACGTAGATTATAGCCTGGATTAACACATAGGCTACTTTTTGTCGACAAAAAATGCGTGCGAAGCCGCTGCCGGAAGTTAGTTTATGATAATTATTGAAATAAATCACGAACGTTTTCGAAGTAATATTCACAAAACATACTAACAAACAACTGATCGATAACAGCGACAATTTCAAAGTTATTCAATCCCTGACATTTTCAGGTAACCAAATAAAATCCATATCAATTTATTTTTATCGTGACTCCGTGATTGGAGTTTCTAAAATATTACAGCCGCTCACAGCTCTACCTGAAGTAAGATTGACGGATTTCAACCCAAACAGACTTTCGCGATGGCAATGGATATAACAATGTACTCAACACTTTTGGAAAAGAGCCGAGATTTTTTTTTATTTTTTTTATATACTATAGACTTGCGTTTGACCACGATCTCGCCTGATGGTAAGCGATGATGCAGTCTACGATGGTACACGCTTGCCTAGAAGAAACCTATTCACTCGCGACTTAAAGATACCTAGGTTGTAGCTATCTGGAAACACAGACTCTGGCAAGTCGTTCCACTCTTTGGCGGTGCGCATAATAAAGGTCGAAGAGAACCGCTTTGTGCGAATGGGAGGTATTTCTACCATATAGAATATTTACTTGAGATCCAACAAGCTAACAAATGGTATCATAATCGCGGAGCTCCTACCAGTATGACAGTTGTGCTACCGGATGATAATTTACCAGTATTACAATGGGAATAAGGCCGGGTTCGTGCGCTACATCCAGGTACGGATAATATTTATACGAGCTGTAACTTTAAAAATGGGCAACTCTTTTACAAAGAGATCAGTCGTAAAAATATGCGCCCTTCCCTAAGAGTAGTGTTAGTTTTACAATGCGTGTATATTAATAGTGAAATTTTAGGTTATATTAATTTCTTTTTGTTTTTCGTTTCTATAATTTAGTAAAAGTTTCAAATTTTTTTGTTAAAACCAACGACGTTTTTTTAAGGTGGGCGGCTATGTTCCGTATTGGAATTGATTAGTAATAGATCACACAGTTTGGAGGGTACATCTAGCCTCATTTTTTTTTTTTGCTTTTGTTTTTGTTTATGTTATTTGTGGGAACAGGCTTACGGCCCACCTGATGGTAAGCGGTCACCGTCACCTATTGATACCGGTAACACCCGGGGTATTGTCGATGCGTTCTCTACACTTTAGAAACCTGTTTACATTTCTCTTGGAGCATGCCATGTCGTAGCCTAATGGGAAAACCTCAGATGGTAGCTCATTCCACATCTTGCAAGTATGGGGTAGAAAAGATCGCGTGAAGCGTGTGGTGCGTGATACCCAATTGTCGATGATATGTGGATGAGCTTTATTACGTTGTCGAGAAGTGCGGTGGTAAAATCTCGACGACGGGATGAGATCAAATAACTCCTCAGAACATTCCCCATTATACAGGTGGTAGAATACACTGAGCGTTCCGATGTCACGGCGTTGACTCAGCGGTTCTAGCCTGTCGGCGAGTTTGGGATCACCGATGATTCTAATGGCTCTTCTCTGAAGGGAGTCAAAACGAAGCAATTGGTACTTTGGAGCTCCGTGCCAAAGATGGGAACAATATTCTACGTGCGGCCGAACTTGCGCTTTGTACAGCAATAGCCGTTGTTGTGTCGTAAAATACTGGTTGGCATGGTTAAGGACTCCTAGTTTTTTGGAGGTTAGCACAGCTTTTGCTTCTAAGTGACTCCTCCACAGAATTTAATTCATTTTTAAGGTTCCGTACCTCAAAAGGTAAAAAAGGAACCCTTATAAGATCACTCTCTTGTCCGTCTATCCGTGTGTCACCACCAATTTTCTCAGGAACGGGTGGATCTAGCAAGTTGAAATTTATACCAGTTACTGAGGCTTATAGTCCTTATTACGTGTGTAATAATCAAGGTTCTGAGTCACCAATTTCAAAGCTGTTTAAAGTTATAAAAAATATTTCAATCGATAAAGTTTTCATAGGTTGGTTAGTTTTATTTTAACCTGTATCGTTCACACAGAACAGAAGTTAAAGTCTATACGTACTTAATAAATTATAATGAGCGACCACTTCAACCTCTATACATCAAACAATCGGTACCACATGACCACAGCGATACCTAAGCCACAAAAACTAATAAAAACCACATGGCATATTAATTCTGGCGTCCCAGACTTTCCAAAACGTAGGGCATTCCAATATTTTTTTTTACGATATTAGCTCCGTTATTCGGCTGACATTTTGTGAAACGATATGTACTTTCTAGGTGTTTTGTACTACCTAAACTTTTAATTAAAGCATAAAATTAAACAGAAATATTTCAGACCCTTCATAAATTTAGGCAACCTTTGCAAATACAAACGTGTTATTGCAAAACATTAGATCGTATTTCAAACTCACCTAAGTATCGCAATATTGCTTTCGTTTATTCAGAAATTTTATTTTTAAACCGTGTTTTGTTTTTATCTGATTATTAACGACTTGGTATATCAAAATTCCTTGCATTTATTTTTTAGTATTTCGGTATTCTCCATATATATTTGGTAGATAAAATCTATTCTTTCGAGGATTTACGAGATACGCGTAGACTCTATCTTTGACGTGCCAAGGAAAATAATCCATTATGTTGATATTGTCACCCTGATAAGTACAGATGAAAAACGTCTATGTTTATTTCTGAGTATTTAAATAAACAACTTTAAATAATAAATAGATATTTATTTACCTACCCTATTTACAAATGTACATTTACTTTTAATAAAAACAGCTACACAACCTTTTCAGCCTTTTCTGTTGCATCTGAAAATAAAGATACATTCAGAAAATATATCAGATATTCAGTACTTCTGTTTTTTTATTGGTTTTAATGTAAAATCAACAAGTCAACCTCTAAAAATCTAAAATGATGTTACATCACAATTATTATGCTATACAAAATTTTTTTACAAATATACGCACTCTATTCCTCACACTTAATTTAGATAGCATGCAGTAAAATTGCATATAAGTCTAAATGAAAAATCTAATACCTTCTAAAATAAAAGTTTTCTACGTTACCTGTGTTATCATTAGCGTCCTGTATTGGTTCGTTCCATTTTTGCTTTTCACTGGTTCCAAAGAATATGAAGAAGGTGTTGCAAGCGATGTACACCGCGGATGCGATGTAGAATACTTTCCGCCAGTCAGACGGGTCAGTCTGAAAGAAAACAAGAGTAGAGTTACTTGTGAAAGGGCTCACCCGGGGAAGAACTACACAACCCTACGGTTTGAAGAGTATGGTCGCCGGTGAAATTACAGGAACATGTTTAACACCTGTATACCTCAAGTTGGTGGACGCAGTGCAGTGCATCGTAGTGAACTTTTCTAAGGTTCATGACCTACGAGGCAATACGTTGTTATAGGCAACGGTTACTTAATTTCATGTGGGCTATAATGCTTGTTCTATTTCCAGGTGGTATAAAAGTGATAAAAGCCTCAGTAATACACATTAAGCAATTTCAGTTTACGAGGCTTCATAAATTTTAAATTTTATGTTTTTCTGTGCACCTCATCTTGCAGTACTGCGCCGGCCGCAAGTGGGACGATGATAGAAATCACGTTAGCAATGGCGTTGGTGATGCCCATCAGAGTACCAGCGAAGTTAGGTGCCATGTCGATATGCACCAGCTGGAAATAAGAAATATTAAAAATAATTAGGGTCTTACGATAAAAAAAAATCAAACACTGTTTAGCGTGTGTTTAAAAAAATCCTATACAAAAATTGGTAAGTATTTTTTTAAACGCGCGTGAATCAGTTGTTTAACTTTTTTGTGGTAACAAGGTTACTGATTGTTTAACCAGATATTCAACAAATTATTGGCATCATTTAGCGCTTACCACGCTCAACTCTATAATCTGACATCTGTCAGGGTTTGAAAGTCGTTGCCATTGATACATAGGTCTCACTAAAAGTTTCCGGAATCACATAAACAATATTTAAAAAGTTATTACTAAATTTGAAAACGGAACTCTTTAGCCGTAAAATAAAATTTGTTTCATATGATTGTCAGTTGGTTTCGCATTGTGGCGACATTTAAAAAATTGTGTGATTACAATAAAATGGATTTAACTCGGGAAAATTGCATGCTTTTTTACGATTTTAAGTGTAATTTGACAGCTCAGCAAAGCGTCGTTTGGTTTCAATCTGCTTTTAGCAAAGGAGCACAATGAAAGACGACTATTTATAGCTGGTTTGCAGAATTCCAAAGCGGTCGTGTCAATTTCCATGATGAAATTTGTGAAGGTAGCCCGTGCACCGCTGTAAACTACAAAAACATTGATGTTGTGCGCCGTATGATCGAAACAGACAGGCATGTGGCCTACCATGAGATCCGGACATCTTTGGATATAAGCATGAGTCAAATACAGTCAATCCTATACAAACATTGGGGTGTGAGAATGCTGTGTTCTCGATGGATCCCACACAATTTGACTGATGCTCAAAAAACAGACCGCATCACTTGGTGCCATGCTATGATTGCAAGATACAACGAAGGGGATTCCAATTTGGTGTGGGATATAGTAACAGGTGACGAAACATGGATTTATAGCTGTGATCCCAAAACGAAGCAGCAATCGAGCGTATGGGTCTTTCGAGATAAGCCGAAACCAACCAAAGTAGCGCGCGTAAAAAGTGCCTCGAAGCGGATGATTGCTTCTTTTTTAATAAAACTGGACACGTGACTTTGAAAAATCATTGTACCGTGAATAGTGACGGGTAAACGACCATTTGTTTACCGGAAATTATTGACAAACTCCGTGAAAATAACGGTAAACGCCGTATCATCTTGCACCACGACAATGCAAGTTCCCACACGGCCAGACAAACAAATGAGTTTTTGAACGCGAAAAACGTACAACTTACCTGACCTGGCACCGTGTGATTTTTTTCTAATCCCAAAAATCAAGAACCAATTACGCGATCAACGGTTTTCATCACCAGAAGAGGCTGTTGAAGAGTATGAAAAACATGCATTTGACGTCACCACGGAAGAGTGGCATAAATGTTTTCAAAATTTGTTCAATCGTGTGCATTGACGCAAAGGCAGAATATTTAGAGAAACAATAAATTTAATTTTGACCATTAATAGTATTGTTTTATTATTGATTCCGAAAACTTTTAGTGATATGATAAATCAATTGTCGTGGTTGAAGGACCTGTATGTCATGTCATTTGGTATATGCCGATAATTACATAATGATTATCGATCTAAAATTAATAATTATGCTATTTTTATTTTATTAACATTATAAGAAACAAATTACATTAATTAAATTAAGTATATCAAATAAATCACAATAACAAAATATAAATACAATTCAGATTATCATGTTATGGACAATATAGAATAAAAATAAGATTATTAAAAAACTCATTAAAAATGCATTTCAAAAATTAATTAACAAAACAATAAAAAAATATACAAGCTTCCTCTCGCGGCTTCACAAACCGCTGCAAAATATACAAGCTTCCTCTCGCGGCTTCACAAACCGCTGCAAAATATAGAAGCTTCCTCTCGCGGCTTCACAAACCGCTGCAAAATATAGAAGCTTCCTCTCGCGGCTTCACAAACCGCTGCAAAATATAGAAGCTTCCTCTCGCGGCTTCACAAACCGCTGCAAAATATAGAAGCTTCCTCTCGCGGCTTCACAAACCGCTGCAAAATATAGAAGCTTCCTCTCGCGGCTTCACAAACCGCTGCAAAATATAGAAGCTTCCTCTCGCGGCTTCACAAACCGCTGCAAAAGTAGCTTACGTCTAAATTCACGTCAAAATATATATGTACCTATACAAAAAAGTAGCTTAGGTTTTTAAGACAAAACGAATCTTTTTATGTTATTTCATCATAACCATTTTTAGAGTTGCTTATTTAAATTAAATTTGTGTTATTATTGGTAATTTAGGTTTATAGTATGTAGATATGTTTTTAAATTTATATAGATGCACCGCCGTCATGTGTTACATTTTGATCCTGTCCATACAAAGGTTGTCCGGAAGAGATCGCTTTTAGCGATAAGACCGCCCATTGTACTAAATCTATTTGTAAGAATTATGTTCTGTATTTTACTTTGGTGTACAATAAAGAGTTATCTTATCTTATCTTATTTTTTTGCGCATAGATTTATATCAAATAGGTACATATAAACATGAGTGTAGTTCGCAAAAATTTAAAAAGTTCTAAAGTAGCATAAGTCTCAATCCAAGTCATAATCTTTTGTTATACAAAAATTAATTATGATCTGTCCAGGCTTTAAGTTGTAAAAATGCAACAGACAGACAGAGAGAAAGAGACTATCAAATTTATAATATAAGTCTAAACCTAAGTATTTTCTAGAGCAACCAATGTTTTGCGGCAACCAAAGAAATTCGATTACTTTCCATCTAGTGGGGTCCGTCCTACGCTACGCCTACCAAGGCATTGCTCTACATCTGAGGCCGAGATCTAGAACCCCCACCACTAATAGGTCAACATCAAACTATGTAGTTCCTGTTTTTTGGGTTCCGTACCCAAAGGGTAAAACGGCACCCTATTACTAAGGCTCCACTGTCTGTCTGTCTACCTCTCTGTCTGTCTGTCGGTCTGTCACCAGGCTGTATCTCATGAACCGTGATAGTTAGACAGTTGCAATTTTCACAGATGATGTATTTCTGTTGCCGCTCTAACAACAAATACTAAAAACAAAAAAATAATTATTAAAGGGGGGCTCCCATGCAACAAACGTGATTTTTTTGCTCGTTTTAGCTCGATATTGATAACGGCAACAGGTAAACGCTTGAACTATACACAGAATATTAATTTATATATTCACTTTAAAAATAAATAATTAAATTAATATAAGACAAATATTTAAGGGGGGCTCCCATACAATAAACATGATTTATTTGCCGTTTTTATAGATAATGGTCCGGAACCCTTTGTGCGCGAGTCCAACTCGCATTTGGACAGTTTTTTGCTTATTGATAGCAGTCTTTATTTTTATTGTAGTATTTACCATCACTTTACGAAATCCTCGCTTCACAAAAAGCTCAATATCTCACTTCCGTTTATTAATACCTATCAATGCAAAACAAGCAAAAGCCGAGATAATAAACGCTGGAAAATTAAATTAACTTTAATATTGGCTGAGCCGATGTCGGAAATTGCGGCGCATCGGAGGCATTTGAACTGGCTATATATACAATTCTCCAACCATCCATCATCAAACTCGAACAAACGTTGGCGGAATAAAATTTTAAAATCTCATTATTTCTAATAAGAGTGCACCGTATTCTGTTGCGATAAGGTTTTTTATCAATTAAACAGTTTGACAATAAAATAATCTAAATAAAGCCACGGCACTCAAACTGGCTATAAAAACGACCCATCATTTAGACTTGAGACAATTTACTTGAGAGTAAAGCTTAAGGGACGATATTTGTAATGTTTATTCTAAGAGTTCTACTCATGTACATAGTTTATTCAAATAAGAAAACAAATATAACTGTATCTAAATGATTTGTAACATCTTTCCTCTCGGTTTATGGGAGTGATTTTGGTAAAAGGGACGGAAATGTGTAACAGGAAATCAGAATGCGCTCATTGGTTAAATCAAATAGCCCGCGTTCACTGGTGGAAGCGCTTCCCAGGTTTCCTGTTACACATTTCCGTCCCTTTTGCCTAAATCACTCCCACAAACGCGGTGGTCAGAAGTTTTTTATTACGAGACTATAATATTATTGCCTCTTTCATTTCATAGAAATAAGTATTTATCATGGAGGTTGCATTTCATCGTAACATTTGTTAATATTACAATGAGACTCATTCTATTTTAAATTTACTTACGGTTAATCGCATTTACGAACTCGTTATCGAGTTTTCATTTATCAACTTTCAGAGTGATGAATTCGGTAGATAAGACTAAGATTTGCTTTGTGCTTTTCAAATTTGTTTGTAATTTTTTGTTTATATGGTGTACAATAAAAATTATGTTACAAATATGCGACTACTGTAAGGCTCGTATTTTTTTATGATTTCGAATACAGCTTTATGATGACAAAGTACATACAGTAATTAAATTCGTTTAAAAACGGCTCTAGGGAGCATGTGAATCTTTAACGTAAGTCCTAATTCTATCCTCTATCTAGGGATAAACACTAATGGTATCACCGATTGTAACACAAACGCGTTTTTAGCAAAAATATATATTCTAAAATCAAAATTGCAGTCCAGCATCCACTTTATTAAGCTTGGGCCAACTTGGACCAACCACTTATTTTCAAATCAAACGTTGGACAAACCGCTTGAGTGTTAAATAATCGTTTAGACCGAGCATGGAATATGATACCTTAATATAAGCATCATATGACTGAAATTGAAGAACTGCACGTTTTATCACAACAATAATGTTTATAGCGTAAAAAGCAATACAATTTTGTCGTGAGGCTGTTTAATCAATGCATAGCCAATGAAACCAAAGGGCATTACCTTCATCGTGAGTTTTTATCTACGTAAGTTAGTAGGCGTTAGTTTTAAAAATTGAAATATAAATACTTATTCCACAGCACACAAACATTCTACGTTTTATCTTAATACTACAGTATAACGAGTTTATCAAATATCCTTGCTAATATACAATAGCTATAGCACTATTGTTGGAGAGTAGATCTTTGACAGAAAATGGTGGAAACTTCGGAGCGTGTGACTGCATGATCGACGACATTATGAAAGTGCGGGGGGGGGGGGGGGCAGAACGGGAAGTGTGGCATTTGTAAAAGGAGGCCTAGCAGTGAGCAAATATAGGCTGTGGATGATGCTAGAAGACTGCATTAATAAGTTATATAAATCTTCATTTAGAAACATGGTCCCTCACTATAAGCCTTATCAAGGTCACTCAGCGTGCTATGGAGAGGGCTATGCTTGGTGTTTCTCCACGAGATCGAATCAGGAATAAGGAAATCCGTAGACAAACATAGGTTGCTTGGTTGGATATAGCAAGCCGAAGTGGCAGTGGGCGGGGCACATAGCTCGAAGAACTGACGGCCATTGGGGCAGAAAGATTCTAGAGTGGAGACCACGCACTGGAAAACGCAGCGTAAGACGGTCCTTCACTAGATGGAAAGACGACTCGATAAAGATTGGTGGGAGCCTATGTTCAGCAGGCAGTGGACGTCCTGTGGCTGTTATGATGATGATAATGAATAATTTTCCACTTCTTTTCTTTATTTTGCAGTCGTTTCATTACTTTAAATAATATTGTTAACAAATATTTCGCTACTTCTTTTGATAGCTACTATTCCATTTTGTGTTCGCTGTACATTACTTGCTCATGCCACATGATGTCAAGATGATTGCATCAATAAAAGCAATGGACAGCAAATAATGAATGGATAAATTAGTTTAAACATGTTCGAAAAAGAGAAGAGGGCCTAGCGAAATTTACGTTGCCTTCACCAAATTAAGGTCTTGCCCCGCCACTAGACGGGTTGATTGAGTTTCGTGATGTCAGTCTTCTGACTCATAAAATATTTACCAGATAGCCAGTGTAATGTCCAGCGTTGAGCCCTACGACGATTGTGAGGAGTGTGACAGCGATTGTGACGTCACCAGCTGGAGAGTACGAGAGCCCGATCAGAGCTAGCGCGGGCCCGAAGTGACCTGAGAACGATGACAAGAAGAACGGTCAAGACTCGCGCACCGCGGCATACGTGTCTACCTAGATTTATACTAAACGGTTAACTATGAACATATTATAAAAGCTTGAACCTATCCATCAACCATCAAACGGACAGACAGATGGACAAACGCACACCCATAACCCACAAATTGATTCAATTTACGTGTGATAATGGCAATTACTCGTGACCAATTTTTCGGATTTCGGAGAGTTTTAAAACGCTTAATCAGGGTTATAGAGAGGTGATGATAAAACAAAGATAATGATTATCCTCAAGTGACCACTTTAAACTCCCCAATGACTTCATCCAAACGAACCACTGTAACACAGGCTCACCACATACCTATTGTGTGGAACAGGGCTATGTCAGGTATTCTGCTCAAATAAAATAGCCTTTCATACCACTTAAAATGTCACTTTATCATTGTTATAATCTAGACCAGTATTTCATGGCAGCCACTAGTACCAAACTATTTTAAGAACTATGGTGCGTCCCACTGCCCTGAGGCTTGCCAGGTGTATCAGGGTGCGACGCTATCGAGATAAGTGATATAGGTTCCGCAACTCGCCGCCGTATCTGATCACGGCGTTAGTTTCTCTGCTTGCGCGCCGAATCCTGACACTCGTTCAGAAACGGGCCTGACAAACGAGAGTTGGGAATTGGTATTACGAGGGTACATACGCTTCCTGTCGGTAACTTTGATTATTATCTCGTGCGAAGCGAAATCTCCAAATCAACTTGGGCAAATTAGCGTTGAATTTATGTATGTTTGTTTGTCCGAGGATAACTTTCGAACCGTTGATTCGATCACCGTGAAGTTTGATACATAGTGATGGCACAAACTTGGTGTGACTAAATGAGCTAAAAATGTTGAGGGGTTGTTGAGATATTAGGGGGTAAAAAAATTTAAAATGAGTTTATGAGGTCAATAAGGAGATCAAATAAAAGGCCTTCATTAGTACATTTCAACCCCGTTTGTATGTTTAGTTTAATTCTTGTAGTTTTTGGGTTATTAGCCATACTAAAAAAAAACTTTTAAAAAATTTACAGGATGCACCTCCCACAATGCTGAAATTTGGTGTTCGTGTAGCTATAGTAATACAAATATAGGAAAAAATAACTGACATTTCTACCCCTAAAAAGAATAACCAATTTCATAACCCCCGTTACCTCTAATTTGAATAAAACTGTAGATCAAGTAAGTTGGTTTATGTATTTCGTGGCAATAATTCATTAGTCAATGATTAAGGTCAGAATGCACAAACGTATTTAACGACTAAACATGTTTAAATTAGATGTATTTGTATGATTTGACGACTTTTTAAATCATATTTAGCCCCTAAATACGTTTAGGCAGCGATGTGCAATTCGCCCTTACAATAATATTTAATTTGTTTTTGAGATTCGCGAGATCTCAGTTCGGGGCGAATCAGTGTTCATCAAAGCCATTTTCTATCCGTTTGCATGATTTTTTAACAATACACGTTAGATTCATATAAAATAATATATTCTTAATAAAAGAATATTACCTAATATTATTAGGTATATTTATTATAACTAGTGGTCCGCCTCGAACTGAGATCTCGTGAGTCTCCCATAAAAACAAAAATATAGTATTCGGAATCTTTGACTATCTAAATAGTGTAAACTAACTTGACCTACAGTTTCATTCAAATTACAGGTAACGGGGGTTCATGATCTGGGTACCTTTTTTTTGGGGTACAAATTGCAGTTATTCTGGAATTCAGACTTTTTCCTATATTTGTGATACTTAAGCTACACGCATTTCAAATTACAGCACGGTGGGGTCACTGGTGTACGCTGTGAATTTCGTTAATTTTAATTTTTTATGGCTAATAACTCAAAAACTACAAACCAATAACCTAAAAATAAAAACGGAGTCAAAGTGTACTAATTAAGACCGTTCTTTTGACGTCCCATTTGACCTAATAATCTCATTTTCATTTTTTTTTCCCCACTTGAACCCCAATATCTCAACAACACTCCTAAATTTTTAGCACATTTAGTCACACTAAAATCGTACCATCACTACCTACCTATGCATCACGATGAATTTCACGATGATCGGATCAACGCTTCGAAAGTTTTCCTAGGACAAACAAAGATACAACGCCGATTTGCTCAAGTTGATTTCGCGATCTCGCTTCGCTCGATCAATTATCAGGGAGAATGACTTCATAATCGTTTTATACTTACCGATAGAGTTACTGACTTTCCTGCAAGCAGTGATGCTGAGCCACTGCTTCTTGAGTATAAAATCTGATAGAAAGCCGAATGGGAAGCTCAGCAGATACATCGCCAGGTATGGAAGTGCTGACATCACCCCATTCTAAAAGAATATACAAATTAGACTAAGGTGGTGTCCCAATAGAAGGCGATTGCGCGATCATCGCTATTTGCGTAAACTTTGTTCAGACGAACTCATACATGATCAAACATACTGATATCGAATTGGTTTCCTAACATGAAACGTGCGATAATCGCATCGCTTAGTACGCAACCCCGTTCTATAGGACACCACCAATGGTGTTAAGACAGTGTGTATATTTAAAGATAAAGGGTAGATTAAAATATTTAATGTTAAGTGAAAAATACATCATTGATGCCAGGTTACATAATGCAAACAAACAATTTTTAGAGGTTGACAGTGAGACCCAAACTAAGCATAAAAGCATGCATCTTGGGTTTCCAGAGTGCCACTAACAAAATTAGGTAAGTTTATAAGATGTTTAATTAAGTAAGGACTCATAACTGTGATACTATGCAGGCAGTCATCCGTGACATCCTATTTTTAAATGGTTCCAACGGAAGATCAGCGTTGTGCCAAAAGCACAACCAATGCTGAGTTGGACGCCTTTTTGTGACGTCGGTCATTTATATATAGGTAATTGTGAGACACACATTTGTTAGGTATTGCTGTTTTTGTGTGCATGCATTTGTTCTATTGTGTGTATCTTACTTGTGTGCTGTGTATGTTTTGTACCGTCACAAATAAAAGTTTCTTCTTTATTTCTTTTAATTATGACAGATATAACAGCCTAGTCAAGCGGGAACGCACTGCACGCGATCCGAACTGGGACCGTTATTTTACGGATGAAGCGGGGTGTCTGTGGGGATCGACGACGGCGCGGCAGGCGGAGGCAACGGCACCATAGTTTTTTGCCGATGCGTATATTCTCGGATCGGATTGGATGCAGTGCGTAAACGTCTCAGTCTAAATGGTAGTTCATGGCACGAATTTAGTAAATTACGATATGGTTTGCCCTTCAATTCACTTCTGAGTCGCTCGGTCGAAACATAATCTTAGCCGCTGAGGATATGCATCGTCATAGTACGAAATAGTGATTCCCTTTGTAATAGATTGTCAACGTACTCAAGCGTGAGTTGAAATTCAACAGTTTGTTCTAAAGATAGATGACAACGGGCTAGTCAGAGGCAAGTCCAAACATTATGTTTGATACATGCCTACTTTTGGCATTGACGTTATGTAGTCACGTGACAGGTTGCGAGCCCATCGCCACTTATCAGAATACTAACCCGAATGCGTATGAATTTTTGGTTCTAAGTAGGATATGCCGGTTTTAGAACGATGTTTTCCTTTACCGTTTTAAGCACGCGTAAATGTGCACAAAGTAGTTAATTGAAAGATATTTAGTTACACAAAGTATTTACACGATTAAAAATAATAAAACTAGGTTAATTCTAGTTTACGCGCAACCTCAATAAAAAGTAAACTCCATTTGGCGTTCGCGTAATACGTTCAGAAAGTATGTATTGATCTTACGAACGAACACCTTTTGCCATCTTCCAGTACTACTTAACATACTAAGCACCCAACCTATATGTAAGTACCTACCTACTTACCTAATTTTAAGACGAAAACTGTAGAGATTCGTTCCCTCCCCTCATCTCCTCAGCGGTCTCACACCGGCGACGATCAGTTTTATCCATCAGTGTGCACACGGCTACACATCAAGCTATAATTTTCCAGTATAAGCTGACCTAGCAATGTGTAGGCTTTTCGTAAAATGAGAGGTCAGCTTATACTGGAAATGTATAGCTTGATGTGTAGCCGTGTGTACAAAGGTATAAACAGCAGGCATAAATATTAAATGTTACTCACCGCTTTGATATCGACTCCTAAGACCTGCTTCATGTATGAAGGCATCTCCGTCATGAGGGTCCAGAAGCCCCAGTTCTGGCCGCAATGTGCGATGATCAGCGAGATGAAGGGAAGAGAGGTCCATATTGCTTTCCAGGGGGTTTGCAGTTTCTAATACATTGAAAGTAAAACAATATGCTTAGAATTTCTTGTATTGGATTGGACATGAGAATTACAGTGTAGTTTTTTATCGCTAGAGATAATTCTTGAGTCGTTTGAGCTCTACGTTGACACGTCATAATTTGTTCACACCACCAATTGGTTATCTGCGAGTGATGTAACCAAAACAAAGGAATTGATAGTAGGTGGTATAAAACCCACATAATACTGGTCTGTTGATTCTGAATAAGCTATGGAACAGTAACAAAGAATTTAAAAAAAAAATACATCCTCATTTACAACCTCAAACAAACTTTTTACATGGCAGAAATACATTGAACTGGTCGACATGGGACTTAAGAATGACCTACTAACCTTTTGTTCTCCAACCTGCCCCAAAGACATCTGTATATATCTTCGTTCCTCATCACTGATCATCCTCGATTGTTGCGGTGAAGGTGACCCCAGGAAGACATAGAACACGGTCCACAAAGCTCCCAACGTTCCGTTCAGGTAGAATATGGCTGGCCAGCCCCAATAATCGGCTATAAATCCTGATACCATCAGCTGAAGCGCTGTGCCGAGTTGACATCCTGATGATACAATAATGAACCAATATGAAATCATAGGGTTTTTGAAAACTCGTTAGGAATAGCCGCTTTGAATGTTTTTGTTTGTTAGTTTTTTGTGGTACTACAGTAGTTCAATGGTAAAGTTAGTGTCGTTACTTTGAAAAGTTTATTGTGAACATTAATCGAGAAAAGTTAGTTCAGAACCTTCGTAATGATAGATTTTAACAAATCAAATCAAATTTTATGGTCGGGGAGAAAAAAGCGTATAGTTAGATAGATAGATAATTCTATATTGTTACACCAAATTACAATAACTTAACCTAGAAAACTTAGACTAATACATGGTGGTACAATGGGCGCCCTTATCGCTTAAAGCGATCTCTTCCAGGCAACCTTCGGATCCAGTCCGGATTGAAAAACGTGTGAGGAGGTGGTGTTACAATAAATACCTATTTATTTAAGACACAAATAAATACTAAAACCTAAAAAAAATCCTACGTATGCCTACTTACATAAATAAATATAATTTATAATATAATATATATGTATATACTATAGTTATACTCAATAAGTTAGAGATACAAAAGACACAAACAATATAAGGTGTTTGATATTATATTCACAAACATGAAAAAGGTTATTTTGATGTGCATAGGAAATATATTTGTAAAATGTTTACCAGAAAAATGTGAAATTTATTTTGGCATGTAAAAACAAACACTTTATTAAACTTATGTTGTGCTATTGCGTAATGCTTGCCATCTAACCACAGATACTGTATTGTATGGGTGACGTCTCGAAATTGCTTTTGTTGTGCCTTTCTAACCCAAAACCCGCAGCCATTTCCGAAAGTGATATCACATCGGCCGTTTTTTTGGATGTCGATTGCAAGAGTAGTTGGTAAGTTTTATATTAAATTAATCAACTAAACTTAGTCGATTTTTTTTAAAATTTGATAATATAGCTAGTAGTTTTTTTTATTCGAGAAGTCTTTTTTATGTTTTGAGAAACCGTCACTTGAATATCGTCAGTATATTAACAAACATTTTGTATGTAGTATAACAGTTATATATAAAAAAAAACTATTTGGGGTAGGAGTCTTCCTGGTTTTAGGGGTTCGTGATTATAATAATTATTATGCAACTCCTAATGCACTGATTATTCATTTCTTGATGAGTAGATTCATCTTCCAATTACCAATTTATATCGACTTTTGACTTCTAACCTGAACCGAACTATACTTACTCAATAGGAAACTGAGTTGAACTATTTTATTAAATATTGGTATAGTTTAGTGTATGATAAAAATTATTTAAGTAGTATGTACCTTATGCTATTTATTAGTCCTGTACAAATTTTTCATTAGTTCCCTTTCCTGTGCACTACCTACACATCTTTATCTACAATACACAAAGGTTATCTGGAAGAGAATGCTCTTTAGCATTAAGTTCGCCTTTGTATCTGTTATATAAGTGCAATAAAGTATTTTCAATCAATCAATCAAACTTTGGTTTGATAGCAGAAGTTTTTCAAGAAGTTCAGTTTGTTTTTACGTGGTAATAAATAAATTTGTGTTTTTTTTATAATTCGGCCATTAGTAATACTCAATAAAGTTCCCTTTTTCCTACCTAATTCAACAAATGCTGTAGATACATGCGGTTAATGACAGAGTTCCACTACTACTCAGGAAGTGGTCAGTAAATGCGATCCTATTTTAATATTATGCAAGTAAAAGTTTGTGTAGATGTTTAGAATCACGGTCTATAAAATGATCCACTGCTTGGTGTAGGCCTCTTCTTCCCATAGCCTTATAACGTGAGCCAATTGCTGTCACGTCACTATCGCTGGTTAGGCCGACTTTTCACACCTATAGTGCGTATGCGGCCTTGACTAACGACAGCGAAGCAACATGTGGGTTATGTCGTCGACCCATCGTGTGGTTAGACGTCTCAAACTTGTTTGGCCTGTCCTTAATAACATCAGACATAATAGCATTTAACCAAATGCGTTATGCACACACGCCACGCTCATGCATTTGCGTTGCACAGGCCTTTTGTTTAAATACGCCGTTGTTGAACTGTGACCTAGAAGAGATAGTGTTCACGGATCTGCCAAAATGTTTTATTTGATACAACATACTATATGTATAATATTATATTGTGTAATAATTACAGTTCAATTTGAGGGTTTCTATGACTTATTATAATAATTTTAATTCAGATAGCAAGCAAGTAAGCATGTGGGCAATAGCTAGTTAAATCATAAACCCACCTTTCCACAAATTGATCGTAGCTTGCCCGAGGAAAGTATTTAACTGTAGTTTTTACCTCAATGCAAGAAACAGCTGCACAGGAAAACTATGTTTCTATCAGATTTTCCTTATGTTGCGAAATTAATTGCACAAAATCGTTACCTATGAACTCTTGCTCAGGTAATTGAGGAATGTAATTCAAAATACCTAGTCAGGTCAAAAGTATTGTCACACAGTAAAAACTTTTCTTTTAGAATGCTGGCCACAAAAAAGTTTATAGAATTCGAATTTCGAATTGTTCGTGAAAATAAAAGTGTATACTTTTTAGAATTTTACTCATTTTTAAATATGGAGTGGACGCTTAAAGAAGACCGTGTTGCAGTCGTTGCATCGTTGCGGTTACGCGCCAATTAAAATTTTTGACATACTGTAAAATTTGAATATAACCAAAATATTCGTTTATCGCACCATCAAACGATACAATGAAGACTCTAGTGTAGATGACAGGTCAAGAAGTGGTCGCCTTCGGTCTGTTAGGACTCCAGCAGTGATAAAAGCTGTGAAGGCACGAATTCAAAGAAATCCCAAACGTAAGCAGAAACTGTTGGCCCTTCAGATAGGGTTAAGCAGAACCTCGGTGAAAAGGGTGTTAAATGAAGACTTAGGGCTTCGGGCATATCGAAGAAACACAGGACATCGTTTGAATGCTCGTCTAATGGACCTGAGACTGAAGAGATGCCGCGCTTTGTTGAAGCGGTACGCGGGAAAAAAATATCGGGAAATTCTTTTTTCGGATGAAAAAATTTTTTCCGTAGAAAAGAGCTACAACAAACAAAATAATAAGGTGTACGCACACAGTAGTGAAGAAGCGAGCAACCGTATTCCGCGTGTAACGAGGTCATTTTCCATCCTCGCTCATGGTATGGTTGGGAGTTTCTTATTGGGGCTTAACAGAGGTACATTTTTGTGAGAAAGGTGTAAAAACGAATGCAGTTGTGTATCAAAATACAGTCCTGACGAACCTTGTGGAACCTGTTTCTCATACCATGTTCAATAACAGGCACTGGGTATTCCAACAAGATTCGGCGCCAGCTCATAGAACGAAGAGCACTGGCTGGCGGCGCTGAAATCGACTTCATCCGGCACGAAGACTGGCCCTCCTCCAGTCCAGATTTGAATCCGTTAGATTACAAGATATGGCAACACTTGGAGGAAAAGGCGTGCTCAAAGCCTCATCCCAATTTGGAGTCACTCAAGACATCCTTGATTAAGGCAGCCGCCGATATTGACATGGACCTCGTTCGTGCTGCGATATACGACTGGCCGCGCAGATTGAAGGCCTGTATTCAAAATCACGGACGTCATTTTGAATAAACTTTAGTGTCATAAGTATATATTTACAAAAAAAAAAGTATAAGTATATAAATATTCTATCAGTTATCTGGTTCTCATAGTACAAGCTCGGCTTAGTTTGGGGTTAGATAGCGCTGTGTGAAATGTCCAGGAATATTTATTTATTTATTTATAAGAATCTATGTTTTGTTAAGTTCATTTTGGTATATAAATGGTTACATAATGAATAAACTTGTTTCAATTATTTTATATTAAACATGTGACAGAATTTATGACCTGACTAGGTATGTTGCTAAGATAATTTGTAGCACCCATTTTTTTTATGAAGAGTTATGGACCACTGCATACCGCGGTTGCCAAGTTTTGCTTATGAATCAATTTGAGAGATAATACAAGGAAAGCAGCGAGAATCGCGCGTGCGGTTGCCAACTGCACCATATTCGCAATTCGCCCATCCCGTGCCGCGCCACGCTAGTCTCCCGCCCCGGAACCCCTAACAAACGGACATTTTTTTTATTATTTTTTTAATGATACTGACAACTATTTTAAGAGCAGGAGTAGAACTCCAGAATGTCTTGCTTAGAAGTTAGAATTGCTTAGAATTTGTTTTTAATGCTTGCATCATTTTTCTTGCGGCTTGGCGGCGCGCCGCTAAACAAGAGCAATGCACACTGGACGCAGAGCGAGGTGGTTTCTAATTTCTAACCAAGTTTCACCGAACAGAACCACCCTGTGCCAAGTCCGTTAGATTCATAATATTGTCTCATATGTAAATCTAAAAATTCTAAATATGTAACAAAAAGAACGCACTGTTTTGTTTTGAATGTTGTGACTAACCTCCGTATATCAGGGTTCCTAGTCGACTCTTTTCCTCTAATGGCACCCACTTCCCAATGAGGTTATGAATAGAGGGGAACAGGAACCCTTGCGATAGACCTTGGATCACTCGACAAGCGCAGATCAGCTGCCATCCACCCTGGAATCAAAAACATACGTATAACTAATTATTTAAAGGAAACATCTTGGTGACATACAGTTTTAAAATAGACTAAGCAATTCTCACGAGATCGATAACATTTTACAACTCCTTTTGCGAAATTGTATGACATAATAAAGCAGAAGTCTATGTTATTATAGATAACTAGTTGACCCGCCGAACTTCGTACCGCCTTGACATGCATATAACGCGGGCTGTCAATATACGTCCCGTATACCGGGTTGTTGTTCCCGGCCATCATTATGTATGAGAAAATTAATTTTATTCGTAATTTCTTTTTGCGTGAATTTTTCCGATATTTTAATCGTTATTCTGCTAATTGGGGCGGAGACAAATCCAAGAAATCAAAGATCATCAAAATCGGTCCAGCCTTTTTTGAGTTATAAATGGTGTATGTCCCTAACCCGATTTTATATATATATATATATATATATATATATATATATATATATATATATATATATATTTACAACCATACTTAACCATAGACAAAATTACGTTTAGCTGTCATTTGCGTTTTGTTATTCCATGTCAGATGCGTTTTTGTTATACCACGTTTTATAGTGACTTATATTCTCTTTGACGTTTTATGTCACGTCCCACGGGAACGACGGGAACGGGATAAAAAGTATTCTATGTCCTTTTCCTGGTTCTTAGCTACCTCCTTACCAATTTTCAGCCAAATCGGTTTAGCCGTTCTTGAGTTATAAATAGTGTAACTAACACTACTTTCTTTTATATACATATATAAGATAATCATCATCATCATTATTTTAGCCATTGTCGACCCACTGATTTCTTATGGCGGGTTCCTATGAGTATATCCGTCAGTTACCAGCTACGACTCGTGTCTACTTGAAAATGTGTCAAAACTAGTTTCTACACTTTTTCAAGGAGATACGATTCGTAATCGGTTACCGACGGATATAAGAACCCGTCATTAGTGCCACTCGTCCCAAAATTAAACTAAGGCAGTTTAATTTTCCTATGCTATTTTTTATACCATTATGATATAATATAGTGGTATTTTTTATAGCACTAAAAAGCAAACACGCTTAAGACCAAAGTGATGGTAAGCAGTTACTGCCTATGAACGTTTAAATTTGTTATGCTCATTAGGCTACCTCCACTGCCGCAAGTAAGTTCGTATCAGCAAGTTGGCAGCCGAAAGTGGAAGATGATGGCCGCCGTTGTCTTCGATAATTCGGTACAAATATAGATTATCGTCTATTTCAGGTGGAATTGACATCTAGTACCGTCTAAGTACATAAAAAAATTCTCACTGGTCTACTACTCACATAGTATGCTCCGATTGGTATCAGCAGTGATACAACAGAGTTGATCCCAATGCATAACGTGATCAGAATCATGCCTCCGAACCTGGCAGCCAATTCACCTCCTGGTATCTGAAGCACGATGTACCCCCAGAAGAATGACGAGAGGATCACACTCTGCCTTTGGATGCTCCAGTCGAAGGACTAAAAATAATAAAATCACTATGATAAAATTTTAATTTTACCGCCCTATTCATCCGCGACCAAGTCAGGAAAAAATCTGGCAAAAAACAAGGCTTGTTTAATGGTTATTCTTTAATGCGATAACTATGATTTCTATGAAATAAAAAACGAAGCGTTGCATCATCAACAATCTTTTTTAAATTTTTGATAAGGCTATCGAGTCAGCTGGGAGTCCAAAGATTAAGCTAATCCAGGGATCTTTAAAACCTCTCTATGGATCGCTTGTAATGGGATTATGAAAAAAGTCTATATCAATTTTTTTTAATGTTAGTTGTGAGGAAACAGGCTTAAGACCACCCGATGGTAAGCGTTCACCGTTGCCTATTGGCACCGGCAACACTTGGGTATTGGCGATGCGTTTCCTATCCTGTACAAACCTCTTTTCATTTATCTTGAAGCGTACCATGTCGTAGCCTAACGGGAAAACCTCAGATGGTAGCTTATTCCATGCATGACCTACCTGATGCTAATCGGTTCCCGTAAACTATGGAAGTTTGTAACACCAATGTTATTATAACATCCGCGTTGCCAAACCTTTTAAAAATTTGATATAACCCTTTTTAGTGAACCACATATTGTATCTTTATCTTTGTTATGTAAACAGAATGAGATAGTAGGTAGTTGTGAAACAGGTCCTGCTGTCTACAAAAACATGAAAAGTTGTTGGAATATTATAAAGATTTAATTACAAATTCTTTGATAACAACGAACTATTGTTATTGTTATGATCGTGGAAAATAATATTTATAATTCATCCGACCGCAAATTCCTTAACAGATGCGGGTTTTATAAACATACGAATAGGTAATGATTTACAAAAATGAATGCTTAACATATAAGGTGAAGTTATAATTGTGAATTACTTTTATTTCTTTTTAACTGTCACACTGCTCCACAATGGTCTCCAAATATGTTTGCTTCTGTGCAACATCTTTCCTCAATTTATGGTAGATCTCTCTTCTCAAATGATGGTCCTCAACAACATTCTAATATAAGACTGGATTTTATACCGTCTCAATCTACAGGCTTAGTAACCTAAGAGACGTTTTTAATTTATGGTTTGGTGGAAATCACTGGCAGACACTAAATCATATTCTATGCCTACCTGCAAGCCCGATTGTCGAGCGAGAATAAAGGTGCTTTTCTACCGCCGAGACAAGGAAGGGATTGGATTGGAGTGACTTTTAATTTGAATGGAAAAAAATGAGGCCAGCAAGATTTTAATTCTCATCTCGCCTCACTGGTAAAAAAATCATCTTGACAGGGATAGGTTAAATTGGAATCTACTGAATACCTACGTTTTCATTATTCTTGTCAGTCATGGCGACGATGGCCATGCTCATGTTGACTCGCATGGCGAAGGCCAGCAGCATCGCCAGGAAGAGCAGCAGAACTTGCACATGCCGGATCCCTAGGCATGAACCTGACAACAAACAAGAAATCTAAACGACCTTAAGAATTCCTCAAGAGGATTTTAAAACTTTTGGTGGCATTTTCTACCTTGCAGCCAAAAATTTGATGGAAGGGAGCTTTTAACCGAAATATAGCATTACATAGTCCCCATGGGTTTTTATTAACAAGTGCAGTGAGCGAGGTAGCTGAGATGCGATATGTTAGATTCCTGCCGTGAGATATCATCAGCATATTTAGTTGTAATAGTGTTCTATGTGAAAAGGCTGTGTTTCATTTTGAAAGGAGCTGGAAATAGGTATGGTGGTTGTACTTCACCGACCCCTTTCACAAAGAGTCCTAATACTGTAATATTTATCTAGGATACAGGGAATGGATGCCGTGGGGTGCCGGTAGTAGAATGTTACCCCTCCTTTCATGCCCGTGGATGCAGTAAGACTAAGGGATTAAGGGATACCTCCGGAAGATGGGCAGCAGCGTCTTTCCATGTATCAACATCTCGTACTGCGCTCGCCAACCCGCCTGCCAAGCGTGGTGAGTATGGCAACTACCCATCATGGAGATCCATGGAGGCCTGTGTTCAGTAGTGGACGTTTTACGGCTGAAATGATGATGATGACAGGGAATGGAACAGCCATCCACCTCAAAACAGCATATTTGACCCTCTACTACTAGATCCAATGCCTATCTGCAAACCTCATCAGAAGTTCAACAAACAGGCATTAATGTACCGGGGAAATCAGTAACATTTTCTTTTAGTAATTGCCCCAATATGATTATGTAACTTTTAATATTAAATAAATTAAATGTATACTCGATATATAAAATATGTCTTATTTCCCTGCATTCTTTTGAGAAAAGCACTATATTTGTCTTGGCGGAAATGGCAATTGCCTTATTCCCGGCCTTTGCAATAATGTACATTTTACATGTAATTATATTAGAGCATCTTCATCGGTTTTCTCCGCGTTGGCATGTCACTTTCATTATTATTATATAATGACATTATTTGTTTTATTCTAAAATGTGACTTAAAATATTCCCTGTTTTAAGGCAGCGGCTATACACCAATTTGCTGGACATTTTAAGAATCGAAAATACATTGAAAAGCAATCGTAAACCAATAGAAGATTAGGTATGTTTTTGTTTTTAAAAGGTTTTTATTAAACATAAATATTTACAGCGTATTACAACTAAACACAGTTTAGTATAATAGTATCTTAAATTAGAATAACTCAGCAGGATATAGCACCTTTATAAGTTTTATGATAAAATTAGTATTTATGAGAGGTTTTTTTTTTATTTTCCTAACCTATCACGTCCCACTGCTGGGGAAAGGTCTCCCCCAAGTCCCTCCAAGCATCCCTATCTGTCGCTATTTCCCACCATCCTCTTTGGAAGGTGTCGAAATCGTCCCGCCAACGCTTTCTCGGCCGACCCCGACGTCGCCTTCCGTCTTCAGGCGTCCATGGTGGTGCAATATGGGCCCATTTCTCGGGGTGCATTCGGGCAAACTTATGAGAGTAACACTTTTTAAATCAGTTTTGTTAATTTTATGTAGCCATAATTTTTTCAATAGTACTTATTAAAAAAGTTGATAAGAGCACTTTGTATAGCGCGCATTTCAGGTCAAGGTCAAGAAATCAAGCTTAATCTACCTATCTGTTTACAAGTAATAGCCCTAAATATTTTTAGGTAGACAAACCTACCATGCTGATATTGCAGTTATATTAAAGCTTGGTCATAATACAACCATAACAACATTATTTTCTTAAACATAGGGTACATTTCAAGTCGTTGCGGACGGCAGAGTAGGTATGTGTAATGTATCAAATAGTCATTTTAAAAGAGGTATGCGATTGATTATTTTAATATTGTTATCGTTGCATAACAGTAAGTTACTTCACTTTGCGTTTTATCAATGCAATTGACATGAAATATACTTTTAGAATATGTCAAGATAACGATAAGGGCATTTTGTAAAACTAGTAATCCGGCACGCTTTATTCCATACCATTACACTAATGATATAAATGCGATAGTTCGGATGTTTGTTTGATTACTTGTTACTCAGTCACGTCGTAATGGCTGAACCGATTGCGATGAAATTTGGTACATAGATAGATTATGAACAGGACTCAAACAAAGGCTACTTTACATTGAGAAACTATGCGTGCGAATCCGTAGGCAGGGGCTAGTCTCTAATATGTGCACTATTGTATAAAGTTACTGATAAAGTATAATATAAAAACTGATACAACAGACACATGATAGGAATTATTCTTGTTTCAAGATTAGGGCTTATCTCTTCAGGGAGGGATGATAACAAACATCTTACAAGATACAACGCCAGCTGGCATGACATTATTTGAAACTAGCTGTTGCCCGCGACTTCGTACGCGTTACACTACTAAATGTGTAGGCAATCTAGAAATAAACCTAAACTCGCTATTGCAACTTGACATGGACACCCCATTTTTATCCCATGGGACTTATAGGATAAAAAGTAGCCTATATATAAATCCAAATTATAACCTACGTCAGCACATACTAAATTTCATCGAAATCGGTTTAGCCGTTACGACGTGATTGACTAAACAACAAACAAACAAATAAATAAATAAACAAACATCCAAACATTCTCATTTAAAATATTAGTGTGACGTCATGTTTATTTTTCATTACTACCCTCCACCCTTGGCTTCTCTCGCGTTGTTTGTTACTAAAAAGTAGCACATGTCTAAATCCAAAACATAATCTATCTATATATCAAATTTCATCAAAATCGGTTCAGCCGTTTAGTCTAGAAAACTCAACAAACAGACAGGTAGATACAGAGTTACTTTCCAATCTATAATATAAGTGTGGATAGGGTCGCGTTTGACCAAGATCTAGCCTAATGATGTTTAACAAATAGCCAAGTTTATTTTTTTTTATACTACTAAGGTAGCAAACAAACATACGGCCCACCTGATGGTAAGCGGTTACCGTAGCCTATGGACGTTTCTAACACCAAAGGTACCACTCGTGCGTGGCTGACCCTTTAATGTTTTTAAAACTCCCTCTTGAAGAACCCATAATGTGTAGTCCCTGGTGAAAACCGCGGCAGGGAGACCATTCCATAAGCAAAGTGTTCGCGGGATTATATTCCTTTGGAACCTCACGGTACGCGACTACATCGTATCCAAGGTGTGTGGATGGATTCCCTGCCGATGGCGAGCGGTGGGATGGATAAAAGGAACCTTCAGGCACCATGTCTAACTACTCCTCAGAACACAACGCATTATACAATTTTTAACATTTATCAGGTATTTAGCTATTTAGTATGCTAATTCGTGGTTGTTTTTTCTTGTTCATCAGCAGTTACTTACTTGCTTTGTATTTTAACGAAAGTTCTTAATTATGCATACATTTTAGTAGCACACTAGATAAGCGCGCGTTTGCGTAACGTGTCTTGTTAAGTACGATATTTAATGAAAACACGAGTATGGCTAGTCATCATATCTTGAGCGACTCTGAGCTTATTCATAAGGCCAATAGTGAAGGACCACGTCTCGGTTCCATATGTCATCACTGGTAACACACACTGATTGAAGACTTTCGTCTTAAGGCACTGAGGTATGTTGGACGACAAGACGTTGCGAAGTTTTCCAAACGCTGCCCATCCGAGTTGGATTCGACGATTGACCTCTTTCTCGAAGTTGGACCTACCTAATTGGACTGTTTGTCCTAGGTATTATGTATGGCATGATCACGGCGCATGCAACTGCGCCGAAATATCGGGATACTCAAATACTCACAAATCATGGTAAATATCCCGTTTTTAGTATAAATAGTGTTCATAACCTCGATAGTTTCAAAAGTTTTATGGCTAGTATTGTTTTTAAATAGGTTTTTATCAAATTCATTACCATTGAAACATTCAATTTTTATGGTAAACTGACTAAGCGGCATCATCGCAAAGGCACCGGCGATTTACGTTAAAAATTGTTTATTGGAAATGTATCGATTACTAGATAAATATTCAAGCTACCGGTTTCAAACTCACCTCAAAAATTAGTTAATAGTATTCCAAATTTGTTTATTACATACAAATGTTATTAAGATGGTGACCGGTCCGTTAGTACACACGGCTACACATCAAGCTATACATTTCCAGTATAAGCTAACCACGCATTGTGTAGGCTTTTCGTAGTATGAGAGGACAGCTTATACTGGAAATATATAGCTTGATGCGTAGCCGTGTGTACATACTTTTATAATAATATTAAACATTCGAAGCACATAGCTCGAAGAAATGACAAAAATGGCAAAAAGGTTCTAGAGTTGATACCACGCACTGAAAGGCGCAGTGTAGGACGGCCCCCACCAGATGGATAGACGACCTGATAAAAGATAATGGAAGCCGTTGGGTGCAGGCCACACAAGATTGGATTTTCTGTATGTGGGAGGATTAATTTCAGCGGTGGACGTCCTATGTCTGACATGATGATAATGATGAGCTCTGTCTCTCTGTCTGTTACGTTTTCACGACCTGCTGGACCGTTCAAATTATACGAATTTGAGTTGAAAAAGCGCATCGAATACAATTTACATATTTATATAGAGAAGTACACTCACTAGGTTTCTTTGCTTCAACTTCCTCATTCTTTTCCATTTTTATCGTTTCTTGTTTCACTTCACTTTATAACGTTAGCACAATTTCCCGCCTTCCAAAATAAGTGTTTTTTTTATTTATTTTTGTTAGCAGTTTATTTTTTAATGTTATTGATTGCGAACGTCCGTTCGTGGGAAATCTGTTGTCACCTGTGAGGTATCGTAGTTTTTTCTCCGCTGGCTGGCAATGAGCGCGGCATACTAGGTATTGTTTGCATCACAAAGTCACGGCCACTATATAGGCTGTTTTGAAATTTGCACTTGTTTTGACATAACAATAGAACAGAATAATCTTTGTTGTAAATTGTTTTTAACAAAAGGTGTTATTTAAAAATCCGTAACAAACAGTTTATCCTTTTCGGTCATACGATATAGGTACCAAATATCTAATATTGGTTCTTTCTTACAACACATAAGCTAGTTTAGTAAGGAACACATGTTTGCAAAAGGCATTGAAATACAGAAGAAGCATAGACAAGACAATCAATATTTATAAAATTCTTGCATTGTGTAAAATTTTTAGTAATTAATAAATATTGCTGGACATTTCACACAGGGCTATCTAGCCCCAAACTAAGCAGAGCTTGTATTACGGGAACCAGATAACTGATAGAATACTTACATACGTTTTTTTTGTAAATACATACTTATAATATATAGAGAAACAACCAGACCCGGAACAAATATCTGTAATCATGCAAACATTTGTTCCGCAGCGGGAATCGAACCCGCTACCTCCTGCATCTCAGCCAGCTATTCGCCCACTGCACCACGGAGGTCGTCATAATACATTGTTACTATTTGTTTAGCTTTTTAGCCATTTTAAATACATATTTGTATACCTCTAATAGGTGAAGCATAGTGATTCCTCTATGATAACACCATCTGTCTTGTACAATTTGCATGTGCTTCGTGCAAATAATCTTGAATCTTGCACTATTGAACCGCAGTGGAATAGTGGACCAGCCATACACGGGTTCCCTCTTAAATGTCTGACTTCAGTAATGGAGATAGGGTTGCCACCCGTACTTTAAAATAAAGTATTGTACTCTATTTTGGCCAATCGTACTTAATACTTTATTAGGGCAGCAAAGCACGTGAAAATACTTTATTTTTACTTGTCAAGATTTTGTTTTATACGGACTGCTATTTTTTACGTGCAACGGAACGGACTGCTTTGGAACGTAACCTAAAACGTCAATGTCAATGTCATGTAATGTTGCGAGTTGTGAAAAATTGTGTCGTTTCTGCTATCCATTCCCGCCACTTCAGCATTCATAGAGAGAGTTTTTCTCTGATGTGTGGGAAGCTAAGTGGCGGGAAGAACGCAAACCTAATAAAAACAAATTTTTTATATATTTAAAATTATGGATTGATTGTAAAGATGCCGCTAATATATTTATGAGTAACAAATATTTGTTGAATGTTGCTAGAATCAACAAAAAATATGTATGGAAGAGAAATAGTCTGGTAAATAATTAGTTCTTTATTTTCAAATGTTCTACTTTTTCTAGGCTAAAATATTAAATTTACTCTATTTGTCTAAAAAAAGGGGGCAACCCTAATTGGAGACGACGTGGCATCATGTGGCTGACAAGAACAGGGGCGTTGCCTGGAATAGGGCTGGATTTGAACCTTGTTGCGGGCTGCAGAAGCGCATGGTAGGGACCCCCAGGTACGAATGATGCACAGACTACAACCCGCGGTCAGTCTGACGGAACCATTTATTGTGGAACCGTTCAGTGGTAGCAGTTGAACCCTGAAAGTGCTGGACAGGTTACAGAAACTGAAGTCCATCAGAGCAGTGGTGCACCCAACGGCTCCCATTATACGCTGTGCTTACCAGTGCGTGTTTTCCACTCAAGAAGCTTTTTGCAACAACGGCCTTCAGTTCTTCGAGCTATGTGCTCCGAAAACTGCCACTTCAGCTTGCTACTCGTAATTCTCTTGGCTATATATTCTGTGACCTTGGTTTGTTTACGGATCTCCTCATTTCTGATTCAGCAATTAAAAAGTATTATTGCCGTTTGTTTTTGAAACCTTGAAACTGGAAGTCATAAATAAGTTATGCTATTTTAATAAGGAACTGCTGAGATTGCTAGCAACTATAATATAAGTTACATACCTAAGAGTAAACTGACCATATTTGACCACTCTCGAACTTGATGTTGGCTTTGGCCTCTATGTAGTTGACTTATTTCTAGTGTGATTTTTTCTGGCTTTGTCACAAAGGAACAGATAATAAAATGACGTTTTAAAATAATCCTGTGTCTAATGATCTCAGAGCATATCAAAAACTCGTTAATTTGTAGTTATATCACATTAAAATACCTCTTATATTATATAGGATCGCTTAATCGCTTTATTAGAGGACCGAAGTTGGGTTACATATATTTACGTTGTCATTTTTTATTTTGTATTGGTTATATGGTGTGTACGAAAGAATCAGTATACTGATCCGGTTCTTGTTTGTTCAAATACAGAACTACCCACATATTATTATTTTTTGAAACAGTAACATCAATATTGTTTTTTTATAATTTGAATATAGTATCAATTTACAAACCGTTAAGTGTATAAAATAGTTTGTTACCCTAAATGGCACATTCTCTTTATTTTTTAGGATAAATTGTAAGTTTCTCTGTAAGTAAATTTGTAATTCCTTTGAGAAATAAATGATTAAACCATATATTATAATCTATATAGAAGTTCATCCATTGTATGGGGTATCGTTAAATAGGTCTTCCCAGAACATTATAAGGCTTCCCCAACGCTTTTTTGATACAAGAGTCCGTTTAAGAAATATAAGGCTTTAAAGAGGTTTTATTGTAGAGGTTTGCGCCCCACCCGGCAGTACCTAATCACTACCAAAATCTTCACTGTGCGTAGTCCGACACGCGCTTGACTAATAATTTTAGTTGCGACAGTAATTTCGTCTGCTACACGCTCTACATAACGTTATTTATTTTGGAATAAGTTACATACCATTAACATTAATAAGGCACGTACTTATTTATTGGTTAATAACTAAATATAGATAAGTCCATGTTAAGTCTGCATAAAAAAACTTCCGGATGTTTTATTCAGACAAAATATTAGCAAAAGTTATAGGACTAAAAACTAGACTACTACTACTAGACAAGACTAGGCTAAAAAGTAGTGGTAGTAAAAAGTAGCACGGAGATATCTCGCGGGTTTCCCAAATAAACTTAAAAAAAATATTATTTATTATCTTTAATTGTTAAATAGTGTCATGTAAACTTTACAGTGACTTCACTTTACTTTCTAATTTAACTTACATTTTTTACTTTTTTTTAACTTTTCGTAGTATCTACGAAATGTACGACCAACTAACTTGACCTACAGTTTCATTCAAATAACAAGTATCGAGAGTATAAATTAAATTGTTTACTCTATTCTGGGGTAAAAATTGCAGTTATACTGAATTTTAGACTATCCATGCTAATATTGTAAATGCAAAAGTAAGTCTGTTTGTTTGTTACCGGGTCACAACTAAACGGCTGAATGGATCAATATTAAATGTAGCAAGGAGATATTTGACATTATACTTTGAAGAAAGACATAGACTATCTTTTGTCTCAAAAAATTTGACTTTTGGTAATAAATAAAGAAATACGTGTCATCCCTGGGGAGGTAAAGTAAGAAGTCAAATTATAAGTTATTCTTTAGATGCATTCCCTATGTACAGTTGGTATATAGATAGATTGTGACCGGGTTTGGGATAAGGTTACTTTTTACCGAACTGCGTAGGATAGTAATGTTTTCTTGACAAACCACGCGTGCGAAGCCGCGAGCGGGTCAGCTGGTTCCTAATACGTGTGTCATTAAAGCTTTAATATGCACGCTACACTTCAGCACTGTGGTATTACTGGTGTACCCTGTGAATTTCGTCAAAGTTCGGTGTTTAGGTTTCCCTACTTAAAGGGTAAAACGGGACCCTATTACTAAGATTCCGCTGTCTATCTGTCTGTATGTCTCTTTGTCTGTCTCTCTGTTTGTCCGTCTGTCACCAGGCTGTCAACTATCTAACTATTACGGTTCATGAGATGTATCTCATGAACCGTGATAGTTAGACAGTTGAAATTATCACCCTCTTCCTTCCATTTATCACGGTCCAGAGCCATATACCGCCAGTCTCTTTGGAAGATGTCCAAGTCATGACTCCAGCACTTTTAGGCCTTTCTTGGCGACGCTTTTCGTCTTTAGAAGTCCATATGCTTGTCTTCTTGGTCCACCTATCGGTGTTCTCAATTATTAAAAAAAAAGAAATATTGAGGTGCCGCAGAAAACAAAAACTTGCTAGAAGTACTTTGACATTACTGCTCCTCTGTAACGTAACGTAACCTTTATCCTCTCTTGAATATTAAATAAATAATTGCTATACCTAGATTATTTTATTATTTAATTTGGATTTTTGACGCAACAAAAGTTTGTCTGTCTAAGTATTAGTATTTTATGTTTGGAGTGAAAATGTATAAGGTGAATAAGTGACTTAATTCGTATCTTAAAACCATTCGTTTTAACGGTTATGCAAACTTAGAGTGGGTGGACTACATCATTGTAAGTTTATATTGAAGCAAGTGTTTCCTTTATTTAATTTTAGGGTTCCGTACCTCAAAAGGAAAAACGAAACCCTTATATGATCACTAATCATTAATCATAAAAAAATAAGTCTTTAATTGAAGTACGTCATCAATCATCGAAACTGTCGGTACAAATTTGTACGGAACCCTCGGTGGGCGAGTCCGACTCGCACTACTCTGGTTTTTTTCTTATAGGAAATCACTTGTTAGGGTTCCGTCCGCATATTATCAGAGTTAAAACAAACATATTTTTAGGTAGAAAATCTATTGTTTAATTAACTGTTTTTCCATATGCTCATACGAGTAAGATCCTTGTATCCAATACTGATTTCACGAGGTCGTACTCACACTGTACCGTTTTTAGGGTTCCATACCTCAAAAGTAAAAAAGGAACTCTTATAGGATCATCTCGTTGTTCATCTGTTTGTCGGTCCGTCTGTCAAGAGTCTTTTTCTCAGGAACGGGTGGAGGTATCAAGTTGAAATTAATGTTTACCAAATATTCAATTGTCAAAAAGTTCAACGCATTCAAAAAATACGGTCACTTCTGCCGCATATTTAGCTCGAAAATAAATAAAAACCAATACGATACTTCTCGTTGTCCCAGAATTATGAAATTAACAAGAAACAAAGTCTCACAGCACAGTATACATGTACATTTTTCCTTATATCCCAAAAAAATCTACTCTAACAAAAGTAGGGGGATTTTTTTTAAAACACGTTGTTTTAATACAAACTACATCTTGTGGGGTGTTGTTAAATAGGTCTTTTAAATATAAAGTTGTTGAAGTTTGAAATATAAAGTCTCAAAGTATAATATTCTACAGTCTAACCTTATACCCTTGTTACGTCTTTTTATTTTTGTATTATTTTTATTTATAACTTTACTGATGGCTGCGTTTTAGTACAATGTTGATGTTTTAGCATATATGTACTCGCCATCTTAGGTTAGGTACAATTGGTTGGGCAGACAACTTGTGTTAATAATAATAAAGCCTTTATTAATAATCTTAAATACACATTACATATTTCTACTTAGTACTACAAAATTTGTTTATGTATAGATATAAAATATACTTGTCTCAAATTAGACCCCGGTTTTTCGATTGTCTTGCTTTTCAGCATTGGCCTCCTCGAGTGTTCTCCACAAAGATCTATCTCTTACTTTTCTCGCTCAAGTCGTTCCCGCAACTTTTTTGATATCATCTTCCCATCTACGATACTGTCTACCTTTACTTCTCGTTTTATATCTAGGGCACCATTCTGTCACTTCTTTTGCCCATTTATCCGTCTTATTTCTTTCTAGATGCCCAGTCCATTTCCATTTTAGTTGTTGGATTCGGTATTTAATATTTATAATGTTGGTCTGTTATCTTATTGTTGTTAATCTAACTTTGTCTTTTAATTTAATGTTTAGTAAAGGTACTTCTTTCCATTCTGTGTTGACAAGTTTCTAATGATTTTATGTTTTTATTTCTTCATGTCTGACATCCGTAGGTCCGTAGGTCATGTTTAACAGGATACATGTATTCAATATTTTCTTTTTTCCTTTGACAACTTGTGTTATTCTTTTACAAATTATGAAGTATTTTTATTATTTTTTTTTAATAAGGCACTTTATCTGTCGTCCGTGACGTCAATGCAGGTTTGATGGCTGAAAACCAGCGTTGAGCAATAAGTTTATTGTTCAGCATAATGCTGAGCCATTCTCCTTTTTTTTTGTTTATGTTAACGTGTTTTTGATTGTCTGTCTTTAATTATCCACTGTATGTAGTTTCTGTGTGTTTGTTACTTGTGTCAAATCAAATGTCTATCTATCAATTAAATATCTGTATATATATATATATATATATATATATATATATATATTAAAAAAATATATCTGTCTATCCATATCTAAAGTTGGCATTTTCTTAATAGTCGTGTAATCAAGCCAATATGCTATTCATGTTTGCCTAAAAGTATTCATAATACATAATAACACATATACTGTAGTTGTAAGAAAAATGATTAAAGCTGGGTTACTTGTTTACAAACAGTAGTCGACCAACCATAACTCTGTAGTTGGGTTTGTAAACCGTTCATATAATATTCATACAAAATGACTAAAATCAGATGCAAAATTAACGTCGCATAATAATATAACTAAGAAACAGCTTTACCAGCTACACAACCCTTCAGTGTGCGTGGTATCACACACACTTGACCAATTAGCAGGAATTACGTTCTAGAATAAACTGTCTTACAATTCGAGTATTCAACGAGTATTCTTTAAAACGGCTGTACTTATTGTAGAATTTTCTCGATATAACCAAATTATTAGTAGTTAGATTAGTAAGTTACTTTAGAAAATATTTACTTATGTTTTATTTCCTTTAACTGACACTTTTACTAGTAATATAACATAATTGGTAGCAAGATGCCGCATAAGCTGGGTGACATTAAAAGGACTCAGCCGCTGCAGTGCTGGAGTGATGGTTTTTATGGAGTATGTAGGCATCCCCAGAATCTACACTATCCTCTTAGCTTACTCAATTCAATTCAATTTTTTATTTTAGACTTGCACTAAAGAAAGCCTACCACTCGATTATTTGTCTTGTGAATTGAAAGTTAATTCAATAAAAAGTGTCAAAATATGGTGTAAGTGGCGAGTATCACACTTACACTAATATTATAAATGCGAAAGTTTGGATATTTGTTCATTCATTTATTTGTTTATTTATTTGTAACTCAATCACGTTCTAATGGCGGGCGAACCGATTTCGATGAAATTTGGTGTGTACGCAGATTATAACCTTGATTAGCACATAGTTGACTTTTTATCCCATAAATCAGGGCCCATGGTCCCATGGGATAAAAATGGGGTGTCAAGTCAAGTTGCAACAGCGAGTTTAGCTTTATTTCTAGGTAATTTACACATTTAGTAGGGTTATGCGTACGAAGTCGCGAGCAACAGCTAGTTCTAAATAAATGAAGACTGGAGCATATTATTTGACAGCTCTTTCAAAATTCACACGTCATAAAAATTATTCTATATTAACTATGTTTTTTCTAGTGGCATCATGGGGCTTCCGACACCAACAGAGTTTGATCCTTCTCTGTGCCCTCACCATCGCCTACAGTATGCGTGCTTGTATGGGAGTAGCGCTGGTCGCTATGACCTCCAATGACACTAGGATTGACAGCAATGGAACTGTCAATGACAGTCATTTTGAAGTCACAGGATTCTCTAATGCATTGATGTTAAGTCCTCCGGTAACTCTAAACTTTAACTCATACATCGAGTCTAAGCTAAAACACCTGACACGAAACTAGGAATCCTCAATAAGGTCATAGTGAGTGATATATGGAGGAGACTAAGACCCAAAGTTGCAATACGATCGATATTTTACAAATCTTTTCTTTAAGTCGTGAAAACGTCCCAAACAGACAGGCAGAGTTTTTGTCGCGTTTATAATATTAGTAAGAAGGATTTGTGATTTTCAGTATCCAAAATTCAACTGGAGTAAAAAAGTGCAAGACATAGTTATAGCTTCATTCTTCTGGGGCTACATGTCGCTGCAGATTCCCGCCGGTCACTTAGCACAAAGGTTTGGCTCTCGGCGCCTGCTCACTGGTGCTTTGTTTGTCAACTGTCTTGCTTCTATATTTCTACCACACGCAGCATACTATGTAAGTAGCATAATGCATTTAATCAAAGAAATAATCCACTCACTGACGGTGACATATGCGCACGATTGCGCTTGGTTGACCTACTGACAACCTCGCATTACACATAATCCTATCAAAAACATAAATGTTAAATGGGAGCCAAGGTCAATATTGATATATAACTATAATAAAAGATTTCAATCGCAAAAGAAGTGAGATCTAAATGACTGCCAAGTTCAATAGTCAGTCATGAAATTTATTTATAACAACGTAAAATATTTACTATTTCATTATATTACTTCTTTTGTCGTTGAAGTAAACAACCTTGCCTAGGTTGTATATCATAATATTGAACTTGGCTATCATTTCACATTAATATTTTTGATGGGATATGATTACTTTTTGTACAGAAATTATTCGTAGGTACTTACTCATACTAAAATTAATAAAGATACAGATAATTTATTCGCAGAAAGTTAGTTGGTACAATTTTACACTGGTCTTAATGTTTACAATTTAAGCTCTTAACAATCTACCAGATAATGCCCTGGTGTGCAAATATTACATTTATTTTAATAAAAATTTAAAATTAACTATTCATACACAATTTAAAAATGTCAATAAAATAAAATAATGTCATGTCTAGTACTTATAATTAAAATATTCCTCAATAGTATAAAAACATTTTGATGATAACTATTTATTAATTCGGCGTTTAAATAAAGTCAAAGGTAAATCTTTTAATTCGTCTGGTAATTTATTAAATATTTTTACTGCCATGCAATGAGCGTTACTGTTAAAAAATGTCGAGTTGTGCTTTGTTCCATGGTCAATGCTACATTCTATTTTTATGTCTAGTGTGTCTGTCTAATACTGCTCCATATCTAGCAAAATAGCTAGGAAACTGTTTTACAATAATACAGATTTCTTTGATGTACATGCACGGCAAAGGTAGTTACACTCTTGTTTTTTTAAACAGAGGCTTACAGCTGTCTGAGAACCAGGCTCCGCAGCCCGCTCGGATACATTTCTATACCAAATGGTTTTAGTTTTCCTACGTTTACGGGGTATAATTGTTTTATTTTTTGTGTTATTTTCTATCAGTAATCAATTTTGATATATATATATATATATATATATATATATATATATTTGTTATATTTCTCATATATATATTCTATGTATTATTATTGTTATATCAAGTAGGTTTATGTATTTATTCTAACTGTAATCGGAGTTTATTGTTATTTGTGTTTCTTTTGTTTTTTTTAATAAACATTAATATTGTTAAAAGTTAGCACGCCAACCTTTTTTGTTACCTCTGAGGTTGGCAGGTAGAAAATGCTATTAGCATTAAGCCCACTTTTTGTACATGTAATTTGTATTTTTGTGCAATAAAGTATTAAATAAATAAATAAATAAAATAAAAGATATAAAAAAAAATAAACATTATACAGATAAATAAATTTTTAAGATAAAAGTCACTTTATCACGAGTTTTTACAATGGCCACTCCCATATATAATTTTAAATCACATACACACATGTACATCTAAGAATAAATATATTTTTTATTTCTACTGACATAAAACACGTGTTGCAGATTTATGAATATTAGAGAAACCACTTTGAGTACGTATAGTTATGACTTTTCACGGTTACTTGAGAGACAGTCATCAGCTAATTTCATCATGTCGGGGTGCGCGTGCATAATTTTACTCTCATAATATTTCCAAACGCGCCAAAAGAAGTATAACTTCAATAATATTAACTTTATGCCTATTGAATAATCATCAACCTGACCGTCCTACATTGCATTTTTAGTACGTTCTCTTCACTCCAGAATCTATCTGCACCATCGGCCGTCAGTTTTTTTAACTATGTGTCCCACCCACTGCCTTTTTAGCTTGCACTTCCTCTTGGATTTTGGTCTTGGTTTGTCTACGGATCTCCTCATTCGATCTCGTAGAGAAACACCAAGCATAGCTTTCTTAATAGCATGCATAATTTGAAAAAGTGTTTCTTTACACTTGTTATGATGATTTATTTCAGGGTGGATGGATCTGGATAACAATTTTAAGAATCATTCAAGGTTTTGGGCAAGCCTGTTTTTTTCCTGGAATACACACATTTTTTGGCAAGTGGGCCCCTTTAGAAGAACGAGGTCGACTGACTTCTATAACTTACGGAGGTAAGCATTCAAACAGTTTTGGCTCTTCATCAAACCGGCATCAGGTTCTTATTAAAGCTTGGTGATGAAAGTTGGCTTCTAATAAGTGAAACCATCAGCCCATAAATACCCTGAACAGATTACTACTAAGCAATGGGCTATTTTAAGCTGCTTGTTTCGGCGGGTCAGCTTGTCTTCATGTGCCATCTGTACGCTTTTAAGCTGTCAAAGATGATGATAATTCTAAAGGATATCATGCTTATTTCAGGTGTGGCTTTAGGTTCAGTATTCGGTCTAACATTCACTGGATTGCTAGCATCGACACCTCTCGGCTGGCCTAGCATCTTCAGGTTCTATGGAATTCTATCAGGTATCGTCGGTGGAATTCTGTGGTGGTTCATGGCTGACACTCCAGCAATGCATCCAAAGATTTCTCCTTTTGAGAGAAGGTACATTGAAGACAGACTAGGAGTAAAGGAAGGAGATCAAGAGGTAAATTAAATATAACTTATATTATAACTTCGCCAAAAAGAAGAATTATTTTCATGTTATTAATTTCATATTATAATTTATATGAGACGTAGAATTAAGGTTTATCATCTTGTACTTTTCTATTGTTGCCTAAAATAAAGATTTTTTATTATTAAATAATGGAGAGAGTTAAAAGTTGAGATAGGACTAGGAGCTACTAGAACCTGTTATGGCTACAAAAAGTTTCGTTTACTAATTCTAGACGCAATATCGATCAGCTTGTATTCCACTAGATCTGAATAATTTATATTGCAACAAAGTCAAAGTACAACTCAAAATCTTTATTCATTAAAATCACAAGGATCACTTTGAAACGTCAATTTTACTGCCTGTTCTTTCGCGACCAAGCCAGGAAAGAAAGGCAAGAAACAAGGCTTGTTGGTTTCGTGTTTACCGCAATCTTATACGATCGTCCAAGCTTCCAACATCATCAGACATTTGCCTGATCTATTACAATCTTCTGTCTGAATAAAGTTTATAATCAACTAACAACATTGAAGATTGGACAACATTGGTCGTTCATGTATACGACAATCTTATACGATCGTCCAAGCTTCCAACATCATCAGACATTTGCCTGATCTATTACAATCTTCTGTCTGAATAAAGTTTATAATCAACTAACAACATTGAAGATTGGACAACATTGGTCGTTCATGTATACGACAACCTTAAACGATCGTCCAAGCTTCCAACATCATCAGACATTTGCCTGATCTATTACAATCTTCTGTCTGAATAAAGTTTATAATCAACTAACAACATTGAAGATTGGACAACATTGGTCGTTCATGTATACGACAACCTTAAACGATCGTCCAAGCTTCCAACATCATCAGACATTTGCCTGAGCTATTACAATCTTCTGTCTGAATAAAGTTTATAATCAACTAACAACATTGAAGATTGAACAACATTGGTCGTTCATGTATACGACAATCTTAAACGATCGTCCAAGCTTCCAACATCATCAGAGATTTGCCTGAGCTATTACAATCTTCTGTCTGAATAAAGTTTATAATCAACTAACAACATTGAAGATTGGACAACATTGGTCGTTCATGTATACGACAACCTTAAACGATCGTCCAAGCTTCCAACATCATCAGACATTTGCCTGAGCTATTACAATCTTCTGTCTGAATAAAGTTTATAATCAACTAACAACATTGAAGATTGAACAACATTGGTCGTTCATGTATACGACAATCTTAAACGATCGTCCAAGCTTCCAACATCATCAGACATTTGCCTGAGCTATTACAATCTTCTGTCTGAATAAAGTTTATAATCAACTAACAACATTGAAGATTGGACAACATTGGTCGTTCATGTACACGACAATCTTAAACGATCGTCCAAGCTTCCAACATCATCAGACATTTGCCTGAGCTATTACAATCTTCTGTCTGAATAAAGTTTATAATCAACTAACAACATTGAAGATTGGACAACATTGGTCGTTCATGTATACGACAATCTTAAACGATCGTCCAAGCTTCCAATATCATCAGACATTTGCCTGAGTTATTCCAATCTTCTGTTTGAATAAAGTTTATAATCAACTAACAACATTGAAGATTGGACAACATTGGTCGTTCATGTATACGACAACCTTAAACGATCGTCCAAGCTTCCAACATCATCAGATATTTGCCTGAGCTATTACAATCTTCTGTCTGAATAAAGTTTATAATCAACTAACAACATTGAAGATTGGACAACATTGATCTTTCATGTATACGACAATCTTAAACGATCGTCCAAGCTTCCAACATCATCAGACATTTGCCTGAGCTATTACAATCTTCTGTTGAATAAAGTTTATAATCAACTAACAACATTGAAGATTGGACAACATTGGTCGTTCATGTATACGACAATCTTAAACGATCGTCCAAGCTTCCAACATCATCAGACATTTGCCTGAGCTATTACAATCTTTTGTCTGAAAAAGTTTATAATCAACTAACAACATTGAAAATTGGACAACATTGGTCGTTCATGTATACGACAATCTTAAACGATCGCCCAAGCTTCCAACATCATCAGACATTTGCCTGAGCTATTACAATCTTCTGTCTGAATAAAGTTTATAATCAACTAACAACATTGAAGATTGGACAACATTGATCTTTCATGTATACGACAATCTTAAACGATCGTCCAAGCTTCCAACATCATCAGACATTTGCCTGAGCTATTACAGTCTTCTGTCTGAATAAAGTTTATAACCAACTAACAACATTGAAGATTGGACAACATTGGTCGTTCATGTATACGACAATCTTAAACGATCGTCCAAGCTTCCAACATCATCAGAGATTTGCCTGAGCTATTACAATCTTCTGTCTGAATAAAGTTTATAATCAACTAACAACATTGAAGATTGGACAACATTGGTCGTTCATGTATACGACAATCTTAAACGATCGTCCAAGCTTCCAACATCATCAGACATTTGCCTGAGCTATTACAATCTTCTGTCTGAATAAATTTTATAATCAACTAACAACATTGAAAATTGGACAACATTGGTCGTTCATGTATACGACAATCTTAAACGATCGTCCAAGCTTCCAACATCATCAGACATTTGCCTGAGCTATTACAATCTTCTGTCTGAATAAAGTTTATAATCAACTAACAACATTGAAGATTGGACAACATTGGTCGTTCATGTATACGACAATCTAAAACGATCGTCCAAGCTTCCAACATCATCAGACATTTGCCTGAGCTATTACAATATTCTGTCTGAATAATGTTTATAATCAACTAACAACATTGAAGATTGGACAACATTGGTCGTTCATGTATACGACAATCTTAAACGATCGTCCAAGCTTCCAACATCATCAGACATTTGCCTGAGCTATTACAATATTCTGTCTGAATAATGTTTATAATCAACTAACAACATTGAAGATTGGACAACATTGGTCGTTCATGTATACGACAATCTTAAACGATCGTCCAAGCTTCCAACATCATCAGACATTTGCCTGAGCTATTACAATATTCTGTCTGAATAATGTTTATAATCAACTAACAACATTGAAGATTGGACAACATTGGTCATATGTGTGGGCAAATTTCCTGCAATAGTTTTCTACTATCCATTATCCGAACTAATCCAACCATCAATACTTTATATCACTAATTATAATTTAGCACGTAAATACTTTTGCGATTCGAAAACTTCCTATACAATGAGATGGGTAGTAGAAAATTACTTGCAGATTTTATGTCAATCGATATCCATTTTGAGTGGAGTTGACACTGGTATATACGTTTTCCGTCACTTTTTTACACATATTCTGTCACTTTTTTAGACATTTTCTGTCACTTTTTTACACATATTCCTGTCACTTTTTTAGACATTTTCTGTCACTTTTTAGACATTTTCTATCACTTTTTCACACCTCTGTCACAAGTTACCACATTTTTTGTCAATTGTTCTACATTTTCTGTATCACTCGCAAGTTTCCTATATTCTGAGTAAAAAGTTCACCAACAAATTAACATGCAGTAAAATTAAAATATACAAATATGTAATAATAGGTAAAATAACAATTTGTTGGTGAATTTTCGCCTGGTTACATTTAAGCTCTTATAAAAATTAGCTAAGTCTACGTCACATTTCAAACTACACACATTGTGTTCAGCCTATATACATTTCGTCAATTCTTTACCTAATATTCATATTCATTTATAAAATGTCCTTACCTACAGCCCTTACCCACAGGGTACATGAAGGGCTGGAATCTTGACTAGTCAATAAGATCTGACATGACGCAATTTCCTAATAAATTAACATTTTGAAAGCAAGAGTAAACGGAATAGTGAGTTGATTTCAGAAACGATTGCCAGTACCATGGTCAGAGATCCTACGTAGCCCTGGAATGTATGCCGCCGTTATCGCTTGCTTGGGGTACGCGTGGGGACATGTGATACTGTACTCAGAAGTCCCTGCGTTTATGGACAAAATTATGAAAGTGGATATAAAAGTGGTTAGTGAATAGTGTTTGAACTAACTAATTATTATCACCTCAGCCTGAAATTCCACTGCTGATTATAGGCATTCCTTACTTATTGCCATCCACCTCTGTCCGGTTCGTCTCTACCAATGTTATGCAATGTAATGAAATGGTGAATACATGAACGCTGAATAGGTATTTATGGGAACTAGAAAATTGAAAGAATACTAATATACTTTTTTTTTTGTATTCACTTATAATATATGGTGGTCCCTCCAGTTTTGCCAATATTGCTTTGGGTGGTGTATCCCTACCAGTTTGCACCGACTTTCAGTACCTGGGGCCATTGATCCATAGCGAGGGCGTCATAGACCGGGACGTTAAAAATAGAATAAATGCGAAATGAATGAAACGGCGACAGGTTACAAAAACAACGTGCGATCCTCGAATGCCCCTTAAACTTAAGCGGAAAATTTACTAGTAATTTACTAATAAAACCTATCGTAATGTAATTGCTTCTGTGTTGGGCCACGAAAGGTACGGATGAAAGAAGAGTGCACGCGGCGGAAATGCGAATGTCGAGATGTGTCGGGAAACGAAAGTGGATAAGATAAGGAATAAGTATATTAGAGGAAGTTTAAAAGTAGCGCCAGTGATAGAAAAATTGAGGAGTAAGAGGCTAGCGTGGTATGGGCATGTCATGCGTAGGTAAGAAAATCAGGTGACTAAAAGAGTGTTAGATATGAGTGCAGATGGATATAGAAGTAGAGGAAGGCCGAAGAAGAAATGGATGAACTGTGTGAAGAATGATATGGGTATGAAGAAAGTGACATCGGAGATAACGGCTGATAGAAATATAAGGAATATGAGGATACATGATGTGCCGTAATGTGGGAAAAGAACGGGAAGAATAAGACTTACTTATATTAAATAAAGAAACACCCAAACCCGGAACAAATATCTGTGGATCATGCAATTTTTTTATTTATTTGACAAAATAACATAAAACTATTAATTAATGTTATACATATAGCATCGTAAAATCTAAAGGTTTGTCTCGGTGCTTAGAGACACTCGAGCTGCACAACATTTTTTAAATAGGTACCTACTTACTTAACCACTTCCTTGATTTTCTAAAATACTTATCTAAGATAAATAAACAACAATAATTATATATAATTTATGCATAGAGGTAATGTTTCAATTATTTGTTAGCTATTCTCGAGGGTATTCATAAAGTATTTTTTAAATTTATAGTTACGATTTTGATTATTCCGCGCGGGAATTGAACTCGCAACCTTCATCGTCTCATCCGGTTATTCACCTACTGCGCCTTGGAGGTCGTCAAATTGTTTACTTTAAACATGTTATTTTTTCAAATTCTAATTAAACATAATTCTATGTTCAGTTATCAATATCACTTGTCACGAGCAATCATGCCAAAATTGGCGAGGTTTTTCACTTAAAATGTGATGAACATAATTTACCATGATTCATAAATATGTTAAACAGGAATATATTTACAAAAAAAAATATGTCTAAGTATTCTATCATTTATCAGGATCATAAAAGAAGCTGTGCTAAGTTTGGGGCCAGATTGCGCCGTGTTACTTTTTTAGCAATATTTATTATTCATATCGTGATCATTCAAAACAGTGTAACGTCTTTTTTTCAGAATGGATTGCTTACTGCCATTCCTTTCATGGCAATGTGGTTCACCTACTACATCTTTGGTTGGCTGACTGATCTGATAATTATCAAAAATATTTTAAGTGTTACTAATACTAGAAAATTGTCGTATTCCTTAGGTAGTTTCTATTCTTTTTTCATGTTTTGTCTTAATTCTAGATACATTTTGCCAATACAATTTTTGTTTATTTTTAGGTTCAGTTATACCTGCCCTGGGTTTCATTACTCTGGCATTAATGCCTAAGAATATATACATGGTTGAGACTGTTTTGGTGATTATTGGTGCATTTAGAGTATTGGCGTTGTCGGCTATCATGGTAATCATAATTAAAGTACCTATAACTTTATGTAATACGATTTCAACACTACGATCGCACTTGGAAAATAACCTTGTAGTTGCCAAGAAAAGAGCAGTATGTTGATCATAAGATTTGTATGTCTACCAGGTGAACCAAATCGACCTTTCGCCAAATTTCGCTGGAACATTGATGAGTATTAGCAATTTCACGGCGAATCTTGGTAGTTCGTTTGCGCCAATAGTTGCGGGGCTCATCTTGACTGACGTTGTAAGTATCACGTTAGTGGCAGGTAATTGAATAGAATATAATTTATACGCATGAAACCATTATAAAGAACAGTAGGTATAGTACATACAATTGAATCTATTATGAAAGTTAGACTCATCTGTCTGCGTACGAAAATGGCGTTCAGCTCAGCATAATGTTGGATGCTATGCAGCCAACGCTGATTTACAGCTTTCAATTGCTATTCAGTATTCACTTCGGTGTTGTGCACTGTTTTTTATTAGACACGCCGTGTTATTTTGCTAACATAGATGTGTAAAGAAAATTTAATAGTCTTTTGTGTCCAAATAAATAAAAACTCTTTTTTCTAAAATCAAATGTTATTTCAAATCAAATGATCAAGCGGCGCGAGTTTTGCCAATGTGTGCGTAGTTGCGTATATAGAGAGAAACGGCTCTAAAAACTATAAAATAACACATCATTTTCTAGTTTTTTATATATCAAGTTTTTGTGCGTCCGTAAGTAATCACTTTTAAATTTCCAGAAAAGTGAGTACCTCTGGCGCTATTTCTTCTATGTGGCAGCGGCGGTCTACTTGTGCGGCAATCTGTTCTACATAGTTTTTGCAACTAGTGAAAGGGCTGAATGGGACAACCCTGACTTCAATAAGACTAAGGATGAAGGTCTTCCAATGCTCAGTAAAGGAGATGAACCAAATCAATCGTTTACTAACAGATAACGTATTTAATCAAAACCAGTCCAACTACATTTGGTTTTTATTAAATACACCAGATCTGGTATAAGATAATAATGTCGGTTTCTTTAATTAATTTCCGAATATAAATAAATATTATCACTTTTACATAACTATCCCTCAGGTAGTAGGTAATAGGTAGTTACCAGCCAAAGGTTGTATGGAAGAAATCGCTTCAAAGCGATAACACTACCCATTGTACTATTTGCTTCGCGTCTTCGATTTTGTCTGTAATTTAGAATTTTAATCTATGGTGTACAATAAATTCATATTCAATTCATACCCCTGTTGTAATAATATTAGTTCCTAGCCAAGGCAATTACTATTTGAATATCTTGTTACTTAAATATTATACCAACATATGAAAACCTTTAAACATAATAACACCTGTAGATACAAATCAACTAAAAACAGACGACCTGATACAGGTTGCTGGGAGCCGTTGGGTGCAGGCCGCACAAGATCGGTCGCTCTGGAAATTTGTGGGAGAGGCCTGTGTTCAGCAGTGGACGTCCTGTTGATGATATGATGATGATGAATACGAGAAAAGAAAACTTTGAAGCCGTTTTTAAGCTTATTGCACGCACGGAAAAGTGTGAAATTTGTCACAGTCAAAATTTATATGTAGAAAAAAATACGAAAGCTATTAATAAGCTAACATAATAAGTTTATTGAATTACGGTTGAATTTCGACCACTGTGCACGGGCAACTAGCTATCATATAAATACGAGTATAATATATGTCCGTCATATTATAACGTTCGTACCATTAGAGGAACTAAGGTAGAGACGCCGCCCATAAATTGACTGCGACGAATATTGATATTGGAACTCTTATGAAACTTTGTGCTATTTGTTCGAGTTCGTTTGGGAATATTAAATTGTGTGTTCCGAACTTATTGAACGAACCAAATTTTATAATATTTAGTTTTCAGTGTATTTAATAGGTATTGGATTTAATATATAGGATGTCGAATGTCGACTGATATATCGAGTCCTTTTGGATCAAGAATTTTAACATTTATCAATTGGATATGTTTTATATAGCGCCTGATGATAAGTTGCAGCACTGACTGATAATGCAGCCGCGTTAGTGCGTGGGACAGGATATTTCGATCTTAAGTGCAGAAGGCTGTCAGTTCGATTCTGGCTGGAATCCTAATTACGTGAAATAAGGTTCTCCATACCCTTGTTCCCAATATAAAAAAAGAGGAACACCGTGGAGGTTTAGAAAGATTTTTACTGTGTAATTAATTGTTTTATGGTTATTTATACAATATTTGGAAAATAATTAAATATAAATATTGCTGGACATGTCAAACAGCGCCATCTAGCCCCAAACTAAGCAGAGCTTTTACTATGGGAACCAGATAACTGATAGAATACTTAAATACTTTTTTTATAAATACATAGGTGACACAAAAGTTTCTGGAATTGGCTACTTACATAAACAAGATTTAAAAGTTATTACTACATTTGAAAATAGAACTCCACGCCGTAGAATAAAATTTGTTTCATCTGATTGCCAAATGTTTTCACATTGTGGCGTCATTTTGAAAATTGCGTGATTACAATAAAATGGATTTAACTCGGGAAAATGTTCGTTGCATGATTTTTTACGATTTTAAGTGTAATTTGACAGCTCAGCAGAGTTTCGTTTGGCTTCAACCTGCTTTTGGCGAAGGAGCACCATGAAAAACGACTATTTATAGCTGGTTTGCAGAATTCAGACGCGGTTGTGTCAATCTCCATGATGAAATTCGTAAAGGTCACCCGTGCACCGCTGTGTACAACAAAAACATTGATGCTGTGTGCCGTATGATCGAAACAGACAGATATGTGATCTACTATGAGATCCAGACATCTTTGGACATAGGCATGAGCCAAATATAGTAAATCCTTCACAAACATTTGGGTCTGAGAAAGCTGTGTTCTCGATGGATCCCACACAATTTGACTGATGCTCAATAAACGGACCGCATCACTTGGTGCCATGATAGATACAACAAAGGGGCTTCGAATTTGGTGTGTGATATAGTTACAGGTGACGAAACATAGATTTATATCTATGCTCCCAAAACGAAGCAGCAATCGAGGGTATGGGTCTTTCGAGATGAGCCGAAAGCAACCAACGTGGCGCGCGTTAAAAGTGCCTCGAAGCAGATGATTGCTTTTTTTTAATAAAACTGGACACTTTGCTATTGTTGCTTTAGGAAATTGTCGTACCGTGAATAGTGACTGGTACACAGCCATTTTTTTACCGAAAATTATTAACAAACTCCTTAGAAATAGCAGTAAGCGCCGTATCATCTTGCACCACGACAATGCAAGTTCCCACACGGCCAGACAGACAAATGAGTTTCTGAAGGCGAATAATGTCCAACTTATGAGTCATCCAACATACTGTCCTGACCTGGCACCATGTGACTTTTTTCTGCTCCCGAAAATCTAGAACCAATTACGCGATCAACGGTTTTCATCACCAGAAGAGGCTGTCGAAGAGTATGAAAAACATGTATCTGACGTCACCACCGGAGGAGTGGCATAAATGTTTTCAAAATTGGTTCAATCGTATGAAAAAGTGCATTGACGCAAAAGGAGAATAATTTGAGAAACAATAAATTTATTTTTGACCAATAATAAACGTAATAAAGCTCATCCACATATCAATCATCGACAATGGCACGCTTCAAGAGAAAGGTAAAGAGCTTTCTACAGTGTAGGGAACGCATCGACAATACCCCGGGTGTTGCCAGTGTCAATAGGCGACGGTGACCGCTTACCATCAGATGGGCCGTAAGACTGTTTCCCAACATAAAAAATAAAATGGTATTTTTTTATTATTGATACCGGAAACTTTTAGTGTGCTCTTCGTACCATATTTATCATTCATAGAAAAACATACAGACCCGGAACAATCTGTAGACCTGTAGCAAACATTTGTTCCGCGACTTCGTGCGCGTTACACTACTAAATCTGTAGGTTACCTAGAAATAAAGCTAAACTCGTTGTTGCAATTTGACATAACACCCTACTTTTATCCCATGGGACTTTATTTATTGGATAAAAAGTAGCCTATGTCCCAAATCCCTTCCTGTTTTTAAAAACATGGTTAATAAACATTCATCTGTCGAACATCGATCACTAAGACTTCGCAACTTTAAATTTGTACATATAATTTTTTTTATATATTGTATATATAAAAAATAGTTTATAGTTATAGTAATAGTTTATAGTTATAGTATAAAAAGTTTTTATATATCATTTTTTTATATATTTGTATTATAATATATTATTTTAGTAATTTATATACTTGTTCTGTTAGTTATTATTTGATTTACGCCGCCGTCCTCATTTGTTCACACAGATCCTGTCCATCCAAAGGTTGCCTGGAAGAGATCGCTTATAGCTATAAAGCCGCCCATTGTACCTTTGATTTAATTGTGTATTCTTTTTTGTTTGTTTTATTTTTAATTGTGTGCAATAATGAAATTATCTAATCTCAATCTATGTGTTAATTCAGTTATCTACGTTTATACTAAATTTCATCGAAATCGGTTCAGCCGTTACGAAATGAATAGTAATAAAAATCCACACATATTCGTACATCGACATACAGTTTTGCGTTTATAATATTAGTGCTATGAAGAAGACTACACACGTAACGATATATTTACGCAAGTCTTGTATAAGCCTGACCAGTGCATGGTCTGTGGGAAGAAACCGTCAAGGAAAGGTCGGACAGACGCGTATGGTAAAGCTATGGGTTCCGAGTTCGACAACAGAACCCAAAAAACTGGAGTACAGGTCACTGACCATTTGGGTTAAGATTAGCAGAAAACAACGAATTATGTTAACCTACCATTAATCCAGTGATATGGCCAGCGTTCAGTCCAACAACTATTGTAAGAAGGGTCACAGCCACAGTAATGTTCCCAGCAGGGGAGTAGGACAAGCCAATGAGTGCTGTGACTGGGCTAAACAAACCTGCAAACAGATTGCTTTAATTAATTCTAACTAGCTGTTGCCTACTAAATGTGTAGATAACCTAGAAATAAAGCAAAACTCGCTGTTGCAACTTGGCTGTTGCATCATCCCATTTATATACCATGGAACTTAATTTACAGGATAAAAAGTAGCCTATATGTCAATCCAGATTATAATCTACGTAGGCACATACTAAATTTCATCGAAATCGGTTCAGAAGTTGTTGTTGTCACGACGTGGTTGAGTACCAAACAAACAAACTAACATCCAAACTTTCGCATTTATAATATTAGTGTGACCGAGAAACAAAGTCTTTAACCTATTTTTTTATGTCAATTAAATACGGGATAATCCTTACTTGCGATTTGAAAGTAACTCTATCCAACTGTTTGTTATGCTTTCACAACTAAACAGCTGAACTTATTTCGATTAAATTTGGCACATAAATAGACTAGTAGTTCGCTCCAAACTGAGATCTCGCGATTCTACGATTAAAACAAAAAAAAATATCAGGTATTTGTAATCTTTGACTATCAAAATAGTGTCACGAAATAATTAACCAAATCACTTGACCTACAGTTTCATTTAAATTACAGTTAACGGGAGTTCATGTAGATTGGTTAATATTTTTGGGGTAGGTACAAATTGCAGTTATTCTGGATTTCAGAGTTATGCCTATATTTGTGTAGCTTATGCTACACGCATGCTAAATTACAGCACTGTGGTGTTACTAGTGTACCCTGTGAATTTTGTCAAAGTTTAGTTTTTATTATGGCTAATAACTCAAAAACTGTAAAGAATTTATGATAAATAAAAAAGAGTCTAAATGTACTAATGGATACCTTTCATTTGACGTCCCACTTGACCAGTTAGCCTCATTTTCATTTTTTTACCCCTCTTGAACCCCAATATCTCAACAACCCCCCTCCCCCCCAACATTTTTAATTCATTCAGGCACACCAAAACTGTGCCATCACGATTTACCTCTGTATTAAATTTCACGATGATAGGATTAACGTTTCGAAAGTTATCCTCGGACAAACATACACACTTACATACAACGCCGATTTGCCCGAGTTGATTTAGAGATCTCGCTTCGCAATTTTATCTGGGATTGCGACAAAGGCTACTTTTTACGCGCATGTTCATAAGGAGGGTAATGTTTTATTGACAAACCACGAGTGCAAAGCCGCGGGCTGGTCAGTTAGTTTATCATGATTTGTGAGTTGACATTATTATCCCGTGATCATGGCGCAAGCAACAGTGTGTTTTGGTCTACGAAAATCATGGTAAAATAACCCGTTGTTGTAAAATACATTTATATTCGTTTATCCTCTACAATACGTCTTTAACTAAGAACGGTTAAATCGTCAATAATCTAAATTTATTTATTCAATGCAATATTATATACCATTTACAATTATTAATTTACGACGCGACTAAACACCGGGAAGACAGACCGGCTAATAAGTAACAATTTTATCTCTCAACTAATATTTCATAGAAAGTTTCAGAGTTGAATGGTTTCAATGGAAAATGGAAATTATCCCAAAAACAGATCAGCGATTAGTTACAGGTATCAGATCTCCAATTAAACTCCAAATTAATCAAAAGTAATGCAATTCCCCTCGGCTATTGTTTCAGCTATAATATAATTGGTAAAATTAAATCAACCGAAGCTTTGATTAGAGCGGTCATGCAGCTAATGCTAATAAATCCGAGGAAATCTATAGAATCGCTGTAATCGTACTCTCGGAAATAACAGTTGGCTCATAAAAAGTGATTGGCAAACATTTAAGAACGTAGGACCCTGAAAAAATCGCTCACCCTTGCTCGATACAACGTTAGAAAACTTTTTGTGAGCCAACTGTTGAGAAATAAACAATTTTCAGAATTTTTTTATCTTAGTATTATTTTAGACATAGACATAGACAGACATTTATTTGCTACCATAGCACACACAAATTCACACAATACAATCAAAAGGTTCTCCATCAAAGAGAAAGCACAAGTAAGAGAAAACAGAAAATTATATACAACAAACATAGGAACAATAGAATGAAATAATAAATTTACAGTGTAGTCAGGGAAAAATTAAAAAGAGCTTAAGTAGGTATGTGCTACTGCAGCAAATGGGTTCCAACTCAGCAATATGCCTCGCCACGGATCGACAGCTCGGCGCTATTATTCTGCAGAAACCTTTTTTAGGCAAGTCATTAGAACTCGTAAGAACGAATGTACGAACGAACGAAATGAATGTAAGAATGTAAATTTTACTGCGAAATACGTTTTGTTCTGTTTTCGTTAGCAGCCAAAGTTTAAAGCTAATTCATATTCTTACCTAAAAATATGTTTTTATTGTATTATTACATAAAAAACGAGTGTGCTTTAGACCACACAACTGAAATAAAACTTCTTTTTCAACATTAATTTATAAAATTGTACAATTACAAAATTGTCCACGTGTCCGTAGGTCGATCAGTCTATGTTCATTCTGGACAGACGCAACTCGCTCTCGCACATTAACTTTTAAAATAAACGAAACGTAACTCTCTCTCTTTCTATATTCACTAACTTATATCTCCCTCTCAACTTCCGTTTGCACTTTTCGTAACGCATGCACCAGCTTACTCCCTAAGTCAAGCATGCGTAAAGAAGTTTTACTTCGAAAACTATATTTAAATTGTGTATGGTCATGATCGGTTATTTTGTATTTCTTGGGTCTGGCTCCAGTAGTAGATGGCGTAGATGGCACAATCTAAGATCTAGGTTGTGGATTATAATGAGTACCCCGCAAGTTCTTAGGTCTGCTTAATGTACAGTGCTTATTGTATCTACTGTTCCTTATATTTTTTTTATTTTATGTGTACTAAATCAATGAATATTCTATTCTATTCTACAGCGTTAAATCAGATCAATCATATAAATGTAAGAGTTTGAATGATTGTTTGTTTGTTAACCAATCACGTCGTAACGGCTGATCCGATTTTAATTGAATTTGGTGTAATGATATAAAAAAAAATATTAGCCAGTTTATGGTGGCCAACCGGTTGATTAATTTACGCTACCGTTTAAAATGCTCCCATAATCCACTGAACTGGTATTTAAAACCTCTTGGACTCAAAAGGTCAGCTACTAGCTACAGCACAACAAAAGTCGTCCAAAACGTTGGTCTGTAACTAACCATGTTTTAAAAGTGTATTTTCTTTTATATGTTTATAATTAATGGTGTGCAATAAAGATATTATCTCATCTTATTTTACCGATCGAGTTGGAAACTTTTCTCGTTGCTGTGATTGAGAGGTATTCCGCCAGCACCCAGTCGGAGATGGTGCCGAACGCGAAACTCAGCAAGAACATCGCTATGTAGGGAAGGGCAGACATCACACCATTCTGTAAATGTATAGTTTAGTTTCAGTGTTACATGAAAACCTTCACTTTTTACTGTTATATTAATTGCTTGGTGACTCATATCAAAGTGAAATTAGTGCAATTTTCTGGCTACCATTTTGGCATTACGATAAAATACAAAATAAAGTTATTTGCAAGAAAAGTACATATTGTACAATATTATAAGTTAATAACACTGTCTATATTATTTATCTGTAGTTATCATAATTTCATGAGAAATAACGCTCTTTTAAAAACCAAAACAGAAAGCTTAGCCAAGTTTATAGCCATTCGATTAGTGATAAGTCCGAAAATGTATGGGATTTGACACATGCTATGGAAATACCACGTGTAACAAACCTATGTAAAAATCGAATCGATTCGAAGCGAATGTAATTTGGCTACGGGCTCAGGCCATAAATTACTTGGAGCGATCGATTGTGATTTTGAATTTGCGCGGAATAAAAATCTCAATTGCCAGTGTAAGACGTTAGCAAGGAATTTTGACATGATTTTGACATCGCGCCTAAGTGCATTTGACCAAGCATTTGGCACTCGAAGTCAATGCTAAGTAGATTTATGGACAAAAATTCCCGAAATCCTCTGCACAGTGGATTGTCTCAGGTGATTTATTGAATAAGCCATTTTATGATATATCGTTTTACAGCATATCATTTTACAGGAAGGAAAAAACCGCAACAATTTCTAAAAATGTTATCGCTCCAGATTGTTCCTTTAATTTTTTTGCTTCATTTGATAAAGGTAATTAATTATTATTTTATAAAAAAGTTTTGTACATATGTCAAATTACGCGAACTTCATACATAGGTACTTGACCGCAAAGCGTACAGAGCGAGCAGCGTCAAATTACGTGAACTTCATACATAGGTACTTGACCGCAAAGCGTACAGAGCGAGCAGCGTCAAATTAAGTAAATTTAATAAATTACCAGGTGAATTAAAATATTTACGTTTGACTTTATTAAAACGCCTAAATAATAAATGGTTATCATTCAAATGTTTTTATACCATTACGGAATATTTTCCTTATAAGTAGTTATGTACTTAATTTATTTTATTTTATTGTCATGTATAGGGTTCCGTAGCCAAATTCGTCATGTCTGTCTGTCTGTCCGTCCGTATGTCACAGCTACTTTTTTCCAAAACTATAAGAACTATACAGTTGAAACTTGGTAAGTAGATGTATTCTGTGAACCGCACATTTTTACACAAAAATAGAAAAAAAACAACAAATTTTGGGGGTTACCCATACTTAGACATCAAACCCATACGTGTGGGTTATCTATGGATAGGTCTTTAAAAATGATATTGAGGTTTCTAATATCATTTTTTTCTAAACCAAATATTTTGCACGAGAGACACTTCCAAAGTGGTAAAATCTGTGTGTGTTTGTGTGTGTGTCCCCCGCCCTGTAACTTTTAAAATAAGAGAACAATAAAACTAAAAAAAATATATGATTACATTACCATACAAACTTCCAGATCTAGTAACTTACGAGATCTAGTAAGTAGTTTTTTTTAATACGTCATAAATCGTAAACCGCAATTTACATTTCATTCAATCAACTCAAATATAAAAAAAAGTTACAACGAACTACAAGAACTTTTTTAATATATTACTTGCTGCTACGTAACCTTTCATTGGCGAGTCCGACTCGCACTTGGCCGCTTTTTTGTATTATGTGTAGGGAACAAAACTATTTTTTTTAAGACAGAATGGACAGTAATTTAAATCTTAATTTATTTTAAGTAATATTTGCACACCAGGGCATTGTCTGGTAGAATAAATGAGCTTAAGACCAGTGTAAAATTGTACTTACTCTCTGCGAATAAATTAATGATCTTTATCTACTCTTATTATCTTGATCTTTATCTTTTAATCTTTGTCTATAGATAATCTTTATCAATAATGAAATAAAAGTTGTCTGGAAGAGATTGTACTATCGCGTGTCTAGTTTTAAGTGTATTAAATATGATTTGTTAATTTATGGTATATAATAAAGCGTTTTCTATACTATTCTAATGTCTTCTAATGACTAACAATCGTCGGCATCTAACTATAAGTAGATAAACGCGTCAACGATTTGTTTTGAGAATATGAGCACAATTACTTTTCAACAAGACCTGTTCCGGGACCTAGGACCTGGGCCCCGAGCCAAGGACTCCTATTTTCCGTGGATACCTCACAAGACGACCACAAAATATTGTAATTACGACTTACCGACTTGATATCCCCTCCGAGCACTTGCTTCAGGTAGGATGGCATCTCCGTCATGAGGGTCCAGAAACCCCACGCCTGGCAGGAGTGCACGAAGATCAAGGAGTAAAACGGGAGAGAGGTGAAGATTGCTTTCCAGGGAGTCTTCAGTTTCTGCATTTTTGACAATAATCTTAACCACGCTTTTTGTACGTTACTTATCATTCAGTTAAACTGCTTTAATATAAAAATCTGGTCTCACAATTACACAATAAAAGGGCCCAAACAATTTACAGTTGGTAGCCTTTTATAAAATCCAGTTTATTTTAATGCGATCACATTTTATTTATTTAATACTTTCACACAAAATAGAAGAGTGCTAGGAGGACTTACTGCTTATGACATCATCTACCAGTCATCCCGGTCGCCAACATTACCAAAAATAATTTTGCTAAAGCAGGTAAGTCATGATAGAGGAAAAAACGAATTTTAACACTAATAATAAAAAAGACTCTAAATTACTAAATAGAAACATATTAATAAATACCTAACGTAATTACTATAATATATAGATATATATATAAGTACAAGTAACTTACATAAATCATAAAAAGTAAAAAAATATTACAATACAGAATTTACATTGGAAACCAATAATCGCATCAAACGCAACGATGGTATCAGTGGCTAATTTATCTCCAACTTCTCAAAGAAGCGCTGATGCACCAATCTCTTATACGACTCTCGTGTTTTAGCCTTTTTAATGTTTAATGGCAAGTCATTCCAGTCAGATCGCCACAACCGAAAAGGAGTTGGAGAAATAAGAAGTCATATGCGAATACATTTGTGTTAGTAAAAAAGGTTATTTGCTTATTCACATAACTAATTGTCATTCACTACATTGTTTTCGGTATTTAGGCAAATTAAATTAACTTCGTCTAATACAGCTGTCTATAGAAACTAAAGTTACTCATCTCAGAAAGACGCAAAATACCAGGAATGCAAAAAGTAGACTTATCTGAAGGTCTCTCAACCACTATATTTACCTTCGGTTCTCCAACATTGCCGAGTGAAGTCTGAATATAAAGCTTTTCTTCAGCGCTGATCAGCCTAGAGGAATGAGGGGAGTCTGCTCCGAAAATCACGTAGAAAAGCACCCAAGTGGCTCCAAGGCACCCGTTCACAAAAAAGATAGCTGCCCAGCCCCAGTACTGGGAGATGAACCCTGATGCCATGAGCTAGAGCTGTTCCTAGCTGGCCACCTAAAAACACAACAGACAAAAATCGTAAAAATACTATTTGAACTTACTGAACATGTAAAAGACTATATGAGTTTGCAGAATATTTATTTAAAAGTAGCATTGCCTATCAACAATTTCCTGTTACCTCAGAGGTTTAGTCGCGTTAGACTTGAATACTTAAGGGCGCACTATACCTGAGGAGACGATAAATCGCTTATTGAGAAACAATGTTTTGTTCAACAAATTTTGTGTTTTCAATTTGTAATTCATATGTGTTATAGTTAAGGATACGTGCTAGAACGCCTGTGTTGTGAAAACACGATTCCGTAAAATTTTCTTGATAAAAAAAAACCAAAAATGACTCCAAATTTATCTTAAAACCGTTCTTATGCGACGAATACTTCAATTTAAATCTTGAAACTTTATACAGTAATTTTACACAATATAACTAAGTGCACCTGTGTTTTAAATTATCAAAATACACTTTAATTTTACCATAAATTAAAAGTAGCTAACTTTTGCACTAATGAAACCATTTGCTTTGGACGCGCGGTTCGCGGTTCAGTCTGGCCTCGGCTTTCAGACGTAGTGCTCGTGACGCTTGTTGCTCCAAACGGAATTCACGTAATTATTAGGTAGAATTTATATTGAATTGCTTTTTGTAAAGACGCAGTAATGAGAAATAAGCTCAACAAGAAAATGAAAGGACTGAATGATAAAAAAAACCGGCAAACACATGAACCACGGCGAGATAGAACGTGCAGCGGCGCGCCAAAAAGCGGGGGTGAAATTCGAGTTTGGCCTGAGGTATACTCAACTCTTAATCAAAGAGCGTGCCACGCACGGTCAAGATTTTAGTAGGACTTTCTCTAATACAAAGTTAATTTTACGGTTAAACAAACTTTATTCTCAAAAAAGAAGTATGCATTCACCTTATTATGAGAACTTTAAAATACTAGATAGGTACACAACTATGACAGTATGCGAGCGCATTAAATTAACAATACAATTAAGTCGCGGCACGTAAGTCTAGCGCTGATCGATACGCGGAAGAGATAGCTGCGCATGGGTATTGTCGCGCAAGCAATAAAATAGCCAATAGCCACTATTGGCTTCATTGGAGATGTTCTTTACCGTTGCAATTGACGTATTTGTAGACTCTGCTGTCCTTTTTTGGATTTTCCCTAAATCGCCATTCAATTTAATTTTTCCGGCTTAATACTTTCGGCAGTTTGTTTTATCTGGCTCAAATTTACAGAGCTGCTGCCCGAATGACTGAGTAAAGTACTTGCAGCTTCATCAATCTCACTTTTGGTTTGTTTCAAAGAATCAATTAATTAATTAGATTCCCTTTTTAAAAACAATTCACGTCATAAACCATTTTCCTTGCCTGTCTTTTCAAATTAGTATTTCTTCTTGGCATATTCACTTTAAAGTCACAAACAAACTTAAAAACTGAATTTAACAAACAAATTCAAATAACAGCAATAACAATACAATTAAGAACGCGACTGTACACTGGATGTGCCGCGGGGTGTCGTATCAGTGCTGGGGACAGAATGCGACTGGAGAGCCCATCGGCGCTACGCACGCCCGCCCTTCATCTCGATAGCCCCCCTCAGGTACCTTATTTTTTACTTCTGCGCAATAACGGTCAGCGCTAAAGTTTCGTGCCACTACTTTCAGGTACATTATTTCTGTTTGTTTCCTTCAATATTTGTGTGGAGTGTTAAAGTTTAAAAGTTTAAAGTTGATTTTGGTAATTTTGTAAGAACATTATTTATGAATCGCACTAATGCGAAAGTTTGGATGTTTGTTTATGTATTTGGTTGTTTGTTACTCAATCACGTCGTAACGCCAACCGACTACGATGAAATTTTGTATATACGTAGAGTAGTGGTTCGCCCCGAACTGAGATCTCGCGAGTCTCCGATTAAAACAAAAACATATTATTTGTAATCTTTGACTATCAAAATAGTGCCACGAAATAAAAACCAACTAGTTTGAATAACAGTTTCATTCAAATTACAGGCAACGGGAGTTCATGACTTTGGTTTTTTTTGGGGTTCAAATTTCAGTTATTCTAGAATAGAATAGAATAGAATAATCATTTATTCTAGATTTCAGGCTTTTGCCTATATTTGTGTCACTTAAGCTACACGCATACGAAATTACAGCACTGTGGGATCAATGGTGTTCCCTGTGAATTTTGTCAAAATTCAGTTTTTATTATGGCCAATAACTCAAAAACTATAAAGACTTTAATGAAAATAAAAACGGAATCTAAATGTAATAAATACCTTTTATTTAACGCTCCAATTAAGCTAATCGTCTCATTATAATTTTTTTATACCCCTTTTGAACCCCAATATCTCAACAACCCCTCAACATTTTTATCTTATTTAGTCACACCAAAATTGTGTCATCACTAGGTACCTACCTGTAAAATAAATTATACGATGATCGGATCAACGCTTTGAAAGTTATCATCGGACACACAAACATACATACATACATACAATCCCGATTTTCCCAAGTTAATTTAGAGATCTCGCTTCGCTCGATCAATTATAAACTGGATTACCACATAGGCTACTTTTTATCCATAAATCAGATTCCATGGGATAAAAATGGGGTGTCAAGTCAACTTGCAACAGCAGCTTAGCTTTATTTCTAGGTTACAGAAATAAAACACATTTACTAGCGTAACGTATATGAAATCGCGGACAACAGCCAGTTGTTTACAAACCCAAGTACAAACAAAAGATATACCATAAATACCATTTTTTTTGTTTTTTTGACATAACTGCTACTATACATAACAAAAGCTGTTACTAAAACGTATTAGGAAATAAGCTTACCCAGAAAGAACCTGATAACTCTGGACTAGAAGACAGTGAGATATAAAAGACCTACCTGCGTAAATAAAAGTTCCAAGACTACTCTTCTCTTGCAGCGGTATCCACTTGCCGATCAGGTTGTGAATGGAGGGATAGGTGAAACCTTGTGATAAACCTTGCAGGACTCGACAAGCACACACGGCTTGCCAGCCTCCCTGGAAAGAATATTTGATCAAATGAGCCGAGCTGCTGAATCCTCAGTAGTATCCAGGTGTCTCTAGAACCTTTATCTAATCAAATAACTTTTAAACCAAATAGAACAAACCTATATATATATATATATATATTTAAATTTATAACATGAAAACTTCATAAGAATGCATGAATGGCTATTTGGAAACGGCTTTTAACATGATATTGAATCTCTAACATTATGCTTTGTAGCATAAAGTGGATCTAGACATCCTTCAGTATCCATCCAGCGATAATTAGGAAATCATTTATTGAAGTAAAACTTCTTTACGCAAGCTTGACTTAGGGAGTAAGCTGGTGACTAAAAGTGCACACGTAAGTTAAGAGGGAGATATACGTTAGTGAAGATAGAAAGAGAGAGAGTTACGTTTCGTATATTTTTAAACGTTAATGTGTGAATTGGACTAGTGTCTATCTAGAATGAACACAAACTATCGACCTACAGACGTGTGGACAATTTTGTAATTGAACAATTTTATTATTGCATATTTTAAAAAGAAGTTTTACTTCAGTCGTGTGGTATAAAGTACGCTCGTTTTTTCATAGGAAACAGGCTCCCGCACGCGGCTTTGCAAGCGTGGTTTGTCAACAAAAAGAAGCCTACGTCTGTTGATGTGCTACCTATGTCTTAATTCAGGTCTTATTATATAAATATTTCATAGAAATCAGTTTTTAATTTTAGTCGTACAGTCGTAATAATCAAACAAAGAATCAGAATAACTTTAAAATTTCTTATATTAACTACTTTGAATGAGAGATTATCTTTTGTTTGCTCAGTTGCAGAGAGCTTAATTACGTATTCTGCAAAACGTTTGCGACAAGCTTAATTCTGATGTCAAACGTCTTTGTATTTATTATGATTACCAGCAATTATTGTAAGTTTTACGCCTGTTGCAAACCTGTCACGAGATACAAGATTAAGTACACAGAATCAAAGATAAAATGCCTTTAGATACACCCAGTAAATACTCACATATCGTGCCATAAGAGGTAAGACCAGAGATATAGCAGAGTTGACTCCTAGTGAGACGAGGAGCAAACCAGATGCTCCAAATCTGGCTGCCAGCTCTCCCGCTGGGATCTGCAGGATCACGTACCCCCAAAAGAATGACGAGAGGATCACACTCTGCGTCTGGATTGTCCAGTCGAAAGACTGCAAAAGACAAAATTATAATTATAAATACAAGTTTTTATAAGGTATAAGACGATTCTTCTTTTTAGCGTGTCAAAAGTTCTACGTTTTGTTTTATGGTATGTTGGACAGATGTTTGGCCACAACAATAGCATTAGGTGAGGCGGTTATAGATTCTCTATTATCCAGGTGTTCGGGCACAAAGGGCACAGTAGCAAGTGCTGCATTGACTGCGCAGTATCACCGCAGTCGCGCTACCTTAAGATAAGTCGCTTAGCGACGATTAGCGAGATGCGAGTTGAGCTGCTTGGGTCTCAGCCGAATACTCTGTAGTCGCATCTAGTCTTACAACATGGTAGTCAAGGAAGATGTTAATAGACTATTCGCAAAAATCTAATGACTTTTATGTATCTTCATTCTAAAATTTATAAAATCTTGTTCCAATAAAACAATTAAAAAAATCTGCTGAGGCAACAAGGAAATAACTTTTAATTTTCTCCTACATCCTAACTTATTGTAATCTTGACACGAGCGATCTGAATTCGCTAAAGCCTCACTCGAACGATGAACTGATGAGATCGATTTGCCGTTGGTAACGTATATACCTATCATTATCATCATCATCCACAGCCTGACTTCACCCGTTGTTGGGTATAGGCGACCCCAAGTTTGTGCCATCCACCTCGATCCTGTGCTAGTCTCACCCACTGACGGCCCGCGACCTTTACGATGTCGTCCACCCATCTCGCTGCTGGTCATCCTACCCTTCTATACCACCATTCAGTCACTGTCCTGCTCCATCTGTCATCACCACGTCTAACCAAGTGTCCCGCCCAAGACCATTTGAGCTCCATAACTCGAATCCCAACGTCATGAACCTTCGTTCGTCAACGATATACCTATGATGATAATCAATTGATTTATATTTTGTCGTGACATTCAAGTGAGGTGAAATCCTACTGAAAGGATTTGTTTGTCCCACTACAAAAGAAACTCAAAACTTATTTATTCAATGAAATCATTTAGATGGTAAACGAGCATACACTCCATCTACTGGTACTTGTCTACTGTAGCTGAGGGACGTGTTAAACCAAAGAAATAAAAATAAAAAATAAGAGTAGTTAGAAATTAACGTAATTTATTTTTGTGCAACGGTCTTCAGATGATTCAACTGTTTCTTCTGTATTTTAGTCATGTGAATATTTATTGTATATTTCTTCTGTTATTAAAGATTTGTTTCTATGTATAAAAACAAATTAAGAGTACTCTACTACTCATAATTAGTTTTTCCTTTGTGAAAGGGTTCCCCGAGGAAGTAACTGCCTACATACCTACGCATATCTGCCGCCATGCAGCATTGCTGTGTTTCGGTTCGAAGGGTATGGTTTCCAGTGAAATTACAGGAACATGAGGCTTTATGTATATGTGCCTCAAGTTGATGGACGCAGGGCAGTGCACCATAGGGTAAGTTTCTAATGTTTGTGACCTTTGAGTTATTACTTTGTTATAGGCGATGGTTAGCACTGAACATCAGGTAGGCCATATTCTTGTTCCAACGCCAGGAAGTAGAAAAAAAATATTGAATTAACTTTTTGAAAGAACCCCGTTCTATCTCTGGGTAATGCATAACCAAGAAGATCGTTTGGTAGCAAATTGCTCTGGAACCTCACGGTACGCAATCACATCGATAATTTTGAATCTACATCAATTTACGTACGCATCATCCTTGCAACCAATCACCGGGAATACTCAGTCCACAAACCCGGCTGCTTTACAAAGGGTTTGTTTAAGAGTCTTTCTTGATAAATAAATGCTGCTGGACATTTCACACAGCGCTATCTAGCCCCAAACTAAGCAGAGCTTGTACTATGGGAACCAGATAACTGATAGAATATTGTTACATTTGTTTGTTGGACAGGGTTGAAGTTAGGTATTTAGTTAATTACGTTATTTGACTTCGATACAGCGGTCCTTCTCATGACCTCACGACAATTTACCTTTGCAGATCAGTAGCCTTATTACCTAAGCCAAATTGATGTCGCTTCGCTATCGCTTGTCAGGCCATCCCTTTCACACGTGAGGTACGTACTGTACGTGTGAAAGGGATGGCCTGACTAGCAATGGCGACACAAAAGCAATTTGGCTTAGGTAATAAGGGGGCGGGCTGGATGTTTCGATATTAACCTTATCTTTCGATATTGGACGTAAAGTCATATCGATCAAACTGTATCAATATTTGCAAATCTACATTCTTTATACTGTCAAATCTATCGATTTAAATGGTTTCTTTAACGTATTTAATCGTAAAGTTTGCTTTTTACCACTGCGCTTTTCTTAAAAGCTCTCACTCAGTGACCAACTCATTTGATAATTCTTGATAGTATTTGAACTTTTTGATAAAAGGCAGATGATAAGCCCTTTCCTTGTCAGTCACCGGGTGATATTCAAGATACATAATAGGGGTTAAAGGGGTTCTTAGACTCACGTCTTCATTCTCCTTGTCCGTCATGGCGACAATGGCGATATTGATGTTGGCCCGCATTCCGTAAGCGAGCAATATTGCGAGGAATAGCAGCAGCGACTGCAGGTGTCTGATGCCAAACCATGATTCTGAATAGTCAAATTTTTTTACAGCCTACTTTTTAATAGTAGACTATTAAACGAGGGGATAAAGCAGCGTCTTGCGTCACGGGCGCTATATCGAATCCAGAACGTAACGAAGGATTCTAGAGTTAACTCACGAGTGGAGCGAGGGAGTTACTAGAATTCTGAGTGCAGAGAGGGATATAAGCACGCCCAAGATGCAGACAGTTTTATCCACGAGGTGAATATTCTACTGTTCACACTTTCTGCGAGACAATAAAAACCAAATGTAGGTTGGTACATTATGTGCAGAGGTTAGTTCGATTTACGAATAAGTTCTTGTTGTGTGGGTTCCTTTGGTTCAAATTTTAATACAGATGAGGTTCCAAATTCAAATCATATTGTGTGTACACAACTTTACCTACTCACGGCTCAGCCATAGGGGTTTAATCACCTGCTTTCGGTGAGGTTTACGTGACACATAATTTGATATTGTTGAGCAGGTGGTGTGAAAAAGTGTTTATATCAGCGTTAGGTGCAAAACATCCAACATTATGCTGAGCTAGTTTTTGGTTTTAAAAATACGATTATTTGGCTGTTTTAGATCCCTAACCTGATATCATGTTTATCATCTCCTTTACGTTTATGATAAATCCTAAGGTAGACTCAATATAAACATGTTTAATTTGACGTATTTGTATCATTTGACAACTCTTAAAATCATATCAGCGTTGCGCAAGTCACGCATACTGTGTAGCGTTTTAATCTCATTGAGTTCAGTAATCTGCCTCCTTATTTGCTAAAATGAAGGGAATTCAATCACAAACATTTTATTAATAAGCCTGCAATAAACCTACAATCAGTTACAATAAAATAAGGCATAAGTAAAAAAATATTTAAAGAAACTTGGTTTGTGACTAATATCCAAAAATCCAAACTCAAGGTTTGCCAAAAGGCGATGGAGTGTAGTATTCTTGGAGGTAAACTAACTGATCGCGTCCGTAACACCATACTGCGCTCCCAAACCAAAAGCGCCGATGTAGGGGAGAAAGCCGCCAGGCTGAAGTGAGACTGGGCCGGTCACGTTTGTCGCATGCCTGATGAGCTGTGGGCCAAAATTAGCGCGAAGTGGAGCCCTGAGACAGGGCGACGGTGCCGCGGCAGACCACGCAAGAGGTGGCGGGACGAGCTGGACGCCTTTGAGAGGGACTGGCATACGGTAGAACTAGACCGTTGTGTGTGGCGTAAATGCGGGGAGGCCTTTGCCCAATAATGGGACAATATGGGCTAAAAGTAATAGCAAAACCAATCATGAAGTAGTTTGAAAATGAAAATACCTACATCTTTTGTCTTGGGGCTATATTTGAGAACCTATGGGAAACCCAAGCGTAGATTGTAACAGTTTTCATGAGTTAGACTAGTTGCGGGATATAGGCAAAAATATGTTGGTTGTGAACATTATTTCAGGACATTTTTTATGGTTTTACCCCGTGATCATTCATGGCGTATGTACCCAAATTTCGGGATACACAAAATTCAATGATGGTATTTATTGGTCGGTTTTGTAGGTAAATGCCACTTTTACTATTCATTTTGCAATGGTCTTAGTTTTTATTTAATAAACTTTGGCTGGATAATTGGAACTACAAATGATTTCAGCTATTACGAAATGATTTTGTGATTTTCTTTTGAAAAGCTGGATGTTGCTCCTCAATCCTGATGTACATAAACTAATGGATGGCTCATATTTAATTTCAAATGCATAGATTAACAAACTTCGTGCTATTAAAATACTTACTGGGCTTCAAGTCATTCAGATAAATCCGTTTTTCCGTGCTCATTCTGCCACTTTATTTCAAACACAATAATAAATCATGAACTCAAACAATATCTCTGGCCACTACACATTCATGTTATTTGAACGTTCTGCCGTGAACAGAGATTAAGAAATTCAATAAATATTGTGTTTATCTTATTGATGACGACATCTGTGGTCCAGTGGGTGGCTGAGAAGCAGGAGATTTTGGGTTCGATTCCTGCTGCAGAACAAATAAATATAATTTTTATAACATTTTATAAATATTAGGTTGGGGAAAAAGTTTCTTCGCATTTCTTAAGAAAATTCAAAACATTTTTTAATATACTTTATTTACATTTAACTAAAGTATGTAGGTATCATTTTGTTCAATAACTTTTTGCCATCTTGTAGGTAGGGACCCCAAAATTTCTATAGCAATGGGATCATCCCATTGCTATAAAAATTTTGAGGCTTCTGATCAAAAAACCGCGACAAGTAGTTTTGGCAGTCCTCTCGTGATGTTAACCTGACACTGCCTCAAGAATTCTAAAGAGACCAAAACAGGTTGAAATCTAAAGGTGCAAGGTCAGGACTATACGACGGATGCATTAACACGTCCCAGCCAAACTCTCTTAATTTTTGCTGAGTGGCTAAAGATGTCTGAGTTCTAGCGTTATCATGATAAAAAACCACACCCCTTCTGTTGATTAATTCCGGCCGCTTTCTCTCAACTTCTTGCTTTAATCTCATCAGTTGTTCGCAGTAGAGTTCAGAATCGATGGTCCTGCCTGGTGGTAACAGCTCATAATGAATAATGCACTTCCAATCCCACCACACACACAGCATCACCTTGTTGCGAGTTAACCCAGGTTTCGCTACAGTCTGTGAAAACTGACCAGCCTTTGACCACGACCTTTTTCGCACGTTCTTGTCGTACGTGATCCACTTTTCATCACTAGTTATCAGCTTCTTCAAAAATGGTTCGGTTTCATTACGTCGTAATATAGAATCACAAATGAGTACACGGTTCATTAGATTTCTTTGAGTGAGCTCGTGGGGTACCCAAATATCGAGATTTTTTGTGTACCCAGTTTTTTTCAAATGCGCTAAAACTGTTTTGTGATCAATTTCCAGTTCTGTAGCTACGTTGTAACTACTGATATTCCGATCTTACTCCATTTTTTCAAAAATGGCATCAATTTTATCCGTAATTGGGCGACCGGAGCGACGTGCATCTTTGACATCAAAATTTCCGGATTGAAAATGCTTAAACCAAATGTGTGCTACTGTCACAGACACTGCACTAATTTCATAAACATCGCAAATTTTTTTCGCGGCTTGCGTTGCATTTTTACCTTTTTCGTAGTAAAATTTTAAAATGTATCGAATTTCTTCATTAGATTCACTCATTTTTACAGTACAAAAAATAAATAAAAATCACACATTTTCCTAATTTGAATTTGAAGTTATCTTCTTTAAAATTTAAACTTTGAATGATACCAAAACCAGCCAGATACAAATAGTATAGCCAAAGATATTTTATAACAAGTTCATACATACTATAATGCGAAAAGACTTTTTCCCCAACCTATTATGTTTATAATCAAGTTTAAACAATACTTGGTTAAATTAAATTTAGTTATTTAATTTCTTATGCGCTAGTTATTTTGTTTACACGCAAGTGAATTCGCGTTTAATGATATAGTTTAATTACCACACCATAACACCTACGTATATAAAATTATTTATTTCCCTGCTAGTAATGGTATCAGCATTCGGCAAAGGTTTGTGTTATACCTATGTATCGGTCTATTTGTATCATTCATCACTTGAATGACATCTGTCATTCAAGTGATGAATGATACAAATGTGTCATCACACGTGCTGTGTGTATCTACACACAGCACGAACATTTGATGTAGTCCGATAATGTGACCGCAGGAGTAAAAAGAAAAAACCGGCCAAGTGCGAGTCAGACTCGCGCACGAAAGGTTCCGTACCATTATCTATAAAAACGGCAAAAAATCTTGTCGGTTGTATGGGAGCCTCACATAATAATTTTTTTATTATGTTAGTATATGTTGTTAAAGCGGACGATCAAGAAAAAAAATTGGAATAAAATCACGTTTGTTGTATGGGAAAACATTAAATTAAATATGAATTTTATATTAATTTAATTATTTATTTTTAATGTGAATAATATAACACGATATTCTGTGAATATTTCAAGCGTCTACCTGTTGCCGTTATCAATATCGAGCAAAAACGAACTAAAAAATCACGTTTGTTGTATGGGAGCCCCCTTAAATATTTGTTTTATTCTGATTTTAGTATATGTTGTTATAGCGGTAACAGAAATATATCATCTGTGAAAATTTTAACTGTCTAACTATCGCGGTTCATGAGATACAGCTTGGTGACAGACGGACAAACAGACAGACAGACATACAGTGGAGTCTTAGTAATAGAGCCTCGTATTACCCTTTGGGTACGGAACCCTAAAAATTGTAGAGCTACCATGGGTACAGTCATTTTATTCACGGATAAACGTAGCTCAAATCTGTCATTACAGTCTTTGAATAAACGTCTTCCAGCCGATGATGACCATGCTGATTCTCAAGTATTTGATAATCCAAGCTGATAAGCCTCATATGTACCTAAATAAGATAAATTTACTATCAGTTAATTGACGAAGTCTGATTGTATCTGATGGGCACTCGATCATATTTCTTGTCAAAGTAACGTAATTGATAAGAACACGTAAGAGATATGGTAATCATATCTCTTACGATTAGTAACGCAGTCTATCAGACCAGCAAGGATCAAATTTACAGATTGCTTTGAGCTACGAGTATAAAGTCGTGTTTTTGTGCCCCAATGTAATTTTTCTCAAGCAACCAGCGCAGCGTGGCGCAGTTACCAAATAGCCGCTTACATGATGAATGAGTTTTATTTTATTGATATTTAAGGCTTTTTGAAAATTTATAATTTTTTTATGATGTTGAATTTAAAAGAGACCTATTTTCCAACAAGACTAGCCGTGTTTTCATTTAATGTCGTATATAACAGACCACGTAGCATAACTATGTAGGATAAACATAACAATTGCATTACCCCACCGGTTTCACACTAAAGCGGGCTTTACACTTTGAAATAATCAGACAGACTTAATGAAATAGACTCTGAAAACAGACAACGTAAAGTCCTAAAAAATATCCAATGACCTAGCACATGTTATAATAATATTGTGTTGCTTTTGTATTGGGTACATAAATATTAGAAAAAAACAAAATTAGAACACAAAAAATACATAAGAATAGATGCAGTTTAGTTTAAGGCGAATATAGTAGCTGATTGGTCTTATTTCGAGGCTTTCTCCTCAGGGAGGAATCAGTTTTATGTGCTCAAAAAAATATATGTCATTCACTGACCTTTTATCCGCAAAGTGAACATACGAAAGGTTCTACCTGTTTATTTACTATGAGAAAAAAATATAACAAAATGTAGCTATTTTCGACTTTCAATTTGATTCATCCTCTAAACGACGTAAAATTGTGTAATTTTTCCTGCACTTAAATGTGGGCAAAGACTATACCATCAAGTTGAACAAATGATGCTGTGCTGAGACGGTCTTTCACGTGACAATTAATTATTTTCAATTTTTCGAAATAATTAGCGGGCGTACCCCTAGAAGGTGTTTCGCGGGCGACGGTCGGCAGTGTACCGCTGACTGTGGTACGGGAGAGTTGTGCTCATCTACCTTGCGCTCACCTATTTGCTGGTCGGTTAGATGCGTGTGGCGGAAGGCGCGGGGCCGAAAAAATAGCTGCGCCCATTCGCTTAAGGTCATCGGCTACGGTTAGCGCCTTAACGAGCAAAACAGTTGCACGCACACTGACCTGAACGTACGAGGATCACCACCTAATCACGTGAAATCAGCAACAGCAACATGACAACAATTAGTCGCGAAACGTCAAATTTATCATGGGAAAATAGTTTTTATTTAGAAATAGTATCGATCCCTTTGCTTGCGGCGCTTGTTCCTATGTGCAAATTGTAGGTACTAAGCTTTAATTGTATTCCTATGCTGTGGTAGGTATTTCTTCAGCAATCAAAAGGCATATTAACGCAATGATTAGATACATTTGAATATGCTTACATATTCAACATATACACATTAATTTAACATTATACATTAATTTAAATATTCTAAAAATTTGTAATACTCACTTTTTTTGTAAACTATTTTTTGTATTTTTTTATTTTTTGTAAAAATTTAGTTATAATAGGTATGCTATTAACTATTATTTATTACTATTATTAGTTATTAACTGGCGGGCTACTTTGCCGCGTCAAATTTATATAAGTTTAGTATTACATAATGTAGATTCAATTTGGTTAAGGTTCAGTAGTATGTTAATTAGTGTATGATATACGGTAATATAACTGTGAATCTAAGTATAAATAAATAAATAAAAAAAAAATTCATAATATAGATATATCTAAAATAGATACAAAAATAAACACAATATAATACCAAAATTATAAAAAAACAAGATAACATACAATTATGTGTGCTACAGCAGCAAATAGACCACGGCTCGGCATTATGCACGCTTTAATGAATATTAATAGAGTTCCAAATTTAATCGTCGCTTATATCCTAAAGCTTTAGCAGCAGCTGCATCTTCCGACTCGTTGTTATACATACTCACCATCATAATAAGCCATATGACGTCCATTACTGAACTGATTAGCGTAGATTTCCAGAATCAAATCATTAAACACATTTGTGACAACGTCACACGTTTTGTACAAACAAAACTAACACACAGGAGACACGTAAGTGATCCATTATTCATTTCAATTTCAATCATTATTATAAATACAGAATTTATAACGGACTGTTTTATTCGTGTACCTTCATTAGGGTGAGTGCGATCCGCTCCGTACTGCGTTTCGGCTCGCACTGAGGTGTGTATGTAAAACGGGCACTTGAAAAATAAAACTGTTTTTATTAAAATAGTAATGAGTTTATTTGTTATTTTTTCCAGAATTTATTTAAGATGACTTCCTCATTTATTGTTATCAAATATATTGTTTTCTGACAAATAGTTTACACCTACCGAGTATTTTGCTTTAGAGTGTATTTAGGCTCAACAAAGTGTTAAATTTTAAAAACCCGACAAAGCTTTGTTACAAAAAAGATTTTCCCTGTTTTAGACTAAATGAAATTCCTGTCGAAGGAAATTAATCGTTCTCCTGTTTTTTGTCTGCTAGATATTTAGAGTACCTACTGGGTGGTATTATTAGCTTTAAAAATAATCAAATTAAAAGAACCGTGGACGCCAAGAAAAATATAATACTGTGTAAGGCAAAGTTTAATTTCCTTTTGCCTAAGGGTGATTGTAAACCTGACAAGATGGAAGTCTGCAGTTATGGGAGTGGTGCAATTTAACAAATGCGGACAGTTGCGGCGTAAAACAAATAACACTTACCCAAACATGTCACGCTGCAATGGGTTCCATCACACGTCGGTTTGTCCGGCAATGAGGAGGCCGATCGTCTCGCTAAGGAAGCTATAATAGACGGCATCGTCATCAACTTTTTACCTTATCACAGCGATCTTTTATAAGAAATAAAAACAAGATGTAGATTAGACTGGAAATAATATTTTGACGAGAGATCGCTGAGTAAGGGTATATGGTACAGAACGGTGCAACCAGGCCTAGCTAGATCGCTGTGGTTTGATGGTTCGGGTACGACCAGAACTGACATCGTAACGTCATGAGGCTTCGATCGGGACACATTCCTTTAGATAGTTTTGGATACCTAATGGGAAAGACCAGTTCTCCAAGCTGTGCTGAGTGTGATGTGATAGATGATGCTTATCATATTATTATGGAATGTGTCCAGAATGAAGCAGAGAGAATAATGTTTGTTACCTTTTCAATGTTGATTTGTTTTCTGTAGATATATGTAATAACATCTTGGCTTGCCCCTTATCGAATCAAACTTATTAAGATATTAATTAAGGTTGTTAAAGTAGGTATAAGAAGAAGATGATTCGGTTTAAGTGTATTTTCGAGGGTGCCATAATCATGATGATTACACCCTCATTAAATATAATAAAGATAAAAAAATAAACACCAATAACAGATTATCTGCCTAGACAAAGCCCTTGGTTTCGACGCGTGGACACACCACGCGGGTCATAGTTTTTTTTGCGCAGTCGGGTAAATAGTATCCTATGTTCCTAAGTAATCTGTACACTACATTTTATCTAAATCGGTTTTAAATTATGTTATAGCAAAATATTACAGGGGTAGGCGGAATTAAACCATATATTCAAGTCTACAGTCCCTTGAAGCTGTGAAAAGTCAAATTTCTAAGTCTTCTTCTTCTTCTTTTGTGTCAATGGCTATTTAACTTTTAAATTTGATTAGCCCAATAGAGAGCTAAGTGAACGTAAAAAAAGATATAACCGTTTATGCCACAAACAACGTATATTTCGACACTCATGAGGGAATCAAAACTTATAGGAAACTTTTTTGGTTTATGATAACCCACTTGACTTAGTTACCCTAATTTGAAATTTTAACTCACTCCATTTTAGCTCTTTTGGCCATAAGAAAAATTGTTATTTTATTTGCTTTAGAGGAAGGTTAGAGTTATTTATAACTATTCTAGATTTCAAGCCCATAGGTTCAGAAGTTGCTGAGATAATCAGCTGTGTGACAGACGGACGGACTGACGGACAAAGTTGCACCATAAAGGTTCCGTTTTTACGATTTTTGTGTTGGACTCTAAAACAGACAGATTTTTATTTAAACATGATAGAACTTCGTTTGACCACAATCTCACCTGATGGTAAGCGATGATGTGCTCTAAGATGTAGCACGAAGATCTAGAAGAAACCTATTCATTCTTACCTTAAAGAGGCCCGGATCGTATTTATTAGGAAAAACAGACGACGGTAAAGTGTTCCATACTTTAGCTGTATCAAGAACGTAGAACCAAAACGGTGTGTGCGAATGGGTGGTATATCAACTAGGTACGGATGGTACTGAACCGTGCGCCTGCTTGTCCTTTGATGGAAGGGGGATGGTGGGATCAGATCATATAGTTGCTGGGAACATTCCCCAAAATGTATTCTGTAAAAGATCGATAGGCTTGCAACTTTACGGCGGTGTTCGAGACTTTGGGTCTTAGTCTCTACCATATGTTGCTCACCTATAAGCCTAAAAGCCCTACGTTCCATCGAGTCTACGGTAGCGAGCTGGTATTTGGCCAAACCATCCCAAAGGTGGCAGCAGTACTCCATACCAGACCGGACTTGAGCTTTGTAAAGACTAAGAAGCTGTCCTGGTGTGAAGTATCTCCTGACCTTGTTGAGGATGCCCAGCTTCATGGCAGCTGTTTTAGTCTTAGACGCGATGTATGAGCTAAAGTTGAGAGTAGGCATGAGTGAAACCCCTAGGAGCTCGAGGTGACCTTTTACATACCAATACATCTCGGCAAAAGGGAACTTGGGAAAACTGACACTTTTTCGCCGAGAAGAGACATTCTTGCGTTTTTAAAGCGGTAAATTTGACGAGATTGGCATCGCCCTAGTCAGAGACAGCCTTGAGTGTCAAATTCAAACGCTGTAGCATCTCGTCTCTCTGCTTCCGAATTTCAGCTCTGCTAGCTCGAGCATTAGAGGTATACCTCTCCACAACTGTACTGTCGTCTGCCTACCCAATGATACCGGGCATAAGCAGATCATTGATATGCAGCAGAAACCGTGTGGCAGAGAGTACTGACCCCTGAGGTACCCCGGCGTTAATAGCCAATTGACAGACGAGCGGCCATCAATGACTACCCGAATAGATAGTTCCCTCAGAAAGTCTGCAAGCCAAGAGCAGAATAGTGATGGAAGTCAGTATGAAGGAAGCTTGCCAATAAGGCTGGCATGCCAAACCCTGTCAAAAGCCTTCGAGATATCTAGTGAAACAGCCAGTGCTTCACCATACTTCTCGATGGCTTCACTCCAGATATGTGTAGCATACGCAAGAAGATCCCTGATCCCTGAAGATTGGGACAAATAAAGTGCTTCCCCGAACGAATGCTATACTTACTTACTCCTATGGCTCAGTGACCCGAAGTGTGTCTTGGCCTCCGATAAAAGCAGTCGCCATTTTGGTCTGTCCTGTGCAGCTTCCTGCCAGTTTTCCGCTTGTAGCTTACGCAGGTCCGCTTCCATTACATCTTTCCAGCGGTACCGCGGCCGTCCAACGGGTCGCCGGCCGGCGGGGAGACCGAGGTAGGCGTTGTGAAATTGTCGATCCTCTCCTATTCTCTATAAAAGGCCGAGCCAGCGAAGGCGACACGCTTTCGTTTCACTGGTTCCTTCACTAACTCCTCGATCTCTAAGTTCTTTCGGACTCTCAAGCTTCCGTCCTCTCTGCGGTTTGGTCCCAGTATCTTACGGAGGACCTTCCGCTCTGCCACCAAGAGTTTATTCTCTTCCTTCAGTGTTAGCGTCCATTCTCACAGCCGTACATCAATATCGGTCTAATAACGGTCTGAGCGGAAGAATATTATCGTTTATCATGTTTTACGCTGTTGCAATTTTATCCTTATAAGTATTAAATAAAAGCCCTTTTTTATGCTCACTTTACAATGGGTATACTTACAATATCTTAAATATCAGAAGTTCAATCCTTGAGTATGTAATAAATAATAAATAGTGCTGGACATTTCACTAAGCGCTATCTAGCCCGAAACTAAGAAACCTAGTACTATGGGAACCAGAAAACTGATAGAATACATTCTATTTTTTTTTTGTATATACGTAACTACATAAAATATATAGAGAAACATATATTGGAACGTATAAAATGATTATCCCCGGGATATCTTCTCGTAATCACATCTACCCCGAGCAGAATCGCTGTTGATAAAATTACTGTTATTGTTCGGTAAGCAGCCGAGGGCTATTGTTTACTTCTGAATCCGGGTTCATTCCGCTTTGTCCCCAGCCTATGCAAACATATACACTTAAATTCTGTAAAATAATGGATCATATTTATTTTGCATTTAGGGAAAACCTTTTAAGGGGTATACAGGATTTATCGTTTTAATTGCCGTTTGTGTCTATTCAAAATACTTACCTCAAATTTGTCCGTTTTTCGTATTACGTTGTTTGTAAGCGCGCCTAATGGTGTTTATTTCCAAATATAATCTAAGTTGCCAAATGTATTTTGATTGGTTGAGATTTATGGTATTAATATTAAAAAAAGTTTATTAATTAAAACTTTATTTCAGCCAAAAATATACAAGAATAAGAACAACATACTTATCTACTTATTTAAAACACACAAACCTTTCATTAAGCCAGTGTTGCCACCTTACTTTTTAAAAGGGAGGCTACTATGAAACTAAAAAACCGGCCAAGTGCGAGTCGGACTCGCACACGAAGGGTTTCGTATCAATAAAAACGGCAAAAAACTCATGTCTGTTGTATGGGAGCCCCACTTAAATATTTATTTTATTCAATAGCACATTTTTTTTAAAACATATACTTATAAAATTAATACACTTATAAAACCTTAGTAGGTTTGTCCTAAGTGAAAATGTGATATGCCTCTTTAGTACACTTATACTATTTTTACATATGCGATTTTTTTATAATTAAGTTTTTTCTGTACGTCGTACATGGCCGTTCGTGCGCCGGCTCACATTCCATCATTATCGTTTACCTTTATTTGTGCTGTTAAGATCTTGATTTTTGCCTAATTTCGTAAGGTAATCTTTGGTATTTTACTTAGAAAACTTTCGTGATTGATTTCAATCATTATTATAAATACGTGATAAATCCCGTATTTATAATAATGATTGTAATCTTTGGTACTTACAAGTTTTAACAAAAATTGAAATTTCCTTATATCTTTTATCGTGTTGACTCAGGACCTTGATTTTTATACTCCTAATAGGGACTATATACCTCAGTATCTGGTAAAAAAATAAACTCGCTAGGTTCACCAGTTCCTGAGAAAATTGGTGGTGACACACAGATAGACAGACGGACAGACGGATGGACGGACAAGATAGTGATCTAGTAAGAGTTCCATTTTTTACCTTTTGAGGTACAGAACCCTAAAAAAAACTGGTTTTCTCTAAATCAGCTTCTTAAAATACAGGGCTAAAAAAAGTAATAAAACATTTAGTGAAAAATTAGTTATGGTTTTTGTGTACAATCAAATCAAATTATTTATTTGGACACAAAAACAATACAAGTAAGTAAGTAGGTACATAGCAAGCTAAAATCTAAAAACATAGTGCTTATAACTAGTTCATTTACTACGCTCCTAATTACCTTACAATAGCAGGGTAGGGGTGTGCTAAGAGCCAGACTAGATTAATGTATCCCAGCCCTTAGCGCTCTCCGATGGACAATGTGCGATATGTTGTTAAAAGTATATAATTAAAAGTAGGTATACCCGTGCACGTGAGTACGTAAGTTATTGAGTGTTTAATACTAATTGGTTTTGTGTTAGTGTGTTTAAATTAATTTTTAGTTACTGCTTTTAACTATTCATTTAGAAAATCGAGAATAAGGAACAGTCATTATTTTTGAATTTCCAATAGATCCTTCGTGTCTTTGTATGATAAATCCAAAAGCTAATTTCTTATTTTGTGCTTACAGTTCCATAAATTAAGGATTTGAATACGTAAGATTTTGTTTATTTCGTTGTATAGATAGGTTACCAAATAGTTGAATTGATGTTGCATAAAGTCTGTTCTACATAATCTATTTGATATTAGGTTTCTTCTGCGTGTATGTGAGGGGTAAAGTGGGATTTTTTTGCGTATTTTTAGTTTTGCATTGAACATATATAGTTGACGAATTGTAAACACTTGACATGTTTCGTAAAGATCTTTGGTTTGGATGTCGGAATCGTTTAAAAGTCATTGTTTTTAATACAGACCTTTGAGCTCTTTCTAAGGCAATCATGTGGCTTTTGTAGGCACGACCCCACGCAGGAATACAGTAGGTTTGAACTGATTGGCATATTGCTAGATAAATAGAGTTAAGTAGGTCATGACTCATTATATGCCTCATTCTTTTAAAGATCCAGATTAGTTTGCGGATACGTGAGGATAGAAGTGTGATATGCGGAAGCTATGTAAGATGTTCATCTAACAGTATCCCTAGATAGTTAATGTTGGTTGTGTTAGTGAGTGGAGGACAATTGTATGGTAGCGTAGTATTTCCAGAGCAGGAGTAGGCTTTGATAATAAGGTGCTGTGGGGGAGGTATATTTGTGCGTATTGTGAAGTTTATATTTTTTGTTTTATCAATGTTTAGTCTAAGTAGGTTAGCATTTAGCCAGTGCATGACTTTTGTCATTCCCCTTTCGGCTGCAGAGAAAACATCTGGCCAAGAATCTTCCTCAAATACAATAGCAGTATCATAGGCGTAAGTGTAAATTGCTGCTTGGGTATCGACATACCATAAAGATCATTGATGTAGATGAGGAAGAAACTCGGCCCGAGGATACTTCCTTGCGGGACGCCGTAAGTTATGGTGGCCTCTGAACTCTGCAGATTTCCAATTCTAACTTTCTGAGTCCTGTGGCTAAGGAAGTCTTTAAATAAATTAAGACAGTTTCCTCTTATCCCCAGTCGAACTAACCTTTTTATGAGATTTGGAACCGACACGGTGTCGAAAGCATTAGCTAAGTCTAGAAATATGCTAATACATTTCCGCTTATTGTCCAAGGCTTCCGACACAGTTTCAATAAGATTAATGACTGCATCCTCTCTTGATTTACCGGACCTAAAGCAATATTTGTTATAATGAAATTTGGGATAAAGATGACTTGCCCTGGCTTTGCACAGACTTTAATCAAAATAAAACATAGCACTCAGGGATAACGAAGCTTCCTATTAGTGAGATAACTTTCAGAATCGGATACGTACTTCCGGAGATTACTCTCGACATCGAAACAAACTTTACCTCTTTATAATATTAGTATAGATTAAATACTAATTATTTTAAGTCATATTCGCAATGATGAGTCATCGCAAATATCATAATAAAATGATATTGGCGCCGTTTGCTATAAGTTTCTACTACAATACATCTCTGGAACGCGTTACCAGTAACAATACGGCAAGCCCCATCCTTAGCCATATGTAAATCCTGGATTAAAAGTTTGTATTTGTCAGAAACGTCGTAGTATCGCACAACTCATTTATATATGTAATCGCATTTATCAGCTTATCTTTATAAACCATATTGTTATACTATGTATTTATAATAATATGTATATAATGTATTCTATATGTATATAATATATTCTATATGTATATGTATATATATAATGTAAGTACATATGTTCTATTTGTATTAATATTTATTTATAAAATTTAGTATCTGGTTATATTTTTATTTTGGGATTAGACGCACTCTCTTAATAAATAGTTTGGCCATAAATGTACACTTCCGACCATTACCTTTGTTATAAAAAATCATCTCCATCCAAAGGTTGTCTGGAAGAGATCGCTTCTAAGCGATAAGACCGCCCATTGTACTATTTGCTTTATATTTTCTATTTTGTTTGTATTTTTTTGTTTATACTGTGTACAATAAAGTGTTTTAATTCATTCATTAATTAATTCATTCATAATCTAATCAGAATCTAAGTCACTTAGCTAGAGTCCCACGAAGGGCCTATGCTTACGGCGTATTTTAAACGCATAGAAGATGTGCGTTTTCGGCTCCGTAAATAACAAGTATTATCGATAGGTACTTGGCGCATCACTAACGGCTCCCGTTAGGGCTGCAAAAACAAGCGAGATAGCAATATCATCGTTTCTTATCCCATGTTGTATGACTCCATCTACCATCTAGTATAAGCACATACATATTTACTAGGTTTTATTATTTTCAACTTTTTTGAGCATCGGAAGACTAGCTTCTTCATCATTCTTCTCTTCATAATTAGTGTTAAAGTCAGGATCATTCCACTCTGCCTTCTCAGCTGTCCCAAAAATAACGTAGAACAGATTGGAGAAGAAGTAGAACCCAGCTGTTATGTAGAAAACATTCCTCCAGAGGTATTCGTCATTCTGTAAAAACATCCGACGATTAAATGTACATCAGGATTTCGCGATTACCAATGTGAAGTGCACGTTCACAAATTACCTAAAAACCAGCTCGCAAGTGCGACTACTCACTCTGGGTGAGATTGATCCATTTATTTATTTTACCCAAGAAATCGCACGCCGTACTGCGAAAAAATTACAAAGTAAATACTGCTTTCGCATATTGGCTATTCAAACAAATAGGGATTCCATAATACAACGTAAAGGCAATATTTTCAATGTACACTTTACCATGTTTAGAGCTAATGAGTAATTAGGTGCAAACTGTTGCTTTGGCACGTTTTTGGAGAGATTTAGACAAGCCACGGCCGGACAGCGGTTGGTTCGAAATCCTTTGTTAAAATAAATCAATAGATCTATCAAAGCGTATTAAATTCTCAAAATATATTTGTTAAAATGACCAAAGTGGTGACTTACTACATCAGTCAGGATAAATCCTGTTAAGATTGGTGCTACAGAAGAAATGAGACTCGATGCGAAGTTGCTGATACTCATCAGAGTACCAGCAAAGTTAGGCGATATATCGATCTGGTTTATCTGAAAAAAAATCATATAAATTATTATATTAAGATATAGTGCGAGGAAAGACGTGATTCGGAGCGAATCGCACTCACTCTGATGAATGTTCACGAATTGAACCGAAACATTGTCGGTCAAAACACCGATAGGATGTTACGTGATAAACAGTGATCGGACTAGGGTGAGCTATTTTGTGTACTTGCCATATGTAAGAATAATATGGATATTCCCAAAATCCCGGGATTTGCTTTTTAAGTAGAAAAATAACAAAAAGCTATTAAACAAGCCAGGGTCAAAAGAAATTCACCTCACAACAAAACACAACAGGAAGCAAACAAGCGCACTCTAAGAACCGAAGTAATCGAGTGAGACATTTGACAACAAGTTACTGTCGGTAAACCATTGAATAGTAGTGGTGCAGAAAGAGACAAAACAGGTGCGTCGCTCCGACAGAAACACCCCGCTATTGTTTTCGTTATTGGCGTATGCGGCTATATCACGAGTTTCAAGAAAGCGGCAACGTGTTGCTGATGTAAAATTTACAACGTCGCTCGGGCGCTTGTTGGCTTACATAAACCATTTTTATACTTATTGAGAAAAATAATTATCCCGGATAAATCCGGAAAATTCCGGAGTATTAGTCGGAATCTAATGGAATATCCATATTAACATCAATGTTTGCGGTCAATGAACCTTAATAGCTCTACCTACTCCGACCAGTGGTAATAAATCACGTATTTATAATAATGATTGAAATAAATCACGAAAGTTTTCTAGATATTAAAATATTCCAATGTAAAATAACATTTAAATCACATTATTGAATAATAACTATTATGACTGTTAAACATAAATTGTATAACTATTGCGACTATCATTACACTACTTTTAGAGATACCTATAATTGGCTGTATAATTTACAAAAAAACATTTTAGTAGATATGTTCTTTAAGGTTGGTTGGTCTTATCAAAAAAATAAAATAACTTGTCATAATAATTATACATAAATACGGGAAGAGAAAACTTTGTAAGTACCCCTTTTAAAATTTGTGCATCACGATAACGATCGTGACTACGACTGTTGCAACATAGTCGAAACGCCGCTCGGGCTCGGATAATAAATAAAAAGGTAATACGCGATAAATACCCATTTAATATTATTAATTATGTGCAGTGATCGCAAAAGTTTAAAAAAAATATTAATAAGTTCTTGTTTATTTCCAGCTATATTTCTTAATAATAAGATTCGTTAACACAACAGGTTTCCACCTAGAGTTCAACACAGTAGAAAACAAACGTATTTTCACAAATTCGTACGAACAAAGTTTGCGATAGCAAAGATCGCGCAACCGCGATCTAGTTAATTCCAAAAGAGAAATAATAAATCCGGCCACAGAATTTTTTTTGGCCACGTGGTCAAACTTCTCATTTAATAACTAAGCATCGGAAAAATGAGATAGCCTCTAATAAACTAATTCATCTTATTTACAGCGCCAACTGAAAATGTTAAAGAAAGCGTCAAGTCAAGATCTACAATTATTTTTACTTGTCATTCTGATTTATACATTTCCAACTAATTTACTAACTCGGCCACGGAATTTGCAACTCATCGCCATTTAACATTTTACAGCTTCAATACAAGATCCTCAAAAAATATATATTCAAGCTTCAATAGACAACATCATATATTATAACTTAGCATGTAAAATAATACTTCATATTCTTTTATCGTCGAAATAGCCACTGTACGAATTGGCGCGAGTGCGCAACATAACAGCAACCGGCCATTTGCACCAATCAGCGAGCGCCATTTAATTCTTGTACCGACCCACACGTCCGTGTTTGTTTATTGTCGTTCGTGCGTTCGTATTGCAATAGTTTCATCTGTAATTAATTATAGTTTTCGAAAAGTTTTAATTATTTATGATATCTAAAAGTGAAAACGAAGTACCTTTGTAATGTTCTGACGAGGAATCGGAAGGAGAAGGTCAGCCGCAACGTATGTGTGTTAGGTGTATAAAATTAAATAAAGTGTAAATGTGTATGTATGAATCGAGACAGGGCACCCCGACTCTGGGCAGTCTCGTGCGTGATACCCCTAGAGTGTTATAAAAAAGCGCGGAGCCAGAAGCTCGGGGGGAGGTGGCGAGCGAAGCGAGCCGCTGACCTCCATAGCGGAGTGAAGGTTGAGTGGGCGAAGCGACACCCAGGGCCGACCACGCGAGAGTTCTGGCGAGAGCCCACCCCAAAAAAACTATTTGTGCACTCCGACGCTCGAGGGGGAATCGACACGGGGCACCTCAACTACAGAACCTCCTAGCTATGAGGTAAGCATTTTATTATAAATTTCTTTAGACTAATAAAAATACGAATAATCCAGTAATGTTTTCTTTTTCTTTTAATTACGTAATTATACGTGCTAAGTATATCTTTTTTTAAATAATTACCATAAATTATTGTGTTTTAATACGCAAATTGATTTTAATAAATTAAGTGTTTTATTTTGTCTGTCCTCAATAGTTCATATGTACCTAATAATATTGGTTTTAATATACTATTTGATGTCAATTTTAGGTAAAACCGATCGATTAATATAGGATGACTTAAATTTAAAACATACCGAATTATACAATTAGAAGCTAATAGAATAACTATTTTGGTGTCATATATTAATATTTTAAAAGTTTGCTATTTGAATGCATGCCACAAATTTAGATGCTAAGAAATAACCACCATACTGAGTCATATTTACAGTGGCTTACATAGAAGATAACTAGTGGCTGATACTCGTATACTAATAATCAGACGCGCGTTGGTTGTGGCCAACTTAGTAATTTAGAAGGTAACTTATATTTTCCGAGGCGAACATTGCTATTAAAAAGAAGCCTGTTTAATTAGTACCCATTCCAAAATATTGATTTATGTCAGATGTACACTGTACAGTCTACATGTACATTCATTCAGGCGTTACAAATATAAGATTGTGTTATGAGCCTTTTTTTATGTTATTTGTGGGGAAACAGGCTTAAGGCCCACCTGATGGTAAGCGGTCACTGTCGCCTATTGACACCGGCAACACCCGGGGTATTGTCGATGCGTTCCTTACACTGTACAAACCTCTTTACATTTCTCTTGAAGCGTGCCATGTCGTAGCCTAATGGGAAAACCTCAGATGGTAGCTCATTCCACATCTTGCAAGTATGGGGTAGAAAAGATCGCGTGAAGTGTGTGGTGCGCGATACGCAATTGTCGAGCATGTTTATAACCAATGATTAAATATTACCTGAAAGCCCATGTGTGCTGATATCTTGAACCCACATATTATTACCAATAACGTCTCAACTACGTAAATATTTTTGGGCAGAAGGGCTAGAGTGACGAAACCCAAGGCCGCTGCTATACTACCTGAAAAATAAAATAAAGTCTAAACCGTATATACGGAGCCCGCTTTTTCCATTACACTAACTGTGCAACCGTTGTTGGAAAAAAAATATGTTTTATTCTCGAAGCGCCAAAATCTAGATAAATCAAAGTATCATTTCACTAGTAGAAACTGGTTAATGCTCCTCTTATCTGTACTGAAACTGCGAAAAATTTGCCGCACACGTATGTGTACACAGCAAATAATAAATTGTTATCTCGTGGAAGAAATACAAGAATGCGTCAACTATAACCATGTAAATAAATCTTATCAGTTGATAAAATTATGTATAATCAATATTTTAACTAGCTACTGTAACCTAAACCGAATTGAAAATATATTATTTGAAATACTTAGAGGATACATACATCAATGCACTTGATCCCACAATGTTGATTTCAATTAATATCTCATTGATTGAATTAATAAATAGATTATTTATTGCACAGTATTGTTGATATTTAAAATTATATCATGTTCCACTTATTGAACCAATATAGTATGCAAATATTTACGGTAATAACAATTAAGATACGGGACATTGTCTAGATCTAGATGGTAATTAGTAACAATATCTAACTTTAAAGGACTTGACGTACTTAAAGAGTTGGCAAACTTTCTGGTGTGGGTGACGCTTAGAACCTTCTTCGTGATGAGCACATCAGTGAACCAGCTGAAGAAGAAGTTGGTGAACCACATCACCATGAACGGAAGGGCGGTCAATAATCCATTCTATAAAAATAAGAATATAATAGTCAATCGTTTATGAAATTCGACAATGTTATAATAGGAGAAGTTAGGTAGATCGATTTGTGCAGAAGAAATGGCGGGTAAAAAGGTCTATGACAAGATAGCAGGGGGTAAAAGTGAGCTGATTAGAAAGATAGATTGCTAGTTATGTACAAACGATAATCATTATGGACATAACATAACAACATAATATAATTCTCTTGGCTATGAATCTGTTTATAATGTAAAATCAACACATAAAATGCAAACCAAAATTTACATATTCAATGAAATCTTGAAGATCATTTGGAATCATCAACCTTTCCGATCGCAAGAAACAAACTTAATTAAGGTTTGTTACTTGCGATCGGGAAGGCTCTACTATTGCCACATTTGTGAATTTGCCAAGTTTTTTATATATAAATAATCCGATAGTACATAGCAAGATTTTAAAATTAATAACTAAATATCGGACATTGATGCCAAAACGCTAATGTCGTCTTCTTAGATATAACAAAATCTATTTTACGACTTTGACACATTTGCATCTCTTACCGCTTTTATATTGACTCCCATAATCTTGTCCATGAACGCTGGGACCTCTGAATACAAGATCAGTTGGCCCCACGACTGTCCGATATGGGCCACAATGGTGGCATACATTCCTCTGCTGCGCAGGATCTGTGACCACGGCACTCGCATTTGCTTCTGTCGACAATTTCAATATTTAATACCGACTTGCTGCAGTACCACATTTATTATGAATCTAACAACGATACTTTAATTTTCAAATAAGCGATGCAATCATCGTACGTTCTTGTCATCTATTTTAATAACTGTAAGTTAGGACACCAATTCGACATCAGTATGTTTGATCGTGAGTTCGTACGAACAAAGTTCGCGTGAACATTTTTTTTATGTTATTTGTAGGGAAACAGGCTTACGGCCCACCTGATGATAAGCAGTTAACTTCGCCTATTGACACCGGCAACACCCGGGGTATTGTTGATGCGTTCCCTACACTGTAGAAACCTCTTTACATTTCTCTTGAAGCGTGCCATGTCATAGCCTAATGGGAAAACCTCAGATGGTAGCTCATTCCACATCTTGCAAGTATGGGGTAGAAAAGATCGCGTGAAGCATGTGGTGCGCAATACCCAATTGTCGATTTTATGTTGATGAGCTTTATTACGTTGTCGAAAAGTGCGGTGGTAAAATCTCGACGACGGGATGAGATCTAATAGCTCCTCAGAACATTCCCCATTATACAGGCGGTAGAACACACTGAGCGATCGGATGTCACGGCGTTGACTCAGCGGTTTCAGCATGTCGGTGAGTTTAGGATCACCGATGATTCTAATGGCTCTTCTTTGAAGGGACTGGCGAAGATCGAGCAATCGCGTTCTATTAGAACACTTCCTGATGGTATCATTATGTTTTTTTATCAGTACCGCAATCCCTACTTGCTGTGGTTATAGATAGTTGATTTGATTGGCTTATTTACTGTCAGTATTGAGCAATAGTGGCTAATATATAAATACGTTTTACTGGTGTTAGAGCTTTTGTGAACGGGCTCGAGGAAGTGGGCACCACCGCCTTATCATTATCTGCCGCCAAATAGCAGTACTTGTGCTGCTGTGTTCCGGTTAGATGGTAATGGTATGTTCCTGTAATTACTGGCACATAGGCATAACAGCTAAGTCCTATAGTATGGCAACGAATCCACATAGAGATCAAGACAACATAATAGCTTGTTTTGAATTCTATGTGGATATCCATGGGCTGCAGTAGCCACTTAACATCTGATGGACTGCATGCTCGTTTGCCATATAAGTAGTATAAAAAAACGTGAAGAGAAAACTTTGTACACCTGTTGTCGACCTCCGTGACGCAGTGGGCGAATAGCCGGCTGAGACGCAGGAGGTAGCGGGTTCGATTCCCGCCGCGGAACAAATGTGTGCATGATCTACATATATTTGTTTCCAGTCTGGTTGTTTCTCTATATATTATAAGTATGTATTTACAAAAAAAAATGTATGTACATAAATATTCAATCAGTTGTCTGGTTCCCATAGTACAAGCTCTGCTTAGTTTGGGGCTAGATAGCGCTGTGTGAAATGTCCAGCAATATTTATTTATTATTTACCTTTATAAGCTTATTCTGCGCACGGAAGTATGTGATATTTGGTATAGTTAATGTTTATATGGATAAAGAGGGGCAAATGATAAAATTAAACGGAAATAAAAACAAATTGCGGTCTACCACTGAAAAAAAAAACCGTGGTCGCAAGTTATCACAAGAAAAAATTATTTTTTAGAGTTTCGTACCTCATTATAAGAAAAGGAACCCTTATAATTTGTTGTCCATTTGTATGTCTGTCTGCCAAGAAACTTTTTCTCAGAAGCGCGTGGAGTTATCAAGTATAAATTAATTTCAAATACTAAGGTCAACGTTGCTTTGGAGATGTAAAAAAAGTTAACGCAATCAAAATATAAAGCCGTTTATGCTGCAAATCACTCAAAAATAAATCTATAATATTTTAAGGTACTTTCCGTTGACCGAAAATCATGATTTTTTTCAAGAAGCAAGGTCTTAGCTACGTGTAAGAAAAATATCCAAGAGTCGTTAATTTGTAATTATTTATATAATTATATATAAAAAAAAATTATAACTGAAACCTCGACCTCAGTCCGCGAGTCCGACTCAGTCTTGAACGGTTTTTTTATTGTCAAGAATTTATATCAAAAAGTTACCTTTTCATCTCCTTTCTTTATTCCTAGGCCGTCCTCAATGTGCTTCCTTTCAGCGGCAGATATTTTGGGGTGCTTAGCTGGGGTATCAGCCCCGAAGAACCACAGCACTCCTCCTATAACACCTGACAGGATTCCGTAGAACCTGAAGCTGCCAGGCCAGCCTAGAGCACTAGCGGAGATGAAGCCAGTGATGGGGAGGCCTAGAACTGTTCCTAGAGCTTGGCCTGAAATATTTGTGAAGAATAATAGTAATTAAGCCCACGATTTAATATTCCATAATTTGCCCGATAGTTTCTCCACCTATTACGGATTTAATCACTCCTACTAATGACTTAGATCTTGTACACCTCTTGTAAGGGGTATTAAGAGTAAATTTTATTATAATAATATTTTCTTTATAGGCTCCATTTTTTTGTAAGTTCTATATAACAGAACCGGCTCTTAATATTTTTTAATATATAATGCGTAAAAGCTAAACTTTATGTTGGAAGTTGTCATTCGGTTTGTTTTCTTCGTATAACGTTATGGTATTTTAAAGTATTAGAAATGTTTGTCCTTCAATAGTAACAATTTACCTCCATAGGTCAAAGCAGTCAACCTGCCGCGCTCTTCAAGTGGCGCCCACTTGCCGAAGAAAGTATGCATAGCAGGGACAATGCATGCCTGACTGAGACCTTGCATTATCCTGAAGACCACTGTGCAGATCCATCCGCCCTAAAAGTTAAAAAGAGTTTGATAAGGAACAATAGACGATGAAATATTGGCAACATGTTGTAAAATAAATTTCACAATATTGCAACGGACAAATCTACGGCAGGAAGAGGTCGTTCTTCAGTGATGGGTTTTGGTCTTAATGCTGACACACTGATAATGATTGCTTTGTTTCTATAGTAGCTAATTTAAAAGCTGATATAATAGAAACGTTTCTAATGAATCAGGTTAATAATAATAATAATAATGAAGCCCATTTATTTCCAATCTTCAATTACATATACATGCATTTCTTAAATTAAATTCTTTACAATGATTATTAATAAATTTATACATATCGCTTCTAATATGATAGTAATTAATAATTCTTTATACAGATATAATAAAGAATAATTAATATTATTATTATTTTTTTATTTTAATCACTACCGCTGCTGTTTTAATCACCAGTGATTGGAACCCCTTCTTGGGTATAGGCCTCCTCCAGCTTGCTCCAGGCCTCTCTGTCTGTTGCTCTCTTTCTCCATTGACTTCCTGCAATAGATTTTATATCGTCTATCCATCTTTTTTTAGGACGTCCTGTTTTTCTTTTTCCTATTGGTCCTTCCCATGTAGTTGTCTCAAGTGTCTATCTTTTATCTGTGCGTCTCACTATATGCCCTGTCCACCGCCATTTTAATTTTAGAGCATATTGTAAGGCATCTATAACTTTCGTTTTTCGTCTAATCTGTTCGCTTTTTACTCTGTGTATCCTTCTTAGTTTTAGTACACTCCTTTCCATTGCTCTCTGGCATGTGACTAGTTTGGATTTAATTTTTGTATTATACGTCCAGGTTTGGCATCCATATGTGAGGGTAGGCAAAATGCAAGTATCTAAGACGGCTTTCTTTAGATAGAGGGGGAATTCCCCTTTTAGGATTTCCTTTAGTGACCAGAACTTTTTCCAACTCATGTTGATTCGGCGATCGACCTCTTGTTCTTCATTTTTATCTTCAAATGATATTTGTTTTCCTAAATATATGTATTTTTTCGCATATTCAAGAGGCTTACCATTCAGGTTGATCGTATTTGTGAGGCTGTTCGTCAATATCTTTGTTTTGTTCTCGTTCATTTTGAGGCCTACTTTTTCACTCTCTGTGTTTAATGTATTAATCATTTTTTCTAAATTATTACTTGTTTCGGCAAATAGAACTAAATCGTCCGCAAATCTGAGGTGGGTAAGACGCTCTCGGTTAACTCTTATTCCTTCTGACTGCCAGTTCAAATTATCGAAAATGTGTTGTAGTACTATTATGAACAGCTTGGGTGAGAGAGGGTCCCCTTGTCTCACTCCTCTGCAGATCGGTATATCAGGACCACGTTTCTCCAGTTTGACTTGACTTACGCTGCCCTTGTAGATGTTTTTCAGTACTGTTATATATTTTTCGTCTATTTGGAATTTGCTCAGAGCTTCCCAGATAGTGTCGTGAGAGATTGTGTCGAACGCTTTGGCATACTCGATGAAAGCAATATACAGCGGCCTGTTAAACTTTTTGTATTTCTCAATCACTTGTTGCATTACTTGTATGTGGTCCATTGTCGAAAATCCGGAGCGAAACCCCGCTTGTTCTATCGGTTGGAGCTTGTCGATTTTTGGACTCAAACGGGAATGCAAGATTGATGTGAACAGTTTATAAACACTCGAAAGAAGGCTTATAGGACGGTAATTAGCGATATCTTGAGGGTCTCCTTTCTTGTAGAGAAGGATTATGTCGGATCTTTTCCACTGCTCCGGTACCTGACCTGTGTCGAGAACTTGTTACACTATTGTAACTAGTACGAAAGTATTGCGCGAACTTACTTTGTATGAACGCGAGATCAACTCATGATTTTCGCGTATCTTTCTATTGAGATAATGCATAGGTCGTCTAAGTAAAAGGAATATAATAAGATACTTATCGAAGACAGGCGGGGTTTCAACAGATATTTATTTTAACAAAACTAATGAAAAATCAAAACAAAAATACCAACGTAGGTACAAAAAGGATACTTATGGCAAGTTTCCATCTGTAGGTACCGCGTGCATGAATCAAAATGTCATTTCTCAGCATACCGTTGCAACACTACACGTCCATAATGTGTAGCATAAACTCTCGCATATAGTTATTAAGTAAAAAAAGATATTTATTATCTTATCATGTGTAGGTTAACATACATATCTATATATTTGAAAAAACAAAGTCGGGTTAGGTACACCATTTATAACTCAAGAACGGCGGGACCAATTTTGATGATCTTTAATTTGTTGGATTTGTCTCCACCCCGAATAGCAGAATAACTATTAGAATATCGGAAAATGTACGCAAAAAAAAAATATGCAGCTAATGATGACCGATTGACAATTCTACCGGGGTGACGTACATTGGAAGCTTGCGTCGACCAAGGCGGTTCGAAGTTCGGCGGGTTAGTAGTAACATAATATATTAATTTGCATACTGGATCTTAATGTATCGCTAGTAACAACATGTCATCGAAAAATTAAAATCTTTTTATTCATTAACATCACAAGAATTACTTTTGATATGTCAATTTTACTGCTTGTTCTTTCGCCATCAAGCCAGGAAAGAAAGGCAAGAAAAAAGGCTGGTTGTTTTTTTTATGATTCTTTTAGAATACATAACAATAAAAAGACCACACCACTGAAGTAAAACTTCTTTAGCTCCATCTATATGTATTTATATTTCTATCGTCACTAACTTATATCTCCCTCTCAACTTCCATTCTCTCACTTTTCGTAACGCTCTTGTCACTCACCAGCTTACTCCCCAAGTCAAGCGTGCGTGAAGAAGGTTTACTTAAAAAAAAATAGGTCTAAATTGTAACATTTTTTAACGAGTTGGAGCAATTTCAATTCAAAAAAATCATGTTTTACTAAGAGTTACTTACTCGTACATTTGAATATGTGTACTTTTGGAAGATAAAAAATGGAACAAATAAAATAGCTTATCATGTAAAACTACTTACATAGTATGTCGCTAATGGTAGAAATATAGATAAGGCACAGTTTACAAACATAGCTCCACAGATCAGGCGACGGGAACCGAACCTGTGTGCCAAATGACCGGCCGGGATCTGCAGCAACATGTAACCCCAGAAGAACGAAGCTATCATTGTGTCCTGCACCTTTTTGTTCCATTTAAATGTCGGGTACTGAAATTGATCATAGTATAAAAACAAACATTAAACACCGACTGGCAACTTATCAGATCCTAAATAAGGGTGTATTTCTAACTTGAATTGCCCATACATCTTCTTGGAAAAGTTGACACCTAGTTGTTATTTTTTTTTATGTCTATTTATCATTTTAATGTGCATTTGTTTAGTAACATTAGAACAATAAAGTACTTACTGGTGGACACAACATCAAAGCATTGAAGAATCCGTCCACTTTGATATCTTCTATATCTATATCTTCAGTTTCATTAGCCACTGTACTATTGAGTTCAACACTGTGACTCTTCAGTTCATGATGGGTCATGGCTACCAAAGACACTCCCATGCATGATCTCATACTGTAAGCTATAGTGAGGGTGATAAACAGGATCAAGCTCTGTTGGTGTCGGTAGCCCCATGATGATGCTGGAAACCAAACAATGTAATGATATTTGAGTTTGAATGTTGATGAACAACAAGTTAGGCAAAAAAAAGGTTTGTGTGAAGGATGATATGTGTCAGAAAGAAGTACTGAGATGATGGCTATACTTTTATTTGTTCCTATTTTAGTACATATAAATAATGATCCCCATTCTTTTCTTGAACTATAGGTACTAAAGATACAAAAATATCATTGTCGTATTTTTTTAAATCTAATTTTTTTAAACTTCTTATTCACACTTATAATATAAATGTGAAAGTTTGGATGTTTGTTTCTTTATTTATTTGTTTGTTACTTAATCAAGTCGTAACGGTTTAACCGATTTTGATGTGATTTAGTATGTACGTATATTATAACCTGGATTACCACATAGGCTTTTTTTATCCCATACTGGTCCCATGGGATACAAATGGGGTGTCAAATCAAATTGCAACAGCGAGTTTAGCTTTATTTCTAGGTTACCTACACATTTAGTAGTGTAACTTGTACGAAGTCGTTGGCAACAGCTAGTTAAGAATAAACGAAATATTTTAGTATAATTATTATATAAATAATGTAAAATAATTGTCTAATTATCCCCGGTCGACGATCTAGAGGTAGACCCAAGACAAGGTGGAGAGATGTAGTGTTAAAAGACATGAGAAAGTGCCAAGTCTCTGATTACGACGCGTCAAGAATAGAGCGAAGTGGAGAAGAACGACCAGGAAAGCTGGCTCCACCACTATGTGAGGTACATAGGTTGGAAGAAAGTGATTATTAACATACCGTTTTGTCAGTATTACGTTGTGTGTTTTTGTCATATTTCATATAATAAGTTTAATTGTTTTAATATTACTGGATTCAATACTCATACTCATTTATTCAAACTGTAGGGACACATTAGAATACATGATTACGTCAATAATACTTAAATAATTACAAAGGTTTTATCTAACTAGTAGCTCATTGCGCCATTGTTTTGGAGGTACTATAAACAGACAAGCATTACATATACATTTAAGCAATCTCACTCACATTTTAACACTGATTAATAAATACTTATTATAGCTACTGTAGATGGAAATTTATCAAAAAATTAAATAATTTAATACCTAGTTCAAATTCTAAATTGGTATTTATTTCAATAGGTAACAATTATAAACATTGAATTGAATAAGTCATTCACTACATAGTGAATTTGAATTAAATGTCAATAAATTGATTAAATACTTATTTATACCTTTAAATTCCTGGTCATCTACGGTTTTCACTACACCTTTCTCTGTTTCGTTCACTTTAACACCATCCTTAACAATATTGCTAATGCTCATAATTAAATCAATAACAATTTCACCGCATTTGTTATCTTCACTTATTTCCTCACTCCGATCTTCGTTGTAAATGGGTGAATCTGTTTTATTAATAATATAACTATCACTTTTATCAAAAAACAAACATAAAATATGTCGCAGAGGCAAGCTCTCATTTCCTATACCTACTAAACTAAAGAACGGAGTGAAAGATAAAATTGCCTGAGCAAATTTTTAGTCGTTAAATTACAGTGTAATTAAGTATTTTTCAATTGTTATGTATTCCTAGTTTAATTAATTTAATGTGACCGCTCAATAGACTTTTTGTTAATATTGTTCAACATCCGATTGGTGATCAAAAACATAACGAATATCATATTTTATTCATTACTTTGGTGGTATCTCGCTAGTAAGATATATTATAGAATATTCATCAATTCTATGTAGTGCATTAAAATAAACTATTACTCATGTTTTATTTTATCATAATAAAAAAGCATGTCTAAGTTCTAACTAATGTGTTCCAAGTTCTAACTGAGGTTCTAACACATGCCCGTACCTTCATAAATACCAAAATGAAGGTCATTTGGTACATTTGTTGAAGCAATAGTTATTTAACTAGTACCAATTGTACGAAAAAGCTGTCAATATTTTAGTTTTTTTTCCTGACTTAATTCATTTAGAGAATTGATTTTATCATAATAAAAACTGAATTTAATTCAGTTAATAAGTTAACACAATATTTTATTGATTCTTAGGCGGTACGAAGTTTGCTAGGGCAGCTAGAAATAACATAAAACTGAGTCGATTTACTTAACAAATAATGTTTATTGACTTTATTCATATTTAGGGAAAACTCACACCTGACCATAATATTTTACTATACTTACCAAAATTATTTCCATAAAAAAACCTAATGTGGGTACATAACCCAACACATTTTCCTGATTTCAGATTTCCCTTTACCGACCCAATTAGAAAACAAAAAAACGCAATGTTATCAAAAGAGACAAAACTAATTTGATATTATTTCTGATAACAAATACTTTTCTTCACCATTTAAATGACAACTTACAACCTTTTCGCAACCTGAGGAATGTAAAAAATGCTTTTAACATTGAGTCTACATTTTGTGCATTAAAATCAATCTGTATTTTAAATCCTAATATTAATTGAGTTTGTTTATTTACTGATATTTTAAAGGAGAACTAAAAATAATAATAAAAGAAAGGCACAATATTGGGATAATGTAATAAATAACCAATATTTTATTTACAAAAATCTTAGTTAACCTTAGTTACCCACTCACTAAGTAATTATGTTATTTTTATTGATAAAGACTTTGTTATCTATTCCCTGGTTGATGTTCGGTTTATGTCTTCATTTTCAGTATCTGTAAAGATAAAAATATTTTTTTTTATTAAATACGATCGGTTAAATACGAGAAAAACTCGAATCAAGGGCCCGTACCTTGATAAATTTATTTTTGCGCCACTGAAGTAACGAACGCGCGTTATCGTTCCATTTGTACACACGGCTACACATCAAGTTATACATTTCCAGTATAAGTTGACCTCGCATTGTGTAGGCTTTTCGTAGAATGAGATTTCAGCTTAAACTGGAAAAGTATAGCTTGATGTGTAGCCGTGTGTACTAATACAAATGCGCGTTAACGGCTCCATTTAAATAACGAACGCGTGACAAGAGCGCGTTATTGGCGTGTTTTTATCAATCCAAACGCGAGACTGAATTTATGAACGTATGCAGAGGTTTACTGGTTGCGGGCTGCGACTGAATCACGTTTGTATAGCATTAGCACGCTGCGAGTAGTCAAGCTATGTCAAAGGCCCTTAGGTAGCCTTAAAACTGAGATTTTAACCCTGCGGTTGGCCACCACCACTTACATACCATCGATTTTGCGTTCGTTCCACGGCTGCACATCCACGGACAAGAAGAGGACGAAAATGATGTTGGTGATAAAGCTCAAGCCGGCCATTGAGAACATCAATGTACGCCACTGGGAGGGGTTTCTCTGAAATTCAAAATAAATATCGAAATCATCATCATCACCATCAGCCGGAAGACGTCCACTGCTGAACATAGGCCTCCCCCTTAGATCGCCACAACGAGCGGTTGGTAGCCGTTTGCGCCCAACGGCTCCCCGCGATTCTTACTAGATCGTCGGTCCACCTTGTGGGGGGCCGGCCTACGCTGCGTCTTCCAGTCCGTGGTCTCCCGTCGAGAACCTTTCTTCCCCAACGGTTATCGGTTCTACGAGCGATGTGGCCTGCCCATTGCCACTTCAACTTGCTAATTTTGAGAGCTATGTCGGCAACTTTAGTTCTTCTGCGGATTTCCTCATTGCGGATTTTGTCACGCAAAGAAACCCCGAGCATAGCCCTCCCCATAGCTCGTTGAGCGACCTTGAGCTTGGTCATGAGGCCATGAGTAAAGGACCACGTTTCAGTGCCATAGGTCAATTTCGTCATACATGATCATATTAGCCACAGGACGTCTCCATAAATTTCCAAAGCGATAGATCTTGTGCGGCCTGCACCTAACGGCTCCCAGCAACCTTTATCAGGTCATCTTTCCATCTAGTGGGGAGGGGGGAGGGGGGGGGGGCGTTCTACGTTGCACTTTCCAGTGCGTTGTCTCTACTTGAGATTTTCCTGCCACAACAACTGCCATTGTGTATGGATAAAAACTATTATCTGACAACATGAAAAAGTACCTTAAGGAAGATCATTTCACCATCTCTGCAGATACATTTAATCCGCCCACGTTGTGTCGACAAAACGATATTAATGGTCAGTCTGTATTACATGTGATACAGTTTTAACTAAATCACTGTTTGATCGTCTCGGTTTTAAACTGTTAACTCAGGGATTTGGGGTGGAGTAAAGTTTTTAACACGATCGAGAACAGGCAGAAAAACTCTAATCAGAACTATACACATTAGAACGGCAAGCAATGAGTAAAGAAAAAATAATATCGTGACGAGTAAACGGGCTTGGGCAGACCTGCGCCATCTCCTAGTAAGCGGCAGAGGCGCGCGGGAATCGTAGCTCTAAAGGTGGCGGTTCGCGTCGCGACAGAGACAATCGACCGAGACAGGAGACCGAGACGGGAGATCGCGACCGTTACTAGACATTAGGCAATGTATAAGCATCAGTTCGCGAGCGAGACAGAGACAGGAGACAGAGACGCGAGACCGGAGACTGCGCGACGGCTGCTGCCCCTGACCAGTAGTGTCTCGTGTTGTGCTCGAAAAGTTCGTATGTAAAAAAAGTACATTGTAAAAAATGACTACTTTTTCTGACAAAAACTGTGAAAAGCTGATTGAACTGATCAGACAACATTCTGCAATATACGATGCACAACTAGACTCCTACAGAGACGAGATTTGTTTTAGTAAAAATCATATAAGAGAAAATCATCGTCTTCTTCTTCCTCCAATAGAAGTTCTACTTGGCCTTCCATTACAGTCTAAATTAACACAACTAACTCCATAGACAGCCACTCCGATACTGAATGAATTGTATCTTTGGTTGCGGTCCCAGTCTCGACCTACATACAGTACATGCAAAAGAGACCGAGACCGAGTCACGAACCGCTACCTTTAAGGACGCGTTCAAACGAACACTTACTCTAATAATATAAGCTACATTGTAAGTAACATTGTTAAAGCCTATGTATTATTATTACCAATAAAAAAAATTAAGTGTCTGTCGCTGATTTCAAAATAAAGGCCAAAATTTAAGTGTAAACAACTATTTAGACATTACCTAATCATACATTACCATTTTTAGAATGTTTGCCTGTCCGTCTGATAGTATGTCTTAAATAGGCTCTAAAAAATTGGTGTGATTATAACAGGAATTTTAACACAAATTTTCGTGAATGTTCCATTACGATACCTTGTAGGGTTCAGAAGATATCACAATAAATATACGAGTATAACAAGCCACGCGTGCAAAGCCGTGAGCGGGTCAGCTAAATGTAAGTTATTTCATTAAATAATTTAGTCATTCTGCCGTAATGCAGACTGATATAGTCCCAAACCTGTAAATCCATCGCATCATCGCATTTCCCCCGGGACTCCCAGGCACGACACTCCTTTGTTTCTATAATCTACTGATAGCTTTAGCGTAGCAGATAGCTCATTGCATCTATTGCATTTTCACCTGTTCACGATCGGCCGATTTGGATTATTAGAGTAAAATAATTCGTTTTTCGTAAGTTGTAATGTTGGCGATATAAACAGATAGATAGATAACATTTTATTGTTACACCAAAATTACAATAAATTGGTAAACCTAAGTAACTAAGACTGATACGCGGTGGTACAATGGTAGATACACTAGACCAGCTCGCCAACTTAGACTCGACCGAACCAAATGCTTTTAGAGTTATAGGTGAGTGTCACTTGCAATTTTATCTAGAGTGACCTAGCTGTCCTTCAGTAAATCAATGTTCTTTGAAAGACTAAGAGTCTCTACAGGCTTTTTAAACACTACGTATTAGTATCTTACAATCGACTGATCAAAGGGAATAGCTTGAGCTTTGATTGCAGTTTCTGTTAATAGATCTATTATTAATTAGTCGAAGTGCTTAATAAAATGATGACAAGTTAATTTTATCAACAATAGGTAGATAATACCTAATAGTGCACACCATTACTTATGAGTGGTATATAATTTGTTGCTACAATGAAACCTTTGACAATAAAAACATCTGCGTCCGTATTGCACATTAATCACATTTAAAAGTGTTGTGTATGTGTAAAGTAGAATGAGGAATTCTAAGGTTAATGACAACTTTTTTTTTAACTCGACGCGATTTCAATTTGTATTTAAATTTGAAATTTCCACAGTCAAACAATTTAATTTTACTAAAACCACCAAAATTTTCCTTCCACCCCTTTAAATAGAATCTGAATGAGGAAAATGATTAATAAGGCAATTCAAAAAACCCTTCGAGCCCCGAGCAGAAATGCAAATTGCGTCCTTCCTAAATCAAAAGAACACAGTTTGCAAAAAATAAGGACTTGCTCAGACACGCCACTTTCGAACCACATTTTAAAAATATCAACTTATTTGAATAGTACAAAATTAAAAGTTTCTATCATCTATCTGTTTACTTTCGCAGGACGGCTGTCCCATTTTAAAACATAGTATGATACATAAATCAAATTTTACAGGAGAGCAGAAAAACGACTTTTCCAGTTTGATGTCGTGTCTCTACTAAACTATAAATATAAATAAAAAAATAAATAATTGCTGGATATTTCACACAGCGGTATCTAGCCCCAAACTAAGCAGAGCTTGTAATATGGGAACCAGATAACTGATAGAATACTTATATACTTTTTTTTTGTAAATATATACTTATAATATATAGAATTCAAGAGCAGGTTGAATGATATTCTAGTTAGAAAAGCATACTACACTTTAAAAGAATTTCTTAATGACCAAAGTATTATTTAACATTAATTTATATAAATTTATTATTATTGCGATTTCTTCTAATTCATTGACATATCCATTATTATTATCTATTACTGTTATTATTATTATTCTTAAATATGCAAATCTTTTGTCATTTATTCATCAACTTTTAATAACTGTTTGCTCTATTTATTTCAAGTAATTCTAAACTGTATTAATCTTGCTAAGAAAAAAAAATGTATTATTATAACAAATATTATGTAATTGTTATGTAGATGTTTGTACGCTTAAATATCAGAACCTAGAATAGTTCTTTATAATAAGTTCATCCACCAATTATGTATCTAAGTTCACAAACAATAAAGAATTATGAATTAGAATTAAAATTAGAAAAACAACCAGACCCGGAACAAATATCTGTAGATCATGCAAACATTTGTTCCGCGGCGGGAATCGAACCCACGACTTCCTGTGTCTCAGCCGGCTGTTCACCCACTGCGCCACGGAGGTCGTCAACTATGATGCTCAGCTTGACGGGAGTGATACCAAAAGTTGTTTAATATCTTAAGCTAGGCGTTTAATGTATTTCCCCTCGTGTTTAGTTGATAGTACACGCTTAGCAGCAGATAACAGCACTTACTAATTAAACAAATGGTTTGTAATTAAGGTACTCACTACTATTTAAAAACCTAGTAACCTAAGTAGAGCTATTAGCGATCATGTCAAAGAATTTAAGTATAAGATTAATCATAAGCCTAATAAATCCAAGCCAAGAGTAAAACCACTATTGTTTGATAAAAGCAAAAGCAGCTAAGTATATTTTTATTAAATTACTAAACGTAAATAAACATTAAGAAATGCAGCTGTTTAAAATGTTTAGTGATACGAAATTTGTTCGCTTGTAGCCAAATCTTGAATATTACTGGTCAGCAAATTTACCGAATAATGTCTTCTATTCATGGGCATGAAGGATAATAGTTTATCGAGGATTTCTGCTTTTAGCTCTCTTGTACACCTTGTACCGCAATGTTCATTCCGGATTAAATTTTTTCAATAAAAAATTGAGCTCTATTTACGATACTTTGCGGAAGTATCTCAAAGTATCGCTTGTAAAGTAGTTTAAGACTCCCATGATTGAACTGAACCTCCACCAGAACATTTAGCGTGAAATTGTGGAGAGGATCGCCGTTATCGTTGCGTCGTGGTGTTCTTTTCCACAATCTCATTGTTCCTTCTGCATTTTGCAATTACTCTTTTATAATCATCTAAATCATATCACACCATTTTTTTATTTGAGCTTCAATATTCCCGTGCATCATTGCATACATATATGACCTTTTGTTAAATATTTAACAGTTAACTCTTATCCTTATTAAGTCTATTTAAGTCTTATTACGTGTGCTGTCTGCGTCCTTCAAAGCACTCATTATTAATGAGGACCTCTAAAAGCTGTAGTTTTTTTCATGTTTCAAAGCAAAATTATTCACAATATAAATGAAATCTATACTCTTGCGGCACCCGCTTGCGACATACCTACTGAAAATTCAACGCCGATTTCCCATTTGAAAACCTAGTATGGCGCATTGGTCACTGGTACTTGCTATTTTTTGGAATGGTTTACGAAGCGTTTTTTGACATCGATTTGCACTTCGTAGGTTTTATAGATATTTTGGGATGTGAACGTTTATTTGAAGTTTTGACAATGTAATTTTGTGGAAAAATACCTATATCTAGCAAGTCGCAAAATGAAAAAAACACCGGTTTTTAAAAAATGAGTTCATACTTGGTTTTTAAATCGGACACCCGGATTGGTTTTGACGATTCTACCATCTTTAATATCCGAACGAAATTCCATACCTGAGATTTTGATTTAATACTTATGGTAAGGAGGTATTTTAAGCAAAATACTATATTATAAATGCGAAAGTTTTGATGTTTGTTCATTCATATATTTGTTTATGTGTTGCTCAATCACGTCGTAACGGCTAAACCAATTTAGATTAAATTTAGTATGTACGTAGATATAACCTAGATTAAGACATAAACTACTTTTTATCTCATAAATCAGGTACCATGATATAAAAATGAGGTGTCAAGTTGCAACAGCGAGTTAACTTTATTTCTAGGTTACCTACACATCCTACTAATATTATAAACGCGAAAGTTTGTATGTATGGAGGTTTGTTACTCTTTCACGCCGGAACGGCTGAACCGATTGCGATGAAATTTGGTATGTACGTTGATCATAACCTGGATTAACACATAGGCTACTTTTTATTGGCAAACCACGCGCGCGAAGCCGCTGGCAACAGCTAGTTTAGTATATAATATTAAATGGGCCATATATGTTCTATTTGCTGAAGTCTGTGCATATAACTTTATATTTACAGCCACGCTTACGGGTTTAAATCATTGATTTTTTATAACGATAGATTTTGTACCAAACGCCCGACCGTGTGGTGCTGCAGTTTGCATCAGGGCTGAGCGTACTTAATGAAATAGAATAATTATACTATGAAACTTAAGCTTCTGTGTGGTTGCTATCTACAATGACATAAAAACAATGGCGAGTAGTCAGCATTGTATAGTATTTATAAACGAATTCATCATCATGAACATCATATCAGCCGTAGGACGTCCACTGCTGGACAAAGGCCTCCCTCATTGATCTTCAGGAACTGCGGTTGGAAGCGGCCTGCATCCAACGCCGACCTGCGGTTCTTACCAAGTCGTCTGCCCATCTTGTGGGTGGACGTCCTTCGCTGCGCTTGTCGGTCCGTGGCCTCCACTCGAGAACCTTTCGGCCCCATCGGCCGTCTGTTCTGCGCGCTATATGGCCTGCCCATTGCCACTTCAACGTGCTAATCCGTCGGGCGAATTCCACTTCACACGAAACGAATTCAACTTATGTTAAATATCAGTATGACGACGTTTTACTTCATATAATGTGGTTTATAAGTGACTTGTCTAAAGAAGTCCTAAAGAAATGGCGTAAAGTTTGCCAAAATTTCATCGTGTAAGCGCCCTTACTAATGTAACTGATGGGGATTTACCGGATGTCAACTAATGACCCACATTTATTCTCAAACAGAGTCGTACTTCAGGCCTCCCCCACTAATCCCGCATATTTTTTCAGGTGATCTTGTTTGGCCTTCTTTGAACTCCCATCAACCTTTACTAGATTCTATTTTCATGTAAAGGGAACGTAGGAAGGGGAGGATGTCATACACTGCTCTTACCAGTGCGATTTCATCGCTCGACCGTGATTCATTTAATTTGATTTGACGTTTCTCCCACAACGTCCGTCAATTGACCGTGCCCAGTCGTGAACATTTGGGCTAACTACATGTATTGTAACTTATATCAAACTCGTAATATTATTTGTTTATTAAATAATAATTAATATAATTTTGTTTGTTGTCCTTAAAGAAAAAATAAAACTTTATGGTATGCACACTGACATTACTTAGTTCAAAATATCCTCTCTTACCCTTATTAGTGAGTGACCCAGAGTGCGTCCCCCGTCGACTTCCAAAATAAAATATGTTTTCTGCTGGTTAATAAGTGCGCCATTAGAAAGCACTTTGTTGGAGTGTTAATGTATCTGACTCACTGTGTGTTCTTGCTGCAATTTGATTTACTTTTTGCCATATTGTTGTCAAAAGCATCATTCAATTTAACTATTATTCTAACTTTTGGGCGTATTGTGCAATACCTCCTTGTATAATATTCTAGTAACTATTATTAGTTTTGTTTAAAAATATAGAGTGAATTTTTTATCTAGTGCTTTTAATTCGTTTTACATATTTTTTTGAGTTGTCTCTACGCGGTTTAAACTGCCTATGAACCCAATCCAGTACGATTCTGATAACACATAATCAGTTAGAGTGGCGTTTGAGGGAGGAGGCTTGTCTACTTAATACACTACCTTAGTACACCTATCTTAATGGTATTATAAAGAATTATTTTTCCGACAAAACAGGCGGCAGAGTATTTTCTGTATATTTACCACATCAACGACGACGTTGGAGACAAAGATCGGTAGTACCAATACAAATATGTGCAAAAGCATATTGCCAAGTGCCATCAGTATCCCACTGTAGATAGGAGATAGGTCTATGTGATTCAGCTGAAAAAAAAAATAAGTACAATATTAACTGTATATGTTTACTGAAATGTATTGTAGGTATGTACATATACTTATAAACTGCTACTGTCATGGCTATAGAAGAGCAGTATCTTCTAATACACGCATATTTTTGCGTAAAAGGAGATAAGTAATAAACCCTAAATGTAAATCACACTAATATTATAAATGTGAAAGTCTGGATGTTTGTTTATTTATTTATTTGTTTGTTTGTTACCCAATCACGTCGTAACGGCTGAGCCAATTTCGTTGAAATTTAGAATATACGGAGATTATAACCTGGATAAACACATAGGCTAGTTTCGTCGCATAAATCCGTTCGAATGGGATAAAAATGGGGTGTTAAGTCAAGTTGCAATACCGAGTTTAGCTTTATTTCTAGGTATGCGTTACACTACTAAATGTGTAGGTAACATATTTAGTAGTGTAACGCATACGAAGTCGCGGGTAATAGCTAGTTATTTATAAGTAACTTAGACCAACATTTTTTTTGTTAAATAAATAATCGTCAAATTATACAGGTAATATGTGAAAAGACGATTTAGGCTCAATTTACATTGCCACGGAACGGAATGGCAGCGAGTTTTATAGACTTATACTTAAAAGACTTAACCACACACGCGCACAATAAAGAGTAGAAGTAAGAAAAGCCTTAACCATGCAGTAGGGCATACCGCGCTCTAACTAATAATATAAGGAATAGTCCTACATAACTCTATAGTTACCTACTCATAGTCCTCGTGTTAAAGGACAATACATGAAATTAGGTAGGTACCAAACACTAAAACATACAGATCCGGAAGACATGAGTTACTGTACTTTAAGATTTTTTGTTCTGAGGCTTCTTTATGATGCAAGTGTTGTTGTTTTAATTGTTACTAAAAATGTTTAGTGTAAAATCTATGCACGCTTAGGTTAGACCCAATACCTAATCTTCTTGACCTACAAGTTAAGTACATACGGATTTTTTTTAAATTGATGAATAAAAAACCAAGAATGTTGTTTACCATCCATCCAGTATGTATTCCCATATGGCAACCCATGGTGACAACTAGGCATATCACTGCAACGGTGGTGCTGGTAGCAAAAGAAGCACAGATCAGACCCATTGCCACTCCTATTTGCGCTGAAAAGTATAAAATAGTTTAACCAACAGTTTCATACAATGTCCTGACACAAGGATTGCCCTTGGTTGTAGATATAGATATATTCTAACACCCTTGTCTTGCTGCGTGCATCAAAACAAGCAACAGCAATAGTGTTGTCACCGAATAATATTAAGAGAAGATTACTGTGATGGACGTTCAAGAATGGGATAGCTGCGTATAGTTGGACATGTCTTCGTTTAGAATTTAACCGGTCATTTGAACGCTTAGATACTTGATTTGTGAAAATGTCTAAAATTGTAAATCACTCTTCACGCAGTAGCGCTAGAGCGAGAAACAAATTTGTAAGTATAGCGAAAAATAATACAAAATCATGATCTTAAACCATCAGTCGACCGAGACTCGTTCTCAGAGATCCGGACACGAAATCACGAGGAGATTTCTGAGTCATCTAAATTATACAGAGCAAACACTTTACTGGTACACTGACCTCGCCGGTGTCCCTTCAGGTCGACGAGTCCCTTCAGTCGCCGCCTATACAAGGTACAAAATAATAACATGTACTTGGACGTTTTTCTCCTATCCTCATCCTGGCAACGGCCTAAGCCGAGGTTTGCACCTAAGTGATACTATTGCGCTAGTTGGCTCATCAACACTTACAGGACTGAGCGCCATCTGCGCTCGCCAATAGTTTGATTAAGCTGCAATGGCCTCAGAAGTGAGATTGTTCATTCAAAAAAACAAAACAAAATTCTGATCATCAATTGCGCGCTTGTATCTAGTAGGTACATAAGACTAAAGAAAATACAGTCCACTCTGCTCAATACCGAGCTTTATTATTGAAGCCTGGTAAGGAACTCTACAATTGCAGATTACACTGACACTTACAAATCGAATTGGAAATTCTTCGTGCGTTTCGTACGTTGATAATCTTCTTATTTGTTAAATAGTCAGAAATGAGGCCAAAAGCAACGCTTGTGAAGAAACTGGCTAGGTAAGGTATTGACGATAGCATTCCACTCTGAAAAAGGTGATGGTCAATAATTGATATAGTATGCGATGAACACAATATCTTTGCACTCATCAATATTAAATACTTGTTATAAGAATAGCAGGTAGATAAAAGGCCACCAAAATACGTCCATTTGTCAAAACGAAAAACTGACGTCTGCACGTTGACTAGTGACCTGACTAGTGGTTCACGCCGTGATATTTTGGGAACATTACACCGTTGTTAAGTTCTAAAAGCAGCGTCCAGCAAGAGTATGATTTTTATATATTCTACTTACTTGCATCCATACTAATTTATAAATTAGAAAGTAACTCCGTCTCTCTGTCTGTCTGTTTGTTACGTGTTAACGACTAAATGGGTTTACCGATTTCGAAGAAATTTGGTATACAGATACATGAAGACCGGGATTGAGACATAAGCTACTTTTTATCCGACTGCGCAAAAGGAGGGTAATGTTTTTTATTGACAAACCACGCGTGCAAAGCCGCGGGAGGCAGCTAGTTGTCTATAACGCATTTTGAATTGAACCTATTTAAAAATATTGGTTTATAGAAGGCAGCGAACGCACCAACACTACCCCAGTTGCTGCCGGTATGTAGGCAACGGTGACCGTTTACCATCAGGTGGGATGTAAGCCTGTTTCCACACAAATAACATTAAAAAAATCGATTGCTTTGATTTACGTTGATCTCAATGGTGATCATCCACGCTGTACTTAGTCAAATTCCACCTGATTGTATAACTTACACTTTTGACATTAATCCCATGAATGTAGTGAATATACGAAGGGACTTGAGTTAAGAAGAAGACGAAGGCAACTCCGGAGCCCACGTGCGTCGCAAAGCTAGCCCATACTGGTATTGAGGTTAGGATGGGTTTCCATGGAACTGGTCTTTTTATCTACAATCAGAAAGAGACATACAAATCTTAAGAATTTGAAGCCCTAGTAATGAGATCTTTTTTGTTTGGAGTACAGCGTGACTTTTTCTAGTAGGAAATTTACGCAGATAGAATATGAATATCATATCATTTATTGAAACAGAAGAACACCATAACATTTTTCAAACTTTCGCGATCACTGTACATAATTCAGCCCGAGACCATGACTGTTGAAACACAGCCGAAACGTCGGGATAACAAATAAAAAAGGTACATACGCGATAAATACCCGTTTTAATCAATAATTAAACACAATAACATTCAATAAATAACAAAGTTACTATAACAGCAGTCTCTCAATATGACTGCAATATGACTTAAAATAATTAACAATAAATTCAGTGTTTTTAAGTTGTGATCCCTCAAACTTTTGATTGATTCTCACTTCTTTGTGGCCGAGTTCTGAGATTGGGAGTGCTCAGTTGTAAAGTGTTGACCTTTAACTTTCCTAAACCTAATTGATCCGTTTTGGAATAACCAAATACTAAAAAGTACCTGAACTTTAATATCGTTTTGTCCCATTATATAGTTTCTTTCCTTTTCCGAAATAGTTTTGTGCACCAATGGTGTCGAGGCTCCGAAGATTGTGAGAAATAAGAAGCAAAGAAGGCACATCACTCCAACTGCCCAGAAGGTGGACGGCCAGCCCAAGGCTGACTCAGCCAAGATGCCGCTGAGTTGGAAACCTATGACGGTACCCACAGTAGATCCTGAATAAAAATTGAACAATGACGCTTGAGGTTATACATTTTCCCCTATTGAAGTAAATAAAAGACAGATAAAGAGAACTAAGTGCCACTGAGAGGAGAGATAAGTGCTCAATGCTTATATTATAATCATTATTGTTGTGATGATAATGTTGATCATACTACCTGTATAAACATAGCCAGTCAATGTAGCTCTCTCATTGAGAGGCACCCATTTTGCCAGCAGAGTTTGGAGCCCAGGATAAGTGCCCGCTTGAGAAAGACCCTGAACTATTCGACAAGCGCACATTGCCTTCCAACCTCCCTAAAAATATTTAAAAAATTATTATAATTGAGAAAGTAAAAATACCAGTCAAGTACAAATAGGAATGCGCACCGAGGTTTCCGCACCTACCTCATCATTATATCAGTCGCAGGACGTCCAATGCTGAACATAGGCCTCCCACAAAGGCCTTTGTCTTCCCTCATAGGCCCTTTAACAATAAATATAATATTTACTATTAATAGCAATACAATTAAAAACAAGTAGTAACACATGAAATGAACAAACCCATAATGTAATCCAAGGTGTAAACAGAGAGACGAAACCATTAATGAGCAATGAAACTTGCAGAGGAACTTTTCCCCCCCATCTCTGACAGATTAGAGCTAAAGGAAACATCATCAGACAGTAACCCAAGAAAAAGGAGGATAGAACCGGCTCTTGGATTGATTTTGGCCAGGTGTAAGTCTGAAATCAAATCAAATCAAAAATCAAATAAGATAAATTTAATTTTAGGAAGATTTACAAAGCTTACAATTCTGTTTAAGATATAGCGCTCGTACACAAGTTTGGTAGTTACAGAAATTGCTTACATGGCTCAAGCTCAGCATAAAGAATAAGTTTGGGTTTTGGGGCTCAGAGTACAAATTACAGAAGCACAAACTACAGAGTTGCTCGATTTCTAACAGCAATATTATTTAAAATATATTATTAAAATGATCACTAGCATGCATTACGTTATAATCACACTAATATTTATAAATGAGAGAGCTTGGACGTTTATTTATTTGTTTATTTGCTGAATTGATTTCGATGAAATTTAGTATATACCTAGATTATAACCAGTATTAACATTAAGGCTAATTTTTATCCCATAAATCAGGTCCTTTGGGAAAATGGGGGTGTCAAGTCAAGTTGCAACATCGAGTTTAGCTATATTTCTAGGTTACCTACGCATTTAGTAGTGTAACGCATATGAGATCGCGGGCAACAACTAGTTAATACAATAAAATCTTTTAATATGGGCTTAATTTATGTTTATGATACTACATTTTATTTTTGCACTCACAGTTTATTAAAAAACAGGCGAAAATTGAAACACTGTATAGAGTTAGAGGGTCACATGATATCTTTAAACATTGAATTCATCTTCCTCGTGAAAAAGCGTTATGTATTTTTTTTTCGTCAAAATTTGTCATGAATTACTAATGACATTTAATATTTACTAGTGGTGATGATTTTTTACAACATAATAACCTAGTTTTATTCCCTTTACTTACCCTATAAATAGTCCACTCCACATTTTCATCTATTCGCCCAGTAGAAAAATTGCTTTCACTCAAATTTACCGCGTCTACGTTTCCAACTACTGTGCCATTGACTACTGTAGCATTATGAGTATATTTAATATTATGACTACTAGTCATAGCTACGAGGGTGACGCCTAGATGACCCCTCGCTACAAAACTAGTGCTGATGCAAATAAAGAAAATTACAAGTTGTATGTGTCGCACCCCATAGCCATAGGATGCAGGTAGGTCTGGTATTACTAAAATATAATACAATTTCGATATTAGATAAACAGGTAGATTTCACTAAAAAAAAGGTTGCATTACCACTCTGTTTCTTTGCCCTTCGAAAGATAGTTAATACACTCTACTTATTTATATTCATGTTAACTGTATTTGTTAACAATTAATTGGAAAAGTTAACATCATAAAATATTGCACTTCATCTGCGGTGTTTTACCAACAGCTTTATTAAATTATTCATAAATAAACAAAATGTTTGAACACGAATTCGAATCAGAATTGTTAATTAAAAACTCACCGGATTTTTTTTCGTTTTCATCTATCGGTACTTTTATGTATTCGTCCATTTTATTTTCATCTACCAACATGTTTTGTTTTGACAAAATTTTATTTTATATTGTAAGTGTAATTTGGTGCAGCGTTTTAGAAGTGAACTACCAACTAAATATTCTAATTGCCATTATATTGTGACAGGGATAGTTTTTTAGATAAGATAAAAGTGCTACGTAAATAGCTACGAACTTAAACATTTATTACATATAGAAAAACACTTCTAATTTCGATTGACATGATTTGCACAAAGCCAACTTAGTCTAAAATTATCATTATTTAACTAGGTATTATTATCATATTCTAATCTGACAAGCTACAAAGGTTTAAATTCCCTTCTTCCATTCTTTCTTATTGAGGGTTTCTGTTGGCCAGTCAATATTATGTGCGTCAAGTTCGTCCCGTCATCTCCACTCTTGCGGGACCCACTAAACTCACTGGTTTTAATAGCCCATAAATCATCACATATGGTGCATGGTGTCCTGCCCTACCCCTCTTCAACTTGACTGCCATATATGGTAGCATATATTATGTATTTTTATTTTTATAGTGTTATCCGAGCAATTACGGAAAAAACAGTATGTTTTCCTGTAGATGAAGCTAACGGCACTTTAGTCGTAATCTGAATCATCTCACTAATTTTGACCCTGACGTGACAAGAGCCTGTAGCACAATTGGTAGTGCATCCTCGTATCAAGAGGAAGGTTGCAGGTTCAAGTCCCGTCTAGGCTTGAACATTTTTGAGATGGTTTTAAAATTCTTCATGTATTATGTGATTCTTGTATTGGTGTTTCTAATGCCCTCAATATACTACGCTTCATTGCTCTCTGGTATTCCCCAAATTTGCAGTTTTGATGAAAAGAATGCATTAGTATCATTCGTTGGCTATCCATTATTTAAATTTATGGTTGAGCTGTTTTTGAGACGGAGAGAAAGGTTTACCTTTATTAAGTTTTTTAAGGCCCAATAGCTTATCCTGTTCTTTTCTTGTTGATAATGATATAATATTATTGTATTTATTCACTCAAGAATAGTAAATTACAGTATCATAATTAAAATTTTTGTTTCAGTGTGAGTCAGCGCTTTTTTCTCTTTTTCTGCCTGGAAAGAGGTTATTTGATATTAAAAAAAATATTAGGTAATTTTAATCACAAACCTTTCTGGCCACTATTCTTTGTCGGTATTGCTATCTTAAATAAACATCGCTAACACATTTAGATTGTTATTAAGCTCATACAATCATAATGTATAGCTTAGATGTTGAGTGCAAATAAATCGTGTCACTAAAGGTATATAAGTTGTAAGTGATAAGAACTTAATTAATGTAGCCAAATATCTGTTATTTTATACAATGCTATGCAATATATGTCATGAATTAGAATTAGTACTATGAACTTTAACCCTAACTTTAAAACTCGTTGCCAGTACACAGTGGTTGAAATTTAAGCATTTTAGGAGAACGGTTCTGTAAATGCGATTTAAAAATAGTTATGAGGTCTATAGCATTCAGCAGCTAAAAAAAACCATCGAGTAGGATCATCAGATTTTTTATTTTTAAATATCTATATGGATGACAGTGCATGATTGCAGGCATCCCTGCCTGTCAGATTGGGAGGCTTAGGTATACGTATAATTTCAAGTGTAACCCTACCGGCGTTCTTGTTCTCCGTCTATAGCACAAGTGCTTTAGTAAAATAAATTCTGCGCGATGATGCTAAAAACTCCTGCTTCGATTTTATCTGGCAATACTTTCACAACATCTTTTCTTGACAAGGCTAGAATGACTTGGCAAAGTGATTGCCCAAATACTGATTACCCCAATAGTATTTCGTCTCAACAGCAATGGGACTGTTTGAGTTGACGTGGAATTGTCTGTTACAAACGTGTTCAAGCTCCACAGAACGTGCGCGTCTCTTTGCTGTTTCCAGCACTGGGAGTCAAGGCTTTGGCTGAAAGCTCTTCCTTCTCACAATACTGGTACTTTAATGGATCCTATAACTTTCCAGATTGCAACTTGTTTACAGTTGGATCCGCAGTGCTGCGCCCCTCATCAGTGTCAGTGCGGTTTGGCAGCCGAACAGCTTGGTAATCATGGATTATTGTGTTCCAGGGCTGCCGGTACGATTTCCCGTCACGCTAGCCTTAAAAATATTGCCACCGGGCTTTTTGCAGCGTCAACGTTCCAGCCGTTCTCGAACCGAACGGTCGGATACGTGACGATGGTAAGAGACCTGACGGTATGACTCTTATACCTTGGGAGAAGGGTAGGTATTTAGTCTAAGACGCCACGTCGCCTTGCGCCATCTCATTTGTCTGGTACAGCAGTTGTGGCCGGTGCGGTGGCAAATTCAGCCGAAGATCTCGAGCGGCGCAAATATGGAAGTCTCGATAGAGCTTACGTATGTGAGCCATTTGGAGTCGAGACTCTGGGTCCAATGGGTACCGGAGTCCATCGTGCTTATAAAATTCTTACTGGGCGTCTGATCAAAGCGACGAGTAATCCAAGAGCTGGTGCTTATCTAGGTCAACTCATAAGCATTGCAATTCAGAGGGGCAATGTAGTCAGTGTCTTGGGGACACTTCCACCTGGTAGTGATCTGGAGCAGTTGAGCTATCTGTAGATTGTTTGCAACGGTCTTTAGATGATTCAACTGTTTTTTCTGTATTTTATTGTAAATATTTGTATATTTTTTCTGATATTAAAAAAAATATTATACAGATTCCAAGAAAACGACGAAGAAATGAAATTTAAGTCAGAATTTATTTAATAATTTAATTTGTAATGCTTCTAGATAAACTTATAATAATAATTATTTACATGTTTCTGATCTTTGATTAATAAAATTTTTATTCTTCAAGGTTGATAATATGTTCGATCCTTCTTCTTTTTTTCGAATTTCTGAAATTGTAAAAACTAGAAAGTAACTACTAAATTCAATAAATTATACCAATACATCATTGTATCAGGATTGCCCATAACCCTGATTACGAGAATATTTAGTAGATCATACAAGCATTTGTTAAGCGGAAGGAACCACCGCTTCCATTCCAGTCGGCAACTCGCTCATCGAGCCGCAGGAGAACTTGATTGCGAAGGATTTTCTAAAGTTATGAAGACAATATAGCCCAACTTAGAAGATGTTTTAGGTTAAACTTTTTACTTCACTTTTTATATCACCTACCTGGTATTAAGTGGTAACCATCGCCTTTAACAAAGCATTGCATCCCAAATCACCCGCCTAAGGAACGTGTCTACGAATCACTGTCCTGGGTCCATCAACTTGGAGCATTCTGGTATAAAGCCATGTTGTATGTTCATTGTATGTGTATGTTCAAGTAATTTCATTTGTAATTTAAATAGTCTACCGTTTGAGAGAGTTAGAGCATAAAAAAGAGTACCATTTCCATCGTCTCCATAGAAATTCCAGTTCTGCACCTTCGCTTTACTGAAAATCAGGAATACCGTGTTTGTCATGAACTGGAATCCAGCAAATATCAGGAACACTATTTGCCATTTATGCTGGTTTGTCTGTAAAAATATTTAATTGAAAAGAAACAAGATTAAAAATTATCAGCCCCAATTAATAAATTAATTAAAATTGTCGGTTGATTTAATTGTAAGCATTCTGGATATGTACGTCCAGTGACAAAAAAATACAATAGAATCTGTACGAGCGCGTATATAGTCCCAGTGAATTCGCGCCATCCTTACATATAAAACAGTCATCACATTGGCAATATTTCTGGTAGCTTTTAGTCTTCAATCAAACTACGCGTCCCTTTTCATAAGTATGATTAGTTATCCATCAAAATATCAGTTTCAAAATCGAAAGTATACGAGTATGTACGTATCATCTTCTACAAGGTAGTGTGGACCGTATAATTATTTGTTTCCAGTTGTTATCAATTAAACATACGAACTTACAAACAACCGACATTACCTGTTAATAATTTTAGTATACTCTAGATTCTAGATGATAATTTGAATGAAGTACTCACCATGTCATCTTTAACAACATTAGATACAATAACTGGAACTAGAAGACTTGTTAGGTTGCCCACCATGTTCCCTAGTGCCATGATGTTACCAGCAAAGTTTGGAGCCAAATCTATGTGGTTGATCTGAAAATTTATGTTTTTTGCTATACTATGAATGAGACTAGCGCAGGAATGTGGTACAAACTTGATATGAGAAGGTCTGTACGCAACAGTAGGCGAAGTTGGGCTGTGGATGAAGGTGTATGCACACTACCTCACCTGATGGTAAGTGATGGTGTGGTCAAAGATAGAGTACGCTTGTCTAGCAAAAATCTGTTTAATCTGATTATTATGATCTGGATACCAAAAGCCTAAAGTGAGTTCCACTCCTTACTCGCACTAACAATGATTGTTGAAGCAAATCGTTTGGTATGCAAGGTATGCCGACCAGATACGGGCGGTACTTTTTAGCACGTCTGCTTGTCCGATGGTAAAAATAGTAGATTATTAACCAAGGGGATAAAGCAGTGTCTTCTGTCGCGGGTGACGATTTAAATCGCGAGCGTAACGAAGGACTCGAGGTTTACTCCCGAGCGTAGTAAGGGTGTTAAAAACTTAAATCACGAGCGAAGCGAGAGATTTAAGATTTAAGACGAGTCCTGAGTGTAGCGAGGGATTTAGTAGCGAATTTTAGTAGATTTAGCGAGGAAGTAGTTCACCCAAGACTAAGACAGCTTTATCACCGAGGAAAATACTCTACTTTTAGTACCATTTGCGAAAAAATTAACACAATAATAATATGCAATTATTATTACGTTTATGTATTTGAAGAAAACAAAAACGCGGCAAATTCCAAGACTAATATTTTTTTGTCGGAAAAGCAAAGGCATCAAGCTCATACGGCCTCGTCGGTTTTCGTAATTTTGTTTAATAATCATAACTGCATAATAAATGCGTATTCTTTTTTCAAAAAGATGTATAATGGTTTATAAACAAACTCAATGGTGTAAACACAGATGTAGTTCAGTATAAATTTCGGTAAGTATTCCAAATTTAAATCACATTCTCACCCTAGAGGATGAATGAAATTCAGTACAATTTTCTTTCCCTGTTTTTAACAGATTAAAAATGACTTTTGTTATGTTCGCTTTTTGTGGCATAGAATGTCACTTTTTTGAGCAAGTGGTATGAAAAATATATTTTATTATTAGATAAAGATAAGATATGGTACGCTTCAAGAAAAATGTAAAGAGATTTTTGCAGGGTAGGGAACGCATTGACAATACCCCGGGTTTCACCGGTGTCAGACGACGGTGACCGCTTACCATCAGGTGGGCCGTAAGTCCGTTTCCCAAAAAAAACATAAAAAAACAATAATAATGTGGTCACTACAATAAATAACCCATTAGTCTTCCTGAATTTACTTAAGCTTACATGGAATCCAACATGCACTGCAGAATGCAACCCCATTGCTAAGATGAGCATTGCTACTGCAGAGGTCGTGCTGGTCACGTAACTGAACCCAATGAGGAAGCACCCTGATGCAACAAGTCCTGGAAAATAAATCGTACTATAGGTTATTATATAATCGTTATGCCTATGGATAATAACCAGTTAAAAACAGACTGAAAAACGATCGACAGTTATAAAATCAGAGATTTTTTGTCCGACTTGGCGATGTAAAAAGTAAATGGCCCAACTTGTGTTTAGTGATAACCATCACCTATAACAAAACTTTGCCTCACAGGTCATGTATCTTAGAGACGTGCCCTGCGATGCACTACCCTGCGTCCATCAACTTGAGGCATGCAGGTGTAAAGCCTCATGTGCCTGTAATTTAACCGGCAACCATACCCTTTTAACAGAAATACAGCAGTGCTGCTATGCGGTAGAGATAGGTCGTATTACTTCTCCGGCGTAGTAAAAGGATTAAAAATACCTTTATAAAATATATAATAAAAGGTATATTGTATTTTATACGTTATGTTTATGTACATATTTTAAATGGACTGGTACTCTGCTAGTATATCAGTGAGTATTAAAAAGAATTGATAACAATACCCATAGGGATTTCCCTATGTTGATTGCATTTATGTTTGAAAGCATTAGTATTGTAACTACTGTATGAGTAACCCATTTAAAGACTTATTAAGCTTTCCTACGTGAATTAAATAAAGATAGATGTTGATTTAAAAACATTACCAATTGTATTTGCAGTCCTCCTTATATTGATAACGGACAGTATTTTCTTATTAGCCAAATAATCAGCTAGCCATCCAAATACCATGGCACTGGAAAACATAGCTACATACGGCAGTGATGAAAGAAATCCATTCTGAAAATTGAATATAAATACTTCAATATTACGTTCTATCAAACCAATCAATGCGAAAGTTTGGATGTTTGTTTGTTTGCTACTCAATCACGTCATAATGGCTCAACCAATGTCTATAAAAATTTAGTATAACGATAGATTATGACATGGATTTACACATAGGCTACTTTTTAATGACAGACTACGCATGCGAAGCCGCTGTCGGAAGCTTGTTCATAATATTTGAGTCCAGCGACTGATTGGATATTTTTATATCTCACTTTTGAGAGTAGTTATCCACACAGCTTTTAATTTACCTACTCGTAACTATTGTTAAAATAAGTAGCAATCTTTTTTACTCTTGGTATTGTTATTCAATGCCCTATCTACTTTTCCTCTATCTACGTTTACCATAGACGGAGAATCTTATTCTTCAATCCAACGTTCAGTCACAGCATCACACATGATCTTACGATCTTTCATTCAAATACATTCATTCATTCAGTAAACAAGCAAACAGACTCAGATATACAACATACATACGAGTCGTTATGCCATATTGCTTGAGTAATGCCAGAGGTAAATCTTACTTTTTTTATCTCAACCCCAAGTACATAGTTCATGTACGTTGGCATCTGAGTGAACATTAGTAGATAGCCCGCGGCGCTGCCTGTATGCGACGTAATTAAAGCCCAAACCGGTATGCTGGTCAAAATATGCTTCCAAGGAGTACTGCGTTTCTGTAAAATCAGCAAGCGATTATTTCCACGTAAATTATTCTCAGAGTGAACTGAATAAACTAAACTGACAATACCTTAGGTAAAACATCAGCATCACCCCCTTCTAATATAAACGTGATTTCTTCAGTAGTGATGCTGGGATGTTCATGTGGAGTAGCTACTCCAAGCCACGAAAGCAGACCGCAGCTAGCTAAGCTGAGTATACCGCAAAGCCAGAAGGTAGCTGGCCAGCCTAAGGACGGACTGCCAGCGAAGAGGCCTGAGATTTGGAAGATTACTATTGTTCCGAATTGAGACCCTAGAAACAAAAATAAATTTTAAGGTTGCTAATACTTAGACGGGGCAAAATGCCTTTAATAAAGAAATAATTTACAATTATTTACTGACTAAAATACAAAAGAAGCTGTTGGATTATCTAACGACCGTTGCAAACGATCTGTAGATATCTCAACTACTCCAGATCACTACCAGGTGGAAGTATCCCCAAGTCACTGGTTGCATAAATTGTCTAGCTAACCTGCATATTATATATAATTTGTACTTATGACCAAATAAATCAGCGTTATATGGAGGTTTTACTTGTGAGCTGTTATACATATTTTTTGCACTTATGATTTGCATGTGATGGGCGTAGTTAACTCGCCTTGCTGTAAGGTACAACTCCAAAGGTAACCACGGTGAACAGTGCTGGAAATCATAAAGACGTCATAATTGGTGATTTATTTGGGTCAAAATGTCAACTGCAGTTACTCCCTTTGGAATATGTAGCTGACGCCATTTTGGCAAGATTCTTAAATCGTGATAATTTGATGGAAGTTGATTCTTGTCTATTTTTTTAGTAATTTTTATTAACTATCTGTCATATATACGACTTCTGTAACTTTTGTACACCTTTCACCTATCTACTAACCTACCTACTTATTTAAGTAAGAACCAAGGTTATTATTCTAGTTTACCTGTGTCGTGTTTAATTTCCTTGAATTAGAAGAACATATAGAATTGAACTAACATAAACTAGTGGTTCGCCCTGAACTGAGATTTCGCGAGTCTCCCTTAAAAACAAAAAATGTATTGACGACCTCCGTGGTGCAGTGGGCGAATAGCCGGCTGAGACGCAAGAGGTAGCGGGTTCGATTCCCACCGCGGAACAAATGTTTGCATGATCTACAAATATTTGTTCCGGGTCTGGTTGTTTCCCTATATATTATAAGTATGTATTTACAAAAAAAAGTATATAAGTATTCTATCAGTTATCTGGTTCCCATAGTACAAGCTCTGCTTAGTTTGGGGCTAGATAGCGCTGTGTGGAATATTCAACAATATTCATTTATTTATTAATCGTAATCTGCGACTATCAAATTAGTGCCACCAAATGACCTACCAAATTACTTAACCTACAGTTTTATTCAAATTACAAGTAACGGGAGTTCATGTAGTTGGTTATTGGTTTTTTGGGTAGAAATTGCAGTTATTCTGGATTTCAGACTTTTGCCTAAATTTGTGTCACTATAGATAAACGCATACCAAATTTCAGCACTGTGAGGTCCCTGGTGTACCTGGTGAATTTTGTCAAAGTTGAGTTTTTATTATGGCTACTAACATAAAAACTACAAAGTTTAAACTAAAAATAAGTACTAAATTAAAATAAACTCAAAAATACCTTTTATTAGACGTGCCAATTGATTGGATAGTCTTATTTTTTACCTCTCTTGAACCCTAATATCTCAATACCCCCCCCACCCCTCTCCATCACATTTTTAGCTCATTTAGTCACACCAAAATTATGCTATCACTACCTACCTATATACTAAATTTCACGATGATCGCAATAAACGCTAAATAATAAACGCTAAATTCACAAAAAACGCTTCGAAAGTTATGCTCGGACAAACAAACATACATACATACATACAACGCCGATTTGCCTAAGTTGATTTGGAGATCTCGCTTCGTTCGATCAATAAGTTTACGCTGATAACCTGTTGATATCTATTTTAAAAACTGTTTTTTTTAACATTGTCGGTCGAAACACCGATAAAATGGTACGTGATAAATCCCGTATTTATGATAATGACTGCTTTATATTACTATAATTATTTTATATTATTTTCGCTTTCCCTTCGAATAACTTCGTAAACACGTTTAGAAGTGACACTGAAGACCGCAGCGTAAAAGGTCCGTCCTTATTTTAATTAGGATCATTAGACAACATGTTAGCTTGTGATTAACAATTTCCGTACTTAATGAAATCTTGATAACACTTTTTGTAAATAAAATATTCAAGGAAGGAATTTTGATCGTTAAAAACATAAATTTTATATGGATGAAGTTTGCGCCTTTGAATAAAAAATTAATGAAAAGCATGGCTCCATCTCTGGCTCCAACCATGGCCTTATGAATAAGCTCAGAGTCGCTCAACGAGCTATGGAGACGGCTATGCTCGGGGTTTCTCTACGGGATCGAATCAGAAATGAGGAGATACGGAGGAGAACTCAAGTCACCGACATAGCCTGACGGATTAGCACGTTGAAGTGGCAATGGACAGGCCATATAGCGCGCAGAACAGATGGCCGATGGGGCCGGAAAGTTCTCGAATGGAGGCCACGGACCGGCAAGCGTAGCGTAGGACGTCTACCTACAAGATGGGTCGACGACTTGGTAAGAACCGCAGGTCGGCGTTGGATGCAGGCCGCTTCCAACCTCAGTTCCTGGAGATCAATGAGGGAGGTCTTTGTCCAGCAGTGGACGTCCTACGGCTGATATGGTGATGATGATGATGATGGCTCCAATTATTGCAAATAAAAAAAGTATGTTCTCACTTATTCTACGGTAAAAAAACGGGACAAGAAAGTAGTCCTGTTCGTAGAAAATGGCATAGATAACGAAAACAAAATTATTTTGTTAGCAAATATGTAATAAACTTCTAACATTGTCATCTAGAAGTAGAACCAAACCATAGAGATTATCTCAAAATTCAATCAGAATTTATAATTTTAGCGTCAAAATATAATTCTAAGTTTGCTTCATAATTTTATAATTCAATTTAACTTGTTGATCAAAAGGGAACAATAGCATCATTGCCAGTGTCTGATTCCTTTCAGTGGATTCAAGCTTCAATAACCGTCTAAAGAGTAATTAGTGTCATTTAAAGGCCTGAAGGGACACGCACAAACACACAGTGTATGAGACTGAGAGCACACGCGAGGAAAGTAAGTATTTAACGCTTGTATGTTTTTATTTCTCAAAAAAAACTCAAAAGCATTTCAAAAATAACATAGCTTTGGGTCCCATAATCCAAAAATTAATGATTCTATAAGTTATACTAGTTAATTCGTACCTAAGCATCGCTTGGATGATCTATCGTGAGACAAGATATTAGTTCGATAATAGGCACCGCAAATGTATTCCTTCAATTAGTCATATTTTATTCACAAAACAAAATTAAAATGTTTCACAGAAAACACTCATCCTGACCATCTCCGAAACACCATTCAAATTGTACATCCATTTAAAATGTGAGGAGTATTTTACGATTAAGCTTTGCGGGATGTAATCCTGTGAAGCCTGCTTCGCGCAAGGATCTAAGTGCGTAACTTTAGAAATTAAGATAGTTGATTAATTTCATTAATAAAGATTAAAAAAAAAAACTTTAGCAATTGTTGTGAAAACAGAACAGAGCACGGTGCTTACATACAGGTGAAAACACATCCAAAAACGTATATATTGTTGCAAATACTTTTTACTATTAAATACCACTAAAGCATAAACAAGCATAGGCTGACCTGATGGAAAGCGCAGACTATGGACGTTTCTAAGCCAAGCAACTCACGCGTTGTCACCTAGACAAACTTATTCTCGCGAGTCTCCCAAAACACAAAAAAAAAATATTCTTAGGGCGACTCGCGCAACGATGCCTAAACGTATTCAGTGGCTAAATATGATGGCGCGAGTCGCTCTAAGATTATTTTTTTTTTTGGTTGTGAGAGACTCGCGGGATCTCAGTTCGTGGCGAACCACAAGTTCTAATTATAATCTTAAATGTCTTGAATATTTTGTTTGCTTTATTGTTCGAATCTTTTGTATTATCATTTAAATACTTGTCTTATTGTGCGGATCTACGTTGTCTGATAAAAATAAATTTTTATTCAATTTTAATTAACATTGTAGTCTCCACGAGCGTGCCGAAACAAGAGTATGGCTCAGCATTTATGCTAAACCTTCAATGAATTATTTGAATATGCATACATTTTATAGGAAAGTTTAACTGTATTTTTTCGAATTATATATTACTAGCTGTTGCCCGCGACTTCACTCCTAAATGTGTAGTTAACCAAGAAATAAAGCTAAACTCGCTGTTGCAACTTGATTTGACACCCCATTTTTATCCTATGAGAACTTATTTAAGGCATAAAAGGTAGCCTACGTGGTAATACATGTTAAAATCTACGTTTACTATGGTTCAGCCGACGTTATTGAGTAACAAATAAATGAACACACATCCAAACTTTCACATTTATAATATTAGTGTGATTTGTATATGCATACGGTTATACGAAAATTAAGCTGAACTGGTTTTAACTTTCGAAAAACATATTATTTTCTTTTTGGAAATTTCGCATATAGTGTGATGTTTGAGGAGTATGTTTGTTTGCATACTCTTTGGGTGGTACAGGATTGTTCTTCATGCGAGCGATATGTGAAATTTCTCTGGATTTCTTATCGTGGTAATTAAATTTTATTAAATTTTAGCATGGAGTGGTTATGTTTGAGAAATACTTTGATGTGTTTTCTTGGAGTACATTCCATTTCTTAATTTAATTAAAATTGATTTATATTGTGAGAGTAATCTGCTCTTGTATTGGCACATTTTAATAAACGGACATGTATTTGCCATTTATGGTTTTGTAGTGTTTTTTAGTCTTGAATAAATGTAAACTCGTTATTGTACTGTACACCTTAATACGTTTTTCCCTCTACTTGAGTAAATGAAATAATAGTATAAATTAAAAATTACCTGACTTCAACTTTTTGCGTCAAGAGTTAAAAACTGATATAGCGAAGAACCATCCCAATTAATCTAGCAATCCAACTTTTAGAAAGTCTAAAAGCTGAAAGACAAAATGAGCGTGCAGCGCTAAGGCTGGTGCAGGAGTTCATCATAGCTTTAGGATCAATCCAAGAGGGTCAAGAGGACAAACCTCTTTTGTTTTGCTCTCTTATTCAGGTATTCCCCACAACTTTTACATCTACCTATTACAACTTCGGACGATACGATCGTATGGTGTAATACTGACCAGAGTAAACGTTTGCGCTGAGTCTCCCCCTTTCGCTCAGTGGAGCCCACTTGGCCAGGAGGGTGTGGATGCAAGGGTAGAATGCTGCCTGGGTTGTTCCTTGCAAAAGTCTAATTCCACACAGAGCCCACCAACCTCCCTAAAAAATGAAAATGAAAAATGTATTTATTGCTACATAAACAACTTAATGACCGATGACCGATAACCCTTCTCATCCCGCGGGAGCCGTGTGAGCCGGCAAAAGGAGTTGTTCCAGGGTATGGGCAGCAGCATTCTTCTGTGTACTAAACACCAACCACTGCGATCACCAAGCCGCCTGCCAAGCGTGGTGATTATGGCAAACCCCCCCCTATGACAGACACAACACACAAACGGCCCCCAGTCCCCGGCGGCTCCGTCATCCCTGGAAGTGGTAGCAACCAGGGCAGTGGCGGAGTAGGGGGTGCTAAGAATCCCCGGCAGCGATCCAGCTACCACCACCGATGACTGGACCTGGCAACGTACAACACACGAACGCTCAGGGCTGACGAGAAGATTGTCGAGCTGGAAGAAGAACTGAGCAAGCTACGTTGGGACATCCTAGGATTATCGGAAGTCCGAAGACAGGGTCAGGACACGATGATCCTTAACTCCGGTAACTTGCTCTTCTACCGGGAGGGAGATCAACTATCCCAGGGTGGTGTCGGGTTTCTCGTCCGCAAGTCCCTCGTTAACAACGTGACAAAAGTCGACAGTGTGTCGAACAGGGTAGCATACCTTATACTCAGAATTACCGAAAGGTATTCGTTGAAGGTCATACAGGTATATGCGCCGACCTCGACACACCAAGACGATGAAGTGGAAGCCATGTATGAGGAGATCTCCGAGGCCATACATACTTCCAAGACTCATTTCACGGTTGTAATGGGGGACTTCAACGCAAAGCTAGGCACAAGGAAAGACAATGAGCTGAGAGTGGGGCCATTTGGATTCGGGCGGCGGAACCGAAAGGGCCAGAGACTGGCTGACTTCATGGAGAAGGAGGGCCTCTTCATGATGAACTCCTTCTATAAGAAGCGGCCAGCCAGAAAGTGGACGTGGATAAGCCCCGACGGTTTCACTAGAAATGAGATAGACTTCATTATGACGACCAAGAAGCAAATATTTAATGATGTCTCTGTGATCAGCAGGGTGAAAACCGGGAGCAATCACCGCATTGTAACAGGCACATTGAATATCGATGATAAGCTTAAAAGGGCACGTCTGATGAAGTCTGCGCTCCGTCCAAATCCTGCCCAAATCCAAAACCCCGAGAGCTTTCAGCTAGAACTGCACAATCGCTTCCAGTGCCTAGTCAGCTGCAATGATATTGACAAGATAAACGGGTTGGTGGAAACTGTCCAAGCGGTGGGATCTAAGTTCTTTAAGGCCCCCCGCCGAACTAAGCACCAGAAACTCTCAGATGAAACCATTAAGCTAATGGAGGACCGGGATGAAATGAGATTGCAGTCTTCAGCTGATATGTCGACATACGGCGTGCTTAATAGACGAATCTCGAAATCTATGCGACCTTTAATACATCTCGTATTAAGGTCGCAATAGAAATGAACAAAGGTTCAAAAGTGTTTGCAAAGCATTCGTCTATAGGGCAAAGCCAAATGACTAAGCTGAAGACCGACAGCGGCACTATCATTTCGTCGAAACCGGAGATTCTGAGAGAGGTCGAAAAGTTCTATGGACAGATGTACACCTCAACACAAAACCCCGTTGGTCAGTTGGCTCAGGACACCAGAGCCAAACTAACCCGACACTATACCGAAGACATCCCGGACATCAGCCTGTACGAGATTAGGATCGCTCTGAAACAGCTTAAAAACAACAAGGCACCAGGTGAGGATGGAGTTACGACAGAACTTCTGAGAGCGGGTGGAAAACCGGTACTTCAAGTCCTCCAGAAGTTATTTAACTCCGTCGTCCTCGAAGGAACCACGCCAAAAGTGTGGGATAAGAGCGTGGTGGTGCTTTTCTTTAAAAAAGGTGATAAAACCTTATTAAAGAACTACAGGCCCATCTCGCTCCTGAGCCATGTTTACAAGCTGTTTTCGAGACTGATTACGAACCGTCTCGCACGCAGTTTCGATGACTTCCAGCCTCCCGAACAAGCCGGTTTCCGAAAAGGCTTTAGTACCATAGACCACATCCATACGCTACGCCAGATTATACAGAAGACCGAGGAGTATAATCGGCCGTTATATCTAGCATTTGTGGACTATGAAAAAGCCTTCTATTCAATAGAGACCTGGGCGGTACTGCAGTCTCTTCAGCGATGCCAAATCGACTATAGGTATATCGAAGTGTTGAAGTGTTTGTATAGTAACGCCACTATGTCAGTCCGTCTACAGGACCAGAGTACGGAACCAATCCAATTGCAGAGAGGCGTGAGACAGGGAGACGTAATTTCTCCGAAACTGTTCACGAACGCATTGGAGGACGTTATAAAAAACTCTTGGTCTGGGACAGACTTGGCATCAATATCAATGCCGAATACATCACTCACCTTCGTTTTGCCGATGATATAGTCATTATGGCCGAATCGCTCGAGGAACTCGGTACCATGCTCAACGACCTAAGTAGGGTCTCCGAACAGGTGGGTCTTAAAATGAACATGGATAAGACTAAAATCATGTCAAATATCCATGTTGCGCCCGTACCGGTAGTTGTTGGGGGCGATACTCTCGAAGTTGTCGACGAATATGTATACCTAGGACAAACTGTCCAATTAGGTAAGTCCAACTTCGACAAAGAGGTCGCACGAAGAATCCAACTCGGCTGGGCAGCGTTCGGGAAACTTCGCGATATCTTCTCGTCCACAATTCCCCAGAGCCTGAAGACTAAAGTCTTCAACCAGTGTGTGTTGCCAGTGATGACCTATGGCACTGAAACGTGGTCCTTTACTCATGGCCTCATGACCAAGCTCAAGGTCGCTCAACGAGCTATGGAGAGGGCTATGCTCGGGGTTTCTTTGTGTGACAAAATCCGCAATGAGGAAATCCGCAGAAGAACTAAAGTTGCCGACATAGCTCTCAAAATTAGCAAGTTGAAGTGGCAATGGGTAGGCCACATCGCTCGTAGAACCGATAACCGTTGGGGAAGAAAGGTTCTCGAGTGGAGACCACGGACTGGAAGACGCAGCGTAGGCTGGCCCCCCACAAGGTGGACCGACGATCTAGTAAGAATCGCGGGGAGCCGTTGGGCGCAAACGGCTACCAACCGCTCGTTGTGGCGATCTAAGGGAGAGGCCTATGTTCAGCAGTGGACATCTTCCGGCTGATGATGATGATGATGAAACAACTTAATAGGTAACTTATACTTTAAACATTACAAAAACAGGTTTATGTAGATATAGTGGTCAGATATAACTTAACTAACGATCCCTGCACTAGGCAAAGCCTGTATCGCGGGGACCTGACTACGATTAACAAATTAAGATTTATTTATAACCTCAGTTGACGACTAAATAAAGCATAATGATAAAAATCTAGAGAAAAAAGAATTAAAAATACTTTAAATATTAATATGTACTACAAAAAGAAATATTTCAATAGTTCACTCAGTCAAGTAGTACTCAATAGTTAGTAGGAGAGTTATTTGTGAAAGGACTCGTCTGGAGAAGCACTATCATCATACCTATTCCTGTCACCAAGCAACATTGCTGTGTTCCGGTTTGAAGGGTATGGGTGCCGGTGAAGTTGCACATGAGGTTTTCCACCTCCTAAAGTTGTTCGACGCAGGGCATTACACCGAGGCAATACTTTGTTAATTGCGATGCTTACCATTTAGCATTAGCTGTTAGCTGGTTCCATCGCCAAGTTGTATAAAAATAATAAAAGAACCTCATGAGGTTCTTATTCATTACGTTATATTTTTCAATTTCTGACACAAAATATGTATTTGTATGATAGATAGATAAAGACATTTTTTGATGATTTATGATGCTAATTAAACATGGGGTTTATATTTTTTGAGTTCAGTTTCGCCAATATTTATTAACTTTAGCTGACCCGTCCGCGGCTTCGTACACATCAAACTATACATTTCCAGTCAAAGTCAAAATCTTTAATTCATTTAAATCACAAGGATCACTTTGAAACGTCAATTTTACTGCCTGTTCTTTCGCGACCATGCCAGGAAAGAAAGGCAAGAAAACAAGGCTGGTTGTTTTTTTTAATGATCCTTTTAGAATACATAACAATACAGGTAATAAATTACGTCTAAATTGTAACATTTTGAACGAGTTAGAGCAATTTCAATCCTAAGCTTCTCTATCATCTAAATAATCCGATATTTTATAGTAGGCTTTTTATAAAGATTTTGATTAATTGCGTTTTTAAATTTGTTAATTGTGAATTTTTGTACATCACTTGGGAGTTTGTTTGAAAGTATAAGCTGACCTTGCATTGTGTAGGTTTTTCGTAGAATGAGAGGTCAGTTTATACTGAAAATATATAGCTTGATGTGTAGCCGTTTGTACGCGTGGTTTGTCAATAAAACATTACCCTCCTTCTGTGCAGTCGCGTAAAGTGTATCCTATGTCTAAATTTCATTCGAATCTATTATTATTATTATATATATTATTATTATTAGTATTTAGGTACCAAATTCCATCAAAATCGGTCAAGCCGTTAAGTCGTGAAAAGGTAACAAACAGACAGAGAGACACAGAGACAAAGGAAAAGACTTTCAAACCGGTATGTACGTAGATTATAACCTGGAATAACACATAGGCTACTTTTTGTTGACAAACAACGCGTGCAAAGCCGCGAGCAGAAGCTAGATATACATATAAACCTTCCTCTCGAAACACTATCTATTGCTGAAAACTGCATTAAAATCCGTTGAGTATTTTAAAAGATCTAAGCAAACAGACAGCGGAAGCGACTTCATTTTATACTATGTAAAGAAGCAAGGTGAGAGTATACATTCTATTCATTTCAGTATAAATGTTTGGTACTACTTCATTTATCTTTAATATTTACATAATATTACAAGGTGTTAACTAAGTGTATCAAGGTACAAACGCTACAACATTCGTGAATATAATATCCCTGACAAACCCCAGTACCATATTATTATGTTTGCGGAGTTGGATTACCTTTGTAATCCTAAGCCACATAGAAGCTCTGCTACTTTGCCTGCTAGTTAGATGTGCTTACTGCATCATGATAAACAACTGTAGTAAGTCAAATACAACATTAAAGGTATATAGGCGAAAGTACACATATGTCTCACAACGTATCAACAATCATTGTGCCATCATCGTCGTTCACACGGCTACACATCAGGCTATACACTTCCAGTATAAGCTGACCTCGCATTGCGTAGGCTTTTCGTAGAATGAGAGGTCAGTTTATACTGGAATTTTATAGCTTGATGTGTAGCCGTGTGTACATACACAAAAGTTATCTGGAAGAGAATGCTCTTTAGCATTAAGTATGCCTTTGTACAAAAGGAAAAAAGTAAGCAATAAATTATTTTTAATCTATCAATCAATCGTCGAAAACTAGAGTTTTTTTTTGTTTTCCGCAGTCGAACGTTTATGAATAAATAACAAAATTCTTAAAACAAACTCGTTGTAATAAATTTTTTACATAATGTTTTATTTTGCTTGAGTTTTTTTTATTAAAACAACGTATAGTCCCACATAGTCCCCGTCTGCGATTATCAAAATATGCGTAGAAGCTTTCTCGTGATCCACGCCACGCGGGTGTGCTATTTTTGGTGGTCCTACTAAACAGCGAGACCGATTTCGATGAAATTTATTATGTATATAGATTATGATTGGGATTGAAACATTTTTTTTTATATATTGTCTTGCGTTTGACCACGATCTCGCCTGATGGTAAGCGATGATGCAGTCTACGATGGTACACGCTTGCCTAGAAGAAGCCTATTCACTCGCGACTTAAACATACCCAGGTTGTAGCTATCAGGAAACACAGACTCTGGCAAGGCGTTTCACTCTATGGCGGTGCGCATAATAAAGGTCGAAGAGAACCGCTTTGTGCGAATGGGAGGTATTTCTACCATATAGCGGTGGCGCACCGCAGAGCGTCTGGTTTTCCGTTGATAGAAAGGAGATGGTTGGATCAGGTTGAAAAGTTCCGCCGCACACTCCCCGAAATGTACTCGATAAAAAACCGAGAGGCTAGCAACCTTTTGTCGATGCTCCAGGCTGAGGAGCCTTGCATCAACTAGCTCATCGTTGCCTATGAGCTTCTTGGCTCTTCTCTCAATTGATTCCAGAGCTTCAAGTTGGTACTTCGCTGATCCGTCCCAGAGGTGAGAACAGTACTCTAAACATGATCGAACTTGTGCTTGGTACAAGTTGAGCAACTGTCCCGATGTGAAGCTCAGCTTTGCGAGTATACCAAGCTTTTTAGCAGCTAACTGGGCTTTCGACTCAATGTAGAGTGATACCAAGAAGCTCGAGGTGGTCAGATATCGGCACGGATACATTTCGGAAAGTAGATCTACATAGTCGACTTTTTACCTGACTGCGCAGAAGGAGGATAATAATTTTATAGTAAACCACGCGTGTGCAACCATGCGCAGGTCTGCTAGTCTATATAAGACATTTGGTAGACTAACCAGTATCAGCAGCCAAGGTGTAATTATCGACATCACTCCGTTCACGGCCAGCGCCACTACGATCGGCAACTTGCCGCCGTACTTCTGCGCAAGCAAGCCCATCGGCATCTGCATCGACGTGTAGCCGACGAAGAACGAAAATAAGATCATCTCCTGAGTTGATTTGTTCCAGTCGTATTTCTGAAAAAAGTTTATATACGGATTGATTATGAATGATGAATCTTCTTGTTCCTGCACTTTCCCCACATTACTTGGGGTTGGCACAACATGTTTTTTCCATACCTCTCTATTAGCCATCATTTCCGTTGTCACTTCTTTCTTACCCATATCGTTCTTCACACAGTCCATCCCTCTCTTCTTCGGCCTTCCTCTACTTCTATATCCATCCGCATTCATACCTTACAATATTTTAGTCACATTATTTTCTCTGCATGACATACCCATATCTTCATTACATTGATTCTGAATCACGAAATCACCCAAAAGAGAGTGACTTTCGAAAACAATGTGTCCAATTTTGTTGCTTTAGTTGATAAGTATTATTTTTAGTTTTAGTTGATAAGTATTATTTTTTTAACTTAGAAGACTTTCGTGATTGATTTCAATCATTATTATTAATACAGGATTTATCACGTACCGTCTTATCGGTGTTTCGACCGACAATGTTTCGGTTCAATTCGTGAACCTTCATCAGGGTGAGTGCGATCCGCTCCGAATAAGGCGAGACGTTATTCGGAGCGGATCGCACTCACCCTGATGAAGGTTCACGAATTGAACCGAAACATTGTCGGTCGAAACACCGATAAGACGGTACGTGATAAATCTCGTATTTATAATAAGTATTATTTTTAGTTTTAGTTGATAAGTATTATTTTTCATCATCATCATCATCAGCCGGAAGACGTCCACTGCTGAATATATGCCTCCCCCTTAGATCACCACAACGAGCGGTTGGTAGCCGTTTGCGCCTAACGGCTCCCCGCGATTCTTACTAGATCGTCGGTCCACCTTGTGGGGGGCCGGCCTACGCTGCGTCTTCCAGTCCGTGGTATCCACTCGAGAACCTTTCTTCCCCATCGGTTATCGGTTCTACGAGCGATGTGGCCTGCCCATTGCCACTTCAACTTGCTAATTTTGAGAGCTATGTCGGCAACTTTAGTTCTTCTGCGGATTTCCTCATTGCGGATTTTGTCACGCAAAGAAACCCCGAGCATAGTCCTCTCCATAGCTCGTTGAGCGACCTTGAGCTTGGTCATAAGGCCATGAGTAAAGGACCACGTTTCAGTGCCATAGGTCATCACTGGCAACACACACTGGTTGAAGACTTTAGTCTTCAGGCTCTGGGGAATTTAGTATTATTTTTGGTCTATAGTTTTTCTTAATGTTTTTTTCCTTGCTCCTAAAGAAGCAATATAATGATGTACATATTCATAATAGTATAAGGCTCAGTCAGGCTATCTTATACTTATAGTATCTGTAGTCAGTCATACCTACCTACATTGTCATGCACATCCTACGTCTATCGAGCCAAAGCAGAGATTCTTTGCATCTAAACACAAGTTTTTTAAACTTAGTTAGAGCAAGGTACCAAAGCATTTGATATATGTAGATATAGGTTGTAGTGCAGACCCACAAGATAAAACACCCTAGGTATCCTAGAATTATTACTAGTAATTTAGGCGCACTTTGTAAACCCATTTTTAAGAAAATAAATACATATTCATTCATTAATTGAAGTTCTGTTTGAAACGCAATGTTTTTTATTCATTAAACATGGTAATAAAAATAATCTGCTGCTTCCGATGAAAATTTAGAGAATGAACTGTTTTGTGTACTTAAGTTGTTTAAACATTCATTGGAAGTGGAAGTTAATTAAATGCGTTGAAATAATTGCCTAAATTTTCCTTCTTTAAGGTGTTATATTTTCAATATCAAGGAGAAAAAAGCAAAATTTTACTGATGCTAAAAATAATTAGTGAAATCCCTAAACAAATAAAATTGTTTAAACAAAGATAATACGATTATGTGAATCTTTGACAGCGATCTGTGTGATAACATCGCTAATACTTTTATTTATTGAGTTGAGTTGCGACTTAATTATCGAACCGGTCCTATCGCGTTTTTAAAATTAATTCTAGGCGCCTGGTTGAAGTGACGCGTGATCTGATAGTGCTTATTTGGGTCAACGCATAAGCATTGCAACTAAGCGAGGTAATGCAGCCAGCCAGTGTGTTGCAGACACTTATAATAATAATATATTAACTGTCTTCATCAGCATCATTATCTCAGCCGTAGGACGTCCACTGCTGGACAAAGGCCTCCCTCATTGATCTCCAGGAACTGCGGTTGGAAGCGGCCTGCATCCAACGCCGACCTGCGGTTCTTACCAAGTCGTCTGCCCATCTTATAGGTGGCCAACCTACGCTGCGCTTGCCGGTCCGTGGCCTCCACTCGAGAACCATCCGGCCCCATCGGCCATCTGTTCTGCGCGCTATATGGCCTGCTCATTGCCACTTCAATGTGCTAATCCGTCGGGCTATGTCGGTGAATTGAGTTCTTCTACGTATCTCCTCATTTCTGATTCGATCCCGTAGAGAAACCCCGAGCATAGCCCTCTCCATAGCTCGTTGAGCGACTCTGAGCTTATTCATAAGGCCAATAGTGAAGGACCACGTCTCGGTTCCATATATCATCACTGGTAACACACACTGATTGAAGACTTTCGTCTTAAGGCACTGAGGTATGTTGGACGAAAAGACGTTGCGAAGTTTCCCAAACGCTGCCCATCCGAGTTGGATTCGACGATTGACCTCTTTCTTGAAGTTGGACCTACCTCTTATAATTCTCTAACTCTCTTGTAATTTTGAGATGAGATGAGATTAAAAGTCAATGTAAAAATTACAGCAATTAATGCTCTCTCTAGTAAATGACTGAATATAATGTTAGTCTTGAAACGAGCTACTGTTAATAGAGCTAACGGTCCTATAGTCGTAAAAAAACATCTTACTAATTTTGAGCCTGAATAGTAGCGTGCTTGTGGCGAAATTGGTTGCGTGTTCAAATCCCGTTCTGCACGTATTTTTGGCGATTTTCCCGTATGTTTCAGATAAAATTTAAAAAAATAACTATTGTTTATTTGGGCCGGTTCGATATTCAATCTAGTTGATACTTACTCGATAAACACTCCACTTGCTAGGAGTATGACCACAATTGTTATCAATACTAAAACCACTCGTAATATTACTAGCAGTTTCATTAACAAAGTTAGTATTATTTAGTAGACAATGGTCAGCATGGCTGGTCATAGCGACCATGGAGACGCTCAGGTTGGCTCTTATGGTGTATCCTACGGTGAGACTGATGAAGAGGAGAAGGACTTGGGTATGCCGAGTTCCAAAGCCTTTCGGTGATGATGGTAAGGGTGGTGCTGGAATAGAAAGGAGCCGTGTTGGTATTCGGTTTAAAGAGTTTATTCTTATATGAACAAAAATCGCAGTTCATTTAAAATGAGCTTAAATATAGCACCTACAGTGAGTTTAAGCTAGTGTTATTGCCAAAGCATGCATTCAAATTGCAGAAACTTGTATAAATAAATCATAGTTTTTTTTTAAATACATACTTAGGTATCAACACACTCAAACTATAACGGCGTTAGATAGGTCATTGAAATTCAATTAGCATATATTTTCTTATTTTTATCATCCATAAATTGTCAATAAAAATTGTCATAGTCAATAAATAAATGTATGCAATATAAAATTACCCAATGTCCTTTGCTGACGATATTAACAACGCGTCATTGGTGCAAGCGGTCCCGTACCGGCCAAATATCGTTTGACATTTTGACGTAACTGTCATTTGTAATGTTACTTTTGAAGACGAACCGATCTGTCTAATCGGCGTATCTGTATCTTCTACCCATGTCTAGATGTATGTTTAACGTATCTACATACCTTAAAATTATAAATCATTCGAAGTGTCCTAAGTACACTTACGAGTATTAGTAATATTTTCTAAAATGTCGGTTGCGTCACGTAGTTAGAACAGCGACGATATACGCAATGAATGAAACTTGTGGTTTTTTAACATTATTGTAAGTCAGCACACGCTCGCAAAGCAATTTGATTAGCTTTATCACATTATATTATATTTTCCTTAAACATTTTTTACCTGACTGTACTCAATAGCTTCAATAATTTGATGGTGTCCAAATGGACAGTAAAAAAAATATTAAAATCAAAAGTGTCAGTTAGGACACTGTGTTCTAATAAATTTTGTCCGTATCGTCAGCAACTCACAAGAACAAGTGGCAGTTTTTTGTTTACGTAAGTGCCTGATTTTATGTTAAACTACTCTCGTTTTGGTGGATAAATTCTTGATATTCTTTCAAATATTATTAAGTTCAGTGTTTGTTGTAGACAATTAGTAAACTAAAGTACCATTAATACAATCAATGATTGTATTATAATTAAATTGTACTTCTCACTCCATCAAAAATGAGAATTCTTAGATTAATAATGTTTCTGAATTAGTGATTTCTATAAATCTAAAAAAACATAAAGAATCTTAAACCGAAAAAAATGGTGTTATCACTGACCAAAAGTATTCGTTTAACGTTTTTAAAGCCACGTTTTACGTGGTTCTTACTCGACTAACTAGTAACTTTTTAACAAAATATAACCAGCTTACCAAACTACTGAACCGACTTTGATGAAATTTCTATGGGACCAATATGAAATCCTTTCAAATAAAAATAATGAGAAGATAGAAGAAATTACGGAGTTCTGAGGTAACCATGGTTTATTTTCTAAGCTCCCACTGCTACGTCCCCACAGGTGCGTAGAGACCTTGTTACTACTAAATGCATGTTATAACACAGGAAATTTCTTATTAAATTATTTGATCAAATTGCCCGTATGCCAAGTATAAGGCCTCTGCGCACCGGGGTGGGGGCGTATCAACGTAGGGTTTCAAGATTATACCACCAAACAGAAAATAAACATCTGAATTAGGAACTTACTCCTTTTTTAAAGTCGGTAACATGTATCCCTTTTTGCTATCTGTGTCCATGTTCTAAAAATTTCCCTTTCAGTTAACATTTAGTAGCATTACAATAATAATAAATATAAATATTGGTGGACATCTCACACAGCGCTATCTAGCCCCAAACTAAGCAGAGCTTGTACTATGGGAACCAGATGACTGATAGAATACTTAAATACTTTTTTTTTGTAAATATATACGTATAATATATAGAAAAACATCCAGACCCGGAACAAACTCTCGAAGATCATGCAAATATTTGTTCCGCGGCGGGAATTGATCCCGCTATCTCCTGCGCCTCAGCCGGTTATACGTCCACTGCGCCACAGAGGTCGTCAAATATATGCAGAGACTGCATCAGTTTTCCTATATTATATTATAAAATCGAAATCTTTTTTAAACAATATCAAGATGGAACAAGCAAATGCCCATCACCTATAACAAAGTATTGCCTTATAAAGTTGTAAGTCACGCACCTTAACAACGTGTCCTACGATGCACTGCTCTGCGTCCAGCAACTTGACGCATGCAGGTTTAAGGGGAGACCGGAGGGGAATCGCCCATACAACACGTACTACCAAGATCATTTCTAATTGGAGCATATTTCTACCTTAATAAGGTATTATTTTAATTTGAATAGTAGTTATCTAGGTTCCCAACCATATATTAGACCAAAATACTTACCTAAAATGAAATAGAAGCGTATCGCATTCTGACATCAAATACCTGTTTTCAACCTAATTGTTTCGTATTAAAAACAACAACATCTTAAGTATCCTAGTCATTGGAACATAGATTATATTGTCTAGTTATAGAATAACAACACAATGAGAAAAATACAACAAGTTTTCAGTCATCATTTTTGGTATTACGGAACACGGTCAAAATCTAATCAAATTTAGAATCGTTCATTTGCTATCATTGTCGCTCTGCGTGGCTAAACTACGTCACTAAACAGGGATAGCGATATTCAGGTCGAAGTTTTTGACGAGGATGAATTGAAGTTGCGCTCGGGGTTCGCCGGCTTCTTAAGCCACATGTGCCTGTAATTTCACTAGCACCCGTACCCTTCAACCCAAAGCACAGCAATTCTGCTTGGTGGAATAAATAGGTAAGGTGTTAGTTCTTCCTCAGGCAACTTTCACAAGAAGATCTTATACTCTAACTACCTATAAGTTCTTAAACAAGATTCTATTGACTCTTACCTGCATTTTGTGTTTTATCAGTTTTTGGCACTATTTCATATAAAACCTTCTCCCCCATGACTTCATTAACTGTGTAACAAGATGATAACACTTCACAGCTTCTGTGCTGATAACTGAAGACTTCTATTTACTAACGTTTTATTTACCTCATTTTGTATTAATATACCAATACTAGCATCTGCCTGCGGCTTACCATGCGTTGTTTGTGAATATAAAGTATGTTTCAATCTAGGTCATAATCTATACTATGCGTTTTGAAATGTACGACATGAAATGAAAACACGGATAGAGCTAATGGTATTGTTGTAAAATAGGTTTTTTCAAATTCATTATCATAAAAATGTATATAAATGTATTTTCAACCAACCTTCATATCAAGTCATAAAATATCGATGAATCAGCTTTTACAAAATAGGTAAACAAATCATCATTTAAGTACCTGATACCTGGTAAACTGACTAAACTCGTCGCAAAGGTATCGCCGATTATTATTTATCAAACTAGATAGATCTTTGCTTGACCAGAATCTCATCTGATGGTAGTCTAAAAGGAAGCACGAAGAACTAGAAGAAACCTATTCACTCTTACCATAAAGAGACCCGGATCGTATTCATTAGGAAAAACAGATGACGGCAAAGTGTGACCTTAGCTGTGCGCATCGAGAACGTAGAATCAAAATGGTGTCTGCGAATGGGTGATATATCAACTAGGTACGGATGGTACTGAGCCGTGCGCCTGCTTGTCCTTTGATGGAAATATATAGATTACTGGATAAATATTTAAACTACCGGTATTTAGCCCACCTTTAAAATCAGTTAATACAATTCCGGATGTGTGTTTTTAAATAATGTCTTACATAACAAAACAGGTTGTATAATTTTTTTATCGAAATCTGTGTATCAGTTATTAGTAAGATACTAGCCTCAACTGGCGGCTTCGCAAGCGTTGTTAGTCAAAAGAAAACTTTATCTATGAAAAAAAAAACACTTAGATGTGCCAACTTTCATAGTGATCGGTCAAAAAGTTTCGGAGTTTATCAATCCTATGTACCTATACTAACATCTATAGAAAAGGTAGTCACGTGTGTACCTTTAGACCCTTACTAAGGGATATTGTGATAATTTACTTACACTCAGAAAGAAAAAAAGTGTTAAATCCTTTATACATTTTTACTTAAATATAGAAACCTCGTTCCAAGATTTGATGAAAGGGTAAAGTTTATGCCTAGTTTTTATTATGTAGCACATTCTATCAAGAATGGTCAAGACATGATAAAATAGTTTGTTTGAGAAAAGCAGTGCATTTGACATACCATATTCAAATTAATTATCTACCTACATCTTTTTTCATTTTTCATTTTCATTGTGTAATATATTGGCTTTATTTACTTGCATTAGACAGTCACTGAGTAAGTAAATAGTGATAATGATAACATAATTATCTATGGAATATTTGTACACTTCATTAATAAGACGTTTGAAAAGGAAATGAGTAACAGCCGGGCTAGCATGAAGCGAGTTCCATTGCTGCGTAGTATTTAAACGCAGAAGCTACGCATGTTAGCTGCGTAGGTTCCTTTGTCTGGCTGCGTTTGTCTATAATCCACTTCAGCGCATGGATAAATAATTATGTCGTATACAGGCATTAGAAGCGACGCAAAACAGAATAACAGCGGTCGCTGAGCTCGGACTACGGAACGCAAACGTCATTGTTCGGCACTAGACGGAGTCTACTACGGAAAACTGGCAGAGCAAGCCAGAGTTGTGGTTAGTCAGCCGTACAGTAAAGTCTACTATCCGTACTTAGTTGCACAGTGTGATTAGTGAAGTGGTTATTTAATAATTTTGTAATGTTTCGATTAGACGTTGTTTCTATAAATTGCCTGCATATCATTTGAATAGACATTACCCACTACCCTCCTACAAGGAAATTGGCTATCATGACTGATGTAGACGCTCCTGGTGTTCCTACCTGCATCTGCCTCCGTCAAATAAATAAATAATGCTGGACATTTCACACGCCATCTATTCCCAAACTAAGCAAAGCTATGGGAACCAGATTACTGATATAATAGGTACATATGTACTTGTTTTTTCTAAATACATACTTATAGTAGGTAAACAGAGAAAACACCAGACGTGAAAGAAATATCTGTAGACGATGCAAATATTTGTTCCGGGGCGGGAATCTAACCCGCAACCTCCAGCGTCTCAGCCGGCTATTCGCCTTCTGCGCCACGGAGGTCCTCAAAATAGTAGTCGTCAAAAGGATATTGACCCATGCCCACAGTAGGCTGATAACACGTCATTTCTAGTTCATGCGCTTTGTGAAGCTACGCTGCCGTGTGCCGCATGTGATAGATTATTTCCAAAATGTGTGGTAAAATAGGTCAATTTAACACATGTTGATCTAAAATGGTCATCTATAGTGAGATTTAATGAGTTAAGAGAGATATTTGGTCGCATACTTACTGCGTTTATTCGTTTAAGAATTATACCTATAATTATTACACGTTATAAAGCAAATGATGATTGTGTTTCCATTCAAAATGCCATATTTCTATGTCTAATTAGGTATGTATATAGTTACCTACTTGTTTATTAGTATGTATTCAATAGAGATAACAATAATTTAAATTATAGTATAGTTAAGAAACTTGCTTTTGCCACCGACCGTGGCTATATAAAGCGGCCGCCGAGCGCAAAGCGGGGACTAAGGCCGTTTGTCCACCGCAGCCGTCGCCGGGACGTCACCGAGAACGAGATTTTTGGCCGGGATCAAGATTACGTGATGGCGATCGTTTGTCCACCGCGATGATCTCGGTGTTTCAGTCAGTTTGTTGTAGCTGTCGCGCGTGGTAGTACGTAGGAATAAAACAAACTAATGGCTGCGTTCAACTGATGACAACTTCACCTTATGTTTTTAAGATATAAGATATGATATTAACTCTTTATTGAATTACCTCACAAACAGAAATAATACAAAAATAAGTACTAGGCTATAACAAATAAGGCAATACCTCCAATGGGCGGCCTTATCGCTAAAAGCTTTTGTACGTTAGAAGGCGCACGCGGTGCAAATAACTTTAAACTCATCCTTAGTTTTATTCCACAAACATTATTTACTTTCTACAAGTTCTATTAATGAATAAATGTCGTATATACATTTCTTGCCCATTTTTATTTATTATAATATATTTTTGATATAAATAATCAAAGCTATTGCGCTGCGACATCTCGGCACTGGCCTAGATGGACAAGTTCAAACGTATTTTGTATTGCCGGCACTTCAGCCCGTCACTATCTCGGGCCGAGTTCTAGCGGTAGCGCCAAACTATACGATACTTCGGCGGACGGGATGACGGACGGGCGTGCGGTGGACACACTGCCTAGTGTCCACCGCACGCCCGTCCGTCCCGTCCGCCGAAGTATCGTATATGATACTTCGGCTGACTGAATTGCCGGCAATACAAAACACGTTTGAACTTGTCCATTTACGCCAGCGCCGCGACGTCGCACCGCAATAACTTTGATTATTTATGTAAAAAAATATTGTCACTTCATCTTGATCTCGGCTAAAAATAATCTCATTCTCGGTGATCCCGGCGACGGCGGCGGTGGACAAACGGCCTAACCCTCCGTCGACCGATATACGTTCGATTAGTGTTGTGACTAAGCGTTGTGGTAAAAAGTGTATTTCAATGATAAAACATAGCTAAAGGGGTATTTACACGGGTCGATTTTCGCCGTGCGGCGAGTCGTTTCACTAATTGCCTCACCAAGCCGCATCGCTAGCCCATTTACACAGGTTACTAAAATCGCATGCGGCTCGGTCATTTCCATCGAAAATGTTGAGCAGAATAGCCGTTTGTGTCTGAATTGAATGAATTAATTATTCAACAATTGCTTAAAGAACAAAGAAAGAAGAAAAAACAATAGGAAAGAAGAAAACGTAATGTTTGGATACGTGGATGGATTTCTCGACGTAAGGACTTGGGTGCTTCGGATACTTTATTGGTTGAGTGAAGTTTAGAAGATCCTGATTATTTAAAAAAACGATTAAGAATGACTACTGATCAGTTTAATACTTTACTACATAAGGTTACTCCGCTTATACTAAAATGCGATACCAATATGTGAGAAGCACTTTCTCCGAAAATTAAATTAGAAATAACCCTGAAGTTCTTGGCTTCCGGTCGTCGGAGTCATTTAGAGTTCCAGAATGCACAATTTCCCTGTTTTTGAAGGATGTTTTGGATGCTATATACAATGTTTTACAGGAGTTCATTATGGTAAGTGAAACTAGTAATTAATTTATAAACGATTTATTTATAAATTTTCCATTGTGTTTTCATCTAAGCATGATCTAACAGCTTGAGATAGAATATCGTCGTTCAATGCGTATTGTTGCCCAGTATTTTCTTGTGTTAGTAAACAGCTGGTAAAATAGTCTTCTTCATATTCGAAGTGCCTTCTAGAAGTGGAAGCTTCGGGAGTCGAAGTTTCACGTTGGTTTCGAAAAGCTAGGTTTCGGGAAGTAGTAGCTTCGGCTTCAGGAGTCGAAGTATAGCGTGTATACTCTGAGAGTGAACTCGTAGGTCTAGTAATTGGAAAATGTTGTGTATTTAAGGTTTTCAGTATTTCTTGTGACAAATAAGTTTTGATAAAATTTTGACAAACAATATCATTTCTTAATGGCAAACTACGTAATTGGCTTGCCACATGTACTCCGAAAGTATCAAATTTATCTTGACGGATAGTTTGAGCCAAAGTTTCTAATCTATTGACTGCTTGTAAAACAGGTGGGTCCATTCTTAGAGCACGCTCCGCCTTTTTCTTTGTAGACAATTTTTTTTTTTTGTAAGGGTGCAATATTAGATTCTTGTCCCAATTCATCAAAATATGAAGACTGTTTGTGTTCACTGCTGAATCTTTTCCCTGTAACCATACACTAATATAAGTTTATTTCTTTTAGGTGCCATCCACCACAGGTCAATGGAAGAAAATACAAAACGATTTTTTAGATCGCTGGCAATTTCCTTTTTGCTGTGGGGCTATTGACGGGAAACACGTATTAACAGAAAATCCACCACACGAAGCATCAGACTATTATAATAACAAAGGCATTTATAGTGTGGTGTTGTTTGCTATAGTGGATGCACATTACCGTTTCATATATATAGATTTCAGAACTAATGGACGCATGAATGATTCGCATATTTGGAAAAAAACAAAGTTATATTGTGCTCTTGAAAGAAATAATTTGGAACTACCTAATAAGGCAGTTTTCGTTAGTGATGATGCTTTCCCTTTGGCAACCTATTTAATGAAACCGTATTCAAGACATGAAGGTTTGAAACACAAACAAAAATCTTTAATTACAAATTATCAAGAACACGCCAAATCGTAGAGAATGCATTTGGCATAATGGCTTCACGATTCAGAGTATACAGAAAACCTATATCTGTTTCATTGGATAAAACTGATTCTATTATTAAAGCGACCTGTGCGCTGCATAACTGGCTTTGGTCTTATCTCATATACATGAATACTCCCGAATTAGTAGACGGAGAAGACTTCAGTTCAAGGACAATCAGAAACGGAAGTTGGAGAAGCATTCCTACGGCAGGAGTAGACGAATTAATGACACCGCTATCTTCTAACAATATTCATGAAATGCAAAAGATCTGCGCGATAGATATGCTGACTATTTGGTCGGACCTGGAAAAGTTTCATGGCAAGATAGAATGATTGCGTAAATATTGTATGTTTATTTAAGTAATATTAATAAAATATCGCTGTTAAAAATTTACCTAGTATAACATGCGAACAAGAATAACTATTTAATAAACTATAATAAGACTTACCATGTTATTTTTACTGTTTCTTACTGGCTTTAAAAAGCGGTCAGCTACAGAAAACCAAATTAATTGAGGTCTGTATACATCATCCTCTCTAGCGCCACTCTTCTTTAACTTTGCTACCTTACTGGCCTCTCTATTATACGTGGTTCGTATATTTTTTATCTTCAATTGAGGCTCTTCAACTGTTATGGACAAACGAATTTCTTGAATAATAGATTTAAGAGCCACTAAACGTACATTATTGTTCCTGTAATCTTGTTCTCTTGGGTTCCATAAGCATGGATGCATTTCATAGCATTCCAAAAACTGTATGGTGTTATTTTTATTCATGGTTGTCACGATACATATACACAGAATCGCTTTAGTAAATAAATACACGTGCGTGCGCGAAACACCTTCATGCGGCGGGTGATCGCCTGCAACTGATCGTTTACACGGTCGATTTTAGTCACCAGTCGCATGCGGCCGGTCGCCGCGCGGCCAAAGTCGGATGCTACCCAACTTTGGGGCTGCGGCTTTAGTCACTTGCAACTTAGCCAAGTAAAGTAGTTGAGTAAGTAGTTTCTGGTGAGTAGCAGTTCTGGTCTAAAAATTGGTGATTTCTTTGTTAATATTTGATTACTAAGTACTTGAAAATATAGTTGGTTTTGTTCTCTTAACTATTGATTTAGGTAGTAATAAAGTTCCTGTTATTTTTATAATGAGTTTTAATTCTAGATCCTAAATGTAGGTATGATTTTTAAAGTGAATATGATAGAATTGAGTTTCGTATTAAAAACACGTGGCTTCTCCGACTTGTTTATTCGCTTCTATAAAAGCTTGGAGCTCGGAACGACTCGGGGTATAAACCCTCCGTCGACCGAGACACGTTCTCGGAGATCCGGATGACGAAATCACCTCCGCTAACGCGGAAGAGATATCTAAGTCATCTATTTCAAGCGGAGCCAATATTTCTAGTGGTTGTCTTGCGCTAGTTGCCTCATCAAAACTTATAGGGCTGAACGCCGCCTGCGCTCGCTAAACGTTCGGTTAAGCTGCAACGGCCTCAGAGGCCAACAGCGAGAAAAGTCTCTTCAAAAAAAAACTAAAAAGACTGGGTATTTTGCCATCGACCGTCACAGAGGGTGGAGTTCTGACTTTTATACAAAGTATAACTCTTCTCCAAGTAAGGGATACCACGTGTTGAGTGCTGAAGTTTAAAGTAAAGTAAACTAATATTTTTATCAAAATAAATATTGTATATTTCTATAGTATTGTTGTAACATTTTAGGTACCTTACACTTTTAAAATATACATTTGCTGGTAGTGCCAATACTTATAATTTGTTAATTACTTTAATTGTACGTATTAATTTGTTTCAATGATAAGTTAATTTGAGTTTAGGTATAATTTTAGTCTGATTTAAATAAATATATATTTATATAAATGATGTTGCATATTATCTTGAAAACCCACAAAAGATCTTCATAATCTGTTACGTGCGTCGCTTTGAGCTGCGCGGGTGATGCGTCCGGGCAGGCCACGTGGGTGTTGGTGACGTCATCAAGCCAAGCATCAGGACATCGAAGTAATTGAAGTTTTTAACTTGATCCTACGATTTCCACCCTATCATCAGACAACCAGACGCTCCGCGGTGAAATGCCTTGCCTGATAACTGCAATTTGGGAGACCTCAAGTCACGAGTGAAAAGGTATTATTAAAAAATTGGTAGGGCTTTCCTTTAGGAACGGTTTGAAAGAGGGATAAGGGGAGGGGGAGGGGGGGGAGACTTGGAACTCCCCCCCCCCCCTAATGTGTAAGGACTTGCGAAAACCTATATTTTTTTGAGAAAATAAAAAAAAAATATTTTGAGGTTAAGTATGAAAAAAACATTTTTTTTATATTGAAAAAGGCAGAGTCCAGAGGTTTGGAGGAAAAAGTGGTCTATGAACTTATGACCACTTTTTCTTCCAACCCCCCGGACTCTGGGTGGGTCCCCGCGAGCTTCTAGCTCCCGCGCTCTTTATATACACTCTAGGGGTGTCACGCACAATACCACGTGGGGTCGGGGTGCTCCGTGTCGATTCTGTCGCTCATTTTGAACCTAACCTACTCAAGTTGGGGTGCCCCGTCTCGATTCAGTGTACCATTTTTCATAGTTCAAAAGATAACTTATTAATAAAAAAAAAAAATAATACCATTAATATAAATATCAATGCAACAGTGAACGCATCTAATATAAACTTTGTAAAAGAATGTCGAAATTCCCGCCAATAAAAATGTAAAACTTATGTCACTGTCATTGCCAAATTAGAAATTTCCGCCAATAAAAATTAAAAAAGCCGTATTATCTATCACTGTCATGTCAATTTAGTGTCGCAATAATCGATAGAACGCAAACTGTAAGGTCGGACACTGATTTCCGAGCGAATTTCGCAATCGATCACGGGTTTTAAAAATTATTATCTCAAAAACTATAAGGTCGCGCAAGTTGCCAATTCACATGTAGGCTTTTTTTATGTATATCTACACATGAAAAAAAAATGAAAGTCCTAGCACACATAGGTTTCCTAAAGAAAATTTCAGCCAAAAAATTACGTGCAAAATTAACTTTCTTTAAATAATTACTAAGATACATCCGTAAGCACTACGGAACCTTTTATGATGGATACTTTAGATGGTCCGACATGTGCTTGATCAAATATTATAAGTAATCCTTGAATCCTCAAAAACCTGACTCTTAAATTAATTATTTTTTGAACCAAATTTAAGAAAGCAGTCGGGATCAGACGGTCTTTTGGCAGCAATTCCAATTAAAGATCTAATACCTCACTGTACCTACTTGTACTTGCCCAGGGCCGTATCTAGAATGCCCTGTTACACTGTGTACATTTATTAAAACCTAAGAGAACGAAGATGTTCTAGGAATTTTAAAAAAATCGATTTTTTTTTTATTGAATATCTTGGTAAAATCGCGTGATTTTGGTACAAGTGCATGGTTCAAAAATTTGTTTCGGTAGGTACAAAGAAATATTTGATTTATAGATGTACTTCTGTCTATAATTCTGGTTCCTCTAGCGTCAGTAGTTCGGTTGCAATAATCTGGATGGTACAAAGTACCGAACTACGAGTATCAATGACTTTGGTAGTAATACATAGTTCGGTTAGTAATAAAAAAATTAACGACCTACTCACAGCATCCTACTACATCAGGCGCACTGAATGGTAGTAGGTCTTTTTTTTTGTTTTTTTCTAGGTTTTTTTTTGTAACCAAGTTATTGACACAAAAAAGTATCTAACAACGCGAATGCACGATGCGCGATTATTCGCTTATAAATCATATGTATTAACATAATAAGTTGAGAATTGCGTTTGCTGCAGCGCGTACGCCCGTCATCTGCGCGTTGTAGCCCGTTTAAAATATGACGTGTGGCAATAAATGGTTAGTTTTGCCTTAAATCCCCAAGGCCCCGTCAGGACATTTACAATTAGGAGTCTTTTTTTTGTATACAGCGTGTAACAGAAATCATAGAAAAAAATTCTAGGTATGTATTATAATGTCATACACATCTGTATCTTTAGCTAGATGTAAGGAACCTACACACCTGAAAAAAATACCCAAGATAGAAGATAGATTGTGTAGTGTAGATGATACATAATAGAAAATCTGACCCAAATAACACAAATAAAAAGAAAAATAAATTTAAAATTTGCATTAAAATAATAAAGTCGTCTGTTGGCTGCTTGCGCGTCCTGCGCGGCGCGCTCGATTATGTTTGTCGGGACATTTTAGAGCTTGTCGGGACGTCGGGACACCACTGTTAATAACGGTGACATGTCCCGACGTATCGGGACGAATGGCAACCCTAGTTAAGGTACTAGTGACAACAATTACTGAGCTTTTTGTCATTAGTAGTAAAAGAGTACAGCCCTGGCTAGTATCTCTTATTAACAGAACTTTATTGGAGAGTAAATCCCTGAAGACATACTTTCGGCCCTCGCAAAATATTGACCTCTAAATCCTGAACCACGATCAACACATTTTGATCCCTATCCATTAACAATAAAGGTACAAATTGCGTTGAGTTTTTTGATTTTTTTCTACGTGGCTTTACTCAGTATTTTGGAGGCCCGCTTATCAAAATTAGCGATAAAAGTTAGTGGACGTCTTTTGGGTAGAGGGTTTTGTTCCTTAGAATATTTTTCTCAAACCGATAGGTATTTGGAATAGAATTTTCTTTTAAAACCCTTTTACGGTTTGTTCTATTGTCTATCGATAAGCGAAGATTCGTCTTTACAAAAGTTTTTGATATCAATAGTAAATATTGATCTGAGATAATGTGAATTATATATTTTAGTATTTTGATTTCAATGATTGAATTAAAAATGTAAAACATTTTCACGCTCAAGCAACTAAGTACTTATAGTGCATAAGATCGTTAATCCAACTTATAAAAAAAACTCAACAAGTTGATTTTACAAGATAAATTAAACAATAACATAAGGTATGAATATCTTATCTTAAAGTTTATAAGGCCGTATCGTTCTGAATATTTTTTTTCTCTTGGTACTGCGATGCGTTGAATTCCTCCATTTGGACTTGATTGGCATCTGAAAATGAAAATTAAACTAAAGCAATATCCATATATAATAACACAAACTCCATTTGTCGAAAGAAACTAAATATTTTATTCAGTGTTTGCAGAGAAGGGGCTAATTTATTTTTCATACAATAAAATGGAACTAGATACCTAAATTGAATTAAAAGAAACATTGGCTGCATGAATGCATTTTTAGAGGTTACTATTACATAGTTCAACTAGTTGATCCGCCCGGCTACGCACGGGTTTTTATCAAAATATATAAATATTATTGACAAGAAATCGCTTAAAAACAACACGTGCGCAGCGCTCGACTGTAAACACGTGACACCTGCATTGGTGGCCAGACTATAAAAAAGCGGCGCTCGCTTGACCCTCCGTCGTCCGAGACACGTTCTCGGAGACCCGGATGACGAAACCTCCACTAATGCGGAAGAGATTTCCGAGTCATCTACATTAGACAGAGCAAATACTTCACTGATACACCGACCTCGCCGGCGAGGTCCACGAGTCTCTTCAGTCGCCGCCTATACGAGGTACAAGCACGTACCCGGGCGTTTCTCTCTTATCCCCACCTTGGCAAAAGCCCAAGCAGAGGTTCGTACCTAAGTGGTGCTCTTGCGCTAGTTGCCTCATCAAAACTTACAGGGCTGAGCGCCTTCTGTGCTCGGTTAAGCTGCAATGGCCTCAGAGGCCAACAGCGAGATAATCCATTCGAAAAAAAAACTCGTACGCACTTTGTATCGAGACTTCGTAGAGTTAACAACTCGTCACTTATTTATTTATGTTGGCCAACTTGATTATTTTGATTTTGATGAGTAATTGTTATTTAGTGGTTCGTTTTATCTATTTCTCTATTTTTGGGTTAAATTATTTGATCAAGATTTATTTTTTTATGTTAAAGAGGGGAAAACCGCAAAAATATAATATTAAAATAACTATCACGTAGGGTACACTCAGGGATATATAAGTGCTATATAGTATACATATATAATATAGTATAAGTGTATATAGCTATATATAAGTGTAAGAATTTTCAGAATCGGTTTAATAGTTCCGGACATTACCCATTACAAACAAACATACAAATTTGTAAATTTATATTTTGTAGATAAGGAGTACTAAACTCTGTAAAAAATACTGCATAAAATGACGACCTTTATGGCACGGTGGGTGAGTAACCAGCTATGACACCAGAGTATTTGATTCCTGCCACAAGCGCAGGTTAAATTAGCAAGTCACTTATTTAGTAGCGCCATCTAGTTATGAGAGCGGTGAACCTGGAAGACTTACAAGACAGATTTCTACATGTCGTTAGCTTCAATATTCTGCAGATACTAAGTAATTAGTTATAACAGTCGGACAGACAGAAAAAATCGCAGTAGAGTTCCGTTTCTTCCAGTTTGATCCAGAACTATAAAAATATATTTTGCAGCTGTATTCGTAGTATCGGCCCGAACGCAAGTGTTATACTTATGAATAAACCAATTGATCGAGTTTACAAAGCACGCAACTTAGGCCTGCAAATGGACTGTGATCTTCGATTTGAAGACCATATAGCTGACGTAGTTAAATCTTGTTTTTATAAGCTTAAAATGTTGTATAAAATGAGGCCGTACTTATCAGAAGAATTGCGTATTCAATTAGTAGAGTCACTTGTCCTTTCAAAGTTGAACTACACAGACGTGGTTTTTGGTCCACGACTTTTGGAGAGGACGGCTCGACTGATACAACGAGTACAAAATTCTTGTACTCGTTTCTGCTTCGACGTTCCGAGAAGGGGACATGTTACTCCTTTCCTTAATGCACATTCATTATTGAAGATGAGACACAGACGTAAGCTTCATTTAGCATGTCTCCTCTTTGGTGTAATGAAGCACCATGCCCCTGCTTATCTCTACAGTAAGATAAGTGAACCGTCAAACTGGAGATCCTGCGATCGCCGACAATGTTCGATGCAGCTTTCAACACAGCGACATAGAACAGTAGGCTTTCGAGGCAGTTTTCGCTACGCTGCATCGAAATGTTGGAACAACATTCCACCGCCGATAAGGAACCTGCATACTATTCACAGTTTTAGATTAAAACTAAAAAAATATTTATTACACTGGCAAAAGGAGCAGGAACTTAACAGATTTGATACAAGTGCAATATAACTCTATATACCTACCTACCTTTAACATTTACATATATGATTTTATGAATTGTTTTGATCATATTTAATACGTTTAATTTCTTACTTTTAAATATTTAACTAGTCTATATATTTAATATAACTTTGTTTATTTTTCTTGTTATTGTAAAACTTTTTCTGTTTGAAACTTATTTTAGTTTTTGAGAATTATTTTTTTACATACTTTAAAATCGCGTCCGCTATGTATTTATTTTCAATTATTTGTCTCTCTTGGTCCTAAAGGTCTCAACGGAAGACCAGCGCAGGTTCTCACGTCCTGCACACGCTGAGTTGAGACCTTTTTTTGCAACCAATTTGTGTACCTAGTTTTAAGTTTTTATGTTGTTTTTATTGATATACTGTTTTATTTTTGTTGTTATTTTTGTATAATGTGTGTTGCAAAATAAAATATTTGATTTGATTTTTGATTTTATTCGTCTTTAAAAATTTAACCATTTGGGTTAAATTTAAAAAAAACGAATGAATAAAGTAGAATGTAGTTATATTTTTTATTTTTTTACAAGTTAGATCTTTGTTTGAGCACAATCTCACCTGATGGTAAGCGATGATGTGGTGTAAGATGAAGCACGAAGATCTAGAAGAAACCTATTCACTCTTACCTTATAGAGGCCCGGAGTGTATTCTTTAAGAGAAACAGACGACGGTAAATGTTGCATACTTTAGTTGTACACATCAAGAACGTAGAACCAAAATAGTGTATGAGAATGGATGGTGTATCAATTAGGTACGGATGAATAGTTTTTACCAAGGATCCCATTGTAATGCATCAGGTCTTTCCGGATCCCGTATCGGTCCCAGTCCTGTCTCTCGTTGCTGCCCAGCACCGTGTACACAACATTGCAAAGTATGTAGAAGCTTGCTAGTGTAATGAACACTGCCCGCCATCTTCTTTGATCCAACTGCAACAAAAAATCAATACCATACTATCCATACTAATATTACTAGAGATTCGTCCCGAACTCTCAAATCGCGAGTCTCACAAAAAACAAAATAAAAGTTCTATTTGAGTAATGAAATAGTGCTACGAAATTCTTATAAATTAACTGAACTTACAGTTTTATTCAAATAACATGTAACGAGAGTTCATGTAAATTGGATATTTTTTATTTTTTAATTGCAGTCATTCTGGATTTCAAACCTTCCCCTATATTTGTGTCACTAATACACTGTGGGGTAACTAGTACACCCTGAGAATTTCGTCTAAGTTCAGTTTTTATTATTGATCGAGCGAAGCAAGATCTCTAAATCAACTTAGGCCAATCGGCATTGTATGTATGTATGTTTGTTTGTCCGAGGATAGCTTTCGAAGCGTTTATCCGATCATTGTCAAGTTTGGTATATAGGTAGGTAGTGACGGCAAAATTTTGGTGTGACTAAATGAGCTAAAAATGTGTGTGTGTGGGGGGGGGGGGGGGGGGGAGTTGTTGAAATATTGGGGTTTAAGGAGGGTAAAAAATGAGAATATCCGGTCAAATGACACGTCTAATAAAAGGTCTTTGTGAGTACATTTCGATCCCGTTTTTATTTTTAGTTTAAACCTTGTAGTTTTTAAGTTGATAGCCATAATAAAAACTGAGCTTTAACAATATTCACAGGGTACACAAGTGACCCCACAGTACTGATATTTGATATGCAAGCTTTAGTGACACAAATATAAGGAAAAGTCTGAAAGCCAGAATAACTGCAATTTATACCCCAAAAAAGAGTAACCATAATCATGAACTCCCGTTACCTGTAATTTTAAATAAACTGTAGGTCAAGTATATCGTAGTGCATTTTGTGGCACTATTTTACCTAGTCAGGTCATAAATTCTGTCACATGTTTAATATAAAATAATTAAAACAAGTTTATTCATTATGTAACTATTTATATACCAAAATGAACTTAACAAAACATAGATTCTTATAACACTAAAGTTTATTCAAAATGAACTCCGTGATTTTGAATACAGGCCTTCAATCTGCGCGGCCAATCGTCTATCGCAGCACGAACGAGGTTCATGTCAATATCGGCGGCTGCCATAATCAAGTATGTCTTAAGTAACTCCAAATTGGGATGAGGCTTCGAGCACGCCTTGTCCTCCAAGTACTGCCATATCTTGTAATCTAACGGATTCAAATCTGGACTGGAGGAGGGCCAGTCTTCGTGCCGGATGAAGTCGATTTCACGCGCCGCCAGCCAGTCTTGTGTGCTCTTCGCTCTATGAGCTGGCGCCGAATCTTGTTGGAATACCCAGTGCCTGTTATTGAACATGGTATGAGAAACAGGTTCCACAAGGTTCGTCAGGACTGTATTTTGATACACAACTGCATTCGTTGTTACACCTTTCTCACAAAAATGTACCTCTGTTAAGCCCCAATAAGAAACTCCCAACCATACCATGAGCGAGGATGGAAAATGACCTCGTTGGAAACACGGAATACGGTTGCTCTCTTCTTCACTACTGTGTGCGTACACCTTATCATTTTGTTTGTTGTAGCTCTCTTCTACGGTAAAATTTTTTTCATCCGAAAAAAGAATTTCCCGATATTTTATTTTCCGCGTACCGCTTCAACAAAGCGCGGCATCTCTTCAGTCTCAGGTCCATTAGACGAGCATTCAAACGATGTCCGGTTTTTCTTTGATATGCCCGAAGCCTTAAGTCTTCATTTAACACCCTTTTCACCGTGGTTCTGCTTAACCCCATCTGAAGGGCCAACAGTTTCTGCTTACGTTTGGGATTTCTTTGAATTCGCGCCTTCACAGCTTTTATCACTGCTGGAGTCCTAACAGACGGAGGGCGACCACTTCTTGACCTGTCATCTACACTAGAGTCTTCATTGTATTGTTTGATGGTGCGATAAACGAATCTTTTGGTTATAATAAAATTTTTCAGTATGTCAAAAATTAGAATTGGCGCGTAACCGCAACAATGCAACGCAATAACTGCAACACGGTCTTCTTTAAGCGTCCACTCCATATTTAAAATGAGTAAAATTCTAAAAAGTATAAATTTTTATTTGCATGAACAATTCGAAATTCGAATTCTATAAACTTTTTTGTGGCCAGCATTCTAAAAAAAAAGTTTTTAATGTGTGACAATACTTATGACCTGACTAGGTATTAGTCAAAGATTAAGGCTGGTTTGCACAACGATTCTCAAACGTACTTAGCGACTAAACATGGTTTAATTTTAAGTATTTCTATGACTCGATAACTCCTTAATAAATCATTTCACTAGTACAGCTTGCATCAAAGTGCTATACTACGCGTACGTACGGAGTACCCTCGAATATTGCAGTCCAGTCTGGAACCCTCAATATGTGACCTACGACAACGCTATTGAGTCCTTACAAAGAAAGTTTATCAAACACTTAAATTTCCGTAAAAGATTGGTTACTGATAATTATGCTGAATCTTGCCAGGAGCACAAATTAATGTCACTCAGAAACAGAAGAATTCTACATGAAATGGCTCTGTTTCATGATATCTGTTCTGGTAAATTAGACAGTTCGTGTCTTGTATCTAAAACGTTGGCCCTGCGAGCTCCAAATAAGCGCACAAGACACACACAACTTTTTCATGTGCCTTTTCATCGCACCAACTACTCGGCCAATAGCATCACTAGCAGACTTCCTCGGACTTATAATAAAATGTTCAACGACATAGATCCATTTAACACTACTAAAACGCATTCAAAGCAAGGGTATCCCGTCAACTGTCTCAACAGACACCGCTTGACAGACCGATAAATAGCTAGGAAATAGGATGGATGAATAGATAACTCTTTATTGTTATAGATACTAAATTCCAATTACTAAACCTAGAAAACTTAACTTTTAATAACATTAACTTTAACATTTTAACATCAGTTTTTTTATAAAATTATTCGTATAAAAACTGCCGCCATGTAAACCTTGCGTGTAAACTCACTGTGTAAACAGTTTGTAGTCATTATTAGTTTTTATTTTTCTGAGCGGGTTCAACTGCACTTTAGTTGACTACCCTCTGTTTTGTTGCAATTTCCAAATGACCGGATAATTAACACTTTAAAACATAACATAACACTGTGAAATACATCCTACACCACACACACTAGGTACACTATACACACATAAACACACACTCACACACAAACACACTTCAAATGCGATCAGGCAAACATTGTAGCTCAAGAGGCACTTTTTTTATTAATTTATATTCTAAAAAATGTTAATATTCACTATTTCTTGCAAACTATTTCTTGTTAGTATTTTTTCATGTAAATATTTAATTTAAATATATATATAGGTAAGTAAGTAAGTATGTTAAAGTTAACAGGCGAGCTACTTTGCCGGGTCTTTATAAGTTGAGTATTACATAATGTAGATTCAATTTGGTTTAAGTCCAGAACTATGTTAATTAGTTTATAATATATGGTAATGTAACTGTGAATCTAAGTATAAATAAATAAATAAATAAATATATAGCCACTAAATACGTTTAGGCATCGTTTCGCAAGTCGCCCTAAAATTTTTTTTTTGTGTTTGGACAAAAAGACAGACTCGCGAGATCTCACTTAGGCGCGAAATACTGATGTTTAATAATTTAATAAGTGAAACTTCAAAGATTAAACCAAAAAATAAAAACGAGGTCGAAATTAATTAATGAAGACCTTTTATTAGACGTCCCATTTGACCTAGTAGTCTTATTTTGATTATTTTACCCCTTTTGAGCCCCAATATCTCAACAACCCCGCAACATTTTTGGCTCATTACCAGGATTGTGCTAATACCACCTACCTATAATATCAAATTTCACGATGATCTGATCAACGCTTCAAACATACATACATTCATAAAACGCCGATTTGCCCAAGTTGATTTGGAAATTTCGCTTCGATCAATAAACTAGCTTTCGCCAGCGGCTTCGCACGCGTTAGTCAACAAAAAGTAGTCTAAGTTTGAATCCAGGTCAACTATCAACACACCAAATTTCATCGAAATCGATTTAGCCACTACAACGTGATTGAGTAACAAACAAACAAATAATCAAACATCAAAATTTTTACATTTATAATATGAGTGTGATTTGAAAGTAACTCGTGTCTGTCCATTTGTTACGTATTCACAACTAAATGGCCGATTTTGATGAAAATTATTACGAGTATACCTAGTCAGGTCATAAGTATTGTCACACAGTAAAAAATTTTCTTTTAGAATGCTGGCCACAAAGAAGTTTATAGAATTCGAATTTGGAATTGTTAATGAAAATAAAAATGTATACTTTTTAGAATTTTACTCATTATTAAATATGGAGTGGACGCTTAAAGAAGACCGTGTTGCAGTTATTGCGTTGCATCGTTGCGGTTACGCGCCAATTCAAATTTTTGACATACTGAAAAATTTGAATATAACCAAAAGATTCGTTTATCGCACCATCAAACGATACAATGACAATTCTAGTGTAGATGACAGGTCATGAAGTGGTAGCCCTCGGTCTGTTAGGACGTCAGCAGTGATAAAAGCTGTGAAGGCGCGAATTCAAAGAAATCCCAAACGTAAGCAGAAACTGTTGGCCCTTCAGATGGGGTTAAGCAGAACCACGGTGACAAGGGTGTTAAATGAAAACTTAGGGCTTGGGGCATATCGAAGAAAAACAGGACATCGTTTGAATGCTCGTCTAATGAACCTGAGACTGAAGAGATGCCGCGCTTTGTTGAAGAGGTACGCGGGAAAAAAATATCGGGAATTTCTTTCTTCGGATGAAAAAATGTTTACCGTAGAAGGGAGCTACAACAAACAAAATGATAAAGTGTACGCACACAGTAGTGAAGAAGTGAGCAACCGTATTCCACGTGTCCAACGAGGTCTTTTTCCATCGTCGCTCATGGTATGGTTGGGAGTTTCTTATTGGGGCTTAACAGAGGTACATTTTTGTGAGAAAGGTGTGAAAACGATTGCAGTTTTGTATCAAAATACAGTCCTGACGAACCTTGTGGAACCTGTTTCTCATACCATGTTCAATAACAGGCACTGGGTATTCCAACAAGATTTGGCGCCAGCTCATAGAGCGAAGAGCACACAAGACTGGCTGGCGGCGCGTGAAATCGAGTTCATCCGGCACGAAGACTGGCCCTCCTCCAGTCCAGATTTGAATCCGTTAGATTACAAGATATGGCAACACTTAGAGGAAAAGGCGTGCTCAAAGCCTCATCCCAATTTGGAGTCACTCAAGACATCCTTGATTAAGGCAGCCGCCGATATTGACACGGACCTCGTTCGTGCTGCGGTAGACGACTGGCCACGCAGATCGAAGGCCTGTATTCAAAATCACGGAGGTTATTTTGAATAAACTTTAGTGTCATAAAAATCTATGTTTTGTTAAGTTCATTTTGGTATATAAATGGTTACATAATGAATAAACTTGTTTCAATTATTTTATATTAAACATGTGACAGAATTTATGACCTGACTAGGTACAGATAGACTATGACCTAAAGTGAGACATAGGCAACTTTTTATTATATAGAAAGGATATTGACGATGCACTCGCTGATGACCTAAATACATATTTGTTAATGTATTTTTTTTACGTAAATTGTTTTTTTTTACTATGTTTCTTTTTTGTGTGTGTTTGTTTTTAATTTAAAACTGTTATATTATTTTTACTTGTTACGTATGTATTTCAGAAATTGTAATGTTTATTGACTTTTCCAAGTGTACCTACAGTTGTATCGAAGTGGAATAAACGAATCTGAATCTGATACTTTTTATTCACATACCACGAGTACGACACTGCAGGCGGAAGCTAGTGCTAAATAAATAGCTCGAAGAACTGATTTGGGGCAAAGAGGTTCTCGAATGGAAAGTCTTTGGGAAACCTACATGGTCACAAATTCATTTCTACTTAGCTCATACGAGCCTACATTTTAAAAATATGTATGGAAATAACTCTTTTTTGTAATTACTCAAAGAATAAAAAAACTCACCATATCGTCACCAATGATAAGACCTGTGATGAAGGGCACCACAGCGCCTACGAAGCTGCTTATGACGCAGCCTAGCATCATGAGGGTCCCCGAGTGGTTCTCACTCATATCTTGGTAGCTGCTCTGGAAAATATACAAATATGTTTTATAGCTTCAAAAGCTACTTTTGCCATTGCTGAATGCATTCAAGGTCACTGCAATCTATGAAGGGCGTTTGTTTGACGTTTTTCTACTAAATAAATCAAAATGGATCTTAAATACCATCACTAAAACTGTACAGAGGATCAGAAAATTTAAATAGTGTGCTAGGCACAAAGCACGCAGCTATTGGCGCAGAAAGTGGAGACCACGCCGTGGAAAGCGCAACGCATCATGCCTTCCACTAATTATGTTCACTCGTAGTCCTATCTGAAAACGTAACGTAACGAGTACGTGCGAGGAAGCCTGAGGGTAAGCAACATCGCTGACAAGATGCAGGAGAGTCGGCTGCGATGGTAAGGTCACGTGAAGAGGAGGCCACCTGACTACGTAGGGAATTTGGCACTACAACTTTTCATCCCCGGTCGAAGATCTAGAGGTATACCCAAGAGAAAGTGGAGAGATGTAGTGTTAACAGACATGAGAGCGTGCCAAGTTTCTGATGACGACGTTAAGGATAGAGCGAAGTGGAGGAACGACCAGAAAAGCTGACCCCACCACCATGTGGGATACATAGCTGGGAAGATAGAGAGTAATCCTATCTGAAAACTAGCCTAGCTACACAATTGGCTGTGGCGACGTGCTAATTAATAATAAAAACTATTCAAAAGTATTTTTCTAAATTTCGCGATCACTGTACACACGGCTATACATCAAGCTATACACTTCCAGTATAAGCTGACCTCTCATTCTAGGAAAAGCCTACACAATGCGAGGTCAGCTTATACTGGAAATGTATAGCTTGATGTGTAGCCGTGTGTACATAATTACTGACTTAAACGGGTATAACGGGTCTGAAGACCAAATGAGGGTAGTTGATGCAGCCGCCATCATTTCTCGACCACGGCCGTTGCAATATTGACGAAACGTCAGGATAACAAATAAAAAAGCTAGGTACATAAGCAATAAATACCCGTTTAAATCAGTAATTAACAATGAAATAAAAACCAGCCAAGTGCGATCGGACTCGTGCACGAAGTATTCCGTACCATCTATAAAAAAGGCAAAAAAAATCACGTTTGTTGTATGGGAGCCCCCCTTAATTACAAATTTTATTTCAATTTAATTATACCTAGAAAACTTTCGTGACTGACCTCAATCATTATTATAAATACGAAGCGAGACGTTATTCGGAGCGGATCGCACTCACCCTGATAAAGGTTCACGAATTAAACCGAAACATTGTCGGTCGAAGCACCGATAAGACGGTATGTGATAAATCCCGTATTTATAATAAAGATCAATTTAATTATTTATTTTTAAGCGAATAATATAATCAATATTCTGTGAATATTTCAAGCGTTTACCTGTTGTCGTTATCAATATCGAGCAAACACGAGCAAAGAAATCACGTTTGTTGTATGGAAGCCCTCTTAAATATTTGTTTTATTTTAATTTATATATTTATTTTAAAAGTGAATATATAAAGAAATATTCTTAGAAACTTATCTTTTATAGATGATGGTTCGGAAACTTTCGAGCGGGAGTCCGACTCGCACTTGGCCGGTTTTTTTCCACACCGTACTTGAGCGCCAAAATGGCGTCACATGGTCAAGCGTCTAGTTATAGTGACCGCGTTGTAGTTACAGATCTGAGGATGTTGATTCTGGGTATTGCAGTCGTGCGTGAGCCTTTTTACTTTCATTAATTTTATTTTAAGGTCTTAGGCAGTCACAAGATAATTATGAAAATATTAAAATCACAGTTTCAGTTCAAGGCTTCGGTTTTAACTTTAAATTAAAATTTGAACAAATTACAAAGTTATACTTACCAAAAATCCCGAAAATTGAATTCCAAGTAATCCCAATGTGGTGACTAATAAAATAACAGCGGGTCGTAACCATTCGTTCGGCAAATTCGATAGTGCTGTCAGCCCCATAACTATGCCGAAAGCACCTGGGGATTACAATTAACACATGAGTGAGTAGCTAGTGTACACTTGTCGAGACAGGTGAAAAACTAACATCACCATATCAGCCATAGGACGTCCACTGCTGACCACAGGCCTCCCCCTTGATTTCCAGAGCGACTGATCTTGTGCGGTCTGCACCCAACGGCTCCCACCAACTGCAGCAAAATATCAGGTCTCATATCTATCTAGTTCCGGCCGTTGTGCACTGCGTTTTTATTGCGTCGTCTCTACTCGAGAATCTTTCGGTCCCAATACATAATTAAAGTCTATTTATTAAAAATAAGTCACTCTATCCGTTTGAACTTCGTGCCCTGTCGTCGACTGGAATTATGCGACAATAGACAAAAAACGGCAAGTTATACTCTTCGGTCTTCTGTATGACTTGCCGCAGCGTATGTATGTGGTCTATGGTACTGTAGCCTTTACGGAACCCGGTTTGTTCGGGAGGCTGGAAGTCATCAAACCTGCGTTCGAGACGGTTCGCGATGACCCTCGAAAACAGCTTATAAACATGGCTTAAAAGCGAGATGGGTCTGTAATTCTTAAGCAAGGTGTTGTCACCTTTCTTAAAGAACTACCACCACGCCCCCGTTCCATGCTTTTGGCGTCGTACCTTCAAGCAAGGCGGAATTAAAAAGCTTCTGAAGGACTTTAAGTACCGGTGATCCACCCGCTTTCAGAAGCTCTGAAGTGATTCCGTCCTCACCCGGCGCCTTGTCGTTCTTAAGCTGCTTTAAGGCCATCCTGATCTCATATAGGCTGATGTCTGGAATATCTTCGGTATAATGTCGGGTCAGTTTGGCTCTTGGGTCGTTGGCCGCACTGCAAACAGGTTTAGTGACCGAATCGTAGAGCCGTCCATAGAACCTTTCGACTTCCCTTAACACTTCCGCTTTACTTGACGTTATGCTAACATCTTCCCTCTTCAGCTTCGTCATGCGGCTCTGCCCAATAGAATTATCTCTCGCGAACACTTTGGAGCCTTTATTCCGCTCTATCGTATCTTTAATACGAGATGTATTAAAGGTACGAATATCGTGCCGCAAGGATTTCCAAATCTTTCTATTGAGCTGCCTATGTGACTGAGCATCATCGGGAGACTGCAGTTGCAAAGAACTTCGTTCAGCCATGAGGTTAAGGGTGTCATCAGAGAGTTTCTGAGGTCTATTGGTACGGGGGGTCTTAAAGAACTGGGACCCCACCGTATGGACGGTTTCTACGAACCTGTTATTGATCTCGTCCACTGATGCATCTACTTCTAGACAGTCAAAGCGATTTGCAAGTTCGAGTTGAAAGCTCTCGAGGTTTTGGATATGTGCGCGAGTGGGTCGGAGCGTAGATTTCATCAAACGGGACCTTTCAAGTTTAACGTTCATATTCAATGTGGCTCTAACAATTCGGTGATCACTGCCGGTTTTCACCCTGTGAATCACAGAGACATCATTGAATATCCGTTTCTTGTTTGTCAAGATGAAATCAATCTCATTTCTTATGAAACCATTGGGACTCATCCAGGTCCATTTCCTGTGAGGCGGCTTCTGGAAAAAAGAATTTATCATAAAGAGTCCTTCTTTCTCCAGAAAGTCGGCCAGCCTCTGTCCTCTGGGGTTCCGTTGCCCATATCCAAATTGCCCCACTCTCAACTCATCATCGCTTCTCATGCCTAGCTTTGCATTGAAGCCGCTATGTCTCGCGTTTGTGGACTATGAGAAAGCCTTCGATTCGATCGAAACATGGGCAGTGCTTGAGTCTCTCCAACGATGCCGTATTGACTATCGGTACATCGAAGTGTTGAAGTGTTTGTATAAAAACGCCACTATGTTAGTCCGAGTACATGAACAGAGCTCGAAGGCGATTCCCTTAAAAAGAGGCGTAAGACAGGGAGATGTCATTTCTCCGAAACTGTTTACGACCGCATTGGAAGATGCCTTCAAGCTTCTGGAATGGAAAGGACTGGGCATCAATATTAACGGCGAATACATCACTCACCTTCGGTTTGCCGACGATATTGTGGTCATGGCAAAGTCAATGGAACAGCTCAGCACGATGCTCGAAGGCCTCAATCGAGTCTTTCAACGGGTAGGACTTAAAATGAACATGGACAAGACGAAAATCATGTCGAATGTCCATGTCGTCCCTGCCCCAGTTATGGTTGAGAACTCGGCTTTTGAAGTTGTCGACGCGTATGTATACCTAGGACAAACAGTCCAATTAGGTAGGTCCAACTTCGAGAAAGAGGTCAATCGTCGAGTCCAACTCGGATGGGCAGCGTTTGGGAAACTTCGCAACGTCTTTTCGTCCAACATACCTCAGTGCCTTAAGACGAAAGTCTACAATCAGTGTGTGTTACCAGTGATGACATATGGAACCGAGACGTGGTCCTTCACTATTGGCCTTATGAATAAGCTCAGAGTCGCTCAACGAGCTATGGAGAGGGCTATGCTCGGGGTTTCTCTACGGGATCGAATCAGAAATGAGGAGATACGTAGGAGAACTCAAGTCACCGACATAGCCCGACGGATTAGCACGTTGAAGTGGCAATGGGCAGGCCATATAGCGCGCAGAACAGATGGCCGATGGGGCCGAAAGGTTCTCGAGTGGAGGCCACGGACCGGCAAGCGCAGCGTAGGACGTCCACCCACAAGATGGGCAGACGACTTGGTAAGAACCGCAGGTCGGCGTTGGATGCAGGCCGCTTCCAACCGCAGTTCCTGGAGATCAATGAGGGAGGCCTTTGTCCAGCAGTGGACGTCCTACGGCTGATATGATGATGATGATGAGACAAAAAACCCTGCGAGCCTGGCTTTGATAGAGACCAAAATCTACGCGACCTGCTAAAAAATTGCCCCGCTTAAAACAATGTACCCAGTACCAGTTCCTTTTTCGATTTGCTCACAGTTTCAACTCTTTCCGCGTGTTGAGTAGCAAGACTATTTTTTTGTTATTATTATTGTTTTGTATTTCTGTTTTCTACTGGGTGGGACGTCGCCCTTGCGCACTGTCATAGGTCGATACGTGTTATGGCAAGAAGGGTGCGGGGAATGACGCTTCACCCAAATATTTTAAAAAACGCGCGCGTCGGCAGTTTGCGACGCGCGCTCGAGTGGTTTAACGGTTGTTTAAACACGGATTTTATGTGTGAGCCTGGATTTTATTTCTTCATTCTTCAAGAACACTGCACCTACTAGGCTACACCGCGAGTCATAGATATACTTTCTATGTAGATCACTTTTGAAACAAAATATATTTCTATCGATATCATCGTGTCAATTATTAAAAGTTAATGATAATACAATCGCAGACTGGAAAATAAATTAAAGTTTGTCGTTTTAAAAAAAGGTGCTATTACAAATGGTAAATTAAGATAAATTGCGGTTCAGGTTAACTAGTTGGGCTGGGTAAATATTTAAATGCAACCTTGGAAATACGAGGATCGAATTTCTCAAATTCCAACACATCTTAAATTTGAAAATAAAACGTCCCTAAACTGGAGCTTTTCAAATACTAGGTTTTATAAATCTACATCAAACATACCTAGGGCATTGACAAGCTTCCTAAAGTTGGTGACGTTAAAGATATAGCTGACCAGCCTGAGGTTTGAGATCCAGCCCAGTGTGGGCGCGGTCATCAAATTCATCAACCACATTGCCAGTAAAGGAAGCATAGCGAACCAGGCACTCTGTGAAATAATTAAAATCAGATTGAATAAAGAGAAGTTTTAATATAAACGGAAACTAGTAATCAGTTTAAGGAAAAAAAATACCTGATGCTATTGGACTTGAGATATCTATTATCTTAACTTTACTTACGCAGCAAGGCAGCCAGAGATGTTGGTTCTATTTCCGTAGCAAACTACTGTTTGCATGATCTAATACAATAATTCGATTCCAGGTCTTGGAGTTGTGAAACCATATTTTCGTAATTACTGAGACCCAAGATAAGGGGAATCCTAGTTAGTAGTAGGGGGTTAGAACAGGTCCGTGCATACGTGACTTTTGTGAAATTAATTACTTACATCTTTCAAAGACAAATTGAAGATCTTCAAATAGGCAGGAACATCAACCAGAAAGAAGATAAATACAGCGTTGCTGGCCGCGTGAGCGCTCGCTACTGCCCAGAACTGAGGAGATCTGAGGATCCTAAACCAGGGTCTTGGTAGTCGTTTCTATAAAAAAAGATTTAATTTTATGATATATCAGGCACATTCTAGAATTTAAATCCTGGTACTTACGAGTAAATACCTCTCTAGATGCAAAAGTTAATTGAAATAGTTGAAGATATTGAAAAGATAACATAGAGATTCACCTATCTCTATGTTATCTTTTCAATATCTTGTCATCACGTCCTGCGGTAACTTCTGTTATGTGAAGTTTTTTATTTAATATCTCTGAGACAAGCCGAATATATAATCGATTGAAGGTAGCTTGTAAATACTGCCATTTAAGTTTTCTAAGACGAGGTAAGGACGATACGAGTTCTTCAGTCATACTTTCAGCAATGAAGAATACAAAAAAGAAAAAAGATTATACCTACACATTTAAACACATTTCAGCTATTGGCAAACAAATTAGTAATACCTTGCTGTAGCAACTTTGAGCTTCACTGATAAACTCCATCTCCTTGTCACCGATCGCTACGTGTTGTTTAGGAGTGGAAGCAGTCAGGACACCGTACACAACTGACATAGATATGGCGAGGATGGCCAGGGAGTAGTACACCAACTCCCATCCGAGAGGCATGTGGGAGAAGAGTCCTGACAGAGGGAACGCTATGATCATCCCTAGTTGTAAACCTGAAATAAAAGTAAATTTTACATCTGCATTTCTAATGTAGGGATCAGTCAAATTAGTTAGATTGTTTGTAATGGAAAATGAAAGAGGGGAGGCCTATGTTTAGCAGTGGACGTCTTATGCCTGATATGATGCCGATGATGATTATGGTGATGATTATACTTGTTTAATTATTCATTAATGTAATCAATTTAAACATATTCTTTTAAATTCATACTGGGGCTAACAGTATTTTTTTTGTATCATTTTTATTTTGTGTGATAACTTTATATGTCATGCTATTGATAGTTTTCTACATTCTTTTTCTAGTGTATGTCAGTAGTGTCTATTCTTTGTTTATTCTGCTACAGACGAATACCAAAGCTGGTTTGCACTTTGAGTGTCTTCCAGACTGTGCGTAATTTGTCATACATAAGTGTCCGCAATAAAGGTGACATTTTGTGGAATGTGGTTTGTGGTGTCATAAATAACGATAATAATCCTATCCTGGGTCTTGAGACTGGTACTTCGTAAGAAGTACCGTTATTTATATTTTCTAGTAAAATGGTAAGGCAAATAAAACCTTACCTCCATAGATCAAAAAGCTAAAAGGCTTTTTCTCGCTTGGTGGTAACCAACTGGCTATAAGAGTTTGATTTACAGAACTGAAGCCTGAGTGCGCTGTTCCCATGAACAGCATCGCGTTACATACAGCTGCCCAGCCACCCTGGAAACAGATAGATAGAGATTAATTAGAATCGTAAAAAAAGAAACAACTGAAACACGACATTCTATAAGCTAAATCTAAAACTATAAGATAACTGACTCTGTCCCTAAAGTTTTTGGAGCGTCTGAATGTCTGAGTCTTTCTTAGCCGAGATCAACATCCTATAATGTACCCAACGTTTATTTTAGGCAACAATGTGATTAAAAAAAAATATTATAACAAGGCCCATATATATATATATATATATATATATAAACTTAGCCGAAGCAATATGGTTGACTAATTTTACTTAGAAAACTTTCGTGATTGATTTCAATCATTATTATAAATACGGGATTTATCACGTACCGTCTTATCGGTGTTTCGACCGACAATGTTTCGGTTCAATTCGTGAACCTTCATCAGAGTGAATGCAATCCGCTCCGAATAACGTCTCGCCTCGCACTGATAAATCCCGTATTTATAATAATGATGCTTGACTAATGTTAAGCTGCGTGCAAAAAGTACTAACACGCAGCACGAACCACTTAACTCTTTTGGGCTGACAGACATTGAACAAACAGAAGTATTGACGCTTATAAACTGCCTCAAGACGGACTGCTCTATAGGCTGGGACAAGATCTCTAGTAGTATTATAAAATATAACAAAGACTCACTTATCACGCCCATAACTCATATCTGTCACCTAAGTTTCTCTACAGCAGTTTCAAAAAATCTATTATATTGCCAATACACAAGGCTGAAGATAAACACACTGTAACCAACTATAAACCTATATCCATTCTGCCAGCACTATCCAAGATTTTGGAAAGAGCCCTAAATAACAGGTTGGTCAAATATTTGGAAGGTTCTAAACTTATCTCCAAAACCAATTTGGCTTTCGACAAGGCAAATCTACAGCAGACGCGGTATCGGAATTAAATAAATACATTGTAAATTGCCTAGATAGAGGCACAAAGTGCATAACTATCTTTATAGATCTGGCCGAAGCATTTGATACGGTGTCCGTTTCCTTACTTGTGGATAAGCTAAAACGACTCGGTATACGCGGAAATCAACTTAAACTATTCCAGAGCTACTTGAGTGGCAGAACACAATGCGTAAAGAACGGTGAACACGTTAGCTCCGAACTACCGGTCACATACGGAATTCCACAGGGTTCTATCCTTGGTCCAACTCTCTTTCTAGCATACATGAATCAGCAATGTGAACATGAAATGGTGGATGGCAAGCTACTAGCTTTTGCTGACGATACAGTTTTGATGTTCTAGGGAGAGAGTTGGGAAAAGGTCTACGCATGTGCCCAATCTAACTTTGACCTGGTCTCTACGTGTCTATACCATAACAACCTTACTCTAAACGCTACTAAAATGAAATACCTAGCCTTCTCCCTGCGTAAACCAGGACTACCAAATATAGAAAACCACCTCATAAGAGCCCATACTATACAGTGCCTATCTTCCACGTATTGCTCCGTTTGTGACTGTCCGACACTCGAAAACTGTAACACCATCAAATACCCAGGTGTAACAATTGACTCGCGCTTGTCATATGAACTCCATATTAATATGCTTACTGCCCGAACCAGAAAACTAATTGCCGTCTTTAAAAATATAAAACACGCAGCAACCAAAAAACAACACAGAAACACATACTACGCTCTATGTCAATCACTGCTGATTTATTGCTTATCGACTTGGGGAGGAGTTTCAACAACACATTTGCTTCCACTTGAAAGGGCCCAAAGAGCAGTCTTGAAAGTAGCTTTTACTCGCCATTTCATGTACCTGACAAAACAACTCTATACTGACTGCGAAGTTTTATCTGTAAGACAAATATTTATACAACAAATTATATCTAAGACAACACAAAGTAAAACCAGATATAAACATAATAAACAAAAGAAGAACATAAAAAATATACGAAGAAACAACTTGTAAAACCTCATTTGCACGAAAACATTCCACTTTCCTAACGACCTATCTATATAACAAAATAAATAAAATAACAACAATTCATAAAACAACACACGCAGAATGTAAAAACTACCAGCAAACAGAGGATTTATTACACATTCAATCTTGAACAACATTATACCAACGGTAATATATAAATATTATAGCAAGTGTACAAGATACCTTAATGATGTATAAATATATTTTTAAATACACTTAATGATACGATTATATATTTCTACAGAGTGTTGCAGTAATGTTTGATTAAACTTTCACACCAACAAAAGAAATAAAATAATAATTAAATTAAATTAAATGGATTGATCGTTAAATTAAAAACACGGACTTTAGTTGATAAGTATTATTTGAAGTCTATAGTTTTTCTTAATGTTTTTTTCTTTGCTCCTAAGGAAGCAAAATAATGATGTACATATTGATAATAATATAAGGCTCAGTCTGGCTATAATATACTTATAGTATCTGTAGTCAGACATACCTACCTACATTGTCATGCTCATCCTATGTCTATCGAGCCAAAGCAGAGATCCTTTGCGTCTAAACACAAGTTTTTTTTAAACTTAGTTAGAGCAAGGTACCAAAGCATTTGATATAGATAATAAGGTTGTAGTGTAGACCTACAAGATACAACACCCTAGATATCCTAGAATTTTAACAAGTTATTTAAATGCACTTTGTAAAAACATTTTTTTGAAAATAAATACATATTCATTCATATCTATTAATCCCTTACAGACATAGAAATAAAAGAATAAACATAAACCAATAAACTTTAAAACTAACACTTTTATTTATTTGACTGATTTTGATTCGTAGCCGCTTCCATGAAGCGCCTGTATATCATGCCGACTGGCCAAAAATCCAGATCAAGTAGCACATCCTTATATTTCGCCAGAATCTGAATATAAGAAGCAAGCGCTCAGCTGAACCGTACTCCCCATCCAAGCAACCGCAAAAATCAACTCAAATTAGCTAAACACGTTTAGTACGTCTAAACAACTACCTAACAAACGCTTGATTGGAATTTAAAGTATCTCCTTTCTAAGAATTTGTTTTCTCTAAAGTTTTGAACCACTATTTTCCTGTTATGAGTTTTCATAACCTTACTTTGTTAGCAATCGTAGGCATAGCTACACACAGCACTCCAGTAATGGCCAGCATCACCGTGAACACAATTTTCCCTCCAATTCTCTTGAAGTACAGTTCTGCTGGTAACAGCATCAGAGCGTAGCCGAAGAAGAAGGAAGAGAGGATCGCACCTTGTATTCTTCTATCCCAGTGGTGGACCTAAAATTATAATTCAGTAGGTTATTGTTTAAAATATTGTAATTATTTGTCTGCAAAGTAGCGTGGCAGAGCTCACGTCCATAAGGCTGGCTTTTTACCTGGAAAAACGGAATCCTTATGGTGCGACTTTCTATGTCCGTTCGTCTGTCTGTCACAGCAGATTATTTCTGCAACTACTGAGGCTATCAAATTTGCAATTGAAAATTCAATAATAATTTAATGAAAAATGAAACTATTATTATTAATAATAATAATAATAAATAAATGCTAGACATTTCACACAGCGCCATCTAGTTCCAAACTAAGCAAAGCTTGTACTATGGAAACCAGATAACTGATATAATACTTACATACTTTTTTTTTTGTAAATACATACTTGTAATACATAGAGCAACAACCAGACCCGGAACAAATATCTGTATATCGTGCAAACATTTGTTCCACGGTGGGAATCGAACCCGCAGCCTCCTGCGTCTCAGCCGGCTATTCGCCTACTTTACCACGGAGGTCGTCAATTATTATTGAATTTAAATTATTGATTTTTTGTCAAAATGGAACCTTTGAATCTTGAGAATATTACCTGAATATAAGTATCATTCCAACGTGCCTCATCGTTCATAGCCAGCACTGCTACTGCAATGCTGCCGCGTATGAACCCCATGACTAGTGCACTTGCAAACATATACATCATCTGTACATATCGTACTCCAATTTGAAGACCTAGAAAATTAAGAATGTTCGCTTTTTTACATAAAAAACTTTCGTGATTGGTTATAATCATCGTTATAAATACGGGATTTATCACGAATGCTCGCTGCTTAGAATATTCAGCAGTGTAAGTACGAGTAGTTTCTGTAGGTAATATTTGGTACAAGTGCAGAATTTATCGATTGACAAAATGACACTAAATCAAAAGTCTTTGTTATTAGGAGTATTCTCGCAATATATTTATAATAAGGCTCTTATAGCCTCCATATAAATTATTTGATCAACAATTTCATGTTTTGTTGTCAGCGATCTTCTTGATAACATTTTATTTACAAAAACAAGTTCATTCAGTTCATCTATCAATCTATTCTTTTGATAAATGTGCTATCGAAATATTGTTACAGATGATCTCTACGGATCGAAACACCTCTCTCCGATACTCTTAGTTCTCCAGTATTTTGTCTGTATTTTATTTTCTATTTTATCTTCCTTTCTTGTTCGTTTTTGTTTCTTCTATGTTGTGTTACACAATTGGTATGTATGTCATTGAACTCACCATGTTTTGTGATGATCCCAGAATGCCCATCTTCAAATTCATATCTCAAAAATTCAACGTCCATTTCGGTCACAGTTATTTATATAATCATCAAACTATTTCAGTTCTGTATTTATTACTTCTAATTTGAAGAAAAAATTTAAAAGTAGTTATGTTTTGCGTCTAAATTATAGAATAGAAAAACAAAAATGTAACTCATATCAGACAGTTTATTATCAAGAGTAATTACAGTACCTACCTGCCATGATCCTTTGTACATTATGTATTTGCTTAACAAATATTCACATAGAGACAATGGAACCACCAATCATTCAATATTTTACCGTAATATGGTGTCATAAGGTATAATTTACATCGTATTGCGAGGTCAAAATTATAAGCAATGCCAAATCTGATTACTTTACGTGATAAAATGAGATAGTGTTCTTCAGTGAGTAACAACAAATACAACTAGTATTTTACCCCGAACTGATATCTCACGGTATATTATTTTTAACTAGCGGAGCTGCCCCGGCTTCGCACGGATTGTTAACAAAATAAAGATCATTTTTGTGTAGCTTTATATCAGTGAAAGATTACCCCATTTCATAAAAAATTACCCCTTACTTACTATTACTATATTAACTTACTTATATTTATTTCAATTTGTTATGATGCTGCTGGGACCATCGCCGTCTGCGTCGACGGGATCAGTTTTCAAACTGGTCGCGATTTGTGAGGCGTAGGTATGCGGCTGAACATGGACTGAGATATCGACAAAGAAAGAACTTTTCGTTTTCTAAAGTGGGACAACTAGACAATGTCATGTTCCGCCTATTATGTTGAATGGTTGTTGAACGTTGAACTCTACAATAAGTTGGTTGTTTAAAATATCTGGGGCACATTGTAACTGAAAGTCTGAGTGATAACGCAGACATCAAAAGGGATTGTAGGATACTGGCGGTCCGGGGAAATATGATCGTAGGTTCACTTGATGCTCGAGGGACATAAAAGTCACTCTTTCCACTCCTTATAATCGAGTAGCCTCTTGCTTAAGGTGAATATAGTAACTGTTTGGTCTTATTTGGAGGCTTTCTCCTCAGGGAGGAATCAGTTTTATGTGCTCATAAAAATATATGTCATTCATTAACCTTTTAACTGCAAAGTGAACATACAAAAAAAATCTACCTGTTTACTTACTATGAGAAAAAAAAATAACTTGATGTAGCTGTTTTAGACTTTCAATTTGATTAAACCTCTAAACGACGTAAAATTTTGTAATTTTTCTTTCACCCAAATGTGGGCAAATACTATACCTTCAAGTTGAACAAATGATATAGATGATAGTTGCTATGCTGCGACGGTCTTTCACGTGGCAATTAATTATTTTCAATCAATTAGCAGGCGTACCCTTAGAAGGTGGTTGCGCGGGCGACGGGCAGTAGTGTACCGCTGACTGTCGTATGGGAGGGTTGTGCTAGTCTGCCTCGCGCTCACCTATTTGCTGGTGCGGTGCGGGGCCAAAACAATAGCTATGCCCATTCGCTCAAGGTCATCGGCTACGGTTACCTTAACTACACTCGTCGGGTGGCCATAGTTCTATGAGTACATTATAACAATATCTTCAGGATGCGGCTGCCTCGCTTTTGCAGCGCATCGGATATGTTTGCAGAGCCGCACACGGATGGCTTTAATATGACCATGCGCAATAAAATAGCTTCCTTACTCAACCGTGCGCGCAGGACTAGCAACAGCATCCTGCAGATGATTGTTTCGCATCTGAACTGCCCGAACCCTAACCTCTAATTTAAAAACGTAAATAAACAAAATAGTTATCAAAAAGCCTTCTAAAACATATCGAATAATTTAGATGACATAGAAAATGTTACAATTGAGACGTAATTTATTTTCTATAACCTATTGCATATAGATAACCAGCCACCAGCCTTTTTTCGTGCCTTTGTTTCCTGGCTTAGGGCCGGTTTTTTGATTCGTAGTAAAAATCGAATTGACCAATAGTTAAGCTGACCATGGCTTAGAAAATAACCAATTTTTAAATCAAGATTCCGTTTTTTATCGCTATTTTAACTAATGGTATTATTGACTAATGGTTAACTATGTTGCCATTGTAATGAACACTGAGATTATTTACCGGTATTTCAGTAGGGAGTCATTATTTTTCGTGGCAATACTTGTATATCCGAATGATTTTGACGTTTATCGGAGGTGCTTATGTCAAGGTATCGTCTGTCATTGGTTGTCAAATGTTACTGTTCCGTTTTTGATAAATTTAAAGGTTTTGATTGTAATTTCGTGGTATTTTTGATAAAATTGAAAGAAGTTGAATATCATGGAAGAAAACCATTCTTTGGACCTAAATCAACAGAAAGAGTTGCATAGCATTGAAATAGAGTTTAAGAAAAAAAAATACTTTTAGAAAAAACTACATTAGAAATCGAACTAATTAAAAAGTGAATTTATTATATCAACAGAAACTAGAGTTTTGAAAGAATGGATGGCAGTGCGATACTATGTTATTAATAAATAAATTAGTAAATAATAAAATAGTTGTAGTCAATTATATTTTATTACTTAAATTAGGTATCTACAACATCATAACTAGTTAGATATGCATTACTCTTGAGTTCAGCAATAATGTGAATTATGTATCGATTAATTGTTGCCGATATTGTTGATCACTTTGAGACGATATCCAAGTAATATTTTATTCCATAACCTGCATTATATTATGAGAAATTAGTGTGTCCTCTGGCAAAGTATCATTTTTATCCACACAAATATTATGAAGAATTGCCGTGCTCACAATGATTGCTTGTACTGTACCTATGTTAGCCAGTTTTACTCTTAGCTTGGATCCCACACATGGGAACCTCCGCTTCCACACATCAAATGTTCGTTTAACTACATTTCTTGTTCATAATTGGCTTTCATTGTATAGCTTCTCAGCAGCAGTTTGTGGGTTGGAAAACGGTGTGAGCAAAATGTTTTTAAAGCAGATTTTTAAGGCCTCGATCGTCCAATAGACTGCATCTGTCAAATTGCTCGGATTGGATCAGATTTTTGACTGCACTGCTATATTTAAATTCATAACAAAATGGAAAACTAGCAAATTCACTCAACTGCAATAAAATGACATGGACGAAACAGCTGTAACAACCAAGAGTTAACTAGCCGCCATCTTGCTAATCCCTCGATGGAGCCGTGGTTAACTATTACTTGGTTACTTATTTTACCACTGGTTGTGTTAACTATGGATCAAAAAACCAATTTATAAGAAATTTAACTATTTGTTACAATATTTAACCATTTGTTGCCTTAACTATGGATCAAAAAACCGGCCCTTAGTGGCAGTAAAGTTGATGAATCTAAGTGAGCCTTGTGATTTTAATGAATAAAAACCAAAATATTTTGTTATTATTTTATTCTGTATTATTAAATACCTGTTCTATCACTATTATAATCTGATATTTGATTTTGAATATTGATTTTGTATATTTATGTTTTTATTCTGAAATGAGCTAATAGTAAACGCCACATCTCCAATATGTATACTATAAAAGTAACTGTGCTTTTGAAGCAATGAGTTAAAAAAGGAAAGTCTGGTATTTATTTTGCTATTTTAAAGATTATGTATTAATCAATTTGTTTTTATTCTTTGAAAACCTTTTAGTCTATCGATCTTTTTAGAAGTAATTAAGTACATAAATATAGGCCTTTTATGTCTTAATTCCCAGATAACAACATCGTTAGAAATTTATGAACTCATAACTGATACAAACGAGTAAAACATATTTTAACATAGGTAAAGCAATTAAACTGGACTGAATATTTTAAAACATACTCACGCACTTTCATACAGATAAAAAAATCATTCTTATAAAAGTTTAATTTGATAAAGATTGTAATAATTTGTTTGACAAACTCTAAAACTATGTTTTATGATTATTCTGGCCATAAAAAATAAATAAAAACAGGGTTAATTTGTATCTTTTTTTATTAAAATCTTAATCATTGATCACTTGTCTTGTTTTTTCTTGATCCTTTTCTTGATTTTTGCTTAAAACTGGTTTGATTTCCTCTGAAACACATAATAAACAAGACCAATCAAGTACCTACGTGTGGAACTCGCGCAGGAGTATATAATAAATGAGTATATATCTAAAAAACCGTTATAGATAGAGTCTTTGTGTGGCGTTAATTTATTCCATCATTTTTCATCGTAACACCATGGTTTTTTAACACGTTTTATATGCTTGGTATGTATGTAACATAATCTTTGAATTTGGTTTTAAACCACTTTAAATCGTCGAATTAAATAAAATTTTGCACACTTATCAAGGAGCGATGACAATCCATAATTCAATAATAAAAAAAGTATTTTGTGGTTAGCCGAACCAAAATGTAGAAAATATTGTTTAATAAATTTGAATTAGTATTTTTTTTTTGAAATTATTTCATTAACAAAAAAACCGGCCATATGCGAATCTAACTCGCGCATGAAGGACTCCGTACACATCCTTTTATAAAAACGGCAAAAAATCATGTCTGTTGTATGGCAGCCCAACGTTAAGATCGAAATAAAATTTAAAAAAATTACGTTTATTGTATCGGAGCCCCCTTTAAATATTTATTTAATTATTTATTTTAAAACTGAATGATCATCATCATCATCAACAGCCCGACTTCACCCACTGCTGGGTATAGGCCTCCCCAAGTTTGTGCCATCCGGCACGATCCTGCGCTAGTCTCACCCATTGACGGCCAACTGTTAAAATATAACTTAATATAACTTAATATTGTGTTAATATTTCAAGCATCTACCTGTTGCCGTTATCAATATCGAGCAAAAACGAGCAAAAAATCACGTTTGTTGTATGGAAGCCCCCTTAAATATTTGTTATTTTTTAATTTAATTATTTATTTTTAAAATGAAAATACGAGTATAAATAAATGTTCTGTGAATATTTAAAGCATCTAGCTGTTGCTGTTATCAAAATCGAGCAAAAACGAGGAAAAAAATCACGTTTGTTATATGGGGGCCCCTTTAGTTACTTATTTTTTTCTGTTTTTAGTATTTGTTATTAAAGCAGCAACAGAAATACATCATCTGTGAAAATTTCAACTGTTTATCTATCATAACTTCATGAGATACAGCCTGGTGACAGACGGACAGACAGCGAAGTCTTAGTAATTAGTAATATTATTTATTTTAAAAAAGCGTGGGTTCCTGATATATTCACGTTTTTTTTACAATAAAATACATTTTTTGTAATACATTACGTTTAACATTGCCCTTTTTGTATGTAATCTATAGTTTCCATACGTACTCGTATACATTACGTAGAAACAATACAAAATCCGTTTATTAAGAACATTGCCACATAAGATATACAAATGTAGAAATGTATCGTTCTAGGGCATGTCGGTCGGTTCACTAACAATGTTTTCGTTAAATGTCTTATTGTTACATGAAATAATGTTGTGACGAGAAGTCGTTGAACCCGGTTTTGGCTGATGCGCTTGAGAAGCTATGTTACCATCTGCCATACGCCGTGGTGGCAGACAGTATAATAATGTATCTTTCATACTTGTAAATGGATAGCCAGTACGAGTTACTGTCTGTTACTTCGTGGGGGACGTTTGTGGAGACAGACTGTAGCACTGAGTTATCTTGTAAATATTTAAATGTTTGTGCCCACAGATTGCCTGCCTTAGTGCTTATCACCTTATTTAACCATGACATTACCTAGTTCAGCATTGAATTTGTCCTCAAAATCAGGGTTATCCCAGGTTTGTTTGGTGGAACTGGCAAAGATGAGGTAGATGATGTTGGCAAAAACCAAAATGGAGGCGGTTAGGAGGAACACGATGCGCCATCTACTGACGTCAGACTAGAAAACAAATAACTATTTTTTGATACAATTCGAACAAAATAAAACATTAAATAAACACATTTATGTAAGATAAATAAATACTTATTTTGTTAGTAATAATTTGTTCACGATCAAGGTTAGTGAAACACAAATGAAACAGACAAACACACATATTAAACAAACCAAAATACACACTATACACTGACAAATGCAATCATGACTGCATCACAACATATTGCAGCACCATAAATCTGGTCATTGTGGAATCAGGTCTCTCCGTAATAATTTTCAAGAATCCATTTGAAAATTAGATATACTGATTTTTTGCTTATTAAATCAAACCAATCAATCTTCATTGATTGTTACCACAAGGAATATTTAAAACGTCCCACTGCTGATAAACTTCAAGTAGGTAGATGCAGAGAACAGAGCGCAATTTCAGCTTGTATGAAATCTATGTGACATTCAGAATACAGGAGGTTCATGTACTTTTAGGAGCCAGGTTAAAAAGAGGGTAATGCACAATACACCCGAATGCGGTACATCAGTGCAGGCGTTTTTTCCGCACCCTAGATGTATTATTAATTGTATTTGTGTGTATTACTCACTGGATCATTTCTGAGTATAAAACTGGTCATGACTGGTGTGCTGATACTTCCCAAGTTGGCGGCGAAGTTTGTGAGAGAGAGCATCACGCCAGCGAAATGAGGAGACAGGTCCAAGTGGTTCACCTGAAATTTATAACAATAAGTGCTATCCTTTACAACTATGTGGTTGATATAGATTTAGTTAAGTGTCTGGAATATATTTCTAGTTACCTACTCATTTGGCAAGTTTCTTCTTGGCAAGCGTGTTCCATCGTAGACTATATCATTGCTTATCATCAGCCGAGACAGTAGAAAACTTGATGTTGAAGATATCTAAGTGTTGTTTTCTGCCACCGTTATGAGTACGAATAAATGCGCATGTCACATAATGGAGAAATCGTCAACATTTAAGTCGTTAACATTTAAAGTCGGTGAGTTACTCAAGATTTTACAATCAAACTTACCATAAATCCAGCAGACATAAACCCGAACAAGGTAAGAGTTAAGAAAAGTACACCCACTACAATATTTTTATGTTCGGTGTGGAGAAACGATAGGGTCACTAAGCCGCTAGCAGTACCGAACAGCGCTGAAAATATACAAACAAGTGTAAGACTGGCTTAAATTCAAGTAGCTGAATATGGCTGTACCTACACAAAAACACCTTGGTATTTATTACCCATATGACGCAATAAATACAATTTGAAACATAATATAAAAGTAAGCTATATGTTAATCCAGGTTATAGTCTACGTACATACCAAATTTCGTCGAAATTGGTTAAGCCGTTACGACGTGATTGAGTAACAAACAAATAAATAAACATCCAAACTTTCGCATTTTTAATATTAGAGTTAAAAGTGACCATAAATCAGCCATCATATTGGCTGCAGAAACATAAGTAAATGCTGCAGTGTTATTTTTCAGTCAGAACCAACTTTCGATCCTGTCAGTACTACGATTAACGTCGTCGATCGTTGTGCGATCAAAAAAATAAGAAATAAAATAAACTAATGTACTTTTAAATGTTCAAAAATTGTTTTTACAGTAGGTACTGTGAACCAATGGAACTGCATATTGGAATATAGTTGCTATTTACAAAAATTAATCATTTTGTTATTGCGTTAATCAAGCATGTTTAGGCAAAATACATCGAAATGCAGAAGAAGAACTCACCAATCGAATTAAAGATCTTTCTACACATGCCCAAGGGTAGAACACCTCTATTGAAAAGCTTTTCGCTGATGTTGGAGGAAACGATGCTTCCAATACACATCCCAATGTATGGCATTCCAGCAAAAATAGCACTCTGAAAGAAATCAAACACTGATAAGATTATATAATGAAACTGATACATAAGTTCACTAATGCATTTCACAAATGTTGCAAAAACAAACAAAAGAATGGAAAATAACCTTGAACAATCTCAAATTGGCAAAAACTGAGCGCTAGCTGGGGAAAAGTAGCAACCGTTAGTAGTATCTGGGACAAATTATTATAAGGAGTATCCTGGTTCAATACATAAATCATCCTCTGTTTATCTGTCATCTCGTGTGCCTCGTAAAGGGCAAACAAGAATATATAAATAATAGAATAATATAAATCTTTATTCCAGGCAACTATAGAAAAGTACAATACTGTGAAACTTAATTCTACGGCCCAAAAATATATACTTTAGTAACTAACATACTATTGACGACCTCCGTGGTACAGTGGGCAAATAGCCGGCCGAGACGCAGGAGGTTGAGGGTTCAATTCCCGTCGCGGAACAAATGTTTGTATGATCTACAGATATTTGTTCCGGGTCTGGATGTTTTTCTATATATTACTATTATGTATTTACAAAAAAAAATTTAGAAGTATTCTATCAGTTATATGGTTCCCATAGTACAAGCTTTACTTAGTTTGGGGCTAGTTAGCGCTGTGTGAAATGTCCAGTGTTATTCTTTATTTATACATAAACATACAGATTTAAAACTATTCGCTGACACGTACAATCTGCGATGTGTGACGCCTCGCGCTGTGTCGTGAATAAATTATTGACATTACCTAGTTTTTGAAGTATTATTGTGCACTTATATATGAAATTATATATCTTGTATGATTAATCCAATGGAAAGACAAGTTCTCATTACAATTCCATTCTGAAATAATTTGTAAAGGAACTGATAAGTACGTTTAAGTAATTCAGTGTTCTCACAATCAGGGTTTTAGCTAATTTTGGTACAAGAGTGATGCTGCCATTGGTTTTAACTTTGCAATAGTCTTGCAAACTAATGTAAATATGTATTTGTGCCACAAACAAAACACCAATGTATTGAGATAGCCCTGTCTTTCTTAAGTATCACAAGCAGGATGACTGAAATCAACTTACATTAGTCAAAGATATCTGCATAGCCTGTTCCAAGTACGTTGGCAGGTCCACGAAGAACAGGGTGAAGGCAACTGAGCTGCCAATATGAGGCCCCAAGATGGCCCACAAAGGTACTGTAGAGAGCATATGCTTCCAGGGAATCGGACGATCCTTTTGTAAAACAAATCATTTAAGAAAATAATTGGTATACAAAACTTCAAGGAATAAGGATAAAAGTTTATTATCAAACAATCAAGGATAAAAGTGAAGTGCGTTAACAAGATGTTTACATATATGTTTGTGAGCCCGGAAGGCAATTTTACCTACTTAGTTTCCAAAAAAGCATGTCAAAATTCAAGAAATAAACAATGGTGTTTATTGAACCTTGTATCATTAATCGTGTCAGTTGTTTTTTGGTTTTTGTCTGCCTTCTAAGGAGGTAAGACATAATCGTACACACGGCTACACATCAAGCTATACATTTCCAGTATAAGCTCACCTCTCATTCTACGAAAAGCCTACACAATGCGAGGTCAGCTTATACTGGAAAAATATAGCTTGATGTGTAGCCGTGTGTACAATATGCTTCGCTTCGAGTAACCACCTCATCAGCTGAATAACATTTTTTTCCGAAATAAGCTTTATGAAAATGCGTGTAGGCTCTTAGTTTCCACTAACTTTAGATCCCGGTGTTGCATGAAGATCCCTCTGAATATATTCGAGTTCCGGTGCGCTGATCAGGCGATGCTCGGCCGGAGAACTGGCCGCGAAGAAGTACCATACGATAGCATACACGAACATCAGTCCACCTATTGAGTAGAAGATTAACTTCCAGCCCAGCGATGTTTCTGCCAGGACTCCTGATATTGCCATGCCTATTATTGTGCCGATTTGAGACCCTGCGAAAGATATAACAATAGATTCATGATTTTATTTTATTTATTTGATCAGCAAGATAATGCACACTTGAACATTACTGAGGAAACATTAATAAGAAATACAACTAAATGTCATTTTAATTATAGGTAACCGCAGCTAATGAAGCTGCGTTTCCCTTGTCGCACGCTACAGATGCGAATAAATCAACAATTCATATGTTGTTATAACTACACAATTACTTCAATAAAAACATTACTCTCCTTTTGTGCACTCGGTTAGAAAGTAGCCTATGCTTTCCTAGGATACAATCTATCACCTTGCCAAAATTCATTATGATCCGTTCAGCCGTTTACTTATGAAACGGTAACAAACAAACGGTTACTTTCGCAGTTATTATGTATGTTTTATACATATAAACCTTCCTCTTGAATCACTCTATTGTTGGTTGGTGGTGGTCTATTGTGGGTTTGCATGCGTGGTTTGTCCATGAAAACATTACCCTCCTTCTGCGCAGTCGGGTAAAAAGTATTCTATGTCCTTCTCCTGGTTTTAAGCTACCTCTCCACTAATTTTCAGCCAAATCGCTTCAGCCGTTCTTGAGTTATAAATAGTGTAACTAACACGACGTATATATAAGATTTACCTTACTCTATCATTATCATCATCATCATTGTCAGTGCGTGTCAACTTTCTGCTGGACTTATGCCCGTTGTTCTTGTTTCCATTCGTCTCGATACTGTGCCAGTCAGAACATTGTACGACCCATGGTCTTATTGATGTCGTCGACCCATTATCCCTCACTTTAGGTACCCCTAGGAAGTAGACAGCGGCATATGTAAACGTTACCTTTGATACATGCCTACTTTTTGCATAGAAGTTAAGCATTGGTTGCAAGCCCATCGCCGCTTAAACGAACAATAGTGTAAAAGCTTTGTATGAGTTTGAGCTACCCCTCAGAATCCTTAGTCCTCAGACTGAGGGGGTGTGGTCATGCTGTGGATGATGATTACCCATTGTATTGTGCTGATATTTTGTATATCCGGTCTTGTAATGAAGCTTTTTTTTTTCTTTGTGGATGATAACTTTAATAAATGTATAATTAACGTATCCAAACTGTCGAACTGATGTTCGTCTGAGCACAGAGTCCGGTCAGTGCACATAATCCAGTATGGCGCGGGCATCAGCTCATCAAATATTTATTTATATCAACAACGTTTCTGAATTCACTGAATTTATTAAACTTGGTACAGGAATATTATACAATCAAAAGTTTACATATCAAAATACGCGAATAAATAAATTTTTATTTATGATATGACGTGATTGTGTAAAAACCGAATAAGCATAAAAAATCGCATAAAAATGTTTTGTAAGTATGTGATTTTTTACCTTTAATTAAATAAATAATAAATAAATATTCCTGGACATTTCACACAGCGCTACCTAGCCCCAAACTAAGCAAAGCTTGTACTATGGGAACCAAATAACTGATAGCATACATAAATACATTTTTTTATAAAAATAGACTTATAATATATGGAGAAACTACTAGACCCTGAACAAATACCTGTAGATCATGCAAACATTTGTTCCGCGGCGGGAATCGAACCCGCAACCTCCTGCGTCTCAGCCACTGCACCACGGAGGTCGTCGTAATTTAGTTGGTACAATTACCTATACAAAAGCTAATTTAGTTTAAACATTGCAGTTATAAATAAACAAAATGTGGCCGTGATAGGACACCCGGCAGATGTGAACCGTCTAAATTGATGGATATTTATAGAATTTATAATTATAGAACGCCATTTATAATCATCTTATCAAATCATGTAAAACGCAATATAAGTACGCGAGACGGCGCAACGGCCCAAGTCCCAATGCCTTGAGATACGAGTCGGTCTTACCCCAAGGAATACCCGTTTAATATGTTTCACGTCACAGATGAACGTTGATGAAAAAGAAACCGCCTGTGCTCTGTCAATCTCTTAAATAAATGGTTATAAACATATGTTATCTCATATTCACTAAATAAATAAGTACAATACTGAATCTGCCATATCCAGAATCTGCCATATCCAGAATCTGCCATATCCAGAATCTGTCTTATAAAGAGTCTGCCTTTAACCGAACAAAGGTTTTTGTTTCATTCAGATGGCTTGAAAAGAAGCATTCAGTGAAACACTGAACTCACAAAGCACTCTGGTTAATTCATTCTCGTTCACCGCCACAAGTTATTGCATGTAAGTAGATGATGCTGCCGATTGCTGCCTCTATAGTTCTGATCTATAAATTAAAGCACGCAGAAAAAACAATAACAAACGAAATTTACCTCCATATACGAGTCCCGTCAAAGCAGTCCTCTCGCTAGCTGGCAGCCATCTTCCTAGAAGTGTGTGGCTGGCAGGGAATAGACAGGCTTGCGTGAGCCCCATCACCACCCGGCACACACAGACAAACGGCCATCCGCCCTACATCACATCAGAACAAACACTAAATAATATTGTACGAGTAAAAATGAGCAAGGTCACGAGTAAAAAAAAATTAAACTGAATTTAACCATCAAAAACCATGTCACAGTAAAGAGCTTAAACATTTAGCCCACGCGGTTGTCGAACAAGTCAAACTTTAATGCGACATGGTATTAAGGTGTCATATTATTTCCAGTGGTTGTACGTACTACCTAAAAAAGTCTAAAGAAACACTGCAATCAACTTGGGCAAATCGGCGTTGTATGTATGTTTGTCCGAGGATAACTTTCGAAGCGTCGATCCGATCATCGTGAAATTTAACACATAGGTAGGTAGTGATGGCACAATTTTTGTGTGACTAAAAGAGCTAAAAATGTTGGGGGGTTGTTGAGATATTGGGGTTCAAAAGGGGTAAATTAAAATGAAAATAAGTAAGTACAATTAGACTCCGTTTTTATTTTTCATAAACTCTTTATAGTTTTTGATTTATTAGTCATAATAAAAACTGAACTTTGACAAAATTCATAGAGTACACCAGTGACCCCACAGTGCTGAAATTTGGTATGCGTCTAGCTTTAGTAACACAAATATGTATAGGCAAAAGTCTGAAATCCAAAATAAATGCAATTTGTACCCCAAAAAATAGAATATCCAAATTACATGAACTCCCGTTATCTAAAAGTTGAATGAAACTGTAGCTCAAGTAATTTGGTTTTTGCACTATTTAATTAGTCAAAGAATAAGCCCGGCTTGCACAACCATTCCTAAACGTATTTAGAGACTAAATATGTTTAATTTTTACGTATTTGTAAGATTTTACCACTTCTTAAATCATATTTAGCCACTAAATACGTTTAGGCATCGTTGCGCGAGTCGCCCTAAGAATTTTTTTTTTGTTTTGGGATTTCTCGCGAGATTTCAGTTCGGGGCGAACCACTAGTTTTAGGTTGCGACTTGCGAGTAAGCTAGTGCACCTGAGACAAAAAATACATTATGTCCTAATCGCTAGCAATATTAAAATTAACGCTGGTTTTGTAGCTTAAACTGACTTCTGAGACACAAGATATATATTTGCATAAACAAGTGTACAATAAGCTCTTAAAAGCTAGGTAATGCCACTTTATACTAGTTAGCCCTTTATGGGGATCTCAAATTACTGTGAGCGCTTTTTTAAAAAAAAAACCTAATTTAATATGCAATCAGTGAACATTTTAACATTTAATTGCCGACGTATTTTGTACGTTGGGTCGAGTCTGTGTGAACGTAAAAATGTGCCTCAGGCGAAACCAGGCTTTTGGTTACTGATTCTTTAGGTTTCCAGTGAATCTTGCCAGTTTATAAATTAAATGTTGTTTTCCGAAGTGAGTTATTGCAACGTACTCTGAAAAATTTATATGACACACCGCTTATCAAGACGGTTTTCAGAATCATCATACATTAACATTGTTATTGTTTGTATTACAGCTGTTTCATAATTGATTTTGTTTAAGCCTATGCTGTTCCACTGCTGGGCAAAGGCCTCCTCTCATCTCTCCACTTATCTCGATCTTGTACTCCCGCCAGTCCCTATAAAAAGCGTCCAAATCATCGCGCCACCGCTTACGACCTTAGCCCACCTATTTGGTTGCATGCGGGAGACATGACCCGCCCAATCCCACTTCAACTTGGCAGCCTTGATACCGACGTCAGCGATGCCGGTCCGTGAGCGCAGCGAGGTGTTCCGAATTCTGTCTATTCTCTTGACACCCAAAATGCTTCGCTCCATCGCTCTTTGGTTTATTTATTATTAATATTCTAGAATGTTTATGTATTACATTAATATTAGTTTTAACTACCCTGGTATCTATTTATCTTGTTATAAGTATGTTATTTCTCTTATGTAACTACACAGTTAAATAAACAGCTAACCTAAGTTATAAAGTTACCGTCATTTAACGTTCTCGTAAAATCCAGCCCGCCCAAAGGTTGTTTAAAAGATATCGCTTTTAGCGATAAGACCGCTAATTATATTATCGCGCATCTAGTATTAAGTATTTTAAATATGATTTGTTAATTTAACTGTGGTATACAGTGACTGAATGGTGGCCGAGGAGCGGGTATAGAAGGTTAGGAAGACCAGCATCCAGATGGGTGGACGACATCGTAAAGGTCGCGGGCCGTCAGTGGGTGAGACTAGCGCAGGATCGTGGTGGATGGCACAAACTTAGGGAGGCCTATACCCAACAATGGGTGAAGTGAGGCTGTGGATGATGATGATACAATAAAGCGTTTTTTATTATATTCTGCTTATTATAACTGCTATTATCTGAACACAGGTCGATGAACATTTTAATTAATTACAATGACTGTCAGTATACAATTCAAACACTTATTCATTACCATCAACATCATCATACCAGCGCAGAACGTTCACTGCTGAACCTTTTTGTAGTTACAGTGTTTTTTTCAAATTTTTTTTATCGCAATTGGTTAAACACGGTATATTTGGTCAATGTGGTAAAAGCTGTCATGAATAGTTTTAGATCTGCATTAAAGAAGAGTGTGTAGGAAGTAGCTATTCGAGTTTCTCGTTGATTAGTAATCAGTTATTATTACCCGTGCGCGATAAGTTGGGACCTGAGCGCGATGACGTCATATTGGCGTGTTTGTACCGCCCGCAAAAAAGCGAACATAACAAGCAGCCGCCCGCGGCTTCGTCTTTGATTTTTTAACCTAATTTATTATGTTACTCAGGGAGGACGCTGCTTTTTATTTAATCTTTTTTACACTATTTGAATAAAATAAAAATACAATGTTTAAGTTTATACATTTATTTTATCTATTATTTACATTATCTCATCTTCGTCACTACTTAGTGGACAGGTAAACAAAACTGTTTGTTCCGTTTTTCGTTTTCAAAAAACTCTAACACTTTTAGCACGAGGTTTCTTTCTCCGCTATGCAAAGGTTTACCCTTCATAATGATAACAAAAACACTTAACGAGAACTATAACAACAAAAACTACAACAACAAAACAATGACACAAACTATAGCAACAAAAACTACAACAACAAAGCAATAACACAAACGAAAACTAAAAGAATTCCAGAGCGCGTCGTTACGTGACGTAGGCCAGTACGAGACTCAAAACCCTAGTAAAAAATAGTTATGCGAACGGTACAATACGGGCGCCATCGGGGAAGTGCAGCGGAAGCGGTCGGGGAGTCGCATTCCTAGCAGGTCCCAAGTTATCGCGCACGAGTAACACTAATAACTACAAACGATCAAAGCGACGGCAAGTCAATATTTGTAAAGCACATACGCGCCAGCAAGACGGCAGTTGCATTATTGTATTAGTGAATTAGCTGAAAGCACGCTCTACATTGGCGCACTGGTTGAAGGAAACTACAAACTTACAAAGCTCGCCACAGTGGGCAGGATCATGCAGATGAATCCATTAGCCAGCAGTGCCACTAAGAGGATCAGCTTCCCGCCATACCTCTTCGCGAGAAGACCAGCTGGCACCTGCATCGCCATGTAGCCCCAGAAGAAGGATGAGAGTATTAGACCTTGCGTCTTCTTGTCCCATTCGTAGATCTGTGGACAATAGTTACAATGAAGAAAAAGATATACATATATATACACGCATAAAGGTTGCCAAGATATGTAATTGTTTTCACAAGATATGTGTGAGGAAGCTGGATGGTGCGAGGATGCGTAGCGGACTCTTTTTAGCTGTCACCGTCTACTGACTTAGTCCAGTAGCTCAAGCTCGCGACACCGCCTTGCACACACTCCTCGCTTTATTGTATGTATAAATACCTCGCTCCGCAAGCCTTTTTCCACCAGAGCTGCACTGAGCAAGGCTAGAACAATGATGTGATATTACTGGTTAATTTTCTCCTCGCTCAGCTTCCACGCATTGTACTGGTGCAAAAGCAGCGTTACTGCTTGGTGCCAGAAATAGGTACGGTGGTCACTCACCTCGACTCCACTGTCGTTAGATCGCTTCACGTCTGTCATGGCGAGGATGGCGACCCCGAGACTGCTCCTGGCTATGAACAACGTGATCATGCAGATACTCATGCATAGCATTTGTAAGTGCCGGATACCGTAGCCATATTCTGTAAACAAAATGACAATCAAAATTGACTAATAATTAAAATCACAAGGATCATTTTGAAAAGTCAATTTTACCGTAGTTGAAAACACAACGGGTCGATAACATCAAAAAAGTCGCGAGCTAGACCTAAAGGAGAGACGCACAGGGGTTCTACGTGAGCACTTTTGGAGTTTCATATTGCATTTTTAATGCATATTAGTTTATTGGTAACAAAAGGTATTATATTTTAGGTAGGGAGCTACATGCAACCTGCAGGTTATCTACGACAACAAATGAACACACGGATAGGGTTATTGGATGGCTAGTATTGTAATCTTTTATTACATGCTGTGAATGGTTTTTTTTACCTATAAAAATAGAGATGAATCGCCAATAAAGTAATAAAGTTTCTTTTATTTACGATAGATCTCCTTTGTATCAATTCATCCTATTGATAACGATCTGATATAATGATGAAGATCAAAGATGAACAACTATAACTCAGGACTCTTCTTGTAGACCGCCCCCCTTACTCTTATTCCGAATCAGTTTTAAATACGTTAGTACTAAATTCTCTAGAATTTTATTGTAAATATTGCATAGCGATGCCGAGGAAACAATTCATAACATTAAAATATACAAAACAAGAATATATTTGCAGACAGTACGAATAATGTGCTCCAAGGACAATTAAAATGAAATTGTATATAAATCCTTTTGTCTGACCCTGTTTCACGTTATTTATGAGACAGACTATTCCAAATCCTAGCACATAATCGTTTCAAATTAAATAATGCTCGTGCCCCTTTTAACTGCTGAAGCGTGTGCTTTCAACCAGCCTCCGGTTATTCTAGTTTAATATTATACTGAATCACAGCTTTCAGATGACAGCTGGGTTACTTTGTAAGTGATGTGTGACTATAGAACTTCCCCTTGGCGCATAATGGAAGCTGCTTCTAGGATGCGCCAAGGGAGACTAATCTCAACAACAAAATGGTTCTATAAAACTACTTAGAGAGGAGTGGCTTTGAAAAGACACCTCTTTCAAATTCTGCCAACTCAGCAATCTGTCGCGAAACGTAATATTTTTCATGCGAAAATAATTATGTCTGTTACCGTCCCTGTATTGTTGGCGCTAGTATATACTATATATGCAAATTGACGTTTTAGCGACGACTGTCCCTGATTTTAGGTAATTGTCCCCCGGATCTGATCTGTAATCTGCAAGAATGGCAACTCTAACAAGAATATTGATACGCTAACAAGAACTGTGTACGTTGAGTAGGTACGTTTGTATCACGTCACGTTCCAACCCTATTCTGCATCTTGAAAATTTCCCGGTGACGAACGTATGACAAATAAAACACATAGAGCACTCAAAGTTACTTTTAAGACTGTCAAATGCTAGTAAGAATAACTACAAGACTCAGCGGATTTTAGACCTGCAGATGGAATCAAGATTGCCAATGGCAGCCCATCCTAGCTAAAGTCGCCTGGATATTTCTTTCACCCCAGATCCCGGGCTAAATGATTAACGTACTCCATAGCAACTTGTAGTTGTTGATTACCTACATTGATATTAGGTATTCTTCTGGCAACGTTTTTCATGTACTTAAATAAAAAAAATTAAGTAATAACAAAAATAAAATGAAAATAAAATAAAATAGAGCTTAACACAGCAAAGTGCAGCATAGCTTAATGTTGATTAGTCACCAGGCAGGACTATTACGTTGGTGGGCATTAACGAGCTTGGGTTGAATACAATGCAGAATGCTAGCTTATTCATAGCTGTTTAGAATTAAGACGTGCTGAAATCAATTATGAGTTGAATTAAATGAAAATATCTCAAGAATTTGTAGACGCGAAGTCTGCCAAAAGTTAAATTATATTTTGTTATAATTATTCAAGTATTTTTCTTTAGCACAGTCTTATGAAAATGTAATAATCTAGTTTTAATTAGTGGTCTATGAAAACGTTGCTCTCTCCACGTTTTCATAGACCACTTCTTTCTCCAACCCCCGTGGACTCTGGGTGGGCTCCCGCCAGAAGCTCTTAAGGTCGCCCCTGAAGGCAGCAAGTCACACTCGACCTTCGCTCCGCTACGGAGGTCGTCAAATCGCTTCGCTCGCCACCTCCCCCTTTCGCTTCACTTGGCCTCGTATAACTTGCTTCACTCAGGACCTTCCGCGAGCTTCTGGCTCCCGCGCTCTTTATATACACTATAGGGGTGTCACGCACAAGACGTGAGGTCGTGGTGCTCCGTGTTGATCCTGTCACACTTTTTGAACCTAACCTACTCAAGTTTGGGTGCATAAGTTAACGAATCTAATGTAAAATTTGTAAATGAATGTCGAAATTTCCGCCAATAAAAATGTAATATGTACTTATGTCACTGTCATTGCCAAATTCGAAATTCCCGCCAATAAAAATGTAAAACCTATGAAATAGCCGTATTATATGTCACTATCATGTCAATTTAGTGTCGCAATAACCGATAGAATACAAACTGAAAGGTCGGATACTGATTTCCAAGCGAATTTTGCAATCGATCACGGATTTTCAAAAATTAATATCTAAAAAACTATAGGGTTGCGCAAGTTGCCACTTCACATGTAGGCTTTTTTTATGTATAAAAAAACACATAAAAAAATTAAAGTCCTAGCACAACTTTCCGAAAGGAAATTCGAGCCTAAACACCTATTTATGTAGCACACAAATAAATTCCAAAATCTAAAAAAACCCTACATATACTTACATAAATAAATATATATAATATATATAAAAAATATATAATATATATAAATTATAATATATATATATATATAATATATATATATATACGTATGTACGTATATATATACATATGTATATATACTTTAACAATACATATCGAAAGGAAATAGAATGTTTACTGTAAAGAAGCTGCTAAGTACAGTTTATAGATCTCACTTTTAAAAATAGCTAAAGATTAGCATGTCTGATGGAAACGGGCAAGTCATTCCATAATCGTACAGCTCGTACCGTAAACGAAATACTTAAGAAGTTGGAACTATGAACTGGAGTTTTCAACTGGAGAGTAGTGGAAGAACGCAGATTGCGGGGATTGGATAAACTTGAGAATTAATGTTATAATATTTTAGTAACTTTCGGTCGCATTAACCATTTTTTCGTACCCATACCCTCATAGCGGGTAGGAAAAAAAAAAGTGTCGAGCTCCAGTGGCGCAAAACATATCCATAGAGCAACATTATGTAATAGTCCCGAATGTTCTCACCTTATTTGTTCAGGACACTGTTTAATCGGATGAATGTTTGTATGGGATAAGCGATTTTCAATCGTTGTGTTTGCTATAATCTTAAGTCAGCTTTCTTGGGAATTAATTTGAAGTTATTTTTGAGGTTAGGACTGATGAATTGTGTACACATGACGAAACGAGAGTATCTCACGTGGGACATTATCACAAAGTTAAAAATGATACACAAAGAACTTGATTCCGGAAGAACAAACAATAAATTTTTTGACAATCATTTATTTACTACATTAGCATACAATGTAGATACAATACAGTACAAAATAACGTACATCGAGATTACAAAATATACCTCAATATTCATCGAATATTTCAAGCGTCCACCGGTTGCCGTTATCAATATCGAGCAAAAACGAGCAATAAAATCACGTTTGTTGTATGGGTCCCCCTCCAACATTTATTTTATTCTGTTTTTAGTTTAGATTAGGTCTGTTTTTAGTATTTGTTGTTATAGCCGCCACAGAAATACATCATCTGTGAAAATTTTAACTGTCTAACTATCACGGTTCATGAGATACAGCCTGGTGACAGACGGTCAGACAGACAGCAGAGTCTTAGTAATAGGGTCACGTATTACCCTTTGGGTACGGAACCCTAAAAAATCCTTACCAGTTTTTATATAGGAATTATATAGGAAACATGCGCTAATCAGTGTTTAAGTTTTTTGTCGTAAGACTCTTAGGGTCTAATCTGGTTGTGGTTACCATGCTACTGGATGTTCTTGATAACCTATAACACAGGAAATTTTAGTGTGGGGTAGCATGTTATTACCTTAAACTTTTATTATTTGAATTATGTTTCTTTAATTATGTCTATACTTTGTAATAACCCATGTGACATATTTGAATTAAATTTGTTACTATACTGTGACCATTAGTGCTGTGCACTCCCTGAGGTATGCGCGCGACGAGACGGGGGGGAGAATCGGCTGCTGCGCTCTGTCAGTTCGCCGTCAACGCTCGTGGCGGCAGGTAGTGTTATTTGTATCGGACTGTCTATGTCAGACGCACATGACATAGACAGTCCGATACAAATAACACTATCTGCCGCCACGAGCGTTGACGGCGAACTGACAGAGCGCAGCAGCCAATTCTCCCCCCCGTCTCGCCGCGCGCATACCTCAGGGAGTGCACAGCACTAATGGTCACACTATAACAAATTTATTGATCTTTGACATCTGTAAATTGAATAAATGAATGCTTAAAATATTATGTTGAGATTAGCAGATAATTGTTTAAATTTGTACACGGCTACACATCAAGCTATACATTTCCAGTATAAGCTGACCTCGCATTGTGTAGGCTTTTCGTAGAATAAGAGGTCAGCATATACTGGAACAGTATAGCTTGATGTGTAGCCGTGTGTACCAACTCAAATCAACAGCCCGATTACTTACTACCTACTGGTAATAAACCTCCTTGACTTTATGTTGTGATCTCACACTTACAAAGTAGTCGGCAAGAGCAAGTAGGTACGGCTGTAAAACAGCCATTTGTCAGAGTTGCGTTATACAGGCTGGCGTGGGGCGTAACTTATGCATTAGCCTCCCGACACTCTCGATCGGCTAATGGAAAGGATGCATAAGTCAAGTTCCTGTAATTTGCAGTTTATCTGCAAAGTACTGAGAGTATGAAAGCTTTCGTTGTATGTGTTACTTTAGTGTTATATTTTTTTCATTTTTTATATTGGTGAAGTATTTTCTGAATGATCATTATCTGGTCATTATTGCGTACCAACGCTTAGTTATCATTACGATTAAAACGCATATTTGGTTGTAACTTGGTTATAGCGTTTTCCCAACTGAGGTGTCACAGAAAAGCAGCGCCAAGCCGCCTAGATATTAATTACCTGAAGTAAGCGCACGCAACGTAAAAGCAATTAGTCGCGAAACCTCAAACTTACTATGGGAAAATAGTTATACCTGTTGCCGCTCCCTTGCCGCTAGTGCTAATTTCTATGTGGAAATTGGCATTTCGCAATCGTTTTCTGTCACCTTTTTGTCGTTAATAAATCAATCGACTTCCAATAAGGACCACTTTAGTGTAATTTACAATTGAGCACAGTTTACACATTTATTTCTTATTATCTTTGGCGTTACATTATTTCCAAAGAGAACCTTTTAGTCACGTAGGTATATCTATATTTTCTAAAACAATATTACATTTTAGTCACGCAGGTATATTTTCTGAAGTAATCATTATCTATTTAATTTAATATAACACTGATTCTTTTAGGCTAAAGGCGCCGGTTCGCATCGCGACAGAGACGCTAGACCGGAGACTGCGCGACGGCTGCTGCCCCTGACTAGTAGTGTCTCGTGTCACGCTCGAAAATTTCGTGTGTTCATTGTAAAAAATTACTACTATTTCTGACGAAGACTGAAAAGCTGATTGAACTGATCAGACAGCACCCTCCGATATACGATGCACAACTCTACTCTCTCACTCTCTCACTATACGAACACAGACTCCTACAGAGACGAACATTTCCATAGACAGCCACTTCGATACAAAATGAATAGTAGCTTTGGTTGCGGTCTCAGTCTCGAACCACAGTATATGAAAAAGAGACCGAGACACTTGTCGCGGTCTCCCATCTCGGTCTCCTGTCTCGGTAGCTTGTCTCTGTCGCGACGCGAACCGCCACCTTAAGGCCACACTACAAATAGCTTCACTTATTGCTTATAATTATTGCATTTATAATTAGAGCCAAGTGACTCGCTTAGTGATTGATCCTAGCGAACAGACTTATTGCATTATATCGCAGCTGGCCACAATGCGACCGACGCGACGTGCCTACTCGTAGCTAGGTGCTTCGTTAGTCACTTAGCGAGTCGCGACGCGAACAAACGAGTTGGTTAATTACATAACACCACAAGTACGTGCTTGTACTGAAAAGCTTATCATAGGTCGTTCTTCAGGTGTTATAGAATATCTGAATGCGGTGTCTTTTTTTAATAACTTGACTTTTAGCTTTTCAAGTAAAAAACAACAAACGTATCCTGTTTCATGCGTAGATAAGAATGAAACTTATCGCCATAACTTCGCAATTCTTTGTACAAACTTTTGAATTCTCCGTGTCGAAGCCTTGAAAGGTTAAGTTCATGTATCCAACACCTTCAATTTTGGTATTGTATTAAATGTAAGTACCTAATGAGTTTTCAATCAACATTAATTTCTTTAGTTTATATAGTGACATATTTAGTTCTGTTCTCATCAATAGACAGTGCGAAAGTGAGTTGTTTGTAACCAGCCTAGGCACCTTGTATGTGACCATTATCTATCCTGAACACAATTGTAGCTCCTAGTTTATCTCTAAGCTTGGCACATATAGTCATGCCTAGTAATGTCCCCTACAAGATCGACGACCGTAAGAATTGAATGAAAGACCGATGCAATAGTCCGGGTGACAGATAAATGCTATAATGTCCTAATCCGTGACCTGTGCGATATTTTTCCATTCATTCATTCAATCCATTCGCCGGATCAGGAGACGTTTTGTAATTTTTGAACACAGACCGATTTGTTGTTTTTTGAAAGAGCTGCCATTACATTATTGTTTGTTCGTGTTGATGAATTTGTTATTGTTTATTAATTTGTGCTACAATATTTAGTAATTTCGCGTACGTAATACATCTACGTGGTCTGTGCGACACAATGATGACAATATTCCGAAAGTGTTGTGTCCGAAATGTTCCTAAATGCGACATCCAACGACAAGACCTTAAATTACACAAATTTCCTATGAGAAAAGAACTTCTGCCAACTTCTGAACTTCTTTTCAGTGCCACAAACCAGAGGCAGCCTCACTGCGATCACACATATTGTACTTCAAACAGCAAAACAGCACTCAAAGTGAGACGTCATTGATAACAGTTCAGCTCATGAAGTTTCCATTTGCATTGAAACAGGTAAAACATATGTACAGTTTGTTTGGTGAATCATGGCCTCTGAAGTTAATGTTATTCGGCGGTGCAGCATGAAATAATAAAATTCATTGTAATTTTCAATACCGCAAATCCACACAACTACAGGCAGCCTTACTGTGATCACAGCTATTGTGCATCAAACAGCACTCAAAGCGAGACATCACTGATCAACAGTTCAGCTCACAAAGCTTTTATCTGCATTGAATCAGGTAAAACCTAATTCTGTTTGTTTGGTAAATCATGGCATCTTGAAGTGCCTCTTGGTGAAGTCCCCTTTTAGCGTTTTAAATTGAGATCTGTTTTAGTCAATTCTGACAAATGTATTTGTATAAATTCATTATTATTATCATTATTTACAAACGTTATAATTTTTCTTATAGATGCAGTCATGGACAACATAAATTTAACAGAGAGCACCATACCTGACTAGCTGGAACATGGAACTGAGACCCAAAATATACAAGGTGAGTTATTTTATGAGCTTCATTGTGCAGGATAAAACTCGTAATTAAAAGAAAATATGTTCGTGGACAAAATTTAGTGTAGAAATCTTGGTTTAATTGTCAATGTTATTGTAAATCTCTTTATTTTCAGACTGTTCAACTCCAAGAAACAGAAAAAAGAGGTTGATCAGAGATTTAAAATTTTTGACTCCGAAATGCAAGCTTTTATACAAGGAGTTAAAAAGAATAAAACGTGAAAGTCAAAAGAATGTTGAATTCAAGACCAGAAGGATAAATAAATACGCCTACATACTAAAACCAACTTAAATGCCGAATTTCAAACTCGCACTCTGTAGTTTCGGAGATAATATCGTGACGAGTGACAGTCAGTGGACTTGTTTTCTATATCTAAGTAATAGAAGATTATGTATTTACTCTAATAATAAAAAAAAATGTACCAATGCAATTGTTATGTTAGGATTGAATAAAATAGTTTGACTGACTTTGCTTGTTTTGTTCTTTCTTTGATGTCAAGTAATATGCGTAATATAGGTAGTGCAACATATTATGGATGTAGGTATGAATGTATAATAAAGCATCGTTCGCTGGTAGAATGCGCATGCTGGCAGTTGCCATAAAAGAGTGACCAAAAAGGAAAAAAAAAAGAATGAGTAAAGATGAGATTAAAAAAAACACTTGTCAAAATCTATTGTGGCATCGGTCCATTCGCTCCTTTACGCTCCAACTCCAATGTACATCACATGACCGTCTGTACGTAGTACATCTATATGGTCTGTGTATATAGTGTGGCCTTAGCCTTAGGAATATTCTCAGTACGTTCGAGAATTATTTCACAAAAATTAAGTCTATATTTTTTTAATAAAACGGCTTGCAATCCATACCAATAATCGGTTTTTATATATATTATATATATTGCTGGATATTTAATACAGGGCTATCTAGCCCTAAACTAAGCAGAGCTTGTACTATGGGAACCAGATAACTGATAGAATACATAAATACATTTGTTTTTATAAATATATACTTATTTATAATATATGGAGAAACAACTAGACCCGGAATAAATATCTGTAGTTCATGCAAACATTTGTTCCGCAGTGGGAATAGAACCCACTACCTCCTGCGTCTCAGCCGGCTATTCGCCCACTGCGCCACGGATGGTATATAATTGAATAGAACGTTAATTGCTCGTTAATTGTGGCATTTTAGAGCAGTTTGTTTGGATCAATAGAATATTAAATTATCTCTCACTCGTATTTGAACTTCGCTCATGTCGGTTCAATTGATAACACTTTATCCACAAGTCACGGTCTGTAGCGGTCTCTTATACGACATTACAGCGATCTTCTCCTTTATCTGACTCAGGTGGATCATTCGCAGCATGCTCTTCCTCGTTTTACTTATACTTTCCTTCGATGATTGTTCTTATAAAGCTGTCATGTTGTTTAAGATGACCAACTACCTTTCCCTAGATCTTCCATAGATACAGCTAGTTGGTTGTAGCATTATATTTTTTTTTGTTTAATTTTGTTTCTCTATGTTTGTTTTCAATGTAATGTACATGTAATGTACATTATTATTTATTCTTATATTTGTGTAATTTATTTATAAATATTTTATTGGGTATCCTCTTATTAATTTCATCTAGGTATACATTTCATTCTATTATAATTGTACTGTCTATTCTAATGGATGTCTGAGGATACTTCCATGCCGCCAGGGCCTAGGTGAGGACCTAGACCCTGTCAGAAAGCCAGTGCGGCATCGTAGCCATCGTGGTTTGAAGTAGCTTATGCTGAGGCAGTGACCATTTTGTCCCCACACAACACCATCATTGTCTGGGTAGGTGGGTTCCTTCTTACCAAAAAAATACTAATATTATAAATCTAGTTGGGTTGGTAGGCTACCTACTATTACATACCTTACTACATCATATTCACCAATTATTTTTCTATGGAATGTAGGTAGGTAATAATAACACAGAATAGCACCTACCTACATATCTATTTTGTGATTAATAACCACTACTTACTGTTTAATTCTAACTTGGTTTTCATGTTGAGTCTTCATGTTTTCATGTGGTGTGATGATGTGCTACTATGTTGTTAGTGCGTACAAATGAATGTATTTTATTACTTTCTTCTTCTTTCTTTCCCCTTTTAGCTATTTTGCATGATTCCCATTAGAATTATATTCTAGGTCACTCATTTATATACCTCTTTACTAATTATCACCTTATAAATCCAGTGTATTCTCTCCATCGTCGTCCAGCACCACATTTCAAATGCTTCTAACCTTTCTCTGACTCGATGCGTCAATTTAATTGGCTTAAAACGCATTGAAAATACCAAATACGGTTGTGAATTACGGGCAGAGTTTCTCAAAATATACACATTATAAGTTTAGTCTTTTTCATTGTTACGGTTATTAACTTTAAGGCTCCAAGCTGAGTCTATATTTACGCAACGAAATTTGGATTTTGTCATAAATTAATAACTTGAAACAGTACGTTACTTTGCGGTAGTTCCTCCTCGGGGCACTTTATCGAGCATTTTTCATAGACTTTTTTATCTTCAACCATGTTGATGCACTTTGTTTCATCACTTGTTAAAAAATGATCTTATAATTAAAGATATTACAATTTATATATAATACTAAAATATTTCCTATCCTTTTTCTCAACTGAAATACTATCTTGTGTTTGTAACAATAAAGTTGTATTTCAAGATGTTCGGGAGATATAATAGTCTTACTAGTTGAGTGACAGACATCATATATTTAGGGTTCCTGCAAAAATGGCAAAAATGGACGCCTTATGGTGTGACTTTGTCCATCCGCCAGTAGGACATAGCATAAAAATAACACCGTCCATATCTACTTTATTAAAAAAATAAAATAGAACAATTTTTCGGAAATATGCCTTAAAACTTTACTCAATTTCTGAGTTACTTATCTAGACGGCGCTGCTTAAGTTACATAAATTTAGGTAGGGGCGGAACCCCCGGTACTCAAGTTTTACTCTTAATTGACCGGTTTTGTTTATCCTTGTTTCAATAGTTGTGAGTAAGCTAATATTTAGCGGGATTGGTTTGTTTCAACACAAGTAGCGCAGAAAGGGTTTATACGCGAGATGGTATCTCACAATTATTATCATCATCATCATATCAGCCATAGAACGTCCACTGCGGAATATAGGCCTCCCACATAGGTTTCCGGAGCGACTGATTTTGTGCGGCTAGCACCCAAAGGCTTTCAGTTCTTAGGTCGTATGTTTATCTAGTAATGGGCCATCCTACCAGTGCGTTTTATTTTCCAGTGCATGGCCTCCACTCGAGAACCTTCCTGCCATAACAGCCGTAAGTTCTGGGAGCTATGGGTCCAAATATTATATACTTACCTACCCTAAATCGATGGAAGCGAATTTCAACCGCCCTTCACTCCCCCCACTACTGAAACCGGATGGTTCCTTAGCCCACACTGCTATGGAGAAAGCAAATTTGTTTGTCACTTAATTTGCGGAAGCTTCACGTTTTAACACTTCTGGCGAAACACTACCTAGCCTTCCTCGATGCGCAGTGTTTATGCACGAAATTCGCATCCAGCAAAAAGAAGCGCTCAAAACGCTATGCAGTCTTGACGTGAATAAAGTTGGTTTGCTGGACGGAACATCAGCCGTAGTATTATAAACTTGTGCCAATTGAGTTGTCTCCAATTTTTCGCCTGTCTCTGAAAACTGGTTTAGTCCCGAAGTCATGGAAGGGCGGTATGTTACCTAGTAACGTGCAGCCTGTGCCCAATAAGGTAGTCGTGCCAACCCGTCCACCTACCGCCCTATCTCGGTCACCTCCTTACTGTGTAAATGTATGGAGCGTGTGCTTAATACGAAACTCCTCGCATACCTTGAAGAGAATTACCTCCTTAGTGACCTACAATATGGGTTTCGCCAGAAACTGTCTACTGGGGATCTTCTTGCGTATGCTACACACATCTGGAGTGAAAGCCATCGAGAAATATGGTGAAGCATTGGCTGTTTCACTAGATATCTCGAAGGCTTTTGACAAGTTTTGGCATGCCAGCCTTATTGCCAAGCTTCCTCCATACGGACTTCCAGCACAATTCTGCTCGGAATTCTCTCTTGTAGACTTTCTGAGGGAACGATCCATTAGGGTAGTCTTTGATGGCCGCTCATCTGATCAATTAGCTATTAATGCCGGGGTACCTCAGAGGTCAATACTCTCTGCCACGCTGTTTCTGCTGCATATCAATGATCAGCTCATGCCCGGTATCATTGGGTACGCAGAGGACAGTACAGTTATTGCGACGTATACTTCTAATGCTCGAGCTAGCAAAACTGAAATTCAGAAACAGAGAGACGAGATGCTGCAGCGTTTGAATTTGACACTCAAGACTGTCTCTGACTAGGGCAATGCCGCAATACGCAAGAATGTCTCTTCTCGGTGAAAAAGAATCAGTTTCCCTAAGTTCCCATTTTTCGAGATGTGCCGGTATCTATAAAAGGTCAGCTCGAGCTCCTAGGGGTTTCACTCACGCTTACTCTCAATTTTAGCTCATACATCGAGTCCAAGGCTAAAATAGCTGCCATGAAGCTGGGCATTTTCAACAAGGCCAGGAGATACTTGACACCAGGACAGCTTCTTAGTCTTTTTAAAGCTCAAGTCCGGTTTGGTATGGAGTACTGCGGCCAACTTTGGGATGGTTCGACTAAATACCAGCTCGCTACCTTAGACTCGATAGAACTTAAGGCTTTTAGGCTTATAGGTGAGCAATATATGGCGGAGACTAAGACCCAAAATCTCGAACACCGCCGTAAAATTGCAAGCCTATCGATCTTTTACAGAACAAATTTTGGGGAATGTGCCCAGAAACTATACAATCTGATCCCGCTCTCCCCCTTCCATCAAAGGATAAGCAGGCGCACCGCTCAGTACCATCCATACCTAGTTGATATACCACCCATTCGCACGCACCGTTTTGGTTCTACATTCTTGATGCGTACAACTAAGGTATGGAACACTCTACCGTCGTCTGTTTTCCCTAATGCATATAATCCGGGCCTTTTTAAGGTAAGAGTAAATAGGTTTCTTCTAGATCTTCGTGCTTCATCTTAGACAATATCATCGTTTACCATCAGGTGAGTTTGTGGTCAAACGAAGTTCTATCTTATATAAAAAAATATATAAGTATGTAGTTGTGATTAATGAGTTAAGTAGAAATGACAATGTTTCAAAACAATTTAACAAAAGTTACAAACGAACTAAATTCGTATAAATGAACCGTGCTGGACATTTCATACAGAACGAAAACAATCGTATTTCTTTAGTAAATTACTTATTTATTAAGATATCTATGCCTAAGCAAATCAGTCTTGATATAATTAACCAAATCTTATCTTATGGCTTAACTTTAAAATGTACATAATCGGTTACACTGCTGATCACATAAAAATAGATTAACAGAATGAACCGAAATAATATACGAGAAAGAAGACCTAAAACCTAGTTTTGACGAATTGCAGATCATCTTTTACGATGTTTACGCTAGAGTCAGTACTGGGTTTCTGTGGTTTTTTGGCTCCTCCACCTGTGAAAACAGTTTTATTTTATTAGTAAAACAAATACAACATAATGTTATTTAAAAAAATAATAAGTTCGCCTGAACTTTCTCAAATTTCTGCAAAGCGAAATCTTCTCATAGCTCAACGACGATTCCATCGACGATTAGGTCCTTGAATTAATATTGTTTTGTATTTTTGCACGTTGCCTGAAATACATTTTATAATATTATAATTATTTGAAATCGTTCAAGAAATTACAACCTTTGGAATTTGGACGAGTGACTTCACCGAACCAAACTCTGGAGTTGAATGTTGACAAAGGACAAATTATGACAACACATCTCTGAATCATTATATATTAAATAAATAAAATTATTCATAATTTACCCAAAAGTAGTTTTTGTAGTGTTGAGAAGGGTGCATCGATGGTGATGCAAAGGACGAACGCGGCGAGGAAGGTTATAGTGACGTCACTAACGAATCTGTAGAACTGCGGAGAAAATAAACAAATTGTCAGAAAAATTACAAGAATCTCTCCGGTCTGTCCCAAGGGAATAAACGTTGAAAATACAGAGACGTAAGTAGTAGAGTCTGGCTAACGAAAGTAGATATTGGATTTTTTTGCAAACTTTTTATATGACAACACTAAAGTGTTCCTACCATCGGATGTTTACCCTACAAATTGGGGTATTTTAAGTAGAAAGTACTAAGGAACAAATAATTCCAAAAAGCATTTTTAAAACAAACTTATTTTAAACATTTTATAAAATGAGTTTTAAACATTCGTACGTGTGCTAAAATTGTATTCATCGAAAATAAGTATCGTATGTACGTGTCGGATCATTTCAAGAGCAACACTAAGCCTTAAGTTGGTCTAATAAATAGCTTAATTAATTAGGTACACTATTTACTAGAGAAAAACTTGGCAATTTTATTTTAAAGAAATTAATTTTCGGATGTTTTCCGAAAGATATGGTAAAATCAGAATCAGTGTATGGTATCCCTATCTCTGACGCAACAAGATGGCGTGTTGTTGATGTTTCGTTGTGGTTGACTTGCGTATAGTTTTGTTGTGATATATCCGTGTTAATGCTATAAAACTGAATAAAACTATAAAGAGTGAAGTGCGAAAAGTATTGTTTGGTATGATTTCGAAATATGAAGAGAAAAAGCTTGTGAAACAAGCCGTATTGCGAGAGAAACAGGATTGTTTACGTACTGTGACTGATTTTTTAGGTTAGTACGGTCAAAATGTCTTGATATTTTTTTATTTTAAATAAGTACATATTAGTTTTAGTTACTTTATATAATGTTATTGTTCTTTTACCGATAGTCTTGAGGATAATGCACGAACTGCTGAAGTAAAACAAGCAATTGAAAAGATCACAGATTTCTGAAGAAAGAAACAATCTTTTGAGTGTATTACAGCAGATGATTGGAAAAAAATGACAGACCATGTCATTCATGTGAAAGACAAGTACAAAAGAAAAGACCATATAACTGAAAATAATTTACAAAGCTTCATCATCAATTTAAGAGACAGCAGCGACTCCAGTGATTCTGACGATTCACTCCATGTTGAATTTTTAGATTCAGATTTTGATTATAGTGATTAAAAAACAGTATAAAAATATATGGTGTTGTTTTCTTTGATACATACTCACATAGATTTACAAATATTTAAACTCATGATAATATTGATACTCATGATAGTGTTTGATAGCCTGTTTGTTCCTTTAATACGCCACAATGGAGTGACGTATCCGTGTGATGTTTGGTATGGAGTTAATAAAGAGTTAACAAGTGATATAAGCTACTTTTAATCTCGTCATAACGCGGAGAAAATTGCAAGCATCCACTAGTAAAATAAAAATAAATGTCAAAGTATCAAAGTGAGTTTTTCCAACTTTCCTTTTTACTTTAGGGCTGCCATGCTGATATTTTTTAAATTTGCCGCGCTTTTTCAGTATCAACTTTCATTAGCCAGACTCTAACGTATACGATTATTCGAACGTTAACCAAAATCTGGTTTAAGAAAAAAAAATACTAATGAAATGTTTCTGTACATTAAAGAACTATTAACATGACTATTTACTTAGTAAACAATAAGTAAACTTCAGTTTGTATTGTTGGTATGGTTTTCTTAGTTATAAAATTTTTGATTTTCATATTCTAAGCCTTGGACTAAGACTTTTTTAAAACGGCTTTGGCCAATTATACTAATTAAAAATGATTAAAATTTAAAATACAAGTTTCTAAAAATATGACTATTGGAGTAATTTTCACAAATCTTTTTCACTTAATATAAAACGAAGTCGCTTCCGCTGTCTAGTCGCTTAAGATCTTTTAAACTACATATTTAACGTATTTTAATGCAGTTTTCAGCATTAGATAGATTGATTCAAGAGAAAGGTTTAATTGTATAATACGTAAAGTACAGAAAAGCCTAAAAATATATTTTGTTCGCTTAAATCGCAAACGCTGGCTAAACTTTACGAGATAGATCAAATTTATATACTATGGAATTGTATTAAAGATCGATTACCTACCTGATTGTGCAGGAGGGTAATGTATTACGAAAAACCTGTGCGAAACAGTAATTGTCGGGAACGTAGAACCCGTTTGAGCTCAAGAGCTTCATGTTCCAAGCACAATACCTGTTTAGTATTCATTTTCCTGTTTATTTTATTCACTCAGAGCTTAGATTCCAAGTCTCGATTGGAGATGGGCAGAATATTTGCTGTTGTAGCACAGAACTAAATTATCTTCTGTTTTTGTTTTTAACATATCATACACGTACAAATTGTATGTGTAACTAATTCACCTTAACTGGGAGCTACTGTAATATTTCCTGGAGCATGGCGTTGATGTCTGCAACACAGTTTAATACTTCTGCAGATATCATCGTTTTTCACATCATTCGTACTTACCATTGTTTAAGTTCCAAATAAATAATTTTATTATATGATATTATGATGTTTTTCGCTTTTCTGTTTTTATTATATATCGTCTCTGTCCAAATGTAAATAAATTGTGTGCTAAGTATAAGTAGTCTATGTATAACATGTATGTATAGTATCACTATGTCTGTAATTGGCTAAGAGAGACATGGTGACGGGATGGTGGCCAAGACCAATGGTGTAATAGAGAGGATACCCTGCTGTTGGTGTCAAAAGGCTGAATATATAGAAAATAACTAAGATAAATAAAATAAATATTGCTGGACTTTTCACACAGCTCTATCTAGCCCCAAACTAAGCAGAGCTTGTATTATGCGAACCAGATAACTGATAGAATACTTATATACATTTTTTTTGTAAATACATACTTACAATATATAGAGAAACAACCAGACCCGGAACAAATATATGTAGGTCATGCAAACATTTCTTCCGCGGCGGGAATCGAACCCGCTACCTTTTGCGTTTCAGCCGGCTATTCGCCCACTGCACCACGGAGGCTGTCAGATGGATTATGTAATGCTTACATTGTCTCCCTCAGAGAAGAAATGCGTCTTCACCCAGCTGCCGTTGGCCATCAGGATGATAGATACGTGAAGCATGTACACAGTGAACGAGAGACGCGCAGGCAGCTTCCACATCTGCAGAGACAGGAACCAGTTGATAGGACCTGGGAAAATGCGTTTCAGAGTAAAGTGATAAAGTGTTTTATCGATATAAAGTGACATTTCGAAAGAAGCCGTGGTAAGTCTCCCTCCACTCAACGAAAGTTGCCAACTTTTGAGTTAATAAAATTAAATAATACATATTTTTATTTGCTTGACCACCTCCGTAGTGCAGTGGGCGAATAACCGGCTGAGACGCAGGAGGTAGCGGGTTCGAATCTCGCCGTGGAACAAATGTTCGCATGATCTACAGATATTTGTTCAGGGTCTGGATGTTTTTCTATATATTATAAGTATTTTATTTACAAAAAAAAGTATATAAGTATTCTATCAGTTATCTGGTTCCCATAATACAAGCTCTGCTTAGTTTGGGGCTAGATAGCGCTGTGTGAAATGTTCAGCAATATTTATTATTATTTATTTATTTTAAGAAAACTTAAAATATCACAATAATCACGAAGTGTAATATTTTTCTGTTAAGTTCTGCAATCCTTATAAATAAAGCGAAACTTGCATGCCCATACTGAAGTTTATTTCTCTTTTAATTATTTCGTTTTTCTAGTCTTACCGGTCCTTTGAGCTAGATTCCGAAATTAGTGCTGTAGGAAAAGACTAATGCTATTTAAATATCTGACTTATTTCACGTGGAATTGGATTTCTTAGTTTCAATTGCAATTTAATTTATTCAAAGCAACGTTTGGTAACACTTTCAGGATTCACATTAATAACAGTTTTCAAATTGTACGCAGACCTAGAAGACCAAACCTGGAAATTTTATATTAAGGCATAGAAAAACATGACAATTATAATAAGTAGTTAACGTTTCAAAGTGATCCTTGTGTGTATAATGCATAAATGAATTTTTAATTTTATCAGAAAGCCTTGGTGTCCCAAAGAGTGGTCACCGTATTTTAACAGAACCATATTACTATTAATTAATATTATATTTTTATTACATGAGAACAATACATGGGGGGGGGGAGGCTTTAGTTTTTAATGTTAGTACCATATTATGTCACCGGATTATCTATGTATTATTATTTTCTTCTAGGCAAGCGTGTACCATTGTAGACTGCATCATCGCTTACCATCGCGCGAGATCGTGCTCAAACGCTAGGCATTATTGATTACTATTCGCTATGTATATCTTTTTTTGTTCTGACTTACCTCCATAACCATGAACGCAGGCAAATATGAGCCAGCCAAGAGCACACGCCCAGATAGCGCGCATGTACGCGTTGAGGAAGTTGTCGAAGAGCTGTAGTTCGTGGTCCAGCTGCATTACCGGGTAGATAGAGAAGATGCAGAATGCCATCATTGCGAATGAGAGAATCCAGAGCAGGGCAATGTTTATCTACAAAGGTATGTTTGCTATTAAATTTTACAAGAATACTAAATAATCGGGTTTGTAAATTTAACTTGTAATTATAATATCCATTACGGCAGCCAATAATGAATAACGAGGCTAATGACTTCACTTCTCATGATTTTTATCAAGAAACATCGGAATTACTACGCAGATACAATAAACATGCGATATTTAAACGAGAAAAAAGTCAAGGTAGAGAAGGAAGAGTTGATGGCAAAATTATCAAATACAAACCTTTGAAATCTTCAAAGTCTTATTCCTGCAAATATGGAGCATGTAGCCGTAAACCATTCCGATGAAGAACGGAGAGGCTCGTGTTAACGTGTTGACGTAATAGGTAGTCGCGTAGTCTCCAAACTCAGAGATACGTCTGTAAGAAATTATTTTGATGACCAAAGAATACATTAGAAAAGCCTAGTATGGCATTGTTTTGCAAAAAAGAAAATTAATCATAAAGCAACAGGATCTCGATTGAAAAATCTTTAATACTCACGCAGGATTTAACAATGCAGCAGAAAAATTGTAAGAAAAACTGTAGACTGAAGTCGAAACCAGAGAGATTAGGACGATGCTGCACAGAGCTATCCACGCGATCACCTCGCGGCCAAAGAGCCACACCATGACGATTGGGCAGAAGTAGTAAAGCTGGACATCCACGGAGAGGTACCAGGTTTGAGGGATACACTGGAAGTAAAAGATTTGTTAAATAACGAACTATCATATCAGCTGCAATGGGTATTCGTACAAGAGTTTATATGTGCAGGAAATAAAAAATATGTTTAGACAATCTTACTAAATAAACTTGTGCAAATGAGGGTTGACGTCTTATAATATTAACCCACAAATGATATTAATAATAATAAATCTTTATTTCAGCCAACAATCCAAATTAACAAGAAATTAAAACTCATACGGCCCATATACATATAAAAACGACAGATAGAGGTATAATAAAAGATTTGAAATCATTGTGACACGACTCTAACAATCTAAAAATATTGGATCTTACCACGAAAAAGATAATCGCTGTTTAGAAAAATCCTACACAAAAATTGATAAAGGATTTCTTAAACACGCGTTTAACTTTTTTTTGGTAACAAGGATTAAGTTTTGAAAGCAGCTTCACTTACAATTTCATAAGGATTCACATAGTTCTGCACGTGCAGAAGAGCAGCCCACCACCAAGTCCTGCAGTTTTGGGTCTGCTGCGACACGTTCAACCAGAATGGGCCGTCAGAGAAGTGGTTAAAGAGGGAAGCCTGGAGAAGGATCACCGTTGCAAGGATTGGAAACATACGGAGGAGATTGGATTGGATTGCACCCACCCTGATGAAGGTTCACGAATTGAACCGAAACATTGTCAGTTGATACGATACACCGATAAGACGGTACGTGATTAATCCCATATTTATAATAATGATGGAAATCAATCACAAAAGTTTTCCAATTATAATATGTTGCCTAAAATAACGATTAATACAATGAACCGACTTCAAAGCGGGATTTTCAGAAACGTAATATAAATTTTTTGGTTTTTGCACTGTATCCTTTAAATAAAGCAGTAAGGCAGATTGTAGACAATTCTCTTAAAAAATTGTGACTACAAACAAGAAAATTAACTATGAGCTAATTGCCAATCCTCGTGACTTATTAATTTATTTCGTCATCGCCATAAATACGGTTATTTATCTACGATTGGTTCGAATCCTGCCTGATTATAACGTCTATCGTCAGACACAATTAGTGACGTCTTATCTATTTGTATGATCTAAGATTGCAAATATTACCGTTTTCGTAAGTCCTAAGTTCAAATCAAATCTCATTTTGATAAAGCAGCTGATTACTTTACCGACGTGTATTAACGTAATTTGTTAAATATTATCGCGTAATATTGTAGTCGCGTAACTTCAAAGACTTAAAACATGATTGTTTAAAAGTATGTAACTGTAAGAAGTAAATTTCTATGCATTTTACCAAATTTAGTGTGATACTATTATTCTATTGTCTTGTAATACCTTTGCTAATCTTTCCAACAGTAGTATAAACAGCTAGAATACCACTCAAGCAGAAGAATGTGTCCACAGTGATAGGAGATGTGTTCACCCATATGCTGGTAAATTTGGTCATCCACTGAAAACAGTTTCTAAATTAGAATAGAACCAAGTGTTTAATGCTACTTGTGAGAAGATTTAGTACAAGCCATTGAGACATTGACAAAACAAGCCATTACAAGCAAATACTGCTGAATAAAATAATTTTAGTATGATAGGTTCTTACGGTTACAATGTCTGCCGCGTTATGGATATAGGCAACCAGAGTGAAACAATACGTATGCCCAACGACAACCCACATCATAGAGATAGCACGGATGCCATCAACGCACTCCAACGCACCCGGGTAGGTGTTAAAAGTCAAGAATCTGCGAGTATTGGTGTACACGGAGAAACAACGGTACAGGTTGTTTGCAGTTTTAGGATCTATAATACAAAACAATATTAATTAAAACTTTTTGAAGTTACCGACAAGGCGCCGGGTGAGGACGGAATCACTTCAGAGCTTCTGAGAGCGGGTGGATCACCGGTACTTAAAGTCCTTCAGAAGCTGTTCAATTCCGCCTTGCTTGAAGGTATCAAAATCGTTCTATACACGAGGGCACGCCCTCGTGTATAGAACGATTTTGGTGGTTCTGTTCTTCAAGAAAGGTGACAACACCTTGCTTAAGAATTACAGACCCATCTCGCTTTTGAGCCATGTTTATAAGCTGTTTTCAAGGGTCATCGCGAACCGTCTCGAACGCAGGTTTGATGACTTCCAGCCTCCCGAACAAGCCGGGTTCCGTAAAGGCTACAGTACCATAGACCACATACATACGCTGCGGCAAGTTATACAGAAGACCGAAGAGTATAACTTGCCGCTATGTCTCGCGTTTGTAGACAATGAGAAAGCCTTCGATTCGATCGAAACATGGGCAGTGCTTGAGTTTCTCCAACGATGCCGTATTGACTATCGGTACATCGAAGTGTTGAAGTGTTTGTATAAAAACGCCACAATGTCAGTCGGAGTACGCGAGCAGAGCTCGAAGGCGATTCCCTTAAAAAGAGGCGTAAGACAGGGAGATGTCATCTCTCCGAAACTGTTTACGACCGCATTGGAAGATGCCTTCAAGATTCTGGAATGGAAAGGACTGGGCATCAATATTAACGGCGAATACATCACTCACCTTCGGTTTGCCGATAATATTGTGGTCATGGCAAAGTTGATGGAAAAGCTCAGCACGATGCTCGAAGGCCTCAATCGAGTCTCCCAACGGGTAGGTCTTAAAATGAACATGGACGAGACGAAAATTATGTCGAATGTCTATGTCGTGCCTGCCCCAGTTATGGTTAAGAACTCGGCTCTCGAAGTTGTCGACGCGTATGTATACCTAGGACAAACAGTCCAATTAGGTAGATCCAACTTCGAGAAAGAGGTCAATCGTCGAATCCAACTCGGATGGGCAGCGTTTGGGAAACTTTGCAACGTCTTTTCGTCCAACATACCTCAGTGCCTTAAGACGAAAGTCTTCAATCAGTGTGTGTTACCAGTGATGACATATGGAACCGAGACGTGGTCCTTCACTATTGGCCTTATGAATAAGATCAGAGTCGCTCAACGAGCTATGGAGAGGGCTGTGCTCGGGGTTTTTCTACGGGATCGAATCAGAAATGAGGAGATACGTAGGAGAACTCAAGTCACCGACATAGCCCGACGGATTAGCACGTTGAAGTGGCAATGGGCAGGCCATATAGCGCGCAGAACAGATGGTCGATGGGGCTGGAAGGTTCTCGAGTGGAGGCCACGGACCGGCAAGCGCAGCGTAGGACGTCCACCTACAAGATGGGCAGACGACTTGGTAAGAACCGCAGGTCGGCGTTGGATGCAGGCCGCTTCCAACCGCAGTTCCTGGAAATCAGTGAAGGAGACCTTTGTCCAGCAGTGGACGTCCTACGGCTGATATGATGAAGTTAAACTTCTTTATGCATGCTTAACTTGGGGAGTAAGCTGGTGAATGCGTTACGAATACTGCGAACGGAAGTTGAGAGGAAGATATAAATTAGTGAAGATATAAAGAGAGAGAGTTACGTTTCGTATATTTTTAAACAATGAATGACAATTTTGTAATTAAACAGTTTTATAAATTAATATTTTGAAAAAAAAGTTTTACTTCAGTCGTGTGGTCTAAAGCACACTCGTTTTTTTATATACAACATGGACATGGTCAAAGAAAATGGCCCACGTAGTGTTAAAAAGAAACCAGCACTTATAACAAAGTATTATCTCGTAGGAATGTGACTTTCGCACGATGCACTATCCTGCGTCCATCAACAAGAGGCATATAGGTGTATAGCCTCATGTGTCTGTATATTCGCCGGCAACCATACCGTTCAACTTTAAACACAGCAATACTGCTTGAGGGCAGAAATAAGTATGGCGATAGTAGGTACTGCACCGGGCGAGTCCTTTCTTAAAGAACTCTAGTACCACTTTTATTATACTTTCTTAATCAGGAGCTGTCAAAAACTGTATTCATTGATTTTTTTATGTTAAATTATGTAAGTTTTTATTGAATACTGAGCTAAATTTGTCTGTGTTTATGATTAGTATATAATATAAAATAGTATTGATATTGGTAATATTAATTTTACTAACAAAAGTGGAGCAAAAACTTACCTCGCTTAAACCAAAATATGTGACTTAGGTCATAAGAAGTACTGATAATGATCATGAGGCCAATCAACGAGAACAGGACTCTGTAAATAAATAAACACAATGTTTATAAAACTTCAGTATGTATTTAATATTGCTGTCTTGGTCTTTTTGCGGGCTACCACTTGATGAAGGTAACCAAGAACAAGATTTTTTTTATGAGAACTGTTACGATAATAAATATATAGATGAAAAATACTGACGTAGCAACATAATCAGCCGGCGAGAATAGCTTATCATTGGGTAGTCGGTAGAAGAACTCATTGTAAGTGAAGTTCGTGTAGAAATTCTGTGCTTGGAAGAAGTCAATAGCTTCGGTGGCGGTGCACACCTTAGGGATGCAAGCGGCGAGGGTTGAGCCACTTGTTTGTAAAATGACCATGGGAGATATTCTGTGAACAAATAAATCTCTGATATGTATTTCTTGCTTGGATCTTTATAAAAACCTCCCCAACTATTGGGAAATCAACTATCAACATTAGTGTAGGTAATTACTAGTGGAAATGGCAGATCTTAACGCATATTATGTTATACATAAGTTATACTAGCTCATACTAGACTCATAATATTAGATATGTTATAAATAAAAATTGATTGACACAATAAAATAGGTTTGTTACAAATTAATGATGAATTTACAGGCTCCATAAAACTGTGTTTCAGGAGCCAGTGCCTTCTTTCATCTAGTGCTATGATTAAGTTACTTGTGATTTGGTGCGTGAGTGTATGTTTGTGTGCGTTGTTAGAACTATGCACTCTTTTAGTTAAAAAATACGTTTAGCTGATAAAATCGTTAAAAACATTAATTGGTTACTGAGTCACTTGATTAATTTTATATCAGGATATGTAGTGTTCTTACCTCGACTCAACAGGTTCACCTAATCCAGAAATACCCATAGCGTATCTCCTAATCGCGGCATACTGCCTCGCCAGTCGAACTTCATCTGCCTCTTCATCAGGGTCAGGTACTTCGGGTATCGTGGGGGGAACCGGCAGGTCTATATCAGGTAACTGGGGCAATGTGATGGGATTATCTTGGTTTAGGGGTACGGTGATGGCACAATATTTGCCCTGGATGTCCATCTCGTTCACGAGTTCATTAATGCTTAAGCATTGGTAGTAGTCTCCGAGGTCGTTTAAGTTACCCGTCATCACGCCACTTGGAAGCTTGAAGCTTGCGTCTAGAACTGGAATAAATTAATAAAAAAACATATATATTATTGTTTGATCTAAATAAACGTTTCAATAGCTGTTATGATTAGCTGTATGTGATTATTAGCTGTTAACGTAAATGAGTAATTTGATATACGTACAGATTATCTCTTTGCACTGATTAGGATTTGAATCATACTTTTATAGAATCCAAACTAGTCGATTGCTTAAGTACTAATATCAAACGGGTATTTAGCACGAATTTCCTTGTTATTCATTATCTCAACGTTCCGATTGATCGTTCACCTCAGTGCTAAGATACAAAACTTGGTCTTCTAATTTTGAAGACCAAGTAAGGATAGTCCCTGCAGCTGCCATCACTTCTCGACGGTAGCTTCAAGTACTCTAGTCTGACAATGACTACGGCTGTTGAAACACAGTCAAAAAGTCGGCATGATAAATAAAAAGGTAAGCATGCTATAAATACTCGTTTATTATAAGTAAATATGAAGCTTTTATATAATTCTTAAAAAGAACCACAAGCAGATTCAAAACAGCCCAAACACTAGTAACTCACTAAAATCTATTCAGAAGTTCTATTGTCTAGCATCAGCCTCCACCATGAGATCACCTCCATTGTACTATATTATTCCATTGTCACCAAAGTTAAATCTGTATTCCGAATTTAAATGCGTATACAATGTTTTGTGTCTGTGCTGTTGACCGTTGAGGAGTTCCTTCTTGAAGCCAACCTTGAGTGCACCAGACATGTCATGATGGAACTTAGAACAAGATATTAAAATTACATGCGTACACAAAATTTCGTGCATGTGCTGTTGACCGTTGAAGAGTTCCTTCTTCGTAAGCCAACTCTAAGTGCAACGGCCATGACATAGTAGAACTTAGAACAGGCTATCATAATTAAATGCGTATACATAATATGGCCTTATGAATAAGCTCAGAGTCGCTCAACGAGCTATGGAGAGGGCTATGCTCGGGGTTTCTCTACGGGATCGAATCAGAAATGAGGAGATACGTAGGAGAACTCAAGTCACCGACATAGCCCGACGGATTAGCACGTTGAAGTGGCAATGGGCAGGCCATATAGCGCGCAGAACAGATGGCCGATGGGGCTGAAAGGTTTTTGAGTGGAGGCCACGGACCGGCAAGCGCAGCGTAGGACGTCTACCTTTCAAGATAGGCAGACGACTTGGTAAGAACCGCAGGTCGACGTTGGATGCAGGCCGCTTCCAACCATAGTTCCTGGAGATAAATGAGGGAGGCCTTTGTCCAGCAGTGGACGTCTTACGGCTGATATGATGATGATGATGATGACAAAATATATAGAATAAATTTCGTATCTGTGCTGTTGACGGTTGAAGAGTTCCTTCGTCTGGAGCCAATCCAGGGAGTAAAATCAGATCATGCTTACTATAAATATGCATTGTTCTTCAAAATAAGCGTGTATACCAAATTTCAGCTCAATCAGTTAAATATAACTGATTTAAAATTCAGTTGCAAGATTCCACCCGGACAAACATACATTGCAAGTTTATAAAAAGTTTGTAAAAATATGTAATGGTGTTTTGCAAGGATGCATGTTAGTTTAGAACCATTTCTGCTAATTCTCTACAAACCTGTTTTTTTATTTTGTTTTGTTACTTACATTCTAGAGCAACAGATTGATTCTATTTTGTGACAAAGAGTCGACTTAAGTCAATAGCAAATGTACCATAGTTCATAACTAACACTGAAGTTCAAGAGTACTTAGAAATGAGCACAGTTAAAGAGGAAATCAGGACAACTACTGCAAAAAACATAGAGCACTTAGCACACCATCCAAACAAACTGGCACTTAAGCTTGTACAACCTATGTATAAAAAAAAGAAAATATACATTCAAACGAAGGACAAAGGACGAGTTGTGCGTCAAAAGTGGAGCACACGTCACATGATAACATATCCCAGAATAAATTTACATAAAGTTGATATACTGACCGCAGATCATCCCAAAAAAAAATTATGTGGTCGGTCTCGTTTTAACAAGGAATCCTACCCTACGATTGCCCTACGAACTTGAAAAACTAGGTTTCTAATTATAAATCTCTGGTTTAATTATTTGTTAAAAGAGTAATAAGTATCTATAAATATTTGAAAGTACTCACACCGAAGGATCAACGGATTGCTAGCCAAGAAATTCAGTTGCTGTTCACATAGCGTCGAATTTAATACACTATCATACAAATCCTGGTCGTAGATACTTCTAAAGTCTGCAGAGTACGGAGCTTTCAGTCCACTTTGAATTGCTACCACTGAATTCAGTAACAATGACGAGACCATTATCAACAGTCCTCTGGGCCTCATTCTGTCTATTTCTCTCGACATTGTTTTTATGCAACACAATTTAATTGATCAATCCCGTTTTGATACAAAAAGGTTAATCAAAAATTCGATGTTATTTGACTACCCGTCTCAACAGATTATTTATAAATGAGTGCGGTATTAAAAGTTGTCACCTATAAATTGCGATTAAAAACCAGATAATAACACTTTGGAACCGGATGATTCAAAATGGATTGATCTATTTTAATTATCGGTGTTATCAGTAGTGAGTGTTGTCGCAAAAAATGTCGTCTGCAAATTGTTTGAAGATCTGACTGTCATTACCCTATATATAGTCGTATTGTTGATGTAAATGCGTGTATTGTTTGGTACTTCACATTATCCTGACCTAGTTTTTATGGATATTTATTTATTTTTTAGCATTTGAATTGCAGGGTAGTACATTTTTGTGACTCACTTCACGTAAAATAATATCATTCTGTTTGCGAGTTGCGCACTTTACCTTTGCAATTACGAAAGTTCAGTGTCTCTTGATAGATTTGATAAGAAAAAGTAATAAATAGAAAAAAAATCAAATTATTGACGTACAAAGTACTAAGACGTTTACAAAGTAATAATATATATAATACACTAGCTATTGCCTGCATCTTCGTACGTTACACTACTAAATATGTAGGTAACCTAGAAATAAAGCTAAACTCGCGGTTGCAACTTGGCACTCCATTTTTATCCAATGGGAACTGAGTTACGGGATAAAAGGGAGCTTTTGTGGAAATCCAGGTTATAATCTACGTTTATACCAAATTTAATTAAAAGGTTCATTATTTAGCCGCCGTAATTAACTCAGCCGTTACGACGTGATTGAGTAACAAACAAATAAATAAATAAACAAACAATTAAATAAACAGACATTCAACCTTTTACATCTCTAATATTAGTGTGATAAATAATTGTATGGAGGCTGGCGTCTTTTGCATAATTTTTCGCAAAACTTGTGATGCACAATATAAAATCTATAAATATGGATAGAGGACAGCTGGGACAAACAAAAATATATCCTAAACCGTCACGTTTCCAAGATAATTGATCATTTTTTTTGGTAAGATAAATTATAGAAAATTGAAAATATTTTATAATACACCTTCAATTAACTTGAAAATGTGACGCATTTGGCATCCTTAGTTAGCTTTAATATTGATACACCCTTACTTGCAGGGTACATATTTATAAAAAGTGCTGGACTCTTGACAAGTCAATATGATTTGACATGTTAAATTTTTATCGACTTTGTTTGAACGCAATAAAATACTAAATAATGGCGTTCACTAGATGGAACCTTAGGGTCATGAAGTGTAAACCAATGATTTGGTCCGGAGTCTACTAGATGGTGACCATAGACTCTCAGCGCCTCCTGAAACCCGGTGGTTAATATATATGCGCGTCGTGATCGTTAATCTCAGTGCATAGAGGTACGGTTAGTGTACTGTGTCGTAATAATTAACGTGGACTTTTATAATTCTGAAGACCAAGTGAGAGAAATTCATACAGCTGTCATCACTTCTCGACGGTAGCGTCCAGTCTGACCGCGACCACTGCTGTTGCAAGTTGCAACACAGTCCAAACGTCGGAATAATAAATAAAAGCTAATTAACATTATAGTAGCTGAAACAGACAGGTATCGGGGCTAATTAAGTTATTATATCAAAGAATGCCAACTTAGAATAATAGACACAAAACAAAAACCAATAAAACACAAAACAGAACAATGTCAAAAAAGTCAATCAATCAATCAATGTCAATGCTAAATTGTTTTTAAAGTATTTCATGTCAAAAAAAATATATTACAAATTGCGGCTATAAAGGAGCCTTGCCATTACGATAAGTAATATACTAATTCCGACGACTTCCGTGGTGAAGTGGGCGAATAGTCGGCTGAGATGCAGGAGGTAGCGGGTTTGATTCCCGCCGCGGAACAAATGTTTGCATGATCTACAGATATTTGTTTCCAGTCAGTTTCTCTATATAAGTATGTAATTACAAAAAATAAGTATGTAAGTATTCTATCAGTTGTCTGGTTCCCATAGTGCAAGCTTTGCTTAGTTTTGGGCTAGATAGCGCTGTGTGAAATATTCAGCATTATTAAATATATTAATTATGTACAGTGGTCGCGAAACTTAAAGAAATACTGAGTCCTCTATCCATATTTATAGGTTCTATTCAGCACCGCAAGTTTGTGAATAATCATGCGGCGGGAGAAAACAACAGAGCCAAAATCTAACAACCCTTTTATATTTTATCGTACAAGTTTGATTCGGTAATACTCGCTAATGTCTAAAATTAACTCAAGTATATTCAAAATCAGTTGCTCCGGCCTCATGTTTCAATTATATTATAATTATCGGCTGTAGTTATTAATACGTAGGTTAGGTATACAGATTGTGCCAAACCCATTTAAATATTAGAATAGGGTTTAAATTCTAAAATTTTTGTAGGTTGAATTACAATATAATATTTAAAATTGATAAATTACTCTTTGAAAACAAGCTTTTATAAAGTTCATTATCGGAACCGCCACCAAATTCAAATGAGCCCAATCAGAAGTAGCCCAATAACACATCAAATTTCAGCTCCGTAGGACAAGAGGAAGTCGTACTATTTGCTTTGTGACTTCTTTTTTGTCTGTACCTTTTATTTTTCATTGTGCATAATAAAGTGTCTTCATTCATTAATTTTTTTCATACTAATTCAGCTTTGATTAGCATGATTTGACCTAACAAACCACAATTGAGCATTTCACATTTAAACTCATTACTCAAACTAGTATTAGTATGTTCTTTTTAGTGGGAAAGCTTATTATCTCGAGACATGACTAATTTTGATTAAATTCTTGTCATAAACAGACACAACGGTTCACTGATAAGAACAATTTCCATACAATCCATTTATCGGCTTTAGGTAGATATTGATTTCGCAAATTGCGTAGTAATTATGAAGTCATGACTGTTCCTTCTGTGGAAAAGACCACGAAAAGGATTGGCGAAACTGAACCGAAGCAATATTAAATAGAAAGCTGCCGTGTAATTGATATTGTAAATAAATAATGGTGGAAATTTCACACAGCGCTATCTGGCCCCAAACTGAGCAATGTTTGTGCTAATTGGGAACCAGATTTGTTTTTGTTTTTGATATTTCATTTAACGGTTGGTGACAACGACGCGACAATGTCACAGAGATTGCCTGACAATCGGAACTCGTCCTATCCAGATTGTTATTATTTTAACTAAATACGAGATATATACCCTGATTTAGATTAGATTAGATTAGAAAATTCTTTATAGCACTAATCAAATAATACATAGGTGAACTTAATGCTAATTAATGCTGATTTGTGCGTGTTATGTGTCAAACCGAGTTATGGTCGAGGATAATCTCGGAGTCTTTAAGTCCAGAGTGAATAGGTTCTTTCTAGGCAAGTGTGATCCATCTTCGATCACACCTTCACTTACCATCAGGTATGTCAAGCGCTTGGCTATCATCAATAAAATAATAAAAAAAAAGATGTAACAGTAATAATATTAGTGAGTTCATTAGTAGCAAAAGACTGAGAAAGTGGGTAGATTGATATAGCTGCCAATAACCATCCACTCTCAAAGATTTCAGTTTATCCGTTATCATGGTTATCATGGCACATGACGAAATATCGGGATACTCAATAACTCACAAATCAAAGTAAAGATCATTGGGCGGTTTTGACCCACTTTTTTTTTCGCGCACAGTGTTCAAATCACTTTTAAAGTAAAGTATTCAATTCCACTTTTCTAAATATGTAAATTTTTTTTATGTATCTGCTGGAGGAAAAATGTTATGTAACAGTATGTATGTGAGTCTAACTATAATTCTATTAGACTAAAAACTAAAGATTTTACTGTCAGCATTGTGAAAATGTATGTACAAGCATAAGAAAAATGTTTGTATCGCATAACAGATTGTATGTCTCTCTCGCTCGCACTTTCGACAGGTAGAAAATAACAGTAAGGTATCGAAGTGCGCGTGCGACGCGCCGCCTGCGCCCCACCCGCTCTGACCGCCCCGCAGTCGTACGTCATCCTTCGTTTCGATCTGTGCGTTTAAACTCGTGTTTCCGATTTTTGCATTTTATTGATTACTTGAGCGTGTTTTATGGACCCCTGATTTTGCTTGACGATTGGTTTACATTAACATGGAAAGACAAAATAGTTGCGTGTCGTGTAATCGATCTGTTTTACGTCGACGAAAACACATATTGACAGATCTCTTTTTGGAAAGACAAAGGGATCTTGTAGATTTATTATTGCAAGAAATAATACCACGTGAGGTAAGTACACTACACTGTCATCGTATGTGTATGACTCGTCGCGTGCTCTTGATTGTACAAATGTTGCTTTGCTCAATGTAATGGCTCATTTTACTTCTTGATAAATGGAGGAATATATATTTTTTTTTTTCAATTGTTTCAGATTACTTTTAATGGCTCACGGGCCATGTGCCATGCTTGTTGGTCAAGGTTAGATCGTCGTTTACGGAATCAACCCGTACAAAATGAACAAGTACAAAATATACCAGTACAAGATCAGCCAGTTGAAGAGCAACCAGTGCAAGATCAAGTACAATTGCAGCCTAGTTTTGTTACGCCTAGAGGATATAAGCGAGCATCGAATACAGCGAGACATTGTATTTTTACAAACTGTAGAAATGTAGTGGCCCATAATGTTCCACTATATGCTAAGTTCCAACTCTTACACAATCACAATTTTTATATACCAGAATTAGCTCGGGTTTGCAATGCTCATTTTATGAGGAATGATTGGGTAGACTTGCTCAACACTACATCCCACGAAAACTTTGACAGTACTCATGTTGTTGGTATGATGAATTTATATAAATGGGGTATCGAACAAAGAAGCAACCTTGATTTCGAAAATATTGAAGAAATAGAGGACAATGAATTTCACTTTTAGACGGGACTAACAAAATATCAATTTAATGTTATTTTGAACCAAACGCCTTCACTGGGTGATCGATCAGTTCATCCTGCCACAGTTCTTGGAATTTTTTTAACAAAAATAAGAACCGGTGAACCAGATGAGCGATTAGCCACTAAATTCAATATGTCGAGGAGAACCCTAGAAAGGAAGTTGGCGATAGCAAGAGAATGCTTAAGTAATGATTTTGTTCCACAGCATTTGGGCTTAAATCATATTACTAGGGAAGATGTGGTGGCCAAGAATCTTGCAATTCCAAGCCATTTTTTTGGTGGTAACTATAATGAACCGGCGGCCATTCTCGTATGTGATGGAACATATATTTATCTACAAAAGAGTTCGAATTTCCTTTTCCAGCGCAAAACTTACAGTCTTCATAAGTTTCGGAACTTAGTAAAACCCTTCCTTATAGTATGTACCGACGGCTACATAGTAGATGTTACGGGGCCTTACACTGCGACTACTTCGGACGCAAGCATTATGCGTGACCTGATGCAAGAAGATTCTCCGATTCATGGGTTCTTGAGAGTTAATGATGTTTTTATATTGGATCGTGGATTTCGGGATTCGATTGATAAAATTGAGGAATGCGGGTATAATCCTCACATGCCGCCTACAAGAGTAAGAGGAGAACAACTGACGACACTAGATGCTAATAAATCTAGATTAATAACAATGATCCGGTGGGTAGTGGAAACCATTAACGGCAGATTCAAGAAAGATTTTAAAATCTTCCGCCATGTATATTTTAACGTTGCCATGAGAAACATGATGGTCGACTTCAAAATAACTGCGGCCATAATTAATGCTACTCGCCATCCATATGAGGACCATATGTATGCGGAACAATTCATAAGAATTATAAATGAACGAATGAATGAACCCAATGAGATGGCAGAATATGTGATTAACCATAATTTAAACAGGCAGAGAGTAGCGTTTGTGCGACTCGATGGCAATGATCCGGATTTTGATGACTTTCCTCGGCTTACATTTGACGAATTAATATTGTTTACGTTGGGATCATACCACTTGAGAATCGCAAGATCGTATTGCCACGAGCACATGCGTGAGGATGGTGTATACACTATCGAACTATACCGGCACCAAGAAATGATTGAAAATAAGATATTGATAAGAGGCAGAATACAGTCACGACACGTCCGTGCAAAGCAGTACTACACCTATATTTTAGTAGATCCTACCCATATTGGAAGAAATAGCATCCAACAGTATTACTGCTCGTGTATACACGGCCGTCGCACTGTCGGAACCTGTGCACATGTTGTAAGCGTCGTATACTTTCTGTCATGGGCCAGGCATCAAGACGTGATAGACGCGCCTGCAGCCTTTTTAGATGAATTAACTATAGATTTTGATAATGCAGAATAAAAATATTATTACCGCAAAATGGATTTTATTTTCGTATTCCTGGAAATTGTTCAAAACAACTGTTTTACAAAGTATTTTTACAGTCAGGCCAATAGTTTTTACTTAGTTCATTATAAAAATGCTATAATAATAATTTAAAAATGCTATAATAATTATTTTAAAAATGCTATAATATTAATTAAACAAATTTTTTTTGCGGTTCTCCCATATCCTGCAATAATGCGACCCATACCATTAAGTAACATATACATTTAACTACATACCTAGCCCTGTTTCGTTTTTGTGCGCCGTGGGTCATATGTCCGAACAAAATGCCCAATGACCTTTCTCGTTTAGTTTCAAACATTAGGCCTTTGTCTTTGGAACCTATAATACAATTCAAAATAAAAATGTATCTGATTTTGTAAAATTGTATTCAAAACTCGCTTTATCCAGTAAACTTGTTTATGGGTAATTCGCCAAGTCTTCTAATGTGCTTTAAAAGTTAAAGAAATAACATGGCGCCGTTATCACTGCTTTGTAACTTCCACATCTGTTCCTAACTCTTGTTAAATGTTTGTTTTGCACGTATTTTGTACTCTTTTTGTTTCACAAAAAATAATACCAGTATATTCAGATAACGGTGACTGTTTTTATGTTGTTCATAAGTTTAATAAAATTCTTATTTTACGTACTCATTACAAATTACTTTTTAATAAAAATATAACCAAACGACTGAACTCATTTTGATCACATTTCTATGAAACCAATATGAAAGTATATTCTTCCAAATAAAAAAATATTTTCTAAATCAGTTGATAAATGACGAAGTTCTGAGGTAAAATAATAAAACCGAGTTGCGTCCCTATAAAATTGAAGGGTTGCCCTCGATTTTTTTAGGATCATATCATCAGATTCTGACTTGGTGCCAATGGGAGCACCTGGAAAGTATACCATTTATCCCAAATAAGAATTTATGGAATTGGTCAAGGCGTCTTCTAGTAATAGGGGAACATACATAAAAATTCTCTCTCTCTCATCCCAGCTATGTATCCCACATGGTGGTGGGGTCAGATTTTATGGTCGTTCTTCTCCACTTCGCTCTATCCTCGACGTCGTCATCAGAAACTTGGCACTCTCTCATGTCTTTTGACACTACATCTCTCCTCCTTGTCTTGGATCTACCTCTAGATCTTCGACCGCGGATGGAAAGTTGTAGTGCCAAATTCCCTAGGTAGTCAGGTGGCCTCCTATTCACGTGACCGTACCATCGCAGCCGACTCTCCTGCTCTCTTGTCAGCGATGTCGCGCACCCCCAAGCTTTCTCGCCCGTACGCGAACATTTATAAAAATTATTCCAATGAATTACAAACCTTCTCCTTTCTTTAGAGTCGGTTAAAAATCACCTTTGCTGTCTGATTATGTGAGGCTTGCTGGCCGATGCTAACTAAACTTGATATTTTACAGAATAATATAGCTCATAATTACTCTACCGAGGTATTGAGGAAATACTCCGTTTTATATAAACCGCACCCACACGCGTCATACATTGGCAAATTTAGTAAATATTTCTGCCGCTAAGCGTCACTGCTACTTCGGTTGGATGAGCATGGATGCCAATGAAATTACAGGTACTTGAGGCTTAACACTTGTAGCTCTCATGTTTATGTAAGCAAAGTAGTGCATCGTAGGGCACGTTTTTAAAGTATGACCTACGAGGCAATGCTTACCACTTACCACTTTGTATAACAAAAATGTTTAAGAAGGAACTTGTTTATAAAAATACAAAACTACGGGCAGAATAGTTCTATATTGAAGCTTGTTGATTGCTTTAAAAATATTCTTGTTTATATCAGGTCAAGTATATATTTATCAATATCATCAACAAACCCTTTTCATACCACGGCTGGACGTAAGCCTCTCTACTCTTATTTTCATAAAATCTTAATAATTATTTTGACTAATTTATCCCGTAAAATAATTTACTGGACCACAGGTCCTATACTAAAAACTGATACAATACCTGGAACCACTGCGGCGTGCAGTTTCCAAAGAATGCTCCTATGTATTTCAGCTTGCAGCTTTTCGATGTTACTTTAGAAGGAGAGTACCCTACGCCATAATGTATGTTATTGTGTACCAGGAATTAATTAAGGAGATAAAAAAAGGTTTGCGACTCATATTCCAATCACGGGTATCCTCAGATAAAATGCAAAAAATGTCACTACCCAATTAACTGTTAGGTTAAGTTCATATGAACGGGCTACTCGTCTATATTACCGCGCGCTATACACTACATAGAATATAAACACATAAACACTATATAGTTTAATCTTGTACCGCGCGGTTAGTAGTTCCGCGCGGGACCGCGCGTTCTTATGAACTTAGCCTTGTGAATGATGTTAAGTATATAATGTCAATTTGCTACTTTCATGACTAGCAGTTGAACAATTAACAGTCGAAGTTAATTCTTTTTACACCTCGGCCAATCTTCCATTAAGCAATGATCCTCTCCATAACAAAGCGATCTCTTCCAACCTTTGGAAGGTTGGAAGAGATCGCTTTGTTATATGATACGACCGACCATTGTGCTTACATTAATTTGTTTTCTTGTTATTTTTATATCTGTTGTGTCTAGCTTGTAAGGTTGTATTAAAGAATTTTCATTCATTCAATATCATTGTGATATTGCACAATAATAAAATAATTAATTAAACTCTTTATTATATCCGACAACAACTAACAAACAAATATGTTTTGTAATTATTTGTACGAAAACTGGATATTGACCATGATTTGTGATTTTTTGGGTATCCCGATATATCGAAGCAGTTGCATGCGCCATGATCACGAGTAAACATGCAACTGCGTCGAAATATCGGGTTCAGTATTTGATGAGATAATCAGCTGTGTTTGACAGACGGACGGACAGACAAAGTCGCACCTTAGGGGTTCCATTCTTAATGTTTTGATCCAGAGCACTAAATAGTGGACACAATAATAAGTAATTCTTTGAGGCTCTGGATAAGGTTAGCTGTTATTTGTAAAAAAACCAAGAACCCCAACTTTTTGAATATATTTTGTGCCTGTTTTAACTCCATGTAAAATGTCATAGCTTGGTTCTCGATGTCATCGGATTACGTATAGGTCTCTCGTTCTATTTTATTGTTCAGCAAACATGGAAAATACCCAGTTTTAATTGAAATTGTTTGGAAAGTTAAGTAGAGCAGGAGTAAGCACTTTGTTCGGGATACGATCTTTTGGTGCAAAATTGTCGTTCTGGAAAAGTTTTAACAATCCCGTTATTGATATTGGTAATCACGAAGCATGTTTGGCGAACATAGCATAAAGAACTACAGCAGCTACTCACCTACCTAACTACTTGATTAAGTACGTAGGAACTTATATTTTCTCTTCTTCTACTACTATCGCTGACAGATATTGAAAGCCGCTACTGGAATGAATTAATAAAATTAATGAAAGCACTTTATTGTACTCATTAAAAATAAAAATTACAGACAAAATAGACGATACAAAGCATAAAGTGTAATGGGCGATCTTACATTTAATACAATGGATTAACATCAAGAAGAAATTTTGGAATCGCGCGCATGACCAAGTGTCCATATTGATCGTAACTTGTTTAATCCAGTGTTTTATAAAGACAATCGGCCTATGCCTCTTTTATCTCTTATGATAGTTATTTTATTTGCCCGCAAGTGGAGTCACCTTTAGTGATATACCTAACAATACCACGCCGAAACAACATCTAAATATATGTATGTACAAGTATTTATTCTTTACTGTACACAAGAAAAAACATTACAACGAACAGAAATAGGGGACACTTTACAAAGGCAAGCTTAAGTCTAAGAAGAGTTTATCTGTAAAATATGGAAAATACATTCGTGTGAAATAAATACATTTCATGTGTTCGAGTAGTTATTACATTGAGTAAATAAAAATCTTTATAACAGAGCCTACTTAACATATCAGATTATTTAAATGATAGAAAAGCTTGAGATTGAGATTGAGGCATTCGACAAAAAGCAACGATTTTTAGAGCACCTATTTTAAAAGTACCAAATGGTATAGAAAGGTAGGACGACCAGCAGCGAGATGGGTAGACGACATCGAACCTAAAGGTCGTAGGCCGTCAGTGAGTGAGGCTAGCGCAGGATTGTGGTGGATGCCACAAACTTGGGGAGGCCTATACTCAACAATGGGTGAAGTCAGGGTGTGGATGATGATGAAATGTATTCCACGAAGAGCAACGATTTATACTTTGACTCACTGCTCTTCGTGCTCCAACTCGTTCAAATATGTTACAATTTAGACGTAACTTATTTTCTTTAATGTATGCATGCCGTGGGGCGCCGGCAATAGAATGTTGCCCCTCCGCTCTTGCCCGTGGATGCAGTAGGAGTCTGCTAAGGGATACCTCCGAAAGATGGGCAGCAGCGTCTTTTCGTGTTTAAAATACCTATACTGCGCTCGCCAACCCGCCTGCCAAGCGTGGCGAGTATGGCAACAACCCCCTTATGGATATAGTGCAACATAAAACCAGGCCCCGAGTCCCCGGCGGCCCCGCTAATCCTGGCTACGGTAGCAGTCACGGTAACGGCGGGGCCAGGGGTGCTAAGAATCCCCGGGAGACGATCGGCTACCAAACACTACGACGACCACTGGCCCTGGTAACACACAACATCCGTACTTTGAGGACAGACGAAAAGATTGTTGAGCTGGAAGAAGAAATTAGTAGATTACACTGGGACATTTTGGGGTTATCAGAAGTCCGTAGAGAGGGCGAGGACACGATATCCCTTAAGTCTGGTAACCTACTATACTACCGGGAGGTCGACCAACAGTCCCAAGGTGGTGTTGGGTTTCTCGTTCACAAGTCACTCATCAACAACATTATCACCATCGACAGTGTGTCGAGCAGGGTCGCGTACCTGACACTCAGAATATCTAAGCGATATTCGCTGAAGGTCGTTCAGGTATATGCGCCGACCTCTTCACACCCAGATGAAGAAGTAGAGTCTATGTATGAGGACATCAGTAGAGCCATACATACGAACAAAACTCACTTTATTGTTGTTATGGGGGACTTCAATGCAAAGCTAGGCATGAGAAGCGATGATGAGTTGAGAGTGGGGCAATTTGTATATGGGCAACGGAACCCCAGGGGACAGAGGCTGGCCGATTTTCTGGAGAAAGAAGGACTCTTTATGATGAATTCTTTTTTCCAGAAGCCGCCTCACAGGAAATGGACCTGGATGAGTCCCAACGGTTCCACGAGAAATGAGATTGATTTCATTTTGACCAACAAGAAACGGATATTCAATGATGTCTCTGTGATTCACAGGGTGAAAACCGGCAGTGATCACCGAATTGTTAGAGTCACATTGAATATAAACGTTAAACTTGAAAGGTCCCGTTTGATGAAATCTACGCTCCGACCCACTCGCGCACATATCCAAAACCTCGAGAGCTTTCAACTCGAACATGCAAATCGCTTTGACTGTCTAGAAGTAGATGCATCAGTGGACGAGATCAATAACAGGTTCGTAGAAACCGTCCATACGGTGGGGTCCCAGTTCTTTAAGACCCCCCGTACCAATAGACCTCAGAAACTCTCTGATGACACCCTTAACCTCATGGCTGAACGACGTTCTTTGCAACTGCAGTCTCCCGATGATGCTCAGTCACATAGGCAGCTCAATAGAAAGATTTGGAAATCCTTGCGGCACGATATTCGTACCTTTATTACATCTCGTATTAAAGATACGACAGAGCGGAATAAAGGCTCCAAAGTGTTCGCGAGAGATAATTCTATTGGGCAGAGCCGCATGACGAAGCTGAAGAGGGAAGATGGCAGCATAACGTCAAGTAAAGCGGAAGTGTTAAGGGAAGTCGAAAGGTTATATGGACGGCTCTACGATTCGGTCACTAAACCTGTTTGCAGTGCGGCCAACGACCCAAGAGCCAAACTGACCCGACATTATACCGAAGATATTCCGGACATCAGCCTGTATGAGATCAGGATGGCCTTGAAGCAGCTTAAGAACGACAAGGCGCCGGGTGAGGACGGAATCACTTCAGAGCTTCTGAAAGCGGGTGGATCACCGGTACTTAAAGTCCTTCAGAAGCTTTTTAATTCCGCCTTGCTTGAAGGTACGACGCCAAAAGCATGGAACGGGGGCGTGGTGGTTCTGTTCTTCAAGAAAGGTGACAACACCTTGCTTAAGAATTACAGACCCATCTCGCTTTTGAGCCATGTTTATAAGCTGTTTTCGAGGGTCATCGTGAACCGTCTCGAACGCAGGTTTGATGACTTCCAGCATCCCGAACAAGCCGGGTTCCGTAAAGGCTACAGTACCATAGACCACATACATATGCTGCGGCAAGTCATACAGAAGACCGAAGAGTATAACTTGCCGCTATGTCTCGCGTTTGTGGAATATGAGAAATCCTTCGATTCGATCGAAACATGGGCAGTGCTTGAGTCTCTCCAACGATGCCGTATTGACTATCGGTACATCGAAGTGTTGAAGTGTTTGTATAAAAACGCCACTATGTCAGTCCGAGTACACGAACACAGCTCGAAGGCGATTCCCTTAAAAAGAGGCGTAAGACAGGGAGATGTCATCTCTCCGAAACTGTTTACGACCGCATTGGAAGATGCCTTCAAGCTTCTGGAATGGAAAGGACTGGGCATCAATATTAACGGCGAATACATCACCCACCTTCGGTTTGCCGACGATATTGTGGTCATGGCAAAGTCGATGGAAGAGCTCAGCACGATGATCGAAGGCCTCAATCGAGTCTCCCAACGGGTAGGACTTAAAATGAACATGGACAAGACGAAAATCATGTCGAATGTCCATGTCGTCCCTGCCCCAGTTATGGTTGAGAACTCGGCTCTTGAAGTTGTCGACGCGTATGTATACCTAGGACAAACAGTCCAATTAGGTAGGTCCAACTTCGAGAAAGAGGTCAATCGTCGAATCCAACTCGGATGGGCAGCGTTTGGGAAACTTCGCAACGTCTTTTCGTCCAACATACCTCAGTGCCTTAAGACGAAAGTCTACAATCAGTGTGTGTTACCAGTGATGACATATGGAACCGAGACGTGGTCCTTCACTATTGGCCTTATGAATAAGCTCAGAGTCGCTCAACGAGCTATGGAGAGGGCTATGCTCGGGGTTTCTCTACGGGATCGAATCAGAAATGCGGAGATACGTAGGAGAACTCAAGTCACCGACATAGCCCGACGGATTAGCACGTTGAAGTGGCAATAGGCAGGCCATATAGCGCGCAGAACAGATGGCCAATGGGGCCGAAAGGTTCTCGAGTGGAGGCCACGGACCGGCAAGCGCAGCGTAGGACGTCCACCCACAAGATGGGCAGACGACTTGGTAAGAATCGCAGGTCGGCGTTGGATGCAGGCCGCTTCCAACCGCAGTTCCTGGAGATCAATGAGGGAGGCCTTTGTCCAGCAGTGGACGTCCTATGGCTGATATGATGATGATGATGATGTATTCCAAAAAGATCATTATAAAGAACAACTGAATATTATTCATAATCTTTGACTATCAAAGTAGTGCCAAGAAATATAGAACCAAATAACTTGACCTACAGTTTCATTCAAATTACAGGTAACGGGAGTTCATGTAATTTAGTTGAATTTGTTTGAGGTAAAAATTGCAGTTATTTTGGATTTCAGACTTGTGACTATATCTGTGATACTTAAGCTACACGCATACCAAACTACAGCATTGTGGGGTCACTGGTGTGCTCTGTGAATTTTGTCAAAGTTTAGTTTTTATTATTACAAATAACTCAAAAACTACATGAACTTTACTAAAAATAAAAACAGGGTCGAAATGTTCCAATAAAGACCCTTCGTTTAATCTTACATTTGACCTACTAGTTTCATTTTCATTTTTTTACCCCTCTTGAACCCCAACATTTTTAGCTCATTTATTCACACCAAAATTGGGCCATCACTACCTAGTATCAAGTTTCACGATAATCGGATCAACACTTTGAAAGTTATCGTCGGACAAACAAACATACGTACATACATACAACGGCGATTTACCCAAGTTGATTTGGAGATCTCGCTTCGCTTGGTCAATAAAATGTAGATTTACAAAAAGTGCGAGCTTTTTTGATAGAAGCGCAATTTCCAAGTATATACTTGTTGTATTATTATTTTCTATGACTCAATTTACGCGCCAGGAAGTTCGCTCGTTAAAATGTTACGGCATGCGTATGCATGTGCAGTGGTGAATCCAAGGAAGTGGTCACATGGTCGAGGACTATTTCCGAACAAACTGAACTTATCGCATCATTCGAATCGTTCGGTTCGGACCTCGATTAGACCGGTATGTCTATGTATGCGCAGTGGTGAATCCAAGGGAGTGATCAAAGGGTCTAAGGCTCATTCGACCCGTTACGATATAGACCTGAAATAGATGAGTTACCAAATAGTTACTACATAGCTAATCCATAATGGTACTGTTGCGGATAAAAGTAAAAACAACATGATTATTACAGGGCCCAATTATTTAAGTTAATAGGAAGAAAGACTATATTTTAATAACACAAGTACTTAAATGAAACTGTTAGTGTGGCTATTTATTTAATAAACGTATTATAGATACTTACAAAAAATAAATAAATAAATATTGCTGGACATTTCGCACAGCGCTATATAGCCCCAAACTAAGCAGAGCTTGTATTATGGGAACCAGATAACTGAGAGAATACTTATAGACATTTTTTTTTGTAAATACATACTTATAATATAAAGAGAAACAACCAGACCCGGAACAAATATCTGTGGATCATGCAAACATTTGTTCCGCGGCGGGAATTGAACCCGCTACCTCCTGCGTCTCAGTCGGTTATTCGCCCACTGCACCATGGAGGTTGTCAAAAAATAAATATGGATTTTTTTCTATCACTAAGGTAACAAACAAGCGTACGGCCCATGATGTAAGCGGTTACCGTAGCCTGTGGACGTTTGGTAGCGTACAACCTTCGCTACAAGCTTTGCTTAGTTGGTGGCTAGATAGTGCTGTATCATTTATCGGGAGAATTACATACATGTATAATAGTTCTTTGATAGTCACAGCCCTTCGACACTGTATTGGCAAATCAGGCTACAACTTGGCAGCATGTTGCAAGTGACTAAAATTGTACCTATATAAGTATAGTTCTCATCAAAGGTAGTGAATGGCTGTCACAAGCCTTCACCACTCACCTCCCTCCCCCCTTAGAGGGAAGGGGAAGCTAGCCTCCAGTCTAAACTGGAGGCGAGGTCCACCTCTGTACACACGTAGTGTGGAGTATTTCGCGTATTGTCATGAACTACCGCTACAGATACCTCGCCTGCGCGCAAACGGAGGGTAGAACTATCTTCTATTTATGAAAACGGATGTAAGTTTTTACATGTGCAGCTTGGGTAACGATGCTTAAACGTATATAGGGGCTTAATATAAGTTAAAGAGTACGTCAAACATGTTTAGTTGCTAAATACATTTAGGGATTGTTGTGCTTGCCGGGCTTAATATGATAATTCATCAAGGATGACGATAATACATTTATGTATGGTTGTGAGACCTGCGCGATCTGTGTAGGTATTTTTTTGTTTCAGGTTTGCGCGGTACGTCGTCTACAGTTTACTATTCTTGTGTTTTTTATTACAAGTGGGAAATGAGCTCCACGCTAATATTTTATCTGCTAACACACGTAAATTATATAAAACCGACCAAGTGCAAGTCGGACTTGCGCACGAAATGTTCCGTACCATTATCTATAAAAACGGTAAAAAATCACGTTTGTTGTATGGGAGCCCCCCTTAAATATTTGTTTTATTTTAATTTAACTAGGGGTTCTCCCCGAACTAATATCTAGTCTACCAAAAAAAAATTCTTAGGGCGACTCGCAACGATGCCTAAACGTATTTAGTGGCTAATTAAAATTTATGGAGTTGTCAAATCATACGAATACGTACAATTTAAACATGTTTAGTCGCTAAATACGTTCAGGGATCGTTGTGCAAGCCGGCCTTAACTAATAAAATAGTGCCACGAAATAAATAACCACATAATTTGACCTACAGTTTAATTCAAATTACAGGTAACGGGAGTTCATGTAAATTGGTTTAATTTTTTTGGGGTACAATTTGCAGTTATTCTGAATTTCAGACTTTTGCCTATATTTTTGTTACTAAAGGTACACGCATACCTAATTTCAGCACTGTGGAGTCACTGGTGTACCCTGTGAATTTTGTCAAAGTTCAGTTTTTATTATAGCTAAACTCAAAAACTATAAAGAATTTACCAAAACTAAAAATATAGTCCAAATGTTATAATAAATACCTTTCATTTGACGAGTTAGCCTCATTTTAATTTGTTTTTAACCCTCTTGAACCCCAATATCTCAACAACCCCCCAACATTTTTAGCACATTTAGTCACACCAAAATTCTGCCATCACTACCTACTTAAGTATTAAATTTAACGTTGATCGGATCAACGCTTCGAAAGTTATCCTTGGACAAACATACATACATATATACAACGCCGATTTGCCCAAGTCAACTTAGAGATCTTTCTTCGCTCGATCAATTATTTATTATTAAAGTATGTAAATTTTAATATTCTGGGAATATTTCAAGCGTCTATCTGTTGCCGTACTCAATATCGAGCTAAACGAGCAAAAAAATCATGTTTGTTGTATGGGAGCACCCCTTAAATATTTTCTTTATTCTGTTTTTAGTATTTGTTGTTATAGCGGCAACAGAAATACATCATCTGTGAAAATTTCAACTGTCTAACGATCACGGTCCATGTGATACAGCCTGGTGACAGACGGAAAGACAGACAGACAGTCAGACAGACAGACAGCGGAGCCTCACTAAAAGGGTGGTGTTTTACCCTTTGAGTACGGAGCCCTAAAAAGAACAAGTATCAAGACCATTTCTTCTTCTTTGTCCACACCTGTTCCCATTATTTGTGGTTCTCCTCGCTTTCTTGCGCCAAGATAGTCTGCGTTTTGGGTGAATTGATCCACCATGTAGATGGCTAGTGGTCTCTTCCTTTCTTTTTCTCTGGCAAAAGTGTGTCAGTTCAGCCAGACTGCGGCTGAACAGATTTTTTTGACGATACTTTACGTACTAACGTAAACTTACGTAACTTACGTTAGATACGTAAGTAGCTTTTACATAAACTTACTTATTTATTTATTTATAACCACTTTGTCTAGGGTTTTTTATTGTTCACTTCGCAATTTGTTTTATTGTGTTGTTTAGTCGGGAAAACCTATTATGGGCTTTTTTTTTATTTATTATGTTTCATATTATGTTGGTTTTCCAAATAAATTAAAATAGAATTTAGTACCACGTGGTCTGTTTCCTTTTGTTTTATTCTCGTATTTTTTGTTTTATTTCCCTTTGTTAAGGATACACGTTGGCCCTATCATATGAAAGTTATTAATATTAAAGATTCAAAGCATACAAAAGTATAGATAATCTAAACAAACAATTAACGTATAAAAATAATTTAGAGAGGTAAGTTACTAGTAACTAAAAATAGTTATAGTTATAAAGGCCTTAAATACATAATATATATCACTTGTGACGACTTCATCATCATCATCCACAAACTGACTTCACCCATTGTTGGGTACAGTCCTCCCCAAGTTTGTGCCATCCACCACGATCCTGCGCTAGTCTCACCCACTGACGGCCCACCACCTTTACGAGGTCGTCCACCCATCTCGCTGGTGGTCATCCTACCCTTCTATACCCGCTCCTCGGCCACCATTCAGTCACTACCCTGCTCCATCAGTCATCACCACACCAAGTGTCCCGCTCAATACACATTTGAGCTTCATAACTCGAATCTCAACGTCATGAACCTAAGTTCGTCTACGGATTTCGACGTTTAGTACTCGATCTACAATCTGATGACGAGAATGGTACGCTCCGTGGCTCTCTGTGCAACTCTTAACCTGTACAGAGCCTCCTGCGTGAGCGTTCATGTCCCGGCACTGTAGGTCATGGTGGGCAGAACACACTGGTCGAATTAGCGGGTATTCAGACAATTTGATCCTTTTAGATATCTCCTTCTGCTGATACTCATTACCAAATTATAGAATATGTCCAAGACAACTATACTGATGACTCACTTTCTTATGAATTGTCAATGAAAAGTTATCAAACACTATGGTTTTATTGAATAGTAGTCTATAAGCCTACGATAAAAGTGGAATGGTTAGAGATTACTCCAATCTTTAATTGATTACATTCGAGGATGTTTTTAACAAATTATCAACTGAACAGTAACTGATATTTTTTAACACTGAATTCAAAGTGATTCATACCGGATTATGAAGTCCAAAGTTCTGTTTAGCATTAAACTAGTGGTTCGCCCCGAACTGAGATCTCGCGAGTCTCCCATAACAAAAAAAATATATTCTTAGGGCGATTCTCACAACAATGCCTAAACGTATTTAGTGGCTAAATATCATTTATGGAGTTGTCAAATCTTACAAATACGTAACATTTAAACATGTTTAGTTGCTAAATACGTTTATGGATCGTTGTGGAAGCCGGCCTTAATCTTTGACTAATAAAATAGTGCGACGAAATGAAAACCAAATGACTTGACCTACAGCTTCATTCCAATTACAAGTAACAGGAGTTCATATAACTTAAAGCAACGACAAACCGGTTTTGACGATGTTAAGCAATGCAATCTTTAAGGTAGTAAAATGGTTCAATGTAAATATTCTACTTTTAAATGAAAAGAAAACAAAGTGTATTAGATTTAAACTACCTAATGTTACACAAGTTAAAGTAGATATAATAAAAATCAAAGACGAGGAGTTGGTTCTTGTGGACACCACCGTGTTCTTAGGTATAACCCTAGATAATAAGCTTCAATGGGGCCCTCACATTGATAAGTTGCTAAAAAGACTTTGTTCTGCGGCATACGCAGTCATAAATATACGTCTTTTTATAGATGTAGACACAGCGACACTAGTTTACTTCACAGCATTATTTCATACGGTATACTGCTGTGGGAGAGTGCTGCAGATATAAACACCGTTTTTGTGCTCCAGAAGAGGGATGTTCGTGCAATTTATAATATGGGCCCCAGAGAATCATAACGCAATAAGTTTAAAGATATAAATATTATGACATTCCCTTGTCAATACATGAATGAAAATTTGATATATGTTCACAAAAAATTTAATTTGTTTAAGTAAAACATGGATACTCATAATTTTAATACTAGGAATAAAGATAAGCTCGCTGTTGCCACTTCTAGACTCCGTAAAATTAGTAAATCGTTTAAAGTGCAAGGTGTACACTTTAATAACAAACTCCCAAGTGATGTACAAAAATTGACAATAAACAAATTTAAAAATGTAATTAAACAATATCTTTATAAAAAGCCTACTATAAAATATCGGATTATATAGATGATGGAGAAGCTTGGCATTGAAATTGCTCCAACTCGTTCGAAATGTTACAATTTAGACGTAATTTATTTTCTGTATTGTTATGTATTCTAAAAGGATCATTAAAAAAAAGAACCAGCCTTGTTTCTTGCCTTTCTTTCCTGGCTTGGTCGCGAAGGAACAGGCAGTAAAATTGACGTTTCAAAGTAATCGTCGTGATTTTATGAATAAAAGATTTTGACTTTGACTTTTGCACAAGGATCACTAAACGTATTTAGTGACTAATGCATACACATATTTATATGTTTTGACAACTCCTTAAATCATATTTAACCCCTAAATACGTTTAGGCATCGTTGCGCAAGTCGCCCTTAAAATCTACATTATTTAAAACTTTTTACATCGAATGACTGTATCAAAGTTTTCAAAATGGTCGTTTTTGCGATAGTTTAGTGTGCTCGAACCACCAGCCTCCAATAGTGGAAATCCATTCCTGCATACTTAAAACGTGTGTAGGTACCTACCTTACCTTTAGTAGATAACAGATAAGTAGTACGTTTACTGAAATTGAAGGAAGAATTTATCAAAGAATGTCTTCATAAAAAAGCTACGAACCTTACAGTAGTCGCATATTATGATGTATATCATATGACCACCACGCACGCTCATTGGTCAAATCAAATAGCGCGCGCTTCCCCGGTTTCCTGTTACACATTTCCGTCCCTTTAGCCAAAATCACTCCCACAAACCGAGAGGAAAGATGGTACACATCAAAAATGTTATAAAAAGCTAAGTAGACTTTATTTTAAACAAAAGTCAACCAACTTATATCTGTGGTTGGGTTTTGAAACAGTACAGAACAATCACATTATTAAGCCAATCTTCATACAAATTTAACTTTGTACTTTAAAATGCAGGTGTACTGGCAATACTGTACTGTGAATAGTTAGACACGCACTGAACCGGTTTATTTGCTTTTCAATTTCGAAAGCGCAAGCCAATTTGAACATCCTACTTTTAAAACACTAAATCAAGCTACAAGAGGATTTTCTGCCATTCCAATACAAATCGTTAACGCTAGAGAAATAGCATACTGGAAAAATATCAGAAATTTTTTCTCATACAAAACTAACCCTTATTGCCTTGTTTTAAGGTGCACAAAATATGTAAATTTATTTCGGTGGTATATCGTTGTCCTTTGTATTACGGGTCGAAGTGTTATTCTGATTGTTGGAATGTTGGCATCGCAATATCGGATGAAAATATGCATCGATATTTAAAAACTAGTCCGATTGTTTTATACATTGATTTTAGTATTTATTTTTAACCTTTATTGTCCAACTGCAGGGCAAAGGCCTCCCTTCTTTACTTCCAATTTTTTCTGTCCCTTGCTGCAGTGGACCAGTCTGGTAAATGCACAGCACATCCAAGTCTTTGCGACATTTTCGTGGTGGTCTGCCGTGTGAAAATTTTGTGTTTTTTGAGTTGGTACTCAGGGGTCATTTTTTGACTACTAAAGTCCGTCCACAACTTCCAAGTCGGAAGTAAGGGTCCCACTAGGCCACCACTGCTGAAGCTTATTATTATTGGCTAGCATTTGACTGCGATCTCGCCTGATGGTATGCCATTTATTTATTATACTTTATTTATTTTCAAAATTTTAGTAAAACTTACAGGATGATGATGCAGCTTACGACGGATGGAACACGTTTGCCTAGAAGAAATCTATTCACTCGTGACTTGAAGACCCCTAGCATGTCAGGAATATAATTCAACCCTTAAAAAAACAGCTACTTTATTCTAAAGGAAGACGAAGACGAAAGGTTATAGTCGTAAGAACATATTTCATTCATTTAAAGATAGTACTCAATGTTTTCCTGTTAGGGGTCGTTATCTTTCATTTGCTCCGCAGATAGGAAAGACAAAACGCCCCAATTGGCACTTTTCATCAAAAGTATCCTTTGATACTGGACACTGAAAGTCGACACGCACAGTATAGACTAGATACAAACAGTAGTTAAAGACGCTCATAATCTATGCGTGAAATAACTGGCACATTAGTCTTTTTATCTGTATGTCGAAAGGAGTCAACGTCCATAGGCTACGGTAACCGCTTATCTATAGTTTTGGTCGCAGGTGTGTTTGTCATCGTAGCGGTATAAAAAAATGCGTACTTCAGAAATGTCGTTTGGAAACAAGATACATTGCTTACGAATGGACTTCAAATATAAAAAAAAACATGTGCGGAAACCGCATGTATTTATCAAAAAATATAAGTTATTAAAATAAAATAGCAATTTTATGATATATAATTCATACCAATTTTAATTTGGGCAAAATTCAAAGCATGAGATTTCAGGCTATTTTACAAACCAATAAAATTTAACATTTTGTACTCACTGATCTTTTAACCTATATAGTTTACAAAAAATACAAGATTTCAAAATAATTTAAAAGTAATACCAACGTAACTAAAGCTACCTAAATATAAGTTGGACAAATAGACAAGTAAACTTAAGTAGACACGTTTATAGTGTTCTTACTGCATAAAAAAACACTATTCTGTGATTTAGATAAAAATTTCATGGCTTTTTGTCGTAAGTCATGGCCGCCGTACTAATTCGAGTGGCTTTGTATGCGATAGCTGAATTGCTATTGTGCGAAACATCTATGAAAGAAACCTAGTCCCAGCATATAGGTGATAGCGGGATGAAGTATGAACGTTTTAAACTTTATGAATTGCCGCGTTGCAGGTGTGACAGATAAAGTATAGGTAGATAGAGACAGAGGTTACCTACCTTGTAGATAGATTAGTTTAGAGAAATAGGTAGGAAAACCATATATAGCTTAATACATTTATTTGCTTATGAATAATAACAAGAACTAATAGATTGATAGAGTAAATGCTAGGGTTGGAAGAACCTTAGACCTGGCTATGAGGGTGGGTTTAATTACTATCTCTCTTTCTTAGGCAGACACTCAGACAGAAGTGAGTAGATAGATACGCGAGGGAATAGTGTTCCGGCCGAACACAGAACTCCCCTGGTAGTAGTATCCTCGGCTCCGGATACCACGTGGCAACGGTGATGGCAAGGGCAGATGCGAGCCTCATCGTGGTCCCAGACCACGTCCAGCAGTTGGTCTGACAAATCCGGTAGTAGAAAGGTGATCAGTAGAAGAACCTGTTAGGAAAAAGAGCCTGGTAGTAGAAGCCAGTAAGTAGAAAGGCCCAGTAGTAAAATGCCCGGCAGTGGAAAGCCCGGTGGTAGAACCCTGGAAAGACCAGACAGGTTACAGTAACTGAATGTCACCAGAGCTACGGTACCATGAGGAGAGACGCGTGGTTGTAGCCGTGCAAAGCCGCGTGGTGAGGAAACCGAGAGTTCCATGCGTCAGCCTCAAATGCAGATGGCGCTCAGCTCTTTAAAGTTTGATGAAGGAACTAGCGCAAGGGCACCACTTAGGTACAAACCTCGGCTTGGGTCGTTGCCAATATGAGGATAGGAGAGAAACGCCCGGATACATGTTTGGACCTTGTATAGGCGGCGACTTCAAAGTCAAAGTCAAAATATTTTATTCATTAAAATCACAAGGATCACTTTGATACGTCAATTTTACTGCTTGTTCCTTCACGGCCAAGCCAGGAAAGAAAGACAAAATACAAGGCTGGTTGTTTTTTTAATGATCCTTTTTGAATACATTACAATACAGAAAATAAATTACGTCTAAATTGTAACATTTTGAACGAATTGGAGTTATTTCAATCCCAAGCTTCTCTATCATCTAAATAGTCCGATATTTTATAGTAGGCTTTTTTATAAAGATTTTGTTTAATTGCGTTTTTAAATTTGTTAATTATCAATTTTTGTACATCACTTAGGAGTTTGTTATAAAAGCTGAAGGGACTCGTCGACCTCGCCAGCGAGGTCGGTGTATCTATGTAGTGTTTGCTCTGTCTAATGTAGATGACTCAGAAATCTGACTACGTGCGCCTGTAGCTTATATACTCGCATCATAACAAAATTCCAATCTATGCAAATTTCCCTAGTTTACGAAAACTGGACGACCCAAAGAATAGCCTGCTTAGATGCAGCATGCCACAGTATAACTAGCTTTCGCCAGCGGCTTCGCACGCGTTGTTTGTCAGCAAAAGGTAGCCTATGTTTGAAGCCAGGTTCAAACACACCAAATTTCATCGGTATTGGTTCAGCCGTTATGACGTGATTAAGTAACAAATATCCAAACTTTCGCATTTATAATATTAGTGTATGAATTTTTCAACTTTTCAACTTAATTTTTTATAAAACAACTTCGTGGCTCAACTTCTCAAGACTTAACTAACATTTCAAGAGTACTAGAGTTTCTTGTGAAAGGGTTCACCTGGGGAAGTGTACAACCATAATTATTTCTTGCCGACAAGCAACGTTGCTGTGTTTCGGTTTGAAGGGTATATATAGTTGCCGATAAAATTATAGGAATATATGCTTTACACCTGTATGCCTCATGTTGGAGAACGCAGAGCAGTGCATTGCAGGGCAAGTTCCTCTGAAGCACAGATTCGCATACAGTAATCCCTTTACGAATGTCTTTAAATGCCAATTTTCATATTAGTCGCATCCCCACCGATTAGTGTTTGTTTCGAAAGTATCTTTATACGATCTCTTCAGACAATTTTTTATCTTAATGTTAACTTTAATCTTTCCATACACTTGTTGCGAGATACATACGCTCTGTTCCACTGATTTCTCTGTTGCGAGGGCACTGATGACCTCTGTTGCGAGGCGGGCGACTAACGAACACAGACGCTGGGCGACTAGTATTGCGGGTTCGATTCCCACCGTGGTACAAATGTTTACATAACCTGAAAATATATATTATAAGTCTAAGTGATAAGTTACACAAGTACTCGTCCTAATAACCACGGTATAGGAATCGAATCTGGGGTCAGACATTATGTATGCAGTACATACAGCATCATTTATACAGGTCTTATATTATAACTTTTTTCATCCGGTTTATATATATATATAGGTAAACTTTATATCGGGTAGACAGCATGTTTCCATAAAACATAGAATATTCCAAGCTGAGGCTGCAAGTTAAAAGCTTACTCGATAAACAACAGAATTTTAAAAGCGTCTACAAATACCGTCAGTGTGTCAAAGAATGTTTAGACACCCCTACCATAATTCCAAATAATACTCACACAGTTATGTCTAAATACATATATAAAACAAAGTCGGGTTAGTTACACCATTTATAAATCAAGAACGGCTTAATCGATTTTGATGATCTTTGATTTGTTGGATTTGTCTCCGCCCCGAATAGCATAATAACTATTAACATATCGGAAAACTTCTTGCAGAAAAAAATATGAAGAGAATTCAATTTCTCGTACATACATCTAATGATGGCCGATTAACAATTCTACCGGCGACGTACATTGGCACTCCGCGTCATATGAATATCGAGACGGTACAAAGTTCGGCAGGTCAGCTAGTATAATATTAGGTCTTTACCTTTGAAGTTGGAGATTTGTATGAAAATTTTAATATATAAAAATTTTGAATATTTTTTTAATTTTAAGTAATCAAAGTATTGGCACAAATTATCTACACAATTTTGCCATTTTGATGGCAGTTTGTTTATCCTTTACTGAAGAAGTCTGCCGGACGGGAGGCGATGAAGTAAAAGAAAGCGTTTTGTACTGCCTCTCAGCTGTTGAATTTTTTCCTACTTAATAATTTTCTAAATTTTGAGATATCTGTTGGGACAAGGTCCGGTCAGTAAGTTGGGTGATAGAGAGTTTCCAGCTGTAACTCATGTAGCTTTGCGATGGTCTGTCGTGAAGTGTAGCTCGCGCGTTGTGGAGAAGCAGTAGGGAAGAGCTATTGACCAGTATTGGTTGTTGAATTGCGAGCTTCTCCATCATTGTTTGAATTCTTGGCAATAGACATCTGCCGTCAATGTTGTGCCATTCGGTAGAAAGCTGTGATATACAAGTCCGTATAAAATTAGCGTAAAATATTTTTATTTTCATTATTATGAGATTCAATAAAATAAATGTTACATTAAATTCATAAATTTAATACTAAATAAATTTTCCCTTCGGAGAAACCTCCAGAAAAACCATTTCTTCCACGATTGATGGGATAATTTTAAATGCTTTATTAAAAACATGTGCCTAGTCTCTGACTGTTTTTTTATACTACTTATATGGCAAAGGAGCATGCAGTCCACCAGATGTTAAGTGGCTACTGCAGCCCATGGATATTCACATATAATTCAAAACAAGCTATTAAGTTGTCTTGATCTCTATGTGGATACGTTGCCATACTAAAGGACTTAGCTGTTATGCCTATGTGCCAGTAATTACAGGAACATACCATTACCATCTAACCGGAACACAGCAGCACAAGTACTGCTATTTGGCGGCAGATAAATCTAAGGCGGTGGTGCCCACTTCCTCGAGCCCGTTCACAAAAGCTCTACCACCAGTACTGACACACACCACACTGTGACTGTGTTCATTATATTTCCAAAAAACTCGGACAAACGCATGTCGGAATCATGCATGTGACTATATAGACTCTCACTGTATTCATTATATTAAAAAAAACTCGGACACACGCAAGTTGGACTCGTGGTTCCATACTTCGGTTCCATACTTCCATACACTCTACTCTACTCGGACTTCGCTTCTTGGCAAGTTCATGATTCTGTATCAACGAAAAGTACCCTTATAGGCTTTAAATTATTTGAGAGTGTCAAAATATGCGACATAAAGCCCCGTATTTTTTGATTGCGTTGAATTGATTTTTTTACAGCTTTCATGGACTTGATTTTAATTTAAACTGATTCTTCCACGCGTTCCCAATAAAAAGTGTCTGGAATGGATAGATAGACAGAAAAACCGACACCGAAATGATTATATAAGTATAAGGGTTCCTATTTTCCTTTTGAGGTACCCTAAAAATGATGAAGATTGATCCAGCCTTAGGAAAGTAATCGTCAGCAATCAATCAATGTATTTTGTTACATAGATAAGCAATTCGTCCAACTGCACAAGGAGATATCCTTTGCTTGATTCATAAAACTATTTTAAAAGTTTGTGATTATTTTCTAACTTCGATTCGGGATTTAAAGTGTATAATTCAAATATTGTATGGTTAGCTGTTGTCTTATGGTAGGGGTCCTAACAACAGGCTTTACCATTTTATTTTGTAAACTTCCCTCGGCATGTTGGCTGCCAGTTATTTATGCCACCGCGACAATGCCTCCAGTGCGCCGACACACTGTGCAATCTAGGAGTATTCACATTCTAGATTACTTCGGTTTTGTTGTTTCATTTCTGCCGCCAAGCAGTATTGCTGTAGTATTTTTTAACTTTTGCGATCACTGTACATTAAATACCGATATAAACGGGTATTTATCGCGTATGCACCTTTTTATTTGTTATCCCGACGTTTCGACTGTGCTGCAACAGTCAAGTATTGAGTCTGCCCGCGACCACGGCTGTTGCACACAGTCAAAACATCGAGATGACAAATAAAAAGGTGCATACGCGATAAATACCCGTTTAAATGAGTATTGCTGTTCGGTTTGAAGGGTATGGTTGCCAATGAAATTACAAGCAAGTGAGGCTTTACACCCGTATGCCTCGAGTTGATGGAGGCAGTGCAGTGCATTGTAGCTCGTAGGGCACACTTTTAAGGTGTGTTACCTACGGGGCAATACTTTGGCTGAGGCGATTTTTACCACTTAACCCTTAAATTGTTTCTGTCTGTTTCAAGGGACATGCCAAAAAAACGCACACAACCTTCATTTGCGCGAAGAGTGCGGGCGTACGTGTGTTGCGAGAAGTTTATTAGTCTATCCCTTTTGCGCTCAACCGTTTTTAGACGCCAACGGTCGGGAATTTCAAACTTTACGATCATTCAAAGTATTGCAACGGCCGGTTCAGTGTTCGCTCCTGTTAAAAATGTCTAAAATGTAAGTATTTTGGTGGTTTTATAAGATTTTATTGTTTGTTTTAGTTCAAATATAGTTTAAATAATTGTAAACCGTAATATGTACCTATCAGCAGCGGTTATTGGTTTAGAAATCTTTGATACAAACTAGTGTCCGTTAAAACGGACATTTTCATAGAGTAGTGGTAACAGGTGTCCTTTTTGGATGTCCTACAGAACGGACATTGCCATAAAGTAGTGGTAACAGGTGTCCTTTTTGGCTGTCCCACAGAACGGACATTGCCATAAAGTAGTGGTAACATGTGTCCTTTTTGGATGTCCCATAGAACGGACATTGCCATAAAGTAGTGGTAACAGGTGTCCTTTTTGGATGTCCCACAGAACGGACATTGCCATAAAGTAGTGGTAACAGGTGTCCTGTTTGGATGTCCCACAGAACGGACATTGCCATAAAGTAGTGGTAACAGGTGTCCTGTTTGGATGTCCCACAGAACGGACATTGCCATAAAGTAGTGGTAACAGGTGTCCTTTTTGGATGTCCCACAGAACGGACATTGCCATAAAGTAGTGGTAACAGGTGTCCTTTTTGGATGTCCCACAGAACGGACATTGCCAATTCTTATTATATTTCTTTGTCCCATGTAACGTACATTGTCATGTTGCTTTGAATGATTAATTTATTTTTCGCTTTTTAGTGAAATGGCTTGGAGATCACAAAAATACTTGCTCTTTTACCACCTGAGCAATAAATACGTTGAAAAAAGACTAACAGCACGTGAGTCACGTGAGTCACGAGAGAGCACGTCGTTATAACTGTGGTTCATCGTCTCCTCAGAGTATACCCTCGGGCATGTTGGATTTGTTAGATGATCTCAGTGACTGTGATGATCAAGAGCAACCTAAGTCTAATGACCCATTAACAAACGTCCCTGCAAATCAATCGCTGAGCAATGAAGTATCTTCACTCATAAATGGATCATGTCTACCACATTGCATTATACCTGAAACTCCAACTCCATCGATCAGTTCTATGCAGACACCGCTAGCAAAGAGATTGAAGACACGTCGAACTAGACAAACAGGTGACGAAGAATCTTCCCCAATGCCTCAGCCTTCGCCAATAGTGCCCGTTGCCAAAAAACGCATAGTGAGTAAAATGGAGTTTTCGTTCAAGAAAACTTAGTATACAGGCGCTGTAGAAGTACCGACCGGATATAACTACGCTGAAAAATATGATGTTGAATCTCCACAGCAATACTTCAAAAAGTTTTTTAGCGATGAATTATTAGATTTCATTGTGGTTATGACTAATCTGTACTCGGTTCAAAAATCCAGTAAATCTATAAACGTGACAAGAAAAGAAGTGGAAATTCTGCTTACCATCGAGATTATTATGGGCATTGTAAAAATGCCAGCAATAGAAGACTACTGGAGTAACAAGCTCAGGTTTGAGTCTATTGCGTCTGCAATGTCTATTAAACGTTATAGATGTATAAAGCAATATTAACATTTATGTGACAATACTGATGTGAATACAAATGACCGTTACCACAAAGTAGCTGTTGTAATGGAGCATGTTCGTAAGCAGTGCCTGAAACTAGAAGAAGAGAATTCGTACGCAATAGACGAAATGATAATTACTTATAAAGGTAAAAAAGCGGGTAGCAGAAAACAATACAACCCAAAGAAGCCACATAAGTGGGGGTTTAAATTTCTAGTTCGAGCAGGAATTTCAGGAATGGTCTACGGTATGATGGCTCAAACAGATTTCAAAATCTGAATTTCACAGACTGGGAAGATGAATATTTAGGTGTCGGGGGCAAAACAGTTGTAAGGTTATGCAGAACCATATCTAATCCAGTACTGAACAATGTTTATTTTGACAACTGGTTTACTTCGCTGGAGTTGGTCTATTACTTGCGTAATGAGATGGGAATATTGTCGCTAGGTACTATCAGGAAGGATTGACTGCGAAATTGTCAAATAGAGAACGATAAAGAGATGAAAAAAAAAGGGAAGAGGAACCATTCAAGTGGTTTGTGATAATTCTAAAAAATTGGCGGTGACAAAGTGGATGGACAACCAGTGCAATAACATCGCAAGCTCTTTCTGCGCACAAAATCCTGTTGGCACAATTGAACGATATGACAGGGTCCAAAAACGAAAAGTTATTATCCTCTGTCCTAATGCAATAAAAACTTACAACACACACATGAATGGCGTAGACATTGCAGACATGCTCACAGCTTTGAACAGAATCCACATGAAGATTATGCGTTGGTATACTATGTCTATTTTTGCGCAGGTGTTAGAGATTGCGATCAATAATAGCTGGCTGTTACATCGTCGTGACTGTTTGAAAGTTGCAGAGAACAAATTACCGCTGGAGAAGTTTCGCGTCTGCATTGCTCTTGCGCTAATGAAGACGAATACTAAATCTAACAACCATAGAACTGCGGTAGAGTCTCCAAGACCCGCTACAATCGCCAATTCTTTCCTTGCGAGACCAGTAGCCGAAGCGCGGCTAGATTGCTCTGATCATTTTCCAATATTTACAACACAGGGCCGTTGTCGCCTGTGCAAGAATGCAAAGACTATGGTAATGTGCACCAAATGCGAACAGCGCCTTTGTTTCACTACTAAAAAAATTGTTATATTTTATTTCACAAGGAAAAGCAGTGACATTAACATTACATGATTTGGATTGTTTAATTTACGTAAGGCTGACTGAAGACTGATTAAAAATAATTCCGAAATATCGATGTCTCATGGTTACTACAGGTTGATAAAAGTTTTATTTTATGTTTAATAGTTTATAAATATTTATACAGTAAGTGACATTCTAGGTATTTCATTTGGTTTATGTTTTAAAATTGTATTCTTAAAACGGGCAATGTCCGCTATATGTGACAGGTCTATCGTTACAAAATATGATCACTAGTAGTATAGACATTAGGAAAGTCCACAAAACAAATATATTTTTTAATTAATAACCACAAATATTTCTTTTATTTTTCCCAAAAAACACCCCAAAATATTAAAAAACACATAAAAATCAGAAAAATGCCATCTGGCAATTTAAGGGTTAACATGAGGTGGGCTATACAATGCTTGTTCGATCTCTGCTACCTCAGCTTGATATTCCTCTAGGCTAGACCTAACAGTGTCTTTTGTTTGTTCCAAAATATATCCTAAAATAACTTGTTATAAATAAATTAATCGTCACAAGTTAGGCAACACAGGCTGCAAGAAACGACCACTCATTTTCTACCTTAGATTTTAACTACAATAACAAAAATCAGATTATGCTCCAATAAAAAAGCCTACATGGTTCCACCACTGGCCAAAGTCATTCATTATTTTGTAAGAACACCGCACTCCGCTCGCTGGTAACGTTCTACCCTAAGTTTGCCTGAAAGAGATCACTCTCCGCGATAAAGCCGTTTGTTATATTGCCTTTATTTTATAAATTTGCATAGGAAAATTAGTAGGTAGGTAAGTTATGTCCTAAATAAATAAATATAAATATGCACTGCATTCATATTTTAAGAGGTAATTCTGTAAAAAACGGCTTCGAACTTTTTATTAGGGTTCCGGACTGTAATGGTAAAAATGCAACCCCTTAAATGCGACTTTGTCCGTCTTTCCATCCATCTGTTGGTCTGCCACAGCCAATAATCTCAGTATCAAACATTGAAGCTTTCGACTTGTTAGAACAGTTATAAATTATGCTTCCTCACCATTATTGGAATGAAAAACAAAACAGAAATATTTTGTTTACCATTGGTACCGGGTCAAAGTAATCCAAATTAAAAAAAAACATTGAATTTGTGATACTATTACCGTTACCAACACCTCTGTGTATAAGTCTCTCGTAATCAAGTTTTCACTTCTGTCGGCTTTACCGGAGAGCCACTTTTTTTGGACCAGTTCTGATTGCGGTACTGATGTTGTTAATAACGTTAAAGATATTCAGAAATGTATTCAAAGTATTTCGGATTTGTCCGATAAAAAAATAGAAAAGTTCCGGCTCAAGCTAATCTGTGTCTGTCGAAGCCTCACGATAGCGTGTGCATCGGAACTGAATGGTAAAGTACGTATTGATTTATGATTGGTAAGTTGTATGTACTTTGGTAAGGCACGTATTTCGCTTCTGAGAACCGTTGATAAAATAACATTGTGATTGCGTTGATACAATGTGATCTAGCGGGAACAAGACTTATAACATTGAGGCAGTGTTGTTGGGCTTCAGTATATTTCTACTTTTATATTCAATTTTTTCCTTGACGATAAACCTAGATTTGGGATACCGTATGGGTGTGGATTCCGTTGGCATCCATTGATGTTATTGAGCCTACGCTGTCGGTTGGTTTGTCTGTTGCAGAGTGTTTCTTAGCAGGCAATCAAAAATCTCACTCATGCGTTCGTAGGGTACTTCCGCAAGAGAAATGGAAATCTCTACAACTTTCACATTCTGCATCTCATGATGTACGAAAACAATGGACGGATTGACGCCATTGTTCATTTAAATTCACGCCGATCGTTGTGTACGTGATTTGATAAAAGTTTCTGTCATGCTGCGCAAATTGTTGTAAATGTAAAGTTAAAAAACGAGCCTTCGTCCACATTTTTTCCGTCTCTGGGTAGGTTATGAAACTAAGCAAAACTTTTAAAACAAGGGTTCAACTCACACTCACAAATCACATCACAATAATATTTTAAATGCGAAAGTTTGGCTGTTTTTTTATTTGTTTATGTTGTTTTAATATGGATGTTGATCTAGCAAGGACTACCTCCGTGGCGTAGTGGGCGAATATAGACGCAGGAGGTAGGGGGTTCGATTCCCGCCGCGGAACAAATGTTTACATGATCTACAGATATTTATTCCGGGTCTGGATGTTTCTCTATATATTTATAAGTATGTATTTACAAAAAAAAAATAAGTATGCATCAGTTATCTAGTTCCCATAATACAAGCTCTGCTTAGTTTGGGGCTAGATAGCGCTGTGTGAAATGTCCAGCAATATTTATTGTATATTATTATTAAAATTATTAATAAATTTGTTTGTTTGTTACTCAATCACGTCATAGCGGCTAAACCGATTTCGATGAAATTTAGTATGTACGTAGTAGTACTTTTTATCCCATAAATCAGGTCCCATGGGATAAAATGGGGTGTCAAGTCAAGTTGCAACAGCGAGTTTAGCTTTATTTCTAGGTTACCTACATTTAGTAGTGTAACGCGTACGAAGTCGCGGACACCAGCTATTATTGTGTTGAATATTTTCGGATAAATGCCAACTTGTTTGTCTTTATCGAAGCCTATTGATGTGAGTTGACATCACAGGCAAATGAAGCAAAAATATAACTCTGTGCGAAATGAAGCCGATACGCAACTTAAGGACAGACAATTTATTTTTCCAGAAATTAAATGGAGCGTGATGAGTTCGCCGATATTCCGACAGGCCTTTTCATTTCCGATGATAAATAGAATTATAACTGAGTTTTTACAATATTATTAGGGAAATGAAGGAATCTGACTGGTGGCTGTGAAATTCACTGAAGTGTTATTCTGCAATCGAACACAAAGTGAGTAAACACGAACATTCGCAGAATACGATTCATGGATTAAAATGTTTCTGCCGAGACTTCGCGCGCTACTCTACACGGCTACTCTCTCTCTCTTCCCAGCTATGTATCCCACATGGTGGTGGCGTCAGCTTTCCTGGTTGTTCTTCTCCACTTCGATCTATCCTCGACGTCGTCATCAGAAACTTGGCACTCTCTCATGTCTTTTTACACTACATCTCTCCACCTTGTCTTGGGTCTACCTCTAGATCTTCGACCGGGGATGGAAAGTTATAGTGTCAAATTCCCTACGTAGTCAGGTGGCCTCCTCTTCAAGTGTTCTTCGCCTCGTCTTCTCTCCTCACACGGCTACACATCAAGCTATAGTCTGCCAGTATAAGCTGACCTCGCATTAGTAGGTTTTTCGTTGAATGAGAGGTCAGCTTATACTGGACAACTTGATGTGTAGCCGTGTGTAGAATTACTAAACGTAAACATACAAAACACAGTATTTCAAAATCATTACTGCAATTTTTACGATCAATTAGCTCCATAAAGTGTCACTCTATGATCATATTATATATTTAGCAAAATTATATTTTTTTGTTCGTCTGTATGACCCCAAGGCAAATATAAGGCTTTTCAAAATCTTGTCACATCATTAAGATTTTTAAAGCCAAAAAACACTGGCGGATTCTTCCTACGCCAGTCTCTATACATATTTTTTTACAATCCCATTTTTGGACATCCTGATATTGTAATCAAATCTTTGTATGTAGAGATTGCAAGCGAATCTCAAAGAGCAAGGCTTTCGGAACTAATAACGTTTAATTTGATAAATCAATCATGACTACCTCCGTGGCGTAGTGGGCAAATAACCGGCTAAGATGCAGGAGGTAGCGGGTTCGATTCCCGCCGCGGAACAAATGTTCGCTTGATCTACAGATATTTGTTCCGGGTCTGGATGTTTTTCTATATAATGATAAGTATGTGTATAAAAAAGTATATAAGAATAATATCAGTTATCTGGTTCCCATAGTACACGCTCTGCTTAGTTTGGGGCTAGATAGCGCTGTGTGGCATGTCCAGCAATATTTATTTATTTATTTAAATTGGTTGTCACATTCACATCAGAAAACAGGGTTGCAATTAACGGCCTAATAATCATTTAACGAGCAATGTGTATTATTTAAGAAACGTTAGGTTTCTCTTAACATCTCGAGCCGTAGATCAAGTGTTACTTAGATAGGTGCTTAGATTTTTAATGGCATTTAATCGGTTGCTTGGGAAAACCTTGATTGTATTTATGTCAGAACACGTGGAGAAGGTATTAGACCACGCACCACAGTTATTTCTAGTAATTAGTGTTTATTTGAAGGCTTTCTTACGATATAATTACAAAAGTATACAATTGATAGATAACTATTGGTGTTGGTAGCGTACAGCATAAAGCTGCCGACAACAAGCCACCGGGCTGTGTCGGCGGCGGCGGGTCGGCGCTTTGGTGTGTAGGCTGCTTAAGTCCACACCACACTATAAACTTATGAAAGTGATAACAAAGTCGTGTTTTATAAATCAAGATAAAACTCAAATTTTGGCCATTTTCCGTCTCACTGAAAAGTTCCGCGTCTCCGAACTGTTAATGTCATTTCTGCCTCGCGTTTCGTTCGCAAACGATACTTAGACTGGCTTGTAAAACGACTCCTAAACATATTTAGCTACTAAACATATTTAAATTGGTATGGTTTGACAACTAACTTAAACATATTTAGGCACTAAATACAATTAGGCATTGTTGCGCAAGTCACCCAAGGTGCCTTTTCCCCAGAATGCATCCTAGTGCGAGACCTACGGGCCAATAGTTTGTTATAGGCGATGGATACCACTATACATCAGGTGGGCGATATGCTTGATCAATATCAAAGACGAAAAAAGAAATATACACACAGACATAGGCGTAAAACCTCTAAACCTTTTTTTTGCGTCTGGTGTTAAACAGCCAATATCCATAGGCTTACGTCCCCAGCTATATCCTAACTACCCTTATTTCATCCAGCTACCACAGAGCACAGTTTTACCTGTACAAGGTGTATTTTGAACCGCATTGTATCTTACGCCCCTAAATATGCTAATCCTGGCCTACCCATTTCGTTCTTGTATCGTTAAGTGTTGTCTGAATTACTAAGTGTAATATATCTTCGCACGTAACGGAATAAATCTGTCTTTTCATAATATATTCTGTTACCTCGAGAGCATCCTATGAAAAGTTAGGACACTAGGGACTTTTTTTGCATTAAATCAAAGATTTCGTTTTCGATTTCGACAGATTGTATAACAATAGAAGAAGAGATTCAATTGGCAAATTTAATCAATATTTGAATTAGATGTGCTTTTAAAAATGTCGCTGCGACAACGTCGGCAGACTACAAAAAATACCCATATATGTAAAAAAAGTACAGTTATTATTTTATAAATTGTAAAGTAATTATTGTTTTTTCCATGTTTGTCTATAGCAGGGTACTCACCTAGCCGTGTAGCATGTAACGTATCTGATACTGTATCAATATCATGGACTATACACGGGACGCGTAACGTGCTAAAAACTAATGAAATGATTAAGCGATCTCGCTTCGCTCTATCAATAACAAGTATCGAAATCAATCACGAAAGTTTTCTTTATAAAGTTTCCTGGTAATTACCATGCCACATTAAAATGGACTTACATTTTAGAAATGGTCGTAACACCGTTAAATCAGTTCGTGATAAATCCCGTATTTATAATTAACTAGTAGCCGGTGGACAGTGCTTGAAAATCGACGGTATAGTTTGACCGAAACCGCTGTACCGCGCCTGAGGTATGCGCGCGGCGAGACGGGGGGAAGTATCGGCCGCTCCGATCCATCGTCATACGCACATTAGATAAATATGCAAAGATGGGTCGATCGCTATCTCGTAATGTCAAGACCGTCATCATGTTCAAAAAATGAAAACAATTACTGGGATCGCGAATGTAGGTTTGATATTTTTATTGATCCATTAATAATTAATTTGCAGAACGACTCTGATTCATGTTCCGATAGCGAAACGGAAGATGAAGCAGAATCTATGTCAGAATATCTGTAGACAATTTAGTTACTTATAAAATATAAACATATCGTTATATAATATAAACATATCGTTTACGATATCGTAAGATCTTACACTTTTTTCCTCGGCCCCCACCTCGCCGCAATTTCTTAAGGAGCGGTACAGCGGTTTCGGTCGAACTATAGTTAATTTTTTTAATCTTTATTGTAGCATTTGCTCTTCTTCTAACATAATTTATTCCAAATCACAAAGATTTACTCTTCACGTATTTGATTAAAATATACTTTTTCGACGACTGTGTACTGTCTGTCTGTAAGAGCTTTTTAGTGACAATGGTGCTCCCACATATAGATAAATAATCACAATAACATTTGACAAAGTATAGGGATAAAGTGTAATGTGACGATTTTAATGTTTTATATATTTGCTTTATGGGAGCACAAATAGCACTAACATCTACTTTCTTAATTTTAATATATAAAATCAATACATCATTAAAGTTAGCAGAGAACCAAATTGCCGCTATTCGTAGCAGGAGTCATTAAGTGGCATCCTATCAAAATAATAAGCATTTCGGTAATGAGGTGGGCGGTTTGCTTGTGCGGCGGCGACGACGGCTTTAGGGGTAGCTTTATGAGATTCATTAGTATAATGTGGCGTTTATGCAATTTTGAGATATGAAATCGAGACGCTCTGTAACTTTTCAAACATTTCATAAATGTTTTTTTTAATCTTTGAGGTGAAAAACAAGCTCGCCTGATGTTTTATGGTAACCATTTACGTAATATGCTTTTTTTGTTAATCCTTGCTTATAATATTTTAGAAACCTTTCACACCCGGAAAAATATAGTTGTAGATCGTTCAAAGATTTGTGCCGCAACGGGAATCGAACCAGCAACCTCCTGTGTTTCAGCTGACTATTTACCCACTGCGCCACAGAGATCGACAACTCAAGCTTAGCGTGAATGGGCCATAAAATCCTTTTGGGATTATTACTATTCCAGTTGTACTTTATAAAAAACTTTAAGCACTAAGATTTCTGCGACAGCGACCTAAAGCAAATGCGTACGTCGCGTCGCCACCGGCACGGAATAGCCTATAAAAATAATAGCTCGATCTAGATAACTACCAACAGTAATGGCTAAGGCGGTCTTATCACTAACTATTATCTGCAACTATTTTTGTCGTACTAGATTCTGGGCTGTATTCAGTATTCACCATTTCATTACATTGCATAATATTGGTATGTCAAAATATATTACAGACTGTCTGACCAATCCCCAGCTTTGCACGCGTAGGTTTTCAATAAAAACATTACCCTTCTTCTGCGTAAGTGGGTAAAAAGTAGCCTATGTCTCCTGGGGATAGTGTAGTTTCCCAACGATGAAAGAATTTTTTAAATCGGTCCAGTAGTTTTGGAGCCTATTCAATGCAAACAAACAAACGAACAAATCTTTCCTCTTTATTATATTATTTTTGTGGATATTGATATGTTCTTTAATATTATAGAACATACTTTTGTTCTATCATCAATAGTTTCCGCAGCGCATGCGACGAAAGACGTTTTAGGGCACTTTTTTACACCTTGGGTTACGTTACTAAAGTTTTAGTAAGGATCCCTAATATTTTGTAGCAATAAATATAGCTTATGTCACTCAGAGTGAATGTAGCTTTCCAATGGTGAAAGAATGTTTGAAATCGGACCAGTAGTTTTTGAGTTTATTAATTACAAACAAACACACAAAAATACTAAAATAGAAATTTTTCCTCTTTAAAATATTTGTATAGATAGTATAGATGTCAGATAATAAAAGAAATAAATAAAAATAAACAAACCGGGGGTAGTGTAGCTTCCTAATAATGAAATATTTTTTTAAATCGGTCCAGTAGTTTCGGAGCCTATTCAATACAAACAAACAAATCTTTCCTCTTTATAATATAAGTCTCTTTACATTTTTTATTCTCTTTATTTATATAAGTCTCTTTATATTAAGTAGATATTATTATATTATTATTATATTTTTTTATATATATTTTTCTAAAATTTAGAAATTTATTACACCTAAAAAACCTTAGTAGGTATGTCCTAAGTGCAAATTCGACATTCCTCTTCAGTATCTTTATAACTATTTGTATACATGTACGAAATGTTTATATATAATATATGTTTTGTTCTGTACGTCGTACATGACCGTGCGTGCGCCGGCTCACATTCCATCGTATCTGCACAAACATACAGATTGCTCTAAAATGGCAAACTTTATGGAACAATTATTCAAATAGTTCATTATATTCATTGGTTATAAATAAATAAAATATTGTATAATATATTATATAATATTATAATATATTATATATATATTATATGACACTATATTATATACTTACTTCAATATGATATTATATTATATTTTATATATTTGTAAATAGTACAATAAGCACAGAGTTATATACCTTCTTAAATATGATATAATGTTATATATAATATATTTGTTAATGGTATAGTATAAAACAATATTATAGTCTATTATATTTTGTTATTATATATATATATATATATATTATTATATCTTATTTTTTAAAGTTTTTTGAGTATATTTTTAATTAATTTAATTATTATAGTATAGTATTGATTATTAAAATAGTAAAACCTAAGCGATTTTACGCAGGATTTACATTTTAGGATTTACATTGGTGTTTTGTTATAGATTTATTAATTGTATTACTTTTAAATAATTAATTACTTTCCCAAAAAATATGTATAACTTTAAAAATAAGAATATTTTTAAAGTATGTTTCAAATAATTACAAAGTTCAGCCGATTTATAGGAAGTGAAGTAAAACGGAAGTTAGTAAAACTGTTAATAGGTTTAATTTAAATATTGATGTTGTAAAACTCAAACAAATATAAAAATCATGTTATAAATTGTATAGTTCTTTATAATGAAGGAATAATTGTATATTTCACGTAAATTGTGATATAAAGAAAGCAGCGCAACTTCGATCCCCCGAAGTTGCTTGGTTGGAACGTCACGTCATATCGAGGTCGTCTTTATGAACAATGGGAATAGTGTGCTCACTTTTGGTTGGACTGTTGACCAGAAAGGTAGTGCAATACGAGGTTATAAAGACTTGAAATGTGATGTTGTAACCTCATTTAGTTTTAGTGATGTTTGATGGGGCTTTTATTGTAATGTACTTTTATCTGGATTATTTCTGGGTGTACTCACTAAAATATTGCTAATATTAGGTCTTTATCTATGAAATTGCCGTTTTGTATGGAATAAGTGAAAGTACTTATTTTTTTAAACCTTTTTATTTCTGTTATTCAAAGTAATCACCCATGCAATTGACGCATCTTTGCCAACGCATTGGCAGTTTATTGATGCTCTTCTTGTAAAAATCAGCTGGACGGGAGGCAACAAACTCTTCAAAGGCATTTTGTACTGCCTCTCGGGAATTGAATTTTTTACCCACTAAAAAGTTGTCTAAATTTTGGAAAAAGTAATAGTCGGTAGGTGCAAGGTCTGGTGAGTATGGCGGATGAGGGAGAGCTTCCAACCCCAGATTTTGCAGTTTGGAGACTGTCTGTTATGCAGTATGGGGTCGCGCGTTGTCGTGAAGGAGCAGTGGGGACGACCGATTGACCAAAGCTGGTTGCCGATGTGCTAGCTTCTCCATCATTGTCTTCAGTTCTTCACAGTACACATCTGCAGTAATGCTCATGCCGTTTTGTGAAAAGCTGTGGTAAATCACACACGCACTGTCATCATCACACCAAACAGTGATCATCACCTTTTTAGGGGTCATTTTTGGTTTAGGGCATTGCTTTGGTGCTGAACCAGGATCTAACCAACTTGCTGAGCGCTTTCGATTGTCGAACAGAATTCATTTTTCAACGCACGTAACAATTCGGTTCCAAATTCCTTCATTTCTTTGCCTATTGAGCAGCGCGAGGCAGGTCTCGACGCGTACGTTGCGCTGGCGATCATTAAGTTCGTGGGCACCCATCTATCAAGTTTTTTTACCTTGCCTATTTGTCGCAAATGGATCAAAATTGTTTTGATGCTAACATCAATAGCTACTGCTAGCTCAGCTGTAGATTGAGTTTGGTCAGCTTCCACAATCACTTTTAATTCATCATTGTTGACCAAAGTCTCCGGACGACCACGAGCTTTATTTTTCAAGTCTAAATTTCCAGAGCGGAACCGGGAAAACCAATAAAGGGTTGTGAGTCGTTTGTACAGTTTTCTCCGTAAACGTTTTTGATGTTACGTGCCGTTTGTGTCGCGTTGGTGCCACGACGGAACTCATATTCCATAATAACACGAATTTTTAAAGTATCCATTAGGAAGAAAAATGTTCAAATGTAATGAAAATACAACGCTTATCAATAAACAAAAGACTGAACTTGTAAAAAGAATGTCATGTTTTTAAAACAAAATTAATTTAAATTTAGAATACAAAGCCATTCCAAACTTTTTTTCTGTTTGAAATGACCAGTACCGAAGAACGTGGGTATTCTAGTATGACTAGGTATTATTAAATTGTAGTGAAGTCGGTAGATTATAATGTGAATAAAGATTTGCAAAATATTTGGTGTATATTCGTATTGGAATTAAAAATATTTAAGTTATCTGGGATTTTATTTACTAACATTGTCAGGTAGGTGCATTGATGAAATTTCCAGTTATCAATCGAACATATAATTCATACATATTAACAGTAACATCATACCAACATTATGCAGAACAAACCAAAGTATTAGTCTCACGTGTCTTTTGTACATACTCGTACATCTATGAAAATATCCTTTTATTAATATATGGTTATATAAATGTAGTAGATACCTTAGCTCCCTAATTGATAAAAAGTAGTCCAGCCAGCCGGTCTGAAGATAAGTTTGTCATTAAGTTATTTGTTTGTGATGTATGTGGGCGCAGATGTCATCAGCTTTACAACACACTTAACAATAAAGAAATATCTTAATCATTATAGAAGTAAGTACATAAAGAAAAAGCTTTGTATCAAAATATCAGCTTGGCTTATAGTTTTATTATAACAATAAATTTATTTCTAATTTTTTTTTAACCTGGGCCCTTAGCCTAATTACATTCGCTTCGAGTCGATTTGATTTCTACATAAGTTTGTTGTCGATAAATCACGTGATATTTCCATAGCATGTGACAAATTCCATACATTTTCAGACTTATCGACTAGCTTCATCGATAATCGACTATAACTTACACCACTCTGCCTCTGCCCTCTGTAAAGTCAGGGCAAAGTTTTCTCCTAATTCTTTCCACTCCTCTCGATCCCTGGCCAACTCTACCCAATCCCTGTTGAAGAAATCTAGGTATTTGTCATATAGGATATCTAGGTCTAGGAAGACATCAATAATGTAATAATCTAATATATAAAAGTCAGCTACCGCAGAACTTAAAGACTTTCATCCTATTTCCATCCTTCCCTTTCTGTCTAAAGTTCTGGAACACGCTCTAAAGCGCATGCATAATTTCCTTCCCTTTTCAGCTAAAATTACTCTTGTAAATTCTATCCTACTCCCTATCCTAGATTATGCAGATGTGTGTTATCCTGATGCTACTGAGGAGCAACTTAATGAACTGGAGCGGTTTTTAAACCTCTACATCAGGTATGAATACGGGTTACGCAAGTACGACCACATCTCACAGTACCGCTCACAGTTAAAGTAGCTCAAAATCCGGTTTCGTGGGGATACTCATATACTCTGTCTTCTTTATAACATCCTTCAAAATCCTCTGTCTCCTTGCTATCTTAAAGAACATTTTTCTCCTCTTTTTCCACCTGATCGTCCAACTCGTTCTTCTCAACATCTTTTATTCAAGACGCCTAAGCATAAAACTTCTTTTTTCAATTACTCTTTCACTGTGACTGCTATCTGCTTGTGGAACTCTCTTCCAGTGGAAATCCGCAAGGCCGCCTCTATGGGAATCTTCAAATCCAAACTCTTTAAACACTTCATCTCTCTTCAAGATACCCAACAAAATTGAGCACTTTATGTAGATATATTTGTGTATTTCGTTTATGTATGTGTATTATTATTATTTTGAATTTTTCTAAGTTTATTTCTAAACTAAAGTTTGTTTAAATTTCCATTTTCTGGCACTACCACTTTCTCCACACTACACAAAGGTTAGCTGGAAAGAAATGCTAATTAGCCTAATTAGCATTAAGTTTGCCTATGTATTATTTTATTAGTGAAATAAAGAATTTTCTAATCTAATCTAATATAAAAAACTCGTGTCCGATTTCAGTATTTTTGTATGAACAATATTTATATAATTTAACCGTCGGCGTCGTTCATTGATGTGAAGTCACATGAAGTGTCGCGTCACTTTGACAAGAGTGTTTTAAATGGTTTTATATCCCGAAGTTCCCACAGAAGCTGGAAATGTCAAGTGTGCGAAGCCGCGGGCGGCTCAGCTACTAATAATATAACATTTATTCCAGGCAACGATTCGCCAATCGTCTGCAGATAGCAGATATAAAGCTGCCATTTGCATCTGAACACATTGAGTCGTGCTCGAGCATATACGAAGATTCGATCGTCGTTAGTGGTCGAGGCAACATCGCCTATAAAAGGCTCCTCAGATCGCGCGGCACGCATTCGATCGTCGTTAGTGGTCGCCGCTATAGCATGCAGCGGCCACACCTTAGGAACCTAGGCTGGTAGAGGGGGGCTCGAGTGCCGAAACACTTTGTTGTAGCAACGGCGTGTTTCGGCCCTCGAGTCGGCACGGTCACTCCCCGTGCTAGTGCTCGTTGCTTCGGCGTCAACGCAATCCACCTCAAGTGGCGAGGCAACCAGGCAACTGTAGAAGGCCTGAAGGTAGCGATAGGAGTTTTTATCGTTGCCAGATACTGCGTCCTGTTCCCTTCCAGTCGTAGCGGTTCTCCGTTCCACTGGGTCAAGGGGAGTAAGGAGGAGAGGGTGCATCTGTGTACGGCGCGCACACTTATGCAACTTAATATATCCTGCGCATCTGACTTGGCTTTGTCATTCCGAGTTTAAAAAAGTCCTGGGCTTGGTCTAATACCTGGACACGGGTGGCCTAAGGAGAGGAGAGTGGTCGCTCTAGCACTGCATTATTATTTATTTAGAGAGGCACTGCTTTCCTCGCTCAGCCGGGGAGGGGGCTAGAAAAGGTGCCCCAAACAAACGCTCATTCCTCGCAATAAGAATAAATCTAAAAACATGCAGATGAATATGACTTTTGGTGCGTGGAATGTACGTACTCTTTTAGACCGACCCAACAACCTCTGCCCAGAACGTAAAACCGCCATTGTGGCTCGCGAGCTCAAACGCTATGACGTCGACATAGCCGCTCTCAGCGAAACACATCTAGCTGACGAAGGTGAGCTTGTTGAACGTGGTGGTGGGTACACTTTCTTCTGGAAAGGCACACCAGCTTCTGAGCCTAGACGGTCAGGAGTAGGCTTTGCTATTAAAACTACTTTAGCCTCTAAGTTGGAAGAACATCCAGTTGCTATCTCTGATCGTGTCATGTCCTTACGTTTCCATCTTCGAAACAATAAATACTTAAATGTTATCAGCGTATATTCGCCAACACTCGACAAAAGTGATGACGTCAAGGACAAATTTTATGAGGAAGTGTCAGAAGTGCTGACTAAAATCCGGCGCTGTGAGAAAGTTTTGCTTCTTGGCGACTTTAATGCTCGCGTCGGACGTGATTTTGAAGCTTGGCCTCGGGTGATAGGGCGACATGGCATTGGTAACATGAACAGTAATGGGCAACTGTTACTAAGCCTCTGTTCCCAATTTCATCTGGGTATTACCAATACCATGTTTAGACTCCCAAATAAATACAAAACTACCTGGATGCACCCAAGGTCCAAGCATTGGCATCTTATTGATTATGCTATAGTCCGTCAACGGGATATAGCGGATGTCAAAGTAACGAGAGTAATGAGGGGCGCAAACTGTTGGTCGGATCACCGACTTGTTGTTACAAAACTATTTTTGCGTCTTAGCCCTTGCCGTAGACCTCGCAGGGCTAAGCCTAACTGTCTTCATCTGAAAAAGCTAGAGTCTGCTGAAATATTGGCAAATTACAGGGAAGCTGTCAATACCTTTACAGCAGGCATACACCCCGAAGATGAACAGTTCGACGAGGGCTGGAAACTGTTAACTACAAATACCATCAATGCGGCTACTGAGATCTTAGGCCAAAAACCTCGTGTCTGTGAAGACTGGTTTGACGAAAATGATAATACATTGACAGTCGCCCTAGAAAAACACCGCCAGCTCCTTCGAAAGGGAAATCAGACAACTGCTTCTGAAAAAATAAAGGAGAGTACGAGCCAAATAAGGAGACTAACTCGAAACGCAAAAGATGAGTGGTGGCTGAACAAGGTTCGCTATATTCAGTGGCTTGCTGATTCGAATAGACTCGGCGATTTCTTTAACGAGATTAAAAAGTTAGTAGGAAGTCCACATCGAGTAAACGTACCACTGAAATCACTTTCAGGTACCCTCCTGGTAAGCAAAGGAGAAGTTCTTACTCGCTGGGCAGAACACTATAACAGCTTACTCAATGTGGATCGTTCTGCTGACATAAACTATTTAGCATCACTTCCTGCCTTACCACAAGCCGTAGATCTGGATCAGCCTCCTTCTCTTGAGGAAGTTATCATCGCCATCAAAGCGCAGAAAAACAATAAGGCTGTCGGCATCGATAACATACCAGGAGAACTATTAAAATATGGCGGAGATGAGTTGCACTACAAGATTTGGCAATTTTTCCAGCGCATGTGGGAAATGGAGTTCGTTCCCCCTAGTTTTGGCGTATCACTAATTTGCTCTTTGTATAAAAATAAAGGTGATCGATCTGTTTGCAACTCTTATAGGGGTATATCACTTCTGTCTACTCCAGGAAAAACTTTTGCCAGAGTACTCTTAAATCGTCTTATGGAGCTCTCTGAAAGTATATTGCCTGAAACGCAATTTGGGTTTAGACCCAATCGCGGCACATGCGAGGCCATATTCTCTCTTAGACAACTGCAAGAGAAAAGCAGGGAACAGTGTCAACCTCTGTTTCTCTGTTTTGTTGATCTGGAGAAAGCTTTTGACAGTGTACCTCGCGAAGCTTTGTGGATTGTGCTTTCGAAACTTGGTTGCACCGACAAATTTATACGCTTGATAAGACTTCTTCACGACAACATGACTTGTTGCGTAACCGTCAATGGTGAGCAGACAGAGCAATTCCCTGTCACTTGTGGTGTAAAACAAGGCTGTGTATTAGCACCCACTCTTTTTGCTCTGTACTTTTCCGTTGTCGTGAGGGAGACTTTACAAGCCAACACCGAAGGGATCCGCATACGTTTTCGCACAGATGGCAGTATCTTTAACCTGGCTAGGTTAAAAGCGCACACAAAGGTATCGTATGACCTCATTACCGAATTGATGTATGCTGATGACCTATGTTTCGTTGCGGAATCTTCTGAGGGACTCCAGGACTTGATGACTCGGCTTGACGCTGCGTGCTGTAGATTTGGCCTCAAAATTAATATTACAAAGACAGAGGTGATGGCCATGGACACTGTTAACCAAGCTCCACTGAATCTGCAAATCGATGGAAAGCCCATAAAACAGGTCGATACATTCAGATATCTGGGAAGCAGCATAACAACAAAATGCGACCTTGACTCGGAGATCAACAGCAGACTTGGCTCCGCTATGGCTGCTTTTGGTAAACTGCGAGTCCAGGTATTTCGCTCCCATAACATCAAATTGAGTACCAAGATTAAGGTGTATATGGCTATTGTACTTCCTAACATCTTGTACTCGTCAGAGACATGGTGCCTGTATCGCAGACACATACACACATACACACATACAGTTCCTACGTTTCAAAGACGTACAGAAGAGGCACATGAAGAGGTGTTGTATCGATCCGTCGCGCTGGGAGGCTCTCGCTGAAAAACGACCTGAATGGAGGCGTCATGTTCAGGACAAAGTGTACGAGTTTGAAGAAGAAAGGAGGCAAGAACTAGACTTAAAACGAGATCAGCTTAAAAGTCGACCGCCGGCTAATATCAATTACAACTACATTAATGGCGCCTTAACTTGTGTTCATTGTAACCGGACTTTTAGCGCAAAAATAGGGTACATCAGCCACATACAGGCTAAACACCTAGGCCAATAATCACAAAGTCAAGTCTCTGTAGCCGAAATCGGCTAGGAGGATTATTATTATTGCATCTGAACAATCACAATGAGTGAACTGCGTGCATTGCTACTCATGTAGGTGCCATCAAAAAATGCGCATTCCAGTGCATTTTAAATGCTTGGCTGCATTATTAACAAAATAGTCTGCTAACACCCGGTATGTTTTAGGATAACCCAGTGTTAAACCAAGCTTACAGAATAAACAAGCTGATTCCTAATTAATGCAAACAGCGTACTCGCAATGTTTTTAAACAGACAAATAAGATTTAAAAGTGACACAAAGCCAGTTTACTCCAAACACGAGGGTGCCTAATCCCGCATGGCTTTAAAACACCCCGTGGAACAAAGTATGTGCCTTAATTAACCCTCCCCCCTCTTACACAAGGTATTCGCCCAAATTATAATTAGCCTGAGTTGCCACCTTGCCACTCTCGGTAAATTACCACTGATTTTGAGTAGCGCCTACGCGCTAATAAATAAAGTGTTTTATTTTAAATTGGTGTAGGTAGGTACTTAATTTGGGATAAATTAAGACAAATCAGAGTTAATTAGTAAATATTTGATGTAATTTGGAATATTCTTGATTTATTTTAATAACTTTGTTAAATTTTAAAACATTATCATGTGGGTAATGAGTTTGCATACTTTTAGGCAAGGACGCGCTCGGTCCATTCAAGGCTCAACCCTCTAAAGCAGAGGACTCAAACTTTTTTTTCTTATAAACCACTTTCAAAATTTTGTTGGTTCCTGTGGACCCTCTGTAGCTACATTTCTTCTATATTCCCAGTCGATAAAAAATGTGAACATTAGATCTATGGAAATATAGAATATGCAAGTTTTTTAAGTAACAGTCGCTGAGCTTCTTAAAATATCATCTGCCTACATTGATAGGTGAAGTCAAGTCAACATTTTAGTTCTTCAATATCTTTTTTTTTATACAACTTATATGGTAAACAAGCATGCACTCCACCAAATGTCAAGTGGCAACTGCAGCCCATGGATATCTACGTAGAATTCAAAACAAGGTATTATGTTGTCTTCATCTCTATATGCCGTGGGGCTCCGGCAGTAGAATGTTGCCCCTCCGCTCTTGCCCGTGGATGCAATAGGAATCTGCTAAGGGATACCTCCGAAACATGGGCAGCAGCGTTTATTCGTGTTTTCAATACCTATACTGCGCTCGCCAACCCGCCTGCCAAGCGTGACGAGTATGGCAAGAACCCCCTTCTGGATATAGTGCAACATAAAACCAGGCCCCGAGTCCCCCGGCGGCCCCGCTAATCCTGGCTACGGTAGCAGTCACGGTAACGGCGGGGCCAGGGGTGCTCAGAATCCCCGGGAGACGATCGGCTACCAAACCCTACGACGACCACTGGCCCTGGTAACACACAACATCCGCACTTTGAGGACAAACGAAAAGATTGTTGAGCTAGAAGAAGAAATTAGTAGATTACACTGGGACATTTTGGGGTTATCAGAAGTCCGTAGAGAGGACGAGGACACGATATCCCTTAAGTCTATTAACCTACTAAACTACCGGGAGGGCGACCAACTGTCCCAAGGTGGTGTTGGGTTTCTCGTTCACAAGCCACTCATCAACAACATTATCACCATCCACAGTGTGATTGTTGTAATGGGGGACTTCAATGCAGAGCTAGGCATGAGAAGCGATGATGAGTTGAGAGTGGGGCAATTTGGATATGGGCAACGGAACCCCAGGGGACAGAGGCTGGCCAATTTTCTGGAGAAAGAAGGACTCTTTATGATGAATTCTTTTTTCCAGAAGCCGCCTCACAGGAAATGGACCTGGATGAGTCCCACCGGTTAGACGAGAAATGAGATTGATTTCATCTTGACCAAAAAAAACAAATATTCAATGATGTCTCTGTGATTCACAGGGTGATAACCGGCAGTGATCACCGAATTGTTAGAGCCACATTGAATATGAACGTTAAACTTGAAAGGTCCCGTTTGATGAAGTCTACGCTCCGACCCACTCGCGCATGATAGAAAGGGTATAACAGTCTACTAATAATTTCACTATGACCCATCTAGAAATACAAATCAATAGCCAAAGTAGCATTGTGCTGGACTCGCAATTCTACTTTTACAGCTACTGTGTCTTGAACTATACACAACCTATTGGGGATTTGTTAAGCTAAATAAAGAATATACACAAAATAAACTCAAAATACTTGAACAATGTGTATTTATTCATTACATACTATAAATAGGTAATAAATTGAAACAAAAGGCTGACGATAATGAAAAGTATCTAGATTCTATTCCAAAATTATCTACACAAAATAAGCTGGAGCTGGATGGGCGACAGTGTAACTGATATAGTTTGAATAACTATACGGTCTATTACAATAATCTAAATACACGGTAGCTCACCCAAGCCAATCAGGTAACACACAGAAATACAAGTTCAAGTTTACAAAGAAAGATATTACAGCATTAGAAAATTGGTTGGTACTTAACTTATTCTCGAGCCAGGAATACAAAAGTGCCCATCGGGCATTTACATTGCTATTTATACATCCCAAAAGTCGTGAAAAATCACGACATCTTTGGCCAATCACAAGCATTCTTTGTTTACATCATAATATCTTTTTATATTGGCTATAACAACAATATATAATGAACTTAATGTATGTTAAAACTTAATTAATGACTATTACAAGTCCTAACAATTACAAAATCGTATTATTAGGGCACAAATTTCTACTTATTGGGCGCCACCAATCACAGCATTATTTTCATGTCGTTAATTTTAACAAAATCTAATTTGGTAGAACATTTTTAAAAATTGGTTAATAAATTACACAATCTTTCGTTATTTGAAAATCGTATTCCTAACATATGACAACACATCAATGATAGATATTAAACCTGTTAATAATCATTTTAAAACTTATATCTTAGGAACAAATATAATCCAAATGTAAACACGACTTAAAATATCAATAATATTAATACAATAATTTATTGTTCTAATGTACTATCACAACATTATCAACTATGCCTTAATTAAATGTCATCATATTATAAATATAGCCATTGACCAAACGTTTCGTTCGGAAACATGTTTCATCATAATTTCGTTCTAAAAAATCTCCAAGACATCGAATCATTGATTTGACATTGACATTTGTAACTTGAAGACAATTAAAATTAAAGTTTAAAACAGGAACTTAATGTAAATAAACAAAATAGTGCAGTGTTATTGTTAATCTAATGCTTTTTATAATGCAACTTGTCACGCACATATCCTAAACCCCGAGAGCTTTCAACTCGAACTTGCAAATCACTTTGACTGTCTAGAAGTAGATGCATCAGTGGACGAGATCAATAACAGGTTCGTAGAAACCATCCATACGGTGGGGTCCCAGTTCTTTAAGACCCCCCGTACCAATAGACCTCAGAAACTCTCTGATGACACCCTTAACCTCATAGCTGAACGACGTTCTTTGTGACTGCTGTCTTCCGATAATGCTCAGTCACATAGGCAGCTCAATAGAAAGATTTGGAAATCCTTGCGGCACGATATTCGTACCTTTTATACATCTCGTATTAAAGATACGATAGAGCGGAATAAAGGCTCCAAAGTGTTCGGAAGAGATAATTCTATTCGGCAGAGCCGCATGACAAAGCTGAAGAGGGAAGATGGCAGCATAACGTCAAGTAAAGCGGAAGTGTTAAGAGAAGTCGAAAGGTTCTATGGGCGGCTCTACGATTCGGTCACTAAACCTGTTTGCAGTGCGGCCAACGACCTAAGAGCCAAACTGACCCGATATTATACCGAAGATATTCCGGACATCAGCCTGTATGAGATCAGGATGGCCTTGAAGCAGCTTAAGAACGAAAAGGCGTCGGGTGAGGACGGAATCACTTCAGAGCTTCTGAAAGCGAGTGGATCACCGGTACTTAAAGTCCTTCAGAAGCTCTTTAATTCCGCCTTGCTTGAAGGTACGACGCCAAAAGTATGGAACGAGGGCATGGTGGTTCTGTTCTTCAAGAAAGGTGACAACACCTTGCTTAAGAATTACAGACCCATCTCCCTTTTGAGCCATGTTTATAAGCTGTTTTCAAGGGTCATCGCGAACCGTCTCGAACGCAGGTTTGATGACTTCCAGCCTCCCGAACAAGCCGGGTTCTGTAAAGGCTACAGTACCATATACCTGTAGGAGGTTGGGTGTGTTCAGGTGTTGGTAGTAGAAGAAAAACAGTCCAGATAAAAGTTTACAAGTGGGTAGGTATATTGTTCTTTCACAAGTTCACAACAATCGTTCGATACACAACACTCAGTACAGTTTTTATTAGAAGGAAAAAGGTAGGTACACAACACAAACAAGCGAAGATAAAATAACGAAAGAAAGTTTTTAAGTAAAGCACGTAATTGCTGAATAAGCAAGCTGGCGGTACAGAGCGGTATAGTTTTGTATAGCGTTGCACTAGCGATTTCATCCGACTGCCCGGTGCGTGGAACCAACACCCAATGCGAGCCGAGAAGCGCGTGACCTCGACGATGACCGGTAAACCAGTTATTTGATGCGCGCGCGGCTCCAGTACAATAAATATCGGATGACACGCCGTTCGTCGTGTTATCGGACTAAAGCAAATATTAAATAATTAAATATGTATGTAATTAATATGTGTATATATAGGTATGTAATTTATGTGTAGGTTAGAGAATTATTTTTATATAAATATAAATTATTTAAAGTAATGTGGAGAGGATCCCCACATCACTCCCTTCCGAAGAGCGTCACTACGGGGGATAAATATCTGGAAAATGGACTTGCCTACCAGATCGTGTAGTACGTATCGGAGGATGTGTGAACGTAGGTATAGGGTCAGGATCAAGAGAAGGTTTAAGTGGCGGTGCAGTAGGTGACAAAATGTAAGCCGGTTTCAGGCGGTCTATCGAAACGGTCATCGCTTTACCCTTAACCAAGATTTTGAAGACCTTGCCCCCGCGCTGAATTACCTCGTAGGGGCTGGAATAGGATGGGTGAAATGATCCTCGTAACATTTCTTCCCGAAGGAATACATGAGACGAAGAAGCGAGATCCTTGAAAACAAAGGTTTTGCTATTGTCATGTCGCGACGCGGGTACAGGTTGCAGTTTGCCAGCAATTGAACGCAGTCGCGCGGTGAAATCGGTAAAATCTGTGGTACCGGTTACTGTTGGACGAAAAAATTCACCTGGGAGTCGCAAGGGCTCACCGTACACCAATTCCGCCGAAGATGACTGCAGGTCTTCTTTAATCGCGCTTCTAATGCCCAGTAAGACTAGTGGTAGCGATTCCGTCCAATTATTATAAGCGTTACACGTAATAGCTGTCTTAAGCTGTCGATGGAATCGCTGCACTAGGCCGTTGCATGCTGGGTGATAAGCTGCAGTCCTGCAATGTTTGAACCCGGCTATTTTCACAAGAAATTGGAACAACGCGGATTCAAACTGGCTTCCACGATCGGTAACGATGTCGGTTGGGCAACCAAATCTGGCTATCCAGCCAGACAGTAATGCCTTGGCTACAGTTTCGGCCGTGATGTCCGGAATAGGGATGGCCTCAGGCCATCTGGTAAAGCGATCTACAGCGGTAAGGCAGTAACGGTAGCCATTGGAAATAGGCATAGGACCAATCAGATCGATGTGGACAAACGCGAATCTAGCTTTGGGTAATTCGAAAGTGCCCAATGGAGTGGGCACGTGACGACTAACCTTAGAGCGCTGGCAGGCCAAGCATGCTCGCGACCATTCTCGACAGTCTTTTTTGACTCCTGGCCAAACGTAACGCTGCGCTATAAGCTTAGCGGTTGCGTTTGCGCCAGGGTGTTTTAAACAGTGAAGGCTATCGAATATTTGTTTTCGCAAAAGCTTGATCACGAACGGTCTCAGTGTGCCAGTACTTACATCACAGTAAAGCTCCACCTTGCTACCGGGCGCTTTGACTTTCTCGAAGCGAAGCGATGTCGGTTTGTCATGGAGAAATGATGCTAGCTCGGAATCTGAGGTCTGAGACTTAGCGAGGACTTCGAGGTCAACTGGACTTTGTAACTCCTCAATTCGCGAAAGCGTGTCGGCCACAACATTATCCTTACCGAATATATGCCGGTTATCGCAAGTGAATTGAGATATGAAGTCCAGATGCCTGTATTGACGGGGTGAGCAGTTGCTTTTCCGTTCGCTGAAAGCGAAACATATGGGCTTATGATCGGTATAAACCGTGAAGTCCCTTGCTTCCAACATGTGCCGGAAGTATTTTATGCCCTCATATATAACGAGTAGCTCGCGGTCGTAGGGTGAATACTTCTGCTGAGATGGGCTGAGTTTCCGTGAAAATAATGCCAGCGGCTGCCAGACCTCATCTTTAAATTGCTGAATTACTGCACCCAATGCTAAGTCACTCCCATCAGTAACTAAAGCTAGTTTGGCTTGGCAATCGGGGTGTGCTAATAAAGCAGCTTTGCAAAGGCTCTCCTTAGACTGCTCAAAGGCCGTGAGAGCTTCACCTGTCAGGTCTACAGAATCAGAGGCTTTTACCGAGCCGGCTAACAAGGCGTTGAGAGGGGCTTGAATTTTTGCGGCATCAGGAATGAATCGCCTATAAAAATTCAGCATGCCCAAGAATCGCCTGAGTTGCCGGACTGTTTTCGGCGCAGAAAACTCTTTTATGGCCTGAACATTTGAGTCCAGTGGTTTGGTGCCGGTGGCAGAGATGTGATAGCCTAAAAACGTTACTTCCGAGGCCCCAAACACACACTTTGAAGTGTTCACGACGATGCCGTATTTCTGCATTCGTTCAAAAAGCTGGCGAAGATGGCCTTCGTGCTCAGCTGCCGATCTGCTAAATACTAAAAAGTCGTCAAGATACCCCGAAACACTCAACGTCCTTCCGTGGAAACTGTTTTGAGGTGGTAGCTGTCGGTTTATGGAACTCTCTCCCTACTCATATTAAAAAGGCGCCTAGTAAACCGGTTTTCAGACGACTAGTCTACAGTCATTTGTTGCAGTCCTCCACTAGCTGTTAAAATATATGAAAAAAGTATATGTATTTATATTGTATATTTTTTGTTTTATGTATAATTTTTTTTATGTCATTATTATATTTTGTTTTATATATATTCTATGTATTACTATTGTTATATCAAGTAAGTTTATGTATTTATTCTTACTGTGATCGGAGTTTATTGTTATTTGTGTTTCTTTTGTTTCTTTTTTTTTTAAGTATCAATAAGTTATTATTGTTTTAAGTTTGCACGCCAACGTTTTTTGTTACTTCTGAGGTTGGCAGGTAAAAAACCCTATTAGCATTAAGCCCACCTTTTGTACATGTAATTTGTATTTTTGTGCAATAAAGTTTGAAAATAAGTAGATAAATATTTTCAATATTACCTTGGCGAAATTCACAGATATGGTCTTGCATTTTATAAGTAGGACCTATTTAGTCTAAGTGTAAATAAGTAGTTTAAAAGTACTAGATATAAAGGATTTGCACTGTCGCTTTGGTGGTACTGTAATGGCTGTGTTAAATTTAAATATACCTAGTCAGGTCATAAATTCTGTCACATGTTTAATATAAAATAATTGAAACAAGTTTATTCATTATGTAACCATTTATATACCAAAATGAATTTACCAAAACATAGATTCTTATGACACTAAAGTTTATTCAAAATGACGTCCGTGATTTTGAATACAGGCCTTCAATCTGCGCGGCCAGTCGTCTATCGCAGCACGAACGAGGTCCATGTCAATATCGGCGGCTGCCTTAATCAAGGATGTCTTGAGTGACTCCAAATTGGGATGAGGCTTTGAGCACGCCTTTTCCTCCAAGTGTTGCCATATATCTTGTAATCTTACGGATTCAAATCTGGACTGGAGGAGGGCCAGTCTTCGTGCCGGATGAAGTCGATTTCACGCACCGCCAGCCAGTCTTGTGTGCTCTTCGCTCTATGAGCTGGCGCCGAATCTTGTTGGAATACCCAGTGCCTGTTATTGAACATGGTATTAGAAACAGGTTCCACAAGGTTCGTCAGGACTGTATTATGATACACAACTGCATTCGTTTTTACACCTTTCTCACAAAAATGTACCTTTGTTAAGCCCCAATAAAAAACTCTCAACCATACCATGAGCGAGGATGGAAAATGACCTCGTTGGACACGCGGAATACGGTTGCTCGCTTCTTCACTACTGTGTGCGTACACCTTATCATTTTGTTTATTGTAGCTCTCTTCTTCGGTAAAAAATTTTTCATCCGAAAAAAGAATTTCACGATATTTTTTTCCCGCGTACCGCTTCAACAAAGCGCGGCATCTCTTCAGTCTCAGGTCCATTAGACGAGCATTCAAACGATGTCCTGTTTTTCTTCGATATGCCCGAAGCCCTAAGTCTTCATTTAACACCCTTTTCACCGTGGTTCTGCTTAACCCCATCTGAAGGGCCAACAGTTTCTGCTTGCGTTTGGGATTTCTTTGAATTCGCGCCTTCACAGCTTTTATCACTGCTGGAGGCCTAACAGACCGAGCGCGACCACTTCTTGACCTGTCATCTACACTAGAGTCTTCATTGTATCGTTTGATGGTGCGATAAACGAATCTTTTGGTTATATTAAAATTTTTCAGTATGTCAAAAATTTGAATTGGCGCGTAACCGCAACGATGCAACGCAATAACTGCAACACGGTCTTCTTTAAGCGTCCACTCCATATTTAAAAATGAGTAAAATTCTAAAAAGTATACATTTTTATTTTCATGAACAATTCAAAATTCGAATTCAATAAACTTTTTTGTAGCCAGCATTCTAAAAGAAAAGTTTTTACTGTGTGACAATACTTATGACCTGACTAGGTATAAAATAAAATAAAAAATCTGTCTGTCTATCCGTCTGTCAAGACCCTTTTTCTCAGAAACGCGTTGAGGAATCAAGTAGAAATTAAATACAAATATCAAATACATAAGTCTAGAGTCCCGTGAAGCTGTAAAAAATCAAGTTTCTAAGTCAAAGCAATCAAAACCTATTTTGCCGCATATTTTGCTTGCAAAAAATAAATAAAGACTTCTCATTGACTTTCCCAATAATTTATGCTACCTTGTATGAACATAGAATCTAATAAATGTATCTCAAATTGTATTTTATTCTAGTTTATGCAATGTTGGAATTTTCTGGTAAAGCTTACGTGCCCCTCCACAAGTAACATGCTTGTTCAACATTTTTCGCGTAACGAACATGGCCTTACAAATTAATAAAAATAATCAAGAGTGTTTGTTCTCCAAAATGTAACGAAAATTGCGTTTTTCGCATGCCGAAGTCAAATAGCAAAAAAAAATAAAAAAACGAAACCTTTAGATTACGTACTGTCCATCTATCCATCGTTCGTCCGTCCGAGGCGCATACGTGTAGAGGATTCATTTCCAAAAAGTGTGACTTACCAATAATAGACCAAATACGACGTGTTACAAATCTTTCTTGATAAAATTTTAATAAAAAAAACATATTGAATAATTAAATTTATTTTCCCAGTATAATTAACGTGATCATTCGTCCCGCTTTGGGCGGGACAGTCCCACTTTCAGGGTGTCTGTACCGTTGTCCCCAACCAGAGAAAAAATGTCCCGCTTTAACAAAGGAACCAAACGATAAATTCATTAAACGTACCCTTACCTACCTACGAATATATTTATTGGATTCTAAACGCGCGGGTGACAGCGGCAGCGCCGCCAGCACGGAGAAGACAGCGAGTGACATGCGAAAACGAGTCAAAATTACAAACACTAACATTGGCATGTGATAAGCTCCATTCCTACGTAAAACTAGACCCGACATTTTGAAACTAATTTGTTCCACATACAAATACAAAACATATGCGTTTCGAACCGCAACATAATGTGAAAATTTCATATTAATATACCTAATATATTGTTTCTCATTTCCTTTTTTTTAATAAATACCTTGTATAATAAGTTTATTTTTTGTTTAACTTAGCAAGCGTCCCGCTCCGACAAAAAAAAATGGTTACAACACAAACTAATACACAACTCAGTTGGATATTACAGTGTGTTAGACAGAGTAGGTAGGTATCCATTTAGACTTAAATATATATCGTTATAGATGATAGTTTCACAAGTTATATATATCGTGATCTCCACATTAGGCACTAGGTAACGCTTGTGGTTATGACGAATAGAAATAAAATGAAAATTAAAAACACTTATTTAAATTGCCGCTAGTCCCGTACGTTTGTCTGACAATAGCATGAGTGAGACTGCGGAAATAGTAGCAGAATATCTTTTCTAGGTTTCGGACCAAAATGTTAAAAACGGAGTTAATTTAAGATTGTGTATGTCTATTATGAGACATAGACAATCATAAATTAACTACATTAGCAAACAATACAACTAAGTATTAACAAGTAAAAGACTAAAGTAGATACAATGAAATAGTAGACTTGAGGTGCGACTTTGAAACATGGCTGTACACTTTATTTCTTGTGATCCCTCTGTAGGTAACTGTGTAGGTAACTGTGTTTCACAAATAAATAAATTGAAACTGAAATACAGACTAAATGGTTGTGTTGAGTATTGTGTGTGTATTGTCTATAAATCTAGTCCATATTTGAATTGAATTGGGGTTACCAAACTCATTCGCTAAATAACAAAGATGAAAAGATTAATCTATTAAATTAAACAATTTTACATTTTTACCCAAAGCGCAAACTACCTTAAAAATAAAATTGACACACATTAACACATTTATAAAAACATATAAAACCTAAATATACCCTAAGACACCCTTAAATAGAACTAAGACTGTCGTTAACTATGTAAACATGTTGAAACTCGTGTAAGTTGTGTTATGTCAACATGTTAGAACTCGTGTAAGTTGTGTTATGTCAACATGTTGGAACTAGTGTAAGTCGTGTTATGTCAACATGTTAGAACTTGTGTAAGTTGTGTTATGTCAACATGTTGGAACTAGTGTAAGTTGTGTTATGTCAACATGTTGGAACTCGTGTAAGTTGTGTTATGTCAATATGTTAGAACACGTGTAAGTTGTGTTATGTCAACATGTTGGAACTAGTATAAGTTGTATTATGTCAACATGTTGGAACTCGTGTAAGCTGTGTTATGTCAACATGTTGGAACTCATGTAAGTTGTGTTATGTCAACATGTTCAAACTCGTGTAAGTTGTGTTATGTCAACATGTTAGAACTCGTGTAAGTTGTGTTATGTCAACATGTTGGAACTAGTGTAAGTTGTGTTATGTCAACATGTTGGAACTCGTGTAAGTTGTGTTATGTCAACATGTTGGAACTCGTGTAAGTTTTGTTATGTCAACATGTTGGAACTCGTGTAAGTTGTGTTATGTCAACATGTAGGAACTTGTGTAAGTTGTGCTATGCAGTCTTAGCTAAGCAACATGTCCTATAAATTCAGGTAGCAATTTACTTCGTTTCTATCAGGTATCTTTGCATTGTTTGTCTGAGTCCGTACATCAGCAAATATGTGTATTCACAAAGGCAGGCTATTTGCTGCGCTCTGACAGACTTGTAGATGAGTTGTCGTGCTTAAATCACTGCTTGGGCCTGATAGTAAAAAAATATATGGTAACCATATATAGGCAATATAAAATATTTTTATATAAATATACAACAAATATTTACAAAATTTAAAAAACCTCCGACATTACGAACTTCGAAAGTTTAAATCTCCACTAAATAGGAAAAGTGCTGATAGTCTTCGGTCTTCTGGGAATAAATATTCTTAGCCCGGAGGAGATATAGTTTTATTTTAAGCCTAAGAGGCCACCCACACAACTCTAAAAACTTTTAGATACCTTCTTGAAGTACCCTTCTATTCAAAAAATATTGCAAAAATTCATAAATTAAGTTCAGAACCTGGAAGTTATAATTTCTAATTATTTAATTGTTATTTCGTGACCCGACTATAAGAACTAGAGAGTTAGCGAAAATTGAAATATCACATTGGCATATTTAGTCGTTTTACCCTTTAGTCGTTCTATAATCGTGATGTCTATATTTCCACATAATATAGAGATCACAATCATGAAGGGGAAAAAAAACTGTTTTCTGAAGCATTTTATGTAATTCAAAGCAACATTAGAATACCTAAACAACGCAATGTGTAATTTTTACCTAAGCCTTTACTCATTCTGGCCATATCAGCAGCGTGGCCAAGAGTTGTCGTCACACATTATTTATACAAAACTAAATCTTTAGACATGCCATAGCAATTTCGAAAACTGTACATAGCTATAAAATCGCCTTCTCAGTATACACAGCTCAACGTATTATCGTACCTAATTGTTTTGCTACCTAATTTAATAGTGCTCCCACACAGAAGCAATATAACGTTATACAGTGTGGTTTTTTGAGAAGGGCGGTGATGGCCAAGTCCGAAACTACGAGAGGTAGAATGATTTTTTTTAAGCAGACACTATATTTAACCCATGGATTCTGTTGCTGATAAAGATCAATCTTTACAAACAAATGTATTATTAAAAATGAAAGGAAATAACAAATTTTCACTATGTTATTATTTTTCCAGCAAGACGGGGCCCCATCTCTTAGCAGTCGTGTGGTTAGAGAGATGCTGAACAAACATTTTGGGGATAGATGGATTGGCACTCATGGTCCGGCAAGATCACCCGATCTTACCGATCCGATTTTTTATGGGGTTACGTTCTCGAATGAACGAACGAATGAAATTTACAAAGCTCGTTACAAAACGGTTGAGAGCTTAAAAAGCTCATTGCTTGATATTTTATCGAGGATAAATCTTTTCATGGTATCAAATGCAGTAAAGTATTTAGAGAGACGTATACACTTATGCATTGGAGTCAATGGAAACCATTTTGAGCAACTTATTAGTCAATTTGTAAAAATTGCTATTTCCTTTCATTTTCAGTAATACATTTCTTTGCAAAGATTGATCCTTATCAGCAACAGTATCCATTGGTTCCGTCCAAGTGTTGGAACAATATCCCCTCACCTATTTATACATTTTAGAAAAATACTTGAGGCTCATCTTATTGGAACCCAAATACAGCTGGGCAACATTAATCTAGATAATATTTCTTTTATCTAGCTCTCTATAACCTTGTGCCCTTATTACTTGTTTTTATTTTTATATTATTATTATTAATAGTTTTATTGTTGGCTGCGATTTACTACAATGCCATAGGTATATACATATAGCATCTTAGCTTATATACTCATCTTAGGTAGGTAGGTACAATTGGTTGGACAGGCAACTTGTTTTATTCTTTTTATTTATCTAGCCTACATTTTCCCACTGCTGGGCAAAGGCCTCCCCCAACTCCTTCCACCTATTGCGATCCTTGGCAGATTCCCACCATTCCTTCTCGAATCCGCTGATGTCGTCGCGCCAATGCTTTCGCGGCCGACCCCGACGTCGCTGTCCATCCTCCGGTACCCAAGGTGTTATGATATTGGCCCATTTCTCCGGAAGCATTCGACTTATGTACGTGCCCGGCCCAATCCCACTTGAGCTTCGCGGTTTTGTCTCCCACATCGGCAATGCCAGTTAAAAACGAAGCGTGGTATTCCTCACCCGATCGGTTCTCTGGAATCCGCTGCGTTCCATTGCCCTTTGGCAAATCTTGAGCTTGGACTTCTGCAGCTCGGTCAATGACCATGTTTGCGCACCGTAGGTAAGAACCGGCAGGATACACATGTCGATGAGTTTGCGCTTCAGACTCAGAGGAAGGTCACCCTTCATGTGCGCCTTCATAGACCAGTAGCTCTTCCAGGCATTTTCGATGCGGCGTTCGATTTCCTTGTCATGCCTGTTTTCGAAGCTTGCTAACTGGCCCAAGTAAATGTACTCATCGACATATAGTATTTCCTGCCCTTCTACCTCGACCCTACGTTTCGTGGCATTGGTCATTATTTGCGTCTTCAACCGATTCATTTGCAGTCCAACCTCAAGATTTGCCGCGCTCACTTCTTGGAGCATTTCTTGTAAGTCATGTGCTGTTTGGGCAAAAAGGACAATGTCATCCGCAAAACGCAAATTAGTTAAGCGCTTGCCACCGATGTTTATGTCCCTTGTAGCCCAAGATAATGTTCTGAATACCTCCTCGAGGGTGCTTGTAAACAGAATGGCAGAAAAAGGGTCAACCTACTTGACTCCTTTCTGTATGTGAAATGCTGGACCAGTGAAGTGGAGTTTTATATTGGCTGTGCTTTGGCGGTAAATGATTTTAAGAAGGTCAATGTATGTTTTGTGAACTTGCTGGTTTTCTAGTGATTTGAATATTGCTGAGTGCTGAAGGCTATTAAAAGCCTTTGTGTAGTCCACAAAGGCTATGTAGAGTGGTTTATGAAATTCTGTGTACTTTTCAATTATTTGGTTTAGTGTGTGTAGATGATTTGTTGTGGAGAAGCCGGGACGAAAACCTGCTTGCTCAAGTGGCTGGTGTTGGTTTAAAATGCCACTAATGTGCTTTTGCACAACTTTTATAAACGCCTTATACAAATGCAAGATCAGGCTTATTGGTCTATAGTTGCCTATATTTGTTTTGTCCCCTTTTTTGTGTAGGAGGACAATGTTTGAGTGACACATTTGTTTCGGTATTTGACCAGTTTGCAAAATAGTGTTGAACAGGTTGGTGATATGCGGAAGTAGGGTGAGCGCGCCGATTTTTAATTCCTCGGTTGTTACTCCATCCTCTCCAGGACTTCGTTCATATTTCATCGTTTTTAAAACATTATGAACCTCTTTACCTGTTATAAACGGTATGCTATCGGGTTTATTATAGTCTACATTTTCGGTTGTCTTGGTATTGTCGGAGTACAGTTTTTTGTAAAATTCTGTGCACACTTCCATAATTTTATCGCGGCTGTTATGTTTGATTTTGTTTGAATCCTGTAGACAGTTAATCCAATGCTTACTTCTAAAAATTCCTTGTTTAGCGGTTCTTAATGAGGTATGTTTTTCGATTGCTGTTTGAATTAAGTGTAAGTTTAATAATCTAATATCTCTTCTAATACTGCGTTTTACTTTTCTGTCAAATTTATTATAATCTTCAGTGGCTATTTCCATTTTTTCTCGTCGAGAAATAAGTTCCCTAGTGTATTTTGAGAGTTTCCCTTTATTTTTAACACTGTTTTGGATAGTATTGCTGCCTAAATATATTCCCTTTATTATCGTTTTGTATCGATCATCAACGTTTTCTATTTCATTTATTCCTAATATAGAAAATTGGTTTGAGAGTGCAAGGTTGAAGTTTTCTAAGTTTTGAATAAGGATTTGTTTTGATTGTTGTCTAATTTTATTCTTTTATAAATTATTATTTTTTTAATAAGGCACTTTATTTGTCGTTCGTGACATCAATGCAGGTTTCATGGCTGAAAACCAGCGTTGAGCACTAAGTTTATTGTGTAGCATAATGCTGAGCCATTCTCCTTGTCCGGCGCAGGGCTCATAGTGACGGGTACCTATCTTTTGTTTTACTTATATTTTAATGTTTATGTTAACGTGTATTTAATTGTCTGTATTTAATTGTCTGTATTTAATTGTCTGTCTTTAATTGTCCACTGTATGTAGTTTCTGTGTGTTTGTTACTTGTGTCGAAATAAATGTCTATAACTATCTATCTATCTATAATACCGGATATCTTTTTTAAAACTTTTAAAAAACTAAATAATTATGTATATATTGTTTTCTTATAAATCGAGGGCATGATTCCTTTCAAGACTTTTGTCTAACTTTCGTGGTTCCACACTTGGCCGTCACCGCCTTTCTCAAAAAACTACCCTGTATTTTGACATATATTGTACAATGACATTTTGTAAAATTTGTTTAAATGTTAGGTATAAAATGCTATTTAACGACTAAATGTCATATGACACCTTTTATATAACGGTACATAATCGCATGTGGCAGCAACATAAAGCACTAATTTGGGTGTAATTTTTATTAAAATACAGCGTTTTGTATGAAGGCACTTTATTATAGCACTTCACACTCTGACTTTTATGGCTTGGGATAATTTATTCTGGGCTATGAAAGTAAAATAATGCTCATATTAATACGAGAACGTGGTCTGCAAACTAGGACATCGCTCGCGTGGTAGCTTATGTATGGGTGTTATTCAGCTGTATTGGCCTAGAAGGGAGCATCCGATTTAAGATGGGTTCAAATCGTTGTCAATGCAATACTCAATAAATGTATTGCTTCTGGTGGCAACGTTATTATAGGTATAAGGTAGATATTTTGATAAGGAAAAAGCCGGCCAAGTGCGAGTCGGACTCGCGCACGAAGGGTTCCGTAAAACGTATCTATAAAAACGGCAAAAAATCATGTCTGTTGTATAGGAGCTCTACTTAAATATTTATTTTATTCAATAGCACAATTTTATTTATTTACCTTATTTGAGGTTGGTACCGATTAAGTTGGTCCTCTAAATTGTATGAGCGCCCATACAACTCAGAGACTATCTTAATTGGCGTCAATGTATGTATGGGGACACCCTTTAATTTTTAACTTTTTCTTATTTTTTGGAATTTTTCCTTTATTTGTGCTGGGTGCTCTTCCTTTACTTGTAATTTTATTTGTACCTTGCTTTTTGATAAATTTCGTGATTCTAGGTCAACGGGAACTACCTTATAGGTTTTCGACCCAAAATGTGGGTACTTCCTGTTGACCTAGAACTGTCATTTTTGGTTAAAAGCAAAGTCTTATAGAACAAGTAAAGAGATAATTACGAAAAATAAAAAAAAGTTGAAAATTATGGTAAATTTAAGTACGTACAAGTTTTCGCTAAAATCTAAATTTGCTTATATATTTTTATCGTGTTGATTCAGAGCCTTGATTTTTATACACCTAATAGGGAATATATACTTCAGTATCTGGTATAAATTTAAACTTGCTAGGTCCACCCGTTGTTGAGAAATACGGCGATGACACACGGACAGACAGACAAACAGACGGACAGACGGACAAGAGAGTGATCTTGTAAGGGTTCCTTTTTTATCTTTTGAGGTACGGAACCCTGAAAAGCAGGTAAGAAAATACATTTCTTTGTCACACACAGGAGAGACATAAGTACAAAATAAGATTGTCTGGAAGAGAACGTTCTTTTAACGATACGACTGAACTATATATTTTTGTTCTCTTTGTTATGTATCTAGCTTGTAATGTATAAAAAATTCATAGAGGAAGACAAACATATATATTATTTATTCATTTATTTATTTTTTTCGGTATGGAAAATCAATATTTGTTAGTAAACACTTATTTATACATGTCAAATGGGTTAGTACAAGTGTGATTTCTTAAAAGGCATTACACTGAACAAAATTTAAAGTTAAAGTATCCATTTGTTTTTTTAAAGCTGTCCAGCAGCCCATTTCATATTAGTTACCTAGTAAAAGTACATTTTATGGATAAACGTGTATCAAGCGAAAACCCCTTAACAAGCATTTTGCGCCTTAACACGTTACAGACCATTTCGACAACGAGGTACCTAACAGTAAACAAATGGTTCTTCGATCGCACCTATTCTCGATAATAGCAGACTATTAAACGAGGGGATAAAGCAGTGTCTTGCGTCACAGGCGCTTTATTGAATCCCGAACGTAGCGAAATATTCTACAGTTAACTCACGAGCGGATCGAGGGTGTTACTATAAACCCGAGTGTAGAGAAGGATATAAGCATGCCCAAGATGCACACAGCTTTATCCACGGGAAGAATACTCTACTTTTCACACTTTCTGTGAGACAATAAAAACCAAATCTAAGTTAGTGCATTTTGTGCAGATGTTAGTTTGATTTACGAATAAGTTATTTTTTTCTATTTTAATACAGATTAGGTTCCAAATTCAAATCATATTATGCCCGCGTGGGCATAATGATATTCAGTACAACTTTAATCCTGGCTCAGCCGTAGGGATTTGATCACCTGCTTTCGGTGAGGTTTACATGACATATATTTTGACATTTTCAAGCAGGTGGTCTGAAAAGTAGTTTCTTTCACTGCAATCAAGCCATTTTGTTACAAAAAGGTCAAGATTTTCGAATGATATCTAATGGTTGATACAATCATCATCATCATTATATTCTGCCATTTGGCCTCTTGGGTTTCCAGAGCGACAGATCTTATCTGGTATCCAACGGCTCCCAGTAATCTTTATAAGGTTGCCTTTCTATTTATTGGAGGGCAGTCCTATGCTGCACTTTTCAATTCGTAATTTCCACTCAAAAACGTTCAACTCCAATGACCGCTTGAAAAAAGAGTAATGTCATGCCACTAACATAGAAAGTGAAGCAACCAAGGTAAGCCGACTCACTCGTAAATACGTGACTCACACAGACACTTGCAGTAGTATAAGCAGAGCAGCAGCGTATATTTCTGAATAGGGGGTAGATTACCAATAAGGCACCAGTTTAAACTTTAAAGTTATTTTTAAATTCATCACTATTTTGTATTTTAAGTAAGTAGGAATAAACCTATTTTTACATTGCAAGCAACTTTAAAGAGTAACATTGATAAACGCATTCTCGTTATTGTTTGCTTGTTTTTCTCCTTTCTGTATTTGAATAATAATATATATATCATTAAATTCTTTGTGAGAAAACTGTTTACCCAGAACACAGTAAAGGTATTGCTTTAGAAGGAGTAATAAATAAATAAATATTGCTGAACACTTTATTGAATATACAATAGAATTCTCAGATTCGTGGGTATTAGTGTTTTTTGGGATGGGGTAAAAGATAAGATAAGATTTAATTTAACTTATTTTTAATTATTTCCTTAAAGGCTAGTTCGGACTAGGCTAATAATTTAGTAGAGTACCGAGTAATTTAGTGGCTAAAACTGTGTGAACCACAAAAATTTAGTCGAGTAGTTTAGTGAACGATTAAGTCGAGTCGATCCATTTTACTCTATTTTTATCGGGCGAGTAACGCCTCCCACCACGCGTCCGTGCTCACTGGTTCACCGGCGAAACAAGTCCGAACCTGTTGATTAGTCGAGTTCATTAGTGGCCGCAAAAATGTCGTTTCGCTGGAGTGAAGAAACAACTTTAAAATTTGTTTCCAAATACATATGTAGAACATGAATGCTTGTGGAATATTAAGTCCCCGTATTATAAACAAATGAAACAATCCGCATTGGTACTTGGATTTAGAAAAGACAATGAATATACCCGAATTTGGTGAAAAGGAAATTAAATCGAAAATTAAAAACATCAGGTTAGTGAAATTTTAATATTTTAAGTATTTCAAAAGCATATTTAATACTATGATACAATAAGCTCTTAATTTTTATTAATTTATTACTACCTAGTGTTTTTAGAAGAAGTTTTACCTAACGAGATTCATTCTTTTTTAGATCGACGTACTCACAGGAGTTAAAAAAAATAAAGGACTTAAAAAATTCAGGCGCTGGGACTGACACCGTTTATATTCCTTCAGTAAAATGGTTCAGTTTATTGGATGCAGTTCTGCGAAACTTAACCTCGATGCTGATACAAAGTGAAAGTAATTTGGTAGTACCTACCTATCTATTTATACATATTATTACAGTACAATAATTATATGATTATACTCTAGTGTTGGTGGGTCGGTAGATTTTTAATGTATCATTCTTGTCTGCCAAGGGACAGATCCGCTTCCGACAAAATAATTTGCATATCTCTCCCGACGATCTGTAGACCTTTGGGATGAACGGTTACCTGAAGAAGTAGGTAGCGGTTGCATTCCGAGAGACTGTGGCTCATTTCTCCAATTACCAGGAACAATAGTTCCTGCTTCAAAATGTTCTGTATCTACTGTGTATTCATACTGTCTGTTCTGTAATTTTGTTTGTCGGAGCCAATTATGCAAAGCGCAACACGTCTTTACTATGTTAACAACTTTCTAAGGACTATAGGGCATCGGTTTCTCAAACACTCTGGCAATCTGGCAGCTAGTATACCGAAAGCATTTTCGACTATTCTTCTAGCCCGACACAACGGATAATTAAACATTTTTTGCTGTAGCGTTAATCGATTTCCTGGAAAAGGTTTTAATAAATATTCTTTCAAGGGAAATGCATTGTCGCCAACTAGGACGTGCCCCTCTGGTAGAACACCGTTCTCTAATTCTTGGTATAAACTACAGTTACGAAATACGCCTCCATCAGAAACCCTTCCATTACACCCAACGTCTATATAACTAAAGCAATATTTATGATCTACAACAGCCATTAAGACAATGCTGTTTGTCTCTTTGTAGTTATAGTATAAACTTCCTGATTCAGGGGGTGCCTTCATGATGACATGTTTGCCGTCGATTGCTCCACAGCACCCAGGAAAGTTCGACTGTTCTCGAAAACCATTTTCAATCATTTTCCAGTCTGTAGTAGTAGAAGGAATCTAAAAAAAAAGGTCATGTAAGTATAGGGTTACCGGGTAAACGGTGAGTCAGTATGGTACAGTGGGTTATTGGCGAAATGAGTAGGGTCAGGGAAGCTACAGTGACTCAGATTTTTTCAGAGGACTCTAAAATTAAGAAAAACTCAAAAGATTAACCTGAAATTTGCACCACGTTCACTACTGGGTGTACATACAGTCTTTGAGATATGAGCTATCAAAAAAAATTGACTCACTGTTTACCCGGTGACCCTACTCTTTGATAAAAATAACATTTTGTTTGTTTCAGGCTTCTAATATATCATACACTGATGATACAGATACTGAGCAAAATAGTACTTTAGTGGATACTTTTCATGAACCTATACCTCCTCCACCTCCTACAAAGAAGAAGAAAATCGCCCAGCTTTCGAGCATGGTTAGCCAATTAAAATAAATAGCTGATACTACTAACTCTACAGTCGAAGAAAATGAGTTTGACGTCTTTGGTAAACACGTCGGTCTTCAACTCAAATCTTTGCCTTTACTATTGGCATTAGAAGCACAAGAGCTCATTTAACTTTACATAAATAGAATTCGACGTGAGCACATTCAAAATGTGTCTGAACAAAACATAATTACCAGAACGCCACAGTCGTCACATTCTGCTGAATCACCATATTATAGTGATTCTTCAATATATTATAATGACAATAGTAATTATAATTTGGAAAAGCAAGCAACTGAATGTATTTACAATAATGAAAATGAAACGCAGAGTAACGTTACAGTTACATCAAATGATTTAATTTTCACAGCAATGCAGAACGCTAACGTTGATAATCAAAAGTGATGGGACCAAACAAAATACTTATAATGAATGTTATACCTAACGATGTTAAAAATGATTCTCTTAATAAATAAATATTTCATAATAAATCTGTTACAGTTATTTTATCTTACCTTGATAAATTCCATTAATGATTCTTAGATTGCTTCACAAACTTTTATGATGAATTCGGAAACAGTTGATTTTCCGAGTCCAAATATATGTGTAAGAGTCCTTAAACTACATCCAGTAGCAAGAAAGTATAGAACTGCTTGTAATTTTGTAATTGCAGGAATCACACTTCTCAAAATTGTATCTTTACGCTTAATTTGAGAGAGTATTTTCGTTAACAGAAAATTCACACAACTTTCGGACATTCTCAAACTATCGAAGTATTCTTTAGGATCTTCCAATGCTAATTCCTTCAGAAGACAATTAGTAGCTCCTAGTGTATCTCTTCTATTGATCCGTTTTCGTACCCATAACTTCTTTTTCTTTCTTTCTTCTTTCTTTTTCACACAAACTTCCTCATCCACCTCTTCTAAAATAGCCGTTACGATTAGTTTAATCAGTATATTCACTCTATTGCGTTGCATCCCGTTCATTTTGCGAAACACCACTTACTTGTGTACTATACTGGACCGTAATGCGAACGATTTCAGTGCAGTAGCGAGTAGTTTAGCCACTGAATTACACGTTACTTTACTAAATTACTAAAGTATTCCGAACTAAGCTTAAGGGCTTATTAGACCTTACTAAAAATTCAGTCGTCTAATTAGTCGATTCTAATTAGGTTCCTAAATGATTAAGTGAGTCAGTAGCCGTACTTTTTTCTAAATTTAGGAACCTACCTTTCCTTAATGCGATTGCATTTGTCTGAATTTAGTGACTGAATCATTTAGACGACTGAATTTAGTAAGGTCTAATAAGCCCTTAAGTCTGTATTCAATAAAATTGACTTTCTATTATATATAATGACTACATACTATGACAAATTTTTTATTTTTTAAATTTTGTAAATTTTATTATTATGTTTTAAATGTAATTAAATTAAATTAATTAATTTGGAAAATTTCAAAGGTTGCCTGGAAGAGATCGTTTTTAGCGATAAGGCCGCCCATTGTACCTTTGATTTAATATTGTATTCTCTTTTGTTTGTTTTATTTTTAATGGTGTGCAATAAAGAAATTATCTATCTATCTATCTAATTTGTTGACATAATTTTATCGTTGAATGAAAGTTTTATGGAATTAATCTTGTAAACATTGGACGCTCTATTAATTTGGTTGAGAGTCGATGAGTTTCATTGGATTCCAATGAAACTCTTTAATTTACACTAACTTTTCAGTTCATGAGTTGCATACAATAAATAATATTTGATATAATTTATGTATATTACAAGTTGATAAAGCACAGTGCACTGTTTTGTTAAGTTTATATACTGTTGTGATTACTATTCCGTGCTTTCTGCAAGCTCACGTTAGGTACTTGTAAAGGTTAAAAGTTATGTTCAGCTTTGAAGTGTGGTCTTTGTATTCGATTGCCTATGCTTCCCAATAATTGGGGTACGTTCGTGTTGTTTCCTTGCACTATTGCGACGATATATTATGCCAAATAACAACTGAAGGGGTAAACGAGTTTTTCAGTGGATACCGCGTCTTGGCAAACGTACTGGGGGCTCTGTGGGGCAATTTATAACAGTAACTAGCTTCCGTGATCAGCTTCGTACGCGTTTTTTGTCCACAAAAAGTAGCGTATGTTTGAATCGAAATCATAATCTATTAATACACCAAATTTTATCAAAATTGGTTCAGCCCTTACGACGTAATTGAGTAGGGGACCGGGGTGCTAGTAGTAACAGAGGTAAGTAGTAACAACTTAATTATTCAGCAGATTTCGAATATTTTGTTATAAATATACACCTAAATTGCTCCTTAAGACGGACCCTACAACGTGAGCACAGCCATTTAGGCTCGGGAGGGAGCAGTGCTTGGTTGTGAGCAGGCGCACCATTTTTGCCAGGTAACATAATAAAATGAAGTTCGTAAAGTTTGATCCTAGGTTGCTGCACTGTCTTTTTGAAATAAGTGTCAATAAATGTGTGTAGTCAATATATTAAGCATATCACATGTAATTTACTTTCCTTTGAAAATAACAAACTTTTTATCTTTAAACAAAAAAGTTAAAAATTTTACCATGGGGCTAGATGTAACGAAATTTCGGGGTACATTGTAACAAGTAAAGTAATTATGTTACAACTAGCTTCATGACAAAATTTATATACTCGTACATCTGCCATTTCATGTTTTTTTTTCAAGTGAGTGCATATGCTTGATAAACACAATAGTTTTTTACAATCTGAAAAATAACAGATTGATAAATAAATAAATAAATAAATATTTCTGGACATTTCACACAGCGCTATCTAGCCCCAAACTAAGCATAGCTTGTACTATGGGAACCAGATAACTGATAGAATACTTATAGACTTTTTTTTGTAAATACATACTTATAATACATAGAGAAACAACCAGACCCGGAACAAATATTTGTAGATCATGCAAACATTTGTTCCGCAGCGGGAATCGAACCCGCTACCTCCTGCGTCTCAGCCGGCTATTCGCCCACTGCGCCACGGAGGTCGTCAAGTAAATGAAAAGGTTTTAAATGACGAATTATATTCAGAAACAGAAGAGTGGTTCTATTTTTTAATTCCATACTCATAACCCTTTCACATGTATTCACACAATCACACACATGCACTCAGACATCCACACACACACAAACTCACACACATACACACACTCACACACATACACACACACTCACAACCATGTACACTCAGTAGTCTAATTCTATAATATCTCATTTTAGCTATTTAAAAACTAAAGTAACTTTAATTTTTCTTTTGTCATTGTTACTTTTAAAAATGTATTTTATTTTATTTTTTATTAAAATAGTAAGTAAGGAACAACAATTGTACTGGTTTAGGAGACGGGCGCTGACACTGCTACACAGTTTTTCCTTACTTTTTGCAGCTGACAACGTTCACTATTTGTTCTTGATTCCTATGTGTTTTTGAACTAAATAAATAATTTGATTTAAAAAAAAATAGATTTGAAATTTTGATTTGCGGAGAAAAATACAGCAGGTCTGACAGAGAAGACTGGGCGGAATGTCTAATTTGCAAATAGTGGTCACACGATAAAAACTGGTTAATATTGATATTCAACCAGCAAAAAGAGACATAAAGCATACGATTTAGGTATATTTTAAAAAAACTACTTTACTAAGTTCAATTAACAAAAATTACATTAAGCTATTAAAACTACTACTTTACTAAGTTCAATTAACAAAAATTACATTAAGCTATTAAAAACTACTACTTTACTAAGTTCAATTAACAAAAATTACATTATGCTATTAAAAACTACTACTTTACTAAGTTCAATTAACAAAAATTACATTAAGCTATTAAAAACTACTACTTTGACTGTTGATAGAAATGTTGTTGTTTTGTTTAAAAGACTAAATAGATATTAAAAGAGAAGAAAATTCTCTAAATGTTGATGAAGAAACATTGTTAATCTCATTAGTTTGTAATAAATTTGTTATATGTAATATTTTCTATATTGGACTTTGTGGATGTTACTTCTACTCTGACTTATTTTTCAGTAAGTAGTAGGAATTTATAATATCATATTTATTTAATTATTACATAGTGAAAATAATATTGAAGTTAAATTACGGGAAATTAACTCCGGGAGGTAGCCAATATTAATTGAATCAATTAGTGATTTTTCAGGATACCAACTGAACTTTTCAGTGCATGTTACAATATTTTAAAGTCAAATTTATAACTTATTTACTTATTTGGAACAGCGAGGTGATCAAAGTTAGTGATGGTCCATCAACGAGTTCCATTGTATGCCTAAACAACAGGGTGAAGTGAAGTATCTAAAGTGTGCCGAACTGGGCGTAAATACACTAGGTAATTTAAGATTTATCACATATTCCCGACCTTATGCCAAAAATCTGTTTACCTATATATGTACATCAAGTTGATGAACGCAGGGCAGTGCATCGTAGTGCAGGTTTGTGATCTACAAGGCAATACTTTCATATAGGCGATGATTACACATAAAAATACACAAAGATAAATATAATTTATTCGCAGAAAGTTAGTTGGTACAATTTTACACTGGTCTTAATGTTTACAATTTAAGCTCTTAACATTCTACCAGATAGTGTCCTGGTGTGCAAATATTACATATTAAATAATTAAAAATTAACATTAATTATTCCCACACAATATAAAAATGACAATCATCATCATCATCATCATATCAGCCGTAGGACGTCCACTGCTGGACAAAGGCCTCCCTCATTGATCTCCAGGAACTGCGATTGGTCTTACCAAGTCGTCTGCCCATCTTGTAGGTGGACGTCCTATGCTGCGCTTGCCGGTCCGTGGCCTCCACTCGAGAACCTTCCGGCCCCATCGACCATCTGTTCTGCGCGCTATATGGCATGTCCAATAAAATAAAATGTCAATAAAATAAAATGTCAATAAAATAAAATAATGTCATGTCTAGTACTTTTTTACAATTTATATAATTAAAATATTTCGTAATAGTGTAAAAACATTTTAATGGCAACCATTTATTAATTCGGCGTTTAAATAAAGTCAAAGGTAAATCTTTTAATTCGTCTGGTAATTTATTAAATATTTTTACCGCCATGCAATGAGCGTTACTGTTAAAAAATGACGAGTTGTGCTTTGGTAGATAAATTCTATTTTTATGTCTAGTGTGTCTGGCTAACACTGCTTCATGTCTTGCAAAACAGCTAGGAAATTGTTTTACAAAAACACAGATTTCTCTGATCATACCTACATGCACGGCAAAGGTAAGTACTCTTGTTTTTTTTTAAACAGAGGTTTACAGCTGTCTAAGAACCACAATATAATAAAAAATATAATATAAGCAACAAAATACAATGATATCAGTTTATCCCACTAGGGAGTAGTCAGAGGCAAATCTAAGCATAAAGTTCGTTACATACATGGGTGGCAATAGGTATTCCCCAGATCGCCCAGATCGAGGGGAGAAAGCTAATGAGCCGGTTGCAGCAAGACTGCCCTATTTAGCGTTCCCTATTTAGCAGTGCTCCGATTTGTGGTGCAATTGATTAACTTTAATTTCCTCATTAGTAAAGGCAACTCGCTGGTGTCTGACACGAATGTACCGTAAGTGTATGGTATTAGGGGTGATAATAATACGCAACTTTTAAATAAAAATATACGACTTAGATACGAAGGAAGGAAATTAAAACGTCGTGTAGGTAGGTACTCAATTAGCTCGTTCATGTAGATCGTTCGTTAAATAATTAACTTTAAAAACTGAAACCTATCTACGTAATACCTAGGTGTATACATAGGTACTATGGGTAGCCCGTTTGTTTGTTTTAATTCTTATTATTATTATTTTTTATACTACTTATATGGCAAACGAGCATGCAGTCCACCAGATGTTAAGTGGCTACTGCAGCCCATGGATATCCACATATAATTCAAAACAAGCTATTATTTTGTCTTGATCTCTATGTGTATACGTTGCCATACTATAGGACTTAGCTGGTATGCCTATGTGCCAGTAATTACAGGAACATACCATTACCATCTAACCGGAACACAGCAACACAAGTACTGCTATTTGGCGGTAGATAAGGGTAAGGCGGTGGTGCCCACTTCCTCGAGCTCGTTCACAAAAGCTCTACCACCAGTAAAATTTTAGTTTTTATTGCAAAAGTGTTTATTGCACAAAAACAAAATTGTACAAATGGAAGACTTAATGCTAAAAGTATTTTCTACCCGTCAACCGTGATAGTTAAAAAAACTTGATCGGCGTGCTTAAATAGGTACTAACCAAAAATACAAATAGAAACAAAAAGACTACTAACTACCTAATTGCCTACATAAATATAATAATTACTTACAAATACCTAGTCAGGTCATAAATTCTGTCACATGTTTAATATAAAATAATTGAAACAAGTTTATTCATTATGTAACCATTTATATACCAAAATGAACTTAACAAAACATAAATTCTTATGACACTAAAGTTTATTCAAAATGACCTCCGTGATTTTGAATACAGGCCTTCAATCTGCGCGGCCAGTCGTCTATCGCAGCACGAACGAGGTCCATGTCAATATCGGCGGCTGCCTTAATCAAGGATGTCTTGAGTGAATCCAAATTGGGATGAGGCTTTGAGCACGCCTTTTCCTCCAAGTGATGCTATATCTTGTAATCTAACGGATTCAAATCTGGACTGGAGGAGGGCCAGTCTTCGTGCCGGATGAAGTCGATTGCACGCGCTGCCAGCCAGTCTTTTGTGCTCTTCGCTCTATGAGCTGGCGCCGAATCTTGTTGGAATACCCAGTGCCTGTTATTGAGCATTGTATGAGAAACAGGTTCCACAAGCTTCGCTAGGACTGTATTTTGATACACAACTGCATTCGTTTTTACACCTTCCTCACAAAAATGTTCCTCTGTTAAGCCCCAATAAGAAACTCCCAACCATACCATGAGCGATGATGGAAAATGACCTCGTCGGACACGCGGAATACGGTTGCTCGCTTCTTCACTACTGTGTGCGTACACCTTATCATTTTGTTTGTAGTAGCTCTCTTCTACGGTAAAATTTTTTTCATCCGAAAAAAGAATTTCCCGATATTTTTTTCCCGCGTACCGCTTCAACAAAGCGCGGCATCTCTTCAGTCTCAGGTCCATTAGACGAGCATTCAAACGATGTCCTGTTTTTCTTCGATGTGCCCGAAGCCTTCATAAGTCTTCATTTAACACCCTTTTCACCGTGGTTCTGCTTAACCCCATCTGAAGGGCCAACAGTTTCTGCTTACGTTTGGGATTTCTTTGAATTCGCGCCTTCACAGCTTTTATCACTGCTGGAGTCCTAACAGACCGAGGGCGACCACTTCTTGACCTGTCATCTACACTAGAGTCTTCGTTGTATCGTTTGATGGTGCGATAAACGAATCTTTTGGTTATATTCAAGTTTTTCAGTATGTCAAAAATTTGAATTGGCGCGTAACCGCAACGATGCAACGCAATAACTGCAACACGGTCTGCTTTAAGCGTTTACTCCATATTTAAAAATGAGTAACATTCTTAAAAAGTATACATTTTTATTTTCATGAACAATTCGAAATTCGAATTCTATAAACTTTTTTGTGGCCAGCATTCTAAAAGAAAAGTTTTTACTGTGTGACAATACTTATGACCTGACTAGGTACAATATAATTATGAAATACAAAAATATGACACACTAGCTGACCAATTCGCAGCTTCGCACGCGTAGTTTTTTACTAAAAATATTACCCTCCTTCTCCGCAGTTGGTTAAAAAGTAGCCTGTGTCACCCGGAGATAGTGTAGCTTCCCAACAGTATTTTTTTTTAAATCCGTCCAGTAGTGTCGGATCCTATTCCATACAAACAAACAAATCTTTCGTCTTTATAATATTACGAAGTTTTTTGTAGATATTGATATGTTCTTTAATATTGTAGAAGATACTTTTGTTCTATCATCAGGAGTTTCCGCAGCGCATGCGACGAAAGACGTGTTAGGGCGCTTTTTTACACCTTGGGTTACGCTACTTAAGTTTTAGTAAGGATTTCTAATCTTTTCTAGCAATAAATATATGCCACTCAAGGTGAATGCAGCTTTCCAATTGTGAAAGAATTGTTGAAATCGGCACAGTAGTTTTTGAGTTTATTCATTACACACAAAAATACAAATCTTTCCTCTTTATTATATTAGTATAGATAAATAAATAACATAAAATAATATATGTATAAATAATAAATAAATAGATCTAATAATAAACCTGTGCCACCCGGACCATAATAATGAATCGATTGACATCTCATTCATCAAACTCGGATCAGCAGTATAGGCGCTACGGTGGAACCTACATCCATAGACTGCTAAAAACAAAGCTCTTCCTTTTTGTTTTGCCATAAGTCGAGTAAAAAGGAGGAGCTTCTCAATTCGGTTACATATTTTATTTTAAATGTTTGTGTACTCAGAACTTCGTCATTTAACCGATTTGGAAAATGAATCCAAAGGTTGTCTGGTAGAGATCGATAAGACCGCCCATTGCACTGAATCAATTTGTAAGAAAGTATGTCGTGTAATTTATTTTGGCGTTCATTAAAGATTTACCTAATTTAGTGTAAGTACATTAACACGTTCCCAGCGGCACAGATTTATCTGTACTGTCCATTACTGCGTTACGGGTCGTTTTAAACCTTGTCCTAAACCAGAGATTATGGCGGCACGAGGCATATTAAACCCCACCGCCCTTAGGAGACCAGCATCCTTTTTTGGCGCCAAATAAATAAGACAAAGTGTACGATTTTTTTGTGTGCGGCACGATTTCTAAGAAACCCGGCATTGAGGTTAGTCCATAGAACTAGGAATCAATAGCACATCTCAGATATATAGTTATCTATTTCCTACACTGAACCAGATGGAAGTTATGCCTCCCGCACGACAGAGACGTTTAAGTTTTTTTCTTACCACTATAAAGACGAAACACGGACAGGGTGTTTCAAGCCCTGTTTCGCACTTATCGTGTTAAAGGGGCACATAGTTCGAAGAACAGACAGCCATTGGGCCAGCAAGGTTCTCGAGTGGAGACCACGCATCGGAAATCGCAGCGTAGGGCGGCTCCCACTAGATGGAAAGATGACCTGATAAAGGTTGCTGGGAGCCGTTGAACGCACAAATTTTTACTCACTCTATGGCTGATATGATGATGATGATGAAACAGCGATTATTGTTTTGGTTTCTCAAAATTATGTCTCAAAATTAAGCAACAGTGTACACATTCACTCTGTACATTCCAAATCATTACGAGATATCAAAATATACCTAAGTACGTGAAATTTGTAATCCTTCATATGCTTTAACGCGTACGGAGTTCTTAAAGAATTGGCAAAGTAAAAGCTAATGAATAAATTATGGCTTCCGGTTGAATTTCGACCACTACTGCTACTTACTGTGCTTTGGAAATGGAAACTAGTAATAATAGGTACTTACTCCATTCAAAGCAATAACTATTCACTTTCAGTTAAGTAGTAAGGAGGTGGTAGATTGTGAACCTTATGCGCAAGCTAATACAGTCGTGTCTATTAGCGGTCAGTATAACGCGCGGCCGACACGGGTCTCGAACATCGGGGGATAGGTGGTGGGGGAATGGTTACGGGTGTACACTGCGGGACATAATCATTGGAAACATATTTAATGCATAATATTTTTGAGATTATATAATTTTTTATGAAGAAGTCCTAAATGATAAATATAATGTTGGAATTTAGTGTTATTGCAATTTTAATTAGATTATCTACTAACAAAACCTAGAACTTACTTTACTTACCTTACACTATTCTACGTACATTATACAGCCAATGTGTGTAATACATCTGTAGGTATCATCCTAATTTGGTTGATATAAATAAATGATTTGATTTAATATTGTCAAAACGGAGAATTGATTAAATAAGGATATCCGTCTTATGACATAGTGATAAGTAAATAATATATTTTTTAGATTATATTTACTACGCGGCTGCCCCAAGTAGTTTATCCTATTTGAATAATATAGCTCTGATTTGTGTACTAAAAAAATATGCATCACTGTTCTGACAAAAACATATTTTGATTGTATTGTACAGTTCATTTCATTCATTCGTTTCATTTATTTATTCAGAAACAATCAGATAATCGTGTTTGAAATTATGTACATCATATTTACAAATTACAATCTTTATAATATTTATCACATGCATGTCAAATATAATAAAAAATTGTTATGTACAACATCAAACAAAAATCAAATAAATATACAGTTAATAAGAGTTAATTAAACAATTAATTACATGACAATACAACAGATAGGAAACCGTTGAATCATCTAAAGACCGTTACAAACTGTTACTTATACGTATTTACGTAGCCAGAAGTCTAGGTATCTGTTATTTTCTACCATCTGTTAATGTGTTGCCTTTTACAAGTCGTGTAAATTAAATGTTTTTCATTCAAATGAAAAGAGTATGAATATAATAAAGGTTTTTGTACATAAAATTATTATATTAAAATTACAATTATTTTTATACATTATTTTCAGGGTAGTTTTAAGTAAAGTTCTATTGATCGAGAGGTTCGGATTTTATATGAACCAATTCAATTTCTATAAAGGGTTCTTTCTCGTCTTCTTCTTCAATTTCTTTTTTTATTACGATGGAGTCATTATTTCTAGCATCATCAGACGTCATGCAGCTATCAGAGCCCGTATCGGCGTTGAGAGCAGCCGCCACATCGTCATCCTCACTCATCTCACTGTCATCACTATAGTCATCTTCCTTGTCGTGATCCTCACTTTCATCATCACTATCTTTTTTCTTTTTGTCCAGTTTAGATGCGTCCATACTACTTTCTACTAAAAGCCGCCGATTTATTCCAATTTTCTTCCACTGAAAACCTAGTTTCTTTATTATACGCCGAAGACTATGTTCCGACCCTTTAAAATCTATGTCAGCTTGTAGTTTATGCAAAAGTATCGTAAGAGATAACTCTCCTTTTCTAACTGCTTGGAATTCGTGAATGAATTGTTTTAACGAGTCCTGTGTAGCGCTATCCAAACCCGTGACCGGTTTATTTCTGGGTCTTGTTTGACCGGGTGTTTTAAATACACCACCCGTTTTCTTTGCTTCTCGTAATATTCGCCTCACTGTGGATACTGAAGTTTTGGTCGCGTCCGCGGTTCGTTTACAGAGTAATTTTAATGTAGAGTTTGTGCCAGCCTCTTCGGCCTCTTTTTTCATAAATAAGAACACGTTATACATCATTTCTCTCGCCTGTTTCTTCAGAACGGTATTTAATCTAGGTGGCATTTTGCACTACACTAAACTCAGGAACTAATAAAATTGCACGCTAGTGTAATGAAAGTGATGCTAAGCGTGCCAGACTGGCGGGTGTTGAATAGTGACTGACGAACGAATGTTCGCGCCGTCCCGCGCTCCCCTCCCCCCATAGAGCAGGTCTAGTGCGCATGATTCGTGACACGCATCTTGAGCATTGATGGTTATACGGGATATTGCTTTTTATATACCACCTAAATACGTTTCAAAATAAACTGCACTCATTGCAAGTCGATAATGTTCTACATTAGTGTCGTCGCAACCTTGAAAGTGCGTGGTATAATCGTACTTATTCGTTTGAGAAGGCCACGCATGACGCAAGTAAGCGTAGGTATGTAGTAATAATGTCCTAATTATTCGTTGAGATTGCACTTCGCAGCTGGAAGTGAAGGCAATTGAGTTCTTAGTTTACCCTAAGTACTTACCTACCTACCTACCTTACTTCAATAACTTTGTTGAGATACCTAGGTACAGGTAAGGTACCTACCTACCTTGCCTATCCTACTTTTGCTTTTGTAGTAAGCAGGTTTTGTTCTCAGGAAACTATAGGTTTATTTTAAAGAAAATAACAACCGCATAATCGGATTTTTGAAAAAATGTACCTACAGTCTTAGATAATTAAATTTGAATTAAAAAACAAGTTGGTCACAAATCTCAATCGAGTCTATTTTGTATCAAGATACTTTCCCAAAGTAACTTACAAAATTTTTATAAATATTTTAAATTTTAAATCGATAACTTCCGTAGTTGCTGAGACAATCAGCTGTGACAGACGCACGGACAAAAACGCACGATAAGAGTTCCCTTTTTACCATATTGCTCCGGAACCATTAATAATATGGAACGGAACCCTAAAGATTAGTAAATACCTTAAACTCCCTGGCAAGTTGACTGTGCTTTAAAACATTGAAAACAAAAGCTAACTGTACCTAATCCACCGGAATCCGGTCCAATCCGGCTGTAACCGGATTGCGTGTGAAATCCCTTCCCACCCGAATAAACTTTACAACGCGCGATTTTATACTGTTTTCATCCCTCATGCTTTGAGAGTTGGTCATTGTTAGTTCAATAACAATATTAACTGATGTGTAAATGCGATTTACGCCCCTAGGGACGTAAGTAAATTTGAAAATAGAATGAAGCTCATTGCATTCTTAATATACTAAAATGAAATACAGCCTCCATAAAAAATCCTTATTTCAATTCAAAATATAGGAGTTTATATTCTTAAATGCTAAAATTAAAAACAATCTCTGTGACAAATCCTTATTTCTATTTAAAAATTGAACAGGTTATAGGTAGGTATTCTTAATAATAGTTCCCTGCAGAGAACACGCTAATACATTTTCATATGGCCGTGGTGCCTGGCCGATTAAACCACTGTAGTCTTAGGCGAATAAAAAAGTAAAATATAACAAAACAAGCTAGCGCCCACGGCTTCGCACGCCTTATTCTGCGCAGTCAAGTAAAAAGTAGCCTATGTCTCAATCCTTGTCATACTCTACTATACTTGCACCAAATTTCATCGTCCAGTCGTTTAATCGTGAAAACGTAGCAAATAGACGGACAGACAGATACTTTTAAATTTATAATATTAAAATGGATGCATATTGAATAAGTAAGTACCTACCGATACCACTAAATTAAATTAAAAAAAGAACTTTTTATCTTTAGGTGAAAACACTCTCACTCATGCAAACCACGTGCGGCCGCTGCGCTTCTATATGTAATAGGTAATTATACCTAGTCAGGTCATAAGTATTGTCACACAGTAAAAACTTTTCTTTTAGAATGCTGGCCACAAAAAAGTTTATAGAATTCGAATTTCGAATTGTTCATGAAAATAAAAATGTGTACTTTTTAGAATTTTACTCATTTTTAAATATGGAGTGGACGCTTAAAGAAGACCGTGTTGCAGTTATTGCATTGCATCGTTGCGGTTACGCGCCAATTCAAATTTTTGACATACTGAAAAATTTGAATATAACCAAAAGATACGTTTATCGCACCATCAAACGATACAATGAAGACTCTAGTGAAGATGGCAGGTCAAGAAGTGGTCGCCCTCGGTCTGTTAGGACTCCAGCAGTGATAAAAGCTGTGAAGGCGTGAATTCAAAGAAATCCCAAACGTAAGCATAAATTGTTGGCCCTTCAGATGGGATTAAGCAGAACCACGGTGAATAGGGTGTTAAATGAAGACTTAGGGCTTCGGGCATATCGAAGAAAAACAGGACATCGTTTGAATGCTCGTCTAATGGACCTGAGACTGAAGAGATGTCGCGCTTTGTTGAAGCCGTACGCGGGAAAAAAATATCGGGAAATTCTTTTTTCGGATGAAAAAATTTTTACCGTAGAAGAGAGCTACAACAAACAAAATGATAAGGTGTACGCACACAGTAGTGAAGAAGCGAGCAACCGTATTCTGCGTGTCCAACGAGGTCATTTTCCATCCTCGCTCATGGTATGGTTGGGAGTTTCTTATTGGAGCTTAACAGAGGCACATTTTTGTGAGAAAGGTGTAAAAACGAATGCAGTTGTGTATCAAAATACAGTCCTGACGAACCTTGTGGAACCTGTTTCTCATACCATGTTCAATAACAGGCACTGGGTATTCCAACAAGATTTGGCGCCAGCTCATAGAGCGAAGAGCACACAAAACTGGCTGGCGGCGCGTGAAATCGACTTCATCCGGCAGGAAGACTGGCCCTCCTCCAGTCCAGATTTGAATCCGTTAGATTACAAGATATGGCAACACTTGGAGGAAAAGGCGTGCTCAAAGCCTCATCCCAATTTGGATTCACTCAAGACATCCTTGATTAAGGCAGCCGCCGATATTGACATGGACCTCGTTCGTGCTGCGATAGACGACTGGCCGCGCAGATTGAAGGTCTGTATTCAAAATCACGGAGGTCATTTTGAATAAACTTTAGTGTCATAAGAATTTATATTTTGTTAAGTTCATTTTGGTATATAAATGGTTACATAATGAATAAACTTGTTTAAATTATTTTATATTAAACATGTGACAGAATTTATGACCTGACTAGGTATAAGTTTGTTCCTATGGAGCGTCATAGCATGGCCTTGTTTATTGATCGAGCGACCGAGGCGTCTCAGATTCAAAATTGGTTAAAAAATACTTTTGTCCATCTGTCTATTCTCGCCTAGAGTCCGTGCCACCACTGAAGTCTTACGGCAAAATCGGGAACTAAATTTGACAGTTCCGCCTTATTGTGTTTTGTAGTAGAGTATTTGTCGTAGAATTGTTAAGTTGTTTTATGTGAAATAAACAGCATAATGAAGCGTTGAAAAGTGCAGCTCGTCAAGTGAACCTTAAAGTGAATGAATTTTGCAATTTAGAACAGAAGAATAAATAACCATTAATACCGTTGTGCAGATCAGTGTCGCCGCCATGGCAGATAAACTTTAGGGATACCATAGACACTCATTGTTGTCTAATTTATAGGTAAAATATTGTTGACATTACCTAACTATAAAATAATTAAGTAAGGCGGCTATATAAAATAATAATTAATTCAGAAAATATCATTTGATTGTATGCAAAACCTTATGACGTTCTGTTTATTTTACCAAAGAAGGAAAAATAGCGACAAGTACTTCAATGAAAATTGTTACCCCCGGAAAAAACCGACCGCAGCCAAATAAGATCGATTTAAATGATGTTGAGCATCACAACAGAAGACTGGCGCATTCAATGCGAGCATGAAAAAAATGTTGAAGACCAATAATTCAAAAGTGATGGACTCATTGATAAGAAAATGAAGAGATTCATCATATCTACAGAAAGTGATAGCGACACTGACTCCGATCACGATAGTGAGTCAACACAATGTCAAGAAAATAATGCGCTTCCATACATAGTTGAAGAAACATCTAAAGCTACGGTAAGCATTTTGTTGTTGCAAGTCTGTACTACTGCAAGTAGTAGGTAGAACGTTCTTACAACAACGTCCACATTAAAATATTGTGTTGTGTTTGTTTCAGATTCAGACACAAGACTTGGGTCACCGAATAATACATATATGTCAAGCGACGACAAACTGATTTTGACGATGTAAACAATAAATAATATATATGGGTAGACATTTCAGACAACGCTCTCTAGCCCCACACTAAGCAGAGCTTGTACTATGGGAACCAGATAACTGATAGAGTACTTAAATACTTTTTTTTTGTAAATACATACTTATAATACATATGAAAACATCTAGACCCGGAACAAATATTTGTAGATCATGCAAACATTTGTTCCGCGGCGGGACTCGAACCCGCTACCTCCAGCGTCTCAGCCGGCTATACGCCCACTGCGCCACTGAGGTCGTCACACAATACAATCTCTAAGGTCGTAAAATGGTTCAATGTAAACAATCTTCTTCTAAATGAAATGAAAAGGTACTTATACCTTATATACCTTAGCAGTTTGTAGATTTTGGCAAAAACGGGATTTTTTATTCAGTATAATAAAATATTGATAACTTTCCAATAAAAGTTACAGTAAAATTTTTTCGTGCTTTTCTGAAAAGACTGAAAGAAGAAAATACTGCTGGACTAGGCGGTATTTTTTTCGGCATTTTTCACATTAACTCTAAAACTATACGAATCAAATAAAAACGGTTTGGGAGTATGTAAGTTAAGCTAGTTTATACGATACCCCACGTAATCTAGGTACCTTATTTTAAAATGTTAACCCACACCATTTTGGCCCATTTGCCAAATAAAATGAAAATATTTTCACAGCTTGGCAGCAAAATAGGTATGGTGGTAGTACTTCTACGTGTGAAGAGACTCTAATACTCAAAAGCTTACATTATTAGGTCGTCCCTTTAGTATTTGGTACAGGAGAGTGATTACGCGTCTGTAGCGTAATAATTAGCGTAATAATGACGCTAATTACCAAAGTTATATTAGAATTTTAATTAGGTTATTCGTTACATACTCGTAGTTATTTAGTGTATGTATTTAATATTGAACCTTATCACCAAGGATTACAACTTACAGCTTAATTCCCAAAATGGAATCATTACGCTAATTTCGCTAGAATCTAATCCATTAGTAGCGGAGTTCAAAATATAGGACGTGGATATTTAAAAGACTGATATAAAGTAAATTCAATTACTGGTTCACACTTTAATTTGTAAAATGAATTCATTTTGCGCCTAAAAATAGGTCCGACACGCGCTTTTTAACAATGATAGCTTAAATACGACCAATAATTTAGAGGAGACCAATGCACAGTGGACAAAATTCGACAGTAAAAATGTTTTTTTTTTGCTTAGCCTTTGCCCACCTTTCTCAATTGCCAAATCTCAAACTCTTCCGTCCGTGGGCACGATAACATAAAAAAGGAGTAAAAAAATTATCTGCATGAATGAATTATAGTAGGTTCCAAAACCAAACATCGTTATAAACAAAACACCAGTTAATTTTACTCTGTAAGAATTTTAAAATAAATTTCAATTTTGATACCATGTTGACGGTCTCGTTCCAAAACAAAAGCTTTTTACTGGCTATGAAATAGGAGCTGAACACTAACAAGTTTCCAACGGAACAGTTTTTATCCTGTTGTTATCACGGTAATGTTATCTTTGTTATGGTCCTAACGGTATAACAAGGTATCGGTAAAGTGATACTTATCTAGGTACTGGTAAAATATAGGCAGGTTTTATTTAGCTTAAGTCTCGGAACGGAACCGTCTCTAATGTTGAATGTTTGGATGTTTGTGATTCATAAAACTTTAGCAGTTTAACTAATGTTGCAAAAATTAAACTTAATATTACATTACGCGTTACCTGTACCGTTAATTATAGAACGTTACAGGTAAGTCTATGTTTCCTGATAATGAAAGATTATAATTTTCGATTAAAAAAAACTAGTTCTAACTAGCGTATTTGAAATCGCTGTCTGGATATAAGCCGCTATACGCGAACTATTTGTCTTATAGACACAATATCAAAATTTGTCAATCTCTTATTAAAATAGATGAAAGAAACATTTTGTAACTAGTGGTTCGCCCCAAACTGAGCGGCCCACTAGTTACAACCTTATAATATTCGACTATCAAATTAGTGCCACGAAATGATAACCAAATTACTTGGCCTACAGTTTCATTCAAATTACAGGTAATGGCAGTTCACGTATATGGTTATTCGTTTTTTGGGGTACAAATGGCAGTTATTCTGAATTTCAGACATTTACCTATATTTGTGTCATTTATGCTAAACGCAGACCAGCACTGTGGGGTCACTGGTGTACCCTGTGAATTTTGTCAACCTTCAGTTTTTATTATGGCTAATAACTATATGGACTTTACTAAAAATACAAACAGAGTCTAAATGTACTAACGAAGACCTTTCATTTGACGTCCCATTTAACCTAATAATTTAATTTAATTTTTTTACCCCCCTTAAACCCCAATATTTCAACAACAACCCCCCCCCCAACATATTTAGCTTATTTAGTCACACCAAAATTGTGCCATCCATCACCTACCTGTGTATAAATTTTCACAATGATCAGATAAACGCTTCGAAAGTTACCCTCGGACAAACAAACATACATACATACATACAATGCCGATTTGCCCAAGTTGATTTAGAGATCTTGCTTCGCTCAATCAATAAAGTATCTTGTAACTTACTCACACATCTAAGGGAATAAATAAATTCTTTATTTATTGATCAAGCGAAGCGAGAACTTGGGCAAATCGGCGTTGTATGTACACGTTGTATGTACATATTGTATGTATGTATAAATGTATGTATGATTTACGTTAATAATTAGCCATAATAAAAACAGAACTTTGACAAAATTCACAGGGTATACCAGTGATCCCACAGTGCTGAGATTTGGTATGCGTGTAGCTTTAGCTACACAAATATAGGCAAAAGTCTGAAATCCAGAATGACTGCAATTTCTAGCCCAAAAAAAGGACCCAATTAACATGAACTCCCGTTACCATTTCAATGAAACTGTAGGTCAATTTATATGGTTACATTTCATGGCACTATTTTATTAGTCAAAGAATAAGGCCGTTGCACAATGATCCCTTATCGTATTTAGCGACGTAATTGTATGATTTGACAACTCCTTCAATCATATTTCGCCACTAAATACGTTTAGGCATCGTTGCGCGAGTCGCCCTAAGAATTTTTTTTTTTGTGTTTTTGTAGACTCGCAAGATCTCAGTTCGGGGCGAACCACTAGTTAATAAATAAAGACATTACTTAGCCTTATTTCATATAGAAAGGAAAAAAAACATGAAAACTTTTGTTTAACATACCTACTTTGCTCCGGTTCTAAACCTCACTGTTAACAAGTTACGTGTTATATGCGCATTAAGAGGATGTCACGTATAAAAGCGTTTTTACTACCGCAACGTTGATTGGCCCTTTATGCCGCCACCGCCGCCGCGCCGCGCCCCGCGCCCCGCGATCCGCCGCGCCGGGGAAGTTACTGCATACAGCTTTTGTTTTCTGAATAACAAATTATTTAAAAAGTGAAAATAGTATACGCCAACAGTGAATGCTGCCAGTGTCTGTTCACATTCAAACAGGTTTAATAATCATTTATTCTCAAAGAGATAATAATTATCACTTACATGAGAATCAGTACACATAGAAAAGTTAACTTGTGTGTAATACATTTTTGTTGTTATTTTTTTATGCTTTTCAGGATCAACTGCTGCTGACTTCATTGTTAACAAATTCATAGAGCAAATACTTATTGCCATTAATAGATGAAGAAAAAAAACACCCGCACATTTTTTTTTTCGAAATTTGCTGTTGTCCATGAAGAATCTCGTGGCTAGTCAGCTGGTTTTCTGTGGGAAACTCTGTATGTCAGTTATATTTTTAGGAAATCATACCAAAAGAAATTGCTAATGAGATGACCAGACAACAAAGTTTAATGAATTTTTTCATAATATATTTTTAAAAATATTTTAAAGTTTCTACTTCATTTTTATGAAAAATTGTTTAGTTTTATGAGTTTAATCCCTATTGGGTTAACATGCATTGTAGCAACCTGGAAAAATCACTCTCAGCAATAATAAGGTCACTAATAAGGTCGTATTTTTTGCGCCTGCAATAAACGAATTTTATTTATTTATTACCAATTCTTTTGAAGTGTATTTTGTTTTGTTAGATATTTTAATAGTACCTATACACTAAATGTATTGTCTATCTATAAAAGCAACTAATGGACATAAACAATAGGAGAAAAGGGATGAGGGAACCATTTCTCACCATTACTGGTATTTGCTTACGTCACATATCGAGTGGAGTGAGGGTGCGGCCTAATTTCCTCGGGAATCGGAAATGATGGGAAAGCTTTTAGCTCGAGCTTTAGGTCATACGCACTGGGAGAAAAGTCATGGCGGTTTTTATGAAACTATATATTTTTGTCTTAGTTGATTTCGAAGTTGTATGTGGCGACGGATAGAGGATGCCTTTACTTAAAGATGGGAATCCAAAACAAATAAACTAATAAATTAATAATTAATTAATCAAACAATTTGTATCGCCGTTGGTTTCTCTAAATAAATAAATAAAAATAAAATTGAATAGTAATAATCTGGAGTAATGAATATTGTGTGATGGTGAATGTGATTTATTTGTTTAAAATGTATTGTCTATTGTATATGTAATTTTGGCAATAAGTGGCTTTTAATAATAATTTTATTAATTACCTTGGAGAAAGAGCAGTTCTTATGAAGGTTCTCTCAACCAGCATGCGAAAGATAAAATTAAATTTTATGTCAAGATCGTAGCAAGTAGAAAACCTTGGTCTCTGGGAAATAAATGCATGTGAAAAATATACAAAATACTATCAAAAGACAGCAGCAACTCTTTTAACATCCTCATGCACACGAACCACGTGTCACAAAACGCCCCCCTCCCCCTCCACAATGAAGCTGGAAGCGTCCACTTAGTAGCGAAAACGCTCAACAGCCACTTTTTATTTTTTTTCATCTCTTTCGTTCGGTGACGGCCATACGACCACACGAAGCGAGAAGCGTGTAGCGACCGCTGGCGTAGGCACACGAGAATCGTTTATAGCGAGTTCATATAAAATGTACGGAAAATTCAGTCCGCAGGTCGGCGGCGGCGCGGCGTCTTGTGGCTGTGGCGAGTGACTCGTGTGCGGCGACGATAACGCATCGTTTTATCGAAGGAGTGCGTAGATATTCATTATTTTGGCAAGTGGACGCGAGTGAGATGTGTAACCGACACGTGAATCAACAATACAGCCCGTTGTTGGCAAACTTTATACATATCGGCGATATAGTACAAATAATGTGCTAATCGACATAAAGCCAAATGTGGCCGTTTATTTATGATAACAAAAAGGTTGGTTAGAAGAACATGTTAGAAAATGAAGTTCGCAATGAACTTCTGATGTACGAAAATGGCAACTTTAAAGCTTTGTAATTCGAAAACATACTTTTGTACCTTACAGTGTTTGGGGAAGAGCTATTTAACGATAGCCAAAAAAAAACTCCCCCAACTTCCATTAGGTATAATACAAAACTAGTTTTTTTTTGTTTTTTTATTTTTAAGCTTACTAAGCGTCACTAACATGCCTAATTTTAGTTTACGAGTAAATCAGCTGTAAAGGGTCGGACGTACAGACGGGCAGACGGGCCTGCCGAAACTATACTAACTAAGGGTTCCGAGTTCTGAGTTCGACTATGGAACCCTAAAAAGGTTAGTTTAATTTTTTTTTCATAAATTATACTTGATAGCTTGATTAAATTATAATACAGTCTGTCACCGCATTCACGACACTAATTTAAAACACATCGTATTTTCTGATTTTAGTGGTGGGTTCAATACCGGTAGCTTGAATATTTATACAGTAATCGATACATTTCCAATAAACAATTTTAAACGTAAATCGGCGGCGCCTTTGCGCCGATGCGATGCCGCTTAGTCAGTTTATCAGTTACCTAATTACATGTTAATTGAATGATTTGTTTACCTATTTTATACAGGCTGGTTCATTGATAATTTAGGACTAATTTTGATAATTAAGGTATATTGAAAATCTAACAAAAATTATAATAATGAATTGGAAAAAAAAAACTATTTAACAACAATCCAATTGAACATTCAAAAACAAAGGTCATCAGCCCTACCCGTGTTTAATATTATTTTCGTAAATGCACTGACACACAGTATATAGGTTGGTTTTTACTCACAAAATAACTATGGAAGTGTAGCAAGACGAATATTAAAATTAAAATATATTTTGATTCCAATATCGCTCTATTATGATGATAACAACTTATTTTATAGGCATACTAAGCTTAACTATCTGTACTAACAAACTACGATAGTTACCATGTTTACTTAGAACACTTTCATAATTGATTTGTGCGAGGCGAGACGTTATTCGGAGCGGATCGCACTCACCCTGATGAAGGTTCACGAATTGAGCCGAAACATTGTCGGTCGAAACACCGATAAGACGGTACGTGATAAATCCCGTATTTATAATAATGATTGAAATCAATAACGAAAGTACCCTATTGAAAGTCAAATAAACACAAAAACAACGATTTTAGTGTTTTTTTAAGTTGTGTTCCTCTAAGTTTGTCCATGAGTGTATGCAAACATTTGTCCCGCAGCGGGAATCGAACCCGCAACCTTCTGCGTCTCAACCGGCTATTCGCCCACTGCACTACAGACTGATGTCGTCACTTGATATATACAAGTTTTCCCTAGTTTAGGAGCTGTTGTATATTTAGTCAAGTGAATTTCTTTACAATTATAGGAATATCGCAGGATTTTGAAGTACAACACACAGTTTTTATACAACATGGAGAAGGAACAAGCGATCATCCCACCCTGATGTTAAGTGGTAACAAGCACTTCTACAAAGCATTGCCTTGTAGGTCACATACCCTAGGAACGTGTCCAACGATCTTCACTAGACGACTTTTTTAACGACAAGACATGTAAATATTTTTTCTATAATAATGATTTCACTAACCAATAAAATTCAAAACATAAAATCGCTCAACTTCGACTCCACGAGACCTGCCTAGTTAGTTTTAATATTGCTACACCCTTACTTGCAGGGTACATATGAAGTGCTGACTAGTCAATTGGATTTGACATGTAACATTTTGAATGATGACCGTCATGAAACATTGTCGGTCGAAACACCGGTAAGACGGACCGTGATAAATCCCGTATTTATAATAATGATTTCAATAGGGTTTTATCAATAAAATGTGGTTACTCTTTTTTGGGGTACAAATTGCAGTTATTTTGGATTTCAGACTTTTGTCTATATTTGTGTTACTAAAGCTACACATAAACCAAATTTCAGCACTGTGGGTTCACTGGTGTACCCTGTGAATTATGTCAAAGTTCAGTTTTTATTATGACTAATAACTCAAAAACTATAAAGAGTTTACGAAAAATAAAAACGTCAAACCAAAATTGTGCTCTCACTCTCTACCTATACCAAATTTCACGATGATAGAAAAAAGCTTTGAAAGTTATCCTCGGACAAACAAACATGCACACATTTATATCATCATCATCATCATATCAGCCGTAGGACGTCCACTGCTGGATAAAGGCCTCCCTCCTTGATCTCCAGGAACTGCGGTTGGAAGCGGCCTGCATCAAACGTCGACCTGCGGTTCTTACCAAGTCGTCTGCCCATCTTGTGGGTGGACGTCCTACGCTGCGCTTGCCGGTCCGTGGCCTCCATTCGAGAACTTTCCGGCCCCATCGGCCATATGTTTTGCGCGCTATACGGCCTGCCCATTGCCACTTCAACGTGCTAATCCGTCGGCTATGTCAGTGACTTGAGTTCTCCTACGTATCTCCTCATTTCTGATTCGATCCCGTAGACAAACCCCGAGCATAGCCCTCTCCATAGCTCGTTGAGCGACTCTGAGCTTATACATAAGGCCAATAGTGAAAGACCACGTCTATCGGTTCCATAATGTCATCACTGGTAACACACACTGATTGAAGACTTTCGTCTTAACGTATGTAGGACGAAAAGACGTTGCGAAGTTTCCCAAACGCTGCCCATCCGAGTTGGATTCGACGATTGACCTCTTTCTCGAAGTTGGACTTACCTAATTGGACTGTTTGTCCTAGGTATACGCGTCGACAACTTCAAGAGCCGAGTACTCAACTATAACTGGGGCAGGCACGACATGGACATTCGACATAATTTTCGTCTTGTACATGTTCATTTTAAGCCCTACCCGTTGGGAGACTCGATTTAGGCCTTCGAGCATCGTGCTGAGCTCTTCCATCGACTTTGCCATGACCACAATATCGTCGGCAAACCGAAGGTGAGTGATGTATTTGCCGATATTGATGCCCAGTCCTTTCCATTCCAGAAGCTTGAAGGCATCTTCCAAAGCGGTCGTGAACAGTTTCGGAGAGATGACATCTCCCTGTCTTACGCCTCTTTTTAAGGGAATCGCCTTCGAGCTCTGTTCTTGTACTCGGATATAGTGGCGCTTTTATACAAACACTTCAACACACTTATATACATACATCCAACGCCTATTTGCCCAAGTTGATTTGGAGATCTCGCTTCGTTCGATCATAAATTAAATAAAGAAGAATGAGCGTCCTCCGTTGTTACGCGAGCTTTTTAAACTAAAAAGCAGTGTCTGACCGAAGGTAGATTTTTCCCGAATCAGAACGATTTATGGAGAGTTTTTACGAAACGGAACGGTGATTTCACGAACCGGAACGGCGTTCCGGCCCATTTCGAGCACTGGTTCTATGTAGATTAGATTTAAAAGTTTAAACAATATTTTTAAATTAATTGGTAGGTGTTTAATTTTTGAATAACTGCGTTTAAATTGTGATCACAATCTCTTGGCGTACCTCCAAAAAGCAGGTAGACCGGAGGCGACGGTTTACATCAAAACTAATGGGACTAAGAAGTAGGCTTCGTATGGTAAACCAAAGCTTAGATACAGGCGTGTACCTATACATCGGAAAATATTTGCATACTAACTTAAATATAATAATATACTTATTTCTCGGAAACGTATGATATCGTGAAGGAGCTTATTTTACAAGATTTGACAATATCATAATTATAACAGAAAACATATTGGTCAACAATTAGGTACCTGCCTACCTTAGCCTTTAAAACACCTATATATTAGTTGTTGCTTGATTCCTGTTCCTGCGCTTCACCTTACAACTTGTTTATTGATTATAACTCAGCATGATGTAGATCGTAATACGAGTGTATCGAGTAACAACCCTAGCTGGTATTCCGTTACCACCGAATCGGATTTGCGGACTTTAACACACTATTAAGTGAAATCTAAATTAAAAAGTATGACACAAAATTAATAACAATAAGTATGTAGTCGAAGGAAACAGAAACAATGTATTGCATGCATAAATTTAGATTATTTAATAAAAAATGATGTTTAATAAAGGTAAAAATTTTACTGCACAAGATGTTTGATTGCACGTCAGTATTCAGTATTCAATTATTCACCATTTGATAATATTGATATGTCAAATATACATACATTACAAATGTTAGTTTACTATAGAATAAATAAAAATAAATAAATTATAACAAACTAAGCAGAGAGGATAAGAGCTAAGCTAACTAAACTAAGAGGTAACAGCATATTATAACACTCATGCAGATGAGAAAATTAACAGCTCATATATTAATTTCCATGACAATACGTTTTTTATTGAAAAGGTAATTATTCAATACAAGCTTATTTAAAATTCATAATCGGAACCGCAAGCAGATTGAAATGACCCCAACCACTAGTAGCCTACTGTAATCTATTCAGAAGTTCCGTTGTCTAGCATCCGTCTCCATCATGCGACCACCTCCATGCTACCATATTATTGCATTGTCACCGAAGTTACATATTATGACATAATATATGAATATATGAATTTTGGAATACATTGTATTCCAAAATTCAGCTCAATCGGTTGAGGGGAACGGGTTTAAAATTCAGTCGCAAGATTCCACCCGGACATACCCAGTCAGGTCATAAGTATTGTCACATAGTAAAAACTTTTCTTTTAGAATGCTAGCCACAAAAAAGTTTATTGAATTCGAATTTCAAATTGTTCATGAACATAAAAATGTATACTTTTTAGAATATTACTCATTTTTAAATATGGAGTGGACGCTTAAAGAAGACCGTGTTGCAGTTATTGCGTTGCATCGTTGCGGTTACGCGCCAATTAAAATTTTTGACATACTGAAAAATTTGAATATAACCAAAAGATTCGTTTATCGCACCATCAAACGATACAATGAAGACTCTACTGTAGATAACAGGTCAAGAAGTGGTCGCCCTCGGTCTGTTAGGACTCCAGCAGTGATAAAAGCTGTAAAGGCGCGAATTCAAAGAAATCCCAAACGTAAGCAGAAACTGTTGGCCCATCAGATGGGGTTAAGCAGAACCACGGTAAAAAGGGTGTTAAATGAAGACTTAGGGCTTCGGACATATCAAAGAAAAACAGGACATCGTTTGAATACTCGTCTAATGGACCTGAGACTGAAGAGATACCGCGCTTTGTTGAAGCGGTAACAAAGCGCGGTATCTCTTCAGTCTCAGGTCCATTAGACGAGTATTCAAACGATGTCCTGTTTTTCTTTGATATGTCCGAAGCCCTAAGTCTTCATTTAACACCCTTTTTACCGTGGTTCTGCTTAACCCCATCTGATGGGCCAACAGTTTCTTGCGCGCTTTGTTGAAGCGGTACGCGGGAAAAAATATCGGGAAATTCTTTTTTCGGATGAAAAATTTTTTACCGTAGAAGAGAGCTACAACAAACAAAATGATAAGGTGTACGCACACAGTAGTGAAGAAGCGAGCAACCGTATTCCGCGTGTCCAACGAGGTCATTTTCCATCCTCGCTCATGGTATGGTTGGGAGTTTCTTATTGGGGCTTAACAGAGGTACATTTTTGTGAGAAAGGTGTAAAAACGAATGCAGTTGTGTATCAAAATACAGTCCTGACGAACCTTGTAGAACCTGTTTCTCATACCATGTTCAATAACAGGCACTGGGTATTCCAACAAGATTCGGCGCCAGCTCATAGAGCGAAGAGCACACAAGACTGGCTGGCGGCGCGTGAAATCGACTTCATCCGGCACGAAGACTGGCCCTTCTCCAGTCCAGATTTGAATCCGTTAGATTACAAGATATGGCAACACTTGGAGAAAAAGGCGTGCTCAAAGCCTCATCCCAATTTGGAGTCACTCAAGACATCCTTGATTAAGGCAGCCGCCGATATTGACATGGACCTCGTTCGTGCTGCGATAGACGACTGGCCGCGCAGATTGAAGTCCTGTATTCAAAATCACGGAGGTCATTTTGAATAAACTTTAGTGTCATAAGAATCTTTGTTTTGTTAAGTTCATTTTGGTATATAAATGGTTACATAATGAATAAACTTGTTTAAATTATTTTATATTAAACATATGACAGAATTTATGACCTGACTAGGTACATATATTGCAAGTTAATAAAAAGCTTGTTAAATGGGTGGTTAGAGTCTGTCAAACGAAAGTAGGCACTCGCATTTTTTCGTTACTTTTTACATGGCAATACTAATGTGTTTCCACCTACGGACGCTATGTTCTACAGCTTAATTTAATTTTAAGCGGTAAATTTAGGGTGGTATAAATTAATAATTGCAAGTACTATAAATAACTATAATAATAACGAATTGTTACCCACTCTTATCATCTGCAGATTTATAATATTGAACTATTTTATAGGTTTTGTCATTCTGAACCGGAAAAATAGGCAAAAGATGCCTTTTCCCGAAGTTGTAGGCAGGAACCATGGATGACTATTTCGCATTAATCTGACTTACTTCTTTCGTTTCAGTCACTCTCTTAATATTCTTTAAATAGGTCGTCGTTTAAGGTAGGTGCTCTTGACTTTTTTCAACAGATTAGAGAAAATGAGAATCGTAGTGTGGCATCAATATTATTCCCTCAGGTTTGGGTTGCCACGCTGATATTTTTCCGCGATTTTTCAGGGTCTACTTTCATTTGACAGACTCTATCTAAGAATGTTTTTAGTTTAAGTTTAAATCCTTTCAAAGGAAGTCGTGTTATTTTTAACGGACGCTTGTTGCATAGCGAGCTTTATACAGGTAAAATAAGGTCGAACTGATGTTAATCTGTGTAAGCCATGTATGATTCTCAAAGATCCCTTTTGAGAAATGAGAACTCTTTCAAGCTGGGGAGCATTACCCCAGACTGTTACGGCATAGCTAATAATAGGTAGGCAGTAAGCATAATAAACAGCTATAAGAGTTTTCTTGTCTATTATGGGCTTCAGTAAATAACGCATAATTGGCGCTGGCTAACCTTTTACATATGATTTCTATAAAACAAAGCTTGTAATAGAGAGAACTCACATCTTAAAACACAGGTCACAGACTCATAGTGCCTCTAGAACAGTTAACTCGCTTATTTTTCACCAAAAAACCTTATAAATTTTTAAAATTTCGTTGTCACGTATCGGTGAAAGAGTAACGTTGTTTTCAGACCTAGAACAATTTCCTTTTTGTATAACATGCAACCATTTTTTAATAAATTAATTACGTAAATTTGTTAAATTTACTGTAAGTAAGAAATAAGTTATGCAAAATTTTGGTTTGAATTCAATAATCTTGCAGTTAAATTATTGTTAAATTTTAATGCAAGTTTTGGGTCTAATGGATCTGAAATTGATAAAGTTTACTAGTTCGTTGTTTAGGGTAAGAACTTTGAGAACTTTGAAATTGATTTTAAATCAGGGTATCGGTGTGGTTAGGTTACCTGAACTAACCAGTAAAGAGACGATTTGAGTTTTAAATAATGCTGGACATTTCACACAGCGCCATCTAGCTCCAAACCAAGTAAGGCTTGTACTATGGGAACCAGATAGCTGATAGAATACCATTGTTCTTTTTTTTGTGAATATATAGTTACAATATATATATAAACAAATATCTGTAGATCATGCAAACATTTGTTCCGCGGCGGGGTTCGTCTCAGCCGACTACTCGCCCACTGCGCCACGGAGGTCGCGGTTAACATAAGTAAAGCGAGTAATATGTATTAAAGCATAGTTTTCTCTGCACGTGGGCTATTTCTTTTGAATCAAGTTCACAAACAGGAGGAGATTTTTTGCCACAAAACTCCGTCATATATGCACCGATTCGTATTTTTTTTTTATTCGAGAGGATATAATAATCCTCCTAGCCGATTTCGGCTACAGAGACTTGACTTTGTGATTATTGGCCTAGGTGTTTAGCCTGTATGTGGCTGATGTACCCTATTTTTGCGCTAAAAGTCCGGTTACAATGAACACAAGTTAAGGCGCCATTAATGTAGTTGTAATTGATATTAGCCGGCGGTCGACTTTTAAGCTGATCTCGTTTTAAGTCTAGTTCTTGCCTCCTTTCTTCTTCAAACTCGTACACTTTGTCCTGAACATGACGCCTCCATTCAGGTCGTTTTTCAGCGAGAGCCTCCCAGCGCGACGGATCGATACAACACCTCTTCATGTGCCTCTTCTGTACGTCTTTGAAACGTAGGAACTGACCTCCGCGTTTCCGCTTACCATGTTCTAGTTCACAGAAGAAAATGCGTTTCGCCCTTCGCTCATCAGACATCCGAGACAGGTGCCCGCACCAACGCAGCTGACGCCGCATCAAATATGCCTCTATGCCACAGACATTAGCCCGTCGTAGAACATCGGTATTACGGACCCGATCCGACCACTTGATGTTAAGAATGTCGCGGAGGCATTTCAGATGGAATCTGTCTAACGTGCGTATGTGTCTGCGATACAGGCACCATGTCTCTGACGAGTACAAGATGTTAGGAAGTACAATAGCCATATACACCTTAATCTTGGTACTCAATTTGATGTTATGGGAGCGAAATACCTGGACTCGTAGTTTACCAAAAGCAGCCATAGCGGAGCCAAGTCTGCTGTTGATCTCCGAGTCAAGGTCGCATTTTGTTGTTATGCTGCTTCCCAGATATCTGAATGTATCGACCTGTTTTATGGGCTTTCCATCGATTTGCAGATTCAGTGGAGCTTGGTTAACAGTGTCCATGGCCATCACCTCTGTCTTTGTAATATTAATTTTGAGGCCAAATCTACAGCACGCAGCGTCAAGCCGAGTCATCAAGTCCTGGAGTCCCTCAGAAGATTCCGCAACGAAACATAGGTCATCAGCATACATCAATTCGGTAATGAGGTCATACGATACCTTTGTGTGCGCTTTTAACCTAGCCAGGTTAAAGATACTGCCATCTGTGCGAAAACGTATGCGGATCCCTTCGGTGTTGGCTTGTAAAGTCTCCCTCACGACAACGGAAAAGTACAGAGCAAAAAGAGTGGGTGCTAATACACAGCCTTGTTTTACACCACAAGTGACAGGGAATTGCTCTGTCTGCTCACCATTGACGGTTACGCAACAAGTCATGTTGTCGTGAAGAAGTCTTATCAAGCGTATAAATTTGTCGGTGCAACCAAGTTTCGAAAGCACAATCCACAAAGCTTCGCGAGGTACACTGTCAAAAGCTTTCTCCAGATCAACAAAACAGAGAAACAGAGGTTGACACTGTTCCCTGCTTTTCTCTTGCAGTTGTCTAAGAGAGAATATGGCCTCGCATGTGCCGCGATTGGGTCTAAACCCAAATTGCGTTTCAGGCAATATACTTTCAGAGAGCTCCATAAGACGATTTAAGAGTACTCTGGCAAAAGTTTTTCCTGGAGTAGACAGAAGTGATATACCCCTATAAGAGTTGCAAACAGATCGATCACCTTTATTTTTATACAAAGAGCAAATTAGTGATACGCCAAAACTAGGAGGAACGAACTCCATTTCCCACATGCGCTGGAAAAATTGCCAAATCTTGTAGTGCAACTCATCTCCGCCATATTTTAATAGTTCTCCTGGTATGTTATCGATGCCGACAGCCTTATTGTTTTTCTGCGCTTTGATGGCGATGATAACTTCCTCAAGAGAAGGAGGCTGATCCAGATCTACGGCTTGTGGTAAGGCAGGAAGTGATGCTAAATAGTTTATGTCAGCAGAACGATCCACATTGAGTAAGCTGTTATAGTGTTCTGCCCAGCGAGTAAGAACTTCTCCTTTGCTTACCAGGAGGGTACCTGAAAGTGATTTCAGTGGTACGTTTACTCGATGTGGACTTCCTACTAACTTTTTAATCTCGTTAAAGAAATCGCCGAGTCTATTCGAATCAGCAAGCCACTGAATATAGCGAACCTTGTTCAGCCACCACTCATCTTTTGCGTTTCGAGTTAGTCTCCTTATTTGGCTCGTACTCTCCTTTATTTTTTCAGAAGCAGTTGTCTGATTTCCCTTTCGAAGGAGCTGGCGGTGTTTTTCTAGGGCGACTGTCAATGTATTATCATTTTCGTCAAACCAGTCTTCACAGACACGAGGTTTTTGGCCTAAGATCTCAGTAGCCGCATTGATGGTATTTGTAGTTAACAGTTTCCAGCCCTCGTCCAACTGTTCATCTTCGGGGTGTATGCCTGCTGTAAAGGTATTGACAGCTTCCCTGTAATTTGCCAATATTTCAGCAGACTCTAGCTTTTTCAGATGAAGACAGTTAGGCTTAGCCCTGCGAGGTCTACGGCAAGGGCTAAGACGCAAAAATAGTTTTGTAACAACAAGTCGGTGATCCGACCAACAGTTTGCGCCCCTCATTACTCTCGTTACTTTGACATCCGCTATATCCCGTTGACGGACTATAGCATAATCAATAAGATGCCAATGCTTGGACCTTGGGTGCATCCAGGTAGTTTTGTATTTATTTGGGAGTCTAAACATGGTATTGGTAATACCCAGATGAAATTGGGAACAGAGGCTTAGTAACAGTTGCCCATTACTGTTCATGTTACCAATGCCATGTCGCCCTATCACCCGAGGCCAAGCTTCAAAATCACGTCCGACGCGAGCATTAAAGTCGCCAAGAAGCAAAACTTTCTCACAGCGCCGGATTTTAGTCAGCACTTCTGACACTTCCTCATAAAATTTGTCCTTGACGTCATCACTTTTGTCGAGTGTTGGCGAATATACGCTGATAACATTTAAGTATTTATTGTTTCGAAGATGGAAACGTAAGGACATGACACGATCAGAGATAGCAACTGGATGTTCTTCCAACTTAGAGGCTAAAGTAGTTTTAATAGCAAAGCCTACTCCTGACCGTCTAGGCTCAGAAGCTGGTGTGCCTTTCCAGAAGAAAGTGTACCCACCACCACGTTCAACAAGCTCACCTTCGTCAGCTAGATGTGTTTCGCTGAGAGCGGCTATGTCGACGTCATAGCGTTTGAGCTCGCGAGCCACAATGGCGGTTTTACGTTCTGGGCAGAGGTTGTTGGGTCGGTCTAAAAGAGTACGTACATTCCACGCACCAAAAGTCATATTCATCTGCATGTTTTTAGATTTATTCTTATTGCGAGGAATGAGCGTTTGTTTGGGGCACCTTTTCTAGCCCCCTCCCCGGCTGAGCGAGGAAAGCAGTGCCTCTCTAAATAAAGCTGCTTTGTCTCAAAGAGTGCTGCCGAACCACACTGTCACCCCGATGCAGTGCTAGAGCGACCACTCTCCTCTCCTTAGGCCACCCGTGTCCAGGTATTAGACCAAGCCCAGGACTTTTTTAAACTCGGAATGACAAAGCCAAGTCAGATGCGCAGGATATATTAAGTTGCATAAGTGTGTGCGCCGTACACAGATGCACCCTCTCCTCCTTACTCCCCTTGACCCAGTGGAACGGAGAACCGCTACGACTGGAAGGGAACAGGACGCAGTATCTGGCAACGATAAAAACTCCTATCGCTACCTTCAGGCCTTCTACAGTTGCCTGGTTGCCTCGCCACTTGAGGTGGATTGCGTTGACGCCGAAGCAACGAGCACTAGCACGGGGAGTGACCGTGCCGACTCGAGGGCCGAAACACGCCGTTGCTACAACAAAGTGTTTCGGCACTCGAGCCCCCCTCTACCAGCCTAGGTTCCTAAGGTGTGGCCGCTGCATGCTATAGCGGCGACCACTAACGACGACCGAATGCGCGCCGCGCGATCTGAGGAGCCTTTTATAGGCGATGTTGCCTCGACCACTAACGACGATCGAATCTTCGTATATTCAACGGGCAGCGTAACGACGCCCCAGAGACGTCCGCACTGTACGACGGCTCGAGCACGACTCGAGAGGATATACTTACATATTGGTCTCATAGAAATTTCATCAAAATCCGTTCAATAGTTTGGTTAAGTCAGTTATATTAATGTATGTTAAAATGTTTCTTGTCTGTAGATTAAAATTGACTTAGCTCAGGGGTCGGCAAATCACGGCTCTTTCAAGAGAGAATTGCGGTTACAACGGTCTTCAAAAAAACATTAAATTCAGGTGTAGGTGAGGTTGTACGAGGCGAAATAGCGTGAGCCCATACAATCCGCGCCGTTTCTGTAACCCATTCAAAGGAATATAATGAAAAATCTGAGACCAAAATTTATGGCTGTCTTGAAATTCCTAAAATTCATATTTTTACTGCGTTGGCACTTCTAGTTTAAAAAAACAGGTTCTGGACAAGTTTCACCATCATCATATCAGCATAAGAGTTCCACTGCTAAAAAAAGGCATTGATGATCCTGAATAGGTTCAAGATCTTTACAGCGACCGATCTTCTGCGGCCTTTAGTCTGAACAAGTTGACTCCGTCCTAAATCCTGTCCCCAAGGACTAGGTTGCGTCATCTTTTACTCAGCTCATGATGGAACTTGTCAAAAAAGTCAAAGGTTTCAGTGTGTTTCTGTTTCAAACATGAACCCTGAATGCAAGGGTATTTACTGCAATTTTTCACTGCAACTTGTCACTGCTTTAAAAATCTTTTTCTTAAAGAAGCAATAAATTGTTTTTAACATTCATACTCAGAAAGTACGCCATAGTTAACTCCAAAACTGCTCCCTAAATGCGATGTACGACCCTAGGTGTAAAATTGAAAATAGAGCGACGCTCATTACGTTTAATTAGTTGCTACATGTGCGGTTATTAGTATTTTCTAGGGCAATCATATTTAACTGGAATGTGCAATAAGAAGAGAGTAGTAAGAAAAACCTAGTGTCTACTAATGAACAAATTTGATATCCTGACTCCGTGACGCAATTTTATACCACTGTGTCCTATTTCTTGTCTGATTTCATAACGTAAATACATTTAATTTTCATGACAAAGCGTGTTTCTCACCCAAATGAATAAAATTCACTCAAAATGATCTTTAGTACTAACTCGTTGGTATTCCACGGCAGAAGGCGCAACAATGGGCATATCTACCATAACGATCTTAATAATTACTTGAAAAACTACCCGTAAAATACTCCAGGAAGTAATATGGAATAAACCGTGGCATATTGCTAGCGTGACCCACGCTATCGAGTTTTTCACCCCTCACCAATCAAAAAAGAACTTTATTAACAACTGAGTACGGTTATAAGTTTAGTTTGACACGTTTTTGATATACTTTTACCTTTCGCTATTCAAAAACTAGATTAATATTACGCGAATAAGGTCGATAATGCTTTGATGTTGTGTTCCTGATGGTAACATTGTAAAGTTTTCAACAACATGTGAAATGTGGCATGTTAGAATAGAGAATTAATTTGTTGAGACGATACCATCTCCACTAATGGATCACCCTTGTTTCTGCCTCTTGATTGCCTCAGACTGAGCTCAATTTGGCTAGTTGTGGACACTTTGAAACTGCAAAGTGCGGTCGTGCAGTTTTTTTTATTTTTTATACTTTATAGGCTTGCGTTTGACCACTATCTCGTAAACTATGATGCAGTCTACGATGAAACAAGATTGCCTAGAAGAAATCTATTCACTCGCGACTTAAAGATACCTAAGTTGTAGCTCGTATCAGGAAACACAGACTCTGGCTAGGCGTTCCACTCTTTGGCGGTGCGCATAATAAAGGTCGAAGAGAACCGCTTTGTGCCAATGGGAGGTATTTCTACCATATAGCGGTGGCGCATCGCAGAGCGTCTGGTTGTCCGTTGATAGAATGGAAATGGTGGGATAAGGTTGAAAAGTTCCGCCGCACACTCCCCAAAATATATTCGATAAAAAACCGAGAGGCTAGCAACCTTTCGTCGATGCTGTAGGCCTTGCATCAACTAGCTCATCGTTGCCTATGAACTTCTTGGCTCTTCTCTCAATTGATTCCGGAGCTTCAAGTTGGTACTTCGCTGGTCCGTTCCAGAGGTGAGAACAGTACTCCAAACACGATCGGACTTGTGCTTGGTACAAGTTGAGCAACTGTCCCGGTGTGAAGTACTGATTCACCTTTGCGAGTATACCAAGCTTTTTAGCAGCCAACTGGGCTTTCGACTCAATTTAGTAGCCGAAATTGAGAGTTGGAGTTAATGTGATACAAAGAAGCTCGAGGTGGTCAGATATCGGCACGGATACATTTCGGAAAGTAGGAGTCAGATTAAATTGACTTCGTTTTGCGGAGAACAGCCACGCCTGGGTCTTATTCGCATTGAACTTGACCAGCTTGGATTCAGTGGGAGATTGCCTTCAAGGACAAGTTTAAGCGCTCAACCATGGCCTCCTTGAGTGACTGAATCTGCGCTCCACTGGCTCGTGCACTTGATGTATAGCTTTCCACAACAGTGCTATCATCTGCATACCCAATGGTACCGGGTTTTAGAAGATCGTTGATATACAGCAAGAAAAGAGTTGCGGAAAGTACTGACCCTTGTAGGACCCCAGCGTTAATCGCCAATTGATCGGACGAGCAGCCTTCAACGACAACTCGTATCGAACGGTCTCTCAAGAAGTCCGATATGCAGACACACAGACCAGTGGGCAGACCGTATGATGGAAGCTTGCTAATAAGGCTATCATGCCAGACCCTATCAAAGGCCTTTGAGATGTCAAGAGAAACAGCCAGCGCTTCTCCGTGTTTCTCAACGGCCTCGCTTCATATGTGCGTGGCATACGCTAGAAGGTCCCCAGTGGACCGATTTCGGCGAAAGCCATATTGTCGATCACTGAGAAGGTTATGCGTTTCTAGGTGTTCCAGGAGCCTGTTGTTCAGTACACGTTCCATAATCTTACAGATGACGGACGTGACCGAGATGGGCTTGTAGTTAGAGGGGTTCCAATACCCCACCATCCAGTAGACTCGGAGGTATCCCGCTTGCAGCATCTAGACGAGAAGGTTCCGCAAAAAGATTGGCGAACAAATTCGCTTTCTCTTCAGCGGTATGGGCCAGAGTACCGTCTAGTTTCAGCAGTGGAGGTAGTGAAGGGCGACAGAGGTTCGACTGAACCGCTTTAGCCTGGGACCAAAACTCCTTACTGCCTTCTTGCAGAACTTGACAGGTTTGTTATAAACTGTCTTCTTCTTAGATATGCCCTTGGTTTTGCGGTTTCTAGCATCAACCCATGCCAGGTATGCCTCATGTTTCTGCATTTCATCGCGTCTACATTCGGCCCCGAACCAAGGTTGAGCTTTGCCTACCACTGTTGAGAATGGGATAAAATATTCCATCCCTTCAAATCAAACATCAAATTTTTTTTATTTCTGTAACAGATAGTTTTTTTACATAGTATTTTAAGGTAGGAAACTTCTTTTAAGTATAAAAACTTGTGTTAGAAGGCTCCGCTCTTCCATATCCAAGAGTATTTTTATCGGTTACAGATACTTATTTTACAAGTTACTGACCTTATTAATTAGACATGCATTAATATTAAATATAAAAGTGTGTGTACGTGTGTGGGTGTACGTACGCGGGCGGGTGTGTTTATGCGTGAGTTGCGGGTGCGTATGTGTAAATGTTTGTGTGTTTGTGTGTGTAGGGTATATGTAAACACACGCGCATACACACACACAACACATGTGTGTGTGTATGCGCGTGTGTTTATGTTCTGCCTCTAGTCCAGTTTTCACTGTTATTTTAATATTTAACTATGATAACAATTTTATGAATATAAATATGATCAAAAATAGAGGTACTTTATTATAAAAGTCAGGACATAACCTGAAGAAATGCTTCCGTCTCTTCGTAATTTTTTGTCTGTATCCATTCTGTCAACACTTTCTTACAGTCATGATATTGCATAGGGTAAATATTAAGATTTCTATTAATTATGTTGTAAGGTGAGCGGATTGTACAGAGTACTGGTTGCGGGCCAAGCTAGTTTTGCTACCAATAACCTTAGCAACTTTGTCCTTTCTTCTGCGCTTTACAATACCAGGGTCGTATCTTGACGCAGCACATCTGTCACAGCATCCGCGCAATCTGAAGGATCATCCGAGGAGAAGCAGACTTGCTGCCAAGGGTATAATGCGAAGAATGCACGTATTTCATCCCAATCAGCTGACTTGTACCATACTCTTCCCTTGCCTTTAGGGCTAAGATTGGGCGGGGAGTAGACAGATACAGATTTTACCAGACAATGGTCGGAAGTACCTAAAGGTGATGAAACCGACATGGAGTAGCGGTCTGTATCAGTTGTCAGTAGAAGGTCCAAACAATTGGCTGTTTGGTCGTCAACATCAGGAACCCGCGTTGCTCCTTGGACCAGCTGGGTGAGATTAAGCGATGAAGCTAATTTTCCCGATTCTCTACCTGCGTGGTCAGTGCTTTGGTATGGGAAGAGCCATTCTTGGTGGTGAGCGTTGAAGTCTCCCAACAGCACCAATTGAGCAGATGGGTACTTTTGTTGGCCGGCGTCCGCCGCCTCACTGAGGTAAGCCATGAGCTTGGTCGTCTCCTAGTCTCCACTATGCGAATGGTATATACAGCCATATAAATTTTTTTCAAGGCCTGAGTCCATCAAAATCCATACAACAGAAAAGCTGGGATCTTCAAGGTTTCGGAGACGCCGACAGCAGATATCATCACGGGCGTATACACAGACACCCGCACGGGGTTCAAAATTATGCTCCAGAGTAAACTCTGGATACAAGAGGTACACCGCGTCAGACGGACATCCTATCTGCGTCTCCGAAAGAAACAAGAAGGCTGGTTTCTCAGTCTCAAGGTGGTGATGGACTGCGACGATATTTGAGTGCAGACCTCGGATGTTGCAGAGGTGCACTTTGAGTGAGAGGGATTGCAGCCGCTGTTTAAACGTTCTCTTGTTTCTGCTTGTCATTATGGTTGAGGAGTGATTTAAGGTTAGGAGGCGGTAGTAAAGTGAGGTTTCATACTGATAACCCTTAGATGCACACGAAAAGTTTCATCGTTGGAGAACAAGTCTGGAGACTGCGGGGACGTCCGAGCCCCCCCTAGGATGTCCATAGGGACCTCTCGTCCGGTCGCCAGCCGGCACCATGGCGCATCCAGGGATTTTTTGCTAGATGGCGGGGCAGCCTTTTACGAGTGGCTATTTTGCTACTTGGGCCCCTTACTGACTGCGGTCGGCCAGCGGTGCACCGTGCCTCGGATCCCGCTACCCTCCGCCACTAGTCATCCGATGCGGCGAAAAGAGAAACGAAGTTTGCACACATTATTTTATTTGCGAATTTTTAACCAAGTCTTTGTTATAAACTCTCTAGTGGAAGCCAATTTACAAAGAGTTGAGTCTGTGCTCCAGACTTTGTAAAAAGTCTGGTCAGTTTTTACACGATTTACTTCGGTGAAGGTGCGTTAGATTTTCATGACCTTATCCCTCTTTTCCCCTTTTATCACTGGACAAGCCAAAGTACTGAGAAGTATCACCCATAGTTGGACGTCATATTACCTTGCCACACCAATCGATTCGCGTCAACTTTTATTGTTAGTACGAGTAAGGAGTGAAACTAACTTTCGGCATCTGTTTTTCCGGACCACTACAATCTCCGAGTCTTCAAATTCAAGTGAACAAATTCTTTCTGTGGTCACAGGTGACTGACTAACTAAAAAGTGGTATGTAGTTAAAATAGGGTAAGAAGAACAGGTGTGGTGAAAGGTTTAGTCCACACTGCCGGAGAGTTATAAATTCTTAGACCGTGATTAATTTCCTATGCGTGGCTAACTCTAGTAACCTGAAGTTTATAAATAAAGGTCTACGGTTTTATTAATCTTTAATATTATGGACTAACTATCGTTTTCGCGGGAGGATCCGAGGGCGGACCGACTCAGGACCGTTGCTCGTCGAAATGCTCGCGCAGATGAGTCGACACGAGCGACTGTTATATTAATCTGAAATGGAACAAGCAAAATTTTATGACCCACGAACGACGAATGCTGTAGATACTGAAATGAAACAATAATAAAATAGCTCACGATCATATTGTCATGTGACAGGCTGCAAGCCCATCGCCACTTATAACACATGCATTTATACATGTACATGTACGTATTCTGATGGCACATGCTTTTGAATTTTAGGTTCAAGTACATGCTGATTTCCTCACGTACAATAACCACGGAAATACGAGTGGCAGCCTTATTAAATTGTACTACGACTGCTTCGTATACTGGTTGTTAATCCAGTTTTCTTGCACTTGCAAACTGATTAACAAAGTCAAATTAACCCGTTGAGCGGCCTTCGCTCGTAATTCGCTGAAAAGATTACACTCTCGAGCTCGCTAGGAGTGTCGCGGACGCTTCATCAAGCCCCGAGCACACTTTGCAAGGCTTACTCCGAAACTTTTAACTTAGGTATCTAAAATAAATAGGTGCATAATAATTTTGACGTGAATACGTTTATAAAATTACTTCCATAGTGGGAGGCCATTCAAAAACCGAATGATAACAAAATCGGGGGATAGAGTTTGGTGTTGCAGCTACTTAACTATCATCTCTATCGGAAATTTAATTACACCACTAGATAGTTAAAGAATTAATAAATTGTTACGTTAAGTGAGGACTGTAATGCATCGCACGCGGTGGAGGGAGAAGCACCGCCACTATGAGGTCATTTTGCTGCGATTCGAGATTTCCACTTAGTATGACCCGAAGGACTTTTTAGTGTTCAAAAATGAATAAAACATACATAAATAGTGTATTTTATATTTTGTATCGAAAATGTTACCTCTTACGTACACGTATTCACGTACAACACACGGCCGTGTCCATGACACAGCCACACCCCATATATTTATTCTGTCATTTGTGGAAAGCCAATGAATCTGAGCTATTTTTTATAACCTAAAATGTTTATTCAGGTACGCAAATTGTAAAATCTTCTTTTTGCCCGGAGCGGCGGCGTGGAGGAATTAGCGTGGTATGATTCACTTTATACATCTATTTTTTTGCCATTAAATTAAAATATATTTTTTTATTAAGTTAAGTTAAGTTTTATTAATTACTTTTCGAGCCGCTGAACATTGTATATTTTTTATTTTCACCTTTAAAACACGTATATGTCTACACAGATATCTAATCCCTAATTAGGGATTAACAAGTTATTTTGGTTTACATCCTCTGAATACAAGATATTTTTTGATGGATAAGTTTTTATTTACAAAAATACTGGCACGATTTCCTTTTTAAAAGTATATGGTAGCACTTTTCTTCGGACAAAAGCCTTATTTAAGAAAAAAACATTTTGGCTGGCACTAACCCTGTGTGTTAAAACTGTGTTACTCCTCGCCCCATAAAAGTACCACGCGTGACATCTCTCGTTAGTCCGTGAAATTATGTTTTAATTAGAGGATCAGTTCATTCCTTATTACCTAGTGTAATGAATTGCTAATTTATGATTTAATATTTTGTTAAATTGTGTACTGTAAGTACCTGAAGAATTAATAAGTATAGATTATAAATCATAAGTTATTTAGGTATAATTAAAACAGAAATTTGTGATATTCTATTGACATGTTGACATTTTATATTTTGTTTATTTGAAACCCGTTGGTGAGTAATGGGACAATTGTTATTGTAATAGATTAATACTAGTGTTTATTATTGTGTTTGTAATTGTTGTATCAATAGAATAAATATTAAAATTCTCATAATAGAAATTATGTAATGATCTTATTAAAAACGGAAAGATTAGCGGGTGGCGCCAGTCACGGTGAACGAACGAAACACGAACGAACGACTTCGGTCGAACAAAAGAGGTTCGGTGACTGACGAACGGCCGCCATTCCTCGGCTAAATTTCAACGAGCTTGGTCGTAATAAAAATTAATCTGAAGTCTTCAATACAAGTAATTCAAATCAACATTTTATTTTATTACGTAATATTTCAGGAAGTGGATTTAGTAAATTCAAGCCCACAAAATTGAGTAGTTAAAAACATCTTGAATGTAAGTACCATCAGAATTATTTGTATTTTTCTATTTCGCGTTATTGATTTTTCCACGGAACAGAATTTTTTTTCATTTTGATCTGATTTCAAAAAGTGCTGTATTTACCTTAAATAACCAGCACGAGGCAGTATTATTAGTACGAAGAATACAATTTTGAGGGTGGTTGTGAAAAGGTTCACTTCAGTCTATTTTTAGTTTTTATTTTCGATTTGATAACAAAATTATTGTCTTTATTAAAAGTTACGTTCATTTTCTTGGTTAGTTTACCATGGTAATTATTTTTATCAGAATTGCAGTTATTTTTCTGTATAAACTTAAAGACGTAATGATATTAATTAACGATATTTTTGGCCACGGCTCATTCACACATTAGAAACATTGTTTTATTTTGTCCGTGGATTGTGATTAATATAAATCTTGAAAGATCATAACTACGTCAAGGAAAATACGAATTGTATTCTGTATTTGGCTTAGTGTTTATTGTAATAATAAATGATTACAATTTATGGATGTGTGTAACAATAAAAAAAATCCGTTTTGAAATGTATAAATAAAGCCTTATACACACCGATTGAATCAACGCCAACGGTTCGATAGTTATACTCGGACAAACATGCATACAATGCAAAATCAACCGAGTTGCCACTAAGCATCACTCGATTGATCAATTAAATTGAATTGCTTTGCATTACATTGAAATTGCATTGCATTACATTGGATTACATTGCATTAAAGTTCAGTAATTTTACATTGTAAGTTATTAAATAATGGTCAGAATTATATAAAAAAATAATATATGCCTTATTGGTTTATACAAGAGTGAATACAAAGGTATCACATAAAATATAACAATTTGTTATATTACAGTTAAAAGACAATAATTTATATGTAACTTTTATACTATATAAGTTATGCTAAACTAAAAGAATTCTGATTTGTAATTCTTCTTTATTTATTATACATTGACTTCTATACTGAAAAGTGTAGAAAGTGTAGGTAAATTTTCTAATGTAATGAGATAAATATGATCGAGACATTGTAGGTGTCTCTAGATTGTAGGTGTTTAAATGCAATTATAATACCATGAATTTGAGACTTACACGTGTTCTCATGTGCGTTATGACAAGTAAATGTTTTTAATAATATATAGTTATGTCAATTCATTTGCGACATGTCGGTGGTCTCAATCATTTCTCAACAAAAATAAAATTAAAGTTGTTGATATATATTAGACGTGTAGATGTAATCGACATTAAACAATATTTTTATGAGATCTAAGTATAGACACGTATGTGTGTTTAGTATGAAATACCTAATGGAAAGAAATTGAGACGTGTAGATGTTCTCAACAAAAATAAAAATGAAAGTTTTTGATAAAGTAACCGTTTAGATGTTCTCGTTGTTAAACAATGTGTTATGAAAATTAAGTTGAGACATGTATGTGTGCTCAGTACAATATTCCCGATGTATAGTAACTGAGACGTGTAGATATTATCGTTATTAAACAATGTATTATGAGAATTAAATTGAGACACGTATGTTTGATCAGTACAATATACCCGATGTAAAGTAATTGAGACGTGTAGATGTTCTCGTCGTTAAACAATGTGTTATGAAAATTAAGTTGAGACATGTATGTGTGCTCAGTACAACATTCCCGATGTAAAGTAACTGAGACGTGTAGATATTATCATTATTAAACAATGTGTTATGAGAATTAAGTTGAGATATGTAAGTATGCTCAGTACAATATACTCGATGTAAATTAATTGAGACATGTAGATGCTCTCGTTTTTTAACAGTGTGTTATGAAAAATAAGTTGAGACATGTATGTGTGCTCAGTACAATATTCCCGATGTAAAGTAACTGAGACGTGTAGATATTATCGTTATTAAACAATGTATTATGAGAATTAAATTGAGACACGTATGTTTGATCAGTACAATATACCCGATGTAAAGTAATTGAGACGTGTAGATGTTCTCGTTGTTAAACAATGTGTTATGAAAATTAAGTTGAGACATGTATGTGTGCTCAGTACAATATTCCCGATGTAAAGTAACTGAGACGTGTAGATATTATCGTTATTAAACAATGTATTATGAGAATTAAATTGAGACACGTATGTTTGATCAGTACAATATTCCCGATGTAAAGTAATTGAGACGTGTAGTTGTTCTCGTTGTTAAACAATTTGTTATGAAAATTAAGTTGAGACATGTATGTGTGCTCAGTACAATATTCCCGATGTAAAGTAACTGAGACATGTAGATATTATCGTTATTAAACATTGTATTATGAGAATTAAATTGAGACACGTATGTTTGATCAGTACAATATACCCGATGTAAAGTAATTGAGACGTGTAGATGTTCTCGTTGTTAAACAATGTATTATGAAAATTAAGTTGAGACATGTATGTGTACTCAGTACAATATTTCCGATGTAAAGTAACTGAGACGTGTAGATATTATCATTATTAAACAATGTGTTATGAGAATTAAGTTGAGATATGTATGTATGCTCAGTACAATATACTCGATGTAAATTAATTGAGACATGTAGATGCTCTCGTTTTTTAACAGTGTGTTATGAAAAATAAGGTGAGACATGTATGTGTGCTCAGTACAATATTCCCGATGTAAAGTAACTGAGACGTGATGATATCATCGTTATTAAACAATATATTATGAGAATTAAGTTGAGACATGTATTTATGCTCATTACAATATACCTAATGGAAAATAATGGAGACTTGTAGATGTTCTCGTTAATAAACATATGTAGAATTAAGTTGGGACATGTATGTGTGCTTTGTACAAAATACCCAATAGAAAGTAATTAAGACATGTTCTCATATAGACCTAACCTAAACCTAACTTTAAACATAACTTTACCTATAAGTTAATTGAAACATGTAGATGTTTTTATTCGGTACAGTTAAGATATCAATTTTATAATGAAAGTTCTCATTGATTTATTTATTTTACTTATTTGACAAAAATCTACATACAACTAGTAATCCATAAATCGCTATAAAACCTTAATGGTTAATTAATATAATAAAACAAAAAATATGTAAAAACATTTATATGTTTTCGACATTGTTATCATTGATACAAGTAGGTGTTAAATTATATTGAGTAAAAACATGTATGTGTTTTCGACATTGTAATCATTGATACACGTAGGTGTTAAATTATATTGAGTAAAAACATGTATGTGTTTTCAACATTGTTATCAATGACACACGTAGATATTAAATTATATTGTTTTATAAAATAAACTTTAGACGAAGTGAACAATTTTCCTGTTAAATGAAAAAATCAATTAGAATAGTCACATACTAATTGTGGTCGGCGGTTTTACCAAATACTTAGTTGCCAACCCTGTCAAAAATACTAAAACCAAACTGTAAAAAACAATTTTGGACATTATATTCAATGATTTTGGAGTTCATGCAAGATTTTTTTCTGATCGTGGGTCGTCATTTACATCATCTCAATTGAAAGATTTTTGTACAGCAAATGATGTTAAGTACATATTAAATGCGGTGTCGAGTCCACGATCCAATAGACAAGCTTAACGTTTTAACCAACTCTTTAAAACGCTCTTTCTGCGATAAATTAAAACAATGACGAGAGAGATTGAGATAAACATTTAGGTCACATTCAATGGGAAATAAAAAAAAAATCAGTTATTCAACTAAAAAAAAGCACCGTTTAAACTGTTATTTGGCATAAAGTTAAATAATGCGTCAGAAAATATATTGAATATTGTAAAAGATGACGAGTTAAATATAACGTTAAGCAGGGAGAATGTTAGGCAGGAAGCTGTAAAGATATTAAAATTTCTCAAGAAAAACAAAAAGCGTTGTATGATGCTAACAGATTACCGACTAAAAGTTAAGAAGAAAGTAATCTATTAAAAAAGTCTAATTTTAAAAATGATAGCAAGAGTCGGGAAGTTTTATTTAAATTTGTAGGTCCTTATAATTTTACTAAGAAGTTAAGGAACGACAACTATATTATATCAAACATATCAGGGTTTTAGGCAGCGCAATTGTATAATAAAGTTATTGCTACTGATCGAATGCGTCCATGGATATATGTTGATGCACTTATTGTGTTGTATTGTATATATTTTTATACATTATTGATATTATTAATGTACACTGTGAAACGTCACAGCAGAATACATTGTAAAGCTAGTATATTATACGTCATCAATGAGTGGAAGTACGCATGATACACTGATTTGGCAGCGCGTACGTCGCTTAACTAACTTATGGTTTTAATTGCATAAACAGTTGACTTAAGTTTATCTACTAGAATGACGATATGGTTGTTCCATCTCAACGTACTATCTATTTTGACTCCTAAAAATTTACCATCATTTATAAAAAATAATTGAATTATTATTAATTGTATTTTGAGCTGGGTCAATACTTTTAGCACTGCCCAGTTAAAACCTCATAGTATTAGTTTTATTTACATTTAGTAAAGTATTATTTGTTTTAAACCATTCATTGAGGGTAAACTATACCTTCTAATTTCATTATTTTTCAACCCTTTCTTCATTTTTCTCACTGACTACGACTGTAGTGTCGTCTGCAAAAAGTACAATGTCTGTTTCCTTTTCTACGCATATTACCAGGTCATTTATGTATATAATGAATAACAAGGACCCTAAGATGGACCCTTGTTGTATACCCATTTTGTCAGTCAATTTGGGCTTATAATTATTACATTCTGTTATTTGCGTTCTATTTTATTTTGAAGGTCGAATAAATTCGAAACTTCATTATAGCGAATGCCATAATGATTTAGTCTTCCCAATAAAGTTGTATGCAGACACAATCGAATGATTTGGAGAAGTCGCTAAATTAGCCATACGTGTTTTGAGAGTTGTCCAGATCCCATAAGACATTCTCTAGCAGAGTAGTTATTGCATGAGCAGTGCTTTTATTCATTTGGAATCCGAACTGCCTGCTGTTAATATTCTTATTGGATTCCACAAACTCGTACAGCTCATTTGTTATACATTCCTCAAATATTTTACTAGAGATAGGCTTATAATTATTAGCATCTAAGTGAGAGCCTGCTTTATATAGTGGTATTATCTTGGCAATTTTAAGCAAATCTGGGCAATTGCGTTTTCTGATACAGTAATTTATTACAATTGATAAAGGAACTACTAGTTCATATTTAAGTTTCTTTAGTAGTGATGTAGATACATCCCAAAGAATGCAAGAACTTTTACATTCAAAATTTTCAATTATTTTTACAATGTCAATAGGTGTAATATCTGTTATGCGAAATGTCTCGACACTTGGTGAAGAAAACTTTTGATTAAAAGATACAGCTTCCGCTTCTGATTTTATCAGGTATTTTGTCAAAGTATCTGTGATTTGAACCAAGAAGCCATTAGAATGGCTATCAATATCGGAAGGGGCCGTTAAAAATACATTATGTTGATCCTTTATTTCATGAATATGATTAGAACACACTGTTGTTTTTCTCATTTCTTTTTAATTGTCTTCAACGAGGATATGGAAGAGAGAGGATAAGGCTGCTAGGACAGTCCAACGTGCTTTTAGAGAATACGTGAAGTAAGTCATATTCTACACGTTGATTTCTAGTAAAATTGTATTTTTCTTAGCAATGTTCAAGGATATGTAAGTGTCTCATTTATTGCAGAGCAAAAGGAGGCATTAATTGTAAGTGGAATCTAGGAAAGTCTTTTCATAAGCTGTTCTTCTTCATCACTATATTTTTACCCCAAAAATGTCTATTTTTCCTTTGTCTGAATGGATTAATTTTATGGGGTCTTTTGCACAATTACTTAATAGTATTTTCTTCAATCTTTCGTCAACTTTTGCCCTTAAGAAAGACAAATTAATCCATACATTTTCTTAATGCATTTCTTCAACGATTTTCAGGCGTAAAAATCGAAGTCCCTCAAACGAAGAAGAGAGTACGAAGTGGTCACCAGGTACCGGGTGGGGTGGCAAGCTCAGCGCTTTATTGCACGTCCGGAGAGGATCCCATGCCATAATGTTCCACGTTGATTTTAAAACATTATCAGACAATAATATATTGCTACGTATGTAAATTCTTTTGGTCATAAGAGTACATAGTTTAAAAATATTACTGTATTTTCTTAATTAAATTCAGAGGTTCTCGTCATTTGTCAGAGTTAGAAGGTGGTAAAAGAGCTTTATATTTATATGATTTTTTTTGCCTTATTCAACTTCCTTGTTTCAACTGGCATAACAGAGTTTAGATAGAAAAAAAAATCATCAAAAGAAGATACACTTCGGTTTGCAAATTCTCCTCTAAAAATAGTTCTTAACATTTCTACCCAACCATTATTTACTAAGCATGTGTTATACAATTATTAGCATTAGATTGAATAATGGCTATAACAGCTAGATATTATCTGCGCGAAATGGTCAGACTTCACACCATCTAGTACATTTGAGTTCAGAACATCTGTAGAAGAAAAAATATTGTCAATGCAGGTACCACTATGGCTGGTCATTCTTCATACGTCTTCCTTTTTACGTCGTTTTCCTATGTATATTTTCTCTTTAACGTATATTATATTTTGGAAATATACATTAAAGTCGCCACAAAGTATAATAACTAACAAAGTATATATCTTTGTGATTAAACAATTTGGCCTTTGATAGTACAAACTACAAATACACTATAACCACTATTTGGGGATTTATACACAACAATAATAACATAGTTTTTAATTTCTATACAGCTAATCTTAAAGTCTTTTTCAACAATAAATTTACATGTCTTTCTTTTTTTTTAAACTGAAAATTTCGTCGTCTTTCATTTCGTCATATTTTAAGGAACTTGTTATAATCTTAAATTTTGTAGTAAGAAGCATTTTCTCTTGCAATTTTGGGTAAATGCTACAGCTTCCGATTTTTTTGGAGTACCTGCTTATGAATAGTATAGCGGTATCATTAGGTTTCAGAATATGGTCTTTTTCTTAAAAAGATCTAAAATAGTTTTAGTACCTATCGGCATCTGGCATACAGTAGTTGGTGAATTCTGGGTTGATGTAAATATTGATTATAATGCTTCGGCTAGTGAAAGTAAATCAGATATTGAAATTGAAAATGATAAATAGAAATCCATTTTGGGTATATAACTATAAATTAGGAAAATTATTTCTAAGACATCTGTATAGTAATGTAAATAGATAAGTAAAACAAGTTTGTCAGATTTGTATTTTTTTATAATTTAAATATATAAGTAATAAAAAAGTTTGTTTAATTATGTTCATTTTGTTTTTGATGTGATAAACGTCTTATAAATCGATGTACACCGGCTGTACGCACGAAAAAGCATGACTCATTGTCACGTTCCGCCTGAGCCGAGCGTGCAAACAAGAGCGCGGAACAAGCGATAAAGAGGCACGATCAGCCTAAGCACTCTACTTGTGACGCATCTATCTCTCTCGTTATCACGTAAAATTGTCGTTCGTAAACCGACTTTACAGATATTCATTTACAGATCATTTTTAATGACTAATTTAGATTTTTTTTATGTGTGTTTGGTATTTTTGTAGATAAAGTGCAAGAAAATTTTATTTATGATAAATATTTTAATACGTTTGTATTAATTTGTAATTGAAACACGAATGTAATGATTGATTTTAAGTTTGTATGTGAAATTAACAAATATTGTTTGAGTTTAAAATTGTTAAAAGTTTTCATCATTGAAATGCATAAGTTGTAATTAGTTAGATAAAAGAAAAGACAAACTTAAAATATATTTATAGTAAAGATTTTCTACCTTGAAAAGGTATTTTAGCATATTATTGATTGGTGGTTAAGCAGCTTGTTGTTGTTTTCAAATTTAGGTATATTTTGTTATAGAAGGTAATGTTTTTGTATAATGTATAAAATAAACAATACTATAATTACAAACATGTTACTTTCTTAACAATTTGATTTAGTTAAATAACAATTATAAGTATATTATAATAATGTTTGTAAATTATTATTTTTTTCTAGAGAGAGTGCACCAGGAGGCAGCACTGTTTCAGATGACCGAATGTAATGATTTGTTAATTTATGATTTATTATTTTGTTAAATTGTGTACTGTAAGTACGTGAAGAATTGATAAGATGAATATTGTAGTATAGATTATAAATCATAAGTTATTTAGATATAATTAAAACAGAAAATGGTTTTGTGCTATTCTGTTGATATTTTTGTTGTTATATATTTTGTTTATTTGAAACCCGTTGGTGAGTAATGGGACAATTGTTATTGTAATACATTAATACTAGTGTTTATTATTGTGTATTATTATGTTATTTATGTTTATATGTGTAATTGTTGTATCAATAGAATAAATAGTAAACTTATCATAATAGAAATTATGTAATGATCTTATTAAAAACGGAAAGATTGGCGGGTGGCGCCAGTCACGGTGAACGATCGAAACACGAACGAACGACTTCGATTGAACAAAGGAGGTTCGGTGACTGACGAACGGCCGCCATTCCTCGGCTGAATTTCACGCGCTTGGTCGTAATTAAAATTAATCTGAAGTCTTCAATACAAGTAATTCAAATCAACATCTAGTATTTTATTCCATAATATCCTTATGATTTTATCCTGTTCACTTGAATCACATATTTTCCATAACATTAATGTCTTTTACAGAAACAAAACACTCTGAAGCCTATTTACATTGCCGCGGAATGCAATAAATGTGATTTTTTGTAACGGAAGTGTACTTGACATAATGAATTTTATGTTAATTATGTAACATTGAGCAAAAAACACGGCGAGCCAAAAAAAAATCCGGAAGACGCGTGATCTGTTTTTGCTCGTATATAGTTTGTATGTTTCACAATTGTCAAAAAGTTAAATATGCTATTTTCAATTAATTTGCTTCTATTCCATTCCACGGCAATATAAATTAAGCCTAAAGATTATCCAATTTCATTATAATTGTATTCACTCCCTCCTAAAATACCGGCCATATTAAATTATTAACCAGTTCACTAATTCCTCCACATAACAGCGAGTACTTATACCTACGAACTAGTACGACATCCTGGTCCCTTCACGGTTAATTTAGTTTCTGAGTGGCCCCTCCATCTACCAGTATTAATAATTAAACTCTTAACTTCAGCACAATTCTAATTGTTAAGCGTAGAGTTGCAGATTTTCAATTGCATGTCAATTATTTTTATTAAGTACGTAACTATGTTGAATTTATGCATGAAATTGGATAAAAGACGCGGAACTTACCATGCCCAAGTGTTTTAGTGGTTATGTAAGCATCACTTTTCTATGGGTAAGCTTCGTTGCGGCGTTTGACCTGGAGTCAGGCATGGCGTTCTTCGCTTACGAGTATTATAAATAATCCAATTTTCATCACACGTCACAATTTGACCCAAAATTTATTAATTTCTGAACCGGTTCAAGAAGGTAAGGCAAGCTCAACTCGTGCTTCTTTCTGCAGATCAGTTAAATCTTGTGGCACCCATTTTTTAAGTTTTTTATGTTGCCGATTTGATGCAATTGAGTCAATTATGTGTGTATGCTAACATCAAACCACGCCGCTAATTCCTTGGTAGTTTGATACGGATCGGCTTCCACAATTATTTTTAATTCATCGTTGTTTACCTAAGTGACTGATCTTCCTCTACGAAACTTCCACTACGAAAGCGATCAAACCAAAAACGTACAGTGATATTGCGAGCTCTTTCTGCTGTGTTAGTTTCACGTCGGATCTTGTACTCAAAAATTACCCTGATTTTTGATGTATCCATCTTTACTATAAGGCGTAATGAAAAAAACAATTGAAAATCAAACAATCAAATGTTGCAGTTATTTTCAAATTAAGAATGCTATAAAAGTAAATAGTAAAACACATTTATTGTCGGACAACAGTACAGTACAGACAAAATAAAACAGAAGGTAATAAAATAAAATAATAGATTGAAATAGACATTAAAAATAACATTATGAAAATGTTAAGTACCTACCTATAAAAGCACAGAAAGGCATACAAACAACAGTATTAGAAACGATCTTATATATATATACTATAGATAGTTATCATGTGGAAAAAGTTTCACTTTGGAATCACAGGTTTAATTTTATTTCATGGTTGCCACTACGTTAACGGCAATTTCATATTTAAACCCCTAATATTTTACTGACTAACTGATACGCCCTAATTTCGAATGAGTAGTAAGTGCATTAGCTTAATATCGATCTATAGAATACAAGTCTTTTATCTAGGTCCATTCAATAGTTCACTCGTAAAACAGTAACAAACCGACAATTCCACGTTTCAAATATTAATTTGGATAGAAATAACTAGTGGTTCGCTCAGAACTGAGATCTCGTGAGCCTTTCTAAAACCAAAAAAAATATTATTCATAATCTTTGACTACTAAAATAGTGCCAGGAAATGAGAAAAGAACTAAATTGACCTCCATTTTCATTCAAATTACAAGTAACGGGGGCTTATGTCAATTGGCTAACTTCTTAGGGGTAGAAATTGCAGTTATTCTGAATTTTAAACTTTTTCCTATATTTGTGTCACTAAATCTACACAAATACCAAAATTCAACATTGTGGGGTCACTGGTGCACCCTGCAAATTTCGTTAAAGCTTAGTTTTTACTGTGGCTAATAACTAAAAAAACTACAAGGATTTAACTAAAAATATAACGGGGTAGAATTGTACAAATGAAGACCTTTTATAAACGTCCCACTTGACAGTCTCATTTTGATTTTTTTTACCCCTTTTGAACCCCAATATCTCAACAACCCCCCAACATTTTTAGCTCATTTAGTGACATCAGGATCTTGCCATCACGACCTATATTCCAAATTCATATATATCAAATTTCACGATGATCGGATCCACGCTTCTAAAGCTATCCTTGGACAAACAAACATACATACAGACATCGCCGATTTGCTAACGTTGGTTTGGGGATCTCGCTTACTTCGTTCATATAGTGGACAGTTTAGAATTTTAGATGAATGGATTTTATATACCAGTTCCCTAAATCAATAAAACATGAATTAAAAATTTGGCCATATCTAGCTGTGAACCGGTTCAATTAAAGTTTATTGACAAACGACCGTGCGCCACAAATCAATAACAAATAAATAAAACTGATAGTTTGGTAACTCTTGGCACGCCCGCCATTCACCTGCTTTGCCCTAAACTACTAACACATGATCCTATTGCGATACCGATCTTCATTGGATATTGTTTTGGCGTGGTAATGAAATTATACCATTAAACGCGACTCCACTTGCAGGCAAAGAAAGTAACTAGTACAAGAGATAGATGAAGAGAATAGACTGCCCTTCATCTTCATAAAACGCTGCACTTAACAAGCTACGATCACCTCAATATGGACACGTTACCGTCTGTCCAAGGGTTTGTTCGTTGATAGGCCTTCCGGACAGACCCTGAGCCTGGTAGCGCTTCTTCACGACTGTTCTTGTCTACTTGATTAATCCAGCGGCGCAGTTATGACGCGGACACAGCAATGCGCTCGACGTTTGATTGCCGAATTTGATTACGCCACAAAGTTGTTGTACTCGTATAGTTTAGATTTTATGACTAAGAAGTTTATACGGTTTTAAAAGCCGCTAAAACTCGAGCGGGCGAAGTAGATATTTTACTGCGTCGAACAAGGAGCGTGCATAATATTAGGTTAGGGAAAAAGTTTCTTCGCATTTTTTAAGAAAATTCAAAACATTTTTAATATAGTTTATTTACATTTAACTAAAGAATGTAGGTACCATTTTGTTCGATAACTTTTTACCATCTTGTAGGTAGGGACATGATCCCATTGCTATAGAAATTTTAAGGCTTCTGATCAAAATACCGCGACAAGTAGTTTGGCAGTCCTCTCGTGATGTTAACCTGACACTGCCTAAAGAATTCTGAAGAGACCGAAACAGGTTGAAATCTGAAGGTGCAAGGTCAGGACTATACGACGGATGCTTTAACACCTCCCAGCCAAACTCCCTTAATTTTAGCGGAGTGGCTAAAGATGTGTGAGGTCTAGCGTTATCATGATAAAAAACCATACCCCTTCTGTTGATTAATTCCGGCCGCTTTCTCTCAACTTCTTGCTTTAATCTCATCAGTTGTTCGCAGTAGAGTTTAGGATCGATGGTCCTGCCTGGTGGTAACAGCTCATAATGAATAATGCCCTTGCAATCCCACCACACACACAGCATCACCTTGTTGCGAGTTAACCCGGTTTTCGCCACAGTCTGTGAAGCCTGACCGGCATTTGACCATGACCTTTTTCGCACGTTCTTGCCGTATGTGATCCACTTTTCATCACCAGTTATCAGCTTCTTCAAAAAAGGTTCGGTTTCATTACATCGTAATAAAGAATCACAAATGAGTACACGGTTCATTAGGTTTCTTTGAGTGAGCTCGTGGGGTACCCAAATATCGAGCTGTTTTGTGTATCCAGTTTTTTTCAAATGCGCCAAAACTGTTTTATGGTCAATTTCCAGTTCTTCAGCTACGTCGTAACTACAGATATGCCGATCTTGCTCCTATTTTTAAAAAATGGCGTCAATTTTATCCGTAATAGGGCTACCAGAGCGACGTGCATCTTTGACATCAAAATTTCCGGATTGGAAACGATTAAACCAAATTTTTGCTATTCTCACAGACATTGCACTAGGTCCATAAACATGGCAAATTTTTTTCGCGGCTTGCGTTACATTTTTACCATTTTTGTAGTAAAATTTTTAAATGTATCGAATTTCTTCATTAGATTCACTCATCTTTACAGTACGAAAAACAAATAAAAATCACACGTTTTTCTAATTTGAATTTGGAATTATCTTCTTTAAAATTTAAACTTTGAATGGTACCAAAACCAGCCAGATACAAATAGAGCCAAAGAGATGTTATTACATGTTCATACATACTATAATGCGAAAAGACTTTTTTCCCAACCTATTATAAGAATAATGCGTGTGTCATATAGACATTCCGATGGTACATGTCGCGGAAAGCTATAGAAAACGTTATAGGGAGCGCTTAAGTGACGCCACCTCATCTGTCTGGGATAGCAGTTAGAGCCGGTGCAGCGGCATGTTCAGCCGAAGATCTCAAGCAGCGCAAATATGGAAGTCTCGACAAACGTATTTAAGCTATTTGGGGATCGAGATTCTGATTCCATAAGGTACCTGGACCCTTCGCATTTTTATATTTTTTATGGGCTTCTTGGCGAAGCAAATTATGATCCGAGAGCTGGGTGGACGCATTAGATTTATTAATCATTTATTCTCAAAAAGATAACAATTATCACTTACATGAGAATCAGTAGGTACACATAGAAAAATTAATGTAATTCGTTCGAGTTATGTAGGTAGGTACTCAATTAACGCATTCAGGTAGATCGTTCGTTAGTTATATAATTACTTAATTTAGTAAACATTAGTGGTAATAATATGTTGAGCGAGTTTAGTTTTAAATGTTTTTATATCAGGGTGATTTATTATAAAGTTGTGCGCCTTCGTGAACTATTGTTTTTTTGCCATAGTTCGTACGACATTTAAGTAAGACCAGAAAGCTAGCGCGACGCGTACTTCGCTTTGTCAATTCCTTTACTTTAGTGAACGTTAGATTAGCATTGCAATTCAACCGGGCAACGCTGTAAATTTTTGAGACACTTTCACCTGATATTGGAGCAGATGAGCTAACAGAGGATCGTTAACAACGATCTTCTATGCGTCAGTGTCTTAGTCAACTGACAGACAGACAAATACTTCACTACAAATTTTTAACAACCTATTTCGTTAGGGTTAATAACACAAGACAAAGCCACTCCGCGAAGCGACATTGTCGCGTTTCGGGGTTTTGTCTTGTGTAGCCACCGCGGGAGTGACGGGTCTGAGCAGTTCTTGCACTGGATACAGACAGAGCGGTACAGAGAACGCAGTAGTGTAAGTGTGCCGAGAGACTAGACATGTAGGGTAGCGGGATCTGAAGCATGGTTCTCCGCTGGCCAACCGCAGGTTGTAGGGGGCCCGACTAGTGAGCTAGCCACTCATAAAAGGCTGCCCCGCCGCCTCGCGAAAAATCCCAGAATGCTCCTTCGTGCCGGTTGGCGACCAGACGAGAGGACCTGATGGCCATACCTGGGGGGGTTCGGGGCGTACCAGCAGTCTCCAATCTAGTCCCTCAATTACGCATGAGTCCCTGGGCTTACTGAACAGTGCCTCGCTCAACTACCGTCGTTCCTTTAACCTTACACTCTAAACAATCATGAGAGTAAATAAAAATAATAAGTCTTGCCTACAGCGGAAGCACATCCTCTCACTCCAAGTGCACCTCTCCATCATTCGAGGACTGCACTTACATCTCGATCCGGTCGATCATAATCTTGAGACCTCTAAACCACACTTATTATTTCTAACGGAGACGCAGATTCAATGCCCTCCAGACACACCATATCTCACATACCCAGGCTACGCACTGGAGCATATATTTAAATCCAAAGCTGGTATTTGCCTGTTTGTTCGGGAAGACATTTGTTGCCTGCATCTGCGTGATCTTGAGGAGCCCAACCTGTCCGTTATGAAGATTCTGGTGGATACCAGCTTAGATAAGATTATACGAGTATATGCCGGTCTGTTTCGATCACACACTGGAGACCAATAGACCACCAGGCTAATAATAAATATTGCTGGACATTTCACACAGCGCTATCTAGCCCCAAACTAAGCAAAGCTTGTACTATGGGAACCAGATTGTAGTGTAAAATTAGGATTTTTGGATCAACCAAGATCCGAAAACCCCAATTTCACACATATCTATTCCAAAAACTTAAATTGTACCGTAATGACTACTCATCTATTCATTTTCCTCTATTCAAAATCTAAAGATGTTTATTATTGAATACTCATCTATTCATTCGCATGTTTTAAAAAACTGAAAGTAGATTTGTGGAATGCATTATATGTTAATTTTTATTAATTCATAAACCATAAGTACGTATTTAAAAAAACGTCTCTATCTATTCATTTTAATGTTTACAAAAATCTTCTTATGTAATCTGTTCAGTAAAAGCAGAGAGATGAGATGCCGCAGCGTTTGAATTTGACACTCAAGGCCGTCTCTGACTGGGGCGATGCCAATCTCGTCAAAAACGCAAGCATGTCTTTTCTCAGCGAAAAAGAGTCAGTTTCTCCAAGTTCTCATTTTTCCGAGATGTACCGGTAGCTGTAAAAGGTCACCTTGAGCTTCAAGGGGTTTCGCTCATGCCTACTCTCAACTTTAGCTCATATATCGAGTCTATGGCTAAAATAGCTGCCATGAAGCTGGGTATCCTCAACAAGGTCAGAAGATACATCACACCGGGACAGCTTCTTAGTCTCTACAAAGTACATGTCCGGTCTGGTATGGAGTACTGCTGCTACCTTTGGGATGGTAGAACGTAGAGCTTTTAGGCTTATAGGTGAGCAATATATGGCGGAGACTAAGACCCAAAGTTTCGAACACCACCGTAAAGTTGCAAGCCTATCGATCTTTTACAGAATACATTTTGGGAAATCTGCTCAGGAACTTTACGATTTGATTACGCTATCTCCTTTCCATCAAAGAACAAGTAGGCGCACGACTCAGTACCATCCGTACCTAGATGGTATACCACCCATTCGCACACACCGTTTTGTTCAAACGAAGATCTATAAAGTTTAAAAAAAGAACCTACCAAAATGCACGGCAAAGATATTTAAAGTTAAATCCCCAGGTTTAAAGTAACAATTTCCAGCAGAGTGGTAGTTGCAAGGTTTCACCAACGCAAAATCGCAATTCCTTGAATAATAACAAATTGATATTTCACCCGGCGCAGATTCGTGACAAAATTTTATAATATAAACCTGAAAGCAATTTCGAAAACTCCTGGGGTCTGAGTTTGTGTTCGAACTTTTGGTTGTGTATGACGGATTGCAAACTTTTGAAATACCTAGTATACACCAGCGACCTACCTTTTTAATCCACTAAAAACTCTTCAGCCAAGGTACAAAATAAGTCTTCTGTTTTTCTCCTAAAATTTTATCCTAGCCATTCAACCAATGGATTTTTGTACTGTAAACTTTTTACGCGTGCTCAAAACGGATAACATCATGAAAAAACTGGCATGTCCTATTATAGACATAGACAAACATTTATTTGCTACCATAGCACACAAAAATTCACACAATACAATCAAAAGGTATAACATCAAAGAGAAAGCACAAGTAAGAGAAAACAGAAATTACATACAACAAACATAGGAACAATAGAATGAAATAATAAATTTACAGTGTAGTCAGGAAAAAATTAAAAAGAGGCAAGTAGGTGTGTATGTGGTACTGCAGCAAATGGGTTAGAACCACAAAACCTTGTTTTTGTATTTTTTATATGAACTGGATATGGTGATATTATAGCCCTGATGTTCGTCTATAACAAAGTATTACCGCATAGGTCACGCACCTAAGAAACGTGCAATACGATGCGCTGCCCTGCGTTTATCAACTTGAGGCATACATACAGGTACTAAAATTGCTAAGTACAGTTTGTACTATGGAAAACACATAACTGATAGAATACTTTTTTGTAAGTACATACTGATAATTATATAGAGGAACATCCAAACCCCGGTCAAATATCTGTAAATCGTGCAAACATTTTTTTCCGCGTTGCGAATGGAGGTTCCATTCGCAACGCGGAAAAAAATGTTGCAACCTCCTGAGTCCCAGCTCTTTTTTTGGCAACTGCACCACGGAGAAGGATTAGTTATTGAAGAAAGTCAACACGAAGCTCCAGGTCATGAGTTCAGCTTATATTTTTCTAATGCAGTTCGCGTCCTGCTTGTTTATACGGGAAATTAACCGGAATCGCAAATGACTCGATATCGAGCCATACCAATTTAATATCTGTATTTATTATTTATATATTTTATTGTATTTATTCTTTTTGTTAATTAGTTTCTGGATGTAATTTTTGTTTTTAATTATTAAATTTTTGTAGCCTAATGATAACTTAATTTTGATTTTGACGCTAAAAAGACACCGCTGGGTTAAATACAATATTCAATTCATTTGATCACGTAGTTACCTAGTGATTTACATGAATGAACTTGCCTTATCAGAAATAGGCCTGAGTTTAAGTTCTGTGCTGTTCATATCCACTACATTAATCAATTTGATGTCGACTAGTTGTTGAACTGAAACTCGATATCATTATATCATAAATGTGGTAACTTAAGGGTCCGTACTACCTCAGAGAGCTTCATGATCCGATATTTTTATCGGAAATACTGCTTCACTTTGTTATAAATAGTTAATTTGAAAGTTGAGGATATTATGCTAAGTACTACGTGAAGCGGAAAAATGATTCCATAACATTTTCTCGACAGTAAGTTAACTTTGTATTTTAATATAACTAAAATACAGCTGTACTGGTTACGGAACCTTTTATTGTGCGTGGTTCGACACGCTCTTGACAAATAAATTTTACACCACTTGGAAATGGAACAAGCAAACGATAATAAGTGGTAAAGAATGCCTCTATCGAAGAATTGCCTCGTCTATCTCTTTCTCTCGGTCACGCGCTATAAAACGTCCATCAACTTAAGGAATACAGCTGTAAAGCCTCATGTGCCTGTGATTTGACCCGCACCCATTTCCTTAAAACCAAAACAAAGCCTTTCTGCTTAGCGACAGAAATGAATATATTTTTTTTCCAAGTATTATCTGAGATCAGTTTTACAACTATGAGCAAATTGTTTGTGGGTTTTGTGTCGGGCAGAGTGCACTCCTATAACTAACTCTTCATTCTTTTCAGTCACCAAGTAGCATGACATCTTTGCTTTTCAGTCGCTTTTTATAGGTATGAAGACTTCTGATATGGTGGACCGCCAAATTCACCGACGCTTGACTTGGGAAGTAAGCTAGTGCATGCGTTACGAAAAGTGCGAACGGAATTTGAGAGGGAGATATAAGTTAGTGAAGATAGAAAGAGAGAGAGTTACGTTTCGTATATTTTTAATCGTTAATGTGCGAGTGCGAGTTGCGTCTGTCCAGAATGAACATAGACTGATCGAACTACAGACGTGTGGACAATTTTGTAATTGAACAATTTTATTAAATTATATTTTGAAAAAGAAGTTTTACTTCAGTCGTGTGGTCTAAGCACACTTGTTTTTAGGGTTCCGTAGCCAAATGGCAAAAACCGGAACCCTTATGGATTCTTCATGTCTGTCTGTATGTCCGTCCGTATGTCGCAGCCACGTTTTTCCGAAACTATAAGAACTATAGTGTTGAAACTTGGTAAGTTGATGTATTCTGTGAACTGCATTAAGATTTTCACATAAAAATAGATAAAAAATACAATAAATTTTGGGGGTTCCCCATACATAGAACTGAAACTAAAAATTTTTTTTTATCAAACCCATACGTCTATGGATAGGTCTTCAAAAATGATATTGATGTTTTTAATATCATTTTTTATAAACTGAATAGTTTGCGCGAGAGACACTTCCAAAGTGGTAAATATGCCCCCCCCCCCCCCCCATGTAACTTCTAAAATAAGCGAATGATAAAACTAAAAAAAAAATGTATGATGTACATTACCATCCAAACTTACAACGAAAATTGGTTTGAACGAGATCTAGTAAGTAGTTTTTTAATATGTCGTAAACCGCAATTTACCTTTCATTCAATCAACTAGATAATGGTACAGAACCCTTTTTGCGCGAGTCCGACCCGCACTTGGCCGGTTTTTTTAAATATGAGTAATATTGTTATTAGTAATATTTTCACAGCTCATGTTGTTGACACTTCACGTTATCGTACTTGTGAAATAAAAAATATATTGATACAATTATCAAATTATTGGAAAAACCAATCTTCTTTATTCTTTGCCCGCATCCAAATTTCAATACCATTTCACCTTCATAATCATTCAGAATCGTTCAGAATCATTTGTTTAAACAATCAACGATACATAAAATATTTCGTACGTATTTGTAGCACGAGTATTCAATCAGTAAAAATCGAAAGGAACCGGGTGATTGCTGACAAAACTGAATTGAAACGCGGAATGCAGCTGCGTGGAGGGCGACCTTCTATCGCTGCAGCAACCACTTTCTCCACTGTTTGGAAAATGCAGCAGTGGTTTTTCTGTTACAGAAATTGATGATCTTTCGGATGAGCTTATGTTTTTTGTGGAGATACTAGATACCTACGAGTGGTGTCGCTTATTATGCTGCTGCCACTGATTAGGCCAATCAGGAAGGCTTGCAGCACTGTATTATCGTATAGTCCTATCCTTCCCCTGTTTCGAGGAACAAAGAAAATTAGGGAGTCATACCACCAAGTGTTGGAACAATATTTCCCCACCACTTCGACATTTAAAATCACAGATAGTCTTTAAAAAACGTTTAAAATCCTTAATTATTAGTAAACAAAAAACTGAATTGCCTGGTGCGGGAAGCATTAGTGCACCTTTCACATGCTAGCCGATTGGGGTATTCCTTTATCCAATTTATCAATTTGTTTTATATAATGTTCTGACTATATTTATTTTATTATTTATTATAATATTTTGACATTTTATACTATATATGATTATATTTTGACACAACATGATATATCTACCATGACACATAGTATTTTCACTTGACAACACAATACTCTCAAGGTCTAGTGGCTAAATGGTCTCGACAGAATATCAGCGCTTACCATCACGGCGGGCATAATGCTGAGTCAAGTCCCATTTACTGGTGCACCACACACAGTATCTACCGAGTTCTCCCTTATTTTTGTTTATGTTTTACGTTTATACTGTTTAATTGTTTAATTTTAAGTATTTCCTCTCTTTTACAATGTAACTGTTTGTAATGTATTGTGTGCTAATATAGTGAATAAATGATTGTCTTTGTCTATCATACTAGAAACCAATTTTTTTTCATTTTTTTTAAGCGTTGTCAGGTTTTTTGCATTGCAGCATCGCCATTTCGTGTTCCTCCTACTATTACATTAAGACGTGACTATAATTAGTCACGTATATATATATTATATCATCTGGTAGTCTTATCGAACTAGGTTCAGAGTCAAGGGCTCTCCTACTATTACATTAAGACGTGACTATAATTAGTCACGTATATATATATATTATATCATCTGGTAGTCTTATCGAACTAGGTTCAGTGTCAAGGGCTCTCCTACTATTACATTAAGACGTGACTATAATTAGTCACGTATGTATATATATATTAAATCATCTGGTAGTCTTATCGAACTAGGTTCAAAGTCAAGGGCTCTCCTACTATTACATTAAGACGTGACTATAATTAGTCACGTATATATATATTATATCATCTGGTAGTCTTATCGAACTAGGTTCAGAGTCAAGGACTCTCCTATTATTACATTAAGACGTGACTATAATTAGTCACGTATATATATATTATATCATCTGGTAGTCTTATCGAACTAGGTTCAAAGTCAAGGGCTCTCCTACTATTACATTAAGACGTGACTATAATTAGTCACGTATATATATATTATATCATCTGGTAGTCTTATCGAACTAGGTTCAGTGTCAAAGACTCTCCTACTATTACAGTAAGACGTGACTATAATTAGTCACGTATATTATATCATCTGATAGTCTTATCGAACTAGGTTCAGTGTCAAGGGCTCTCCTACTATTACATTAAGACGTGACTATAATTAGTCACGTATATATATATTATATCATCTGGTAGTGTTATCGAACTAGGTTCAGTGTCAAGGGCTCTCCTACTATTACATTAAGACGTGACTATAATTAGTCACGTATATATATATTAAATCATCTGGTAGTCTTATCAAACTAGGTTCAGTGTCAAGGGCTCTCCTACTATAATTAGTCACGTATATATATATTATATCATCTGGTAGTCTTATCGAACTAGGTTCAGTGTCAAGGGCTCTCCTACTATTACATTAAGACGTGACTATAATTAGTCACGTATATATATATTATATCATCTGGTAGTCTTATCAAACTAGGTTCAGTGTCAAGGGCTCTCCTACTATTACATTAAGACGTGACTATAATTAGTCACGTATATATATATTATATCATCTGGTAGTCTTATCGAACTAGGTTCAGAGTCAAGGGCTCTCCTACTATTACATTAAGACGTGACTATAATTAGTCACGTATATATATATTATATCATCTGGTAGTGTTATCGAACTAGGTTCAGTGTCAAGGGCTCTCCTACTATTACATTAAGACGTGACTATAATTAGTCACGTATATATATATTAAATCATCTGGTAGTCTTATTGAACTAGGTTCAGTGTCAAGGGCTCTCCTACTATTACATTAAGACGTGACTATAATTAGTCACGTATATATATATTATATCATCTGGTAGTCTTATCGAATTAGGTTCAGAGTCAAGGGCTCTCCTACTATTACATTAAGACGTGACTATAATTAGTCACGTATATATATATTATATCATCTGGTAGTCTTATCGAACTAGGTTCAGAGTCAAGGACTCTCCTACTATTACATTAAGACGTGACTATAATTAGTCACGTATATATATATTATATCATCTGGTAGTGTTATCGAACTAGGTTCAGTGTCAAGGGCTCTCCTACTATTACATTAAGACGTGACTATAATTAGTTACGTATATATATATTATATCATCTGGTAGTGTTATCGAACTAGGTTCAGTATCAAGGGCTCTCCTACTATTACATTAAGACGTGACTATAATTAGTCACGTATATATATATTATATCATCTGGTAGTCTTATCGAACTAGGTTCAGTTTCAAGGGCTCTTCTTCTATTACATTAAGGCGTGACTATAATTAGTCACGTATTTATATATTATATCATCTGGTAGTGTTATCGAACTAGGTTCAGTGTCAAGGGCTCTCCTACTATTACATTAAGACGTGACTATAAGTAGTCACGTATATATATATTATATCATCTGGTAGTCTTATCGAACTAGGTTCAGAGTCAAGGACTCTCCTACTATTACATTAAGACGTGACTATAATTAGTCACGTATATATATATTATATCATCTGGTAGTCTTATCGAACAAGGTTCAGAGTCAAGGACTCTCCTACTATTACATTAAGACGTGACTATAATTAGTCACGTATATATATATTATATCATCTGGTAGTCTTATCGAATTAGGTTCAGAGTCAAGGGCTCTCCTACTATTACATTAAGACGTGACTATAATTAGTCACGTATATATATATTATATAATCTGGTAGTCTTATCGAACTAGGTTCAGAGTCAAGGGCTCTCCTACTATTACATTAAGACGTGACTATAATTAGTCACGTTTATTATATCATCTGATAGTCTTATCGAACTAGGTTCAGTGTCAAGGGCTCTCCTACTATTACATTAAGACGTGACTATAATAAGTCACGTATATATATATTAAATCATCTGGTAGTCTTATCGAACTAGGTTCAGTGTCAAGGGCTCTCCTACTATTACATTAAGACGTGACTATAACTAGTCACGTATATATATATATATATTATATCATCTGGTAGTCTTATCGAACTAGGTTCAGTGTCAAGGACTCTCCTACTATTACATTAAGACGTGACTATAATTAGTCACGTATATATATATTATATCATCTGGTAGTCTTATCGAACTACGTTCAGTGTCAAGGGCTCTCCTACTATTACATTAAGACGTGACTATAATTAGTCACGTATATATATATTATATCATCTGGTAGTCTTATCGAACTAGGTTCAGTGTCAAGGGCTCTCCTACTATTACATTAAGACGTGACTATAATTTGTCACGTATATATATATTATATCATCTGGTAGTGTTATCGAACTAGGTTCAGTGTCAAGGGCTCTCCCACTATTACATTAAGACGTGACTATAATTAGTCACGTATATATATATTAAATCATCTGGTAGTCTTATCAAACTAGGTTCAGTGTCAAGGGCTCTCCTACTATTACATTAAGACGTGACTATAATTAGTCACGTATATATATATTATATCATCTGGTAGTCTTATCGAACTAGGTTCAGTGTCAAGGGCTCTCCTACTATTACATTAAGACGTGACTATAATTAGTCACGTATATATGTATATATTATATCATCTGGTAGTGTTATCGAACTAGGTTCAGTGTCAAGGGCTCTCCTACTATTACATTAAGACGTGACTATAATTAGTCACGTATATATATATTAAATCATCTGGTAGTTTTATCGAACTAGGTTCAGTGTCAAGGGCTCTCCTACTATTTCATTAAGAATTGACTATAATTAGTCACGTATATATATTATATCATCTGGTAGTCTTATCGAACTAGGTTCAGTGTCAAGGGCTCTCCTACTATTACATTAAGACGTGACTATAATTAGTCACGTATATATATATTATATCATCTGGTAGTGTTATCGAACTAGGTTCAGTGTCAAGGGCTCTCCTACTATTACATTAAGACGTGACTATAATTAGTCACGTATATATATATTAAATCATCTGGTAGTCATATCAAACTAGGTTCAGTGTCAAGGGCTCTCCTACTATTACATTAAGACGTGACTATAATTAGTCACGTATATATATATTATATCATCTGGTAGTCTTATCGAACTAGGTTCAGTTTCAAGGGCTCTCCTACTATTACATTAAGACGTGACTATAATTAGTCACGTATTTATATATTATATCATCTGGTAGTGTTATCGAACTAGGTTCAGTGTCAAGGGCTCTCCTACTATTACATTAAGACGTGACTATAAGTAGTCACGTATATATATATTATATCATCTGGTAGTCTTATCGAACTAGGTTCAGAGTCAAGGACTCTCCTACTATTACATTAAGACGTGACTATAATTAGTCACGTATATATATATTATATCATCTGGTAGTCTTATCGAACAAGGTTCAGAGTCAAGGACTCTCCTACTATTACATTAAGACGTGACTATAATTAGTCACGTATATATATATTATATCATCTGGTAGTCTTATCGAATTAGGTTCAGAGTCAAGGGCTCTCCTACTATTACATTAAGACGTGACTATAATTAGTCACGTATATATATATTAAATCATCTGGTAGTCTTATCGAACTACGTTCAGTGTCAAGGGCTCTCCTACTATTACATTAAGACGTGACTATAATTAGTCACGTTTATATATATTATATCATCTGGTAGTGTTATCGAACTAGGTTCTGTGTCAAGGGCTCTCCTACTATTACATTAAGACGTGACTATAATTAGTCACGTATATATATATTAAATCATCTGGTAGTCTTATCGAACTAGGTTCAGTGTCAAGGGCTCTCCTACTATTACATTAAGACGTGACTATAATTAGTCACGTATATATATATTATATCATCTGGTAGTCTTATCGAACTAGGTTCAGTGTCAAGGACTCTCCTACTATTACATTATGACGTGACTATAATTAGTCACGTATATATATATTATATCATCTGGTAGTCTTATCGAACTTGGTTCAGTGTCAAGGGCTCTCCTACTATTACATTAAGACGTGACTATAATTAGTCACGTATATATATATTATATCATCTGGTAGTCTTATCGAACTAGGTTCAGTGTCAAGGGCTCTCCTACTAGTACATTAAGACGTGACTATAATTAGTCACGTATATATATATTATATCATCTGAGAGTCTTATCGAACTAGGTTCAGTGTCAAGGGCTCTCCTACTATTACATTAAGACGTGACTATAATTAGTCACGTATATATATATTATATCATCTGGTAGTCTTATCGAACTAGGTTCAGTGTCAAGGGCTCTCCTACTATTACATTAAGACGTGACTATAATTAGTCACGTAATATATTATATCATCTGGTAGTCTTATCGAACTAGGTTCAGTGTCAAAGACTCTCCTACTATTACAGTAAGACGTGACTATAATTAGTCACGTATATTATATCATCTGATAGTGTTATCGAACTAGGTTCAGTGTCAAGGGCTCTCCTACTATTACATTTTTGACAAATAATTTTGCTGTAAGTCATTCTTTTATACAATTATTATTGGATTTATATATTAAAGGTAGTCGATAATAGTCCTCTATATATGGAACCGCTTTAGAACAAGTTGCTTTATGTTCAGTCCTGTTGTTAGTTCACTGAATAGGTAACTTGTACCGTTTCGGGTTATTATATATGAGTCTCATTGAATTATTAGCGGTGACATAAATGTAATTCACCCCGAACTCAGATCTTGCGATGTTTTGCTAGCATGTTATTACTTAAGACTTTTATAACTCTTTCATAGGCTAACATGAACAGCATATAAAAGTTTATCTCAATGGAAGAATAGAGTAAAATTATATTATAGCTTAGAATGTGCATAATGTTTCCGCTACCTTAAAAATTCATTGCTCAGTAGAGAGAAACTTTTCTACCGTTCATGCTTAGACTTATATTATAATACATATTCACATTGAATTCAGTGCCAAATTTTACAAATAAACTTGCAGATTTAATAACTCTTTTCGGTTTTTGCTTAAATTTGCTTGAACGAGTGTAGGACGTATCGTCCATAGGCAGCTAAAGACCGTTCATCATAAAAGTCTGTATTTGATGTTAATGATAAGAAAACACTCTATAGATAACTGTCATAGTTATCTATAGAGTGTTTACTGCGGTTTTAGGGCACATTATTGGTAGACTGAGCGAAACCACTAAATGTTACGTGTAAGTAACCCTTAAATCCTTAAACTACGGCCACCTTGCCACATAAAAATATACACAATACAAAAACACTGTCAAATAATCATCATCATCATTTTCAACCCGTGTCGACCCACTGCTGGGCATGGGCCTCTCTTTGTTTCTGCCATTCTTTCCGATCCTGTGCCAGTCTGAACCACGTACGACCCACGGTCTTATGGATGTCGTCGACCCATCTCGCTGGTGTAGGTCCCCTATTTCGATGCCCAGTTCTCGTCCTCCTCTCTGTTAAGGCCTTAATCCGACCTGTCGTCACTACGTCTGGCCAAGTGTCCTGCCTAACTCCACTTGTGCCCCAATATTAGCTTGCTGACGTCTTGTACTTAGTCTGCTTGCGAATTTCGGTATTGGGAACTCGATCCAAGAGTGTGATGCCGAGCATGGCGCGCTCCATGGCTCTCTGTGCTACACTTATTTTGTACACAGCCTCCATCGCAAGCCTCTATGTCTCGGCAGCATAAGTCATAGTTGGCAAAACACTTTGGTTATAGAGACGTGTTATAAGACAATGTGATGTGACTGATGACTTCCCTCATCTGATCAAACAATACAACCAATTTATACCTCGCTAAATAACTTTATATATTAATACCCAAATTTCTGTCAAATCTATGTATTAAATCCGCTATCGATTTGCGAGCCTTGTTCAGTAATTTAAAGTGGACCATTAAATTGCTACTTAATGTGAAAAATCAAATCCAAAATTGGTAATTTTGGTTAATACGCGCACATTAGACTATAGGTTACTCTTTACGCGTTATTAAAAAATGTTGACTGTTATTTAGCTGTAAGTCTGTTATCAGCTATCCAGAATACAGAAAACACAGCGTTGAGAGGCTGGGTACAGCCCCTGACTCCGCCAGATAAGAGCGGTTATCGCAACCCACCAGACATTTTATTTAATACCCACTTCAGCCTGTTGTCTTTCAATGGGTCGCACCCTTTCTCCGCGAGAGGGTTTTTACAATAATATTACCCCTGAAAAGCCATGACCTTTGAAAAGTATGAAAATATCCGTATTTTTTTTAAGGATACCAGTTAGCCTTAAAACAAATAAGGAAATTATTGACGACCTCCATGGCGCAGTGGGCGAATAGCCGACTGAGACGCAGGAGGTACAAACATTTGTTCCGGGTCTGGTTGTTTTTCTATATATTATAAGTATGTATTTAATATATATATATATGTATTTATATAAGTATTCTATCAATTGTCTGGTTCCCATAGTACAAGTTCTGCTTAGTTTGGAGCTAGATATCGCTGTGTGAAATGTCAAGCAATATTTATTTATTTTATGATGGCTTAAAAATGTGGCCTACGCAAGGTTTGCATAAAGCTAATAAAAAATATTTTTGAAACCACTATCGGTGTTTAGTATTACTTCAAAGAAAACTCACTGTACTTTACCGCACCACACTACTGACCTCACAAACGGAGGACGTTCTCTATTCGCTGGAATATTTTTTTTGCTGTATGTTCAGTAATTCTTGATCACGGTATTTTTGTTAAAAAGTTAGTTAACTTATCTATATTTAGTGGAATCTTGTCCTAGGATTAGATTGCAAGATCTTTTGATAGTAACTTTACATAATAGGCTCAATCTGACAGCTCTTCTGGTAGCCGTGGCCTATAAACGCCTGAATCACGTGGAACTGCAGACGCCTATCACTAAACTGTAACTAGTAAATGTTTTTTTATATACCACTTAGGCGTTTATACTACACTAGCTGACCAATCCGCAGCTTCGCATGTGTAGTTTTTTAATAAAAACATTATGCTCCTTTGCTCAGTTGGGTAAAAAGTAGTCTATGTTACTAAGGGTAAATGTAGCTTTCCAATGGTGAAAGAATTTTTTAAAATCGAACCAGTACCTAGTTTTTGAGTTTATTCATTACAAACATACACACAAAAATACAAATCTTTCCTTTTTATAATATTAGTATAGAAGTATAGATGGAGATGGAACAAGCAATCGGCCTATTTATGGTAAGCGGTAACGGTAGCCTATGCATGTTTGTAACACCAACGGTAAAGCACAGGCGCGTTCGGCCAACCTATCAAAAAATTACAAACACTTTATTGAATGACTCCATAAAAAAGTATCTGGGGAAAACATATTTTGGTTAACTAAGTGTGCTCACACAAAGTTCTAATTTTTGTCAGTGTTATACATATTATACCCATGTTCTACTCACATATACATAGCACTGCAAAGTATTCTACCGTGTTGCAAATAAATTGATTTCATTTCGTTTAATTTATTTTATGCTACTGTTATGCAGACTTATAACGTGACTAGATTAAGTACGTTTTTAAGACAAAACGGGTCTTTTCGCGCACAGATTTATATCAAAATAATAATTTTGACTAACCTCGACGTTTTGGTCACGAGAGACTGCAGTCTCTCGTGACCACGGCCGATGTAACTTGACCGATAATTTATAAAGTTGGATTAAGTATACCTTTTGCCAGCACGCTTTAACAAATACTCCGTTGCTATTAATACGGTTACTAAGTAATATTTTTGGTATAAAGAAGAGAAGCGAAGAGATAACAAAGATATCTACCGAGATAGAGTCATCAAAGTATCACTGAATTGTGTAGATACATTTAACTGGATCCGTTTCAGGTAACCATTCTAAAACAAGTCATATATTATGAGCATTGGTATAATGAACTATTTTGGTAAAATCATTCTAATTGACTGTTTATTTGGTATAAAGATAAATTATTTCCTGGATTGAGACATGGGGTACACACGGCTACACATCAAGCTATAAAGTCCAGTATAAGCCGACTTCTCATTTTACGAACACCCTACACAACGCGAGGTCAGCTTATACTGGAAATGTATAGCTTGATGTGTAGCCGTGTGCACTTTTTTTTACACGGAAGCTGAACTATAGTTCAGTTTAAAAACACTACCCACTAAATCGTTATGAATTGCTTATGAAAGGAGAGTTCTTTTGTTCCTCATTAAGCGGCATTAGCGCGAGTTAATAACGGAGCGGTAATTTCAAACCATTAGGGTTGTACCAGCTTCGCGCAGGTAACAATACCACTTGCTTAGGGGTGGGATTGTAATTTAACGTTCCATTTATCGATAGTTTTTATAAAGGACTAGTGGACCCGCCGAACTTCGTACCGCCTTGACATACATATAACGCGAAAGCTGAACTATAGTTCAGTTTAAAAACACTACCCACTAAATTGTTATGAATTGTTTATGAAAGGAGAGTTCTTTTATTCCTCATTAAGCGGAATTAGCGCGAGTTAATAACGGAGCGGTAATTTCAAACAATTAGGGTTGTACCAGCTTCGCGTAGGTAACAATACCACTGGCTTAGGGGTGGGATTGTAATTTAACGTTCCATTTATCGATAGTTTTTATAAAGGACTAGTGGACCCGCCGAACTTCGTACCGCCTTGACATGCATATAACGCGGGCTGTCAATATTCGTCACCCTGGTAGAATTGTCAATTGTTGTCCCCGGCCATCATTATGTATGAGAAAATTAATGACTTCCACAAATAATTCAATACCAAAATTAACCAAATGGCTCCACCCATTCTCGAGTTTTAGCGAGACTAACGAACAGCAATTCAGTTTTATATATATTATAGACAAAATCTTGGGATAACTCCGACCAAAGCATCTGTTTTAAACGATATTAATTTTTTTTTTACATCCTCTTTGACGATATTTGCAGCACGCATTCTGTCAATTCTATGTCAAACGTCATAAGGTTACATTATAAAAGCGCTAAGGTTAGATTATAAATAATTTTATATGGTCGTTAAGTATTCTTAAATTTTCTAATTTTACGCGCAATTTTCCTAATTTTTTCTTTCATAAGAACCTTCTCCTGACAATAAGAAATACAACAAAAAAATAATTATCGAAATCGGTTCAGCCGTTCACGCGTGATAGCGTGGCCAAGGGAAATAGGGATTCATTTTTATATATAGAGATGAGCTTACTGTGCACGGCTGTGGTCAATCTGATGTTAAGCAGTAACTACTGCATATAACAATTGCATTGCCTCACTGGTTAAGTCCAAGTAGGACTTGTCCTACATAACATTGCATTGCGTCCGTCACCCTGAGACAGATAATGGATACAGGTGGAAAGTCTCATATTACGTGCCTGTTATATCAACTAAGTATAATGTGGTATAAGACACTGAAAAAAGAAAGAGGTTCAAATAATTTTTAAATGTACTATAACTTCATAATTATGTTATAAGAAACATTAACTGTTAAATAATTTATCAAAATAAATGATCGTGTCATATCGAAACTATAAAAACAAATACGATACATAATGGACTAGTTCCAAAATCTACAACATTTTTTATGATATTTACCTAGTCTATTCTATCCTATTCCTTCTTCTATTCTAAGCATGACAAAAGTTGTTTCTTGCAGAATCGATCATCGTTTATTCAATCGAACAAACTCAAAAAATAATGAAAGTTTAGTCCCATGACTACCCGTCTCAGTAGCGGAACGAGTTGCATTTACTAAGTCCTACAACAAAGCGAGTGAAACCGGGGCGGGACCGGGTATTAAACTTAACTAGGTATTACTTAATAAACTCTGGTTCAATTATTGTAAGTACTTAGATACTGCCACGGTTTAGTTATTGTAATGACTGACTAAGTAGTTCTATAAGCTGTACGCACTTAGGTGCCCTGCATACTTACAACTGCTTAAGAGCGTTCAAGCTTCGAGCGGCCGTTCAAGTGTAGGTATTAGGCGGCGCGCGACACACATGTTTGTTTTGTTAAACACTTGTTTAAATTTGACGTATTTGTATGGTTGGTCAATATTTAGCCACCAAATACGTATTGCATAGTTGCGCAAGTCGCTCTTAATTTGAATGCTGAATCGTAAAACTGAATAATGCTTGGGTCTAGGTACTAATTCAAAGTTAGTTAAATATTCTTTGCTTACAGTTCCAATCGTGAATCTATTCGTAGGTAGAATCTAGCCATTTGGTTGAAAAATAAAAAAAAATGCATTTAGGAAATAATGCGTAGACCAATAGCAAATTGGAAGGTTTAAAACTAAATTGATCCATACTAATGTTAAAAATGCGAAAGTAACTCTGTTTGTATGTTTGTTTGTTACCTATTCACGATTAAACGCTGAACGGATTGTTATGAAGTTGAGCATGAAGATAAATATATCCTGGGAAGGACATAGGCTAACTTTTGTCTTAAAAAATAATCTTTAAGCGGGTGAAACAGGGGTTCAAAGTTTGTATAGGCAATCCATAATTCCTCAAGTTAGGGATCTGAAAATTCATATTTACGCTTTTGATAAGATATACGGGTTTCAACGTTTTTGCAAAATCATCCGTAAAAAAGTAAGGGATTAAAATTTTGAGGTAGGTATTCTTTAGATGCACTCCCTATATATGAAATTATGTTTAAGGGTACATAGACTGTGTGTCTATGGACCATTAAAAAATTTAATTATGTCATCACCAAGGTAATTTCATGTACCTAGATAATATTTGGCAATTATATTTTTGGATGCATAGTTATTGAGATAATTAAAAATTAACAAAACGCGCGCGCACTTATAAGGCTAGGAATGTGTGCGGGACGCGGGGCTAACGTGGCACCGCGTGCGCAGCACACAACTGCAGTATGTAACTGTGTGTATACGTGTCAGGTAGGTACGCGTTTTTTTTAAATATAAATAGGTATGTGTTAATTCATACTTTCTTAACTCATTTTTTATTGTAAATATTTGGTTTAGTTTTAGTTAGTGTGAGATACTTTTTTATGGTTCATTTTAATTAATAAGTAATTTATTTATACTAAATCGGGTTAGTTACATCATTTATATATCATTTACATCATTTATATAAGAACGGCTTGACCAATTTCTTTGAAATTTGGTAGTATAGGGTGTTTGGTATATATACGGACGATATTCAAGTGACGGTTTTTCAAAACATAAAATAAGACTTCACGAAAAATACCTACTAGTTATATTATCAAATTTTAAAGAAAATCGACTATGTTTAGGTGTTTAATACGATATAAAACTTTCTGCCTACTCTTGCAATTGACATTCAAAAATAAAGGCCGATTTGATATCTCTTTCGGAAATGGCTGCGGGTTTTAGGTTAGAAAGGGACAATAACAGATATCTCGAGACGTCACCAATACAGTATTTGTGGCTAGATGACAAGCAGAATGCAATAGCACAACATACTCTTGGTTTGGGAACGTGTGAAAGAGTTTTTAAAAGATATAATTTTGAATTAAATCTAAAATAAAACTAGGATTACGTTCACACCGATTTGAGGTGGATTTAATAATGACGCTATTCCACGTACAAAGAGCCTACACGGTAGTCGATACTGAGACTGCTGTATTAGCTAAAATGACAAAGCTTAACTTCTAAAAATGTGCATTTGCAAATGCAGCAAAATTATACTTGTAAATTAATCTAGGGCTGAGGGATGAGGGGCAACCATAACTCTTCCATGCCTAAGAGCAAAATTATCGGTTGGATCGATTTAAGATTTATTCCCATAATTTTGCTTATAGGATAAGATTTTAAACAATTTTAAACGAAATACATACAGTTAAAATATAAGAAAACTACAGATAACTAATTCTAAAGTTGCGTATCCTAAATTTTCACCGAAGCTAGAGTCCTTCCTTTCATTTAAAACACTTTCAATCACTGCACTATGCTTTAAAGAGTACGCCATGAATTTAACTTCATTTAAGCTGATACTTTTCATGTTGAGTGCGCGTGCACTGGATAGACTTGTGTTCTTAGGTAGCAGCGGTAAGGTGAAGATCGGGATCGGCTCCACAACATCTGATTCTATGATGTTACGGTGACCAATACGGATTCCATTGATTTCCAAATCACAAGGCTCGTTGATGGTCACGAGGTAAGTTCCGAATACAGGATGCTTGGTGCTTACTTCGTTGTCACAATATTTGGTTAGAGTAGTCTTCAGTCTACTATATATAATCCAATTATTAGCGTTGACTTGCTGGACCTTGACCTTCTCAATATGGACCTGATGCGGCGTACAGTGAAAGAGATCTTCGTCGAATTTCATCAGCTGTTCCATACAAGTGAGCTCACGGTACAAAGCTCGGTTGTCTGCAGGACATAGAAAATGGTCGCCGGTAGATAACGGGCGGCACGGTTTCACAATCGGTAAGTATTTCGTCCTTTTCGCCAATAGGTAAGGATATTTAGGGAAAATGGCAAAGGTTTTATTTTCGGATTGGTGGAAAATTGATAAGGAGTACAATTTAAAATAGTCATAAGTACAATTATCAGTAACTGGAATTTCCATAATAAACGTGTCTGGTAATTCTGGTAATTCTAAAATCTGGTTTTTCTTAATAAAAGATTTTACACAAATAGTTTCCTCTAATTTGAACAAGTTTTTATGGATAGGCGAATACACTAAGCTTTCAGAGTTAGCAATTAATTACAAATGATACATAAGTTCTGTGGAGTTCACGATATATTGATGTAATATAGAGACTTTACTTAATGCTAGAGCAGTTTCAATTTCACTCAGTCTTATAAAGATAATATGAAAACTGCTTGTAAAAACGTTAAATAATCCAATAATGTATGTGTGGAGAATCAAATTGTTTTCCTTAGCAGCTAAACCTCTTAACATTATCTCGGTCTTCTTAAAACGGTTCTCTAAAAGTACAGTACTCTGATTAATCGTTTCAGTTACATTTGTGAAGCTGTCAAACATTTTTGAAACCAAAGTTCATTTCTTAGAAATGATAATTTGGTCATGACTTAAATCAAAAGTGAGTTAATCAAAAATTGCATCGTCATGGTCAAGATTTCCTGTAACAAGTTTTATAATAGAACCCAATAGATTTATGAGACCTTTTTTATAACGCTGCTGTGGAACAAGTTTTCTGTATTTATCTTTAGTTATATCGCGTATGAACTCTTTATGTGATTTTATACTTTTTATTTCATGAGAATATGGTGCATTCCAATCGATCAATTTACACAGTTGCTCATAGTTTGTTGCAATATAATTTAAATTATTGTAAATCCTTTTCAAATGAATAACCTTAACTATAGTCCAACGTATGCTTGACCTTCTTTTATCGGAAGTATTCCCGGATTGCCATTAAGGGTTTGCAGATGAAAGGCCAGGGTCGGTACTACTACCAGCAGTATGCTGCACCACCTGTGGAGGACGTTTGATATTTTTATAGGAACTTTAGTTTTCCTTTCTCCTACTTGGATAGGCAAAACGTTTCTCTCAGGTTCACCTACAACCTTCGCTTTTACATATCGAGGTTTATCTTTGCTTTTCCGCTTGTTAACATCTTTAGCAAAAATTATTTTTTCTAGAGGAAACTCTACCACCACTTTCTGTTCACCACTTTTCTTTTCTCTATTCTTCTCTTTAGTTGTTACCATCTTTTCTACCAAATGCTCATACAATACTTTAGTTCGCTTAGCATGATCTTTAACCAGTTTCTAGAAATAACGCTTTTTTAATTCTATGCCATAAGGGCTGCTTGTATCAGTGTGTTTAAATACTACTTCAAATGAAAATAATTTAGTAACAGAATTAATGGTATGATTATAAGTCATAACTGAATACGTCATAATTGATGCTGCATCAGTACATCGTTTTTCATATTTAGCCAATCTATAAATTTCAATTATTGTGGAATGGAAACGTTCAATAAGTCCCATTGAATTAGGGTTATTGGGCGTACCAACGTGAAGTTCAACTGTATGTAGACTTAGAAATTCTTTCATTAATTCATTATTAAACTCAGTGCCCGGGTCTGAACTGATCTTTCGTGGGATTCCGTAATATGAAAAGTACTTCATTAAAGCTATAAGGATTACTTCAGGTGTTGATTTTCCTTGAATTTCAATTGCCTGTCCTAACTTACTGAAAGCATCAATAAGTGTCAGATAGGTTTTTCCTTCAATGCTAAAAAGGTTTATAATAATCTCTTGAAAAGGGGCATCTTGTGTTTGCTTTAATTGTAAGATAGGTTTGATGGGTTTCCTATCATATTTCATTTTCTAGCATGCTTTGCAAGCATTTATGACTGCTGTTACTGTTTCTTGCATTCTATCCCAATAATAATTTCTACGAATCCTAACCAACGTTTCTTTAATACCGCGGTGACATGTCTTTCCTTCGTGATATTTTACTATTACTGCCTTTTATTCACTTTCATCTTCAATAGTAATTACCCGCTCTGTGCATTCATAGAAATTAATCATACCTTTCTTGAAAAGTTGCATAATTATATTTACGAATAATTTACGATGTTCTTTTTTTTCATAGTAAACAAAATACTTAATTTTTGGCTTTATGTACTGTTTCATAAATTCTTTAACTAGTTCTGAGTTATCTATTGGTAGAAAAACTTCTAAAACCTTTTGTTTAGTTCGACAAAGATTCCTAACTTGCATCTCATTTTTAAACCATGAGTATACCAAAATTTGATTAGGCTTTGTGTCAATTGCCTCATGTAAAATTGGTATTCCAGTTGATTCTAACTCTACAGCTGAATGAATTGTTTGAGATTTACTTGATTCTGATCGCACAGGGTAATCATCATTTTCAATACTATGTCTTGACAGTGTGTCGGAGATCGCTATTGGGCTGACTGTCGCTGTCCTACTCGAATCTGATACTGTTATCGTTGATGAGTCGTTACGTGCCGTTTTCTGTTTAGCTGTTATCTTTCCTATATCTTCGACTACTTCATTTAGGTGTTTTTTAAGTTTCTGTTCTTTATCATCAACGTTAACTGCCATTGATTGATCTTCATTATCCGAATCTAGAGCATTGATCTTAATCCTAGACAAGGCGTCTGCGTTGGTGTTCTGTTTACCGCTCTTATGAATTAGTTCGTAATCATAATCCTGTAAACGCAACCTCCAACGAGTAAGTTTACTACTCGGGTCTTTCAGAGATCGAAGCCATACTAATGTTCGATGATCTGTGTATATGAAAAATTTACGACCATATAAATAGGGCCTAAAATGTTTCACTGCCCAGATAATAGCGAGCAATTCACGTTCGATCGTGCTGTAACGTGATTCTGTGTCACTGAGTGTTCGACTAGCATACGCCACCGGTCTATCACTGCCAATTGGTCCCTGGGATAGTACTGCACCTACCGCTACATTTGATGCGTCAGTCGTAAGCACGAAAGGGTTGTCAAAGTTAGGGTACTGTAATAATGGGGCATGCGTTAAGAGTTCCTTGCATTTATTAAATGCGTCAATGTCCTTCTGGTCAATTACAATTCTGTTACGTTTTTTCAAACAAGCTGTCAAGGGTTGAGTTACCTTTGCATAGTCCTTTATAAATCGTCTGTAATATCCTGCTAGATCTAAGAAACTTTTAAGTTCAGTCGGTGTTTGCGGTATGGAATAATTCAACAATGCGTCAATTTTATCATTATTCGGTCTAAGTCCGTCCATCGTTAAGTCACACTCATTACCGTCATATCGTGACACTGTAAAGGGTTGCCTAATAATCAGTTGCTTTGGTTGATCTAAGGTATTCTGTATAACCGTAGATGCATATCCGTTTATACAGTTTAATATTGCACTAGGCATTCGTAATCCATTTGTGAATTTGTGGAAGTTAAGTATGGCTTCACCTTAATATTGGTCTATTGGTAATTTGATTCGTTTTTCTGATCGTGGGAGGGATATTGATCGTGTAATTTAAATTGTTATTGATTATTGAAATACAAGTCGTACTTGTCTTCAATAGTTGTTCCTTTAAATCAATAATCGCGTCTAATTGTTGTAACAGATCGTTTCCAATAAGTCCGTCATAACGCGCGTCAACATCATACATATAAAATTTGTGCCAATTATTGCTTACAAGAGTAGGCATAAGAGGGATTTCTATCACCTTATCATGTCTACTGGATGCGTGGGTGCTAACCACTTGAAATGGTTTGTTTCGAATAAACTCGCCAAAATACTGATAAGCTTTTTGGGGACTAATGAATGATCTCATACTTCCGGTATCAATCATCATTTTTGCGTCAATTTCTTCCAAATAAATGTACGGAAGTTTTAAATTAGGGTCGCAATTTAGTTCTAGGACTTTTTGTCTATCAAGGCACTTTCGCGAAAATCCGTCTGAGTTTCGTCAGTCTGTTCTGGTAGTTCATATTGTTTGTTGGTATATTGCATGTTATCATAGTCACTACAATAGTTCAGTCCATTTACGTCACTATAATGGTAATCGTCAGAGTAATAATTTTGATCATAGTAGGGGTCACATTCGTACTCGTTCATACTCAGTTAACTCAGTAATTTAACTCAGTAATAGTAACTCAGTAATTTAAAACCTTGTGGTGGTTGAGGTTTTAGAGGTGCGGCTGTCCTCATAGTTACATCAGTAGTTTGCAATTGAGGTTTTGGTACCTGCGGAGTATACCCTTATGGTTTATTACCAAACTGTGGTGGTTTATAACCAACTGGTTGTGGTGGTCTATAACCAAACGGTTGTGGTGGTCTATAACCAAACGGTTGTGGTCCAAATTGTCGCTGTGGCTGAAGGCCAAACTGTGGCTTATAGCCAAATGTTGGTGGGCGGAAGCCTCCAAATTGGCCATCCAAATGTACTTGCCCTTGTAATTGGGGCACCTTAATCTGTGAATTTTGAGGAATGCCAAATTTAAATTTCGGCAATGTATCATTGTTAGGCAATGTGGGTTTGTACCCAGATGGCTGTGTTATTAATGACCTTGAACCTGAACCTGTAATTTGGTTGCTGCCATGTATTTTATTTCTCATGTTATATTGCTCTAGGAAATTAACTTCCTCAAGAACTACGCTCAATGCCTCTTCTAAAGTAGAGGGTGTTTTTAGTTTTACTACACGCACCATATTTTCCGGAAGATTGTACAAAAATATATTCAGAGCCGTATTGTTGTAAATGATCAATTTTGCACGCTTTAAGTCACTATCCGCAATCAAATTTACTTTCGACATTAATAAGGATCGCACACTTTGGATTCGAATACAAAACTCACCTGATTTAATTTTTAAAGATTCCAATTCAATATTTATACGCGCTTCACTACGCGGATCTCCAAAATGCTGAATGAGTAATTCCTTTAAAGCGGACCAAGACACAACATCCTCTCGTACTGATAAGAGCGCAGCTGCGTTCTCCGTAAGCCTACTTGTTAAAACGTTGAAGACGTAAAAATTTTGTACTTCAAAATCTTTTTCACTGAATCGATCGATCATATATTGGCATTTTCGTAAATAAAGACTTAAATGTATTTTGTTGCCGTTATACAATGGTATTAATTGAACAATTTCCTTTGGAATCGGCTCTACTTTCGCCATGGCCATAGAGTAATAAAATAATCGGAGAAGGCAACTTCACTTAATTTTACACATATATAAAATAACACACAAAAAGAATACAATAGAAATACAACTAAAAGCACATCAAAAGTTGGAATAAGGGAATTATTTTTTTGTAAAAGTGTAAAAAAAATATTTTGTTTAAATTATACTTGTAAATTAATCTAGGGCTGAGGGATGAGGGGCAACCATAACTACATTAGTTTAATATAGTGTTTGTTTTTACATGCCAAAATAAATTTCACATTTCTATGGTAAACATTTCACAAACTTATTTATTATGCTCATCAAAATAACCACTTTCATTTTTGTGCGTTTATTATCAAATAACTTATTTAGATAGAAGATGATAGGGATTAAAACATAGGCTACTTTTTACTCGACTGCGCAGAAGGAGGGTAATGTTTTTAAAAACAAACCACGGAAACGAAGCCGCGGGCGGGTCAGCTAGTATTAGAATATAATATTTATTAAAATCCCATCAATCATTTTGAAAGTCAGTTTAACTGCCTGTTCCTCAGTAATACGGCTATACTATTTCTTACATAAACCAACTTTTTTTTCAGCCTATAGAATCCAACTGCAGGGCCACCCTTCTCTTTTTCCATGCTTCCCACGTTTATGGTAACTACGCATCAGTTATCTCTATCTCCGCCTGTGCTCCAACGAGGCGACCTGCCACCCATTTGGAACCTATTCCGTGGTGGCAATGCAAGCTTTAGAATTAAAAAAGATGAGTACTAAACTTTTATAAATGGTTATTCTTTCAAAAACAGCGTCAAAAACACTACTTTCGAAAACATCAAGGGGTGAAATAGATGATAAAGAGAGACTATGTATTGAACATTTTTACATAAAAAGTGACTTACTTAAATACAGTGTTAGGTCAATAGTTTTTCATAATTATAAATATTTTCAACTTCTTGTTTTACCTTATACCTACCTACCTGACATAGATATATGTTAAAATCTCTCCAGTTTGTTATTTGTTTTAAATAATTATCAAACTTAAAAATTACATATAAATTCCTTCACATTTTTTAAAAGTTATGTACAGAATTCGTACGCATAAAAATATACAAAACCAGCAATAGCTCGGTTCATTCATAACAATTTAAGAGGCCGTTCCAGAATCTGACGCTGTCAAGTTTAGGTATTTACGAAGTTGACCGGCCGCTCGACTCGCTGCTTTCCGTATGCGTGGCTTGCAGATGTGTGTTTTTGTATCCTATACACCTCACTGTAGGACAAGAAATTTTGATCTTGTGTCATGTGGATCGAATGAAAATGTTTATTTATAATGTATCTTCGTACCTATCTTCGTTTGTATTATACATTATATATTTTATTTGTATTGGTTAAGCGCTTGACTACTTAGATACTCACCTGATGGTAAGGTGTAAAAATGCCAGATTGCCTAGATAAAACGTATTCACTCTGGACTTGAAGACTGAGATTATAATGATCTGACAAGATTTTTACAAATAAAATAACTAGTGGTTTGGCCCGAACTGAGAGCTTGCGAGTCACCAAAGCGAGATTCCCAAATCAACTTGAGCAAATAGGAGGATAACTTTCGAAGCGTTGATCCCATCATCTTGAAATTTGATATGTGTTGGTGAGATGGGGTTGTTGAGATATTGCGGTTCAAGAGGGGAAAAACAAAAATAAGACTATAAGGTCAAATGGGACGTTTAATGAAAGATCTTCGTTAATACATTTAAACTCCGTTTTTATTATTAGTTTAATCTTCGTAGTTTTTTAATTATTAGCCGTAATAAAAATTGAGTTTTGACGACACATGGTATACCAGTGACCACACAGTGCTGAAATTAGGTATGCATTAAATTTAATTTTTTTTCAGCACTCAATTTTTGATGAATTAAACTTTGGGTGTATTTATTTTTGTTTATGTCTCTTTAACACCCGAGCCACAGTCTTGTTCGAAATATTCGCATAAAACGGGTAACCGCAGACTGGACCCTTATGGAAGGCGCTTTGAAATTACCTCTGTCAATCACGACCGCGCGTTATTCTCCGCTTGTAATTCCTACGGTGTAATAAACCACGACAAGGTACATTTACCTGAAAATACAACTCATATTGTGATGGAATGAACTTCTGTAAGTTCATTTGGTTTCGCGTGGGGCTACGGCTGAAAGTCGGATAATCATTTATTCATACATAAAGGTACACGTCAATAATTTAAAATTGAGTACACATTGTAATAAGAATAGCTATAGTAAACTGTTAATACGCCGATAATTTAAGGTTTGCCCTATGAGCCAATGCTTTCATATAATATTATTTAAAATTATTATTTTTTGCTACCTGTATTTTTCAATCCAACTTTAGAATTTATATATCTTGAATAAAGATTGTTTGACGACTTTTCGAACTTCAATTTATTATTGATTATTTAATTTTTTAGATAGACTTTAGAGAAAACAAAATAAAAGTTTTATTTAAAAAAAAATAGTATCTATACATAGCAACTGCTCCGGATTAGTACTAGGTGGAGGTGTCTCCAAAAAACTGACTGCGTCACCCCGCTGAATTACAATACTTATGCGTTGACCCAAATAAGCGCCAGCTCTTGGATCACATATTGCTATAATTAACTTTTCAGTATAGTAATACTCAATACTCAATCATTTATTGTAATCACTCGGTAGTATGTGCCGGTGAAAATTCATTGAATCGAGTATTTGAAGTACTCGTTAGTATGTAGTACATAATATACCTATAGTATATAGTACCTGAATGTCAAACAGCAGTAAGTACATAATATGCTGAAAAATATAATATTAAATAAAATTATATCTTTATTTCCATATCCACATTGTTTCTATGTAATCTATTTTGGTCACTTTGGCACGCAAAGTCGGGTGTAGGCCTCTTACGGTTCCACTGTGATCGATCTTGTGCAAGTTATCTAAGTAACAAAGTAAGTTTAAACTTTAAAAACTAAACTAGTGGTTCGCCCCGAACTGAGATCTCGCGAGTCTTCCAAAACACAAAAAAAAATATTCTTAGGGCAACTCGCACAACGATGCCTAATGGATGTATTTAGTGGCTAAATATGATTTAAGAAGTTGTCAAATCACACAAATACGTAAAATTTAAACATGACTAGTCACTAAATACGTTTAGGGATCATTGTGCAAGCCGGCCTTAACCTTTGACTAATAAAATAGTGCCACGAAATGTAAAACCAAAATACTTACAGTTTTATTCAAATTACAGGTAACGGGAGTTCATGTATTGTGGTAACTTTTTTTGCAGTACAAATTGCAGTTATTCTGGATTTCAGACTTTTGCCTACATTTGTGTCACTAAAAAATACGCATACCAAATTTCAGCACTGTGGGGTCACAGGGAATTTTGTGAATTTTGTCAAAGTTCAGTTTTTGTTATGGCTAATAACTTAGAAACTTCAAGGTTTAAACTAAAAATAAAAACGGGGTCGAAATGTACTCATAAAGACGTGTCATTTGACCGGATAGTATTTTGTTTGTGTGTACCCCTCTTGAACCCTAATATCTCAAACCCTTCCACATTTTTAGCTCATTTAGTCACACCAAAATTGTGCCAACACTATCTACCTATATACCAAAATTCACGATGATCGGATAAACGCTTCGAAAGTTATCCTCGGACAAACAAACATACATACATACTACGCCGATTTGCCCAAATTGACTTAGAAATCTCGCTTTGCTCGATCAATTATAACAAAAGCAATTCATTCAGGTGGTAGTACCACCTGAATGAATGTCAGGACAAGTATCACGCCAATACATTTGTGTACGGTGGTGGTACCTGAACGATTAAAAAAAATGCTCTTACATTTTCAGTCAGAGCATTGTGGCCAAATAAATATAATTTAATGAGTGCGCAGTAAGAGGTTTGCAAAATGTTACTACGACTAATAGTAAAAGCTGGTGCTACAAACCCGATTAACTAGTTTTCAAGAATTCAATTTGAAATTGTTTGTCTAGAATCTAGTTGGTTCAGGTCGCAAGTGCGCTAGAACTCTGTAAAGTGTAAACTGTCGTTGGTGCCTTTAGCCGCAGATGCATCGGTTACACTGAGAGTAGTATCACTGTGAAATATCAAACGCGACATATTGACGCAATTTTTGATCGCATATGCATTCAACGGTGAAATGGGAATTTTGTAAATGGAAGTGATTAGTCTTTTTTGAACGTTTTAATACAAGTTTCAATAATTAGTTATCAACAGTCGACCAACTATTACCATTATGGCCTTACCGCAAGTCCAATGCTGGTTGTTCCAATCAGCAAATGCTGAAGACCTTTTTGCAACTACTAATAACTACTTATTTAGCGCATGTAATTTTTTTTGTTATTTATTGTACATAATTATATGTTGATGTTATTGCAAATAATTTTAATTCTGTTAAATTATTTTATTATATTCATAGTTTGGGTAGGTATTTATTAGTAAAAATACTTAAAATGTATTTTATTTAGTTAAGTTGGATCCATACAATATAAATTATCTTAATGAAGGATCTCAAACTATTTACCGTTTTAAAATTCCATCGACTTGACATTGGCATAGCTGTGATTCCTTTTCAGACCTTTTTTTAAATATTTGACTTCAGAAATGTAAAGTATTAAGAAATTATTAAATTATCTAAAAAATAGCAGCAAAAAGTCTCGACTGCAATTTCAGTTGCTACTGCAGATACCCCGTCCTCAATAGTTTATGTCTGAAACTGAATGTATTCTAAACCAAAGAAACAGATGCTCCTAAACGTGTCTTGATAACTTAATATATATCTACAAAGTAAAGTGCTCTAGTGGAGCTAGACTTCGTAGTTTTCGTATATATTACGTATATAATATATATACCTAGTCAGGTCATAAATTCTGTCACATGTTTAATATAAAATAATTGAAACAAGTTTATTCATTATGTAACCATTTATATACCAAAATGAACTTAACAAAACATAGATTCTTATGACACTAAAGTTTATTCAAAATGACCTCCGTGATTTTGAATACAGGCCTTCAATCTGTGCGGCCAGTCGTCTATCGCAGCACGAACGAGGTCCATGTTAATATCGGCGGCTGCCTTAATCAAGGATGTATTGAGTGACTCCAAATTAGGATGAGGCTTTGAGCACGCCTTTTCCTCCAAGTGTTGCCATATCTTGTAATCTAACGGATTCAAATCTGGACTGGAGGAAGGCCAGTTTTCGTGCCGGATGAAGTCGATTTCACGCGCCGCCAGCCAGTCTTGTGTGCTCTTTGCTCTATGAGCTGGCGCCGAATCTTGTTGGAATACCCAGTGCCTGTTATTGAACATGGTATGAGAAACAGATTCCACAAGGTTCGTCAGGACTGTATTTTGATACACAACTGCATTCGTTTTTACACCTTTCTCACAAAAATGTACCTCTGTTAAGCCCCAATAAGAAACTCCCAAACTATACCATGAGCGAGGATGGAAAATGACCTCGTTGGACACGCGGAATACGGTTGCTCGCTTCTTCACTACTGTGTGCGTACACCTTATCATTTTGTTTGTTGTAGCTCTCTCCTACGGTAAAAATTTTTTCATCCGAATAAAGATTTTCCCGATATTTTTTTTACTCGTACCGCTTCAACAAAGCGCGGCATCTCTTCAGTCTCAGGTCCATTAGACGAGCATTCAAACGATGTCCTGTTTTTCTTCGATATGCCCGAAGCCCTAAGTCTTCATTTAACACTCTTTTCACCGTGGTTCTGCTTAACCCCATCTAAAGGGCCAACATTTTCTGCTTACGTTTGGGATTTCTTTGAATTCGCGCCTTCACAGCTTTTATCACTGCTGGAGTCCTAACAGACCGAGGGCGACCACTTCTTGACCTGTCATCTACACTAGAGTCTTCATTGTATGGTTTGATGGTGCGATAAACGAATCTTTTGGTTATATTCAAATTTTTCAGTAAGTTAAAAATTTTAATTGGCGCGTAACCGCAACGATGCAACGCAATAACTGCAACACGGTCTTCTTTAAGTGTCCACTCCATATTTAAAAATGAGTAAAATTCTAAAAAGTATACATTTTTATTTTCATGAACAATTTCAAATTCGAATTCAATAAACTTTTTTGTGGCCAGCATTCTATAAGAAAAGTTTTTACTGTGTGACAATACTTATGAAGTGACTAGATATAAAGAGATATAAAAACAAATCGGTAAATGCAATAATGATGCTAAAGTCAGATTAATCTAGGCACACATTAATAATAAGACATATTAATAAGATAGGACACGAAGTTAGACGTAGCCTGTGGAATAGGCAGATCTTGTACAAATATTGTTGGGGGGGGGGTGTGTTAAGGTGTTGGGGTTCAATAGGGGTAAAAAAATGAAAACGAGATTATTAGGTCAAATGGGAAATTAAACGAAAGGTCTTCATTAGTACATTACGACTCAGTTTTTATTTTTAGTAAAGTCTTTGAAGTTTTTTAGTTATTAGACATAATAAAACCTGAGCTTTGACGAAATTCACAGGGTACACCAGTGACCCCACAGTTCTGTTATTTAGTTTGCTTGTAGCTAAGTAAAACAAATATGTGCAAAAGTCTGAAATCCAGAATAACTGCAATTTGTACCCCAAAAAAGTACTTATAATCAATATACATGAACTCCCGTTACCTGTAATTTGAATGAAACTGTAAGTCAAATTAATTGGTTGTTATCTCATGGCACTATTAGTCAAATATTACGAATAATATTTTTTTTGTTTGTATGGGAGACTCGCGAGATCTCAGTTCGGGGCGTACCACTAGTTTATACAATAACGGCTGTAAAAAAACCACTACTAGGCATTTATATTTTTGATGAGCTCTGTCGCGCGATGAGCGAAAAGCCGATTATGAATCAAGTGTACACACGGCTACACATCAAGCTATACATTTCCAGTATAAGCTGACCTCTCATTCTACGAAAAGCCTACACAATGCGAGGTCAGCTTATTGAGTACCTGTACCTCAAGTTGATTAACGCAGGGCAGTGCATTGTTGGGCACGTTTCTACGTCACGTTGCCTACGAGGCAATACTTTGCTATAGGCGATGGTTACCACTTAACAACAGGTGGGCCATATGCTAGTTACATCACCAGGTCATCAACATCATCATCATCAGCCCACATTAGTCCACTGGACATAGGTCTCTCCCAATACGCGCCGCTGAGCCCAGTCTTCGGCTCTTCTCATCCAATTTCTGTCCGCCACCTTAGGCCACCATAGGTTCCACATCACCAGGTACTAAAAACTAAGAGATACAAATGTATTTTACTCAACACGCTACACTAGGTGGTATGCCGACCGTATGGGTGATATGTTTTATTACGTCTGCCTTTACTTTCTGCTAGAGCACATGTATGTACAACCTTTGTTTTGCTATGTACAATAAAAAAGGTTGTCTGGAAGAGATCGCTTTTAGCGATAAGACCGCCCATTGTACCTTTATTTATTGTTTATTTCCATTATTGTATTTTTATTTGGTGTGCAATAAAGAGTATTTCATTCATTCATTCAATAAAATAATAGCTTTATGCATTTTTTGGCTACAGCTACATGCAGCTGTTAAACAACATAAAATTACATATACAAATATTGAAGTACTAAAAGTTTACAAAAGATATAAGTGTACATAATCGTTAGTTACGCAATCTTTATTCGTTAGTTACGTCAACTTAAGTTGCTAATGGTCCCCACACACACAAAATGTAAAACCAAAATACTAAATAAAGTTGAGTCCCTGTTTTGTTATATACGACGTTAATTTAAAAAACACATCCGGAATCGTAATAACTTATTTTGGCCTCGGATATTCGGGTCTCCCCGATCCGAGAAAAACCCAAATTCGGTATGCTATCGACTACACAAAGTCCGACTGAATCAGGAGAAAAATTCCCTCAGTCGACCTCTAGCAATTGCGTTGGACAGACGTCCCGACGGCGATGCCTACTTTTTTAGAATGGTACGCAAGCTTCTTCTTCTTCTAAAAATTGGGGTCGGATGACCTCGGATCGTGTGTAGTCGATGCAGGAAAAATTCAAATGTTTGGTTGTGCGACGGATTGGTCAGGGGCCGTTAAAAAACGGCCCCTGACAAGCTCGGACGCCATATAGTCCGAGCCGGTGGGTTTAATACTGGTCGCTTTGATATCTATCCAGTAATCGATACATTTCCAATAAATAATTTTTAACGTAAATCGGGGGCGCCTTTTCGTCAATGCCGCTTTTCAGTTTAACAGGTACCTACTTACATGATGAATGAATATGATTTGTTTACCTGTTTTTATACAGGCTGTTTCACTGATATAATAGGACTTGAAATTAAGGTTGAAAATGTAAAATTTTCCAGGGTAATATATTTGAAAAAAAAACATATTTTACAACAATACCTACTAGCTATTAGCCCTACCCGTGATTTCATTTAATGTCGTACATTACAAACGTAATATAACATAACATAATATATGGTATTCGCTGGAAAAGGTTTCAATGTAAAGATTCTAGGATATTCAGCTATTTTATTAGGAAAAATTCGTGATTTGTGTCCATCATTATTATAAATACCAGATTTATCCCGTACCGCCTTATCTGTGTTTCGACCAACAATGTTTCGGTTCAATTCGTGAACCTTCATCAGGGTGAGTGCGATCTGCACCGAACTACGTCTCGCCTCGCCTCCAGTGCTAGTTTGTTTGTGCGACTTGTAGTTAACAAGTCTCAAATCTAGAGTATTTGTAAATTTTTTAGTGCAGCTTGTGTAAATAAATTGTAAACAAAAAAACAGGTTCGCTTTTTAATAAAATAGCCCCAGGGACGCTTGGATTAAGATTCAGAAATCATTACTTTTTAATTTTATATTAAAACAAAAGTTGAATGTCTGCGAAGAATGAAATACTGTAACTAGTCACAAAGAAAACATTATAATTCCAAATGAACGATTGTTTCCAAAGCTCTAATCCACGAGCGTCGAATTTAACGTGGCTGGCGTCCATTGTTAATGTGCAATGAATTTTAACCAAATCGCATGAATTTGGGCCGTAGTTACAATGTTCCGCAAGACTTAGACTCTGGTAGAATGGTTGATGAGAATTTGGGCCGTAGTTACAATGTTGCGGAAGACATAGACTCTGCTAGAATGGTTGATGAGAATTTGGACCGTAGTTAAAATGTTGCGGAAGACATAGACTCTGCTAGAATGGTTGATGAGAATTTGGGCCGTAGTTACAATGTTGCGGAAGACATAGACTCTGGTAGAATGGTTGATGAGAATTTGGGCCGTAGTTACAATGTTGCGGAAGACATAGAGACCCTGGTAGAATGGTTGATGAGAATTTGGGCCGTAGTTACAATGTTGCGGAAGACATAGACTCTGGTAGAATGGTTGATGATATTTGGGTCGTAGTAATAATGTTGCGGAAGACATAGACTCTGGTAGAATAGTTGATGAGAATTTGGGCCGTAGTAATAATGTTGCGGAAGACATAGACTCTGATAGAATGGTTGATAAGAATTTGGGCCGTAGTTACAATGTTGCGGAAGACATAGACTCTGGTAGAATAGTTGATGAGAAATTTTGCTCCCAACGTGGTCCAGATTTTCCATATAATAATGCCTCACCTTGGGCGGAATCGGTTTTGCACCACGTTAGGCACCAAAATATGAAACAGATTCTAAGTTCAGACAATTCAATTGTGAATGAATGGTTTTTGAAGTTATACTTCTTTTGGAGCGTTGGAAACATAAAAACAAACAAAAACGAAAACACAAGGCTAAAAATACAACTTAAATTGTAAACGTCAGTTATCATTATTTAAATAAACACAATTATTTTATTATTTGACGACCTCCGAGGTGCAGTAGGCGAATAGCCGGCTGAGACGCAGAAGGTAGCTGGTTCGAATTCCGCCGCGGAACAAATGTTTGCATGATCTACATATATTTGTTTATAAAAAATGTATATGTATCAGTTATCTGGTTCCCATGGTACAATCTCTGCTTAGTTTGGGGCTTAAGTTGCTTAGTTTATATCGTTGTGTGAAATATCTAGCAATGTTATTTATATTTATGACTAAGAACAAGCTGTAAATACTAAATGTGTAGTGCGGGCACTAAGGTAATTACTCACGGTAGTCTACTAGTGGCCCATAACTCTGTTAAATTGATAGCATTCCAAAAGTTGCAATAAGCAGCTCTATTGTAGACGAGAAGTCAAAAGATTTAACAGAAACTAATTAAATCAAATGAGATCGAAATTTTTATTTCTGTTAAATTATTCAACCTAAAAAGCCTGGCCGGAAAGTTCTCGAGTAGAGGCCACGAACCGGCATGCGCAGCGTTGGACGTCCACCTACAGGATGGGCAGACGACTTGGTAAGAACCGTAGGTTGGCGTTGGATGCAGGCCGCTTCCAACCGCAGTTCCTGGAGATCAATGAGGGAGGCCTTTGTCCAGCAGTGGACGTCCTACGGCTGATATGATGACGATGATGATTCAACCTAACTAGTAATTGTACTCATAACTAGACTACAACCTACTTCCATAATTAACGTTTAAGTTACACGTAGCGTTACTCTAATAGTACATTTCAGTGGTACACAACGAGGTAGCAACTATGATTTCGTTTAATGCACTAGTTCTGGCACTTTTTCGTAAGAAAACGAAGTCTCTGTTTTTAATATAAATGATGAATCCGTTAAAATCTAAAATAAGAGTTTTTTCCAAGTTAACATATTAATTTGCAAAAAGTGGTAACCTTATCACTAAACAGATAAGTCTATTACCTCTGAAGCACCGTTTATCAAAGACAAGCTGTTGTTGTTGACTTCGTACGCGTTACACTACTAAATATGTAGGTAACCTAGAAATAAAGCTAAACTCGCTGTTGCAACTTGACTTGACACCCCATTTTTATCCCAAGGGAACTGATTTATGGGATAAAAAGTAGCCTTTGTGGTGATCCAGGGTATAATGTACGTATATACATTCATTATATTGACTATCTCCGTGGTACAGTGGGCGAATAGCCGGCTGAGACGCAGGAGGTAGCGTGTTCGATTCCCGCCGCGGAACAAATGTTTGTATGATCTACAGATATTTGTTCCGTGTCTGGTTGTTTCTCTATATATTATAAGTATGTATTTACAAAAAAAGTATATAAGTATTCTATCAGTTATCTGGTACCCATAGTACAAGCTCTGCTTAGTTTGGGGCTAGATAGCGCTGTGTGAAATGTCCAGCCTTTTTTTATATTTACCAAATTTCATCGAAATCAGTTAGGCCGTTACGCCGGGATTGAGTAACAAACAAAGAAACATCCAAACTTTCACATTTATAATATTAGTGTGATTATGGGTTATGGAAAAGTGATAGCGTTGTCAAATAATTACCACGGAAATTCTGTTTTACTTGAGTTCTACGGCTCGCTTTGTTAGGCGGTAAGCGTTGCGCCAAAAGTGGATTCACAAAATATGATTTAAAACGGAAGGAAGAATTAACGTCGGTAAGTATTTAACTATCATTCTTTTTGCACTTCAATTTTGTAGCTTTTACGTAGAGAAAATGTTTACACATACGAAACATTTACACAATTTATAATATTTTATCTGTTAAATAGCTGAGTCTTAGGGCAAAAGTTTCACGATTGTAGACCAATCACTGGAATATGCAGCGAAGGACAGCACTTCACAAGTGACCAAAAATATGGGAGCCGTTGCATACCTACAAGCCGCACAAAATCGGTTGCTCCGGAATCAATGAGTTAGGCCTTTGTTTAACATTGAACGTTTAATGACTGATATGATAATGATGATGACGTATTATTAATGTTACAGTAGAGTTTAATGACTTACCTAGTACAACTTGGGTAATAGTTTACTAACGAAAACAAAACATTTCCTTGTACTGAATTGTTAGGCGTGATTCCTTCGAGACTCGTAATTATTTATAGATCATGCAAGTACCAATGGACTGGACTCAAAAGACAGTACCTCAATCTTTGCTTTTACTCAGGGTAGCACTCAAGTGAACACTCAAGTTTGCAAATTGGAATGCGTAGCGTAAAGACAGGTCTAGTCGAGCTTGCCCTAGACAAGTTTATCTCTATGTGATTAGCAAGCTGAAGTGGAAGGGAGCTAGGCACACAGCTCTAAGAACTGACGGCCGTTGGGACAGAAAGGTTTTCGTTTGGAGACCACGCACTGGAAAGCGCAGCTTAGGGCAGCCTGCACTAGATGGAAAGATGATCTGATTAAGGTTGCTGGGAGCCGTTGGGTTCGGGCCGCACAATATTTGCCAATCTGGAAATCTATAAGTGAAGGCCTATGTTCAGCAGTAGACGTTCTGTGGCTTAAATGATGATGATGATGTAGTATTAGAAACATTCCCTTGTCAATACATTAATGAAAATCTGATGTATGTTTATTTATTTATTTATTTATTTAATACTTTATTGCACAAAAATACAAATTACATGTACAAAAGGTGGGCTTAATGCTAATAGCATTTTCTACCTGCCAACCTCAGAGGTAACAAAAAAGGTTGGCGTGCTAACTTTTAACAATATTTATGTTCTCAAAGATATTAATTTTATATAGAGATATATTAATTTGTCTAAGAAAAATAGCGATAATTATAATTTTAATACTAGAAATAAAGATAAACTCTTTGTTGCCACTTGTAGACTCCATAAAGTTAGTGAATCATTTAAAGGGCAAGGTGTACCCTTTTATAACAAACTCCCAAGTGATGCACAAAAATTGACAATTAACAAATTTAAAAATGTAATTAAACAATATCTTGATAGAAAAGCCTACTATAATATATTGCATTATTTAGACGATAAAGAAGCTTGGGATTGAAATCGCTCCAAATCGTTCAAAAATGTGACAATTTAGACGTAATTTATTTACTTTCTGTATGTATTCTAAACGAATCATTAAAAAGAACAACCAGCCTTGTTTTCTTGCCTGTATTACCTGGCTTGGTCGCGGAACATGCAGTAAAATTGACGTTTCAAAGTAATCCTTGTGATTTTAATGAATAAAAAGATTTAGATTTTTTTGAAACATTTAATACTGTCTTAAATAAAATAAAATAAAAAGTCTGTTTATTCCATAACTTAGATAATAATTTCAACGCATGCAATTTAAATTCTAGATGTTAAATAATTGATTTCTAATTTTATTTATAATTTAAATAAAATTAAGAAATATAATTAAATCAAATGATTAAAATAAATATAAAATTATATATAAACGATAAATATATAATTTTATATTTATTTTATTCATTTGTAATTGTATTAATGTATTTTTTTATTATTATTTTTCAGTTAGGAGGTAAAAGTTTTCGGATATAGGCCTCCTCCAGTCCTTTACAGTGGTATCGGTCGAGTGATGATTTAGTCAAGTTTTCAGTTTTAAATGTATTTCTTTAATTCTTTGGTCTATCTAGTTGACCTGCCAATTCTTCCTTTCCTTTTGGACCTTTTCAGGTGGTAATTGGCCCATCTGTCCTTGTGCATTCTGGCGACGTGTCCCGCCGATGTCACGGTCTTGTTTACACTTTGCTAAAGTATAATTTTAATCTATTCTTCCGAAGAGCCGAAGCTAAATATGCCTTATACCTTACTTGGTTTGTGGGTCATATAACCAGATGGCGCTGCCATTTGTTTCTGTACGACCTGGAGATTGAGCAAGCTTATATGGCCCACCTGATGACATAAACATGATACCTGATGATGTAAACAACATAAATAAATTAACATAAATATGGAATCCTAGATTCGATAGTCCTACTCAGCGGCGGATTTGCAATCTTGACCGCCCCAGGCCCCGGCCATGTTGTACGTACCAGCCGCCCCTGTTTCTTCTCGATATTCTAGTAAATAAAATACTCAACCGTCTCCAAAATTTAAATTAATAATAATTAATTACTGAATCGTTCACCATTCAAATACCAGAGTGAAAAGTTACTGAACAATTATTATTTTATTTTTTAATATATACGCATGTTCAACAGATTCAGAATATATGTTTTTCTTCTTGCCTTCATCTATTATATCTAATATTTAGTAAAACTATCTAAACGGATTTTATATTTTCATACTTTTACCTGTTTTGACTTAAATTAAGCCAAAACCAAGTCAAGTTTAGACTTGAATATGACTTTTTTGTCTTATATAGATCCTAACTAAGCCAAAAGTGTCAAAATCATGTCAAATGTTATGAAAATTTTATACTTCTAAAAAAACCTAATTTTGACTTGATTTTGTCTTAATTTGGTAAAATAAAATCTACATAATTTTGACTTAAATTTGAAGACAAAAGGAAGTTTTATTTTCGACCGAGGATATACGAAAGTGACTTAGGAAGGATATTGTTATAAGATGCGGTGTAGTGCGGCCCGCCATAATGTGCGCGAGCCTTTATAATATTCAGATACTTTGAGTTATTTCTTTTCAGTGAAATTTTTGTCACGATTGACCGCCCCTAAAGTCTGGCCGCCCTAGGGCCGGGCCTACTGGGCAAATCCACAACTGGTCCTACTCGTACTTGACCGGTTTTGTAGGTAAATATGTAAAAGTAAAAAAGGTAAAGACATTTATTTGGGACAACAGTACAGCAAAGACTTATGAGAAGGTAATAAAATAAAACATACATTGAAAAAAGAAATTAAAAACAACACTGACTATGAAAATGGTAGGTACCTATAAAAAAACACCGAAGGATAAATAAAAAAACAACAGATTAGGAACGATCACTATCGGCAGGTACTAAACAAAAGAGTTACATAAATACGTGGGCGCTAAAAGGTTATGTACTGCGTAGTTTCTCAAAAAGGATCAGTCTCAGCTTTGTGTTGCTCCTCGCTTAGGCGCTAAGCGCAGACCCATGCTAGTTTTCAGACTGAGCCTGTTACAGTGACCTCACAACAAGAGAGAGAGAGATCGAAGAAAGATGATAAAATAGGCATTTGTAAAATACATATAAAATACATATACATATAAAATACGTAGGTAACGTATAATTAGTGGGTCGCCCCGAACTGAGATCTCGCGAGTCTCCCATAAAACAAAAATACATTAATCTTAATCTTTGACTATCAAAATAGTGCCACGAAATATTAACCACTTTATTTAACCTTCATTCAAATTACATGTAACGGGAGTTCATGTAAATTGGTGAATCTTTTTTGGGGTAAAAATTGCAGTTCTTCAAGATTTCAGACATTTGCCTATATTTGTGTCCTTTAAGCTACACGCATACCAAATTTCAACACTGTGGGGTTACTGGTGTACCTTGTGAGTATATTACTTAGAAAACTTTCGTAATTGTTTTCAATCATTATTATAAATACGGGATTTATCACGTACCGTCTTATCGGTATTTCGACCAACAACGTTTCGGTTCAATTCGTGAACCTTCATCAGGGTGAGTGCGATCCGCTCTGAATAACGTCTCGCCTCGCACTGCGCGCCGCTGCTCTCTGCGCGCGAGTGGACGGGCGGGGTGGTGGGGATTGGGTTAACGAAAGTACAGCGTATTTACCGGCTGTGTCATCATCATTATCATCACTGCTGCTCTCTTCGGTAGTTCTTGGTACAGGTAAACACACAACACTAATTATGTCGCTACTAGGTTCACTCACTCTTCTGTCACTTGCATCATGAAGACATGGCCTCCAGGCTGGCGGTAGAACCCATCCTCTATCCCTGTTAAAGTTCGGTACACGACTTATTTCTATCGCCTCTCGGATCTTGCGAGGAACGAAGAACTTCTCTCTCGCTAAAACCCGGGCCTTGTCGAAACGTATGTAGTACACCGATAAGACCGATAAACCGATAAGACGGTACGTGATAAATCCCGTATTTATAATAATGACTTGTGAGTATTGTTAAATTTCAGTTTTTATTATGGCTAATAGCTTAAAAACTACAAGGTTTGTACTAAAAATAAAAATGGGGTCAAAATTTACTTACAAAGACCTTTTATTAAAAGTGCCATTTGATCAGATAATCCTATTTTGTTTTTTTTTACCCCTCTTGAACCCCAATATCTCAACACCCCCCTCCCCCATTTTTAGCTCATTGAGTCACAACTAAATTGTGTCATCAATACCTACCCGTATACCCAATTTCAGGATGATCGGATATACGCTTTAAAGTTATCCTCGGACAAACAAAAACACATACATACAAAAATCCAAAATCAACTTGGAGAAATCGGCGTTGTAACGCCGATTTCTCCAAGTTGATTTGGAGATCTCGATTCGATCGATCAAATATTTTGAATAAAATAAATAAATGTAGGACGGGATTATGGAAAGAACGATTAAGAAAAGATCAGAGAAAAATACCAAGTAAGACTAACGAATAATAGGTCGACGACCATCAATGAAGAATAAGTACTAGAAGTAGCTAAAAGGTTGTCTCGAAGAGATCGCTTTGTTAAGCGGTAAGACTGCCTACTATGCTTCATTTATTTGTTTATTTTTATTTATGGCAGCAATCTGAACTTCATTTTTTGTATTAAGGATCGAGCCAATTTCAGTTTTATGTTTTTTGTTTGCAAATTTTGCAAATAGTTTTAGGATTTTAATCTCTTTTTTCTTTATCCTAGCCATTTTTTCTGTAATTTATTAGGTTTCTTTGTAGATCATTCAATTGATCTGTATTTAAAATCATTTTATGGAAATAATCTTCTTCCACTGTCTTTTGTAGGTAGTCATGGTTTCTGAATATGCATATTTATTTTGTCTCTCGGTGACAGAAGATGGCCAACAGGCCTAGTCCCTGCTTGGAAGTTTTCTAACAAATCATTAAAAGTGGGTTTATAATTTTCATTAATTTATTCAGTTCAGATAGTACCTATTGGATCAGATGTTGTCATTTTATGAATTTTAAATTTAAATTTGATTTGCTCTGCTTTAACAGTGTTACCAGAATAACTCCCAGTGGGATGGTGGAAGGTTGGAAGTGTGCTTGTGCAACTTTATCTAGTTTTTATCTGTTTGGTTTAATTATAATCTATTATTCCATACATGATAAATATCACGTGTTTGCATTGTGCAAAAGGTCCCATTCCAACAGCGCATTCACACTGCCTCAATGATCATGTTGTTTTTGGTTTTAACTGTCACATTGTATGACACATTTTTTCTCATTTCTGAAGCACATAATGCAGTGCCAAAATATTTTTCATCTTTGACTGCGATGCGGCACGAAAGTAGGTAAGTTTTATCATACATACATATTTTTGATGTTAATAATTCCTCTCATGCAGCCAAATTAGGAAATGATTTTAAATCTTTCTCAGTTATGTCACGCGTTGTGGAGTCACTGGTGACATCTTGAAAAAATACTGGACTCAGCACAAGTATCTTGAAAATTGAACCCGGGTCAGATACGAGCGGTCCAAAACGTTTGTTATAATCCTCCAATCTGAAATGAAAACAGTATACCTACATGAGAAACCATATCATAATCATACTAATATTATAACTATGAAAGTGAATTTGTTTGTTTCAGCTTTCATGTCATAATTGCTAAACAGATTTTGACAAAATTTGGTATAAAGGTAGATAGTCTGTATTTGGTACTTAAAGATGATGTGACTGGTTCACTAACATATAACCGACAGGCAAAAGTTGCTGGTTCTTGATACTTGAAATTTGGACATTCATTAATGATCTCTTTTCTTCAAGTAAACAATTTACGAAATTCAACCTCTGTGAGAGTAAAATCCCTTTTTACCTTTTTAATGGTTGAATTTAACAAACTAAGCAAAGCTATGGGTACTATGGGAACCAGATAACTGCTAGAATAGGTACATATTAATGTAATTTTTTTTGTACATACATTTTAACCCATTAGTGATCACGCCAATACATTTTGGTTGTATGGTTGTGGTGCCTGAGATTTTACTGTAATAGAGAGAGAGAGAGAGAGATAATTATTTATTGTTACACCAAATAAAAAAAAACTTAACCTAGAAAACTTAAAGATATGGTGGTACAATGGGCGGCCTTATCGCTCAAAGCGATCTCTTCTAGGTAACCTTTGGATGGACTAGATTGAAAAGACGTGTGAGGAGGCGGCGTTACAATAAATACCAATTTATGTAGGATAAAAATAAATAAATACCTAAATCTACAATATACCTACATATACTTACATAAATAAACATAAAATATATACATATACTTTCACAATAAATATCGAAAGGAAATACAATGTTTACTCTAAAGCAGCCAGTAAGTATAGTTTGCAGACCTCAATTTTAAAAATAGGTAACAATTTAGCAAGTCTGATGTCTGATTTAGTATGATCATATTTGCGCAAACCAAATATGAATCGAATGTAAACGTTTTGAAAGTGCTCAAGCTTATTAAGTTGCTCTTCTGTAAGATCGGGGAAACTGGCGTCAGCGTAGTCTAGTATAGGGAGTAAGAGAGACTGAGCGAGCGCAACTTTTGTGGCGGTAAAAAAAAAATTGCGAAGTCTCCTCATTGAGGCAGCCGACGCAAAAATTCTTCTACTGATTTTGGTAAGATGTGGTCCCCATGACAGCTCATTGTCCATGATGATGCCTAGTTTCTTGACAGTCTTGCTAAATGTAATGATAGGAAAAGGAATTTCGTAAAGACAAGACCAGTCAACCCTAGGGAGCATCCTCAAGCTTCCAATGAGTGTAATCTGCGTTTTTGCGGGGTTCACCCCAAGGCCGTATGACTTGCTCCACTCGAGTATACAATCCAGGTCACTATTAATGGTGTAAATGGCTTGATTAAGGTTACTAATAGTCGCATGGGTATAAATTTGAAGGTCGTCAGCTTACAGGTGGTAGGAAGAAGTGATTTTTTTAAAATAAAGTTTATAAATATAGCAAAGAGAAGGGGAGACAAAACGCCGCCCTGAGGTACACCGGCGCTTACGCTACACCAAGTAGAATATGTAGCCTCAACACGGACACGTTGCCGGTGTCCATACGGGTAATTATGAAACCAATCGATCGCCGTTGGAGATATGTTAATTGAGCGCAAAGTTCCAGTAAGAATATCAAAGTCAAGTAATAGTTAGGACTGGATTTTTGATCCGTAGTCGAATTGACCATTAGTTAAGCTGACCGTGGCTTAGAAACTAGCTAATTGTTACTCGTAAATCAAGATTCCGTTTTTAATCGCTATTTAGTATTATTGGCTAATGGTTGACTATAAACAGAGAAAAACCCAGATCCGGAACAAATATAAATGTATATAATGCAAACATTTGTCCCACGGCGGGAATTGAACGGCAATCGGAGGTCATCGAAATACACATTTAATGCTACTACAGCTCGTGTTGCTAACATGTTATTGTATTTAGGTTTGCGTTTTTTAAGAGTTATCGAAATAAGAAACTTACCTTTAGTCGTCTTTAATGTTCGAATTCAAACCAAAATGTTGACAAAATCAAAACTTCGAGCACGCTGATACTTGCATAACGAGCATGAACGGTAGAGGCATCGTTGCAGACCAAATGCCTAGGTATTACGTCATGTGACCACATTTGATGTGATTTGCAATTTGCTGAGAAAGGCTCATCTATACTGACTTCCATTATTTTTGTTATCTACCTATTCATTAAGTCTAATGGTACGGAAGAGATAAGGCTTGAAGATTAGAGGGCATTTTCCCTAAAAGAAAATAAAGTCATTGAGCCAATCTTATCACGTAAGGTAATTTAATTGAATTACCTAATAGGTTTTTGTTTGTGTTCCTACCTACTAAACCGATAAGTCAGTCATTTTAGGCGCTTAATCCTATCTAAAAAAGTGCTGAACATAACTCCAAGTGATATTACTAATGTTTAAAAAAGTGGCCAAGTGCGAGTCGGACTCGCCCATGAAGAGTTCCGTAGCAGCAAGTAACATAATATAAAAGTTCTTGTAGTTCGTTGTAACTTTTTTATATTTGAGTTGATTGAATGAAAGGTAAATTGCGGTTTACGATTTATGACGTATTAAAAAAAACTACTAACTAGATCTTGTTCAAACCAATTTTCGGTGAAAGTTTGCATAGTAATGTACATCATATATTTTTTTCAGTTTTATCATTCTCCTATTTTAGAAGTTACGGAGGAGGGGGGGGGGGGGGCACACATTTTACCACTTTGGAAGTGTCTCTCGCGCAAACTATTCGGTTTAGAAAAAATGATATTAGAAACCTCAATATCATTTTTGAAGACTTATCCATAGATACTCCACACGTATGGGTTTGACGAAAAAAATATTTTTGAGTTTCAGTTCTAAGTATGGGGAACCCCCAAAATTAATTGTATTTTTTTTTATTTTTGTATGAAAATCTTAATGCGGTTCACAAAATATATCTACTTACCAAGTTTCAACAGTATAGTTCTTATAGTTTCGAAAAAAGTGACTGTGACATACGGACGAACAGACAGACAGACATGATAAGGGTTCCGTTTTTTGCCATTTGGCTACGGAACCCTAAAAACAAGTGTTGATATCCAACTTTATTTATATTAAAAGTTGTTGATGTTCATGGTTAGATCCAGCCCTCTTTCAGCTTAGCAATTTCAAAGCAATATGTTATTACAATATTGCTATTGTGAAATAATAGTGTTGAAATGCTGTAACCCATCGGCGCTAGTGTAATAATGGTTTGAGCGTTTGAGAAGATGGAAATCCTGATTAATTGCCGTTTGATTGGAGATCCCAAGGCTTTTGTGTGAGCGTACTCATTCTTAGGGTTGAAGCATGGTGGTACTGAAGGCGGGGATCTAACGAGTGGTGGAAGAGAAATTACAATAGTCACATTTGTTGCGTCAACTGCTCAGATTGGTCGTTTTTGCTCGATGCAGCAACCGACAAACTTATTATAATTGTATGATGCAGTCAATTGGGACTGGCTTTCTGGCGACACGGCAGTGCCCTGTAAAGTCGAGCGCAATGCAAACACTTCCTTTACTGGTACCATTTCGGCCGATTTTCTAACCACTGTATTTTGGCACTACGACCTATTAAAATGGTGAAAATATCGATGTCTTATATTAGCTACGTGTACTTATGTAGACTCTACAATTTCAAGTTTATTACTTAGATATTTTCAAATTCAGTCTGTCCGTGTATTACTTACTTATCCACCCAGTGCCGCCAGACCGCGAAAATAAATATTAAGGGCGCACTATATCTGGGGAGACGATAAATCGCTTATTGAGAAACAATGTTTTGTTCAACAAATTTTGTGCTTTCAATTCGTAATTCATATATGTTATAGTTAAGGATACTTTCTAAAACGCCTGTGTTGTGAAAACACGATTCCGTAAATATTTCTCTATAGAAATAAAAATCCAAAGATTACTCCAAATTTATCTTAAAACCGTTCTTATGCGACGAATACTTCAATTTAGATCTTGAAACTTTATACAGTAATTCTACACAACATAAATATGTTCACCTGTGTTTTAAATTTTCAAAATACACTTTAATTTTACCATAAAATGAAAATAACTAACTTTTGCACTAAATAAACCATTCGCTTCGGACGCCCAGTTCGCGATTCAGTCTGGCCTCGGCTTTCAGACGGGGTGCCCGTGACGCTTGTTGCTCCAAACGAAATTCACGTAATCACGTAATTCTGAGGTAGAATTTATATTGAGTTGGTTTTTGTAAAGACGCAGTAATGAAAAATAAGCACAACAAGAAAATGAAATAACTGAATGATAAAAAAAACGGGAAACATATGAACGACGGCGAGATAGGACGTGCAACGACGCGCGGAGAAGCGGGGGTGAAATTCGAGTTTGGGCTGAGGTATAGTCAACTCTTAATAAAAAAATCTCTAGTCGTTGTTTAACCTCATTCGGTCAAGAAATACGTATACTGACAATCAAAAGTTATATATTTGTTAAATGTGTTTGTTGCAATAACTAGTTCTTTTCAGGTGGACCATGGGAAGAAAAAAATGCCCCTGGTACAGCCACGTGAACTAAGTAGGTGAACCAGGAACAGGAAGTGACTTTTTACTAATGAAAGCAATTTCACTGATACACATCGCCTGCCTTTATCTATTAGTTCAAGCATTTCTTCGCACAGTTCTGCCTGTCCTTTATCTTGGTGCAGTCTATAAGTTGAATGGTCTAGTGATGTTTTTAAAAAACCAACATCTTGATCCTTCAAAAAACTGTGAATATTTCCGAAGACCTTTTCCAAACGCTAACAAAGACGACATACATATTAATTCCTCGTAGAGAATGTCGATTAAACCGCTATTTAAACCTCAGCTTAGTTAGTGGGGGGATGTACAGCGGCAGGCCCAGGTGAGCACCATTACAAATTACAAGACATAGAAAATCGTCGGTATTATAGAGCGTTTCTTGTTTTGCGCAGATGCGGGCGCAAACTTTTGCGGATGCAAACAAAAATCAACATTTTTCAGGGTGTCTGTTGCCTCACTTGCTCCTTTTAAAAATTAAATTTCAGTAATTGAAGAAACGCTTTATAACATTCGAATATTTAAGTTGCTTGCGAATGCAACAAAAACAAAGATGTTACGATCGTGTAGCGTTTTCTGTGTATGCGAGTTGAGCTATATTGGAAGTTTTTTTGTTAGTCTCAATTTTACATGCAAACATATACTTGGGCTACGCACAAGAACAGCGTTATTCATAGTCCTCCGCGACATTCTTAACATCAAGTGGTCGGATCGGGTCCGTAATACCGATGTTCTACGACGGGCTAATGTCTGTGGCATAGAGGCATATTTGATGCGGCGTCAGCTGCGTTGGTGCGGGCACCTGTCTCGGATGTCTGATGAGCGAAGGGCGAAACGCATTTTCTTCTGTGAACTAGAACATGGTAAGCGGAAACGCGGAGGTCAGTTCCTACGTTTCAAAGACGTACAGAAGAGGCACATGAAGAGGTGTTGTATCGATCCGTCGCGCTGGGAGGCTCTCGCTGAAAAACGACCTGAATGGAGGCGTCATGTTCAGGACAAAGTGTACGAGTTTGAAGAAGAAAGGAGGCAAGAACTAGACTTAAAACGAGATCAGCTTAAAAGTCGACCGCCGGCTAATATCAATTACAACTACATTAATGGCGCCTTAACTTGTGTTCATTGTAACCGGACTTTTAGCGCAAAAATAGGGTACATCAGCCACATACAGGCTAAACACCTAGGCCAATAATCACAAAGTCAAGTCTCTGTAGCCGAAATCGGCTAGGAGGATTATTATTATTATTATTATTATTATTATTCATAGTAGGTACAATGTTATTTGTAGCGCCTTAGGTCAATGGCGACAATAATGATAGTTACACCGTCTTTATTCTGTGCATTGGCAGGTAGTTTTAAATCGGGTCGAAAAGTACAGAAGGACAGGTCAGGACAGTGTCTCTTAACTATTCCAAGGATTTATTAGTAGGCCTTTTATCTAATAACAGTGAACTGTAACACAAACTGTGTTGCAAGCAATAAAAAATTATAATAACATGAAGATAGAGCTGGGATCAAAGATCAAGAGATGTTAAGTCAATGACACACCTAACTCACGAAGATTATAAATGTTTACGAAACGCATAACCGGTCAAAACAGAAAATCTAGTTTAGTTTTTACTAAATAAGGTCAAAACTTGCTTCAGACAGAATCCCCTTCGAATGCCGGCAGGGGATTACTATATAAAAAATAAATTTCCTTAAGGGCCCACTATACCTGGGGAGACGATAAATCGCTTATTGAGAAACAATGTTTTGTTCAACAAATTGTGTGCTCTCAATCTGTAATTCATAAATGTTATAGTTAAGGATACGAGCTAGAATGCCTGTGTTGTAAAAACAAGATTTCGTAAAATTTTCTCGATAGAAACAAAATTCAAAGATAACTCTAAATTTATCTTAAAACCGTTCTTATGCGATGAATACTTCAACTAAGATCTTGAAACTTTATACAGTAATTCTACACAACATAAATAAGGGCACCTGTGTTTGAAGTCTTCAAAATACCTTTTGATTTTACCATAAAATGAAAATATATAAGTTTTGCACAAATGAAACCATTCGCTCCGGACGTCCGGTCCGCGATTCAGTCTGGCCTCGGATTTCAGACGGGGTGCCCGTGACGCTTGTCGCTCCAATCGTACACGTGATTCTTAGGTAGAATTTATATTTAGTTGGTTTTTGTAAAGACGCAGTAATGAGAAATAAGCACAACAAGATAATGAAGGGACTGAATGATAAAAAACCGGCAAACATATGAACCACGGCGAGATAGGACGTGCAGCGGCGCGCGGAGAAGCGGGGGTGAAATTCGAATTTGGGCTGATGTATAGTCGACTCTTAAGCATCTATAATTTAAAATTAAACAAATAAAAATACCACCTAAACTTATTTAAAAGAACTACTGTCACTCTGTGTCTAGTTGGCAGTAGTTCTGTCCGACATATTTAGTCAAAACTAGTTGTGACTGATTTTCACAGTCAAGATACGTTGTATCAGGTTATGAGTTTTGACTGTGACATAAACATATATGTTCAATAACAAGCTCATAAAACATTGGGTGTGATAAGCATGTTTTTGGTCGAATTCCAAGTGTTTTTTACCGACTTTAAAAAAAAGGAGGTCCTCAATTCGACTGTATTTTTTATGTTTGTGAACTCGACTGGGTGAAACGATTTTGATGATTTTTTTTTAGTATTTTTCAAACTTTCGCGATCACTATACATAATTATTGATTAAAACGGGTGTTTATCGTGTATGTACCTTTTTTATTTGTTATCCCGATGTAATTGGTCGACTCAGTGCGTAGATACGGTTAGTGTGGTGTGTCGTAATATGAACGAGGACATTTCTAATTCTGAAGAGCAAGTGAGGGTAGTTGCTGCAGCTACCCACACTTCCCGACGGTAGCTCCAAGTACTCCAGTCAGCCCGAGACCATGACTGTTGCAACACAGATTCTTTTTTTATTTGAAAGCTCGTGCTTCCCGTGTGGTCCCATTTCAATTTTGTCTAGTTCTGACAATGGCATGAGAAAACCATATAAGTCTTAAATTTGCATTAAGTATGTGCGCGACAAATGGACCAATCACTCAATATCACGCCAACTGATTTCGATGATTCTTATTTAACAGACTTTAAAAAAGGAGAAGGTTCTCAATGCGACTGTATTTTTTTAGTTGTTTTTTTTATTTGGTTATTTTATGGGAATCTTCCAAAATAAATGGGAAAATTTCAAAAAGAGACATCGTATACTTCTTGAAATAAATTTAAAGTAGTTTGACTGCACCCTGAATGTTTTGTTCTTAAACTGATAAATCTTCTGTTACGAGATATTGTTATCGTTATAGGTGTAGGACAAATTGGTGATAAAATTTCGCGCCCCTTCAATTGATAACCCCTTGCATTGATATAGGATTTATCACGTTTGAAGCTGACAATTTGAAACAGAGAAATGATTGCAGTAAGCTTATTTTAAATTGTGGGTAATTTTAAAATGTTAGTTATTTTTAAAGTAATTCAAAGATTTGAGTCGATTTGAATCGTAAATAACATCCCAATAATTTTGCACCGACAAGCAGTGACTGGATTTACCTAACCATATGGTTTAAAGAGAGAGAGTACATCTCTATTTTTACGTATTTATATCTATACTTACCGTAGCGCGAAGGGGTAAACAGAATAAAAGCATTTTTCTATAGAAACTTTAACAACTTATTTTTATCGCATGGAAACTGATTTACGAGTTAATAAGTATTATATATGACATTTTAGTTTAAAAACTAAATTTTTGCAAAGTTTGAACTCAATTCCTTTGTTCGTTTTGGCTTGAAGGGGTAAAAGAGATCAAAATTATTTTCCGATAGAAACTTTGACATCACATTTTTATCCCAATGCGACCTGATTTATGAATAAAAAGTAGCATATGTGGTTATAATCCAGGTTATAATCTATTTTCGTACCAAATTTCATCGAAATCGGTTCAGCCTTTACGACGTGACTGAGTAACAAACAAACAAACGAACATCCAAACTTTCACATATATAATATTAAATTAATGTGGTATGTTGCGATAAACATTTAGTAGTGTAACGCGTACGAAGTCGCGGGTTACAGCTAATACATATTAATAAATGTTTATGTGTAGGTATTATGGTACATTATGCTCCAAAACCTACTGCCCTTTTTGCATTTGAATTAGTTGCAATCGCGAATTTTTTTAAGAAATCGTGTTTTTCAACACTCACCTTTAGCATAAATCATTAACTTTTACATAATAAATAAATATTTCTGGACATTTCACACAGCGCTGTCTAGTGGGTCTAAACAGCACTGTGTGAAATGTCCAGAACGTCATGTTTGGGGAACTAAGCAGAGCTTGTATTATGGAAACTAGATAACTAATAGAATACTTATATACTTTTTTTTGTAAATACATACTTATAATATATAGAAAAACATCCAGGCCCGGAAAAAATAGCTGTAGATCGTGCAAAAATTTGTTCCGCGGCGGGAATCGAACCCGATACCTCCTGTGTCTCAGCCGGCTATTTGCCTACTGCGCCATAATATTTATTACAAAGTAATTGATCCAGTTTTTTGTTAAAAATATAGGATCATATGAAGCTATCTGAGGTATAGTGAACTCTTATAATATAGGTACAATAACAATTGCGACTCCACAGTTTGTGATCGAAGTGCGATGTGAAATGTTTTTCATTTGGTTCGGCGCGATTAGTTCCATCTGGACGTGTGGATCGATCGTTCAGTGTCATGCGATTGTAGCTCGTAATACTACGCAATATGGGCACTCCTGATATTGAAAATTTGCGACCAAGTAAGTTTCGAAGAGGAAAACGTTACATGTAAAAATATGTTACTTTGTTGAAATAATATGAAGCATTTATTCGTGTGGTTTATAAGAGAAGCTTCAAATGCGGTAGAGGGGTAAACACAATTTGAGAATGCAATATCTCTAACTTACCGAGAGCAACGCGCCCACCATCCCGATACCTAATACTCGTAACTACTCAAAATAGCGCAAACTCAGAACATTATTATTAGTTGGATTCCTTTACCTAAAAAAACCAATATTGCTTTTGCTTGAGGCATGTTTTTATTACAACTCAACAAGCGCTTTTTAAAATAGTTTTTGACCGACTATCTTTTCCTTTCAGAGGGTCTTGGCGTCCGGCACGCCCAGACCGCCCTGCTGTTCCTGGCGATGCTGCTCGCGTTCACCATGCGCGTCAACATCAGCATGGCCATCGTCGACATGACGAATAATAAAAATGATAAGGTAAAACATGTGATGAAGGCTAGTGATGAATAAAATTACGTGAAATCTGAAATATAAATTTAAAATATATTAATTATAGATACCGGAACAGTTTTGAAAGAGCGACGCGGCTTGAAAAGTAAATTTAAGTTTTGAGAAATCTTTGGATCATAGCCCAAATAAATAAATATTTGCAAGGTTAAAAATCATGCAACTTTCTTACGATTATAAGGAGACCTACTGCGAAGTTCATTGTTATCTCCAAAAGTAAATTAATTGTGTCGTAAAATGGTACGAGTATATTACTCGTATTAACGTCAGACTGTTGTCGAACAGGGATCGAATTATATTGTATCATCATCATCATCATATCAGCCGTAGGACGTCCACTGCTGGACAAAGGCCTCCCTCATTGATCTCCAGGAACTGCGGTTGGAAGCGGCCTGCATCCAACGCCGACCTGCGGTTCTTACCAAGTCGTCTGCCCATCTTGTGGGTGGACGTCCTACGCTGCGCTTGCCGGTCCGTGGCCTCCACTCGAGAACCTTTCGGCCCCATCGGCCATCTGTTCTGCGCGCTATATGGCCTGCCCATTGCCACTTCAACGTGCTAATCCGTCGGGCTATGTCGGTGACTTGAATTATCCTACGTATCTCCTCATTTCTGATTCGATCCCGATTATATTGTATATTTTCCAAGAAATTTGAAGTTTTTTTTAGTATCAGAAAGTTCATGTCGTTGGAGATAGATAAAGGAGTAGGTGTTTTGTAGTGAATAAATGTTCATACTTTAATGTATCATATAACTAACAATTATTTATCCAAAAATAGTAATGCTATTAGCGGACATAAACATACGTGTATTAATGACTGGTGAGCGAAGCATAATCAATGTGAAAATAGGAGCGCCGAACTATAATATCTTCAATAGTTTTACCTTACCGCGTACTTCAATATTACTAAAATAGATTCATTTACATTTCTTCATTTCAATGGAGTTCGCTTGGCTAACTCTAATAAGAAATCGAAGCGAGGCAAAAGCCTATTAAAATAAGTGCTCAAAGCGAGTTCATTCGAAATATATACAGGTGGTCTATCAGTGTTAGTTTCATAGTGAGAATGGATCATATATCTGAAATATCTGGAATTAATCTTCTTAGTTTCTGTTTGCCAAATTTTGAAAAGAAACCAAGTTCTTTACTACTAAAAATATTTATTCCGATAAGAAAACCCAATTTATCTCTTCGTGGGACAATGATTAGATTACGTAAGTTGCTTTTGAGATTACGGCAGTGTCCGACTTGTCAGTTTGGACCAACACTGAGATATAAGGATTTGGCGGCATTATCATCATAATGGCTAAGCCTCGTTTCCGTTGTAAAATAAACAAACACAACATATTTTACAATGTAAGTATTTTTTCATATACAGATATATTCATAAAAATCACACCATTCGAAGAGCACTGCAATTCTATTATTATAATTATGATTATTAACAGCCCAGTAGCCATTTCGCAGCTATTTTTTGTAATAATTGTAATAATAACTGTTATTGCATTTTTTATACAGCCCACTGTGTCCCACTTCTGGGCAAAGGCCTCCCCCCATTAGTTCATCCCCTTCATCTTTTCTTCTGTCTGCCGCAACGGCTTCGAGCTGAGTCGGGGTTCCACTCGGTTGTGAGCTTAGCCTACTGATCGCCCGATATACGGCATACATGACCAGCCCAGCCCCGCTTGAGTTTGGCGGCTTTCGTAGCTACATCTACGATTTGTGTTCGAGAGCGCAGCTCGGTGTTGCGTATAGAATTGAATTGAATTATTTATTTGACACACACAAAGAAACATAGAACGGATCACAAACAAAATAGGTAGATACACAGGAAAATTACAAAAAAATGAGATTAAATTTGACCTACAGCTAGAACACATACGTACCTGACCCACCAGTAGGTAGTAGGTAGGTGCACCAACTAGTCCCGCTCCGTGTCACGCGTGCCCAAACAGGCTCTGCCTCAGCTTTATGCTTCTTTGCAATAAATGATGCAAAGCAGCGCTGGTTTTCAGGCAGAGCCTTATGTAGGGTGACGTCACAAATTTAAACATAATAAACATAATAAGACCAGTTATACAAAAATAAACATATTTATAGAATAAATAAGCAATGATAACAATATTAATAACAAATACCTACATTATATACAAAAACAATAAGATGTTATATATAGGTACATATATGTTATAATTATTTATATATCTATATATACATAATTATAAGTATACGGTCAATACGCTTGAATCCGAGAATGCTGCGCTCCATCGCACGTTGGCAATCCTCGAGTTTATACTTTTGGATGTTGGTCAAAGACCAGGTCTATACCCCATAAGTTGGAACGGGGAGGATGCATACGTCTATCAACTTTCGCTTGAGCGAAAGAGAAAGCAGTTAAATTAAAAAGTATTTGAATCGGATAGCTTAAATCCACACATAATATTAAAGTTATACCTAACACAATAATGTTAGCTTAGTAACTATTTTAATACGTACCTACATAAATATCTAGTTATCTATTGTTATGTTCACCTATTGTGGCATAGGTAATTGGGTAAATTCGTGGAATAGTCGGTCAGCGTCTATGCAACAACTGCCACGTCGCCGTCGCCACTAACACGTCGACCGCCTTTATATACATTTAATTCATCAGATTGTTTTAATAATTACTAGTGGTTCGCCCCGAACTGAGATCTCGCGAGTCTCCCATAAAAACAAAGAAATATATTATTCGTAATCTTTGACTATCAAAATAGTACCACGAAAAAAATAACCAAACTACTTGATCTACAGTTTCATTCAAACTACAGGTAACCGGAGTTCATGTTACTTATTTATTTGTTTTGGGGTGCAAATTGCAGTACCCTGTGAACTTTGTCAAAGTTTAGTTTTTATTATGGCTAATAACTCAAAATCTACAAAAACTTGACTAACAATAAAAACGGGGTCTAAAGTAGACTGTTTATACAGCACCATGCGCAAGCGGTGCACATCCCTGGGGCGCAGAATCCGGGCCAGCTCCAGCGGTATACTGAATGTGTACTCAAACAGGTGCGACTGTGAGCCTCTAAACCATTGTTGTATGGTACATGCGCAGTACCTACACTAGATAGCATATACATATAAATATATATATATATATATATATATATGTATAGCATAGACATACTTACCGCATATTTATCTGATATAAGTTTTTATTTAAATTTTGTTATGTCACACTTGTACACACGGCTACACATCAACCAATACATTCCCAGTATAAGCTGATCTCTCATTCTACGAAAAGCCTACACAATGCGAGGTCAGCTTATACTGGAACTTTATAGATTGATGTGTAGCCGTGTGTACTAACCATTTGACATGTTTAATTAAGTTTTTTACTTACAAATATGGGTTTTTGATATCTGAAAATAAATAAATGAAAATAAATTTAATAATGAAGACCTTTCATTTAACATCTAATTAACCTACATAATAGTCGCATTTTCAGTTTTTTTTTACTTCTCTTGAACCCCATTATCTGAACAAACCCCAACTTTATTAGCTCATTTAGTCACACCAAAATTGTGTCATCACTATCTGTAAATAAATCAACTATGTATAATTTTTTACTATGACCGGTTCAATGCTACACATACATTATGTACATAGAACGCCAATTTGCCTAAGTTGATTTAGAGATCTCGCTTCACTCGATCAATTTTAATAATATTATTCATAGTAGGCGCATTCCTGGTAAATAAATATTCGTTACGGCAACACATAATAGCAATGTCGTTTTGCTTTCGTGTTGCACTCGGAAAGTACAGAATAAGCTACTTTGGGAACGCGCGGCTCACTTCGACGGCAGCGAGTTAGTCCTTTAAAAAATAAACGGGCGCTCTTTCTGCGTCATCTTTTCAAAGAGTAAACGCAAATGTGTAAATAAAAGACGTTTTTTTATCCGTTGGATAGCGCTTCTCAGAGATGTTGAAATAGATTTATATAAAAAAATATGAGTTAGTATCAGGTAGTCTGAAACGCAAATAGTCTCGGCATAAAATATAATCTTGCAATAATTAATAAATGAATGAATGAATGGAATACTCTTTATTGCACACCAAATAAAAATACAGTATTAATGGAAATAAACAATAAATAAAGGCACAATGGGCGGTCTTATCGCTAAAAGCGATCTCTTCCAGGCAACCTTTGGATGGACAGGATAAACAAAATCAAAGGACGGCGGTGTAAAAGTACCTACAGACATAAACAAAACCCACAAAATAAAATATACCTACTACATAAACATAAGTACATAACAATAACATAAAAAAAACTTAAACACATACAAATGATATATTAAAATACACTACATGAAGAGGATAAATAACATAAATACTAACTAACAGTTACGAGACAACGAAAGGAAATAAATAAATAAATATAAATAATAAATATTGCTGGACATTTCACACAGCGCTATCTAGCCCCAAACTAAGCATAGCTTGTACTATGCGAACCAGATAACTGATAGAATACTTATTTACTTTTTTTTTTGTAAATACATAGGTACTAATATCTGTAGATCATGCAAACATTTGTTCCGCAGCGGGAATCGAACCCGCTACCTCCTGCGTCTCAGCCGGCTATTCGCCCACTGCGCCACGGAGGTCGTCAAATGGTTGTATACCTTGACTTTGAATGGGCATTTGTGGATGTGATGGAGAATGTGATAAATTGAGTTTTGTCTATATTTAAAGTAAGTAGGTTTGTATTAAGCCAAGAAATAATTCTCGCCAAACCTTTTTCCGCTGAGTTAAAAGCCGCTTGCCAAGAATCTTCCTGAATGGCTGTATCGTCAGCATAAGCAAATATTTTTGAGTTAGGTATCTTCATTTTACATAGGTCGTTTATATATATCAGGAAAAGACTTGGGCCCAAGATACTTCCCTGCGGAACGCCATATGTGATTGGGGCCTCAGAGCTTTGGAAATCGCCAATTTTGACCATCTGTGTTCTTTGAGTAAGAAAGTCAGAAAATAATTTAAGACAGTTTCCTCTAATACCAATATGAAAGAGCTTGTCTACGAGTTTAGGTATCGATACGGTGTCGAAGGCCTTGGCCAAGTCTAGAAAAACACCGATACATTTTTTCTTTTTGGCCAGGGCCTCCGACACCGTTTGACATAGATTTGTTACCGCGTCCTCTGTCGATCTACCAGCCCTCAAGCCAAATTGTTCATCAGCCAAGAGATTATATTTATGCAAGAATGACATTAGTCTGGAGTTAAGTACTTTTTCGAAGATTTTTGATAGGGCCGTCAGGATCGATATAGGTCTATAGTTAGTAATTGTGCACTTATCACCGTTTTTATGTATAGGGTGGATGATAGATTTCTTAAATGCGAGTGGGAAAGAACCCTTTTCAATGCACAAGTTCAAAAGTCTTGAGATGGGAAGAGCTAGAAAACTTCAAGCATTTTTTAAGAGCATAGTGGGTATGCCATCCCAACCAGTGGCAGACTCTGCTTTAAGTCCTGAAATTATACGTACAATTTCTACTTCGTCTGTGGGTAATATGACCAGTGAATTAGGAGTTGAGTTCATCGGTATCGCATTATGAGTGGGAAAATTAGTAATTTGGTTTGCTAGGTTCTTACCAATGGAAACTAGAAAGTCATTTACATATTCTATAGAATCTTGCGGGTTGGTTTTTATTTGGAGAAGGTCAGTTGCAGATGTAGTATTTTTGACGGAATGCGAGATTTTCTTTATAGCTTTCCAAGTCGTTTTAGGGGTATGTAGGCTATTTTCTATTTTTGTTTTGTCATAGTTATTTTTGGCTGCAAAAATAATATCTGAGCAATATTTTTGATATCTTAAGTAAGTAACTTTAAATGTTGAGTTTTTAGGATTACGTTTATACTGGTGATGAAGTTTGTCTTTATTTCGAATACATTTTAGTATACCTGAAGATTTCCAAGGTTTAATAGTCCTATGTTTTTTAGGGATCAATATCTGTTTGATATTTGATTTGATTGATGTTGAAATTGAGTGTATAAAGAGGTCAGTTATTCTATTGACATCGTCGCCTTCTAATATATTATCAAAATTTGTATCTTTTATTTGAGCTAGGACTGCGGGCCAGTCTGTTTTATTACGATATTTAATTGTTTTAATAGGTTTAAGTTTGTTTATAGATAGGATAACGGGTAAGTGGTCAGTTATCTGTGTGTCTACGACTGTGATGAATGATATGAGATTAGATTTTAGCAGGACGTGATCTAAACAATTGTTTTCCCTTGTACGAAGTGTATGTGCCGGTAGTAAGCCTAGTTCAGCTGTCAAGTTAAGGTAACTGTTAACGTTATTGTCCATTGTATGATTTTTATATCTAGATTTATATCAACAATAACAGCAATATTTGGAAAAAATTTAAGCGTTGTAATTATGTGTCCTAAAGAAAGAAGGAAACCGTTGGTTTGTGTAATTGAAGGTGATCTATAGACGCAAACTATTGCAGTGTCTGTTTTAAGTTTTATTATAAGAAAATCCGCACTATCAGATATGTGTTCCAAAACGGAGTGTGATATTCCCTTCGAAATGTAAGCGACAACACCTTCATTTTGGTTGCGGTAATTTTTTGTGTACAAAGTTGTATAACTATCCAGAATAGGTATGTTTTTAACAGGATGTAGCCAACACTCTGTGAGGATTATTAAGTCCAGTTTAAATTTGAGTCTCGATAAGAAAACTTCAAAGCTAACAAGATTTTTATAAATGCTGCGAATATTCAAAGTTATGATTTTAAGACTATTATTTATGTCTCCTATATTTAAGATGCATTCCTCAGGTTTACATAAAATCGAAGTAGCGATTGACAGCGAGTCTATGTTTTGAATTACTTCATTAGACATCATTATAAATTCGATATATTAGGGGGTAGATCAGATGGGCGGCTAAACGTAAGTTTAATCCGTAAAATACTTGAAATGAGTGTACTGTGTATATTATTCTTTGTTGCATAATAGGTAATAATGATATGGTATTTTGCAGCGTTAAAAGTTTTAAGAAGCAGGTCGAGGCAATAGCAAGGTAGTAGGTAAATAGGTAAGTGGGTAGGTAGTAGGTAGTTAACTCTATTTGTTTGTATTTGTTGTTGTTCGAAATATGTTAAAGTACTCGTAAAATAAAATGTTTGAATACTGTCGAAGTACATCAGTTGATCGTTATGAGAATTGCAGGTTAAACGAATAATTACGATAGGTATAATTTTTAGTGTTTTTTTTATAAAATTAGTGGGTTGGCAAGTATTCATGATATTAGCAACATATATAAGTACTAACAGGTAAAGATAATAGTTTAATTTTTGTATGCGATGCAGATAAACTATTTGTTGAGTGAGTATTATGCAGTAAAAACTTGTTGTTTATGCTAGCGTAATAATAGGGGTCAATGAACTTTGCAGTGTTAGTATTAAATTGATTGCACTGGAGTAAGGTGTAAGTTGTCTAAGTAGTATAGATTGTGCATTGTTATTGTATTGTGGATTTGTGTGTAGTGTAAGATAAGTGTTATTCTTGTAAGAAATGTGATGGAATTTGTGTGAATAACAGTTTAACTCATATTCAAAAGAATTTGGTAAGTTTTGCAATAGATTCATGCATTTGTTTACAGAATGAGAGAAAGTTAGGAATTTACTATCTAAATAAAGTTCTAAGATATTATTAGTTACGTACAATGGTGATAGGAGCAGACGCTGTCAATCCGAGGTTTGTAAGGCCTCGATTTGGTCTTCTTCCTTTAGTAGTATCGCTGTCGATCCTTCAGTCTTACGAATGTATATCCTGCCGTTTAAGGACCAGCAGAATCGCGCTTTACCCGATTTGATAAGTTGTCTACCGAGGTAGTACAGGCGTCTGACCTTCGGAGTTAAGTGTTCGCCTAAATAAATAGGCGCAGATTCGTCCAAGAGACCAAGGTGCTGGCCGCACAATTTGCTTCTCGGATGGTTTAAGTTGTGGGTCTTCGCTGATTTGAGCAGGTTTTGTTTGCTTTGTGCATTATTCAACTCGATGATGATCGTCTGCCTGCCTTCTTTCTTGGTGGTCCAACGGTAAGCATCACGGACTTCCAGGTCAGTGACATTTAAAGCCTTCGAGATGTTAATGACGTAGTTACGTAGGTCTTCTTTTGTTTCTTTTTCCCAAGTTGGCACGTTACGTAACTCGACGTGAGAGCTATGAGTTTGACGTGAAATATCCTCAAGTTTATTTTCTAGCGAAGTAATGCGTTCTTGCTGCTCATGCATTTTAGATTCAAAATCAGTTAGCTTATGTGATATATCTTCGTACATATGTGAGAGGAACTCCATGGATTTTTCGATCTCACTGTTCGTTTTCTCTATAGACTTTTCTATCTTGTCGAATTTTGCGTTAATGTAAGTTTTCAGACTCTGAAAGCATTTCATTACGTCGTCTTTGAAGAGCTTAAACTCGGTTTGCCACTCCAAATCGTCCATCGCAACCCTTGGCCGTTTAAGTCATGACGTGACCGAGGAATGACCCTTCGGCGATGGTTTGTCTCTTCCTCTGGTAAGTACAGGGTCAGAGCTATATTTTTCTGGAGTCTTCGGCATTTTAATTGATTGTAGGCCTAGAGTATTAGGCCAAAGCCGGGATCGGCCGACGGCACAAATTTGCAGCTAGGGGCGTGGCTAATGCGCTCGCGCCGATTTTGCTAGCGACGGCTGTCAGAGGGGATGTCTACTGTTTCACTCAACGTCCAGGCTTGTGAATAGTGCTGTCCTTATCGGTCACTGATTTTAGCAAAATAATAAAAGACTGAGGCGAATACGTGTGCTCTGGTCGAGCGTCCAAACGAAAGGGGAAAGTATTATTTAATTATTTAGTTTCAAAATAAAAAAAAAAGATTTATGGATAGAATTTATAAACTGCACTAATTAAATAATACATAGGCGAACTTAATGCAAATTAGTATTTTTATCCAGCTTACCGTTGTGTGTTGTAGATTGAGTGACAGTGTTTTCTAGAAAATAGATTTAGAAGATGAAACTCAAAAACTCATCTACTGCAAAATAAACTTACCTGCCAGTCACCACCTGCCTCAATTATTCTTAGTATTTCAGAATTGGCATGTTTTCTTCCATAGTCTAACCCATTTCATAAGCATTACTCTTAAATAAAAGCTTGTAAATGGTCCAAACTTCAGTGCATTTGTTTCTGCAGTACTGGCATCTACCTCACTTCCATCTCGCAATATTCTTAGCGAATTTATAAGACATAAATAGGCTCTTACTTCAACTCGTTGGTTTCGGCATTGGTAATTTCTATGGATTAAAAGATTGAGGTCTAAAATCTGAGTATGTTTTAAATAAAAAACATATATATACTTAAAGTGCTTTATTTTCTTAGCTTTAATCAAGAGACTTGAAGTTGTTATGAAGTTTGGATTTGAAGATTCCCATAGAGACGGCCAGCAGATTTCCATAGGTATAGAGTTTCACAAGCGGATACAAGTTTCAGTGAAAGAGTTGGCGTTGAAAACCTATTTATGGTTGAAATATTTAACCAACATGCACGTCTTGTTCAAATTGTGTTATCAAAATAAAAAGTGATATCAGCGTATCAAAATAAACTTGTTATTTTAGTACTAATTTACAAAAAAATCGATATTCAATTCGATGATCAGTTTTATTATATACGGTGTCCTTTAAATCACTGTTTTTTTTTAGAACAAACGTTGTACAGACCATGGTCTACAAATGGTTTTTAACATCAAATAAAAAAAAATTAAATCGGTTGTTGAAAAACATAAAAAGTTGCGAACTTAAAACGTCTATTTTAACATTACGCCCTACAACATAGCACGTTCGCCGGCGCCGGCGCGCCGGTAGCTACTAGGTATCTAACTTAGGTCACGTAATATTTGCTGCGTGTGCCATTAACTCCAATTTTTACGTACCATTCGAAATTCTATTTTTGACATGACTACAGAATACTTTGTAATAGACTGGACAGGATGCCTGACATTCACCCGTTGAATGCAGCTGCCGTATCGCCACATAAGAAATAATAGTAGGTAATACGCTATTTCTAGCGTGCCAATGAACTTTATGTCACGGTTAGTTATTGAACAAAGTTAGACTTATTTGAGAAGGCCTAGATTTTATTTATTTATTTTCTTATTTGATGATATAAACAGTTAGTAGTTTGTTCTGGGAAAACAGTGATTTAAAGGACTCCGTGTAATCTCCTTTTTTCCTGTGTCACGCCTTACCTTCTTCTAGCACGACCGGATGACTTGTAGATAATGCTATTAGCTATAAGTCTTCCTAGCACTTATCTGTTTTGTGTGAAAGTATTTAATAAATAAATAAGTATCATTGTATTACTTACTTTATGATTTTGTAAGCGCCTTGCGCAGTAACTCATGTCCTGCTTACGCAGGAGTTCACGCATTTAGTTCACTGACATAAATAAAATGTATAACTTAGGTACACTGTCCTCTGAATTAACTTTATTTAGACGCTGTCAGGATTATTCTCTAAGGTGGATGGTAATGCTTAAGCCCTGGATACAACTCACACCATCTATTCCATCTAACGGTATGTTAGCTTTAATTTATGTTGTATTAGTTTACTTAGAAAACTTTTGTAGTTGATTTCAATCATTATTATAAATACGGGATATATCACGTCGTGTCTTATCGGTGTTTCGACCGACAATGTTTTGGTTCAATTCGTGAACCTTCATAAGGGTGAGTGTGATCCGCTTCGAATATTGCGAGGCGAAACGTTATTCGGAGCGGATCGCACTGACCCTTATGAAGGTTCACGAACTGAACCAAAACATTGTCGGTCGAAACACCGATAAGACAGTAAAAGTTGTATTAATTATTTATTTTGTTTTTTTAAAGATGTGCTATAAATAATTATATCTATTATTGCATTAAATAAAGAATGTTTTGGTTTATCACTTCCTATAACTTCATTAGAATCGTGAACAAAACTATGTAAGTTTTTTGTTAATATTAGACTGATCAACTTATTCTGCAAGAGTTATATTGAAGTAGAAGGTAGTACTGCTTTAGTGGGTAGTGCGCTGGATATTTTCTTTATTTCAAATAAATTATATCATTACGTTTATCGGGTGTGTGGGGTCAGTCAGGAGATCACACGTTTTCTGACACGAGCAAAATTTCCATTCATGGTTGTAGTGGAAAGTTTGCACAACGTCCATGAATTCCATTGGATTATTTACCATTAGTCTATTAATGGACGTTACTTCATGCACTGCTAATGATTATCTTATAAGTAAAAATATAAAATAAAATCAATGTAAGTAGATAAAAAGTAGAGAGTTCCTTGTTTCGAACTTCGGTTGAACAAAGACTTGACAAAAAACATAGGTTCATCTACATTCTCGAGAAAAGGCAAAAGTTCCCGCAGTGAGAAAACATGTATTTTTAAACTAGGAAGTACATAGCCTTCGGATATGAATAATATAAAATAACATCATGTTGCTGGCCACTCACGACAACCAAGTCCCGGTCGTGCACTGGCGCGCGGAAGTGAAGTAGATAGACCCGTACTTCACACCTTCACTTCACCTGAACCCTCCTTTATCATAATTTCTTTGTTTCAGTATTTCGATTGGAATAACAGAACACAGTCAATCATCCTGTCTTCATTCTTCTGGGGCTACGTAGTGCTGCAGATCCCAGCTGGGGAACTCGCGAGGAAGTTCGGAGGAAAGTCGCTGATCCTGATCTCTATCGGAGTAAACTCTTTGATCTCATTGCTGATACCCGTAGCTGCTCCTTTGGTAATATTGAGGTTTCTGAAAATGAATGCTACTGTTTCTTTATAAATCAAATGGAATAAGTTTTTAGTTGAAAAATTACTGTTTCAAAATGGGCTGAAAATTCATAATAGGAACCGCAAGCAGATTCAAATGATTCCAAACACTAGTAGCCTACTATACTCCATTCAGAATTTCCGTCATCTAGCATTCGTCTCCATCATGAGACCACTTCCATGGTACCATATTATTGCATTGTCACCGAAATTACATAATATGTATTTCAAATTTCAGCTCATTCGGTTGAGGGGAACGGGTTTAAAATTCAGTTGCATAATTCTACCCGGACAAACATACATACATTGCAAGTTAATAAAAAGCTTTTAAAAAGTAAGATATTTTAAGTTTGCCGTTTGTATTTCTGATGTCATCGCAACTTCCAAATGGATGAACCGAATTCGAAAAACAGGCGTGTGCTAGAAGGAACTAATTAATTTTTGGTAGAAATTTGTGAAGTCAGTCCAACCAGTTCAATCCTCTGTAGATCTGACTTCCTTCCACGAGAGAGCAAGAACTGCTTTTTTTCTTAGTAAAGTATTGAGGCACCATTATAATAATTCGGAGTTTCTGATAACGAGGACACGGGGTATAGTAGTGTGTTCAAAACTGCTAGTGCAACTATTCAGTGATATTAATTGTGCTTGTTTGGCAGGGAGGCTGGATGCTAGTGTGCGTGTGCCGGGTGATCCAAGGTCTTACACAGGCTTTTATCTATCCCAGCATGCACCACCTCGTCAGCCAGTGGATCCCGCTTGAGGAGAAGGGGTTGTTGACAACAATTGTTTATGCTGGTAAGTTAAATATTGTCTTTTAACATAAATTGTAACATTCCACAGAATCAGGAGTTATTTTCCGAACTAATTGCACTGTACATTGTACTGTCGGAAGAGGAAGAGCTAGCTTTTGAACATTCTAACAAATTATAGGAAACTGGGACAGCGTTTGTCATCTTTAAGCTCTGTAGACAGTTTGCATTAAAGTTGTCCTACACAGCTACAAAGTTAAAATTATAATTGCCTTGCTTTGAAAACAAAGCAACCATGAATTCACGAGCCTGTTATTTAATTCTTCAACTTACTTAATTCATAAATTTTTTACAATATTTTGCAAATATCATAAACATTTATTTAAAGTACTGTTACCAGCGGCTTCGTCCGCGTTGTTATGGAGTGTAAAAATACACACAGCTAATTTTAAGAGACTTTTGGTCCGACTCTACCAAGAAAGAGCAGGCTAAAGAACTCTGCTCGGCAACTGAAAATGTGTTATTACTCATCAATAAGACCCTATATAACTAGAGAGACGGAGCTGGGGGATGCTGCGCTTGCTGCAATTTGTTTGACTAATCAATTCAACCCTATCTAACTTGTTATGATTTGGTTACTGCATTTGCTACAATTTTTGATAGTTTATCCTATGGAAACTGATTTATGAGATAAAAAATAACCTATGTGTTAGTCCAGATTATAATCTACGTACTTACTAAATTTCATTGAAATCGGTTTTGCCGTTACGACGTGATTGAATAACAAACAAACAAACAATTATCCAGACTTTCGCATTTATATTAATAGTGTGATTATAAATTAGACCTTTGTGAGGCTCTTTTGGTGCTTTATTATAATAGTCGCATATAATTTAAATGTTATTTCCGTAACAGCTGCGTGTGACAGAGGTCCGCGTTACTGATTCAGGAAGTGGCCACGATTTGCCTGTCTTTCTATACGTACACACGGCTACACATCAATCTATACTAATCCAGTTTGAGCTGACCTCTCATTCTACGAAAAGCCTACACAATGCGAGGTCAGCTTATACTAGAATAGTATAGATTGATGTGTAGCCGTGTGTACCTATCCACATGCGAGTATCTGTATGCTCAACGTTTAATTGCATTTTTTGCTTTCCAAGTATGTAATCTTTTACAAAACCATGACTTGATGTAAAGTGACGAGGGTTAGACGTACATATTTTAGTAAAACATACTTTTCTAACTCTTTTAACAACTACGCTTCAACGGAAAACGGGCTGAGGTTACAGAAAATAGAATTGTAAAACACCAATATTTTATGAATAGAGTCAAGAATTATGATGAGAATTTAAATTTTTCTGCAAATGTTTTGTTTGCAAAGAGTGGTGAATGTGGTTTTAATTTGAATAAAATTGCTTTAGGTGTAATATATAAAAATAAAATCAACATTGAGATGCGCAATTTCGTTAAGAAAAAACCACTTGCAATATGCAATAAATATTTGTTTACCCTAGTCTCTTTTCAAAAAATAATTTAAAATACTTTTGGTATCTGTTCCAGGTGGCCAGCTAGGAATAGCCCTGCAAATGTTATTATCTGGATTCCTGGCCTTTGCCTGGGGTTGGGAAGCCATATTCTACACGAACGGCACCCTCGGCGCAATCTGGACCGTAGCGTACTTCATACTGGGATCAGATTCCCCTGAGACATCCAAACTTATAAAGGCTGATGAACTGCAATATATTCAGACTTCCCTTGGAAGAGTCGGCGAACAAAAGGTAAGTAAAGAATTTAATTGAAATGCACTTAACTTGAAATGACGACACATTCTTGTTAATTTAACTTGTATCTTTAAGAATTTATATATATTTATTTATTGGCATTTGAACAGAGTTATAATAAAAAATAGAAAAGATATAGATTTTAGAAAATAGATAACCTTTTTATCTTATGCATTCTAGAGGTATCCAGCTCCATGGTCCAAAATAATGACGTCACTTCCGTTTTGGGCCGTGATTGTGGCCCACTGCGGACAGAATTGGGGTTTCTTCACCCTTATGACTGAAATGCCCACCTATATGTCTAAAGTACTAAATGTGGACTTGAAACAGGTAAGTTATAAATATATATCTACTACAATAGCCAGCAAATATCCACAACTAGAACACAGAACCGGCTGCTTTCCTCCGGCTGCAACGAGAGCACAACAATTGGTTTATTGATTGATTAATCCTTACATTTCTTGGCTAAGCTGGTGTGACTAGCGCGGCATAACGTGGACCATCCGCACTTTTATCACATCTTAAATAGCTATATGCAACATTCAGCAAGTAATAATTTGGATGTTACTTCTTATGAGGAAAATATTTGATTTAGTTACAAATGCATGTAGTTGCGAGCTAATGGCCAACATTCTCTAGAAGGGATGGTCCATGCAACACCAGCTAGGCCATCAATGACTTAGTTCTTCACGTAGATACATTACAATGCATTTTATTATGATGTTTTAGAATGGAATGTTCTCCTCGTTGCCGTACCTGACGATGTTCATCCTTAGCTTCCCGATGGGCTTAATGACAGACATCATCATCAGGAAGAACTGGCTCAGCGTCACTAACACTAGGAAGCTCTTTAATTCTATAGGTTTGTATTGTAGACGTGACAGATGTGATGGCGTTTGTCCATGACAGCCTGAAAAAAAACGATAAGTTATTTTGTTTTACGAATTATATAGAATAACACAAACCTGCCACTAAGATAACCGACTGTTCAAGGTTTTTAGTACAGTTAATTCCTGTATATTTTTCTGTTAAGTAAAGGTATTATTTCTATATTGATGATAATGTTAAATAGTATCGAAAGTCTAAATTATCTACCGTACAATATGAAACTGTAAATATATGATCCTAAGTGGATTGAAATTATTAATCAATTTTTAAAATTTGGACATACGCTGACGGCTGATGGATGGTCTACCTCTCGGTCACTTTCCCATCCCAGCCACAGCCATCCGTAATCCAGGCTAGATAGTACTAATCTATTAAACATATACTTTCCAGGATTATGGGGTCCAGCTATAGCACTTATTGGGCTGTCGTACGTTCCAAAAGGTAGCACTGAGTTGGCAGTTGCAATGCTTACCATCAGTGTCGGCATCAACGCTGGACAGTACTTGGGATACATGGTACGTCCTTCCCAATCTATACTAATGTTATAAAGAAGAAATATTTGAATTTTTGTATGTTTGTAACGATTAAACTCAAAAATTTCGGGTCCGATTTCAAAATTCCGTCACCATTAAAATTTTACATTATCCTTAAGCTTCTTTAAGCCATTATCATAAGCTACTTGCTACCAAACTGCGCAGAAAGAGGGTATTGTTTTTATTGAAAAGCTACGCGTGCGAAGCTGAGGCCTGGTCAGCTAGTATGCTATAAAACGATGAATAATACTTGTTTTACCGTTTTATTCACGCTCGCTACATGCAGAAGTAGTACTACTACTGATGCTAACAATTAATTACAAAAACTGCGATTATGTAAGTCATACAAGGTCTGGAATGCACGAATTATCTGCAATTTAAAATCAATATCCCATGAATTATTGAATCCAAAAACTTATGCTGTTTCGCTTAATTTGTCTTTAATTACTAAGATACATCACTGTATTTTTGTTTCTCGAGGTGTTTTAAACAGTATGGTGTTCTTAAAAAGGGACACATGTTCTCCTCACATGTTTTAAAATTTTAATTGCATCGGCAACTCGCTAGGGTTGCCTTTTGGTGTTAAAAGCGTTCTTAGGCTACATTAACCGCTTTTCACCTGATTTAGCGTATCCTTATTTTAAAATGAAATCTTACTTGATTTTTCAGCTGGTCCACATAGATCTGGCGCCCAACTTCAGTGCCTCATTGATGGGTATCACGAACGCCCTCGCGAACATCGTCTCGATCATCGCCCCACTGGTCTGCGGAGCTATCATCAAAAATGTGGTAACTTTTAACTATACGATATCGTAACACAACTAGGTATAGGTACTTTCTATTGCATCTGAAAAACCTATCAGGTGCATTCAATACCGAAGTTAGCTTTTGCAAGATGTTGGTGCACAACAGCAACTTCAACCGTGCTATGTAAATCATCTTGAATAGCCGGAATGAGGTTAGCTCAAGCTCGTACGATCTAGTTTTATTTTATACAAGTTTATTTATGCGTATTATTTCTATACTCTACTTATATATTTATTATCCTACACCCCCGACTTCGCTCGGGTTGTTTGCCATCAAAAAGTAGTTTTTGTTTGAAACCATGTCATAATATATCAAAACACCAAATTTCATCTAAATCGGTTCAGCCATTACGATGTGATTGAGTAACAAACAAATATACAAACTTTCACATATATAATATTAGTGTAAGGTGATTTTGTGACGTAACTTTGACATTTATTGCATTAGCACTGATTAAAACCACGTATTTTTATCAAAGATGAGCGAGCTTACGACGCGACGTCGTCGCAGCAAGTATTAACTTTGAAAACGACGTAGTTTCATTTTATTTTGTATCAACCTAATATTCTTCAAAGCCGACATATCTTCCGCTCCCTTTCAGCTCGCCAAGTTTTAATTTGCTTCTTTGATACACCAAATATTAAAAAGTTAAAAGGTTCGCTTCAAGTTTAATCTACGTGGTATCTAAAGTTCTACTTTTTTCAGGACGAGCCTTCGGAGTGGAGGAAAGTATTTTTCGTGGCGTCGGGAGTGTACTTCTTCACAAACTTATTCTTTGTACTGTTTTGTACCTCGGAAAGGCAGCCATGGAACGAACCGGAAGATACAGATGTCGGTACGTAATTTAAACCTTAATACTCACAATATAGAGAAAAAATATGAATTACGATGTTAAGACTAATTAATTCTTTATTTTTTAGAAATGAAATCGTCCAAGCTTGCTCCGTTGGATGTCAAATTGAAATAGCCAATTATTTACTAAATAATTTATTTTTGTACCTGAAATAAGCTAAATATGTAAATAAATGTATAATGTATTATTTTTGTGAATTCTGTCATTTTTCCTTAAAAACAATTACAACCATAGCTAACTTTAAACATTATTATAACTTAAAACAATGGCTTTAAGGATTAAAGGAGAACGGGCATCCTGGTCTACAGTCCAATAAAAATGAGCAGCACATTTTCGAATTGGCATACAATAGTACATCAAAATATACTATTGGAACTTTCCCCAAAAGTCTGTCCGTTTTGAGTTACAGCCATGCAAACACCAGCATTTTTTGTTTTAAAGAACATAAAATAACGGTTTCACGATTACTATATCCATACATAAAGGCTCCTATACAATGCAGTAGCAAGAGCGAGAAGGGAGAAGATTGATGTAAGGGCCGTGGGGAGAGGGATGCGTACGCGGGGGAGGGGAACGGTTGTGTACGCGCCGCGCCGGACGGCTACAATAATCAGTCGCATCGCATCAAGTGAGTGGCTACGTCACGTCTTGTTACGATAGTGCTGTGTTTGAACTTCTTTCTCTGTTTTTACTGACCCTGGCTTGCTTTTGGACCCTGTTTCTTTCCCTAATGTGTTAACTTTGGCTCGACTTATTGACTTTTGAACTACCTACCGATAATGGAAGTATTTCGAAACTGTGTGATGTGTCGTCGAGGACTTTACCGCGGACGGTACCAGCAGCATATCTTGGCTGATAACCTGCAAAGGGAACGACCAGAATTCGCCGCGTTTATACAACAACATGCTGTGTTGGAGGTTAGTTACCTTTTATTTTTATTATATTGAGTAGTTAGGCATATGATTTATTTATTTTAAGTATTAATTGTTATTATTTTCAGGTGGTGTTCGACAGTACTCGAAGCTTGTGTCACCGATGTTGGCAGAGCACTGAGCGTGATCATAGACCTGCACAGCAAGCGGCGCGAGCGCCTGGTACATTGCACTCTCAAGAATACACGAGGGCACCGAACACTTCGGTGCATTGTATTTACAACAACTGTGCTAATATTACCCGTAATCATATACCAAACGCGATAACAATTAATGTATTTTGTGAGAGCAAGCTTTTTATTCCTGATAGCGCTAGGGTGTGTACAGAACACTTACAAAATAATGAATGGAGCAACCTGCCGCAAATGTGTAATGTGACACATGATTTTAATGACGCTCAGTTTACATCGCTGTGTGACTTGATGAGAATGGCTGCTAACAACCAGCCCAGAATCGACTTCGAAAACAGAGGCACCTTGTCTAATGAAGAGATGCACTTATGGACTGGGCGCACTTACGATCAGTTCGAAGCTATATTAGAACAAACTCCGTCACTAAGTGAACGTTGTAACCAGCCTTGAACTGCATTAGGCATCTATTTAACAAAACTTAGAACTGGAGACTCTGATGAGAGACTGGCAACGTTATTTCATATGTCTCGTCGAAAACTAGAACGTTTTTTGCCTATAGTTCGAGAATGTCTGAGCAACGATTACGTTGTGCTGCATCTAGGTGTGGACCACATTACCAGAAATGATATCCTTCAAAGAAACTTAACAATTCCAAGGGCTTTATTTGGAAACGATAAAAACATCAAAGCCATAATTATATGTAACGGTACATATATATATATTAACAAAAGCTCCAACTTTTTGTTTCAACGGCTGTCATACAGCTTACACAAATATCAAAACTTGTTGAAGCCGTTTTTAATGGTATTTACGGACGGCTATATATTAGATGTCAAAGGGCCATTTGCCGCTACCAGAACCGATGCCCAGATCATGAGTGAAATAATGAATAACGAAGATGAGCCGCTGCATTGGTTACTCGAACGTAATGATGCGTTTATCCTAGACAGAGGATTTAGAGATAGTTTGCAGGATATAGAAGCTTATGGCTACGAACATCATGTGCCACCAACTAAAGACAGAAGAGAAAATCAACTCACTACAGAACAAGCTAATCAGTCTCGTTTGGTCACCATGTGCCGATGGGTGGTGGAAGTAGTAAATGGGAGATTTAAGCGAGATTTTAAACTTTTGCGTCAAAACTATTTTAATAAAACGTTGCCAAAAATGTTTGTTGACTTCAAAATAGCTGCAGCCATTCTAAACCACTTCCACGCCCCCATCGAAGATAGTTCACACGCAGCAGCCTTTTTGAATTCAATAAGAGCTAAAATACACATACCAAACACATTGCACAATTATGTGGAAGCAAAGAGATTGAATTATAGGAGAGCAGACTTCATGCGAATCGAAGCAAATGAAATAGAAAACTTCCCAAGGCTTAGTGAAGAACAAGTCATACATTTTGCCTTGGGAACTTACCAGTTAAAGCTCGCTCGATCATATTGTAGCGAGCACTTACAAAATGGTCTTTATATAATCGAGACGTATAGAGATAACGCTCTAGAAGACTTGGCACAATATGATATCAACGAAGAGGCTTGGCTATTACGTGGACGTATACAGTCTCGACATGTCCGAGCCAGGAAATATTTTTGTTATATATTAATCAATAATATTAATAACAATATTACACAATATTATTGTACCTGCTTGACAGGGCGACGTACTATAGGTACTTGTGCCCATGTACTGTCAATTATATGGTACGTAGGTTATGCCCGTCATGAAGGGTTCAATGAACCTGCATTGTTCCTTAACAGTATTCTCATCGATGATGATGATGATGATAATGTTTAATAACATATTGTTTTGATTTTTTAAGAAGATGTTGTTTTTATTTGTATTACTACTTACCTAACTTAAATAAAATCATTACATTACACAAAATGTTTTTTTAATTACCACGATATTCAATGTTTGGCACTAAATATTATCAGATTCAATTTTTAGTAGAACTCAGATCGGACAATACTTAGAGAAATGCGACTTTCTACATATGAAAATACATAGAATTACCTTTATATTGACATATGACTCATTTTTATTGCAAGGTAGACCAGCTTCCATACACTTATGCCCGTTCTCCTTTATTTGAACTCTCTGCAAGTTAAAAGCACGGATATAATTTAATCTGCAAAGTTGCCTACTTTACATATTAAATGACAAGGCAGGTTTTTGTGAAAGGATTCAGAAAATGAGCTCCAAGCCCAATCTAGCTCGTTAAATAGAATACTAAAGCTAGCAACATACCGTTTAATTACACTTTAGGTGAATTTGCCGGGAACTAAGTAATTTTATCTACTATGAAACTAAGTTACCATCTTAGTTTTAAAGCAGATGATATTACTGTATTATTAGTGATTAGATTTTTAGGGTTATCATAAACTTAGGTATGAAAAATTTTATAGTATCCTTAAAATAACATTAGGGACTGAAACACAATCTTTATGTATTTTACGGGTTTTAAAATATTTTAAAAGATGCAATCCACAGTGTGAGAATGCCAAAAGGGGTCGCAGATGCCGGAAAAGCCTATTTCTAAAATTTTCTCCCAGATACAACAACGTCTGCGTTCTACACAAAACTAGTGCCACTCACCTGCCCATAGAAGCTACAACATCATCTACAGTTAATAGTTATAAACATCTCAGTGTCTTTGTGAATAAATATAACAAGCTACTTATCATAATTATCTATTTAAGACTATCATAATTGTATGCAAACAAGTTAGTTCTTACGAGTTCTAATGACTTGCCTAAAAAAGGTTTCTGCAGAATAACAGCGCCGAGCTGTCGATCCGTGGCGAGGCATATTGCTGAGCTGGAACCCATTTGCAGCAGTAGCACATACACACCTACTTGCCTCTTTTTAATTTTTCCCCTGACTACACTGTAAATTATTATTTCATTCTATTGTTCCTATGTTTGTTGTATGTAATTTTCTGTTTTCTCTTACTTGTGCTTTCTCTTTGATGTTATACGTTTTGATTGTATTGTGTGAATTTGTGTGTGCTATGGTAGCAAATAAATGTATGTCTATGTCTATAAGTTTAAAAGCTGAAACCCGACTACGTCATACCTATTTCGGTAGCATAAGTCACCCGCAACATAATAATGAATTGATTGACACATTATTCATCAAGATCGAATCAGTAGTTTACATACATAAATACAAATACAAACATACATACAAACATACTTACATAGACTGCTTTAAATATAACCGTTCCAGGCTTTACCGTATTCGGATAAAAAAACAAACACAGATTTAATGATGCCAAGTTTAGAAAAAAAACAAAGACTGAGATATATTTTTAGAATTGTCTTGATTCTCAGGGCTAGAAGTAACAGAACTCGTATAGAATCTCATGTTTATGTAGCACTGTCGAGCTGCAGACTTGCACGCCAGATTGCTGTTTTATGGAAATACGCACTTCACTCGAGTACTTCAGGAAAAAGTACGAAATACCGCAGCACCTTGGGGAATATTTTGTATTGGAATTGAAAATATACAAATATGAAAGTTTCGGCAAAAGAACTTGTGTAATTTCTCGGGTGGATAACGAGCCGAGTGTTTTCATTATTTATCTTTTCGAGTCGCCCTGTGGTAGCTCTTATTTCTATTTATTCATTAAACTTTTAAAATACTCTGAAACTGCCTTGTGCGAAGGGTGATTAATGAAGAAAATAATTTCCTCAGTCAGTCATCCTTGGCACAAACTAGAAGTTTCTATTTTTCACCCAGTCCATATTCTATTCTTGATTATTTATAATTTTCTTGTATTTATTTTATTTTCTGTGTGTTTAGTTTTAAATATGGGCTTTGTAAAGTTGCGCGAGTTTTTTTTTAGTTTTTCTTATAGAAGGGTTTGTGATGTTCTATCTAAGTGGTCAGAAGAGTCTCCATGGAGTCCATGGAGAAATATAGACCAAGCTTTCTATAGCAAATTGGGTTCATAAAAGTATTATTAGCCTGACTTGTCTATAAAGAACCTGTTCACTCTGGATTTGATGACTTCGGGATTATACTGGTCCGGAAACAAGCAATTTCTGTTTTTTACTCGATTACGATACGATACGATACGATACGAATTTCTGTTCTAACAATACAAACTTGAGCATTTTTCTTTTTATTGCTTATACCACTAAGTTAGCAAACAAGCATACGGCCCACCTGATGGTAAGCGGTTACCGTAGCCTATAGACGTTTGTAACACCAAAGGTATTACTCGTGCGTTGCCGACCCTTTAAAATTTTCAAAATCCCCTTTTCATAGAGATACCGCACCAAGATATAGTAGGTGGTACGGCTCCTTCGACGTTCATGGTCGAGTTTGAGGCAAAGAGATACCCAAGAAGATCTGTTTCTCTTTTGCACTGTGGGCCAGATTACCGTCTGGTTTTCGGAGTGGTGGCAAGGATGACTGACAGTAGTTTCCTTCGGCAGCCTTGCCAAGCGACCAGAGAGCGCAACTTGCTAGCTTGCTAGCTTTTCACCAATTCTACCGATGAAGTCGAATTTTGCCTTAGCAACAGATTTTTTACTGAACCTCGAAGCAGCATTTATCTTACGTTTCACGTCTGAGATATTAGGATCCTCATGGTTTTGAGCCGTGGTCCAAGCCTCATATGCACTTTGCTTGAGATTTAGCTTTTCTGCAAGGCCGTTTAAACCAAGGTCATTTTTTCATCCCACAACCACCAGACGGTTTGGCATAAAGCATTCCATGCCCATCAGACTAGTCTCGGTGAGGGCGGTAGTGCAAGAATCAGAATCTTCAGACGTGAAACAAAGCGGCTTCCACGGGTATGACGCGTAAAACTCCCGCAGTCCATCCCAATCTGCTGACTTGTAGTGCCACATTTGACGCCATTGCGTGGGCCGAGGTGGATCAGGGCGCAGGCAGGGCACTTGCGTCCGGACAAGACAGTGGTCTGATGAACCCAGCGGCGCATCCACTGATATGATATATTTGTCCGGACGTGTAGTCAGCAGAAGGTCCAGTAAGAAACTTGTATGACTCTCTATATCAGGTATTCTCAAGATAAAGATTTAATTGTTTGCCAAAACATGGATAAAATTATATAGATGTAACAATTCCTGTTTGTTAGTTCTAGTTGGAGAAGATACTAACTGATAGAAGTCATAAGCCAAGGCAAACTCAACAACAAGGTAAATAAATATTATTTTAGAAAAGTATGTTTATAAAATTTATATTTACATTTTAATAAAACTGTTCACACCTTTTATTTACTAATTTCTTTATTTATTTTTTATTTTACTTCGTAGCTGCTGCACTACCTTTGCTTCTGGTTTCAGCTGAAAATTAACGTTGGGTGCTTAACATCCAACATTATGCTGAGCTGAACGCCATTTTGGTACGCAGACACACGAGTCGAACCTGTTTTATTGGATTCAATTGTATCTACTGTTCCTTATAATTGTTTCATGTGTCATTTTGTGTGTAACAAATAAATGATTGTTCTATTCTATTCAAAGAGATTAGTGTTATATAGCTGCAATATTCTGTAAGGCATGTACTTCCCCCGACGGGTCGCTCTGAGTGGGAAAATCCCACTATAGCACTACCTCCTACAAAAATTCACTACATTAGCATAGGTACAATACAAATAAATTTTGACACATAATGTTGTTCTGAAAGTGTTGTGTATGCCCAAGGTATTCCCCGAATCAAGCCAAATTACGAGTAAACAAAACACACCTACAAATACATCATTGCTTGTCGACTATTTTTAAAATTTTCTACTGTCCGCTACACTAAACAAATAAGTATCTACAGCGAAAACCAGAAGACGAAACGTTGGTTTTGACGATGCTCCCCGAGATGCATCTGATTTAATCCTGCATAAATTTACCACTTTTTCATGGCCGTTTGTCTTAGGGTAGGTTCTGAAATCAGATATGCGTCCTGCGTATTATATTGGCACGCCACGGAACGTGTTAATGTTGAAAATATTCGAAGGTTATGTTGGGAAAATATTTTTGCGATAATATTCATAAAAACTACTATACCTTTCTTATGAATTTTATTTTCTAAACCTACAAACTGGCGTTAGATGGGCTGCATTCGGCAAGTTAGACGACATCCCTAGGTCGCCTAAATTTTCACAGTGTCTGAAGACCCGCTTATTGAACCAATGTGTTCTGCCCACCATGACCTACGGAGCCGAGACGTGGACACTCACGCAGGAGACTGTATAGAGGTTAAGAGTTGCACAAAGGGCCATGGAGCGTACCATGATTGGCATCAGATTGTTAGATCGAGTTCCAAACGTCGAGATCCGTAGACGAACGAAGGTTCATGACGTTGGGATTCGAGTTATGGAGCTCAAATTGTCTTGGGCAGGACACTTGGCTAGACATGGTGATGGCAGATGGAGCAGGACAGTGACTGAATGGTGGCCGAGAAGCGGGTATAGAAGGGTAGGACGACCAGCAGCGAGATGGGTGGACGACATCGTAAAGGTCGCGTGTCGTCAGTGGGTGAGACTAGCGCAGGATCGTGGTGGATGGCACAAATTTGGGGAGGCCTATACCCAACAATGGGTGAAGTCAGGCTGTGGATGATGATGATGAAACCTAAAAACAAGCAAAGGCAAAAAGCCAATTCTCGTAAACAAATCTAAATAGTCAAATGCATATCAATAAAAGAGCACTGTCAATGCAACGTTAGACCTTACTGAAAGGCATCTCTGGTGATCACAATTCAATCGTAAATATAATTTAGAAAGTTATATTTAGACTGGTTCTACGTATAATCGCTTTTCTGATTCTCAACTCAATTATTGTAATAAATATTAAAATTTTATTTATTATGATATATATTATGTATAACTGTAGTTATTAATTAGTTTTTTTTCCAATGTCCTTTTCTGTGTACGTCCCCAGAACTAACCTAACAACTATATCTATATTCAAGGTTTGCTGTAAGAAAACTCATATTAGGGTTAAGCTGGCCTTTGTACATGTCCATTTTGTAAGCTGTTTTTGTCTGTAATCTATTTGTGTATAAAAAAATAGAATAAAGAGAAAGACAAATGTTCATAACCCATAAAGTGTTAAAAGTAATAAAAACAGTTATCGTCGATTCATTCTAAGACGTTTCTAGAACTATGCTCTAGTATCGATACTTGAAGCCTGAAACAATCCAAATACTATGGATTGGCGCATTACATTTGAGTGGATAGCGGCAATTTGCGGCGTCATTAAATGGAATTCCATGCTCATTCAAATTTAGGAGCCGATAATTAGTCAATGTATTTTCAATCAGGCAATGAGAATTGCCAAGTATCGGTAATATACAACTTGTTGCGCTTCGAAAGTTATCCTCGGACAAACAAACATACATACATACAACGATTGCCCAAGTTGATTTGGAGATCTCGCTTCGCTCGATGAATGACCTACCTTTATAAGTCGCAAGTCCGGCGCCACATGGAGTAGGTAAATATGACAAAATTAATTAGACAAAGAAAGCAGAGAGAGTACCTACAGTACTAATACATATTGTAAAAACACATCAAGATTAACGTAGGTACTGTACGCTACATCAATAAATGAACCTCAAATTAAATCAATAAGTCCGCACTTTTATTCACACGTACACCTTTATTTATTTAAACATGAAATTATTTATTTTATATATCTTCAGAGACTCAATAGGTATTTCAAAAATAACAAATATTTAACGAAGTGGAACATAATTTAACCTGCTAAATTGATATTTAATAATTAAATTTCATGATTATAAAATGATAGCCCGCGGGAATGCAAGCTTTCCACAGCTTTTAAACGGTTATTGTTTTACTGCTGATAATTACATAATAAAATTTGTTCATTGTTAAGCGCGATTGAACATTAATATAGTTTTATAATATATTTATAAATTCAAACAACAAATATTAATTCATTTGATACACATTTTCAATTAAACTGGGGTCTTATTAAAAAGCGGTGTCAGACTGAACAATGATGGTCGTGAGTTAAAAAGTAATTACAACATTACAAACAGTTAAGAGCTTCGAAGGTTAATTTGGCTGGAGTTGGGACCAGAAGTAATGCGTCAAAAAAACATGCAAAAAATCAAATTCAAATTCACTTTGTTTGCTCATAAAACTTACCGCTATTTGACCAATAGACTGGCCGAAATGGGCCGCTATAACTTATCCAGTGACGCCCATAAAAAGGGCCCATAGAAGTGAAGAATGGCCCATTATCAGCAGCTGACTACGGACCGATGTCAATATTCCATTAGAAGCCGATTTGGGTGATCGCGATCATAAAACTGTTGACCCGTGTACCTACTCATATGTGAGTGGAACTAAATGGGAAATTAAGAGTATTTGTGATGGAACAAAACAGACATACTCGTAGCACATTTTGTAAGGTAATACAAATAAAAAAAGAGCATTTATAAATACAAAAAACAATAGGTAACTAACAAATGTATCTCAATATACATAATCGACGGACGTTACAAAAAGTATCAAACTCAACTTTTGTTGTGTTTTTGGCACAACGCAAATCTTCCGTTGCAACCATTTTAAAAAGAAGAAATGGTCGTTATATGGTTTATGGTCATAAAGATATTAACAGTGTTTTAAAACTGAAATATCAATAATTTGCACGCCGTTAATCGGTGAAGTACGTGATACCTACCTATCTGTAACAACTTAAGTACATACGCTAGTAAATAAATTACATTTCATTTAAATTTGGAACAAAAATACAAAACATTTCCACATTTACGTTATCGCGGTATTTACTGAATATATTTACGTGGTGGGTGCATCGCGATGCTTCGTTTAACTCGGTTCTGAATAAAACACATTTCTTTGGCAATAACCTTCGCTTCATAAAGAGGGACCTACAAAAATATATTATCACGAGAGCGGGTGATTCCAATAACAAATAACTTTTTAACAAAATTATAACTGAAATCTGTTCTTCATTTTTAAAGAACTTTTCAACAATTCACACTGGGAAGCTAGCAAAAATTTAAATTATTGGAAATAATTACTATTAAAAATGAAAGTACTTTATACAATATTTGACCTTTGAACTATAAATTAGACCATCGGAGCGTACCAATCTATTAAAAATGAATCATCTAAATTGGATCTCTTACATTTACTTCTAATACTTCCTTTTTTCGGTTTTATAAAAAGTCGCTTTAAAATCAATAGGTATGATAAACTTTATTGTTCAGCTGTTTCTCGAGTTTTCCGTCTACCATAAACATAAACTTAGCAGTGCATGCAACTGACTCCGACTAACAAATGTCCAATATTATTTAATTATTTATTCAATTATTCGTAACACAAAGCAATCTGTATTTTAATCAAAAATACATTTGCATAATAAACCCAGCAAATATATAGAACGTCTTTCCAATACATAAATGTTATCATACATTTTTAGATAATATTTTATACCGATCAGACAACATGCTAAGATGGTTTTGCATTAATTTTATCAGAAACTGGCTCCTTTACATCATAAGAAGTTGATTTATACTGCCCCTGGTGGTAAGTTGCAGCACTTTAATATTGGAGCTTGCTATCATTTTACTGGCAGGTCATATTCATATTAGTATAGTGAGTTTAGCAACTTGCGCATGCTCTCAGAGATAATACATTGATAGCAAATAATGAGCTATACATTTCAACGACGCATTTTAATCGAGCAAAGTATATGAGTCAAAATAATATATATTCTTCTATATATTGTAGGTTCGCATTTGAGCCAGATATCGTCTGATGGCGCGCGATGATGCAGTCTACGACAGAACATGCTTGCCTAGAAGCAACCTTTTCCCTCGCAACTTGTAGACACCAAGGTTGTTTATATCACAAAACACAGACTCTGGCAAGGCGTTCTAGTTTTTACCATATCAGCCATGGGGCATTCATCCACTGTCAAACATAGACCTCCCATAGATCTCTAGAGCGACTTACTTTGAAAGCCTGTATCCAACGGGTACAAGGGCCAAAATCTAATAAAAGGGCTGTCCTGCGCTTTTTAATGCATGGGTTTTAACTCTTAATTAACAGGTAATTGATAAAGAACATTTTTAAATAGCAGTATAGTATAGTGAAGACTACAAAAAGTTACACAAAGTTTCACAATTAAATTTCACAACCAATTTGTTACTACACTTATCTGGTAAACAAAGTTCTCTGAAAGCACTCCATCCTTGAAATGTAAACTTTCAGATGATACATTTAAAATTCAATGTACAAACATTCCTCAGTTTCTTAGAAATTCACCCATTTCAGATATTATATTTCAATTCTTAGAAATGGAATCTGGTCGTCGCAAACCCGTTTCCATATTTCTGAAAATTGACAATTTTCATCGCAAGCTTTGAATCCACTCAACAGTGCCCCTGCCCAGTGGACGTTGGCAAACAAATCTAGAACCAAGAACCACTTTACCACACGTCAATTGAAATACACAGAGGGAACTAAATTAAACTGTATGGGCCAGACCTGCTTACATCCGTTTCAAAATTAATTCATCGATTTAGTGATAGTTGTCGGTAGCAGATAGCTGCCTCTGTGAGGACGCGGGTGGGGGAGGCTGGTTGAAGAGTTTTGGTGGAGGATGTCGTTTGCATGATGCGCAAAATGCATGTTTAGGGCACTGGAAAGCACACCGTAGAAAGGTCCCCCCCTACCGTAGGAAGGACCTGATAAAGATTGCTGGGAGCCGTTGGGTGCAGGCCACACAAGATCGGTGGCTCTGAAAATCTATGCAGGAGGCCTGTGTTTAGGTGTGGATGTCCTGTGGCTGATATTATGATGATGATGATGCGAATGGCACAAAATAGAAAGTTACATACCTACGTTAAGTTTAAACTGATGGGTATGTTATTTTTATACTGTTAAAGAAATTACAACCTTAGTTAGATAAGGTTTGGAAATAAGTGATTATGAGTTATTGTTTTTTTATTTTTACTTTCCCTATCAGATGCAATTTACACGGCTGTTTCTCTCCGATTACCGCGCACATAAATCAACTACGGGTTAGCAAATGGTTTAAAACAAAAAATCAGAGGCCGAAGAAATATATGGGAAAACAGGGAAAAGCACTTTGTTTTTGTGAGTTTAAGTTATAATGTGAAAAACTGTTATTACAAACCTTTTTATTTTAATGTTTTGTTTCCTGACCGGGTGTGAATATTTATTTTTATATTTTTTAACCCCTGTTGTACTGGTGCACACTGGCACAGGATCAGGAATAATTGCAGAGAGAGTGGACTATGCCCAGCAGTGAGCCAAAAAGGGGTGAAAATAACGCTGCACTGACTAATGTACCCGTCGACGCAGTCGGAAGCTGCGGAAAGAGAGCGAGAGAGAGAGAGAGAGAAATATTTACTAACAATCCAATTCACAGTGAGCAAACAGAGCGTCGGGGACCATGACACTAAAAATGAATCCTGAGGTAGCGCAACGTAAGTGCAAACAGAACGCGAGAACCTCGACACTACCAACGTGTCCCGAGGCAGCGCAACGGAAGTGCAAACAGAACATGGAGGACCTCTACACTACCAACGTGTCCCGAGGTAGCGCAACGGAAGTGCAAACAGAGCGCCGAGGACTTCGACACTACCAATGAGTTCACAGTGATCAAACAAAGCGACGGGGACCTTGACACTACCAATGTTTCTTGAGTTAGCACAACGGAAGTGCAAACAGAACGTCGAGGATCTCGACACTACCAACGTGTCCCGAGGCAGCGCAACGGAAGTGCAAACAGAACGTCGATGACCTCGACACTACCAACGTGTCCCGAGGCAGCGCAACGGAAATGCAAACAGAACGTTGAGGACCTCGACACTACCACCGTGTCCCGAGGCAGCGCAACGGAAGTGCAAACAGAACGTCGAGGAACTCGACACTACCAACGTGACCCGAGGCAATGCAACGGAAGTGCAAACAGAAAATGGAGGACCTCTACACTACCAACTTGTCCCGAGGCAGCGCAACGGAAGTGCAAACAGAACATGGAGGACCTCGACACTACCAACATGTCCCGAGGCAGCGCAACGGAAGTGCAAACAGAACGTCGAGGACCTCGAAACTACCAACGTATCCCGAGGTAGCGCAACGGAAGTGCAAACAGAACGTCGAGGACCTCGACACTACCAACGTGTCCCGAGGCAGCGCAACGGAAGTGCAAACAGAACGTCGAGGACCTCGACACTACCACCGTGTCCCGAGGCAGCGCAACGGAAGTGCAAACGGAACGTTGAGGACCTCGACACTACCAACGTGTCCCGAGGCAGCGCAACGGAAGTGCAAACAGAACATGGAGGACCTCTACACTACCAAAGTGTCCCGAGGCAGCGCAACGGAAGTGCAAACAGAACGTCGAGGACCTCGACACTACCAACGTGTCCCGAGGTAGGGCAACGGAAGTGCAAACAGAACGTCGAGGACCTCGACACTACCAACGTGTACCGAGGCAGCGCAACGGAAGTGCAAACAGAGCGCCGAGGACTTCGACACTACCAATGAGTTCACAGTGATCAAACAAAGCGACGGGGACCTTGACACTACCAATGTTTCTTGAGTTAGCACAACGGAAGTGCAAACAGAGCGTCGGGGACCTCAACACTACCAATGAGTTCACAGTGAGCAAACAGAGCGTCGGGGACCTCGACTCTACCAATAAGTCCCGAGGTAGCATAACCCAAGTGTAAACAGAGCGTCGGGGACCTCAACACTACCAATGAGTTTACTGTGAGCAAACAGAGCGTCGGGGACCTCGACACTACCAGTGAGTTTACAGTGAGCAAACAGAGCGTCGGGGACCTTGACACTATCAATGAGTCCCGAGGTAGCACAACCCAAGTGTAAACAGAGCGTCGGGGACCTCAACACTACCTATGAGTTCTCAGTGAGCAAACAGAGCGTCGAGGACCTCGACACTACCAACGTGTACCGAGGTAGCGCAACGGAAGTGCAAACAGAACATCGAGGACCTCGACACTACCAACGTGTCCCGAAGCAGCGCAACGGAAGTGCAAACAGAACGTCGAGGACCTCTACACTACCAACGTGTCCCGAGGCAGCGCAACGGAAGTGCAAACAGAACGTCAAGGACCTCGACACTACCAACGTGTCCCGAGGCAGCGCAACGGAAGTGCAAACAGAACATCGAGGACCTCTACACTACCAACGTGTCCCGAGGCAGCGCAACGGAAGTGCAAACAGAACGTCAAGGACCTCGACACTACCAACGTGTCCCGAGGCAGCGCAACGGAAGTGCAAACAGAACATCGAGGACCTCGACACTACCAACGTGTCCCGAAGCAGCGCAACGGAAGTGCAAACAGAACGTCGAGGACCTCTACACTACCAACGTGTCCCGAGGCAGCGCAACGGAAGTGCAAACAGAACGTCAAGGACCTCGACACTACCAACGTGTACCGAGGTAGCGCAACGGAAGTGCAAACAGAACATCGAGGACCTCTACACTACCAACGTGTCCCGAGGCAGCGCAACGGAAGTGCAAACAGAACGTCAAGGACCTCGACACTACCAACGTGTCCCGAGGCAGCGCAACGGAAGTGCAAACAGAACATCGAGGACCTCGACACTACCAACGTGTCCCGAGGCAGCGCAACGGAAGTGCAAACAGAACGTCGAGGACCTCGACACCACCAACGTGTACCGAGGTAGCGCAACGGCAGTGCAAACAGAGCTCCGGGTATTTCGACACTACCAATGAGTTCACAGTGAGCAAACAGAGTGTCGGGGACGTTGACACTTTCAATGAGTCCCGAGGTAGCACAACGGAAGTGCAAACAGAGCGTCAAGGACTTCAACACTATCAATGAGTTTACAGTGAGCAAACAGAGCGCCGGGAACCTCGACACTACCAATGAGTTCACAGTAATCAAACAGAGCGTCGGGGACCTTGACACTACCAATTTTTCTTGAGGTAGCACAACGGAAGTGCAAACAGAGCGTCGAGGACCTCGAAACTACCAACGTGTCCCGAGGTAGCGCAACGGAAGTGCAAACAAAACGTCAAGGACCTCGACACTACCAACGTGTCCCGAGGCAGCGCAACGGAAGTGCAAACAGAACGTCGAGGACCTCGACACTACCACCGTGTCCCGAGGCAGCGCAACGGAAGTGCAAACAGAACGTTGAGGACCTCGACACGACCAACGTGTCCCGAGGCAGCGCAACGGAAGTGCAAACAGAACATGGAGGACCTCTACACTAGCAAAGTGTCCCGAGGCAGCGCAACGGAAGTGCAAACAGAACATCGAGGACCTCGACACTACCAGCGTGTCCCGAGGTAGGGCAACGGAATTGCAAACAGAACGTCGAGGACCTCGACAATACCAACGTGTCCCGAGGCAGCGCAACGGAAGTGCAAACAGAACATGGAGGACCTCAACACTACCAACGTGTCCCGAGACAGCGCAACGGAAGTGCAAACAGAACGTCGAAGACCTCGACACTATCAACGTGTCCCGAGGTAGCGCAACGGAAGTGCAAACAGAACGTCGAGGACCTCGACACTACCAACGTGTCCCGAGGTAGCGCAACGGAAGTGCAAACAGAGCGCCGAGGACTTCGACACTACCAATGAGTTCACAGTGATCAAACGAAGCGACGGGGACCTTGACACTACCAATGTTTCTTGAGTTAGCACAAAGGAAGTGCAAACAGAGCGTCGGGGACCTCAACACTACCAATGAGTTCACAGTGAGCAAACAGAGCGTCGGGGACCTCGACTCTACCAATGAGTTCACAGTGAACAAACAGAGCGTCGGGGACCTTGACACTATCAATAAGTCCCGAGGTAGCATAACCCAAGTGTAAACAGAGCGTCGGGGATCTCAACACTACCAATGAGTTTACAGTGAGCAAATAGAGCGTCGGGAACCTCGACACTACCAGTGAGTTTACAGTGAGCAAACAGAGCGTCGGGGACCTTGACACTATCAATGAGTCCCGAGGTAGCACAACCCAAGTGTAAACAGAGCGTCGGGGACCTCAACACTACCAATGAGTTTACAGTGAGCAAACAGAGCGTTGGGAACCTCGACACTACCAGTGAGTTTACAGTGAGCAAACAGAGCGTCGGGGACCTTGACACTACCAATAAATCCCGAGGTAGCATAACCCAAGTGTAAACAGAGCGTCGGGGACCTCAACACTACCAATGAGTTTACAGTGAGCAAACAGAGCGTCGGGAACCTCGACACTACCAGTGAGTTTACATTGAGCAAACAGAGCGTCGAGGACCTCGACACTACCAACGTGTCCCGAGGTAGCGCAACGGAAGTGCAAACAGAACATCGAGGACTTCGACACTACCAACGTGTTCCGAAGCAGCGCAACGAAAGTGCAAACAGAACGTCGAGGACCTCTACACTACCAACGTGTCCCGAGGCAGCGCAACGGAAGTGCAAACAGAACGTCAAGGACCTCGACACTACCAACGTGTCCCGAGGCAGCGCAACGGAAGTGCAAACAGAACATCGAGGACCTCGACACTACCAACGTGTCCCGAGGCAGCGCAACGGAAATGCAAACAAAACGTCGAGGACCTCGACACCACCAACGTGTACCGAGGTAGCGCAACGGCAGTGCAAACAGAGCTCCGGGTATTTCGACACTACCAATGAGTTCACAGTGAGCAAACAGAGTGTCGGGGACGTTGACACTTTCAATGAGTCCCGAGGTAGCACAACGGAAGTGCAAACAGAGCGTCAAGGACTTCAACACTATCAATGAGTTCACAGTGAGCAAACAGAGCGCCGGAGACCTCGACACTACCAATGAGTTCACAGTAATCAAACAGAGCGTCGGGGACCTTGACACTACCAATTTTTCTTGAGGTAGCACAACGGAAGTGCAAACAGAGCGTCGAGGACCTCGACACTACCAACGTGACCCGAGGCAATGCAACGGAAGTGCAAACAGAACATGGAAGACCTCTACACTACCAACTTGTCCCGAGGCAGCGCAACGGAAGTGCAAACAGAACATGGAGGACCTCGACACTACCAACGTGTCCCGAGGCAGCGCAACGGAAGTGCAAACAGAACGTCGAGGACCTCTTCACTACCAACGTGTCCCGAGGCAGCGCAACGGAAGTGCAAACAGAACGTCAAGGACCTCGACACTACCAACGTGTCCCGAGGCAGCGCAACGGATGTGCAAACAGAATATCGAGGACCTCGACACTACCAACGTGTCCCGAGGCTGCGCAACGAAAGTGCAAACAGAACGTCGAGGACCTCGACACTACCAACGTGTCCCGAGGTAGCGCAACGGAAGTGCAAACAGAACGTCGAGGACCTCGACACTACCAACGTGTCCCGAGGTAGCGCAACGGAAGTGCAAACAGAGCTCCGGGTATTTCGACACTACCATTGAGTTCACAGTGAGCAAACAGAGTGTCGGGGATGTTGACACTACTAATGAGTCCCGAGGTAGCACAACGGAAGTGCAAACAAAGCGTCAGGGACTTCAACACTATCAATGATTTCACAGTGAGCAAACAGAGCGTCGGGAACCATGGCACTACCAATGAGTCCTGAGGTAGCGTAACGTAAGTGGAAACAGAACGTCGATGACCTCGACACTACCATCGTGTCCTGAGGTAGCGCAACGGAAGTGCAAACAGAGCGCCGGGTATTTCGACACTACCAATGAGTTCACAGTGAGCAAACAGAGTGTCGGGGACGTTGACACTACCAATGAGTCTCGAGGTAGCACAACGGAAGTGCAAACAGAGCGTCGGGGACCTCAACACTACCAATGAGTTCCCAGTGAGCAAACAGAGCGTCGGGGACCTCGATACTACCAATGAGTTCACATTGAGCAAACAGAGCGTCGGGAACCTCGACACTATTAATGAGTCCCGAGGTAGCACAACGGAAGTGCTGCGAGCCTCACGACAATGTTTTATTTTTATTTTTTTTACCATATTCGTGACCCATTCAGGTCTTAGTTTGACCACAATCTCCCCTGATGGTAAGCATGGTGATGTGGTCTAAGATGAAGCACGTATAAGACACAATCACTCGTTTGAAGAGGGCCGAATTGTAATCTTCAGGAAAAACAGATCAGGAAAAACAGATTCAGGAAAGCGTTCGATTTAATCAAATCAAAAATCTTTTTATTGTTTTTTACAAGTACATTTTTGAAATACGATTGGGATCTATTCTTTTAAGTTAAAAATTCTGTATTAGAAGAGTCTTCACTTATCTAGTGATCTATAAAAACAATTGTAAATATATTAAGTTTTAATTTTGGTAAACAAAAATAGGTACATTTTGTATACATAACTGAAGTAAAAATTGTGTATAATAAACAGGTTAGTATGTCATAAAGATGATTAAGTGTTTGCAAAGGTGTTTATGTAAATATGTTATTTGTGTAGAATTTATGCAAATTGGAAATTTCGTTAGATAGATTATTTATTTATTGTCAGATTAAATTAGGTGAATATATTTTACTTAATGTATTCATACCTTAGCTGTACGCACCGTTTTGGTTCTAGGTTTTTTATAAACGTAAAACTAAAACGGTGTGTACGAATGGGTTGAATATTAACGAGGTATGGATAGTACTGAGCCGTGCGTCTGCTTGTCCTTGAAGGATAGGAAATGGTGTTACACGAAGTGCCCACCAAGTGGTGCTCATGAAGAGAAAACGCCATACGCCATGGAAGAGTGCACAGCACCGACATAATGCTATTTAAGGCCAGGTACTTTTTAGGTTTTGTGCATGCGGAACGCGTCTGTCCGAGGATAGACGTCACGCGCCTTGTCGTGCCGTCTCGCCCGTGGAACCCCGTGAGGGTATAGTTACAGGCAAGTACATATTTTCTTGAACATAATATATAATATCTATCATAATACCACCACTTAATGAACTTCTCAAACTGTAAAAGAGCCTTACAGTCTGCTTTATCCAATCTATTTTACGAGGAAACTGAGGAGTTACTAACCGTATAATAAAGTAAGATTTTAAAGGTACGTAAACTCATACCTGCCATGTTTGCACTTAGAGTATTTAGTTATTTTTTTCATTGTGTAAATAGATTTTAAGTTTTGTTAATTTGAGTATTCATTAGTTACCCCAGTCCAGCCTTTTTTGCCAGGTTTTCCTAGTTCTCCTTTGCCTAGTTTCCTAGTTCAGGCAATGTATAAAGTGTTACCTGTAAGTAGATATTAATATCTAATGGTAATCCTAGCAATATGAAAAATGAAAAAAGATTTTATTTATTTATAATATTTTTATGATAGACTTCCTCACGTAAAAAAAAAGTATCGTCAGTTTGACTCCGTTTAAACCACGAGAATTGTTTTAACTTCTGACGGACCAATTTTTTCTAAGCTGTAGTACAGAAAAATAACATTCAACATACAAAGGTTTTTACATTTGAGAAATACAGGAACAAAACGATCCATTTAACGATTCAATTGTTTGCAAGACCTCCCAATGTTTTATGGGTAGGCTTAGCTCAGATGAAAATATTTTTAACTATACTTAACTGGTTTAAACTTTATAATGTAAATGATTTTGTAATAAATTTATAACATCACAGGTAGCACAAATAGCCGTAGTCATTATGCTTTATTGCGTTCGGTCAGATTCATCAATTACTGAACTTAATCCGTTGTTGAATAGCATATCAAATAACATGGCCATTGATGATAGATGAGGAATGACATGATTCCAATAAAGCTCTGATTTGGTTAAAAGCAATGACTGTCACATTATAAAATCCTTAATAAAACGGTGACTCATGTTTTCTTTACCATATGAAAGTTTTTATGTAATATATAAATAAATATTGCTGGAAATTTCACACAGCGCTATCGAGCCCACTTAACAGATCTTGTACTATGTGAACCAGATAACTGATAGAATACTTATATACATTTTTGTTTTGTAAATACATACTTATAATATATAGACAAGCAGCCAGACCCGGAACAAATACCTATAAATCGTGCAAACATTTGTTCCGCGTCAGGAATCGAACCGTCTCAGCCGGCTATTCGCCCACTGCGGCACGGAGGTCGTCAAATAAATAATAGCATTAATTTTTTACGTTCACAGATTCTTCGAAAACCGTACTTTTGAGTAATTTGTGCAATGCATACGTTGATTTTGTGAATGACTGAATAACAGAGCATCAATAGTAAAGCTTCTGCTGATCAAGGTTCGATTTATACTCTAAACATAACCAAAAACAAACGTATACATACATGGTCTTTTGTTCTATCAGCGACAGTACTGGAGAGGCCTAAATTCCACTTCATTTGGTGGGTTCCACCATACGAGTACACCACATCTTTGGTTCAATATCAAACAAAAGATTCACAGAAAATAATTTGAGAATGAGGAAAACATAAGGAAACGTCCAGTTCTTAAACTAGTAGGACTTTACCTGTAACCTAGATGGAGCAGGTAAACACTAGACCAGGCCACCCAAAGGCCACGTACACAGGAAGCAACTATTGGTAGCCTCATCATGCGTGAATATGGCCTTATCTTCCTAGTGACCTGATAATTACGACTGGAAGGCAGTTCTTAGAACTGTCAAAGTTAAATTAGATGTTTTCTAGATGATGCGAAGAATGGTAAGTTTTCGTACAGTTAACGAGGGTGGTCTCGGTACTTCCACCTAGGTACAGGGCGATGATATGGGAACATTCTACACGTCATTTTCTACATTAAAACAACACTACGTTACGAAAACTTGATACTGAGAACTCCTTCGCACAGCACTTCCTTTTACAGCGCTTCTTTTACTGTCCAGGCTGTTCGGCCGTGGAATACTCTGCCCGAAGAAATAAGACGGTCCTCCTATTTACACACCTTGAAGTTTAAGTTGAAACACCATTACCTGATGATGTCATCTTCCTAGCGTTATTTATTTACTATTTATGTACCTATTTTATCTGTTAGTATAGTTTTCTAAATGTATATACCTATACCTAGTCAGGTCATAAGTATTGTCACACAGTAAAAACTTATCTTTTAGAATGCTGGCCACAAAAAAGTTTATAGAATTCGAATTTCAAATTGTTCATGAAAATAAAAATATATACTTTTTAGAATTTTACTCATTTTTAAATATGGAGTGGACGCTTTAAGAAGACCGTGTTGCAGTTATTGCGTTGCACCGTTGCGGTTACGCGCCAATTCAAATTTTTAACATACTGAAAAATTTGAATATAACCAAAAGATTCGTTTATCGCACCATCAAACGATACAATGAAGACTCTAGTGTAGATGACAGGTCAAGAAGTGGTCGCCCTCGGTCTGTTAGGACTCCAGCAGTGATAAAAGCTGTGAAGGCGCAATTTCAAAGAAATCCCAAACGTAAGCAGAAACTGTTGGCCCTTCAGATGGGGTTAAGCAGAACCACGGTGAAAAGGGTGTTAAATGAAGACTTAGGGCTTCGGGCATATCGAAGAAAATCAGGACATCGTTTGAATGCTCGTCTAAGGGACCTGAGACTGAAGAGGTGCCGCGCTTTGTTGAAGCGGTACGCGGGAAAAATATATCGGAAAATTCTTTTTTCGGATGAAAAAAATTTTACCGTAGAAGAGAGCTACAACAAACAAAATGATAAGGTGTACGCACACAGTAGTGAAGGAGCGAGCAACCGTATTCCGCGTGTCCGACGAGGTCATTTTCCATCCTCGCTCATGGTATGGTTGGGAGTTTCTTATTGGGGCTTAACAGATGTACATTTTTGTAAGAAAAGTGTAAAAACGAATGCAGTTGTGTATCAAAATACAGTCCTGACGAACCTTGTAGAACCTGTTTCTCATACCATGTTCAATAACAGGCACTGGGTATTCCAACAAGATTCAGCGCCAGCTCATAGAGCGAAAAGCACACAAGACTGGCTGCCGGCGCGTGAAATCGACTTCATCCGGCACGAAGACTGGCCCTCCTCCAGTCCAGATTTGAATCTGTTAGATTACAAGATATGGCAACACTTGGAGGAAAAGGCGTGCTCAAAGCCTCATCCCAATTTGGAGTCACTCAAGACATCCTTGATTAAGGCAGCCGCCGATATTGACATGGACCTCGTTCGTGCTGCGATAGACGACTAGCCGCGCAGATTGAAGGCCTGTATTCAAAATCACGGAGGTCATTTTGAATAAACTTTAGTGTCATAAGAATCTATGTTTTGTTAAGTTCATTTTGGTATATAAATGGTTACATAATGAATAAACTTGTTTCAATTATTTTATATTAAACATGTGACAGAATTTATGACCTGACTAGGTATATTAGTCTATTTCATAAGTATATTAAGTATTAGGATTAAAACTATATCATTTTTTTATTATACCTTAGAATAAATGTGTAAATGTATTCTCTAAAGTCCGTATCTTTGTAAATTTCGCTCCATCAAAAGGTTGCCTGGAAGAGATTGCTTTCAGCGATAAGGCCGCCCATTGTATTGCATTATTTATTTTAGCCTAGTACTTATTTTTGTATTATTTCTGTTGGTGTGGTAATTCAATAAAGAGTTATCTATCTATCTATCTACGTTGTACCCCAATCATTTCGTAAATGGAATCTGTCATTAATACGATCTATGTTTATAGACAGCACCAAATGTCAAACGGTGCATTGATAGGCATCGAGATTATGTACATCAGGTTTCATTATAATTAGTTTCATGTTTTTCTACAAAACCGAAAAGAGGAGATTCATAGCCGAAACAAGTTTTTGCCTAGTGAAGAGATCGGTCGTGTGACTGAACACTAGAGAAACGGTGAAAAAAACGTTTTTTTGTTCTTGACTATGCATAAATCAAATAAATAATTCTATCACTATAAGTGCAAACATTGATGCTCTATTAATTCTTGGGTTGGGCCTACAAAATTATTTCCACTGCTACTATACTATGAGTATGTTGTTAGCCTTTTCTGATCAATCCTAAAGTACATTCGAGATTACATCGAAAATTGTAATTGACATCTACATCGGGTACGTTCTTCGGACATAAGCTATTATCAAAATAAGTAAATGTATGGAAGTAGGACGTATTTAGTTTGGTTGCTAAATTTCTCAGTAGATTCAAAGATGTTTTCCTCAAAAGGTTTCATCTGAATTAATCTGAGTTTATCCTCAACAGTCTCAGTGATCTCAGGAATCTTCATTTGCATCGCATTTAAATTCGGACGCCTTGTAAATAGTTTCAGCTCCATTGATGCAAAGGACTCCGGGTTTTCCTTTCATCGATCATATCAGCCTAGCTTTGAAACAGCTGGTAAACTCTATTTATACAATAGCACTAGACAGATGAGAAATAGTTTAAAACTGTCCTTGCAACATTAAACATTGATGCTGTTTTCGAAGAGCCGACAATTTTTGAACTATGATTCTGTTCTGACTGTATCCCTTCCTAACAAAATTCGGTTATTTTAATTCAATATTTAAGCTGTTGTAACTTTTTCAGTTTAACATAACTTTTGCTTTCAGATTAAGTTATGTAGAAAATTGTAAAGTAAAACATTGCCATTACCATAGGACATCCATTAATAAACATAGATCTCCCTCAAAAATATCCGCGATCTGCACCCAACGGCTCTCAGTAACCATAATTAAGACGTCCTTCCATCATGTGGGGTCATTCTACGTTGTGATTTTTAAATCTGAGCTATGCCGTATACTTGTTGACTTTTCCTCAATAAGTTTAGATGCACCTTGATATGAGGACAATGATTATTATGCATGAGACGCTTTGACACTCGGTAATGGCGGTATTATTACTTCCGGTTCCATAACCGTCAAATACTAACTTACACTTAAGGCTCAGCGATCCAAGGTGGGTGTTGGCCTCCGTCACAAGTTTCTTCGTCCAAAGAGGCCTCATCATAGCTGGGTCAAATAAAACACTGAAATACAGTGGTTATGGTAACTATAACGTACCTACAATAAATTAATTGTAAAAAAAAACATTTTAAAAACAAGCTTTTAATTAATTACCCTAAGAAGAAGAAAATAAATTTTAAATTAAATCAAACCAATCAATTTAGTACATGTATAACACAATTTATAAAAGCTTCATTTGCATATTTTATAGAAAACATTTTCTTTCATAGAATTACTTATATTAAGTATGTCAAGCAAGACTAGTTATTAGACAGGTTAATCTCGCGATAAGCTTATATATCATTTAATAAATTGTGTAAACATGTACTTAATTGAATGGTTTGATATAATTGATCGAGCGAAACGAGATCTCTAAATCAATTTGGGGTAATTGGCGTTGTATGTATGTTTGTTTGTCCAAGGATAACTTACGATACGTTAGGTAGTGATGACAGAACTTTGGTGTTTTAACTAAACGAGCTAAAAATGTGGGACGTAATTGAGATATTAGGGTTCAAAAGGGGTAAAAAAAAACAAAATAGGACTATCCCGTCAAGTGGCAAGTTTAATAAAAGGTATTTTTGAGTACATTTCGACCAGTTTTTATTTTTAGTTTAAACCTTGTAGTTTTTAAGTTATAAGACATAATGCAAAACTGAACTTTGACAACATTCACAGGGTAAACCAGTGACCCCACAGTGCTGAAAATTAGTATGCGTGTAGCTTTAGTGACACAAATATAGGCAAAAGTCTGATATCTAGAATAACTGAAATTAATATCCCAAAAAATATAACCAATTTACATGAACTCCCTTTACCTGTAATTTGAATGAAACTGTAGGTCAAGAATTTGGTTGGCATTTCGTGGCACTATTTTATATGTCACAGAATAAGGCCAGCATGCACAACGATCCCTAAACGTATTTAGCGACTAAACATGTTTAAACTTTACGTATTTGTATGATTTGACAACACCATACATCATATTTAGCCACTAAATACGTTTAGGTATCGTTGCGCAAGTCGCCCTAAGATATTTTTTTTTAAGTTTTGGGAGACTCGCGAGAACTCTATTCGGAGCGAACCACTAGTTTAAAATGTATTTTTTTCTTTTTTGGGCAATTAAATAAAAGCTTGTTTTTAAAAGGTTTTCTTAATCATTAATTTATTTTTTAACTTTTTAGTTATGATTGGGAATGTTTCTGATTGGGAAGTCTGTGCGTTTACTTTAGTGCGTCGTTGTTACATGGTCGTTTGCCAGTAATTTTTTTTGACCTGAAACGAAGAGCTTTGCGCCGAAGTAAACAACGAAATGGTCGACAGTACTTCCCTACATTTTATGAACTATGCAAGCCTAGCATAATATGATTGGCAACATTCTTTCTTTCTTTGAAAACTGAAGAGCATGAGGCTGAAAGCCTTCGAATGCAAAAAGAGATGAATAACTTAAACAAACGAATATCTGCAGTTGAGAAGATCTCCTTCCAGGTTTGATTTTGGAGTATCCTTCTCTTAGATAGATTGCAAATCAATGCTGTTGACGCCTATCTCACCAAATTACTCAAGTCAAAGTATGAAGTCGACCAAGGTATACTTTTGTTAAAATTCAGCTGTTAATGACTTCAGAAAACCAGAAAACCTACTCCGCCATCTTGGAGGCCCCGCCATATAGGACTTTTAGTATTCATCTTGGATGGTCCCCCATATTTTGGTTTTAATATGACGTTGTATTAGTTTTCGTGTTCACCTCAGCAAGCCCTTTCATTTGATACCCATACTGTGTAGTGCAGTAAAAATAACTAGTCTACCATGCAATGACGTCACAAAGCTAAGCTTGCATTGTCATCCAAAATAAGCGTGTATACCAAATTTCAGCTCAATCAGTTAAAGGTACTGATTTAAAATTTGTTGCAAGATTCCACCCGGACAAACATACATACATTGCAATTTAAATAAAAGCTTGTAAAATAATGACATTTATAAAGTTTATCGTGGCTACTCTTTTTATAAAACAGCTTGTTTACAAACCACTTTGTTTACAACAGTTTTAAGTAATTTAAACCTTAAAACTGGGTTTTATCTGACATTGTATTATCTGTAAAATAGAAAAGATATTGCAAGTAATGTTTATATTTTATAATCGGAAATAATATTTACATAATATTATATACAATATACAAAAGAGACTACAGATCACCAGATCACGAGGCGAAGTAATCCGAACGACGAACATCTGCAGATATTAGTTTCAGGATGGGGATTGTGGTGCCAGGTACTCGTAGCTCCTAATATCCACGCCGCAGAAGTGGCTTAAGATAGCCTCGAAACAGACTATGAGGAGGGTTCAAATTCCATCTGGTTCGTACTTTGAATGATTTTAAAAATCTTAAGACTTTAAGGATTTTGATGAATGCTCTTTAATAATGTAACAAATAATTCGCATAATGTTCACCACCTTGTACATCTAAATTGACGCAGGCGTATCTACTAGCCCTGGTCTGAATTTATCGCGAGTGGCGTTAACATAGGCACGTATGCATACAAGTGTCCTGAGTGATGATTGAAGCGTTTTTATGTCGCACTCCCCGCAAAACGCTGAACCAGGCCCAACAATAAGGCGTCATCAGGAATATTGTTATACTGTTTGCATGATATTGTCCTATTGAATTTCATAAGTAACAATGGTTGTCATTTGTTTATCCATCGTAAAACTGACTTAAGATTAAATGTGTCATGAATGCCTGATGACTCAGCTGCCCAGATTCTTTACCATCTTTACCATCTCAATCGAGTTGTGCAGGATAGCTGGTCCTTGCCAGGTAGCCTAGTATATCTGATGCCTTCACTAGAATGAGCTCCACGAAGAAGGTATCGAAAATTTGGTCGTCTCACAATAAGATGGGCAAACGATGTAGCAAGTATTGCAAGATGAACCTGGATAAGACAGGATCGTGAAGAACGGTACAGGCAAAGAGAGACATATACCTGGATGAAGTCAGGCTGGTCATTACACTATCTATCTATGCGTATCGTACGCGCACGGCACTCAGACTAGGGCCACAGTAGCAGCACGTGCTCGGAATCAGAAGAGGATTATTTTGTTGTGCTCTTCTGAAATACCTGTTTACGAAAGGATGCCACTCTAAATTTATAAGATTAGATTATTTGTCATCAGGAGCCTATTGTGTTCAGCTAATACTTGAATCTGGTTTCGGAATATTAAGACCAAATAAAACTAAGTTTTTTGCCTATATTTTGAATGAGATATTAAGTATAAATATATACTAAGTAATAGATCCGATTAAAAACGTTGTAAAAATATTTTATTTTAATCGATTTTTAAAAAAGAGGTTTTCAATATACCGGTATTATTTTATGTACGAGTATGTTCAGTGATAAATCTTTATTATTCCACGTTATCTGATGCCATTGATTATTTTTGTTAGAAAGATTGTACCTCAGGAGTGATCCTTTAAACATTTGATCAGGATCTGATGATGGGATCCATGAGAATATCATCAAACTCTTCAATTTGCAAAGGGATCTGCACATTTTTTTGATTTTCTTTTTTCTGATATCGGTTATAATAAAGTTTGTTAAAAAAAGTTACTTATTATTTGAAAAAATAGAGCGCTTTGTAGAAAATTGCAGTACTAGTTGAGTGAAACAAACTAACGCATGTTAGGGGTCCAACGGTATACAACAAGCTCTCTGACATGTCAATATCCAATCATGTCTAATATCCAAACAGTCCCTATCAACAAGAGAAACGAAACGGACTTTCCACCACAGCAGGAGGACAGGCGAAGAATAGTAATTGTAGCGGACGATCAGGGACGCCACTTTCAGCGTCACTTTCAAAGGTTAGTGGGCCAATCGTATCTGGTCACTGCCTATTGTAAACCAGGAGCAACTACTCAAGATGTGCTATCTACTGAACTGAAGGACTTACGATCATTAAATAAAAGTGACTATGTTATAATTTTGGCAGGGGCTAATGACAAGAATCCAATGGACTTTATTTTTGCTTTTAGAAGTTTTCTGAATAAGGCTTCAAATACAAATGTGATTGTGTCAGGAATAACTTATAATAATCACTTAAACGTAAGAAAATTAAATAGCGAACTTAAATTTGTATGTTCCAGGCTGGATAACACCAGCTTTGTCGAAATGGATTTGTCTTCATTTGTGATGCCCAAGCGCGTTTCTTTTGTTCTTCATAAATGTCATTTATTATTGAAAGAAATGCTGCGATTAGACTATAAAACGAAGTTTGATGAGTATCAAAAACAGTTGAACTCCCCAAAACGTAGCGTTGTTGCACTTGTGGATAAATCCACGCAGACTGATGAGCCTGAAACTAATCATGTACCACCGAACACTGATCAAGGTCTGAAATTATTTTTTCGTTTATAAACAAATTCATATAATGCATCAAAATTTAGATGGGCTTTTATCAAAATCAGAACTTTTATCATTATCTTTGGATTCTCTTGAGACCGAAAATAAACCAATAGATGTGCTATGTTTAACAGAGCATAACATGATCTTGAGCGACTCCAAACTCGTAAGTGTACCTGATTTCTACATAGGATCTTCCTTTCATCGTAGGAATAGACACGGCGGCTCATGTATCTTAGTTCGGAATAGACACAGATGTAAGAATATAGATGAAATAGGTAAATACAATAAAGAAGGCATTATAGAATGTTCAGGCATTGAGCTTTTAGATCATGGAATCTACATATTCTGCATTTATCGGCCTCCTAGGACCATAACTGAGGACTTTGAAATTTTCTTTAACAATTTTTCTTCCCTTCTCGATACATTTGCTTATGTTAAAAAGAAGTTAATTATTTGCGGTGATTTTAATATAAATGTTCTACTGAAGTATAAAGAGTCTACCACATTCAAGGAAATTCTATCATCTTACAATCTAAATTTAGCGCTAAACGAACCTACAAGACCTAAATCGGGAAAGTGCATTGATAATTTTATCTATAACATTAGAGGGAGTAAGTGCAAAGTCTTTGAATTTGCATTATCCGACCACACAGCCCAGGTACTGACGTGTCCTGTAAAGCCGAGCTCAGTTATAAAGTATTGGTACATAGAAAAACGTGACTATAGTAAAGAGCATATTGACAAATTTAAACAATGCATTAATTCATTATATTTTTGTGACATATTAAACTGTAATAATCCTAACTACGCATTTGACATGTTCTATGAACTATTTACATTATTTTATTATTTATGTTTTCCTATTATTCGGATTAAGATTCCAGCACAGAGACGCCCTAAGTGGATATCAAAAGGCATACGAAAATGCTGCAAGCGCAAGAGACAATTACTATGGAAATATCGGAAATGTCGTAATGAAACTAACAAAAGTAACTTTACGGCTCTGTCGTCGCGTCTTAATCGTATTATCAGGCTAACACAGAAGTCACAAAACGAAAATTACATAAATACAGCTCGCAATAAGTGTAAAGCAACATGGGATATAATTAATCAAACAAAACTTAATCTTCCTAAAGAAGAGATACAACAAATTAAAATGAATGACCGTATCATAACGGATCCTTTAAATATTGCGACTACATTTAACGACTTCTTTATAGATCAAGTATCTTCTTTGCAAAATATTGACTTTAAAGCAAATTTAACAAATAATTATAACTCAATGTTTATGAGTCCTACTATTCCTAATGACATTCTTAAAATAATCACTAATCTAAATAATACCAACAGTACAGGCTATGATGACATTTCAAGTAAAATACTGAAACAAGTGGCTAATAAAATATCTTCTGTTTTATGTCACATTATTACCTTGTGTATTGTAAATGGAGTATTTCCGAGCAAACTGAAAACCACCATCGTAAAACCCATTTTTAAAAAAGGTAACAAAAATGACATGGCCTGTTATAGACCTATTGCACTTATCCCAGTCTTATCTAAAATATTTGAAAAGGTAATATTTGATAGGGTACATGAATATTTTGAAAACAATAAGCTCTTTGCTACAGAACAAGTAGGATTTAGAAAAAATAAATCAATTAACCAGGCTATATACAACTTTCTTGAGGCGGCAATGAGCACAATTGACAATAATTCCATTTCATGTGCTTTGTACATGGACTTATCGAAAGCGTTTGACTTTGTTGATCATAGAATACTTATAAGAATACTCAATTCGCATGGTATAAGGGGTAATGTGTCCAACCTTATCGAATCATATCTTAGTAATAGGAAGCAAATGACGCAAATCACTAGAATATGCCCAAAGTCCAAAATAGAGACCAAATATGTGTCATCATTGCGGAGAGTGAGTGTCGGAGTGCCTCAGGGTAGCTTTCTTGGACCTCTACTTGTCATAATATATATAAACAATCTACCTAAAATATCTAAACATCAAACTATTATGTTTGCAGATGATAGTACGATTGTGTTTACAGGAAATAACAAATCAGTACTTGAAAGTGATATCAACAATACTCTTAGTGACATAATAAAATGGTTGACTTCAATAAATTTGAACATTAATATAAGCAAAACAAATCTAATGATTTTTAGGAATAGAACTGTTAGAATTAAAGACATTGACATAAATTATTTAGGACAAAAAGTTAAACGCGTTGACTCTACAAAATTTTTAGGCTTATTTATTGACTCAAATTTTGACTGGCGCTCACATGTCGAGAGTTTGTGTCATAGACTAAGTCAACAGTCCTATGCCCTGTACATGCTCTCTAAAGTTTCAAACTCATCAACAGTTATCACTGCCTATCATGGTTATGCTGCATCAATACTCAGGTATGGTATTATATTTTGGGGTAATTCAACTGGAAAGGAATCTGTTTTCAAAGCGCAGAAGAAATGTGTGAGGGCAATATATAAATTAAAACAAACTGACAGCTGTAAGCCTTTTTTCGTTGACCTTAATATCTTGACATTACCCTCACTGTATATATATGAAACAGCTTTATTTGTAAAGAAGAACATGTCATTATTTAATAACTTTAAAAGCCAACGTCATGGCTCCAAAATCTGTTGTCCTAAAAGTAGTACAGCATTATATAATAACAGTGTGTTCTGTATGGCACCTAGAATATTCAATCACCTACCCAAACATATATTAGAAATCGACCAAATTCATGACTTTAAATTAAAAGTTAAAAAACTACTCTTACAAAAAGCTTACTACACTATAGATGAATATTTAATGGACAAATTGCAATGACTTGACATATTTTTAATTTATTTCTATTAAACTGATAATTAAGGCATAATAATGGTTTAATAATTTTGCATGCTTGTATGCTGGTCATGGCTGTACTTGAGAGTATTGACTTCTGATACTTATCTTAAAACTTTGACATTTATGATTAATTGTGTATTTGATTTAATTTTACTGTTTTAATATATGTGACTAATTGTAATGTTTGTACGCCAAAATGGCGAATCCTAGTATAGTTCTTTGTTAAGCTCAACCATCTTATGTACCTAGGTTTACAGACAATAAACGAATTATGAATTATGACACTGTCGAAGAAGCAAAAAGTATACTTGTTTTTAAGATAAGGTTATTTTCATAGAAATTTAATAAAAAATAATGTGATTCATATTAGATGGTGTTTTGTGATTATTCCAATATATCTAATTGCATCTAATTATAGTTAATTATATCTATTGTGTAAGTCGAAGATTAATTTATTTATCTATTTCATGTAATAATTAGTAGTATTATAAACTTGAGTATGTATCACTCTGATATATTATTGAACTATAATAAAACTGATATTAAGTTGACAATTTATAGTTTGAAAGATTATATTATAGTATTTTTCAAACTTTCGCCATCACTGTACATAATTATTGATTAAAACGGGTATTTATCGCGTATGCACCTTTTTTATTCGTTATCCCGACGTTTCGGCTGTGTTGCAACAGTCATGGTCTCGGGCTGACATCATGGAAACGTCGGGATAATAAATAAAAAAGGTACATACGCGATAAATACCCGTTTTAATCTATAATTATGTATTATAATATGTATGTTAGTCACTAAGCTATATATTTACATGGACCGTAGAATTAAGTTTTAACATTTTGTACTTTTCTATTGTCGCCTGAACTAGAGGTTTATTTTTATTACTAGCTGACCCGCCCGCCGCTTCCCACGCTTGAATATTCCCGTTCCCGTGGGAACTTCGAGATAAAAACTATATAAAACACTCTAGTCAAAGTGACGCGACACTTCATGTAAATGACTCCACGACACTGAACGACGGTTAAATTATATGGATATTGTATGGGGGTGGGGTGTGTGAAGGTGTAGTAGGGTGAAAAATACTTTACGACTTATTCTAAACCTAAAAAAAATACAAAAAAAAATCATTTTGGAGGAGTGCGACTACAAAAACCGTGACATGAGTATTTTATATATTAGATTATTTAATCTTATATGCTTTAATTGAGTAATTCTTGATTTTTATTTCTCAATAGTTTATTTTGAGGCCTGACAATGATCACGAACATCAGTTCTAATGTGATTTTGTCCAGTCCCCGTGCATACTAATCGTCAGGTTTTCAATCGCACGCACGCAGATGCGGTTTAATGATATTGCTGGAATATCGTGCTTAGAATATCATTATTTTGTTGTGATAAATATTATGTACTTCAATAAGTAATATACATAAAGAGATAATTTAGTTTTAGGATTATTCATTTGTTTCTTTATAAGTCATAATGCCATTTAAAGTTAAAGTAACAAACCTAGACTGAGTCTAGAATGATCAAAAGACAACATTCTTGAGTAGGTAACCGATGCAGATAAAGAAATACTTATGCTTCGGTAAATCTAATAATTAAGTAAATACTAACAGTGTATAACACTGAGTAGGAGCGCTATCAAGTAGGTACGTGGGGCAATCATTATTGAAATGTTTATTTTCCATCACTTATTTACAGCGATGCAACTGATAAGATTATTGTTGTAATCGATATGAAACTTATTGTACTTAACACTAAGATAAAACATACCTACTAAGAGCTCTGTCTCTGACAATACTAAGATCTAAGTACCAGTTTGTTTAAAGTTGTATTTTGTAACATTTAATAGTACCACTTAGTTACTCCAAACTAATTTATGAAGTAGGGCTAAAAATGTAGACAAAAATATGTCAAAACATCAAACAGTTTCAGTCCTCTATTTTGATTGAAATATTTAAATATTACTCGTATGTATCGTTTTTTTTTTGCTACTCTCAGCTAGAAGCACTTGTAATGTAGCATTCTCAGTTATTCTTAGATCAGCTAAATTATTGAACCATCTGTTTATACATATAAATGTGTTCAATAATCTGGTACTTTATCTACGAAATATTTTATCTTTTCAATAAATGTCAACAGACAGTATTTAACTGCACACTATATTATCAGATTATTAATGAGATAATACTTTATTGCTTTCTATTTCTGCTGAAGGTTAGTTGCCAAAATATTGTAGGGACATGAGGATTGAAGAGTGGTCCCAGTAAAGTGCCTTGAGGGAGACCAGTGTCTAGCAGGGTCCGTTGGTGCTTATACATTAGCTATTTACAGTCTACGTACCAGTATTATATCTCAAATGACTGTTTTGTGTGTGTGAAGGGGATTCGGCACTTGTTCATTGATTTCATTGCTTTGATTTCAAACAAAGCTTATATGAAACCAGCTTTCGCCCACGGCTTCGCAAGCGTGGTTTACCAATTTAAAGTAGTTTTTGTGTTAATCCTGGTTATAATCTACGTGCATACCAAATTTCATCGATATCGGTTCAGCCGTTACGACGTGATTGAGTAACAAACAAACAAATAGATAAACAAACATCCGAACTTTCGTATTTATAATATTAGTGGGAAGTGTGATAACAATGAAGTGCAAACTAACAGAAATTAATAATCAGTGGAATGCAGGTAAGATGTTCTGTTATATTTAGTAGTCGTTGTGATAAGGTTACAGTGTATCAGATGAGGTCAACTTTCCAATGACGATTCAGCTATTAGGTATCTGTGTGACCTTAAATAAATCTATTAATAATTAATCATTTTATTACAAGAACGGAGAGTATATAATTTACAATTTGAAATCCCATTTTGTATGAAAATGTTAAGAACATTTCTTGACCATTGGCCATTTTATGAAGATTGTAAATTAAGATTTCAGATTTATTTATTTCATCTTAATTTTAAAATTGCTTGTTAGAGGCATGCCAACTTTTACATTATACAACTTATAATAATTAAAATAAAATAATATATTTAAAAATAATGTCAACTAAAAACTACAATAATAATACCTATAATTATTAATAATGTCATAATAAAATACTAAAAACAAAACAGATAGGTAGCTAGGTCAATTTACAGATACATAAAACAAAATTATAGGTTCCTAACTAAAACGGTCAACAACTAAATTATAATAAAAGAAGATATAATGGTTGAATATGTCAAATAATTGCGTCAAAGGAAGATTTTAATAAATTAAAATTCATAAACTCATGTACACAATAAAAAGCATGTCATTCAAAAAACCATTTGATTTTTTGTTTATTATCTGAAATATATTCTAAATTTACGATTTTTGTGGGCAGTTTATTATACATTAGTAATTTATTATATTCTCCCTGCTTTTGCACTTTAGCTAGTCTTACTTTTGGTTTATATAATTTCTCCTTATTCTTTTAGTTATGTAAATAGAACATAATTATTGTTGTCTATTCAAGTTATTATGAAAAAAACCTAAATTTTGGGCTACAAGACGTCATTTTGGGACTTCAAAAGCAACAATAGTATTTTTCACTTATGTTACACACGTATGTAGTTAAATAACTGAAATGCTTATGATAATAAAACTAATGACCATTATTTTTTTACGAAATTAACTCTTATCGTTCAGTTTTTCCGTACACGTCAAATTTCATCGAACACGTGCTTAATGACCACACGCTATTGAATAATGTTGCACCCGTTGACGTCAATTCAACATACCACAAAGTCGCATTATCTTGTTATCTGGTGCGATGTTCGGACTAGAAAACAATCATGTGCCCCGGGTGACCAATGCAAAACAAATAATAAAAGCAGTGGCTGAGGTTGCGTGAACGCACTGTGAGCAAGTGAGTCGCGGCGTCACTTCCTGCTTATAGAGTTTAGCCTTCGTTACATTCCGAACCTATCTATAAAAAATAAAATAAAAAATAGGTTATCGACTTATTTACAGTTAAAGTATAGAAAATAGATGTTAAACGAAGTAAAATTCTCGATAAAAATAATCAATTAATACTTTGATACTTAACTAATAGTTGAGTTAAATACGAAAAATAAAACAGTGATGAAGTGAAAACTAAAAAACACATACGTCAGAAAGTGTAGTTTTAGATAAGTTTATCTCGGACTATCAGTAATCGAATTGACCTTTTTACCGCTAAACCAAAGTGAGTGTAGTGTTTAGTGCAGAAGTGAAAATGGTTGAGAGTGATGCAGATGTCCAGGCGCCTAAGCCGAGTAAGTTAGAAAAAGCTTTCACATTTTGATATTCACAATTAAGTAAAACTTGACAATAGTTCATCGGGTAAGGTGGTGTTCAATCGATTGCCTATAACAAATAATATTGAGTGTTAATAATCAAGGGTAGAAACTTATACTCCAACTCATCTCATAACTATCATGATAATAAATGAAATCTGGGCACGTGTGTGAATTGCTGATACAATTAGTAGAGTTATAAAACGAGAAGACCTTCTCAGTACATCAAAATCCTTCTTAAAATTTTAACTTAATTGAAGATTATATAAACAACATGTAATTTTCCTACTTCCACACTCTCTAAAGATGACAGTAACTGGGAGCCGTTGTATTGGCTGAACAAGGTCGATTGCTCAGGAATCTATGGGATGCCTATTTTCATTAATAGACGTTCTATACTGATAATGACATGTAAGAACTTCCGAATACCTATAATATGACCCTAATATGTATAGTACCTTTAATATGAATCCATGTTTTATCATAAGTTTCTATACAAAGGCCACGTATTTACCAAATCAGTCAGCTCGAAATCACCTAAACACTACAATCGTGAATGTGAAGCCAACAGTGAACTAGTTACAATAGTGAATAGTAGTAGTACAATAGCAGTAACGATTCGTAACAATAGTGGCGGGTGTATAGCCATTGTGGGCCTAAACAATAATAAAGCTACTCGTAAATTCGAATGTGATGCTCTTCTGACTGCGATTATCTACAAGAGTTACTTTGCCAAAACTGTCGCAACTAGTCACCCACAAGTTATTCTTCGCAAAATGTTAGTTTAGCTGCCTCAGATGTATGCGCACTTTTTACAAGCAGCCAATATTGTATGTGTTTGTATGTTGCGTTCTGAACCGACTAAACTGCTGATTGCTTAAAACTGGTTATTACATAATTATAATTATATAAGCCTCTACTAGAGTCTGTCAAATGAAAGTAGACCATGAAAAATTGCGGCAAATTCAAAAAATATCAGCGTGGCAACCCAAACATTAGGGAATAATAATGATACCACACTCCGGTTCTCATTTTCCCTAATCTGTTGAAAAAAGTCAAGAGTACCTACCTTAAACGACGACCTATTTGAAGAATATTAAGAGAGTGACTGAAACAAAAGAAGTAAGTCAGATTCATGGGAAATGGTCATCCGTGGTTCCCGCCTACATCTTCGGGAAAAGGCACTTTTTGCCTATTTTTCCGGTTCATGTTAACAAAACCTATAAAATAGTTCAATATTATTAATGATAATGATGAATGCAGTTGATAAGAGTGGGTCACAATTCGTAATTATTATAGTTATTTATAGTACGTCCAATTATTATTTTATACCACCCTAAATTTACCCAGCTGTAGAACATAGCGTCCGTAGGTGGAAACACATTAGTATTGCCATGTAAAAAGTTACGAAAAAATGCGAGTGCCTACTTTCGTTTGACAGACTCTATCAGGCTCTTCTCAGTCTTGGAACGGGGCTACCTAAATAGATAATTATAGGTACAGGGTGAATATGTAAACTGTGTCGACCTTTGGGAAACAGCTCTGCTCGTAATCTAGAATGCTAATCTTTGTGTATTCAACTCAATGTTGAATTTCAAAATCCACCGTTCCACACTGTCGCAAGCCACAAGAGAGTGCAGTCTCAACTTGATTAATGAATTGGAATATATACAAATTATTGTAATGGATTACAGGAGATAAGTTGCTTAAAATTGTCACCGGTTTTCAATTCAGTATTTATAGAAAACCATTGAAAATAATATTAAATTATCGATCGAATAACTAGAAATAAAATTAAGTTATTGAGCTAGTATCCACAAAAGAAAGTGATGAAAATATATACAAATATTTCCAGTCTGCAAAATAAGTTACATACTAACTACCGAAGAGACATTAGTCTCTTCGGCTGGAGCACATGACATTGGTCACACTCGTTTTTCGACATAAAAACAAAAGCTAGACCCCTCAAATCCTGGAGCCATAAAACTCGGGTAAACGGTTCTTTTATGACGTTGTCGTTCACTAAGACTTTTCCATATTCTTTTACGTCTACACGGTAAGGCGTAAAAATGGGCACATGGATCGGATAGTCTTTGACGGCATTTAGTAATATACTAAAAACTATAGCTAGCTAGCTATATCTAACATTGCTATTTATACGACACAAATATTGCATTCAATGAAACACTTCGTGTCAGTCACAACGTCTTCAATTAACCTTAGCTATCACAACATTTTATTCTGTGGTGTAACTCAAGACTCGAGCATAAAGTCTTATAAAAAAAATGTTTGAATCTTAAATAGTATATGATGTACCTACTTACACAAATTTTGTAATATTTTATCAATTATTGGAATGTCGATCTGATAGAGGTGGAAAACAAAAAACGTACAAAAGAAACAATTGAATCATCTTAAGATCGTGTACAAACGATCTATAGATAACTCAACTGATCCAGATCACTACCAGGCGGAAATATCCCCAAGACACTGGCTGCATTAACCCGCTGAAATGCAATGCTTATGCGTTGACCCAGATAAGCGCCAGCTCTCGGATCACACGTCGCTTTGACCAGTCGCCCAGAAAGAATTTTGAAAACGCCATGGTCCCCGGTACCCCATTGACCCAGGGTCTCGACCTCAAATGGCTCAAATACATAAGATCTGTTGAGACTTCCATATTTGCGCCGCTTAAGATCTTCAGCTGACCAGACACATGAGATGGCGCAAGGATATCGACGCACGTGTGGTTCCACACCAAAAGCCTACTCTTCTCCCAAGGTACAAGAGTCATACACTCAGACCGCTTACTATCGTCACGTATAAGACCGCTCGATTCGAGTGCGGCTGGAACGTTGACACTGCAAAAAGCCCGGCGTATGATAGAATTAAGACTAGTGTGGCGGGAAATCCTACCGGCGGCCCTGGAACACGATAATCCATGGTGACCAAGCTGTTCGACTGCCGAACCGCACTGGCACTGATGAGGGGCGCAGCACCGCGCACCCAACCGTAAGCAAGTTGCAATCTGGAAAGTTATAGGATCCATTAAAGTACCAGTATTGTGATACGGAAGAGCTTGCAGCGAAAGTCCTGACTCCCATTTGGAAACAGCCAGGCGAGACGCGCACGATCTGTGTTATCACTAAAAGTTTCATAAAAACCTTGAGATATACAGGAGAAAACAATCACAATAATCATGTTATGATAATTTGTTCATACTGGCTGTAACTCGCGACTTTGTCGGTTTGTATCACGGGTAGTTAAGTAAGTCACGTGACTTTATGTAACAGGCAAGCGATAGGAATACGCAAAATAACAAAGCGAGCCTATTCATATAAATCATGTGGAGAGAGTTGGAAATGCTTACTCTTTATAACTGGTGAGCAATGCGTATAATATTACATAGTACGAATTTACATTTTTCTATATCGAGTTTGATGAGATATATTATGCAGAGTTACCAGATCTCTAAAAGTAACTGGCGAGGGAAGCGATACTTATTAAATCTTCATAATAACTTATTATAACAGCGATCACAATGATACTTACTTCATAATTCACATTCATATTCGTTCCATCGTTTAGATAGTAAAGTTACAGTCACTCTTACCTACAGTAGTAAATGAGTATTTTAAAAGCAATTGCAAAAACTATAAAATCGAGCTCACAGTATTCGGTTTGCTTCCTGTAATTGGATCCATAAGGACACGCGTTACTGTTTTACGATCACTTGAGGCTAACAAGTGTCTTCGGCTAATGGTTGTAAGAACTAATAAAAGATCTGGTTTCAAATTAAGGCCACTCTCTGATGATACATCTTATTAACCTTAACCTTTAAGCAATTTTACCAGATTTTGCCAACAATTGCATACTCCAATCTCTAATCTTTCGTTGATGGTTATTGTTTATTCAGCTCATTTTCTTTTGTAATTTTGTTTTCTTTGTTGCATCTATGTTTGGATTAATTTCCGTGTATACCTGTGTAACATAAATAAATCAATAAATAAATATTGCTGGACGTTTAACACAGCGCTATCTAGTCCCAAACTAGGCAGAGCTTGTACTATGGGAACCAGATAACTGATAGAATACTTATATATTTTTTTGTAAATACGTACTTATAATATATAGAAAAACATCCAGACCCGGAACAAATATCTGTAGGTCACGCAAACATTTGTTCCGTGACGGGAATCGAACCCGCTACCTCCTGTGTCTCAGCCGGTTATTCGCCCACTGCGCCACGGAGGTCGTCAACATAAATATACCATCCAAAAAAAAGCGACAAACGTGTCACATAATTCGAGACGGGCGTCGCGTATCGCACTATAGTGTGACCATTAGTGCTGTGCACTCCCTGAGGTATGTGCGCGGCAAGACGGGGGGGATGTGTCGGCCGCTCCGATCTATCAGTCTGCCGTCAACGCTCACGGTGGTAGGTAGCTTTTGTACCGGACGGTCTATGTCAGACGCACACGGGATAAATATTCAAAGATGGGTCGTGCGTTATCTCGTGATATGAAATGGAAGATGAAGTTGAAACAGAATCTATGTCAGAATAACTTTCGTTAGAATATACCTAGTCAGGTCATAAGTATTGTCACACAGTAAAAACTTTTCTTTTAGAATGCTGGCCACAAAAAAGTTTATTGAATTCGAATTTCGAATTGTTCATGCAAATAAAAATGTATACTTTTTATAATTTTACTCATTTTTAAATATGGAGTGGACGCTTAAAGAAGACCGTGTTGCAGTTATTGCGTTGCATCGATGCGGTTACCCGCCAATTCAAATTTTTGACATACTGAAAAAATTGAATATAACCAAAAGATTCGTTTATCGCACCATCAAACGATACAATGAAGACTCTAGTGTAGATGACAGGTCAAGAAGTGGTCGCCTTCGGTCTGTTAGGACTCCAGCAGTGATAACAGCTGTGAAGGCGCGAATTCAAAGAAATCCCAAACGTAAGCAGAAACTGTTGGCCCTTCAGATGGGGTTAAGCAGAACCACGGTGAAAAGGGTGTTAAATGAAGACTTAGGGCTTCGGGCATATCGAAGAAAAACAGGACATCGTTTGAATGCTCGTCTAATGGACCTGAGACTGAAGAGATGCCGCGCTTTGTTGAAGCGGTACGCGGGAAAAAAATATCGGGAAATTCTTTTTCCGGATGAAAAAATTTTTACCGTAGAAGAGAGCTACAACAAACAAAATGATAAGGTGTACGCACACAGTAGTGAAGAAGCGAGCAACCGTATTCCGGGTGTCCAACGAGGTTATTTTCCATTCTCGCTCATGGTATGGTTGGGAGTTTCTTATTGGGGCTTAACAGAGGTACATTTTTGTGAGAAAGGTGTAAAAACGAATGCAGTTGTGTATCAAAATACAGTCCTGACGAACCTTGTGGAACCTGTTCCTCATACCATGTTCAATAACAGGCACTGGGTATTCCAACAAGATTCGGCGCCAGCTCATAGAGCGAAGAGCACACAAGACTGGCTGACGGCGCGTGAAATCGACTTCATCCGGCACGAAGACTGGCCCACCTGCAGTCCAGATTTGAATCCGTTAGATTACAAGATATGGCAACACTTGGAGGAAAAGGCGTGCTCAAAGCCTCATCCCAATTTGGAGTCACTCAAGACATCCTTGATTAAGGCAGCCGCCGATATTGACATGGACCTCGTTCGTGCTGCGATAGACAACTGGCCGCGCAGATTGAAGGCCTGTATTCAAAATCACGGAGGTTATTTTGAATAAACTTTAGTGTCATAAGAATCTATGTTTTGTTAAGTTCATTTTGGTATATAAATGGTTACATAATGAATAAACTTGTTTCAATTATTTTATATTAAACATGTGACAGAATTTATGACCTGACTAGGTATAATTGTTTGTAAATATAAAAAATGTTCAATAAAAGAAGTCCTTTGAATTATAAGTTTAGTTCTTATTTATCACCTGCATATTTTTAATAAAATATGAGTATATTTAAGTTACATTTTAATCAACTAAGTAAGTATAATATATTACAGATAGATAGCCTCCGACCATCGTCCCGCCACAAGTCTTGCCTTAGAAATGCAAACTGATATCGTAAGATATGTCCGACATGTATTGATCTCAAGTGAACTCATGCAGTTTTTTCTTTGCCCCCCACCTCGCCGCGCATACCTCAGGGAGTGCACAGCACTAATGGTCACACTATAGTAATGACAATTTAATATTGAAAACGAAGCTGAAGACATTTTATTTTTATTTCACTTGGCTGTGTGGAAAATATTATGTCGAATATTTTCAATAGGTATTTTATTCTGTCTATTGTTTGTTAAAATAATACTTTCTTTTCTTGGATATTACGCTGGACTTAACACAGGTCTTCAACCATTCAACCGCATTTTTAACAATAGATAAGTAATCATCTCCTGATGGAATTACCTCCTTATGGCGGGTTCCTATATCCGTCGGTACGACTTCCTTAAAAAAGTTTCAAACAAGGTATTGCCAAACTTTTGACACGTTTTCTAGGAGAAACGAGTCGTAGCTGGTTACCGAGGGATATAGGAACCCGCCGTTAGAGAAATACAACACAGACTTTGCTGGGTTAAAAAGCCAGCGAAATTTTATTTTAACATAAACTGGTATAACATGTTTATCGCGTGTAGCGCGCTTTGTGCACAATCTTTGCTCTCTTAATGGCAAGGTGCCAAATTTAAAAGATGCTTTTACATGTGCTATTCATAAACCATCGAAATTTCTGTCAGGTCCTAAGGGTGACTTGCGTAACGATGCCTAAACGTATTTAGTGACTAAATATGATTTAAGAAGTTGTCAAATCATACAAATACGTCAGATTCAAACATGTTTAGTCGCTGAATACGTTTAGGGATTGTTGTGCTAGCCGGGCTAAGAGTACTAGGCTTAGGGCACAATACAGTATAATCATACCTACACTGAAAATGGGTATAAATTGAGGTAAATATTTATATGAGAATTTTTGGCAATAACTAACCTACTCAAGATTTATTTTATACAGGTAAGTACTCTGTCATGCCATTTTGACTGATTGATGGAAAATCTTTATTGCAACAAAATTAATATACGTATCTGTACACAGGTGAACTTAATACTAGCAATCATTCTCTTCCTTTTAACCTTTTTGTAATGTGGAATAATATTATATATTTTGTAAGTAGTAAAAGTAACAAGTAACAGGGAAAAAAAACCTAAGATGCATTGTTAACTAGATTCTGCCAGCGACCTCGCAGTCGATACGCGCTATGTTTCAATCCAGTTCATAATGTAGCAACACACCAAATTTTATCAAAATCGGTTCAGACTTCACGACGTGATTGAGTAACAAACAAATATCCAAACTTTCACACTTATAATACTAGTGTGATAATACCCGTACCCAAATTTCAAATATATATACAGTTATACTTACAGTATTATTTTCAATATAAGTACTTTCTAATATTACACATCAATAAACACTAGTTGAACTAATAGATACATAGTTACAATAATCTATACTATATACCATATAATATTATAAAGAGGAAAGTTTAGTAAGAGGAAAGAAACCCACCGAACCATGGAAACTAATGGTCTAACAACAAACGAATGGTCCGATTTCAAAAATGTCTTTACCATTAGAATGCTAAGTTAACCCTGAGTAACTTTTTAACTGCTACTACTTTGTAACTGACTGCGCAGAAGGAGGGTAATGTTTTTATTGAAATACTACGCGTGTGAAGCTGCGGATTGGCCAGCTAGCAGCTAGTACTAAATAAACTCTTATGGTATAAATATATTTCATACATGACGTGTTCAATTTTAAAACGTGTGCCGTCCTAAACATGTTTTACATTTGTGTATCGCTTAATTTTTTTGGAGGCTTTAAACGTGCCTGATAAATAAATTAGGCCTTCCAACTTGCTTTACAAAAAGTACACACGTTAGGAAGAGAAACGGCTTGTTAAAATCCAGGATTGAAACACAATTCAGATTCAAATTACATGGTTCAATGTCGAGTCGGCTAAGTGGGTAGCACTAAGCTTTAACGTAATGTTTTAACATTTTGACTAAAATTATCTAGAGTAGTTGAAGCTTTACCTGTTCCGGAATTCAAAGGGACACCAATCAAGAACGGTTCAATCATTTCTACAAACCAATCATCCTATGGTTTAATTTTGATCGGGCTCCATAGCCAATAACATCATACGGGATGTCCGGGGTTCAATACTTGATAGAAAACCCTGTAATCGATGATTTGGGGCACAAACAGGCTCTTCCGCACAGATACCCTTATACCCATTAAGGTCGGAGACACACTTGTTACATACGATTCATCATCATCATCATATCAGCCGTAGGACGTCCACTGCTGGACAAAGGCCTCCATCATTAATCTCCAGGAACTGCGGTTGGAAGCGGCCTGCATCCAACGCCGACCTGCGGTTCTTACCAAGTCGTCTGCCCATCTTGTAGGTGGACGTCCTACGTTGCGCTTGCCGGTCCGTGGCCTCCATTCGATAACTTTCCGGCCCCATCAGCCATCTGTTCTGCGCGCTATATGGCCATACGATATACGCTATATATACATACGATTAGCATTTATCAAAGGCAGAATTTTTTTGAACATTGTTTTGTTATCGTCTCGAAGACAAATGGCCGCCAATATTTTCATTATTAGGCTTATTTTACACTGTAAAGTATGTAAAGTTCCAGGACAAGAGTCCAAATTATAGATAACTATTTACTGTAGCACCGTCTCCACCGTTCTTTTCGATCCAGTCCATCCAAAGATTGCCTGCAAGAGATTGCTCGGTCAAATAATTGTAATTTGTTGTAACAATAAAATTTTATTTATATAAAGTAACATCCAAAAGCCACACACGTATTCCTGAACTCATACCAAAATTATCAGATTAACTAATCAATAACTGGACTTATTTATGCTCCCAATAATATCTAAGTAACTGATCCTGATCAGTTCTGAATCTCCCATCATAAACAAATATCATCTAATTCTATTCATATGACGTTTTAAAATGGAGCCTACATCTATAGCAGGCCTTAATCTACTAAATCCGCTCTGTTGTGAACGAACGATTCAGAACCCTATTTTCTCGAGTTGCTAGTGTTGCTAGAGCGATGTGCGTTCCATGCGTTCGCCGTATCATTTTAAATTACACATCTTAATCGGGAATGTTTAGATGTTTACATTTTTAACCCATACCATCGAGGTGGACTGTTTGCTGGTACACCTTTTAATTAAAAATAATAAATATTGCTGGACATTTCACACAGCGCTATCTAGCCCCAAACTAAGTAGAGCTGGTATTATGGGAACCAGATAACTGATAGAATACTTATATAGGTACATCCAGACCAAATATCTGTAGATCATGCAAACATTTGTTCCGAGGCGGAAATCGAACCCGCTACCTCCTGCGTCTTAGCCGGCTATTCGTCCACTGCGCCACGGAGGTCGTCAAAGTTTTATATCAGTGTTTTAGGTACCCCAACTAAAGAGTGCTACAAAAAGCCAGCCCTCATTCGATCTCATCGATCATCATAGCTCCTAATAATTTTAACGCTAGCGAGCGTCATTTGATCGACAAATTGGCTAAAGCATTTATAAGACAAAAATACGATAAAATTTTATTATAAATTTAATGTTGAGCTGTTGCAGAACATAATGTACCACAAAACCTAGAAATGAGTGTCTTTGGCATAATGCTGAGTCGAGTGTCATTTAATGCTGAACCATAGTATTTACCTAGCACTGTTTTGTTTATCTTTTCCATCTCTACTATTTTATCGTAGGGATCTTGTATGTGGCTTTTCTCTGTTTTAAAATGTTATTGTATTGTGTGCTAATGTAGTAAATAAATGATTATTCTGATTCTGATAAAGGTTGGTGGGAGCCGTTGGGTGCAGGCCGCATAAGATCAGTCGCTCCGCAATCTGTGGAGAAGGTTCAGAGAAGATTCAGCAGTGGACATCCTTTGGCTGATATGATGATGATGATATCCTCATTTATTCCTTTGAGATATAAGTGGTTGCTATGTCTACAAGTACCAATCATTAATATCATTAATGCCGAGCAAATTATTAAACGTAACCAATTAAGTGAACTAGTACAAAAAGGTTTTCTCCTAGCATTGTCTGATTCTAGTCAGTTATTGTGGTTGTATTAGACAAAGATCGTTTCACACGAAGCGTAGTTTATAACGAAATTATAATTATCTTATTTTGTGACCGATTCTGCAACTCTTCCTATTTCTTTTTGAATAAGTACTTCATTTTAGTTTGCCTAATCACGGAGAATACCTAAAGTTAAGCGTACATTTTGCAACTCATCCTATTTCTTTTGGAATAAGTTCATCATTTTAGTTTGCCTTATCACGGAGAATACCTAAAGTTAAGCGTACATTCTGCAACTCATCCTATTTCTTTTGTAATAAGTGCATCATTTTAGTTTGCCTAATCACGGAGAATACCTAAAGTTAAGCGTACATTCTGCAACTCATCCTATTTCTTTTGTAATAAGTGCATCATTTTAGTTTGCCTAATCACGGAGAATACCTAAAGTTAAGCGTACATTCTGCAACTCATCCTATTTCTTTTTGAATAAGTACTTCATTTTAGTTTGCCTAATCACGGAGAATACCTAAACTTACGTGTACATTCTGCAACTCATCCTATTTCTTTTTGAATAAGTGCATCATTTTAGTTTGCCTTATCACGGAGAATACCTAAAGTTAAGTGTACATTCTGCAACTCATCCTATTTCTTTTTGAATAAGTACTTCATTTTAGTTTGCCTAATCACGGAGAATACCTAAAGTTAAGCGTACATTCTGCAACTCATCCTATTTCTTTTGGAATAAGTGCATCATTGTAGTTTGCCTTATCATGGAGAATACCTAAAGTTAAGCGTACATTCTGCAACTCATCCTATTTCTATTGGAATAAGTTCATCATTTTAGTTTGCCTAATCACGGAGAATACCTAAAGTTAAGCGTACATTCTGCAACTCATCCTATTTCTTTTGGAATAAGTTCATCATTTTAGTTTGCCTTATCACGGAGAATAACTAAAGCTAAGTGTACATTCTGCAACTCATCCTATTTCTTTTGGAATAAGTGCTTCATTTTAGTTTGCCTTATCACGGAGAATACCTAAAGGTAAGTGTAACATTCGTTTGCTAGCGCACTTATTACAATATATGAAAACAACAGATTTATCAGTTTTATATCTCGTTATTCTTATTTTATTAAATTATTGTATAAAAAGATCATACAAATCCTTATAACATCGTTTACATCGTAAACGGTCTCCAAGACACAGGCCCCGAGCTTTGTGCGGGGCCATTGCCAAATAACCGACCACTATTACAATTCTTGTGTTTTATTTATGTTCGGGTTTTCATTGTACTGATATGTTTTTTCAAAGAAATAAATTAAATTTAATTAGAATTAACATAAATCTAAACTTAGAACTGCAGAGTAACTCTACTAGTGTGAAGTTCTGTGCATAAATGGCTTTATAAGACACGCCCTACAATTGTACCTTGCGGCACGCTGCTCTATTAGTATTGAGACCGTGTAGGATCTACGCTCCGAGTACCTTTAGACACGTTATACGCTACGCGACAGCTGTTTTATCACCATATTCAGAGAAAACAACGTCTTAGTCAATAAAGTTTAAAAATGTACAAGATTTAATAGTTTGTGTACTTTGTGTTACTTTGGCGTTATATCTACAAATGGTTCAATCAAAAAGCAAGTTTGCATGATATACCGATATTTGTTCCGGGTCTGGTTGTTTTTCTATATATTATAAGTATGTTTTTACAAAAAAATGTATATAAGTATTCTATCAGTTATATGGTTCCCATAATACAAGCTCTGCTTAGTTTGGTGCTAGATAGCGTTGTGTGAATTGTCCAGCAATATTTATTATTAATATTTTTATTATTAAAAAAAGTCTATTCCAACAAAAATGTTGTCCCATGTGTGTCTGCTTCTAAATAAAATGTATCATATCTCATTCATAATTCTGTTTATAATAACGAATCATTGTACATGTTAGTTAGTTTAAAGAAAATGTCAAAATATTTTAATATTCAGTAATTTTATTAATATATTATTTTGTTATTTGTTACTGTTATATTTATATAATTAAAGTACTTCTGAAGGCAAGTCCTCTTTGTTAAATACAGCTTGTATTCCGTATTCATTTATTTATAATTTCATTATATTGGTATGTCAAAAATATATTGATAATGTCAGATAATAATAGAAACATATGAAAATAAACAAATTATATTGCTATATGCAATTATATGCAGAGCATTGGAAAAAAACATTTTTTTACAGCCGATACTACTACTGCAGGTGAGCAAATGTGAATACTGACTCAATTGACAAAATGTACATTCTGGCGCTCAAAATAGTTTGGTAACCAAAATAAAACATTAGACATACAATATAATATGTTATCTTGTTATGTATCTGCTTATTTCCGGAGCTTACCGCACACATATCTAGATAGCGCTGCTAAATAAAAAAAAAATCTAAGTAGGGTAGGCGACGTCGGGGTCGACCGAGAAAGCGTTGGCGGGGCGATTTCGACACCTTCCAAAGATGATGGTGGGAAATAGCGACAGATAGGGATGCTTGGAGGGACTTAGGGAAGACCTTTGCCCAGCAGTGGGACAAGATAGGTTAGAAAAAAAAGGTAGGGTAGGTACAGAACCCGCGCCGAGGCGCGCGAGGCTCACTCATATTTGCCCAGTCTCGTTTAGTTTTGTCTTGAAAAGAACCGCCTCGCTTAGTATTCAGCGCAAGTAGTGTGAAGCACACGAAAAATTATTGGTATCGAGAATTTGACCTAACAACGATTAATTGGCTTATCTGTTCTATAAGACAAATTACGTGGATCGACTTCGAAGACAATTTCCCATTTGCTTTATTTTATTTTATTCAGAAAACCGACCGTATTATTAGTATAAGTATTACCATTTACATGACATTCTAACATAAATTCTTAAAAAATACGATAAAAAGGTAAGACACAGTACTTTTAGTTCATTTTGATTAACGTATTCCACTACAAATATTTGGACAAGCGCCTGTCGGACTACGCACTGTGAAGGGTTCCGAGGCGGCTGTATTTTTTCATTCATTTTTCAATTTTAATTTTTCAATCATCATCATCATATCAGCCGTAGGACGTCCACTGCTGGACAAAGGCCTCCCTCATTGATCTCCAGGAACTGCGGTTGGAAGCGGCCTGCATCCAACGCCAACCTGCGGTTCTTACCAAGTCGTCTGCCCATCTTGTAGGTGGACGTCCTACGCTGCGCTTGCCGGTCCGTTTATAATACAAAGTTAATTTTGCAGTTGAATTTAGTCATTTAGTATGAGCATTCTAAATAACGCAACTACAGACCCGTAGCCAGTTTTTTAGAGTTCCGTACCTCAAAAGGTGAAAAAGGAACCCTTATAAGATCACTCTCTTGTCCGTCTGTCTTTCAGTGTGTCAACACTGAATTTCCGATTTTCTCAGGAACGGGTGGACCTAGCAAGTTGAAATTTCTACCAGATACTGAGGTATATAGTCCCTATTAGGTGTATAAAATCAAGGCCCTGATTCAACACGATAAAAAGATATGGGCAAATTTAGATTTTCGCGAAAACTTGTGAGTACCAAGATTTACCTTAATTTTCAACTTTTTTATTATTCGGAATTTTCCCTTTACTTGTGCTGTAAGACCTTGCTTTTAACCAAAATTGTCAATTTTAGGTCAACCGTAAGTACCCAGTTATGGGTCGAATCACAAAAATTGCATAAATAAAGGAAAGATTCCAAAAAATAAAAAAAAGTTAAAAATTAATGGGTGTTCCCATACATACATAGTTGACGCCAATTAGGATAGTTCTCTGAGTTGTATGGGCGCTCCTACAATTTAGAGGACTAGCTTAATCGGCACCAACCTCAAATAAGGTAAATATTTAAGTGGGGCTCTCATACAACAGACATATTTTTTGCCGTTTTTATAGATAATGGTACGGAACCCTTCGTGCGCGAGTCCGACTCGCACGTGGCCGGATATTTTAGTGCAGTTTTACTAGCCTGGCATCTTTCACAGTTGTACCTTTGCCCGAGAAAGAACTATCACCATATCTATTTTTGCCGCTAGCATTGCTGTGTTTCGTTTTGAAGGGTATGATTGCCGGTGAAATTACAGGCACATATGGCTTTACTCCTGTATGCCTCAAGTTGATAAATGCAGGGCAGTACATCGTAGGGCACGTTTCTAAGGTGCGCGTATTACGAGGCAATACTTTGTTATAGGCGATGGTTACCACTTAACATCGTGGGCGATAGGTTTGTTCCATCTCCAAAAGGACGCGCGGCACTTCAACCAGCCATTTGCAGAAACTATTGTATCGTACAGCTGACGTATTATAACATAGCGGCGAACACGTTCACAAATCGGCAGTGTGATAACACTACATATAATAGTAGGGTCCCGTCTGCACTCTTCGTGTACAAAACCCTCACAAAAAATAGTTATAAACTAGCAAGGAAAGTCTTAGTAAATATACCCGTAATTAAGAATTCAATAACCTTATACCTGACCTCGTTTGGGACGTGACAGTGGATACATGTAATAGAATTACAAGTAGGTAGGTACGAGAATACCTTGCCGAAATGACGACCTTATTAAGGCAATGCATATTAGATACTTTGCAGAGAGAATGTGTAGCTTATTTATTTAAATATTTTTATTTCTTAGAACCCTAACAGCACTAGGGACATAACTATAATAAATATATACATATATCGCTATACGTAAGTAAGCAAGCTTCCGCCCACAGTTTTGCTCGCGTGGCTTGCCATAAAAAGTAGCCTATGTCTCAATCGAGGTCAAAATCTATCTAAAGACCAAATTTTATGGAACTTAGTTCAACCTTTTATTCATTAAATGTACAGAACAGACAGATCCTACTTTAAATTTTATAATATTAGTATGGATGGAATGTGTATTGTTTAAGTAATCAGTGTGTAAGTTAATTAAGTGTGTTCATTAATTTACTTAATTAAAAATATATAATGATGTCTATTAATGGTAAGATATAATAAACAATACGGGCTATGTTGTCTGGCTCTACGCTCTCTCTCTCTCTCCCCGGTTCTACGCCGGTCTTTTTGCAGCCGTTCTTGAATCGAACGATGGTAGAGGCCTGACGGTTTAATTTTTGTACCTTGGGAGAAGGCTTGGCTTTTGGTGTGAGACGCCACGTATGTCTATACCCCTGCGGTATCTCATCTGTCAAGTATAGCAGTTGAGGCCGGTGTGGTGACAAATTCAGACGAAGATCTCAAGCGGCGCAAATAAGAAAGTCAGGACAGAGCTTACGTATTTGAGCCATTTGAGGTCGAGACCCTGGGTCCCTGGGGTACCGGGGCCCATCGCGTTTTAAATTTTTTCTGGGCGTCTGGTCGAAGCGACGTGTGATCCGAGAGCAGGCGCTTGTTTGTGTCAACGCATAAGCAATGCAATTCAGCGGGGTAATGCAGTCAGTATCTTGTAAACACTTCTGCCTGGTAGTGATCTGGAGCAGTTGAGCTATCTATAGATCGTTTGCACACGGTTTTTAGACGATTCAACTGTTTCTTCTGTATTTTATTGTAAATAATTGTATGACCAATAGAAATTCACTTTTCAATAGAAATTCGTGTAAACTGATGATTTTTACTATCTAATATTTGTACTAAAAAATGATATTTACCATGACTTGTAAGTGTTCTTGAGTATCCCGATATTTCGACGCATTTGTATGGTAAATATCCCGTTTTAAGTACAAATAGTGTTCATAACCATGATAGTTTCAAAAGTTAAATCTAATATTTACCTACCAACATTTCAAATTATATTCAAGTGAGAATTTAATTTTATGTAAAGAGACTTCTAATTGGCTTTTTCATTTCTTAACCTAGATAATATACCTTGTTTTAAGCTTGTATCTGTTGATGTTATCAACAAATAATTATTTTAACATTTCAAAGCAAGAAATATAACGAAAATTCCATTATTATTAGGTAGGCCATTTGAATAAGGGGCAGATAATTTCAATGTTAAACTTTTCATAGACTTTAGACATTAAGTGCTGTTTGTAGAGCACTTGTTAGATTGTTTTGTTTGTACTGTCAAGTGGATTGTACTTATTTCAGTGTCTACACACCTCGGCTATTGCTATGGTACAATAACTTACTCGAATGTCTAGATCTTGCTTACGGTAAGGCAACACAATTTTCTAACGGCGACTTTCGCAACGATGCCTTATCGTATTTAGTGCCTAAGTTATTATTATGAGAGTTGCCAAATCATTTAGATCCGTCAGATATTCATATATTTAGTGGCTAATTTGATTTATATAATTATTATACTCAGTGATTTTCTTTAACTGTACGGCAGCACCCATAACCAGAAGAGATACAGGTGCAGTTTCTTTTAAAACATCAGCTCGTTTTCGATGAAAAACATTTTTGCATTAAAATTTTTTTGGTCAAGTTTGAGAAGCGCCTTAAAATGAATCAAGTTGGTAATTTTTTTTTTTTGATGTCGATCGATGTAATCATTTGTAATGATCATTTCATTGTATCAGATAAAAAAAATATGAACAGCGGAAGTTAGTCAAATTTGATAAAAAGTATTCTCATACAACAGGACAAACAAAATTCCTTCTACAAACATTTTATTGGATTCTAATTGCACATTAAAGAAGTATTAATACTGTAGCGATTAAGAAGTTTAGGAACTCTATGCTCTCATGAGCAATTCAAAAACATTTCGTATTTCAGAACAATTTTGAATTTCGAACATGGTTCTTGCACCTGTCGGACTTTTATATCAGTCATTGCATCATCTTATTTGTCCGATCATGGCATTGTCAAATACGCAAAAAGTAGACTTAATTGAAGCATACTTCCTTTTTACACTACTTCACATTTTCACATATATTTGTAACCTATGTTCTAATGTTAGGGTTTTTTTCCGTAGACTTAATTTTCATTGATATTTTCCCTATCAATCATTTATTTTAAATTCCAATCTAGCTAATGAACTAAATTCTTATGCGAATCGATTATAGTGGTATCTCAGTAATTTATCATCTGAGTAATACCACGAAAAAATAATATCCATTGTATAGTAATATTATAATTAACTGACTGGCATTAAATAATACACATTGTATAGTTATATTATAATTAACTGACTGGCATTAAGTAATATCCATTGTATAGTAATATTATAATTACCTGACTGGCATTAAATAATATCCATTGTTTAGTTATATTATAATTTACTGACGGGCATTAAGTAATATCCATTGTATAGTAATATTATAATTACCTGACTGGCATTAAATAATATCCATTGTTTAGTAATATTATAATTAACTGACTGGCATTTAATAATATCCATTGTATAATAATATTATAATTACCTGACTGGCATTAAATAATATCCATTGTTTAGTTATATTATAATTTACTGACGGGCATTAAGTAATATCCATTGTATAGTAATATTATAATTACCTGACTGGCATTAAATAATATCCATTGTTTAGTAATATTATAATTAACTGACTGGCATTTAATAATATCCATTGTATAATAATATTATAATTACCTGACTGGCATTAAATAATATCCATTGTTTAGTAATATTAAAAATAACTGACTGGCATTAAATATTATCAATTGTTTAGTAATATTTTAATTAACTGACTGGCTTTAAATAATATCCATTGTATAGTAATATTATAATTAACTGACTGGCATTAAATAATATCCATTGTATAGTAATATTGTCTGTCGAAACACCGATAAGACGGTATGTGATAAATCCCTTATTTATAATAATGATTGAAATCAAGCACGAAAGTTTTCTAAGTAAAAATGTAATATAATAATTAACTGACTGACATTAATTAATATCCATTGTATAGTTATATAATAATTAACTGACTGGCATTAAATAATATCCATTGTATAGTAATATTATAATTAATTGACTGGCATTAAATAATATCCATTGTATAGTAATATTATAATTAACTGACTGGCATTAAATAATATCCATTTTATAGTAAATAAAAATAAATGTCTGTCGAAACACCGATAAGACGGTACGTGATAAATCCCTTATATATAATAATGATTGAAATCAAGCACGAAAGTTTTCTAAGTAAAAATGTAATATAATAATTAACTGACTGACATTAAATAATATCCATTGTATAATAAAAACAAAAATAAAAAAGTCTTTTATTTCTTGCATTTTTTACACTTGTGACTTATTAATTAGGAATTTTAAATTGTTAGGTTAGTTAAGTTATTGGTTAGTATTTAGTTTTTATTTAATTATTATTTATTATGTTTCTTATTTAGTTTTTTTTTTATTTTGCAAGAACCCCAGATTGGGTGAAAGCCTCCTCCATAGATGCCCATTTGTCACTGTCTTGCGCTATTTTGCCCCAGATTGGGCCTTTACTTTTTATAATGTCGTCTTCCCATCGTGTCAGAGGTCTTCTTCTGCCTCTTTTGCCGTGTGGGCCTCTTCCATAGTGTTATTTTTGCAGTCCATCTCTGGGCTGCAAGTCTCACTACGTGACCTGCCCATTTCCACTTTAGCTTTAGTGCGTAGCTCAAGGCGTTTGTTGCTTTTCTTATTGATCTTATGTTTGTGTGTCATATTTTATCTAGTCTTTTTATGTTTAGCATACTACGCTCTAGTCCTCTCTGACAGGTGCTGACTTTTTGTTGTGCATTTGCTGTAAATTTCCACGTCTGGCATCCGTATATCAGACATGGTAGGAGGCTTGAGTTCATGATCCTAGTTTTTAGACTACTTGGCATGTCACTTTTAAATATTTCTTTTAGGCTCTAGTATCTATTCCATGTTTTCTGTACTCTCCTTTCTATTTCTATCCGATATAATATCCATTGTATAGTAATATTATAATTAACTGACTGATATTAATTTTACAACATGTAATCTCTATTTAAACTTTTAGAGAAGAATTTTCTGCTGTGTTTCACTATATGACGTTATTTTTTACTGATTTCGTTGGCACAGGGAGCCAAAGTGAGTATTGGCCTCCGATACGAGAACTTGCTACTTTCCTCTGTCCATTGGCATCTCTTGGCAGTCGTCAGCTCCAATCCAAGGTCGCGCAGGTCAGCTTCCATCCTATCGCTCCAGCTAAACTTGGGACGAGCAACCGGTCGGCGGCCAGTCGGTTGGCCCAAGTATGCTCTCTTGACGTTTCGATTTACACGCATTCGCAGTATATGTTAAACGTTATTTCTAGTTAATCTTTAAAAAAACTAGCAAAGTTAGTGTGGTAAAGATTTCTTGAGGAAATCGCATAAAAAATATTCTTTTTAGCACGATTTCAATCGGAGGTACAAAAAAAGCAGCCAAGTGCGAGTCGGACTCGCCCATGAAGGGTTCCGTATCAGCAAGTAACATAATAAAAAGGTTCTTGTAGTTCGATCTAACTTTTTTATATATGAGTTGATTGAATGAAAGGTAAATTGCGGTTTACGATTTATGACGTATTAAAAAAACTACTTACTAGATCTCATTCGAACCAATTTTCGGCGGAAGTTTGCATGGTAATTATTATTAATTCATTTATTTCGAAACAAGTCCATAGATAGTACATTAGATTAGACAATAAATTCATTATACAAAAACAAAGTAAACACGCACTTAAAAATAATAAAAACCACATAACTTTACAAATAAAAAACAAAACAATTAAAATGTACATCATATATCTTTTTTTTAGTTTTATCGTTCTCTTATTTAAGAAGTTACAGGAAGGGGGGGGGGGGCACACATTTTACTTCTTTGGAAGTGTATCTCGCGCAAACTATTCGGTTTAGAAAAAAATGATATTGAAAACCTCAATATCATTTTTGAAGACCTATCTATAGATACCGCACACGTAAGGTTTGATGAAAAAAATAATTTGAGTTTCAGTTCTTAGTATGGGGAACCCCCAAAATTTACTATTTATTTTTCTATTTTTGTGTGAAAATCTTAATGCGGTTCACAGAATACATCTACTTACTAAGTTTCAACAGTATAGTTCTTATAGTTTCGGAAAAAAGTGGCTGCGACATACGAACGGATAGACAGACAGACATGACGAATCATTAAGGGTTCCGTTTTTTTCCATTTGGCTACAGAACCCTAAAAAGGTATAAGATCTAGACAGCGTTTTGTGAAGGTGGCTCTGTGGCGCCATGAAATGTTTCACACTACATGAAATGTATTATTAGCTGATCGTAAACATCCAGCACGATAAAAATAATCACAAACAAGCCACAGTATGTAAATAGTGGAAGTTGTTTTAGTGAACGGGTTTGCGACCTTCCCGAACCGAGAAATGACCGCGAGAGGACACATTCACCTCTATGCATTCCGAAATCTATGGACTCGTTCCATTTTAACAAGTTATTACTTGCCAGTATCAACCTGTATAAAAGGCTATTTATGTTAGACTCAGTGAGAGGGCTTTATCTGAAATGGCTAAAAAATTCTAACTAGAAATGTTGAAAGCTTTAACTCAACAATATTTACAATGATACTCTTGTAAGTAGGTAAAATAGGTAATTGTGTAATGCCATATTTGCCTTAGATATGCATTCCAGAGTATGTAGCAAGCTTCTCACAACTGTATAACGTATCTATTATCTTTTAATATCGCTTGCGGCTGCTTCGAACATTCATACAATATTTCCAGACAATACTATATGATTGTAGAAAGTTCATAATTCATAAATCTTTATTCAGTACATGATACAACAATAAATATGTAGGTACTATAACTAAACTAAGCATGCTAAAAGAAAAAATAAAACTAATGTAAAGTAGGAATTTTTTTTTCATGGCCGGAAAGTTCTCGAATGGAGGCCACGGACTGGCAAGCGCAGCGTACGACGTCCACCTACAAGATGGGAAGACGACTTGGTAAGAACCGCAGGTCGGTGTTGGATGCAGGCCGCTTCCAACCACAGTTCCTGGAGATCAATGAGGGAGGCATTTGTCCAGCAGTGGACGTCCTACGGCTGATATGATGAAAGTAGGAATAGATAAATAGATAGTTATAGTCTCACTTTATATAGTTCCCTAACCTCCACCCTAGGGAAACCCTGCGTTGTGAGGGTTAGTTCTCTTCCAAACTTGTACCTACATAAAATAAATCAATTTATCAACAATATCCAGATTTAATTGCAATTAGTTGTTTAGAGTAGTGTGTAGAGTAAGTATCAATATCAAATGTAGATGAGGTCAGATATGATTATGGATGTGTTGTGTACAGTTGTGTACTGAATTGCACGATATCATCAGTAGGTGTTTGTGTAATGTTTAAGTATTATCTATATTTTAACTACCTACAATGTTCTGCATGCTCACTGAGTATTTAACCTAAGTTTAAACCTATTGTTTCTCATGAAGTGACATGTTTATTTTCTTTTGAGAATAAATTCTTTAACCACAGGTGCTCGACGGCCCTACAATTGTAGTTAGAAACCAACACATCACTAGTCCGTTTACGAGTAACTTAACTACTATTACCATGAAGCTTCTGTCTGATTAGTAGATAATACAATAATATATGTCTGTCAGTTTGTTACGTTGTCACGAGTAAGCAACTTTATTGATGTCGATGAAAGTTGGTACATAAATAGAATAGCTCCGCGTTTGAGACATACAAGTAGCCTACTTTTACGTGACTGCGGAATGGGTATTGTTTTTATTGACTAACCCCACGTTTAAAGCCGCAAGCGGTAGCTTGCATGTATATAAAACACAGACTCACTACCCACTATTTGGTTCGTTCTAAAATTGTAATTGTAGATCGGTCTAGGCGGCAGTTGGTCGCACGTCATATTAAACCAAGCTTGATAAAACCAAAAGCCGTCGAATCCACCAGCAGTTCTAAAACGGTAACAGGCTATCAATTTTCCTAATAACGTCCGCAGAAGGCGGGTCAGGTTTACAAATAGCACTAAGGCCCACCTGGTCCTGTTTGCAGAACAAAGCTATTCCATTTAGGATTAGTTCCAACGCGGATTCTTTGCCACGGTAAAATTTAATCAAGTACCGCATCTGACAGCCACCAAAGCTACTATGCGGTATCTACTATCTCATAGTCGCGCGCGGAGCGACGCCGCCGCGCCGGCGCAGATACATATCAATCACTTTATTTTGTATGTGCACATTGTTGTCTGAAATAAACGTTATATTATTATTATTAATCTGTTCTCCTTGCCTAATACTAGTATTGTACTAATAACTTTCTGGAATTAGATTTTACAACTCTGTAACTTGAACCTGTCATAAGCAGCAAAATGTTCCCGCTGCGAAAGAGTCCGCTCTTCCCCTGAGTGCACGTATTCTATTTAAGTTCAGTCGTGCGACTGTGTACGTGAGTCCTACCAGGGCCACTGGTATGAACTTCCAACACTATATTGTATGTTTACTCCGTGCTGTGATATTACTAAAGAGGCAGCTATTTATTTGCCATTGTTTTTATGAAGTTGGTAATGCGTGACAGTTAGAGTGGGAGGTGTCGCGAGACGCGCGCGCTGCAGGTCACGTTTTAAAAGAGCCATTAGCCGTGATGGCTATAAATGAAAAACCGTTTTGCACTTGAAACTTTTACTGAATATATTGAAAATTAAATTAAATTACAACCTTGCTCTCCCAAAGCTAGTTTTGCCTGGCCGACCCCGTCGCGTCGCCCGTCTCACCGCATTTACGACATTAATTTTAATCACGGATAGAGCTGATGGATGAGATATTGTTGTAGTTTTTTTTAAGGTACCCTAATTTTTTTTTTATTTTTAATCTAATTTAATTTCAAGTACTAAAATGTCGATGAAATAGCCTGTATAAAATAGATAAACAAATCATATTCATTCATCCCTGCATGGGGATCAGCATGTCAAACCCATCTGCTTCGGCTATAACTAACACAGCGATCTGCTTAAAGTCGCCTACCAAAAACCCTTCAGGTAACCTACAGCAACTCTTTATAATGATGTCAAACTCCTTACAGTAAGACAGCTGTTCATTCTATCAACCACATTAAAATTCCATAAACACGCTTATAAAAACGCACTTGAATCTGCTACTAATTGACGGCTAGTCTGGAAACCCCCTCTTAGACGCACTAGCTTCGGATAAAGGTGTTACGGCTACTTAGGGCCATTCTTATAATCAAGGCTCAATAAAAAACTTAACTTTCTATCTCTCACCAGAACAAAGTATAGGAAGAGCACTACTGATTGGCTCTCTACAAAAAACTATTCCGAAACAGAAAATATTGTATCCATAAACTGGGAAGGTACATGCTTATTGTTAATATACACTTCTATATATTTTTACATTCACAACCAAACACACACGCTTATACACAAATACACACACACAACCACTTTTAAAGAACTATTCAAACACCTAACTAGCTACCTACTTCTTATCTTATCCATTAACATAAGTAAGTAAATAATAAATCTTGCACTACACCTAAACATAAGAATTAGTCTTCCATTATTATCACACAACATAACTTTTCCTTAATTATATTAAAAAAAATCACTAAAAATATATAAATAATGTAACCGTCTAACACATTGTGTCGCCCTTTCTCCAAACGTACTCGTATATCTGCATATTTCTTTATGATGTTTACGGGCACAGCGATCGAAAGAGGCTAGCTACCCGCAACACAGGTTTTCCTAGGGTGGGAGCTAGCGAGCCCGTTTACAAATTATACTGTTCTGTTATGATTAAGATGTACTTGTACCTTATTAAGAATCTACTTTCTAAAACCAAACTGTAATTTGTAAGTTTATACTATGTACCAATACTTGTTACAACGAATAAACTTTTTATACTATGTACTTCATCATGTAAGTAGGTAGGTACCTGTTAAACTGACTTTTTTTTAAATATTATACTTGTAGACACACAAGCTGACGGGCCTCCTGATGTTAAGTGGTCACCGCCGCCTAAAAACTCCTGCAGCACTCGCGGAATGCAGTCGCGTTGTCTAGCACTTAATACCCTATTTACACCTCTCTTGAAGGCGCTCATTTTGATGCCCACTGGAAAAACCTCCGGAGGAAGGTCATTCCACATCTTGCAGGTGCGTGGAAGAAACGACTCAAGCGGCATCGTCGCAAAGGCGCCGCCGATTGACGTTAAGTTAATAAAATATAATTCGAATAAACGTTGTTTATTAGAAATATATCGATATCTGAATAAATATTCAAGCTACCGGTATTACCTAACGGTAATACCGGTAGTAATAACCAGCAAAAACGTTATTCGCAGTCAGTTAACAAGTAACTTTAAAAAAAGTATAACCGACTTGAACAATCTACTGAACTGATTTTGATGAAATTTCTATAAGTATATAAAGTTATAATAATATTAATTATATCAATAGTAAATATAAATTTATATGAAAGTATATCCTTTCATATAAAAAAGAATTATCCAAACCGGTTGATAACAGACGGAGTTCTGAGATAATATAAGATTTGAGGGTTGGCCTCGATTTTTTTGGGATCCTTCACCAGATCCTGACTTGGTGCCAATGGGACCACTTGGGAAGTATACCCTTTTAAACAAAAAAAAACTATTCCTCGAATCGGTTCAAACGTTTTCAAGTAATCGGGGAACATACATACAAAAAAAAGCGGCCAAGTGCGAGTCGGAGTCACACATGAAGGGTTCCGTAGCAGCACAATATACAAGCATAATATAAAAATTCTTGTAGTTCGTGGCGGCTCCGGTCCCGATTAACGTGACTTAACTAGAAAGTTTTATGGGCCTTGTAATTTTATAACCAACTTCAAAAAAGGAGGAGGTTCTTAATTCGACAGTATTTTTTTATGTTTTCTTAAAACTTTTGACTGGGTGAACCGATTTTGATTATTATTTTTATTTTTAAGCTGGTGCTTCCTGTGTAGTCCCATTTCCATTTGGTCTAGTTCTGACAATGGAATCCATGATGAATGAATGAAATACTCTTTATTGCACACCAAATAAAAATACAGTAATAATAGAAATAAACAATAAATAAAGGTACAATGGGCGGTCTTATCGCTAAAAGCGATCTCTTCCAGACAACCTTTGGATGGACAGGATAAACAAAATCAAAAGACGGCGGTGTAAGAGTACCTACAGACATAAACAGAACCCACAAAATAAAATTTACTTATTAATTATAATAATAAACATAAACTTAAATACATACAAATAATATAAGTATAAATAAACTACACTACATAAAGAGGATAAATAACATAAACACTAACTAGCAGTTACGAGACAACGAAAGGAAATGGTTGTATACCTAGACTTTGAAAATAGGAAGAGATTGGGACGACCTTACAGACAAAGGTAAAGCGTTCCACAGTCGCACAGCTTGTACTGTAAAGGAGTCACCATAAAATTGTGAAATATGGATGGGAAGCTGTTCGAAGCTGTAGAGCTTCGGAAGAACGAAGGGTTTGAGAGTGTCCCTGATACAGAAACTCGAAACGCTCCTTTAGATAAGAAGGTGAAGTGGGATTATAGAGAATGTTATAAAGAAGTGATAGAATATGTGCATTCCGGCGAAGACGTATAGGAAGCCACTTGAGTTTTGCGCGGAATTCTGAGACATGGTCATACTTGCGCAAGCCAAATATGAACCGAATACAAAGGTTTTGAAGGCGCTCAAGTTTACTCATTTGGACTTCGGAAATGTTGAGGTAGTTGGCGTCGGCGTAATCTAAAATAGGGAGTAGAAGGGATTGTGCAAGCGTAATTTTAGTGGCGGTCGGTAAAAAGTTACGAAGTCTACGCAACGAAGCTGAAGAAGCATACATTGTGCGGCTGATCTCAGCAATACACGGCACCCATGATAGCTTGGTGTCCATGATAATTCCCAATTTTTTCACCATCTGACTGATAGCTATTTGTGTTCCATTAAAAAGTACAGGTGGGAGTTGTGCAAAATCTAGCCTAGGAATCATTTTGTGACTACCGATTATGATCACTTGTGTCTTTTTGGGGTTTACGGTAAGACCAACGGATTTGCTCCAGTCACAAATTCGGTCCAAATCTGAGTTTATTAAACTGATAGCTCCGTTAATGTTGTCAATCGGGGCTTGTGTGTAAATTTGTAAATCATCTGCATACAAGTGGTAGGAAGAAGAAAGATTTTGAGATATTGAATGAATAAAAACACTGAAGAGGAGAGGAGACAAGACGCCGCCTTGTGGGACACCAGCAGGAAGGCTGCACCATGAAGAGTAATTAACTTCAATACGGATGCGCTGCCGGCGTCCAAACAAATAACTACGAAACCAGTCAATAGCCGTTGGAGATGCACTGTCACCTTCCCACTCCATTCCAAACCGAATGTCATCGGTTATCTTGACGAGCGCTGTGACTGTGCTATGTCCGGGGCGAAAACCAGATTGAAGAGGATTTAATAGGATATTATTGGATAGGTAGGTACTGAGTTGTTTATGGAAAAGGCGTTCAAGGACTTTTGATAGGAAGGAAAGTATAGATATGGGACGGTATTCAGAAAAAGAAGATGGATTGTGTTTTTTAGGTAAAGGGATTATCTGTGCTTCTTTCCAGACGTCAGGAAAAGAGCCGGAATCGATTGAGGCATTAATTTATGATAAAACGATATAAGTACTACTTTTTTTTTAATTTTTATGGTATGTTATGTCTGTTAGCTCAGAACTCCGTTATATATCAACCGATTTAGAAAATTAGTTTTTAATTTGAAAGGATACATTTTTTAGTTGATCCCATGGAAATATCAAAAAATTGTAGTTTGGTTTTTACTGTTATCTGAAGTCGGTTATATTTTTGGTAAAAAAAATCTTGTTTTTTATGAACATAATAATAATATATGTATATAAATAAATAAATAAATAATGCTGGACATTTCACAAAGCGCTATCTAGCCCTAAACTAAGCAAAGCTTGTACTATGGGAACCAGATAACTGATAGAATACTTACTTGTTATTCTAAGTTCTGTCAAAACACAAGCGAGGTACTGAAACGAATGTATAGTAGGTATATTGAAAAATAATACCGTATGGAATAGGAATGTAAGTTGCGATGCTGGATTCCATAAAATTTAAAAAACTGTTGAGCAGTTTTCCGGTGCTCGCAAATGACGACCCGAACGTTCCGCTTGTACTGTCCGTAGACAGCAGTCAGTACAGGCTGGGCGCGGTGCTGACGCAGCGGTATGCGGACAGCAGTGAGCGGTCCGTCTGCTGCGCCTCGCGTACTCTCAATACGGCCGAGACCAACTACTCGCAGTTGGATAAGAAGGCGCTAGCTATAGTGTTCGGGGTCACTAAACACCATCAGTATCAGATCAGAAAATGTTTACTTAGAAGCGATCACCGAGCTCTCAGTTAAATATTAGATAAAAACAACGGGATACCCGTAACGGCCGCCAGATGGCTGCAGCGTTCTGCAGATAAATTGGCAGCATACGATTACGACATCGAGTTTGTTAGGTCTGATCAAAACTCGGTTGTCGACGCGCTATCGCGTCTTCCACTCGCGGCGACCGGCAGTCGGGCCAGGGGAGGGGACGACGAATGCAGTTACTTAAGTTTCGTGCAAGAGACTCTGCCGGTAACTTTTAACAAGAAAAAAATGAAAATGGCAAAAGATAATTTATTAAGCAAACTATACGGTTACGTAATGTACAGTTGGCTGTCTTCGAACAACGAAACCGAAGAGGAGAAGCCGTTCTTTCGAAGAAAGGACGACCTGCACTCGGATCAAAGGGAGCCTTGTTTGGGGTTAGTTTTTGTAATTGTACTGGAACAGCGCGCATAGCACGACAGGCCGCGAGCCGGCCATGGCTATGAATAGGCGGCGGTTGCGTAGGCGCCTCGACCTGCTGCACGCTGACGCTGGCGAAACAGTGCGTGAAGCGCAGCTGCGGCAGGAGAAGCGCGCCGCGGCTGCGCGTCTTATGCGCGTGCTTGAACCCGGATATAGGTTTTGACGCACGCTGAAAAGTGGGCCGACAGCTTGGTGGTGGAGCGCTCGGGACCCGTTTCGTACAACGAAAGAACTACAGATGTGTGGTTTTATAAACTGCACGTGGACCAGCTACTCGCAGATAAAAGTGGTAAGTCGCGATTTTCACTGCCAAATGTATATTCTGGGAATGACTGTGAGCTCAGTGATGCGGGGTCTGATTTGCGAGACAAAGGGTCGCCTGCGGTGCTCCGGTCACGGCCGTCTAGTCCGTTTAGTCCGCAGATGTCGACGCTACCGACGTCGTCACCAGCGAGCGCCAACAAACGCGCTGAAAGGCTGCACTTGCCCGTTTAAAAAAAGTAAAGAATTATAGGTAGTTAGTTGATTGTACCTGTATAGTTTCAATGATAGATTAGTTTACATATAAATAGGTACCAATAACTTGTCAAGTTATTGGTGGCATGTCATTAGCTATAGGAACCTACTTCATCATATCAGCCGTAGGACGTCCACTGCTGAACAAAGGCCTCCATCATTAATCTCCAGGAACTGCGGTTGGAAGCGGCCTGCATCCAACGCCGACCTGCGGTTCTTACCAAGTCGTCTGCCCATCTTATCCTACTTATCGTCTTATTTTAGGCACCTATCCTAATTGTTAACTAATTGGTTGGGGAAAAAGTCTTTTCGCATATATAGTATGTATGAACTTATAATAAAATCTCTTTGGCTATACTATTTGTATCTGGCTGGTTTTGGTATCATTCAAAGTTTAAATTTTAAGGAAGATAATTCCAAATTCAAATTAGGAAAATGTGTGATTTTTATTTCTTTTTCGTACTGTAAAGATGAGTGAATCTAATGAAGAAATTCGATTAATTTTAATATTTTACTACAAAAAAAGGTAAAAATGCAATGCAAGCCATGAAAAAAAATTGCGATGTTTATGCACCTAGTGCAGTGTCTGTGAGAGTAGCACAAATTTGGTTTAAGCGTTTTCAATCCGGAAATTTTGATGTCAAAGATGCACGTCGCTCTGGTCGCCCTATTACGGATAAAATTGATGCCATTTTTGAAAAAGTGGAGCAAGATCGGCATATCAGTAGTTACGACGTAGCTAAAGAACTGGGAATTGACCACAAAATAGTTTTGTCGTATTGGAAAAAAACTGGGTACACAAAAAGCTCGATATTTGGGTACCCCACGAGCTCACTGAAAGAAACCTAATGAACCGTGTACTCATTTGTGATTCTTTATTACGACGTATTGAAACCGAACCATTTTTGAAGAAGCTGATAACTGGTGATGAAAAGTGAATCACGTACGACAAGGACGTCCGAAAAAGGTCGTGGTCAAAGGCCGGTCAGGCTGCACAGACTGTGGCGAAACCCGGGTTAACTCGCAACAAGGTGATGCTGTGTGTGTGGTGGGATTGGAAGGGCATTATTCATTATGAGTTGTTACCACCAGGCAGAACCATCGATTCTGAACTCTACTGCGAACAACTGCTGAGATTAAAGCAAGAAGTTGAGAGATAGCGGCCGGAATTAATCAACAGAAGGGGTGTGGTTTTTCATCATGATAACGCTAGACCTCACACATCTTTAGCCACTCAGCGAAAATTAAGAGAGTTTGGCTGGGAGGTGTTAATGCATCCGCCGTTTAGTCTTGACCTTGCACCTTCAGATTTTCACCTGTTTCGGTCTCTTCAAAATTCTTTAGGCAGTGTCAGGTTAACATCACGAGAGAACTGCCAAAACTACTTGTCGCGGTATTTTGATCAGAAGCCCCAAAATTTCTATAGCAATGGGATCATGTCCCTACCTACAAGATGGCAAAAAGTTATCGAACAAAATGGTACCTACATACTTTAGTTAAATGTAAATAAACTATATTAAAAAATGTTTTGAAGTTTCTTAAAAATGCTAAGAAACTTTTTCCCCTACCTAATATGTATCTGTAACTATACTAAATGTATCTTTGATAGTGCGAATTCATAATTTGATAATACAATAGTGTGATCGAGCGAAGCGAGATCTCTAAGTCAACTTGTCAAATCGGCGTTGTATGTATGTATGTATGTTTGTCCGAGGATAACTTTCGAACAGGTTTTCCATTCATCGTGAAATTTGGTTTATAGGTAGGTAATGATAGCACAATTTTGGTGTTACTAAATGAGCTAAAAATCTGGAGGGGTTGCTGAGATACTGGGGTTCAAGAGGGGTAAAAAATAACCAAAATGGGACTATCCGGTCATGTGGTATGTCTATTAAAAGGTATTTGTGAGTACATTTTGACCCCATTTTTGTTTAGACTTAGTAGTTTTAAGTTATTGGTCATAATAAAAACTGAACTTTGACAAAATTCACACAGGGTATACCAGTGACCCCACAGAGCTGAAATTTGGTATGCGTGTAGCTTTAGTAACACAATTATAGGGATGATATCCAAAATAACTGCAATTTGTACCCCAAAAAAGAAAGAGTGAGGGAGATATACTTCTTTATTTATACACCAAATTAAAATAACTTAATCTAGAAAACTTAAAGACTAATACATGTCGGTACAATGGGCGGCTTTATCGTTAAAAGCGATCTCTTCCAGGCAACCTTTGGATGGACTGGATTGAAAAGACGTGTGACTAGGCGGTGTTACAATAAATACCTGTGTATGTAGAATAAAAAATAAATAAATACCTAAACCTAAAATATACCTACATATATGTACTTACATAAATAAATATGTACATATTCTTTTACAATAAATATCGAAAGAAAATACAATAGAATAGAATAATTCTTTATTGTATACCAGGAATACTAAAAAAACTAATTTATGTTAAATATAGGTACGATGGGTGGCCTTATCGCTGAAAGTAATTTCTTCCAGGCAACCTTACAATGTTTAGTCTAAGCCGAATAGTAGAAGCCGATAAGTATAGTTTGCAGACCTCATTTTTAAAAATAGGTAAAGATTTAGCATGTCTGATGGAGACGGGCAAGTCATTCCATAATCGGACAGCTCGTACCGTACACGAGTTACTAAAGAAGTTGGAATTATGGGCTGGAGTTTTCAACTGGCAAGTAGTGGAAGAACGCAGATTGCGGTTATGGGATAGATTTAGGAATTCAAAGCATTGTTTGAGAGAGGTTCCATTTTACATGAACTCCCGTTACCTGTAATTTGAATGAAACTGTAGGTCAAGTTAGTTGGTTAGTTGGCACTATTTTATTAGTCAAAGATTAAGTCCGGCTTGCGCAACGATCCCTAAATATATTAAGCGACTTAACATGTTTAAATTTTACGTAATTGTATGATTTGACGAATCTATAAATCATATATAGCAACTAAATACGCTTAGGCATCGTTGCGCGAGTCGCCCTGAGAATATATTTTTTTTGTTCTGGGATACTCGCGAGATCTCAGTTCGGGGCGAACCACTGCTGGTATAGTTAGGTACACTTTATAATTTAAGGAAGTACAGTATTATTTAGGTATTATTTGATAATGTGGGTATTTGTATATTTCATATTAGATAATAAAGCAGGGGACAGAAAAAACTGGAAAGAAGGGAGGGAGGCCTTTGCCCTGCAGTGGGACAACAAAAATAAATAAATATTAGATACAATAAATATCTACCCTCAGTTAGCTCTGAATCTCCGTGTTTTGCTTACGTGTCAGAAGGGTAGGCCGTCCGACTGCGAGTTAGGTAGACGACCTCGGAAAGGTTGCTTGCTGTCAGTGGGTGAGACTAGCGCAGGATCGTGGTGGATGGTACAAACTTGTGGAAGCCTATACCCAACAATGGGTGAAGTCAGCCTGTGGATGATGATGATATTTTTAGTTTGTTTAAAATACCATAATAAGCGCAATTTCTTTGAAACGAGAAAATAAAGATTGATCACGATCTCCAACTTCTTTAGAGCAACAAAAACTCTCATTTACAGAACAGTGCAAGAAAGAGTGCCATTTCTCAAGCGCTTTTTGCGCTGAGAATTAATTTGAGGCTTACGCTAAGTTATTTATCTACAAAGTACATTCTCCTGTGAAAATAAACTTTTCTGTCTCAATTTCGCGCCGAATGTGGCCGAGGTACAAGCGGAGAGCGACTTTAATACAACCTTTATTTAGGGGGATTTTAAGCGTTTGTGAAACATTTCCGCATTTTTATAAATATGTACTTTGAAGAAGGCCAAAAGAATAGGATATTATTGGTGCGTTAAAAATGAAAGAGCCAATATAATAAAGGTAAAAATACGATATTGGAATATTGAAGTAAAATATTGGGGGAAAATATCCCTTTATAACAGTGTCCAGCGCGCGAACCTCCAAGTTTGTTTACATCATGTATATTTTATCGTCTTTCACGTCATGTCCTTATAATAATACCATGTAGGTCAAGTTTTAGTTGGACGTACCCTATGACTCTGTGAGGTAATGCAACTGTTATTGGCAGTAGTAACCGCTTAACATCCGTAATCACATCTTTTTACCTGACTACGGCAAGGCTAAAAAAAGGGTTATGTTTGGGAAAAATTCTGTTTCGAAAGGATTAGGGTTTCCTCTTCCACGATTGGGCAACAAACATTTTGAACATTGTTTCCTAAGAATTATACCACAGTTTGATGTACGACGATTATAAGACGAGTTTCTAGAAACGCGACGTGACAAGCTGACACGTGACACCTGAATTATAAGCTCGTTTTCTGTTATCTGGTTCCTATAGTACACTCTCTGCTTAGTTTGGGGCTAGATAGCGCTGTGTGAAATGTCCCGCAAAATTTATTTAGGTATATTTATTTATCGAGCGAAGTGAGATCTCCTAATTAACAGGGGCAAATTGGCGTTGTATGTATGTATGTATGTTTGTTTCTCCGAGGATAAATTTCGAAACGTCTGTCCGATCATCTCTTAATTTGGTATATAGATAGGTAGTGATGGCACAATTTTGGTATAACTCAATGAGCAAAAAATGTGTGGGAAGGGGGGTTGTTGTTGAGATATTGGGGTTCAAGAGGGGCAAAAAAAATGAGACTATCCAGTCAAGTGGGACGGCTATGATAAAGTACTTGTGAGTACATTTTGACCCCGTTTATATATTTAGTTTAAACCGTGTAGTTTTTAAGTTATTAGTCATAATAAAAACTGAACTTTGACAAAATTCATAGGGTACCCCAGTAACCCCATAGTGCTGAAATTTGGTATGCGTGTAGCTTGGCACAAATTAAAACTGGTATCGTACGACCCATCCACAAAGGTGGTAGCACACATGATTACGGAAAGTATCGACCAATAACGATCTTACCAGTGCTAGACAAAATTGTTGAAAAGTATATTTGCGGTAGGGTTCAGAAATTCTACGCAGAAAATAACATTTCGTCTACTCAACAATATGGTTTCCAACCAAATAAAAGCACTACACTACTGTTATCTCGCTTCACAGATGACATTAACTACTGCTTAAACACAAAAAAACATGTGATCTTAGTGTTCATTGACTACGGCAAGGCCTTTGATACGTTGCGGCATGATCTTTTAGTTGAGAGGTTGGAGAGTAGTGGAGTAAGAGGTAACTTGTTGGAATGGTGTAAAAACTATTTTAGGAACCGTAGTTATCAAGTCCGAGTGGGAGACATGTATAGTGATAGTGTTTACATCACCGAAAGCACGGCGCAGGGATCAGTAAACGGACCATTTCATTATTTAACAGATGTAAACGACCTAAAAAATGTTATAAAACATTGTACTATTTATCAATTTGCTGATGACACATGTCTATTAGCAGCAGATAGGAATTTATCGGTTGCACAAAACCACATACAAGAAGATTTTACAGTAATATGCAAGTAGTCTCACGATTCAGGTCTAGTACTCAATGCTGACAAAACTAAGCTCATTCACGTACGCTCCAGTAATCTTAATATCGATTGTGAAAATGTAAAAGTATTAGCCCATAGTCATGATTGCCTTCACTCAAATAATGTCCAGTGCACCAACACTTGCTCTGGTCTTGAGCAAGTTACTGAGCATACCTACCTGGGACTGGTCATAGATAGTAGGTTCAATTGGTCTAAGCATATCGATAAAACCAGTAATAAACTAAGAGCAATAAGGGCCAAATTTTATATCAAAAAATGTAAAGTCCCCTTTCACATGTTATTACTAATTTATAAGACCTTAGTAGAAAGTACATTATCCTATGGGTTAAGTAGCTATAAGTGAACATATAAAACATATATAGATGAGATATATAGTATTCAGTACAGGTTACTTAAATTCATTGTTCCCTCTAAAATAAAAAATAAATTTTCGAGCAACCCCATGGGACTCTTCAAATACTGCGGAGTTTTGCCTATACGAGTACAAGAAATAGTTGAATTTAACTTACTTCTAGTACAATTCTTTCGTACAGAAATTCAAATTCCTAAAAGTCATTCAATTACCACTAGAAGCATTACTTACAAAAAATTAACAAAACCCAAATTTAACAATGATTATGGTAAAAGGACATCACAGTATTTAATCCCCCATCTTAAAAATAAATTGCCAATGGAAATTAAAAATAAACTTACGCCAAACAATATTAAATGCATATTAAAACGACATTTTCTAAATAATTTACTTTAAATGCCTATCATAAAATGGAGCATTCTATATAGTGCAAGCGCACGCACACTCGCATAGTAGTAGCAGTGTAACTCACACTACCGCATTGGCTATTCAATTGTTCTGCTTCGACTCGTTCACTCACCTGACGAGTTTGCTGTTATCAGCGTGCATGTGTGCGTTTGCAAGTCATTAGATAACACCATCAAATATTGTATCGAATGTATATTTTTAAGATGTACATACTTTTGACCAGAACCCACGTTATCGAGAACCTGGTGTCTGGATAAACCTAGTATAGGTATAACATCATAGAATCAATGTGTAACCAGCTTTTTTTAATCTGATAATAAACGAATAAATAAATAAATTAAGGGAAATGTCTGAAATCCAGAATAACTGGAATTTCTACCACAAAACTGAATCGCCAATAGACGTGAACTCCCGGAACCTGTAATTTGAATGAAACTATAAGTCAAGTATATTGGTTTTTCATTAGGTGGCACTATTTTATTAGTCAAATTTTAAGGCCGGCTTGCACAATGATCCCTAAATGTATTTAATGGCTAAACATGTTTTAATTTTACTTATTTGTTGGATTTGATAAGTCCTTAAATCATATTTAGCCACTAAATGTTTTAAGGCTTCGTAGCGCGAGGCGCCGTAAGAATATTTTTTTTGTGTTTTGGGCGACTCGCGAAGTCTCAGTTCGGGGCGAACCACTAGTGTATACTAGTGGTTTGCCCCGTATTGTATAGATTTATTAGCTTAGTTTTACTAATAAGTGGTGAGTTTGGTGTGCTAGTAGAATTGAAAGCATTTGTAAATTCCTTCTTATAATGTAAAGTTTGACAAACTTATCTGGCCAGCAGCCACAAGTGTAACTAGGTATCTATGGAACTTGTTGATCGTCAAAATGACATTAAAACTCGATAAAATTGTTAAAACCCGTTGTCTAAGCCCGGCTTGCACAACGTTCCTCAAAAATAATTAGCGACTAAACATGTTTAGATAATAATACATTTTGGTACTTACAAGTTTTCACGAAAATCTATATTTGCTCATATCTTTTTATCGTGTTGACCCTGAGTCAATAACCTTATTTATATTATTATTATAACTTATTATTTTTATATTAATTTTATAACTTATTAAATAAAACCTTGATTTTTATACACCGGACTGACAGACAAGAGGGATCTTATAAGGGCTCCTTTTTTTACATTTTGAGGTACGGAACCCTAAAAACAGTCAAGATACACAACAAGACCTTTGAAAGTTATGCAATTACAATTATTTCCTACTAACCTGCCCAGAACAACCATATTCTTCGAAAACTTTCGAGGATGTAACTAGTGTTTCTTTAAACTTTTTTAACAGACCATATTGATTAAATTGAAAACCAGAAATATATTTTTATTTTCTCCAATTGGCTTCTCTGATATCTTTTAATTATTATTTCGCAACACCAGATAGTTACTCCAATTTCAATTTTATCGCTATGTATAGGTATACTTATTTCCTAAAACATGTTATAAGATAAAAACATTTTCCATGTTTAATCCACATGTTGAAAATGATGCATATTTACATCTCAGGGAGCTTTAAGAATAATAAAATGTGCTGTTTCTTGTAGTTTTTCTAGTTCAGCAGGTTCTATTGACGAGCTCTCGCGACGCTTCGCATTCAAGCGCAGCGAGCCAAGAGCGCAGCGAGCATCGATGTATACTCAGCTTCATAACTATACTCATATCTCATCCGCATTATCTTACTAGCTATCTCTGTGCCTAGCCAGCTCACCTCTGTGGCACAGTGCGTGAATAGCCGTCTGTGACGCAGAAGGTTGCAGGTTCGATTTTAGCTGCGGGAATTATGATTTTTTTTCAAACTGGATAGATCTTCGTTTGACCACAATCTCACCTGAAGAAACCTATTTACTCTTAAAGAGATTGATTCTTGGATTGTATTCTTTAGGAAAAACAGACGACGGTAAAATGTTCCATAGCTTAGCTGTACGCATCAAGAACGTAGAACCAAAACGGTGCGTGCGAATGGGTGGTATATCAACTAGGTACGGATGGTACTGAGCCGTGCACCTGCTTGTCCTTTGATGGAAGGAAGATAACGGAATCAGATCGTATAGTTCCTGGGCACATTCTCCAACATGTATTTTTTAAAAGATCGATAGGCTTGCAGATTTACGGCGGTGTCTACAATGTTGCACTGTCTACATATTTTTCCTGATCGGGTATTTTTATGTATTATTATAAGTAAGTATCTACAAAAAAAAGTATATAAGTATTCTATCAGCTATCATAGTAAAAGTTTTGCTTAGTTTGGGGCTAGATAGCAATGTGTGAAATATCCCGGATTAGTTATTTATTTTATAGGACGTCTACCACTGAATTAAGGGACCGAGCGGGTGACAGGTGACAAAGGTCCGTTTAACTTGCAAATCCTCACCGCTATCTAAGTTTGTCTACCCGAAATTTCAGGTACTTCATAAAAATCTACGGTTTTTGGTGAAAATGAAGATGTTTTGTTATACCAGGCGACAACTATATACGGCCCAACGAATAGTAAGCGGTTACTGTATCGTTTATCAAAATTAACAATGAATTTCGGAGACGTTTTTTTTAAATAATCACTAACAGTTTTTTTCTAACATCTTTTTCTAACCCTGTTTTAAGGTTTATCATTTTCTAAAAATATCTTAATTATTCTGCATCATGCAAACACGATTCTACGTAACCCCTGACATTGGTGCTATTCAGATAGGTGTTAATCAAATCGGTGCTGTTCGTGGAATACTTTCCTGGTACCTTCCTTCTAAAATGGTCATCATTTTTGCGCTAAAATAACCTAGTTTCTAAATTATCTAAATTGGTTTAACATACATAGGTGTGCCTCTATCTTTGGACTTGCGTGTGACGTTATTTTTTTGGACACTGTTTAATGAACTTAATTAGGCGCAAAATCCGAAACATCTTGTATCTTTATGTAACACAATGTCTCAATAATACCATAATTTTATGAAATGGGTGCTAAGTACCAAATGTATGATATTATCCTATTTTTGTAAATACTACGTCCCTAGTTTTTATTTTGAACACACTTATAAATCTATAATAACGTTAGAGTATTTTCATAGAAACTTACAAATATACAAATCAGGATGTCAGGATAATACGGAGACTTTTTGTGATTCCAGTACAAAATAGCTTCTTTTTACCTAGAACACTTTCGTGATTGATTTCAATCATTATTATAAATACGGGATTTATCACGTACAAAGCGAGACGTTATTTGGAGTGGATAGTACTCACCCTGATGAAGGTTCACGAATTGAACCGAAACATTGTCAGTCGAAACACCGATAAGACGGTACGTGATAAATCCCGTATTTATAATAATAAACTAGCTTTTACTCGTAGATAACACAATATATACATATATAATTGTGATGCTATGACATTATATTTCACCGTCCTTGCCGTAATTTGCCTGAAAGTTGTGAGTGATAATGTTATGGTTTCCAACGAGGCGTGAAGCATTATGGCTACAGCTACAAACAGCTGTTATAGAACCTGTTTTGTAATGTACGACATTAATTAAAAAAACACATCCGGAATCGTAATAACTAATTTTAGAGGTGGGTTTTATACGAATAATTTGAATATTTATCCAGTAATCGATACATTTCCAATAAACAATTTTTAATGTAAATCAGCGGCGCTATTGCGACGTTGCCGCTTAGTCAGTTTAACAGGTACTTACTTATTGAATAAATAAGATTTGTTTTTCTATTTTAGACAGGCTGTGTCATTGGTATTTTAGGACGTGAAATATCAAGTCCTAAAATACCGAAACCTAAACCTCAATAGAGTTTATTTGAAAGTTAAAAATGTTCTATTGTAATTAATTTAAAAAAAGAATTTTTTTTTACAACAATACTAGCCCTGCCCGTGCTTCACTTTAGTTTTAGGAAGCTGACGGTCTACTTCGTGAAGGTTTATGACTAAATTGTAATTTTTTGTGAAAAATGTAAGAATTCTTTGAAAAGGAATTTTGGAACGTCTCAGGATAGAGATAGCTGGAATGATATGTGGGAGATCTTTGTCCAGCAGTGGGATGAACTTATATTAATTGAATTCCGTAGATTTAAGGGTCATTGCTCATATACAAAGAAGTAAAACAAAATAGGATAAGAAAAAAAAATAACATAATCAGGGGCAATAGACTTTGAGCCATGTTATAAACCCAAACACCAGAGTTGACCATTGTTTGTTTTCAAAGGTTTTTATTAACAGAAATACATATGTAACAAAATATCGTTAAACACAGTCTAGGTATTTTAAACTATTAATAATCCACTGACTAAACACGCTGAAGTGCCTCTAAAAGTATTTTAATAAAATTGTTGCTTATAAGTCATATTTTAGTGAGTGATTGCTCACTGGTGACTTCTTTTTAGTATTTTTAAACTTTTGGGATCAATGTACATATTTACTGATTGAAACAAATATTTAACACATATGTACCTTTTTTATTGGTTATCCTGACATAAAAAAGGTACGTGCGATAAATACCCGTTTACGGTATACTGCTGTGGGGAAATGCTGCAGATATAAACACCATTTTTGTGCTGCAGAAGAGGACTGTTCGTGCAATTTATAATATGGGGCCCAGAGAATCATAACGAAATAAGTTTAGAGAAATAAATATTATGACATTCCCTTGTCAATACATCTATGAAAATCTGATGTATGTTCACAAAAATATTAATTTGTTAAAAAAAAATAGCGATAATCATAATTTTATTACTATAAATAAAGATAAACTCGCTGTTGCCACTTGTAGACTCCATAAAGTTATTAAATCGTTTAAAGGGCAAGGTGTTTGCTTTTATAACAAACTGCCAAGTGATGTACAAAAAATGACAATTTACTAATTTAAAAACGCAATTAAATAAAATCTTTATAAAAGAGCCTACTGTAAAATATCGGATTATTTAGATGATAGAGAAGCTTGGGATTGAAATTGAAATTGCTCCAACTCGTTCAAAATGTTACAATTTAGACGTAATTTATTTCCTGTATTGTTATGTATTCTAAAAGGATCATAAAAAAACAATCAGCCTGGTTTTCTTGCCTTTCTTTCCTGGCTTGGTCGCGAAGCAACAGGCAGTAAAATTGACGTTTCAAAGTGATCCTTGTGATTTTATTAAATAAAAGATTTTGACTTTGTTCGTTTGTCCGCAGAGAGGCTGGTCGGCATGAGGCATGTGATGGCTCTGCTGATGTTCCTGGGCACCACCATCTCGTACGCGACTCGCGTCAGCATGAGCGTCGCCATCGTCGCCATGACCTCCAATAACAGCTACGAATATCCCGTAAGTAACAACTAGTGGAACAAGTTAACATTTAAAAAACCTTGACACAATATTTAAACCCGTAAAATAAAATTACAGGAAAAATGGTAGTCTTTATTCAAAAGTTTCTTATGAAAATTCTTTATGAAAAGTTTTCAAGAAAGTCTTAAAAGTTTTCTTGATTTACCGGTCACATAACTAGATGGCACTGCTGAATCAATATAAATCTAGATAGAAAACCCGCGGTGCACGGTCTCATTCGCACTTGTTTATAATGTAGGAATATTTTGCAAACTTAAAAGTCAGAATCTGTCTTGAATAGATAGATAGATAGATAAATAGATTTACTTTTTATTGCGCACGATACACAATTAAATATACAAAGAAATACATAAAAATAAAGGTAAGTATATTAGGCGGTCTCATTGCTAAAAGCGATTTCTTCCAGACAACCTTTGGACAGGGCAAAACAAAATCAAAAACTAAAATAGACTTGATTAGTGGAAGCTGCAGGACTAAGGGCATCTGCTGCGTTAAGCGGGTCTGTTATGTAGGCAAATCAATGAACCCGTGGCGAGGAAAAAAGGCAAAAAACAGAAAATAAACAAATGGCAAACGAATACATTGAGTGAGACACTGATTTTATTTACTTTAAAGCTGGTTTGCTTCTCTACACATTACCTTATCACAAGCAGTATCTACACTATCTACACTAATAAACAAATGACAAACGAATACATTTAATAAGTCACTGATTTTATTCACTTTAAACGTTTGCTTCTCTACACATTACCTTATCACAAGCAGTATCTACACTATCTACACTAATAAATAAATGACAAACGAATACATTTAATAAGTCACTGATTTTATTCACTTTAAACGTTTGCTTCTCTACACATTACCTTCTCACAAGCAGTATCTACACTATCTATACTAATAAACAAAAGACAAACGAATACATTTAGCGAGTCAGTGATTTTATTCACTTTATAGCTGGTTTGCTTCTCTACACATTACCTTATCACAGGCAGTAAGTATCTACACTATCTAATAGGTTGGGGAAAAAGTCTATTCGCTTTATAGTATGTATGAACTTCTAAAATCTATTTGGTTATACTATTTGTATCTGGTTGGTTTTCGTATCATACAAAGTTAAAATTTTAAAGAATATAATTCTTAATTCAAATTAGGAAAATGTGTGATTTTTATTTCTTTTTCGTACTGTAAAGATGAGTGAATCTAATGAAGAAATCTATACATATTAAAATTTTACTACAAAAAAGGTTTGCAACGCGAGCCGCGAAAAAAATTTGCGATGTCTATGGACCTAGTGCAGTGTCTGTGAGAGTAGCACTTTGGTTTAAGCGTTTTCTATCCGGAAATTTTGATGTCAAAGATGCACGTCGCTCTGGTCGCCCTATAGCGGATAAAATTGATGCCATTTTTGAAAAAGTGGAGCAAGATTGGCATATTAACAGCAATTACGACGTAGATGAAGAACTGGAAATTGACCACAAAATTGTTTGGAAACTAAAATTGGCGCATTTGAAAACAACTGGGTACACAAAAAAGCTTGATATTTGGGTACCCCACGAGCTCACTGAAAGAAACCTAATAAACCGTGTACTCATTTGTGATTCTTTATTACGACGTAATGAAACCGAACCATTTTTGAAGAAGCTGATAACTGGTGATAAAAAGTGGATCACGTACAAGAAGAACGTGTGAAAAAGATCATGGTCAAAGGCCGGTCAGGCTTCACAGACTGTGGCGAAACCCGGGTTAACTCGCAACAAGGTGATGCTGTGTGTGTTGTGGGATTGGAAGGGCATTGTTCATTATGAGCTGTTACCATCAGGCAGTACCATTGATTCTGAACTCTACTGCGAACAACTGATGAGATTAAAGCAAGAAGTTGAGAGAAAGCGGCTGGAATTAATCAACAGAAGGGGTGTGGTTTTTCATCATGATAACGCTAGACCTCACACATCTTTAGCCAGTCAACAAAATTAAGAGAGTTTGGCTGGGAGGTGTTAATGCATCCGCCGTTTAATCTTGACCTTGCACCTTCAGATTTCCACCTGTTTCGATCTCTTCATAATTCTTTAGGCAGTGTCAGGTTAACATCACGAGAGGACTGCCAAAACTACTTGTCGCGGTATTTTGATCAGAAGCCCTAAAATTTCTATAGCAATGGGATCATGTCCCTACCTACAAGATGGAAAAAAGTTATCGAACAAAACGTACATATACTTTAGTTAAATGCAAATAAAGTATATTAAAAAATGTTTTGAATATTCTTAAAATATGCGAAGAAACTTTTTCCCTAACCTAATATACTAATAAAAGGAAATCTAATAGTTACGATTTGACGTCTTATATTTTGCATGTCGTGATAATTTTGTACCTTAATCATCTCAAAGTCAAAGTCAAAATCTTTTATGCATTAAAATCACTAAGATCACTTTGAAACGTCAATTTTACTGCCTGTTCCTTTGCGACCAAGCCAGGAAAGGAAGGCAAGAAACGGGCTGGTTTTTTAATGATCCTTTTACAAGACTACACTAGAAATAAAGATATATTTACTCCCGGTCTAAATGATTGGGGCTCATCAAGTTTCAGTCCAATATAATGTAGGCGCATCATCATCATACATATCTTTATCACACACGGGTAAGATATGTTAATATTTTTAAATCTTTAGAATCTCTTACATTTTTGTAACGAAAGATTCGTAAACAGGTTGTGTGCGAATCTTTCGTATCTTACGATATATTTCGTATCTTAACATGTAAAATCCATATCATTTGAGTATCTTAAGATACTGTGAGATGAAATAGTATATTATGATACAAGTGAGCTAAGTTGCTCATTATACACGAGGCTGTGGTTTGTAGCCAAAGCTTGCGAGGAAAAAACAAACACGTATTGCATAAATCGTTAAATTATTAAAACAATTGGTGAATGTACAATTTTCAAAATGATATTGTATTGTTTTTGATGACAATTTCACACTTTGTCTTACATTGGTACTTGCCACTTCTTTAGTATCTTCATTTACTTCTTGTGTAAATGTCGGCGACAAAGGTAAATCATACAAATTACTGGAATGAGAAGGCACCAAATAACTCATGTTACGACATGAACATGGTTGTGGGTTACAGTACGTTTTGATATCAATATAATGTTTGAGCTTAACCATGCTTCTTAACATGGAATGGATGCACCATAGGGTGCTGGCTTTGCATGTATTGGCGAGTTCAGAGAAATACGCCAAAACACATTTTTAGAAAATGACTGGGTTTTTTTGTTGCTTTTCTATTCTATGAAACTAGCTTAAGCATCTAAGTATTTTTCTCAAAATTTTGCAGGCTTTTATTTGCGTTTTGTGCTGCATTTAGTATTTCTGGCGGGGTTAAATCTATCAATTGTTAATCTTCTGTACTAAAACTTGACATTTTTACAATTATTTACCACACAGTAACAAATGCGATATAAACAAAAAATGGGAAATGGCGCGCACGTTTTTTTTTTTGCACGTGCCAGATGTAGGATATTGATTACATAAAGCCATCGCCTACTTCAAAATTATAATTTCAGTAATAAAATGCAAATATTTTCTGAAAATTATTGTGAGTATTTATATATATTATGTAAGTAATTATTATAAGTAATTTGATAATAATAAATGTGTTTTCATCTTAATTAGGGATACATTTATTTATTCCAAAAATGTTATAGGGTTTTCAGCGGCATAAAACCTCTTTGTTGTTACAAAAGCTGTATTACCCGGTTAAATTGAAAATGCTCTGTTTACTCGCATATAATTTGCAGTTCGGTACTAACTTAACTTTGTAGGGATAATTCTATTATACACTAGTGTGTTATATTATTACGCATGCGTGTGTTATAGTTCGGTTTGTGGCCCTAATAACGATGACTATGGCACACTTTACGAGCAAGTGTGTTAAAAAAATAATTAAATCCTCGCTTTAAAAACGCGCTTCATAGTTTCAGTTACTATTCTGATTAGATTGTATAATGTGCCGTGGTCGTAAACTAGATACATCATCTCAAATCCGTCAATTCGAATCGCAGAACTCTTCTTTGAATTCGTGCAATTCTGAGATACAACTTTTGTTCAGGACTGTAGCTTTTTCAGTTTATTTAAGTAGATCTACTGCACAGACTGTTTTGTAGTTGGTATGTTAACTTGAAAGGGGTTTGTATAAAATAAAGGCGAGTTGCAAGAACATTGTGAACTGTGTCACTCGCCCGTAAGTTCGCGATTTCTTAGGCTTTATACCCTGCTTATGATTTATCTATACCATTTTGAATGTATATTAAATTGCTGAATAACTGAATTTTGAAAACAGTACTTTTTTACATGTTTTAGTGTTACTTGAAAAAAATCTAATTTGTAAAAGTTGCGTTACAAACAGTGTGCTTGTAAAGGAAGCCAATGACCTCCTTTGAGTATGAAACATATTCCGAAGGACCTTTCAAAGTTACGACAAAAATAAACGAAGAAATCAGTTTATCAGACAAAATGTGTAGTAAATGGGTGGTTACTTACTCTTTCATACACCGAAACTGAAAATGTTTTAAGTATCCTAACCTAAATTTTAACATTTTATATACTGTATCATACATATGTTCAAATATATATATATATATATATATATGTATTTATTCTATATATATTATATATCTTTTTTTATATGTTATGTGTAATATTTTTATTATTTATAGTACCTATATATGTACTTATGCTTCCATAAAATAACTCAAATAGTTACTTATGATTTTCTTTGTGTAATTTTTTAGTTTTTATTTTTATAATTAATATTTTGTTTTGTCAGAATATGTGTAAAATTATTTTTAGTTATTTGTAAAATCTTGATATGCCCGAGGTCACGAAATAAAATTGCTTTTTTTATCTTGTATCTTAGTCTTCACGATACAGGCTTGCTAAGTGTGAAGGCCGCTGCTGTATTGTGATCGTAGGTAGTGCCTTCTGCCTCAAACTGTATAAAATGTATATTGCTATTTACCAGGTATCTTAAGTAAATTACAAAAATTATCTTCATGTTAATCTTATTGATGCTGCAAATAAATATTTTTTTTTCAAGAAATGAAATTGTGGGTATTATTTAAAGCGATATTTTCAATATTTTGGTGCATAACAATCTAACGTGCTGTAACACCCTCACAGAATATGTTTTTAAAGGATAAGATCATCGTTATATATTTCAAAACATAAAAAAGTAAATTCTATGTAAGAAATTTCAATTAAGGCCCTTTTAAATTTAAATGAATGAGGCAATTCACGGAATGAAAGCGTAGGTAGTATAACAGAATGATACCTAATAACCATCTTATCAAGCCTTTATTACCGTCGATCGTTCCTCGCCAACCATTACTCCTAAATGTACATCATTTTCGGTAAATATTATTAGGCCTAGAATCTGTCTTCACGAAGCCTAGAAATGTACAACTAGTTCATTCAAGGGACGTGCACCCGTATGTGTCAGTGTGTGACGTATACACAATTGGAATGCACATTTTTATATTTACTGTTAATTGCTTTGGGTTTTTTTTTGCTTAGTTATGGATAGTGAGGAGATTGGAAGTTTTTTTCCCAACGTCCCCACTGGTGCGCCGGTTTGGTGGGCTCGTTCTAAATAAGTCCAGGGTCTTGTCTGAAAATCAGCAGTGGGGAACTTTTCAATGGATAAATTGAAGTTTAAATTCCACAAAATTGTTTTACTGTATGGCTCAAAGCCACCGTTGGTTGTTGGGATCAAATCGCTGAGACGGCCTGATCGGCTCATACAGTACGAAGGGCTTCTATGGTACATTATCTTCCTATTTCCTTTCCCGATACTCCCTATTTATCTTTATCTCAAAGCTTTCTCATATTCACTATTCTCTTTTTAAATTTGCTTAGACATATGTCCCACGTGTGTCACAAGTACCTATGTGGGTATTTAGTTGTCTTAAGAAAAAGTTGGGATTCAAATAATTAAGAACATTTTTGTCCATATTTATAAAGTTCGAGTAGGGTGATGAAATCATACAGTGATACGGTAAAGTAGAAGAAAAATCCACGTACATTAAAATACGATAGTCTGGTTCGTATAAACATACGCAATAAGACAGAGAGCTCAAAATAATACCAATGTTCAATTTTTCATCCTTATGGTTTATGGGAATAAATAAAAAAATTACGTTGTATTTTATATCAGCTATTTATATTGTAGCTATGACCACACCTGAGTCTAACAAAAAAATTGATGGCCTCATTCCAATGAAGTCGTTTCAGACGTAAGCGACATCTTGAACTAACGTGTTGCACTTTTTTGAATGAAGGGGCATTTACTATTTGGACATGTTTTTACTTTACCCTAATGGACAGTTCAGGTGATGCTGATATTGTAATCGTGTACATACTGAAAAGGTCAGGGTGGTTATATCTCTATTTTCTTTTGTAGTAATAAAATAGTCGTGGAAATGGATTATCCATATTATCCATATTTTATATTCTTTCAAGTTTTTCGTTTTTAAGTGAAACTTGAATTTACTTCAGATTTTGTTTAGAGTACAAAGGGTCCCGAATGGATCAAGAATTTGGCAGTTATAGGACAAATACTACACCTAAAGTTAAAACCTTTCATGATAAAACACCAAAGTAGATACACCGGCGGTGGCGGTTGCTTGTTCAAAATAATTCAGGAAAAGTTTTTCCATCTGGTGAAGCCCTCGGGAGCGGCGCATGCGCGTCTCGTTCATTCTAAGAACTCTGTACAGGAGTTACATTATATATACCTATTCTGTCATATCACAATGGTTTACGAAATAAAATTGTTTATAATCATATTTAATTAAGTTTTTGGATGTACAAGTACAATAATCTCACCTATGTATATCAAATAAATTAAATAATGACATACGTCCAAGTGATCGATGATTATGGAAAACGGTTTGTTTTGTTGGAGTATAACGTTTAAAATAAGAATAATTTTTACAGGACTCTTTAGTATTCAGCGGTGCTGGCTGTAGATAACGCAATTTCCATCGTATCAATCTAAGCGACAGTTAATTTTCTGTTCAATTTAAGAAAACTCTTGAGTGAGACCTTTACTGTCCCCAAGTCATTAAAGTTGATGTCACGAAGTGTTATGAATTAATGGCAACTGGTATCAAATAATCTATTTAACATTTTATGGATATAAGTTTATTATATTTTGCCGTTTGTTTTTCTAGGCTGGCATGTATTTTATGTATTATATTTACACCCCGTTTCATTTTGTCTAAGAGATCAGCCCCCTTTTGCTCTATCTTGAAATTCACTCAGGCAGAGTTGTTTACTGAGTGATTCCACTATTCATAAGGGCATTTAACAGAAATAAGCGTTGTCAAACGTTAGACACTGGGTGATTTTCAACCAAACTATAACTCATAACGCACTTCTTGAGGAAAAATGTATCTGAACTCTTTGAGGATTTTCAGTAAAGAACCCTTCTGCTTTCTGTTTTCACTGTATTAATAGTTACAATACGAAACATTCCATCCAAAGGTTTTCTAGTATAGGTCACTATTTCGTGATCTTCCTTCTTCCAGCCCTTTTTTCACATTACGCAGGATCGGCACCACTTGTATTTTTCTTGCATATCTTTCTATCAGCCATCATCTTCGTTGTCACTGCTTTCCTATCCATATCATTCTTGACACAGTCTATCTATCTCTTCTTCGGCCTTCCTCTACTTTTATATCCATCCACATTTTTATCTAACACTCTTTTAGTCACATGATTTTCTTCCCTCCGCATGACTTGCGCATACTACTCTAGACTCTTACTCCTCAACTTTTCTATCACTGGCGCTACTTTTATACTTCCTGTAATACACTCATTCCTTATCTTCGCCATTCTCGTTACCCCACACATCCATCTCAACATTCACATTTCCGCCGCGTTCTTCCATTCCACGTTCACTCATCATTTTGTTGAGACCGACTATTTTATCACATAGGTTTACGTTGTTATATTATATTGTTTTATATTATGGTGTGAAATACATGATTTTATATCGATCATTGACGTATGGTGGTTTCTCATTGCAGAAATTCGATTGGGAGCGTAGTACACAGGACACCATCCTCTCGTCGTTCTTCTGGGGGTACGTGATGCTGCAGATCCCGGCCGGCATGATCGCGGGGCGGTTCGGGGGGAAGTACCTGATGTTCACTGCCATGGCTTGCACGGGGGTTGTCAACTTGCTGGTGCCGTTGGCAGCTGTTAAGGTAAGGAACTTTATTTTATTTTATTTATTTGGGAAGATAAACAGTCATACATTATAAAGTAAAATATAGTGCTAATAGTTACATGAATAAACGCATAACTCGCGACATCATCCACAGATTAATTGAAGAAGTGAACAATATTAATAATTTTACAAACAGTATATGATTGCATATTAAAGGTCAACTGCTCAACTTTTGATACAGCTATGTAATCCAGTCCCAGTCCCCAATGTACTAGATTATCTAAAGCTCGTTTATCCGAGTCCTTGAAAATCTACTGGTATTCCTCCATGAAGTCCTTGACGTTAGAACTTACTGCATAATCTAATCGCTCAGGCACTACCACCATAAAAAAATGTATTTGCGTGATCCATAACTTCCATAACTTATCGAAGCATAGCTTTCGTATCTTTGCATGTAAACGTTTGAATAAAGTGTGAATTGCGATTTTATAACCATATTAGTAGGGACCATGTTTTAAATGGGTATATTTTGGAGTTGACAGTTTCTTTTAGAAAACGTAAAAAGAGCAAGATAAGCTCTTTCCCGAAATGTACGATGAAGATTGTCATCTAACGGACATTTTATTTTCGGTCTACGTTTTACGATTGCTGAAAATGGTTAAAGCCTAAGCTTTAAGTGGTATTTACGACATTGTAGTTATTCGGTACTATATTCTTGTTGTGTACTTTGTTCTTTACCCGATAGTACTCTTGCCTTATTTATAAGGACTTTATGAAACCTGGTCCAAGAAAGTTTGACAAGTTACTTCCCCTGTGCATTATTTTAGTGCAGTATTTTATAAACTTTATCACATATTTTGTAGTAGTTTTGGGTTCGTGTGATCATAAAAAAACGTGTGTGCTTTAACAACACACGCCTGAAGTAAAACTTCTTTTTCAAAACATTCATTTATAAAAATGTTCAATTACAAAATTGTCCACATGTCTGTAGGTCAGTCTATGTTCATTCTGGACAGATGCAACTCGCACTCGCACATTACCGTTTAAAAATATCGAAACGTAACTCTCTCTCTTTCTATCTTCACTAACTTATATATCCCTCTCAACTTCCGTTTGCACTTTTCGTGACGCATTCACAAGCTTACTCCCCAAGTCAAGCATGCGTAAAGACGTTTTACTTCAAAAATTGTAAGCAGTCTAGTTCACCTGCTTAAACTCTTCATGAATATCATCATTATATCAGCCACAGGATGTTCACTGCTGAACATGGGCCTCTCCCATAGATTTCCAGAGAATCGATTGTATGCGGCCTGCACCCAACGGCTCCCAGCAACTTTTATCAGGTCGTCGTTCTATCTAGTGGGAGGCCATCCTACTCTAAGCTTTCCAGTGCGTGGTTTCCACTCTAGATCCTTTCTACGCTTATAAGACTGCTGTTTACACCCGTATAAGATTGCAAATTCTCAAGATTATTTTGCTTCACGTACGTGTTTTAGTCCCAGAAGACGTACTCCTAGACATCTGCCTACTTTTAGAATAAGTTGCTTTACATAGTTCCGCAATGCATATGGGGTTGCATAATGCAGTGAGGTATCTACTGATACGTGAACTGAACTCTCTATTACTCGTAACCCGTAAGTAGGTACTTGGGAGAACAAGAGCAAAATATTGCTATCCGAAGACTATAAAATAACTATTCTTGTATTAGTTCTAGTTGATACACAACTCGCGTAAGGGTCCCTGGTATTTTGAAAAAAAATATGTTATCCTATACTTTCCCACTACTGGCCAAAGTCTTCATGTCCTCACAATTTCTCGCTTCGTCCCACCACCACCCCCAGGATCCCACGTGATCCTAAAATGTAGCATGATAATTTAGTCGTGATGCTAACCTCAGCCTGCACAAACATAAAATATTTTCCATACTATACGGGTATTTATCGCGTATTTACCTTTTCTAATAGTGAAGACTAACACTCGCATTTATAGTCAAGTCAAAGTAATTACTTGAGCAAAAGTAATAGCTTGAGCAACACTTCGTATTTTATAGACACGAAATCGGTCGAAGTAAGAACTGCCAAAAGCTAGAATACTTAGTCAAGTAAGTGAAGGTAGTCCCTGCAACCGCCACCATTTCCCGATGTCAACTACTGTCTCCACTCCAAGTTGAACTCCAACTCCAAGTCTGGCCACGACCGGCGCAACGCAACACAGTCGAAACGTCGTCAGGATAATAATGCTGTTGGGAATGGCGCTGCAACGACATTGCAGCGCGTCAGAATGTTCCCTAATACGCACGTCGACGGTTTTCACGCGATCATGCGGAAAAAAATCCTGTCTCTTTTTCACAGATTGCGCGGTAGTCCCAATTGTATTCTAAAGATGATTGCTGCCCGTTTCAATTACCCTATTCAGAAGCACTGGGTAGGGATCATTACTGGCAATTAGTAGGTAATTAATAAGGACATGTTTCTAATTTGATATTTTATATGAATAATATTATATTTTAAATTACTGTTAAATTTCCCAATTTAATGATATTATGTCCTTATTCTAATTTATTTTATTATAATTTAACACATTTGATTTTTTTTTTCATCATCATCATCAGCCTATATTTGTTCACTGCTGGACATAGGCCTCTTCTTATACGCGCCACTGAGCCTGGTCTTCGGCTCTTCTCATCCAATTTCTGTCCGCCACCTTTTTTATGTCGACGCTCCACCTAGCTGGGGGACGCCCCACACTACGTTTTCCAAGACGCGGTCTCCATTCAAGAAATCGTTACCCCAACGGTTGTCGGTTCTCCGGCATATATGGCCAGTCCACTACAACTTCAGTTTGCTAATCCGTTGAGCTATGTCGGTAACTTTGGTTCTCTGTCGGATAACCTCGTTACGGATTTTATCCTTCAGAGAAACTCCAAGCATAGCCCGTTCCATAGCTCGCTGCGCAAGCTTAAATTGGTGGAATAGTCCTACCGTGAGCGTCCACGTCTCAGCACCGTAGGTCATTACGTAATGACCTACGTTTTTTTTAATTTACTGTATTTATTATTAATTGGTATGTTTTTAATTTTAAGGCTTAGATATTTTTAGTTATGATTATTATTATTTTTGTTTTGTATGGACATTGTCTGAAATAAGTTATTATTCTATTCTAATTCTAATAAATAACGAGGTGAATTAAGTGATAAACTACTTGTTGAATATTAAAGATTATATACGATATAACTTCAGTAATGATTTAAACCGAATTTTCTTATGGGGTTGTTTTCGATTGCTGCTTAGCAGTGGGTCAGACGAAAGCAGAAACCTGTTAGTTATATACTTATTGCATTTGACTCTGTCAAATCTTCGGGGGAAATTTAGTCTGTAGAAAAAAAAGTGCTCATTTCTAGCTTCAGCAGCTTCTTCAGAAAGTTGACCGATTGGTAGTATAGAGTGCGAAATGACTGTTGCGCTATGCATCAAAATTGTATGTAGAGTGGGGAACATTGGATGCCATTTGTACAGCTGCACAATAAGGTAGCAGTTTCGAATTTTTTACATCAATCTTATGGCCACATGAGATAGTTTCCAGAATCACTTTATTTTTCATTGATTTTTAGGAAACGTTCTTGTTTATAATTTGCAGATGTCAATTTTTGCTTTTAACCACATAAAATGACTTAAGGTATGCTTTAGTTTGTCACTCTCTAGTTGCATGATATTGAATAGCTGTTTATTGGTTATTTCCCTAAAGTTATTCTTAGTGAAACCTGCAAATAAAAGAGACTTTATTAAAAACCATGTTAATTACTAATTTCGCCTAAATGTCTTGTAAACAAAATGGCGGAAAAAGCGGAGCATTTTCTTCTGTTAATCCCTTTAAAGGCCTATCTATACTTTATTTTATGTAAAAGTTAAAAACTTGGAAGTGCCCGGAACACGTACAAAAACATTATTGATTACTTAAATTTACCAAAAAGTAGAGTATTTCGTATTGTTATTATCAATAATTCAATAAAAAAGTATCAAGGGGTCTTACAGACAAAATGTAACATTATTATTAAAGTGCCTATCTACACTTTCCATATCAATTTGTTTATAACACAAAATTTACATTAAATAAATTAAAACACCACATGTAATTTGTGTCAAAATGCGAGCGTTGATAAAACATCAGACGACGACCGACGGAGACGACTGAGTTCCGACGTGTGCCCTTCGGGGTAGACAAAAAAACGCGAGAGGAACGGGATATCAAAAACAAATTATTTAGCTGCTAGAAATAGATAATTGCATTGCATGTTATTATACATTGCATTTCTTACTTTTGGCCAGTTTTTAATGTAAAATACTCCTATGTGGAAGGGGGAAGTGTTTATCATGCATATTTTCACTCAATTATGACATACGGTATTCTTGCTTGGGGAAATGCCTCACACTTCTCTATATTTTTTTATGCTTCAAAAAAGAGCAGTACGTTCCATTTTACAAATGGAGAACATAATAATCTTTTAGAGATAAATTTATTCACCTAAAAGTAATGACAATGGTTGCAGGATATAATACCAGCACCTGATGTATGTTAAATTCAATATTCATAATTTTAAATTAAACGGTGACTCTCATAGATATATATCAAGAAATCGAAATAATATATCAATTCCTCCACATAGATTTGCCAAAATAGCCAACAGTTACATATGCATAAGCATTAAATTGTTTAACAAACTAACACATGATACACGAAACACGGACACTGCACACTTCAGCAATAAAGTCACAAGGTTGTTGATGAAAAAGTCCTAATATTATATCCTTGACGAAGCTCTTGCTTCATAGTCATAATGTCACAGTATTTCATTATGACTGTATTAATCAACTCTTAATTATTTTGTATACATGTGTTTCTGATTAAAATAAATAAATATTGCTGGACATTTCACACAGCGCTATCTAGCCCCAAACTAAGCAGAGCTTGTGTTACGGGAACCAGATAACTGAATACTCAAATACATTTTTTTTGTAAATACTTACTTATAATATATAGATAAAGATCCAGAACCGAAACAAATATCTGTAGTATTTTTTAAACTTTCGCGATCACTGTACATAAATTGATTTAAACGGGTGTTTATCGCGTATGTGCCTTTTTTATTTGTTATCCCGATTCCCGACGTTTCGGCTATGTTGCAACAGTCCAGGTCTCGGGCTGACTGGAGTACTTGGAGCTACCGTCGGGAAGTGTGGGTAGCTGCAGCATCTACCCTCACTTGGTCTTCAAAATTAGAAATGTTCTCGTTCATATTACGACACACAACACTAACCGTATCTACGCACTGAGACGACCGATCTTGACGCACACACCTAACCAATCACTGGGTTCCAGGTTTAAATATCTGTAGATCATGCAAACATTTGTTCCGCGACGGGAATCGAACCCGCTACCCCCTGAGTCTTAGTCGGCTATTCGCCCACTGCACCAAGGTCTTCAGGATTGTACTTATGTACTTGCTAACTTGTCCTTAAATGTGAATTTTTGTATTTCCTATGTATTTTTTTAAGTCTAATTTACAAAGGCAAGTTTGTATATAGTTAACAAACATTGTGAGATACTGGTGCTTGAAGTAGGTTTATAGGAATCTGTATTACAGGTCACCAGGTCCCCACTCTGCGAGTATCAACAACAAAGGCTTGTCTATGAAGCGGACATTGTGTTGCATTAATGGTATGAATACCATTGAAGAAAGCAACAAAAATTTAGGAGACATGAACATATACACTGTGTTTAACTATTTAACTTAGTACTACAAAATAACTATATACAGTTTCGAGCCTAAATGATTAATTTAGTATTATATTTGCTTGCTTGTGTGTATGTGTTTGTATTTGGGTGTATGTTATGTGTGAGCGCGCGTGTTTGAGAGTGGGTTGTGTTTTAGTGTGTGTGTGTGCGTGTGTGCGCATTATGTACCTATATTATATGAGAATTATGTATAAAATGTAAGAGCGTAGCGATCGTTGATATTATAGATGCTGATTTGGATATATTGGTAGATTCTGTATGATTATATTATGTAAATCGTATGACCTTTCCAAGTCTACCTAAAATGTATCTTTATGGAAAAAAAAGATTTTGATTTTGACTTGAGCCATACAGTACAGGTGTAAAGCCTCATGTGTCTATAATTTGTGACGGTGCGTGACCTGTGAGGCAAATCTTTGTCGTAAGCGATTGTTACCACTTAACATCAGGTAGACCATAAGCTTGTCTCATCTCCAAGGGATAAAATAAATAAAAAATGTCTATTGCGGCATAAATAGGTTGTACTTTCTCGGGCTTTCACAATGAACTTCACTACTTATATTCTAACTAAACATAAAATGTAAGTACGTACTCACGAATCGCATTCAAAAAATAATACATTTTTAATTGAAACATTTTGAAAAGTCAAGTTAGTCAAAGCTTTAAAGTAGTCATCTCTACCTAGATATCCAATTCACTCTCCGGCAATTCTTTACATGAGAATACTCCTGGGATCGAATACAGTCCATAATTCAATGCACTGGAGGATCGAGTTCCAGAGCAATGCATTTTGGACTGTAGTCAACGGATATGAGCATTCTATTAGGATAGCTAATTCTAGGAGGACATCTAAGTGGCTTTTGAGTAACGAGTAACGTTGGAAATTCAAACTGTTTTTAAGTAGTACATGTACGGTCTCCTAAGCTGATTCATAATAGTTTGTAAGCATTTCACTGTTCAAAGCTTGCCTCTAGTGGTTTAAAGAGGATGGTATAATATTACAAAGCATAGACAAAATACTGAACTAAAATTTCATATCCATAAATCAGTTGTTACGTTATAAAAAGTTTTCGAGAAAATCGCGTTCAAAACGATCCAACTCCATCCATTGTTCGCGGAAATTGTAGTTGTAGAATTTTTATGAAGCTTTCTGCAGATTTCCTAGATTTATTGCTTCTTATAAATTCATAGCATTGCGGCGACTCTACTTGTATAAAGTACGTGGATATATTTGGTAAAAACGTGCGCAAATTAAATTAGGATGTAGCAGAGAATTTTTCTTTTAATGTAAATAATTTCTATGAAAACTCACCAACAGCCTGACAAGAAAGATCGTTCCCTAGCAAAAACCTCCATCAGCATATTCTCAGTTAGTTGCCCAATTTATCGTCGCATAACCAAGTTATTTATGCTAACCCCAGTTGGTGCAATTAGGCAGTTTGCTTCCAGTTTCAATGTCATGTCACTAATAGCACAAATATTTGAGCCAAGTTCAATAACCAGTTTTGTTTATATTACTTTGAAAGTAATATTTTGCTCCAGAAATACTCGTAACTTATGTTTTCCTTTCCGCGCATAATTAGCAATAACGAATGCTACATAAATATTTTCAGTCAGACAATATTCAACGCGTTTTTATGAGAAGTTTTCCTATCTAGAGGTAAGAAATTGTGCGTAAAATTTAATAAGGTTTCAGTACTTACATATTAAATCGATAGAAAAATCTATTTTATCGGTTGGGTAATAAACAAATGAGGGTGATTAGTAGCTGACGGTTCAGGGCCGTCGGAGGAAGACGAATGGTCGTCTATGCGCCTGAAGCTGCGGGTTGAGACGAAACTAATGTCGATTGATTTGCGAATCGAGAAGACAAGGTAATTTACTTCAAACGTTATCGTTGGTGGGAATGAGAATAAATCGTTCACAATATTTTCGTGTCGTAGAATGTACGAACCAGATTGGAAGAATTGAAAAAAACTTAGTATCTTATCTTCTTACCATGGAATGGTGACAAGAACTCCTGGGCTACTCTAGCTATGACTTTACAACCCTATTAGTCAATTTAATGTTTCTTTTTCTGGTGGTCACGCTTACTAAAGGCGTCACATAATACCAGCGCTACAGTACCTACACGTCACAGTGTCACACCGCTGAGTGACGACCTATTCTGTTGTCTTAAATTTTGTAATAATAAGTCATGTATTATTAGAATTTAAAATTAACACAAAATAAATATATTTGTTGGTATTTGTACTTAAATCTTTGTACTAAACACGAGCAGTTTTTTTATGCTACCTGTAGATGGAACAAGCTTATGCTTCACCTGATGTTAAGTGGTAACAATCGCCTATAACAGAGAATTGCCTCGTAGGTCATGCACCTTAGAAATGTGCCTTACGATGCACTGCCCTGCGTCCATCAACTTGATGCACACACGTATAAAGCCTTATGTGCCTGTAATTTCACCGGCACCTATACCATTCAAACATTATTTGTAAAATACATCACTTGTACCATACAAATAGAATTACTGTATTACAAGGTAAACTTAAGATAATGTTGATAGCCTACAGACTATGGAACAAATTGCGGGCCTTGAGCGATGAGATCCGCCGCCGCCGCCGCGATGTGACGGATGGCGGCGGCGGCGGCTGCGGCGGATGAGATGAGATGTTCAGATGCGTACTCGGAGATCTGTACGTGATATTTTATAAAAGAGCCTTAAATTATCACAATATTTAAATACTGTAGGAAAAAGCGGCTTTCAGACTACGCAGTAATATTAAAGCATATAGTATATAGCTCATACCACAACAAAATCGCGCACCATACATTGAAGGACACGTTCACACTGTACTGTACTATATATTATGGGCTAACTTGGTTATGTCCTTCTTTGCTATACTATAAAGCACAATAGTATAGCGTAGTCTGAAAGCCGCTTATCTAAACTTTAACTTTATTTTTTTAATTTTAATATTTAGGTATCATTATAATGTTTCTGTGACTAGTAAAAACTTTTTCGGGCGCTATGTTTCCCGAAGCACTCTTGCCGTAGCTTCTTCTGGTTCTTTAAACGGACGTCAGTAAGAGGTGCTTTTTAATTCGACACCTGATTTTTCCACGCAAAACTAAAATAAATCGAGTAACGTTTTATCACTATGATCACTTGGTTAAGTCATTTTTTGAGTTTTGGCTGAACTTACGAGCTTACTCTGTTTTATTTTATTGTATCACGTTTTAGGGTGACTGGTACGCGGTATGCGCGTGTCGAGTCCTCATGGGGCTGACGCAAGGGCTGCTGTACCCCAGCATCCACGGAGTGTTAGGGCACTGGGCCCCTACAGCTGAGCGCAGCCGAATCGGCACCTTTGTTTATGCAGGTAAGTTTCTACAGATTATTTCACACCTTCGAATAGCTAATTTCTAACACGCATCTATCTAATTCGTCAAATCGCTGTAGCTGCTATTACACCCAAAATAATATCTAATTGCTATTATGAATTTATGTAAATTGCTAAATTATAAGTCGGGGATTGCCGAACATTTTTGTACAATGTGTGCAGTGTTCACTCAGTGCTTAGGAAATAATCGGTTACTAAATTTTCAAGCCGCAATAAAATTAGGAACTGTATAAAGTAAGATTACATATGATATATGTACAGAACACAGGATTTGTTTTATTTCGTAGTCTACAGAAAGTTTACTCGAACGGTGAACTACAGTGTTCATAACTTTGCCTGGCCTTATTGTGGAGGTGCTAAATTCCTAGAGGACACTTTTCACACCTCGCTTCTTACAAAGAATACCACCCATACCCACACCCACACATCACAAACAGTTTAACAACTTACCTTCTAAATGCTGAAGTTATAATTTCCACTCGTTTGAAGGAACTACACTCGTTTGAAAAGAGTAATTTGGGGAGTTAACCTTTCCGAATATTTCGAGTCATTTCAAACTTCGTAATAGCGCTAATTATCTAAGGAAAAGCCTACTAATGGTATCTACTCTGCCACGAGTTACTTTTATCGCTGTGTGTTATCTCGAAAAATATACTGAAGACAGTAAATGGCAAGGAGTATCTGGATCGATAACGTCTAATTAATATAGTGTTAGGCAAATTAATTGAAAAAGAAATAGTTTCATTTCTTAATGATATCAATATTACCAGTATTAGTTATATCTGGCTCGAGTATGGTTGCCCTTAATCGAAAAAGTGATTGCCCTAATAAATAGTTATTTATAGAAACAGCGGTCCACGATGACGGTCTGTGAAAGCCAACTTAAACTTTGCGTCAAAGAATTAATGATGTTTGTTATATAATATTCCAATCAACTTATGACGAACTACACTTCGCCCATATTTCAAAATAAACTCGTGGATAGATTATCAAAACCATTGAAAACAAATCTTATAGGAGTGAGGATCGGTTCGCGTGAAATTTTGCCGTTCTTTGGTGATCTTGAACAATTTGCTACCAACGAAAATTATTTTGGTATTCTCTGTCAGGTGCCCAACTAGGAACGATCATCGAGCTGCTGACCTCCGGGCTGCTCTCCGCTAGCTCCTGGGGTTGGCCCTCCGTGTTCTACGTGGCCGGTGCCATGTGCATTACGTGGTCGGTACTCTGGCTGGTCTTGGGAGACTCCACTCCCGGCACCAGTCGCTGGATCTCTGATGAAGAGAGGAAATACATTGAGAGCAATGTTCTGTCGGATGAGCTGGGTCATAATGTAAGTAGTTAAGGATTGCTACTGATCAGCAGTACTAGATTTACTTCCGGAACTTTTCTAGGTACATAGAATAGGCTATCTGTTTGTTTGTTCTAATTAGTCTCATTGGTATCGAGTTTAATTAAATCATTTTTTTTTCAATAATGTTGGGATCATACACAACCATACAATACTACAGTATTATATAGTTAAAGTACATTTAGTAGTTATAGGTTATGTTAGTAGATAATGTATATACCTATAAGATTTCAATAACACTATATGCCCACAATACTTTTAATAATTAGGTATTTATTTTAAATATATCTCTAATATATCTATTTTAAAATTATAATCACAAAAGTATGTCAATATTAGGACAAGTAGGTATGTCAGGTACAAACAAAATGAGAGAAAAAGTATGCCAAAATGCAAAATATGTCTGGTCATTAATAAACTACATAAATTTTGTAATCAGACGCTATGATTAGCTGTCAGTGATGATGAGGTATGGGGGTTCAGTTAAAGGCGTTGCACGAGTATGTAACCGATGATTAACATTCTGAGCTGAATTCTGAGGCTTTTTGTTACAACCATTGATTATACTTTTGCCATTATAATTTATTTAAGAACGACCAAGTTCAAGGTCCGAGAAAGAAGGTAAAGAATTCAGCAGAAAGTAGTTTATGATTTTTGATGATATTTTCTTTTCAGCCAATGCCAACTCCCTGGCTGAGCATCCTGACGTCTCTTCCTTTCTGGGCCATCCTGCTCGCGCACTGTGGACAGAACCTCGGCTTCTGGACGCTGCTCACTGAACTGCCGTCTTACATGAATAATGTTCTGCATGTCGATATCAAAGAGGTATTAAGATAAATGTTGATTATGGAACACGTCCAATATAGGTGGAGGATTTGTTTTGTTTAAAATCTGTTATTGTCTGACTAGTAATAGGATCTGATGACGTGATATTATTGCTTGGAACTATGGTATAATTAATTAAGACAAGGTACATATACTGTTATTCGATTCTAGTAAATGAGTAATTGCAAATCTAGAAATCAAATAGTTTTTTACATCTTTTTAAAATTACTATTACTTGAATTCTTTTAAAAAGATTTTTATTACGTGAATCTCATGGCTTGAGGCATTTTGTAATAGCCCAGTTTCAATAAACCATTTAAATAAACTTAGGACAAGTAGTTTCAAAAGCCTTTCTGAGTAAACATTTAATTTTACCACTTGCAGAACGGCAAGCTGTCAGCGCTCCCTTATGTGGCAATGTACGTGCTCAGCTTCGTGTTCAGTTGGATCGCAGACTTCCTCGTCAACCGGGAGTACGTGCAACTCGTCACTTCCAGGAAGATCTTCAATACTATTGGTGAGACAACGTTACATGAGAGAGAATAAGAACAGAAAAACCTCACATAACAATAATATTTACTGATTGAACGCAATAGCTCAAGCAGGTTACTTATCAGCTTGAGTTATAGTTCCTCGTGACTGACGATCACTCAAGATGACGGGAATCCTGTATTCAATATATAATGTTCACAGCGCATTGGGGTCCAGCTGTAGCACTTCTGGGGCTATCATACCTGCCAGCTGGAGACCTAACCCTGGCTGTGGTAATCCTGACAGTCACTGTGGGGTTAAACGGTGCTCATTATGTAGGATTTATGGTAAGTTTTTCGGCGATTTACTTAAAGTAAAATAGTTTTGTTGTAAATATCTAGCGAAGTCGGAACATGATTCGTTGGAATTTAAATTCTTACAGCATTTAAAACATACTCGCACACCACCATTAAAATAAAGGTCACTTATCTTACCTTACTTAGAAAAAAACGGGATGTTGATTATTATATGTGAGCTGCTGAGATGTCATCTTATAGTTTGCAAAAGTTAAATATATTTTAATCAGGATGGTGTTAGGTCAAATAACATGTACTTATATAGCTGCTGTGATAGTAAGGAGAAAATTTATTTACTTTTCAATACTAATGGGCATTGTTTATGTTATTGCAGTTGTCTCATATCGACCTTTCTCCGAACCACGCCAGCACTCTGATGGGCATTACCAACGGCGTCAGCTCTATATTCGCCATCATGGCGCCGCTCAGCGTCTCCGTTGTCGTGAAGGATCAAGTATGTATCTTCCTTTTACAACAATCTATGTGTACATCCATGTGGGAAGTACCATTCAGTTACCTACTGCCAACGGATAATTAGGCTAATGAATGGATGAATGAATGAAAATACTTTATTGTACACTTCAAAAGAAACAGACATAAAAATAAAAAAAACACAAAGCAACAAGTACAATGGGCGGTCTTATCGCTTAGAAGCTATTTCTTCCAGACAACCTTTGGACGGAGAGGACTTTTATAACATGAAAATAATGGAAGGGGGTGTACCTACATTAACAAAACAAAAACTAAATTTTAGGAGAGCGCTGATCCACTTACAATAAAATAAAATAAATCTATCCACTCGCTCTAGTATATTCAAAAAAAACTATTTATTCATAAAACTGCTCACTAGCTTACTTGACCAATAAAACTTCTTACCTGATGGTAAAACAAAAATTCTATTGTCTAACATCAGTTTATTGGCAGACCATGATTTTGAGAATACGTGAAGAGAAAACTATGTAAACCACCCCCCCTCCCCCCCCCCCCCTCTTTTTTAAAGGAGTATGTGATTTGGCAGAGTTGTCGTATATATTGTTATGGATACACCTAGTTTTAATTAGTTAATGAAACTCAGTGCAATACTGACAGCTCAAAGGATTTACATAATATTTTCAACATAATATATTATTTATCAAATTTCACCTGGAGTTTACTAAATTGCCAGGATGTCATATATATTTGTTTTGATTTGTAGGGTGAAGCCTCTGAATGGCGCAAGGTGTTCTTCATATCGGTTGCATTCTACATGCTGAGCAACCTGTTCTACCTGCTGTTCATCTCTGGAGACGTGCAGACTTGGAACGAGCCCAAACCTGTCGAGGGTGGAGGTCAGTACCCCACTCAATAGTTAAAGCTTAATCGTTTTTATTCCACGTCGTTCTTTTTTATAGAACCTAGAGATGCAACAAGCATAAGAAATGGTCAGTAGTAAGCATCTGATATAACAAAGTACTCCCACATGGGGCAAGCACCTTAAAAACGTATCCTATTATGCACTGCCCTGCCTCCATCAACTTGAGGCATACACGTGATAAGCCTCATGTACCTGTAATTCCACCGGCAACCATACCCTTCAAACCAAAATACAGCAATGCTGCTTGGTGGCGAAATAGATATGGTAGGAGTAGTTCCTCGGGCGGGGACGATATATCAATAATCTACGATAGGCACCAAGTCCATCAGCTACCTCGTCTACTGAACCATAAAATTAGAACTTACATAACTATACCTTTATTTATTTGCAGAGGAAGGAGAAAAGAAGCAAGTGAAACCAAAACGCGACATCCGAAGATTAAGTATAGGCGAGAGCAAGTTTTGATCAAATCACTAACTTATTTGTTTAGTCGCACTATAAGCAAATCACATCTGCAGCATAACGACCTCATTTATTCAGGTTATAAAGCAAATCCTTTTAAAAAAAGAATACCTTTTCCTCCTTTAAACTTTAGAAAACCCCTTCGTGTGTTTAGTTTCCTCTATACGCCGATATTAAACGCTGCTCTATATAAGGGTGTACTTGAATTTCCATGGGGTTTAAACGTGAATTGTTTAAAGGGTACACAGGAAATCTGGTACACAGTTTTATATTAATAGTGTTATTTTGAACCCAGCCCTTGTTGAATCCGTTCAGCGCAAGAATATGAGTGATAAGAACGAACAATGAGACGAAATTGATTCGAATAATATATATTATTTTAATAAAACAGATTATAAAAATTAATGTGGTATCCGAGAAACTTAGATAAAACCAAAGATAAGCTACGTTTTGTTTGGTCGACAGTGATTCCAGTACCTTAATAATCGTAGGTGCCTTACATGTAAAACAATGTAAATATATATTTATTAAATAGTAGAAGTAAGAACTTCAAATTTAAATATTAAAACAAACTAAAACCATGAAGACGTTTTATTTAAACAAAATTCTACCAATTATTAGAGCCAATTTAAAAAAATATACTTTCAAACAAAAATATCATCACCTTCCCCTCAGATCATGATCTGTCTTGGCCAGTCTGGAATTGAATGAACAGACTTCAGACCCAAATTGGCCGATGCAGACAAAGCTGTGTAAGTGTAAAATACGAGACTCCTCCCGGACTGAATGCGACTGCGGAGCATCCATTCAGTCCATGTCTCATCCGCTCTCCTGTACCTTGTGCCCTACCACCTGCACAAGGATGGCCTCAACAAAGTCACGCCCACGAAGCAAGCCAGTGCTATTGAAGTGGCAGTGTACTACTCTAAAATACTCTAGCTGGCCAGGGATAGAAGAGCAAAAAAAAAAGAGTTTTAGGAATCGGTCTAGCCGTTATGAGCTGCTACGCCACAGAAACTTCAAACTAAACACACTCATTTTTGCGTTGACGTGCTAAATAGCTACTATAGGCTCAAAAACTACAACCACGACTAATCGTGTAGCAGCTAAATGCAATGCTTTTAAACATGTATGTACATTTAGGGTTGCTGTAGGTACTACTAATGATGGTCAGTTCGTAAGTACACGAGACTGCTAATTAATGAGATGTCATAGAACCATGTGTCCTGTTACATTAGTTTGTTATTAATTACTTGTTGTTAGAATAAGGAAGGGGTGGCCACTGGAAATACTGGGAGTATTTATTTCCTTATTAAACAGGATGTTTCAGAAAACAAATTAACTTAGAATTGGGGCATTGTCCTCATAAGAGAACAATCTTTACATATTATAAAATGAAGTCGCTTCCGCTGTCTGTTACCTTAGATCTTTTAAACTACTCAACGGATTTTAATGCAGGTTTCAGCAATAGATAAACTGATTCAATAGAAAGGTTTATATGTATAATACATACATAACTCTGTTTGTTTGTTAGTTTGTTTGTTACCTTTACACGACTAAACGGCTGAACGGATAGTAATGAAATTTTGTAGGAGATATATATAGATTATATCCTGGGAAACGACAAAAGACCAACAGCGCAAAATGAGGGTAATTATATTGAAAAACACAAAATAAAAAATTATTGACGACCTCCGTAGCGCAGTGGGCGAATAGCCGGCTGAGACGCAGGAGGTAGTGGGTTCGATTCCCACCGCGGAACAAATATTTGCATACAGATATTTGTTCCGGGTCCGGTAATTTTACTATATTTTATAAGTATGTATTTACAAAAAAAATGTATATAAGTATTATATCAGTTATCTGGTTCCCATAGTACAAGCTCTGCTTAGTTTGGGGCTAGATAGCGCTGTGTTAATTGTCCAGCAATATTTATTTATTTAATTATTTATTAATGCTGCACATTTTCACCCAGTGCTATCTAGTCCCAAACTTAGCAAAACTTGTAGTTTAATTTTGCTACTTAAAATATATTATTTATTGAGAAACACTCTCACTCTGAAAACGTATCCTTATATCCAGCAAACCTTGTTCCTCGAAGGGAATTAAATAATACCAATCTATTTGACCACTGTGCCACGGATGTTGTCTACGTGCTTTACACATTTACCAAATATGCTGTTTTACATTTAAAAACACATAAACATGAGCAGTTATGGGAAAAACAGCTAAAAAGTAACAGCTGTTTAGTTCCGAACCCGAAGTAGAATCTTGTACGGATAAGATAAGTTATAGAGTTCTAAAACAGGTGGGGTCTACTCTACCCCGATATATCGCAACAATATTTATATTGTTGACGTGGTCCTTCATTGAATATTAGCCTTTCGTTGACTATTAGCCTTATGAATAAGCTCAGAGTCGCTCGACGTGCTATGGAGAGGGCTATGCTCGGGGTTTCTCTGCGGGATCGAATCAGAAATGACGAGATACGTAGGAGAACTCAAGTCACCGACATAGCCCGACGGATTAGCACGATGGAGTGGCAATGGGCAGGCCATATAGCGTGCAGAACAGATGGCCGATGGGGCCGGAAGGTTCTCGAGTGGAGGCCACGGACCGGCAAGCGCAGCGTAGGACGTCCACCTACAAGATGGGCAGACGATTTGGTAAGAACCGCAGGTCGGCGTTGGATGCAGGCCGCTTTCAACCGCAGTTCCTGGAGATCAATGAGGGAGGCCTTTGTCCAGCAGTGGACATCCTACTGCTGATATGATGATGATGATTTATATTGAACCCAACTCGTTTATAATATCGTTTGAATAAAGAGACAAATGATATTGTCGATAAGCGATGACTCACGCAAGCGACGCCAAGGCACTGACGATCGAGTGGGATTTTAAGACGCCTCTGGAAGGACGTTGAATATTAATCGAAGGAGGCTTCTTAGGGTAGACACCCTTCATCTGCCCTTTGTAATGCATATGAACACATCAAGGATGTAAAGATCGGGGCCAAATCGAACCCTTACCCAGGCAGCGAATTATTTTTCAATCGGTTTTCTAAAAAGCTTGGTTTGATAAGGTTCTTGGAAATAATAATATGGATTGTGGAACAATATGTTTAGATCTATAGGCACGATTACTTTTCGATTAAGACAACCAATTTTCCTTTCTTTAGGATATTTTGTACCGAAAGGTGGCCTGGAAGAAATCCCTTTTTGGCGGTAAGACCACTCAGTGTCCATTTTGTGTTTGAATTTTTTTTATAATAATAATTTTATTATCCGTTTATATTAGGCATTACATTACGAAGTATTTACATTGAATTTAATTATATATCTTATAAACTGACATTCGTAATGCGTTTATTGCCTGTAAACCTAGGTACATGGTTGAACATACAATAATCGTTTATTTATAAGGCAAATTTTGTGTATAGTGTTAACTTAATTGTCACATTAGATCCAAACCTGAATTTGTCTCTATTATCTCTAGCCTTTATAACAGAAATTTGCTTCCTACTGATAAAGACAACGAATATATGTATACTTTAACAGCACTCAAATAGCACTATATTTTAGTACCGACTTCAGTTTCATGACTAGCTGTCTCACCTCTTACATTTCTCATACCAAGCACTTATTTTATGCCCAAAACAATTCCAAAAGGCTCAGAAAATTTATCATCTTCAAATTATGGGAACTTATATATTTTACGAGTTCTATATACCCAGGTATATCGCTAGAGGTAAACTAAAGGCTCGTCAAGGAGGTTGTATGTAAATTCGTAAAAGTAAACTGGGTTATCTTGAGGTTTTCCTTAATGTGGGAAAGGCAGTGTCATCAGAAGACATTTTCTAAAGTACCCAAGGAAATACCTAACGTATAGCAGACGATTATAACTGGTTTTACTGTACATTATTGTATAACCTGCATTAAAAACCGCTTACCATCAGGTGGGCCGTAGGCCTATTTCTCCTTAAATAGCATAAATAAAAAAAATCCTTGCATTGTGTACCTTTGCGCGTTGATAGAGATAAACGCACTCCCCAAGGGCACAAAACCATAGTATAATAATTTATCTGTGTTGAACTGCATTTCATATTTTATTTTGTAAACAAATATGGCTCGAATTAGGTAAAATCAAAATCAAATCAAAATCAAACAACTTTATTCTGGAACAAAAACATGGTACAGAAATACTGGAACACGATAGTATTCGCAGAAGTTATAAACTGTGTCGCGAACACTAACGCCCCCTCCGAGTTTAAATTTCCAATTATTTTTTAATAATTATACAAATTAAGCATGCGTGATTATGTGTGCGTATGTATGTATGAGTTTGTGTGTTAGTACGAGTGTGTGTGTATGTATGAGTGTGTGTGTGTGTGTGATGTGTGTGTGTCGTGTGTGATGTGTATGCGTGTGTGTGTGTGTGTACGTGTGTGTGTGCGTGAACTTGCGTGTGTTTGCGTGTGTATGACCTAAATTCTATACAGCAACTTTTAAAAGGTCTTCATACGACAGTGTTATGACTTATGTTATGAGCCACTGAAGACATTTTTGTTGACATTTATAGCAGGGTAAGGGAAATATATTAATTTGTTTGTTGACTCTGTTAAGTGTGTGTTAGTGTGGAGCTAAGGAAATAAAAATGAGGACTGGCAAATGCCGTTCGCCGTTTTTCAATTTTGCAAACTAAATCCGATCTGCGTTTAGAGTCAGTTATGTTAGGGTCATAGACAAGCTGTAAGTGTTTACGCGAGATTGTTTGTAATAAAGTAAAAAAAGTCTTGATCGGCTGAAATGTGATGCTACCTATACAGATTTTCATGTAACGGGAATAGTCTAAACGTAAAATCACAAGAATTTATAGTACAGGTTTGAAACCAAAAACCTTACGATAGGAAGTCTGAGTAATTACTTTACCACTGTCTTAAAACAGCCATAAAACCTTTAACTATACAAGCCCGAGCTATAACGAAGCATGGATAAAAGTTAAGTAGTAAGTGCACTAGCGAGACAACTTGACTGGTGTCGCCGTCGCGTCGCGCGTCGCTCGCCCGGATCAACTATTGCGAACTCCACTCCACTCCTCGACTACGATCACATTAGCGCACAATGTGGAACTTGGGCATAGTTCGTGTTTTAAAGACCTTTTTACAGTCGTTAGTTTAAATAGCTTATAATAACGGGTGTAAAAGGAATATTTGTAAATACTTCAGGGGGTAAGACAACAGTTTTCAAGTAACCAATACTGTCATTGCAGAAAAAAAGCTAATTCTCTGTACAATACTTATTAATTTCACGTTCACTGTGTTGATTCTTTAGATAAAAGTTGTTCGTATAACTTAAATAAGTATAACGTAATAACTTTATTATTAGATAAGATAACTCTCAAAGAAAAAATACAAAAAATAATATGTACAAATAGATTTAGTACAACGGGCAGTCTTATCGCTGAAAGCGATCTCTTTCAGACAATCTTTGTATGGACAGGGTAACAAATGATCACATGACGGCGGTGCATCTATATAATATTAAAAACATACCTACATACTATAACCTAAAATACTAATAATAACATAAATTCAATTAAAATAAAATAAGCAATTATAAAAATGGTTATGATAAATTAACAAGCAGTAACAACTTCAACACAGGCACAGATAATCGGTGTGTACTTTTGTTTTAAAATAAATAATATACTTGGATGTTCTTATAGAGAGGGGCAAATCGTTCCACAATCATACGGCTGTTACAGTGAAGGATCGACCATAAAACTCTGTCGTATGGACAGGAGTTATAAGTTGGAAGGAATCTGAAGAACGCAAATTGCGATCATTAGCCTGGTGGAGAAACTCAAAACGCTCCTTAAGATAGAAGGGAGAAGAAGGGTTAAAAAGGATGTTATACAAAAGGGACAGTATGTGTGCATTCCGGCAAAGACCGATGGGGTGCTACTTGAGCTTTGCGTGAAAATCAGAGACATGGTCATACTTGCGCAAGCCAAATATGAACGGAATACAGAGGTTTTGAAGGCATTAAAGTTTGCTCAGTGGGGCTTTAGAGAGGTTAAGATAGCAGGCGTCGGCGTAGTTCAGGATTGGAAGTAAAAGGGTCTGTGCAAGCGTAACCTTGGTAGCAGTCGGCAAGAAGTTACGAAGTCTCCGTAAAGATCCAGACGATGCAAATACCCTGCGGCTAATTTCATTGATACAGGAAACCCAGGTTAAACGGGCATCCATCTGTACTCCTAAATAAATCATCATAATCTTCTTTAATATAAAAATGAATCGCAAAATGTGTTAGTAAGCACATAACTCAACAACGCCTGGACCAATATAGCCAATTTTTTTTTTGTTGTATTTTCTATTGTCAGGAGAAGGATCTTATGAAAGAAAAAATTAAGAAAATTGCGCGCAAAATTAGAAAATTTAGAATACTTAACCACCATTTAAAATTATTTATAAGCTAACCTTAGCACTTTTATAATGTAACCTTATGACGTTTGACATAGAATTGACAGAATGCGTGCTGCAAATGTCGTCAAAGAGGATGTAAAAAAAATGAATATCGTTTGAAACAGAAGCTTCGGTCGGAGTTAGCCCGAGATATATTGTCTATATATATAAAAATTAATTGCTGTTCGTTAGTCTCGCTAAAACTCGAGAACGGGTGGAGCGATTTGGCTAATTTTGGTATTGAATTATTTGTGTCATTCATTTTGTCATACATAATGATGGCCGGGGACAACAATTGACAATTCTACCAGGGTGACTTATATTGACAGCCCGCGTTATACCTATGCATGTCAAGCTGATACGAAGTTCGGCGGGACCACTAGTATAAAATATTTATGTCATAATTATAGTATCACACTCTAATATCATAAATGTGAAAGTTTTGATGTTTGTTTATTTATTTGTTTATTTGTTACTCAACCACGCCAAATTAAATTGAAATCGGTTCAGCTAACGGCTCTCGATTAAATTTTTATTCTCAACGGATTTCGATCAAATTTGGTATATATGTGGATTGTGGACTTTCATTGCTACAAAGGCTACCAGTTATCCCAAAAATCAGTTCCTATGGGATAAAATCGGGTATCAAAGTTTCTATACAAAATTTTGTTTGGTCTTATTTCAGTTTTAGTTTACTCTTTACACCAAAACTACTGAATGGATTGGGCTCGAACTTTGTAGAAATTTACTTCTAAGCCTAGAATAACATATAAGCTACTTTTTATCTCATAAATGAGTTCCCATGGGGTAAGACTGAGTCCTTAAAGTTTCTATAGAAAATATTTATAGTTTTTTCTTCTTTGTTATCTGTGCACGCCAAAACCACTGAAGGGATTGGGCACAAACTTTGCAAAAGCTTAGTTCTTGACCTAGAATAACAAAAAAAGGCTATTTTGTATCTCATAAATCAGTTCCCATGAGATAAGAATGAGTTGTCAAAATTGCACGCCAAAACAATGATAATTATTTTGCTAATAGATTGCTCACCTATTTCTATATGCGTATATAGCACTATATTTAATGTAGACAAACATCCGTGCGAAGCCGGGGCGGGTTAGCTAGTGGTATATAAACCCTTAGCCCTATACTTATAGCCGTGAACGCACAGAACACTGTCAAAACGAAGGTACACAAAAGACACACAAAAAATAGCTTTATTTCGAGTTGACACAAGACTAAACTTAAATCTCTATCACCATCTATCAGCGTACACAAGGCAGTGACCGTTTTGGTTGTTACCAAACCAAGTTTCGGTTCCCCACAATATCCCGATGAAAGTAAAAGCAGCCGAGTTCTCTGAGCTAGTAATTGAAATCCCATTAGACAGTTATTTAGGACAGTGCTGTGGTTTCTGTTGACGGCGACGGGAGGATGAGTGATTACGAGTGAACACGAAGCACCCAGCTAGATAGAAGCTAGCTGAGTACTGACACATTCAAACCGATGGCGATGATGCTAGTGTTTACAATGCATGTTCTAAAATATCTAATTTGAAATATAAATAAATAAATAAAAATAAAAAAGCCTTTATTAAGTTCTTTGTAAGTACTTAGTTTTTCACTTTAATAGTATTATATTTAGGTAAACGTTTTATTTAAGAACCCCTCGACGGGTATAGGCCTCCTCCAAAAGTTTCCATTTTTTTCGGGTTTCTGTTTCCTTCACCCATGTCTTGCCTGCTATCTCTGCTATCTCGTCCTGCCATCTTTCCTGTGGTCTCCCTTTTTTTCTCTTGTCAACTGGACCCTTCCATAGGTGTTGGAGAGCGTCAATTACTTTGTTTTTTTTCTGATAAGTGTGTTTCTTTGTTTATTTTTGAGTTTTATGTTTAGGCTCTCCATGCTCTCCATCAATATTAGTATACTTGTTAATAAAATAAAAGTAAGAATTAAACATGTAAATTCAAACTCTATCCTTCTAAACTAAAATTAAAGGTGGTAAAATTTGTATGTAAGTTTGTATGTTTGTATTTATAATCTCTGAAAGTACTAGATAGATTTTGAAAATTGTTTTACAGATAGAAAGCTACACTATCCCTGAGTGCTATAAGCAATTTTATTAAGATAATCGTCCATACGAAGCGGGGTCGGGTCAGCTAGTGATAAATACTTTCTCTTTTGACTCCTTCAAACAAATGTGTTTTTCCATTTCGTTTGATAAATGATGGGATGAGCAGAGCGCTATAAATCATTTAAGAAAATGAGGATAATTTACAACTTTAGCGTTATGGCATGAATTGTCATTCTGAAAAGAAGTCTTTTTTGGGTCACATCTTTGGAAAGACTAACAACTGTAGGTACAGCACATTTTCCGTCTCCAATCGACAGGATTTATTTTTCAGATGTAAGAAAAAAATAGTTTCTTTTCACCATTTAGCCTCAAAATATTTGAGTCGGTGTGTGTTATCTCGTTTACTGTCGAAACCAGCCGCTCTCTGTCTTGATATTTCATAAAAAAACTAACCTGAAACGTATGTACGCCTTATTGAAACAGATCACGTAACAAGCTATATCATCTGAGGACTCAGAGCCTTTCACGCGGTGACAGTACGCTGAGTCAGTAGTGTTCAATAGTAGAAATACAAACACTAAATAATTTATTGGGACGGAAATATTAATAACAAAAAGAACTGACACGAATGGTACAAATTATATTATTTGATGATGTAATATTGTTAAGTGGTCAATAATGAGTATTTTATTATTTAAATTATTTATTTGTATTTTTCAAACAAAATCAATATATGTGGAACTTATGATACAACTTAAAGCTAATCATCATTTATCATCATATCAGCCATTGGACGTCCACTGCTGGACAAAGGCCTCCCTTATTGTTCTCCAGGAACTGCAGTTGGAAGCGGCCTGCATCCAACGCCGACCTGCGGTTCTTACCAAGTCGTCTGCCCATCTTGTTGGTGGACATCCTACGCTGCGCTTGCCGGTCTGTGGCCTCCATTCGAGAACTTTCCGGCCCCATCGGCCATCTGTTCTGCGCACTATATGGCCTGCCCATTGCCACTTCAACGTGCTAATCCGTCGGGCTATGTCGGTGACTTGAATTCTCCTACGTATCTCCTCATTTCTGATTCGATCCCGTAGAGAAACCCCGAGCATAGCCCTCTCCATAGCTCGTTGAGCGACTCTGAGCTTATTCATAAGGCCAATAGTGAAGGACCACGTCTTGGTTCCATATGTCATCACTGGTAATACATACTGATTGAAGACTTTCGTCTTAAGGTACTGAGGTATGTTGGACGAAAATACGTTGCGAAGTTTCCCAAACGCTGCCCATCCGAGTTGGATTCGACGATTGACCTCTTTCTCGAAGTTGGACCTACCTAATTGGACTGTTTGTCCTAGGTATACATACGCGTCGACAACTTCAAGAGCCGAGTTTTTAACCATAACTGGGGCAGGCACGACATGGACATTCGACATAATTTTCGTCTTGTCCATGTTCATTTTAATCCCTACCCGTTGGGAGACTCGATTGAGGCCTTCGAGCATCGTGCTGAGCTCTTCCATCGACTTTGCCATGACCACAATATCGTCGGCAAACCGAAGGTGAGTGATGTATTCGCTGTTAATATTGATGCCCAGTCCTTTCCATTCCAGAAGCTTGAAGGCATCTTCCAAAGCTGTCCCAAACAGTTTCGGAGAAATGACATCTTCCTGTCTTACGCCTTTTTTTAAGGGAATCGCCTTCGAGCTCTGTTCTTGCACTCGGACTGACGTAGTGGCGTTTTTATACAAACATTTCAACACTTCGATGTACCGATAGTCAATACGGCATCGTTGGAGAGACTCAAGCACTGCCCATGTTTCGATCGAATCGAAGGCTTTCTCATAGTCCACAAACGCGAGACATAGCGGCAAGTTATACTCTTCGGTCTTCTGTATGACTTGCCGCAGCGTATGTATGTGGTCTATGGTACTGTAGCCATTACGGAACCCGGCTTGTTCGGGAGGCTGGAAGTCATCAAACCTGCGTTCGAGACGGTTCGCGATGACCCTTGAAAACAGCTTATAAACATGGCTCAAAAGCGAGATGGGTCTGTAATTCTTAAGCAAGGTGTTGTCACCTTTCTTGAAGAACAGAACCAAGCTAATCAAGGATATGTATAAAATAAATGTACTTTTATAAAATAACGACGGAAATTACGTAACGCACTAAGCAGGTAGAAGGTCAACTAAATTAAAAAAAAATACAATAAAACATTGTTATGTTTAATATTATTATAATGAACCTTTATAATCACATCAATTTATTGAATTATATACATTATTTTTCAGATAAGTAAGCTTGTCTCGGAGCATCGGAGAGCAATATTGTAAACATTACGAATGTGTTATGAGATCATATTGTTAAAAGTTTTTGTTCTGTGTTTCGAGTTGTTGCGATAAGTATTTATTTAGTTACAAAAGTTATGTTCAAATCTTTACATTTATATTATAAAGTGTAAAGTTTGTTGCTTGTCGGTGGTAATACCAGCAACTTGCACCGGTTCTGAAAATTCGTTCACTGATAGAAAGCTCTATCTCTCTGAGTGATATCAGACTACCTATATAAAATGTGTGTACGCGTGCGAGCACGGGTCGAGTCAGCTTATGTTAAATCAAATAGCATGGTGCTTATTGCAAGATGTTTTTTGTACCGTTTTAATACTATTTTTCGAGCTAAATATGAGTCCCGTATACAGTAACAACGAATATTCCCTAAATAGATGTACTAAGTCAAATTGCTAAAAAGATAAAGTTTTTGGTGACTAATTTACGTGTAGCAACTAAATAGTGAGAGTAGCAGCGACTATCCCTCCGCCAGTATCTGGCTTGTTTAAAGTACCTTTACCAAAAAAACAGTATTAAATCCCCCCCCCCCCCCCCTCCCCCCGGGGCGAGCGCGTACGTATAATAAAACTATGTCATTGCTTTACTTATAACTAAGGGTGTTATCACACTAACCAGCGAGTTCCAGTGAGGCGATTTGTGAACATCACCTCGCCGCATTCGCTCGCAAGGCAAACACGCTTGGCCCGCCACACTTCTGGTAGTCACATTCTAGAAACTATTGTAACGTACAATTTACGAATTTTAAGCATTGTAGCAACGCGGCCTGCACGTTCTCAAATTGACTCGCTGGAAAATCGCTCGTTACTCGTTAGTGTGATAACGGTTTAACACGTTCAGAAAATAAAATATTTCGTTGAAATTATGGTTCAGCCCGCAGGTAAACATTGATTTATTAGTAAAACATGTTTAGGAAATAAACTGTTGGTGTTTGAATTACAACCGTAACCTTCAGGGAATGAGGACAAATAAAACATATATGATAAAAGTGATAGATTTAATGATTGATGGCAATATGGTACATGTTTATTTTATATTATACTTGTGGGGATACAACTCAAGCTAGCAGGCTTCCGTCAGTGGTCACCGTCCGTCGTTGCCATGGACAATACACGTCGTTGTCAAAAACGTCTGCAGCCTAACTTGTTATGCCTTATTAACACCTCTCTTGAAGGTGTTCGTATTGAAACCCACTGGGAAAACCATTCCCCGTTCTCCATTCCAAATTGAGCCTAATAATCTTGTAGGTTTAGCTTAATTTAGCTCATTTCTGAATAAAGTCTCTACATATTTTTTATTCTGTATATATGTATGTCTACACAAAAATATATTAATATGGAGTTTAGTTGGTGTACATTATAAGAATGGTATGCACTTGTGTAGTTCTACGCTCAAAGTACATTATTACTAACTACTTTACAGTCCTTGCAATACCTGCTTTTAGAGAGGTTTTTTTTTACTTGTACCAGGTAACAGAAATGGGTGTGAAAGTTGCTCTCTATTGGGCTATAACATTTAGAAGTCTAACAGCCATTGACACTAAATAAGAAGAATACCTGATTTGAGACTACGAATACCCACAAATATTTGCAGATTGTGCAAACATTTACCACACAAGAATCAAACCCGCGACCTCTTGGGAGGTCAGTAGTTTACTGGCACACTAGTCTCAGATGCTGTAATCTTAGTTTAGCTTTGAATAGTATCTCATTTAAGTAAAAGTCACTTTTCACATATGAGTCCCATCTATATTTTTTTCGTACTCTGTTGAAGCTCTTACAAATGTTCTGTTTTTTATTTAATGATTCATAATTCATTTTACTTGCTTCAATGTGGTTTAGGTACATATATCTTATTAAGTAATATTAGAGTGGCTCACATTCTCCATCCAGAATGCAAAAATACACAATAAAATAAACAAAACAAATCTCACATAATAAAAAAACACATGTCAAGTAAATAACAAATTACATAATTAATGTCAAAACACAACGTGGAAACGACATAGACTAAAAACATAGCAATTCTGCTCGGTGTCATAAATAGGTTTGGTGGTACCCGAGTTCGCACCAATAAAGAACTAGTCGATGCGCTAAATCTTGAGTTCACAACCGCGGCCAGCAAGTGCGAGGCTCCGACACCTGATATCGCCCGCGCTCATGTCTCCCTTAGTGTTGATTTATCCGCATGCGACCTATCGCTACGGTTTCAGCTGTTTTCGCCGGATGAAATAGTTCTAATAGTCAATAAATACATAGCGTCTAAAAATAGTACCGACCTGTACGGCATATCATCGAATCTGCTTAAAACTATCGCGAAACCAATTGCCATAGTTATTGCACATCTGTTTATCAACTGCATTCGAGTGGGTATATACCCCGACCACCTCAAAAGAGTGAAGATATCTCCTCTCTACAAAGGGAAAGGGAAAAATCGGAAATAAAATCCTACCGAACGATCTCCCTTGTCCCCGCCATTAGCAAGATCTTTGAGGTCGGACTCAATAAAAGATTGTTGTCATTTGTTGGACAGGCAGTACGCGTATAGAACCGGACGCGGCACCACAGACCTGGTGAGGGAGGTGGCGCGTGCTGACCGCGCGCAAAAGTGGTCAATGCGTGGCGCTGCTGTGCTGTGTCCTGTCGCGCGCGTTCAACACTGCCGACCATCACCTCATCTCCGACAAACTAAATTTTCACGGAATAAGAGGACCGGCTCTATCCTTGTTATGGTATTTTATGTCGAACCGAACTCAGACTGTGGTGGGTGAGTTTGGGTGATTGAAGTCAACAGAGCTAACGAACACCATGGGCGTGCCGCAGGGCTCTTGCCTCTCAAACACGTTGTTCAGCCTTCTGCTGAACGACCTTCCGAAAGCCGTCGACGGGGCGCAGGTATATATGTACGCCGATGACGTAGCCGTTATTGTCACCGCGCTGAATCCATCCGAACTGGAGATAAGGCTGAACATCGTTGTGCAGAGTCTTGAGAGGTAGTTCCGGTCGAATGGTCTAGCACTAAACAGGGAAAAAACCTGTTATATGACATTCCGCCTAAATGGCACTCTCAGGCCAATGCTAACAGTGACTGCCGGAAACACCGCTCTACAGATGGTCGAATCCACAAAATTGCTGGGATTTCAAATTGACAGCGGTCTCACCTGGGAGAAGCATATAGAAGAGCTGTGCTCGAGACTGGGCCGCACATGCTTCGCTCTGCGCCGCCTCGCCGCGACCGCCACCCGCAGCGTGGTGCTGACGTGCTGACACGCGACGGTGCACAGCGTCATAGCTTATGGTGTGGAGCTGTGGACGCGCGCTGCTGACGTAGACAGAGTCTTCGTAATGCAGAAGCGAATTCGATCGTCGTTAGTGGTCGAGGCAACATCGCCTATAAAAGGCTCCTCAGATCGCGCGGCGCGCAATGCGGTCGTCGTTAGTGGTCGCCGCTATAGCATGCAGCGGCCACACCTTAGGAACCTAGGCTGGTAGAGGGGGGCTCGAGTGCCGAAACACTTTGTTGTAGCAACGGCGTGTTTCGGCCCTCGAGTCGGCACGGTCACTCCCCGTGCTAGTGCTCGTTGCTTCGGCGTCAACGCAATCCACCTCAAGTGGCGAGGCAACCAGGCAACTGTAGAAGGCCTGAAGGTAGCGATAGGAGTTTTTATCGTTGCCAGATACTGCGTCCTGTTCCCTTCCAGTCGTAGCGGTTCTCCGTTCCACTGGGTCAAGGGGAGTAAGGAGGAGAGGGTGCATCTGTGTACGGCGCGCACACTTATGCAACTTAATATATCCTGCGCATCTGACTTGGCTTTGTCATTCCGAGTTTAAAAAAGTCCTGGGCTTGGTCTAATACCTGGACACGGGTGGCCTAAGGAGAGGAGAGTGGTCGCTCTAGCACTGCATCGGGGTGACAGTGTGGTTCGGCAGCACTCTTTGAGACAAAGCAGCTTTATTTAGAGAGGCACTGCTTTCCTCGCTCAGCCGGGGAGGGGGCTAGAAAAGGTGCCCCAAACAAACGCTCATTCCTCGCAATAAGAATAAATCTAAAAACATGCAGATGAATATGACTTTTGGTGCGTGGAATGTACGTACTCTTTTAGACCGACCCAACAACCTCTGCCCAGAACGTAAAACCGCCATTGTGGCTCGCGAGCTCAAACGCTATGACGTCGACATAGCCGCTCTCAGCGAAACACATCTAGCTGACGAAGGTGAGCTTGTTGAACGTGGTGGTGGGTACACTTTCTTCTGGAAAGGCACACCAGCTTCTGAGCCTAGACGGTCAGGAGTAGGCTTTGCTATTAAAACTACTTTAGCCTCTAAGTTGGAAGAACATCCAGTTGCTATCTCTGATCGTGTCATGTCCTTACGTTTCCATCTTCGAAACAATAAATACTTAAATGTTATCAGCGTATATTCGCCAACACTCGACAAAAGTGATGACGTCAAGGACAAATTTTATGAGGAAGTGTCAGAAGTGCTGACTAAAATCCGGCGCTGTGAGAAAGTTTTGCTTCTTGGCGACTTTAATGCTCGCGTCGGACGTGATTTTGAAGCTTGGCCTCGGGTGATAGGGCGACATGGCATTGGTAACATGAACAGTAATGGGCAACTGTTACTAAGCCTCTGTTCCCAATTTCATCTGGGTATTACCAATACCATGTTTAGACTCCCAAATAAATACAAAACTACCTGGATGCACCCAAGGTCCAAGCATTGGCATCTTATTGATTATGCTATAGTCCGTCAACGGGATATAGCGGATGTCAAAGTAACGAGAGTAATGAGGGGCGCAAACTGTTGGTCGGATCACAGACTTGTTGTTACAAAACTATTTTTGCGTCTTAGCCCTTGCCGTAGACCTCGCAGGGCTAAGCCTAACTGTCTTCATCTGAAAAAGCTAGAGTCTGCTGAAATATTGGCAAATTACAGGGAAGCTGTCAATACCTTTACAGCAGGCATACACCCCGAAGATGAACAGTTGGACGAGGGCTGGAAACTGTTAACTACAAATACCATCAATGCGGCTACTGAGATCTTAGGCCAAAAACCTCGTGTCTGTGAAGACTGGTTTGACGAAAATGATAATACATTGACAGTCGCCCTAGAAAAACACCGCCAGCTCCTTCGAAAGGGAAATCAGACAACTGCTTCTGAAAAAATAAAGGAGAGTACGAGCCAAATAAGGAGACTAACTCGAAACGCAAAAGATGAGTGGTGGCTGAACAAGGTTCGCTATATTCAGTGGCTTGCTGATTCGAATAGACTCGGCGATTTCTTTAACGAGATTAAAAAGTTAGTAGGAAGTCCACATCGAGTAAACGTACCACTGAAATCACTTTCAGGTACCCTCCTGGTAAGCAAAGGAGAAGTTCTTACTCGCTGGGCAGAACACTATAACAGCTTACTCAATGTGGATCGTTCTGCTGACATAAACTATTTAGCATCACTTCCTGCCTTACCACAAGCCGTAGATCTGGATCAGCCTCCTTCTCTTGAGGAAGTTATCATCGCCATCAAAGCGCAGAAAAACAATAAGGCTGTCGGCATCGATAACATACCAGGAGAACTATTAAAATATGGCGGAGATGAGTTGCACTACAAGATTTGGCAATTTTTCCAGCGCATGTGGGAAATGGAGTTCGTTCCTCCTAGTTTTGGCGTATCACTAATTTGCTCTTTGTATAAAAATAAAGGTGATCGATCTGTTTGCAACTCTTATAGGGGTATATCACTTCTGTCTACTCCAGGAAAAACTTTTGCCAGAGTACTCTTAAATCGTCTTATGGAGCTCTCTGAAAGTATATTGCCTGAAACGCAATTTGGGTTTAGACCCAATCGCGGCACATGCGAGGCCATATTCTCTCTTAGACAACTGCAAGAGAAAAGCAGGGAACAGTGTCAACCTCTGTTTCTCTGTTTTGTTGATCTGGAGAAAGCTTTTGACAGTGTACCTCGCGAAGCTTTGTGGATTGTGCTTTCGAAACTTGGTTGCACCGACAAATTTATACGCTTGATAAGACTTCTTCACGACAACATGACTTGTTGCGTAACCGTCAATGGTGAGCAGACAGAGCAATTCCCTGTCACTTGTGGTGTAAAACAAGGCTGTGTATTAGCACCCACTCTTTTTGCTCTGTACTTTTCCGTTGTCGTGAGGGAGACTTTACAAGCCAACACCGAAGGGATCCGCATACGTTTTCGCACAGATGGCAGTATCTTTAACCTGGCTAGGTTAAAAGCGCACACAAAGGTATCGTATGACCTCATTACCGAATTGATGTATGCTGATGACCTATGTTTCGTTGCGGAATCTTCTGAGGGACTCCAGGACTTGATGACTCGGCTTGACGCTGCGTGCTGTAGATTTGGCCTCAAAATTAATATTACAAAGACAGAGGTGATGGCCATGGACACTGTTAACCAAGCTCCACTGAATCTGCAAATCGATGGAAAGCCCATAAAACAGGTCGATACATTCAGATATCTGGGAAGCAGCATAACAACAAAATGCGACCTTGACTCGGAGATCAACAGCAGACTTGGCTCCGCTATGGCTGCTTTTGGTAAACTACGAGTCCAGGTATTTCGCTCCCATAACATCAAATTGAGTACCAAGATTAAGGTGTATATGGCTATTGTACTTCCTAACATCTTGTACTCGTCAGAGACATGGTGCCTGTATCGCAGACACATACGCACGTTAGACAGATTCCATCTGAAATGCCTCCGCGACATTCTTAACATCAAGTGGTCGGATCGGGTCCGTAATACCGATGTTCTACGACGGGCTAATGTCTGTGGCATAGAGGCATATTTGATGCGGCGTCAGCTGCGTTGGTGCGGGCACCTGTCTCGGATGTCTGATGAGCGAAGGGCGAAACGCATTTTCTTCTGTGAACTAGAACATGGTAAGCGGAAACGCGGAGGTCAGTTCCTACGTTTCAAAGACGTACAGAAGAGGCACATGAAGAGGTGTTGTATCGATCCGTCGCGCTGGGAGGCTCTCGCTGAAAAACGACCTGAATGGAGGCGTCATGTTCAGGACAAAGTGTACGAGTTTGAAGAAGAAAGGAGGCAAGAACTAGACTTAAAACGAGATCAGCTTAAAAGTCGACCGCCGGCTAATATCAATTACAACTACATTAATGGCGCCTTAACTTGTGTTCATTGTAACCGGACTTTTAGCGCAAAAATAGGGTACATCAGCCACATACAGGCTAAACACCTAGGCCAATAATCACAAAGTCAAGTCTCTGTAGCCGAAATCGGCTAGGAGGATTATTATTAATGCAGAAGCGCGCAGTGCGCGCCATCGTTGGTGTGCCAGACGACGTGTCATGCCGCGAGTATTTTAGAAAATTAAAAATAATGACGCTCCCCTGCGATCTTATCTACCAGGTAGACGGGTGACGTTCACCCACAAAAATACTGACAGTTTCAAACGTAGAGGCGTAAACACCTCCCGAGCTCTCCGCAGCAATAAACTATCCCACCTTTTAGTCGCACCCACGCATAAGCTGCGCAAATTGGAGAGGTCCGTGTACGTCATGGGTTCCTCTGTATATAACAGGCTGCCGGACACAATCCGAAGGAATGCAACTTCCACGACAGTCTTTAAATCGAAGCTACGAAAGTGGCTCCTCGAAAACTCGCTTTACGCTGTAGACGAGTTTTACGAACTGCCACTTCGTTAATAATTAATAACAATAATAATTCATAGCAATAATCGGATATCAATTATTAATATAATTTTAATCCGTAATTTATCATAATTAAGTATATTATAATTGTAAATATAAATTATTGTTAAGTAAACATACTCGTACCTCGGTACTTGACTTATAACTTGGTGTTATCAATAAAGATATTGTATTGTTTTGTCTATAATTTTATTTGATTTGATTTGTCTATACTAATATTATGAAGAGGAAAGATTTGTTTGTTTGTTTGTTTGTATTGAATAGGCTCCGAAACTACTGGACCGATTTAAAAATTCTTACACTGTTGGGAAGCTACACTATCCCTGGGTGACATAGGCTACTTTTTACCCAACTGCGCAGAAGGATGTTTTTATTGAAAAACTACACGTGCGAAGCTGCGGATTGGTCAGTTAGTGTATTAAAAAACAATTCCCGCACAAATAAGCAATGCATCGCAGGAAACTACAACACACGGGCATGCACCCACCACTCAAATTACAGTTAACAATGAGCAAAGTTAGTGCAAGCGGAGCAATATCCCAGACGGGATATCCCAGACGGGATATTCCGGGTGATAACACCGGCTAGATAACACTTTCTACTAATTGAATTGTGAGTGTCGCTGGATATCACCTCTAAATTGAGATAAACAGAAATTTGCAAGCTAACGTTAGTTTACAATTGAAACTATGATACATTTTTTTAAATATGGAAAATAATATAAGCTAGGACCTTCATGGAGCAAAACCTATAGGGAAGGCCTATGTTCAGCAGCGGATTTCTATATCTGATAATGATGATGAAAAAGTACGCTGAACGAAGATAGTAGCGTAGTTTTGGAAAATTAGACGCTCGCATCGGTTCATCTGTGCGAGCATTTATGGCGGGTTCCTATATCCGTAGGTAACCGACTACGACTCGTATCTCCTTGAAAAAGTGTCAAACTAATGTCCAAATTTTGACACATCAAGCTATACATTTCCAGTATAAGCTGACTTCGCATTGTGTATGCTTTTCGTATAATGAGAGGTCAGCTTATACTGGAATAGTATAGCTTGATGTGTAGCCGTGTGTACGTTAGGTATTCATGACCTGCTCACACTTCTCCCCTCCAACCGCCGGATAAGCCAGACATACTGAAAAGTATCACTCATAAATGGTCGGCATACCACCTTGCCATATCAAACGATTTTATTCTAGTCAAGAGTGCCTAATCTTTGAACACACCATCACTTAACATCAGGTGAGGTAGTGAACAAGCTCTTGACTATCACCAGTTAAAAAAGGACATTTCTCAAAATACCATTTGAGAGTGATTAAACTGACCTAAGTTGGTCACTCTCAGTGCGAAGACGTTTTTTGTTTGTTTTATTGTATTGTTTTTAGGGATCTGTACCCAAAGGGTAAAACGGCACCCTATTACTGAGGCTCCGCTGTCTGTCTGTCTGTCTGTCTGTCCGTATGTCACCAGGCTGTATCTCATGAACTGTGATAGTTAGACAGTTGAAATTTTCACTAATGATGTATTTTTATTGCCGCTATAACACCAAATACTAAAAACAGAATAAAATAAATAATGGGTATAATATAATATTAATAATGGCAATAGGTAGACGCTTAAAATTTTCACAAAATATTTAGTTACATATTTGCTTTGTCGCGCGCCTAACGGTGCAGGGTGTGCACGCGTACCGTGTGAATTCATACAGCGTATCAGTACAGGTGTTCGATTAACGTGACGAAGATGGCGGGTGAGATGGAGGCGGATGAGCGTGACTTTATATTATCACCGGAGGAAAATATCTTCTCTGATAATTCGATGCAGAGATTGAAAAGATTGAGAAATGACAGTCATTCTGACACAGAAGAGCGCTTCATACCCGTTTCACGAAAGACCAAACGACTTTTCAAAAATGGAACGAAGAACATCAATTCAAATGAAACACAATCGGATAAGCGATCGATTGAAAAATCTAAATGCCCTGTACTCCAGAAAGAAAAAGACATACGAGCTAGAATGCGTGATGAAAATTGCATTTACAAAAAAGCTTTTGACATGTACCAGGAGAAAGAAAAAATCAGAGAGCTAGAGAATATATTAACATTACAACCTTCGAAGACAATGGAAGTAGGGGAAGAGCCTCAATCAAAAGCTGGAAAGTACAGGGATGCTTTGATGTTTATGAAAAAAACGCAAGACGAGAGAGAATCTGAATGTGAGGAAAGAAATGAGTACTGCATTCACTCAGCAGACGAAGCTACGACGAAATATGACACTAAAAAGAAACAGAAGAAAAAGAAGAATAAAAAAATTACTGTAGGTCAGGGCATAAGAAAAGAATCAGAAAGTAGTGAGGGAAAAGAGCGTGAAGTTATATCGGAGAAAGAGAAATCAAAGAAAGAGAAAGCATTTAGTTTTACGAGATTGTATAATAAATTACGGGAGGTTATCGCTTCTGAGCAAACGATGGATGAGAAAATAAAAAACTTTTTAAGTGTCGTGTTTGAAGAGTGCTATATGTACATAGCTGAGTTTTTCAAGATTGGGGATTATCTTAATAAAATCCTATCCATTTTTAACAATGGATAACAGTTGTTATCTGCAACGTTTTATTAACATAATCCAGTGGAACTCTCGGAGCATCAAACCAAAACAGACAGAATTTGAGTGTTTATTATTCCAACAGCAAGTTCATATAGCTATCATAAGTGAAACGTGGCTAAACGAAGATATAAACATAAATATTAGTGACTATAATTCGTGTAGAAAGGATCGTTGTGACGGATACGGAGGAGTAGGTATACTCGTACATAGATCCATTAAAATTGAGGTATGTCCATTTGAATTAAGTAACACGGATATCGAGGTTTTATTAATCAAGGCTTTAAATTGTAAATTTATAAATAACATAATATCTGTTTATTGCCCATCGTCAGTTCATACAACCCAATCAGACTGGGATGAGTTATTTTCTAAATTCCAATATAAATCATTAATAGCAGGAGATTTTAACGGGCATCATAGAAATTGGTCTTGCAATAATGATCCTAGAGGTATACAATTACTAGACTCTTCCTTAGAACATGGTTTTATTTATATGAATACTGGTAGCATCACGAGAGCTGAATATGTCAATAATAGTCTACAAGAATTATCTCCAGATATAACCTTTGCATCTTCAGACATAGTTGTGCATTTTACTTGGACTGTTCTTAATGAAAACTTGGGTAGCGACCACTTTGTGATAAAAGTTTGCACTTATTTTAAAGATGTTTCACATTACGTAAAAAGACGTAATTTCAAAAAGGCCGACTGGATTTCTTATTCTAAGACAGTGGAAGAACTTTTATATAACTTTTGTCATAACAGCCACGATAAAATACAAAAAAGGTATAACGCATTCATAGGTATAATAAACCAGTCAGCCGATAACAGTATTCCGTGGTTGAAAATAAGTATGGATCCTCAACGCAAGTTTATACCTAAACCGTATTGGAATGCTGACTTATCGAAAGTTGTAGCTCAGCGGCGATTAGCGCTCAGTAATTTTCGTCGTAATCCAACTCCTGATAACCTCACCGCTTTGGAAAATAAGAATGAAATTGTTAAAAAAGAATTATCACGGGCTAAGTCTGAAAATTGGCGAAAGTTTTGTAATTCTACTAATGAGCGTACTTCCATGTCGGAAATGTGGCGCCGCATGAGATGGGTTATAGGCTATTGTAAAAATAAATCTCAGGTTTCATATGATAAGAAAAAACTGTTATTATGCAATATTACGCCAGATTATGTAAGAATACCTAAAACTATTTTTGACTTGTGCAATATTTTATTGGAACAGGAGTTTAGTCTAAACGAATTCGAGCTGTGTGTTAAAAAAAAGACTCAGCACCAGGTGATGACAACATCACTTATTCTATGATTTTTAATTTACCATTGAAAGGACAGATTTATTTATTAAGTTTATACAATCAAATATTTAATTCTGGGTACGTTCCACAACAGTGGAGAGATATTAAGGTTGTGCCGATTCCAAAAGCAGGAAATAGATCCGACTCGGATGAGGTCAAATTAAGACCTATTTATTTGATATCGTGCCTCTGTAAAAATTTTCATTTAATGCTCACAAAAAGATTAGAATGGTTTATTGAAAAAAATAACGTATTATCGCCGTGCACAACAGGTTTTAGGAAAGCCCAATCCTGTTTGGACTCAGTCACTAGGCTAGTTACAACAATACAAATTGGTTTTGCTAAAAATATACCTACACTAGCATGCTTTCTTGATCTTGAAAATGCATATAATAATGTTCTCATAGATAAAATTACACTTACTTTGAATAATTTAAATGTTGGTTATAAGTTGTGCAATTATTTATGGCAATTTTTGAGTGAAAGACATTTAAAGATAACTAATGACATTTCAGGCAAAACGGATTTAGTGAGATGGACATCTAAAGGCTTAGCCCAAGGGGATCCAATCTCCCCTTTGCTTTTTAATATTGTGACGTATGAAATTTGCAAAAGGATTAATACAAGAATTGCACAATTTGCAGACGATTTTGTTATTTTTGTAAATGATAAATCAATAGAAAATTGTATTTTTAGTATTCAAAATTCTTTAGATATCATAGGTCATATTTTAGTTTCAATTGGTTTAGACATTTCGGCAAGTAAATCAAAATTTTGTTTATATAGTAGAGGGCATATACGACATCAAATAGAATTAAAAGTGAATAATGCACAGTTATCTTGCGAAGCAAGTATCAATTATTAAGGTATTTGGCTAGATCGCTCGCTTCGTTGGAGTAAACATATTAATGAGATTTGCGATAAGACGCAAAAATTCTTAAATATTTTAAAGGTACTAGCGGGTTCGAGCTGGGGAGTTCATCCTAAGCATTTGAGAAGGCTTTATATTAATTTGATAAGAAGTCGGATAGATTTTGGTAGTTATTTATATGACAACATTTCCAATGCACATACCTATAAAGTAGATAAATTCCAGAACCAGGCTCTCAGAATTATAGGTGGATTTATAAAGACAACGCCAATTCATGTCATGGAGAGTGAGGTCTGCGTACCTCCATTATTTCTAAGAAGACAATACCTAGCTTTTAAGTTTTGTCTTAAAATAAAATCATGGAGAAATGGTCTGACTTTAAATTATTTAAACTCAATTAATACTCATTTTAGTAATAGATACTGGATAAATAAGAAGAAACCTTTATTAATGAATACATATAACTCTGTTAAAGATGAAAAAATTGCATCTTCAAAGCCTCTTGAAATGTATTTACTAAGTTTATGGCCGTCTAAAATTAATATTCAAAATGTAATTAAAAATAATCTAGAATGTGTGCAAAGTGCTAAAAGAAATTATGATCAAAATCTATTAAAACATGAGATAATCTGTGAATTAGATAAAAAATATAGGAATTAGTTTAAAATATTTACAGATGGGTCAAAATGCACTAGCGCATCTGGTGCAGTCTTTTATGATTCTATTGGAAAACATTGAGAATGCTATAAAAATGCATCCACGGTATCTATTATGACGATGGAGCTATTTGCTATATCGGAGGTACTGAACTACATAAAACACTGTGTTGACCTTTATTTGAACATAGTGATTTTCTGCGATAATAAAAGTGCCTTGCAACACATTTCTCGTTGCACATCAATTATACAAAGTCAACCTTCTCGTTTGCCGTGGTTTATGGGAAATATAAGTAGGAAACAAATTGTTACCGCACACAGGCTTCGTTCCGGACACATGCCACTCAAGAAGTTCACATACTTAATGAGAAAGGTGTCTTCGCCTAACTGTGAAGAATGTGATACACCAGAAGATGTACACCATATTTTGATGGAGTGTATCCGGAACCAAGCTGAAAGGCGTATGCTTCTTGTTGAGTTGGGTATAACTATTGTCAATGTTGGAATTTTTCACAGCATCTTATCGCGTCCTAACTCAACAGAAGCCAAATTGATTTATAGTTTTGTTGATTCGGTAGGTGCGTAGAATGTATGCGGGTGCGTACTTGTCGATAGATACATCGAAGGGTGCGCGCTTGCATCTGTTTTGCGCACTGTGTAAACTAAGTTATGTTTATTTCAACTAGGGAGTTGTTTTTTTTAAGTTTGTTAAATATATGATTTTGTCATTATAGGGCTGACATAAACACAGTTTAAAAGTCCTTAAATAAAGAGAAAAAAAAATATTTGCTTTAAAAATAAATAATTAAATTAAAATAAAACATATATTTAAGTGGGGCTCTCTTATAAAAAACGTGATTTTTTTGTCTTTTTTATAGATAATGGTACGGAACCCTTTGTTTTTATTGTTTTCCTGTTGTGTACCTACTAACATTAACTAGCAATGTAAATGGATTTATGTTGTCCAAAATAAAATATTTTTTATTATTTTGTTAAAATAGCAGGATGAACATCTTCCTCATAACAGTATTTTAAAGTAACCTTCATCATTATAAACTTTCGATCTCGAAAAGCCAATTAAAAGTGTTCCAGGTAAATCCGACGAGGGTTCCTAATGAGTTCGCTGTAAAAACTCAGATCTCTTCAACAAAAAGATGTTTTATCGCCAAACTTAGAGACGTTCAGGTAACTTTGATGGATGACCTGGCTCTTTCACTCTGCATTATTTATGTGCCTCTAAATCTTAATGTTCAAAAAGACTTTCGTAAACTCGCCAATTTACTTAGTGTCAGAATGCAACCTACTAAACTTTCACCTAGCTTCTGTGGCCTGAAGCTCCCATACGAGGGTTGGTCAATAGCTAATACAAACTAACTTAGTAGTTCCATCACTATTTCATGGTTAATATACATCAGACAAAGTAACGAAGAAAATGGCAAGCCTAAGAAAGAGGTTGTATTGCAGAAACACTACTTCGTGGAAAGACCGTCATTATAGAATTTACGTGGTCCTTATTTAAATTATTATTTTTTTATAGTGTGCAATTATATATGAACGATTTAAGTGTTCTTAAGAGGGGTAATACTATAAATGCAAGACGATCAGAAGCAACACAGTGAGAGTCACACTTGAAAACACAGATTCAATGGGGGAGACCTCAGAAGTTAAAGAGTTGTCAGACTCAGATAATATATAATACACCGAAATAGTAATACACAGAAATAGAAGTGTTAAACAAGTCAAGATCAAGTGAATCTGATTACAATGATATTTATACTAAAAACGGGATATTTACCATGATTTGTGAGTATTTGAGTATCCCGATATTTCGGCGCAGTTGCATGCGCCATGATCACGGGTAAACTAAAGTCTTTGCGAGTAGGTAGTTATTGGCAGATATAACGATCTACCCTCTTTCTTAGTCTCTTGCTAGGAATTAATTCGCTAATTCTATTACTACCACCGGCTTCATTCTCGATCATAACTCGATTCCGACACACAACACTCACGGTATCAGGACGCGTAATTGACACTTCACTTCTTCTGTTCTTACACATTCTCACCACAGGATTCCAGGCTCCAGATAATTGAAAACCATCTTCACGATTGAAATTCTTGTGTTTGGCAATCTCTATTGCCTCTTGAACTAGTCTTGGCATGTAATGTCGCTCAGTTGAGATTACTTGTGGGTTGTGCAGCTCGATCCAGTGGTATGAGCCTGAGTCCAGCAGATGTTCCGCTATAGCAGACTTTTGTCTGTCAACATTCTTCACCGCCCTGATATGTTCCTTCACCCGACAAGCTATAGTGCGTTTGGTTTGACCAATATAATAACTCCCACAGCTACAGTCTATTTTATACACTCCTGGTTTTTCTAGTGGAAAACAATCTTTTAGTGAGCGCAGGTAGTGTGTAATTTTCTTTAAAGGAGTAAAGATGGTCTTAAGTGAAAATTTTTGTAGAATGTTTGCGATTTTATCTGTCACTCCTTTAACATATGGTAGAAAAGCAGGTTTTCGTTCCACTCTGCAACTGTGGGCTTTAGGTCTTGGTCGAGCTGGTAAGGATCGCAGTTTATAACCGTTCTTCACCAACACATTTTGGACATACGCCAAGTCACTCTGAATGTGATCCTCATCACACAGGTCGAATGCACGATTGGTTAGTGATGTTACCACCGTATTAAGTTGTCGAGGGTGATGATGTGAATCCGCATGTAGATACCGGTCCGTATGTGTAGGTTTTCTGTAAACTGAATAGCCCAAACTACCATTCTCTCGAACCTGAACCAATACCAAAAACGCCAAACGTCGATCACATTCTTTCTCGTACGTAAACTTGATCTTACTATGTACGACGTTGAGGTGTGCCAAAAGAAGAAGAAGATTCAATTATATACTTTACGCACTTGTATATCACTGTTTCTTTACGCGTCTAGGTTAATAACACATAAAATAGCAAAAGTTGGGTGGAATTTGTAAGATACTATCGATATATGAAAAATAGCGCACGCGCTCGTACTCTGTTCGTTTCTGACGGCGGTTGAAGAATATCTTATTTCATAGCGGCCAATGAATTTGGCATATGGCGGCGTCTGCCATCCCCGTCAGAGTGAGATAACGAAATGTGGCGTTATGCATGGGTAAAGGAGAAAGAAATAGGAAGTCGTTACGAATGCGTTTTGGCGTAAAATACAAATGCTGGATTAATATCCACCAATGATAATGTGAAATATCGTGCCAGACTCGTAGCAAAGGGGTTTACTCAGGAAGCAGGAGTGGACTATAAGCAAACGTTTTCACCTGTAATCAGACATTCTACTTTGAGGTTACTTTTTGCACTGAGTGTACAGTTAGACATGGATATAACACTCACTTAGACTTAGCCTTTCTTAATGGTGAATTAAAAGAAAATATTTTTATGCATTTGCCTGATGGTTTCTTTATAGAAAAAGCTAATAATAAAGTCTTGAAATTAAAAAAGGCAGTGTATTTCTTATCCTCCAATAAAAACCCTCTCTTGCTTGATATCACAGAGTAAATGATACTCTGTGTAATCTTGGATATTATAAAAGTATATTAGAGCCCTGTGTGTTTATTATTAAAAGTAAGAATGGCATGCAAGCCTACGGAGGTCAATAAGGCCAAATATCACGATCGCCGCAATCACTGCAACAGGTTGTGTAGGGATGCACAACGCCGATTCATTCACGATTCTGTTGATAAAAGTAATGATTCATCCAAAGTATGGAAATTTCTTAGAACACTGGGTGTTGGTAAATCAAAACAAGAATCTATTCCTAAAAACTTAGACATTGATCTACTCAATCAGCACTTTTCATATTCCTCAAATATTGATGGATTAACTAAGCTCAATACACTAAAATATCTTTCTTCTCAGCCAACCCCAGACTTCCCTCAGTTTCAGTTTAGTCAATTCGACGATTGTGATGTTAAAAGGAGCATTGCATCTATTACTTCAAATGCTGTGGGCAATGACAGTATCAGTCGAAATATGATTGTTCCCATTCTTGATGAAATTATCCACGTTATTACGCATATCCTAAATTCCTCCATCAATTCTGGCTCATTTCCCGATGCCTGGAAAGAAGCTCAGATTATTCCCTTACCTAAAAAATCCAATCCTTCCTCTTTTGCTGATTACCGTCCAATATCAATCCTTCCTTACTTATCTAAAATCCTTGAACGCCTTATTCATCAACAGTTAAGTATCTTCCTTTCCAAAAACTCCCTGTTAAATTCTTTTCAATCTGGTTTCCGTCCAGGTCATAGCACCGTAACAGCTTTGGTTAAAATAACAGACGACATTCGGTCTGGGATGGACAGTCAGAAGTTGACAGCAATGATACTCCTTGACTTCAGCAGCGCTTTCAATAATGTGGACTTCGACCTACTTCTGGGTATTTTATGCTCCTTTAACATATCTCCAATGTCAATTGACTGGTTTCATAGTTACTTGTTTGGGCGCCGTCAGCGCATCCGTGTTGAAGAGTCTTACTCTTCGTGGTGCAATCTTTCTGCCGGTGTCCCACAAGGTGGCGTTTTATCCCCTCTCCTATTCGCTATGTTCATTCATTCTATCTCACAAAATTTAACTTCTTCCTACCACCTGTACGCAGATGACTTGCAAATTTATACTCAAGCTACAGTTGAAAATATTGACGGAGCCATTAGCTTACTAAATACTGACCTTGACCGGATATGTGACTGGAGTAAATCCTTTGGCCTTACAGTCAACCCAAACAAAACACAGGCCATTATAATTGGTAGCTCCATACAGATCTCCAAAATCAATTTTGCACAACTACCATCCATAGTTTTTGACGGAACCCCTATAGACATCACCCAGTCAGTGAAAAATCTAGGAATACAGATGGATACCTGTTTAACCTGGGTTCCCTGTATCAATGAAATTAGCCGCAGGGTATTTGCATCATCTGGATCTTTACGGAGACTTCGTAACTTCTTGCCGACTGCTACCAAGGTTACGCTTGCACAGACCCTTTTACTTCCAATCCTGGACTACGCCGACGCCTGCTATCTTGACATCACTGAAGCCCAACTGAGCAAACTTGAGCGCCTTCAAAACCTCTGTATTCGGTTCATATTTGGCTTGCGCAAGTATGACCATATTTCTGATTTTCGCACAAAGCTCAAGTGGCTCTCCATCCGTCTTCGCCGGAATGCACACATACTGTCCCTTTTGTATAACATCCTTTTTAACCCTTCTTCTCCCTTCTATCTTAAGGAGCGTTTTGAGTTTCTCCACCAGGCTAATGATCGCAATTTGCGTTCTTCAGATTCCCTCCAACTTAAAACTCCTGTCCATACGACAGAGTTTTATAGTCGATCCTTCACTGTAACAGCCGTACGATTGTGGAACTCTTTGCCCCTCTTTATAAGAACATCCAAGTCTATTAGTAATTTTAAAACAAAAGTGCACACCCATTATCTGTCCTTGTGTTGAAGTTGTAGCTGCTTGTTAATTCATCATAACCACTTTTAGAGTTGCTTATTTAAATTAAATTTGTGTTATTACTGGTAATTTAGGTTTATAGTATGTAGATATGTTTTTAAATTTATATAGATGCACCGCCGTCATGTGTTACATTTTTATCCTGTCCATACAAAGGTTGTCTGGAAGAGATCGCTTTTAGCGATAAGACCGCCCATTGTACTAAATCTATTTGTAAGACTTATGTACTGTATTTTACTTTGGTGTACAATAAAGAGTTATCTTATCTTATCTTATCTTATCTTATTATGAGTCGTTGTAATGGTAAAAATGCTATTATTGGAATTTATGATAATGATTTTTTGATATTTTCAAGCTATATAATTGAAACAGAGTATGTGAAACAGGCATTGCGTTTCCAGTTCAAAATAAAGGACCTAGGCCAATTAAAGCAGTAAAATAAAAATAACTAAAAAATGTAATAATATTATTACTATAGATCAGCAGCAATATATTGATCAAATATTAGAAAGGTTTGATATGACTGATTGTAATGGTGTGGACACACTAATAGAATTTAAATTAAATTTAGAAATGTGTGAAAGGAATATAATCAAATACCATATCAAAAACCGTTGGGAAGTTTATTGTATCTTGCTGTTTTGATTAGGCCAGATATAGCGTATTCAGTCACTTAATTAAGTCAATTTAATAATTCTTATTTTCATGTTCACTGGAATTATGCTAAACGTATCCTAAAGTATTTGATGAAAACTAAAGATTATTGTCATAAATATTCCAAACAAGGGAGAGAATTAGTAGGCAATGTAGATGCTGATTGGGGCAGTGATGCCATATACAGAAGGTTTATACTGGATTTTGTTTCCTAAAATTGGGTTCTGTAACTTCTTGGCAAAGTAAAAAATAGAAGATTGCATGAACAAATCACATTAGAACTGTCGCATTAAGTACTCGTGAGGCAGAATATATGGTTTTATCAGAAGCATGTTGTGAAGTCATATATTTAAGAAATTTAGAATCTGATTTTACTGATTCTGTATGTAAAGTCACTCTATTCAATGACAGCCAGAGTGCATTGAAGTTGGCAAATAGTCACCAATCACATAAGCGTTCCAAATATATTGATGTAATATATACAATTTCATCTGTAAAGTTATTTCTAATGATGTAATTGATACAAAATATTTGCCCACCTCTGAAATGCCCGCTGACTTATTAACTAAAGGACTACCAAGGGTAAAGCACCATCAATTTATGAAAAATATTGGTATTGCTAAAAACTTAGAAGAATAATACCGTTATGTAATGGTATATTATGATACAAGTGAGCTAAGTTGCTCAATATACACGAGGTTGTAGGTTGCAGCCTGAGCCATAGGCGAAGGTGTAAATCAGCCGAGTGTGTAGTGAGAAAGTTGCTCACGAGTTTCATATGCACTTTTTCAACACACTTGCGAGGAAAACAACAAACGTGCATTGCATACAATTTAATCGTTTAATTAATAAAACAATTGGTGAATGTACAATTTTCAAAACGATATTGGATTGTTTTTGATGGCGATTTCACAGTTTGTCTTACATTGGTACTTGCCATTTCTTTAGTATCTTCATTTACTTCTTGTGTAAATGTCGGCGACAAAGATAAATCATACAAATTACTGGAAGGAGGAGGCACCAAATTACTCATGCTACGAGATGTACATGGTTGTGAGTTACAGTACGTTTTGATATCAATACCATGTTTGAGCTTAACCATGCTTCTTAACATGGAATAGATGCGCCACAGGGAGCTGGGTTTGTATATATTGGCGAATTCAGAAAAATACGCCAAAACACATTTTCAGAAAATGACTGGGTTTTTTTTTTTGCTCTTCCGTTGTAGAAAACTAGCGTTAGCAGCTAAGTACTTTTCTCTAGATTTTGCAGGTATTAGGCTTTCATTTGCATTTTGTGCTGCATTTAGTATTTCTGGCGGAGTTAAATCTATCAATTGTTTATCTTCTGTACTAAAAAATTGACAGGTTTACAATTATTTGATTACATATACAGCCTACTTCAAAATTATAATTTTAATCATAAAATGCAAATATTTTATAACACATTATTGTGAATTATAAATAATTTAATAATAATACCTAAATACTATTAATAATACCTAAATACCTAATAATAATACCTAATAAAATTATACCTAATAATAATAATACCGAAATATCTAATACTCGGTGTTGGAATGATCTACCTCCGCCTCTGCATGCTCTGAAAACAGTTAATGTCTTCAGAAAAGCGCTCAGAAAACATTTATACACCGAGCAGTTGAGCCAATGCAATTAAAACTCACACAAACACTGTCTCTCTTCACTTAGCTCTGTGTATGCACGACAGGCCTGGAGGTGGGTAACTTCGCTCCACCCGTTCTTTGATAAGTCATTGCCACATAATTCTAGCAAATTTTAACACTTGTTCCATTTTTTTATTGATCCACAAACCTTTAATAGTTTATATTCGTATATTTATTCTTGTTTTATTCAAAGTACTGCACAATAACCTAAACGACTGACACCGCAATTCACATGTGAGTGAAGTGAGTGACGGACGGAACCAGTGTTGCAATGTCCAAAATCTAGTCAACGGTGATACCCCTCAAAAATACGGTAGATTCTGGGAAATTACGGTGATAGGCTCAGGAAAAAAACGGTGTTCATTACGGTGCAATTACTTTGAAGAAAACAATAATTTTTAGAGATAATTTCAGAGAGAAACATATTAAGTTTTTATTTGAAAAAATAAGCAATAATGTAATTCTTATGTATATCATATAAAAATTACACAGAGAAATAAAAGGTCAGTCTGAATCTGCCGCCATCATTTCCTAATTCTCATTTTTGTATATATAAAAAATATATTATAATTGTTTTTGAAGTCTATGATTAATTCTATATAATGTCTGGGAGTTGTAGATGGCGCTAGGTTTGAGGAGTGTATCTGTTATTTTTTTAATATTTATTTATTTATTTTTGGTTTTCTCTTTGTTTTTTTGTTGTTTGTTTTTAAAGTACCTATTTGCCTAAGTAATGTTCGTAGCTATTTATTTTGCAATTCGTGTATTTTATGTATTGTTAATTCATTGAGTATCTTCTCCTTTTAATTTGTCTACATGTTATTTATATTTTATTCTATTTGTATTGTCTTTTCAAATGATCGTGTCGTCACCTAGGCCCTGTCAGAAAACCAGCGCTGCATCGTATCCACCGTGGTACGAAACAGCTTATGCTGAGACAGGGACCATTTTGTCCCCACGCAACACCAGTATTGTCTGTCTGAGTGAATGTTGACTTTGCATTTGTTTTTATTGTGTGTGATGTCAAGTGGGTTCAAATAAATATATTTTCTTTCGTTCTTTCTTTCTTCTTTCTAAATGTTTTGTCGTTTTAATTAAGGATACATTTATTGATTCCAAAAATGTAAATGGATTTACAGCGGCATAAAAGCTCGTTGTTGTTACAAAAAAACTGTAATACCCGGTTAAATTGAAAATGCTCTGTTTACTCGCATATAATTTGCAATTAGGTACGGATAATTTTAGTATGCCTTAGAGTGTAATATTATTATGCACGCGTGTGTTATAGTTCGGTTTATGGCCCTAATAACGATGTAATAAGGCTCTCTTTACGAGCAAGTGTGTTGAAAAAATGGTTTATTATGGTAGTTAGGATTTTTGATATAGTGGGGGTGTTAGTTTGATATTAAAATTTAATAGTGGCGCCCTCTATATTGTAGGACATGTATCATCTATTTATGTAACTGTCCAAGCTACTATAAAATGTCGTTCGTTAATATCCCGGCAATACTGCGTTTTATTAGGTGGACACAGTAAAAATCATCGGCCGTCGATGGGTCCACTGGTGCAGAAAGTGGATGGTACAAACTTATGGAGGCCTATACCTAGTAGTGGGTGACGTCGGGATGGGGATAATGATGTTGTATTTAAATGGTGTTCTGCATTCTAAAACCATATAACAGTCGACGTTAGCGATAATAAAATTAACAAAAGGAATGGTTCCATAACAAAATCTCTATATACCTTCCTAAGGCACACAAATTATCCATTAAAAGCGTGATATATGCCTCTAACCCCAGCTATGAAGATGGACACTGTAATGATAACTCGCGGCACCACTGTACGCGGGCTATTATCCAGAAGAACAATGCATGTGGAGTGCTGTGGGTGCGGCCGTACTTATGGAGAGTAGCGGAGCGAGGAGCGGTAAACCAAAAGTAAGATATAGCTTTTCAATTCCTGAGTGCCACGGACGAACCAAACTCACAAAATGTGTTTGTATACAAGACGAGTAAAGATAAAACAAGGTGTAATACGGGGTGGGCCATACATTATTGCACATTTGAAACATGAATAAAAATAAAACTACTAATATTATTTTGTTGATGATTTATTTAACGTAATAATAATTTATTGCAATTTATTTTTTAAAAATGACATCGTTGAGATGTGTCCTGTCTCGTCGCTGGCACTCTTGCAACCGACTACGTAAATTTTGGAAAACTCGCTGACACATGCTACGAGGAATCGCGGCGATCTTCTCGTGGATGTTTTCTTTCAATTGGCATATGGTCGTTGGTTTATTGTGGTACACTCGACTTTTCAGATATCCCCACAAGAATAAATCGCAGGGTGTAAGGTCTGGGCTTCTTGGAGGCCATGTGATATCAACTCTGCGAGAAATCAATTTGTTAGGAAGTATTTCTTTGACCGTAAAGTCACATTTGACGTATGGCATGTTGCTCCATCTTGTTGCATCCAAGTCCTGCTGTTGTATCCTTCAAATTCATGTAACTGTGGTGTCAAAAACTCTCTTAAATTGCACGAAGCGGCGCATCATTCCCCGCACCCCGCGCGCCCCTCCTTGTAACGCTTTTCGAGAAATCAAGTGTTGCTATTTGCAAAAATTTATGACCCACCCTATAGAACAGTCATGTAGGTAGTACTACGGGCTGCGCTGGTAGCCACCGAAGTTTCTATTTTATTGTATACCAGCATACAGTTGAAAATCAACCATCTTACGCACGAATATTACGTAATTTAGACGTGACCTCATTTAAAGCATTTTCTGGCCGCTTATCTTCGATGGGAACCGCCCCTAAATTACTGCAATAGCAATGACTAAATAGAAATACGGCAAACTCCCAACCAACCCAATCGGTTGAAATAAGCCAACTGCGTAGAAATATTGTTCGAACGCACCATTGACCTGCTCAAAGCCACCGTGAAAATCTGTGGATATCGAAATAGATGTTGATTACAAAAAGCTTTCGAACTATTGTTACTCCTGCAAGCATAGGTGAGGCTGCAAAGCAGCGTACACGGAGTTCTTACCCTAATTCTTCTAAAAACAATATCATTATGAAAGGCTTTACTTGCTCTGAACAGTTATGTACCAAAAATCCACGGAACCGTACTAGGAACGATATACCATCACAATACCGCCAACGCGTTTTTAAAAGTTTTTCAATGGGTATGGCAATATTGCAGCATCTGCGAACTTTACTGTGAGACTATACAAGTATGAAGCTCCTCAAAAGACTCGCTGTCGATTCGGACAAAATATATTGGGACGCAATGTCCCAATTGATACTTTTGATTTTAATATTGTTACTGGCGATTCGGACACCATTAAAAATAGCTGCATTGTACAGTCAGTTAAAAAAACAGGTTTTTACCGAGGCGCGGCGGCGGCAGAGCAAAACGACGAAATAGATGCATAGCAAAGTCACACTCTATCTCGTTATTTGAGATATTTTAAGGGCGTTAATATTGCAATCAAGGGCCTGCAATGCGGGAGTTATGCCCTTGGTGTTGCAAAAGGTCATAAGGTTACGGTTTATATTCTGGTAAGCCATGGTATAATTAATAAACTAAAAATATGTTTTCAATACACATGCTCTTGTAATTGTGTCAAGCACTCACACTCTGACCATACATTGACTTCTGCGTTTGACATAATGTAAATCAGATGCAGTGGTAGCCCACAATATGCTCGGTATATCGAATCAACTGCTTTCATTCAGAGCTGCATCAGATTCAAGTTGTGGGCTAAGAGCGGTTGTGTAGTTTATTTAGAATTTTTTCAATCAATCTTAAATAGCATTTTTCTCCTCTTTTTCCACCTGATCGTCCTTCTCGTTCTTCTCAACATGTTTTATTCAAGACGCCTGAGCATAAAACTTCTTTCTTCACTAACTCTTTCACTGTGACTGCTATCTGCTTGTGGAACTCTCTTCCAGTGGAAATCCGCAAGGCCGCCTCTAAGAGAATCATCAAATCCAAACTCTTTAAACATCTCTCTTCAAGGTACCCAACAAAATTGAGCACTTTATGTAGATATATCTGTGTACTTATTTCATTTGTGTATGTATATTATTATTATTTTTAATATTTGTAAGTTTATTTCTAAGCTATATTTTGTTTAAATTTCCATTTTCTGGCACTACTACTTTCTTCACACTACACAAAGGTTAGCTAGAATAAAATGCTAATTAACATTAAGTTCACCTATGTATTATTTTATTAGTGCAATAAAGAATCTTTTAATCTAATCTAATGTAGGCGAATAGCCGGCTGAGACGCAGGAGGTAGAGGGTTCGATTCCCGCCCCGGAACAAATGTTTGCATGATCTACAGATATTTGTTCTGGGTCTGGATGTATCTATGTATTATACGTATGTATTTACAAAAAAAGTATGTAAGTATTCTATCAGTTATCTGGTTCCCATAGTACAAGCTCTGCTTAGTTTGGGGCTAGATAGCGCTGTGTGAAATGTTCAGAAATATTTATTTATTTATTTTATTTAATGTTCTTCAACACAATACATGGCAACACAGTATTGTGAGAGAATCAGTTGTTTTACTCGAAGCTGTGCTTAAGGCGAGTGAACTACATATAATTGTTATTCTAATAAAGTTGGTGCACAGATTAAAGAAACAACTCGCAGATAACAAAACTGACTCTACGTCTGTTTTTACTATTTATGCTAGTTCGCGGCTTTTCGATAGCGTATTCAATGCCAACTCGAACAAATTTCATATAACTTTTGTGAAAGGCACTCAAAGAAAACGAAAAGCAAGTGAGCTTCAATGGCGAGGTGGATGAACTGAGACGTAGGAGGTGGCGAGTTTTATTCCTGCTGTTTCAATTGTATGCAAACATTGAACACAAAGACGAGATCTCAAAAATTCTTATTGATTTTATCCTCGGCTTACAGTCTTGGGATATTATGTATACATTTTACTTGGCTGTGTACATGTCAGTAATGCTCAAGATCGGAAACTGAGGAGGAAATACATAATCTATTTTGACATCTTGTCTTCGTCTTTAAAGTTAGACAATAGCCTCGCAAGTATTCGTAGTTATTATATAACTATATTCTCACTAAGATGTATTTAATAAGAACGGCGTACGATAACTATAGTTTTTCCATTTCTATAGTTTCTCGATGACAGTTCTAATTTGATAGTTGTAATGTTGTGACCATATAAGTAATGATATCGAGTGACGATTCATCAGATTTAGATTAAAATAAATAAATAAAGATTACCTGTCGTTATAATTATATCGTTTCATTGTCGAGTACCTACATACCTATACCTACTTATTTTACAACAGCTTCGAGGATTTTAAAGAAGTTGGCATTTTCAATCAAGAACAACATGTTACACATATTAAATGTGTAACATGTTGTAATGAAATATAACATTAGTTAATAAATTTGTACAAAAGTTTCCGGCACTAGTTAAGTTTCTTACATATTGTAAAAAAAATTCGGGTCTTTTATCATGTTACGTTTATCGATAGGTACATCCCTATCAGTTTCTCCGACTCTGGTATAACCTTGTACGTGCGTAAGCGTCATATTTTTATAAAATAATGCATACATAATGTAAAAAAGACGCTCGTTCAAGTTTTCTCAGGAGCTGTCATCGAGAAAATAAAGAAATGGAACGACTATAATTACACTAATAACTTACTAAGCACAAACACATTTTACATAAATGCCCGTTATATAACGAACAGGAAAGGCCAAATCCAAGTAAACAGGGTACACGGTCAAGGCATAGTACGAGGGCTGCTATTTATGTATCCGGAATAAAATAAAATAACTATCATTGACTGTTAAATATGGTTTTATTGCTTTTCAAAATATTCGCCATGATGATCAATGCACTTTTGCATTCGGTTTTATAGCATTAACAGTTTTTATAGCACTTTTTCCAATCGGAAGACGGTATCTCCAAAACATGATTTTTGAATGCCTCAACGGCTTCTTCTCGGGTTGAAAATCGTTGACCACGTAATTTATTCTTCACGATTGGGAATAAAAAGAAGTCGTTGGGTGCCAAATCAGGGCTATATGGCGGATGACCCCTTAATTCCACCGTTTCACCCTCCAAATATCGGGTCGTTTCACCCGAAGTGTGACAGCTTGCATTGTCGTGATGGAGAATGATTCTGCGTTGTGGATTATTCTTCCTGATTTCTGCAAAGACTTCTGGCAAACAAATGGTCGTGTACCACTCTGAATTAACAGATTTATAATTTTCTAGGGGTACAGTAGCCACGTGTCCATCTATACCAAAAAAACAGGCGACCATTTGCTTCAAAGTGCTTTTCGCACGAGCAACTTTTGTTGGGTTCGGCTCATGTTGGAAGACCCAAACTGTTGACTGTTGCTTAGTTTCGGGGTCATATGCATAAATCCAGGATTCATCACCAGTGTAGATATTATATACAGCTTTTGATGCACCACGATTGTATTTTTTTATCATTTTTTTGCACCAATCGACACGAGCCTGTTTTTGATCTATTGTCAAGTTGTGCGGTATCCAACGCGAACAAACTTTTTTTGCAGCCAAGTGTTCGTGTAATATCTTATGTATACTCGTCATACTAATGCCCAAGATCGCCTCTATCTCTCGATATGTCACATGACGATCTTACATTATTAGTTTACGCACTGCGTCGATGTTTCGTGGCACAACAACTGATTTAGGCCGATCATCTTTAATTTCGTCCGTGAGCATACGACGTCCACGAATAAACTCACTAAACCAGTGATACACAGTAGTCTTTGATGGTGCTTTATCCCTAAAAGTCGAACTGAGTTGATCGATACACTGCTGTTGAGTTAGACTACGTCGAAAATCATAAAAAATCATCACACGAAAATTTTCTCGAGATAAATCCATTGTGATAATGACACGCAATTTTTGAAATCGCGCCACACAATGAAAACAATCGACAGACGGATGACATAACCTGCATTCTACAGCCAAAGAGTTCCATTTTCAAACGTGATAATTTTTTTTAAATATTATTTATGCAGTGGCCAGTTCCGGATTCTTAAATAGCAGCCTATGTAATAACATAATTATACCAATTGTATTAAAATCTAAAATCCTAGTGTAAGATAAGTGCCTACTAAGTATCTATGTAACTGCTATAAAAAAGTGAGTAAAGCCTATTTATCGACTATCCTCAACTTATAGACTTCAAGTTAAAGTCGTCAGCGACTGAATAGTGGCCGAGGAGTAGTTAAAGAAGGGTGAGGTAGTTAAAGTCGTGGACCGTCAATGGATAAGACTAGCGCAGGATCGCGGCGCATGTCACTGGCTTGGCAAGGCCTATACCCAGCAGCGGGTGACGTTGGCCTGTGGATGAAAATAATTTACTCATTAGTAATTTTTACTGGTGGTAGAGCTTTTGTGAACGGGCTCGAGGAAGTGGGCACCACCGCCTTACCGTTATCTGCCGCCAAATAGCAGTACTTGTGCTGCTGTGTTCCGGTTAGATGGCAATGGTATGTTCCTGTAATTACTGGCACATAGGCATAACAGCTAAGTCCTATAGTATGGCAACGTATCCACATAGAGATAAAGACAGCATAATAGCTTGTTTTGAATTCTATGTGGATATCCATGGGCTGCAGTAGCCACTTAACATCTGGTGGACTGCATGCTCGTTTGCCATATAAGTAGTAAAAAAAAAAGAAAAAACAAGTATAAGAGTGGGGGAATACATTTTTGAAAAATTACTTTTTCTAAACAAGCTTTTATAAAATTCATAATTGGAACCGCAAGCCAATTCAAATGGGCACAAACACTAATAGCCTATTAACAATCCATTCAGAAGTTCCGTTGTCTAGCATCCGTCTCTATCATTAGACCACCTCCATGATACTCGTACCATGTTATTGCATTGTTACCAAAGTTACATATGTATTCCAAATTTCAGCTTAATCAGTTGAAAGGAGCGGATTTAAAGTTGAGTTGCAAGATTCCACCCGCGGCGGACAAACATATCCTTTATTCTTTATTGTACACAAGAAAATACGTTAAAAAGTACAGATATAGAGGACATGTACATAGGCGAGATTAACTCTAAGAAGAGTTTTCTTCCAGCAAACCTTTGAGGCTAGAAGGAGAGAGATGATTTTAAAGGTAGGTGCGTGTACAAGGATCATAAATATGTACATAATATCTTAAACAAATAAAACGAAATATACCAAAAGTAAGTAATAAAATGAATGAATATAATAAATAAACTAATATATACAAAAATAAATATATACCTACAATAAACATTGGAAGTTAATAAAAAGCTTTTAAAGAACTAGAGAGCCACAACACTTATTTGGCCCCGTGGATACAATTGGAAGTTGAGTAAAATCTCGCGAAAGGATCACTGATTGCTGGACATAAATATGGCTGGACATTTCACACAGCGCTATCTAGCCCCAAACTAAGCAGAGCTTGTACTATGGGAACCAGATAACTGATAGCATACTTATATACTTTTTTTTGTAAATACATACCAACTTATAATACATAGAAAAACATCCAAACCCGAATCAAATATCTGTAGATAATGCAACAATTGTCCCGCGGCGGACAATCGAACTCGCTACCTCCTGCGTCTCAGCCGGCTATTCGCCCACTGCGCCACGGAGGTCGTCACATATCAATTACACGAGAACATGTATGTATATACGTGTGCCGCTCTAGCATGGTCTAAGCAGGGTTTCTAAATCAGCGCCATCTGTGTGTTTTAGCCATAACTTGTATTTAGGGTAGAGTACGGTCTCTGCGTGTTTGCACAGCTCTACTCCTCTAACATGATGTGAAGTATTTAAAAGGTTTGATAAAGTATTTAGTTTATACTCAAGCATACAGAGGGCATCACCAGTCATAGTTTGGAGGAAAGGTTGTGCTTTTCAAATAAACTTTTTGATTAAAATCAATAGTAATCTTAGTCGCTCTTCCTTGATTACCGTGCGTTATGCCTGATATGAGCTTGACTTGTATTTTGTGTTTTAATTTGATTGAGAGGGTTGCTCAAATAAGGCCTCAATCACAACTCTTCGAAATACAAATTTTGGAATATGTTAGATTGACCCTAAATTCAAAGGAATTGCAAAAGTTCAGACAATACAAAATAAACCCTAATTATACTGAATAATGTGACCTTACGAACATTTTATAAAAATCTTACTATAAATTCAGATTATTTAGATGACGGTAAAAATAATTCATAATCCTCACTGTTGGGCTGGGCTTAGGTTTCCTCTAATTATGGACAATTTTCTCGGAACGGTTTGCATCTAGACTTTCCTATAGTAATGTATGTCACTGGCTGTACTACTAAGTTATCTTTGTATTTTATAAAAGTAAATTGAGGCTGCGTTTTCAGTTCGCTGCTAATATTTTTCCAAAGTTACAATAACGACATGGGTCGGTTTCCGGTTTGTTTTTAACATCCTTGCATCCGGTGTGCATGGCTCGCGGCCAAGCCTTCCACTTTATATTCTGCATATTTTTTGTTCCTGTAGTTTTTTATTGAATTTGAATCCACTTAACAATAAAATGTAGTTACAAGGTGTAAATAAATAAATGTACTCTACATACTGAAATTGGCAAACATTACTCAATTAGTCCACTTTGACATTAAAAAAGAATGTAAAATGGCGCTCCTAACCATTGAAATGTTTAACTATGACGTCACACTAGAACACTAAAAACCTTTCTTTTATAAATTAATTTACTAATATGAATAATACACAGGTATTCAATATTTGGAGCAGAATCTAAAATACAAATGATTCAAAAGTAATTATTTTCCGACAATAACTTTAAAAGGTTCATTTAATTTTTATTAATAATTAGTAGGTTTACGAGAATTGTTTATATATTTAGTATAATATATTGGAAATTGATTTAAGACCCTAGATGATACATTATTAATATCCCTCGACCGTGTATCCTGTTTACTTAAATACGGCCTTCTTTTTTCGTAAGTACCTAATTACTATATGTTAAACGGGTATTTAAGGCGTATTTACTTTTTTAATGATTATCTTGATGATTCGGCCGTTGCAACACTAAACAGTAAGGTATATACGCAATAAATACCCGTTATAATATTATGTACCTACAGTAAACGAGAAGTTAAAAAATACTATTCATTAGTACTTTTGATTGTTTAGAGCATCACACATTATAGTTAAAAAAACTTTATTCTCACAAAAGAATTATGCATTCACTTAATATGAGAACTTAAAAAAACTAAATAGGTACTTAAAACTATGACAGTATGCGAGCGCATTAAATTATCAATAAAATTAAGTAGGTGCATTATTTCTGTTTGTTTCCTTCAATATTTGTATGGAGTGGGTAGTTTTGTATTACTCTAACAAAAACACACCACTACGTTCTGTGATGACATCTCTGTACTAGCGCAGTGTAGTGAGCGAGTTTACATACAAGGATCGGCAACAACTAGATGCGACAACGCCGTTTAACTATTAACTAAGTTTAAGTTTATGAATTTTGGTTGGCCAAATGTATTTTAAGTAATTTTTTGAAGTTATATAAGGTTATACTTTCTTTTATATTGTTTGGAAGTTTGTCTTAAATTAGTGCACTTTCAAAAGTAATGTTGTTTTTACCATAGTTAGTTCTTGGTGGGCGTAATATAATATTATTTGCATTCCTTAGTCGTGGTAGCTCGCTATGTTCGCGTTTTAATTTAAAAATTATATTTGTGTGTATGTCTTTTGAAAGTATTTTTCTAATTAGGATACATGTATAATATTTGTATGTTTTAACTATGTCCATTAGTTTTGTTTCGTATTATAATCTTAGTGTTGGCGTTAAGTAATCATAGTTAAACAGTGTTTTGATTAGTTTGTTTTGTGACGTTTGTAATATTGTAAGACTGGTTTTCGCTGTTGAGCCCCAGACTTCGATGAGGTAGTCGATGAGCGACTTTACTAACTATTTATAATTAAGATATAATATATTCACACATTGATCAGAAAACTACGCCATGAGAAACGTTGCTCTAGACTTTCTCACTTCTTATTTAAGTGGCAGAGTGCAAAGAGATAACGTGAATGGGAAGCGTTCTCCGAGGTCTCTGGTTAAAATTCGTGTACCACAGGGATCAATTCTGGGACCATTTTTGTTTTTAGTATATATTAATGATCTTCCCCATTTTGTAATGGACGATCATGAGATTGTATTGTTTGCAGATGACACGTCACTTTTATTTAAATTAAAGCGACGACAAACCGATTTTGACGATGTAAAAAATGCAATCTCTAAGGTCGTAAAACAGTTTAATGTAAACAATCTACTTCTAAATGAAAAGAAAACAAAGTGCATTAGATTAATACTACTGTTATGTAACGAGCATAGCAACAAGGGATGTGACCGTCCTAGACACCGCTAATCTGGACAATGCTTTGCACGAGAGCAAGCGCTACGTTCCGTTCGGCACACTCACTTTTTCTGGAACGGTTGGAGCGCACGGTCGTGTTGTGCATTCAGTTTAGTTGCTGGTCGATTGTAGTGTATTTATGATTTTTTTTTACAGAATATTGTCGGTTTGTTGAGATTAGTTGTGTTTTTTAATAAATGTTGATACTGATTTGTTAGACTGCCTAATGATGCACAAGATAAAGCAGATATAAAAAAACACGAGGAGTTGGCTCTTGTAGACACTACCGTATTCTTAGTAGGGAATGCAATCCCGATCCCGCGGGATCCCGATCTCGCAAGATCTCGTGTAATTTTTCGGGATCAATCCCGACGCATTATATGACGAGATCCCGTTCGAGATTGACGGGATTGTGCGGCAGTGGTCAGCGTTAGAAAACTATTCCGACTATTTCCGAATATTAGCGACAGGTGACGATAATTATTTAGTTGGTAAGATTAAAGAATAAAGATTTTTATTTTCTTTCGAGTAATATGTTATTTTAGTTAACCTCACTATCACAAACAAGCAGTTATTAGCTTTTTCAGTCATACGAATTAAATATTTTTTTTAAACTAGACGGGATCCCGAAAATTCCGGGATCCTGCGGGATTGATATTTCTAATCCCGCGGGATCTCGAATTTGCAATCTTGAGTCGGGATTGCATTCCCTAATTCTTGGGTATAACCCTAGATAATAAGCTTCAATGGGGCCCTCACATTGATAAGTTGTCAAAGAGTCAAAAAGATCCGTCATTTTACAGACGTAGACACAGCTAGACTAGTTTACTTCAACTACTTCCATAACATTATGTCATACGGTATACTGCTATGCTGCAGATATAAACACCGTTTTTTTGGTGCAGAAGAAGGCTGTTCGTGCAATTTATAATATGGAATCATTACATTAATATGGAATTATTAAGTTTAAAGAAATAAATATTATGACATTCCTATGCCAATACATCTATGAAAATCTGATGTACATATGTTCACAAAAATATTAATTTGTTTAAGAAACATAGCGAAAATCATAATTTTAATACTAGAAATAAAGTAAAACTCACTGTTGTCACTTGTAGACTCCATCAAGTTACTAAATCGTTTAAAGGGCAAGGTGTTCGCTTTTATAACTAACTCCCAAGTGGTGTACAAAAATTGTCAATTTACAAATTTAAAAACGCAATCAAACACTATTTTATATTTATTTTTTATAAAATAACCTACTATAAAATATCGAATTATTTAGATGATAGAGAAGCTTGGGATTGAAATTGCTCTAACTCGTTCAAAATGTTACAGTTTAGACGTAGGTAATTTATTTTCTTTATTGTTAAGTGTTCTAAAAGGATCATTAAAAAACAACCAGCCTTCTTTCTTGCCTTTATTTCCTGGCTTGAATGCGAAGGAACAGGCAGTTGGTAAAATTGACGCTTGAAATTTATCGCGTATGTACCTTTTATCTATCATCCCAACGTTTCTACTGTGTTGCAACAGCCATGATCACGGGTGGACTGATACTATTCATTGTTATTTTTCTCTAATGCGTATGATTTTTTTAATGTATTGTAATGGTGTCAAGAGTTGACCATATTTTAGTACTTCTATGCAGGGTTTGCAATGTTTACATTTGTTTAAAACACTGAAAAAAATTACATTTTGTTTTAAACACGTTTAAAACATATATAAAAAACATTAAGTTTTACTTCACCTTACTAGTTTTACTGAATTACTCCTAATTAATAATTTTTGTACATGTTAAAACTCCCAACTCCCAACATGAGTCTCCCAACGGGTAGGGCTTAAAATGAACATGGACAAGACGAAAATTATGTCGAATATCCATGTCGTGCCTGCCCCAGTTATGGTTGAGAACTCGGCTCTTGAAGTTGTCGACGCGTATGTATACCTAGGACAAACAGTCCAATTAGGTAAGTCCAACTTCGAGAAAGAGGTTAATCATCGAATTCAACTCGGATGGGAAGCGTTTGGGAAACTTCGCAACGTATTTTCGTCCAACATACCTCAGTGCCTTAAGATGGAAGTCTTCAATCAGTGTGTGCTACCAGTGATGACATATGGAACCGAGACGTGGTCCTTCACTATTGGCCTTAAGAATAAGCTTAGAGTCGCTCAACGAGCTATGGAGAGAGCTATGCTCGGGGTTTCTCTACGGGATCGAATCAGAAATGAGGAGATATGTAGGAGATCTCAAGTCATCGACATAGCCTGACGGATTAGCACGTTGAAGTGGCAATGGACAGGCCATATAGCGCGCAGAACAGATGGTCGATGGGGCCAGAAAGTTCTCGAATGGAGGCCATGGACCGGCAAGCGCAGCGTAGGACGTCTACCTACAAGATGGGCAGACGACTTGGTAAGAACCGCAGGTCGGCGTTGGATGCAGGCCGCTTCCAACCGCAGTTCCTGGAGATCAATGAGGGAGGCTTTTGTCCAGCAGTGGACGTCCTATGGCTGATATGATGGCAACAATATCATTTTGAGTTAAATTGTAAATTGTTATGGCAACTCTGAATTTTGAATTCGGGGAATCCTCTAGACTCGGATTGTTCTAGCTGACAGACTACAGTCTTCAATAGTCAATAAGTGAAGGAACGAATAAGGTGTATTCTACAACTGTGGTGTGGGAAAGGGATGAAGATAGTTCGCTCAGATTACACTGCGGTATTTTTGCTGTTGTTATTGTTAAATTGTTCAGTGTAAACTAGACTGTAGTGAGTGAGTGATTGATAAATAATTCGATTGATTTTCGTTTAGTATCATTGTTTGATCTGATTTATAATCACCCTAGCCTGGTTCTGCCCTTCCAAAAGAAACACTTTCTCCTTACCCTAATCATCAAATAATTCAATTATATGTTATAAACATGTATAAAACATGTTTTAAATAAATCCATTGAACATTTATGAAAAATTGATTTAAAACATGTTTCTTTCGGTTTTCTGAATTAAAGATGATGTGTTGTCCCTCTAAAAAAACTGTTTTTTTCCAACCCTGCTTCTAGGCCTTTTCTTCCATTTGTGGAGGGCATTCTTCCCCCTTTCCAATTCTCGGTTGGCACACACTTACCATCATCCTTTAATGTAGAATTTTTGGCTCTGTATATCTTTGTTATTACCTATAGAACTTCCTCTCGGGTACATGCAGTAACCAGTTATAAGTTGTTAAAACTTTGCACGTAAATACTTAAACTAACAAAACTGCTAAAGTTTATAATTAGAGGTATGTTTGTTTTTTTCTGGCTTTTTATGCAACAAAAGAGAGAAAGGTACGAGTATATAAACTTCGAATACATCATTAATTAGTATTTTAACACACTTGCTCGTAAAGTAAGCCATAGTACATCGTTCTTAGGGCCATAAACCGAAATATAACACGCGTGCGTACTAATATTACACACTAGTGCATAATAGAATTATCCCTACGAAGGTGTGTTAGTACCTAACTGCAAATTATATGCGAGTAAACAGAGTATTTTAAATTTAACCGGGTATTACAGTTTTTGTAACAACAAAGAGGTTTTATGCCACTGAAAATCCTATTACATTTTTGAAATAAATACATGTATCTCTAATTAAGACGAAAAAACACTTATTATTATAAAATTACTTATAATTCACAATAGTCTTAATGGTCTCCTAGCTCGACAGCCGTACCATTGAAATCACTAAATGACACATTAATATCTCGCCGCGCAAAAGTCCTTAGTCGATGGTCTGAACATTTCAATAACCTGCTTAATGTAGATCGATCAGCAGATTTGCATTACATGGCTTTTATGCCGGAGCTGCCACCTGTTCTCGCGCTAGACGATCCGCCAGCTATTGAAGAGGTAACGGATGCTATCAAGAGGCAACGCAACAAGAAGTCGGTGGGGTTGGATAACATGCCAGGACAGCTGTTTAAGTATGGAGGCGATGAGCTGCACAACGTCTTGTGGAAGTATTTTTGTTTGATGTGGGCCAAGGAAAAAGTTCCCACAGACTTCCAGAATTCACGAATATGTGCCCTTTATAAAAATAAAGGTGACCGTGCAAATTGCAATTCTTTTCGCGGGATCTCACTTCTATCTTCTCCTGGGAAGGTTTTTGCCAGAGTACTCCTTAGCCGTTTCTCCAAAATTATGGAAACTATCTTGCCGGAAACACAATTTGGGTGTTGTCCAAATAGAGGAACTAGCGAGGCAATTTTCTGCTTACGACAATTACAGGAGAAAAGTAAAGAACATCACCAGCCGCTCTTTTCATGCTTTGTAGATTTAGAAAAGGCCTTTGATAGCGTTCCCGTGAGGATCATTGGGCGATAATGCTATAATCTGGGTGTACGGAAAAGTTTGTAAGGATGATAAAGCTGCTACACGATAATATGTCCTGCTGTGTAACGGTGAAAGGTGACAAGTCTGACTTCTTTTCTGTTTCCTGTGGAGTAAAGTAAGGATGCACTTACGCTCTTTGTTTTATATTTTTCCGTTGCTGTGAAAGACACCTTACTCAATCACTCGAGCGGAGTCTACATCCGTTTCCGTACAGATGGCAAGCTATTTAACTTGGCAAGACTTAAAGCTCCCACAAAGGTATCTTGTAACATCATTACGAAGATGATGTATGCCGACGATCTCTGCTTTGTGGCGGAAATTTCAAGAACTGGTATCAAGCCTAGACCAGTCCGGTTGCAGATTTGGATTGAAAATAAGTGTTACTAAAACGAAGTGTATGGCAATGGATACATCGAACCATACACCTCTAAATCTGCAGCTGGATGGTCGGGGCTTGCAACAAGTTAGCAAATTCTAATACCTTGGAAGCACCTTAACATCTAAAGATGATCTAGACTTGGAGATCAACTCTAGGATTGGTGCTGCATCTGCAGCTTTTGGAAAACTCCGAGAAAAGATTTTCCGTTAACACGCTATTAAGCTAGGAACGAAGATCAAGGTGTACATGTCTTCGCCGGAATGCACATATTGTATCACTTCTTTATAACATTCTCTATAATCCCACTTCACCTTCTTATCTAAAGGAGCGTTTCGAGTTTCTGTATCAGGGACACTCTCAAACCCTTCGTTCTTCCGAAGCTCTACAGCTTCGAACAGCTTCCCATCCATAGTTCACAATTTTATGGTGACTCCTTTACAGTACAAGCTGTGCGACTGTGGAACGCCTTACCTTTGTCTGTAAGGTCGTCCCAATCTCTTCCTATTTTCAAAGTCAAGGTATACAACCATTTCCTTTCGTTGTCTCGTAACTGCTAGTTAGTGTTTATGTTATTTATCCTCTGTATGTAGTGTAGTTTATTTATTCTTATATTATTTGTATGTATTTAAGTTTATGTTTATTAGTATAATTAATAGGTATATTTTATTTTGTGGGTTCTGTTTATGTCTGTAGGTACTCTTACACCGCCGTCTTTTGATTTTGTTTATCCTGTCCATCCAAAGGTTGTCTGGAAGAGATCGCTTTTAGCGATAAGACCGCCCATTGTACCTTTATTTATTGTTTATTTCCATTATTGTATTTTTATTTGGTGTGCAATAAAGAGTATTTCATTCATTCATTCATGTCTATTGTCTTTCCAAGTCTTCTGTATTCCTCGGAGACCTGGTGTCTATATCGTAAACACATCCGCACGTTAGACAGATTGCATTCGAAATTCCTCCGTGACATTATGAACGTGAAATGGTCCGACTACATTCGAAATATGGAAATTCTGCGCCGTTCTAATGTCTGTGGTATCGAGGCATATCTGATGAGGCGTCAACTGTGATGGTGTTGCCACGTCTCTAGAATGCCTGAGGAGAGAGTGCCGAAGCGCATCTTCTTTTCTGAACTCCAAAAAGGCAAGCGTAAACATGAAGGCCCATTTCTCAGGTACAAGGATATTCAGAAAAGACATATGAAAAGATGTAACATTGTGCCCTCTTGTTGAGAAAAACTAGCGAAAACCCGCACGGAATGGAGGAGACAAGTCCAGCAAAAAGTTTGGTCATTTGAAGACAACAGAAGGCGCGATCTTGACCAAAAACGTAACGCACTGAAAAATCAACCGCAAAATGACATAATTTACCATTACGAGAATAATGCCCTTACTTGTACGTGCAGTATCTGCAAACGCACGTTCACAGCAAAGATAGGGCATATAAGCCATATGAGAGCGCATTAACGTAATTCATAAAGTGAAAGAACGGTCTTCGTGCTCGAAAACGGCCTGGATGAGATTATTATTAATTCACAATTAATTGTTATAAAATATTTGCATTTTATCACTAAAATTATAATTTTGAAGTAGGATGTATATGTATGTAATCTATATGCTATAAGTAATCAATCACCTTACATCTGATGCGTGCAAAAAAAATCTTACTCGCCATTTTCCATTTTTTTGTTTGTATCGCATTTGTTACTGTGTGGTAATTAATTGTCAATAAAGAGTATTTCATTCATTCATTCATGTCTATTGTCTTTCCAAGTCTTCTGTATTCCTCGGAGACCTGGTGTCTATATCGTAAACACATCCGCACGTTAGACAGATTGCATTCGAAATTCCTCCGTGACATTATGAACGTGAAATGGTCCGACTACATTCGAAATATGGAAATTCTGCGCCGTTCTAATGTCTGTGGTATCGAGGCATATCTGATGAGGCGTCAACTGTGATGGTGTTGCCACGTCTCTAGAATGCCTGAGGAGAGAGTGCCGAAGCGCATCTTCTTTTCTGAACTCCAAAAAGGCAAGCGTAAACATGAAGGCCCATTTCTCAGGTACAAGGATATTCAGAAAAGACATATGAAAAGATGTAACATTGTGCCCTCTTGTTGAGAAAAACTAGCGAAAACCCGCACGGAATGGAGGAGACAAGTCCAGCAAAAACTTTGGTCATTTGAAGACAACAGAAGGCGCGATCTTGACCAAAAACGTAACGCACTGAAAAATCAACCGCAAAATGACATAATTTACCATTACGAGAATAATGCCCTTACTTGTACGTGCAGTATCTGCAAACGCACGTTCACAGCAAAGATAGGGCATATAAGCCATATGAGAGCGCATTAACGTAATTCATAAAGTGAAAGAACGGTCTTCGTGCTCGAAAACGGCCTGGATGAGATTATTATTAATTCACAATTAATTGTTATAAAATATTTGCATTTTATCACTAAAATTATAATTTTGAAGTAGGATGTATATGTATGTAATCTATATGCTATAAGTAATCAATCACCTTACATCTGATGCGTGCAAAAAAAATCTTACTCGCCATTTTCCATTTTTTTGTTTGTATCGCATTTGTTACTGTGTGGTAATTAATTGTAAACATGTCAAGCTTTAGATTAGATTAGATTAGATAATTTCTTTATTGCACACCATTAAATACAAACATATAAAAGAAAATACAATTTTAAATCATAGGTACAATGGGCGGCCTTATCGCTAAAAGCGATCTCTTCCAGGCAACCTTTGGATGGACAGAATCTATATGAACAAATAAGGACGGCGGCATAAGATTTTTTTAGAATCAGTTTTTTTTTTTTTTTTTTAAAAACAAGCATATATTACAATTTATAAAAAATATAGTTAATATAAAATAAAATGCTTAATTATATTAAATAATATTATCATAAGCTTTAGTACATAAGATTTCTTTTTTCCTCGCAAGTGTGTTGGAAAATTGCGTATGTAACTCGTGAGCATTTTGCTCACTAGACACTCGGCTCATTTACACCCCCGCCTACGGCTTGGGCTGCAACCCACAGCCTCGTGTATAATGAACAACTTAGCTCACTTATATCATAATATACTACTAAATAATTTGGTCAATCTTCTAATAGGTACGAGTTCATAATAGATCATAAGCTATTGAATAAGGTATCAAATTATAGGCATATAAAAGACCATTTCAAAAATATGAATAGGGGATCTAGTAAAAATTAATAATACTGAATCTTTAGAATCACCACATCAATTATGGTCCCCGCCTGTGATTATCAAAATTAGCAAGCTTCTTTACTTTTTTTAAGTTTTTTTGCAGTCAGTATACTGTTTTTTTACATATTTTAAATTTAACTGTGTGATACTAAATAGTGATCGAAATCTAAAGGTTGTCTAGAAGATATCGCTTTATTTAACGATAAGACTGCATTATACATTTTATTTGTTTCTTGCTTCTAAAATGCATTCAATTACTCAATTAAAACTAACACAATTTATGTAGCGCTATTAACACGCTAAGAAGAAGAATAAAACTATGGTCCAAGTTACAGAGTGACCTATGTCTTTTGTTTTAGTAAAATAACTCTATTTACAGAAGGCATCATCCAAAAGCTGAACCGTATTTATTTAGATTGAAAATGAAGTCAACCGATCGTAGTTCCGCTCTATCGACGCTTACTAGAACAAGCGCACAGCCCTGAGCAAACACATAGGGATACAACACTCAAATATACAAGTTCATCGGAGCGCACCACCGCACCGGGCTCACCGAGCTACGCGCTTTCTAATTGAAATCTGGTGCCATTAGAGTAATATGTATGTGGTTTTATATCCACATTACTTAGTAGATTCATGTTGTGTCGTGACTCATTGGACTATTTTTAAAACATTCCTTGAAAAACATGATTTCGACAGGTCCCAGCTTGTGCTACTACTTCCCACTATGCGCACTGTATAAATCAGTTTACTCACCCTACATATCGTTTAGTTATCTAGCCGTTATTATATTAATCACTGGGTAAAGAATATCAAGGTAGAATAGAAAACAAAGAAATAAAGATGTTGATTCCTGCTACAACATTCCTTATGGTGGCCATTCCTCAGAGCATTACGAAGCATCACGAAACAATCAACAGCAAAACAATCCATTTGATCCGAGTGTCAACAAAGGTCGGCTCCAATAACGAGTAGCATTCTAACTACATTACTAAGGTTAGCTGAACATAATATCTGCGAGTTGCAAGTTTATGTGCAACATACAATGCTAACAACATCTCGTCGATCGTAGTGGCCGCGACCGACGCGATTTTGCTCGCAGAGTGACAGTTTATTTTATCTTGTTTGCCATTTCGGAGGCTCGTAGAATCCCCATTCCGTTTGTTACGAGGGTTCTATACCTAGTTTTGCCTAAAGGAGGCTTTTTGTTTGCGATTCTAATCTTGTGCTAATGGGTGATTGTTGATAGCATTTATGTGCTTCAGAGAGTTTAACTGTCGGAGGCGTACAGGTGGCCTGTAAACTCCTAAATCCTGAGTTTGGCCTCGCTCTTACGAACTTACTTACGCAAACGCTTTTTTTTACTCGCTATTTATTTTTTTTTTCGCCTCAAACGACAAAAAAATCGTGTAACTAAAAATGTTTCTCTCAATTGTAAGCGCAAAACCCATAAAGTTCCAAAATCGTAAATTTGTACGATGCAGTAAAGTTCTCCACTCAACTAACAATGTTTTCTACATTGGCAAAACCTTGTATAAATAGCTTTGACACACTCTTGGCTCTATGAAAGTTATGAGGGCAATTTAGTGCTGCAGCGAACGAGAGCTTTACTTTAAAACCATCATGAAAAAATGGTTTTCTCGTATAATGAAAAGCTTGTAAGCTTTTGTTACATTTTGCAGTTTGAGGAAAGTTTTCTCTTCCTCTTCTTATCTATAATGAACCTTTTTCCGATCGCATTTATTTACCGACGCTAGTTTATTGTTGCAGAACATTTTTTAAACCTTCATTGTTTCACACTGACGCGACATCATCTGTCATCTGTAAAGCAATCGCGAAACAATTTCAAAACTGCTGCAAGTGTATCAGAGTGTGTATATTAATTTCTACTTTGCTGATTTATTCTTAAATCAATTAATATAAATTACTTTGGTATTGTGATACATCAATTTCCACCTGAATCCGAAAGGAATATTTTTTAAGATTATTTCATTATAAAATGACTGACAATTTACCTTTGATACCAGAAAAAGAGTAAGAGGCTATTCCCTTATTTGTCGTACAAAATCTAGAAATGTAGATCGTATCTAGCGTGCTATCTTTGCTTTTATATAGACTTTTACTCTTTGCACAGAACAGAGAGTTCATAATAGTCTTAATATTTTTATTACTATTTTATTTTGTCGTGGGTAATTATGATTTCGTGGTCGATCTTTTAAGTGGAATCGAAACTACTAAGTTGAGTTGTGGGAGTTGTGGAGAGTGGAGTGAACTACTTAATGGGAATAACATTAAAGTTGTACGAGGTTCAAAGTGAGATTGAGAGCCAAGTGAGGCGTAGGTAATGCATTCCTTCCACTCGACACTACCAAAACGACACCATCCGTGGTGTCGTATGAAATCTCTAGTCCATACGATACCACCCTAGTGATGTCCAGAAACGCGTGTTTTTGACTAACAGCTCCCAGTTCATTAAAATAAATAAATAAATATCAGACAACATCACATACATTGATCCGACCCCAAAGTTATTATTTCAAGTTATCTATAGTTAAACGATAATTAATAAAACAGAGTTTATGAAATATTATTTTTTTATTTCAGTGAAGTAAGTAGTTATGTAGGTATTAAAGAACGGACCGGAAAACTAGTCTTGCAGCGTGTCCACAATTGTTGTTACGTGCTTGTAATAGGCCTTAATGAACTTTTCTTTTAGTGTGTCTTTTCCGGGAAAAAAACTTTCAGCCAACAAATTTGCTGTATTTAATATAATCTGAGCATCACTCAAATGGTCCGTTTGGGTACAATTATCCTTCATATTTTGTTCCGTTTGCGTTTTCATACTTAATTGGAGTTTTCATATCAACAACTTTGTATGTAGGTAACCTTACTATTAGTCGGTGGTGTCGTATGGACTAGTGATTCCATACGACACCACCGATGGTGTCGTTTTGGTGGTGTCGAGTGGAAGGAATGAGGTAATGCTCATTGGGACGACTCGACACGGGCTGCGTGCTGAATAATTATAAATGTTTCCGGTACTCAGGGACATTTGTTTCGGGTCTGGAGGTTTATATCTTTTATATATAAAACAAAGTCGGGTTAGTTACACCATTTATAACTCAAGAACGACTGAACCGATTTCGATGATTTTTGATTCGGATTCTTCTTTGCCCCGAATAGCAGAATAACTATTAAAATATTTTTAACACAAACGGGACTTTTCGCGCACAGATTTATATCAAAATCATAATGTTGACTAACCTCGACGTTTCGGCCAAGTTATATCGGCCGTGGTTACGAGAGACTAAAAGCGAGCTGGTGTCATTGCGAGAAGCGCGTACGTTGTCACCACCTACCCGCATTTGGTTTTCTGAATCACACGTATCACTGTTTCGACATACAATACTAACAGTATCTGAAGTTGCACGTGGATCTAAATCGCGACGTGAACACATAACTATAACTGGATTCCACGATGCAGATAATCTAAAGTCGTCCTCACGATTAAAGTTGCGATATTTCTTTATTTCGACGGCTTCTCGAACGATTCTTGGGTAATATTGAGTTCTATGCGGATATCCATGGACTGCAGTAGCCACATAACATCTGGTGGACTGCATGTTCGTTTGCCATATAAGTTGTATAAAAAAAATATATTGGCGTGCGGTGGAGAGAATTTTGGGGTCGTAAGGTTATTAATCAAAAATCAAAAATATTTTATTTGTATATTACACGAGTACATTTAAAACTAAGGTTGGGAATTCTTCTTTTAAGTTGCATTAACCTGTGTTAGAAGAGTCCCCTCTTTTACGGTGGTCGTTTAGGATCACATCTTATGTAAACTTTGTAACTTGTGTAAATAAATCATCATCATCGTATCAGCCCACATCCATCCACTGCTGGGTATAGGCCTTCTCGCTATCACGCCATTCTTTCCGGTCCTGTGCCAAGTGCATCCATTGCCTTCCCGCAACTCTCGCGATGTCGTCCGACCACCGGCTGGTGGTCTGCCAGCTGGTCTGCGCCCTTCTTGCGGCCACCACTCGGTTGCTGCCCTCGTCCATCTTCCGTCATTCCTCCTTGCCAAGTATCCAGCCCATCTCCACTTCAGCTGGTTTATCCTTCTACCCACATCCACGACTTTGGTTCTGCGTCGTATTTCGATGTTGGGGTATGTTCGATGTTGTTTGACATAATTTCGATGATGGTGTAAACTAATAAAATAAATAAATATGTACTATTAAGTGAGTTATATCCAGTGATTTGGTCTAAATTCAAGCAGGTGCTCAGCGATCGCAGATTTATTGGTTTACCTGGGTATTTGTCCGTATGTGTCAGTTTCCTGTAGACTGAATGTGCAAGTGAGCCGGTTTTGCCATTACTCTCACATCCAGGAATGCCAGTGATTTGTCAACTTCAACTTCAATCAAAATCTTAATTTTCGGGTGTATGGATTCTAGGTGGCTTTTTAATTGTTCTACTTTTGCCTGGTCTTCATCAATCATACAGACAACGTCATCCACGTAACGTTTCCACTGTTTGACATTGAACGACTGCAGATCTATTTTTTGCTCTAAATGCTTCAGCCGGAACAGGGGCTACAAGACTGCCCATAGCCACGCCATCTGAAGGTAATGTTGTCCGTGGTATAAAAAATAGTTGCCTTCTGAGCAGTTCCGAAGCAGAACAATATGTTTCTCAAATAAGTTTTATTAAAATTATGAGTATAGTTCGCGAAAATTTTAAAAATACTATTAAAAATACGCAAAAATAAGTTATGATCATTTTCTCATACATACTCATACAGCTAATGATATAGCTTCACAAGGGCCACAAGCGATGACCCGGCTGCCGCGAGACGCACACTGTGGATGAAAAATAACTCCCCACCGTCTGATTTTATCATCCCACAGGAACAGTTACCACCCGGGCACGATCTGCCGTGGCCAGTCTGGAAGTTCTTAAACAGGCTCCGCACCCAGGTTGGCCGCTGCAGACTTAATATGTGCAAATGGGGATAAGGGACCTTAACTTAACGCAGTGCAACTGCAGTGATCCCGCGCAGTCAATGCAGCACTTGCTAATGTACCCTTTGTGTCCGAACACCTGTACGATGGAGGACCTAATAACCGCCTCACCTAATGCTATTGTTGTGGCCAAACACCTGCACGATGGAGGAGCTAATAACCGCCTCACCTAATGCTATTGTTGTGGCCAAACACCTGCACGATGGAGGACCTAATAACCGCCTCACCTAATGCTATTGTTGTGGCCAAACACCTGTCCAACATAGTATAAATGAAAACGTAGAACTCTTGAGACGCTAAAAAGAAGAAGCTGATGGCCGATGATAGCCGATTGATGTACATTGGCAGCCCGCGTCATATACATGTCAAGGCAGTACGAAGTTTGCCGGGCTAACTAGTATATAATAAGAATGTATTTACAACAAAAAAATATATAAGTATTCTATCAGTCATCTGGTTCCAACTACTTCCCATTGTACAAGCTCTGCTTAGTTTGGGGCTAGACAGCGCTGTGTAAAATGTCTTGCAATATTTATAATTTATAGTCTTAAGTAAAGGCTCATTTATAGTAAAGACATCATCATGGCGATTATATGGTTAATAACATAACATAACATCATGGAAAATGGTGGTAACATTTTCCGAAGACAAAAAAAAACATTCTAATAGGCATCAGCAGTAGAAATGTAGCGCTCATACTGTGATGTACTCGGTCATCCATTTATATAAGGTTGTACATTTACAGCTAAGCACTTTCAGGTTGTAACACCAGTGTTAGCCGAACGAACTTCCTTCCTTTTTGTCGCAGAAATGTTGCTTTAATCTAGTGTTGTTCTGGAAGGAGTGACCGGCAGTAGTAACGATTCTACTTTTGTTTCTCTAGTTCAGTATGTGCGGATGTGCGGCCGGTGCTTCGCGAAGTGTTCCGAGAGCTGGATGGCCTGCCCCCTCTCACAGCGAGCCAGGGGCTGAAGACGAAGGAGGTGGGGGATGGTGGACTCAGCCCATTGTTTAAGGTGGGCCCGTGGGTGAGACTTGTATACACAGTTACTTTATTCAAATAACTAACTTGCGCCTACGACTACTCATGCGTGTTTTGTTAATAAAAAGTAGCCTTTGTCTCAATCCAGGTCATAAACTATCAGGTTAGTCGCTTGGGTGTCATTAACTACATGAGAAACAAACAAAAAAAATTCTTCAGCATTTAAAAGCAAGTATGTAGTAGATACCGTCGCGGCGTCGGCTGGACCGGCCAGCCAGTAACCGAGGAACTGACCCTCAAAACTAGTTATGTAATTTTCTTGGTCATACAACACAAGTAAACTTATAACTTTAAAACATTTCTAAAGCGGCAAAGTTTCGACTGCATCAGTTACCGCATTAAATCGACCCACCTGTGTGAGAGATACGAAAACAAGTGTTGCATACATAAAACGTCCCTCTTGCGTCGGCTTACAAAATACAGGGTAATAAAATGTTGTTTATCTGTCCACAAGCCTGACTTAAATATTTTTAGTTAACCACAATATCCGACAGTGGATGGTAATTTATTTCCTTGTTATTGTATCTCAGTCGCCTTTTATTGCGATGAATAATAGATAGAAACACAAAACTATGGGACTCGATGACAAACGACGTCTTTACAAATGCGTGAGTACTAGTGCCACTGCTACTGAACAAATGCTACTCATCAGACACATCTATACTCTATAGCATTAAGTCCTCCGTTTGTAAATGTTTTTCTGTACAGTAAAGAATAAAATAAAATGAATAAATAAATAGATAGTGCTTATTCCACCTGCGTAGCCAAACCCACAACAAATTATTATAAATCTAGCCCAGAACATCTCAGTCGGCGACTCGCCTGTTGCGCCGAGGTCGTGATTGTTAAATAAAAATGATTAATACTGTTTCATACATTAGAGACCCGCAGCACAAGTACTGCAATAAAATAATCAGCTAGGTGAATTAACGCGGCCGGTACTTCAATAGTCAAAGCCAATGGCACTTGCAACTTTGCTCTTCAATGGTTCTAGAGGGCCCGGTCGGTATGTCACTCACAGCTATAGAAATCATTGTGATAACGGAGGCCCTCGGCCCTACTTGAACCTTCTGAAACAGGGGTGATTACAAGTTTAAATGTCATTCAGATTCAACTAGCATTTATGTAGATATTAATTTGTATTTAACCTGATACAGACAAAATAAAGCGAAATATTTAATATTCTAACTGTAATAAATTCTGTAGATCAAATATTGATTGAAATCAATCACGAAAGTTTTCTTAGTAAAATTCTAACTTAAAGTGCAATGTCAACGATTACGTTTGTATTTCTGGCCTCAGAGGTCCTCGGAGTATAATTCCGTGATTATTCTTTGACTTTTATATTTTCCTACTCGTACCAACTATTGCATACTAGTGGTTCGCCTGCGGCTTCGCGTGCGTGGTGTTTCAATAAAAACATTACCCTCCTTTCGTGCACTCGGGTAGAAACGATCCTATGTCCATCCCTAGGATATAACCTCTAATATCTCCTTGCCAAATTTCATTATGATCTGTTCAGCCTTTTAGTTATGAAAAGGTAACAAACAAACTAACAAACAAACAGTTACTTTCACAGTAACTATGTATGTTTTATACTGTGCACGACAGCATCATAAGGACTACATGCGGCGAGAGGGGTGCAAGTAGTGACCGTCGCGACTCATGACCATAGTATGAAAATTGTATTATTTTACCTCGTTTACATATTAATCAATGTACTTTAAGAATAATCTTGTTTGTAAATAGATACTAAGAATAGATATCTAAAAGATAAGAATAAACGTTTGGAAGTATTATAATAGGAATAATTAGATAAGAATAATATTCTTCAGTTATGATGCAAATAAAGTTACGTATATTTTACTATAAAATGGGTAAATGTAGGTAGGAGGTAACACATTTTTATGTAATAAGAGTAGAAATGAGTGCGCATACGCCCGTTCCGACGCTCGAATTGGAAATAACGCGCGGCCTTTTTTTTTTTTTTTTTTTTTTTTTTTCGAATGGACTAATCTCGCTGTTGGCCTCTGAGGCCGTGACAGCTTAACCGAACTTTTGGCGAGCGCAGATGGCGCTCAGCCCTGTAAGTTTTTTAGGCAACTAGCGCAAGGGCACCACTTAGGTACGAACCTCGGCTTGGGCTGTTGCCGGGATGGGGATAGGAGAGAAACGCCCGGGTACATGTCTGTACCTCGTATAAGCGGCGACTGAAGGGACTCGTCGACCTCGCCGGCGAGGTCGGTGTTTCTGTGAAGTGTTTGCTCTGTCTGATATAGATGACTCACCTTCCGCATTAGCAGAGGTGATTTCGTCATCCGGGTCTCCGAGAACGTGTCTCGGACGACGGAGGATTTAATAACGCGCGGCCGCCACTTAGGGCGAGTATATATAGTAGTGAAGCGGGGGACAGGGTAGTATTTATAGCGCCGCACCGAAAACGCGCCGCCATTTCTAAACCGAGCGGAGCCGGGTGAAGACGCATGTATTATTCATGAGTAATAATCATAGTCTATAAGATAAATATAGTAATATATAACAAACAGTATGTAAAGTATGAAAAAGTAATAAATAAAGGCTAGAGGGGGTGAGGCAGTGAATGTTCTAGAAAATTGCGAGGAATAGTATAAAAAACGGCGCCTATTGGCCGTCAGCAATTCAGTGCTCGGGCAACATCGGAAAAGGAAGCAACAGGAAAAAAGAAGAATAGGAAGAAAATCTGCCTCGCCGCCTCGCTACCTATTTGATCAAGACTGGTGTTTTTTATTTTCTCCTTCGCAAATACGGGACTACGTAGACACTAACCCTCGGCAATCTATACACAACATATACATATAAAATGTATAAATATAAAATAAATATAAATATTGCTGGACATTTCACACAGCGCTATCTAGCCTCAAACTAAGCAGAGCTTGTACTTTGGGAACCAGATAACTGATAGAATACTTATATACATTTTTTTTTGTAAATACATACTTATAATATATAGAGAAACTACCAGACCCGGAACAAATATCTGTAGATCATGCAAACATTTGTTCCGCGGCGGGAATCGAACCCGCTACCTCCTGCGTCTCAGCCGGCTATTTGCCCACTGCACCACGGAGGTCGTCATATAAAACATACCTTCCTCTTGAATCACTCTATTGTTGGTTGGTGGTGATCTATTGTGGTTTTTCATGCGTGGTTTGTCCATGAAAACATTTCCCTCCTTCTGCGCAGTCGGGTAAAAAGTATTTTAGATCCTTCTTCTGGTTCCAAGCTACCTTCTTACTAATTTTCAGGCAAATCGGTTCAACCGTTATTGAGTTATAAATAGTGTAACTAACACGACTTTCTTATAAAATATATAGATTATGTGTCTCGAGGAAAACGAGAAATAAAAACAAAAGAAAGTTTCTCCGAGAGATTTTCATGATTAAAGTGGCTTTGTCGTCTGCTAAATACTACAGACGTTTATTATATTCTGATGGGTATAATTTCCGGAAACGGAGCCAAATAAAATAATAGTCCTTTAATTATTTTGTAAAGAAAACGCGTAAACCTTTTAAATTTAGGTTTTAATTATGATTAATGAAGCCAATTTAGAGTTTAAAACGTGAATTTATTATATATATCTGACAACAAGGCTGATTCTATGTTTTACAACCAGTTGAATAACCTTTTAGTTTTTGTATGGACAGGATTTGGAGCGGCACAGATTACCACAGTTCTTACATTTAAAAGACATTCTCAAAGGGCTTTACCAGAGTGTTTTTTTTTCATGAAATTTAAACCTGACACGAGCAATTAAATTAACGTGAGATCTGATCCCATTAGGCTTACCTGAAATTCATGTTTATGTGTATGCATGTGATTTTTCAGGTCGATAAATACGAGACGAGCTGCAAAGAGATCTGGCAACGAGAGGGCGAGCTTAAGCAGCAGCATGCTAAAAGGACATCTCGGGATCCTTTTCCTAATATTTACAAACTGTACCCTCCCAAACAAAGACTACCCAAAATACCCGCCTGGAAGAAAGAGCAGGTAACATTCATTAATCACATGGAAGGTAACCACAGGAGATATCTTTCGATGTATTGTTTCGTGACATTAATTTTCGGTAATATGTTAATTAGCAAAACTTGTACTAATAACTTCGATACAAGTTCTATCTTTGGCTACATCATGGAACGGTTCTGGGTATAAAAAAATCAGTTTTTGATGTACTGTTTTTTTAAAACAGTTGTAAAATAGTTTGACGGATAAACAATACACATCTATATTATACAGCGCATTATACAGTTTGATTTAATTATTAACATCTGTTTAAGCTTCTATTCATTTAATATTAATAAACGTTAGTATTTTTAAAACTTTCGCAATCACTGTATATAATTTCTGATTGTATGTACCTTTTTTGTTTGTTATCCCGACGTTTCGACTATGTTGCAATAGCCGTGGTCGCGGACGGACTGGATTACTTTGCACTACCGTAGAGAAGTGATGGCAGCTACAGCAACTACGCTCACTTGGTTTCCAAAATAACAAATGTCCTCGTTCATATTATGACACACTACACTAACTGTATCTACACACTCAGACGACCGATCACGCGGCGCACACATGATAATACCTTTACGTTTATTTCAGGTAACAATGTGCACATACAAAAATTTGATTGCAAGGCCCATATTATAAATACCTTTAAGAAGAACATGCATTATAATTGTTGTCTTCTAACAGTCACTTAGAGCGGATGTGTGTCTATATTGGTTAAATTTTCTTAAATTTTTTCCTCAACCAATTTCCGTACTAAAGCCAACATTGTAAAGACCATTTTGCAATTAGGGCTATTCTGACGTTTTCGCGTTTGCTGCAAATCAGGTGCTTCGCGGCCAGTTTCACTGCCCTCTCGGCCTTCTCGCAAATCATTCTTCACCCCCGAGTGCAAGTGTCGACTGTAACTTTACATCCTTGTTTACTCACCGAAAGCAGTGGGCAAAGCTACGTTCGCCGATTATCGTGCGTTTTCGGACTCCACCAGCGTCTTGCTGCTACGTCACACTGAGACATCTTCGTGGAGGTAACAGATTCTACCCACAACTTCATTTTGAAACACTGATTCGGTTTAGAATACCTGCATCGGTTGTTTTATCCTATTTTTTTATCAACCATCATAATGTCTAACTGCAATACCTGCAAGAAATATATTCGTCAATCGGACAAAATTGTGTGCACGCTCACAAATTGTGCCCGTCCATATCACGCAGATAATGCAAAAAAAAATACTTCCTGGACATGCCCACTATGCGTTAGTAAATAACCCAAAGTTGGGGATAACTCTGATACCCCCGTAAAAAGCACTTCTGAACTAAGCCCTAATGACACTGATGATGGCGCTACGTTCGGAACTACAAGAAAACCGAAACCGTCTAAAATCAGTCACTCACAAGAAAGCTCAGTCAAACATCTGCCAGAAATTCTAAACTCTCTCAACGATGAACTAAAGACCTTAATCAAAAACGCAGTTAATAGCAAACTTAGTACTATAAAAAATCAGATATCTACGATCAAATCAACACTAAACTATTTTAGCACTCAGTACGATGACCTCATGAAGACGTTGTCATCCACTACGACTGAAATAAAAAATCTGAGGTATGAGAATGTACGTCTCCGAATAGACGTTGACCTAAATACTGCTCATCTACATAGCCTAGAAGAGGAGATTTCACGACAACAGTAGTGGAGCCGCCTACAAAACATCGAGGTTGCTGGAGTCCCTGAGGACGAGGACACAGTTGGGGTTGTTATAAAGCTGGCTGAAAAAATAGGTATCTCTATGGCAAGCACAGAGGTGGCATTCGCGCATCGCGTTCAGGCGCGTCGGCCAAGCAGCTCGGCCAACGGGCGTTCCATCATCGCTCGGTTCTATTACCGCTGTACCAAGGACTCGATAGTAGCCGCGGCACGTAAACACCGCGGTATTAAACCGTCCGACATCGGAATGGCTGGTAAAACGAAAAGTGAAAACGCGATTTAGATAAACAAACACCTGACTAAGGGCAATCGATGTCCGTTCAAAGACTGCATAATAAAGGCCAAAGAAGCTAATTTTAAGTTTATTTGGACAAAAAACTGTTGCATCTACGTTCGTAGATACGAAATTTTGCCAGCCATCCCGATTATAACATAGCCCGATTTGATAAAGATAGGGTAATTCTTGTTGATTGTAATGTAGCTAAAACTTTGTATAACTTTGTATAATTATGACGACCTTCGTGGTGCAGTGGGTGAATAGCCGGCTGAGAGCAGAAGGTAGCGGGTTCGATTCCCGCCGCGGAACAAATTTTTGCATGAACTACAGATATTTGTTCCGGTTCTGGTTGTTTCTCAATATATTATAAGATGGTATTTACAAAAAATGTATGTATGTACAAAATGTATATAAGTATTCTATCAGTTATCTGGTTCCCATAATACAAGCTCTGCTTAGTTTGGGGCTAGATAGCGCTGTGTGAAATGTCCAGCAATATTTATTTATTTATTTATTACACCTAGACACCACACAAACACACATTGTATATCCAGCTATCCGCATCCTTTCAAACAATAGTTTCCACACATATCATTGTAATTCTTTATTCGAAATGCTTGTTGTCTATCACTATGGCTGTACAAAGTAATCGATTAAAGCTATTTTACTAGAATGTGCGTGGGCTTCGTACACAAACAAATATATTTTATAATAAGCTATTCTTGTCTGACTCGGATATTGCTATAATTACGGAGACTTGGTTACATGATGGCATTCTCGACACTGAACTTTGCAGTCCCGACAGATACGATCTGTTCCGTAGTGACCGCGGTACGCTTGGCGGTGGATGGAGTGACGATTGCCTGCGCATCCCGCATAAGAGCCCGCAGGCGGTCTGACCTTGACCGTGATAATCTCGAATATATTTATTGTATATCTATACAATAGCGTACTGAGGGCTGTCTCTGACTAGATTTATAAAAATGGAATTTATAAGTATTGGATTTCCGTCCACCTAGACGGAAATAAAAAATGACTACACTGGAGCATCTGCTCCGTCGCATATGCTGTATATTTAACCAACTTCAAAAAAAGAGGAGGTTCTCAATTTTGTTGTATTTAGTGTATTTCATATATATTTTGAAAATGTGACCTAGGCCTCGAAATGGTCCCTGACTTAAGGTTCCGGCGCCATATTGTAAATGTGTGCGTCAAATCTTTTAGAAACCTGGGTTTTATTCTGAGACAGAGTGTGCATTTTAAAAACATAAATGTTATTAAACTTTTATATAATGCCCTTGTAAGAAGTCATCTAGAAACAAATGCTATAATTTGGAACCCTAACGAAGCTAAGTACAAACTCATGGTAGAAAAGATACAAAATAAATTTACTCGCTTTTTGTACCTAAAAGAATATGGAGTCTATCCATATTACCCATTGATGTACCCGAGTCTGTTCGTGTTAGGTATGGTAGGGTACTGCAGGCTGTCAGTGCGCAGAGACGTCGCGCTGGTGAAGTACATGGTCCGTGTCCTGCGCGGGGAGCTGCACCAGCCGGCGGTGCTGGCGGCGCTACGGCTGCGCGTCCCCAACGACTACTTGGGCGCGCGCCGCCGCCCCGCTATGCTTGAGGTGCCCAACTGTAGGACCAACTTACTTAAGTTTGCCCCCATGTCACTCGCTATAAACTTGCTTAATATCCTGTCCGAAAGTAGCGTGGACATATTTTACCAAAACCTGCCGAAACTCTTAAAAATGGCACAGGTCGTCATTGAAAGTAAATGTATAATATAATGTATACCCAAATGTCTAGTTTCTATAGTATTTGTATTGAATTTGTATTTGTCATATTAATTAACATAAGTTACCTAGACATAGCATCGCCTTAGGGCTTAAAAAAAAAAAACTGTAATGATGTTGTTTCTAAAATAAATAAATAAATAAATAAATAAAATATTTGTATGTGATATGGGTCGTATTTTTTGTGCCTGAAATAAACGAATTTTATTTTTATTTATTTATTTATTTATACATACCTGCGTGTGCGCTCGGCTCACAACATAATCTAAATATCATTTGTGCCCACATTCTACCTGACCGAGTACTCACGTTAAGAATGCAGAAATTTACTGAATTGTTTTCAAAGTTTGTAAGTTCTCACCCCGACGATTTTTTTTTTTTTAGGAAACTTACAGCTAGGTACACATAAAACTAAATAAATTATAATACATACAAAACAAACATGTATTCTTAGGGCCAATTACAAATTTCCACAGATAATTTTAAAAAAGATTTATGTAAAAACACAGCTACAGTGGACGAAAACCGTTTGAAATTACAATATTCGTTCATAAGAGTTTTAGGTAGGTACATTAATTATTACATAAGAACTTATCCGCAAGCAAGTTTTTTAACTTGCTTGTCGAAGTATTGAATATATCAATATCTGCATCTGCCAAAGTGTTAAGCGAGGCGCTTGCTCGAATAACAAATGCGCTTTGCCTGTAATTGGTTTTAACTAACGAAACTAAAATGTGCGGTCTCATTATTCTGACTCTATAAGTGCGTAATCTCAGTAGCTCCAGTAACTCGGAGCAGTCAACCGTGCCATTTGCAATGCTCAGAAGATACGACAAATCGGAAATTTTTCTACGTTCATACAGGGGAAGGAAGTGAAATTTACGACATCTAGTTATATAATCAGGAAGATAAACTATAGCACGAACTGCAAGTACCGCATAAATCTCTTTTGTATTCTTTCTAAACGTGTAGAATACACGTCATAGCAGGGATTCTAGACTTGAGAGGCGAACTCCAAGTGACTACGCACATACGCGCAATACAGGATTTTAATAGTCTTAATGCTCGTAAATTCAGAAGACATTCTAAAAACAAAACCAAGTGCACGAGACGCTTTGTTCACAATATTCTCAATATGATCGTCTAAAAGAAGTTTACTATCAAACAAAACAGCAAGGTCCCTAACTGTGTCTACCCTTGTAAGTGGTTAGTTGTGTAAGGTATAGTTAAACTTGATACTAATTGGCTTACGTGTAAAAGAACAGACATTGCACTTGGAAATATTTAAATCTTACTTGTTAATTATACAATAATTTTGAAAACGACAAAGGTCGTCCTGCAAATGATATGCATCATTTATAGTGTTAATTTTATATAGGATTATTACTTTGATTTAGCGGGAGATTTCAACCTTCCTTGTATTAAATGGAAATCAAAGCAAGCAAAAGTCCTCAAAAAGAGACCTGTAGAAACTCAGAACTCAGCACCTGACTTCTTTCTTTAGTTTATCACGATACAATCGCTTTCATAACGCCTTTCATAATTTATTGGATCTTATTTTTACTAATACACCATTTTTTGTTGAAAAATCTACATCCCCACTTTAAAAGAGGATATTTGTCATCCCGCTGTTGACATCTGCGTAAACAACAATAAGGTTCTATCTATTATACCTCCAAAAACAACAAACATTATATTGAGGACGGCGGATTACATAAATTTAAATAAATATTTTACTGACTTTGATTGGTCGTTTTTAACTTTTATATTTTTTTAAAGTTTTCATTCTTGCATAAATGTAGCTATCTCAAAATATGTACCTCAAAAAACTGTTTCATTCACTCATACCTACCCTTTATGGTACAGTAATGCTCTTATTAAATTAATAAAAGAAAAACCATATATCATAGTCGCTGGAAAAAATATGGTAACCCCAATGACTATGACTTTTTTTCTATATTACATGCGCGCCTTAATCTTGAAAAAAATGCTATATATCTTACATTCATTTTTGTCATGAACAAATTAAAAAGACTCCAAAATTATTGTGGACTTATGTAAAATCAAAAAGAAAGAATCTTTCTAATTATTCTAATGTTATGGAATATATTAATAATAGTTTATCTAATCAACGGGACATTTCCAATTCATTTAATGATTTTTTTTTGTAGAAATTTTGTTCAACCTGCGCATACTTATAGTTCCTTCTCTGATAGCAGAGCCCCGTGTTATGATATTATAAGAGGCATACAGATATCGGTCACACAGAGAGGTCAGCTTATACGGGAAATATATAGCTTGATGTGTAGCCGTGTGTACTAAGGGCGCTGGTTGTGACGGAATACCCTCATTATTTTTTGCAAAATGTGTAGAATCGCTAGCTTGAAGGATATTTTCCCAAGATTTGGAAAACTGCAAATATTATGCCCGTATATAGAAAAGGTACTAAGACCGCTATTTCTAATTATAGGCCAATATTAATCCTCATTATTCTAAGTAAATTAATGGAGAGGGTTGTTTACAGGCATATTTACCCACTCATCTTTCGCCACATTCCATCGGAAAAACATGGTTTAGTACAAGGTCGCTCAACTAATACTAATCTCTCAATTTTTGCCAACGACGTTCTTCGTGGAATGGATAAAGGTTTAAGATCGACACAATATATGCTGATTTTGAGAAGGCGTTCGATCGCGTTAATCACATTAACTTTCTTCGTAAGCTCCAAGAGCTAGGAATTCGTGGTAATCTGCTCAGGTGGATAGTCATATATACGAAATCGTTCACAGGCTGTAGTTGTTGCTGGACACCGTTCTGATCTTGTAGATGTTCCCTTTTGAGTCCTATCAATATAACTGATAGCCCCAAATTAGCGCCTCTCGTTCTTCAATTCAAAATGTCTTTTAAACGTACTAGACACACAACCCTCTTTCATGTTCCATTCAGTCACACCAACTGCGCCCAAAACTCTATCATCTGTCGCACGCAAGGTCACAACAAGGTGTTTTCGTCAATAGGAGCACAGCGATACAAAAGATTACCTAACAATATAAAAGAGTGTGTTAATATAAAAATATATAAAAACAAACTTAAGAAATATGTACAAACATTATAGAATGTAGCACTTACCTTAAATATTAATAATTATTAAAGTGTTAAGGCCCCAGAGGGTAAGATTATCATTGTGAAATCTCTATGTATCTCATTTTAAGTGAACCATGTAGTTCTTATGAAAAATAAAGTTATTTAAACTTTTTAGACATCTCCTCTAATAGCAAGGCATCTTTTAGGAAACAAATTATATCTGTTCTTAATCATATATAGTGCGTGTTCCATAAAATATTCAGAAAGTTACACAACACACACTACACTTCCTCCCTCATCCCCTTAAGTATACACATTTATACAGCATCCCTCCCTTTCTTTCGTTCTTCAAATGCGTTACTACTAAATTCCTTGAAAAATAATTAATATATTGTGTTTTTAATCATTTTCTCCAGGTGACTAGTCTTTTAATAATGAGGTCTATGACATGAAAATCTGTTAATGGCATTAAGCATTAGCTATAAGAGTTTGATTAATTGAGAGATTTTGCTTCGTTGCCCTGTAGCGCCTGTCAGTGCCAGCTGACCAAAAATCTGGACAGTTTAGGACTTGAAGCTAGTAGTCCTAACTGCAATCCAATCGCTGGAAAAACATTCGGAACGGGTTCCGGTATCAAATTTCTCTCATAATCGGAGTACATCATCTCCTGAGGTATTATTATCTACCCAGTCAGGTCATAAGTATTGTCACACAGTAAAAACTTTTCTTTTAGAATGCTGGCCACTAAAAAGTTTATAGAATTCAAATTTCGAATTGTTCATGTAAATAAAAATGTATACTTTTTAGAATTTTACTAATTTTTAAATATGGAGTGGACGCTTAAAGAAGACCGTGTTGCAGTTATTGCGTTGCATCGTTGCGGATACGCGTCAATTCAAATTTTTGACATACTGAAAAATTTGAATATAACCAAAAGATTTATTTATTGCACCATCAAACGATACAATGAAGACTTTAGTGTAGATGACAGGTCAAGAAGTGGTCGCCCTCGGTCTGTTAGGACTCCAGCAGTGATAAAAGCTGTGAAGGCGCGAATTCAAAGAAATCCCAAACGTAAGCAGAAACTGTTGGCCCTTCAGATGGCGTTAAGCAGAACCACGGTGAAAAGGGTGTTAAATGAAGACTTAGGGCTTCGGGCATATCGAAGAAAAACAGGACATCGTTTGAATGCTCATCTAATGGACCTGAGACTGAAAAGATGCCGCGCTTTGTTGAAGCGGTACGCGGGAAAAAAATATCGGGAAATTCTTTTTTCGGTTGAAAATATTTTTACCGTAGAAGAGAGCTACAACAAACAAAATGATAAGGTGTACGCACACAGTAGTGAAGAAGCGAGCAACCGTATTCCGCGTGTCCAACGAGGTCATTTTCCATCCTCGCTCATGGTATGGTTGGGAGTTTCTTATTGGGGCTTAACAGAGGTACATTTTTGTGAGAAAGGTGTAAAAACTAATGCAGTTGTGTATCAAAATACAGTCCTGACGAACCTTGTGGAACCTGTTTCTCATACCATGCTCAATAACAGGCACTGGGTATTCCAACAAGATTCGGCGCCAGCTCATAGAGCGAAGAGCACACAAGACTGGCTGGCGGCGCGTGAAATCGACTTCATCCGGCACGAAGACTGGCCCTTCTCCAGTCCAGATTTGAATCCGTTAGATTACAAGATATGGCAATACTTGGAGAAAAAGGCGTGCTCAAAGCCTCATCCCAATTTGGAGTCACTCAAGACATCCTTGATTAAGGCAGCCGCCGATATTGACATGGACCTCGTTCGTGCTGCGATAGACGACTGGCCGCGCAGATTGAAGGTTGTATTCAAAATCACGGAGGTCATTTTGAATAAACTTTAGTGTCATAAGAATCTATGTTTTGTTAAGTTCATTTTGGTATATAAAAGGTTACATAATGAATAAACTTGTTTCAATTATTTTATATTAAACATGTGACAGAATTTATGACCTGACTAGGTATTTAGGAGGGGTAGGTCTTGATTGTCACCTCCACTGCATGCAGTGTTGTCGATTCAGTTGGTATCGTACTGGTGGAGGGAAGATCTTGGTTAACATCTCTTCACCACGAGGGTGAAGCCATCCAAATTGATCTGTGGTTTTGTATCGGGTTTTTTTACTTATGCCACTCTCCTCCAAGCTGACTCGACGTAGTGAGTTGGGTGCGGCGGCTGAGGCTGGCGGGACACTTGCGCGTAATTCTTCTTCTACTGGCGAGGACGTGGAGTAGGAGTAGGCACAATCATCGCAGGCAAAATTATCTGTAGATATCCCGGGGGCCGAAGTCATCGGAGCCGGGCGGTCATTTATCTGTGATTCAGTGTTTATTGTGTCTGTGGCATTTTCTGTTAGTGAGAAGACAAGTGGTATCGGGTTACCCCGTCACGCTTTTACATTTTGCGATAATTGCGGCAACTTATGCAACTTCTTCTATTTCCAGGGCATCTTACAGCGTAGAGATCTCAAGCCCTCTATTATACAGAATGTTGATGCAGAGAATAGTTTGTGGGTAAAGAACATCCTAAACAGGAGTTCTGGCGACCTGGCCTCGGTTGAGGTGAAGGGGTCGAAGATGCACCTGCCTCTAAAATTGTGCACACCGAAATACGCCAGCTTAGAGAGTTGGAGGTTTGTTTCATCATTCTTCTTCTTTCAGCCCTTTTCCCACATCACGTCAAATCGTCACAACATGTATTTTTCTTCCATACCTCTCTATCAGCCATCATCTCCGTTGTCGCTTCTTTCTAACCAATATCATTTGCACATAGCACGCTAGCCCCTTACTCCTCAACTTTTCTATCACTGGCGCTACTTTCAAACTTCCTCTATTAATATACTCCTATTGCTTATCTTATCCATTCTCGTTACCCCACACATCCATCTCAACATTCGCATATTCACTTTTCTATCATTCGTCCCTTTGGTGGCCCACACTCAGGTTTGTTTCATTATTGCCATCTTATCATATCTTAGTTTGTAATTTCTGAGATGGTTAAAGCACTCAGTTGATAGATTAATGATAAGGCTTCAGTTTAGAGTTTAATTAATTGAAACTGAGTCATATAAACATAGGTCCCGATTTAAAGACCTTCGGATATGTGGTTCAAAAGCAAATATGCAAGAAAAACTTTTTAATCGGGATCACTAAACCATTTCTTATTAGAAAATCTAATCAAAGATTTCATCATTTTGACTACATCGTGAACGTATATTGTTTGTTTCAGTATGGGTGAGGTGATGTCCATCTCCCCGTACGTCCCCCCACAGACCCCGCCACCCCCGCCACTGTCTGAGACTATTCTTTGCGTACCGCCACAGCTCAACTTCGTCAACTTCACCGTTGGACGTCTGCACACTGTACGAATAAAATTTTACTATTAGCTCTTTTTGTGGCACTTGATGCCTCCAAGCGCTGTCTACGTCAATTGATGTAAAGGCCTGAGACATTTAAGCGTAATATTTGATCCTTGATGAAGTTCTCTGCATCGCTGCAATACCGCGCGCGAAGTACAGATATTTTGGTGTCTTGTATTATTATCACACAGTTAAAATTTTGAAGACCATGTAGTTTTTGCAACTGTAGTTGTTGCAACTGTGGTTGTTGCAACTTAGATGCTCTTAGATGGTAGCTCCATTATATGTCATCTCGCTCACGACCCCAATTGTTGCAACATGACTATTTTGCACGTTCCTAAGGTGCGTGAGCTAGGAGATAGTGCTGACGTCTGGTCTACATACATAAACATCTCCATGCTGTATAAATAAAAATAATTGATAGTTCGTTATTATAAGTTATTCGGGTACATTTGCGAAGCTACAAGGTATTTCACCTTAGCTTGGCGAAGAGAGTTCGCGATAAATAAACTCCTGACATGACAGACATCCCATCCCTCATAATATTTCTATGCTATACTATACGTAATATACTTCATTATTTGAAAATGTATCGTGCATTATTTGGTATTTCTTTCAGCAAAGCATTCGCCTCGTAAACATGTCCAATTCGGAATGCCGGTTGTCCATCCGGCCCCCGGCCCGGCGCGAGTTAGACGTGGAGCTGGGTAGCACACGGGGCCTAACTGTAACGTCTGGAGCGGCTGCTGAGTTTAAAATACATTTCAGGTAGATTTAAGGGGAGACCGGAGGGAAATCGCCCATACAACACGTACTACCAAAATCATTTCTAATTTAAGCATATTTCTACCTTAATAAGGTATTATTTTGATTTTAACAGTATTTATCTAGGTTCCCAACCATATATGTTAACAAAATACTTACCTAAAATGAAATAGAAGCATCGCATTCTGCATATTTTTACGTCATGAAAGACCTGTTTTCAACCTAATTGTTTCGTATTAAAAACAACAACATCTTACGTATCCTAGTCATGGGAACATAGATTATATTGTCTAGTTACAGAATAACAACACAATGAGAAAAATACAATAAGTTTTCAGTCATCATTTTTGGTATTACGGAACACGGTCAAAATCTAATCAAATTTAGAATCGTTCTATTGCTATCACTGTCGCTCTGCGTGGCTAAACTTCGTCACTAAACAGGGATAACGATATTCAGGCCGCAGTTTTTGACGTGGCTGAATTGAAGTTGCGCTCGGGGTTCGCCGGTTTCTTAAGGCCTTCAAGCCCAGAGTTAGAAATAAGTCATATTGATATTTGGTTTTGTTGTAATACCATTTCAATAGTTGATATATATGTCTGTCTCAAGGTTTTTTTATAATTTTGGCCCATTGGTCTTTAAATACTAGTACTGGATTTCTCTGGGTCATTGTTTTTATAAACCTTTACTTCCCCAGGCCTCGTGATGTGCGCGTGCTTCGAGACGTGCTACTAGTGAGGGTCCTAACGGGCCGCTCGGTAGTGGTGCCCATCTGCTGCTATATGGAGCCACCGATCCTCAATAGTAAGTGCTAAGTACTTACAAGACAATTATGATACTTAGTTGCCTGCCTAGATAGCTCAGTTAAGTAAGACTTACCTCCTCAATGACAAAATGTTCGTCAGCTGATTTTAACTCTATGACGACCTTTGCAATGGTTACGCACTGTTTTCTACTGGCCTTCCGGGTTCATAGTCACCCACCATCATCACTCTAGTCTTAGGCAGCTCTTACTTTATTTCTAGTGGTTATCAGTATAGGGAGCATACAACCTGCCCGTTGTCACTTTAGATAACTATTTTTATTGATTATTACTTCTTCTACGGAAAATTGTACCTGTAGTTACGAGTTCACTTAACATCAACGTTATATGTGTACAGATTGGAGTCAGGATTCTGGGTTTGACTTTTAATTTATCTTTTAGTTCTGGTGCCTGCGGTCTCCGCGACTATATCGTCATGTTCACCGGTGAAAACGTTCACGTGCCCGGTGCGCGGGGAGGACGTGCTGGAGCTGGGAGCGCGTCTGCTGGGAGACGTGCACAGTGTGCGCCTCATAATGAACTGTGAGACGGCCCACGCTGACTTCTTCCTGCTGACGGAAGACGCTTGGCTTTCGTTTTGCCTGGACGTTAGTCGCTTTGAGCGTTTGATAGGTGATGGCTATTACATCTCTCATGTAGCGGAACAATGACGCGACGGTACATTTTATTTGTAGCATCGTTTGGCTGATTCAAGTCGTCCGAGCATCGGAAAGTGTCAGAGCTTGAATTAGATTGCGTTGAATTTTGTCTTAAGGTCCTAGAATCGCGGAGAGCCTTCTCTCCGAGTCATTCGCTGAAACTGATAGTCAATCCGTTTGCGGTTAGTGTCCGTAACCTACGTCAGAGCACCGGGCAAAGCTTCGATGTCATCTCAAATGCGGGAGGGGTTTGGTTCCAGGCGGTGACTCATCAGGGCTCGGTGGTGTCGGAGTATTTCGTGTTCGTGCCTGTGTGGTGGCGTGGCGGGGGCAGCGTGAGCGCGCGCGCGTGGTGCCGCGCCGGCGCCGCGGGGCTGCACGTCGCTGCGCTGCGCGTGCTCTGTTCCACGGCTGTGGTGCGCCCGCTGCATCTGCTCGCCGACTCACTCTACTTCAGCCCCAATCATATCACTATCGAGGTGAAACCTTACTCCTGTGATATATGCATATTTTCTTTTAACCTGTTTCGTCTCGATACTGGACGAAGTTTCCGCCTTTTTTCTCGTAAACCAAGTAAAGTTGGAGTTGGGCAGGACACTTGGCCAGACGTAGTGACGACAGGTGGACTAAGGCTCTAACAGACTGGAGGCCGAGAACTGGGCATCGAAATAGGGGACGTCCACCAGCGAGATGGGTCGACGACATCCATAAGACCATGGGTCGTACGTGGTTCAGACTGGCAAAGGATCGGGAAGAATGGCAGAATGGCACAAAAAGAGGCCTATGCCCAGCAGTGGGTCGACACGGGCTGAAAATGATGAATGATGAAACCAAGTAAAGCCTAGGGCGACCTGGAGGCCAAGTTTTTTTGTTAAAATAGACAAGCGACCGCGTAACAATAAAGATCATTTTCATCGCTCGTGCTCTAAAAATTTGTAATTGTAAAATCGATAACGGCCCTTTGATCTGATTTACGGCCATAGGGCCTAATAAAATGAGGCTTGTTGCATTCATATTAAGCTAAAATGAAATACAATCTTCAGGCATCGATTCTTTAAACCATGTCGAAGGTATACGGACAATCCGTAAACTCTAACATCACGGTTGACAACTAATACATATCAATGTTTAATTTCTGCTCAGAGTTATCAAAGAAATATGTTTCACAATATGTATGATAATCGCATTCGCAGTACACTTGGTGATAATTGTAGTTTCATTTTGAAATTGAATCTGCAGCGGCAAAAAAACCGTCGAGAACGTGAATGTTTCAGTAGAATAGAGGTAGGTACTTGTTCCGCCTCGAGCATTACAAGGAACGGAACTAAAAGCGAGGAATGAGAAAACTTAATTAAAGTTTTGCAGTAAACTAGCAGTTCCTATTGCCCGAGATCTTTAAATCCTACTAATATTATAAACGCGAAAGTTTGTATGTATGGATGTATGGATGTTTGTTCCTCTTTCACGCAAAAACTACCAAATGGATTTTATTGAAAGTTTACAATAATATAGCTTATACATTAGAATAACACATATTTTTAAAGATAGTGTGTGAATTGTCCAAAATATAACGATAGTTGTCAAGTAAGTCGGAAAAAAAACTGCAAAAACTGTAGAGTTTACACGTATATAATGTATAAGAGAAATGTTTATCTTAATTAGTCCTACAAAAAGTCTGCGACAGCATATATCTAGCTTATATGAGTAAGCCATTATCGCCAAAAGAGTAAACCATAAATCCAATAAAAATTGATAATATATTTCTAATGCACATTTGGTAGTAACAAACAAGGCTACTCGAAGTACTTACTAATCCTGCGCAGACGAAGTCGCGGGTACCAGCTAGTACTTTTATAATTGTATTTTGAACCAACTTCAAAAAAGGAGGAGGTTATCTATTAGACTGTATTTCTTTTTAGAGTTCCGTACCCAAAGGGTCAAACGGGACCCTATTACTAAGACTTCACTGTCTGTCTGTCCGTCTGTCACCAGGCTGTATCTCATGAACCGTGAGAGTTAGACAGTTGATATTTTCACAGATGATATATTTCTGTTGCCGCCATAACAATAAATACTAAAAATAAAATAAAATAGATATTTAAGGAGGGCTCCCATACAACAAACGTGATTTTTTTGCTCGTTTTAGCTCGATATTGATAACGGCAACAGGTAAAGCTTGAAATATTCACAAAATATTTAGTTATATTCACTTTAAAAATAAATAATTAAATTAAAATAAAACAAATATCTAAGGGGGGCTCCCATACCACAAACGTGATTTTTTTGCCGTTTTTATAGATAATGGTGCGGAACCCTTCGTGCGCGAGTCCGACTCGCACTTGGCAGGTTTTATTATACCCTATAAGCTAGACACGACAGATACAAAAACACGAAAACAAATAAATGTAATTATAATCGGCGGTCTTATCGCTTAACAGAGTGATCTCTTCCAGACAACCTTTGGATGAAGAGGATCATTGCTTAATGGAAGATTAGCTGAGGTGTGAAAAGAATAAACTTACTAATAGAAAAAGAAAAATTATTTAACCTTACATAGTTATTCATCGAACGAAAGCGAGATCTCATAATCAACTTCAACTCGGGCAAATCGGTGTTGTATGTATATTTGTCCCATGATAACTTTCGAAGCGTTGATCCGATCATTGTGAAATTTAATACATATGTAGGTAGTGATAGCACAATTTTGGTGTGACTAAATGAGCTAACAATGTGGGGGGGGGGGGGGGTTGTTGAGATATTGGGGTTTAAGAAGGGTAAAAAGATGAAAATGAGGCTAACTGGTCAAATGGGACGTCGAATTGGTACAGTACAGTACAGTAGGTGGTTTTCACTGGTACATTTAGACTTCATTTTTATTTTTTGTTAATTATTTATATATAGTTTTTGAGTATTAGTCATGATAAAAACTAAACTTTGACAAAATTCACAGGGTACACCAGTGACCCCACAGTGCTGTAATTTAGTATGTGTATAGCTTAAGTGACACAAGTATAGGTAAAAGTCTGAAATCCAGAATAACTGCAATTTGTACCCCAAAACAGAACATCCACAGTACACGAACTCCCGTTACCTGTAATTTGAATGAAACTGTAGGTCAAGTTAATTAGTTATTTATTTCGTGACACTATTTTGATAGTCAAAGATTACAATTAATAGAGACTCGCGAGATCTCAGTTCGGGGCGAACCACTAGTATACATACACATTAGGTACATAAATAATTGTAAATAAATAAATTGCACATACAAGTTATGTAGTTATATATTTCGTGACATTATTTTGATAGTCAAAGATTACAAATAATAGAGACTCGCGTGATCTCAGTTCGGGGCGAACCACTAGTATACATGCACATTAGGTACATAAATAATTGTAAATAAATAAATATCATATATAAAATAAATAGGTATGTACCTAGTCAGGTCATAAGTATTGTCACATAGTAAAAACTTTTCTTTTAGAATGCTGGCCACAAAAAAGTTTATAGAATTCGAATTTCGAATTGTTCATGAAAATAAAAATGTATACTTTTTAGAATTTTTAGAATCTCATTTTTAAATATGGAGTGGACGCTTAAAGAAGACCGTGTTGCAGTTATTGCGTTGCATCGTTGCGGTTACGCGCCAAATTCAAACTTTTGACATACTGAAAAATTTTAATATAACCAAAAGATTCGTTTATCGCACCATCAAACGATACAATGAAGACTCTAGTGTAGATGACAGGTCAAGAAGTGGTCGCTCTCGGTCTGTTAGGACTCCAGCAGTGATAAAAGCTGTGAAGGCGCGAATTCAAAGAAATTCCAATCGTAAGCAGAAACTGTTGGCCCTTCAGATGGGGTTAAGCAGAACCACGGTGAAAAGGATGTTAAATGAAGACTTAGGGCTTCGGGCATATCGAAGAAAAACAGGACATCGTTTGAATGCTCGTTTAATGAACCTGAGACTGAAGAGATGCCGCGCTTTGTTGAAGCGGTACGAGGGAAAAAATATCGGGAAATTCTTTTTTCGGATGAAATAATTTTTACCGTAGAAGAGAGCTACAACAAACAAAATGATAAGGTGTACGCACACAGTAGTGAAGAAGCGAGCAACCGTATTCCGCGTGTCCAACGAGGTCATTTTCCATCCTCGCTCATGGTATGGTTGGGAGTTTCTTATTGGGGCTTAACAGAGGTACATTTTTGTGAGAAAGGTGTAAAAACGAAAGCAGTTGTGTATCAAAATACAGTCCTGACGAACCTTGTGGAACCTGTTTCTCATACCATGTTCAATAACAGGTACTGGATATTCAACCAAAATTCGGCGCCAGCTCATAGAGCGAAGAGCACACAAGACTGGCTGGCGGCGCGTGAAATCGACTTCATCTGGCACGAAGACTGGCCCTCCTCCAGTCCAGATTTGAATCCGTTAGATTACAAGATATGGCAACACTTGGAGGAAAAGGCGTGCGCAAAGCCTCATCCCAATTTGGAGCCACTCAAGACATCCTTGATTAAGGCAGCCGCCGATATTGACATGAACCTCGTTCGTGCTGCGATAGACGACTGGCCGCGCAGATTGAAGGCCTGTATTCAAAATCACGGATGTCATTTTGAATAAACTTTAGTGTTATAAGAATCTATGTTTTGTTAAGTTCATTTTGGTATATAAATGGTTACATAATGAATAAACTTGTTTCAATTATTTTATATTAAACATGTGACGGAATTTATGACCTGACTAGGTACTTACATACATATACATATATTTTTAATATTATAGATCAGATGAATGAATCACGACTATTCATGGAAATAAAAGCTTTGAATACGGAAGGTGAGGGGGATTTCCTTATGGAGAACGGTAAGGCATTCCATAATCGAACAGCTTGGACGGAAAAGGAGTTTGCATAGAAACTGGTTCTATGCATCGGGGTTTTGAGAAGTAGGTTTTTAGAGGATCGGAGTGTTCGGGAATTTTTGCAATGAAGGAATTCAAACCATTTCGTCAGATAACAAGGCGTAAAAGGATTACGAAGGATTTGGTCCATGTGGTCTAGTTCTGACAATGGCATCCATGAGAAAACCAAATATCTCTATATCCTAATCCAAATATATCGGTCTTAAATTTGTTTTATTTTTATGATATGTTTATTAGCTCAGAACTCCGTTATATATTAACCGATTCGGAAAGTTAGTTTTTTTATTTGAAAGGATATACTTTTTGATTGATCCCATGGAAATTTAATAAAAATTGGTAGGGTAGTTTGGTTTTTATTGTTATCTGAAGTCGGTTATATTTTTGTTAAAAAGTTACTTGTTTCAAATACGATTATGCAAGTATTGGATACATTTCTTGTTTATACATTCGTGATGTCAAACTATGAAAGTTTCACTATAGCTGTGCATCTACGCTCATTTGAAATTCTTATATTACCATCGTTTTACCATCATAACGGCCACTGATAATCACAATAAATGTGCAATTAAATGAGAAAGGATCCAGCCCTTAAGATCAATAGCAGTTTAAACTAAAGCTTCTAACCTTAAACCATCACTGACAAAGGAAATATTTAGTTAAAGCTTATAATTTTAATTTATACTGCTTAATTTATCTTACGGACTTTAGTAAGCTATCTTATCTTAGCGAGTAGTACCAGATAAGCATTCCTGCAATACGCTTGTAGCTCTGCGTATCTCTATCTCTGAGCGAGCCATACATTCCTTGAAGGTGTTTGGAACCTTTGAAGAATGCATGGACAATGACTACGTTTGTGAAATTAGTGAAATATTATTATTTTGAAGGCAAGCGTACATTCAATCTTTTAAATAATAGTATGAATGTAGTGCACCACAAATTATATTCATTCAGCTATTACATAATAATTATGATGAAAATAATTATTTTCCGTTTGATGGTGTGCAATAAATAGTTGGCTAATCTAATCTATTCCGGCATGCGGCGGCGACGCGATGGGGTTGCAACCTGACATGTATCGAATGATAACTAATATGCAAAGAGTGGGCATGTTCTAAAAGTTATGCTCAGACTATCCCCTGATTGGGCATATGAAATAGAAATGGAAAATATTTTCACAGGCCTGTGTAAAAGACTCAGTTATTTTACTCGGTATCCTCAAATTTTTTACAGGAATTAATAAAGCCGTGAGACTTTGAACTTTTAAATGAGGCTACTTACATATCACAAAATTAAATGACGTAACCAAGTAACTGAGTGGTGACCACGCGAAAACTATGGATTACCCCAGGCAGATCACACGCCTTTTTTACATAAATATATTTTTTATTATTGAAACATTTTACATTTACAACGAAATGCAACTTAAAAATATTAGTACTCGTAGGTACCACACAGAGTATTTGGTCGGATGATGTCCCTGGGTTCGACTGGTGCAGGACCAGAAATAACGGCGGATTGAATATAAATACTTAGATAAAATTAAGTTTTCAACTGTGTTCAATTGTTTTAATAAATGAGTTTTGTGTAGTAGGTATAAACAATTTACTTGTTGCAGAAATAATCCAAACCTGAATGCCTCAGATCTGTTTCAATCACTCACACAATTTTACATTATATTATGAACTTTATTTCAATAAAGATACAGATCATTTAAGATGAGAAGGAAAAACCCTTGGGTATGTCATTAAAAGAAGTAAATTGTATAAATAATTTTGTATTTGAAAGAGACGTGGAAGAGTCATTTACTCTGAATTCATGTTGCAAATAAAATGAAATACGTATAAAAAAAGGTTCGTGGATGTATGCGGAACATACTCGTAGCATTTATCGTGTATGCCTCCTACGTTACATTAAGTTTCTGTTGCTTGGATATTTTCCAAGCACTGACAAACATCGAAGCACTCTTACCTATTGATTAAAATTATGTGTCATTTTTGTGATTATCGACTTGCAGTTTTTTTTTCGTTTCCCCATTCACCGACTATAAGGTGAAGTTTTAATGTAATAAAAATTGTTTTAAAATATAATTATGTAAAATAACACAAAAGATGTCCTTTTGCCGTCCAACTTAGTTTAGGACCTGAGCAGTCACTGGTACAAAAATTAAAATTAGAAATTAATATTGTAAATTCATAAATTAATATGGAGTGTGAGAAACGAAGCCTTGGATCTTCTTTCAGGGCGTTATTTGCTCACCACTCACAATAGAGCGATGAATGTGCCAATATCGATCGGCCTATACGTTCTGACACCATTGGTTAGCTTATTTGATCTTACTTTTCTATCCTATATCCTTCTCCAGGCTCATAGGAAGGACTACGACATCTGTAGCGAGGACGACCCGGATTGCAAGTACTACGTGCACCTCGGCACGGCCTTCCCGTGCCACTCGCTCACCGCCTCCGTGCAGCTCGTCAACCACAGGTCCACCTCTCAAGTCTCTCATAGCATCACTCTACTTATTGAAACGCATATAGTGATAGTAGTCAGAAGAATTATTAAAGCTGATTAGATTTTTCTTGTTTACGAGCAGTAGGCGACCAACTTGTCTGTAGTTGAGTTTGCAAATGGTTCATACAAAATGACCAAGATCAACTGCAAAATTAAATTTATATTTAATAATGAGAAAGATATAGCCGTACTGAGTGCTCAACTCTTTACTGCGCGTGATCCGATTATTAATCATGTATCCACCTCATCAAACCATAACTATGAGTACTTTCACTTCGTCATTCTATTTTTCTCTTTTAACAGCCCAGTGTTTTATTCTTATTACTGGCGTGTGCGACCTTGGGGCGTGTGCACTTGCTGGGAAGAAGAAAATGCTTCAGTGGGCTCCTCAGTACCAGAAGACGATGGTGAACGGCTCTGTGTCGGTGCTAAAGAGACCAGAAATAAGAAGCTTGAGGTAGATATAGAGAAAACAAGACTGAAGTAGAAATCATAATATCCCAACACAACCCAACACAACGTCATCTAAATTGAAATTTAACTAGTTTTTACAGAATGCTTTTGTGTATAAGCTACACTTTCACCATCAGATAGCTTTAAAAATTGTAAGTAAGAAAAGTACAATAAAATTAATAACACACACAAGACAGAAATACAAATAAAATAAATCAAATAGTTAATAGCATTAAATATAAATTAAACAATATCAATGTCATTTTCCTTAAAGGCAAAATAATACAAAAATAACAAATAATTATTGCATTAAAATAAAATGAAATATTACTTAATTAAACTGTCTATTAAATAGTAACAGCTTTTCAAAAAAGTTTTTTTTAAATTTTATATAAATTAGAACCGTCTATTATTTTCATGTCAATAATTGGTAATGCATTGAATTATTTACCCGCCTGATATATACTATAATGTTGCTGATGTTAAATTATGGAAGTTATAAGTACACGTTTTCAAAGTTTTAATTGTTCCTAGTGCCAAGATACAGAGGCCGAAATGGTTCCAGAAAAGCAACTGGAAAAGCCACAGAAAATTGCAGTAATATATTAAAGTGTGTCAAATGTGACGTCTATGAAAGCTTCTTTTGATCACTGGCAGCCTATGGCCTCATGTTTTTAAGACAAAACGGGTCTTTTTGCGCACAGATTTATATCAAAATCATAATTTTGACTAATCTCGAAGTTTCGGCCAAGTTACACCGTGGTCACGAGAGTCTCTCGTGACCACGGCCGATGTAACTTGGCTTAAGTATAGTTTGCGAAAATTTAAAAAGCCTATAGCCCCATTCGAAATCAACTTATGCTCAATACTTCAGGCTACTGCATCGCCCACTAAGTTTGTGAGCTCTCGCTACATCCGCGTGGAACCGACGCAGGGCACCATCGCACCGCGTTCCTCTTCGTCCGTGCATGTCTGCGCGCCTGACGTCGGCCCCGAGCTCGGCACTCAGAGGGCTGTGCTCATGTAAGCTGCACTCTTCACTATTTTTAGCCAATATACGCCTACTACTCAACATTGGCTTCTCCTTACGTCACGATGAACAATCTAAATGTCAATCAATCAATTTATTCATTGCGAATATGGATTGGTAACAGGTGGATAGTAATAAAGTTTTAATTCGTTCATAATCAGCGATTAATAGCGTGCAATTTCAATCCGTGTTCGTTCATAGAAAAATTCAATTTAATGACATTAAATTATTTACAACTAATTGATCCGCTGAACTTCGTACCGCCTTGACATGCATATAACGTGGGCTGTCAATATACGTCACCCTGGTAGAATTGTCAATTGTTGTCCCCGGCCATCATTATGTATGAGAAAATGAATTTTACCGCCTTGACATGCATATATCGTGGGCTGTCAATATACGTCACCCTGGTAGAATTGCCAATTGTTGTCCCCGGCCATCATTATGTATGAGAAAATGAATTTTCTTCGTAATGTCTTTTTGCGTGTATTTTTCCAATATTTTTATAGATATTCTGCTATATGGGGCGGAGACAATTCCAAGACATCAAAGATCATCAAAATCGGTCTAGCCTTTCTTGAGTTATAAATGGTGTAACTATATATACGCAGACACATGAGTCGAACTTGTTTTATTGGATTCAATTGTATCTACTGTTCCTTTAAATTATTTCATGTGTCATTTTGTGTGTACCAAATAAATGATTATTCTATTCTATTTATATATATTTACAACCATTCTTACCCATAGACAAAATTACGTTTAGCTGTCATTTACGTTTTATTATACCATGTCAGATGCGTTTTTGTTATACCACGTTTTATAGTGACTTGTATTCTCTTTGACGTTTTATGTCACGTCACACGGGAACGCGGTCGAACGGGTTAAAAGTACCTTATGTCCGTCTCCTGGTCCTAAGCTACCTCCCCACAAATATTCAGCCAAATCGATCCAGCCGTTTTTGAGTTATAAATAGTGTAACTAACACGACTTTCTTTTATATATATATAGATAATCAACATATCAGCTCTTACCATAAAATATAAAAAAAAATCACTTTATACATAAATATTATAATTAGTACCTATATGTAAACTAGCACCTATGTTTAAAATTGTTTATGACATCTTTTCTGGTTTCAATATAAGTTTATATTTATTTATATATATCGCCAACCTTTGACAGTATTCCATAAAATAATTTTAGCTTACAATTTTAGCAAATGCCTATCAAAATAATTGAATAGAAAGGACTTGTAGTAATTGTATTTTCTTTTCGATATTCTACGTTTGTATTGTCAAGATATCAAAGTGCTATGACCTTTGCTAAGATATCAGAGGGTGTGTGTTATGCGATAGGTACAATAGGTACCTACTAGTAGTATGTACGTATGAAGATAATGTCTAGACGTTGTAACCTTGGTGTAGCAGTAAACAGCTTACCAATAGAAAAATATGTGTGAGTGAAACTGTTTGAAGATCAATGTAGTTGGTTTAAAACAAACATTATATCAACGATCTGCTAAAACCCGGTACCATTGGGTATGCAGATGATAGCACAGTTGTGTAAAGCTATACATCTAGTGCACGAGCTAGTAGAGCGCAGATTCAGTCACTCAGGGAGGCCATGGTCGAGCGCTTAAACTTGTCCTTGAAGGCAATCTCCGACTGGGGTAATGCCAATCTGGTCAAGTTCAATGCGATTAAGACCCAGGCGTGTCTCTTCTCCACAAAACGAAGTCAATTTAATCTGACTTCAACTTTCCGAAATGTATCCGTGCCGATATAGACATAGATAGACATTTATTTGCTTCCATAGCACACACATGTTCACACAATACAATCAAAAGGTATAACATCAAAGAGAAAGCACAAGTAAGAGAAAACACAAAATTACATACAACAAATATAGGAACAATAGAAACAATATCTGACCACCTCGAGCATCTTGGTATCACTTTAACTCCAACTCACAATTTCAGCTCCTACATTGAGTCAAAAGTCCAGTTGGCTGCTAAAAATCTTGGTATACTCGCAAAGGTGAGGCACTACTTCACACCGGGACAGTTGCTCAATTTGTACCAAGCACAAGTCCGAGCGTGTTTGGAGTACTGTTCTCACCTCTGGGACGGATCAGCGAAGTACCAACTTGAAGCTCTGGAATCTATTGAGAGAAGAGCCAAAAAGCTCATAGGCAACGATGAGCTAGTTGATGCAAGGCTCCTCAGCCTGGAGCATCGTCGAAAGCCTCTCGGTTTTTTATCGAGTACATTTCGGGGAGTGTGCGGCAGAACTTTTCAACCTGATCCCACCATCTCCATTCTATCAACGGACAACCAGACGCTCTGCGGTGCGCCACTGCTATATGGTAGAAATACCTCCCATTCGCACAAAGCGGTGCTCTTCGACCTTTATTATGCGCACCGCCAAAGAGTGGAACGCCTTGCCAGAGTCTGATAGCTACAACCTGGGTATCTTTAAGTCGCGAGTGAATAGGTTTCTTCTAGGCAAGCGTGTACCATCGTAGACTGCATCATCGCTTACCATCAGGCGAGACCGTGGTCAAACACAAGCCTATAATGCATAAAAAAATATGATTGTATTTGCTTCTTTTTTAATAACAGGTTGATTCTGAAAGATATACCCAAAGAGAGTTTTCCAAGTGATTATCGACCTATAATCATAAAAACGGAAGAGCTTCAATCTGAACCTGTACCGGGCGTCAAGGTAAACTAACATTTATAAAATAACAAGTTAAGGTCCAAGTTTCACCCACTTTATGTACATAACACGTACAAGTTACCATTTTGTCAATTTAGTCAACCTTACGGCGGCATGTTCAGTACAGTTTGATTCCAGGATTGGACTCGTGAAGTGTGCGAGGTGGTGTGCACTCAGATGGAGGTGTGGTGGGAAGTGGCACCTATGTGTTTTGTTTTGGATCCTCCCGTGTTACCACTGACGCATTCACGAAGGTAACATCAAAGATCTAGCAATTAAAACTACTGCATTTTATCAGAAACATTATTCAGTCTATAAAAAAACCCATTGACTTTCTCTAGAGTTGGATCACTGAATGTAACAGTGCGTGCTACCCAGCTGTTCGGCTCCGAGGCCATCCGCGGGCAGTGGATTGTGCCAACAAGGATGCCTACGCCACCGTCTGCCAAGATGACGTCTGCCCATTCCTGCGATATGACCATTCGGTGTCCTTTACCGGCACTTTCGAATACATATCCAGAAACGGACGTAATCGCGTAAGACATTACAATAATACTACTGAAAATGTAGCAGCCTCAATGCCTTAAATCTCATATTCTTTAGTTCTCTTTTGTTTCTCTTTCCCAATTCTAATCTCTAAGTATTAGAAAGTAGGTGTATTGTAATACCATGTCTAGAACTAGTTATATTTTATTTGTTTATATCTATGTGTTTTGGAATTTAAAATAAACCTCTCCATCTACTAAATATGCACTCTACCTATAATAACTGTTTGTCCGCATTACACAAAGATTAACTGGAAGAGAATGCTATCTAGTATTAAGTTCGCCTATACACAGATTATTTTTATTTTGTGCAGTAAAGAATGTTTCATTCATTCATTCATTCTAATCTCGGTATGAATTTTTATGGTCAGAGTCAAAGTTTGAAACGTCAATTTTACTGCCTGTTCCTTCGCGACCAAGCTAGGAAATAAAGGCAAGAATTAGGGCTGGTCGTTTTTTTTAATGATCCTTTTAGAATACATAACAATACAGGAAATAAATTACATGTAAGTTGTAACATTTTGAACGAGTTAGAGCAATTTCAATCCTAAGCTTCTCTATCATCTAAATAATCCGATATTGTATAGTAGGTTTTTTATAAAGATTTTGTTTAATTGCGTTTTTAAATTTGATAATTGTAAATTTTTATACATCACTTGGGAGTTTGTTATAAAAGCGAAATTCTAATATTCTTAATTATTTTAGTCTGAAATCCACCGACCACAAATGGGAGTCCCATTGCTCGATAATCCGTCAGTGCGCCACGCGGCACCCCGCGCTACACCCAGCTATCACTTGGCTCGGAGTGGTCCCACCTGGAACCCACATGAAGGCCACGTTGAAGATTATCAACGACACTTATCAACACGTCGGTATACACTTTTTACTTTAAAGTCTAGGCATACTCACATAAATACATTTGCTTTTTACCCTAGAAGTTTAACGTGAGTTTATTATGAACGTGACCGAGATTAAAAAAAATTATACATCATTTTTTTGTAAAACAAAAGATACAAGCTGGTAGTTAAACATTTTGACCACGATGCATCATCAAACAATATAAAAAATAGTGTAAATGATTAGGTTACAATACCAAAGTACATTAGAGGAACCGCTCCTTTCATAAAAGCACGTTGTGTGGGATCAAAATGAGTTTGATCCCATTGGACTTGATTTATGAGATAAAAGGTAGCTTTAGTCATAATAAAGGTTATAATCTACGTATATATTAAATTTCATCGAAATCGGTTCAGCCGTTACGACGTGATTGAGTAACACACAAACAAATAAATATGAAAACAAACATCCAAGCCGGTCACGCTCTAGTCTTACATAGTGTAGGCTTATAACTAATACAACTAAAATGGATGTAAAGGATATTTTTCTTCTCTGTGAACTCCTTTTCGATGAGGAATGTTTTTAAGGAAACGCTATTGGGCACTGAGAAGAACTTATTCACGTGAATGATAATTTTGTGGGCACTTGTCTCCAGATCTGGTGGTGGGCGAGTCCGTACCGCTGGCTCGCCGAGAACTTGCCATCCCACGCGTGCGCTGACCGCGCTCCATGCCAGTCTTGCAGCCAGCGGAACTGCTCGTGTGCTCTCCTCAAGCCATCACAAGGAGCCCTCAACCACGGAGTCTCTACTACCATGTACTATGACGTCATTGCTCCTGAAGTAAGAGTGTAAAGTTAAAAGTATCTCTAGTTATTACGGATCCCGTCTGTCATCTAATGGACTCGCGTAAACTAGGGTACACTAGTTAAACACAAAAATATATTCCCGTCAAACCCACGAATAGATATTACTTTTGAAACTATCATGATTATGAAAATAGATACAGATAGATGTTCCACAAATATATGTTCAAAAATCGTTTCAATAATTATAACTGGTTTTCAGTAGAGATACGCTCTATCATTTTCTTTGTGAACTTTTGACCATTTTGTAACAGTTTTTAAAATAAACCTACTTGCTCCGGTATAAAAAAAAGTGGGACACTTGACAAAAAAAGGTTTTCCTCCTTTCATACCCCGCCCGCGCCCCTGAACACATCCTCTTGATTGTACAGAGAGCGTTTTGAACCGGAAAATTACACACTTCTCACGGCGTTAGTCAAAGGTGTCCATTTTTGTGCCACGAGGACAAAGTTTTTGTGGAGACAAAATGAAACTTTTCCCTGAGGCACAATTAGCAAAAGCTAGTGTTATTGACACTTATTTTTTAAAGCTTTTTTGCTGCTAACATTTTATGTGCTGAACTCTGTAGATGAGATTAACAGATATTTTGATGATCTTAAAAAGAATGCCATCCATGTTTTACTTCAAAATAATAGTTTCTGCAGTAACTAATGAAGTTTTTACGAACGACGTCTTCAGGCCGAGTTACGCTAATCCATTGAAAACTCGCAAACGCAGCACCGGTAGACCGGCACGACGAGAGCTGCATAGCTGTTTGCTCAGGCAAGGCAAACTGCGGTCCAACTCCGCGAATTTGCATGCGATTACCTACGGCTTCCCGCATTCAGATTAATATAAACTCGTTCATCGAGTACGTAGATCTGGGTTTCTAGGACATTGTACATAACGAGTAGACTAAATCGAAACAGAAAAGATGCTTGGATGTGCTCTACGATATATTTTGTCGGATATTTAAAATAGGTACTTTTAATTCCGCTATGCATTTTGCTGAAAGTATCAGATACTCTTTAATCTAAAAGTTGAGTTGATAAAGTTCAGGCCGCATGCCGGAGCATCATCAGGCGAGCCGGAGCTTTATCAGGCTTATGCAGTTATGAAGTTATGAAAGTAACCACTACTTTGAACGAGATTCTAAGATTTAGAGCAATGCACGAAGTTTGTAAATCGGTGTTCCGATACTCGTTCGGTAACGAAACTTTATGATGGCTTACTCGTGTTAAAGGAGTCCAGTTGCACAATTTGGTTTTCTTAGATTATTTGATATTTGTTATTTTCGAGATTACTTATTTCGAAAATAACTAAATAATTTATCCGAAACATTGTCGGTCGAAACACCGATAAAACGGTGCGTGATAAATCACGGGATTTATCACGCATTATAACATTTATAATTATATTCTAAAAGGATCATTAAAAACACATCCAGCCTTGTTTCTTGCCTTTCTTTCCTGGCTTAGTCGCGAAGGATCAGGCAGTAAAATTGAAGTTTCAACGTGATCCTTGTGAGTTTAATGAATAAAAATACTGATGATTTTGATTTTGTTTTCGAAGTACCATTGTTACGGCTAATGATGTTCCTCCGTGTCTCTAGGTAGATGGTTGCTGCGCCACGCTAGTGCGCTTGCAAAGGAGCAGCACCGATGCGTGCTGCGCGGCGCCGGGTTCGGGCACGGAGGCGCGCGCCTCGCTGCTCTCCTACCGCGTGCTGGCGCCGCAACTGGCGCTGCGCGTGCTGCCCTGCTCCGGTGACAAGCGACAAGCTTGTGAGAATATTTTACTACTTCTTGTAATCAATCTAACATGTCTAAAAAGTAAAAAATATTTTACTTCAATTGCACAGTCGGTTAATAATAGAAACAAGTTGTAAAGAAGAATATATGACCTTTTCCCTGCAGCGGTACAAAAAGATGACCTTTTCCCTGCAGCGGTACAAATAGATGACCTTTTCCCTGCAGCGGTACAAAGAGATGACCTTTTCCCTGCAGCGGTACAAATAGATGACCTTTTCCCTGCAGCGGTACAAATAGATGACCTTTTCCCTGCAGCGGTATAAATAGATGACCTTTTCCCTGCAGCGGTACAAAGAGATGACCTTTTCCCTGCAGCGGTACAAATAGATGACCTTTTCCCTGCAGCGGTACAAATAGATGACCTTTTCCCTGCAGCGGTACAAATAGATGACCTTTTCCCTGCGGCGATACAAATAGTAGCGACTGCTTAGTCTAGTTGCGAACTTCATTAAAAGATAAATCATCTGTTTTTTCCATAGTTTGAAGTCGGAACTTGCCTTCTTTGTTTCCCTGTATTAGGAATTCATGCATAGTATACAGCAGTGATGTATTCCAAAAGTTTTCTTTGGTCTGCAACACTCTTGTATGATACGTACCTACGTAATTCTGTTTTGTAAAAATGTTGAAAACATGCTTACTATTTCTATAAATTCTATAAAGTACCCTATTAATATAATTACATTCTAGCCATTTAATATAGGCTAATGATTAATTTCACTTTGAACTGGCATTTTAGCATTAATTATAATCTAAAAATATGTTCTTATATGAAATAGAAATGTGAAACTGGTTTACGTTGCGAGTTTTCAGAAAGCTGATTAAATTGTTATTTATGCGAATGTCAACTTATCTGAGACTAATTAACATTCAGTTTCGGAGTTTCCCAACAGAGCTTCCTTACAAATGGAATTTGCATGACTTCTGTTGAAAGCAAGAAAAATAAAATCGTGGCGTCTGCAAACAAAGTAAAACTGGTAAAACACGGCTCGAACATCTGCAAATGACATCGCCGAACATTCAGAAATGGAAAATTCCTCTCGTAAAATGTAATATCCCTTTCCAATTTGCCAAAACTGCAGCGCGGCGTTCTAACGCACGTGCACAAACTATTAGAGAACAGCAATATGCGACCAAATTGTGTAAAAAAACTGCTAAATTGATATCTCTCTTGCACCAGAATCTCTGTTACGCGACATGCTACCTCAGTATGGGACGCAGGCTGCAGACTGTACTACTCAAATTACCGTGTTTTATTGTGTAATTGTAGGTGAAGGCTGTACTATAGACGAAGGCTCGCTGGGCAGCGGGCGAGGGACGGCAACGCTGCGCCCGCAAGCTGCGCTCGCCCTGGGCCGGGTCTCGTGCTACCGCCTGCGAGTCACCAACATCACGCCCATACACACTGCCGTAACCTGGGAGCCGCCTCTAGGTACACTGTCTCGTACTCTCACTGCCTCTACGTAGATGAAGGCATGCACACCGACTCGTCAGGGCCGGCTATTTTTTTCTCACGTCAAATATTAACAAGAGTTACATTACATGCAGCGAGATAGTGGACGACATCGTAAAGGTCGCGGGCCGTCAGTGGGTGAGACTAGCGCAGGATCGTGTTGGATGGCTCAAACTTGGGGAGGCCTATACCCAACAATGGGTGAAGTCAGGCCGTGGATGATGATGATGATAATGACATTACATGCAATAATTATATTACGCTAATAGTAGAGTAGACTAAGAGTAGAGTTGCATTACGTGCAATGCATGCCATTGTATCGCTCGTCAACTTTTTTGGAATTCTCCAAATGTTTTATACTACTGCCTTTGCACATATTCCTCGATAGTTGATCACTCGGTATGTCGCTGCACTGCGACCCATCCGAATCCGATCCGTATTTTTTTTTAAAGCTTTGACAACGTTTGAAATTTTTACAAAGTTTTTACGGTCCGTATTTTATTTTATGACATTTCTGCATTCGTCTAGTGCTCCTAAAGATGTTTTCTCACCATCGAGAAAATATCTAACAAGCTACGAGACATAAAAATGATATAAAGGATATACAGGATGATATTTACTGGTGGTAGAGCTGTTGTGAACGGGCTCGAGGAAGTGGGCACCACCGCCTTACCTTTATCTGCCGCCAAATAGCAGTACTTGTGCTGCTGTGTTCCGGTTAGATGGTAATGGTATTTTCCTTTAATTACTGGCGCATAGGCATAACAGCTAAGTCCTTTATTCCTCCTTGTTTTGAATTCTATGTGGATATCCATGGGCTGCAGTAGCCACTAAACATCTGGTGGACTGCATGCTCGTTTGCCATATAAGTTGTATAACAAAAATAAAGATTATCCTAGATATACCTATCCTTTTTTACAGAAGACGATGTTCTAAAGGTGTTGTTCATACCCAAGGAGTTACAAGTTCCCAGTCATGGTGCAGTTGAATTTCAAGTGAGTATCGATGGTACAGCAACAATATTTATACCATGATTATAGAAATAAAACTGATAAAAAAGTGTCACAGACATACATAATTACACATAATTACTCATTAGAACGTATATTTATCGCGTTTGTACTATTTTTATTTGTTATTCTGACGTTTCGCCTGTGTTACAACGGCCTTGGTCACGGGAGACTAGAAAACTTGGAGCTACCGTCGAGAAGTGATGGCAGCTGCAGCAACTACCCTGACTTGGTCTTCAGAATTAGAAATGTCCTCGTTCATACCCTAACCGTATCTACGCACTGAGACAACTGATCACGACGCGCACACCTAGTAATCACCGGGTTCCAGGACGCTGAGAGTCTATAGCCATCTTTCCGATTGAAATTTAGAAATTTCATAGATACGGTTAGTGTAGTGTGCCGTAATATGAACGAGAACATTTCTAATTCTGATGACCAAGTGTAAAAAAGTAGTTGCTGCAGCTGTCATCACTTCTCGACAGTAGCTCCAAGTACTCCAGTCCACCCGTGACCACGAATGTTGTAACACAGCCAAAAATGTCAGGTTAAGAAATATTAAAGGTACATACGCGATAAATCTCCGTTTTAATTAAGTACAGTAATTACGTATAGTGATCGCGAAAGTTTGAAAAATACTACAATTATACGTAAAAGACACGTCCTAACAAACAAACCTATTGTTATCATAATTTCGATCAAAAACTTGTGAAATGAGAGCCAAGTCCAATATCGTCGACTAAAGAAGTGAGGTCTAAATGGGTGCCAAGTTCAATAGTCAGTCTTAAAATTTGTTTATAACAACATAAAATATTTTATAACAACTTAAAATATAATTTCTTCTTATAACTGAGGACAATATATTGACGCCTAAAGTCTGACTATATACATATATAGTTTTGAAATATCTATAGGTAAGTCGGTCAGTCAGATCGACCGACCTATAGATAAATCAAAACTCGGTTTCAGATGACCTAGAAAGTTCAAATTTGGTACCCAGATAGGTAGTTGGGTGAATACAAAGGAATAAATCGGAAACTAGTAATTTTTTTATAATTTTATTATAATTTTTCAATTAATTGTCAGTGAGTGATAAAAATGTCAATTTTTGGACGTTATCTAAATAACCGTTTGAGGTTTTATCAAATTTGGAACACTATGTATCTCACAAGTCTCAATTAGGGCTTGCATTATCCGTAAGATTTTGGTATCCGAATAATTCGGATAGTAGTGAACTTTACTATTCAAACATCCGGATGTTACGGATAATTCGAATTATATTGAGGGGAAAAGCGTTAAAAACAAAAATAATTGTTATTTAAGTAGCTATAAACAATGTTTAAGTTATTCCAACATTCACTATTAAAATACTAATCACTATTGACAATAAGGAAACTCGATAAGTATACTTTAGATTACGTTTTCTGTCACAAAATTTAAGCAATAAGCAACTTGTCAGTCGCGACTTTCTGAATGTTTTATAATGCGACAAATATTAAAAATAAAGGAAGTAAGTAAAGTGTTCTAAATTTTGTTTACTTTTTAGATGTATTTTAGACATGTATTTACTGCACAGAATTATGAAATTATGGTTTTTATGTGGTTTAAATCGTGTTTTTTTAATGATTTTTACTATTCATTTTATTCGAATTATCCGAAAATATTGATCGTCACTATCCGGATAGTAAAACCACACGGATATCCGAATAATACGGATATTCGGATAACCGAATTGCAAGCCCTAGTCTCAACATGTGAGCAAAATTTGACATGTTTAGGTAAAGTAGTAGAGTTATGAGGTTGTCAAAAGTGGCTCCTAATGGTTCATGTAATATTACACACGGTGCTGCTCGCCAGTTCTGTTAGCTTGAACTTGGCTTGACACGCTACCGCGTGTCTACATCGGTTACATATCAGCATTTGCTGTAGAAGCATAGCTTCATATAGACAAATTGAGCCCTACTATCCTCAGCATAAAAAAAGTATGAATTTATTTTATTTTATTTTAGCGAAAACGTACTCCTACTACAATTATAGTAATACCGCGCAGTGTATGTCTGTTATCCTCTGACAATAGTGTTCGACACAAGTTGATGACGGTCAGAGCTCATACTTAACAATGAAATGCGTGGAAAAAACTTTGTATTTACCAAAACATTACATAGGTAGTTATGTTGTCAACGCCACTCAGTCAGGCTATCTTTAATGTTTAATCAGCACAATCCTGATTATTTTGCTCGTGCGCCCACGCACTGTCTCGCAGCCAGATTTGCTGACATTGAATTTATTTCATGGTAGATGTAAGTCTTCGAGCGCGCAGTCGCCATTAAGTTGTCACTTGTTTAAGACATTTTATAATTCAACAACCAATTAAATTTTAACTTAAAGTTTTCATGTCGTTCCACGGTTTCCCCGTACAAGTCTAGGTTCATCCAAAATTATGACAAATAATATACACACAGAAATTTCAAATATTAAGCTTAATTTGTCGATTCCAAATACTAAATAAAGTAGAGAGTTCTGTCAGGCTTATAGTTTTTACGGCAAGCGCGTAGCCGGTTATACCCAGTTACAGCGTATTTCGCATTCCACATTTGCTGCAAACGGTCTCAATCTGATGAAAAAAACAAAATTGTACAGTTGTGGTCTAACAACCGAGTATCTCCGTCTGGAGTGATGCCAATCTGGTCAAGTTCAATGCGAATAAGACCCAGGCGTGTCTGTTCTCCGCAAAACGAAGTCAATTTCATCTGACTCCTACTTTCCGAAATGTATCCGTGCCGATATCTGACCACCTCGAGCTTCTTGTTATCACATTAACGCCGACTTTCAATTTCGGCTCCTACATTGAGTCGAAAGCCCAGCTGGCTGTTAAAAAGCTTGGTATACTCGCAAAGGTGAGGCACTACTTCACACCGGGACAGTTGCTCAAATTGTACCAAGCACAAGTCCGTTCGTGTTTGGAGTACTGTTCTCACCTCTGGGACGGATCAGCGAAGTACCAACTTGAAGCTCTAGAATCAATTGAGAGAAGAGCCAAGAAGCTCATAGGCAACGATGAGCTAGTTGATGCAAGGCTCCTCAGCCTGGAGCATCGACGAAAGGTTGCTAGCCTCTCGGTTTTTTATCGAGTACATTTCGGGGAGTGTGCGGCGGAACTTTTCAACCTGATCCCACCATCTCCTTTCTATCAACGGACAACCAGACGCTCTGCGGTGCGCCACCGCTATATGGTAGAAATACCTCCCATTTGCACAAAGCGGTTTTTTTCGACCTTTATTATGCGCACCGCCAAAGAGTGGAACGCCTTGCCAGAGTCTGATAGCTACAACCTGGGTATCTTTAAGTCGCGAATGAATAGGTTTTTTCTAGGCAAGCGTGTACCATCGTCAACTGCATCATCGCTTACCATCAGGCGAGATCGTGGTCAAACGCAAGCATATAATATATATATAAAAAAAAGTATCCGCATGTATATTGTATTTTTAGGGAAAAGTTTTTTACCGTGAGAGAGATCATTGTTAAAATTGGTGTAGCAAAACATATTACCTATATGAATTTGAAGAGCAGAGGTTTACTTACCTGCAAATAAAATAAAATATATCTAATAAATGAGTACTAAGTCACCAGGAAATAAAATTTCTGCGTTTAGTCTACTAGAATTTCAGATAACAATATAATGACTTCAAGAAAATAATACCGTCAATCTAACAATGTTGTCAAAATGTGTTCTCTTCGAGGGTTAAGTGGGGCATTCAATGATATCGTGATTGGCGGAAACGATTGTCTCCCAATCTGGGAAAAAGGTTGCCTCAAACATTAATAATGGCCTCTCATCCTTTGTTTGTCTGTCACAAAACGAAAATAATAGTATACCTTTACGGAGGCTTTACTCCTAGCAAACATAGCATTAATTGTGAGTCAAATACTTTTTATCTGGAACGAACACTCAGTCTGGGTGATCTTTGTTTTTATCTTTTTAAGAACTGTTTTCTGTATTTATACTTAAATTTGCATGAAAAGTCATCCGCCATCTACATTTAAACTGAATGGTCCAGCCATATTATTAAACGTAGATGTAAACGGTCATCGTAGACGCTTCTTTATATCTTAATTTGCTGCTTTTAAGAGATTTGCAACTGTAAATACCTCACAAAGTTCATTATTGCGGCTGAGGCCAAGGAGGAGAAGAAAGAGGAGGAGCCCGAGGAATCCGACGATGACATGGGCTTCGGTCTCTTTGACTAAAAAGCTTTATAATAAAGCTTTTGTATTCCAATATGCTTTACGGAGCATTTAGCTTAAAGGAAATAACTTTTTATTAAAGTTGACAAACCTAAATTACATATCCTGGCGGAATAACATCCACGACGCCATATAATTTATGCCGTAGTATTATCTAGTGCGGAAGATGTGACGAGTTAATGCGACGGTGACATCAGGTCGCGGCGAGCACAGCCTTGCTCAACTATAATATACTCGTGTCCTTACGCCACCGGGAAACGTTAAATGTTTCAACTGTAGTTTTGCCTCACACGGATTGTCTATAATACTAATACTATTCATAGTATTGTTACTGTATGTTCAATGTATTCTGCAGGTAGTGCTGGATGCGAAGAAGGTGTGCGGGCGCCGTGTATTCGTGTTCCGCGCCAAAGTGAAGCACGCTTACAAACCCATCTATCTACTCATCGATGCTGCAATTACTGTGAGTACCTAACTAACCCTTACTTGTTTCTATTTCTGAATACACTCAAATAAAGAGTGCCGTACGGTTACATTGATAAAGAGTTTTTAACTTTAAGCAGCAGGAATTTCTGCTCGAAGTATTTCGAATCGGAATTCAAAAGAATTCGCTTGTGAATTCAGTGGATCTCGTCATTGGAGCTTTAGCGGCGCCTATTCGCATAACTGATTTTCATCCGTCAAGTACGACGGGGTTTTATCAATACCTTACCTAACCTTTTGAAGTTTGAATACAGTTCACCAAAAATAGTAAAAAGAGCACTCTTGAAAATATACAGTGTCCTTTATATCACTGTTTTCCCAGAACAAACGTTGCTCAGACCACGGTCTACTAACTGTTTATAGCATCAAATAAGAGAATGAAAAAAAAAATCTAGACCTCAAATAACTTTGTTTTAAAACTAACCGTGACATACTTAAAAATAATGGGTACACTAGCCGTAGCGTATCACCTACTCCTTACCTAGATGCTACCGGTCAGCGCGCTGACTATGTTGTAGGGCGTAAATAGACGTTTTTAGTTCGCAATTTTTTATATTATTCAAAGACCGATTTCGTTTTATTTTTTAATTTGATGTTATAAACTGTTAGTAGACCATGATCTGAACAACGTTTGTTCTGAGAAAACAGTGATTTAAAGGACACTGTGTATATCTCTTCTCTGATTTATAAGAACAAGAAATCCGCCTGAGTCTTAAGCTAAGTCGGCCCTAATAGATTACCTTATTCACTAGTAGCCTGCCTACCTGCCTACCTGCGGCTTCCGCACAGAATGATTTATAGTAGGTAGGTACAACATTCCAGTGGACGGATTCGTTCAGCCGCTTTTAAAAACGACCGCAATTTTTCTTGTGGTCACCTCAATTTTTCGTGGTGTGAATTTTCGTATATCTCTTCTACTTTCTACGATCTATTTTGCTGTTAAAATAAAACTGTTTAAATTTTATATTCATTTTCATTATATTCATTAGAAATTTAAACAGTTTTTAACGCGATTCGATACATTGAAAGTATTTAAAAAAAAGACGAGTTTGCTTTAGATCCCACGACTGAAGTAAAACTTTGTTTGTTCAAAATATTAATTTATAAAATTGTTCAATTACAAAATTGTCCACACGTCTGTAGGTCGATCAGTCTATGTTCATTCTGGACAGACACAACTCGCACTCGCACATTAACGTTTAAAATATACAAAACGTAACTCTCTCTCTTTCTATCTTGACTAACTTATATCTCCCTCTCAACTTCCGTTCGCACTTTTCATAACGCATTCACCAGCTTACTCCCCAACTAAAACGTGCGTAAAGAAGTTTTACTTCAATAACTGCTCTCCCAGCTCACGGTTGGTGTCTTCCCAGCGACAGTCGAAATCGAGTCAAGTTTTTTTTTAATTATTACTACCCATTCTTGATGTAGGTGTTACGAGTGTCGCCGCGCTGTGCGTTCATTTTTCTATTATACTCATAACAATCGAAAACCTGATAAGAATAGGTTTCAAATATGGAATCAATAGTTAAGTTTGGTATTGTATAACGCGTTCGTTAGTTCATCAGTAAAACTAAAACCGAACGAGTCTGATTTATCGAGTCGTAAATTTAGAGAGAAAGGACTTTCGATTTCATTACGATGGTAATAAAGTATATATTCCAGTAGGACAATAACAAATCCGTGCGGGTTTGATTTATTACGAAGGCCGGCAATGAATTGGTAATCTAAATGGTAATTTATTTATCAAACTCAATCAACAAATTTTCAGTACAATAATGTATTTACCTCGGTTTCTTTGATTGCTGAGTTGGAACACGTTGGTTAATATCATTATTAGTATTATTAAGCCATTTATTCCCATAATTACTTATATGTCATATAGACATTTATTTTCATTTAAAACAAATACCAAGTGTTAAGATAAACATATATAGATTAAAAAGCTTAAAAATGTATCTGTCTTTTTAGGGTTCCGTAGCCAAATGGTAAAAAACGGAACCCTTATGGATTCGTCATGTCTGTCTATCCGTCCGTATGTCACAGCCACTTTTTTCCGAAACTATAAGAACTATACTGTTGAAACGGTAAGTAGATGTATTCTGTGAACCGCATTAAGATTTTCACACAAAAATAAAAAATAGAAGGGGTTCCCCATACTTAGAAATAAAACAAAAAAAAATTCATTAAACCTATACGGGTGGGGTATCAATGGATAGATCTTAAAAATGATATTAATGTTTCTTATATATTTTTTTTCCAAACCGAATAGTTTGCGCGAGAGACACTTCCAAAGTGGTAAAATATGTCCTCTCCCCCCCTGTAACTTCCAAAAATAAGGTAATATAAAATTAAAATAAATATATGATGTATAATATCATTAAAAATTCCATTCAAAATTAGTTTGAACGAGATCTAGTAAGTAGTTTTTTTTTTAATACGTCATAAATCGCAATTTACCTTTCATTCAATCAACTCAAATATAAAAAAGTTACAACGAACTAGAAGAACTTTTATATTATATTACTTGCTGCTACGGAACCCTTAATGGGCGAGTCCGACTCGCACTAGGCCGCTTTTTTAATTCTCAGAACTATCCCATTATGATGTACCTAGAGCTAACTAGTAACTCAAAAGGCGTTATTCGTAATTCGTGAACCCGCCTGCAGTTTCTGGGAAATCTCCAATTGAGGACACCAACTTGTAATCACTTGGCTCGAGCCGCGATCAAACTAATCTCTACTTTCAGTTCACAGATCACGTGATCAATCATTATGTAATTTCGCGTGACGAAAATGAGCAAAGTTGGAAATCGGCTACAACTTAATATTAGTGATGTTTTCTTGAAATGACACTTGTACGATACTAACCCACCACGATTGACATGTCTAATTAAGGTTTTACTCACAAAGTAATCTTTGACATCTGAAAACAAATAAATGAATTGAATATTAGTTTTAGATACCATAATAAATTATTAGTCGTGTGTTCTTGGAAATAAATAAATAAAAGGCATTTATTTAGACACACACCTATTATGCTAACAGAAGTTATTGAAAGTACTTGCATAAAATATGTCTTTGTTTAGAATAAATATTGTGATGGAGATAGTCACCACCTACATACGCGACGAGGCAAAGAAAAATACTTATATGTTGTACAATGCCAGTAGGTACCAGAAGCTATATCCATATATCTATCTTTCGATAATTACTTTCAATAATCTCCAAGGTTATATTATTTCTATTTCTTTATTTTCTCGATGACAGTTCTAATTTGTTAGTTGTAATGTTGTGACCAAATAAGTAATGATATCGAGTGACAGTGACGATTTATCAGATTTTGATTAAAATAAATAAATAAAGATTACCTGTCGTTATAATTATATCGTTTCATTGTCGAGTACCTACCTATACCTACTTATTTTACAACAGCTTCGAAAATTTTAAAGAAGTTGGCATTATCAATCAAGAATTAATACGTGTAACATCTTGCAATGAAATATAATATTAGTAAATAAATTTATACAAAAGTATCCGGCAGTAGTTTAGTTTCTTACAATTTGTAAAAAATATTGTGTCTGTTATCGTGTTACGTTTATCGATAGTTCCATCCCTATCAGTTTTTCCGACTCTGGTATAACCTTGTACGTGCGTAAACGTCATATTTTTATACAATAATGCATACGTAATGTAAAAAAGAATGCTTCAAGTTTTCACAGGAGCTGTCATCGAGAAAATAAAGAAATGGAAATAGTATAGTTTAGAATAACAAGGCGAAAGATTCCTTACAATATTCATATACTAACATTACATAAACCAACAAATTACACATTTAATTTACTATTATGTAATATGCTTAAATCAGTTTCAATCAATAACTTGAATTCACTAAATGAATTGTATATAACGACTAGGAAATAAAGAGCCTATAATAAAATCAGTCTTCTCTGCCGTCTTCTTTATTGAAATTAAGATAAATTAAAATATATTTTATTCAGATATATTGGATTTTTAAATAAAATTATGAATATTTTAATGCAATTGTCCTCATTGCATAATTCACATTAGCAACAGCCAATACAAGTGACGGTATTATTAAATTGATGAAATCAACAATTTTCCTTCTGGTAGGTGCTGTAAAAGAAAACTCACTCGATTGATGTACTAAGACGTAACCTTTGCGGTACGTCTTAGGACATCAAACTAAGTAAATAAGTCACCTGGTGCTAAAGTAAATAATTGTAATTATATTAAGAAGCAATTTCATATTTGTTGACTCAAATGAAATGGTATGAGCTCCAGAAGACAAATAACATATTATACGTTACATATTTGTACATACGTTTCATATTATACGTTACATATGTGTATCCACATATGCATATTCTGAAGCTCATACCGGTTTGTTATACGTAATTAGTTGAGAATACATTTGGCTACTTCACCAGGCAAATACAATATTAAATCGGATACAAGAATACACTGTGATTTAGGAAAATATTGATATCAAATTGTTTTTTGTCAGGGTTTGGAAATCGTGTGCCACCTGCCGATCGGAGAAGACTTGACGACTGACTCAACGCTCATCATGCGAAGGAGGCAGGTGAATTAATATTTTAAGAGTTGTAGAGTTCCTTGAGAAAGGGCTCGCCCGGGGAAGTACTACCACTGTACCTATTTCTGACGCCAAGCAGCATTGCTGTGTTTTGGTTTGAAGAGTATGGTTGCCTGTGAAATTACAGGCATCTGAGGCTATACATACTGTATGTTTTAAGTTGTTAGACGCAGAGCAGTGCAATTTTTAAGGTGCGTGACCCATAAAGCAATACTTTGTTATAGACGATGGTTACCACTTAACATCAGGTAGGCCATAAGCTTGGTCCAACTCTAGGCCAAATAAAAAAATAGGTAAACGAATCATACAGACTTAAGACGTACAGAGATACAAAGATTAAACTCCAACATCATGTGTACACAACATAACATAACATTACTAGCAGTAATTATTTATAACCTTATTTATCTAGACACTTGGGACAGCCTGCACAATTTTTTACCGAAAAAATACTTAACATAACATCGCGTGCACCAATTTTTATAAAATATGTTTTTTAATGAAATCGGTTCATTTATTTTACAGTTTGTATGCGACTAAATCACAAATTGACAGTCATAATAGGCAGACAAGGCTTTAATTAAACTCATAACACTCTTTGATTGCTTAGAGCTTGCAAAAACGAGAAAGTTAACGTCATTTCGGGATATTTATTGGAACGTACTGATATTTATAGTGAGTGGATAGCCTAGTACGTAAACACTATTCCTATGTGTGAATGTTGCGGATGTACGAGTATGTACTGTTTGAGTTGACCCTCGCTCGCTAGTTGGTTGCGTAACGGCCGTGGAAGAGAGGAAAGAGCTCTCTCCTTTGTGTTCCATGACGAACGATAATTGCACTCTTCCTGTGACCTGCCCAAGGTCGCTGCCGATTAAAGGGTCCAAAGGGGACATTCAGCTTCAGATATATTACGTTGTTGTTCTTCAACGTAATAGAAAAATAGTCGTATAACTGTCCTTCCTGACAATTTTATTTAATACCATAGTTTTCCACACAGTTTATTGGCGATTATTTGCCATTAGCAGTATTCGATCCCTATAAGGTCCCATTCCCACCCCCTCCACTGGCAACGCGGATGGGCTCTTATTTTATAGCCACTAAAATAAAACGACGATACTTTTTTATGGAAATAATTTAGATAGGCATTTAGTATCTGGTTGATGTTAGCGTAGTTTTGGGGGGTTTTGTTTGCGTTGCTTTGCTTTCGTTTGCTGTTCTCGAAGTTTTGCCATCATCGCTTTCTCATAAAACATGATAGTTGGGTGGTGAGACGGCGCGCGACGTGTGAAACCTCACCTAAGTACCTCGCACGCCTTTCCTTAAGGACAGAATGGGACTCGCTCGTGTCTGATTTGAATAGCAGATTCGGAGTTGTTGTTTGTGCCCTAATTTTATAACTTTTTGCGAATATTCTTTCGCAGAATCTTTTTACTTTGATGTACTTTAAGATTTTCCTCTAAGCTAGTGTCGGTGATAATGACCATATTAAAATATATAACGCTTAATTCACTATACAGCAGTGGAACCGACCAGGTTAGATAATAAAAATTCACTATGCATAGGATCAAGTTTTATAAGCTATGGTAATTTCATAAATAAATGTCTACATTTTACCGTTACGAGGTAGCATACCATTTTCTAAAGCTCTCTACAAAAACGGTAATTTTCGTATCAAACCGAGCCGGAAACGCTGTAAAGTAGTATTAGTCAATATTAAAAGCATAACTAGCAGGTGCGATGTCGGATAAGGTTAATTAGGATTAGAGGTTTAGAGGGTATGGGTAACCAGCGTGCTCCTGTGTTTACGTTTTCACTATTCCGTAGGAAAAGAGTGCGGAATATGAGAATAATCTGAATTCACAACCGCACGTTCGTCGACTGCTATGTAAGAATGTTACAGTCAGTGACATTATTGGATTACTTTTCGAGATTTTTTGTTAATATGGATGAGTTTTCACTGTACTTAGGTATGAAAGTTTTATCGGCAATAACTTTCGAATATCGATTGTGCCGGTGAGGTTTTTGAATAATTGAGACAGTTGTACAGATAATTAATGGTTTCATATCGAAGGGATGAATATTTCAAAACTTACTAAACTAATTCTGATTTATCTTTTATGTCGAATAAAACTAAACTTTGGTATTTTCATAATATTAGTTAATATCGTTTATCAAAAGGATTAGAACTCCATCGGATCAATTGCGGTTTGAGTTCCAAGTAGTATAATAATATCTAACATCACAAACAGACACTTCGCGGCTTCTTCGTATTCGGGATTAATTAATAGCTATTTTTTTTTATTTGTAACAAAATCCACAACTCTTAAACTAATACATGTAGAATGTATGATAAAACTACCCTCATAAAGAATTAACATTATATAAAATAACAACGGTCGATAAATCAATATTACTTAATACATAAAGTGAAATGCTTGTCCACTGCCTCACCTGATGGTAAGTGACGGTGTGTTCGAAGCTGTAGCAGCTTGCCTAGGAAGAACTTGTTTACTCTGGACTTGAAGACGTCGACATTCTATTCATATTTTGTAACTAGCATTGATTTTTATAAAAAAAAAACTTTGGTTTGGTTTGGTTTAGTGATCCACCCTGCGTATAATTGAAAACGTAAACATTTTTGATATTTCTTGTCACTTCTCTCATTCTGATCACAAAATCTCAAAACACTAATTAACTTAATATTGCTGAATATGTATGTAGGTACTGTAGGTATTATTACACCTTAAAAAGGATTAGTTGTTTTGATCTGACGTTATAAAGCACACATTCGACCAATGAGACACTGAGAATGCGTCTTAAATACGGGCTGAGTGAAAGTTCACTGTCACCTGACGCTACGTATCCAATAATAATGTCAAATTATCATAAGGCTAAAGTTATTCGGATAAAACAACTCTAAAACAATTGATTAAAATAATATTACAAAGACGGCTGATTTTTACGACGCAATTTTTATATGAAATTCATCAAATGAAGCCCCTGTAGAAAGAGTTAACCATCTTGCCAAACTGACAAGCGTGCGGTGTGGTTCTGCTCGCTAGGTTTCTTTAGCATAGCATATCTACACTCATAAGGAATGGCTTGGATCGGCCATTACTCTCGAGTTGTCGAGGCGATGCGCTTCTCCTACATTTTTCATTTACTTGCATGACTGGGCATGGGTACACGAGACTATTTCACTAAAAGCTCGGCAGAACGAAACAAAAAATATAGGTACGTCGATTTTATGGATTACGTTAGGAATGAAAATTACAAACCGAGCATTTAAAAGCTTTCTTTGTGACTTTAGGCTCGTTTATAAGTTTACGCATTACTTGGTAGTGGGTGAACTAGGAACTATGATTGTTTTTAATTGTTTAAACAAGATGTTCTGTTATCTAAATCTAGTAGTTTTAAAACAAAAATAAAATATATTGGACTTGTCTGTTTATTATGGCATAGTCAGTATTCTACGCACTTACATATATACCTGTAGCCGGTAGGCCGCACAAAACAAAAAAAAACAAACGAGTGTGCTTTAGACGACACGACTGAAGTAAAACTTCTGTTTCAAAATATTAATTCAATAAATTATTCAATTACAAAATTGTCCACACGTCTGTAGGTCGATCAATCCATGTTTATTCGGGGCAGACGCAGCTCGCACTCGCACTCGCACCCAGTCGCATGGGAACAGCGGCAAATTACGAAGCATAAAAAAACTTCTACAAGTTAATAACAATTTCAGACATTTTTAATAGCCATTTTAAACTTATGTACAACACATTTAAAAATATACGAAACGTAACTCTCTCTCTTTCTATCTTCACTAACTTATATCTCCGTCTCAACTTCCGTTCGCACTTTTCGTAACGCATTCACCAGCTTACTTCCCAAGTCACGCGTGCGTAAAGAAGTTTTACTTCAAAAATGACATAGCATTAAAATGTTACCCATCCTTTGCAATGTATCTCCAGGAGTTTATTGAAATGATTCCACCCTCTTTGATAGAGGGACTCAAATACGGCGACCATTGGACTCGTACGACGGTGCCACTAAATAATGGATCAGTCCGGTCACCGCGCGCCGTAATGAAGACGTATTGCATCGTCAAAGGCTGCTCGACTCAGGAGACCCTCAGTCACGCGAGGCGGGGATTCGTTACACTTTCTTTCAAATTTACACTTCTTTGTCAACCTGTTTTTGATTGGTCTCTCTCTGTTTTTTTCTTAATGGTTCCTTCCATAATTCCGTCCTTTATTTATATATTTTATTCAAATTATTTATGCGTAGGTACTTTATATGTATGTATTTTACTAATGCTACTTTTTTCATGTTTCTTCAGTCTCTCTCTCTTTAGTCGTGAAGTCACTATAACAGACTTAGTCTGAAAACCAGCGTTGGTCTGCAGTACAGAACCTTTTAGCGCCCATGAATAATGATCGTTCCGAATTCTGTTGTTTTTATATCTGTCTTTCTGTGTTTTTATAGGTAGGTACCTACCATTTTCATAATCAGTGTCATTTTTAATGTCTTTTTCAATGTATGTTTTATTTTTATTACCTTCTGTTATATCTGTGCTGTACTGTACTGTTGCCCGACAATAAATGTCTTTTAGTTTACTTTGAAAGAAAGACTTTCGTGACTTAGCGAGCCTTATTGTCCTAAAAAGGTTTTTAAGTTTAGTAAAACAGAAATATCTTAATTTATTTATCTATATATATATATAAAATAGTCGGATTAGCTACACCATTTATAACTCCAAAACGGCTCGACCGATTTTGATGATCTTTGATTTGTCTCCACCCCGAATAACAGAATAACTATTAATATATCGGAAAAATTCATGCAAAAAAAATGTGAAAACTTAATCAATTACTAGATACAGATACAGAGGTGTCGGTAACGGTAACGGTAACAATGTCGCGTGTTCAATGTGGTTTTCCCATCTCAAAAAATGTCCAACGCGCCTAAAGAAGTTTTCACTTCAAAAATACGAAGAAAATTCATTTTCTCATACATAGATGCAGCTAATGATGGCTGATTGACAATTTTACGGTGACGACGTACATTGGCAGCCCGCGTCATAATATGCATGTCACGGTGGGTCAAAGTGCGCCGGGTTAGCTAGTTACCTATAAAACCAATAATATAAGCACGGATTAATAATATATAAAAATCATCTTAAACTTCGTACAGTTCCGCGCGACCGGAAGTTTGCCAATAAAAGCTAAAACCCGCATGCAGCAGTCACAGAAAATACAACTTATGAGACCAAAAACTATTCTGTGTTAGAAACAACTGAGCTTGAAAATTAAACAGTCGCAAGAAAACGGTTCATATCAATTATGTCTGATTCGGTGAGCCGACTAGAAAATAAACGCAGCAACACGAGTGATGCAGTGCGAAGTGGTGAGTTACGGACTCGGAATGTGCAGTGTGCTGGCGCCCCGCCGCGGATACAATAAACTGCATTTCGACGGGTTTATAGTTTGAATGCCTTTGACGCTGAGAGTTATCGCCCGCTGGTGGCGCGGCCGCGCGGGTTAATCTACATTTTATGGTCTTAGATTTGCCGCGCAATGTACTCATAATATCCAAATTGGTTTCTGGCTTTCTGAACAAATAAAGGTTTCCATATAAAAGACACAAAATGTTACATTAATAATAAATAATAATAATAATAATAAATATTGCTGGACATTTCACATAGCGCTAACTAGCCCCAAACTAAGCAGAGCTTGTTATATGGGAACCAGATAACTGATAGAATACTTATATACATTTTTTTTTGTAAATACATACTTATAATATATAGAGAAACAACCAGACCCGGAACAAATATCTAATGTAGATCATGCAAACATTTGTTCCGTGGCGGAAATTGATCCAGCTACCTCCTGCGTCTCAGCCGGCTATTCGCCCACTGCGCCACGGAGGTCGTCGAAAATAAAAATAATAGTGATGTAAGTCGTCTAAATGGTATTTCCTTGGCTAGTTATAGTTCATAATAAAAAATGTAGACTGTTAGTATAATTGAAAGAGCACTGCGGCAACACATCACGTTCTACGTCACGTCACGTAAAACATCTATTTCCGTTGCTGATTTATCTAATCTTAGATAAAAAATTGCGAAAGTTTTTCCTCTGGTGACAGGAGATGTATTATAACTTATGTTTTTCTTTCCAAAGCGAGAGACATTCCCGTGGGATGGCGATAAAATCAAGCCGAGAACAACGCTGGAAATGTTTGAAGAAGAAGATAGGAAGCGCGCAGTCATGGTCGGTGAGCGGCCTTACCCTAACACAGCACTTAGAGAAACGTCTTACTATTTATTACATTAAACTTTGGTTTGCCGTTTTTGAAGACGCAATGGAAATCCTATTATGCCTCGCGTATCTACGCTAGGGTACGCCAGCAGAGATTTCTCTATTCCGGCACCAAAGGTTAAAGCCAATCAATCTTCATTCATTGCTATCATTTTTTAAGTTAAAGCCGTGGTGGGGCGCGCATTTTCTGGTTGGAATAATCTCTACTCTGGTAGTAAAACGGCCTAGCGTAGGTCGGGGTATCACTGTATTATACGTTATTACCCCATAGCCAAAAAAACTACTTGATTATTATCAAATAAGATCATTTTGAAATATGTTGCTGACTGAGCAGCCGCAGCCGCCTTAACATGCCACCCTAAACAAAGGTTTCATCGTCAATACAAAATACATAAATTACACTACACTTTGCAGGTAATATTTTACGTCAGCTCGTATAACAACTCAATATTTTGTAGAAAACACACGTAAGGTACAGTAGGATACACATTAAGTACACAGTGGCCATTTAACATTCTGCGGAAAAAGCTTTGTCTAAACTCGGAAAAAAATAGATAGAATCGCCATACTAAGCCTGTGTAGTGCCTGTTGTCCCTCCGCGCCGTTCAAACTGTACAGAAACACGCAGGCATGAAACTTAGATCAAACTGTTCTCAGTAATACCGTCATTCTCGCTTTGCAAATTCAGTGGCGTGCATTCCATAGCTGTTGTACATTCCTGCAGGAATGTAAGCCGATATTATGGACCAATGGCGCGATGAGAGTGACATCTGTCACGGCTCTATGGTGCGCAATATAAATTGTGGGTACTGTAGGTACGTACATATAGCGCATGCGTTTTCATTTCGTAGATTGTTAGAGGGATGCATTCCGGCGCTGCCGCTCTAGTGCACATTATTTTCGTGTCAACAATTTCAAAATGTTTCAAACATGTACCAGTTATATTTCAATTTTCTTTCGACGATTTATGGATTAATTTCGAGTGAGACTGATGTGTTTCTCGATATTAAATATTGTTTGCAAGAACTAACAAACAAAATAAATAGAAAAAGTAAATGACGACCTCCGTGGTGCAGTGGGTGGATAACCGGCTGAGGCGCGGGAGGTAGCGGGTTCGATTCCGAGTCTTGATGCTTTTCTATATATTATAAGTATGTATGCACAAAAAAAAGAAAGTACTTATGTATTATATCAGTTACCAGGTTCCCATAATACAAGCTCTGATTAGTTTGGGGCTAGATGGCGCTGTATAAAATGTCCAGCAATATTTAATGTAAGTATTAGTCATCGAACTACAATTAGGTATTCTATCAGGTATTTCATAATGATTGTTCTCTAAAATAGTTAGACCCAATAGCTGGATGTTTCATTACTTATTTGGAACTGGAAGAGGTCAGCTCGCCCGCCACCATTAATAGTACGTTAATTACACGAGTTGCTATTTCGATAATCCTCGTTAATAATAACCGTACAATGGCCAGCCGCACTTAAAATAATGATATTTTTAGGTTAATACCATGATTAATTGAGCGAAGTTTCATATAAATGTAAGTGGAAATTGGAAAAGATATTAGTATAATACCCAAAGCACACTCGAGCGGCCTTTTTAACGAACTTTGTAATATCTAATGGTATCTGTGCGATACAAAGATTAAATAAAGCCTTAGGGGATCCAAAATATTGATCAAAAATAATAAAACTAACAACCTGCTCATACGTCGCTAGAGACACACAATAAATTCTTACTCGTAATAATGTTTATTTTTTAAGAATAGAATAGAATCATTGATCGAGCGAAGCGAGATCTCTTAATCAACTTGGGCAAATCGGCATTGTATTTATGTATGTATGTTTGTCCGAGGATAACGTTCGAAGCGTTGATCCGATTATCGTGAAATTTAATAAATAGGTAGGTAGTGATGACACAATTGTGGTGTGACTAAATGAGTTAAAAATGTTGGGGGGTTGTTGAGATATTGGGGTTCAACACGGGTAAAAAAAAATAAAATTAGGCTAACTGATCAAATGGAAGGTCAAATGAAAGATATTTATTAGTACATTTAGATTCCGTTTTTATTTTTTATGAATTCTTCACAGTTTTTGAGTTATTAGCCATAATAAAACAAAACTTTGACAAAATTCACACACAGGGTACACGAGGGACCTCACAGTGCTGTAATTTAGTATGGGTGTAGCTTAAGTGACAAAAATATAGGCAAAAGTCTGAAATCCAGAATAACTGCAATTTGTACCCCAAAAAAGATTAACCAAATTACATGAACTCCCGTCACCTGTAATTTGAATGAAACTGGAGGTCAAGTGTATTGGATATTATTTCGTGACACTATTTTGATAAAAAATATACGCCAAGACAGTACAGCGCCCTACGCGTACAGTACAACAACGCGTTAGGGTGCTGGGGGGCTGCCTCTGTTCTGCAGCGCGTCGGGGTTATTCGCCGAGGCGCGAGCGGACTGTTTCTACAGCACCATGCGCAAGCGGTGCACATCCCTGTGGCACAGAATCCGGGCCAGCTCAAGCGGTATACTGAATGTGTTCTCAAACAGGTTCGACTGTGAGTATCTAAACCATTGTTGTATCGTACATGCGCAGTACCTACACTAGATACTCACATACTTACCGCATATTTTTATGACTACGTTTTTTATTTAAATTTTGTTTAGTCACACTTGTACTAAACATTTTTCATGCTTAATTAAGTTTTTACTAACAAATATGGATCTTTGATATCTGACACAAATAAATGAATTTCAAATTGAAAAATATACAAATTAAGCCCATGTCAGATCAAAAATATACACATTCAGTAACATAGTAACAACTCAGTAAAATTTAAATTACAAAGCTTAAATGTCTTAATAGAAAATAAAATGGAATAGACAATTTAAAATAAAATTTATGAAAAATTATGAGAGATTAAATTAAATAAATATAAGTAACTCAATAAATTAATTAGCTACGTGCTTTGAATTGCCCGTTATGATCCCCACCCAGTGCCTCTGAATAAGGCAATCAAAACGAGCAGCAATCATCTTCAGAATACTGGTGGGACTACCGCGCAATCTGTCAAAAAGAGACGCGATTCTTTTCCGCATGATCGCGTGAAAACCGTCGACATGCGCGATCGCGAACATTCCTGACGCGCTGTAATGTCGCGGCAATCCCAACAGCATTCTGAAGGCGTTATTATACTGAACACGCAGGACGTTGTAGGCTCGTTGCGTGTACCGACTCCACAGGCTGCTTGAGTAAAAAGATTGGCAGTATGCTCTGAAAAGTGTTATCTTAACTTCATCGGTACATCGAGCAAACCTGCGGGCCAGCATGTTGCTTCTCACCGCCAGCGCCCTGCGTTCTCGTTCCACGTCAAGACATCGTAATAATTATTTTCAAAAAGATATAGCCTTTGATAAGCTTTTCTAAAGCATTGTTTGTATACACGATTACAATTATGAAAGTTGTTGTATTAGGTATATGATATTATCACCATCATCCTATCGGCTATAGGATGACATAAGCCCTCATATATCTCCAGAACGATATTACATTACTTTTTATTAGTTTCATAATAGCTAATCTCTCCTTCCACCCGAAGTGCAACGTGCTTACAATCCGGCGAGCCCATTATATCAGTAAACACAAATCCAATCAATCACAGGATTAAACGCATTATGTTCGAAATTGAACTCTTAACTGACATTCAGACGATTTCATTATACTATAGAGCCTACGCAGCTACGTGGGGGATTCCAATGTCACACAGAATTTGTTTTCCATTCTGTGAAACAGATTAATTCACTCAACATACTCAACATATTTTAAAGTCAACCAAATAAAAAGGCTAGCTAACCGACAGCACAGGTTCTTCTGTCCTTCTATTATAGGGTCTTCCAATAGGGACTTCCGAACTTTGACAGTTGATAGCGGCTATTTTGTTGAAGCTATCTGTCAAAATGGCCGTCATTTATTCAGTCTGTTTTGTTAAATCACCCTGGATGGATATAGCGTTCAACAACACGTGCAAATGATAAAATTGTTTTATCAAAATGGGTGTTCTGTTCGGGCAACGTTCCGCGCGCTTTGCCCATTTTACGGACGCCATAACTCCTAAGGTGCCAGAAAAAACAGTGCGAAAACCACCTACCTGCTTGGAGGCGCAAAACACATTAAACACCCGTACGTCGAAGAAACGCAAGATCTGCCGATAACATCGCCGCTGTCCGTGAGAGTGTGCAGGAGACTCCGAGGCAGTAGATTTCGCGTCTCTCACAAAAACTCGGCCTTTCGCAGACCATAACTTGGGAAATTTTGCGTCTTGATTTGGGCCTGCTATCCTATAAAGTTTAACTGACCCAGGAGCTGAAGATAAATGACAATAGACACCGATATGTGTTCGCTGAATGGGCTCTGGAGCAGTTGGCAACTGGCCCTAATTTTCATAGAAAAATCATCCTCAGCTTGAGGCCCATAACAAAATTGTCAAATATGGGCCGATACCAATCAACATGAGATTCATGAGTGTCCTATGCATCCCGAAAAAGTCACTGTTTGGTGTGGATTTTGGGCTGGCGGTGGCATCGGTCCATATTTCTTTGACGTTGGCCAGGCTATGACCGTCAACGGCGAGCGCTATAGGTCGATGATTACCAACTTCTTACTTACGCACACGCACGCACCTACAAATACACCCTGGCGGATACACGCAGGCACGCACGCATTCACACACTCACACACACACACACACACACACACACACAGATACACAAAGAGAGAGGCACACACACAGGCAGAGACTCATTAATATATACATACACGTACATATTGTATGTGTACACTTTAGTATACACTTTATTGGGACCTACTGTAATATTTTCCGGAGGAGGGCGTTGATGTCTGCGACACAGTTTAATACTTCTGCAGATATAATCGTTTTTCACATTATTTGTAGCATTGTTTATGTTCCAAATACAGAATTTATGATTTATGATTATGATTTGCCGAAAATAAGCCAAGAAAAGTGTATATTTAATTAGAATTGTTTGGCTAGCTCAATTTCTAGGAGGAAGTGTTACCTTATAATCAATAAATATTCATTTTAGTTTAGGTAATTTAACCTATATTTTCCCGCTACTGGGCAAAGGTCTCCCCCCTGTTCCTCCACATCTCACGATCACTCGCCACGTCCCACCAGCTATCTTGGAATGCATCGAGGTCGTCACGCCAATAATTAATAATGTGTAATTTTTTTTTTTTGGCATGAATTTGATGATATGGACACCAACGACATCTGGACAGGACGGTGCTACGTGCCACACAACTCATGCCACATTGTCATCTCACGTGGAGGTGATGTGAACTGGCCACCGAGATCGTGTGATTTCACCCCATTAGACTTTTTTTGTGGGGTTTTTTTAAGTCATTGGTCTATGCGAATAAGCCACAAACCACAGCGGCCCTCAAAGCCAACATAAACCAATGCCTTCGGTCAAATTTATCCTGATTTATGCGCTAGGGTCTTTGAAAATTGGACATTTCGGATGCGCGCCACCTAGAGAAGCCGCGGCGGACATTTAAAAAATGAATAAATTAAAATACTTTATTGTACACTTCAAAAGAAACGGACATAAAAAAAAATTGACAAAACAACAAGTATAATGGGCGGTCTTATCGCTTAGAAACGATTTCTTCCAGACAACCTTTAGACGGAGAGAACTTTTGTAACAATACTATACTGGAGGGGGGTGTACCTACTTTAACAAAACAAAAACAAAATTTTAGGAGAGCGCTGATCACTTACAATAAAATAAAACATTATACATAAGTAAATACAACAAATAAAATAAAATAAAGAATATACGCACATACTCGTACATACATATCTATAGCGATACTATGACGTTTCTGAGAGATAAAATCTTTTCACTTTTGTTTTATGAAGCTTGCCGTATTGAGACCGGTAAAGATATTCCACACATAATGGCATCGATAGGCCTTTCAAACGAATAAAAAAAAATTATATCTCACACAGTTTGTTTTATTTAAATTTAAAGTTAGGAAGCGTTAAAAGACCCTATAAATATGAGTAGCTTTTCCCAAAAAAAAACTAAAAGCAGAAAAACTTGATTATTCCGAACATCGTTTCGTTGCATTGAAAACTTCGCTTCAATCCAATTAAAAACGCATCGCCGTCCCACGTTGGCAGACGCACTCGTAAAAAATTGCAACTTTATACATTCAGCTAATTTTAGCGTTGCATGTTTCCATAGAAAGATAGATAGTTCTTTATTGTTACACCTAAATAACTATAAAATCTTAAATATAGAGAACTTAGATTAATGCGCGGTGGTACAATCGGTAGCTTTATCGCTGAAAGCGATATCTTCCTGACATCCTGTGGATGGACTGGATATTGATATGAACTGGAAACATTCTGACTGCTGTAAGTGGTTGCCTGATATTTTAAGTAAACTATTACTGTTACTACTATTACTATTAGCACATATTTGGCTCATTGTTGGGCAAAGGCCTCCCCGCATTTCCGCCTCTCACAACGGTCTAGTGCCACCGTATGCCAGTCCCTCTCATCCCGCCACCTCCGGCGTGGACTGCCGCGGTACGCCGCCCTGTATCAGGGCTCCACTTCGTGATAACTTTGGCCCACAGCTCGTCAGACATGCGGCAGACGTGACCAGCCTAGTCCCACTTCAACTTGGCGGCCTTCTCCCCTACATCGGCTATTTTGGTTTTAGAGCGCAGTCTGGTGTCACGGACGCAATCAGTTATTTTAACTCCAAGAATACTACGCTCCATCACCCTTTGGCAAACATTGAGTTAGGATTTTTGAATATTAGTCAAAGACCAAGTTTACGAGCCATATTGAGGCGTTAGAACGGGAAGGATTGACATTGACATGTCCATGAGTTTGCGCTCCAGTACTATTGGAAGGTTGCTCTTCATCAGCTCCTTCGTCGACCAATAGCTGCTCCAGGCGTTCTCAGTGCGTCGTGTGTCATCTTTATCTTGCCTGCCGGCCTGGAGGGATACTATTTGGCCGAGATAGATGTAGTCGTGGACGTATTGCATCGGTTCCCCGTTCACTGTAATATGATAGGCGATGCTGTTGGTCATTACTTTAGTCTGTGACATGTTCATCCTAATTCACCCTCAAGGCTTGCATTGCTCAAGTCCTCGAGCATAGATTACAGTTCGAGAGTTGTTGTCGCAAAGAGGACAATGTCGTCGGTAAAGCGGCGATTTCCCTGTTTAACTCCTCTGTTTTCTATTTCAAAGGGTGGACCTGAGGTTTGTGCTTTGATAGGCACTGTACTATTGAGGTAAATTTATTTAATGAGATTAATGTAGGTGGGTTCAATATATTTTGTGTAGGTAACTTTCCTGTAAACAATATACTGTTGAAACATTTAGTGACGTGAGGTAAAGTTATGGGTTCTCCTATTTTAAGGGCTTCTGTACTAATACCGTCTTCACCAGGTACTCGGCTATACTTCATTTTCAGAAACGCGCAGTGGATTTCGTATCCAGTAATGGGTTTAATGGTGCTGTAGCAATTGTAATCTTCTGCATTTGTTGTGTCCGACTTTCTTGGGTCAGAGTAAAGGTGGCGATAGAAGTCAATGCAGATATCTAGAATCTTATCTCGGCTCTGTTGTTTTAACCTGTGTTGTCTTTTAAACTAGTGATCCAAGACTTGCCATGGGATATGCCCTGTTTAGCTATCTTTAGTGATCGATTTTTATTTCAGTATTTTAAATGTCTTTTTATTTGCCATTTGTCGAAAAGCTATTTTTTTTTAAATGGAAATCTATAACTCTAAACAAAACATAAAAAAAAATTGTTGTACTCAAGTGTGCAGCGTAAATCTAATTTATATCGAAAGTTAACAGTCGTAGTTACCATATATAATAAATCCAGTTCCCGGGCTAGGAGGGGCATATAGTTTCTGATCCATCAAACTTTAAAAATCTACAAAACGTAATGCAATTTTTCAACTTAAGACATTTTATAAATATAGAGAGACACCTGTAGATTCATATAGTATAAACATAAAAAGAACATATTTTCAGCTAAAAAATCCATCCCTTCCTATTTTTAATAAACACAAAACTCACCATCATAGATCGTTTCGCATTAGAAGCAAATTGCAACTATTTAACATTTTACTTACCCCTTCTTCTTATATCAACCCTTGCTGGCTATCAGTGACTGAAATAATTGCAAAACAAATCTTGGAACCGAGACAATGGGGAGTTTTCGTAACTATCTAGGTAAATAAATCTTGGAAATTCGATAATGACTTTTGTCCAGCTAGCATGTTTGAGACGACCCTGTGTGCAGTGGTTTGTTCTAGTTTCAAGTAGGTGCTCAGCGATTGCAGATTTATTTGTTTGTCGGTTCTTCACAGCTGCGATATGTTCTTTTACCCTTTCCGCGATGGTTCGTTTTGTCTGTACGATGTAAGAACTTCCACAGCTGCAGTCAATTTTATACACGCCGGGTGTTTGGACGGGTGTAACATCTTTCGCCGCACCGATCTGTTTTGCTACTTTAGATAACGGGGTATATACAGTCTTAATGGAGTATTTTCTTAGTACTGATTCAATTTTGTCCGTTATCCCTTTCACATATGGCAAGAATGCCGGCTGTCTATTGACGTTGTAATCCACTTGTTTTCGGTAACTGCGCCTGGGTCGTCTTCTATCCACTTTATAGCCGTTACGTTTTAGTTCCTCCTGAACATGATTTAACTCAGCTGGTAGGTACTCAGGGTCACAAGGGCATGAGTTCGATTCACCAAGGACGTCACAACGGACTGTATGTGGCGGGGGTGATGATGAGACGACGCGTCCAGGTATTTGTCCGTATGTGTCGGTTTCCTGTAGACTGAATGTGCAAGGGAGCCGTCAGGTTTTGCCATCACTCTCACATCCAGGAATGCCAGTGATTTGTCAACTTCAACTTCAATCGAATACTTAATTTTCGGGTGTATGGATTCTAGGTGGCTTTTTAATTGTTCTACTTTCGCCTGGTCTCCATCAATCACGCAGAAAACGTCATCCACGTAACGTTTCCACAGTTTGACATTGAACGACTGCAGATCTATTTCTTGCTCTAAATGCTCCATTCAGATATAAGCCAGAACAGGAGCTACAGGACTGCCCATAGCCACGCCATCTATCTGTAGGTAATGTTGTCCCTGACCTGTTTTGTTTTTAAAAAACGCGTCTTAGTTCGCGAAAATTTAAAAAGTTCCATTTGACCTACAGTTTTATTCAAATTACTTACAGGTAACGCGAGCTGGTGTAAATTGGTTACTCTATTTTGGGGTACAAACGCAGTTATTCTAGATTTCAGACTTGTCCCTATATTTTTGTCACTAAAGCTACACGCATACCAAATTTCAGCACTGTGAGGTCACTGGTGTACACTGTAAATTTTATCAAATTTCAGTTTTTGTTATGGCTAATAACATAAAAACTTCAAAATTTACACTAAAAATAAAAATGGTGTCAAAGTGAACTCTCAAATACCTTTGATTAAACGTGCCATTTGACCATATAGTCCCATTATCCCATAACTATAATATCTCAACCCCCCCCCCCCCCCCCCCCCCCCCGCCTCTATTTTTGGCTTATTTAGTCACACCAAAATTGTGCCATGACTGCCCACCTATATACCAAATTTCACGATGATCGGATAAACGCTTCGAAAGTTATCATCGGACAAACAAACATAAATATGTACTTTCATACAATATCACCTTAGAATACAAATTCAAATAAAACGCAGAAAAGAAATGCAGTAAATCTTTTCATACTCAAAGCTAAGCCTATACAAGTCCAAAGTCGACAGCAAACCACCGCCACCGGCTGCGCTAAGGAGCGTGCACTCCGTATAATTCAGCTCTTAGTATAGTTACCGTTCCAAAGCGAGTCACCAACACTGTTATAAGCTGAATAGAGAGTTGCCTTCTGAAGTAAATGGATTAAATGTAGCGCATCTGTAGAGTGCACGCCGCGCCGCTCTCCCGCTCCCGCTCCCGCTGCCGTCGGGAATGTATGCTGCAAACAGGTAGTCGTACTATACACTACCTGGTATGTGGTTTACTTTTCATTTAGTTTGGAATGTTTTGCCTTGGATATTTCTATTTAGAAGACAAAAAAATATATAATGTTCTTCAGAGATCAGCTGAATAAAACGGCGTTCTGTGCGATCACAATTTAAGTGGATGTCTGTCTTACTTGGGGCACCACCCCGTATATAAAAGATTTCAACTATCGGTCTTCAGGCGGCCTAAAGAACCTCCTGACGCTAGAGAAGGCCACTACATACCAACATACTTCTTTACTTTATAAAAGCTAAATAAGTCAATATAAACCCATTTTTGTAAAGCTTCTTCAATAAAAAAACGTTTTTGTACGCGTTCCAATTAAAGAATGCAAATAAATAGCAGCCGGCAGAGACAGACGGACGGTCACTTTCTTTACTTTGTACTATTGGACCCGCCGAACTTCGTACCGCCTTGACATGCATATAACGCGGGCTGTCAATATACGTCACCCTAGTAAGATTGTCAATTGTTGTCCCCGGCCATCATTATGTATGAGATAATGAATGACTTCCACAAATAATTCAATACCAAAATTAGCCAAATCGCTCCACCCGTTCTCGAGTTTTAGCGAGACTAACGAACAGCAATTCATTTATATATATATATATAGACAATATCTCGGGATAACTCCGACCGAAGCATCTGTTTCAAACGATATTCATTTTTTTTACATCCTCTTTGACGATATTTGCAGCACGCATTCTGTCAATTCTATGTCAAACGTCCGTCATAAGGTTACATTATAAAAGCGCTAAGGTTAGATTATAAATAATTTTATATGGTGGTTAAGTATTCTTAAATTTTCAAATTTTGCGCGCAATTTTAATTTTTTCTTTTATAAGAACTTTCTCCTGCCAATAAGAAATACAACAAAAAAAGAATTAGCGAAATCGGTCTAGCCGTTCACACGTGATGGCGTGACCAAGGGAAATAGGGATTCATTTTTATATATAGAGATAAGTTTAGTTTAGTACCTCGCGTTCAACGAAACTGCTGCAAAAGAAAATCCGCGCTCAACGCAAATCGCGTTCAACTTCTCACTTAGCACCCTTTTATACTATTCACTTTGCGTTAATGCGATTCTAAAGCAGTAACGTTTCGCCAGTATTGCTTAACTTTACTATTTTATTAGATGGGAGAGTCCGGCCAAATCCCATGTAGAGGTCAGTGCTTTTAGCCCAAACGCATTACTGTCTCCACTCCGTGTCGGATTACATGTATATAGTGGCAATGGGCTTGGGGGGTTTAAGTGTACGGAGAGTTTCGAAACTTCTACGTTAATCTTATGGTGGGTACACATGTACGTACATGCGCGATGAGCATGTTTCATCCGAGCATGACTATCTACAAACATGCTCGACCCTGCGTCTTCACGTAAAAGCTTGCTCGAAGAACATGTTTAGTGCGCGTTGAAACTCTTCGAGCAATGGACGATTCGTTGTTGTGTTTGGTGGGCATCGCCTGCTACATTTACTGTCAGGAAAAAACTACGCGAAGAAAGCGTCGTCGTCGCTGGGTAAGGCCAATGTTACAAAGAAGAGAACGTCACAGTCATGTTAATTTGATAAAAGAGTTACAACCTGAAGAGTTTCAAAAGTATTTACGAATGAATATGACTCTATACAACAACTTGCTACGTTTGGTAACGCCTAAATTGGAAAAACAAGATACAGTGATGAGAAAATGCATTAGTGTGGATGAGAAATTGAAAATGACGCTACGTTACCTGGCAACGGGAAGATCGTACACTGATCTACAATACAGCGCAATTATTTCAAAACAAGCCCTGAGCTCAACTATACCTGGAACCTGTAATGCAAATTATGAGGTTATGAAAGAAAAATACATGAAGGTATGTGAGAATTTAAATTTATTAATTAGTTATGTGTAGGATCTAGTTACATCGCTTCATCGTTAAAATTTTGAATATATTGTGCTGCAGAGTTGTTGTTAAATCCTGCAATGGATGGAGTATATATTGTGGAGTGTACGGAGAGAGTACCCATCTGGGCCTGGAAATACACATCATTGATAAGTTTTTCTGTAATTAACTGCATAGATGGTGATAATTTTCGCATTTTATTAGCAAAATGTTTTCCCATTATATCATATTCATCGTCAATTTTCTTAGGTTCAGCTAATTTATCTCCAATCAATTCAAGAATTTTTTTAGCTTTCTGCGGGATATTAGCAGTTTGATGAGATCGTTTGTTGGCTTGCCGTGGTGGCCTTACGCTACTTAGTAATTGAGTCGAGTCTTGCAAGTAGGAAGTTGAGGCTAGGGGCTGTAAAATAGACTCAATGGATTCATCTGTAACAGAGGCAACGTCAGGCGAAGTTATCGATGAAATGTCTTGAAACAAAAAAATACTATCGTCTTTTTTTGTTACAGTTTCCTACGTCTGAAGAAGAGTGAAAAAAAATAGCAAAGGAGTTTGAAGTAAAATGGAATTTCCCTCATTGCCTTGGTGCAATCGATAACATATTCGAATAAATGCCCCACCAAACAGCAGTACTAATTACTACTGTTATAAGGATTATTTCAGGATTATATTAATGGCTGCTGTTAATGCAAATTATGAGTTTTTCATGGTCGATGCTGGGGCAAACGGACGTACATATATCAGATGGTGGAATAATAACCAAACATTATTTTACAAATTACTTAAAGATCGCCAACTGAAAATTCCTCCGCCCAAAAAAACTGGAATAAGTGAAGATATTTTACCCTTTGTATTTGTCGGCGATGAAGCTTTTGCTTTACGAACAGACTTTATGAAACCATATTGTTTAAAATCACTTAACCACGATAGGAAGATATTTAATTACCGTCTTAGTCGTGCAAGAAGAATAGTCGAAAATGCTTTTGGAATTCTCGCTAATAGATTCCGGGTGTTTCACACTCCCATATCGATTCAGTCAGTGGATAACATCAAAAGTGTTATTATGGCTTCGTGTGTTTTACACAATTATTTGTTGCGAGAATCTCCGAATACATACTTATCTACTCAAGACATAGACAGATAACATTTTGAACAAGGTACTTTAAATTCAGGATTAAGAGCTGAAATGTTATCAAATGTTACATCGACTGTTCAGACAAACTCGATAAATCAGGCTAAATTAGTCAGAGAAAAATTTGAAAAATATTTTAACAACGAAGGAGCTGTTGACTGGCAGGAAATATGATTACATAAAGCATAAATACATACCTGTGTGTCTGGAGGATGAAATTTGCTGTCATAGTCGGATGATGTTGATTCTATGTTGGATATCGATGACATCGGAACTATTTGGTCGTCCAAAAATGAAAGAAGTGAGAAATACCACAAACGAGGCTCATAAACTTCATCTTTTCCTTTTCCACTTCTTTTGGAATCATCACTCTTTTTTTTCTCTCCTCTCTAAGATGCTCTTAGAGAATTTATCTTTTTTATTACTCCGTTCTTGTCAATATTAGGTTTAACAGTTTTGCACAATAAAATTAAACGTTCATATGCTGCGTTTCTTTTACCCTTATCACAATATTCTTTTAACGTAGTTTTCCACAAGCACTCTTCCTCCTGATACATATTTATAAATTGTTCCACAAAATCCCGAGAAAATTACCGAAAGTCCGACATTTTAACAGCGCACTCGCACCCTCTTCACAAAAATATCAATCACGACTAACATGCTCGACTTCGCGGCTACATGTACAAACATGTTTGCATCGAACATCGAGTAAGAATTATGGACGTTTGAATCTTGTTCGAATCGAACATTTTGGTTGGCTTCAAGCATTTGTCTTGCGACTTGCATGGTACACACGTTCGTACTTGCTCCAGATCGAGCAAGTTTATCGAGCAAGTACGTACGTGTGTACCCACTATTAAAGGAGAATTTAACCCACAGTAATGACTTTTTTAAATCAATAATTTTTCAAGCACAAGTTCGTAAATATAAGTACGTTTTTGAAGCAGTTGGTTTAGATATAACTTTTGAAACTATCATGGTTATGAACACTATTTATACTAAAAACGGGATATTTACCATGACAATAACTACCTACTCGCAAAGACTTCAGTTTACCCGTGATCATGGTGCATGCAACTGCGCCGTAATATCGGGATACTCAAATACTCACAAATCATGGTAAATATCCCGTTGTTAGTATAAATAGTTGATTTAGAGTCTGTGCTGTCCTTTTAACGTAGAAAATATGGTCATGACTAAATGCGAAACAGTTTGTTCAGTGGATTTTCATCAAAAAATAACTTTATCAAAGTTCATCAATTAAAAACATGGATTAACTATAAATCGTAGCACAAGCTCAACTCAAGAACTATGCACGCAAATGTTTCATAAGGCAAGTTCGATGACCCCATTCCGGTTAGGTAACGTATCCCGTAGCACTGTGTACAGTGTGAGCGCGGCAAGGGAGGGGGCAAGGGAAAGCTTGCAGGGCGCACGCGCTATCAATAAGCTAGTTTGCGGAACTCGCGAACTAAGAGAGCCCGCCTGGCCCTGGAGCGATGCTGCCCGCTTTATGGAACCCCAGGTTATAAATCTTTTACTTTATGTAGCGTCTTACTCTACCGTAATGTCCTGGGATTGGGGTGTAAACGAATCACATCTCTGAAGAAACTAATAAGAATTTGAACAATATATATTTATCCCTTAGATTTTTTAAATCGTTATTTTATTAAATAGAAATCGATATATACGAAGATGACGATATAGAATAGAATAATATTTTATTTGCAACATACTTAAAGGTACATAAAAACAAATAAATTAAAAAAATCACATCTTAATTTAAACTCAAAGTATAGATGCAAAATACATATCTTCGTATGCTTCTGTGTGTGGGGACGGTGAGAGAGAGAGAGATTGAAAGTGTGTGGAAAGAGTGAGAAGGAAAGAGAGACGCGGAATGGGAAATACACAGTTCTCAGCAGCTGTAAGATCCACGCTATAGTGTTGGTTTTAGCTACATCGCCTTGTGAAAATTGTCAGATTATATTTTTTCCGTAAACCTTGAAGAATTGCCTTCAAAATAAAATAAAATTTAATCACGCTTAAATATTTCGAGTTCGACGTTTTTTTACAACTTTGTGACTCGCCCATTTTCTTATGTCCCGCTCAAATTGTCAGATTCTTGAAATGTACACTTTTCTGCATGTAATTAACTTGTCCTAATTTGTCAACCCAATCTGTGGGCACCGGGGCTGATTATACATAAAGAACCTTAGTTAGTATTAGTATTAAGTTACCTAATTGTATAATTGTTTGTTGTCCATAATAAAGAAAACTAAATGAAAATAATCTGAAGCGCTCGAGTTTTTCTATGGATCAATTTTTTGTACTTATCCTGATCGGCTGCCCTCAACGCACGCCACTGTATTATTGGTTCATATATAAGGTGGGGGTACATTACAGGGTGCAAGGCATATGGTTATCTGACGCGCTTGAATAAAACGCAAAATCCTTACTTCGGCTCTCCTATTACAAACAATAACTTACGAAAAGTTATTATAGACGTACACAACTACGCATAAACAAAACATGCCAAAGCCACCAGCCAAAGAAACTGTACCTCAACTGTCGGCGGCTTTCACATAAATTGTGCACTCACAAAAACTAGACGGCACTCAGTAATGTGGTGGATTCTGTATTCTCTGCGCTTCGTTGGCTCATTACGTAACGCGATTAACGTCGTGACGTGATGTCATCAACACATCTACAAACCGCATCCTTACAGAATACGATACGACTGATACTTTCTTTTTGTTATTCCAATTTATTCTATGGACCTTTATAAAGATACATGTCGGTCCTATCGGATGTACAATTAATTAGATCAAAGGTACAAAGCAGACAAAAAAAATATAAGAAACAAATATTACGAACAACAACTTATTTAAATCGGTCCCGAACCACAACCATGCAAAAATGTGTAGGTGTGATCCTTGACGGGTTAACTTAAAAAAATATGATATTTAGACACGAGTAAATTATAATACCTATATATAGGTATGTTACTTGTGGCGACTTACAACACTAAATAATGCCTTAGCTGCATCTGATGTAGGTTCAGCTAAGATTTCATTGAGAATACCAAATGTATACGTCGAATCTGTTCAAGTTGTAAGTCGCCACCAGTAACTTTCTTTCTCGCTGGAAGCGGACACATTCTATCAATAAATGGTGCACATCCTCCACCACTCCACATGTGTCACAATTAGGTGTGTCAGCCTTCTGCATTAAGAACGCAAACATTTTTAATGGCATATGACCTGTTCTCAACCTGGATACTTTCTTTGATATTTGAAGTCGGAGTACCCTGAATATTATTTTAGTACGTTTATACCTATTTTGATTCCAAATGTGTAAAATGTGTAGTTATTGCAGTACAACTTCTTTACGCATGCTTAGTTTGGGGAGTAAGCTGGTGTATGCGTTACGAAAAGTGCGAACGTAAGTTGAGAGAGAGATTTAAGTTAGTGAATTATTTCCTGGCTTGGTCGCGAAGGAACAGGCAGTAAAATTGACGTTTCAAAGTGATCCTTGTGATTTTAATGAATTAAAGATTTTGACTTTGACTTTGAAGATAAAAAGAGAGAGAGAGTTACGTTTCGTATATTTTTAATCGTTAATGTCCGAGTGCGAGTTGCGTCTGTCCAGAATGAACATAGACTGAGCGACCTACAGACGTGTGGACAATTTTTAATTGAAAATTTTATAAATTACTGTTTTGAAAAAGAAGTTTTATTTCAGTCGTGTGGTCTAAAGCACACTCGTTCTTTTTTTATTTCTCACTTATGCCTTTTCTGTTCGAATGCATGACTATATGACTATCTATTTTACTCTCAGGAACAATTACTTACCTATATGTTTAAGAGGAGGGCGCTGGCATTATTAAATTTACACAGATTTTAAACTTTTGAATTGCCAACGTTTTCATTTGCAACGTTCCCAAAAAATATTTTGATAGATTGATTGATTGATCTGTTTATTTTTATTTAAACCTGTTTGTTACTTATTTATTATGGCAATAAAACAGAATATAATCAAAAAGATACAAAATATAATCTGCAACTTTTAGAAATAAATTGTATCCCAAAGAATATGTACACAGCATGACAATTCCAGAGCTATGTAGACTAGCTGAAAGGAAATATGTACTTGCATAAACAATGTTTTGAGCATGCTCTACCTACAGTCTGCTAGGTCAGTCAGTCTAGTAAGGATACGCTAATCTTATTACGCCTATTACCCAAGCAAGTTTAGGTAGGCAGTCGTCGAGCCGTACGTAAGTTCAAATTCATGTTCTAATGTCTCGCTCGCAGCCACAAAGCATTAGCACAATAGCCCTTACTCCACCTAAATAAGGTCTTAGAATATAACGACCTCGTTGAGATAATTAAACGCATTATTAATTTGGTTAATTAATAAAGCTGACTCAGTACGGTATCATCTCGAGTCGAGCGAGGCGCGGTGGCGGTGTGCGATGTAATCATGTTACTCGGAGTAAGGATTACATTTCGTTTAGGAACCTTACATAATTGAATGTGCACTTATTTGCTTCCTGGTAGCATGCTGGATTTAATTTTAACTTAATTTAATATAACCAATTTAATTGGTTTTGCCGCGAGTGAGGCGAGTTCTGAAATTTCGTAGTGACTTGTTACAGTGAGCTGGGTTCGGTCCCCAAGGCCTCTTATTTCCTCAGCTGCACTCCACTCGATGAATATGCATGATGAGAGCACTCGGAACGCATGCACTATGCATGTGTGTGTGGGATGTTCCATTATTCTGTTTACATTTAATAAGGCATTCGACATACGGCTGCCAAAGTACACAAATCTATGCTCATAAGCGGAGGTTTGTGGAGTATGTAAAAGATGTTTAAACTACTAAAGTACATTTAAGAAATAACAATATTTAAAGTTGTCGCGGTTTTGTAAGCGGATATTCGTTCACTTGGCGCAACGGCAAACATACATTTATATATAGTTTTTGCAATGAATTACAACCGATTTATGAATAACTATTAAAGTGTTTTAGCGTGATTTAAAGAGCTTGCTCGTCGACGGGATAAATAACTTCCCCCCCGATAATAAAGCCCCCCCCCCCCCCCCCCAGCCCCAGCCCCGTGGCGGGCGTCGCGCACATAAATATCTTTCAGGAAAATTGTTCTTGTCATAACGTCGCGCGTCGGTCGGTCGCTCGCCTAGGCTTTATAGCCGTTTGACTTATGCTAAGGAAATGAGACACGATAATAAAATGTTAGAGACAAACTCTACGATATTTGTCAACCTCGAGACAAGTTTTTGCGGTTACTTGATACGATCCATTCTCTGGATAGTTTAAGTGGATAGTATATATTTATAAGTGTTATCCAAAACACTTTGTTTGAAGTTGAAATACACGTAGGTGTTATTTTTCTCCACATCTATCTATTATTAAAATAAAACAAAGTCGAATTAGTTACACCATTTATAACTCAAGAACGGCTGAACCGATGTTGATGATCTATGATTTGTTGGATTTGTCTCCGCTCCGAATAGCAGAAGAATAACTATAAAAATATCAGAAAAATACACGCAAAAAAATTTATGACGAATATTCATTTTCTAGTACATAGATACAGCTAATGATGGCTGATTTACTTTGACAGCCCGCGCGTCATATGCATGTCAAGGCAGTACGAAGTTCGGCGGGTCAACTAGACAATAATATATAAAACAAAGTCGGGTTAGTTACGTCATTTATAACTCAAGAACGGCTGAACCGATTTTGATTATCTTTGATTTTATGGATTTGTCTCCGCCCCGAATAGCAGAGTAACTATTATAATATCGAAAAAAATCACGCAAAAAAAACTATGAAGAAAATTCATTTTCTCATGCATAGATGTAGCTAGTGATGGCCTATTGACAATTCTACCGGGGTGACGTACATTGGCAGCTCGCGTCATATGTATGTCAAGGCGGTACGAAATTCGGCAGGATTCGTACCGGCAGGAATAACGGGACACTATACAAATAGGTGTCTAGAAATAAATAAAATGAATAATAATAAATATTGCTGGACATTTCACGCAGCGCTATCTAACCCCAAACTAAGCAGAGCTTGTACTACGGGGACCAGATAACTTATAGAATACTTATATAATTTTTTTTTGTAAATACATACTTATAATATATAGAGAAACAACCAGACCCGGAACAAATATCTGTAGATCGTGCAAACATTTGTTCCGCGGCGGGAATCGAACCCGCTACCTCCTGCGTCTCAGCCGGCTATTCGCCCACTGCACCACGGAGGTCGTCAAAAAAGTTGAAGTTGTTGAAATAAAGTTTATTTGTCTACTTATATGTATATTTGATTAAATGGTTATAGGTCACATGGTTGTAATCACATAAAAAGGGTTTTCCCATAATGCTCTCCATCTCAGAAAAGTTGTTTTTTGCCATGTGGTGACAAAGAAAGAATACATAGTAGCTGAGAGTACCTACTCGTAAAATATACGAGCCCATGTATCTAGGCAATTTATTGGGACAAAGTTTGGGGACGGTACGTCGCTTTATTATGCTTGTCCGATCAGAAGACATCGCTAATAAAAAGGAAACCAGTAAACAGGCGTATCTACTGCTCCACAGGGAGCAACGGAACTGATGTACGTGACGCACAAAAACATTGACAAATGTGAATAAGACGAATACTTACATACAATAGTATAAGGAAATAATATAAAAATGGAAAGTATATTTTTGTTGCTTTAAAACGCTGTAACTGATTAAAATAAAATTCTAACTAGATGAAGTTCGTTATTTGGAGTAACGAAGCGACGTTGATAGTAAAAGTTTGTTTGTGACTGACAATTTAGAAATTAACAAATTGAGTTCAAATATAATCCCGAAACCTGATAATAAATAATCGGCTTTCAGAACACGCTTCACGATATAATAATGTTACTGTTAGTTCCGGGTCTGAGTGCTGTATGGGCGGGGAGCCACAGGTCCTGATACTCACGGTGAGGGGATGCTCAGGATTATGAGACTATTGGCTGTTATTTGTATAAACTTATGTTTTATTTGTTTAAAATGTTAGGTTTAATTGTTTATTTAGTTGCAAGTGGGTTGGGTTGTCAGTTGTTTTGCGTATTGATAAATAAATACTTATTTTTAGATCAGTACAGAGTACAGCCAGACCAGACAGAATGTAGGATATCTTCGGGCGATATCCCTCCATGCCTGGAGTGGCAGTCCTGGGCACTATAATACTTAGCTTACTAGTGTTTCGTTTCAGAGAATATTTGTCACTGCCAGTACGAGCAGTACACCCCGCCGCCGCCGCCGCAGCCGCCGCTAAAAAGCTCGCTGTCCACCGACACAGAGGACTACCCTGTGGAGATCGGTAACTTACCGTGGTGATATTATCAACAGAGCGCTGCCGCGTTCAGTATTTCAGTGATTTAAGTGCGTCATACAAAATTAATTGAAATTATAAAGAAATTATTAGATTGTGTTATAAGAAGTTGATATATATTGTATATCGAAGGCTTTAGGGTGACAAACAACTCCTACACTAGCGGCCACTAACTCATATTCACCTAGTTAGAGGTACCGGCACGGATTTAAAGGCGCAAGTAAAATTACTGGAGATAATTACGAAGAGTAGACAACAAAGTTGACAGACAGACCTAGACAGATCCTAAGAATGAGTTCTACACATTCACCGTCAAGTGCGTGCCGGCGCGGGCGCCTACACTACACCTGCGCACCAGTGAGGAGTTAGTGCAGCAACACTAATCTATACTGATATTTTATACAGGTAAAGTTGGTAATTTGTATGTTGGAGATAATCTCACAGACCACTCAAACGATTCTAAATATTATTTCACTGATATAAAGCTAAGCTTTCTTTTTATTAAATTTTATTTTATTTGTAATATTTTTTTTATCTATCCTATGCTGTCCCAATGCTGAGCAAAGACCTCTCCCTCATCTCTCCACTTTTCTCGACCTTGTACTAAATCCCGCCAGTCCCTATAAAAAGCGTCCAAATCATCGCGCCACCGCTTCTTAGGCCTTCCACGGTGTCGCTTACATTATGGATTAATTTAATATATGAAACAAATGAATACACAATACAATAAACTATCCCTGAGTGCGGCTACATTTCATATTGATATTATCCGTGCAAAGCCGGGGCAAGTCAGTATAGTAGTTTAATAATTTTCTCACTATTCATTATTTCAACTGGTTAATTTGTGGCAAAAGTGCAGCCCTCTATCCAACACTAGGAGAACAGGTTACTTGTTCATTTGTGTTCTTTCGTAAAGGACAACAAACAATTACACAATTAAGTTCCTTAATACTAAACAAGGTAGGTACTTTAGGTATAATCAGCCCCGGTGCCCACAATATTACAAGGCCATAAAAAGTGCTAATGCATGCTTATGTAAACAGGCAAATAATATATGTTGGTTGGGGGAAAAGTCTTTTCGCATTATAGTATGTATGAACTTGTAATAAAATCTCTTTGGCTGTACTATTTGTATCTGGCTGGTTTTGGTATCATTCAAAGTTTAAATTTTAAAGAAGATAATTCCAAATTCAAATTAGGTAAATGTGTGATTTTTATTAGTTTTTCGTAGTGTAAAGATGAGTGAATCTAATGAAGAAATTCGATACATTTTAATATTTTACTACAAAATAGGTAAAAATGCAACGCAAGCCGCGAAAAAAATTGGCGATGTTTATGGACCTAGTGCAGTGTCTGTGAGAGTAGCACAAATTTGGTTTAAGTGTTTTCAATCCGGAAATTTTGATATCAAAGATCCACGTCGCTCTGGTTGCCCAAAGGATAAAATACGGATAAAATTAATACCATTTTTAATAAGTGTAGCAAGATCGGCATATCAGTAGTTACGACGTAGCTGAAGAACTGGGAATTGACCACAAAATAGTTTTGGCACATTTGAAAAAAACTGGGTACACAAAAAAGCTCGATATTTGGGTATCCCACGAGCTCACTGAAAGAAACCTAATGAACCGTGTACTCATTTGTGATTCTTTATTACGACGTAATGAAACCGAACCATTTTTGAAGAAGCTGATAACTGGTGATGAAAAGTGGATCACGTACGACAAAAACGTGCGAAAAAGGTCGTGGTCAAAGGCCGGTCAGGCTGTGTATGTGGTGGGATTGGAAGGGCATTATTCATTATGAGCTGTTACTACCACGCAGGACCATCGATTCTGAACTCTACTGCGAACAACTGATGAAATTAAAGCAAGAAGTTGAGAGAAAGCAGCCGGAATTAATCAACAGAATGGATGTGGTTTTTCATCATGATAACGCGAGACCTCACACATCTTTAGCCGCTCAGCAAAAATTAAGAGAGTTTAACTGGGAGGTGTAAATTCATCCCCCGTATAGTCCTGATTTTGCACCTTCAGATTTCCACCTGTTTCGGTCTCTTCAGAATTCTTTAGGCAGTGTCAAGTTAATATCACTAGAGGACTGCCAAAACTACTTGTCGCGGTATTTTGATCAGAAGCCTCAAAATGTCTATAGCAATGAGAGCAGGTCCCTACCTACAAGATAACAAAAACTGATCGAACAAAATGGTACCTACATACATTAGTTAAAAGTAAATATACTATATTAAAAAAATGTTTTGAATTTTCTTAAAAAATGCGAAGAAACTTTTTCCCCAATCTAATAGGTGTCAGGTTACATACAACATACAAGAACAAGATAACTTTTATTTTAGGTTTGACAAAAAGTGTGTATCCGTAATAACATCGGATACACTCTCTTTGAAAGAACCTGGTGAGGTTGCAAATAGTTCGATACCAGTAAAGATATCATTGTGTTGTTTCATGACTCTGTGTAAGGGTGCGCGCGCACCATCGTTAGTTTTGCCGGGAATAGGCACAAATAAATTGCGTTTGCGAGTATCTCGAAGAACGATAGGGTATGTGTAAGTAAATTTGGGTGACAAGATTATTACAGTTACTTTAAAAGCAAACGCCATTGCTCTAACATTTGTTGTCCTAAAAGCAGTACTGCATTATATATTAACATTGTCTTCTGTATAGCACTCAGGATATTCAATCACCTACTCAAATATATATCAGAACTTGACCAAATTCATAATTTAAAATTAAAACTTAAAAGTACTCTTACAGAAGGCTAACTATACCATAGACGATATTTAATAGACAAATTCCAATGACTAGACATATTTTTATTTTAGTTATAATGAACTGATAATTAGCGTATTTTTTAAATAACTTTGCATGTTTGTGTGCTGATGATGGCTGTACCTTTTTGATCTCTACAGTCGAATCCATGGTGACATATCTCAAGGTCAAAAAAATCATTTAATCATTAAAATCACAAGGATCACTTTGAAACGTCAATTTTACTGTCTGTTCCTTCGCGACCAAGCCAGGAAAGAAAGGCAAGAAACAATGCTGGTTGTTTTTAGGGTTCCATAGCTAAATGACAAAAAACGGAACCCTTATGGATTCGTCATGTCTGTCTGTCTGTCCATCCGTATGTCACAACCACTTTTTTCCGAAACTATAAGAACTATAACTGTTGAAACTTAATAAGTAGATGTATTCTGTGAACCACATTAAGAATTTCACATAAAAATAGAAAAAAAATCAATAAATTTTGGGGGTTCCCCATACATAGAACAGAAACTCATAATTTTTTTTATCAAACCCATACGTGTACCAACCCATCTATGGATAGGTCTTCAAAAATGATATTGAGGTTTTTAATATAATTTTTTTCTAAACTAAATAGTTTGCGCGAGAGACACTCCAGAGAGAGGTCGCGAGAGGTCCAAAGTGGTAAAATGTGTTTCCCCTTTGTAACTTCTAAAATAAAAGAATGATAAAATAAAAAAAATATACGATTTACATTACCATGCAAACTTCCACCGAAAATTGGTTTGAACGAGATCTTTGACGCTTGAACGAGTTTTTTTAATACGTCATAAATCGTAAACTGCAACTTACCTTTCATTTAATCAACTCTAATATAAAGAAAAATTATTTAAACTAATAAACATAAACCTTATGCATAAACCGTGAACTACAAGAACTTTTATAATAAGTTACTTGCTGCTACAGGCCCCTTTATGGGCGAGTCCGACTCGCACTTGGCCGCTTTTTTTAATGATCCTTTTAGAATACATAACATTACAGAAAATAAATTACGCTTTAATTGTAACATTTTAAACGAGTTGGAGCAATTTCAATCCCAAGCTTCTTTATCAACCAAATAATTCGATATTTTATAGTAGGCTTTTTTATAAAGATTTGTTTAATTATGCTTTAAAATTTGTTAATTGTCAATTTTTGTACATCACTTGGGAGTTTGTTATAAAAGCAAACTCCTTGCCCTTTAAACGATTTACTAATACTATGGAGTCTACAAGTGGCAACAGCGAGTTTATCTTTATTTCTAGTATTAAAATTATGATTATCGCTATTTTTCTTAAAGAAATTAACATTTTTGTGAATATATAATTGCAAGAACAGCCCTCTTCTGCAGCACAAAAATAACATTTGATAAAAAGAATAAATTTAGAAATCCTAATTTATTAGTGTCATAAATTTTTCTACATTTTTCATGAAACTATTAAGATAACAGAAATCTCGTGTCTCTACTTATTCACACACAAAATGTGTCCGACATTAAATACAACAAAACCGAGACACGCCGTCCGTCATGTTTCTTTACCGTTGCCTTTCGACGGGGCAGACAACATAAAGAGACGAAAGCCACCCAATTTCGCGTTTTCGGCTTCGAAAGGTAATTTAGCTCGCCAAAGGCCCTTTTGTGGCAAAATTAAACGATCCAAGCGGTAACTGTATTTCTTCACGGTGAAAAAAAGGGAATGAAGGTGTAGTTTATAGATAATATCGCTCTGTTCTGCTTATGAAATAAGGCAGTGAGAAAAATGGTACTATTTGACTTTACGTATTTGTTTTCACTCGCAAAGTGGGGCTTCCACAAAAACATGTTTTGAAAATATCTTCAAACTTCCTAAACTGTTATTTGAAATGCTGAAAATGTAATTGAATTGGAAAGTGAGAGTGTGTTGCGCGCATCTTCCTTCGCGCACATTTATCCACTAGATTTATGGCAAAAAAACATCTAGTGAGACGCTTTAATTATTTATAGCTGTTATGATAACATATTCAACCTTCAACAACCGTTGGAAACTTTGTTGTGATCAGAACGAATCATATGATCAGTTGGGAATAACCCAACTTAAGGACGACAATGGCTTTAGACATGCACTTTACCAAGCTTAAACTTAACTACCTTATTGAGTAGGTATCATTTCCTTGTCGACAATTAAAAGAAAATTAGTATAGTGTGACCATTAGTGCTGTGCACTCCCTGAGGTATGCGCGGCGAGGTGGGAGGCAAAGAAAAAACTGCATGAGTTCACATGAGATCAATACATGTCGGACATATCTTACGATATCAGTTTGCATTTCTAAGGCAAGACTTGTGGCGGGACGATGGTCGGAGGCTATCTATCTGTAATATATTATACTTACTTAGTTGATTAAAATGTAACTTAAATATACTCATATTTTATTAAAAATATGCAGGTTATAAATAAGAACTAAACTTACAATTCAAAGGACTTGTTTTATTGAACATTTTTTATATTTACAAACAATTATATATTCTAACGAAAGTTATTCTGACATAGATTCTGTTTCAACTTCATCTTCCATTTCATATCACGAGATAACGCACGACCCATCTTTGAATATTTATCCCGTGTGCGTCTGACATAGACCGTCTGGTACAAAAGCTACCTACCGCCGTGAGCGTTGACGGCAGACTGATAGATCGGAGCGGCCGACACATCCCCCCCGTCTCGCCGCGCGCATACCTCAGGGAGTGCACAGCACTAATGGTCACACTATAGCATTAAGTTTCTGGCTCCATAAGTTTCAACTATACATAGGTCATACTAAAAGTATCCGGAATTGGCCACTTACATAAACAATTTAAAAAGTTCTTACTAAATTTGAAAATGAAACCCTTTAGCCGTAGAATAAAATTTGTTTCATCTGACTGTCATCTGTTTTCACATTGTGGTGTTATTTTAAAAATTGCGTTATTACAATAAAATGGAGTTAACTCGATTTTTTTTTATTTAAGGTGTAATTTGACAACTCAGCAGATCATTGTTCGCCTTCAATCTGCTTTTGGCAAAGGAGCTCCATGCAAGACGACTATTTATAGCTGGTTTGCAGAAAGAATTAAAATGCGGTCATGTCAATCTCCATGATGAAATTCGTGAAGGTCGCCCGTGCACCGCTGTGAACAGCATGAGATCCGGACATCTTTGGACATAGGCATGAGTCAAATACAGTCAATCCTACACAAACAATTGGGTGTGAGAAAGCTGTGTTCTCGATGGATCTCACACAATTTGACTGATGCTCAAAAACGGACTGCATCACTTGGTGCCATGCTATGCTTGCCGGATACAAAGGAAGGGGCTTCTAATTTGTGTGGGACATAGTAACGGTCACGACATATGGATTTACAACGCGGTCACATTAACTCGACGCATCGCTGGAATACGGGTTCGAATGCCCGCTTCCCTGCATTCCCTTTTCTCACCCGGCAAGTGTCAGTACGGTCAGCATCTTTGTTACTGATACACGCGTCGATAATTTGACTAATTTTCTTGCTAAATTTGGCTTGTTTTCTGTTTTTGTTATATAGTTTTTGTTTTGATTATTGTTTTGTTAAGTTTTTTGTTACTGTTGATTGTTGAATATTAAGAGTTGAACTGTGTTCAAACCAGAATAACATGGGGAAAGTTATACACAGTGAAGGGACTAAAATATATTCGACTAAAAGATAATCGACTACATTCCTGTCGAAAAATGCCAAATAAATAAATATTAATTGGGTAGCCATACAACAAGTGTGTGTTTTTCCTATTTTTATGCTCTATATTAATAACGGTAACAGGTAGACACCTTAAATTTTCACAGAATATGTAGTTGTATATTACCTTTCAAAATAAATAAATATTTTTTATTCATTTAACAAACTTAATTTTTAAGCAATTTTTGCTCAATCTATGTTAACTACTAATTTTAACTAAAAAATTTTTTTAAACAATCTTTTATAGATGATGGTTCGGAACCTTTCATGCGGGAGTACGACTCGCACTTGACCGTTTTTTATTCCACACCGTACTTGAGCGCCAAAATGACGTCACATGGTCAAGCGTCTAGTTAATGTGACCGCGTTGTATAGTTATAATCCCAAAATAAAGCAGCAATCGATAGTACCTATGGTTCTATTGAGATGAGCCGAAACCAACCGAAGTGGCGCGCGTAAAAAGTGCATCGAAGCGGATGATTGCTTCTTTTTTTAATAAAACTGGAGACGTGGCTACTGTTGCTTTAGAAAGTCGTCGTACCGTGAATAGTGACTGGTAAACGACCATTTGTTTACCGGAAATTATTGACAAACTCCGTGAAAATAACGGTAAATGCCGTATTACCTTGCACCATGACAATGTAAGTTCCCACACCGCCAGACAGACAAATGAGCTTTTGAAGGCACAAAAACCTACAACTTATGAGTCATCTAGCATACAATCCTGATAAGAAAAAGTCACACGGTGCCACTGTGTGACTTTTTATTGACCCATAAATCAAGACCCAATTATGCGATCAACGGTTTTCATCACCAGAAGAGGCTGTCGAAGAGTATGAAAAACATGGTATCTGACGTCACCACAGAGTAGTGGCACAAATGTGTTCAAAATTGGTTCAATCGTGAGAAAAAAAGCATTGACGCAAAGGGAGAATATATTGAGACACTACATTAATTTCTTACCATTAATAGTATTTTTTGTTATTGATTCCGGAAACTTTTAGTATGCCCCTCGTATAAAATTTTTGTGACATTTTATTTTAATTTTAGTCTTAAATTAAATGAATTTTACCTTTGTTGTCCAAAGATTGGAAATATAAGGCAAAGTTCTAAGAAGTTTAGGACAGAACGTAGTAGCTATAATTACAAAAAAAATGGCTATGTACACTATAATAACTGTTTCAGTGTGGGAGCCGCCGCCGCTGACCCGCGTGTGTCCGTGCTTCAGTTCTACCAAGCCGTTCTTACAGGAGCACAAGGGGCCCTTCTGTCTGCAGTTTAAGCAGATACCGCTGAAAACTGGTTAGTTACTCACCATTTACCATATATTTGCGAATGCGAGGGAGACTCGCGAGATGTTAGTTCGGAGCAAACTAAGTTAAGATTGGCATGAGTTACTTCGATTATTCTTACTAGAACTTAGAACATCGAGGCACTTAGATGATTATTTAATGTGCTTTTACTGCACGACGAAAACTAAAATTATAAATTTAAGATTTCCAGCTCAAGAAACTCTTAAACACGAAAACCAGCTGAAAAGATACTTTAATCAAACTAAATGTATTTTCTTGTCTTTGCCCTCTGCGGTTCACACCTTCTCGCATAATATTTTGTTATACTATGAAATAGCTGGAGGCGTTTCTCGTGTTCTCAAATGGCAGACACCGCATCGTGGTAGCGAAAGCAACGGTATTCTATTCCGAACTGATCCTCGCCGCGGCTTTTAGCATTTCAAAATTGTTAGTTCTAATTAAAAGTAAAGCATCATTAGAAACCGACAAAATCCGAGACTAGGAACAACGTCTGCAGTTTGCGATGCGAATAACGTGGTCCGCTTACCCGTGCTCTATATCTCGCCTCGCAGCCGCCACTTACAACGAACGTTTTAGAAGCCGCGTCAGTAACTGGGCCAGTGAGCTACTTAACATTTTGGACCATTTCATTATTCGGTGAGAAATGTTTCACAGAAAAGGGTCGACACTACTTTTCATTATCATCATCGCAGACCAATTACTTATAAGAGATGATTGAAGCCAACGTTACGTTAAAGATATCAATCAAGATATTAGAATTAAAGTGAAGTTGTACAACAAATCAATGAATTTATTTATTATGTTCGTCGACTTTGATGGCATATATACTAGCAGCGTATTAGGCTCATCCATGACATTTCAAGCAGGATAGTCCTATTGCAGTGTGTTGCCAGAAGGTGTCGATCTGCAACGAGTCGGTGCTGCCCGCTAGCTGGCGCAGCGCTGTGCGCCGCTGGCCGCGCCACCGCACGCGCACTCTCCGGCAAGGTACACACGCATGCCGTGGAGTATTCTAGCAGGATGGTCCTATTGCAGTGTGTTACCGGAAGGTGTCGATCTGCAACGAGTCGGTGCTGCCCGCTAGCTGGCGCAGCGCTGTGCGCCGCTGGACGCGCCACCGCACGCGCACACTCCGGCAAGGTACATACGCATGCCGTGGAGTATTCTAGCAGGATGGTCCTATTGCAGTGTGTTGCCGGAAGGTGTCGATCTGCAACGAGTCGGTGCTGCCCGCTAGCTGGCGCAGCGCTGTGCGCCGCTGGCCACGCCACCGCACGCGCACTCTCCGGCAAGGTATACACGCATGCCGTGGTTCTCTGTTAGTATTCTTTAGCTCGATAGATTTTAGCCCGAAATTGTTTGCGTCATCGTTTCTTGTTTCTTGTTACTAATAGAGTATAGCCCTTGTTATATAGTAATAAGAATTTTTCATGGAGTTTGTATTTCATTATCACATATTATGAATATGGCCTCAGTAATTTTTAAATACCTTAAGGACTTGTCAAGGAGATTGAGTTTAATTTTAGTTATTTATGAAAACAATGAGCCTCATTCTATTGTTAAGTTTATTTACGAACCTAGTTAACCCAACCTTTAGAACGTGAGAGATGAAAATATTATTTGTACAGCGCCTTTTTATTGTATGAGAAAATAACCGCGCCGCTTTTCACCTTAACAAGGCACCTCTCAAACCATGTGGAAGAGGTTTGAGTAATACTTATGACGCATGCGATGTTACAACTGTATGTCTAAGTGAGACACAAACACAAGGCTTATAATGGGTGCTTCAATATTTGGAACAGGATAGTGGTGGCGTTCATATTGTTTATTTGCCTGTTATGTGTGGTGTAGATTTGAAGAAACAATTCCCGTGGCAATGGCCGTCTAAGTGTCCTAATGGCCTAGCTAGACGGTTCTTTGGCTGACGTGAATATCTAACACGATAGACAGGATCCATTATACTTGTTACTAACTTACTCGGTCGAGAATATCATCAATCTAACTTCAAATATAAGTTCTTGCGCGTATTTATCGAATTCAATGAATGTCACCTTTCAATATTTTGTTAGCAAAGTGCTTTGTGGATCTTACATCTTATCAAACTTTAACCATGATCGAACTCTTCCATGAATCACAAGCCCCAATCAATTATAGTGTTGCATGACGCATACTCACTTCTTTATTCATTGTTGAGCAAAGGAGGTAAATGCGGCGAAAACAACCAATTCTCGGAGCTTATCCAAAGTGCTCCATCCATGGCACAGTCAACGCCAAAACTCGCTGACCATTTAAAAACTTCCAAAAGTCCTATACACCTATAAGAAAGTCGGTGATCTGCTATGGCCACATTATTCAGTGAACATATTCAGGTTAAAAATAAATATCGGTGAACATCATCGAAACAAAAATTATGGAACGCATTAAAAGTACCACCCATATCTTGGAAACTAAGCTAGCGGTGTATTGGGACAAATGATAGATATAAATGAGATCTCCATTTCTGATGACAGCTGTCAAACTTCAAACAGCCGGAAACCAGACGCTCTAGGCAAGTTGTGTCTTGGGACAAATTATAGATATCAATGAGATCTGCATTTTTGAAGACAGATGTCAAACTTAAAACAGCCGTATCTCGGAAACTAGACCTTCTAGGTTAGTGGTGTCCTGAGACAAATGGTAGATTATTATAATGTGGCTTGGTGAATTTCGTGAATATTAAAACTTATTCATATGTTTCCACGAACGGTACCTATAATGTGTCAATGACAGCTGTCATCCAAAATGCAGATCCTATTGATACCTATTTGTCTCAAGACAACGGTAGCCTAGAACCTCTAGTTTCCGAAATACAGGTGTATGAAGTTGACAGCTTCACTCAGTCAGAAACACAGATCTCATTGATTGATACATACCATTTGTCCCAAGACACCGCTGCTAGCTTAAAAAGTCTAGTTTCTGAGATACGTCTGTATGAAGTTTGATAGCTGTCGTCAGGAATGCAGATCTCATTGATACCTACCATTTGTCTCAAGACACCGGTAGCTTAGAACGTCAAATTTCTGATATATGGGTGGTACTTTTAATGCGTTCCATAATTTTTATTCTGATGATGTTCACCGATATTTCTAACCTTACTATGTTCACTGAATAATGTGGCCATAGCAGATCACCGACTTTCGATCTTATAGGTGTATAGGACTTTTGGAAGTTTGTAAATGTTTGTAATCTCATCTCCTTTCTATTAACGGACAACCAGACGCTCTGCGGTGCGCCACCGCTATATGGTAGAATTACCTCCCATTCGCACAAAACGGTTCTCTTCGACATTTATTATGCGCACCGCCAAAGAGTGGAACGACTTGCCAGAGTCTGTTTCCAGATAGCTACAACCTGGGTATCTTTAAGTCGCGAGTGAATAGGTTTCCTCTAGACAAGCATGTACCATCGTAGACTGCATCATCGCTTACCATCAGGCGAGATCGTGGTCAAACGCAATCCTTTAATATATATAAAAAAAAAATGTTCAGCGACTTTTGGCGTTGACTGTACAATTGTCGAGATAGGAGCTCGGGAAATAAAGGTAATTAAGGAAATTAACTGTCAATTTACCTCAATGCCTGTTTTTTTGCACCATTTAATAAAATGCACACTTTACTCCTAGGACAAACAAAGGAGAATTATACAATACAACGAAAAATAACGTTATTCGACTTTTTTGTGTTAAATAACATAACACTATAAAATACATCCCACAACACACACACTAGATACATTATACTCACGTAAAACACACACACACACACATACACACACATTCTTGAAATGCGATCAAGCAAAGATTGTAGCTCAAGGGGCACTTTTCTCATTAATTTTAATATTCTAAAAATTTGTAACACTTACTATTTTTTGTAAACTATTTCTTGTAATTTTTTTTGTAAAAAAATATTTAAAATAAGTGTTAAAGTTAACAGGCGGGCTACTTTGCCGCGTCAAATTTATACAAGTTATACATTACTTAGTGTAGAAATAAATTTGGTTCAGTACTATGTTATTTAGTTTATAATATACCGTAATATATTTGTGAATCTAAATATTAATAAATAAAATAAAAAGTGTGTAGAGCAATCGCATACAGTAACATGTAAAAATAATAAGTCGAAATCTTATTACAGAAGGAATAAAATTTTGTAATTATTGAAAACAAAATTAAATGTTGAGTTGTACTTAATTAAACTGTTTGAAGAAAACTCGGCAAGTTATGCAAAATTGGCTTGATTCCCGCGAATGAGTATTATATTATATACCTAGTCATCATCATCATCATCATATCAGCCGTAGGACGTCCACTGCTGGACAAAGGCCACCCTCATTGATCTCCAGGAAATGCGGTTGGAAGCGGCCTGCATCCAACGCCGACCTGCTGTTCTTACCAAGTCGTCTGCCCATCTTGTGGGTGGACGTCCTACGCTGCGCTTGCCGGTCCGTGGCCTCCACTCGAGAACCTTTCGGCCCCATCGGCCATCTGTTCTGCGCGCTATATGGCCTGCCCATTGCCACTTCACCGTGCTAATCCGTCGGGCTATGTCGGTGACTTGAGTTCTCCTACGTATCTCCTCATTTCTGATTCGATCCCGTAGAGAAACCCCGAGCATAGCCCTCTCCATAGCTCATTGAGCGACTTTGAGCTTATTCATAAGGCCAATAGTGAAGGACCACGTCTCGGTTCCATATGTCATCACTGGTAACACACACTGATTGAAGACTTTCGTCTTAAGGCACTGAGGTATGTTGGACGAAAAGACATTGCGAAGTTTCCCAAACGCTGCCCATCCGAGTTGGATTCGACGATTGACCTCTTTCTCGAAGTTGGACCTACCTAATTGGACTGTTTGTCCTAGGTATACATACGCGTCGACAACTGCAAGAGCCGAGTTCTCAACCATAACTGGGGCAGGGACGACATGGACATTCGACATGATTTTCGTCTAGTCCATGTTCATTTTAAGTCCTACCCGTTGGGAGACTCGATTGAGGCCTTCGAGCATCGTGCTGAGCTCTTCCATCGACTTTGCCATGACCACAACATCGTCGGCAAACCGAAGGTGAGTGATGTATTCGCCGTTAATATTGATGCCCAGTCCTTTCCATTCCAGAAGCTTGAAGGCATCTTCCAATGCGGTCGTAAACAGTTTCGGAGAGATTACATCTCCCTGTCTTACGCCTCTTTTTAAGGGAATCGCCTTCGAGCTCTGTTCGTGTCTGTGTCGTGACTGACATAGTGGCGTTTTTATACAAACACTTCAACATTTCGATGTACCGATAGTCAATACGGCATCGTTGGAGAGACTCAAGCACTGCCCATGTTTCGATCGAATCGAAGGCTTTCTCATAGTCCACAAACGCGAGACATAGCGGCAAGTTATACTCTTCGGTCTTCTGTATGACTTGCCGCAGCGTATGTATGTGTTCTATGGTACTGTAGCCTTTACGGAACCCGGCTTGTTCGGGAGGCTGGAAGTCATCAAACCTGCGTTAGAGATGGTTCGCGATGACCCTTGAAAACAGCTTATAAACATGGCTCAAAAGCGAGATGGGTCTGTAATTCTTAAGCAAGGTGTTGTCACCTTTCTTGAAGAACAGAACCACCACGCCCCCGTTCCATGCTTTTGGCGTCGTACCTTCAAGCAAGGCGGAATTAAAGAGCTTCTGAAGGACTTTAAGTACCGGTGATCCACCCGCTTTCAGAAGCTCTGAAGTGATGCCGTCCTCACCCGGCGCCTTGTCGTTCTTAAGCTGCTTCAAGGCTATCCTGACCTCATACAGGCTGATGTCCGAAATATATTCGGTATAATGTCGGGTCAGTTTGGCTCTTGGGTCGTTGGCCGCACTGCAAACAGGTTTAGTGACCGAATCGTAGAGCCGTCCATAGAACCTTTCGACTTCTCTTAACACTTCCGCTTTACTTGACGTTATGCTGCCATCTTCCCTCTTCAGCTTCGTCATGCGGCTTTGCCCAATATAATTATCTCCCGCGAACACTTTGTAGCCTTTATTCCGCTCTATCGTATCTTTAATACGAGATGTATTAAAGGTACGAATATCGTGCCGTAAGGATTTCCAAATCTTTCTATTGAGCTGCCTATGTGACTGAGCATCATCGGGAGACTGCAGTTGCAAAGAACGTCGTTCAACCATGAAATTAAGGGTATCATCAGAGAGTTTCTGAGGTTTATTGGTACGGGGGGTCTTAAAGAACTGGGACCTCACCGTATGGACGGTTTCTACGAACCTGTTATTGATCTCGTCCACTGATGCATCTACTTCTAGACAGTCAAAGCGATTTGCAAGTTTGAGTTGAAAGCTCTTGAGGTTTTGGATATGTGCGCAAGTGGGTCGGAGTGTAGACTTCATCAAACGGGACCTTTCAAGTTTAACGTTCATATTCAATGTGGCTCTAACAATTCGGTGATCACTGCCAGTTTTCACCCTGTGAATCACAGAGACATCATTGAATATCCATTTCTTGTTGGTCAAGATGAAATCAATCTCATTTCTCGTGGAACCGTTGGGACTCGTCCAGGTCCATTTCCTGTGAGGCGGCTTCTGGAAAAAAGAATTCATCGTAAAGAGTCCTTCTTTCTCCAGAAAATCGGCCAGCCTCTGTCCCCTGGGGTTCCGTTGCCTATATCCAAATTGCCCGACTCTCAACTTATCATCGCTTCTCATGCCTAGCTTTGCATTGAAGTCCCCAATAACAACAATAAAGTGAGTTTTGTTCGTATGTATGGCTCTACTGATGTCCTCATACATAGACTCTACTTTTTCATCTCGGTGTGAAGAGGTCGGCGCATATACCTGAACGACCTTCAGCGAATATCGCTTAGATATTCTGAGTGTCAGGTACGCGACCCTGCTCGACACACTGTCGATGGTGATAATGTTGTTGATGAGTGACTTGTGAACGAGAAACCCAACACCACCTTGGGACTGTTGGTCGCCCTCCCGGTAGTATAGTAGGTTACCAGACTTAAGGGATATCGCGTCCTCGCCCTCTCTACGGACTTCTGATAACCACAAAATGTCCCAGAGTAATCTACTAATTTCTTCTTCCAGCTCAACAATCTTTTCGTCTGTCCTCAAAGTACGGATGTTGTGTGTTACCAGGGCCAGTGGTCGTCATAGGGTTTGGTAGCCGATCGTCTCCCGGAGATTCTTAGCACCCCTGGCCCCGCCGTTACCGTGACTACTACCGTAGCCAGGATTAGCGGGGCCGCCGGGGACTCGGGGCCTGGTTTTATGTTGCACTATATCCATAAGGGGGTTGTTGCCATACTCGCCACGCTTGGCAGGCGGGTTGGCGAGCGCAGTATAGGTATTGAAAACACGAAAAGACGCTGCTGCCCATCTTTCTGAGGTGTCCCTTAGCAGACTCCTACTGCATCCACGGGCAAGAGCGGAGGGGCAACATTATATTGCCGGCGCCCCACGGCATCTCACTCGATCAATCCGTTTGAATCCGAGAACGCTGCGTTCCATTGCCCTCTGGCAAATCTTAAGTTTGTACTTCTGTGACTCGGTCAGCGACCAAATATAATTATAATAATATGATATTGCTGGACATGTCACACAGCGCTATCTAGCTTCGAACTAAGCAGAACTTGTACTATGGGAACCAGATAACTGATAGAATACTTATATACGTTTTTTTTGTAAACTCATACTTATCTTATATACTCGTAGTAAAACATCCAGATCCGGAACAAATAACTATAGATAATGCAAACAATTGTTCCTCGGCGGGAATCGAACCCTCCTGCGTCTCAGCCGACTATTCGCCCACTGCGCTACGGAGGTAGTCCGATTATATAAATATGTGATTATATATTTTATGTTATTTGTACGCAGGCTTACGGCCCACCTGATGGTAAGCGGTCACCGTCGCCTATTGATACCGGCAACACCCGGGGTATTGTCGATGCGTTCCCTACACTGTAGAAACCTCTTTAAATTTCTCTTGAAGCGTGCCATGTCGTAGTCTAATGGTAAAACCTCAGATGGTAGCTCATTCCACATCTTGCAAGTATGGGGTAGAAAAGATCGTATTTGGCATAGTCGCAGTCGAAGTGAGGGCAATTATGTAAATGAAACGCCAATTTATGAGCAATTAGCCAATTTATCGCAACCTCCCCTAATAGCTGGACTTCTCGCAAAAAATATTTAAAGAATCTTAAGCAGTCTACACACCAAAGCCGCCAATCCGCTGACATAGCCCGGCGGCATTGTTGCTGACGGCATGTCACCAAGAAGCACGCGCGGGTTAAAGTCACCAACACGATTGTCTTAATAAAGCCGCCATCTAAAAGCTACTGGGCTGTGTCAGCGGGTTGATAGATTTGGTGTGTAGACTGCATTAAAGCAGACACCACATGCTACACCACGCTACAGCCAGTCCTAAAGAAGAAACTATTGTAACGTATAATTTACGAATTGTATCAACGCGGCGTGCATCGCCTCGCCTCATTGCCTCGCTGGAAACACGCTTGCAACTCGTCAGAGTGCTAAGACACTTAGGGTTGGTAGTTTGCGAGAACTATTTCTTTTGTACAATCTTTTTAACAAAGCCACACTAAACTATATGCAGACAAAACTTATCCATGAAGTGGCTAATGTTTTGCAGTTACTCATTATAACGCAAACGTAAAGTTTCATAATTGTTTCGTTTCGGATTCGACTCGAATGACCTAAGCGCAACAATCCGGCTCATTAGACCAGCGGTTGCACATGACTCGAAGGACCTAGGCGCAAGAATCTTGCTCAGTGGACCAGTGGTGGCACAAGACTCAAAGAACCTAAGCGCAAGAATCCGGCTCAGTAGACCAGCGGTGGCATAAGACTCGAAGGATCTAAGCGCAAGAATCCGGCTCAGTAGACCAGCGGTGGCACACGACTTGAAAGACCTAAGCGCAAGAATCCGGCTCAGTGGACCAGCGGTGGCACAAGACTCGAAGGACCTAAGCGCAAGAATCCGGCTCAGTGGACCAGCGATAGCACACGACTCGAAGGACCTAAGCGCAAGAATCCGGCTCAGTGGACCAGCGGTGGCACAAGCCTCGAAGGACCTACGCGCAAGAGTCCGGCTCAGTGGACCAGCGGTGGCACAAGCCTCGAAGGACCTAAGCGCAAGATTCCGGGTCAGTGGACCAGCGGTGGCACACGACTCGAAGGACCTAAGCGCAAGGGTCCGGCTCAGTGGACCAGCGGTGGCACAAGACTCAAACCTAAGCGCAAGAATCCGGCTCAGTGGACCAGCGGTGGCACACGAATCGCCTGATTTATGCGCTTTAACGCCTGCCTGGGGAGTAATGTACATTCATAATTCTTCATTTGAGGAGCTTTGTTTGGCTGAAATACTTTCAGCGAATTAATGTTTTTATGAAACGGGTGATCAGGATAATTTACAAAATTTTTACGTTATAAATTAATGATGTAGGTATCTGCACTTGAATAAAACTAAATTTTATTAAATGCAGTATTTAATATTTTCACATTAAAGTTTTGTAAGTACGGTTGTGTAAATGTATGAGAACTGTTGAAAGTTTTCCAATGTTGAGCCAGTGTAAATAGGTTAACCTCTTCGTAAAATTTTATGTTCTTAATATTTATGGTTTATGTTGGTTAGTTTAGAGTACCATTTTACTCTAAAATATTGCCCACAATTTATTACCATTAACTGTAATCACCTATTTTACTCGCATCGCATCTCCCAGAGCTCACAGCATTATTACTGCGGCGACTTGACACAGTAACAATGCTACGTATTTACACGACCCTTCATTTATTTGGATTGTACTTACATTTTATATGTAAGACCAGCCTTCCTTTACTACACTGTGGTAACTCCAGTAGGCCCCCAGGGTTTCGTGATCTAATTAGTTCCCTTGTCCCCAGCACAGATTAGCACATACCCACCTTGTAAATACGTGTGGTTTGTTTGTGTGCAGAGTACCGAGTAGGTAGCTGCCGGTAGGTAGGAGCAGGTGCCTCGCACTCGCTGTGGCGGGCTTTAGTTGGATAACCAACGCGCGGCTGCAGAATTTAGAGAGATTACCCAAAGACGAGCTTTTGCGTGTCGGCTTACCCTTAATCTAGGAAGTCCAGGAGTTTGTAGGTTCTAACGAAAATGAAATTTTTAGCTATCATTCTTTCTTTATTCTTTATTTTACACAAGAAAATACATTATAAAATACAGAAATAAAGGACATGTACAAAGGCGAGCTTAACCCTATGAAGAGTTTTCTTCCAGCAAACCTTTGAGGCTAGAGAGAGAGATGATTTTAAAGGTAGGTGCGTGTACAAGAATCATAAATATGTACATGTATCTTAAAAAAATAAAACGAAATATACCAACAGAAAGAAATAAAATGAATAAATATATTAAATAAAATAAATAGACTAATATATACAAGAAATAAATATATACCTACAATAAAATAAAATTACAGAGAAAGATAGTGCTCTTTAACTTTCCGTTTGAAAATGCTAAACGACAGACTAGCGCAAACTTCATGGGGCAGGGCATTCCAAATTTTTACCGCATAAACGGTAAAGGAGCCACCATAGCGGCTTGAAGTGTGTTGAGGTGTTTTGAGAAGCAGGGACTTAGACGACCGGGATGTCACACTGCGAGGGACAAGGAATTCGAAGCGTTCACGGAGGTAGGGAGGAGAGAGTGGACAATATAATACTTTAAATAAGAGTGAAAGAACGTGAAGATCACGACGAAGACGAATAGGGAGCCATTTAAGTTGGGATCTGAACATGGATACGTGATCGAACTTGCGCAGTTCGAATATAAAACAGATGCACAAGTTCTGTAGACGTTCCAGTTTATTGAGAAGTTCCTCCGTGGCATCAAAAAAGCAGACATCTGAATAGTCGAGAAGGGGCAGCAACAGGGCTTGGGCGAGAATAATTTTTGTTTCAAAGGGAAGAAATTTCTGAAGACGTTTGAGGGATTGAAAAGAGAAATGCACCCTTTTCCTTATTGCATTGATGTGGCTGGCCCATGATAGCTGATTGTCAAAATCGAAACAGCTATCTCTGTTTCGCCGTTTATTAAGTTTTATGTGCGCGGTCATATCTCATTAAAAACAAGGAGCAATTTGAGTGTCCAAAATAAGGGTCGTAATACTTGTGTTGGCAGATGAGTGGGCAGAGGCCGTGCGCGACCCTGGCCTGATCATCCAGTGCCGTCCGTGCGAGGGCGTGCTGAGTGCTCGACACACTCTTGACATCGAGCTGCGGGTGTACGCCGACTGCTGGGGGCTCTACCGCGACCAGCTGCTGCTCATTGTGAGACTGTACCCGCTATTGAGACTATACATTATAATAAACTGGAAATATTACAGACACGTGAGACTTCACTACATAATATATCTCAGTCTTTACAAGTTATAGAATAAATATTTGCTAATAGCGTGTGTCCATTCAAAAATAGAGGTGATTTCTTAGAGAGTAGGTACTGCTTTTATAATAATTTAAATACGACATTGGTTAGGCCTTCGCTCGTAGTACAATTACGTTTACGTTAACGGCGACCAGCGAGATTCAGCATTGACTGTAAAACATTTTAATATTGTATGATTTTTCTAAAGTATGAAGTTGAGAATGGGCAAGTTTTCGGTGTTTTTTTATTATTAATAATAAATAAATATTTCTGGACATTTCACACAGCGCTATCTAGCCCCAAACTAAGCAGAGCTTGTACTAATGGGAACCAGATAATTGATAGAATACTTATAAATATTTTTTTGTAAATACATACTTATAATATATAGAGAAATAACCGGACCTGGAATTAATATCTGTAGATCATGCAAACATTTGTTCCGCAGCGGGAATCGAACCCGTTACCTCTTGCGTCTCAGCCGGCCATTCGCCCACTGTACCACGGAGGTCGTCAAAATTTCTACATGTACACTCCTAAAACATTGGCACAGTACAAACATTATCTAACGCCGCATAGAATACAAACCTATTGGTTAGTATTTACAATATCCACAGGTTCATCGAGTTGATTGCTGATTTGTATTCAGTATTAGTTGGTATTTCAGAATTGTAAATTCAGTTTCAAACGCAAAGCTTATAATAATCTCATGCCGTTTCCGTCGAATGATTTGTAAATGGTCAAAGCAACTTATTAACTCCCGTAGAACTCCCAGCGGCGGCGCGCTGCCTCAACTGACCCTTCGAACACTTGGCTTCTACCTTGCTATTTAGAACGGGTAAAATCAAATCAAACCTTATTTTGAAGTGTTTTTAAAAAAATCTCTTATATTAATTTGTTTCGATAATATAATTTGTTAGCTGTTTTGAAACGAACAAACAGCTAATATCACAAATTCATGTTACAACTTGTTATATTGCTCATAGTTTAACCGCTGGCACTTTGTCAAAACCTTATAATATAGATAACTGTTTTTACTATACAATGTATGTATGCTATGGAGTAGAACTTGTACCGTTTGCATAGACATATATATTCTACCGATAGACAAGTTCTTTCTTGAAAAGTGTTTGTTCAAAATTTGAACAAACACCAGCATTTAATGCTGTTGAATTAGAACTAAAATATTTACACTATTATAATTACTATTAATATTTATGTGATCTAACCAAACTATTATTCCATGCAGCGCTAGATCGCTTACAGAGTTTAGTTTACACGCGACCAAAACGTCGTAAGCGCCATGTAATTCTTGGCGCTTACGCGTTCCGTTCAACATAGTGTAACAAAACAACCTGTCATCCATAAAGACTTTACATCACAGAAGTGACACAGCTTTTGTACCTACAAAACTTCATTAGAATTCATACTCTATTTCAAAATGTATATGTCCCAGGTTAACACTTTGATTCGAAATCTCGTATTATTAGTGCCACTCCGTACGCGCCCACACCGCTTGAATGTCAAAGCCGCACTAAAGTAAGGTGTACGGTACAGATTGCAGTACAGTTCAGTGGTACAGAGTGAGTGTTCGGATTGCGATATCTTAGATATATATCGATGTCCGTTTGTCTGTTCGTAACAAGAAACACATTTACATTATTTATAGAAATTAGTTCCAAAGATATTATATCAAATCTTTGGAACTAACGTGTGCTAATTTACTTAATGAGATCGCGCCAAAACTTCACAAACCACACGAATTTTGATTTGAGTGAAAACCATATTTACCGCTCTGTGTGCCAAAGCAACTCTTGATAGATCCTTTGATCTCAGTGCGTATTTCCTCTAAGCGTTATTTGAGTTTGATTGACGTAGTCGTGTTGGCTAACAACAACACACGATTTCAGTTTCGTGAATCAGGTATTAATCAAAGTGCTTATTTGTATTGGCGCATGTTCCCTAGTTCATGTGATTACATTCGAATGCTCACATTAGCACGAGAAGTGGAGTAGTTAGTTTTGATGTTTGCTTTGTTATGATCATAACCCGAACGAGCACAAAGGCTACTTAACATAATTAATAAAACTGCTTTGTGTTTAGATACCAAAATAAGAGTTGATATAAAACTCGAAACAGTTATTATATTTACACAAACTAATAATAATCCAGTGGTCGAGTTGTTCACGCTGGGATAACCCACATTCAGAGGAAACACGCGTCCTCGCATTCACGCGGGTAGTCAAAGGAAAACTTATAAAAATATGTGTACGCTGCATGCAATGGGGACGGACACAGCTATGCTATGCTAGCAAATGGTTGACAGGGTTGCATTGTTTCTATAAATTTCTAAAATAAAACTGATAATTGTTTTTGAAATATTAATTTTGAAATAGGGTTCTGATCAAGTCTCTCGACGTTTAATACGGATGGGAGAATCCTCTCAAAAGGCGCTACCTTCTTGTAAATAGATCTCTCTGATGGCTGAACATTGCACCACTCATTAGTAAACTTCTTGCGCAACTTGCTTTAGAATTATGTAAGTAAGATGAGATGATACAAAATAAAATTTTAAAAAATACACTGGTTTTTGTACACAGCGGCAGGAACTTATTTAAACGTAAACAATGTGTGTGGCTTAGGGTTACGCATCAAAATGATCCGAGTGTTCTCAGAAGACAGCTTACTTTTATCAAATGCTTAGAAAACTCAAGGTAAATTATTGTTCTTGTAAATATAAACAACTTTTTTTTAGGTTTCTAGTTTTCTAGGTTAAGTTATTTTAATTTGGTGTAACAATAACGAGTTATTTCTCTCGCTCTCTTTTTCTTTAAGCATCAATATTCGATTCCCTTCGCGAAACAAATGCGTGTATGATCTACAGATTTTTGTTCCTGGTCTGAGTGTTTTTTTTTATTGTTATACCTAGCTAACTCACCCGCAGCTTAACACGTGTGGTTTATCAATAAAACATTATCCTCCTTCTGCGCAGTTGTGTAAAATAAGCCTATGTCTTAATCCCGATCATAATCTATCATTATATCAAATTTCCTAGAAATCCGTCCAGCGGTTCTTGAGTTATAAATGGTGTAACTTACCAAACTATGTTTTATATATGTATTTAAGATGTACATACATGTAAACAAAAATATGTAGTAAACTATGTAAAAGTTTTGTATTGGTTATCTGGTTCTTTAACAGAAGCTTGACTTAGTTGTCGTAGTTATTCATTTAATTATGTCCATGCACACTGAAAAAATAAATGAATTTACAAATAATTTCAGTAATTCAAAATCATTCGTTTCTTATGCAGAAAATACAATTTGGCTTGTTGCAGATAGACAACCTGGAGCCGCTAGTGCTGGACGTGTGGGTTGAGGCACTGGGCGCGCCGTTGCTGTTCGCGCTGAGCCTCGAGCCAAGCGACTCGCCCCTCAAGCTGTGGTAAGCAAATTGCTAGGTGTAGATAGACAACCTGGAACCGCTAGTGCTGGACGCGTGCGTTGAGGCACTGGGCGCGCCGTTGCTGTTCGCGCTGAGCCTCGAGCCAAGCGACTCGCCCCTCAAGCTGTGGTAAGCAAATTGTTAGTTGTAGATAGACAACCTGGAGCCGCTAGTGCTGGACGCGTGCGTTGAGGCACTGGGCGCGCCGTTGCTGTTCACGCTGAGCCTCGAGCCAAGCGACTCGCCCCTCAAGCTGTGGTAAGCAAATTGTTAGTTGTAGATAGACAACCTGGAGCCGCTAGTGCTGGACGCGTGCGTTGAGGCACTGGGCGCGCCGTTGCTGTTCGCGCTGAGCCTCGAGCCAAGCGACTCGCCCCTCAAGCTGTGGTAAGCAAATTGCTAGGTGTAGATAGACAACCTGGAGCCGCTAGTGCTGGACGTGTGGGTTGAGGCACTGGGCGCGCCGTTGCTGTTCGCGCTGAGCCTCAAGCCAAGCGACTCGCCCCTCAAGCTGTGGTAAGCATATTGTTAGTTGTAGATAGACAACCTGGAGCCGCTAGTGCTGGACGTGTGGGTTGAGGCACTGGGCGCGCCGTTGCTGTTCACGCTGAGCCTCGAGCCAAGCGACTCGCCCCTCAAGCTGTGGTAAGCAAATTGCTAGGTGTAGATAGACAACCTGGAACCGCTAGTGCTGGACGCGTGCGTTGAGGCACTGGGCGCGCCGTTGCTGTTCGCGCTGAGCCTCGAGCCAAGCGACTCGCCCCTCAAGCTGTGGTAAGCAAATTGTTAGTTGTAGATAGACAACCTGGAGCCGCTAGTGCTGGACGTGTGGGTTGAGGCACTGGGCGCGCCGTTGCTGTTCACGCTGAGCCTCGAGCCAAGAGACTCGCCCCTCAAGCTGTGGTAAGCAAATTGCTAGTTGTAGATAGACAACCTGGAGCCGCTAGTGCTGGACGTGTGGGTTGAGGCACTGGGCGCGCCGTTGCTGTTCGCGCTGAGCCTCGAGCCGAGTGACTCGCCCCTCAAGCTGTGGTAAGTACATCGCTTGTTGTAGATAGACAACCTGGGGCCGCTAGTGCTGGACGTGTGGGTTGAGGCACTGGGCGCGCCGTTGCTGTTCGCGCTGAGCCTCGAGCCAAGCGACTCGCCCCTTAAGCTGTGGTAAGCAAATTGCTAGTTGTAGGTTGACAACCTGGAGCCGCTAGTGCTAGAGGCATGGATGAAGATGCTGGGCGTGCCGCTGCTGTTTGCGCTGAGCTTCAATCCGAGTGACTCGCCCTTCAAGCTGTGCCTTCAACTCCGTTTATCGACAAAATTTAATGTTATGTTGATTTTCCCGTATCCACAGCGTGGACGAAGCAGTCTAATCTGGCTGATCTGCAGCATAGCTTGAAAGTGTAAATACGGTGACATTGAACTGAAATCTTATCAGACAAAATATCGTCAAAAGACATTTCTATATCCGCTCTTAGTTTAATAGTCAGATCATATTATCGCTTTGTCTTCACTATGAACATTGTATAGTTTGCCTTATATTTTATTTTTATTTTTGGACCATTATACTTAATGCCCTACTTTCTTTAAGATGCCAACCTTGAATCGACTACCATTGACGCACTCAATCATAGAGTAAGATTGACTGTACATTGACTCCTCAATAAACGTATCTTTATGAAGTTTTTGAGGAAGTAATCAATCGCCGTTGCCATCGCAGCGTTGCCAAAGTCGCGGCGCCGCCCATCAGCTCCGGATATCGGAATGAAATAATAAAATAATATAGAATAATAAAACTACAAATGAACGTACCTATTACATTATTGGCATGTATAATATGGAATTTATATTCATACTGAAATGTAATGTCACGCAGACTTACATTTTATACAAAAATAACTTATCTTATTGGCTGTAATTAGTCCACGTATCTGAAATGTGAAACTAGTAGTGATGAACTCTCCATACTAGATATTGTTGTGCCTCACAGGGTCCATGATGAACATGTACCTATCATTATTATAAATACGGGATTTATCACGTACCGTCTTATCGGTGTTTCGACCGACAATGTTTCGGTTCAATTCGTGAACCTTCATCAGGGTGAGTGCGATCCGCTCCGAATAACGTCTCGCCTCGCACTGATAAGACGGTACGTGATAAATCCCGTATTTATAATAATGATGTACCTATCAATTACCACCTTACATGTATTTACTAATACTGTTGTACTACTTACTATTATTTCATTGTGGAATACAATAAACGATTGAGTATATGATGAAATATGTGTATAGTTGGTGTATCTTTAAGTAAACAAACAAATAAATCTTATGGTGAGTACACACACGTACGTACATGCTCGATAAACTTGCTCGATCTCGAGCAAGTATAAACGTGTGTACCATATAAGTCTCAAGACAAATGCTCGAAGCCAACCAAAATGTTCGATTCAAACAAAATTCAAACGTCCATAATTCTTGCTCGATGTTTGAAGAAAACATGTTTGTACGTGTAGCCGCAACGTCAGCATGTTATTCGTGATTGATATTTTTGTGAAGAGGGTGTGAGTTGTAGTAAAGTAAAGAGAGAGTTGTAGAGAGTAAAATGTCGGACTTTCGTTCGTTTTCTCGGGATTTTGTGGAACAATTTATAAAGAATATGTATTTTGTATTTATATCTCATCCACACTATATAATATATTTTTATCACTGTACCTTGTTCTTCTAATTTAGGCGTTACTAAACGTAGTAAGTTCTGTAAAGACATATTTATTCGTAAATATGTAGTTACGAAACTCTTTTAACAAATTAACATGACTGTAACATTCTCTTCTTTGCAACATTGGCCTAACCCAACAACGACGACGCCTTCTTCGTGTATATTTTCTCCGACAGTAAATGTAGCAAACACAACTCGAAGAACTTGAACTTGAAGAGTTTCAACGCGAACTACACATGTTCTTCGAGCAAGTTTTATACGTGTAGATGCAGAGTCGAGCATGTGTGTAGATAGCCCATGCTCATCAAGCATGTAGCTGAGTGGAGACCCACCAATATTTGTACACAAATTAGCGTCACTGATCATTTCTAAGAACTGTCTCATGGCAGTTATCCAAGCCCCACGAGGTTTGTGAATAGATGTTAATTAATAGCTAATGAATAGGTTCCGTGCCGGTCCCGATCACGTGCCGGTCACGTGTCGCCCACGCTTACCTGACGCCTTACTAAGTAGAGAAAGACGTGGTGAAGTTAACTTTTTTTAAGGGTCTATCTCTCTGTGTTGCAAAGTTTGTTTATTGCACAGATCTCTGTGCAGACTTCGTGATAGAGACATTCTGAAATGTACCTATATGTTAATATGTATCTTAATTATAAAGTGTTAAAATTTGTAGACGTTTTAATGTAACGTTGATAGGATATAACTGTTAAAACATAATAATATGAAATACCGCCGGGAGTGGCGCCACACACTACACTCTCTCTACTCTACGGAGTAGTTGCGGATGAACCATTTATAAATTGTTTCATTAAAGGTTAATTTCCCAGTGCGTCATACATTGAACAATCGACGGTTGACACCGACATTGATGCCTCAACTATTATCTACGGGCGACATCTGTCGCCTGATGGAAATTTAATGCTTTCAATATAAATACGAATTTTTGATAAACGACGCGAACGTAGGTAGGAGAATGTCGCTATTTATTTTGCTAATATATTCTTGCGGGAATTTTTTGATACCGAATACGTGATGATAAAAATAAGATAAAATAGGATTTTATTTCACACAACAATACATTGGTAAGCCCGTAATCTAAACAATTCTTCATTCATCATATCAAAAAAAACAGTCAATTTTATAAGTAAATAAATTGATATTGATAGTTACGATGAGGCTCCAAACATTTTATGATTTTTGTCGGAACTTTCTGAAGTTTAGTGCATGCTTTATCAATAGAAACCTACAGTATATTATTTAAAAGAGTTTTTTCTTTCAAATAGCGAAAAAGTTCTCTAAATACATACTTTTGCACTATAATTTTTTGTTTTTAAAAATGATGCGTTTATGAAAGTTTATTAGATTTTTCTTTGAAACTGTGTTTTTAGTCAAAAACAAACACTCAAAGCAAGAAAATATAGTTTTTTCGTAACTCCCGTCTCAAAATTTTGATAGACTGGTTAATAATCCTATAATAAATCAAATAGTTACTTACGATTTTCTTTGTGTTATTTTTTAGTTTTGTATTTTTTTTTATTTTTTTTATTATTATTACTTATTATGATTTTTGTGTCAGAATATCTGTAAAATTAGTTTTAGTTATTGGTAAAACTGTTTTATGCCCGAGGCTACGAAATATAATTGCTAATTCTATCTGTCTGGTGTTCACGATACAGGCTTGCCTAGTGTGAAGGCCGCTGCTTAATTATGATCGTAGGTAGTGTCTTCTGTCTCAAACTGTATAAAATGTATATTGCTGTTATTTCATGCATAAATTACAAAAAATATCTTCATGTTACCTAATCTTATTGATAAGTTTTTGGCTGTAAATTTTTTTTTTTATTTTTTTTAATGAATAATTAATTTGAGACTTACGTCTGGGTTTTTAGTACATAGCCTCTGCCCATTTTGTCACACTAAAAAAAATTTGCTGTTTCTAACAGTAATACTCTTTTTTATAGACCATGGTGATGGATGGAATAATAGAACTGAGGAATCAGTTAATTATTATAAAAAAGAAAGAGTAGTTATTGAATTATATGAATAATACAATTTATACATAACTCCTGACAGCCACCAGGTATACAGGTAATCCTAAAGTAGGGTCACGATTCTTACGACTCGTACGTATGTACCTGTGTGACTGTTGTGTGTAAAGATAAGTATTTTCCCTTTTTAACTTCGTTTAGTGCATCTAGGTTATTATTATCTTAATATTTTATATTTTTTATATGTATTAAAACAAGAAATTTAAAGGCCTCCAACAATATGCATGAACGCCACCGTCAAGAGATAGGTACAAACACTTCGTGATATACATTACGAGTAGGTACCTACCTATCTACTGCAGGCGCTTAAACATCATTATTTATTTGCCACATAGCACACATTATTACTAATGACTAAAATGTACTTAAAGCATAAGCTTATACAAAAAAATTATGAATGTTTAAATAACTGCTCAAGCGCAAGTCGGACCAAAGTGGTCCAGGACGCAAGTCGGGGTTCTGTGATCAGTACTGCTGAATTAAGTAATTACAAATTTAATATTACATTTCCAGTTAATTTCGGTCATTTTGTATGGACATTGTAAGAACTGTGTACAAACCCAACTACTGACATAAGTCGATCGAGTACTGCTCTTGCGCTAGTAGAGTCCAAGTAATCAGCATTGATAATTCTTGTTAAGTACAGAAGTTCATAGGTATACTAGAATAGTGGTTTAGCTGGTTGTGGACAAACATTACGAAAATATTACAGGACTATTACGGAAATTGCCACTTTGAAGCATTATATTTCATAAAAAGTGTTGTGGAAAACGTAAATATGTATAAAGAGCTATTTTGGAATATCTCACATGAGAAAGCGTGACTATATTTATAGGGAAGGAAGGTATCATCATGCCTACGGAACTCTTAAAAAAGCAAAATACAGGAATAAATTTAAAATGCCGGAAAAATAAATAAAACTAAAGGTTATTAATATTTTAATCAATAGTTGGCATTTTTTTGGCACTGGAGCCTTTGCAGTTTCTAATTCTCGCTCTGCGCTTTCTGGTAATTTCTATTACATACTCTGGATCTCGAATATTTTTTTCCTTGGAATGGTGGGGATCTTCTAGATCGGGCAGCAAACAGTCCATATAAAACGAAACAGGTTTGCGTTTCATTTCCTTTGCCCAAAACGCATCATCTTTTTTCTAGAATTTCTGTCGAATTATAATTTTGTTATTTCCATACCAGACAGCTAATAAGCACTTATTTATTTTGGAAATATGCATTTGGCCTTGTGCTTGATAAAACCAATCGGAGCTTTGATTAATGTAAACCTAAAAATAAAACGTTTTTTTAATATAGGTAAGGATTTTTATACCACTCGCGTAAATAATGAGCAGGAAGAATTTAAACTCAAAAGGATATATATATGTATTGGATCAAAATGGGCTCAAACACTAATATTTATTATCAATGAAGGAGTTTTGACTCCATTATCTTTACACATTATTATTTTGTACCCTGGATAGATAAATAGTAAGCAAAACTTTAGCACATTACTGTAAAACATGGATGAATCTGAATAATATTGATGTAGCAAGAAGTCAGGGAATTTATAGAAAATACTGACATTGTTTTTCGCGTAATTTTTGAGAGCTTCTTTAATCTACCTATAATTTTTATTTTGGATATAATCTTTTTTATTTCCTTTATTTTACATGGTGATTGAGTTGATAATAAAACAAACAAAAGCTCCCTGGAGTTCAGCCTTCTTTTATTAAAAAGCCTGTTAAAATGAAGTTCATACCTTATTAAAATGTTTATACAAGCCATGCATAATCCATTTTAAATTTAATAATTGAATCTAAGCTACCCACCAATAAAGTTCAAATTACATTGTTTGTCTATTTGGTATGTCACGGAAAATCACTTTTGTTACAGAATGTACTAATTTTATTAATATCACTACAATGTAATCTGTTTCGCGAATACACCAGTTTAGTAAATAGTAGCTGAAATGCGATTCTGTCAAAATACACAGAGCGGCCTTAATTAAACAATGTTAGTTTACTAAGTGAAATGTTATGTCTTTTAATTAATATGAAATTATTATACCTTACGTAATATGTATATGAATAGATACCAATTGCATTGAAATAAATAAAAACAATTAAAAATAAATAATTCTTATAAGATGATATAAAGCAAAATTATAATTGGCATTGCCTAAAAACGGCGTTTATACAGACTGTTATTGAAAACTCTGCTATATGGAAATTAGATGAAATGGTAGGCAAGTCACTTTTTTCAACGCAATATTTTTTCTGGTTTCTTGTAAATTCGATAACTATCTGCAAGTTCTTTTAATGCCACTTTTATCTAAAGAAAAATGTTAAATCGTTTTCTGAATCTCAGAGGAATGCCTTTATAACATGTCCTTCGTCAAACCTCAAGAAAGGTTCGGTGATTCTGAAAAAGACCTTTTCACAAACCACATAGTAGAGGGTCCTCATTTCAAAGCCATTCCAGTGTGTGGAGTTGGGTGCCGGCGTTGGTAGACCCTGAATGCGAGAAACGCATGGCGTCGCTTAGATCGCCTCGCCGCGTGGCCGCGTCCGCCTGACGGACTTACAGGCGCACGCTCACGAAGGGATAAGGCTAACATTTTGTTTTATCTTGTTCTACTAGTAGGTAAAAGATATGAAATGACGTGGATTTATTATACCTAGCTAAAAAGTATTAAGAACGGACTCTGTAACTTTCGCGGGCAATTTTCTAACATCGCCGATACAACCCATTTTGTGGATTACGAGAAATATTGCTAGTTACCAATATTAAATGCGATGGATCAACATTGTAGTTTTTTTGTGACCGTATGTTGGTAACACTTTGTATAAAATAACGGACGGAATCCGTTTTCCCAGTACAAGCTTACATGAATGTGGTTGTAACCGGAAGGCGGCTGCACGCCTAACGCTCTAATTAAATCTGCTATTGATCTCCATTGTTTGGTTTCTAGAGGGATCTTGAAACGTGGGCCGTCTTGGTGACGAATGTGATGTACCTAAACTCCAGGCAAACACGCGACACAGACTGTCTAGCTTCACGAGAGTTAGGGCTAGTTTCCAAGGAACGTTTCTTGTAGCTATTGGTGTTCTAGTACCTACCCTTTGTGCCCCATTTCCACTTTCTCTTTTACATGTGCTCTTGCTCGTTGGCGCTTTTGGTTCCAGTGATAAGTGTAGACTTCATAATGTACATAACATTTCATAAGCGGATCCTATTATAGTTGTCGGCGCCAGCGAAACTTCTTCTTGAATGATTAAAGTTTGTAACCTCAAGTAAAATAAAGCTTTAATTAATATCGACTCCGCACAGTATTTAAGTAAACTCAAATATTCTCACATCGCATATTAGTTTCTGCCCGCGTAAAATTATGATAACCTCTGAAAGCGTTCTGACAAGGTTAACATCATAACCTCTCTGGAAAGGGTCACTCGGGCCCATCTCACAAACTAAACACGATTAAATAATAAACTTAAAATAAATAACGTGTTCAAAGTTCTGAAATAGTAAACGAAACATTTCATTTTGTATAGATTGATCAATTATAGTTTACCTGTGTCTGGAACAGGCACGTGTTTAGACTATAGAACGATCAAAGCAGGGATTACTCCAAAAACAAACAATGAGCAGTAAATTTCAAATTAACCGAATAACCAACGATGCTTTGTCCAATTTGACCTTCAGCTGGCGCTGGCTTTGAAATTAATGGGCATTGCTCAGTGGCCTTGATGCTCTATATAGTTTAACCTTTTCTTGTTTCTGTAATTGTATTTAGAAATCTTTAGTGATTTTCTTCACTAATTGTTATGAATACGGGAATGATTACGAACGATTTGATCTGTGTTACGACTCCAATGATTATTAGATAGTTGGTTAAATGTAATATGTTTGTTTTTTTAGGATATCGTCCTCGGATCCAGAGCGCACGCTGCGAGTCAAGAACAACTCGCGCTCGGAGCTAACTGTCCACAGCTACGTACTTACAGACAACGGTACGACATCTTTATTGTCATCATCATCATCACTGGAAGCTTAAATGATAGCCTCAATCTAAGGTTTGAAGGTTTTAAATAATTGAATCTCGCACAAAATCCACCCAATAATTTCAGTGGTTTACCAAAATCTCCTCGGATAGAATAATTTATCTACGCGATGGAAAATAGTAAAAAGATAATGTAAAGAGTTAGACAATGTTGAAGTTGTCCGTTTTCCCTGAGTACTGCGGGGTATCAAGTGCAGAAACCCAATACTGATTAAAGACATAAATGATTATGGTGTGTTCTCTCACATCGAGCTACTGATTTAGTGAAATTTCTTTTTTGGCAGATTTAAAATCAGGAAACAGATTGTTAATGAGAACCACAGAAACTCTATCGCCACATTCAGCCACAATCTTTTTCAATTTTAAGCGGCTTATCTGGATATCTAATTTCATAAAACAAACTCCGACAAGAGCCTGCCCCCACGGCGGTTCTTTAATTTCGACAATAAGGAAAATATTGACTCCTTTGATTAAAAACATGATATTGCAAAGACCATTTCCAAATGGCTTTATCCCAGTTTTGGAACAAAGCCTTTTGATATGGAACAAAAGGGCATTTTGTAAAGATGAATGTCAATAGGCAAAAGGTATTTGTATTCACGTTGCCGAAGACGACACAATTATTTTGTACTATTTCAGTAATTGATTTACACTACGTTGTGAATACAAAGTACAATTAGGTTTCCGAGCGAGGGCTTTTATAATATCAGACGTAGCTTTGCTAAATTATAATTTAATTTGGTACCATTAACTCGTCATCGTCTGGAAAATAATGCAAATGGCTTCAAGAACTACTTTTATAACTCTCTGTGACTTATAATATTAATGTCTCTTGACAACAAAAAAAAACAATAATCTTGATCTGACTCATATAAGCACACACATTTCGGTTACTACACGTAAATACATTCTCGATTTGGTCTGTGAAAATAAATGCAAATATTATTATTGACATTAAAGGTATGTACTAACTGTATGCAGTGAGTAGTGAATGTAATCTCGTAACAGATTCAAACGAAGCGAAGAACAAAGGGTAGTTTATAGATTCGTTGACCTCGAGTATTGCGGCGCTCGTCTCGTCCGCTGAAGCGCGATCCCCAACATGACCGCGCGCACTCTGAGCTGCACATCTCACTTTTCACTCGAAACAATGCCGGGATTCTTACTTGCCACTAAGTTGCCCTGAAATCAGCGAATGGTCTCAAGTCATTTCAGAAATTGGTACGCAAAAAAATTCAGGAATTAATAAAACCAAAATTTTAGCAAAAGTTTGTGTATCTTGCTCTTTTTTCTGAAAAAGCTTCCGTTTGATGTTAGATTAAACACGTTTTATTTTGTATTATGAACTTAGATAAATTTAGCACAATAATTTTAATATGAAATGAATTGAAATAAAAATTTGAAGAAATGTTCTTTTAAGTAATTATAATTAAATTAATTAAGTCTAGAGGTTCCCAAAAATGTAGACTTGACGAGCTAAACCTAACAACACTAAAAATAGCTTTGATAATAAACTTCAACGTACCTTTATTAAACTTTACTAATTCCAGCTCTCTAATTTCCACAAAATGTTTAAAATAACAACGCAACGTAGAGACTATTACTACTAGGTTTATCTATCCAGACCAGAGTATAATATTATTGTGTAAATGAGGTAGGCTTTACTAAACTAACATAACCGGTAACGGCATCAAAGGTACAGAGTTTAATAACATCCCAGTTAGTTCATTACAGTTCGTTTCTCTATCTAGTTACGTGTTTTCATTGTGTGCTAGAAATTACGGACATTTCAAATAGTAGGATTCCGGATAATTTATATAGAAATGCGACACGACAGGTCTGTCTGTCAGTACCACGTAGTGTAATGTCATCGGTACAATACATTAGTCGTGATTGGGCGCGCGTGACGCGACTCCGCTAATGAAATCACTGGCAGTTCGTATTTATTACGCAGCGCATATTGCGCTCGAGATTCTCTACAGCAGCTATGCGGTAAAATTGTTTCACTAAATGTACCTAAATGAAGAAACAGGGAATTTGATTGCTCAGAATTGTGTCTTTGCGTCGTGCAAACTTACATACATAGATTTGGTTTGTTTGAATCCATACTAATATTATAAATGCGAAGTAACTCTGTTTAGATTTCTATATTGCCTTTAAGATTTCTGTCCATCATAATTTTATTGTATCTAATCGATCAGTAGTTGAACTAAACAGAACTAGCTGGCAGAACTAGAAAAATTATAACGAGCTATCGAAGCATTTGAACTCGCACATCTATGGTATTCAAATAATAAATAAATAAATATTTCTGGACATTTCACACAGCGCTATTTAATCCAAAACTTAGCAAAGCTTGTATTATGGGAACCAGATAACTGATAGAATACTTAAATACTTTTTTTGTAAAACATACTTATAATATAAAGAAAAACATCCACACCCGGAACAAATATCTGTAGATCACGCAAACATTTGTTCCGCGGCGGGAATCGAACCTGCGTCCCGAGCAACCTCCTGCGTCTCAGCCGGCTATTCGCCCATTGCGCCACGGAGGTAGTCATATTTATTGCATATTATTATTATATATCAATTATATTATTATATATTATCATCATCATCATCATCATATCAGCCGTAGGACGTCCACTGCTGGACAAAGGCCTCCCTCATTGATCTCCAGGAACTGCGGTTGGAAGCGGCCTGCATCCAACGCCGACCTGCGGTTCTTACCAAGTCGTCTGCCCATCTTGTGGGTGGACGTCCTACGCTGCGCTTGCCGGTCCGTGGCCTCCACTCGAGAACCTTTCGGCCCCATCGGCCATCTGTTCTGCGCGCTATATGGCCTGCCCATTGCCACTTCAACGTGCTAATCCGTCGGGCTATGTCGGTGACTTGAGTTCTCCTACGTATCTCCTCATTTCTGATTCGATCCCGTAGAGAAACCCCGAGCATAGCCCTCTCCATAGCTCGTTGAGCAACTCTGAGCTTATTCATAAGGCCAATAGTGAAGAACCAAGTCTCGGTTCCATATGTCATCACTGGTAACACACACTGATTGTAGACTTTCGTCTTAAGGCACTGAGGTATGTTGGACGAAAAGACGTTGCGAAGTTTCCCAAACGCTGCCCATCCGAGTTGGATTCGACGATTGACCTCTTTCTCGAAGTTGGACGTACCTAATTGGACTGTTTGTCCTAGGTATACATACGCGTCGACAACTTCAAGAGCCGAGTTCTCAACCATAACTGGGGCAGGGACGACATGGACATTCGACATGATTTTCGTCTTGTCCATGTTCATTTTAAGTCCTACCCGTTGGGAGACTCGATTGAGGCCTTCGAGCATCGTGCTGAGCTCTTCCATCGACTTTGCCATGACCACAATATCGTCGGCAAACCGAAGGTGAGTGATGTATTCGCCGTTAATATTGATGCCCAGTCCTTTCCATTTCAGAAGCTTGAAGGCATCTTCCAATGCGGTCGTAAACAGTTTCGGAGAGATGACATCTCCCTGTCTTACGCCCCTTTTTAAGGGAATCGCCTTCAAGCTCTGTTCGTGTACTCGGACTGACATAGTGGCGTTTTTATACAAACACTTCAATACTTCGATGTACCGATAGTCAATACGGCATCGTTGGAGAGACTCAAGCACTGCCCATGTTTCGATCGAATCGAAGGCTTTCTCATAGTCCACAAACGCGAGACATAGCGGCAAATTATACTCTTCGGTCTTCTGTATGACTTGCCGCAGCGTATGTATGTGGTCTATGGTACTGTAGCCTTTACGGAACCCGGCTTGTTCGGGAGCCTGGAAGTCATCAAACCTGCGTTCGAGACGGTTCGCGATGACCCTCGAAAACAGCTTATAAACATGGCTCAAATTGGCTTCTATATTATATTTGGCAACATGGCTTATATATTATATAAATTAATAAATCGTATTTGCTTCATCGAATAAATTAAGTAAACCGTCTGTCGTCCGAGACACGTTCTCGGAGATCCGGATGACAAAATCCTCTCCGCTGACGTCTGAGTCATCTACGAGGGCTGCTATTTATGTATCCGGAATAAAATAAAATAACTATCATTGACTGTTAAATATGGTTTTATTGCTTTTCAAAATATTCGCCATGATGATCAATGCACTTTTGCATTCGGTGAAACCAGTTTTTATAGCACTTTTTCCAATCGGAAGACGGTATCTCCAAAACATGATTTTTGAATGCCTCAACGGCTTCTTCTCGGGTTGAAAATCGTTGACCACGTAATTTATTCTTCACGGTTGGGAATAAAAAGAAGTCGTTGGGTGCCAAATCAGGGCTATATGGCGGATGACCCGTTAATTCCACCGTTTCACCCTCCAAATATTGGGTCGTTTCACCCGAAGTGTGACGCAGAATCATTCTCCATCACGACAATGCAAGCTGCATTGTCGTGATGGAGAATGATTCTGCGTTGTGGATTATTCTTCCTGATTTCTGCAAAGACTTCTGGCAAACAAATGGTCGTGTACCACTCTGAATTAACAGATTTACAATTTTCTAGGGGTACAGTAGCCACGTGTCCATCTATACCAAAAAAACAAGCGACCATTTGCTTCAAAGTGCTTTTCGCACGAGCAACTTTTGTTGGGTTCGGCTCATGTTGGAAGACCCAAACTGTTGACTGTTGCTTAGTTTCGGGGTCATATGCATAAATCCAGGATTCATCACCTGTGTAGATATTATATACAGCTTTTGATGCACCACGATTGTATTTTTTTACCATTTTTTTGCACCAATCGACACGAACCTGTTTTTGATCTATTGTCAAGTTGTGCGGTATCCAACGCGAACAAATTTTTTTTGCAGCCAAGTGTTCGTGTAATATCTTATGTATACTCGTCATACTAATGCCTAAGATTGCCTCTATCTCTCGATATATCACATGACGATCTTGCATTATTAGTTTACGCACTGCGTCGATGTTTCGTGGCACAACAACTGATTTAGGCCGACCATCTTTAATTTCGTCCGTGAGCATACGACGTCCACGATTAAACTCACTAAACCAGTGATACACAGTAGTCTTCGATGGTGATTTATCCCCAAAAGTCGAACTGAGTTGATCGATACACTGCTGTTGAGTTAGACCACGTCGAAAATCATATAAAATCATCGCACGAAAATTTTCTCGAGATAAATCCATTGTGATAATGACACATTGTGATTGACAGACGGACGAAATAACCTGCATTCTACAACTACAAAGAGTTCCATTTTCAAACGTGATAATTTCTTTTTAAATATTATTTATGCAGTGGCCAGTTCCGGATTCTTAAATAGCAGCCTATGTACATAGTCAGAGCAAACACTTCACAGATACACCGACCTTGCCGGCGAGGTAAACGAGTCCCTTCAGTCGCCGCCATAACGAGGTACAAGCATGTACTCAAGCGTTTCTCTCAAATCCCCATTCTGGCAACGGCCCAAGCCGACGTTTGTACCTAAATGGTGCCTTTGAGCTAGTTTCCTCATCAAAACTAACAGGGCTGAGCGCCATCTGCGCTCGCCAAAAGTACGGTTACGCTGCAGCGGCCTCAGAGGTCAACAGCGGGAATAATCCATTCGTTTTCTGAATCTGCCGCGTTTTTCAACCCTGAAGGAGTTTACACTTGTTTGTTGGTTTGTTATCTTTGCACGACTTAACGACTAAACGAATCGTATTAAAATTTGGCAAGAACATGGAAAGACCCTGAAGAAGGATATAGGATATCTATTGTCTTAATAAATAAACTAGAAGGGGGTGATATAGGGGTTGAAGGTTTGTATGGGCAATCTGTTATCTCTTCATTATCTCCTTAGGAATCTGAAAATTCATATTTAGGATTTTGGTGAGAAATAATAAAAAAGTGTATAAACTTTTTTGCCAAATCATCTCTAAACGAGGAAGAGTTAAAATTATGAGGTATGCATTAGATTCACTCTTTGTGGTTGTTTTTCAATAACAAACCACGCGTGCGAAGCCGCGGGCGGATCAGCTAGTTTTATATGACAATTAAAATATTTTACAGTCAACGACAAAAGTCGCTGACCATTTACAAACTTCCAAAAGTCTTATACACCTAAAATATTGAAAGTCGGTGATCTGGTATTGCCACATTTTTAAATGAATATAGTAAGGTTGTATTAAATATCGGTGAACATCACCGGAACACAAATTACTGAATGCGTTAGATCTCATTGATACCATTTGTCCCAAGACACAGCTAGCAAAGTCTAGTTTCCGAGGTAAGGGTGGTACTTTTAATAATGCGTTCAGTTATTTTTGTTCCGGTGATGTTCACCGATATTTATTGCAACCTTACTATATTCATTTAATAATGTTGCCATACCAGATCACCGACTTATATATTTTAGGTGTATAAGACTTTTGGAAGTTTGTAAATGGTCAGCAACTTTTGGCGTTGACTGTACTATATTATTCCATGCATACATACGAACTTGTATTCTGAACTTTAAGCACGCAAAATGTAACCTAAATTTTGATAGGTACCGACTACGTATATTCAGCGAGTTTCAGGTCAAATGTTGAATGTCCGTTTGTGCTGACTCCGCTCTTCATTGTGAGTCGACTGCGGGCGCCATCCTCGAATGTCTCTTCATAATATTTGCGATATTGTTTGTATCTCCATTTGTATGCGAGAGACGTGGACGAACTTCACAGCCAATGTGGAGGAAGATATCAATTGTTGTTTCAAATTGCACAACTCCAAATGCTAGTAACGTACCGCAGAGTTTATGTATAGAACCTAACTTTTGGTAAAGTTATTACGCACATACTGAATTGTAATTTAAACGATGACTTTGCGTGTGCTAATAAAATTACATTGGTTTTTAAAACTCACAAGTACAGGCGATACATCTCAACGGTTTATCACTTACCTATACATATGTCACGGAGTCACCCTCGTGTTTAGAATTATCAGACTCTTTCAATAATTGATAGAGCGAAGCAGGGTCTCTAAATCAACTTGGTCAAATCGGCATTGTATGTATGTATGTTTGTCCGAGGATCATCGTGAAATTTAATACATAGGTACATAGTAATGGAACAATTTTTGTGTAACTAAATAAGTTAAAAGTGTTGGAGTGTTGTTGAGATATCGGGGTTGAGATATGGGGATTGGGGTTCAAAAGGGGTAAATAAAAATGAAAATGAGGCTAGCTGGTCAAATGGAACGTTAAATGAAAGGTATCAATTAGTACATTTTGACTCCAACTTTGACAAAATTCACAGGGTACACCAGTGACCCCACAGTACTGTAATTTAGTATGCATGTAGCATAAGTGACGCAAATATAGGCAAAAGTCTGAAATCTAGAACAACTGCAATTTGTACCCCAAAAAAGAAAAACCACTTTACATGAACTCCCATTACCTGTAATTTGAATGAAACTGTAGGCCAAGTCTTTTTGTTATTTATTTCGTGACACTATTTTGATAGTCAAAGATTACAAATAATATTTTTTTGTTTTAAACGGAGACTCGCGAGATCACAGTTCGGGGCGAACCACTAGTTTATCCGATTTTGCTAAAAAGCGTTCGATCGAATATTGCATACCGAGAAAATATTAGAATCGCACGCGATTCAGCCGTGAAACGTTGGCGTCTCTCAAATACACATTTTCAGCAGAAAATCAAATCGGAAAAAATGGAGAAAAAGAGTTAGAACACATTCGCCAAATTCACAGTAAAGTAAAGTAAAAGACATTTATTGTCGGACTACAGCACCTACAGTACAGTACAGTACAGTACAGTACAGTACAGTACAGTACAGTACCTACAGTACAGTACAGACAAAATAAAACAGAAGGTAATAAAATAACAATAAAACATTGAAATATACATTAAAAATAACATTCTGAAAATGGTAGATCGTGATCTCACTCTCGTGAAATCATTGATTTGTTCCGCATTCGTCTGGTTTAATCTTGATGATTCCGCATTGTTGTAGAAGCTCGTTATTGCCCTCGCTACCTGCCTTATAAATATGAATCTAATTAAAATACAAGTGTAACGAGCTCAGCGCAATAACTATAAATCCAGACTGTTGTTGTACGAAAAATACTTAGCGAGTATAATATACTTGCGACCCGCCCCAGCTTCGCGCGGATTTTTCTCTAAATAAAATATAGGCTCTAGGATAGTATATTTCTATTAGAAAAAGGTTTTTTCTAATCTGTTTAGTAGTTTCTGAGATTATCCCCAACAAACTTATAATAATTAATAGTAGGAATAGGTTATGCGAGTGGATCTTTTACAAATATTTGGTAGGCCGACGCGGGCTTTACTAGCAGGGCTCAACGAAAACCCTAAAATAACAACATATGTAGGCCGGCGGCCTCCAGACATATCAGCTATTACCCAAAAAGCACTAAATTCAGCTAAAACCCGCTTTAGCCTGTCTGTCATACCGATAACAATAAACACCTCGCGATACGAAAAGAACTGTATTCATATCAACCAGTAGGCACACTACTGGCGAGAAACCGCAACTTCCATGATTATTCGTCTTTACTGCCGCTATCTCTATTGTGGCAGAAGCTTATCTTGTATTTGCTTCTGAGAGAATTTCATTTTGATAAAGCTGCCCATTTCGTTGCTGCAGCGTTCGGGATTCGCGAGAGATATTTTGAAACGTTTTAACTATTTGAGGATTTTCTTCAAGTTAATATTTGGAAACTCAATGTGCCTGTCTCTTTTGGTAGACATATTGTTGTTGAACATAGTTGAATTTATGGTTACTAACTCATGCCGTTTGCGAATATCATTACGACCGCTTTGTACCTATGTTACTCATATTCGTTTTTTTTTAATTATATGCTTACTATTTATCCTACAAAACTAAATGATACAAATTAATGGATAAAAAGTGGGATAACACTAAAAAGCATTAATTTATTTATTTAATGTTTGCAGAACACGAGCAGGATGTGTTGCCATTCCGGCTGTACCTCAGGCTCTTTGATGTTGCGCCTCGGAGCGTCACGCCGCTCCAAAGTAAGCTCCTAACATGCATACATGGGCATTATGTATAGTTTAGGTGAGCCAATGGAACTAGAAGTTAGAGAGAGCCTCGCCTCTGGATTTATTCGCAGTTGTTCGTTTGACAGATACTTTGAAAAAAAAATACTGGTATTATGTCCTTAGGAACTACGCTGAACCAGCTCAGTAGCGATAAACTGTAGAGGAAATAGAATAAATATGAAGTTAAGAGAATTATGTTATACATATATATAATACGTTGGGGAAAAAGTCTTTTCGCATTAAGGTATGTATGAACTTGTAATAAAATATCTTCTGCTATACTATTTGCATCTGGCTGGTTTTGGTATCATTCAAAGTTTAAATTTTAAAGAAGATAATTCTAAATTCAAATTAAAAAAATGTGTAATTTTTATTTGTTTTTCTTACTGTAAAGATGAGTGAATCTAATGAAGAAATTCGATACATTTTAAAATTTTACTACAAAAAAGGTAAATATGCAGCGCAAGCCGCGAAAAAAATTTGCGATGTTTATGGACCTAATGCAGTGACTTTGAGAGTAGCACAAATTTGGTTTAAGCGTTTTCAATCCGGAAATTTTGATGTCAAAGATGCACGTCGCTCTGGTCGCCCTATTACGGATAAAATTGATGCCAGTTTTGAAAAAGTGGAGCAAGATCGGCATATCAGTAGTTACGACGTAGCTGAAAAACTGGGAATTGACCACAAAATAGTTTTGGCGCATTTGAAAAAAACTGGGTACACAAAAAAGCTCGATATTTGGGTACCGCACGAGCTCACTGAAAGAAACCTAATGAACCGTGTACTCATTTGTGATTCTTTATTACGACGTAATGAAACCGAACCATTTTTAAAGAAGCTGATAACTGGTGATGAAAAGTGGATCACGTACGACAAGAACGTGCGAAAAAGGTCGTGGTCAAAGGCCGTTCAGGCTTTACAGACTGTGGCGAAACCCGGGTTAACTCGCAACAAGGTGATGCTGTGTGTGTTGGGATTGGAAGGGCATTATTCATTATGAGCCGTTACCACCAGGCAGGACCATCGATTCTGAACTCTACTGCGAATAACTGATGAGATTAAAGCAAGAAGTTGAGAGAAAGCGGCCGGAATTAATCAACAAAAGAGGTGTGGTTTTTCATCATGATAACGCTAGGACCTTACGCATCTTTAGCCACTCAGCAAAAATTAAGAGAGTTTGACTGGGAGGTGTTAATGCATCCGGCGTATAGTCCTGACCTTGCACCTTCAGATTTCCACCTGTTTCGGTCTCTTCATAATTCTTTAGGCAGTGACAGGTTAACATCACGAGAGGACTGCCAAAACTACTTGTCGCGGTATTTTGATCAGAAGCCCTAAAATTTCTATAGCAATGGGATCATGTCCCTACCTACAAGATGGCAAAAAGTTATCAAACAAAATGGTACCTACATACTTTAGTAAATGTAAATAAACTATATTAAAAACGGTTTTGAGTTTTCTTAAAAAATGCATTAAAAAATTCTTAAGAAACCCCAACCTAATATAACTAGCTGACCCGCCCAAAGCTTTGCACGTGTGGTTTCTCCATAAAATCATTACCTTCCTTCTGAGTTTTGACCGTAGTTGTTGCGACAAGTGTGGAGAAATAATGTTCCGGTTCTGAATTCGACTAGAAGGGCGAGGTACAATTAACTCTAGTTTATTTAATAGCTCAGGACATTCTATAGCGTCTTGAATAATTTGAAGTAGGAAGACAGCGTCTGAAACATCTCTCCTTAGGGAGAGTGGACTGAATCTGTAGTGTTAGAGCCTTGAGCTATATGACGTTAAGGTGCGAGACTTGTTATCTGAGAAGGCAAGTTTTTAAAGCCTTTCTATCCTCTTATTATGTATTGCGTGTGATGGGCTCCAGACTGGAGAGCAATATTCTAGGTGGCTGCAAACAAAACAATTGAATAGATGTATTGAAATATCCGTAAAGGGTTCCGTAAAGGCTACAATACCATAGACCACATACATACGCTGCGGCAAGTCGTACAAAAAACCGAAGAGTATAACTTGCCGCTATGTCTCGCATTTGTGGACTATGAGAAAGCCTCTCCAACGATGCCGTATTGACTATCGGTACATCGAAGTGTTGAAGTGTTTGTATGAAAACGCCACTATGTCAGTCCGAGTACACGAACAGAGCTCGAAGGCGATTCCCTTAAAAAGAGGCGTGGTAAAGTCGATAGAAGAGCTCAGCACGATGCTCGAAGGCCTTAATTGAGTCTACCAACGAGTAGGACTTAAAATGAACATGGACAAGACGAAAATCATGTCGAATGTCCATGTCGTCCCTGCCCCAGTTATGGTTGAGAACTCGGCTCTTGAAGTTGTCGACGCATATGTATACCTAGGACAAACAGTCCAATTAGGTAGGTCCAACTTCGAGAAAGAAGTCAATCGTCGAATCCAACTCGGATGGGCAGCGTTTGGGAAACTTCGCAACGTCTTTTCGTCCAACATACCTCAGTGCCTTAAGACGAAAGTCTTCAATCAGTGTGTGTTACCAGTGATGACATATGGAACCGAGACGTGGTCCTTCACTATTGGCCTTATGAATAAGCTCAGAGTCGCTCAACGAGCTATGGAGAGGGCTATGCTCGGGGTTTCTCTACGGGATCGAATCAGAAATGAGGAGATACGTAGAAGAACTCAGGTCACCGACATAGCCCGACGGATTAGCACGTTGAAGTGGCAATGGGCAGGATATATAACGCGCAGAACAGATGGCCGATGGGGTCGAAAGGTTCTCGAGTGGAGGCCACGGACCGGCAAGCGCAGCGTAGGACGTCCACCCACAAGATGGGCAGACGACTTGGTAAGAACCGCAGGTCGGCGTTGGATGCAGGCCACTTTCGACCGCAGTTCCTGGAGATCAATGAGGGAGGCCTTTGTCCAGCAGTGGACGTCTTACGGCTGATATGATGATGATGATGATTGAAATATCAGGTTCCTTGAATATTTTAGTTTTTCTGATGACAAATCCAGCCATACGTGCTCCTTTAGTAGTTATATAGTTAATGTTCACGGAAATCCAGTTTTCGATGTAACGTAACACCCAGATCACGTATACTAAAGACATTTTCAATGTACCAATAATGAAGTACATCGCAAAAATTGGATTCACTTTTCTGTTTCATTTCAAGTGAAAGCATTTAGATGCATTGAGTGTTATATTGTTGCGGAGACACCAATAGCTAATGTCATCAATATCAGTTTGATGCATATTATATGTCTTGTCCTGACTGAATAACCATATACAATTTTAAATCGTCTGCGAACATTTCGAACTTGCGACTTGAAGTCATCTATCATATATATGTTTATGAACGTTTGTGTTTTTTCGGGTTCAGCGGAGAGTGTCAGCGGCGAGGAGTCGATGGAGAGCGACATAGTGTCATCATTCGAAGTGGAGATGCACACGCAGATAGAAATCTTCCTCGCACCTGATTTTGGACGCCAGGTGGAAACATTTTTTAAGGTAAATTGTAACACTATTTAACTGAAATACTTTTTAATGGTGATTGGCCTTTTGTTTCGCTTCTAGAATAACATTACAATGTTAACTCATACTGGGGATGAACCTCTCAAGTTGACATTATGTACCTGATAACCTTGAATCATGATGTTGTGCTTTCAGATAAGTCCAGAGACAAGGATGTTGCCGGCGGGCGTGTGGGCGGACTGGAAGGTATCTCTGCTGGTGCCACCACATTCTGAGATAGCTCCTGCAACCACATTGCTGTTCCGATCCTTGCCAGTAGTTAACAGCGGGTAATAAATTACAACACTGAGTGTTCCCTGAATGATCGATACCAGAAGCGAGTTCCATATTACCATAACACCTGCAGACTCACAATAAATATGATACGGATAGTGCAAATGTTTTGCCCTGCGTTGCTGGAAAGACTGCTGGACGTTCATAATACTATATAATTTTCATTCCTTTCCATATTTTCATGTGATGCACATCAAAATGTTTATTCCAGTGAATCATGGTACCGACCTGATCCATGCCCACAAGTGGTGAAGTTGCGGCAGACGGTGCGCTACGGACTGCTCAAAGCGTCAGTTCACGAGCTGCACGTTCAGCTCTGTGCACTCGATCTGCCGTTTCAAGACGCGATGAGGTGAGGTCAAGTTCGGATTCCTGAACCAAGTTAACTCAAAATTGGTGCTACTGTATCAATTGTAAAAAAAATCTTTGAAAAAACATTATGATTTTGTATAACACTTACTCGTACGCCTGGGACTGGGACTAAAAAAGTGACAATAGTATGTGTAATATGCAGTCGCGCCGTTATTGCACCATATGTACCTATTTATATTTTTAAAAGTCTATTTCATAAATATTCTAATGTCTTGACATTGTGATTAGATGCAAAACGTAATCACACTAATATTATAAATGAGCAAGTTTGTTACTCAATCATGTCGTAACGACTGAATCGATTTCGATGAAATTTAGTATGCACGTAGACTATAACCTGGATTATATTATAGCTACTTTTTATTGACAAACAACGCGTGCGAAGCCACTGGCGGAAGCTAATAATAAAATAAATGTGTAAAAATTTAACATTGCATGCGTTTAATACTGAATATGGCTGTACCTACACAAAAACAGTACCTTACACCTTGTTATTACTTATTACGCAAAGTGCGCAATAAATACAATTTGATTTGATCTCATTTATTCAGGCGCTAACTGACGCATCCTAGAGCCAGTGACATTTTGCAGTGCTCGTGGGTTCGTTAGAAACGGGACCGGGAGGATAGCATGTTTACAATACATGAGGATCTGCTCACAATCTATTTAATTTTAGAGTGCGTAAGCACTTCCGGGTTCAAAACGTCGGTTCCGGTCCACTCGACATCACCGCTCACGTGAAGCAGCCGTGGTCGCTGGTGCTTGCCGAGGAGGGACCACAGAGGTGCGGTACAGAGTGCTGCAACGGAAGAGAACCAGACTCACACAGAGACCACCAAGCGTCTTTGTATCTGATGCCTCGCAGCTCTATGGAGGTACAGACGCGAGCAGATTGATTTTTAGCGGTTTCCACAATATATCCATTGGATATCGATAATTGAAGATCGACAAATTTCATTATGCTAAAAAAATAATAACATTTTATAACGAGGTACAAATAACTGCTCAATCCATGTAAGAATTTCAATGTCTTCACGATACAGGCTTAGCCTAGTGTAAAGACCACCGACTTCATCATATATTTAGTTATTATGCCCTCAAGTTAACGTTAAGTTCACTAAGAAATGAATTGTTTTAAAATATTAGTCATAAGATGTGCTTTTTATTGTTACATAAAATATTTTTCCCTTTCATATTTTTCATTTAAAACTAAAAGGACGTATCCTTTCACGGAACCCTACGAGACATTCTGTATAAGTGGATATATTTTGTACATGTCGTATGTAGTCGTTTATCTGCGCTATGTGTGTGTAGATGTGTGTGGAGGTACGCGTGAGCTCGGCGGAGGTGTGGCCGCCGCTGGCAGCGGACAGCGCGCCCGCGCCCAGCGCTCCCAGCTACGCGCCGAGTCGACGGACACTCACCAAACTACGCTTCTGTGACACTGACAATGTCCTGCTGGTAATCCCCGCAACTATCTTTTATAACCTTCAAAATTAATATGATCTAAAGGATTATTTGAACCGCTGCATCTGGTATGTGTCCCGCGTCCTGCGATCGGCAAATCTAATCTAAAGGTTTTTGGCTAATATTTGACATTCCATCAGTAATCTATTAAAATATCTGAGGATTTTCATCGTGGGGATCGATGAAGTAGCGAGCCGTCAGCGGGAGACGGTTAACCGATCGCATGTCGCTGCGGGTAGACGGGACGCTGCGGTTCGTTTGAGCGATCCGTAACTGAGTCCATTGCTCTTTTTCAGTATCTGCCGTTGCATTTGGATGTTGAATATCCGATCGTCGACATCGAACCGACACTACTCGACTTCGGTTTGGTCGCCGATGACGATACTGCAAAGAGCTACTTTACCGTCTCGCATTCTAGCCGTGAGCGCGGCTTCCTTCTTTATTTTAGATTTTGCTTCTTTTTGTTGCTGTGTTAATTGTTCGTTTCGGTAGTGGTAGCTAGACCGGCTGAACGCTTTTTTCCTCTAGGGACTGCGACCGTAGAGATGGTGGTGGAATTGGTCGAAGGAAGCGAGTTCCGCGTGTGGCCACAAACCTTCTCCCTGCGTCCCTTCACCCGGGAGAGGATCTACATCCATTACTCGGCCAGGTGAGCGCTAGAAAGCTTATAGATACTTTTTTGTAGAGCTTTTTAGTAAAATTTTTGGTAGTTATCGCCTCCGCATCGCCTTTTATTCGAACGTATTTTATGTCACCTAGAAAAACACAAAATAAAAAGTTCCTGTGCTCGTACAGTTTTTTTTATACGACTGTAGATCTAACAAGCATTGACCCACCTGATTTTAAGTGCTTGCCATTACCTATAACAAAGTATTACTTCGCAGGTCACGCACCTTAGAAACGTGCCCTACGATTCATTAGCCTGCGTCCATCAACTTGAAAGTTGGAAAGAGAAAGTTTTTCTGTTTTCATTTTTACTGAGATACTTACCTCGTTTCTCGGAAGTAAATACAATATTATACGGTCGCTGTTAGTTCTGCTTCAGTGCTTCATTTTAGTCGCACCACCCAGTATATACTTATTATAATGTGGGTCCACCAGCACCGCTCTGACTCAAACGGCATAAAAGTCATCATCGGAAAGGTAGTCGCCGTCTATCGTGCACGACCGTCGACTTGGGACTCCCTCGACCTTTTGCCAGAGATCGGTAGCCTTATTACGTAAGCCAGTCGCAGTCACCCGCCTGTCGTTCTAGTCGGGCCATCCATTTCACACCTGCAGTGCGTATCTCACGTGTGAGTGTACCCACCTACCTGTACCTGTACTAGTAACATATGTATTCTCTAACTGTATCAACTTACCTAATAATATGTAGGTACTGAGTACAAAGCTGTAAAAACTTTAGTGGTAATTTAGTAAAATGATCTTTAATTGAATTGTTATATAGATGGTGCGTAGCGCCCGTGGAGACAGTGGTGTGGGTGTCGGCGACGTGCTGCGCGGGCGCATGGTGCCGCGCGGCGGGTCGCGCCCGCGCCGCGCCCGCGCGCTCCGCCGGACGCGCGCCCCCGCACGACCACACCGACGATAAACATCTACTGCCGAGAGATCCCACCTGCTGACTCTAAAGCATAATGCTCATCTCTAATCCTATCCTATCTCTATACTTTTGATTCCGATGATTCTGTGATTCCGTGACCGAGTATTGGTTGGGATTTCTGCTCTGGTATAGAACTTTAAATAAACTAGTTTATATTAATTCGCAGATTATGCAGTTTTCATTCAGGTGACGAGCAGCGTTTTGATCGAAACCAGCGTTTATAACACGTACCTAGTGTGCACAGCGTAGGCAGAAATCACTGGCTCGTTTGTCGCAGCAACGGGCGCCGCGCCAGCCGGTGCGAGGACGAGCGATCACTATGCATTGCGCCTCTACAGCTGGAGAGCGTTTCAAATATTGTGTCGTTTCTCATTATGTGCTCGGCCAAGTTACTTATCTTCCGTCATTACTGAAAATCATGCTTGACCATCTGTCACAAGATTTTAGTTATTAGCCTTGAACTACATACCTACATACTTACATATTCACGAGGTTCAAATAACGCTAATAACACGAGAGAGAATAACCTCCATTATATTCTGCACCAATTTAATAACTTTATTAACGAAGACAAATTTTTTTATGGTATAATATCGTGTCCCTCAATTATTTAATAAGAAATATGCATGGAATCTCAATGTTTGTATCTAAATCTGCCACGATAAGGAAAGAAAATCAGGAAAAATTTGTTTTGACGCGGAATAACAAATGTTGGCATAACAAATGTTGGAAAACTTCCCGGCTGTTGTGGATAATCTTGAATAATTTAGCGATTAATTCGTGTAAGAGCAAAAACAAATATATTTCTGACCCGTCTTTTGTTGGATAATTTGGTTATGCTTTTTGTGTCTTTCTTCGGTGGTTTGTTTCAGTATTTTGGTCACAAAATAGCATAGTACCTACAGGGTAAGTTAGATGACGCGCGAGTCAATGTCAGAGGAATTATGAAATTGTACCACTTTTACAATGGAACCAACAGCTGCTTTTTACATTTTAACCAAGCAGGTATTCAACTTTTGTATACAACAGTTTTTTTTGCGTAAATATGAATAGTGCTATGAATAAATTTAGTTCAACACTTATAGATTGGCCGAAAGTTGTTCATATTAATGTTATCTTGCTCATCCCAAAGTTTCGGTAGAGAAGTATGTTAGACCGGTACATCTTCTTAAATAAAGCAATTCATTGTTTGATAATTATTAAAAATTGGTAGCGGCGGCGGTGGCGGGGGGCGGGGGGCGGGGGGCGGGGGGCGGGGGCGGCTTCGGCGACGGCCGATTGTAGCAAATGCATTGTGTGTCTATAAAACTGTTTTTACCGCTCCTGTGCGAAAAATGCTTAATAATTAGAAAGTTTCGTAGAGTATTTTTGTGTCATGGACATGAGCTGATTTATTACATTGAAAATATATTACTTGTTCCAATTTTAGCTAATAAAGTGACAAATCTCAGAAAAAGTTACAATATAGTAAAGTTAGGTTCAAGCCAGAGCAGGAAACAGTTCCTCCTTGACATGGTAGTGTAGTTACTTCTAACATCTAACATTGGACGGCTCTACGGTTTCCCAGCCCATTACCTCTGTCACCAATTTCTCTCCATTGAACTGCTAAAGTAGGAAGTACGCGAGAGCTCCGCTTCGATGGGACCCTCGCCGCGTCGGTCGGACGTCACAGGGTAATAGTGTAAAGTGAGTGAGCACGCGGCGACGCGCGTTTTTAAACTTTTATTATTTTTATATTACATTAGTTGACCTGCTGAACTTCGTACCGCCTTGACATGCATATAACGCGGGCTGTCAATTGGTTGTCCTCGGCCATCATTATGTAAGAGAAAATGAATCTTCTGCGTAATTTCTTTTTGCGTGAATTTTTCCCATACTTTAATAGTTATTCTGCTATTTGGGGCGGAGACAAATCCAACAAATCAAAGATCATCAAAATCGGTCCAGCCGTTCTTGAGTTATAAATGATGTAACTAACCTGATTTTTTTATATAAATACATGTACGCGTATATATATTTACAACCATACTTAACTATAGATAAAATTACGTACAGCTGTCATTTGCGTTTTGATATACCCATGAAACTAATAAGTACTACATCGTAGTACATAATAATTCCAAGGATATACAAAGTTGTATAGTGACTTGTACTCTCTTTAACGTTTTATGTCACGACACACGGGAACGCGGTCGAACGGGTTAAAAAGTATCGTATGTCCGTCTCTTGGTTCTAAGAACGGGATAAAAAGTATTCTATGTCCGTCTCCTGGTTCTAAGCTACCTCCCCGAGTTTTAAGCAAAATCGGTTCAGCCGTTCTTGAGTTATAAATAGTGTAACTAACACGACTCTCTTGTAAATATATAGATTTTTACGTTTACTCTACTGATCGATGCCACGATATTTGTACAACTTTTGTACTACCAGAGTCTCCATCACATCTAAACTATATGTAGGGTTCTGGACCAAAATGGTAAAAACGGAACCCTTACTTACCCTTATTTACCGGACTTTGTCCGACCGTCTGTCACAGCTGATACTGAACAACTATATAACAACAGCAAGAACTGAGCTTATCGGCTTGAAATTTGGAATACTGACTTTCCTCTATTGCAAGTAAGTATAAAAATATCATTTTTATGGCCACAAGATCCAAAGTGGGGGATATAAAAAAGGTTCAAAATAGGTTTAATAAGTCAAGTGGGGTATCATATCATAGAGATTGTATTCATAATCCAAAACCATTTTCTATTTTGTACAGTTTTGGAGTTATGATCAAAAATGTCGAAAAAGACATTTCCTTCCCTCCTGGTTTACCGGTTACATAACTAGATGGCGCTGCATAATTAACATAAATAAACCTATCTACAACATATCTGTCTATCTGTAGGTTCGGAACGCTCGGTACGCGAGTCCTACTCGCGCTTGACCGGTCTTGTTTAAAAGCTATTTACAGTTCAAATGGTCGAAAAAGTCTCGTGTCTTCCAACTTCTTCTAACTTCCAGACTACCTATATATAAAAGTCGGGTTAGTTACACCATTTTTAACTTAAGAACGGCTGGACCGGTTTTGATTTTTAGAATTTGTCTCCGCCCCGAATAGCAGAATAACTATTAAAATATCGGAAAAATTCACGTAAAAAAATTATGAAGAAAATTCATTTCCTCATACATAGATGCAGCTAATGATGACCGATTGACAATTCTACTGGCTACGTATATTGACAGTCCACATCATATGCATGTCAAGGCAGGTTCGGCAGGTCAGCTAGTAAAAAATTAAGAAGATTTGTTTATAATCAAAAATATCCTTTTATTGTTTTTGTTCATAAATAGCTTTACAATTTTCTTTTCTTTATACTGTGTCAAAATAAATTGTCTTCTTGTTCGGCTGCTTACACCTGATGCAAAGTAGTAACCCGCATCTCCCTCCGAGCGCACCTGGCGCGCACCACGCCGCGAGCACTACCTTACAAGACTGGCTCTCAGTACGGCTCAACGCAAGAAGTGACAATTCGGCTTGTTTGTGACTGTTTAAGAACTTTATCCTGCAAACTTTATGTATACTTCCTTGAATATTGACTATAAATGAAATGTAATGATTATTTCAGGAGCGTGGCTTAAACGTGAAATTTATTGAATTTGTTTCACTCTCTTATTGATAAGTTGTCGAAGAGACTTAGTTCTGCGGCATACGCAGTCAAAAAGATCCGTCTTTTTACAGACGTAGACACAACTAGACTAGTTTACTTCAGCTACTTCCCCAGCATTATGTCATACGGTATACTGCTGTGGGGGAGTGCTGCAGATATAAACACCGTTTTTGTGCTGCAGAAGAGGGCTGTTCGTGCAATTTATAATATGGGCCCAGAGAATCATTATGCAATAAGTTTAAAGAAATCAATATTATGACATTCCCTTGTCAATACATCTATGAAAATCTGATGTATGTTCACAAAAATATTAATTTGTTTAAGAAAAATAGCGATAACCATAGTTTTCATACTAGAAATAAAGATAAACTCGCTTTTGCCCCTTGTAGACTCCATAAAGTTAGTAAATCGTTTAAAGGGCAAGGTGTTCGCTTTTATAACAAACTCCCAAGTGATGTACAAAAATTGACAATTAACAAATTGTTAAAAATGAGGACAGAAAGGGCGGACAAGTGAAACGATCGCTGGTTGGCTTAACACTGATTTATTGTACGATGCATGAGTGCTGGCACATTTATAACATTCCTCCTTCTAGTACAATAACTATCTAAGACACTTACAAAAACCGAATCTAGAAATACTTTTTTTTTTTATTTTTAAGAAATATCGGGACTCTTTCGTAACAATCTATTTGGAACTACTGAACCATCAGCATGTGATTCCCTCTAGCCGTCGAGTTCGATTTCAGCTTCGTGAAACTCATCTTCAGATTTGTCTGCTACTTCACCAAGTAAATCATTCCAGCCAGCTTGCAGCTCTTCATCCTGCGTCTGCTGAGAATCGTTTTCACGCTCGTCCTCTCTGGCCGGCGAAAGAGTACTTGGTATGTACAGTTCTACTCTCCTCCCTCTGGCCGAGTCACGTGATATAGGGCAGGGTGACGAAAAATCTGGTTGGCATGCGGGCGTATCTGGTGCAGTCGGCGTATGTATGATCGTGGGCAATGCAGTCAGCGATAACGGCGGAGGCGACGGCGACAATGGCGGCAATGACGGCGGTGATGGCGATGCTGACGACCACGAAGGTGACGGTGACGGGTGCAATAACAACCCAGGTAAGTTTTCATTTGAATTTTGTGTATCATTTCCATGATTGTTATTTGTCCCTTTATACAATATCAATTGATTTATGTGTCTTTTAAGTTTTCTGAACTGACAATATATTTTACTAAATACAAAACTTTAAAACGCAATTAAACAAAATCTTTATAAAAAAGCCTACTATAAAATATCGGATTATTTAGATGATAGAGAAGCTTGGGATTGAAATTGTTCCAACTCGTTCAAAATGTTACAATTTAAACGTAATTTATTTTCTGTATTGTAATGTATTCTAAAAGGATTATTAAAAAAAAACCAGCCTTGTTTCTTCCCTTTCTTTCCTAGCTTTGTCGCGCAGGAACAGGCAGTAAAATTGACGTTTCAAAGTGATCCTTGTGATTTTAATGAATAAAAGATTTTGACTTTGACAACTAAATATTTAAATTGCAATCATTTCATTCGCATAGAGTCAGCAGGAAGGAAGCACAATAGAAACCCTTTGCATATATACGTCTCAGCTTTACTTAAGTAAGTTTAAAACTTGGAAGTTGAAAGCAATTTAATTTAAGTTGTCATGACGTCTTCTAACTTAAGCATAACTACTTCGTCGTCCGTCCGTCCGCTTGAAGCGCCGCGCTACTGTCGGAGTAATTACGTACCTGGAAGTTGAGAGTCGGTTGATGCGGGCTTCTATTATAATCTCTTTTGCTTTACGCGTACAACAGATATCTAAAATATATTAATATCGAAATACCAGTTCGGTTAATGAATTTAGATGATAATGCCGGTAGCGGATTAAGAAAGCCTGGAACAGATACTGGTCTCTCAAAGAAATATTCAAGTCGAATATTCCCATCAGACTCAAAAAGGAGGCCATGAACACCATTATACTCCCTACACTACTCTACGGATGCCAAAGCTGGGCATTAACCAAGGAAGCAGTCCATAAAATCAGTCTTCCAAAGAGCGGCAAAAGGAAGCATGCTGGGGTTAAAACTAAGTACTCGTAGGTAATACAATTAAAAATAGCGAGATCAGAAGGAAACCCAAGTAGTTGATGCAGCAGAACTTGCGTGCAAGCTCAAGTGGAGATGGGCTGGTGTTCTGGCACGAACTACCGGTGGAAGGTGGAGTGAAAAAATACTGCATTGGTGCCCTCGAGGTGCAACCCGCCCCCAAAGAAGACCGAGGCGAAGTAGGCGCGACGACATCGTGGGAATAGTGGGTGCGATATGGACCCGATTGGCCCAACAAAAAGGGGATTGGAAGCGGTTGGAGGAGGCCTTTGCCCAAAAATTTAGTAAAAAAAATAAAACAAAAAAAATGATATACCTAGGTAAAAAAATATATACAAACATAGATACCCATATTTTATTTGGAAAATAAAAAAGGCTAAATGCCAGTAGCACTGCGCATAGGGTCGAACGACGACTCGTTACATTGAAGTGTCCCATTGGTATGCAAATCATGAATTGGACGAGGCTAACAACAGATCGCTGATTGGTTGCCAATAATATTTTAAAACGCATTGTAACTCAATACATTAAGCGACTCCCATTTGTCAATGAAATATTACCCTTCGGTAGTAAGTACATTTCGTTTGGCAAGAGATCTACGTTAATTTTTTATAATTACGTTTCCATAGTAAAGCGTAAAGCGTTGTTAGAATTTGCCCTCTAACATCAGCGTCGAAAGGGACCACGTTAGTTCCCGTAATTAATCAAACTTAGAACAAATCAATCCAACGTCGCATTTATTTATTTACAATTAGATGCTCACAAAACTTGCAGCCCGCGAGTCCGCGGGAAAACTTACAGCCCGCGAGTCCTCGGGAAAACTTACAGCCCGCGATTCCGCGGGAAAACTTACAGCCCGCGAGTCCGCTGGAAAACTTACATCCCGCGAGTCCGCGGGAAAACTTACAGCCCGCGAGTCCGCGGGAAAACTTACAGTCCGCGGAAAAACTTACATCCCGCGAGTCCGCGGGAAAACTTACAGCCCGCGAGTGCGCGGGAAAACGTTCTACCACCTAGGTACACTTACTTATTTATATAAATAAACATAATACTCATATAAAAAAAGTTTTTTAAGCATGTATTTACAATACTCAAGCGCATGAGGTACCATACCATAATAATCAATGTATTGTGTGCTGTGAGTGCGTGTGCAGTTGGCGCATGCAGTGCAGTGTCAAACCACATTGATAATTGGGATACACTATGCATGTATAATGTCTTTAAAAGTGCTAAAGTAGGAAGAATACTCTAAAAAGATAAATGCATCATTTCTTAACTCGCAGAAAGTACATTAACAATGTAGCTAGTGGGCTTCATATCTGTCACAAGCGGTAGGTTTGCAGCATTGAGGCGTCTCGCCGGGAGTCGTCGCAATAACCCATTAGCGGCAGCTCGCGGGTAAACCCTCTAGGTTCCACTAGCATCCCCCGCGGGTTCACTAGCTATCATCGAGTTTCACGGGAGGCCTGTCAAAACACGCGTTGTACAAAATTGGCTGAAATTATTCAATGCGCCGAATCCGAATCGGAAATTGAACTTTCGAATATCCAAAAACCTTTAACATTTAATAATGTATTGTTCCGATGCCTGAAGAAGGGAAGACCTAAAGCGAACACCGATATACATAACACTTTATACATAACGATTTATACCTTTCTATCGCTTGCTTTTAGCTTTTCTTCGCTCTCTTAACAACGCTATTTTGCAGGTCCTGATAGATATGACCTGCCTGTGATTAAAACTTTCATTTGGATCCTGATCAAATAGACATATGTATGACTATTGACTCGGGATGAGAATGAATGAATGAATGAATGATTTTTAACAAAATTATATGTACTGTTACTAACCTAGATATTTAAGTTTATATATCTACTAACACAAATGGACTTGTAGACCTACTTTTACCCTAAATGAATAAGTTAATTCGACTTGATTTATTTTTTAACATACCTATATCTAACAGTAATTGAATGGTTTCATAGTTACCTATTTAGGCTCCCGGCGCCAGCGGACCGAATCCGTATCGACGATACATATATTTCTTGGTATAAAAAATGAAATTAAAAAAAAAATACATAAAAAATAAGTTGAAAGTGGACAACAGCAGCCGGGTATCGGAACAGCAGCCGGGTATCGGAACAGCAGCCGGGTATCGGAACAGCAGCCGGGTATCGGAACTTGTAGGCGCTTTCCGTGTCCTTACGAGAGGAAACTCCACTAATAACTAGTGGTTCGCCCCGAACTGAGATCTCGCGCGCGAGTCTCCCAAAACATAATAACATATTCTTAGGGTGACTCGCAAAAATGTCTAAACGTATTTAGTGGCTAGATATGATTAAATGAATTGTCAAATCATACAAATACGTACAATCTAAACATGTTTAGTTGCTAAATACATTTACGGATCTTGTGCAAGCCGGCCTTAATCTTTGAATAATAAATTAGTGCTACGAAATCCGGAACCTAGAGTTTTATTCAAATTACAGGTAACGGGAGTTCATGCTTTGGTTATTATTTTTTAGGGTACAAATTGCAGTTATTCTGGATTTCAGACTTTTGCCTATATTTGTGTTAAGTACTATAGCTACACGAATACCAAATTCAGCACTGTGGGGTCACTGGTGTACCCTGTGAATTTTGTCAGAATTTATTTTTTATTAAGGCTAAAAACCGGCCGAGTGCGAGTCTGACTCGCGCACGAAGGGTTTCGTACCAATATCTATAAAAACGGCAAAAAATTACGTTTGTTAGGTCTACTTAAATATTTGTTTTATTTTAATTTAATTACTTGTTTTAAAAGTGAATATATAATTAAATATTCTGTGAATATTTCAAGCGTCTGCCTATTGTCATTCTCAATATAGAGCTAAAACGAGTAAAAAAATCAAGTTTGTTGTATGGAAGCCCCCTTTAATCATTTATTTTATTCTGTTTTAGTATTTGCTGTTATAGCGGCAAGAGACATAAATAATCTGTGAAAGTTTCAACTGTCTAACTATCACGGTTCATGAGATACAGCCTGGTAACAGACGAACAAGCAGACAAACAGTAATTGGGTGCCGTTTTACTCTTTGGGTACGGAACCCTAATAACTTAAAAACTACAAAGTATAAACAAAAAATAAAAATGAGGTCAAAATGAACACACAAAGACCTTTGTTGGTTGGTGGACTCCCTTTTCCGCATTTGAACTCTTAAGTGGTCTATTATGCGTGAACACAAATACCTTTATTAGACATGCCACTTGACCGTGTAGTCCCATTTTGGTTTTTTGTACCCCTCTTGAACCTCAATATCTCAACAACCCCCCCCCCCCCCCCCACATTTTTAGCTCATTTAGTCACACCAAAATTGTGCCATCGCTACCTACCTATATACCAATCTTCTCGATGTTCTAATAAACGCATCGAATGTTATCCTCGGACAAACAAACATAGTATATACCTACATACAACGCCGATTGGCCCAAGTTGATTTATAGATCTCGCTTCGCTCGATCAAATATCTAATCTAGGCTACTGATCTCGTCCAATTACCATCCTGACATTATTCTGTCAACGACGTGGTACCTAACTATCGTTTGTTCTGTGCCAGAAAAACACGACGAAGATATCATCTAATCTGCACTTCGCGTACGCATTATCCAGAAAGGGGCTCCTTTATTTATTTATTTTTCTTTATTATGGACAACAAACAATTATACAATTAGGTAACTTAATACTAATACTAAATAAGGTTCTTTATGTACTCGTATAATCAGCCCCGGTGTCCACAGATTGGGTTGACAAATTATAAGGGCATAAAGTGCATGCTTATGAAGGAAGACAAACAATATCTGTAGGTCACATTACATACAAGAACAATATTTTCCTTTTATATACTTAAGGTCAGACAGAACTAGTGTATCCGACATTATGACATCAGATACACTCTTTCTGAAAGACCCAGGTGAGGTTGCAAACAGTTCGATACCAGTAAAGAGATCATTATGTTGTTTCATGATTTGGTTTAAGGGTGCGCGCTCACTGGCGTTAGTTTTGCAGGGAATAGGCGCAAACAAATTACGTTTGCAAGTCTCTCGAGGATAAGAACAATAGGTTATGTGTAAGTAAATTTGGTTTACAAGATTACTACAGTCGAATCCATGATGACATATCTTATAAAGTAACATTTGATCAAGGAGCAGTCTTCTCATCTTAAGAGTTGGCAGTGAGTATTTATTTAAGAGAATGTCGTAAGAGGACTTAGAATGAAAGCAGCGATAGGTTACTGAACGCAGAAACTTACGTTGAACTGATTCTATCTGATTTTACATTTATCATACAGTGGGTTCCATACCGAAGTAGCATATTCTAACTGAGATCTAATTAATGATTTATACAAAAGAATATAAGATGCAGGATTCTTAAATGGGATACAAGTTCGCATTACGAACCCGTATAACTTATAGGCTTTATTGATTATATGGTTTACATGAACATCAAAGTGAAGCTTTGATGTTCATGAATAATCCTAGGTCTTTTAAAAGTGGTACCCTTTCTAGTGGCGTGTCACAAAGCATATATGTAAAGTCAATGTTATTAATTTTTTTTGAGAACGTTATCGACTTACACTTAGGCAGGCTTAGGTACAACTTATTTACCTCGCAGTAGTGTGTTTGGCAATCCAGGTCAGCTTGTAATCTGAGGCAGTCATCTAAAGTAACAATATCTCGATATATTTTTAAGTCGTCAGCATATAAAAGGAAGCGAGTATGCCTGAAGCATTCCTTAATGTCATTGATAAAAATTACGAAAAGTAAGGGGCCTAGTATGGACCCCTGGGCTACTCCTTTATTATGTCGTCGGAAGTAAAGCCGTTGATTGCAACTCGTTGTGTTCTGTTCCTAACATACGAGGAGAACCATCTAAGCAATTTTCCGCGAATACCGTTGAATGCCAGCTTACGCAGGAGGAGGTCATGGTCCACCTTATCGAAGGCCTTGCAGAAATCTGTATATACTGAGTCGACTTGAACACGTTTATCCATACTTTGAAAAATGGAGTTCGTATATATTATGAGGTTGCTGACTGTAGAACGTTTTTGAACAAAACCATGTTGTTCTTTAATAATAATTTTATGTAGAGAGGGATATATATGATAATGTACTAATCTTACAAGAACTTTCGATACGGTGGACAGCAAGGATATGGGACGGTAGTTAGAAACTTCATTTTTACTGCTATTTTTATAGATTGGTGTTATATTAGCTGTTTTCCATATTTTTGGGACGATTCCTTGAGTTAGACTGCTATTGTAAAGTATATGCAAAGGAATGACAAGTGATTCAGCAGTGTGTTTAACGAAAAAAGGCGGCAGGTCATCTGGGCCTGGACCTTTGGTCACATCTAGTGATAAGAGTTCTTTAAGAATTAACTCTTTTGATAAGTGTATGTGAGATAGTATAAAGTCACAGTTATTATTAAATGGCAGGGATTCCAGATCCGTATTCTCACAGCCACCCGATTCGTATACTGACCCAAAGAACTTTGTAAAAAGTGTGCAAATGCCTTCAGGGTTATCTGATTCGACATCACTATATTTTATGGAAGATGGAATGCCTGATTTCTTATTACGACTCTTAACAAATGCCCAAAAAACTTTGACGTCCTTTCGAAGCCGTTCTTCAAGCGAGTTTATATAGTTATCAAAACATTCTTTGCTTAGTGATTTAAATCTTTCTCGAAACAGTGAAAATTCTTCGCAGTGTGATAATGTGTTGTACTTTTTCCATTTTATCCAGGATTTTTTTTTGTTTTTAAATATATGAATGAGTGGCCGGGAGAACCAAACTGGATAATTACTTGATTTTGGTGGACGTAAAGGAATGTACAACTTTATAGTCTCATATATTTTTTCATAGAAAACACTAGCCGATTCTTCAATGGGCGCGTCTCCTAAAAGTGTGGACCAATCTATGGCTTTAATGTGTTCATGGATTTCCAAGTACACATCTTCTGTAAAGCTGTACCTAGGCGCAACTGACGTGGCCATTGGTTTGTATGAAATGTTAAAAGGGACTATAACATAAAAGGGTGGATGCAAGCTATCTAAACGGATCAATGGACTGTGTGTTAGTGGTTCACATAAACAGGCGTCAAAGTTGGATATAAATAAGTCTAAAGTACGATTCATGGATTTTTTATCTGATTGAATTGATTATTATTCGTTGAACGCAGATAATCAAATAAATATTTGTGTAGCAGATAGTCTTTATCAATAGAGAGAGTTGAATTACCTGAAGGGTCGTAGTCTTGCCAATTAATAAGGGGAACAATAAAATCCCCGACTAAATAAAAAACTTCTGTTAGACTATGATTAACTTTATAAGGATACCTAGCGGTTGAAGTTCCCTACGCAACGCTACGACCCAGACTACGACTGGGAATCGATACAAAATAACGCAACTGGAAGTTTACGCACAAGGAACTAGTCCACGAGATTTTAATAAAAATTGAAACCATGAATGAATGAATGAATGAAAATACTTTATTGTACACTTCAAAAGAAACACACATAAAAATAAAAAAATCACAAAGCATCAAGTACAATGGGCGGTCTTATCGCTTATAAGTGATTTCTTCCAGACAATTTTTCGATGGAGAGGTTTTTTGTACCATGATTGATGAGCTGACGACAAATCAACAAAAAATTTAAAGGCATCGTCTGCAGAGGTACATTAATACAAACCGCCCAGTCTTGGGTAAAATAATCAAAACACCACGACTGCTCTTTAATGGACTTAAGTAAGGATATTGACTATGTGGACCGTATGGTGTAAGAGGTAAACGTTCTACAACTCATTAAGTCATATTTTTAGAAACTGCCAACTAAAATTGTAAATTTAGAATATATTTTTAAACAAAAATCAAATGTTTTTTTTTGAAAGACATGCTTTATATTGTTTAAATGAGTTTATGAATTTTAATTTATTAGAATCTGCCTCTGACGCAATTATTTGACATATTCTGCCTTTATTCTATTATATTTTCTTATATTATAATTTAGTTTTGACATACCGTTCTAGTTAGGAACCTATAATTTTGTTTTATGTATTACAGTTACATCGAGCTAGCTACCAATCTGTTTTGTTTTTAGTATTTTGTTATGACATTATTTATAATTATAGGTAATATCATTATAATTTTTAGTTGACATTATTTTTATTTATATTATTTTAATTTAATTATTAGTTTATAATTATTAATTATAGTTTAGTTTTTTAATGTAAATATTGGCATGCCTGTAACAACCAATGTTATAATTAAGGTGAACTATATAAATCTGAAAATCTGAAATCTAAATAGTAGGAAGCAAGCAACTGAAATAACAGGAATCTGTCCTAAATCAAAAAAAGAAATTATTACAAATCAGAATTTCGAGAAACCAAGCATGGAGTGCCACAAGGGAGTGTTTTAGGCCCACTTCTTTTTATTATCTACGTAAGCGACTTACGTGGGACTTACAATTAATCGTGTTGACATTACTAAATTTCTAGGATTAAACCTTGACTTTAAATTGAATTGGAAAACTCACGCTACCACTATTTGTAAACAATTTAGTCAGTTTTCATGCGCTGGCTCCGTAAAATTGTAAATGGTTCTGCCGTCGCAACTGCATACCACGGTTATGCAGAGTCCGTACTAAGGTATGGAATTATATTCTGAGGAAATTTCACATTAAAAGACCGAGCATTAATAAGTCAAAAACGATGTATCAGAGCCATATGCAAGCTCAAGAAAACTGATAGCTGCAGACCTTACTTCACTAAACTTAAGATACACACGCTTCCCTGCCTTTATATTTGTCTGCGCTCCGGCGTAAACATAAAAAACGTTTTTGCTGGACTATTAAATTTATTACGTTATTTACAAATGTTTCGCTAGTTTCGCGTATGCTCGTTGATTGTGACTGTCTGCTCGCACGCAGCGCTGTCCGGCGGCGAAGCCGCGTCCCATCTCGGTGTGGCTCCCCGCGCATAACCGGTTCGAGAGCCGATGTCACGGATGGCCGTAGCGGCGGCGCGAACATCCTCCGCGACGTTGAAAGCTTGCTCTTCAAAATCATAGGTTTCTTCAGAAATAGGGTTATAGGTCTAATATGATGGATTGGGTAACATTGTAGTCTCAGAATCAGGTTCATGTGTAGACGCTGGCAGAAGACACATCTTGTTTGCAGCTCGTCTTTTAGTGCCTTTAGTTGTGTAGACGTCAGCTACTCGACAAACTAGTAGGCCAAAAAACTTTATGTTTACGCCGGAGCGCAGACATAAAGTTTTTTGGTGACCGTGACAGGACGCGTACCTGCAATCTTCGGATGAGCTTCAAAAGGTCAAATCCAAACGAAGTAAGCCCGTTCCTTATATACCCTCCTATTTTTCACTTCTATTTGCTGTGTAAAGTGAGTGCTTACTTGTACAATCGTTAGAAGGTATCTAGCCTATGGCGTACCTTCCCTATTTCATAGCAATTCACGCCTATTTACTTCAAACAGCTAAAATGTATTACGTTAGAGGGTAGGTATCTAGCTTAACGCGTATCTTCCCTATTTCCATGTACTTTATGCCTATTTATATACACGGCTATAACTTATTTCCTTAGAAGGTATCTAACTCAACGCGTACCTTCCCTATTCCTATGTTCTTTGTGCCTATTTACTTCGTACACGGCTTTAATTTATTTCGTAACAAGGTATCTAGCTTAACGCGTATCTTGCCTATTTCTTATGTACACTGCCTATCTATTTACGTTCACGGCTATAATACATTTACATAAAAATTGACACACATTTATCACGGTATTTCTATTCAATAAAATCCATTATACGCTACGCATTATTATCTATTAAACCTGGCTATATAACCCATTAATTAGTTGATAACCATATTAATAATTGTACTTACATGACTTTGCTAAAAATATATTTGTGTGTTAATTAACTAAGTTAGAATTAGGTATTTACCTAGGTACCTATTTAGTGCAGCTTCACATTATACTTCTATTGTGCCTACTTATTTCTATAAATTATTATTTTACGTACGAAATCGATTACCCGGTATTTCGGTTTTAATCACAATAATTGTTTATACTCAATCGTTTAAATACTATAATTTGTAACAAATTCCCACAAGGGTAAGTACCTACTATACATCAGTTCTAGAACATTTGACGACTTTTGTCGATTGTATAGTGTACGTACCCAGCGGCAGCGAGTCGTGCCCCGCGCTTTTACGCGTGGCCCCTCGCGCGCTGATCGCGCTGTTGGCGGGCTCAGCGCTTCGAGCTGTGCTCCCGCAGTGCGCCTACTTCCGTGAGCTGCTCCCGGCTGACGGGCTCGGCAGCAGCTGCGTGGTGTGGATTACGGATTACTGTATTGTGTTACTATAAATTTATTTTTGTTTAATGCTGCCCCACTCATCTATTTAAAATGTCGGTAAGCGAAGCAACCACTAGACCTAAAAGCCCTGTTCCATCGTTAAAAGTAGACGCGGTTGGTAAAACCGATCCTAGGGAATATCTTAAGTCATTAATTAGAAAACGTGCCGGATTTAGAAGTCGCCTAACAGTTTTGAAAAATTATTTTCAAACCTATCAAACTTCCGATATCACAAAGGCATCTAATTTAGAAATTAGAGAAATTTCATTACGAATAACTCAATTACAAGAATTAATGTCTAGTTTTGATCGTACACAAACAGAATTTCGAAGTTGTACCCAGGACAAGACGGAGTTTGTCGAGTAGCTGACGTCTACACAGCTAAAGGCACTATAAGACGAGCTGCAAACTCCGTCCTGTCACGGTCGCCAAAAAACTTTATGTCTGCGCTCCGGCGTAAACATAAAAAACGTTTTTGCTGGACTATTAAATTTATTACGTTATTTACAAATGTTTCGCTAGTTTCGCGTATGCTCGTTGATTGTGACTGTGTGTGTGCTCGCACGCAGCGCTGTCCGGCGGCGAAGCCGCGTCCCCTCTCGGTGTGGCTCTCCGCGCATAACCGGTTCGAGAGCCAATGTCACGGATGGCCGTAGCGGCGGCGCGAACATCATTTGTGAAACAATTACATTTGTTAAAAATAATATGAACCTTTTTATAACCCATATAAGTAAAAGACACAACAATAAAATTTGTTTCCCCGAAACAAGACGGCTTTATACAATAAAGGTGTAATCTGCATGATTGCGCGTTGTCATCTCCCAAAGAGTGTGCTAGATGTTCCTAATTTAAATTTATTTAAAATGAAATTGAAAAGACTGTTAATAGAAAAAGCATATTATATTTTTAATGGTTACCTAGGAGCCGATGACAATAATTTTAATTGACCAAATATAATTTATTTTTTATTATAAGTTTGTAAAAGCTGCAAAAAATAATTTATTTAATTTATTTAATATAAATAAATAACCCTGGCATTGTGCTTAAATGCAAAAACGTTATAATAAAGTGAATGTATAAATCTTTAACATTGCATGCGTTAAACGCTGAATATGACTGTACCTACGCCTTGTTATTATTGTTACCCATATTACACAATAAATACAATTTGATTTGAGCTTTCATCGGCTGCATTTTGTTCAGGGTTTTAACCACAGAACATAAAAAACAATAGAACTAGCATGATGACTTTTCACTATGAAAACCAGTGTAGCTAAATTCACACATGTAAAAACTAGCACACTTAGAAATAAAAGTTATAATTGGTTGAAAGAGAACGTTCAAAAGTCATTAAACCATAAAACTAATTTTACGTATATAAAACCTTAGCTACTAAGGGAACATGGTTTAAAATTCAATAAAATAAATAGTAATACAAAATTAAAGTCTACTCACCAAAAGATGGCGCTTTAGAAAATGTTTTTATTTTTAGTCTCTATTGATCAGAAATAAGACTGATAATGCAATGGCTGTTACTTGATTACCCACAAAACAAATCCACTCAACAACAGATGGCGCTGTGGCTTACGATTTTTGTTATAGTCTCTAACAGCAAAGAATAAGATTGATAATGCCATGGCTGTTACTCTCTAGTCCAAAATACTTTGCTACTGCTTTAGTGATGTACCTATCAGGATACAAGACGAATGTATTGATATCGATTATCACCTACCTACTATGGATAATGAAATAGGTACGTCAGGTTATAATATAGGTGGTCGAAATGTCGAAATAAACAGCTTCTCTTTTAAAATGAATTTAATTTTTTTATTTCTCATAATATTCTCCCTTTGCGTCAATGCACTTTTTCATACAATTGAACCAATTTTGAAAACATTTGTGCCACTCCTCCGGTGGTGACGTCAGATACATTTTTTTCATACTCTTCGACAGCCTCTTCTGGTGATGAAAACCGTTGATCGGGTAATTGGTTCTTGATTTTTGGGAACAGAAAAAAGTCACACGGTGCCAGGTCAGGACTCTGTATGCTAAATGATTCATAAGTTGTACGTTTTTTGATTTTTTTTTTGTCTGGCGCCTTGGGGAAACTGAAAACAGAAGTTATAATAATATTTCACACCATAGGTCGAAAATGCATTCAAAAAATCATCAATAAAACAACAAAAAGAATTAAGGCCCTAAAACTTCTACACTTTTAAATAGGGGGTAACTAATTAGAGATATCGATAACACATTCATCAGTATATTGGGATCTCATCCCTAATTGAGTAGCGTAAGTTGAGGTTTAAGAGAAACGCGACCTTAAAGAGTATGATTCACAGTCTATTTTGTTTGACGATTTTGCATTTTAAACAAAACTAACAAAAAACAATAAAATAATACTTACCGGCGATAGGATATGCCCCCTTTTGTTAAATTTTTGGTTCGGCTATAATATTTACACTCCAAAACGGCACAATATGGTATTTTTATATTTTTTGAAGTACGTTTACCCCACAATAATTGAAACACGACTGAAGTGAGCGAAGCTTGTAGTGCGTGGAACTCCGCGTACTTAGTGTTACGCGGGCTCCGCCTACTTACGACTTCTATTGTTTTTTGTGTTCTGTGGTTTTAACCGTCGCAATATTGTACGCGAAACCCTCTTGCGAGAGACCTTAAAGGTTTTACGAGCAGTAATGAACGAGGAAGCAAAACATTCCTTATTTATTTCTAACATTATGATGCACATACGAGTTGACACTGATAACGACAATGCTTACCGAGCGAGTGTTAATACTATAGTGCTCCACTCGCATCATACTACTTATGACACGAAAGCAGAATACTTTTTACTATGATATCGAACGTCTGTTAACGGCAAATACAATAATTACTCAAGCTCTGAGGTTTCACAGATTTTAGGGCACACCCATTCAATATCACTGTTTCAAGCAATTATTTTACAAAAGCACTTAATTATTTCATCCTCGTTGTCTAATTTGCACCTTTTTGTAGGGGGTTATTTTAGATAAGAGATCTGAACAAAATACATTAGAATATTTATGTTGTGCAAATTGAATAACTAAAAAACAGATTGCAGCAACTCGTGTATTCCGTCAAAACACACGCGACTGGCGCTCAACAATATGTCAGGAATAGCAAGTAACACCAACATTGTTTTATGTTATCTTTCAACTAAATCTGAAAGGGCTCAAGTTTCAATGGATTCGCAATCATCTCTTTTTAAGAAATAAAAGCATATAAAATTCCGACCGTGTCCCCGGAAAAAAGCTTTCTAAGTGGCCATTAACCATTTAATTGACATTTCTCGCATATTTCTGTATCGAAGTAAAATACAAAATACTTAAATGTGAGAACGTGAGGCTCAGTTTAAATCGCTTCGGATTACAGAGTCTTCGCAGTGCCACAAACTTATGCAACACTATATTTCACTAGCTGATGGTAAACGAAGCAACGTTCACACCAAGTCGGGAGAGTTTGTGATACTGTACATAGTAATAATAATTTATTCTGTGACTTTTATAGGAACATTACGGATTAACTGCCGCTACGTGTCGGAGCCAGCACTTTGTACCAACAAACTGTAAAGGAAAATAGTATTTTAACGAGTGAATTCTATTGTTTTTTTTTTTCAAATAATCTATTCAATATTTGACTTGTACAAATTACTTTTTAACATTTACCTATTTAAAGTTACCAACACAGTTTGGAAGCCGAGCGCTCAAATGAATGTTTTTATCTCAACATTGTGCGTTGTCCGGATATTCATTATATACTGTAAACTTAAGAAAATATATTCCGGTAGTCTTACAACAGTTCTTATTTATAGCCTGGTAAGATGCAAATGTTGTATAGCAAATAATAAAATGGAGCCATAAATCTCCTCTGACGCCATTCAGAGCTTTTGCAAATAACCTACCTACGCCGTTTTTAAGATAAATGACATCAAACAACCTCCTTACGTTTGTGATAAAAACAAGTCTATACTCTACCTACACTACACATACTCGTACTAACACATACTCTGCTATATAAAACAAACCTATACTCTACCTACACTACACATACTCGTACTAACACATACTCTGCTATATAAAACAAACCTATACTCTACCTACACTACACATACTCGTACTAACACATACTCTGCTATATAAAACAAGTCTTTACTCTACCTACACTACACATACTCGTACTAACACATACTCTGCTATATATGTAAAACAAGTCTATACTCTACCTACACTACACATACTCGTACTTACACATATTCTGCTATATTAAACAAGTCTATACTCTACCTACACTACACATAGTCGTACTAACACATACTCTGCTATATAAAACAAGTCTATACTCTACCTACACTACACATACTCGTACTTACACATATTCTGCTATATTAAACAAGTCTATACTCTACCTACACTACACATACATAGTCGTACTAACACATACTCTGCTATATAAAACAAGTCTATACTCTACCTACACTACACATACTCGTACTAACACATACTCTGCTATATAAAACAAGTCTATACTCTACCTACACTACACATACTCGTACTAACACATACTCTGCTATATAAAACAAGTCTATACTCTACCTACACTACACATACTCGTACTTACACATATTCTGCTATATTAAACAAGTCTATACTCTACGTACACTACACATAGTCGTACTAACACATACTCTGCTATATAAAACAAGTCTATACTATACCTACACTATACATACTCGTACTAACACATACACCGCTATATAAAACAAGTCTATACTCTACCTACACTACACATACTCGTACTAACACATACTCTGCTATATAAAACAAGTCTATACTCTACCTACACTACACATACTCGTACTAACACATACTCTGCTATATAAAACAAGCCTATACTCTACCTACACTACACATACTCGTACTAACACATACTCTGCTATATAAAACAAGTCTATACTCTACCTACACTACAAATACTCGTACTAACATATACTCTGCTATATAAAACAAGTCTATACTCTACCTACACTACACATACTCGTACTAACACATACTCTGCTATATAAAACATGTTTATACTCTACCTACACTACACATACTCGTACTAACACATACTCTGCTATATAAAACAAGTCTATACTCTACCTACACTACACATACTCGTACTAACACATACTTTGCTATATAAAACAAGTCTATACTCTACCTACACTACACATACTCGTACTAACACATACTTTGCTATATAAAACAAGTCTATACTCTACCTACACTACACATACTCGTACTAACACATACTCTGCTATATAAAACAAGTCTATACTCTACCTACACTACACATACTCGTACTAACACATACTCTGCTATATAAAACAAGTCTATACTCTACCTACACTACACATACTCGTACTAACACATACACCGCTATATAAAACAAGTATATACTTTACCTACACTACACATACTCGTACTAACACATACTCTGCTATATAAAACAAGTCTATACTCTACCTACACTACACATACTCGTACTAACACATACTCTGCTATATAAAACAAGCCTATACTCTACCTACACTACACATACTCGTACTAACACATACTCTGCTATATAAAACAAGTCTATACTCTACCTACACTACAAATACTCGTACTAACACATACTCTGCTATATAAAACAAGTCTATACTCTATCTACACTACACATACTCGTACTAACACATACTCTGCTATATAAAACAAATCTATACTCTACCTACACTACACATACTCGTACTAACACATACTCTGCTATATAAAACAAGTCTATACTCTACCTACACTACACATACTCGTACTAACACATACTTTGCTATATAAAACAAGTCTCTACTCTACCTTCACTACACATACTCGTACTAACACATACTCTGCTATATAAAACAAGTCTATACTCTACCTACACTACACATACTCGTACTAACACATACTTTGCTATATAAAACAAGTCTATACTCTACCTACACTACACATACTCGTACTAACACATACTCTGCTATATAAAACAAGTCTATACTCTACCTACACTACACATACTCGTACTAACACATACTCTGCTATATAAAACAAGTCTATACTCTACCTACACTACACATACTCGTACTAACACATACTCTGCTATATAAAACAAGTCTATATTCTACCTACACTACACATACTCGTACTAACACATACTTTGCTATATAAAACAAGTCTATACTCTACCTACACTACAAATACTCGTACTAACACATACTCTGCTATATAAAACAAGTCTATACTCTATCTACACTACACATACTCGTACTAACACATACTCTGCTATATAAAACATGTCTATACTCTACCTACACTACACATACTCGTACTAACACATACTCTGCTATATAAAACAAGTCTATACTCTACCTACACTACACATACTCGTACTAACACATACTCTGCTATATAAAACAAGCCTATACTCTACACTACACATACTTATACTAACACATACTCTGATATATAGGGTGTTTGATAATATATGCACAAAAATAAAGCGGTTATTTTGATGAGCATAATAAATAAATTTGTGAAATGGTTTCCATAGTAATGTGAAATTTATTTTGGCATGTTAAAACCAACACTAAAATTTTGTGATATTGCATAATGCTTGCCATCTAACCAGAGATACAGTACTGGTGACGTTTCGAGATATCTCTTGTTGTCTCTCTCTAACCCAAAACCCGCAGCCATTTCCGAAAGAGATATCAAATTGGCCTTTATTTTTGGATGTCGATTGCAAGAGCAGTAAGTTTTATATCGAATTAATCACTTGAACTTAGTCAATTTTCTTTAAAATTTGGTATTATAACTAGTAATTTTCTATTTCGAGAAGTATTTTTTTATGTTTGTTAAACCTTCACTTGAATAACGTCAGTATATTACCGAACATCCTGTATAAAACTTCAGCCTTTAAAGCTCTCTACCCAAAAGTACGTAACGCGAGCTCCGCAGAGTAACCATTATTTTTATTAAACACCTCCCAAGTAATTAATAAAACATGACCGACATCTAATTTTGAATAAGTTTCCCCATCGCAGCTGATCTAGCATTCAGTTGGTACACGCCGCGTCTCGTCGGCGCCGCTTCTATTAATGCATATGAATGCTTTCAACTTAAAAAGTTCCTATGAACTATGAAGTGTAGAGGTATTAATGACTGGCAAGGGGTTTTCTAATGATATTCAAAATTATAAGGGATAACTTAATAATTTGATTATCTTTATGTTGAAATAGCGACTGCGAAATACGACGAATATGCTGTCATAATCTGCACCGAAAGAGATGTAATCTTCAGTCGGACCTAAAAGTGTTGTAAAAGTGTTAAAATTAACTAAGGTATTCTCTTCTGTCTATGTCCCACTACCAGTTCTAAAAGCAGCTTAATAAATTCAGCAAGAATCTAATTTACAGAACACTCTTTACTTTGGAAAAATTAATAGGCTTAAAAAGGAATTTGTAACTTTTGAAGACATCGGTTTACTAATAAAGTAAAACAGAAGTTCCAAAATGATGGCTGGAACTTGGAGCAATAAGTGTCTGTGTAGCATTATTAATTTTATTTATTTATATTCGAGTTTTGTATTGAAAGTCTTTTCAATTTGTTGCTTTAATGACTAAAGGACACAAATATTATCGTGAACAGATATCGTAATTTACTTAATATTTTTATTTTATTTATTTTAAGAATATTTTATTTGCATAGAATGGAAAAAGGGTATGAAGGCGTTTGCCCCGCACTGGGATCACACACGCTAATTACATTACATTATATTAAGAAAATTATATATACATATCTGGTTTCTGACAGCTCATAAAAAGTTCAAACCGTGTGGGTCTTGCAAAGTGAAAACACTTGGACCATATTAAACTCGCCGATGTTACACAAACAGCGGCCAAGTTGAAATGGAACTGAGCAGGGCCCGTATGCCGAATGCGCGATATCTTGTGGAGAGGAGTCGGGACGGACTTCACACACATAATACGATCTGGATATTAAATCTACTTCCGTTTTTACATCCTTGTGAATGATGAATAGAGCGTTTTATAGCAGTCGGGGTTTTTAGGTTTAAGTCAATAACACACTAAAACTCAATAACAACACTGGAAAGGAAACTGGCAATTAATGGATTAAGTTTATATAATAACACATAGAAATAAGATAATGTACCACAATGTCATTAACCGAATAAAAGTAGGTACATTTCCCGTGCTCTCAACTTGCAAATAATGTTTGCATCCACAAAATCTTGTGACTATTTGTGTGAATTGGGAAAACTATTTTCTGTATCATATCATTTCTGAATTATATCTTCAAGCCGATCTGAAATTGTAGTGATCCGTGGATATAAATCTGATCCTAAATATGTATCATCCGGTGTGCCGCAAGGTTCTCACCTTGGGCCCATTTTCTTCTTTATGTTTATGAATGACCACTGCAATAATATCACTTCTCGATTGGGAATATTCACAAACAATTCAAAATTGTAAAGTATTATGAAATAAAATACTGGATGTTAATTTGAATTACTTGTATTGAAGACTTCAGATTAATTTTAATCACGACCAAGCGTGTTGAAACTTAGCCGAGGAATGGCGGCCGTTCGTCAGTCACCGAACCTCCTTTGTTCTACCGAAGTCGTTCGTTCGTGTGTCGTTCGTTCACCGTGACTGGCGCCACCCGCCAATCTTTCCTTTTTTTATAAGATCATTACATAATTTCTATTAAGATAACTGATAAGTTTACTATTTATTCTATTGATACAACAATTACAAACACAATAATAAACACTAGTATTAATCTATTACAATAACAATTGTCCCATTACTCACCAACGGGTTTCAAATAAACAAAATATAAAATGTCAACATGTCAATAGAATATCACAAAACCTTTTTCTGTTTTAATTATAACTAAATAACTTATGATTGATTGAGTGATGACATATGGAACCGAGACGTGGTCCTTCACTATTGGCCTTATGAATAAGCTCAGAGTCGCTCAACGAGCTATGGAGAGGGCTATGCTCGGGGTTTCTCTACGGGATCGAATCAGAAATGAGGAGATACGTAGGAGATTTCAAGTCACCGACATAGCCCGACGGATTAGCACGTTGAAGTGGCAATGGGCAGGCCATATATCGCGCAGAACAGATGGCCGATGGGGCCGAAAGGTTCTCGAGTGGAGGCCACGGACCGGCAAGCGCAGCGTAGGACGTCCACCCACAAGATGGGCAGACGACTTGGTAAGAACCGCAGGTCGGCGTTGGATGCAGGCCGCTTCCAACCGCAGTTTCTGGAGATCAATGAGGGAGGCCTTTGTCCAGCAGTGGACGTCCTACGGCTGATATGATGATGATGATGATGAACTTATGATTTATAATCTTTACTACAATATTAATCTTATCAATTCTTCAGGTACTTACAGTACACAATTTATCAAAATATTAAATCATAAATTAGCAAATCATTACATTCGGCCATCTGCAACAGTGCTACCTCCTGGTGCACTCTCTCTAGAAAAAAAAATCGATAATTTACAAACATTATTATAATTTACTTATAATTGTTATTTAACTAAATCAAACTGTTAAGTAAGTAATATTTTTGTAATTATAGTATTGTTTATTTTATACATTATACAAAAACATTACCTTCTATAACAAAATATACCTAAATTTGAAAACAACAACAAGCTGCTTAACCACCAACCATTAATATGCTAAGATACCTTTTCAAGGTAGAAGATCTTTACTATAAATATATTTAAAGTTTGTCTTTTCTTTTATCTAACTACATAATTGCAACTTATGCACATCAATGATTAAAACTTTTTACAATTTTAAACTCAAACAATATTTGTTAATTTTACATACAAACTTAAAATCAATCATTACATTCGTGTTTCAATTACAAATTAATACAAACGTATTAAAATACCCATCATAAATACAATTTTCTTGCACAAACACACATTAAAAAAATCTAAATTAGTATTTAAAAATGTGTTGTCTGTAAAGTCGGTTTACGAACGACAATTTTACGTGATAACAAGAGAGATAGATGCGTCACAAGCAGAGTACTTAGGCCGATCGTGTCTCTCTATCGCTTGTTCCGCGCTCTCGCTTGCACGCTCGGCTCAGGTGGAACGTGACAATGAGTCATGCTTTTTCGTGCGTGCAGCCGGTGTACATCGATTTATAAGACGTTTATCACCTCAAAAACAAAATGAACATAATTTAACAAACTTTTTTTTACTAATACATATAGTTAAATTATTAAAAAAAATACAAATCTGAACAAACTTTTTTAACTTATCTATTTACATTACTATACAGATGTCTTAAAAATAATTTTCTTAATTTATATTTATATACCTAAAATGGATTTCTATTTATCATTTTCAATTTCAATATCTGATTCACTTTCATTAGCCGAAGCATTAGAATCATTATTTACATCAATGTAGAATTCACCAACTACTGTATGCCAGATGCCGATAGGTACTGAAATCTCTTTGAGAAAAAGACCATAAGTATATCTGAAACCTAATGATACCGCTTTACTATTAATAAGCAGGTACTCCAAAAAATTCGGAAGCTTTAGCATTTACCCAAAATTGCTGGAGAAAAAGCTTCTTAATACAAATTCAAGATTATAATAAGTTCCTTAAAATATGACGAAATGAACGACGACGAAATTTTCAGTTTAAAAAAAAGAAAGACATTAGTAAATTTATTGTTGAAAAAGACTTTAAGATTAACTGTATAGAAATTAAAAACTATGTTATTATTGTTGTGTATACATTTCCAAATAGTGGTTATAGTGTATTTGTAGTTTGTACTATCGAAGGCCAAATCGTTTAATCACAAAGACATATATTTTGTGGAGACTTTAATGTGAATTTCCAAATTATATTATACGTTGAAGAGAAAAGATACGTAGGAAAACGACGTAAGAACGAAGACGTATGATGAATGACCAGCCATAGTGGTTGCATTGACAATATTTTTTCCTCTACAGATGTTCTGAACTCAAGTGTACTAGATGGTGTGAAGTCTGACCATTTCGCGCAGATAATATCTAGCTGTTATAGCCATTATTCAATCTAATGCTAATAATTGTATAAAAGATGCTTAGTAAATACTGATTCGGTAGAAATGTTAAGAACTATTTTAAGAGGAGAACTTGCAAACCGAAGTGTATCTTCTTTTGAAGATTTTTTTCTCTATCTAAACTCTATTATGCCAGTTGAAACAAGGCAGTTGAATAAGGCAAAAAAATGATGTAATGACGGGGCAACTCAAGACTTCAGAATCTCACAAGCAAATATGAAGCTCTTACTACCTTCTAACTCTGACAAATGATGAGAATTTACTTAAGAAAATTCTTAAATTATTGTTATTGTAAAAGTTATTCAGTCAGGGCAAGACATATTATGCTTTAAACTGATATTGATGCAATTGGTGCCTCTGCAACAAAATGAAACTCAACGCATCTAAATGCTTCCACGTAAAATTTAGTAGTGGTAGCTCTATTGAAGAGGTCTTGAGTATACGTGATTTGGGTGTTATATTACATCAAAAACTGGATTTATGTGAACATATTAACAATATAGCTATTAAGGGAGCCCGCATGGCTGTATTTGCCGTAAGAAAAACTAAAATGTTCAAGGAACCTGATATTTCAATAGAAGTTCAATTGTTTTGTCCGCAGCTACCTAGAATATTGTTCTCCAGTCTAGAGCCCATCATACCCAATACATTCAATGCTTCAAAAACAGTTTCTAAATCATCTTGCCTTCTCAGATAAAAAGTGTTCCTTAACGTCACATAGCACAAGGCTGGAACACAACAGAGTCTGTGTGGTGAGTGGACTGACCACTTTCCATAAGTAGAGATGTTTCCGACACTGTCTTCTTACGTAAAATTATTCAAGGCGCTATAGAATATCCTAAACTATGAAATAAACAAGAGTTAATGTACCTCGATTTTCATGTCGAATTCAGGGTCGAAAACATTCTTTCTACACACTTGTCGCACTAACTACGGTCGAAACTCTGCGTTGTACCGCATGTGCTCGTACTACAACGAACACCTTAATCTGTTTGATATTTATGGTGCATCGGTCAACACACACAAAAAATTCCAACTTTCAAAAGCTATACTAGTTGGGTGTTGGTAGCAGGTACTCGTAAGTGTATTATAATCATAATTTAGTTTCCTCTTTTTTATCTTTTTAAGTTATGTGTTATGTACCTTCCATTTCAAATTATTTTTGGATGCTATGCCTACATCTAGGGCGAACACCGTCTTTGGTAAATTTGTATATATATTTTTTCTTGTATTGTTTCGTGTAACGCCCAGTTTAGTGACCCCAACATAAAAGACAAATAATAAAAACTGTTGAATTTCCGGTATTGTACTCATTCTAAGAACAGCAATAGAAATATTTGTCAATATTTTGACAAACAGTCAATTGGAAACTTGGGACTAAAGGCTCGGAATAAAAGCCATTTCTCATAGCTAACCCCGGCGCGGCGGCGCGGCGCTGGTGGACTCGTAAATAAACCCAACTGTGAAACTTGTTATTTAAATCATAGCTTTACTTTGTGGTCACGAATACGTTAGTGAATTTAGATACATTTCTACACGTAAATCGCAAGCGTGAGTACCTAATACCAATTTGTATCAATTGTTCTTAAATTATTAACGTGATATATGGGGACAGAGATTTGTCTGGACTACATAACGGCTAAATCAACTTGAAAAAAGTGGCATAATTCTAGTTTTTATCTCGGTATCCGCCAACAAAGCTACGCCTGTTCATGCGCGCTATTCAATAATAAGCAACGATCAATCGTAGCTTACGTAAAAGCTTAGTCCTCTCAATATATCAAAATGTACTAAACCATACTAAGTTTATGCTAAAATCTTGAAAATTGTAAAGTTTTTTTTAAATCAAAAATTTACAAAACCAACATACAAATAAATATGATTAGGTAGTCTGTTTGTCCACTCTCTGCAGCTAAAGTAACAAAGTGCACCGTTTAGTGCGAGCCCGCGGGCTGCGAGCCGGGAGCCGGGGGCCGGGGGCTGGGGGACGGGGTTATAGCGGAGATGCATGCAATTATAAGTTAGCTATGTAACCGAGCAGTCAGGCGTCGTCAGCCGAGGCGCTGAGCTGTCGCGACGCTTATTGTGCAAAACTACTGCTACACAATTGACTTTTTATTCACTTTTTCAAGTTACCCCTTGAATGGTTTTGTTACATAAGTAAGAAAAACAAATAAAATGAAAAATAAGTTTTGTGAATATGCCAATATGAATATGAGGTTAGTGTACTAGACTTCTCGCACGTTGCTCAATAAGATACCTAATTATGTTAATTTAGTTAACCATTAACTCTTCATTCCGTATATTTTATAATACATCTAGTTATCAGTGAAACTAGATCTTGTTCTAATAAAACCCTGTAGGTTTAACCCTGAAGCATCGATATACTCGCATATGTACATGCCCTGAAGCTTTTCAGAATGCCAACATGAAATATTTGCATACTGAGCGCGGCTCCGTCCGACATAAACGAGCATCGTGAAGTTGAAGCAATTGTGATTCACGTACTCTTCTTATCTCATATCAATAAAGCTTAGAATTCCTTGACACAAAATATGACTTCAGTTCAAAAATATTAGATGTTAGTTTAGAGTACACAGCGCTGAACGAGGCGTACAGTGACTAACAACAATGTTTAAGAAAAAGGGATTTAGAATATTTTTTTGCGGATACGATCATAATAATTCTTTTGTTTGCATTCATATGAATATGTACCCTCACATGATTGCAAACAACAGTTTTTATATTGCTGTTTTGTCAGACAATATTGTCGTACCTATTTGAATCATGTTTATGTAATAAGTTTAGGGGTCCTTGTGCAAACCGACCTTAATCTTTGACTGACAAAATAGTGCCACGAAATACTCAACCACATAACTTGATCTAAAGTTACATTCAAATTACAGGTAACGAGAGTTCATGTATTTGGTTATTTTTTTGGGGTACAAATTGCAGTTATTCTGGATTTCAGACTTGCCTATATTTGTGTTACTAAAGCTACACGCATACCAAATTTCAGCACTGTGGGGTTACTGGTGTACCCTGTGAATTTTGTCAAAGTTTAGTTTTAATTCTGGCTAGTAACTTAAAAACTACAAAGTTTAAACTAAAAATAAAAATGTGGCCGAAAAGAACATACAAAGAACTTTTATTAGACCTTGACCGTATAGACCATTTTGGTTTTTTTTTACCCCTCTTGAACCCCAATATCTCAACAACCCCCCCACATTTTTAGCTCATTTAGTCACACCAAAGTTGTGCCATTGCTACCTACCTATGTACCAAATTTCACGATGATCGGATAAACGCTTCGAAAGTTATCCTCGGACAAACAAACATACATAAATAAATAAATAAATAAATATGTATATATAAATAAATATTGCTGGACATTTCACACAGCGCATCTAGCCCCAAACTAAGCAGAGCTTGTACTATGGGAACCAGAGAACTGATAGAATACATATATACTTTTTTTTGTAAATACATACTTATAATATTATATAGAAAAACAACCAGACCTGGAACAAATATCTGTAGATCATGCAAAAATTTGTTCCGCGGCGGGAATCGAATCCACTACCTCCTGCGTCTCAGCCGGCTGTTCGCCCACTGCGCCACGGAGGTCGTCAAACATACAACGCCGATTTGACAAGTTATTTTAGAGATCTCGCTTCGCTCTATCAAATATGTCATACTATCTGCTAGATATAAGGTATACAGATGATATGTAACTTGTTTACGTCTAAGTACAGATGGCTGACTCATTAGAACTGACTCGCTCGGCTCTATTGCTCGGACCGCAATCACATTAGTAATCTGAATCTTATTTGTATAGTACAAAGATCTTACCTTGCCGTAACACAGTTTACAACTAGCGCGGGAGGTAGGTAATTATTTTATTGCGCAATACAAATCTACCCTCAACAAATCGTATGTTTATTACTTAAAAACTTAGCACTTATGTACACACGGCTACACATCAAGCTATAAATTTACAGTATAAGCTGACCTCTCATTCTATGAAAAGCCTACACAATGCGAGGTCAGCTCATATTGGAAATGTATAGATTGATATAGCCATGTGTACAACTATTTTTTAAGTTCTGGTTGATAAAAATATAATTCTATTCTATTTTATTCTCTAACAACCTTGTGACTTTATTGCTGAAGTGTGCAGTGTCCGCGTTTCGTACATCATGGCATGTGTAAGTTTGTTGAACAATTTATTGCTTATGCATAAGTAACTGTTGACTATTTTGGCATTTAACATACATCAGGTTCTGGTCTCCAACCATTGTCATTTTATTTGGGTGACGAAGTTTATTTCTACAAGATTATTATGTTCTCCATTTGTAAAATGGAACGTACTGCTCTTTTTTGAAGTATACAATTTTTAGAGGGTTGTGAGGCATTTCCCCAAGCAAGAATACCGTATGTCATTATTGAGTGAAAATATGCATGATAAACACTTCCCGATGATCTAACGTTACTTAATTGTCAAATCGTTATAATTGCATAAACAGCTGAGATCTCATTCTTCCGACGAGTGTCAATATGTTTATTCTGAATAAATTTTCTCTCTAGACTCAAGCAGAATAGTTGTCAATTAAATATAAGGATGGTTTGAGACTACTTTAAAAAAGAGGAGGTTATTAATTCAGTGGCTGTGATTTTTATTTATGGTATGCAGGAAATGATCACAGCCAGCGTGGTTAAAAATATACTTACGAGTATATAAAATAGTATTTAAAACAAAAACAAAAAAATGTCTACTTGGGTTTAGTGATAACTTAATTTGACGCTACATAGGTTTTATATCATTCGCAGTGCCAGGTACAGTCACCGCCAAAATTCAATGACCATTTACAAACTTCCAAAAGTCCTATACACCTAAAAGATCGTAAGTCGGTGATCTGCTATGGCCATATTCTTCAATGACTATAATAAGGTTACAAATATCGATAAACATAATCGAAATAAAAATTACTGAACGCATAAAAATATAGTACATACCACCTGTATATCGGAAACTAAACGTTCTAAGCTAGCGGTCTCTCGGGACAAATGCTAAATATCAATAAACTCTGCAAATCTGATGACAGCTGTCAAACTTCTTGTTCTAGGCTAGTGGTGTCTAGTGACAAATCAATGAGATATGCATTTTTGATACAGCCGTCAAACTTCAAACAGCAGTATCTCGGAAACTAGACGTTCTAGACTAGTGGTGACTTGTGACAAATGGTAGGTGTCAATGAGATCAGCATTTCTGATGACAGCTGTTAAGCTTCAAACAGCCGTATCTCTGAAACTAGACGTTCTAAGCTAGTAGTGTCTCGAGACAAATGGTAGGTATCAATGAGATCTGCATTTCTGATGACAGCTGTCAAACTTCAAACAGCCGTGACACGGAAACTAGACGTTCTAGGCTAGCGGTATCTTGGGACAAATGGTAGGTATCAATGAGATCTGAATTTCTGATGACTGCTGTCAAACTTCAAAGAGCCGTATCTCAGAAACTAGACGTTTTAGGCTAGCGGTATCTTGAAACAAATAATAGGTATCAATGAGATCTGCATTTCTGATGACAGCTGTCAAAATACAAACTGCCGTATCTCGGAAACTAGACGTTCTAGGCTAGCAGTATTTTGGGACAAATGGTAGGTATCAATGAGATCTGCATTTCTGATGACAGCTGTCAAACTTCAAACTGCCGTATCTCGGAAACTAGACGTTCTAGGCTAGCAGTATTTTGGGACAAATGGTAGGTATCAATGAGATCTGCATTTCTAATGACTACTGTAAAACTTCAAACAGCTGTATCTCGGAAACTAGACGTTCTAGGCTAGCGGTGTCTTGGGACAAATGGTAGGTATCTATGTGATCTGCATTTCTGATGACTGCTGTTAAACTTCAAAGAGCCGTATCTCAGAAACTAGAAGTTCTAGGCTAGCGGTATCTTGGGACAAATGGTAGGTATGAATGAGATCTGCATTTCTGATGACAGCTGTCAAACTTCAAACTGCCGTATCTCGGAAACTAGACGTTCTAGGCTAGCAGTATCTTGGGACAAATGGTAGGTATCAATGAGATCTGCATTTCTAATGACTACTGTAAAACTTCAAACAGCTGTATCTCGGAAACTAGACGTTCTAGGCTAGCGGTGTCTTGCGACAAATGGTAGGTAGATACCTACCATTTATCCCAAGACACCGCTTGGGATCTGCATTTATGATGACTGCTGTCAAACATCAAAGAGCCGTATCTCAGAAACTAAACGTTCTAGGCTAGCGGTATCTTGGGACAAATGGTAGGTATCAATGAGATCTGCATTTCTGATGACTGCTGTCAAACTTCAAAAAGCCGTATCTCAGAAACTAGACGTTTTAGGCTAGCGGTATCTTGGGACAAATGGTAGGTATCAATGAGATCTGCATTTCTGATGACTGCTGTCAAACTTCAAAGAGCCGTATCTCAGAAAATAGACGTTCTAGGCTAGCGGTATCTTGGGACAATTGGTAGATATCAATGAGATCTGCATTTCTAATGACTGCTGTCAAACTTCAAAGAGCCGTATCTCAGAAACTAGACATTCTAGGCTAGCGGTATCTTGGGACAAATGGTAGGTATTAATGAGATCTGCATTTCTGATGACAGTTCTCTAACTTCAAACAGCTGGATCTCGGAAACTAGACGTTCTAGGCTAGCGGTGTCTTGAGACAAATGATAGGTATTAATGATATATGCATTATTGTTGTCAACTTTTGTTGATACATTATAGGTGCCATTCGTGGAATTATTTGAATAAGTTTTAAACATCCATGAAACGCCAAGCCAAAATATTAATCTACTATTTGTTCAAAGACACCGCTGGCCTAGAACGTCTTGTTTCCGAGATACGGCTTTTTGAAGTTTGACAGCTGTCATCAGAAATGTAGATCATCAGAAATGTAGAGACTCTGCTGTCTGTCTGTCTATCTGTCTGTCACCAGGCTGTTTCTCATGAACCGTGATAATTAGAAAATTGAAATTTTTACAGATGATGTATTTCTGTTGTTGCTATAACAACAAATACTAAAAACAGAATAAAATAACGGTTTAAGGGGGTGCTCCCCTACAATAAACGTGATATTTTTGCTCGGTTTTGCTCGATATTGACGGCAACAGACGCTTGAAATATTCAAAGAATATTTAGTTATATATTCATTTTAAAAATATATAATTAAACTAAAATAAAACAAATACATAAGGGGGGCTTCCATACAACAAACGTGATTTTTTGCCATATTTATAGATAATGGTACGGAACCCTTCGTGCGGGAGTACGACTCGCACTTAGCCGGTATTTTTTTATTTGAATAGTAATGTAATTTGGGATAATGTATGTGAACATGGCGTATCCATTTAACGATTAGACAAATATATTTAAAATGCAATAAATTGAAACGAAGCATCGAATAAAACAGAATTGTTCGATGTTATGTTCAATAAACCGTTTCAATTATACAATCCAATTCCGAAAAGAATTTGTGGTATAACCACATCACAATAAATGATGCAGCAGTACTTATGTATCATTATGTAGATTTGAAGGCGTCATTTGCACTCGCGATGTATTAGATGCAACGGACGTGACCGCACTCTAACGTTTGGAATTTGCTCACAAATTCATACATATTAATTCTAATGCTGCTTTTGAATGGAAATTGTATAGCTGTTAACTACTTATCCTGAAATAGAATAGGACTGATCGACAAATGCCGCAACGCCAGACGAGTGAAGCCATGTTTCTGTGTTGCTGAACTCCGTGATGTTCATATAAATTTATGACCAATAAGGCAAAACTTATGTAGTATTAGGGACTCTAAGTTGACGCAGTGCGAGTGCGGTGATCCCGCGCAGTCAATGCAGCACTTGCTAATGTGCCCTATGTCTCCGAACACCTGCACGATAGAGGAGCTAATAACCGCCTCGCCTAATGCTATTGTTGTGGCCAAACACCCACCTGTCTAACATAGTATAAATGAAAACGTAGAACCCTTGACACGCTAAGTAGAAAACGTAGAACCCTTGACACGCGAAGTAGAAAACGTAGAACCCTTGACACGCTAAGTAGAAAACGTAGAACCCTTGACACGCTAAGTAGAAAACGTAGAACCCTTGACACGCTAAGTAGAAAACGTAGAACCCTTGACACGCTAAGTAGAAAAAGAAGAAGAAGAAGGTAGGTAACCAAAAAAACTCAAATAAATTTCATGCTGTTTTGCTTTATATACGTTTTAATTTGTCATATCTCGCCGGACCAAGCCATAGACAAATCTTTTGCGCGGAGAATGCACTCGCAAGAAAATAATTTCATTGACTATAACTTCATCCATTTGGTAGGTACTAAAAGATGAACCGCATCACATTCCTGCGGGCTGTTTAATGTTTGCTACAAACTGAATATTCAGCAAGGGTAATGAATGCTACGAAAGTGCGAGTGTTCCACGCCGCGCCGTTGCATCGTCGACGCATTGTTGTGCCATTATTATTGCGGTGCTACTGAGAACTATACTATACGAAGTGACTCTCGTCTCAATCTTGGCCCCTATTAAATTATTAGCTGGTGCGTTGGTATTAGCAGTGCCCCTGCCGGTGCCAGTGCTATTGTGAGGTAGGAACAATACATCTCAGTATTTTGTTTTTGTTCATAACATTGTTTGCGCGATTCGTTGTGCATCCAATTAACGTACAGAGAAAAAAGCTGCATTCAAACAAGCCAATTGTATTTTTGTTTCAATTTTACAGACTTCTCGTTTTCAGGGCGAGGACGTTTTCACTCAGTTATTGTTTTTGGTATATTTTACACTCAGTAAGTATTTAAGGGAGGGAGGCCTTTGTCCTGAAGTGGGACAATACAGATTTAAATAATAACAATGAAGTATTGAGGTCAGATTTCAAAGACTTAGAGTCTTTGAGAGAACTTAGAGTGCCCAGCTTCAGTTATTATCGAAAAGAACCTACCTACTTTATTAGTTTAGAACTTACAATATTTAATTTACATATTAATTGTGTGTGTGTGTTATAAATTTTTAATAAGTATTTGAGTGAAAAATAATCATAAAACGTCTATAAGTTATTTCGTCATATGGGTATTAAGTCTACAAATACCCAAATACCATAGCTGTATCCGGCGACTTCGTACGCGTAAAACTACTAAGCGTGTACAATAGCCAACTAAGTTTCTATCCAACTATTAAAAAGAAGTGCCTTGGTACAAAAACAGGTAGTATACTTCCTATACTATTTTAAGCATCGATAATAAACGACAACCTAGTGCTGTTTTGCCGCTCGATGCCAGTACATTGTTGGGTGATTTTTTATAACAAAGCAAGAAGGTTAGTTTTTTTAATTGCCTACGTAGTCGGCATTTGACCACTATCCAGTTTATTGACCACAAGGAAGATTTGGACAAATCAGTTTGACCTAAAAAGTTAACCACGAGGAAGAAACGTTTTAACGAACCCAAACACGAGAAATCTTCTGTTATCCATTAAGGTGTTATGGAAATTTCATCCTAACTCCGTCATCAGATCCTGGTGGTCAATCCACGATAAAAAAATCTTTAATTAAAATATTTAAGCCTTGAAATAATTTAAGCAAATTAAACTTTCATAAATCAATGTATTATGTGTTTACACAGCACCTGATCGACAATGTCAAATTATATGTCATGTAAACCTCACCGAAAGCAGGTGATTAAATCCTTGAATAATGAATTTCAATAAGCCCTCGCGAGCATAATATGATTTGAATTTGGAACCTCATCTGTATTAAAATTTGAACCAAAGAGACCCACACACTAAGAACTTATTCGTAAATCAAACTAACCTCTTGTCTCCACATAATGCACCAACCTAGATTAGGTTTTTAATGTCTCACAGAAAGTGTAAAAAGTAGAATATTTTCCTCGTGGATAAAGCTGTCTCCATCTTGGGCGTGCTCTACACTCAGGATTCTAGTAACTCCTTCGCTCCGCTCGTGGGTAAACTCTAGAATCCTTTGTTACGTTTGGGATTCAATATAGGTACCTAGCCGTAGGTAGCCCGTGGCACAAGACACTGATTTGTCCCCTCGTTTAATAATCTACCATTAAACTAACTACGTCGTCCCTTTTTAACCCTAAGAGTGATGATCAGATAAAATAACTATTGCATGTTAATTCCAATAATCAATTCTTATAAAGAAGTTAAAAAAAATGTGCATCGTAAAAAATACACAGAGATCCGTTTAAAAACATACAACTCAAACTTATAGGCAATAAAAAAGGACAAAGTGGCTATTATATCAATGCTCGTTTGTTTGTTTTGTAGATAAATAATTTGTTCAGAATTTATTAATTTATTCAAATACCCTTAAGCCTCCCAAGAGCCGTCGGCTCAGCGAGGGGTCTCGCTGTAAGAGTACCACTAACAATATTTATTCCACGTAGTTTTGAAGTGGGGATGAAAAGGGCAAAATGTCCACGTGCGCTCCCTCGAGGGGCTCATTAGCTAAACTACTCGCGCTCGATTTGATTTACAGGTGCCGCAGCATGTAGAGTGCAAACCTGTACTTAGTATTCATATACCTTTTGAAGCGACGCAAGGTTTCTCAACGTGAATCTTCAAGAAGCTGTTTCAAATACTTTAATGAATGGATTTAGTTTACAGCCGGTAAGTTAACGATTTTGGTTCAACATTTTTTTCACAATTATTACGTTTCAATGATAAACTTCGCACCTTTTTCGTATCTCACTTTTGAATCCAAGTTAGTGACTAACTTCAACAGTATTTTAGTTATCTTACTTATACATACATCTTTATATTTAAGGTAGATGTACCTACCTAATATTAACAAATTGAAGTGCGATTGAACCTTGAGCTCCCCGTGAATTGCGTCAGCCGGTGTAAAGCGGGCGGTGTCCACATCAAACGCGCAGACCCTCAGTCGAGCCGTCCGTCGAAGCTAATCCACCGCTGCCGACAAACAGACAGACGATATCGTCGTGTCGAGTTGACCTCAGTCGAGCCCTCGAAACTAACCCACTGCCGCCGTCGCCGACTCATCGCTACCGACAGACAGGCAGACGATATCGTCATGTCGAGTTGACCTCAGTCGAGCCATCGAAGCTAACCCATAGCCGCCGTCACCGACTCATCGCGGCCGACAGACAAACAGACGATATCATCGTGTTGAATTGAAGCTAATATAAAAATCAAAGAGGAGGAGTTGACTTTTGTGGACACCACCGTATTATCCTAGATAATAAGCTTCAATGGGGCCCTCATATTAACAAGTTGTCGAAGATACGTAGTTCTGCGGCATACGCAATCAAAAAGATACGTCTTTTTACAGACGTAGACATATCTTTTACTTCAGCTACTTCCACAGCATTATGTTATACGGTATACTGCTGTGGGGGAGTGCTGCAGATATAAACACCGTTTTTGTATGAAAATACATCTATGAAAATCTGATGTATGTTCACAAAAATATTAATTTGTTTATTAAAAATAGCGATAATCATAATTTTAATACTAGAAATAAAGATAAACTCGCTGTTGCCCCTTGTAGACTCCATAGTGTTAGTAAATCGTATAAAGGGCGAGGTGTGTGCTATTATATCCAACTTCCAAGTGATGATTAACAATTAACAAATTTAAGTACGTAATTAAACAAAATCTTTATAAAAATCCTACTATAAAATATCGAATTATTTAGATGATAGAGAAGCTTGGTATTGAAATGGCTCCAACTCGTTCAAAATGTTACAATTTAGACGCAATTCATTTTCTGTATTGTTACGTATTCTAAAAGGATCATTAAAAAACAACCAGCCTTGTTTCTTGCCTTTCTTTCCTGGCTTGGTCGTGAAGGAACAGGCAGTAAAATTGACGTTTAAAAGTGATCCTTGTGATTTTTTTAAGACAAAACGGGTCTTTTCGCGCAAAGATTTATATCAAAATAATAATTTTGACTAACATCGACATTTCGGCCAAGTTACATCGGCCGTGTTCACGAGAGACTACTTAAAAACATGAGTATAGGTAATTCGCTAAAATTTAAAAAAGTTCTGGTCATTGTGATTTTAATAAATAAAAGAATTTGACTTTGACTTTGACTTAGAGTCTTCAAGTTCAGAGTGAATAGGTTCTTTCTAGGCAAGCATGTCGATCACACATTCACTTACCATCAGGTGAGGTAGTGGTCAAGCGCTTGACTTTAATCAATAAAAAAAACATTGTTTAGTTTTCCATACAAGGGGCGTACAACCCGAGTATAACACATACCTTTTCATCACGAATGCGAATTAAACAAGCTTTATAACATTTTTTTGATAACAATAAAATATGTGTCTCGGTATCCGTAGTTATTAATGAAGTAAAACTTTTTTACGCATGCTTGAGTTGGGGAGTAAGCTGGTGAATGCGTTACGAAAAGTGCGAACGGAAGTTGAGAGGGAGATATAAGTTAGTGAAGATAGAAAGAGAGAGTTACGTTTCGTGTATTTTAAAGGTTGATGTGCGACTGCGAGTTGCGTCTGTCCAGAATGAATATAGACTGATTGACCTACAGACGTGTGAACAATTTTGTAATTGAACCATTTTATAAAGTAATATTATGAAAAAGAAGTTTTATTTCAGTCGTGGGGTCTCAAGCACACTTATTTTTTTTCACTATTAAACGATGGCCTCTCAGTTTAAATAAAGCCCCAGTAGAAGTGAACGCGCCTAATAACGAAACGTCAACATCTACTCAAAATAAAGTAGGTAAGCCGCTATTAGTCAGTATGTGACCGTCGCGTCACGCCTGACGTGTTTTACAGTTTTCAATTCAGTTGGATTACGCCTTCTTGTTTCATCCCAACGTGTAAAAATGCAGCTGTGCTCAAAAATACAAGACGGGATCACATTTGATACGTAAGATTTAGATGTTGTGTTATTTGTTTATTGAATAAACTGTTCGGTTTGTAATAGTCATAAATCATGATCCTCCATTTTGCTGATAATAACTCTAGATATTTGGCAACACGCCAAATATCAAGAGTTATTATTTTCCCTACTCTAAAATACTGAGATTGAAAACTTTTATTAGTTCTAGTTTTAAATTATAGCGGTGGTTCGTCCCAAACAGTGATCTCGCAAAAAACAAAACATAAACATATTATTCTTAGGGCGATTTGCGCAAAGATGCCTAAACGTATTTAGTGGCTAAATATGATTTAAGGAGTTCTCAAATTATACAAATCCGTTAAATTTAAACATGGTTAGTCACTAAATACGTTTAGGGATAGTGGTGCAAACCAGCCTTAATCTCTGACCAATAAAATAGTGCCATGAAATGCCAACCAAATTACTTGACCTACAGTTTCATCCAAATCAAAAGTAACGGGAGTTCATCTCTAATGGTTAATTTTTTATGGGTATAAACAGCAGTAATTTTGAATTTCAAACCTTTTTACTACATTTGTGTCACTAAAGCTACACTAATACCAAATTTCAGCACTGTGGAGTCACTGGTGTACCCTGTGAATTACGTCAAAGTTCAGTTTTTTTGATGGCTAATAACTCAAAAACTACAAGGACTAAACTAAAAATAAAAACGAGATCAAAATGTACTAACGAAGACCTTTCATTCAACGTCTCGTTTGACCCAATAGTCTCATTTTGATTTGTTTACCCCTCATTAACCCCAATCAAAGCAGATCGTCGCTTTTAAAGGTATCTTCGTACAAAAATACATATAACGCCGATTTTTCCAAGTTGATCTGGAGATCTCGCTAGGCTCGATTTATGATTGTTTAAAATACGTAATGACCAGCTTCAAAATAGTCTATAAAGTTATACCGGGTTACTGGCAATTACTTAAACAGTTAGTATTAATTTAGGGACAAGTTCTGTACCTACATAAGAACAAACCGCTTTTGTCCTACCAAAACACTACTTTTAAAAAACTTACGCAGCAAAAAGGAAGTGAAATGTTTTTATCGAAACCGTGTTTTATTTTAAAATCATTGAGATTATTAGGTACATAAGTTAGTTTTTACATATTTGAGTATTAGCTATATCGGGTTATCTATTTGGGGTTTGCTAAACCGAAAGAGGGGCCACTGTACTCACTATTAGGAACTACTTTTCATATGGGGCCAACCAACACTGAAATCACGAAAATATCACTTGTTCCATAAGATGAGATATATATACATTTCGCCATACGTCTCAATGAAAATGTTCTTTGAACCAGCCGATTTTTGAACAGCTTTTTTATTACAATGACCCCCTTTTCGGCTTAGTACCTACACCCAAAACAGATAACAATGTATATAATATCTACTTGTAGTAATTATTATAATATTTTAGTATGTCAATCCTATCCTATCAGTTACGCAGATATAAAATTTACCTGTGATATCAGTGTAGTATTAGATAGTTTGAATTTCATTAGTTGTATCTTAAAACATTTATCCCAAAATGGGTATTTAATGAGTAAGCTAGCAACTTTACGCAGGTGGGGGTGAAGGGGGCGCGGGACGCGGGTTTCGTTTTATAGACTCACACAGCGCATGACTTGCAATCACAGCTGAAAACGTCTTCTTGTGTTTTATCAATTCTGTGTATGGCCTCTTCTATTTATTAGATATAAGGCTTTGTCATGGAGGTTGTATTTAATTACAGCATTTGAGAATTAACTCTTTTCTTTTAAACTAGCCTCCGCCAGCGGCTTTGCACGCATTGTTTGCCAATAAAAAGTAGCATATGTCTTAATCCAGATTATAATCTACGTACATACTAAATTTCATCGAAATCGGTTCAGCCGATAAGACGTAATTGAGTAACAAACAAACAAATAAATAAGCACACATCCATTCTTTAGAATTTATAATATTAGTGTGATAGAAATAAGGATTTGTCATGGAAGTTATATGTTTTTCATTTCATTTCATTTATTTTCCACTGAAGGTACATTAAAAAACACTAAGTTACGTCATATTTAGAATACATCAATAAAATTAACATTTCAGTAGCTCAAACAGACAGGTATCGGGACTAATTATATTATTCAACTTAAAATACATTGAATGTCAACATAAAATAATAAAAATAAAACAAAAATCAATTTAATACAGAAAAAAACAATGTCAAATAAGGCAATCAATGTCAATGCTAAATCTTACTCGTAATTAATGTAGGTACCTATGTCATGTCAAAAACAAATTAATACAACTTGCGGCTGTAAAGGAGCCTCGTCATTACGATAAATTCTAATAATTGCGGAATGTCAAAAGATCTATAAGTAAATAAACAAAATAAAAATAAAAAACATAAAATAATTATCAAAATCAAATTATATAAAAGTTACTAATTGCGGCTGTAAATAGGCCTTGTCAGTATTGTAAAAAGACAAAAGTTAAGGACAAAAAAAAAACGATAAGGAATAGAAAAAAAAATCAAATAATTCGACAGGTCTCATTAAAATTAACATCATTTAAAGCTTCTCCCAATGAGTAATAACTTTTTTGTATTAATAATTTTTAACTTTTTTTCTTAAATAGATTAATACTTGAGGTTTTGAGCTCGTCCGGTAGCTTATTAAAAAGTATTACACAATTGCCCAAAAAGCTTCTTGATGATTTACTTAACCTAAATTTTTGGATCCGAAGTCTGCCACCATGTCTTGTAAGTACTATGTATGTTATCTGAAGATAAGGTTTCGAATTCACCTATGTTCTTTTTGACATACAGTAGGCTGTGTAAGATGTAAGCCCCAGTAAAGGTGAGAACATTGAGTTGCTTAAACGCCTCGCGACATGTTTCTCTTGGTTTGCGACCAAGGACAAACCTAACAGCACGTTTTTGCAAAATGAATATTCTTTTAGTGTTGGCTGCATTACCCCATATTAGTATGCCATATGACAACAGGCTGTGAAAATAGGCAAAGTACACAGACTTGGCAGCAGCCTGACCACAGAAATCTTTAATCTTTTTTATTGCATAACAAGCAGAACTCAATCTTTTGGCCAGATGTTCAATATGGGTGTTCCATTTCAATTTAGCAACAAGTTTAAGACCCAGGAATGTAATGTTGTCAACAGGGCGAATTATTAAATTGTTATAGGTATCAAGGTACTCTTTAGAGCCAAGTATTCGATTGTTAAAAGAAAAGTGTATTAAATTAGATTTATTTATGTTTAACAACAGGTTGTTGCAAATGAACCATTTTTCTAACTTAGCTAAGGCGTCATTAATTTTTTCAATACTATCAGTCATATTTTTGCAGTGGACTATCAGGGAAATGTCATCAGCGAACATGAATATCTCAATGTCTTTGTCTATACTAACACTTACATATGTCATTTATGTAGAGAAGAAAAAACAATGGGCCGAGGATTGACCCTTGGGGGACGCCACATTTGGTAAATTCTTCTTTAGAGCATGCCCCATTGACATTCACTATCTGCCTTCTGGTCATTAGGTAGGAACGGCACAAGCTTAAGTCCTTGCCGGTCACGCCATAGAACTGGAGCTTGGCTAAGAGAATATCATGGTGCACACAATCAAACGCCTTGTATAGATCACAAAAAACACCGAACGTTACCATCTTTAATTCAAAATGAACTAGAATGCTCTTGAACAAAACTGCAATCGCATCAATTGTTGAAAGAGATTTCCTAAATCCAAATTGTTTGGGGTTGAACAGGTTATTAAAATTTAGATATTTCTCTAGTCTAATGTACATAATTTTTTCAACAACTTTGCTGAAGATAGGTAGTAGTGAAATAGGTCAATAATTCTGTGCATCCAGGCTACTCCCTTTTTTGTAGAGCGGAATGACTTTGGCTAGCTTTAAAGAGTCTGGAAAAGTTCCGGAATCCAAGGCATTATTTAATATGTAAGTAAGCGGACTGATTAACTCCGTTCTAATTAATTTAACAATTTTTGAGGACAAGTGCCAGTAATCTGTAGATGTTTTGGATTTTAAACCACCTAAAATCTTTAAGATTTCCTCCTCATTGGTTAAATAAAATATTTTATTCTCATTGCTTATCTGACTTTCTTTCAGAAATAGCGTTACAAATTCCTTACTTTTTTCTATATCTACATTCGTTGAGTTTACAGTTTGTTCGGGAAGATTAACGTACAAATTATTAAAGTAATTTGCTACAGTTTCACCATTTTTTGTTTTGTTTCCGTCAGGCAGTCTTAATTCTATTGCATCGGAAATCGTGAGCCATGCCAGTAATTTCTTTTACAATGCTCCAAGATGTTTTAATCTTATTATCTGATTTTAATAACCTATTTCAAAGTAATAATTTCTTAGCTTCTAATGACACTCTATTAAATAATTTGCTATATTGCCTGATATAATCTCTTAAAGTATCGTTGTCATATGTCTGAAGTAAGTCGTACATGTAAAATAATTACTGCCGTGATATCAGTATACATTTCGTCGCCCATGTATTGGGTTTGACAGAAGATTTTATTTTTCTAAGTGGTAGGTGATCATCAATAAGCTTTATTATATAATTCATCAACTGATTGCTAGGCATATGAATGTTAGTTGTGAAATTTACCAATGTATGCCTTAATTCATGAAGTCTACTATCTGTAACTATCCTGCGCTCAATCACTTTGTTGCTTATAATACTTTGCTTAGAACTACTTTCTATAACAATGATCTGGGCTTTATGATCTGATTTAACTCCTTGCAATACGGACACCTTGGAAACATTGCCATCTGTAAAAAAGTTATCTATGCACGATTTAGTACTCAGTTTGACCCTCGTGTATTCAAAAACTTGTTGTTTAAGCAAAAAACTATTCGATAGATCAGATAAGACATGTGATACACGCCTTTTCAAAGGAAAGTGAATGATAAAATCACCACAGACTACAATAGTTTTATTATTGTGCCTGCTTACTTTTGATAGACATTCCTCAAGTCTATCCACAAATAAATCTACCTTAGCAGAGGGCGATCTATATACAACCAACAGCAGCATATCATTCATCTCTACACAGCCAACCTTGAACTCTTTGTCAACTGATAGTTCCACGATATCTTGTCTGTTTCTAGCTTTTATCGTATTCTTAACATAGATCATAGTACTACTTCGAATAATTTTTTTACGGTTGCTAATACTAATTATTTTATATTTGTCTATTTCACAAACACTGATATTGGCTTCAGTCAACCAGGATTCAGTAACACAAAAAATGTCTATACTAAATTGTTCCAAGAAAAAACTAAGGTCCAGAGTTTTGTTTAGAATTCCTTCAACATTTTGATGACAAATGACTAATTGTTTAACTTTTGTAGCTTGTTCTACGTCGTGTATATTACTACGAACACGAGTATCGTCGATTTTTTCTAAAAAACCTCCTTAGGGTTATTATTTAGGATGTCATTCATTATATTTGATAAATAGGTAACAACGTACTTGGCTATTATAATCTTAAAAGTTTTCGATGATATATGAAAGCTGATCCCACTTAAGTTGATAACATCCAGAGACTTCTCATGAACCGTGTAGTTATGCAGTTTAGTGTTGCAATTATATATTTTTTCGTTGATAAAAGCTTCCGCGGATGTCATCCCTCTTGAGTACGATATATTTGTGCACACAAGCCTAATGTCTTTGCGTTTTAGGTACTCATGAAGTCTTATTAACTCATCTACATAGGCGTTAGAACTTTTGTAGTGCACCTTTCGTGTGATAAGTACAATGGCTTTTATATTATTCGTTTTGTTGTTCGCCATACGCTTTTCAGTTTCAATCAAGTAGTGTCCTGGGGCATTTCTGTAAGTAAAGCAGCAAAAATTCACTTTTGTATTAATTAGATGCATTAATTGTGTACCAAGGCCTTCTGTACATTCGTTTCCTAATATCGAAGTAATTACAGGATTATTGCTTCGGGGATTAATATCAGTGTATGTTACTCTGGGTTCAATGAAGTCTTCATCAGTGCCTTCTTGCAGAACTTTTTCCATCTCCGTCTTTGTTTCGTGCAGCTCGAGTTTCTCTTCTTCATTAATCTTGTTGACTGCACTCAGCATGTCGTATGATTTAGTAATACTCTTGCAGCTATCTTCTAGGTCAGCTATTTTGATTTTTAGAGTTATTATATTTTCTTCTAGGTAGGCTACATTGGTTTCGGATTTTTCTTATAGATTGTCATATAGGTGTTGTAGATGACTTATGTTCTCACTCAAATGGATGTTACTTGATATTTCCGTCTTAGTATCATTAACTTTTTTTGATATCTTGCTTTTCTTTCGCAAAGTTTTAACCTCAGCGTTTTTAAATTTAATTTCACATCGTAGTCTCTTCAATTCAGAGTTGAGGACATCTGTTTGTGGTGCATTTACAGATTTAGTATTAATTTCGTCATTATTGTCTCTTAGTGCTTGAGTTTTTGTATTTAACTTAGTAGTTACGTCAGAATATCTGGCCTTTACTAGCTTTAAATCTTTTTCTAGTTTTGCATTTTTCTCTTCCAATAAGCTTATTTGACCTTTTAGTTAGTCATATTGATGTTTTTGTTGAATGCATGTTTCAGATTCCTGTATTTCCGCAGAGAGTTGTAATAGTTTCTTTTCTTTTTTTTCACAATTAGATTTTTACGTCAGATATTTTTCTTCCATCTCTAGCAAGTCATTTTTAAGTTTTTTGTTTGAGTCGAGAAGTGTCTTAAAGTCGCTCTCGTTTTGATTTTGTTCTTTAAGTAGTTGTTCATTTAGTTGAACAGATTTGTTGAGGTCATCTTGGAGCAATTTTACGTTGTCCTCAATTTTTTGCTGTGTTACGGCTTTCATTCTTCTCGCTAACATTTTGCTATCTTACCAAAATAGAAGAAAAATAAAATTATAAGCTGGCAACTTTGAGGCGCAGAACCAGAATCGATCAATCCGCCAATATCGGTTTCCGAACGAACCTCGATCTTGTGGTCTTCCGTGTTTTTATTGTTTGTTGGTAGAACTGATGTCAATGTCATGCAGGCGAGAATAGCTGACTATCTATGCAATTATCGTCTTTAAATACATACTGTAATGTTTGTTATTAGTTGAAAATTGAACTCACAGTTATCCAGAAAGCCAGAAATGTTTGAAAGATGTTCTTCATAGAAGCCGTTAGTGAGTTTCGTGTTTGTGATGATAAAAACTTATCCTGTGCCTGAATTTTTATCAAAATGAGACGAAATCTTCCCTTCAGGTTATGTTATAATTTCACTACACTTTTATAGGGAAATTCCACTTAATTCTTGTTATTTAATTTATTCTTTTGAGGAGCCGTAACATAGATTGTTTACACTTGCACCGGAAGCGCGAAAAAAGTAATTAGTAAATCTTTAATTTTAATACATTATGAATTCAGTAAGCCTCATTCTATTTTCAAATTTATTTACGTCTCTAGGGGCTTAAAACATTTACGAATTAGGTATCAAGCAAACAATGACCAATTTTCAAAGCGTAACCACTTGTCTGGATGTTTTTTTTTGCAATTTCAAGTGGCTCATAACGCGTATCGGAAAGGTCGCGGAGGCACGCCATTCATTGATTTGTGATTTATTCAAAGTGTTCAGCTTCAGCGGGCCCGATGTAAAACTCACCATGAAAGAGGCTTTAATCGTCATCATTGGCTTTCACTCAAATATTATGCGTAGTAGCCTTTTGCAGGAAATATATTCAAATCACTGGGAACGATGAAAAAGATTAAAAACGAAAGCGCTAAGCGAAAGAGTACCTGTTATTGTTATTGTATATAAAGTTAAAAAATAAATGGCATCTGTTGCCGACAAAAATCACGTTTAAGATTGATGTGCCAAAAAGCGAAGTCAATGATAATTTGAGATACTCATGTGAAATCTAATATGAATTTGTTTTGAAGCTTGTGTGGTAGAAGGAAGCCGTTTGTTGGTGGTAATGAGATACTCGTTTGCGGTAAGATCGCTCGACGGCAGCTGCGGGCAGCGGGGGCGGGATCGTCCATGAGCTATCGTTTCATCTGAGCGTCTGCTACAAGAGTCGTCTTGACTGAGAAATTCGCATCTGTCAAATACCTTTGATTGGCGAGCGTTGGTACAAATACTCCGATACAACCATCCCTTTGCCACCATCCCCCCCCCCCCCCCCCCCCCAATCGTGTTATGCACCGTCTATAATTTACTTTGGATTTTGATGCCAAAATACGCCATTTTTCTCACTTTGATGGTTTTTTATATATTTTTATTTTCTAATAGTGATAAAAGGGTGCTAAATGCGGTAGAAATCATGTGTGCAAAATATGATAACTTTTCAAAAATGGTAATTGCCTTCAGATTCACTTTGTAGTTAAGAAATAGAGTTTTAAGAGCGTCTTTCGTAAATCGATATTTTAACTTGAGGGTAGTTTTATGCAATGTTTTTTTCTGTTAAAGAAAATGCAATATAGCATTTTAGCTAAAACAATTAGTTTGTTTTCTTTATGCTTAGGACAGAATGAGGGTCCGTGGATTCGAAATTTAGCAAAATTACAGTTTACACAGTACTTTTTACGCGAGAATAAAAAATAATGAAGAAATGTAGTGTTTTTACGATGCACATACCTGGCATGCCTTTTAAGTTCTGTTGTTTCCATATTTCCCGGCAATTTTGAATTTGGAACTGTTCTGTATTCAAATGTGTTTAAATTTTGACTCTCAAAACAGTTAAAAGTATTAGGATTAATGCTATTGTTTAATCACAACGTCGATTAGAATTTGTCAGGTCATGTACGAAAATGAATCTTTCTAAGGAAAATGTTCGTGCAATAATTTTCTACAACTTTAGAAGAGGCCTGACACGGCTTCAGTGTTTTAAAGAGCTAACATCTGTGTTCAGTGATGAAGTCCCATGTTTGCGGACTGTCGAACGCTGGTATTTAGAATTCCAGCGTAGACATACTAGTGTTAGTGACAAATCTCGCAAAGGACGCCCAAAATTCGCCTTCACTAAAGAAAACATCATTGCTGTGAGACAACTAATTCTTGAAGATCATCATGTGACATATCGAGAGATAGAGGCTCTATTAGGCATCTTAGGGACAACGATTCAGAAGATCTTGCATGAAGCGCTTGGTGTGAGAAAGCTAGTTTGCCGTTGGATACCGCATCTGCTTTCCGACGATCACAAAGCGGCCCGCGTCAGATGGTGTAAGAAAATTCTTCAAAGGTTCAACCGAGGAGAATCAAATCACGTCTACGACATCAGCAGTGGTGACTAATCTTGGATGTATGTCTACGATCCTGATTCCAAACATCAATCTACAATCTGGGTCTTTCAAGACGTGCCAAAGCCGACTAAAGTTGTTCGTTCTCGAAGCACTTCAAAGAAGATGGTAGCCACGTTCGTTAGAAAGACCGGTCATGTTGCGTCTATTGCACTTGAAGATCGTAGAACGATTAACGCAGAGTGGTATACCACAGTTTATTTACCACAAGTCATCGCTAAACTTCGAAAATCTAACTCAAAGCGACGCATCATCCTGCACCACGACAACGCAAGCTCACACAGCGCTCGTCAAACGATTGAGTATTTGAAGCAGGAAAAAGTAGAAATTCTTGACCATCCCCCATACAGTCCTGACATAAGCCTTAACGATTTCTTTACATTTCCTAAAATTAAGAAAAGTCTTCGTGGTCAAAGGTTCCAGTCCGGTGAAGAAGCAGTCGACGCTTTCAAGTCAGCCATTTTTAACAACCCCCACTTTAGAATGGGATAAATGTTATAATAACTGGTTTGAGCGAATGGAAAAGTGTATTAAACTACGTGGTGAATACTTTGAAAAACAATAAAAAGTACTATAAGGTTTTAGTTGTGTTTTTTACTTCAAACGACAAAACTTAAAAGGCATCCCTCGTACATAGATTTTAATGATTTAGGCGGCCAAAATTATTTTTGGGATTATTTTAGTTTTAAGTTCAATTCCAATACGTCATTCGAGGCTGTAGAAATATTTGCATGCTCAACTTATCAATTTAAGAACTTAGTGTCTATAATACTTTCAAAACACGACCATCATTCGCTTCTGTCTTAGCGTAATTCCGTTCTGTGCTTTTCCTTTAACTTTTTCGTTTTCCTATATTTACTTTGTACACTTTTAATGTACTTATATAATTAAAGTTTTGATTTAAATAGTTAAAAGGCCCTTCAGGCCCTCTAGTTGCATCTACTTTTTATTACATTTATATTACAAGACAGAGTCTGTCTTATCAATATGTGAATAACGTAGTGGGTTACATTATTAATACTTCTATCACATGCATACTGTATCTTACCTAACATTTATAGTGTAACTGTTTGTTGTTCCGAAATAAATAAAATAAAATAAAGAAGAGGTATATATTTATAAAAACACACATATATTTGTCAGGTTATAAAGAACAGTAATATATAACAGAGCTATACTCACTAAAAATACAAATGAATGGAAACAAAATTTACAAGTTTTCTTTAAATATAAAATTACATTAAAAATCGGCATCTTCAGGTCCAGATGTCTCTACTGACTCTGTGTTTGGGTCAGCAGGTAATAAAAGTTTAACCGTGTTCAGGTAGAAATGCGTTACGTGAAGGTTTTCTTATTTGTCTCAAGCAACTAATGAAGGGATCTGAACTCAACAAAAGCCTATAATCTAAGTTACATTCTTCCTTAGAAAACTTTCTGGCAAAGTTTAGCCGGTACGATCGGAAATGCTTGTTCCGGGCTTCTGCAGCTTCTTCCGATAGCTGTCCAATTGGAAGCAGTGAACTTTTTATGATTTGGCTTCCATGTACCAATATCTTGTGCATAGTAGGCGTCATTGGGTGCCAACCATACTGTTCTACATACAATTTTGCTGTGTCATATGCATACTTATCATATTTTTCAGCATCAATTTTATGGCCACTACAAATAGTTTCTAAAATAACCTTGAATCTGTAAATCAGTTCAAAGTTAATACCTGTGATGTCTGAAGCCAATTCGGGGTTTTCAAAAACCTCCGGCTTGTGTTGCCATCATTGGTGTTACCAAAGTTGGCCTTTGGCATGTCAATGAGCAAACCGGTTTCATTTCGAAACCTCTCCTGAATTTCCAACTTCTTTTGGGCTTCTAATGCCTTGTCTTCTTCAGTTTTTCTTTCCCTGTATTTTTTTACTGGCAGTTTATACGAAAGGTGTATAATGCTTTCGAAAATGCGGATCCGGGCGTGTAGTACTGACAAGCCGAATTCCAAAGCTTGAGGGTTTACACTATTTTTCTTCGATAGATCATTAAAGGTTTTCGAAGTAGCTCCACAAATGTAGCACTAGGATGTTGACTTTGTGTCTGTGGTTGCGTTGCACATCTTGCCGTCAATCATACTCATTTTGAGTTGGTGCCCGAACGAAAACTCCTCTTCATTCAACGTAACAACTGTTTTGTTTAGTTGCTTAATAGACTCCTGCACATATTTTATCTCTTCTTTAGTTATGTCCGTTGTTTCTTTTACAAATCGGAATCGAATCGGACGGCAAAACCTTGACGAAGAAGGAGTTGGATTCTGCCAAACAATTTTACTGCCTTCTTTTCCACAAACAATGCGCAAAGGCACAAAGGAACTCATAAAAATGTTGGCATCGGAATCAGTCTCATTATCGTAACTTTGTTTAAATTTGGATTGCTGAGAACCTTCACAATCCCATTTGCAGATTATCATTAACGACTTCCTTTCTTGCTCGTTAAGCCGGATTATTACATATTCTAGGTATTTTGATAATCGTATTACGGTTAGATCCATTAGGCACTGTAGATTACTTTCCGCGCAAGTAGCTGTAATTCTTAGGGATTCTTTCGGTAGATAGCACTCTTGTTTTGCTTTCAAAACAAGATCATAGCAAGGGAAATGTTTTGGATTTGTTGCCCTTACTATCTCATACTGTCGTCTCGTAAGATCAGCTTCAATAAACATCTTAAGTGCTTGCAGAGGAGTCAATTGAGGTACCTCATCGTTGTTGGTAACTCTACTGTAGGCTTTTCTATATTTACTAGCCCTTGTTGTTGAGTTCGTAATATCTTTAAGCACTTTCGAAGCGGTCCTATGTCCTATTGTCTGCAACACAGATGTAGCAGCGTGTTGGTTTATTTTCAGGAAAATTTCTTGGTGTTTATTTGCCTTTGCCCCTCGTTGCTTAATTTGTGATTTTACATAATAAAATCACAAATAAAATAATTTTTAAGTCTTCTTTAGCCTCTTTGTTGTGCCCATAGCGCATAAGGAGAAAATTCTCATAATAGTCAAGTTTTTCTTTTAAAGTTGGTAAATTTTGACTCTTTAGTTAGTCAAATATGTATTGACGAGTCACTACTTTAGTACCCGAGGTAGTAAGTAGACCTGAAACAAATAAAAAACAATTTTAATACAAAATATCGCACACTCAATATTTCCTATATTTAACAAAGAGCCTTTCAAAAGAGCTTAGCTAAAAAAAGCGCGATTTTGCGTGGCTATTTCTTATGGAATTAGTTAGTTAGATATATGAACTATATAGTATAATGAAAGTTATTACAGGGACGGACTCATAAGTACATTAAAAAGGCACTCGAATTTAAATATTTCTAAAAAAATAAATTTTGGACACAGTGATGTTTGTCGTGTTAAAAATGAATGACAGAGAATGTTAATAAATTTTTTTCTGTAACGAAAACAAATTGCTATTACCTGTATTATCGCAATCCATCACAGTTAAAACGAAAATATTAGCTTGAAATGAATAATGCACTTTGGAAAGTTATAAGTTTAGGAGAGCGCCGAGACCCGACTTGTACACACTTGTTCACTATCGAATTCCGACTGATCAAAGTTGACTTCAGCGCTTCAAAGGCGGGGGGAGGGGGTGTTATATTGTACATAGAGGTATTGACTCACCAATTGTATAGATACCTTAACATAATAATGATTTTAAAAAAAATGTTTGCCGTCTAAATCATTAAAATCTATGTATGTGCGATGCTAGGCAATATATCCTTCTTTGATACCTTGTTCTTCCAGAGCTGTCTATAGAGGTTCATGTAAAATGGAATCGAAGGCCATAGATACGTCATTATATAACCGATGTAGAGCTTCTTCCCATACTCTGTATATTTTTCAATGACTTGTGTAAGTGTGAAAATATGATCAACTGTTGCAAATTTTGGTCTGAAGCCGGCTTGTTCTATTGGTTGATTTTCTTCTAGTGTTTTGGAGATTTTTTTCAGAAGTACGGTTGTAAAAATGTTGTATGTAGTCTGTTTTTGTATAGCTATAACCGTTATAGCATTACATAATGTACATTCAATTTGCTTTAAGTTCCGTGCTATACACATTATTTTATAATATACGGTAAATCAGACTAATAAAAAAAATAATTAAAAACAAAATAAATAAAAAACGAGTGTGCTTTAGACCACACGACTGAAGTAAAACTCCTTTAGACCCATCTATATGTACATATATATGGTTTTATACATATTATTATTTTATCATATTTTATTATAAGTATAAAATAATCTCATAATATATTTTCTGCAGCTGCCTGCCATTTGTTGTGGAATAGCTGAACTATTTCGTAAAACGAAGCTGGTAGATTCAAAATACGAAACAACGTAAATACTTTTTTATCTATACCAAAATTAACTCTAATATACAGCATGAAGGAGTGTTTTACAGTAATATACGAAACGTAACTTTCTATCTTCACTAACTTATATTTCCCTCTCAACTTCCGTTCGCACTTTTCGTAACCCATTCACCATCTTACTCCCCAAGTCAAGCGTGCGTAAAGAAGTTTTACTTCAATAATAATTGTAGTTCATATATAATCCTGTCACCATTTTTGTGGCGATCAGCATTTATTTAGCATACGGCTACACCCGCGCTAGTGCGTCCGCGTCGCACCCACGCCACCGCAGTTATGTTGCTATTCAAGCTGCTACCAGAACAATTATTATTATTGAGGACTTCAGGCTGTTTTAATATAGATTCTGCATTACTACGATAGACCTCATTCTGAACGGTACAATCAAACTAGAAATCTTATTAAGAAAGTAATTTCAGTGTTGTCGGAAGACGCCTACATTTGCCTACACAATAGGTCGAACTTCAACATTTTACCTGAACATCATAAATAACTTGCGAAACATAGTTTATTATTTGAGAATTCCTTTAACAAGCGAGCCCAATTTCTTTAGGACCCTAAACTTCTTAGTTTATTAAATTTACCTTTGGACTAACTTGCGATAACTTTATTAGAAAGATACAAGTACATAAGTTCTACTTAAACAAGCCTAAATAAACAAAGACTTATTGAAAATTACTTATAACATATTTTAATAAAAAAAATATTTCATCTAACTCCGAGGCCCTATTATCAAAATTAATTCAAATGTGTCCAAACGTAATAAATCTATTTTCTATTTGTAAATATTTTGAGTATTCCCGAGTAGCATCGAAGCTAAAGAAATCCATTTGTACTAATGTAAAAACGCAAATTATGAATTAACCGAGCGGGCCCTCCGACCCACGGCGCGGCGCGATGCGGCGCAATGCGGCATAGCGCGGCGCCGCTCGTGCCGCCCGCTGCCGGGTAAACAAGGAAACAGGACAGGCGGGACCTACTTAGTGGATTTTGTTTAATATCTATAAAGCATTTCTCGAACCACGACGAGATAACGTATAGACAGCTAGCCCACTCAATAAACCCTCACTATGATAGACGTGTGCCACAGTTTTGAGTTTTTGCCGCAGATAGTAACGAAAAACTCACTTTAAAAAAAGTTACGGACAAAATACTTAATATTGGCGGTTAGTGAAAAGACTGTTACCTGGAATAGTTTGACAATTATGGATTTATTCTGTAGGTCTAGGTTATTTTCAGCAAAACAATGGCGATAGAAATAAGAAAATAATAATATTTAGAATCAATTTAACAATAACATTTTTAGATGGCTCTGCAACATATGATTTTATTCCACAGAAGAGTATTTAATTTATAAATTCTAAATTTAAATGTGGTATGTACTATTATGTAAGTTTTGCAAACGGTATTTAATTATGTATTAAATTAACATTTATTTTATAAGTTCATATCAGTTTCATTATCAGTTAACTTGCATTTGATTTATCTAATATACAGAGTATTTTTTTAACTGTAACAGTATGGCAGCACCCATAACCAGAGGAGATACAGGTGCAGTTTCTTTTAAAACATCAGCTCGTTTTCGAAGAAAAACATTTTGGCAATAAATTTTTTTTGGTTTAATTTGAGTAGCGCCTTAAAATGAATCAAGTTGAGAATTTTTTTTTGATGCCGATCGTTGCAGTCCTTTGTAAGGATCATTGTATTGTATCGGATGAAAAAAATCTGAACAGCGGAAGTTAGTCAAATTTGAAAAAAAGTATTCTCATACTACAGGACAAACAAAATTCCTTCTACAAACATTTTATTAGATTCTAATTGCACATTAAAGAAGTATTAATACTGTAGCGATTAAGAAGTTTAGGAACTCGATGCTCTCATGAGCAATTCAAACACATTTCGTATTTCAGAACAATTTTGATTTTCGAACATGGTTCTTGCATCTGTCGTGATCTTTGATTATTTTACTGTTAAACGTTCTTTCTCGTAATGGCAACAAGACAGTTTAAGCCTTTTATTTTTATAAACTGGCAATAACACGCGCTGGGGTGGGTCGAATGATTCATTTTCGCTTGACAAAAAAAAGGAAGATGTCGCGAAGAGCCGGCAGATCTTCGTTGGCGCTCGACAAGTTAACACGTTCTTAAAATAAGTAGGAACTGTATTAAATAAGTTAAAATTGTACCTGCATATTCTATCTTGCATTTTATACTTAATAAAGGAAAAGTATTCCGAAGTTTATTTGTCTGTCTCCTTCAATCTACATTACATCTGTCGGACTTTTATATCAGTCATCTTATTTGTCCTATCATAGCATTGTCAAATACGCAAAAAGTAGACTTAAATTAAAGCATACTTCCTCAATCGCGGTCTGGGTAGCGTTCCTGATACCACTTCAGCGCATTAGTTGGGCTTCGTCGGTTAACACATAGAAAATACTTATACAAATAATTACGGCTGTGTGCTTTCTATGGGCGGTGAAGATTGTGCCTAAGGTTCAGTTTAGCTTGCGGTACTTTATATAGGAATACCACTGATATACGTGTGCGTTCGATGATGTTTAAAAACTACATATAACAGGCGGTCTTATCGCTTATCGTTTGTTTGTTTGTTAGTTACTCAATCACGTCGTAACGACTGAACCGATTTCGATGAAATTTTATATTTACGTAGATTATAACCGCAATTAGTCTTGACGACTTCCGTGGCGCAGTGGGCGAATAGCCAGCTGAGACGCATGAGGTAGCGGATTCGATTCCCGCCGCGGAACAAATGTGTGCATGATCTACAAATATTTGTTCCGGGTTTGGATGTTTTTCTATGTATTATAAGTGTGTATTTACAAAAAAGTATATAAGCATTCTATCATTTATCTGGTTCCTATAGTACAAGCTATGCTTAGTTTGGGGCTAGATAGCGCTGTGTGAAATGTCCAGCAATATTTATTTATTATTTATTTATTTATTAACAAACAGGCTACTTTCTATCTTATAAATCAGGTCCCAGGGAATAAAAATGGGGTGTCAGGGTTTCTATAGGAAAATTATTTTGGTCTTTGTTACCCCTTCACGAACTACTAAACGGATTGAGTTCAAACTTAGCAAAAGTTTAGCTTACGACCTCCGTGGCGCAATGGGCAAATAGCCGACTAAAACTCAGGAGGTAGCGGGTTCGATTCCCGCTGCTTTACAATTGTTTGCATGATTTACAGATCAATTCCGGGTCTGGATGTTTTTCGATATAGTAGCTATTTAGTATGTTTTTAAGACAAAACAGGTCTTTTTGCGCACAGATTTATATCAAAATTATAATTTTGACTAACCTCGACGTTTCGGTCAAGTTACATCGGCCGTGGTCACGAGAGACTGTCTTAAAAACATGAGTATAGTTTGCGAAATTTTAAAAAGTTCTATGTAGTATGTATTTACAAAAAAAAAGCATATAAGTATTCTATCAGTTATCTGGTCCATAGTACAAGTTCTGCTTAGTTTGGGGCTAAATAGTATTAAATACAGCATTAAATCTAGTTTTAAACCTAAACCTATTAAACTTAAAATAGCATGAATGTTACTTTTTATTTCATTAATTAGTTTTCATGATCTTTAGTACTTACAAGCTTTGTATAGATAGAAATAGAGACATATTCTTAAAAAAAAGGTTAGGTAAATTTATAAAAAAAATTTTGCTACATAAGCGTCCTGCAGTTAAGTTTAGTATAGTCGCAATGGTGAGACATACAAAATTCAAGCATCAATCGTAGTGATTCCAGTTCACTGTCTGTATGTTAGATATAGGCGGAATTATGAGTCATAAAAAAAATCAGCTACCGCAGCATCTGCCACGACACTCTTCAATGAAAATAGGATCGCAGTGATTAATCATAAACCATTTCAGCTACCGCAGCGTCCTCCAACCAACTCACTACAAGTCAGACAGGCCCGCAACAATGAATCATAAAAATAATTTACACTACAAAATAAACTTATCCGAATGTTAGCTAACATAGAACAAACAGATAGTTGCAAACCCGATTTTCAACAACACAAAATTCTTACCCTACCATGTATTTATATTATAGAAGTATGTAAATTTGCTAGAAAAGTCAAGCATTTCTACACAACATGAGAAGAAATGCATACGACACACTCATTGCGGTACAAAAGATATAATACAAGCATAAGATACCTGCTTCCCGACTCAAACTGCACTCTTCAAGCCCTTACAAAATGTCGATCAAAATATTTAACACACTACCTGACGCGCTTAAAAATGAGGCTAATAATATAAAATTTATAAAACAATTAAAATACTTACTACCTAAAAAAACTAACTATACAATTGACGAATATTGTAATGATACATTTAATGAAAAATGTCAAATTTTAGATACTTACTTACTATCTACTTTGACACAAGGTTTGAGTGTTTTCTTGTTTAAAATAAATATAACCTAACAAGAACAATGACGTCCTCCTCTTTTCATGATGTTGTTGTGCCCAACAGGGCCCTTAATGAACATGTACCTATTATTTACCACCTATTATTACATTGTGGAATACAATAAACGATTGAGTATTGAGTATTGATTATTTTTATGATTTTAAACCCAATCATTTAAAGATTTACAATGTTGCAATGATTAGTCATAAAATAAACTATTACTTCAGCATCCCCTAGTATACCTTCTTACATATAAATAGGGTCTCAAGGATGAACAATAAAAAATATCAGCTACTGCAGCGTCTTGCTATCCACTTCCTTTAAGTTAGTGTCGCAGTGATGAGTGACAAGAAATTTTCAGCTACCACAGCTTTTCCAAGCCCATACTCTTCGAGTTATATAGGTACAATGATAGCAATAAAAAATGCAGGTAACGTAGAGTCCCTTAGCTTACTCCCTTAAGTTAAAAAGAGTCGCAATATTAAGTAAAAAAAACAGCTACCGCAATGTCTCACTCTCTTCGACTATAAATAAGATATTTTTAATTAGGGCCTTTTTAAGATATATAGGGTTATGATCAATCAAAAAATTAGCTTCTACCGCAGCATCCCCGAGCCCACCCTCTTTATGATAAGTAGGGTCACAATGATGAGTAGTAAAAATTTGCAGCTACGCAGCGTCACCCACATCCAACTAACTAAAATTCACAAGGGGCAGCAATAATTCATAAAAATTTAGCTACCGCAGCATCCAGTATCTTCATAAGAATCTTTATAAGAAAAATTGGGTCGCAAAAATTATTAGCCATAGAAACGATTCAGCTAGCGCAGCATTCCCTAGGCCACCCTCATTAAGATAAATAGTCATAAAAAACGCATCGTGCCTCACTCAACCCACTACAAGTTAGGTAGGGCTACAAAATTTGGATCTACCACAGCGTCCCGCAGCCCATTGCTTTTAAGTTTGATGGCATCGCAATGATAAGTGATTAATAGTTTGCAGCCAACACAGCGTCCCCACTCCCCAGGACCATACAAGATTGTAAAAACTGTATCGTCCCCTGATCAACTCACATCAATAACAACAACCTATCTAACGATAGGGTTGAAATTATAAGTAAAAAAAAATTGAGAAAGCGCAGCATCTCCCAGCCCACCCTTTTTAAAATAAATAGGGTCGCAAGGATGAGCGATAACAAATTTTAACTACTGCTGAGTTTTTCAGCCTGCTTTTTTTAGGTAGTCTCAGTAAAGTCTCTTAAAATTAGCTGTAGGTATGTATTTTTACACCATAGAAGAACGTGCGCGAAGGCGCTGGTAACAGCTAATATTTTTATTGCCTCATCATTGCGCCTATATCTAACATGCAAAGAGTTGCCTGAGGTCACTAAGGCTAGCGTTTTGTATGGCTCACCATTGCGACAATATTGAACTTAAAGGGAGTGGACTGCAAGACGCTTATGTAGCTGCATTTTTTTAGCTGATTTATGGAATAAAAAGTAGCATATGTATATATCCAGATTAAATTAAACATATATACGAAATTTATACGTGACGTGATTGAGTAAAACAAATAAATAAACACACATCCTCAATGAACATCACATAAGTTATTGTGATATTGTAGTGGGGTTATGTCTGTATACCATGTACTTAGATCAGTAATAAACCTAGCGTCTTACTAAACACTCGCGTATCAATTAATCATCACACCTTTCCCCCCACGCACCGCACCACATGGCGACCCTGCCATGCCCAGCGCGGTATGCAGAGGAGTACAAGGAGTATCGCGTTGGGATGGCGTAAAATAAAAATAAAATCTATGTGAAAATTTAAGAACTTGAAGAAAAATGTGTCGATCAACTATCGAGAAGGAGGAGGTTATCCTAAGCCAAAATGCTGTTGGTAGCAATGACGGAGTTTTGAAAAATATTGGAGGCCGATTAGATCAGATTCACATTGTTACAATTATTGTGTTATCGATTGCCCTGGGAGTTTTCTTATACGGACTGTACCGAGTGTACAAATCATACCATCTGCAGATGATCCAAGGAGAAATTGGTGCACATGCAATGCAACGTATTCGTTCATCTCTCCGAGGACGTGTAGGACCACCAAATGAAGCTGATTCGTAAAAAAATAAAAAAAAAATCGTGAGTGCGTGTTTAAAATTGTAGTGCGTAAAGTGCGTGCAAAAAGTATAAAAGTGCGTGCGTTAAAATAGTAACTATATGCATACAAAAAGGAGAGCGAACGAGTGAAAAGTGCGTAGAAAATAATATAAAATTACACCAAGGACAATGCGTGAGTAACAGGACAGTATAACGATAGTAGGTTTATTTACCATTTTATGGATAAGTTAAAAGATTTATATGAAGATCTTGAATATACGTATGAAAATATAAGAAAATTAGTACCAAAGAGACAGCAAGAAAATATTGGTAAGCTAAAGTTTGAGCATGCATTAAAATTATATAATGAATATAAGTTAATTATAGAGAATATAGATAAAAGGAATCTAGAGTTATTAGGATATTCGTTAGTGTTAAGTTGTGAGAGTATAGAAAATATCCACAAAAAAGTTTTAACATACAAAAATATTGAAATCGAACTTAAGAAGGATAAATTTAATATTAAAACAGCAGCAACTGTAGTGCCTTTGATGGATGGAAAAGAAGAGTCGATAGAGTAAATTATAGAAGGAGTATCTATGTATAATAGTTTTCTCACAAGCAACGAATGTAAAAAGTACTTAATAACATTCGTACTCAAAACTAGGCTCACAAGAGTTGCCAAATTAAAACTTAAACAAGATTATGCTGATGGTGAAGAACTGATTAGGGATAATAAAACATATTTGCTGACTAAACAGTCTTCCAATTCCCTACTAACACAACTAAATAGCGTTTCCCAAAAGGAAATGTCGATTGCGCAATACGCCGAAAAAATTTAAGATATTTTTGTAAATCTTACTATTTCACAGGCGAATTCAGATGAAAAGGCATGTGAAATTTTAAGACCCATCAATGAACAGTTGGCAATTAAAAAATTCGCCGACGTATTGCGTAATAGACGACACATAGTTACACATAGTTAGTTAGTAGATTAAGTACTATTATTGCAGCGCGAGATTACTCAAACCTGAAGGATGCCGTACGTGCAGCAACAAACGAAGAGCTTGCACAGCCATCGACCACCAACACTATATTCAACGTGAGAGGTAGGTCTAGAGGTTTTTATAATAGGTCTTCGTACAGAGGCCGTGGAGGATTCAATAACCAGCAGATGAGAGGTAATTCTTATCATAATCGCGGAAATTTTTACCAAAATCGAGGTCACTACGTGAACAACAATGGTTCGAGATACAACAATTATAGAGGAAAAAATAATTATCGCGGAAATCCATTTTCGAGTTCGAATCGAGTTCGGTCCGCAAATAATAGGGGTTACAATAGAGGTAACTTTAAGAACGTGTTAAACATCGAGTCAACCAGAGGAGAAAGTAGCTAAAAATACGAACCAGTTTTTTCGGGACTAGGAACTACATTTTAACCTGTGATGAAAATGTAAAGTATATGTATTTAAACATCGGGAATAAAAATTGTTCATGGCTATTAGATACCGGCGCGTCTTTATCCGCCATAAGTAGCAAGGTGTTATCGGAACACATTCCAATAGACAGAGACGTAATAGTTATTAACGGAATAGGAGGTAAAACTTACTCGGAAGGATTTGTTTATCTTTCTTTGCAGGGATCAGATGGTTCAATTTATGAACATAAATTCTATTTGTTTGACGATTTACCTTGTTAATCAGACGGAATATTAGGACTAAATTTTTTAAACAACTTTAATTCGTTAATCGACTTAGAAAAAAATACTTTGTTATTAACTAGTGAGAAACAAAGTACGTCACCAAAAATTAGTAGTGAATATTTAAGAATACCAGCACGATGCGAAGCTATTCGTTACATAAAATTAGAATCAGATATAAACGAAGACAGCGTGATAGTTCAAAAATAGTTGAAAGAAAATGTATTCTTGGATAGTTTGATTGTTATACCAAAGAATAACATTATTCCAATTAAATCATTAAATACAAGTGAAGAAAAAATCTCAATACCTATATTCCAACTAGAATATACCTTACCTAATAACCTTTGAGATAATATGACTTGTGTTGTTTTAATAAATGCAACTCATGCGTAACACGTGCAAAAACATTGTTGCAATTATTGAAACTTGATCACTTGTTTTCGAGTGAACGTGATATGATAATGTCAATTTGTTCCAAGTATGCTGACATATTCTACCTACCGGGCGACCAGCTCTCTACAACTAAGTTGTGTGAACAAACAATTCATTTGAAACCTAATGTATCTCCAGTGTATGTAAAGCCCTATAGATTACCAAATAGTATGAAAGGAGAAGTAGGTAAACAAATTCGTCAACTTTTAAACGACGATATAATCGAAGAGACCAAAAGCGAATGGTCGAGTCTAATCTTATTGGTACCTAAAAAATCGGACGATTTAAGTAAAAAATGGAGATTAGTTATAGATTATCGGAAATTAAATGATGTGATACAGGATGATAAATTTCCATTACCAAACATTACGGATATTCTTGACTCACTTTCTGGTGCAATATATTTTTCGCATTTAGACTTAAGTCAATCATACTATCAAGTATCCTTAAATCCTGAGTCACGGAAATTAACATCATTTATTACACATGAAGGTCAATATCAAATGAAAAGAACACCAATGGGACTTAAAATAAGCCCAAGTGCATTTTCAAGGATTATGTCAATTGCTATGTCAGGATTGAATTTAGAAAAATGTTTTGTTTATTTGGATGACTTAGTAATTTTTGGTCGAAATTTAGAAATACATAACAAAAATTTAATCGATGTTTTTAACGTCTTCGTAAAGTAAACCTAAAACTAAATCCTAATAAATGTCAATTCTTAAAGACAGAATTATTATATTTAGGTCATACGATATCATCTAAAGGTATTTTACCCGATCCTGATAAACCTAAAACAGTTCAAAATTATCCAACACCGAAAAATGTAGATGAAGTAAGGAGGTTTGTTGCATTTTGCAATTATTATAGAAAATTTGTTCAAAATTTTTCAGTAATAACGAAACCATTAAATAAATTATGTTGCAAAAATGTTGAATTTTTGTGGACAAGTGCATGTCAGGAATCATTCGAATTCTTGAAAAATGCTTTGGCTTCACCACCTATATTACAATACCCAGATTTTTCAGAAACTAACGAATTTATATTACAAACGGATGCATCAGAAATTGCCCTCGGTGGTGTACTATGCAATAAAAATATGAGACCAATAGCTTATTCAAGTAGACCTTTAAACAAAGCAGAGAAAAATTATCCTACAATTCAAAAAGAATTGCTAGCTATAGTATGGAATGTCAAATATTTTAGACCATACTTATATGGCCGGACATTTACCATCATGACCGACCATAAACCATTAATTAACTTATTTGGAATGAAAGATCCATCTAATAGACTTTTAAAATTTAGATTAGCTCTAGAAGAGTATGATTTTAAAATTGTGTATGTAAGAGGTAAAGACAACGTAGTTGCGGATGCACTCTCGAGAATATTAATTACGTCAGAAGAGTTAAAAAGTATGAATGGACAGATAGTAGCTGTTACGACTAGAGCGCAGAGTAGAAAGAGCGAAGAAGAGAAAAAGAAGAAGGAAAGTTGTAATACGTCTTCGATACCAAGTAATGATTTGAACAATTGGCCTGATCAACCAAGAGTTCTTGAAATACTTCGGATACCAAATGGTGCAGTAGAAATGAAGTTAGTGAAAGAAGAGGAAATAGTGAAGATGAGAGAAAGAAAACAGATAAGTTTCGAATTTGAATGTTTCGTATTTTTATCTAATGAAAATATATTATGCGTAAATCTCAATTATAAAGCACACTACACGCAAGCCGTTTTTGTGAAAAAGTTGAATGATATTTGCGACAAGTTAAAAATAAAAGAAATATGTTTTATTATAAAAGATGATAACGCGTTATTTATAAAAAATATGTTAGAAGAAATAAAAAATATGGATACACACCCGGGTCCCCGTATTTGTATATTAAAAGGAGTAAAACGAATAGATTGTCATGACGAAAAGAGCTATATTATAAATGATTATCATTTATTACCTACCAGTGGACATGCTGGGGTACGTAGAATGATTAACAACATAAAAAGAAAATATTACTGGCCAGAAATCGAAAAGGACGTTAAGAATTTTATTCAAAAGTGTGAAAAATGTCAAAAAATGAAACACTCTCGAAATATTAAAGAACCAATGATGATTACGACTACAGCAAATTCAGCTTTAGAAAAAGTATTTTTAGATTTAGTAGGCCCTCTTGATAGAGATATAGATGATAATAGTTATATACTAACAGTCCAGTGTGAATTAAGTAAGTTTGTCGAGGCTTATCCTCTTAGAAATAAGGAGAGGGTAAGTGTGGCAAGAGCTTTAGTTCATAATTTTATTTTAAGGTTTGGAATTCCTAAGGTTATTGCTACAGATCGAGGCAGTGAATTCATGTCATCAACAATGGAAGAGGTGTTTACATACCTCTTCCATTCTTTATATTGAAAAACTAAATTCTACTTCATATCATCATCAAACGATAGGTTCACTTGAGAATGCCCATACGCATTTAGGTTCATTTTTGCGAATTCAGTGTGATAATCATTCTGAAACTTGGAGCCACTGGCTACCATTTTGGTGTTTTACTTATAATAAGACAGTACACAGCATAACCAAGTATGCACCGTATCAATTTTTTTTTGGCAAATATTGTGCATTACCTAGCAGAATATCTAGTAGTATAGAACCTTTGTATAATCCTGATAATTATAGTTTAGAATTAAAGTATAGATTACAAATAGCATGTAAAGATGCGAGAGAAAACCTAATAAAATGTAAAGAAAAAAGAAAACAAACATATGACAAAAATTTTAATAAAATTGTTTATAATCCAAATGATAAGTAACTATTGAAAAATGAAACAAGAGGAAAATTAAACAGTTTATATAATGGTCCATATTTAGTACTTGAAGATTTGGAACCAAATGTAAAAATTTTGAAAAATAATAAAGTTGAAATTGTACACAAAAATCGTACTAAACCATTTGTTAGTTAAGTTATAATTGTAAGACTAGTAATATAAGATACTGAGTTTGTATTAGCATTTTATGTGTGTTTGAAAAGTACTAATTATTCATAAGAAAAACAAATAGCATTATATTTTTCTTATTTATTTTGCCCCGTAGATGTAGTGGGGTCATGCCTGTATACCATGTACTTAGATCAGTAATAAACCTAGCGTCTTACTAAACACTCGCGTATCAATTAATCATCACACCTTCCCCCCCACGCACCGCACCACAATATGTTGTGGTGAATTAGTACACATTTAGTAGTGTAACGCGTACGAAGCCGCGGGCAACAGCTAGTTAGGTATAAATTGATTACTATGCCATATTATAGTAAATAAAATACCTAACCTCAACATTTGCTATTACCAACCAATAAGTCGAATACACAAATCCTAAAAAACTAGTCTAAGAACCAATGTTCTGTGTATATTCTAAGCATATAAAGCTTTCTTTTAATTTTTATTTATTTTATTTATTAATACTTAGATTTACAGTTACATTGCCGTATAATTTATACTAATAAACATTGTACTGAACTTAAATATTCTACCCTGTAGCCCGCCTGTTAACTTTAACATACCTACTTTAAACTAAATTTACAAGAAAAAAATTTACAAGAAATAGATTACAAAAAATCTAACTGAGTATTACAATTTTTTTGAATATTTATTTTAATGAAAAAAGTGCCCCTTGACAGTTGATGGGATACCCCGGCTTTGAACGCGTTTGTGGTTGTGTTAAATGGATCTATGTCATCGAACATTTTATTATAAGTCCGAGAGAGTCTGCCAGTGATGCCATTGGCCGAGTATTTGGTGCAATGAAAAGGCACATGAAAGAGTTGTTTGTACTTTGTGCGCTTATTTGGAGCTCGCAAGGCCAACGTTTTAGATATAAGAGCTACATGAGCTGTCCAATGTACCAGAACAAATTTCATGAAACAGATTCATTTCATGTAGAATTCTTTTGTTTCTGATCGGCATTAGTCTGTGCTCCTGGCAAGATTCAACATAATTAATAATAACTAATATTTTACGGTAATTTAAGTTTTTGGCAAACTTTTTTTATATTGACTCGATAGCTTTGTCGTAGTTCACATTTTGCGGGATCCAGACTGGACTGCAATATTCGAGGGTGCTCCGTACGCACGTGTAGTATAGCACATTAATGGAAGCTGTACTTACTAGTGAAATGCTTAGATACACGCTGGATAAACACCAAACTTTTAAAAGTTTTATAGATGGCGCCTTCGATATGGTCACCTAATCTAAGTTTATGTTCTAGGGGAACCCTCATGTCACGGACACTTTGTGCTTTTTCTATCGTACTGTCATTATTACTGTATGAATATGAAATGGGCATGTGTTTTCGAATATAGAAAACATGCTGACATTTACGCTTATTCAGTTTTTTTGTAATAATGTGAAAGCCGGTCTAAACCTTCGCGCAATAATTTACAGTCATCAGAAGTTCTAATGATATTAAAGTATATGATTATTATACTTATAAAAGAAGAAATTAGTTTTATAAAATAATAGAAATAATATACAATTATTTACAATAAAAAAACAGAAGAAACAGTTTCAGTTCAACTGTTCTAGATCACTACCAGGCGGAAAGGATCCGATAACTAAAGCAGGATCCAATTTCATACAAATAAACTAAGTAGAAAAGAGGTCATAGCAGAAAACCCTGGAGAACGCCCGTCGATATATCAACCAAATCAGAACGGGCTTCTCCTATTGATACTACAGCCTGCTGCTTGTTTTGCTTCCAAATAGTTGGAAAGGCACCTTCTCTAATGGAGTGGTTGAATATGGTCATGATAGGCTTATATAAATATTTTGACCATTTTATAATAAAAAAACTGCCCAAGTGCGAATCAGTGCACGAAGGGTTCCGTACGTTCCGTATCTATAAAAACGGCAAAAAATTATATCTGTTGTATGCGAACCTCACTTAAATATTAATTTTATATAATAGCACAATTTTATTTATTTACCTTATTTGAGATTGGTACCGATTAAACTAGTCCTCTAAATTGTATGAGCGCCCACACAACTCAGAGGACTATCTTAATTGGCGTCAACTATAGACACTAATAATCATGTACCTTGTTTGTTTTAAGACAAATAAATTGATTTGCTGGAGGGAATCACGATACGGTGTCCTTTGATACCCACACTAGATAATAATCTGTATCGTGGGTATCTATACGATTTAACATAAAGAGTTAATGAGCCTCGGTTGGCAGCTTTGTTCACTAAGGTGTTTGAGAATGTTTAATGTAAATGCGTTATAGTATATACGTATATATGTAAATAACAGTTTATGTAAGAGGTTTTCCGTTGTGCACAAAGTATAGCCGTTTATGCTACGTTAATCTAAGTTAATGTGTCTGGTTAATACATTATTTATTTTAACGTAAAAGACTTGTAACTAATTATATATCTGTTTGTTAGGTTCTACGGAGCCCGCTCTCATCTCCGTAATAACCATAATAACTATAAGCTTTTACACGTTACATTTTCATTAATTAAAGTTGTAACCTACTAAGGACTATTATCGTTCCATTTTGTGGTTAAGCCACTGAAGGTAGAGTAAATTTTAGTGTTTGTCAGTGCATGTTTTCATATTTGCAGGACACGAGTGATTGTGCCTGCGTATCTGCCTGTACACTCTGCAGTTAAGCAACACGGCTCCATCCTTCATAACTCAACTAGATTTCAGCGCTCTTGAACGTGCAAACATTTTCATTTACTAGTACCAGACAAAGGTTTCTTTGTGGTTGCTCATTAAAATGCACAAAATTTTAATGAGCAAGAGAAGTAATTTAAAAAAAAAATGTTGTATTCAGTTTTGTGGGCCTTAGATAGTCAATTAAAATTAAAATAATATTTGTAAAATGAATACTATGCACATTACAAACATCAGTATTTTTTACTGAAAATCGTATTAAATAGTATTATTACAATTTTTTAATTTTTTTATTAACACGTATAGATCTTCGTTTGACCCACAATCTTACCTGATGGTAAGCGATGATGTGGTCTAAGATGAAGCACGAAGATCTAGAATCTAGTCTTCAAGAAAAGCAGACGACGACTTGCAGGGGATTCTAGTATGCGGCCCCGAGCAGCAAACGTGTGTGAGATAACGTACCGAAGACGTGTGTTAATGCTAGTCTCTTCGGCACCGAGTCGAGTGTCATGCGGGAGCTGCAGGGGGGGGGGGGGGGGGGGGGTTGATGGGGAAAGCCTCCGTAGCTTCACTCCTCTTCTTCCCATAGTTCAATTCATGAGCATTCAATGTTATAAGCTCCCTTGATAATTTATTTGGTCAACAAAGTAGAAAACGAACAAAATTATATAGGTATAAGTTACATGTTAAATCTAGTCATGTTCTGTTTCAGATCCTAGATACATGTTTACATCATCAGACCCACTGCAGCCTGATCACGATAAAGATAATTATATAACATTAATATACTATACTGTAACAAGAGTATCGCGCGGTGTGTGCCTTCTCCCGCCGCGCCGCGACGCCCTGTCTCAAACATGCGCGGGATCGCACTAACTACTACTATGGGGCAGACCTTTACAGAGTATCAGTGTTGAAACCCTAACAATTATCATCCTGCTTGCTGTGTAGTATTGATATTTAAATACACGATACTCAATGATGTAAACAACAAAACTTCTGATCTAAAAGTACGAATTAACATTAAAATGTCATGAAAAAAAATACAAAGACACCTCTGATCATTATGACATTCCCAAGTTAATTCTACACATTAAAGTATTATCATATGATATTTCACAAAAATATTCTTCAAATAATTAGAAAATAAACTACTGGTAAATTTTTTTGAATAAGTGACTTATTTGCACAATAATTTTATAAATGTTGCTTACGTTGTTTAATTCGGAGCCACTTCAACATTATGTCGCACTCTTCATAATCTTACTGGTTCTCGTATTTTGCTTCGTGCGCCTCATTCCGCGGCCATCCGCGTTGCTAGATTGCGCAACTTTTTTGATCATTTAAAAACTGTGCATTATGTGCGCGAAATACATGATGGATAATGTAAGGTACGTAAGCCTTTATATGCGCGTATTTATTGACATTTGATAATATTCACTATGATTTTGATAATATTTAGAAAAATCTTTCATCTAGCGAGGATTTTCTGTGCCGCGGCACTGACAGAGATAAATTCTTAATTTCATCCTAAGAGTCAAAGCCTTAAGCGGTTCTCGATACTGGAGAGATACCTGCCTACTCCGGCGTTGGGTGGTTCTAGTACCATCATACCTAGAGGTTTTTTTTATGTTTTTTTTCTACCTTCTAGTTGTTTCTATGTTTTGTACAAGTATACTTTTATTTAGTTATGTACCTAGTTAACATTTTAATATTATATTATAACTTTTGATTTTTAAATCTTTGTCAGTCAAAGCTATGTTTATTTTAAGGTCAAAGAAGAAAGATGCTAATGAGCCCCTTTTGACGCAAACTGGTGGAAGGTAAGGAAAAACGTCATAATTATTTATTAGGTAGGTAGGTATGTTTATGTAATAAATATGTGGGTATTGTAAGTTGCTACATGCAGCCATACATACCTACTTTATAGCAACGCAACGCGGCTAGCAACCGCGGGCGCGCTTGGCTTCATCGCATCGCGCGTCGGTCATCAACACACAAAAACTCAGTGGCAAAGTATTAGAAAATTTGTAACAGTAGGACAAAGTTCACATGTCTTACGTTGAATAAGTTACAACTACTTACGTTACTAGTTAGTTGAAATTTCTAAGTTGGCTATAAAATAACTAGTGGTATAATACTTCCAGAGAGACCGATCTCGGGCAGCTTAGATATTGACTAAGGACGACTCGCGCAACAATGCATAAACGTATTTAATGGTTAAATATGATTTAGAGAGTCATCAAATCATACAAATACGTCAAATTTAAACAGGTTTAGTCGCTAAATACGTTATCGGATCGTTATTACCATCAACCTAAATTTTCGGTAACACGAGAAACCGATACTATATTTTCGACCGGCACCAGTATATCCTTTTGGACGGGAGACCACACTGCTCACTTCATATATAGACGATGCTGAGTTCGATTCCTACAAAGCAATTGTAACTTTTTGCACTTTTCTTTTTTTATTTTGGCTACTATTTTTTTGTCTTGGCGAAAATAATATATTGTAATTGTCTGAAGATGGATTTCGTATTCGATTACACGGCACAAGAAAATGTTGCTATTCGACGAAGGCGTAGCCTATCGGTTACGGGCCCGAATTCATGCATGAGTAGTAATAACAGTATATTTGGCTCCACAAGTAGTTTGCCCGACAATTCAATGAATAATGAACACGAGAAACACATCGCAAGCTTGAAAATGGATATTCAAAACTTCAATCAGAGTTACAAGCTGCGCAGCGAGAAATCGCCGATTTGCGACAAAAAAATTTAAACCTCACTAAACAATACACAATAAACAATACAGAACTTGATGGTGAAAATGCAGAAAGATACCCAATAACAGTCGAAGAAGATGGTGTGCAGGCAAAAATTACCCCAAAAATTGGGATCTCCCGAAAATTCGCAAATGAAATCGCCTGCTAACATACTCCAAAAACCTAACGATGATAAAACGTGCGTGCCAGTAAGAAAAAATACGCAAGTCACGCCTAGAAACACATTCACAAAAAGTAAAATTTGTGTAATAAGCAGCCAGAAAAATAGTAACTATCAATATAGCAAATTATGTAACAACTATATGAGTAATTATAATATGTGTCATTACCGAAAACCAAAGGACCGAAAGGAATCAAGAACCTTCTTGAAGGAGTTAATCAAAAATTAGAAAATTATACAAAAAATGACTTCTGTGTAATATTTCTTGGAGAATAAGACTTTTATTTTACGTGCAACTACTTGGAAATAGTTTTATACATTAGGGAAAAACTACAACTCCTACCATTCACCAATATTATTCTATGCTTACCCACATTCAGATGTTACAACTATGCCACAATGTTCAATTGGCGAATAGAGACATTCAATAATCTTTTATATCTCGACACTGAATCAAGCCAATATTCATATTTGCTAGATACAAATCTGAACCTGTCCTACGATCATACAATGTTTTCGAAGCATAACCGTGGAAGAGTAAAAAGGTCAACGAACCATTATCCAAGACTTACAAGAACTAATGAAGTTTATTAAGTCAAATAACGACTCAGAACGTTGCTCAGAAAGCCTAGATGAAATGACAAATGAAGTTTAAGTTAATGCCAGTAATGATCGGCAGCTTTTTCTCGGATAACTATTTATACATCTTACACTAAAATATTGCAGGACTTCTTAATAAATCTGACCTTTTGACTTTGCATTTAGACGAAATCAGTGCAAAACAGAAAATAGATATAGATATTCTCTGTATTCTCTGTATATACTTTATTATATCAGGACATGAAGACTTGCTTAGTATACCAAATTATAATTTATCATCCAGTTATTCAAGATCAAACAATCGCGGAGATGTATGCATATTAGTCAAAAATGGAATAATGTATCGCGAATTGCGTGATATAGTTGAATACAGTGTTGAGGGTGTGTTTGAATTATGTGCGATCGAACTCAAGCAATATAATATTATCATAATGTGTATGTACAGACTACCTTACCATAATAATCTTTGAAGGTTTGTGACACCGGAAAGCATATTGTGTTGTGTGGAGATTTTAACATTGACATATTGAAATATAATAAAACATCCATTGAATTCAAACACTTTTTAAAAGGTTACAGTTTAACGTTAGAAATTAGACAACCTACTCGTTTAGAAAGTAAAACTTGTATAGACAATTTTTCCCACAGTCTAATGAGAAAATGTGTGGGTCAAGTTTTGGACTTGGGGTTGTCAGATCATACAGCTCAAATACTAAAATACTATATTAATAAAACCTTTAAAATATGTAATTATAAAAAAAGTAATAGGGATTTTTGCGATGAAATTATATTTAAGTTTAGATCGCACTTGGAATGTCTTTCTTTCTCTGAAATTTATGAATGCGAGAATCCAAATGGAGCATACAACGTATTTATTGACACTTTTAAGCTGATATACAATCTATGTTTCCCTATAATTAAAATCAAAATTACCTTAAATAAAAAACAGAAATGGATATCTCGGGGCATCAAATTATGTAGCAAAAAACAAAGAGAACTTCTTTGGAGATATCGACATCGTTCAAACGTGGTTAATAAATGAAACCTTAAAAAGTATTCAAGACGACTTAAAAAAATTATAAAATTGACTTAGTTATCTCAGAACAATCATAAAATCAATACCTCAACTAATAAATCTAAGGCCATCTGGCAAATAATCAATAAAACTAAATCAAAATTACCAATATAACAAACATAATTAGTAAAGGAAAAGAATTGATTAAATCTCTAGATCTACGGCATTTAATAACTATTTTATCGATCAAATTCAACCTTGTGCAGAGTCTAACACTCCAAAGAAAATTAAGAATTCGCCAGCCAAATCTTTATTTATGCCACCTGTTGTACGTCTCGAAGTAGAAAGAGTTATTAAATCGCTAAAAAATAAAAAGAGTACAGGCTATAATGGAATTACAACGAGAATAATAAAGGTCGTTAATAAGTCTATATCACCGCACCTTAGTTACATATTTAACCTATGCATTGCTGAGGGTATTTATCCTGATAGTCTGAAGCCTGTGATTGTAAAGCCTCTATACAAAAAGAAAGGAAATAAAAATGACATAAAAAACTACAGACCCATTGCACTCATATCAATATTTTCAAAAACTTTCGAAAAAGTAATTTATCACACATTATATAACTATATGGAAAAACAGAATATATTAGTAAAAGAACAAGATGGTTTTAAAAAAACCAAATCTATAAATATAACAATATATGACCTCATTAATAAAATTATTAAAAGTATGGATGAAAGTAAGCCAATTTGTGCAGTCTATATGGACATGACAAAGGCTTTCGACTATGTTAATCATGAAATTTTGATAGACAAACTCTTTCAATATGGCGTAAGAAGAAATGTTTTAAAACTCTTAAAATCCTATCTCAGCAAAAGGCAACAGTATACTGAAATAAGTAATGTATGTACAACAGCAAAAGAAGAGATTAAATACATGTCTGAAGGAAAAACCATTACCTATGGCGTCCCCCAGGGCAGTGTGTTGGGCCCCTTATTATTTCTCATTTATATTAATGATCTTCCTTCAAATGTCCACTATCCAATGGTCCTTTTTGCTGACGACAGCACTGCCATGATAAAATGTAATAGCAGTGACATATACGAAAATGATATAAATAACGCCATATCTCAAATAATTAACTGGCTTGATTGTAATAACCTAAAGGGTAATTTAGAAAAAACTAAAATTATGCATTTTACACAACGCTGTCAAATACCGAATTTGAATATAACCTACAGAAGCCAGCGCGTAGAGAATGCTAAGAGTACAAAGTTTTTAGGACTGGTCATTGACGACAAACTAAACTGGTCTATACAAGCCGAAGATTTACGTAAGGCACTCAGTAAATATGCGTATATGCTCTATAAGTTGCGCAAAGTAGTCAGTTTGGATGTTCTTAAAACAGTTTACCATAGTTACGTGTCCTCTAAGCTTCGTTACGGTGTTATATTCTGGGGAAATTGTACAGAGAGAGCAAATATATTTAAATCGCAAAAAAGGTGTATCAGGGCAATGTATGGTCTGAAAACAACTGATAGCTGCAAACCTTACTTTCTATCACTTAATATTTTAACTTTACCCTCACTATACATTTACGAAATATCAATTTTTGTCAAAATGAATCCCGACTTATTTGAAAAGCCTACCCATTCACGCAGCAGACGCGACATATACCACCTGTGCCTAGTTAAAAGCAACATTGCTCTTCTTAATAAAAGTGTATGCGGTATGGCTCCAAAAATATATAATAAAGTACCAAATAGAATAAAACAATTAAATTTGACTGAATTCAAGCATGAATTGTTTAAATTTTTGAGAATTAGATGTTATTATACTGTAGATGAGTTTCTTATGGACAAAGACATGCAAACTCGATAATAGCGTAATTTATTTAATTTTTAGCGATTTGACTGTATTTTAAACTTTGATTTTGATTGAAATCATTCTAGAAATGTTTCTAATAGACTAAGTTATATCATATTAACTGCATTTGCATGCCAACTAATATGGTAAAACATGTCTGGAACCTATATATTGTATTTGTCCCCTGTTTTTATACCTATTTACCCATGTTTGCAAATGAATAAATGAATTATGTAAGATGGTTATTGTTTTTTGTGGTATAAGTTGCAGTTATTCTGGATGTCAAACTTTTGCCTATATTTATGTAATTTAAGCTATGTATAGCTTAAGTTACATAAATATAGGCAAAATTCACAGTAATTTTGTATGTGTATACACATACAAAATTACTGTGAATTTTGTCATAGTTCAGTTTTTATTATGGCTAATAACTTAAAAACTATAAGGACTTTACTAAAAATAAAAACGGAGTTTAAATGTACTAATACCTTTCTATGACGTCCCATTTGACTTAATAGTCCCATTTTAATTTTTTTTTACCTCTCTTGAACCCCAATATCTCAAAAACCCCCACATTTTTGCTCATTTATTCAAACCAAAATTGTGCCATTATTACCTACCTGTGTATAAAATTTCACGACGATCGGATCAACGCTTCGAAAGCTATCCTACGACAAACAAACATACATACATACATACAACGCCAATTTGCCCAAGTTGATTTAGAGATCTCGCTTCGCTCGATCAAATATCTAAGAATATAAAAAGTTTTATTTAAAATATATTAGAGTAAGTACCTATACAAATTATAAAAACGAGTGTGCTTTAGACCACACAACTGAAGTAAAACTTATTTTTCAAAATATTAATTTATAAAACTGTTTATTTACAAATTGTCCACACGTCTGTAGGTCGATCAGTCTATGTTCATTCTGGACAGCACATTGGACTCGCACTCGCACATTAACGTTTATAAATATACGAAACGTAACTCTCTCTATTTCTATCTTCACTAACTTATATCTCCCTCTCAACTTCCGTTCGCACTTTTCGTAACGCATTCACCAGCTTACTCCCCAAGTCAAGCGTGCGTAAAGAAGTTTTACTTCAAAAATTTTTCAACTTAAAATGCTTCCTAAGTTATCGACTTTTTACTTCGAACACATATTGCCCGAGTTATTGGATCCCAGGCACATAAGCGGCTTACCTCTTCGAGGTGCATGAGTCCCCAGGAAACGTTAGGTAAATATGACAACGAGCTCGTCACAAGATAACATGAAACGAAAAATAACCAATGAAATTATAACTTGTGAAAGTACAATTATTGGCAATGAACCTTATCAAACCTTGGAATTCCGTATAGATTTTGAGGAATTTTAGGGTTACGTACCCAAAGGGTAAAACGGCACCCTATTACTTAGGCTCCTCTGTCTGTCTGTCTGTCTGCATGTCTGTCCGTCTGTCACCAGGCTGTATCTCATGAACCGTGATAGTTAGATAGTTGAAATTTTCACAGATGATGTATTTTTGTTGCTGCTATAACAACAAATACTAAAAACAGTATAAAATAAAAATATGTAAGGTGATCTCACATATAACAAACGTGATTTTTTTGCTTGTTTTAGCTCGATATTGATAACGGCAACAGTTAGACGCTTGAAATATTCAAAGAATATTATGTTATATATTCACTTTAAAAATAAATAATTTAATTAAAATCAAACAAATATTTAAGTCTACAATCAGTGTGTGTTACCAGTGATGACATATAGAACCGAGACGTGGTCCTTCACTATTGGCCTTATGAATAAGCTCAGAGTCGCTCAACGAGCTATGGAGAGGGCTATGCTCGGGGTTTCTCTACGGGATCGAATCAGAAATGAGGAGATACGTAGGAGAACTCAAGTCACCGACATAGCCCGACGGATTAGCACGTTGAAGTGGCAATGGGCAGGCCATATAGCGCGCAGAACAGATGGCCGATGGGGCCGAAAGGTTCTCGAGTGGAGGCCACGGACCGGCAAGCGCAGCGTAGGACGTCCACCCACAAGATGGGCAGACGACTTGGTAAGAACCGCAGGTCGGCGTTGGATGCAGGCCGCTTCCAACCGCAGTTCCTGGAGATCAATGAGGGAGGCCTTTGTCCAGCAGTGGACGTCCTACGGCTGATATGATGATGATGAAATATTTAAGGGGGCTCCCATATAACAAAAGTGTTTTTTTGCCGATTTTATAGATAATGGTATGTGTATTGTACTGAAGTACGGTGTATTTTATGGCTCGGCAACACCCCACCACTGACACAATCACAGACACAATCGCCCCGCTCGAACGCCGGATTGCGACTGCCAAGTGACGTAGGCGCACGAGACAACACCAATACATTACATCCCTTTTTTATTTTAAGTAATTTAATATATTTTTTATATATTTCTTAGGAATGTAGGTAGATATGTACTAGTGACTAAAAATAAAGAATTTAACAAGGTAGTTGCATACTTTACCTAACATTGTATATTTACCTACTGATTTGATCGTTTCTTTAATCTACGTCTACCAACCAGCAATAAATATTAAATTTTCTTTGCCTCTTCTGTCTTAATCAATATTCATCTCGTCATTAATAATTTCATCCTGAAGATGTTGGTCTTCTTGACACACTTTCCATTTTCCTAGAACCTTCATGAGATGAACTACGTTTCTCCTACGAATTTGGCCAGATTCATCATTTCGAACTGTGATATCTCCACCAATACTTTTTTCTACAGAGTGTGTTATAGGATCGTAATTCAAACCTAATTTATTGTCCTTATTCATATTTTTTATATGTATCTTATCTCCAGGTCACATTCTTCAGCTTTCCTTTTCCGGTCTGCGTTTTCCTTTCCTTTTTCTTTTCTTGCTTGATCTCTATCCTTGACCTCAGAATCTGTTGGTGTTCCTTGAGATATATCATTAATCATTGGCAATTTATCCCTAAACTTCCTTTTGAAGAATAATTCCGATGGTGTCATTCCGGTTACCGAGTGAGGTGTAGGTACTGTTGTACATACTCATGTATTCTAGTAAATTTTCTCTCCAATCTTGATTCTCAGCTATACTTATCTTTAGTCGTTTTAAGATGTCTCGATTCTGCCGCTCAACTTAACCTTTTCATTGTGGCCAATAAGGTATTAAACAGGGTAATATTACTTTCGGCTAAAAATTACTTAAATTCTTCACTTACAAATTGTTTACTATTATCGGCTATTATTGAAATTGGATTTCCTAGTCGACTAAATATTTCTTTTAATTGGGCTACCATTTCTGATGAGGTAATTTTCCGACAGATTTTTATTTTTTTATATCTGCTGTAATAGTCAACAACTACTAATAAATAGTCACCGCTAGGGAGTGGGCCCATCAAGTCAGTAGCAACATCAATCCAGGGTCCATCTGGCAAATCACGTCGCTTCATCGGATTAGGCGGATTTGGTGTTGATACAAGAGTGCATCCTTAACATGATTTGACTATATTTTAACCATCTTTGTCACATTTGGGCCACCAAACTTTGGTTCGGAGCCTTGCCTTCATAGCCACTATGCCTGGGTGACTCTCGTGGGCGGCTTCCAAAACTCTCTTGCGGAGTCCAGCGGGAATCACAATTCTTGTTCCTCTTAACAATATGCCTTCATGAAAGCAAAGTTCGTTTTGAAAGGTCTTGTATAGTTTTACATCGTCATTCCATATGTTACGATATACATCTTCTTTAACATCCAAGATTTCTCTATCTTTTATAGAAAACCCTATTATTTCTTTAAGTGAAACAGCAATAGGCCTAGTGAATTCAACAACCTGGCAAATGTGATGATCTTTTAGCTCTATTGATGATTTTTCAGCGACTTTACTCAACCTTGACAAGGAATCTGCAATGTTCTTTTTACCCAGTTGGTAGACCACTTTATAGTTATATGATTGTAGACGCATGACCCATCTTTCAACTCTAGTACATGGTTTCGTTTTAACACCTAATATAACTTTTAAAGGTTTATCAGTTATACTTATACGTGTCAGTTACAAGTTCGAACGTTTTCCCATAAAGGAATATGTGAAAATGTTCTACTGCCCACACTAAGGCTAATGCCTCTTTTTCTGTCTGCAGTAGCGATGTTCGCAATCAGTTAAGGTTTTATGCCCGTAAGTAAAGGCTTGATATATTTGTCATGATACTTTATAGGGATTCAAAGCATTGTTCTTGTTCCGGTTCCCAACGATCCTGGATATCTGATCTATCTCCAGTTTTGTTGCGTAGAAGTATTTTTAGGGGTTCAGTTACTGTTGCATAGTCAGGAATTCATTTGCTCACATAGTTTACTAGTCCTAGAAAACTTTGCAGTTTTCCGGTTGTCATGGGAGGTCTGAGTTCTTGTATAGTTGAAATACATTTTTCTAACGGTCTGACTGCATCCGCTGAAAGTTCGTACCCTAAGAAACTGACCTTTGTCATCCTGAACGAACATTTGTCCTTCTTGATAACAGAATCATTTCCTTCTAGAACTTTCATTACCTTTTCTTATCTCATGTCATGTTCTCTGCCATATACTAAAATATCATCGATATAGTTTATTACCCCTTCACATCCAAACAGCATGCGTTCTAACGTTTTTTGGAAGATTTCCGGTGCACATGATATTCCGAACATTAGGCGTTTGTACCTAAATAGGCCTTTGCTGGTAATAAACGTGCTAATGTGTCTTGAATTTGGATGGATTTCAATTTGGTGAAATGCGTCTTTTTTATCAAATTTTGTATAAACTTTAGCACTCTTTATTTTAGGCAACAGTTTATCCATTGTTGGTAATGGGTGGTTTTCGCGGATGATAGCTCGTCATTAGCTCGTCGCATGTCTATACAAAGACGCACTTCCCCGTTCTCTTTTAACACAGGTACCACAGGCGATACCCATCTTGAAGATCCTACTACTGGTTCTATCATGTCTTTCTGCATTAGTTCATCAATTTTGCTTTCGACTTTAGTTTCTAAGGGTATTAGTACCCTTCTGTATGGTTGGGATACGGGAGACACAGAATCATCAATTGGCAAGTTAATCAGCACACTTTTACTTAGAAAACTTTCGTGATTGATTTCAATCATTATTATAGATACGGGATATACGGGATTTATCACGTACCGTCTTATCGGTGTTTCGACCGACAATGTTTCGGTTCAATTCGTGAACCTTCATCAGGGTGAGTGCGATCCGCTCCGAATAACGTCTCGCCACACATGAATTGAACCGAAACATTGTCGGTCGAAACACCGATAAGACGGTACGTGATAAATCCCGTATTTATAATAATAATCAGCACACCTTTGAATTTGGGGAATATCTTCGGTTCGACTTGATTAATCTCTGTATTAAATCCAATTCTGAATACCCCCAAGAGCATTGCAGAAGTCTTCCCTAGTAGGTTTCTGGTGCCATCAACAACAACATAGAAAGTAGAATTTTCAAATTTCTATCCTATCTGAATGCAAGCTTCAAACGACCCTTTAAATTTCAATGGTGTGGTACTACCATAAGCCATAAACTTAACATTCGGGTTTGCATCCAGGTTATACGAGCAAACTTTATTGTTCTTTAAGGCCTCCCACGTAGTTTTGGTGATCAGGTTTTGTTTACAGCCGAATCTATCAACATCTTTGTTTCTACTCCTTCAATAGTGCAGTTGATTTCGACATCATCATCAATGTGAAAAACATACTCAATGTTGGCATTTTCTCCTTCATTTCCACTAACTTGGTTAAGTTCTGTCTTTTCTGTGTTATTACGACTTTTCTTTGGTTGCTGATCATGTTCTTTTCTTGCTTTTCTTTTGTAGGCTTGTTTTGTTCTACAAAATTGTCTAAAATGGCCTCTGAGACCACATTTTAAGCAGTCTTTGTCTCTAGCTAGACACCTAGGGTCATGCGAAGCATGTATTGGATTCCCAAAACGACCACATCCCAATTGATTTGACTTTTGTCTATCAAACTGCCTTTTAACTTTCAATTTTGTTTATTTCCTCTTTATCATTTGCTTTAGTTGTATTTTTGAATTCTTCTAATTGTTTATTTACTGATTCTAATGTATTGGCCTCCATTATTACTTTGTCTAGGGTTATTTCATCGCCAATACGAAGTATCTTTTTCCTCATTTAGGTAGCATTTTTTGTTACTTGGTCAATAATGTTTTCATCTCGATCCTTAAATTGGCACTTATCTGCTTGTTGTCTCAATTTCACTAAAAACTTTTCAAATCTTTCATCAGATTCCTGTTTAAAAAGTCTAAAAACGTGTCGCTCATAGACGTTGCTTTGTTTTGGTTCATAAGAGGCATCAAGCTTGGATATTGCCGCTTCAAACATGTCTACACCATCAATCGGGTCTATATTAGCACCTGGGATATTGTAGAAAACTTCTTGCAGACCCAAGCCACCAAAATGTAGAAGGCTAGCTCTTTTCTTTACATCATTGTCGATGTTTGATGCTTCCAAGTATATCAACAAGGCTTTTTTCCAGCGCTCCCATCTTACACCCACCGAGGTAGGCTAACCTTCGCTGTCAAATTTTTCCAACTTCAGTGACATCTTTGGAGCGACCTAGAATAATCAATTTAATCATTCAGATTTGTTAATCTGCTGTATTTTTTTTAAACCAATTCACCAATAAAATCAAATTTACCAATTAATTATCAATCTAATGATACAGTTTTATTTAACTGCTAATATATTTTCATATATTAATCAAATAATCAGAATATATACACATGTGAATATATTCTGCTAGATAAACACAGTATTTACACATCAATTTACTGATCAGTTTATTTATACTGGTTATAACATTAAATACTATCAATTTAATGATAAGACTAATTTAATCTGCTAGTGTCTTCCCTTAGAAAATACAATTTTGCACAAATCAATTGAATTATCAGTTGGTATAATTTAGTGTAACTAACTCCTTTGTTAGGTAGGTCAATACCTAGGTAAGTACCTTTAGGTAGACTACAATTTAATGTCCAGGTCTAGCCTGTTTTTTTATTATAAGTTATATACAACATACAGTACCTTATCATCGCACATAGGTACATAAACTCGTTACTAGAAACAGGCACAACGTTACTAGAACTTTATCTGCTAGCTGATAGCTAGCTGCCACAGCTTGTGTGTATAACCCAAATTATAGAAATATCCCAATGGTGTAACGCTAGGTAGGTATACCTACGTATAACCCAATACTTTACTTCGAACGTGATTAATTAGTAACAATGCAGATTGCAGCGTATATTTACGCACATTCAACAATTCAATTGCGTTGTAACACTCAATCTGTGGATTCCGAGTTAACTATCTAATTAAATACTTGCCTTTGTAATTATTCGTACAAGTAACACATAAGTAGACGGTATTATCGTAATGGTTTGTAAGGTACTCTTTGTACGAAGTAGATAGGTTCAATAAATCACAAAATTATTGTTTCTTTCTAAAAATTAGCAAGACGTCGAGAAAAGAAATTGTTTGTTCCAATTCCAAACTACGCACAGAGTATATTTAATATGACTACGTTGTTTGCTCGACGAGGCGAGGCGCCTCCGCCTGCTAAGTTCCTTGATTCGAAATTACGTTTCGTTCGCTACAGATTAGAAATATTATCCCTTTGGAATATTTAATTGCAGACATTTCAAGGACAAACGTTGATAGAATTCATGCTTCTACCTACAGACAATCCAAGTTGACGCAATAAATTACTGTTCACTCCATTTTTTCACCTTGTTTCTTCTCGTTTTTTTATTTTAATAATTATATACATAAATACTCACTTTTGTTCTCATCGCCACATGTATTGTACTGAAGTACGGTGTATTTTATGGCTCGGCAACACCCCACCACTGACACAATCACAGACACAATCGCCCCGCTTGAACGTCGGATTGCGAATGCCAAGTGACGTAGGCGCACGAGACAACACCAATAAATACATTACAGTATGGAACCCTTCGTACACGAGTCCGAATCGCAATTGGCCGGTTTATTTAATTTTATAATGATGTACAGAAAATGAACGTGCTCAAAATGTCAAACCTCCGTGATTCACCAAATGAACAAAATCAAATAGTATTTTTATTTTTATAGTGTTACCCGAACACTTACGGAAAATTCCAAGACTTGTGATCTGAAATGGACTTCTTGATATCTCACAGTGTGTCACACCGAGCGATCTTGCACTGTACTGAGGGCGACATTCGACCGAATATTTATTTGCGGGTATTCTTAAAATGTTTATGTAATTCTTGTTATTAATTTAAAAAAAATTAAGGTAATTTTTTTGACAGTCTGAAATCACTAAAATTCTTACGTATAAATTTGCTTCTCCTATAGGTAAGTGAAATGCAATTTTCTTTTGAGAAAAAATAATGTTTCATTAAGTTACACTAACATTTTGTAAAGGTTTTGTTTACATTCGTTTTTAGATTCGTTAATTGTCAATTTTTGTATATAACTTGGGAGTTTGTTATGATAGCGTACACATTGCCCATTATACGATTTACTAACTTTATAGAACGGACATATATCTATGCATACACCATGAGAACTCTGCGCAGTTGAGTAAAAAGTGGGCATGAATCAAACGCAATGTTAGGACTTGCTTCTGACTACCAGCTTGTGGGATACCTTCACTATTCTGCATACTGAATAAGACATCAGAGTATGTCCATCATGTGGAATAATGTCGTAAGCGATATCATTAGGTAATGAATGAATAATAAGATTTGACTCTAACAGCCATTTCCTCAACGTCGTTGAACAACGTTTAATACATTTCCATATAGATTCTTTAAATCCTTAATAAATAAGTATTTTAATCCTTTACAAAACTCTTATTAGCTTCTCGTTCACTACTTATGTTCGAAACAACATTATACTTGTATAACTTGTCCCAGTTTGCTTTCAAACTTGTTCAAAGGAAACACAACAAAATGTAATTATTCCTAAAATAATCTCTGAACTCGACGTTATACAGGTTAATAAATGTGGCACTCCGGGAGAGCTGACAGAAGTGAAAACTTGAATAAAAGTAGACTACACTACAGATACGTAATATATATAGGTGTCAGTGTCAGTGACAGATGTCAACAGTCAGTGTCAGTAATCAGTGACAGGTGTTGGTAACAGTGACGCGAGTTCAATGGTTTTTCCCATCTCAAAAAAATGCTCAAAGCGCCTAAGGAAGTTTTCACTTCAATAATATTTACCTACGTAAGGTACAGTAACTCCACAAAGTCCTGGTAACAGCGATCGCTTCGGCGCCGCCACCGCGGCCGGCGCGGCATCGGCGCGACATCGGAGCTCAATTGCCACAACCTGCCTAGTTCATTCAAATTATTAATTCCTATTTGAATGATGCGGGAGTTTCGCTTCTTGAGGGAAACATTAGTCGGGAGATGTATCGTGGGAACTGATCGAGCCAAAGAGCCGGGAACGATGGATTCCAAATCACTTGGATGATTGGATTACGTGAAGTTCGGAGCAGATTTGAGATTTCCCTTGAATTTGCACATATGAATAAACATGACTCCACTTGACTTATTCCGTCGCCGCGCGCCGTCTGACAGAACACTCCAACTTGTAACACTTTCTATTTATTTTGGGTGATTCGGATAATAATTCGAACTGTCTAATTTACTCGACTGATGTACCTAACTATTTTTATTCGGAATATTATAAGTTGTGTTGTAATTAGTATAATTGGCCATGGCTGTTCTAGTATCACAACTAAACATAGATATATAAAAAAACACGCTTTTGTAAATAACCGAACAAAAAGTAGAAAATAATTTTCAATAAATTTAAATTAAGAATAGTGTTTACCAAAATAAGTTTTTTTTTGCAATAAAAAAACATTGTTTATTTTATAATATTATGACATATTTTCTACTTTTCAGTTAGGCTAATTTTATAGTATTCGTTTTATTATTTTATTGAATTACGCTATTGTCATCGATCCTTGAACCATCAAACTTTATGAACTTTTATTTGCAGTCAGTCGCTCTCAGAATGTTCTCTTATCTTCCAAGTCTCTACGTGTAGTTTGACCTTTTTCTGCGCAATGTGGAATACGTCTGCGACCGAACGGCGATGGTAGGTGGTCGCAGGTGGTGGCAGGTGGCGGCAGGCAGTGGCAGGTGGTGACAGTCAAGGCTGACACTGTGCTCAAATATCTTAATAATCTTAATAGCTCATAATTATCTCTACCAACAAGTGTATTGATTAATTTCCGTCGTAGTACTGAGACATATCGCGAACTATAGTGGAGTCTTTTAACCACTTTACACAGAATTGCTGTCATCGGCCTAGAAACAATAAAGCTTTCTCGAGTGTGTTTACTGTAAACCTTCGTTGCATTATTCATGAGAGTGACGTTAAACCAAGACAATCATTTCTACCCGCGAAGCCACACGCATAAAAAATGAACAGAGAGCCGCTCGAGGTGACCTCAAAACGTCTCGATTACATCAACACAGTTATGTATCGTCAATGGCCTACAAATTGTGATAATATATCTAGATGGACAAACTGCTCAATGCGACAACTCTCAGCACTAAAGTGTCGGGTGGTACCGAGTAACTGCTGGTGAGTACCACCATCGCATGATCTCGCCGCAAGATATCCGGCTGCTATCCAACATACCGGATACATCGACTCTATATCCGCTTTTCACAGTTTCAACGAGTGCTACTCAAGCTTTGAATGCGATAGCAATCATTTGGCAGCGGTGATTTACTGGCACGAGGGTGGGGGTGGTGGCGGGGAGGAGGGGGGTGGAGAGGCGGGGGTGCTGTTCTTGAAAGTCGATTGCTCCCACTATATTATAAACTATAAAATATATGTAATAATAAACTCCGGGAGTGATCTTTCTTTTGCACGGAAAAGTTTAAAAATAATTTCTTTTGAATTAAAACTTATCATAGCACTTCGACAGATAAATCTAAATGCTCATAGTAGCGCTCCTGCAGAAATTTCACATTTGAAATTGTGATAATTTTGTAACGGAGCCGGAGCCAGCCCGGGCGCGGCGGGGCGGACCTTTTACGATCGTCTAATACAGGCTTTAACTTATGCCGTTGTATAGCTATTTAAGGAATATAATAATTATGTTAATAATTTTAAGGAAAAATTCGTTATATAAAATATAAAATAGTACATATGAAGAAGTTGTATACTAATATTATAAAGAGGAAAGATTTGTAGTTTTGTATTTTTGTGTGTATGTTTGTAATGAATTAACTCAAAAACTACTGTGCCGATTTCAAAAACTCTTTCACCATTGGAAAGCTACATTCACTTTGAGTGACATAGACTATATTTATTGCTAGAAAAGATAAGGAATCCTTACTAAAACTTAAGTAACGTAACCCAAAGTGTAAAAAAGTGCCATAAGTGACTTTCGTCGCATGCGCTGCGGAAACTATTGATGATAAAACAAAAGTATGTTCTACAATATTAAAGAGGATATTAATATCTACAAAAAACTTTGTAATATTATAATGAGGAAAAATTTGTTTGTTTGTATTGAATAGGCTCCAAAACTACTGGACCGATTTAAAAAATTCTTTCACTGTTGGGAAGCTAAACTATCTCCGGGTGACACAGGCTACTTTTTATCCAACAACGCAGAAAGAGGGTAATGTTTTTATTGAAAAACTACGCGTGTGAAGCTGTGGATTGGTCAGTTAGTATAATATATGTGAAGGTTTTAAAATGGTGCGTGTGATTGTATGGGGCAAGATGAACTCTGCAGACTCTGCACTCGGAATTGTCTTATTCACATAAAATATTACTACCAACTTTGTTACCGTAATAAAGTGTGTCGTTATAACTTTCTCACTCTCACTTTAATTCCGAAATTCAAGAAAATTTGCAAATAGGAACGGTCAAATACATTAAACAAATAAATGTTTGTCTATGTCGTTAGACATCGACATTTATTTAAATGAAACTGTTCATGTGATTTATGATTGTTTTTTTTAGTTTATTTTTTTAATGATTTTGTGTTCTATTGTTAAGTTACTCGATTGTTGGCAAGATGTGTTTGTGTATGCTAAATAGCGTACTGTAACTCATTAGAATCATAATCATAAAACTTTATTCAGTACATGATACAACAATAAATATACTATAACTAAACTAAGCATGATAAAACAAAACTAATGTAAAGTAGGAATAGTTATAGTCTCACTTTATATAGTTCCCTAACCCCCTAATCTCCACCTTAGGGAAAGCCTGCGTTGTGGGGGTTCGTTCGCTTCCAAACTTGTACCTACATAAAATAAATCAATTAATCAACAAAATCCAGATTAAATTGCAATTGGTTGTTTAGAGTAGTGTGTAGAGTAAGTATCAATATCAAATGTAGATGAGGTCAGATATGAAATGGATGTAGGCGTGGGGTAATGTAGAAGAAGTGCATACGTGGATAAAATGAAGGGAAGGGGGGGGGGGGGGGGGGGGGGGGAGGGGGAAGTGTTACGGAATACTTATGTGAAGTGTATGTAAAGAGGAGGTGAACATGCTAAATTATATTTGTATACATCTTTAGTATACCTAGTCAGGTCATAAGTATTGTCACACAGTAAAAACTTTTCTTTTAGGATGCTGGCCACAAAAAAGTTTATAGAATTCGAATTTCGAATTGTTCATGAAAATAAAAATGTATACTTTTTAGAATTTTACTCATTTTTAAATATGGAGTGGACGCTTAAAGAAGACCGTGTTGCAGTTATTGCGTTGCATCGTTGCGGTTACGCGCCAATTCAAATTTTTGACATACTGAAAAATTTGAATATAACCAAAAGATTCGTTTATCGCGCCATCAAACGATACAATGAAGACTCTAGTGTAGATGACGGGTCAAGAAGTGGTCGCCCTCGGTCTGTTAAGACTCCAGCAGTGATAAAAGCTGTGAAGGCGCGAATTCAAAGAAATCCCAAACGTAAGCAGAAACTATTGGCCCTTCAGATGGGGTTAAGCAGAACCACGGTGAAAAGGGTGTTAAATGAAGACTTAGGGCTTCGGGCATATCGAAGAAAAACAGGACATCGTTTAAATGTTCGTCTAATGGACCTGAGACTGAAGAGATGCCGCGCTTTGTTGAAGCGGTACGCGGGAAAAAAATATCGGGAAATTCTTTTTTCGGATGAAAAAAATTTTACCGTAGAAGAGAGCTACAACAAACGAAATGATAAGGTGTACGCACACAGTAGTGAATAAGCGAGCAACCGTATTCCGCGTGTTCAACGAGGTCATTTTCCATCCTCGCTCATGGTATGGTTGGGAGTTTCTTATTGGGGCTTAACAGAGATACATTTTTGTGAGAAAGGTGTAAAAACGAATGCAGTTGTGTATCAAAATACAGTCCTGGCGAACCTTGTGGAATCTGTTTCTCATACCATGTTCAATAACAGGCACTGGGTATTCCAACAAGATTCGGCGCCAGCTCATAGAGCGAAGTTCTATAAACTTTTTTGTGGCCAGCATTCTAAAAGAAAAGTTTTTACTGTGTGACAATTTTTATGACCTGACTAGGTATATATCAGTCAGTAGTTTGTTTACGAGTTTGCTATCGTTACGCAAACAAGATTTCTTGATTATTTTTCGTAAATTCATTTCGTTCTTCTACAATTTTATAAATTAATATTTTGAAAAAGAAGTTTTACTTAAGTCGTGTGGTCAACAAGCACACTCATTTTTTTATCCAACAAGCGAATGTAGGTCTCTTTGTTTTTTTTATGATTTTGTTTCATTTATTCAAGAAACAATTAAGACGCTGCAAGGCAAAATCTAGCGCTTATATAAAACTCCTACCACCAACATTGTACCTAGATTTACAAGAATAAATTAATTATGAATTGTATTTGAAAATAAAAATTACATCAATATTCATTACTAACAAATATTATAAAATGTAAATTAATAAAACTAAAATAAAACGAACATATCCTAAACATAAAGTCAGAAGAACTCATAAGGACAGAAATGTCAAAAAAAATTAATAAATGTCACCAAAATAAAATAAAATTACTACAATTATGTCATAGATTCTTAAAACAACATACATATTAAAACAATTCTATTTAATTATTAAATGTCATAAAATGATGAACGGCATAGAAACAGCTCTTCTACAGTAGCTGTTTATTAGTAAGTACTTAAACTCGTAATCGACAGAAAGTACCTACAAAATATACATAATGTTTTAAAAATAAACTATCTTACGACTTTATTGATCCCCGTATTATTATTATTATTATTTATTTATTTATTAAGAAAAGAAAGGATCCATTTTGTTAGTAAAAAGCATAAAACTAAGTGAGTTAGTATTAGTAATTGAGATTTAGTCCTCTGCGTGAACTTTCACATCAGAGAACAATCAGGTTTGTTGGCGATGACATTTAGGATGGTGCTGCTGATCTCGCGTACCGTGCGTAATAGTGAGGCTGCTTTTGTTGTCACACCAGATGGCATCGAAGTTGTCTGCGCGTGTTTCGGCAAACATGCACGAGGCACTACAAAAGCGCGGAAGCCGCAACAGATGCCCTAGACTAGATTATTAAATTGGAATACCCGTTTTAGTGGTGCCCCGTTGAGAGTCACGGTAGAAAATAAGGTAAAGCACTTGGTACCTGACTTGAAGGCCATGAGCTCCGACTTTTTAACAATTAATTTAATTTAATTTATTTGTAGTAAAACCATCAGCTGTTATTTATACTTTTTGATAGCAAATGTATCCTTCAAATAGATTGTTTACCAGATAGCCATAGCTTTTCACGTTTAAACAACAATATAGAAACAGAAAAAATTTAAACAACCATCTCACATTGCAGATACAATTAAAAAAGAGTACCTACTTATACTATTATTAGGTATATTAAATATACTATTATTAATCATTAAATAATTATAATTAAATTATAAATAAGGCCATGTGACGTCACGTAAGACTTACAGACCACCAGTAACTTTGGGAGAGCGCTAATCGAGGCAGCCAGCAGCACCATGTCATCGCCATAGTTTAGGTTGTTGACACACACACCGTCTATATAGCAGCCCACAGGCATGCTAGTGAGTTGCTCGATCAGTCCATTTACGTACAAGCTGAAGAGCAAAGGCGAGCATAACCCTCCCTGCCTCACCCCGCACTCCAGCCTGCACGACTCCGACAGCTCTTATAACATATGATAGCCATCGTCAGATCTCGTTCTCACCACGCAGACCCGTGAACTTATTCCACCCGGGGGTAGTCAGAGGCAAGTTTGAACCTCTGATTTCCCAATGATGTTTTCCTTTGCCATTTTTAAGACGTTATAAACGTACATATTAATTTGTCGAGTAGAAAAATCCATTGGTTCACGACCGGGATTCGAACCCAAAACCTTCAAATCAGAGTCGGGGTACATCGCACACAACCAACACGGCTCTGCATAGTTTTACGAATAAGCAACGTTTATACCCCTCGTAGGTGTTACTTTGATAGACATTAAACTAATGTTTACCAACTAACCAAACAGGTTCATGGAATTTACTTTCGTGTCCAATGTGTGTAAGTGCTTACGGAAAATGTTAAGGGCTATCGGATTTTCTATGTTTATGTAACGCACTTAGTTGTGTGAAGTGAGTGTACGGTAACTCAGTGCCCCTAGGTTGTAGGCTGTAGCACCCCTTGCTGGGGTCATATCCGTCGGCGCACTCCACGGTAAATATTGCGTGCCTCAGCGGCAGCGGATCTCGTTAGCGATAATGCCTGCGGCAGCGGACGCAACGCAACACCATGCTACGCCGAACCGCGCTGGCTCGTGCCACCCGCTACGCGGTCTCTCACCGGCCGCTACCAGGACCGTGACGTTTGCATAAATAGGAAGTTATTATGCCCGACATTCACTACATATCTACGTCAGTTATTCCTTAAAGTAAGACAGATGTCAAAATTGCGTAGAGATCTTTCAGTGTACAAGACACTTTTTTCCAAAAATATGACCTTAATAAAACAGCAACGGGACTCTAAAATGAAAATTGGATAATGAAATTTCTACTTCATTTTAGAGAACTTTCCAACAATGCCACAAACACATTGGGGTGACAGCTAAATATTTTTTGACTCAATGGAAAGTACCTTCATAAGTATTATACCTCAATGTAACTTAAATAGGACCACTTTAGAATTATAACCTATTAATTAAAAACAAATCGAAGTTAAGTCAACCGGTAAAAAGTTATGCAGGATATTTGCAATTAATAAAGATGGTTTGATACCTAAAATATTTCTGTTGTGTTAAAACTGTTGTTTTAAGTCCAAGTAATATTTTAATTTATGTAAGTAATTTACAAAAATATAATACATATACCTACTATAATATATAGGTACTGCATATTACAGGCAACATGTACCTGTAAGTTAACTTGTAAGTTTTTAGTTATGATGATGCTTTCTTAATCTTTTGTAATACTATTATTGGTATTTGCGCATGATTCTGTTGAGTTAGTTATCCTTAATCACCCTAAGCTCTCTTTTTGTTTTTACTTTTTAATGACTGTCACTCTTTTGGGAAGGAACTGCACCCCGCAACACAGTAAACACTAACGCAAGGAACAGTCAATCACTAAACTTGTGCTTGTGTCATTTTTGTTGATTTTTTCTTGTCATTTTTTTGGCCTTGGCTTAATGAAGTAGTACGCAATTTGTGACTAAAACCTCTAAACATGCAGTATCCGGCTGTCTGCAGTCTGTGTTGCCTACAGAAGAGGCAGAAAGTGTTTGTCATATTTTTTTTTTCATTTGGTCCCCTAAACTGGACGTTATACGAAACAATACCAGAAAAAAATAGACAATTTTACCAAAGACGGTTAAGACAGTGTACGTCCTTCTAGAAGTACGTCCTCGTCATCTTTTATATTGTAATTAAATCCAGCAGTTAATAGCAGCGCGGGTCACTGACTTTAATAATAATAATTTAGACTTGATTGCATTTTCGTGAAGGGACATTTAAATTAAACAGGGCTTAGAACTAAAGACCATTGCCAATGTTAAAAATAATGCGAAAAAACGGCTTCGCTGTACCGCTGGTTAACATAAAACTGTTTTTTAGTAAGGCTGATCCTTCTCTTCCTGTTTTAGAGGCTCTATCGTTAGGTATACTCGTTAGTTAAACTTACATCGGAAAGCTAGGTTTATGCGAAAGTACTAACGAACTTATGTATACAAAATATACCACTTTATTTCAGTAGGTACGAGTTATAAACATTTTCTTTGGCACTATTATTCACAGGTACTACAATAAGCTCTTCAAAGAGGGCGTTTCAAAAAAATTAAAAGAACATATATTATTACAACGCGCAAGTGATAATTTTGTGGTTACAAACGTAGACTACGGTAACGGCTTTGTTTCCAACATAGGAGTATAAAAATATTTTTTCTATACCTACTGATCGATTCTACCAAATGCATAATCAGTCTTTGAAAAAGGTTCTACCCAGTAAACAAATCTAAACCCTTTTACAACACAGTCATGACTGGTATGATGGGAAATTCCAACAGAACCTTCTAGAGTCACGCAGTATTTTGACGTCTCCGGTCGCCCTTGGGAGGCTATTGATCAACCTCCGCGACGAAGTGACGGATCCGAGTGATCGAGTGAGTGCGTCTTTCTTAGAGAGACCAAAAATTCTTACGACAATTCGTACATTACATTATAATATACAGTGTTTTTTTTAACTGTAACAGTACGGCAGCACCCATAACCAGAGGAGATACAGGTGCAGTTTCTTTTAAAACATCAGCTCGTTTTCGAAGAAAACCATTTTTGCATTAAAATATTTTTGGTCAAGTGTGAGTAGCTCCTTAAAATGAATCAAGCTGGTAAAAATTTTTTTGGATGCCGATCGATGCAGTCCTTTGTAAGGATTATTTTATTGTATTGAATGAAAACAATCTGAACAGCGGAAGTAAATCAAATTTGATAAAAAGTATTCTCATACAACAGGACAAACAAAATTCCTTCTACAAACATTTTATTAGATTCTAATTGCACATTAAAGAAGTATTAATACTGTAGCGATTAAGAAGTTTAGGAACTCTATGCTCTCATGAGCAATTCAAAAACATTTCGTATTTCAGAACAATTTTGAATTTCGAACATGGTTCTTGCACCTGTCTGACTTTTATATCAGTCATTGCATCATCTTATTTGTCCTATCATGGCATTGTCAAATACGCAAAAAGTATACAGGTTCAATCTACTTGAGACAACGATCTGCGAGACTATGTTTAACATTGCATGCTCCGCGCTGGTGGACAACACTTCTCTGAAATATTCTCGACTCATGAAATCTTACAATCGGGTTCTGATAAATAGTCTTCTTTCGATTTAGGAACTGAGTGTGTCACGTGTCCATGCTCAAGTGCGTATCGAACCACGTACAGTGAAGGGTTCCGTAGTCACTACGACTATATTTTAGTCATTTTCAAATACAAAGCTAAGTTTGTAGTTTATTTTGGTCATTTTATATGAAATTTACAAAGAGGAGGTCTTTATCTTTGGAGGAAGTATTCGCCTCTTGTAAGGTTCATACAAAATAAAAAAAAATCTAAAAATATTGTGTACTTACATACTAACAACTACTAAAAAGATCAAAGAATTACTGTTCGGTTTCTGCTGTTAAATTGAGGTTAGTTGATTAACCACCACCGATGCTTTCAACGGTGGATCCCGCGCCCCCACCGTGCAAGACGCCTCGCTGTAAAGCAGGACCTTCTGCGTCGAGGTGAACAGACGTTCTGTTTGCTATCAATTTGATCGTGTCATATCCCCACGCTAGACGTTCTGGCATCGTGTGAGTGGACTCATTGCCGTGCAGGTGTGTAACCTTTAACCCCTGAAATTCACCTGGACTGTCTGAGGCGTACCGTGCACGTCAGAAACTTCTCCTCGGTCCCTGCAATGTCCAGCGAAAGTAGGTGGTGTTCATTTGCCCTCTTAAATACTGCAGATACCAACATTCCATTCGGTCCCTGCAATGTCCAGCGAAGGTAGGTGGTGTTCATTTGCCCTCTTAAATACTGCAGATACCAACATAAAACATATCATCATGCATAATTTCAGCTTAACATTTTTTATACTACCCTAAGTTCGGTGAAGCTTATGGCCCACCTAATGATAAGTGGTAACCATCGCTTAAAACAAAGTATTGCCTCGTAGGTCACACCCCTTAAAACCGTGCATCGTAGGATGCACTGCTCTGCGTCCATCAACTTGAGGCATACAGGTGTAGAGCCTCAAATGCATGTAATTTCACCCTTTAAACCATAAAACAGCAATGCCGCTTGGCGGCATAAACAGGTATAGCGGTAATAGGTACTTACTTCCCTAGGCGAGCCCTTTCAAAAGGACCTCTACTACTCTTTAGAGTACTGATAGTGACTAGTGCATATAACGGCTGTAACTGGCCAGACAGACAGATATAAACAGGTATAACGGTAGTAGGTACTTACTTCCCCGGGCGAGCCCTTTCAAAAGGACCTCTACTACTCTTTAGAGTACTGATAGCGACTAGTGCATATAACGGCTGTAACTGGCCAGACAGACAGATATAAACAGGTATAACGGTAGTAGGTACTTACTTCCCCGGGCGAGCCCTTTCAAAAGGACCTCTACTACTCTTTAGAGTACTGATAGTGACTAGTGCATATAACGGCTGTAACTGGCCAGACAGACAGATATAAACAGGTATAACGGTAGTAGGTACTTACTTCCCCGGGCGAGCCCTTTCAAAAGGACCTCTACTACTCTTTAGAGTACTGATAGTGACTAGTGCATATAACGGCTGTAACTGGCCAGACAGACAGATATAAACAGGTATAGCGGTAGTAGGTACTTACTTCCCCGGGCGAGCCCTTTCAAAAGGACCTCTACTACTCTTTAGAGTACTGATAGCGACTAGTGCATATAACGGCTGTAACTGGCCAGACAGACAGATATAAACAGGTATAGCGGTAGTAGGTACTTACTTCCCCGGGCGAGCCCTTTCAAAAGGATCTCTACTACTCTTTAGAGTACTGATAGTGACTAGTGCATATAACGGCTGTAACTGGCCAGACAGACAGATATAAACAAGTATAGCGGTAGTAGGTACTTACTTCCCCGGGCGAGCCCTTTCAAAAGGACCTCTACTACTCTTTAGAGTACTGATAGTGACTAGTGCATATAACGGCTGTAACTGGCCAGACAGACAGATATAAACAGGTATAGCGGTAGTAGGTACTTACTTCCCCCGGCGAGACCTTTCAAAAGGACCTCTACTACTCTTTGGAGTACTGATAGTGACTAGTGCATATAACGGCTGTAACTGGCCAGACAGACAGATATAAAAAGGTATAGCGGTAGTAGGTACTTACTTCCCCAGGCGAGCCTTTACGAAAGGACCTCTACTACTCTTTAGAGTACTGATAGTGACTAGTGCATATAACGACTTTAACTGGCCAGACAGACAGATATAAACAGGTATACCGGTAGTAGGTACTTACTTCCCCGGGCGAGCCCTTTCAAAAGGGCCTCTACTACTCTTTAGAGTACTGATAGTGACTAGTGCATATAACGGCTGTAACTGGCCAGACAGACAGATATAAACAGGTATAGCGGTAGTAGGTACTTACTTCCCCCGGCGAGACCTTTCAAAAGGACCTATACTACTCTTTGGAGTACTGATAGTGACTAGTGCATATAACGGCTGTAACTGGCCAGACAGACAGATATAAACAGGTATAGCGGTAGTAGGTACTTACTTCCCCCGGCGAGACCTTTCAAAAGGACCTCTACTACTCTTTGGAGTGCTGATAGTGACTAGTGCATATAACGGCTGTAATTGGCCAGACAGACAGATATAAACAGGTATAGCGGTAGTAGGTACTTACTTCCCCGGGCGAGCCCTCTCAAAAGGACCTCTACTACTCTTTAGAGTACTGATAGTGACTAGTGCATATAACGGCTGTAACTGGCCAGACAGACAGATATAAACAGGTATAGCGGTAGTAGGTAATTACTTCCCCCGGCGAGACCTTTCAAAAGGACCTCTACTACTCTTTGGAGTACTGATAGTGACTAGTGCATATAACGGCTGTAACTGGCCAGACAGACAGATATAAAAAGGTATAGCGGTAGTAGGTACTTACTTCCCCCGGCGAGACCTTTCAAAAGGACCTCTACTACTCTTTGGAGTGCTGATAGTGACTAGTGCATATAACGGCTGTAATTGGCCAGACAGACAGATATAAACAGGTATAGCGGTAGTAGGTACTTACTTCCCCGGGCGAGCCCTCTCAAAAGGACCTCTACTACTCTTTAGAGTACTGATAGTGACTAGTGCATATAACGGCTGTAACTGGCCAGACAGACAGATATAAACAGGTATAGCGGTAGTAGGTAATTACTTCCCCCGGCGAGACCTTTCAAAAGGACCTATACTACTCTTTGGAGTACTGATAGTGACTAGTGCATATAACGGCTGTAACTGGCCAGACAGACAGATATAAAAAGGTATAGCGGTAGTAGGTACTTACTTCCCCCGGCGAGACCTTTCAAAAGGACCTCTACTACTCTTTGGAGTGCTGATAGTGACTAGTGCATATAACGGCTGTAATTGGCCAGACAGACAGATATAAACAGGTATAGCGGTAGTAGGTACTTACTTCCCCGGGCGAGCCCTTTCAAAAGGACCTCTACTACTCTTTAGAGTACTGATAGTGACTAGTGCATATAACGGCTGTAACTGGCCAGACAGACAGATATAAACAGGTATAGCGGTAGTAGGTAATTACTTCCCCCGGCGAGACCTTTCAAAAGGACCTATACTACTCTTTGGAGTACTGATAGTGACTAGTGCATATAACGGCTGTAACTGGCCAGACAGACAGATATAAAAAGGTATAGCGGTAGTAGGTACTTACTTCCCCCGGCGAGACCTTTCAAAAGGACCTCTACTACTCTTTGGAGTGCTGATAGTGACTAGTGCATATAACGGCTGTAATTGGCCAGACAGACAGATATAAACAGGTATAGCGGTAGTAGGTACTTACTTCCCCGGGCGAGCCCTTTCAAAAGGACCTCTACTACTCTTTGGAGTGCTGATAGTGACTAGTGCATATAACGGCTGTAATTGGCCAGACAGACAGATATAAACAGGTATAGCGGTAGTAGGTACTTACTTCCCCGGGCGAGCCCTCTCAAAAGGACCTCTACTACTCTTTAGAGTACTGATAGTGACTAGTGCATATAACGGCTGTAACTGGCCAGACAGACAGATATAAACAGGTATAGCGGTAGTAGGTAATTACTTCCCCCGGCGAGACCTTTCAAAAGGACCTATACTACTCTTTGGAGTACTGATAGTGACTAGTGCATATAACGGCTGTAACTGGCCAGACAGACAGATATAAAAAGGTATAGCGGTAGTAGGTACTTACTTCCCCCGGCGAGACCTTTCAAAAGGACCTCTACTACTCTTTGGAGTGCTGATAGTGACTAGTGCATATAACGGCTGTAATTGGCCAGACAGACAGATATAAACAGGTATAGCGGTAGTAGGTACTTACTTCCCCGGGCGAGCCCTCTCAAAAGGACCTCTACTACTCTTTAGAGTACTGATAGTGACTAGTGCATATAACGGCTGTAACTGGCCAGACAGACAGATATAAACAGGTATAGCGGTAGTAGGTAATTACTTCCCCCGGCGAGACCTTTCAAAAGGACCTCTACTACTCTTTGGAGTGCTGATAGTGACTAGTGCATATAACGGCTGTAATTGGCCAGACAGACAGATATAAACAGGTATAGCGGTAGTAGGTACTTACTTCCCCGGGCGAGCCCTCTCAAAAGGACCTCTACTACTCTTTAGAGTACTGATAGTGACTAGTGCATATAACGGCTGTAACTGGCCAGACAGACAGATATAAACAGGTATAGCGGTAGTAGGTAATTACTTCCCCCGGCGAGACCTTTCAAAAGGACCTCTACTACTCTTTGGAGTACTGATAGTGACTAGTGCATATAACGGCTGTAACTGGCCAGACAGACAGATATAAAAAGGTATAGCGGTAGTAGGTACTTACTTCCCCAGGAGAGCCTTTACGAAAGGACCCCTACTACTCTTTAGAGTACTGATAGTGACTAGTGCGTATAACGGCTGTAACTGGCCAGACCGACAGATATACTGGCATGCCGAAACTATATGAGTTCCTAGTTCGATATTTCTTACAACTTAGTTATGCTTATCTAATAGTACCTACATACTAAAAATATGAATCGTTAACATCTCATTGATAAATGATTTGAATTTAGCGTCGCATTATTCGCGCTCTACAACTAATGCACTACTATGCAGACATCCTGGACAATCAAAGGTCTTTCTGTGAAGCCTGCGAAGACCCCACTTCTGGTAGCAGTTAGGCTGGCTATAGTGAACTCTTTCACGCTTAATGGACCACTTAAGTGTTCAAATGTGGAAAAAGGAGCCCACGAACATAACATAACATGCACGACGATGAAATTCTTGTTTGTAACTTGGTTTGATTTACTTACTACTGGACCAGCTGATATCTTGTTAATATATAGGTACTATGTCAGTGCCTAAAGAGTTAAGGATTTAAAAGGACGCTGTGTTTACTGTTTACATTGTATAATGAGACAATGTTACCTGAGAATCTTTCAATATTGCTTACCTTGTACCTACATTTCTGTATAGAAACTTGCTTTTCTACTTTCGACAAACAAGATAATATTTTGGTTAAAAATATCTTCGTAAACAGATTATGGAAAAGTCGATGATGGATACAATTTTCCCTTAAAATTTTTGCAGATAAAATATATTGTTAGTTTTAAGGTGAGCGGGGAAGGTTAGATATCAGATCCCATATCCCGAGCGGATTCGACTCGCCTCGAGCTACGCATTGATCAGGCGCCTGACTCCTGACTCCCGACTCCTGACACATCTGATGCTAATCCTTTCCCAAGCCGCATCGCATTGATGCCTCAACTAATGGATAGGGATGTTATGTTATGTTGGTTGACTCCTTTTTACGCATTTGAACACTTAAGTGGTCCATTATGCGTGAGAGAGTTGACTATGTGGATAGCCAGCCTAACTGCGACCAGAAGCGCAGAAGTTTCTGGGGGTCTTTGCAGACTTCACAGAATAACCTTGGATTGTCCAGAATGTATGCATGTTGTGCTGTTAACCCCACGCATTCCAGGACTACGTGGGCTGTTGATTCTACTTCGGTGATACATCCCCTGCAAAGTGGGCTGTCTGTTGCTCTCATGATGTAGAGATATTTGTTCAGGGGACAATGTCCTGTAAGGGTCTCTACGATGATTCAAAGGTCCGATCTCTGAAGGTTGTGCAGTCGACGTGTCAGTCGTGGCGAGACGGCCGGCAGAACCGCCTTCGACTGTCTACAGTCCATGGTCTGTGCCCAACGTTCAGTGGATGGGGATATAATCTATTTACCAGAAATACGCGACACATTCTCTGTTCCATTATAAGTTGCCAAATGGATTATATGCTTTAGTACTGAGCATGCGGCTGCGCTGCCGTGACATAATACTGATTTACGGGTTTTATTTTGTAACTATATCAACTTTCATTTATACATATTGTCTTAAAATATCTATCTTTCAGAAATTTAATTTGTTTAGGTAAAGTCTGAGAATTTGGCGTTCACTTGAGACTTACTAACCAGCGACCTGTCCTTTATCACTTTTTTACCATTATTTGTGCTAACGATGTAGCAATAGTGGTTATTTATTATCTCCTACGATGGCCACCAAGTTCACTCTTGCCTCGTTAACGCTACCCGAGCAGAATATTGCGCTAGATCGCGATTACCGCACTACAAGCCATCTTGAGGAAATGGCGCTGCTGCCTCAATATCTGGATTGAAATCGTATCGCCGCCGCCGCCGCCACCGCCGCCGCCGCCGCCGCTGCCGCCGCCGCCGCCGCTGCCGCCGCCGCCGCCACCGCCGCCGCACGCCGCCGCCAGCAGCGATAGCGTCGAGTCTAAATGCAGTGAAAAATCACGCGTCGCCTGCTGCCTCTCACATGAGTGATGTCGTAAACATGAAACTTTATTTGCGAATTATGTGAACGAGATGTAAAAAAGCTCATGTAGTTCGATCAGGCTTTAATAATGTACATCATTCAGATTTAACAGATTATCCAACCGGCAGGCAGCAGCAACAAAGTTCTGTCAAAGTCAAAGTCAAAATATTTTATTCATTAAGATAAGATAGGATAGCTCTTTATTGTACACCAAAGTAAAATACAGAACATAATTCTTACAAATAGATTTAGTACAATGGGCGGTCTTATCGCTAAAAGCGATCACTTCCAGACAACCTTTGTATGGACAGGATCAAAATGTAACACATGACGGCGGTGCATCTATATAAATTTAAAAACATATCTACGTACTATAAACCTAAATTACCAGTAATAACACAAATTTAATTTAAATAAGCAACTCTAAAAGTGGTTATGATGAATTAACAAGCAGCTACAACTTCAACACAAGGACAGATAATGGGTGTGCACTTTTGTTTTAAAATTACTAATAGACTTGGATGTTCTTATAGAGAGGGGCAAAGCGTTCCACAATCGTACGGCTGTTACAGTGAAGCTGTCGTATGGACAGGAGTTTTAAGTTGGAGGGAATCTGAAGAACGCAAATTGCGATCATTAGCCGGGTGGAGAAACTCAAAACGCTCCTTAAGATAGAAGATTAAAAGATGCACAAGGGGCAACAGCGAGTTTATCTTTATTTCTAGTATTCAAATTATGATTATCGCTATTTTTCTTAAAGTATTTAATATTTTTGTGAACATTATAGATTACATCAGATTTTCATAGATGTGTTGACAAGGGAATGTCATAATATTTATTTCTTTAAACTTATTGCGTAATGATTATCTAGGGTTCATATTATAATTTGCACGAACAGCCCTCTGCTGCAGCACAAAAACGGTGTTTATATCTGTAGCATTCCCCCAGAGCAGTATACCGTATGACATAATGCTATGGAAGTAGCTGATATAATCTAGTCTAGCTATGTCTACGTCTGTAAAAAGACAGATCTTTTTGACTGCGTATGCTGCAGAACTAAGTCTCTTCGACAACTTATCAATGTGAGGACCCCATTGAAGCTTAGGTTATCTAGGGTGAATAGGTGTGATTCGTACCCACGAGTGGCGTGCTGCGCGTGCAAAAACAAATGAATGCTGTTCTTTCTACCAAAAGTGTCCGTCCTATGTTTATTTACGTAAAACGTTAAATTATCCATTTGTTCATTTAGAGGTCCGACTAGAAGTCTTTCTCTGTTTCCTGCGGCAGCAAACAGAGAAAGACTTCTAGTCGGACGCGACGCACTTGGCGGCAGGAATCTTGCCGCCAAGTGCGTCGCGTTGCATCGCATCGCGGAACGTCACTGCCAAAACGTTCTAACGAATTTATTAATTAAAACATGTGCGCCCAATAACTCGAGGCTCCACGCAGTTCCATTTATTATTGTTCTGTTATTAGAAGAGCAACAGCCAGCTGTTCCAAATGTGATTCTGAGTCGACCGCGGCAACTGTAATGGGATGTCTCGAGATATATTCTTACCTTACCTCTAAATATTTTCTTGTCTATAAACCTAAGGTAATAACCATTTCCTTTTTTTATAGACGCACTGCTCGTATTTCGTTATATATGTATATATAATGTATGTTATGTATGTGCTCAGAGAACACTATCTAAGTATTTGTCGCTAAATATCTATGTATTTACGTAGGTCACACTAAAAGTTTTGCGTAACTTAGAAAAACAACATGTTATAACCAAATTATTATGTTTTTATTTCTTTTTAAATACTCTCCTTTACATTTTAAATATTTTTTCAAGCGATCGAACCACTTTTTAAAACAGGAGGACCACAGATCTGAAGGCATGTTTTCTACGTGCTGATTGAACGATATCACTGCCTCTTTGGAGTTGGTAAAAGGGAAACCTCTCATCAAATCTTTGATTTTAGGGAAAATACAGGAGTCACAGGGTGCTAGGTCAGGGCTATGTGCAGGATAGGTGACGAGTTGTACCTTTTCGGAAGCTAAAAATGACTTTGTTTTGTTGGCCGTGTGTGAAGAAGCGTTGTCATGATATAGGAGAACGAGGCTTTTTGGTCCTCTTTCGCGAACTTTTTTTAACACCCTGGGTAAACAAATGGCAGAATACCACTTGGCATTAACACTCTTTTGATCTTCAAGTGGAATTGTGCAGATGGGATCCGTAGCTGAGAAAAAAAACGCGTACATTTTTTTACCAACGTTTCTCGCCTGCCTCACTTTTGTTGGCCTATTCTCATTTTCAAACACCCGTTCACAAGATTGTTGTTTTTTTTACGGGTTCAAAACAATAAATCTAAGTTTCGTCTTCTGTGACAATGAAATAAACATCATTAGAATGTCCGTGGTCGTACTTTTTTAGTAGCATCTGTAAGCACCATTCCACGCGAGCCCGCTTCTGCTCCGCTGTCAGTTCATGACGGATCCAATGACAACGAAGTTTCCGAACTTTCAATTCTTCGTGTTAAATTATCTGAATTTGGCTCATACCAATCCCCAATAGTCTTCAAATTGTCTCATAGGTAATCTGCGGGTTTTATTCAATTATCCGCTTAACAGCAGCCACAATATTTTCGTTGACGGCAGTTAAAGGCCGCCCTTCACGAAATTCGTCATGTAAAGAAACCCGAACTCTCTCAAATTCAGCAAACCATTGCCTTACAGTGCTCAAACAAGGTGCTTCTCTCCCAAAAGCATTTTGAAGACGAGCGGCACAGTCTTGCGGAGAGAGAGAGAACTTTTATTAACATAAAAAATCATCGCTCTAAAATATTTTCGACTTAATTTCATTTTCATTGCGTACGTAGAATTTTGATGTGTGATAAAAAACATTTGACAAATTCAAAAAATATAACACTCGAAATTCAAATAGTCCCGATTAGCTAGAAGTGCAAAACTTTTAGTGTGCCCCATCTATTATTCATTATTATGTTACTGAAATAAGTCTAAGTCTGTATAAATAAATTTATATGAGTAGTTATTATATATGTACGTTCATTCATATAAGTTATTTTTCTATTATTTTCTATATAGGTTTATATTAAATAAAAGAGGCCATAGTTTAGTAGAAAAAAAACATACGATACCGGAACTGCAAATTTTGTTTTTAGCAACAAACTATTTTAAAGACTGTTTTAATTTCCTTGCATTCGTGATGAAAATTTATATGTTACACTCGGGTTAAAACGATCAATAGCACCCGAGCGAGCGAGTGAAAGCAGGCGAGAACGCTAATGAGTCGAGGGCGCTAATGAGTACGCCCCTTGAATAATATATGTACAACATATTAATATAGTATATATATATATATATATATAATATATATAGATTACACATACATATTAATATAGTATATATATATATATATATATATATAATATATATAGATTACACATACATATTAATATAGTATATATATATATATATATTACATTTGCATGTATTTAGTTATATCTTTAAGTAATAAGTATTGGTAGTTTACGTAGGTTTATGATCACAAGTACACCGCCGTCTTTGTGATTTTATTTTGTCATGTCGATCCAAATGTTGTCTGGAAGAGATCGCATTTAGCGATAAGACCACCCAATGTACTTACCTTTATTTTTGTGTATTCCTTATATATATAAAAATCTATAAAAAATCTAAAAATCAAAATCTTTTTATTCATTAAAATCACAAGGATCACTTTGAAACGTCAATTTGACTGCATGTGCCTTCGCGACAAAGCTAGGAAAAAAAGGCAAGAAACAAGGCTGGTTGTTATGTTTAATGATCTTTTTAGAATACATACAATAAAATAAATGACGTACGTCTAAATTGTAACATTTTTGAACGGTTGGAGCAATTTCAATCCCAAGCTTCTCTATCATATAAATAATCCGATATGTTATAGTAGGCTTTTTTATAAAGATTTTGTTACATTACGTTATTAAATTGGTCATTTTAAATTTTTGTACATAGGAGTTTTATAAAGTATATCTCTCTATGTATATCGGATATAAAGTACGTAAAACTCACGACACTCACAGTAGAACCTGTCCTTCCATTAGAAAACTGAACTGTCAGAGAGTGAATGGCTTCATGGTAAAGATAATTATTATTGTGTTCTCACCGCATCGCCAGAATAGGGTCCTTTTTCTGAGCACGTATCATATTTTTCAAAAGGGTTTCGTATAATAAAAATCCTTCTACATGTCGTCGGGTAGCGTCAGCGATAAATGTGAATTTGCTTCGCACGTACTAACGCAAACATAAGATGTAGGAGTGTTGCTCTTCGCTCGAGACTTGATACAGCATGTGCCATAGGTTAGTACTCCAATGAATGTCGATGAGCTTGCAACTTATCCCTATAGAACATAACTCGTACCTGCCGACGTGTACCACTACGGATGACAATCTCGATTCACCTTCTATGAATCCTTACAGCCAATAAACTTTATTCTTTCAATCCAATCATTACATCCAACATAATATAAAAATATGTATTATCGCTAGAGTGGAGTGGAGTGCAGGTGAGCGGGTAATTCGGCAACGGAAAGTGTGATTACAAAACACATGAATATAACAGGGACGCAAAACTCGTGCCAAAGTTTCGTGAGCCCTGAAACTCATTCGCGGTCCAAAAGTACCTACTTTTTAATGGAATTTGTTAGCAACATGCGAGGGCTTATTCAAAACGGATGTTTCGTAACTTGCTCAAACTGGATGGGTATGGAGGGAGACCCGTGCAATTATACTCGCGGAAGCTTTTTCCACAATTTATATTGTATTGAGCTTTTAGCTTTGTTTAAGCTGCGTTTATTCGATAATCCTTTCAAACTATTCTTAAAATCTAGGACTTTTTTGTATTCTGACTGTACGTGGTGTGGTGCGGACGTTGTAGATTACCGGGAGTACTGATAGTGATTCTTTTTTAGAGCTGTTCACTATTTACTTTATCATAATATATATATCGACCTACGATATATATCGCCATTAGTATTCAAAATATCATTTCGGAAAGGCAACTACGATGACTGATACGACAATGTTGAAAAAAATCAAGCATCGCGCTGTGATAAATTCCTCACAAAACAAGAAAAGACTCAAAAAGTAATTCACGAAGAAATGATGGCTGTTTACCAAGATTATGCCCCTTCATTATCTACAATTCAGAAGTGGTCAAGTGAATTTAAACGGGGTAGAGAGAGTATTGAAAAAGACGACCCTCGTGCCGGTGGGCCGGTTAATGCCGCTACTGAAGAAAACGTATTTTTTTTTTTAAACTTGTTCTTTAAACATTCTTTATTCTTTATTGTACACAAATAGATTTACAGATAAAAATAGCTTACAAAAAGGACATGTACAAAGGCGAGCTTAACCCTATTTAGAGTTTTCTTCCAACAAACCTTTGAAGATAGAGATATTTGAATATAGTGGTGGGTACGTGCACAGAGAATGGCATTGGAGTAAAATACTAATATATAGTATATACTATAGTAAATACAACACTTAATCATATTAAAAAAAATCCCTTTATACTATACCTACATTAGAGATAATTATACAAAATATTAATAATATACCTACTTATACATAATAACCTAAAAGCTTACAAGGACAGGTAATGCTCTTTGACTCTAAGCTTAAAAGTGCTTAGTGATGGACTTGCGCGGATAGAGTTTGGTAGAGAATTCCACAGGTTGACTCCATGGACAGTGAAGGTACCGCCATAGCGACTGGAGGAATGAGGAGGGGTTTTGAGAAGGAGGGACTTAGATGACCTACAAGTCATCTTCGGTAGGACAAGAAAATCAAAGCGCTCACGGAGGTAAGAAGGAGCTAAAGGATTGAAAAGAGTGTTGAAGAGAAAAGTCACAACATGAAAATCACGTCGACGACGAATGGGAAGCCATTTTAGCTGGGATCTAAACATGGAGACGTGATCAAACTTGCGCAACCCGAATATGAATCGGATACACAAATTCTGAAGACGTTCCAGTTTATTTAGAAGTTCCTCCGTGGCGTCAAGAAAACAGACATCGGCATAGTCTAACAGGGCCAATATGAGGGTTTGAGCAAGAGTAGTTTTAGTTTCAAAGGGTAAAAACTTTTGGAGACGCTTAAGAGATTGAAAAAAGTAGTTAACCCTTTTACTAATCTCATTAACATGCCGCACCCAAGACAGATGATTGTCAAAATAGACACCAAGGTTCTTGGCATTGGCCGAGTAGCCTATCGGTGCTCCAGCGTATAAAACTGGAGGAGGACCACACTTGCCGAGAAGGTTTAACATATAAGGCCTCCCAAAAAGTACAACCTGAGACTTCGATGGGTTGACCAGGAGACCTAAAGCCTTTGCCCACGAGTAGATATGGTTGAGATCAGAGTTGATTTGGTCAATACCCATTGAAATCTCATCCAGTTTGAACTGGCGATATATTTGTACGTCGTCAGCATAAAGATGATAGTGTGAAGTAAGAACGTGGGTTATGGCGTTAATAAACACTGAAAAAAGGGGAAGAGACAGAACACCACCTTGAGGTACGCCAGCGGTGATGTCACACCAGTCTGAAGAAGACTCGTCCGAACGTACACACTTCGTGCGACCCGAAAGATAGGAGGCGAACCAAGAAGTTACTGAGAGAGAAATATTGAAGGAGGAGAGGATGGATAGGAGAATGTCGTGATCAACCAAATTAAAAGCACTGCTAAAATCTAATAATACGAGGACTGTAAGGTATTGGTTATCCATGCCCCAGCGAATGTCATCGGACACTTTAGTTAGAGCACTAACCGTGCTATGACCTGGATGGAACCCGGATTGGTAAGGACTCAGCAGGCAATTAAGGGTAAGGAAGTGGGACAGTTGCTTATGCACAACGTAATCTAAAATTTTAGATAGGATTGGTAAAATGGAGATGGGTCTAAACTGGGATACCAGGGTGGGATTAGATGTCTTTGGTACAGGGATAACAAAAGCCTTTTTCCAGACCGCAGGATATAAGCTCGTTTCAAGAGAATGTTTAATAATGTGAGTGATTATAGGAACGAGCTCAGAGGAAAGGAGTTGAATCATAAGGATGTGAATGCCATCTGTACTGACGGCCTTAGTGGAAATGGAACGAAGGAACTTCAAAACTTGAGTCTCAGTAACATCCACAAAGATAAAAGGAGAACACTGAGGTCTAGTAAGGTGAGATAAATGATCAAGAGTAGAACGTTTTATGACATCATCTACGCAGAGAGGCGATTTAGAAAAATGGGAAATAATAGTATTAAGGTCAAAAGAGATGATGAGTCATTTACCAATTCCAAGTGAATTTAAAAATTTCCACATTTTAGCGGTGTTACAATTTAGGATGGAGTTATGTATGTGGTGTCTCTTTGCATTTCTACACATCTTGCTGCACCGATTCCGAAGCTTTTTGTAGACTGCCAAGTTCTCTTCGGAAGGTATCTTCTTGTAGATCCTCTTTGCCTTATCTCGCTTAGACATCATCTTTTAAATAGGTTTTGTCAGCCAAGGCACTGGAGGATATTTCACTTTGACGCGTTTCAACGGAGCGTGAGCATCATAGAGTTCAGTGACAATTGAGTTGAAGACAGATACTTTATCATCCACACTTGCCGCTTTGACTACTGGAGACCAATCGATGTAATCTTGTACTCGAAGATGCCCGCATGTGAGTGATAATATTAGCAGAATGAATCAAGCTATCCGTGGTACCATTCACACTATCCTTCATGACCATCTGAATTTGTCAAAAGTCAGTGCAAGATGGGTGCCGCAAATGCTCACAGCGCTTCGAAACAAGTGCGAGTTGATTGTTGCATGGAGTTTTTGGAGCTCTGTGGTGAAAATCTGCAAAGTATTTATGATCGAATTGTTACTGGTGATGAAACGTGAGTTCATCACTATGATTCTGAAAGCAAGCAGAAGTCTATTCAGTGGCATAAAAAAGGAACAGCCCCACCGAAGAAGTTCAAAGTCAGCCCATCCGCCGGAAAGCTCATAGCCACAGTGTTTTGGGATTTCAAGGGAATCTTATTAATTGAGTACACAAAAAAGGTGAGAGTACTGGCGCAACTTACGCACCTTGCGTAATTTAAAGGAGACAATAAAATAAAAAAGATGGGAAAAATTTACCGCAGGTGTATTGCTTCTGCACGACAACGCACCTAATATAAATAAGGCGCGCATTGCCAATGCTGATGTGCGGGATTGTGGATTTGAAGAAATAAATCATCCACCTTGCAGCCCGGACCTAGCCCCTAGTGATTACTTTCTGTTCGCAAATCTCAAAAAAGAACTTCGAGGCAAGCATTTTTCCGACGATGAAAAGTTAAAGGCATCATTTTTCAAACCAGGAAAAATATTAAGTTATTTTCCAGGACAAATAAGTGTGTTCAGATCCTAGCGGACTATATTGAAAAATAAATTATATTCAGAATTTTCTGCTTATTCTTTCATGCCTGTACCGAGAATACATTGAATGCTCTTCGTACCTTTTGTTCAACAACGGCAAATAATTGTAATATAAACACCATAAAAAGTTTTAAAAAATGTAGACACGGGACGGCCAGTAGGAATCTAATCTAAATGTAGACACGGGATGGCCAGCAGGAATCTAATCTAAATGTAGACACGAGACGGCCAGCAGGAATCTTATCTAAATGTAGACACGGGACAGCCAGCAGGAATCTAATCTAAATGTAGACACGGGACGGCCAGCAGGAATCTAATCTAAATGTAGACACGAGACGGCCAGCAGGAATCTAATCTAAATGTGGACACGGGACGGCCAGCAGGAATCTAATCTAAATTAAAAGAAATGGCCTATCTGGTTTTAACGCAATCTCATAAAGACGTTGCAAGAAAAGCATAAGTTATGGGCTCGCTATGAAACATACAAAAAACCCTTTAGATGCTAGAGAACGTGGTTTTCTAAATCCTCTTTCCAAAATATTATTAGACGAGGATTTTAAGCATTATCACTCAACTTTTGAGGACGATATCTCTAATAACCAAACAATTTTGGACATACTTAAAACAAAAGCGTGGAAGCAATAGTTCTGCACCTTTGTCAATTCACTGCGATTCAGAGGTGGCCAGCAATCATACTCATATATGTCAACTAAGTATATGCCAAATTTTTTTCATCTATTTATTGTAACAACAGTTTTGGTAACCAGAAAACCTCACGACATCCCAGCATAATGTACTCGTAGAGGCAAATGCCCTCAGCAGCGTCCGTGTTTCTGGTTGGCAAGTTTAAAACAAACTCAAGCGTATCGAGTTCGGAAAGGGATCATGACTTTCTCTGATTGGTATGAGCTGAAGGCTGGAATCCCTCAAGGGGGAATCCTATCACCCCTGCTTTTCAGCCTATTCATCAACCTGCTTTCTTCCAAATTCCACTGCAACTATCACTTCTACGCCGACGAACTGCAGCTATATTACCACTCGGAGACTGAAAACTTGAATGCTTCATTGGATGCTCTTAACACTGATCTTCTCCAACTTAAGACCTGGTCTGAGAACTACGGCATCCAAGTGAACCCAAACAAATGTCAAGCAATTATTATCGGGAGCACTCGCCAACTTACAAATATCGATCTACCCTCAACCACTCCCTTTGTATATAATGATTGCATCATTCCTTTTGCACCGGTGGTCAAAAATTTCGGCCTCTTTGTCGATGCTAACCTAAACTGGGTGGCTCAGGTAAAAGAAGTATTCCGTAAATTTTTTACATATCTCCATTCTATTATCCGTTTCAAAAACTTTCTCCCAACAAAATAGACCTTAATCAGGACCTCCTTAACAAATTGGATCGACTGCTCAACACGTGCATTAGGTTCATCTACGGTCTCCGTAAACATGATCATGTGTCTGAGTATCGATCCAAACTGTTTTGGCTCTCAATTCGTGACAGAAGAAAGATAAGAATATTATGTCTTCTATTTTCAATCCTTACGGGCCCCTTTACTCCTCATTATATAAAATGCAAATTTTCCTTCCTCTCTGACACCCACGACCAAAACCTCAGATCCACTGATTCTCTCCTTCTTGTTACCTCGAAACACTCTACGTCCTTCCGTGGCAACTCTTTTGAGGTGGTAGCTGTCGGTCTATGGAACTCTCTCCCTACTCATATTAAAAAGGCGCCTAGTAAACCGGCTATCAGACGACTAGTCTACAGTTATTTTTTGCAGTCCTCCACTAGCTGTTAAAATATATGGAAAGTAGTATGTGTCTACGCCTGTGTGCAGTGGTGCCTATACGCACACATAGAACAGAGGAGGCGGCGCGGTGAGGCGGGGAACTCGTCGGATCGTTATGCAGGCGCGCCCGCGCGCCGAACACTCCGCAAACGACCACGGCTCGGCAGACGCACATTGTTCATAGTATTTATCTAAACTTGCAAAAGCAATTTAAACTTTTATATTATACAGTTTTATTATTTATTAACAAAAAGTGGCGACCGTGACAGGACAGAGACTGAACAAAGTGCTCTAAAAATGAAGACTTTCCTAACCGTTTACAGTGTGTCGACGAATTCCAATTTGCGGCTTCACGTCAGCGTCGTCAACGGCGTTTCGAATTTTAAAACTTGGAAACGATTTGGAGCTACATTTGGTGGAGAAGGATATTGCTATTTCGTGGAGCCTGGAGGACACATAAGGAGACTAGGTCAATTCCAAAGAAAGTAAGCCCATTCCAATTTTATTCCGATCTTCCCCAAACTATTTCCGTTAAATTCCTTTGTTTCATATCGCTTCTACAATGTGTGCAATAGCCGTCGTGCTACTCGTAAATAATGATAATTAGTAATTATAATAGTTTACTCAAGCGTTAGACCTATTTATTTGTCTAATCAAGCTTACCTGAGGCTATTTCTATACATTTTATGGCACATTTAGCGATAAGCAAAAGCTTTCTATTTCATAATTTACTTACAATTATTTTAATAATTATCAATGTTTCGTACTTCTTATTGCTTTCATAAATAGATGAACCGTTACTGAGCGGCTATTTAATTAACATAATCGTTTCACATTCTTCGCACTTTTCCATTGTTACAGTAATTAAAGCAAATCATTTCTATATTTTAAAGCCTTCTCTTGCATTTTGTCGGGCCTAATACCTATACTTTCATTTGAAGCCTAGCTTTTTCCTTGTATGGGCTAAAATACACAAACCCCTGCCGAGCACACAAGTACCTACAACATAAAACATTATCTAAAACAAATATTTTAAAACAATTCCAGCTAACAAAAGGCTGATTTCTACGCTGTGCCCGGTGTGCGAGCGGGTCCTGATTTCAAATAACAAACCGGTTTCGCTCTGAGCATCGAACATTCGAGACGGAAGCGACTGGATTAGAAGTGATCTATTTATCACCGCATACCTACAGATTTGAGTGCACATTTTACTTACATTTTTTCGCATTGTGTGCGCCTAAGTTAATTGAGTATACTTTTTAGAATTTTACTCATTTTTAAATATGGAGTGGACGCTTAAAGAAGACCGTGTTGCAGTTATTACGTTGCATCGTTGCGGTTACGCGCCAATTCAAATTTTTGACATACTGAAAAATTTGAATATAACCAAAATATTCGTTTATCGCACCATCAAACGATACAATGAAGACTCTAGTGTAGATGACAGGTCAAGAAGTGGTCGCCCTCGGTCTATTAGGACTCCAGCAGTGATAAAAGCTGTGAAGGCGCGAATTCAAAGAAATCCCAAACGTAAGCAGAAACTGTTGGCCCTTCAGATGGGGTTAAGCAGAACCACGGTGAAAAGGGTGTTAAATGAAGACTTAGGGCTTCGGGCATATCGAAGAAAAACAGGACATCGTTTGAATGCTCGTCTAATGGACCTGAGACTGAAGAGATGCCGCGCTTTGTTGAAGCGGTACGCGGGAAAAAAATATCGGGAAATTCATTTTTCGGATGAAAAATTTTTTACCGTAGAAGAGAGCTACAACAAACAAAATGATAAGGTGTACGCACACAGTAGTGAAGAAGCGAGCAACCGTATTCCGCGTGTCAAACGAGGTCATTTTCCATCCTCGCTCATGATATGGTTGGGAGTTTCTTATTGGGGCTTAACAGAGGTACATTTTTGTGAGAAAGGTGTAAAAACGAATGCAGTTGTGTGTCAAAATACAGTCCTGACGAACCTTGTGGAACCTGTTTCTCATACCATGTTCAATAATAGGCACTGGGTATTCCAACAAGATTCGGCGCCAGCTCATAGAGCGAAGAGCACACAAGGCTGGCTGGCGGCGCGTGAAATCGACTTCATCCGGCACGAAGACTGGCCCTCCTCCAGTCCAGATTTGAATCCGTTAGATTACAAGATATGGTTAGCACTTGGAGGAAAAGGCGTGCTCAAAGCCTCATCCCAATTTGGAGTCACTCAAGACATCCTTGATTAAGGCAGCCGCCGATGTTGACATGGACCTCGTTCGTGCTGCGATAGACGACTGGCCGCGCAGATTGAAGGCCTGTATTCAAAATCACGGAGGTCATTTTGAATAAACTTTAGTGTCATAAGAATCTATGTTTTGTTAAGTTCATTTTGGTATATAAATGGTTACATAATTAATAAACTTGTTACAATTATTTTATATTAAATATGTGACAGAATTTATGACCTGACTAGGTATATATATATATTTGTCATATATTTATATATTCTATGTATTATTATTGTTATATCAAGTAGGTTTATGTATTTATTATAACTGCGATTGGAGTTTGTTGTTATTTGTGTTTCTTTTGTTTTGTTAATTATCAGTAATATTGTTATAAGTTAGCACGCCAACCTTTTTTGTTACCTCTGAAGTTTGCAGGTAGAAAATGCTATTAGCATTAAGCCCACCTTTTGTACATGTAATTTATATTTTGTGCAATAAAGTATAAAAATAAATAAATAACTATATGACTCGATGATCTTCCTCCCATCATTATTCGCCGGTGTACAAAACAGCTCTATCCTGTTTTGATGTTAATTTATAACAAATCACTTGAAACAGGCAAATCGTCTTCGGCTTGGATGTCTGCTAGGATTACACCAATCTTTAATAAGGGTTAAAAAAGAGATATCAGGAATTACAGACCGATATCAATCTTGTCACATTTCTCAAAGATTTTCGAGTCCTTTGTTTTCCCTGGATTGAGTCGGCATGTTAATCGTTCTATAGCTGCCATTTAGCGGATCACGGATTTATGCAGAATCGATCCACTAACAACAAACTTTAGTGGATACTTTAATTGAAAATATGGAGAAGCTAACACAAATTGACGTGATATATTCAAATTTTAGCAAGGCCTTTGATGGAGTGAACCATAACATTATATTACATACGGAGACTTTCGGTGTTTAGCATTGGGGGATCGTTGGTCTGGTGTTCCCCAGGGGTTACATTTTGGGCCCCTACTATTCCTGATCTTTGTTAATGACTTGGTAATTTAGAAATTTGAAAGGTTTTTATGTTTGCAGATGATTTAAAAATTTTAATGCCAATATTTAGTAAATTAGACAGTAAATAGCTCCAGAAAGATATTGACAGAATGTTTCAATGGTGTGAGAAAAGTTATATGTCCTTTAACGTTACGAAATGCTTTCAATTAATATTTACGCGAAATATGAACCCCTAAACCTACTATTACAATATAAACGAACTTTCATTGTAAAAAGTTGATAGTTTGCAGTATCTTGATGTCTACATGGACAGTAGACTAAATTTTAACGTCTACATGGACAATATCGTAGCAAAGTCTATGAAAATGTTGCTGTTTGCCAATAGGAACACCAAATTCTTTAAACGCTATTCTAATATTCTTGACTATATAACACATTAGCCAGGAGCATTCTGGAATACTAACCTCAAGTCTTGTCTCCATTTTATGAAGTGCACAAGTGTACAACTAGAATAGAAAGAGTCCAAAAAAATTTCTTACTCAACCTCTCATATAGTACTGGCAAAATTCATATGCTAAAATCTTATAAGGAACGACTAGAACATTTCCATATAATGCCACTAAACAAAAGGCAAAAATACTATTTAACAATAGGCGAAAGTACCACGATCTGTTGTTTTTTCTTTATAAATGACTTTATTGAAACTTCTCACTAGACTAAACATTTCTGCTCCAGGTCGTATTCCTCGCTTGTGTAATTATAAACTGTTTTAAAACCTTTGCACAAGACTAATTTGAGTTGTAATTCTCCTCTTACGCGTACGCATGAATGAATGAAAATTCTTCATTACACCTTACAAGCTAGACACAACAGATACAAAAAACAGCAAGAAAGTAAATAAGTGTAAGCATAATGGGCGTACAACGTACAACACATGAACGCTCAGGGCTGACGAGAAGATTGTCGAGCTGGAAGAAGAACTGAGCAAGCTACGTTGGGACATCCTAAGATTGTCGGAAGTCCGAAGATAGGGTCAGGATACGATGACCCTTAACTCCGGTAACTTACTCTTCTACCGGTAGGGAGATCAACTATCCCAGGGTGGTGTCGGGTTTCTCTACCGCAAGTCCCTCGTTAACAACGTGACAAAAGTCGACAGTTTGTCGAACAGGGTAGCATACCTTATACTCTAATTACCGAAAGGTATTCGTTGAAGGTCATACAGGTATATGCGCCGACCTCGACACACCCAGACGATGAAGTGGAAGCCATGTATGAGGAGATCTCCGAGGCCATACATAATTTCAAGACTCACTTCACGGTTGTAATGGGGGACTTCAACGCAAAGCTAGGCACAAGGAAAGACGATGAGCTGAGAGTGGGGCCATTTGGATTAGGGCGGCGGAACCGAAGGGGCCAGAGACTGGCCGACTTCATGGAGAAGGAGGGCCTCTTCATGATGAACTCCTTCTATGAGAAGCGGCCAGCCAGATAGTGGACGTGGATAAGCCCCGACGGTTTCACTAGAAATGAGATAGACTTCATTATGACGACCAAGAAGCAAATATTTGATGATGTCTCTGTGATCAGCAGGGTGAAAACCGGGAGCGATCACCGCATTGTTAGAGGCACGTTGAATATCGATGTTAAGCTTAAAACGGCACGTCTGACGAAGTCTGCGCTCCGTCCAAATCTTGCCCAAATCCAAAACCCCGAGAGCTTTCAGCTAGAACTGCACAATCACTTCCAGTGCCTAGCCAGCTGTAATGATATTGACGAGAAAACAACGGGTTGGTGGAAACTGTCCAAGCGGTGGGATCTAAGTTATTTAAGGCCCATCGCCAAACTAAGCACCAGAAACTCTCAGATAAAACCATTAAACTAATAGAGGACCGGGATGAAATGAAATTGCAGTCATCAGCTGATATGTCGGCCTACGGCGTGCTTAATAGACGAATCTCGAAATCTATGCGACACGATCTGCTTACCTTTAATACATCTCGTATTAAGGTTGCAATAGAAAGGAACAAAGGTTCAAAAGTGTTCGCAAAGCATTCGTCTATAGGGCAAAACCAAATGACAAAGCTGAAGACCGACAACGGCACTATCATTTCGTCGAAACCGGAGATTCTGAAAGAAGTCAAAAAGTTCTGTGGACAGATGTACACCTCAACATAAAACCCCGTTGGTCAGTTGGCTCAGGACACCAGAGCCAAACTAACCCGATACTATACCAACACGTTTTTGGGCGCGGGTAGTCTTAATTAGCACATTGATTTCATATTCAGAATTTTATTTTTTACTATTAAAAATAAAGTTAACTACTTACATAAGTAAATTAATGTTTAAATGATACATTGATAGTCACTGCTTACCACCAAGTGTTATCTCATACAGCAACCAAATATTTACATTGTTATCTCTTTCTGAACTGGATAACCTCACTTTGGACTCACACACAATGGACAACAATGAATGGCACTCATCTGTCCAGCACATGATCAGAGATCTGAAGCTGTGCATGGAGTACTTTGAAGGTGAGCTGTTGAAGAACACTAGTCACCAGTCTCCAAACATAACATCTCTGGCTCCGGAATATGCAACTTTCAAGGAGTTCACTCTGAATGCCTTGCGAGCGCTCCAAAGTCAGATCGAGATGACTGCCAGGTCCATAGATCAGCTTGAGATGAGAGGGAGACGTAAGATCCTGCTTCTACACGGGGTCTCTGAAGAACAACAGGAGGATACGGCAGCTGTGGTTGTTAAGGCAGCTACATGTAAGCTCCAAGTGCCTAAGCTCTCCAAGGACGACGTTAGCCGGTGTCACAGAATGGGTCGTTCTTCGACAAATAGGCCGCGACCAATTCTCTTCAAATTGAAGGATGTCGATGTGCGGGACAAGTGTTGGTTCGTCAAGAAAAATCTAAAGGACACTGGCATCACCCTTTCGGAGTTCCTCACCAAGGCACGTCATGAAGTTTTTATGAAAGCGAGACAACGCTTTGGTGTGATAAAATGCTGGACCCCTGAGGGAAATGTGTACATTGTCGTGCCTGATGTCGATAAGCATCGCATCAACTTGCTTAACGCGATTGCAGGGCAGTCACAGTCGGAGCCGGTGGCAGCGGCAGCCTCTCCCAGACCTCTTGTGGTAACTCAGAAGCCGCAAGTGTCCAAGGAGATATTGGTTGCGGCACCAAAAGCTAGACGTGCAGCAGTGTCTAAAAGAAAGAAAGAAAGAAAGAAATAAAAAAAGAAAGAAAAATATTTATTTTGTGTCTTTTTTTACACTCAACTAATACAACAATTATACTTATACCTAATACAAGACTTCAAAATAGGGCGTCACTCAGCGGTGTGCCACTGTAACATATAGTTACTGTAGCGCTGGTATTATGTGACGCCTTTAGTGCGTGTGAGCAGCATACAATAGAAACACGCGTTTACAATATTAATTAACATATGAAAGTATACAAGATTCACAAAAAACAAAAATTTAAATAAATTACACAATAACTACTAAACATTGTGTAAAAAAGTAATGTGTGTATCTCTGACAGTCTGTCTCCTTTTGCACCCGACCGATAAGTTTGTAATTGTATTGCAAACAACAAGTTCTACCCTTTTTTTTACACCAAACGAAAAATAACTTTTTCTTGTAACCCACATTGTTTTCATCGAAATCTCAAATCGAGTAGATTAGCACGTCTTATTTATGTATTTACGTCAATGTCAATTTAGTGAAAAGAAAAGTCAAGTGTGCGTTTCGTTCGGTAATTGTTTTGTTCCCACTCGATCATCGAGTTTCAGACGTAAGTTCAGCATCGGACGGGTTTTAAAATGTATTGTTTTTTTTGTTTATTTGGTTTTTATATACTTACCATAATTTTACCATACACAATTGGCAGGTGGACTCTTTAATAAGGTACAAAACTAAGTACCTACATATTTTTCGTATATATATAATCTGTATATCAATGTGTTTATTATGTTCAATTTAAATAGTGATAGCGATAGTGATGATGAGGATTTTCTTTCCTTTTCATCTTCTGATGCATCAAGCAGTGCTGATAGTTTTCGTAGTATCCCCACACTTTCAGAGTCCTTAGAGTCTCAGTTTTCAAAAGTCCCTAAAAATTTCAACGTTGTCCACATAAATTCACAGAGTATTCCTGCTCACTTTCCGGATATGCTGGCGTCATTTAATCATAAAAATATTCACGCATTATTAATGTTCGAGTCCTGGTTGCAACCCTGTTTACCTTCTACCTCTTATTCCCTACCTGGATTAGTTCTAATCCGCAACGACCGCTTCAGAAGAGTTGGTGGAGGCGTTGCTATTTATTTCCGTGCTCACATTCCATACTCTGTGATTAGCATGTCTCCCCAGCCTCCACCGGCCAGTGAAGGTGAACTCCTATTCGTAGAAGTTACGCTCTTACACACCAAGGTTCTGCTCGGAGTATATTACTGCCCTTCCTCTAATATCAATTTTTTCTCATCCTTTGGGAAACTCTTAGAAGATCTAACTCCCGCTTTTAATCACACCAATATCATGGGTGGTTATAACATGTGCCTTCATAAGGGTGACTACCGTACCGCTCACTTTGAATCACTTGTGAAGTCCAGTAATCTAGTCTTTCTGCCTCTAAATGCGACCCATTTTTATCCAAATTGTACTCCCTCTCTTATAGATTTAATACTAGTATCTTCTTTTATTAATATGTATATTTAGATATGGTCAATGCTCGGCGGATGCCTTTTTTACCATGACTTGGTTTACCTCTCCTATAAAATACGACCGCTAAAAGCAAAACCCAAAACCATTCTTCAGCGTAACTTCGATGGCATGGATCTGGATAGTCTTCGTGATGACGCTTCACAGATTGGCTGGTCTGATATATTGGGCGCAAGTAATATTGATGACAAAATTGCTTTATTCAATGATACTCTTATTAAACTGTACGTCAAGCATGCTCCTCTAAGATCCATCAAGATCAAGCATTACCTGCACCATGGCTAACGACCGTATAACGACAATAAAAACTGTTATGCATAGAAAAAACGTTGCTAAGTTTAAGAATAAGTGTCGTCCTACAGATGAAAATTACCGTAAATACATATATCGAACGCCGAAATCTCTATAATAAGGTGTGTAGGGATGCACAACGCCGTTTCATTCACAAATCTGTCAATAATGATGACTCATCCAAGGTTTGGAAGTTTCTCCGAACTTTAGGGATTGGAAAATCACGTCTTGACAACTTACCTAAAGATTTAGATATTGACCTGCTTAATAAACACTTTTCATCATCTGCTAATATTGATCGACCAACAAAGTCTGTCACTATTAATCACCTCTCATCGATTCCTATAAATTCTACTCCTTTTCTCTTTAATGAATTCTCTGTTTCTGATGTTAAGAGAAGTGTAACATCCATTACATCCAATGCTGTCGGCAATGACAGCATTAGCCGCAATATGCTGGTGCCCATACTCGGCGAAGTCATTCATGTCCTTACCCACATCCTTAATTTCTCTATAACTAGCGGAAAGTTTCCCTTAGTCTGGAAGAATGCCCAGATAATTCCGCTGCCCAAAAAGCCCAATCCTTCCTTGTTCTCTGAATTCCGTCCCATATCTATCCTTCCATTTCTCTCTAAAGTTCTAGTCCATCACTACTAAGTAATTTCCTTACTAGAAATTCTTTCATGAATCCTCTCAAATCCGGGTTTTGCCGTGGTCATAGCACCACGACGGCCTTGACTAAAATCACCGATGACTTTCGTTAGGGTATGGACAATGGGCATGTGACTATGTTGTCATTGTTGACCTTTAGCAACGCCTTTAACAATGTCGACTTTGACATTCTTCTGGCTGTTCTTCAATCTCTTAACATCTCATCAACGGCTATTGATTGGTTACAAAGTTACCTGTTTGGACGCCGGCAGCGCATTTGTATTGATGACACTTATTCCTCGTGGTGTAGTTTGACAGCCGGTGTTCTTCAGGGTGGCGTGCTTTCTCCTCTTCTGTTCGCTATCTTTATAAATTCGATCTCTCACATTCTCTCTTTTTCCTACTACCTTTACGCAGATGATCTCCAGATTTACACATAAACACCCGTCAACAACTTAGAGATGGGTTTTGAAATCATAAACGAGGACTTGGCTCGGATACTCACATGGAGTAAATCATATGGTATCAGTGTTAACCCATTGAAAATTCAGGTTATCGTTGCAGGCAGCTCCAGGATGACATCTAAGATTGACTGGGCTAGTCTTCTTCCAATTATATTTGATGGCGTTCCAATACCTATTAGTAACTGCGTGAAAAACTAAGGCGTACTTATTGATAAAGACATGTCATGGGGACTTCATCTAGCCGAACTAAGTCGGAATTTGTTAATTTCGGCGGAATCATTAAGAAGGCTACAAAACTTTCTACCGAAATCCACCAAAGTTGCGCTGGCACAATCCCTCTTACTCCCTATTCTTGACTATGCTGACGCCTGCTATCTGGATCTCACTCAGAAACACTTTGACAAACTTGAGCGCCTTCAGAACGTATGTATCAGGTTTATATTTGGACTACCAAAATATGACCACATTTCTGATTTTCGCAAGAAGCTCAAGTGACTATCCATTTGCTACCGCAGGAATACTCATATCCTCACTCAGAATGCTTATATCCTTTTTTGTTCACACAATTATAATTCCGCGGCTGTAATCAAACCTGCTACCTCCTGCATCTCAGCTGGCTGTTCGCCCACTGCGCCACGGAGGTCTTTAGGACTAATCCCGGTTACAATCTACGTAAATACAAAATTTCATCGAAATTGGTTCAGTCGTTACTATGTGATTGAGTAACTAACAAACAAACAAACCATAAGCGATAAGACCGCCTGTTATATGTTTTTAAACATTATCGAGCGGACACGTATATCAGTGGTGTTCTTAAATTAAGTCCCGCAAGCTAAACTGAACCTGAGGCACAATCATCACCGCCCATAGAAAGCACACAGCCAAATAGTAATTATTTGTCTATGTATTTTCGATATTGTTTGTTTTTTTTTGTTTATATGGTGTTTATTTTATTCTGTCATTCATTCAAACAAATAAACGAACATACAAACTTTTAAATTTACACTATTAATGTGATTCACTCCTTGCTTCATGATCAGACCCTGTTAGTCATTATAGTCTCGCAAAAACAATTTAATAGAACCCATACACGATAAATCTACTGTTACACATTAAGTAGTTCTGTTTAATCCCTGCTGGCACCATTATCAGACCCTGGTAGACGATATCGTCAAAAATTTCACAAAAAACAATTTAAAAGAACACACACACGACCGTTCTAAAATCCATTAAGGACTTCTGTTGATTTCCTCTTTGCTCCACCGTCATCCCCGGCAGACATTATATGTATTATCGTTATAAATCTCACACAAACAACTTAAAATGACTTTTGTTGATTTCCTGCTGGCTCCATCATCACACCCTGGTATACATTTACCATCATACATCTCACACAAATAATTTAAAAGAACCCAAACATAACCGTTCTACTCTTTTCCATTAAGGAATTCTCTTGATCACCTGTTGGCTTCATTTTATTTTTGACGACATTCAAAACGACACCACACTCATATTTTTCATATAAAAGGTCTTATTTTGACCTAGGGGTTCCTGAAAATAATAAATTTAAAACTGACTTTATCTATTTGAAAATACTCTTAAATCTGGCTAAAACGAAAAATGAGATTAGGTTGTCAAACAAAGTGATCCTGTGCCTTTTTTCAGAAAAAAATCTAAAAGCGCTGTTTTATCTATTAGTTTATTTTATAAGAGGAATTTACATTTTAAATTTTATCGGTCTACTACTAACGATACCTGAAAACAGACGATATTTTTTATTTTATACTCTTATTTTGGACACCTTGGGATGAGAATGTCAAAAAAATTATTTCTTAGTCCACCCGTACACCCTAAATACGAGTAGAATACACCCTCTATATTTGAAGTCTTTAGGATCAGCGGTTTAGGCTGTGCGTAGATTTTCAGTCAGTCTGTCAGTCTGTCAGTCTCGTAACTATTATTTAATATACTGATGATGATATTGATGGTTAAGAACGGTCAATTTCCCCGTCTTCAGACGTTGGTAGTCAATTGTATCGTGAAACGTCTGGCAGAAACAATGTTATAGAAACCTAGCACGATACATCTACTGTTATCCATTAAAGAGTTCTGTAGATTCCCTCCTGGCTCCATCGTCAGACACTGGTGGTTTTACCATGATAAAATGTTTCATTATTCATTTATAAAAAGCATTTATGCAAAGTTATACGTTCGTAAATGTAAATTATATTATTTTATAACAAACTACAACATCCCTTTTCAACCCGAGGAGGTGATTTTCAAAAAAAGTAACAATGCCATGTTTCTTTAGTATTTATGTAAAGTTTTAAGTTCACTAACTCTAGAAATAATGTTTAGCCATACAAAGTTCAACACCCTTTTTCACCCACCCAGGGGATGAATTTTGAAAAATAAAAAAATAACATTTCTCTTATTTTTGTTGAAGAACATGTTCGCCAAGTTTCAAGTTTATAAACCCAAGAACCACGGTTTTTCATACAACCGTAAAAACCTCTTTTGATCCCCTTAGGGGATGCATTTCCATAAATCCGTTGTTAGTGTTCACTTTCACACCACAAAGAACATACTTTCCAAATTTGAAGTTTTTAGGACCAGCGGTTGGGGCTGTGCGTTGTCTATATTTCAGTCAGTCAGGACAACGATTCTTATATATTAAAAAGATAGATTACAGGCCCATCTCGCTCTTGAGCCACGTTTACAAGCTGTTTTCGAGAGTGATTACAAACCGTCTCGCACGCAGGTTCGATGACTTCCAGCCTCCCGAACAAGCCGTTTTCCGAAAAGGCTTTAGTACCATAGACCACATCTACACGCTACGCCAGATTATACAGAAGACCGAGGAGCATAATCGGACGTTATGTCTAGCGTTTGTGGACTATGAAAAAGCCTTAGATTCAATCGAGACCTGGGCGGTACTGCAGTCTCTTCAGCGATGCCAAATTGACTATAGGTATATCGAAGTGTTGAAATGTTTGTATAGTAACGCCACTATGTCAGTTCGTCTACAGGACCAGAGTACGGAACCAATCCAATTGCAGAGAGGCGTGAGACAGGGAGACGTAATTTCTCCGAAACTGTTCACGAACGCATTGGAGGACGTTTTCAAACTGTTGGCCTGGGACAGACTTGGCATCAATATCAATGGCGAATATATCACTCACCTTAGTTTTGCCGATGATATAGTCATTATGGCCGAATCACTTGAGGAACTCGGTACCATGCTCAGCGACCTCAGTAGGGTCTCCCAACAGGTGGCTCTTAAAATGAACATGGATAAGACGAAAATTATGACAAATATTCATGTTGCACCCGTACCGGTAGTTGCTGGGGGCGATACTCTCGAAGTTGTCGACTAATATGTATACCTAGGACAAACTGTCCAATTAGGTAAGTCAAACTTCGACAAAGAGGTCGCACGAAGAATCCAACTCGGCTGGGTAGCGTAAGGGAAACTTCGCGATATGTTCTCGTCCAAAATTCCCCAGAGCCTGACGACTAAAGTCTTCAACCAGTGTGTGTTACCAGTGATGACCTATGGCACTGAAACGAGGTACTTTACTCATGGCCTCATGAACAAGCTCAAGGTCGCTCAACGAGCTATGGAGAGGGCTATGCTTGGGGTTTCTTTGCGTGACAAAATCCGCAAAGAGGAAATCTGCAGAAGAACTAAAGTTGCCGACATAGCTCTCAAAATTAACAAGTTGAAGTGGCAATGGGCAGGCCACATCGCTCGTAGAACCGATAACCGTTGGAGAAGAAAAGTTCTCGAGTGGAGACCACGGACTGGAAGACGCAGCGTAGGCCGGCCTCCCATAAGGTAGACCAACGATCTAGTAAGAATCGCGGGGAGCCGTTGGGCGCAAACGGCTACCCACCGCTCGTTGTGGCGATCTAAGGGGGAGGCCTATGTTCAGCAGTGGACGTCTTTCGGCTGATGATGATAATGATAATGGGGGTCTTATCGCTTGACAAAGTTATCTCTTCCTGGTAACCTTTGGATGAGGATCATTGCTTAATTGAAGATTGGCCCAGGTGTTAAAAGAATAAACCTTACAATAGAAAAAGAAAAATTACTTAACCTTATATAGTTATATACATACATATTAGGAACATGAATAACTTTAAATTTATAAATATCATATATACAATAAATAAATATGTAATTATATACATATATTATTAATATTAGAGATCAGATGAATGAATCACGACTCTTCATGGAGATAAAATTTATGAGTCTAGCTTTAAATACGGAAGGTGAAAGGGATTTCCTAATGAACACCGACAAGGCGTTCCTTAGTCGGACAGCTTGGACGAAAAAGAAGTTTGCTTAGAAACTGGTTCTATGCATCCAGAAGGAGGTTTTCAGAGGATCGGTGTGTTCGGGAATTTGTGCAAAAAAGGAATTCGAAACGTTCCTTCAAATAACAAGGCATGGAAGGATTACAAAGGATGTCGAATAGGAGTGATAGGATGTGAGTATTCCAGCGAAGTCAAATGGGGAGTCATTTGAGTTTATTACGAAATTCGGAGATGTGGTCGTATTTCCGGAGTACAAAAATAAACCTTATGCAAAAATTTTGAAGACGCTTGAACTTATTGAGCTGTTCCTCGGTGAGGTCAAAAGAGCAGAAATCAGCGTAATCTAAAATTGGGAGAAGAAGAAATTGTACAAGCGCAATTTAAGGAGCTATCGGAAGAAAGTTTCGCAGTCTCCTGAGCAAACCGGCAAAGTGACCAACTTTCAAAGCAAGTGTGATGAAATAGTACATTGTTATACAAAATATTTTAGACGTACAATAGATCGCTTACAGATTTTATATAAAAAATGTACTATAACATGGACCGGGGAGTGTTTTTTTATTTATAAAATTATATCTTATCATTTTCCGGCTTTATAATGCCTTACGTAAGATACCTACTCGTAAAATGGGCAAAACTATCAAGAAAGGGCTGTTATATAAAGTAAGATACCCAACTGGGTATCATTCAAAAACGTTACTGTGCTGAATAAAGCAAAACATGTCAACAAACAAACGGATCCTGCGACTTAAGGTTGTTATTTTGTTTGTAATCCAATTGTAATGAGACTCGTCGAACACTGCTAGTAGGTACACGTGTAGCAAATAAACATGCTCCAGCGCCATCTAACGGCACTTTTGACAACTATGATGTTAACTCGTTGTCATAATCGAATGCAACAGACCATTAGCACGGTAATGTTATACTATACAGTATTATGACTCGGCCCTATCCTTGAAATAATTACCTACACCCGCGTGGTAAGTAAACACGCGATAGGGCTGCCCGCCTGCAGTATTTTAATTTCATCTACCTTCTTGAATTTCTTTCTAGTTTTGTGATTGTATATTTTATAAATAAGAAAATGAAATTCGTTGTGATTGAAATAGGAAGTGTGTGTACCTACATCGTATAATTATGTAGTAGGTACATAATGTACCTAAGTTTTAAAATAAATATTTTAGTTTTTCTTATATTTCCTTAACTATCCTTATATAACTCTTCTTATCTATCTTATCACATTATTATTAGAGCAATAGATGACCATCGTCATCAACCTTAACTTTAAAGTAAGTAGGTATTTAGACAGGCTACCCACCACAATTACTGGCTTCCGAAGTTAAAGTAGGTACTTTACAAGTTATCAGTCGATCAACTTAAAATAGGGTCCTACTTGCCTACGTAAGTACCTAGTTATTTACAGGTAGGGGCAAAAATAAGTGCCCTGACTTAACTTAACTTAACTTTAAAATAATATATATATACGAGTAAGGACGGAAAACGGTCATGACGTTACGTAAGTGCTTAGGTAATTACCTAAGCCTAATTTCCTACAGGAACTTTTTTTTATACTACTTATATGGCAAACGAGCATGCAGTCCACCAGATGTTAACTGGCTACTGCAGCCCATGGATATCCACATTGAATTTAACACAAGGTATTATGTTGTCTTGACCTCTATGTGGATACGTTGCTATATTATAGGACTTAGCTGTTATGCCTATGTGCCAGAAATTACAGGAACATACCATTACCATCTAACCGGAACACAGCTGCACAAGTACTGCTATTTGGCGGCCGATAAAGGTAAGGCGGTGGTGCCTACTTTCTCGAGCTCGTGCACAAAAGCTCTACCACCAGTAAAACTAACTAAACTTTACTATTAGTCCAAATTTACTAAACGTACAGCTATTTTGTTAGGTGCACTAAATAGCACACTTTCAGATAGTCTTCCTGTAATAAAAATATATCCAAAAAGATGCAAAATTCACCTTGGTCCGTACAGAACGTATTCGCAACGTATCACTCCAAAAGTGAAATATCTACCTATTAAAAAAATAACAAATTATGTACTAGATTACACAAAATTTGTTTAATCTCGTACATAATTTGTTAGTAATATTTAATATTTAATAGGTCTTACCTTTCGGAGTTTGCAGGTAGTTTAAAAATTGTTATCTCTGGGTGCGTTATTGAAGAATTCAAACAACCAACAACAGCACAATATAGTCCATTCGTGCTCTTTACCATATTTAGTTAGTACTTGTACCTATTTCAATAAAATATTCACAAATCGCACGCTTACTGCTTACAAAAAAAATCACACCGTTCGTCACAGCGGCATCTACATTACCGGTCTTTGGCGTGGGTTGGTGAAGGCTGGCACACTTCAATATGCAGATAAGAGGCTGACGGGCACCCGGCGAATAGTGAAAACCGAAACCCAGTCCTCGCAAGCCTTTGCCTGCAAGCTCGACGCTTCGCGCCAAACCAGGTGACGAGTTTCCTGTTTTATTGCCCCGTCGGCTGCATTTCACAATACTTGGTTTGTTTCCTAGCTAAACGCTCCAATCATCATTTTTTTTGTGACGTTCATCATAGGGAGAGAATGGTATAACGGTAAGATTTTGTTAGTTCTCTTGTAGGAAAATGTATGTGGTCCCGTACTGTGTGCCTGTCTGTGCGAGGGGCATCATACGGTTTAATTGTTGAACACAGTGTTCTGGAAAAGTATAGTAGATTATCCGTCAGTTCAGTTTGATAAGCTTATTATCGACATACTATTGTAAAAGGGGTGCTAATTTCTTTAGCCCGTATCTTAACTTTCTAGTAAGTTAATTGACAAGCATCCCTATAACAACAAATGTCCAATATTTTGTACTATTAGTTGTTTTTTCTGGCTGTTTTGTGTGCGGAACAGCCACGCACCCTTTGTGCGAGTTGAAGCGGCTCTCCTCAAGGTGTCGTGATTTATTTAGTTTGTTCTTTATAAGTGCAGCTTCATAACTTGTGTATCATATAAGCGTTGTTGTATGAGCAAGCACATGCCACATAGATGTACAGATACTAACAGAGATTTATTAAGGCTAGGTAATAATACTAACTGTGGTCCTGAGGCGTGGGTGGGACGAGGTGGGGTGTGCTAAAGCTTCGGCTCGATTAACTAGTTTTTTTTGTCTTTTTGGGGAAAGTCTTGTTAACCCTTCAGCCAACGGAAAATCGGGCGTCAAAACTTAGCTCCGCACTGCGCTGTAACGCCCCCCCTTCCCACTACAAACACTCTACTGCTACCTCCTGCTTCACTTCCTATCTACTACCACTTACCATTGTTTACTGCTATTTACTTAGTCGTATTTAGTTCTAGATGTAGATATAAGTTTAGATATAATACCAGTTGAATTATAAGATAAAATATCACTCAGTCTTTGGATTTATAACTTCCTAACCTTAAATTTCGCACTTAAGACGCTCTTGTCTATTTAATGATCGATTTGGCCAGTGATCGTTTAGTTATGGTAGGTGCCCTGTTGTGAAAGTAGTAACCCGTTTCTTTTAGGTGATTAAGACAAAACAATAGCCTACTACAAAAAATAATTTAACCCTTTGCCTGCCTCGTCAACATGGATAAGTATAAATGTAACCTAACCTCAATCGTAGGTTCCTCAGATGTAAAATTAATTCAAATTGAAGATTAAGATAAACAATAGCCTACTACAAAGATTAATTTAACGTAATGTAGTTACTAGTGCCTAGTTGGTCTGTCTCTAGCCACCGTAATCGCAGAACCCTTTCTGCATACAAGTCAGACAGCTTCAAGGTTCATTTTGGTAAATGTTTAAGCATTGCAATCCTTTCCATGTCATAGAACATAGTGATGTTAAGTAAATGGCTTGAACATTTGTAAAGATTTGCCTTATTTTTACTTTCATCCGGACGTTTCAAGCTTTTGTCCTAAATAAAACTTTGAGCTTGTGGCGCCCTTTCTTTCTGACCCTAACCGAGACCAAGAACTCCAGGCTAGCCAGGCATATCATCCTTACATAACCGCAATAGGTCATTTTATTAGGTAACACACGAGCACCGAACATTCCACCCTCATGTGAACTGCTAATGGCGCTTTTTACAACAATGTTTGAACACCTCAGTTTTCAAGTAGCTCGTCGGGAGTGACGTCACGCGCCGCCGCTCCGACCTGATCTACTCTAAGCTATCAAAACAATTTACCTTAAAAGGGTACTTGAGTTACTGTCACCTTTTTGGCTCATTTACTTCGAAATAAATAACCTATGCTATTGGCGACATCGATCACCTTTGTTTAATCCTACTGGATCTTCTTCAAACACAATTAAACTTCAAAACTGTATCCAAGAAACAAAGGTTTATCCGAGTGCAAAGTAGATGAAAGACTGTTATAAGCGACATTTATTATTAATTCATTTATTTCGGAATCACCAGACCATAGATACATAAGATTATTATACAATTAATTAGAAGTTATACAATAACAAAATTACATACACTTAAAAAATAACAAAAACCAACATAACTTTACAATAAAATAAAAACCGCATTAATAATACCGCAACTTTATTATCGTGATATCGCATCGGTCACAGTCACCGCCTGCGATACTCTAAATAAGTAAGCTTGTTTACTTCTTTTCAGGTCGTTTTGCAGTCGGGTTTTTGATTTCGCATATATTTTTACGTACATAACAACATAACAACAGCTTTGTCATAAAACTCAAATCGGGCCCAATATTGTTACACCGAGCACTCAAATTTCGAGTCTTTATAATAATACAACGTTTTTACATTAAGCAAAATAAAAACAAATGCGCCTTTACTTCCCATTTGCACAAACATTCGAATCCGAACATTCTTCTGAGAAAAGAGACTAAACAATACCTTTGATGTGCGTTACTCGCTAATTATCCCATTTCAGGGCTCCGGCTGCTCCAAATTAATTTTGTTTGTGCTGCCTATTGATACTAGAAGGTGGTTAAACAATGTACAAAAAATAATAAAACCATATTACCTTCAGTGTTATATAGGATGGATGAATTCAATATAACAATATTACCTTCTGAGTTTTATAGGATGGATTAATTTAATAAAACCATATTACCTTCAGAGTTTTATAGGATGGATGAATTTAATAAAACCATATTAACTTCAGTGATGTATAGGATGGATGAATTTAATAAAACCATATTAACTTCAGTGATGTATAGGATGGATGAATACAATAAAACAATATTACCTTCAGAGTTTTATAGGATGGATGAATTTAATAAAACCATATTACCTTCAGAGTTTTATAGGATGGATGAATTTAATAAAACCATATTAACTTCAGTGATGTATAGGATGGATGAATACAATAAAACAATATTACCTTCAGAGTTTTATAGGATGGATGAATTTAATAAAACCATATTACCTTCAGAGTTTTATAGGATGGATGAATTTAATAAAACCATATTAACTTCAGTGATGTATAGGATGGATGAATACAATAAAACAATATTACCTTCAGAGTTTTATAGGATGGATGAATTTAATAAAACCATATTACCTTCAGAGTTTTATAGGATGGATGAATTTAATAAAACCATATTACCTTCAGAGTTTTATAGGATGGATGAATTTAATTAAACCATATTAACTTCAGTGATGTATAGGATGGATGAATACAATAAAACAATATTACCTTCAGAGTTTTATAGGATGGATGAATTTAATAAAACCATATTACCTTCAGAGTTTTATAGGATGGATGAATTTAATAAAACCATATTACCTTCAGAGTTTTATAGGATGGATGAATTTAATAAAACCATATTAACTTCAGTGATGTATAGGATGGATGAATACAATAAAACAATATTACCTTCAGAGTTTTATAGGATGGATGAATTTAATAAAACCATATTACCTTCAGAGTTTTATAGGATGGATGAATTTAATAAAACCATATTACCTTCAGAGTTTTATAGGATGTATGAATTTAATTAAACCATATTAACTTCAGTGATGTATAGGATGGATGAATACAATAAAACAATATTACCTTCAGAGTTTTATAGGATGGATGAATTTAATAAAACCATATTACCTTCAGAGTTTTATAGGATGGATGAATTTAATAAAACCATATTAACTTCAGTGATGTATAGGATGGATAAATTTAATAAAACAATATTACCTTCAGAGTTTTATAGGATGTATGAATTTAATAAAACCATATTACCTTCAGAGTTTTATAGAATGGATGAACTTAATTAAACCATATTAACTTCAGTGATGTATAGGATGGATAAATTTAATAAAACAATATTACCTTCAGAGTTTTATAGGATGCATGAATTTAATAAAACCATATTACCTTCAGAGTTTTATAGGATGGATGAATTTAATAAAACCATATTACCTTCAGAGTTTTATAGAATGGATGAACTTAATTAAACCATATTAACTTCAGTGATGTATAGGATGGATGAATACAATAAAACAATATTACCTACAGAGTTTTATAGGATGGATGAATTTAATAAAACCATATTACCTTCAGAGTTTTATAGGATGGATGTATTTAATAAAACCATATTACCTTCAGAGTTTTATAGGATGGATGTATTTAATAAAACCATATTACCTTCAGTGTTTTATAGGATGGATGAACTTAATTAAACCATATTAACTTCAGTGATGTATAGGATGGATGAATACAATAAACAATATTACCTTCAGAGTTTTATAGGATGAATGAATTTAATAAAACCTTATTACCTTCAGAGTTTTATAGAATGGATGAACTTAATTAAACCATATTAACTTCAGTGATGTATAGGATGGATGAATACAATAAAACAATATTACCTACAGAGTTTTATAGGATGGATGAATTTAATAAAACCATATTACCTTCAGAGTTTTATAGGATGGATGTATTTAATAAAACCATATTACCTTCAGAGTTTTATAGGATGGATGTATTTAATAAAACCATATTACCTTCAGTGTTTTATAGGATGGATGAACTTAATTAAACCATATTAACTTCAGTGATGTATAGGATGGATGAATACAATAAACAATATTACCTTCAGAGTTTTATAGAATGGATGAACTTAATTAAACCATATTAACTTCAGTGATGTATAGGATGGATGAATACAATAAACAATATTACCTTCAGAGTTTTATAGGATGAATGAATTTAATAAAACCTTATTACCTTCAGAGTTTTATAGAATGGATGAACTTAATTAAACCATATTAACTTCAGTGATGTATAGGATGGATGAATACAATAAAACAATATTACCTACAGAGTTTTATAGGATGGATGAATTTAATAAAACCATATTACCTTCAGAGTTTTATAGGATGGATGTATTTAATAAAACCATATTACCTTCAGAGTTTTATAGGATGGATGTATTTAATAAAACCATATTACCTTCAGTGTTTTATAGGATGGATGAACTTAATTAAACCATATTAACTTCAGTGATGTATAGGATGGATGAATACAATAAACAATATTACCTTCAGAGTTTTATAGGATGAATGAATTTAATAAAACCTTATTACCTTCAGAGTTTTATAGGATGGATGAACTTAATTAAACCATATTAACTTCAGTGATGTATAGGATGGATGAATTCAATAAAACAATATTACCTTCAGAGTTTTATAGGATGGATGAATTTAATAAAACCATATTCCCTTCAGAGTTTTATAGACTGGATGAACTTAATTAAACCATATTAACTTCAGTGATGTATAGGATGGATGAATGCAATAAAACAATATTACCTTCAGTGATGTATAGGATGGACGAATTTAATAAAACCATATTACCTTCAGTGTTATAAAGGATGAATGAGTTCAATATAACAATACTACTTTCTGAGTTTTATAGGATGGATGAATTTAATAAAACCTTATTACCTTCAGAGTTTTATAGGATGGATGAATTTAATAAAACCATATTACCTTCAGTGTTTTATAGGATGGATGAATTTAATAAAACCATATTACCTTCAGAGTTTTATAGAATGGATGAACTTAATTAAACCATATTAACTTCAGTGATGTATAGGATGGATGAATTCATTAAAACAATATTACCTTCAAGGTTTTATAGGATGGATGAATTTAATAAAACCATATTACCTTCAGAGTTTTATAGAATGGATGAACTTAATTAAACCATATTAACTTCAGTGATGTATAGGATGGATGAATTCAATAAAACAATATTACCTTCAAGGTTTTATAGGATGGATGAATTTAATAAAACCATATTACCTTCAGAGTTTTATAGACTGGATGAACTTAATTAAACCATATTAACTTTAGTGATGTATAGGATGGATAAATTTAATAAAACAATATTACCTTCAGAGTTTTATAGGATGCATGAATTTAATAAAACCATATTACCTTCAGAGTTTTATAGGATGGATGAATTTAATAAAACCATATTACCTTCAGAGTTTTATAGAATGGATGAACTTAATTAAACCATATTAACTTCATTGATGTATAGGATGGATGAATTCATTAAAACAATATTACCTTCAGTGACGTATAGGATGGATGAATTTAATAAAACGACATTACCTTCAGTGTTTTATAGGATGGATAAACTTAATTAAACCATATTAACTTCAGTAATGTATAGAATGGCTGAACTCAATAAAACAATATTACCTTCAGAGTTTTATAGGATGGATGAATTTAATAAAACCATATTACCTTCAGTGTTTTATAGGATGGATGAATTTAATAAAACCATATTACCTTCAGTGTTTTAAAGGATGGATGAACTTAATTAAACCATATTAACTTCAGTGATGTATAGGATGGATGAATACAATAAACAATATTACCTTCAGAGTTTTATAGGATGGATGAATTTAATAAAACCATATTACCTTCAGAATTTTATAGGATGGATGAATTTAATAAAACCATATTACCTTCAGTGTTTTATAGGATGGATGAATTTAATAAAACCATATTACCTTCAGAGTTTTATAGAATGGATGAACTTAATTAAACCATATTAACTTCAGTGATGTATAGGATGGATAAATTTAATAAAACAATATTACCTTCAGAGTTTTATAGGATGCATGAATTTAATAAAACCATATTACCTTCAGAGTTTTATAGGATGGATGAATTTAATAAAACCATATTACCTTCAGAGTTTTATAGACTGGACGAACTTAATTAAACCATATTAACTTCAGTGATGTATAGGATGGATAAATTTAATAAAACAATATTACCTTCAGAGTTTTATAGGATGCATGAATTTAATAAAACCATATTACCTTCAGAGTTTTATAGGATGGATGAATTTAATAAAACCATATTACCTTCAGAGTTTTATAGAATGGATGAACTTAATTAAACCATATTAACTTCAGTGATGTATAGGATAGATGAATTCAATAAAACAATATTACCTTCAAGGTTTTATAGGATGGATGAATTTAATAAAACCATATTACCTTCAGAGTTTTATAGGATGGATGAATTTAATAAAACCATATTACCTTCAGAGTTTTATAGAATGGATGAACTTAATTAAACCATATTAACTTTAGTGATGTATAGGATGGATAAATTTAATAAAACAATATTACCTTCAGAGTTTTATAGGATGCATGAATTTAATAAAACCATATTACCTTCAGAGTTTTATAGGATGGATGAATTTAATAAAACCATATTACCTTCAGAGTTTTATAGACTGGATGAACTTAATTAAACCATATTAACTTCAGTGATGTATAGGATGGATGAATACAATAAAACAATATTACCTACAGAGTTTTATAGGATGGATGAATTTAATAAAACCATATTACCTTCAGAGTTTTATAGGATGGATGTATTTAATAAAACCATATTACCTTCAGAGTTTTATAGGATGGATGTATTTAATAAAACCATATTACCTTCAGTGTTTTATAGGATGGATGAACTTAATTAAACCATAATAACTTCAGTGATGTATAGGATGGATGAATACAATAAACAATATTACCTTCAGAGTTTTATAGGATGAATGAATTTAATAAAACCTTATTACCTTCAGAGTTTTATAGGATGGATGAATTTAATAAAACCATATTACCTTCAGAGTTTTATAGGATGGATGAACTTAATTAAACCATATTAACTTCAGTGATGTATAGGATGGATGAATGCAATAAAACAATATTACCTTCAGTGATGTATAGGATGGACGAATTTAATAAAACCATATTACCTTCAGTGTTATAAAGGATGAATGAGTTCAATATAACAATACTACTTTCTGAGTTTTATAGGATGGATGAATTTAATAAAACCTTATTACCTTCAGAGTTTTATAGGATGGATGAATTTAATAAAACCATTTTACCTTCAGTGTTTTATAGGATGGATGAATTTAATAAAACCATATTACCTTCAGAGTTTTATAGAATGGATGAACTTAATTAAACCATATTAACTTCAGTGATGTATAGGATGGATGAATTCAATAAAACAATATTACCTTCAGAGTTTTATAGAATGGATGAACTTAATTAAACCATATTAACTTCAGTGATGTATAGGATAGATGAATTTAATAAAACCTTATTACCTTCAGAGTTTTATAGGATGGATGAATTTAATAAAACCATTTTACCTTCAGTGTTTTATAGGATGGATGAATTTAATAAAACCATATTACCTTCAGAGTTTTATAGAATGGATGAACTTAATTAAACCATATTAACTTCAGTGATGTATAGGATAGATGAATTCAATAAAACAATATTACCTTCAAGGTTTTATAGGATGGATGAATTTAATAAAACCATATTAACTTCAGTGATGTATAGGATAGATGAATTCAATAAAACAATATTACCTTCAAGGTTTTATAGAATGGATGAACTTAATTAAACCATATTAACTTCAGTGATGTATAGGATGGATGAATTCAATAAAACCATATTACCTTCAGTGTTTTATAGACTGGATGAACTTAATTAAACCATATTAACTTCAGTGATGTATAGGATGGATGAATTTAATAAAACCTTATTACCTTCAGAGTTTTATAGGATGGATGAATTTAATAAAACCATTTTACCTTCAGTGTTTTATAGGATGGATGAATTTAATAAAACCATATTACCTTCAGAGTTTTATAGAATGGATGAACTTAATTAAACCATATTAACTTCAGTGATGTATAGGATAGATGAATTCAATAAAACAATATTACCTTCAAGGTTTTATAGGATGGATGAATTCAATAAAACCATATTACCTTCAGTGTTTTATAGACTGGATGAACTTAATTAAACCATATTAACTTCAGTGATGTATAGGATGGATGAATTTAATAAAACCTTATTACCTTCAGAGTTTTATAGGATGGATGAATTTAATAAAACCATTTTACCTTCAGTGTTTTATAGGATGGATGAATTTAATAAAACCATATTACCTTCAGAGTTTTATAGAATGGATGAACTTAATTAAACCATATTAACTTCAGTGATGTATAGGATAGATGAATTCAATAAAACAATATTACCTTCAAGGTTTTATAGGATGGATGAATTTAATAAAACCATATTACCTTCAGAGTTTTATAGACTGGATGAACTTAATTAAACCATATTAACTTCAGTGATGTATAGGATGGATGAATTCAATAAAACCATATTACCTTCAGTGTTTTATAGACTGGATGAACTTAATTAAACCATATTAACTTCAGTGATGTATAGGATAGATGAATTCAATAAAACCATATTACCTTCAGTGTTTTATAGACTGGATGAACTTAATTAAACCATATTAACTTCAGTGATGTATAGGATGGATAAATTTAATAAAACAATATTACCTTCAGAGTTTTATAGGATGCATGAATTTAATAAAACCATATCTGCCCTCATAACGAAGAAGGGCACAACTAACAAATTGTAAAAGTCGAGATAAATGGGTTTAAAGTTTTTCGATGTTTTTCTGACATAATATACTTTTTATAATGAATTTATAAAATATTTTAATGCAATTAGTTGCATATACATAAGATCTCCCTTAACATTGTTTTATTATTTATTTATCTTATCCCATTATTTTTAAAATCATGATTTTTACTTTTAACTTAGTACAAAAAATAAAATTATAGTATCAATTTTACATCAAAAGGTCACAACTAGCCAATTGCGACTTTTTAATGTAATACTGTTTTATATATTAAAATAAAAGGTCACATTCTACGCAGTTGTGTCTTTCTTATGTAATAACATATCAGCTTATTTTGGAAATTATTTTACTTAGAGGTAAAATTACATATTTTTATTATATTGAAAAATATTTCAACTACCTACCTAACAGGAGATTTGATTATTTTTTTATACAAATGAAACGAAAATAATATACACAATGAAAAAACATTTATTAAATCAACAAGTTTACCTTCTATTGTTTGCATATTTAAAGAGATCACATCATACTTACTAATTATTACCTAATCATCCTTCTCGCACAGTTGTAATTATTATTAATCAAGGTGAAATAGTTATATGGCACACAAAAATAATTGAGATCACAACAAATAACTATGATAGACTATGTTAAGTTTATAATAAAATTGTACCTAAAACTTTATTATACCTAATTTTAGCTAGCATTCCTTTTTGATAACAAAATAACTTCCATTTGTTGAAACTTTAAGGAACTCTTATTACACAGTTAAAGAGATCAATTATTACACTTACATGAATAGAAGATTTTTTTTAACAAATATTATTAATGAAAATAATAGAATAAAGAAACATTAAATAAATCAATCAACAAGTTAACCTTCTAACTCTTTGCATATAAAGAGATCACATCATTTGGCCCCTCCATTATTCTTACTTAATTATTCACCTAATCATCCTTCTCACACAGTTGTAATATTATTAATCAAGATTAAATAGTTAGATGGCAGTTAACATTAATTGAGATCAAAACAAATAACAATGATAGACTTTGTTAAGTTTATAATAAAATTAAATCTATTTGAGCTAGCATTCCTTTTAGGTACCTATATCAATAACGTTTAGATTTGTAGGAACTTAAATTACACAGTTAAAGAGATCAATTATTACACTTAGAACTATGAACGGAAGATTATAAAATTAATCAACGTTGGTTTAGAATGTCTCTCTATTTGTTGCAACAATATTCGTTAATCTTCATAAGTTTGAGTGAGGTCAGCAGAATTATCATTAACTGCCAAAGTCTCCCAAAAAACTCTTCTATTAGAAGGCATGAGAGGACCGAGCTTTGCCAAAATAGCAGACTTTCTTATTGATGTCACACCTCTCTCAACCAACTTTTGTCGTGGTGGCGGAGTGCCATTTTTTATATTCTTATTCTTAAGAAAATCTAACTCTAATTGATTTTCTGTGCTGTGGTTGATTTTATACAGCAGTGATGTAAATCCTCTCCGAAAAACAGTTTCACACATACTGTTCATATAAGCACGAGGTCTGGAATGTTGTAGTTTATATAAAGATGAACAGTCTTCAAAGTCATAAAAGTCTTGTACAGTCATATTTTTAACTTTGGTGTTTGGACCTGTATCGGACACGGCTTTAGTAAAGTCTTCAAAGTCGTAGACTCGTTTCGCCTTTTTAAGAGAAAGCTCCACTCTGTGGTGGAACTCATCTGCAGCCATGAAAGTGTGGCCGACCTCCAGATACCGCAGTGTAATAGTCTCAAAACTAACTTCGGGAGAGTTTACTAGATGAACCATATAGGAATACAGAGTCCAATTTTTATTTTGTGCTGCTTCAAGTGTCGATTTTCTAAGAAAAACGCTCTGAAGCAACTGATTATATCCTCTTTTTTTCTTCCTGAGACACCTTCATGCCATACAGATGCAAAGGTTTTACCAGTCTCGTGCATCTTTTTATCTCCTATAGGAACAAAACTCTGGTTGAACACGATGATTCTGGGACAAAACATCACAGTTTTGAATTCTTCCATACGAGGTAACATAATTACCTTTTCCAGATCAACCGCAAAATATATAGTGTCGGGATCGCTGCGTTTCTGCGTTTGGTTATCAGCGTCTTCTTCGTACTTTTTACGCGCTGAAATATACCGCTCATGATGAATTTCGTATTTTTTACATTCTTCGCAATTTCTGTGTCTAATTTCTTGGTTCGGGTTGTGAATAATGAATTTTTCACACACTTCGCATTGCTCATGCCCCAATTTCGCAAAGGAGATGTTAAGTTCTTTAACGATTTTTCGGTACAAACAGTATGATACTTTGATGCTAGGCTCTTTTTCACAAAAATGATCGTACATCATGCGAATATTGAGATCAGAAGGCAGATACTTTCTATTTGGTGCGTGTTCTCGTCTGTAATGAGATACAACAGGACAGAATGACATTATGTGTTCTTTTATTTTTGTACTATCTATTTTTCGTGGGTTTTCATGGTGACCACGTCCATCAGTTATTGTTTGTGGACCTTGTTTTTTATAGTAACTGTCCAGGATATTCCGCACTGCCTTATTATTTGTTTGGTTATATCCCAGAGTCGTCAGGAAAAAAGTCCTGCATACTTGAACTTTATCGCAATTTTCATTAACCAAATAATATGAGACAGTTTTTGATCGTATGTATTCTTTCCCTTCTATTTGATCATCAGTTATCTTTTTTGGTCGAGCGGGTTTTGTTTGAGAAGTGTTGCTAAGAAAGAAGCATTTTTGTTCGGTCCATGACATTTTCCAAAAATTTCGGTTTATAACTTTTCGTCTTTCTTCAGAAAAATGTGTTGAGCACTTCTTTTTACAAATATTTTCACTGCATCCAACTTTTACCCAGTATTTATTCATTATTTTAGAATCTTTTTTATTTTTTTCCGATCTTTTGCGTTTATGGTATATTTCTTTCGCTTTCTTATAGCTCCTGTCTTAGTCAACTCTATGTTATTGTCTGTTATTGTTGTTTCAGCGTTAGTTTCATCTGATGAGTCCATAATTACAGTCCTCTCCAAGTTTTACTGAGAGCATGGTATAGAGTCTGATTCAGATTCAGAATCTTCAGCTAAAATATTTGACCCACATTTTTTTGGTGGCTCGTAATTCTTGTCAAATATTGAATCATCCGAATCAAAATCGGAGACTCTGGTGGTATCGGATTCTGAGTTGTGGTCTTGCACCAAAGCTGGCGTCGAGTCATTTTGAAAGCCGCTAGTGGATGGATGTGTTTCATATTGAGTACTTTTTTGTAATGCAGCATGAACCAATCTTGCGCTTCGTGACTGCATAAGTAGGGTTTTCGATGTATAGCTGGAATCAAATTAAACACTCAATTACGAACAATTCTAAAACTATAAAGCAAGTGGTACGTAGATATGTATCTAGCGATAGGAGTATGTTCTAATTCCAGATCCTAAACAACATCCATACTAAATTTCAGCCGACATGTTACGACATGGAGTAGTTGTTGACCTAAACTCACCATGTACCTATACACTTTAAAACAATTAATTTATTTTAGAAAATCGAAACCCCGCGTGACTATTAAGGCTAAGTCCAGATGACAGTACAAATCTTACAAGATTTCATTAACTGGAATGGATTCCTCATGCACCTTTCCTTATTGTATAAAATTATTATTTTGTTTTTCTTATTATGGACTAATTGTGAAATATTTAGAGGGAAAATCAAAAGTAAAAACAAACTGCCTACTATTTTCTCAACAAACTCCTATATTTTAGGTGTTTAGTAAAAAATACGTGACTTTGTAAAGAAACATTGAAGAATATCTAATCAGTTTTACTTACTTCCTATTAGAAAATTATAAATCTTTTATGAATCTTGTATGACAAAGTCTATATTAACTATCAATATTATCGATTTAGGTACAGAAATACCTATAAAGATACGTACGATATACATAACCCCTGACCTGTGAGCTGGTGTAATAAAAAAAACCATTACAGGAAATCATACCTAAACAAACTTAACAAAAAAACAATACCTATCATCTAAATAAACTTGTTATGATAGAAAGCATGTCAAAACGTGTGCCGACAGAATAAGTATGAGGTATCTATGTGAGTATCGTGTGGTATCAACAAGCATTCCATTTTCAACCGTTTGAAATAGGAATTAAGGTTTACGCGCGGCAGCGCGGGCGCCGGTGTTAGTCGGCGCATGATTTGAGAGTAGGTAAGTTATAAATAGGTACGAAATCATTATAATTACGTAGGTTAATAGCTCCGATACTTCAAATAACTCATGACGGCATACCAAGATCAATAACTATTTAAAATGGCCACGCAAATAAGCTTTAAAATAAATTTGACTTACCGGCAAAAACGAACATGCGTTCCACTTTACACTAACGGCACTACTGATGACGTCATGAAGGATCCGACCGGAGTTGACCGTTGACCCCCACCTCTGTTCCGTATAATAATATTACACAAAATAGGCCTAACAGGTTACTTGAGCCTTTTATTTTTAATACAATGATTTTAATAGTAATGTTCACTTTAGATATAAAAGGAATATCTGCCAAATCAGCCTTTTTAATGAAACACCTTTTAAATAAGCCTTTTTTATTTAGCAAAACAAAAATAATAACATATGGTGAAAGCCATATCTATGCATTTGTGCTTTTTTAACTTAATCATTGTAATATGTGCCTTTTTGAGTTAAAAAATATGAATTTGGATGTTACTTGTGCCTTTTAGGCTTATCGTAGCTCTTTGCTTATCAAGGATAGATTTTTCTTTGAAATTCAGGCAGATGCGCCTTTTTTTCCTGATTCCGAATATGTATCTAACTCAAATCTGAAAAAAATGTTAGATGTGCCCTTTTTCGTTACAAGGGCAGATATTACCTTCAGAGTTTTATAGGATGGATGAATTTAATAAAACCATATTACCTTCAGAGTTTTATAGGATGGATGAATTTAATAAAACCATATTACCTTCAGAGTTTTATAGAATGGATGAACTTAATTAAACCATATTAACTTCAGTGATGTATAGGATAGATGAATTCAATAAAACAATATTACCTTCAAGGTTTTATAGGATGGATGAATTTAATAAAACCATATTACCTTCAGAGTTTTATAGAATGGATGAACTTAATTAAACCATATTAACTTCAGTGATGTATAGGATAGATGAATTCAATAAAACAATATTACCTTCAGTGATGTATAGGATGGATGAATTCAATAAAACAATATTACCTTCAGTGATGTATAGGATGGACGAATTTAATAAAACCATATTACCTTCAGTGTTATAAAGGATGAATGAGTTCAATATAACAATACTACTTTCTGAGTTTTATAGGATGGATGAATTTAATAAAACCATATTACCTTCAGAGTTTTATAGGATGGATGAATTTAATAAAACCATATTACCTTCAGTGTTTTATAGGATGGATGAATTTAATAAAACCATATTACCTTCAGTGATATATAGGATGGATAAATTTAATAAAACAATATTACCTTCAGAGTTTTATAGGATGCATGAATTTAATAAAACCATATTACATTCAGAGTTTTATAGGATGGATGAATTTAATAAAACCATATTACCTTCAGAGTTTTATAGAATGGATGAACTTAATTAAACCATATTAACTTCAGTGATGTATAGGATAGATGAATTCAATAAAACAATATTACTTTCAAGGTTTTATATGATGGATGAATTTAATAAAACCATATTACCTTCAGAGTTTTATATGATGAATGAATTTAATAAAACCATATTACCTTCTGAGTTTTATAGAATGGATGAACTTAATTAAACCATATTAACTTCAGTGATGTATAGGATGGATGAATTTAATAAAACTATTTTACCTTCAAGGTTTTATAGGATGGATGAATTTAATAAAACTATATTACCTTCAGAGTTTTATAGGATGGATGAATTTAATAAAACCATATTACCTTCAGAGTTTTATATGATGGACGAATTTATAAAACCATATTACCTTCAGTGATGTATAGGATGGATGAAATTAATAAAACCATATTACCTTTAGTGTTTTATAGGATGGATAAATTGAATAAAACCATATTACCTTCAGTGTTTTATAGATGGATGAATTTAATAAAACCATATTACCTTCAGAGTTTTATAAAATAGATGAACTTAGGTAAACCATATTAACTTCAGTGATGTATAGGATGGATGAATTCAATAAAACAATATTACCTTCAGAGTTTAATAGGATGGATGAATTTAATAAAACCATATTACCTTCAGAGTTTTATAGGATGGATGAATTTAATAAAACCATATTCCCTCTAGAGTTTTATAGGATGGATGAATTTAATAAAACCATATTACCTTCAGTGTTTTATAGGATGGATGAATTTAATAAAACCATATTACCTTCAGTGTTTTAAAGGATGGATGAACTTAATTAAACCATATTAACTTCAGTGATGTATAGGATGGATGAATACAATAAACAATATTACCTTCAGAGTTTTATAGGATGGATGAATTTAATAAAACCATATTACCTTCAGAGTTTTATATGATGAATGAATTTAATAAAACCATATTACCTTCTGAGTTTTATAGAATGGATGAACTTAATTAAACCATATTAACTTCAGTGATGTATAGGATGGATGAATTTAATAAAACTATTTTACCTTCAAGGTTTTATAGGATGGATGAATTTAATAAAACTATATTACCTTCAGAGTTTTATAGGATGGATGAATTTAATAAAACCATATTACCTTCAGAGTTTTACATGATGGACGAATTTATAAAACCATATTACCTTCAGTGATGTATAGGATGGATGAAATTAATAAAACCATATTACCTTTAGTGTTTTATAGGATGGATAAATTGAATAAAACCATATTACCTTCAGTGTTTTATAGATGGATGAATTTAATAAAACCATATTACCTTCAGAGTTTTATAAAATAGATGAACTTAGGTAAACCATATTAACTTCAGTGATGTATAGGATGGATGAATTCAATAAAACAATATTACCTTCAGAGTTTAATAGGATGGATGAATTTAATAAAACCATATTACCTTCAGAGTTTTATAGGATGGATGAATTTAATAAAACCATATTCCCTCTAGAGTTTTATAGGATGGATGAATTTAATAAAACCATATTACCTTCAGTGTTTTATAGGATGGATGAATTTAATAAAACCATATTACCTTCAGTGTTTTAAAGGATGGATGAACTTAATTAAACCATATTAACTTCAGTGATGTATAGGATGGATGAATACAATAAACAATATTACCTTCAGAGTTTTATAGGATGGATGAATTTAATAAAACCATATTACCTTCAGAATTTTATAGGATGGATGAATTTAATAAAACCATATTACCTTCAGAGTTTTATAGGATGGATGAACTTGATTAAACCATATTAACTTCAGTGATGTATAGGATGGATGAATTTAATAAAACCATATTACCTTCAGTGTTTTATAGGATGGATGAACTTGATTAAACCATATTAACTTCAGTGATGTATAGACTGGATGAATTTAATAAAACCATATTACCTTCAGAGTTTTATAGGATGGATGAACTTGATTAAACCATATTAACTTCAGTGATGTATAGGATGGATGAATTTAATTAAACCATATTACCTTCAGTGATGTATAGGATGGATGAATTTAATAAAACTATTTTACCTTCAAGGTTTTATAGGATGGATGAATTTAATAAAACTATATTACCTTCAGAGTTTTATAGGATGGATGAATTTAATAAAACCATATTACCTTCAGAGTTTTATATGATGGACGAATTTATAAAACCATATTACCTTCAGTGATGTATAGGATGGATGAAATTAATAAAACCATATTACCTTTAGTGTTTTATAGGATGGATAAATTGAATAAAACCATATTACCTTCAGTGTTTTATAGATGGATGAATTTAATAAAACCATATTACCTTCAGAGTTTTATAAAATAGATGAACTTAGGTAAACCATATTAACTTCAGAGTTTTATAGGATGGATGAATTTAATAAAACCATATTACCTTCAGAGTTTTATATGATGGACGAATTTAATAAAACCATATTACCTTCAGTGATGTATAGGATGGATGAATTTAATAAAACCATATTACCTTCAGTGTTTTATAGGATGGATAAATTTAATAAAACTATATTACCTTCAGTGTTTTATAGATGGATGAATTTAATAAAACTATATTACCTTCAGAGTTTTATATAATAGATGAGTTTAATAAAAACATATCACCTTCAGTGTTTTATATGATGGATGAATTTAATAAAACAATATTACCACCAGAGTTTTATAAAATGGATGAACTTAATTAAACCATATTAGTTTCAGTGTTTTATAGAATGGATAAATTTAATAAAACCTAATAACATTCAGTGTTTTACAGAATGGATGAATTTATAAAACAATATTACCTTCAGATTTTTATAGGATGGGTGAATTTAATAAAACCATATTACCTTCAGCAAAATATAGGATGGATGAATTTATTTTAAACTTGCTCATTTCAAAATTTATTTAATTTTTACAATTTGGTAAACATTTTTGTGGCAGAACTTTTGAACTCGAGATAGGACAATGGTGTGAGGTGCGTAACGAGTTTTAACGTTTTAAGATTTAAGCAACGCCGCGTTGTTTCTTAATGGTTTAATGCGTTACAAATATACAATAAAACGATAAATGCCGGGGTTGTACGGCCATGGATGCATTACCATGAAGAGCACGAACCACTGTCGATAAGTCAAGAGACAGGAGCGGAACTCAAACCAAATCCTTATCACCGCGGCCTCCGGAGGCGCCTTCTCATAAAGAATGGCCACCGGTCACTGATCGCAAGTCACCGATCGCCCGTCATTGCTCTAAATATCAACGCATGACGATACACTGAGAAAGAATACCTATATTATTCTCTCACAACGTAGGTTAAGTAATTCTATGGCATAGAACTTGATTTAAACAACAGATTTAATTCGTAGCATTATATTTACATCCCAGAGTTTACGAGGACATAATTATTATAACGTGCTTCATAGCGTAGAGTTTGGTCTACGGCGTAGAATCTGATATGGACTATGGCGTAGAATTTGATCTACGGCGTAGAGTGTGGTCTATGGCGTAGAATCTGATCTACGGCGTAGAGTGGTCTACGGCGTAGAATCTAATCTACGGCGTAGAGTGTGGTCTACGGCATAGACTCTGATCTACGGCGTAGATAGTGGTCTACGGTGACGCAGCCGGTCGATGCGGGAACAGAAAACAGGTAATTGGGTCAAATCATCAAATCATATTTTTTATTTTTCTACGTAGCTGCTGCACTACCTTTGCTTCTGGTTTCAGCTGAAAGTCAGCGTTGGGTGCTTAACATCCACAATTATGCTGAGCTGAACGCCATTTTGGTACGCAGACACATGAGTCGAACTTGTTTTATTGGATTTAATTGTATCTACTGTCCCTTTAAATTGTTTCATGTGTCATTTTGTGTGTACCAAATAAATGACTATTCTATTCTTCTATTTTTCTATTCTATTCATAGCAGTATTGCAATTAGTTTTTAACAATTATAAAATTCGTGTAAACGTCTGTATTCCGAGATGATAATAGTTTAACGCGAGTTAAGTTCTCCTCAGACGAACACTTTCCAATATAAACAGTTCAGTTCAGTTCAGATTCATTTATTCCACACAGATACCACAGTACACTTGGAAAAGTCAATATTTTTACAATTATAACAATAAAAGTATCGCCATATGAACAAAAATAAAAAGAAATTAACTGACTTAAACTAACATAAAACATTGAGTATGAAGTAGAAATTTATATTTGAAAGAATTTAACCAAATTATAAAATATATAATTAAAATAAAATAAATTTACAATGTACTAAGATCATCAGCAAGTGCTTCGTCAATCGTATAGTATGATTTGTTCAATAAAAACTTTCTAATTTTATTACTGAAGTCGGCATGACTTGTATTCCGCAGATTATGTGATAATTTATTAAATAATTTAACACTTAGACATAGGAAACTTTTCCAACTTTAGCTAGTCTATGTGTTGGAAGACATATATCATTTTTATTTCTAGTATTATATTTATGAATGTCACTTTTCAATTCCAATTTATTTAATTTCAATTTTACATACATAAGATTTTGAAATATGTACTCTCCTGTCATCGTCATAATTTCTAGTTGTCTAAACTTTTGTCTGCAAGATTCTAGATTTTTCATTAGTAGAATTGAACGTTTTGCTCTTTTTTGCAGTATAAAAGTTCTATTTGATTGAGAGGCATTTCCCCATGCAAGGATGCCATACGCCATGATAGAATGGAAATATCCGTGATAAACCATTTTAGCTGTACTTATATCGCTCAGTTGTCTCATCGTTTTTATTGCGAACACAGCTGATTTTAATCTCCCAACCAGATTGTCAATGTGCTTACTCCAAATTACTTTATCGTCAATATATACACCTAGAAATTTGATGTGATCAAGAGTTGTCATGAAATGTTTATCAATTATATTATTAATTAAATTATCATTAACATTATTTCCATGCCCTAAAAAGAATTTTAGAATATTGGTCTTTTCCACATTAAGCAATAAATTATTAGCATTGAACCAGTCCTTAAGATTAGATATTAAGTTATCTAATTTTGTACATAGGTTTGTTCTATTCTTGTCACTTACTACCACAGTAGTATCATCAGCGAAAAGAACTATGTCGGTCTGATTTTCTACACAAACTACGATGTCATTTACATAAAGGATAAATAAGAGAGGTCCTAGAATGGACCCTTGTGGCACACCCATTGCAATACTTTGTGCTCCTGACTTTTGCCCATTGCACTCTAAAATTTGTTTCCTATTATCTAAGTACGACGTGAGAATAGATAGCTCTCTATCCCTAACACCGTAGTGTTCCAACTTCAGTAAAAGAATTTCATGGCTGACGCAGTCAAAAGCCTTTGACAAGTCGCAAAAAAGGCCGTAAGTGTTTTTACGGTTATGCAGGTACCATAGAATTTTCTCGATAAGAGAGGCTATTGCCTGGGAAGTGTTCTTATTTCTCTGAAACCCAAACTGTCTGTTATTTATGATATTGTTAGTTTCTATGAATGAATACAGCTCATTTGTAATATATTTCTCAAAGATTTTACTAAACACGGGCAAAAGCGAAATAGGTCTATAATTATTTGGGTCAGAATGAGAACCTTTCTTGAACAATGGAATCACTTTTGCTAATTTGAGCACGTCAGGAAAGGTACCACTATGTATACAGTTATTTAGTACAACTGTCAAGGGTGATGCTATTTCATTTTTAATTTTGTTAATGAGTAAAATAGATACATCCCACAGATCACATGAACTTTTACATTTTAATTGATTAATTATTTTAATAATACATTTCGGGGTAATATCTTTAAGTATAAACGGATTGGAAATATATAATGTAAATTTTTTAACATATTTCATGGCTTCAATTTCTGAATTCATTAGATCTCTGGTCAATGTTGTTGCTATTTGAGCAAAAAAGTCATTGAAATGGTAAGCAATGTCAGATGGTAACGTAAGAATTTCATTCTTATGGCCTGTTATATTTTCTATTAATTTTCGATTCATGGAACTTTTGCCAGTTTCCTGCTTTATGATTTTCCATGTAGATTTGATGATATTTTTAGAGTTCTGTTAGAGAGTAAACATCACGCTCAGTGATCCTTCTAGACTAGTAGACTAGTACAGTCAAGCTCTTTCATTTCTCTAAAACTACAAGTCAAACCTGGGTAAGTGAGAACTGGATAAGTGAGAAAACTCTATAAGTAAGAGTAATAGCCAGGACCCGTCATTTTAAGCCCCCAAAACCTCTATTAGCGAGAAACAGAAACCTCAGTAAGAGAGAGTCGTTTTTCCCTCATGGACCTCCGTAAGTGAGACTGCTACTTATCTATACCTCTATAAGCGACAGTCGAGCTTTATTTACAAACTAGAGGTCGCATGGTGCGCAAGCTGCTTGCAGCTCGCGTGTTTTTCTGTTTGTAGAAGAAGCAATCAAAGAGAATATTGAAGTGAAAGAAGCAACCAAACAGGATATCTAAGAAAAATGCAATCAAAGTGGATATCGAAAATGAGAAAGCAATTAAAGAGGATAACGAAATAGAAGAAGCAATCAAGGAGGATATCCAAGTGGAAGAAGCAATCATCAAAGAGGATATCAAAACGGAAAAAGTATTCAAAGAGGATATCCAAGCGGAAAAAGCAGTCAAAATGGATATCAAAGGGAAAGATGCAATCAATAAGAATATCCAAGTAGAAAACGCGATCAAATAGGATACCCAAGTGGATGAAGCAACCAAAGAGGTTATCTAAATGGAAGAAGCAATGAAACGAGATATCCAAGTGGAAGCAAAAATTAAAGAGGGTATCAAAATGGAAGAAGTAATCAAAGAAGCCATCGAAGTGGAAGACGCAATCAAAGACGATATCGAAGTGGAAGAAGCAATCAAAGAGGATACCAAAGTAAAAGAAGAAATCAAAAAGGATACCTATCAAGGTCGATGATGACAATAACAAACGATTCCATAAAAAATTCGTTCTACCATTTTGTAAACTTTACTATGCGTAACTGCTTCCGTTTAAGAGATACAAGCAGTTAAAGTTTTTTTTAATAAAAATCATATTTTGTTGAGAGGATATCGTAGGGAAAGAAGCCATCAACGAAGATATCGAAGTGGAATAATCTATCAAATAAGATATCGAAGTTAACAAAGCAATCGAACAGGATATTAAATTTAAAAAAGCAATAAAAGAAGATATCGAAGTGGAAGAAGCAGTCAAAGACGATATCGAAGTGGAAGTAGCAATAAAAGAGAATATCCAAGTGGAAGACTTAATCAAAGACGATATCGAATTTGAATAGGCATTCAAAAAGGATATCGAAGTAGAAAACACAATCAAAGAAAATACCGAAGTGAAAGAAGAAATCAAAAAGGATACCTATCAAGATCGATGATGACAATAAAAAAACGATTTCACTAAAAATGTACTACCATTTTGTGAACTTTACTCTGTCTATCTGCTTTCGTTTAGGAGATACAAGCAATTAAAGTTTTTTTAAGAAAAAATATAATTTGTTGAGAGGATATCGTAGTGGAAGAAGCAATCAACAAAGATATCGAAGTGGAAGAATCTATTAAATAAGATATCGAAGTTAACGAAGCAATCAAATAGGATATTAAATTTAAAAAAAGCAATAAAAGTGGATATCGAAAAGAAAAAAGCAGTCAAAGACGATATCGAAGTGAAAGTAGCAATAAAAGAGAATATCCAAGTGGAAAACGCATTCAAAGGCGATTTCGAATTGGAATATGTATTCAAAGTGGATACCGAGGTAGAAAACACGATCAAAGAAGATAAATGGAAGCAGAAATTAAAGAGGGTATCGAAATGGAAGAAGTAATCAAAGAGGCCATCGAAGTGGAAGATGCATTCAAAGACGATATCGAAGTGGAAGAAGCAATCTTAGAGGATACCGAAGTGAAAGAAGAAATCCAAACGGATAGCTATCAAGGTCGATGATAATTATAAAAAACGATTCCATTAAAAATTGGTTCTACCATTTTGTAAACTTTAATATGCCTTACTGCTTTCGTTTAGGAGATACAAGCAATTAAAGTTTATTTGAAGAAAAATCATAATTTGTTGAGAGGATATCGTAGTGGAAGAAGCAATCAACAAAGATATCGAAGGGGAAGAATCTATCAAATAAGATATCGAAGTTAACGAAGCAATCAAATACGATATTAAATTAAAAAAAAGCAATAAAAGTGGATATCGAAAAGAAAAAAGCAGTCAAAGACGATATCGAAGTGGAAGTAGCAATAAAAGAGAATATCCAAGTGGAAAACGCAATCAAAGGCGATATCTAATTGGAATATGTATTCAAAGAGGATACCGAGGTAGAAAACACGATCAAAGAATGTAAATGGAAGCAGAAATTAAAAAGGGTATCGAAATGGAAGAAGTAATCAAAGAGGCCATCGAAGTGGAAGACGCATTCAAAGACGATATCGAAGTGGAAGAAGCAATCTTAGAGGATACCGAAGTGAAAGAAGAAATCCAAACGGATAGCTATCAAGGTCGATGATGATTATAAAAAACGATTCCATTAAAAATTGGTTCTACCATTTTGTAAACTTCAATATGCATTACTGCTTTCGTTTAGGAGATACAAGCAATTAAAGTTTATTTGAAGAAAAATCATAATTTGTTGAGAGGATATCGTAGTGGAAGAAGCAATCAACAAAGATATCGAAGTGGAAGAATCTATCAAATAAGATATCGAAGTTAACGAAGCAATCAAATACGATATTAAATTTAAAAAAAGCAATAAAAGTGGATATCGAAAAGAAAAAAGCAGTCAAAGAGGATATCGAAGTGGAAGTAGCAATAAAAGAGAATATCCAAGTGGAAAACGCAATCAAAGGCGATATCGAATTGGAATATGTATTTAAAGAGGATACCGAGGTAGAAAACACGATCAAAGAAGATAATTGGAAGCCGAAATTAAAGAGGGTATCGAAATGGAAGAAGTAATCAAAGAGGCCATCGAAGTGGAAGATGCATTCAAAGACGATATCGAAGTGGAAGAAGCAATCTTAGAGGATACCGAAGTGAAAGAAGAAATCAAAACGGATAGCTATCAAAATCGATGATGACAAAAAAACGATTCCACCAAAAATTTTTACTACCATTTTGTAAACTTTACTATGCCTAACTGCTTCCGCTTAGAAGATACGAGCAATTAATTTTTTTTAGGAAAAATCATAATTTTGTTGAGAGGACATCGTAGTGAAAAAAGCAATCAACGAAGATATCAAAGTGGAAGAATCTATCAAATAAGATATCGAATTTAACGAAGCAATCGAATAGGATAATAAATTTAGAAAAGCAATAAAAGAGGATATCGAAGTGGAAGAAGCAATAAAAGAGGATATCGAAGTGGAAGAAGTAAAAGAAGCATTCAAAGACGTAAACGGATTGAAAGAAGCAAACAAAGACGATATCGAGGTGGTAGAAGCAATCATAAACATTAAAATTTACTAAGCAAGCTGCCTAATGCCCCTCCAAAAAAGAAAAAAAAATGAACATCCAAAATGATGTTGATTGATGTCGCATAAACATAAAAATTTACTAAGCAAGTTGCTTTATGCCCCTCAAAAAAACTAAAAAAAAATTTTTGGACATCCAAAATGCTGATGATGATGGATGTCGCATAAACATGAAAATTTACTAAGCAAGTTGCCTTATTCCCCTCCAAAAACGAAAAAAAAAGAAATATTAGGGACGTCTAAAATGAAAATGATGATGGTTGTCGCATAAACTTGAAAATTTAGTTATCTCATGCCCCTCCACCAATAAATAAAATTACAGTAAAATAAATTTTATAATACCCACAAGCCTTTTGGCTCCCTACAAAAACGGTATAAAAGTTACGGCAAACGAAATATACGGTGTACGGTATTTCCACAAAAATATTTTGTATGGGACATTTTTTTTTTGTATGAAAGTCAATTTTTTTTTTCATGGAACGGGATATAAAAAAAAGTCCTCTGCAACATTAGTTTTTGCACCAATGCTGTAAGACCTATACTTTCCGAGATACGAGGTGAATGGGAGCAAATGGGGGACAAAAGGGGGACTTTAGGATTTATTCCCAACTCACAGAAACTCCCTCTATACGATCCTACCAAACATTTCCTCCCTACGAGGGGGCATCTGGGAGAACAATGATGTCAATGAGTCAGTGGTAATCGAGCTATATATAATATAATTTAACATCTGCTATTTTATAACTCATTCTTTACTTTCGTGGAACTTCCTACCATTGTTTTTTTATTGTTTTCTCGTCAATATTGTACCTATTCTATTTCGTGGAACTAAATAACGTTGTTATTTTATCGCATTATTTTCGAATGGACACGTGTGCCTGTGTACCGTCCTGTTTGTCGGACCTACTCAGTTTATAGTTAATCAATTGCGAAGGAAAGTTCTGTTCTGCATCATATCATAACGGAAAATTAAAGTACTGTCAATAAGTGATAAACTTAAAATAGTGAATGTGTTTGAATCCGGAAAATCGCGAAATGAATTTTAGAGGGAGTTTAATTTACCAGAATCGACCTATTATAAAATTGCATCACCATAAGAGAGAAACGCTACCTATGTATGTATCTGCATTAGCAAGAAACTCGGGTTAGTGAGAAATCTCTATAAGCGAGAATGAGATTGTGCTCCCTTGAACTCTCGCTTATCCAGGTTTGACTGTACTTGAATTGTTTAACAAAACTAGACCTCAATAGCTCCTCAGAACATTCCCCATTGTACAGGCGGTAAAATATACTGAGCGATCCGATATCACGGCGTTGACTCCGTGGATCCACCCTATCGGCGAATTTGGGATCACCGATGATTCTAATGACTCTTCTCTGAAGGGAGTCAAAACGAAGCAATCGGTACTTTGGAGCTCCGTGCCAAAGATGGTAACAGATACTACTTACGTATACTACGTGCGGCTAAACTTGCGCTTTGTACAGCAATAGCCGTTGTTGTGCCGTAAAATACTGTTTGACACGGTTAAGGACTCCAAGTTTTCTGGAAGTGAGCACAGCTTTTGCTTCTAAGTGACTCCCATACTGGACCTCATTAGAAACTTCGACTCCCACTTCTCCAACTGCGAATCCTTATACTCGCCGAGTCGGGGAGAGAAATGCCCTGGAATCGTGGAGCTATTGTGAAAGGGGCCTTTTTCGTGGTGAACGCACAGATCTTAATTGGATCTTGGTTGGGTTAAAGGTGACCAGATTAAGGTTACCCCAATCGGATACGCGCTCCAAGGAGCCTTCAACCTCAGACACAAGTATTTGTCTGTTGTCTTCCACTTCAGACCGAGAGACATAAGGGCGGCCAGCGTAGAAAGTATCACCCGTACTGTCATTCGCATAACAACGAAAGCCGCTTATGTACAGCATATCATTGATGTGAAGAATAAACAGTGTGGGCAATAGCACTGACTCTTGGGGTACACCAGAGTTAATGGGCATTGAGTCCGAGCAAGAACCATCTACAACGGCTCTTATGCTTCGCCCAGATAAGAAACTGGTGACCCAACTGCCAAGTCCCCGGGGAGGCCGTATGAGGGAAGCTTCGAGAGAAGCGCCTTGTGCCATGCCCGATCGAACGCTTTCGCGATGTCTAAACTTACAGCTAGAGCCTCCCCCCTACTCTCAATGGCTTCCGTCCAGCGGTGAGTGAGGTGAACTAGAAGATCACCAGCTGATCGCCCATGACGTAAGCCGTATTGGCGGTCACTGATCAGCTGGTGTTCCTCAAGATACCTAAGAAGCTGAGTATTAATTACTTACTCCATCACTTTACAGAGTAGGGAGATAATTGTTATAGGCCAATAGTTAGACGGATTGGTTCAATCCCTTTTTTTGGGGATTGGGTGAATATGGGACACTTTCCGAGAAGACGGCACGATACCAGTTGTTTATGACAAATCAAAGAGGGACGTAAAGACAGAACACAACTCAGGAGCACACTTTTTGAGCACAATGGCTATAATTTCTCAAAGGATAGATAAATGAATTGAATTTGATTGAATACGTAATAATATAATACCTCACATAATTCTCACTTGACAACACACTCTCAAGGTCTAGTGAGTAAATGGAGCGGTCTCGGTAGAATATCAGCGCTTATCAATAAGGCGGGCAAAATACTGATTCGAGTCTCATTTACTGCTGTAGCACACAGTATCTACCAAGTTCTCCCATTTTTTAATTATGTTTTACGTTTAATCTATTTAATTGTTATGTTTTTTGTCTATGTCTATTATGAATTAAATTTAATATTGAAACAAATTAATTTTCTAGTGTCAGTTAGTACCTAATAATAATTATTAAATAGTATGTCAAAGGTTGCTTGTCACAGTAGTGGTCTTATAGCTTGCTCCTGATTTAGGTAGGTAGGTACAACATGATTGAAGAATAAAGATATAGTGTGTCAATTAGTATGTATTAATTACTAGTGGTTCGCCCCGCACTGAGATCTCGCGTAATCTTTCACTATCAAAATAGTGCCACGAAATTCATAACCAAACTACTTCATGTACAGTTACATTAAAATTACAGGTAACGTGAGTTCATGAAATTGGTTTCCATTTTTGGGGTACAAATTGCAGTTATTCTAGATTTCAAATTTTTGCCTATATTTATGTCACTAAAACAACACGCATACAAAATTTCAGCACTGTGGGGTCATTGGTGAATTTTGTCAAAGTTCAGTTTTTATTATGGCTAATAACTGAAAAACTTCTAGAACTAAACTAAAAATAAAAAAACCGGCCAAGTGCGAGTCGGACTCGCGCACGAAGGGTTCCGTACCATTATTTATTTAAAAGTGCAAAATCACGTTTGTTGTATGGGAGCCCCCCTTAAATATTTGTTTTATTTTAATTTAGTTATTTATTTTCAAAGTGAATATATAACTAAATATTCTGTGATTATTTCAAGCGTCTACCCGTTACTATTATCAATATCGAGCAAAACCGAGCAAAGAAGTCACGTTTGTTTTACGGGAGCCCTCCTTAAATATTTATTTTATTCTGTTTTTAGTACTTGTTGTTATAGCGGCAACAGAAATACATCATCTGTGAAAACTTTAACTGTCTAACTATCAGGGTCCATGAGATACAGCCTGGTGACAGACGAACAGACAGCGGAGTCTTAATAATAGGATCCCGTTTTATCCTTTGGGTACGGAACCCTAAAAAAGGAATCGAAATTTACCAACCACATTTTTAGCGTATTTAGTGACACTAAAATTGTGCCATTTCTACCTATGTGTCAAATTTCACGATGATAGGATCTATGCTTCGAAAGTTATCCTCGGACAAACAAACATACATACATATAATACCGTTTTGTTCAATTTGATCAATTATTCTACTAATTAATGTTAAAATGTCATACTATCAGTCTGTACGTTGTTATGGGGCTAGCTTGTCGTGTGTTCTATTTTAGTTCTTGTTGACTCTCTCCGGCTTCACAGTAAATAGGTAGCCGTTATTTATATTATATTTTATTATGTTATTTATTTTTATCCATAGTATATTTAATTGTATTTAGTTGTTCAATGCTTAGTTAGTGGGCGGATACCCGTGGTCTACTCAAAGAGGCTCTAACGGAAGACCAGCGCTGGGTAGCCAGTGCAACCCAGCACATGCTGAGTTAAAGCCTTTTTGTGACACATGCAGTGAGTACGATGAGACACACTGCAATATTTTGCATTTTTTTTTTATTTTAATCTTTTAGTTATTGTTTCTTTGTTCTTTTTGTTATGTCTCCTGTGTGTGTTTGTTCTGTTGTACTATTGGTGTTGTTCACAAATAAATGTTTTTGATTTGATTTGTTTTGTACCTTGTACATATTAAAATGAGCTGATAATCAATTAGGTTTTTGTGAGTGTGCAACCGAAGCACACACGAATTCCGACAAAGGACAACATTCAAATCTCGCCTCCACATCACTACAACGTAACTCAATAGCAACATTCACGGAGAGAGTTAATGCAATGTACGCTCCCTGTGTCGTGTTGCTCGGCCTGTTCCGTTCCGTACTCGTCTATCAACAACAATTAAGCAATCACAAATCAGAACAAGTTTTACAAAGAATATTACATGCCTAATATAAAATGCCTGCCTACTAATCAATTCGCCTTAACCTGGGGTTATCCCAGGTTAAGGCGAATTGATTGCTAAAAGAACTACGGAGAACAATAGATTTTTTCGACCAGATTAAAAAAAATGAAAAAATAGCAACTTATTAGTTAGGTAAAATTGAGATATTATAAGTAAAGCGTAAAAATTTGCTATTTCCATTCATTTTTCGTAACATATTTATTTGCAAAGATTGATCCTTATCAACAACAGAATCCATTGGTTCAATAATACAGAATGTATTTTTTTTGAAATATCATTCGGGTCCATTTCCGTCAAAAGTAAAAGATTTTTGAAAATAAATAAATATGCAGTTATTATTTTCTTATAAATCTAGGGCATGACTCTTATAACGACTTTTCCCTAACTCTCGTGGTTTCGGACTTGGCCATCACCGCCTTTCTCAAAAAACCACACTGTACTGTACATGTATATAACATGTAAAATAAATATATATTACTTAGAACATAAGTATAATACAGTAGGTAAAACTGAATTTTAGGTTAGGATACTTAACATATTTTCAGTTTTAGTGTATGAAAGAGTAACCACCTATTTATTACCCATTTTGTCACTGATTTGTCTTTTAAATAACAGTATTTAAAAACAACGAAAAACAAAAATAAAATTAAACCAGATAAGATTAAATTAGAAAAATATTTATTATTACTGCACTAATAAAAAATACAATATAGGTGAACTTAATACTAATTAGAATATTATTCCAGCTAACCTTTGTGTAGTGTGGATAGTCCCATTTTAGTTTTTTTATCCCAATATCTCATAAACCCCTCACATTTTAGCTCATTTGGTCAAACCAAAATTTTGCCCTCACTACCTATCTATATACCTATTTTCTCGATGGTAGGATAATCGCTTTGAAAGTTTTCCTCGGACAATCAAACATACATACAACGCCGATTTGCCGAAGTTGATTTAGAGATCTCTCTCGCTCGATCAATTAATATTATAAAGACAAATAATAAAAGATCCTATACATATTAGGCCCGCAGCCCGTCCGTAGCTTTTCGGGGTTCATTCCGATTCGCGGCCATATGGTGTTGGAATGACTTGCCCCCACCACTTCGAGCGTTAAAAACCGTAACAGCCTACAAGTCGGTATATAAAAGGAACTCATTCTTCGCGAGAAATGCATAACCATTCCGGACTATTCGATTGAACCGTCCGAACACAAAAAAACCCTCCGTCGTCCGAGACACGTTCTCGGAGACCCGGATGACGAAATCACTTCCGCTAATGCGGGTGAGTCATCCACATTAGACAGAGCAAACACTCCACAAATACACCGACCTGGCCGTCGAGGTCGACGAGTCCCATTAGTCGCCGCCTACACGAGGTACAAGCACGTACCCGGGCGTTTCTCTCCTATCCCCGTCCCGGCAACAGCCCAAGCCGAGGTTCGTACCTAAGTGGTGCCCTTGCGCTAGTTGCCTCATCAAAAATAAAATTATAGGGCTGAGTGCCTTCTGCGCTCGCCAAAAGCTCGGTTAAGCTGCAACGGCCTCAGAGGCCAACAGTGAGATAAGTCCATTCGAAAAAAAAGCCAGAAATGCATATTTAAACCCTCCGTCGTCCGAGTCACGTTCTCGGAGACCCGGATGACGAAATCACTTCCGCTAATGCGGAAGAGTCATCCACATTAGACAGAGCAAACACTCCACAAATACACCGACCTCGCCGGCGAGGTCGACGAGTCCCTTCAGTCGCCGCCTATACGAGATACAAGCACGTACCCGGGCGTTTCTCTCCTATCCCCGTCCCGGCAACAGCCCAAGCCGAGGTTCGTACCTAAGTGGTGCCCTTGCGCTAGTTGCCTCATCAAAAAAATTACAGGGCTGCGCGCCTTCTGCGCTGGCCAAAAGCTCGGTTAAGCTGCAACGGCCTCAGAGGCCAACAGCGAGATTAGACTAATCAAAAAAAAAAAAAAACAGAAATGCACATAACGCCTGCTTCGCTCACTGGACAATGCGCTTCGAGTATTGGTGGGTTTGTATTCTGCTCCATACTCTTCATAGAAGGTTTGTCAACCTGTTTTTGATTGGTCTCTCTCTGTTCTTTTCTTAATGGTTCCTTCCATAATTCCGTCCTTTATTTATTTATTTTATTCAAATTATTTATGCGTAGGTACTTTATATGTATGTATTTTACTAATACCTCTTTTTTCATGTTTCTTCAGTCTTTCTCTCTTTGGTCGTGAGGTAACTATAACAGGCTCAGTCTGAAATCCAGAGTTGGTCTGCAGTTAGTGCCTAAGCGTGGACGCACACAAAGCTGAGACTGATCCTTTTTGGGACACCACACAGTACGGAACCTTTTAGCGCCCACGTATTTTTGTAGCTCTTGTTAGGTGCGCGGCCTCGTGGGGGCGGGCTTACTGAACGCCCGTGGTCTTCTTCTTTATTCACCGCACCAGACCAGTTGCTGTCTGTCTGATTGCTACATTTAGGACGGTTCCTAACTCAACAAGTTCCCCGCGGCCTCGTGGGGGCGGGCTTACTGAACGCCCGTGGTCTTCTTCTTTATTCACCGCACCAGATCAGTTTCTGTCTGTCTGATTGCTACATTTAGGACAGTTCCTAACTCAACAAGTTCCCCGCGGCCCTGTGGGGGCGGGGTTACTGAACGCCCGTGGTCTTCTTCTTTATTCACCGCACCAGACCAGTTACTGTCTGTCTGATGGCTACATTTAGGGCGGTTCCTAACTCAACAAGTTCCCCGCGGCCTCGTGAGGGCGGGCTTACTGAACGCCCGTGGTCTTCTTCTTTATTCACCGCACCAGATCAGTTGCTGTCTGTCTGATTGCTACATTCAGGGCGGTTCCTAACTCAACAAGTTCCCCGCGGCCTCGTGGGGGGCGGGCTTACTGAACGCCCGTGGTCTTCTTCTTTATTCACCGCACCAGATCAGTTGCTGTCTGTCTGATTGTTACATTCAGGGCGGTTCCTAACTCAACAAGTTCCCCGCGGCCTCGTGGGGGCGGGCTTACTGAACGCCCGTGGTCTTCTTCTTTATTCACCGCACCAGATCAGTTGCTGTCTGTCTGATTGCTACATTCAAGGCGGTTCCTAACTCAACAAGTTCCCCGCGGCCTCGTAGGGGCGGGCTTACTGAACGCCCGTGGTCTACTTCTTTATTCACCGCACCAGACCAGTTACTGTCTGTCTGATGGCTACATTTAGGGCGGTTCCTAACTCAACAAGTTCCCCGCGGCCTCGTGAGGGTGGGCTTACTGAACGCCCGTGGTCTTCTTCTTTATTCACCGCACCAGATCAGTTGATGTCTGTCTGATTGCTACATTCAGGGCAGTTCCTAACTCAACAAGTTCCCCGCGGCCTCGTGGGGGCGGTCTTACTGAACGCCCGTGGTCTTCTTCTTTATTCACCGCACCAGATCAGTTGCTGTCTGCCTGATTGCTACATTCAGGGCGGTTCCTAACTCAACAAGTTTCCCGCGGCCTCGTGGGGGCGGGCTTACTGAACGCCCGTGGTCTTCTTCTTTATTCACCGCACCAGATCAGTTGCTGTCTGCTTGATTGCTACATTCAGGGCGGTTCCTAACAAAACAAGTTCCCCGCGGCCTCGTGGGGGCGGGCTTACTGAACGCCCGTGGTCTTCTTCTTTATTCACCGCACCAGATCAGTTGCTGTCTGCCTGATTGCTACATTCAGGGCGGTTCCTGACTCAACAAGTTTCCCGCGGCCTCGTGGGGGCGGGCTTACTGAACGCCCGTGGTCTTCTTCTTTATTCACCGCACCAGATCAGTTGCTGTCTGCCTGATTGCTACATTCAGGGCGGTTCCTAACTCAACAAGTTCCCCGCGGCCTCGTGGGGGCGGGCTTACTGAACGCCCGTGGTCTTCTTCCTTATTCACCGCACCAGATCAGTTGTTGTCTGCCTGATTGCTACATTCAGGGCGGTTCCTAACTCAACAAGTTCCCCGCGGCCTCGTGGGGGCGGGCTTACTGAACGCCCGTGGTCTTCTTCTTTATTCACCGCACCAGATCAGTTGCTGTCTGCCTGATTGCTACATTCAGGGCAGTTCCTAACTCAACAAGTTCTCCGCGGCCTCGTGGGGGCGGGTTTACTGAACGCCCGTGGTCTTCTTCTTTATTCACCGCACCAGATCAGTTGCTGTCTGCCTGATTGCTACATTCAGGGCGGTTCCTAACTCAACAAGTTTCCCGCGGCCTCGTGGGGGCGGGCTTACTGAACGCCCGTGGTCTTCTTTATTCACCGCACCAGATCAGTTGCTGTCTGTCTGATTGCTACATTTAGGACGGTTCCTAATTCAACAAGTTTCACACAGCCGCACATACAAACATAACAAACAGAACATACAACTTCACAATACTTAGTGAACTAGTGGTTCGCCCCGAACTGAGATCTCGCAAGCCTCCCATAAAAACGAAAAAATTTTATTTGTAATCTTTGACTATTCAAATATTGGCAAGAACTGAACAGCCAATCTACTTGAACTACGGGTTCATTCACATTACAAGAAACGGAAATTCATCAAATTGGTAATTCTTTTTAGGGGTAGAAGTTATTTTGGTTTTGAGATTTTTCTCTATATTTGTGTCAGTGTGCCCTACGAATTTCATTAAAGTTTGGTTTTTATTAAGACTAATAACTCAAAAACTACACATCTATAACTAAAAATAAAAACGAAGTCAAAACGTACTAATGAAGACCTTTCATTGAGCGTCCTATTTGACCTTATTGTTTCATTTTAATTTTTTTATACTCCTCATAAACGCCAAATCTTAACAACACCCACGTTTTTAGCCCATTATTCCCAAATTCCATAAGGATCGGATCAACGTTTCAAAAGTTATCCTCGGAAAAACCAACTTACATACACATTAAACATACATACAACGCCGATTCGCTCAAGTTGATTTGGAGATCTCTTTTTGTGAAGTATTGGTATGATTTGCTATAGACCTGCTATGAGAGCCTCACTAACTTTAAAGTTTTAGCACGGGCAGATTATGCGGAACACAACCTCTTTGTTTGAGAAAAGTAACAATAGTCCTTGAAGTGCTGTCAATATTTCTAACAACCAAAAGTTCGTACCTACTTTGTTAGTTCTTGTTCGGGGAATGTCTTTGAAGAATCACTCGAGTTTCACGGTGGAGTCTTATTGTACACTGTATATACTGAGAGAGCTACTTATGTTGTATGTCTCTCGTAGAGATTGCAATCCCGCAAAACGGGATCACCCATTCCCACGGGATCCCGTTGCTTTTATTAATCTACTGGATCCCGCACCTTCAAAGCGCGGATCCGCGGATCCCGCAAAATAAAAATTTGGCGCTTAAACTTTTGCGTAAATCGCGAGTAAAACGAGCGTGACGTTGCCGTTCTGCACAGCCGTTCACAGCATGCTGTGCACGTCAAGAAAAATTGCAATACGCCAAGAAATAAAGAAAATTGATAATACACCTCTATAGGTGTATTATCAATTTTCTTTATTTCTTGGCGTATTGCAATTTTTCTTTTTTTTTTCCAGCTATCTGGAACATATGCTACCGATACAGATCCTACTCTAACGCTAAAAGAAGAATTAGAAAAATAGCTTCAACAAGAAAAATAAATATTTAAGCAAAATCCAGGCAATAAGCAAAAGAACTTTGAAAAATTTTTGAAGAAAGAAATGACGTTCTTTGATTCCGATGGTATCAGATGATAGTACCTGACGCTTGCCTGTAAATGACGGTTCAGCCTACTAGCGTAGAAGCCGAGAGAGCGTTTTCAGCATCAGGGTATATTTGCAGTTCACTCAGAAGCAGGCTCGAAGATGATACAATAAATGGCATTTGCTTCTTAAGAGCCTACTTTCAAAAGTTCATAAGTTCATATATGTATATAGACATCATCATAAGTTGATATCATAGTAATAGCAACTAAGAAAAAGGTGTGATTTGATTATTAGTCATTAAATGAATAAGACTGAATTAAAAATATAAAACTGTTGCTAGGAGTAAGGGTAAAATTAAGCAAAACTATTAAACTATGCCAAACAATTAAAGATAAATCTAAAAAAACAGATTACTGATTACTTATACTTAATTAATAGAAAATAAATATTTTAAGTTGCTTAATGTAAGAAATGTTAAATATAAGTTGATTTTTACACTAAAATCAGTAGTTTCAATTTGATTTTATAACATAATTTCAAACATGCGTGATTCCGCGTGATCTTGCTCGGGATTGAGTAATTCGGCATATTAATCCCGCGGGATTGAATAATCTGCAGGATTGCAATCCCTAGTCTCTCGCTTAGTGATACCGCGTTGGAAATAAACAACAACTTTTCAAGTTATGTTAACAGATTTTTTGTGAATACCACCCCATCACAATCGTGTCATAATATAGTTGTGACCGCACATGAGAATTCCTAGTGTCGTGTTTGCATCTCAAAGCATAAGTGTCACGGGAAACATATTTGCAGATTGTGCAAACATTAATTTGTCACTTGGCAGGAACTGGGCCAGCACCTAACGCATCGTAAATAGCATCTCGCCAGCCGCCACGGACTCGCGATTAGATTCACCTGTAGCGCAGTTAACAATGACTTTAATTATTGTACGAGCACAAACAGTGACCCACATAATATTGTACCATCTTGCACTTTACGCCAGCCATCACAATCATCAACAACAGTGCGCGTTCGGCCATCAATCAAACCACACGTCTATTGATAGATGATTAAATTATGATATCATTTAATTATCTATCAACACATCAATTAAAAACCTACGAGTTTTACTGATAAATTTAATTATCATCTTTCACCATACATAGTTTTATTTATTTTAATTAAATATATATGAGACGCGTGGTTTGACTGTACGAACGCGAACGCGAATATGGCAGGCGTAAAGTTAAAGATGGCACATAATTATGTGGGTCACTGTACATGCTTGTACAATTTTAAAATTTTAGGATTCGTGATGAACGCACTCCTACTTTAACCTGTCGAGTGAGGCGCCGTTGATTAGCACTTGATTATATGTTGATGCGGTTCATTTTACAGAGCTCGCCTCGCCCCTTCGCCTCGCGCCCCGCTCCCCGCGTAGCTTAATCACATTCAGCGTTCGAGTAGGTACATTAGGAGTCGAGTCGCTCTCGCTCACCTCAGCTCCTCACATAATCATAATACTTGATAAGTAAATATTGAGGTGACGCAACGCGCCGGTACCGACGCGACGCGACGCGCCGGCGCGAGCGGCAGGTGCTTGCTGATTACTGCTCACCGTGTTTGTCGAATACGTCCGTTTCAATTAAAAGTTGTGATTATAATCTATTTGTTTATTGTTTTCGTTAACCTAGCTAGCTCGGTGTTGCATGTAAGATAGAACCAATATTAGTTCTTGGGTACCTACCTATTGTATGTCTGGAAGAAGCAATAAAAAAACTACCACCTTTGTTAAAAACAGTTTACAATACATAAACATTTTTCTATTTATATTTCTATGTAAGTACTTACACATAGGTGCTTCCTCACATACACAAAAAATGATCGTTTTAGAGGTAAAATTTCAAGTCAAACCTTTTGAACGCCTGTGTGGATAGACTTAACATACTAAACTCTATCTTGTAAGGTCGGCCCAAGAAACCCCTGATTTGCAGGTGCTCTATACATTTCACAATAATCTTATATATACATACTTATATAAAACAAAGTCGGGTTAGTTACATCATTTATAACTCAAGAACGACCGGACCAATTTAGATGATCCTTGATTGGTTGGATTTGTCTCCGCCCCAAATAACAGGTTTTATAAACTATAAAACATCGGAAAAACTAAAGCATTAAAAATTATGAAGAAAATTCATTTTCTCATACATAGATACAGCTAATGATGGTCGGTTGACGTATATTGGCAGCTCGCGTCATATGCATGTCAAGGCGGTACGAAATTTGCTGGGACAGCTAGTTTTTCATAAAAACATTAATTAGATATTTTTTTATGAAAAGTGGTTCATAGTTATTTATTTAAGAAAAAACAAGCCAAAATTGTATAAGTACATAACAGAACACATAAGATACAATAACAGAACACATAAGATACAATAACAACATAAACACATATAATCACCGCAACCAAAAACAAATACACAATAAGTAGTTTATTTAATTTTAAGTCGTCTTTGTATGATATGTGCTTAATTAAAAATGGCAAATATAGATAAATAAGAAAAGAATTGAGTAGAGAGGCACTTCTGTAAAAGTTATTAGTTTATTTTTTAAGTAATATTTAAGGGTTTACCAGCGAATGAAAAATTAAATTAAATATTTTTGAAAATTCTTTAACTATGTTCTATAAAATGACAAGCATACGTAAATTTTTAAATTATTAGGATAAAAAAAAATTGTAACTTATGCTAATAAAGTAGTTTTCTTTGTGTCAGGGTACTTTTCCTGATTTTTTTTACAACTAAAAGAAGGAATTGATTTTGTTCTTCGTCTGTGGTAATTAGTTTATTAAATTCTTCAATCTTAATGTTCTGTAATGTCGTTCACCACTCTCATAGAACGTACAATTTCTGTGGAAGCTCTAAATAACGAATAAAAACTGCGCAATTTTACGCTTCAAAAGATGTCGTTTATTCGAAAGTAGAAAGTTTATAAGTTAAAATTCACATACTATAACAAAGTTTAACCTTTTATTTTCATATAAAAAAACTAGAAGTGTATTATCCATTAATTATTACAATATAATTTTTTTTTAAATCACATATAAAATTATGAAACGCAACGCGGCCACTGGCAGTAAACCCTCCGTCGTCCGAGACACGTTCTCGGAGACCCGGATGACGAAATCACTTCCGCTAATGCGAGTGAGTCATCCACATTAGACAGAGCAAAAACTCAACAAATACACCGACCTCGCCGGCGAGGTCGACGAGTCCCTTTAGTCGCCGCCTACACGAGGTACAAGCACGTACCCGGGCGTTTTTCTCCTATCCCCGTCCCGGCAACACCCCAAGCCGAGGTTCGTACCTAAGTGGTGCCCTTGCGCTAGTTGCCTCATCAAAAATAAAATTATAGGGCTGAGCGCCTTCTGCTCTCGCCAAAAGCTCGGTTAAGCTGTAACGGCCTCAGAGGCCAACAGCGAGATAAGTCCATTCGAAAAAAAAAAGGCCACTGGCGGTCTGCGCCGAGCGCTTTTGGAGGGAGGACGTGTCGCTCTTTGTCACGAGCACTATACATAGTTACGTATATATAATACTATAGGCATACAATTATAGCGCGACCGAGTGATTTGATCTGTATGGATACCTACAGATCTATAAAACTATTGACATCATTGTTCTCCCAGATGCCCCCTTGTAGGGTAAAAATGTTTGGTATGATCGTATAGTATAGAGGGAGTTTTTGTGAGTTGGGAATAAATCCTCCTGGATGGGAGCGAAAGGGGGACCCTTTTCTCCCCCATTTGCTGCCATCCACCTCGTATCTCGGAAAGTATAAGACTTAGAGCATCAGCGCCAAAATTAATTTTGCTCAGGACATTTTTTTTATATACGAATCTAAAAAAACTTGATCTTTCATACAAAAAAATTGTCCCATACAAAATATTTTTTTGCAAATACCGTACACCGTATATTTCGTTTGCCGTAACTTTCATACTGTTCTTGTAGGAAACCAAACGGCTTGTGGGTACTGTGAAATTTATATTACTGTATTTGATTTATTGGTGGAGGGGCATGAGATAACTAAATTTTCAAGTTTATGCGACATCCATTATCATCATCATTTTGAGACGTCCCTTTTTTAGTTTTGGAGGGGCATAAAGCAACTTTCTTAGTAAATTTTCATGTTTATGCGACATCCATCATCATCATTTTGAGACGTCCCTTGTTTTTTTTAGATTTTGGATGGGCATAAGGCAACTTTCTTCGACACTTTTCAAGTAGATAGATAGATAGATAGATAACTCTTTATTGAATTACCACACAAACAGAAATAATAAATAAAATAAGTACTGGGTTAAAATAAATAAGGCAATACAATGGGCGGCCTTATCGCTAAAAGCGATCTCTTCCAGGCAACCTTTGGATGGAGCGAAATTTTTAAAAATTACGGAGTGCGGTGTAATTTAGCGGATACATTACATTTACACATAATATATTCTAAGATATAATAATAATATGAAGTTTTAATCCTAATACTTAATATACTTATAAAATAGACTAATATATAGGTATATACATATAGCAAACTATACTAACAGATAAAATAAGTACATAAATAGTAAATAAATAACGCTAGGAAGATGACATCGTCAGGTAATGATGTTTCACCTTCAATTTGAAGACGTGTAAGGACGATGACCGTCTTACTTCTTCGGGCAGAGCATTCCACAGCTGAACAGCCTGGACAGTAAAAGAAGCGCTGTAAAAGGAAGTGCTGTGCGAAGGAGTTCTGAGTATCAAGTTTTCTGATGACCTAAGAGTATAGTTATTTGAAGAATGGAGAAATTCAAATCTATCTTTCAGATAGTGATGAGAGAAGGGATTGAAAAGAATAGAATAGAGAAGAAAAAGGATATGCGTATTCCGACGAAGACGAATCGGAAGCCATTTAAGCTTTGAACGGAAGGGAGACACATGATCATATTTACGGAGGCCAAATATAAATCTAATACAAAAATTTTGTAAACGCTCGAGCTTGTTAAGCTGTTCCTCAGTGAGGTCCAGATAACAAGCATCGGCATAGTCTAGTACGGGATGTAAAAGCGATTGTGCAAGCGCAGTCTTGGTGGACGTAGGCAAAAAGTTTCGTAGTCTCCTTAGTGAACCAGCTGACGCAAACAACTTCCGGCTGGTTAGTTCAAGCTGAGCCTTCCATGAAAAGTTGCGGTCAATGATGATACCTAAATTCTTAACGGTTTCGCTGTATGGGATTGCTATTCCGTCAAAGACAACTTGTGGGACAATGGACCAATCAATTTTGCTAAGCGTTCTTGAACTACCTACAATAATGGTTTGCGTTTTGGTAGGATTAACTATCAAACCGTGGAGCTTGCTCCACTCTGCAATACGGCGTAAATCGCAATTGGTAACGTCAACAGCATCAGCAATATTACTGAGCGTAGCTTGATTATAAATCTGAAGATCGTCTGCGTAGAGGTGAAAAGACGAAGAAAGATTAAGAGAAATAGAGTTTATGAAGATTGCAAAAAGAAGAGGAGATAAAACGCCACCTTGAGGTACACCAGCAGACGTATTACACCACGAAGAGAGAGACTCCTCGAGTCGAACACGCTGACGGCGCCCGTGCAAGTAATTGAAATACCAACCAATCACCGCTGGAGATACGTTAAAGGAGCTAAGTATTGCCAGGAGAATATCAAAATCTACGGTGTTGAACGCATTACTGAAATCAAGTAAAGTCAGCACGGTAAGTTGCCCATTTTCCATGCCCACTCGTATATCGTCCGTGATTTTGACTAAAGCAGTGACAGTACTGTGGCCTTTACGAAAGCCAGACTGCAGAGGATTAAGGAGACTATAGGAGGAAAAAAAACAGTTTAATTGATTATGGACCAAGCATTCGAGAACTTTGGAGAGAAAAGGAAGGATAGAAATCGGGCGATATTCAGAAAAGGATTTGAGATTAGGTTTCTTAGGAAGAGGAATTATTTGGGCTTCCTTCCAAATGGAAGGGAAGGTACCGGTCATTAGGGAGTGGTTCAAGAGATGGCAGAGGGTAGGTAGAATGATATCAAGGATAGGAATAAGCATATTGCGGCTGATACCGTCAAGCCCAACAGCATTGGATGTAATTGACAAAATACTTTTCTTAACGTCAGCAACGGTGATTTGGCTAAATAGAAAAGGAGGATGATCAGGAGTTGGTAACGAAGAGAGAAAATTAATTGAACTGATTTTATCAGCATCAGCAATGTAAGAAGATGAAGAAAAATGTTGATTAAGGGAGTCAATGTTTAAATCGCTTGGAATTGAATCCTGGCGAGATTCACCAACTCCTAACGATCTCAGAAACTTCCAGACTTTAGCTGGATCTTCATCGGAAATGGATTCATGGATATGGCGACGTTGTGCGTCCCTACACACTCTATTGCAGCGATTTCGAGAATTGTAATACTTGTTTTTGTTGTACTCACTTGAAACTATTTTGTACTTTGTTTTAGCAACCGATTTTTTATGAATAAGTGATTTAATTTCATCAGTGAGCCAGGGAGCCGGGTTATGTTTCAACTTCAAGTATACGTGACATCTACAAGGATCACTTTAAAACGTCCAATATTTTTTTTTAAGATCTTGGAGGGGCATAAGGCAATTTTCTTAGTAAATTTTCAAGTATATGTGACATCTACAAGGATCACTTTGAAACGTCCAATAGTTTTTTTTTTAGTTTTTGGCGGGGCGTAAGGCAACTTTCTTAGTAAATTTTCAAGTATATGCGACATCTACAAGGATCACTTTGATACGTGGAATATTTTTTTTTAGTTTTTGGAGGGGCATAAGGCAACTTTTTTAGTAAATTTTAAAGTATATGCGACATCTACAAGGATCACTTTCAAACGTCGAGTATTTTTTTTTTAGTTTTTAGAGGGGCATAAGGCTACTTTCTTAGTAAATTTTCAAGTATTTGCGACATCTACATCACTTTGAAACACTTTTTTCCTCAGTAAATTATCCAATTGATATAAAACTTATCGGTAGAACTAAAATAAAAATTTCAGACTATACTAAAAACGTTCTGATCCTGAGTCAGGAGCTGTTCCGTGGAACTCCTCAGCAAGTTGTCCGATTGAGGTCAAACTATGAATACCAGTAGAGTTTAATTATTTAAACTCTACTGGTATTCATAGTTTGACCTCAATCAGAGCTTTTTCAAAATAGTAAAGTATTTTTATAAATACTTTAATATTTTGAAAACGCTCTGATCTGATGATGGAGTCAGGAGCTGTTCCATGGAACTCCTCAGGAAGTTGTCCGACTGAAATAAAACTTTGCACATCGGTAGAACTAAAATGAATATTTTTGACTACACTAAAAACGCTCCGATCTGATGATGGAGTCAGGAGCTGTTGCATGGAACTCCTCAGCAAATTATCCAATTGACGTAAAACTTTGCACCTCGGTAGAACTAAAATAAAAATTTTAGACTATACTAAAAACGTTTTGATTTGATGATGGAGTCAGGAGCTGTTCACTCTTCAGCAAGTTGTCCGATTGAGGTCAAACTATGCATACCGGTAGAATTTAAATGAAAATACTTAACTATACTAAAAGCACTTTGATTTGATGATGGAGTCAGGAGCTGTTCCATGGAACTCCTCAGCAAGTTATCCGATTGAAGTAAAACTTTACACACCAGTAGAACTAAAATGAAAATAAATCACAAAAGTTATCTAAGTAAATTTGTTTCAGATAGAGACTTCGTTTTATTTTTCCTGTAATCTTTATTGATGTTCCTATCAATCATGGTAATTTGAGATTGTTCTCACTCCAAAACTATACAACAAAAACAAAATAAAAAATTGTTTTGTAATGTGTAAGTTACCTAAGACTTTTATATGATACCAAACTGAATGTTATCCTACATACTTAGGTAAATACTTAAATGCAACTGTAGGTCAAGTAAGTTGGTTATGAATTTCGTGGTGCTGTTATACAAGTGGTTCGCCCCGAACTAAGATCTCGCGAGTCTCTCAAAAACAAAAAAAAAATATTATTCATAATTTTTGACTTGTAAAATAGTGCCACGAAATAACAACCACAGACTTACTTAACCTATAGTTTTATTCAAGTAACATGTAATGGAAGTTCATGTTAATTGGTTACTTTTATAGGGGTAGAAATTGCAGTTGTTCTGGATTTTAGACTTTTCCCTGTATTTGTGTCACTTAAGCTACACGAATACCAAATTTCAGCACTGTGGGGTTACTGGTGTACCCTGTAAATTTTGTCAAAGTTCAGAAAACTCAAAAACTAGAAAGATTAAACTAAAAATAAAAACGGGCTCAAAACATGCTAATGAAGAACTTTTTTTATAAGACGTCCCATTTGACCTAACAGACTCGCGAGTTCTTAGTTCGGGGAGAACCTATTGTACAACAGCGACACAAAATTCATAACCAACTTACCTGACCTAAAGTTGCATTCAAATTACAAATTACGGGAGTTCATGTTAATTGATTATCTACTCGTTTAAGGTTAAATATTGCAGGTTTTTTGGATATCAGACTTTTCCTTACATTAGTGTCACATAAGCTACACGAATACCAAATTTCAGCACTGTGTAGTCACTAGTATACCCTGTGAATTTAGTCAAAAGTCAGTTTGTATTACGACTAGTAATTAAAAAACTACGACGAATAAACTAATAATAAAAACGGGGCCTCAATGTATTAATAAAGATCTTTCATTTAACGTCCTTTGACCTTATAGTCTTATTTTTGTTTGTTTTCACCGCTCTTGAACCCCAATATCTCAACAACCCCCCAACATTTTTAGCTCATAGTCAAACCAGGATTTTGCCAACACTACCTGTCTATATATTATCAAATTTCACGATGATCGGATCAACGCTTCGAAAGTTACCCTTGGACAAACAAACATACATATACAACGCCAATTTGCTCAAGTTGATTTAGAAACTTCGCTTTGCTCGATCAATTAGTCAAAGATTATGAATAATATTTTTGTTTTGTTTTGTGGAAGACTCACGAGATCTCAGTTCGGGGCAAACCACTAGTTATTTTACTTGTAGAAATCTTGTCAGACCATTATAATCTCGGAGTCTTCAAGTACAGAGTGAACACGTTCTATCTAGGCAAGCTGGCTCCCTCTTACACCTTACCATCAAGTGAGTAACTAAGTGGTCAAGCGCTTAACCAATACAATTAAAATATAAATAATTTCAACTACAAATGAAGATACGTACGAAGATACCAAATACAATATAAATTAACATTTTCATTTGATCGACATGCCAAAGGATCAACATTTCTTGTCCTATAGTGAGGTGTATACGACACAAACTCGTAAGCCACGCAGTAAGTTCAACGGCCGGCCGATTTCGTAAATATCTAAAATTGATAGCGTCAGATTTTGGAATGCCCTCTTAAGGTGTTGCTGGTCACGAAATCCTCAATATTTTTTTCTTCCATTGACTTTGATCCAAGGTGATTCGCTTTGGGCTATAGTCTGGACCTTCCTCATTCAGTGCAATCATCATTTTTTGTTTGCTTTCAAGAGAAACTTCGTCATCAAAAAAAAACAAGTGCAACAAGTTCTTCGGACAGATACCACAAATGTCCCAGAAACTTCGTTAGAGCTTTTTGGACATAGCTTTGTTTATATTTTCAAAGTTCTTAAGACTTTTTAACAGCCACAAGTCATTCCTTGGTGCTGAAGTTGCCACGGGAGCTTGGAACCAGCATCTTACATAAATCGTAACGACGAAAACGCAAATTTCAATAATGGTTTTAAGTTATTTTTTTGGCCGTTTAAACTGGTCTCTGAACATAAAAAGCTTCAGGCAATAATTTGCATTTGCCATCCACCACGCGCGATGGAGACCTGCTGGAGCTCTGAAGGATATCCCTTTATTAGGCACACCTCCCAAAAATATTATTGTAAGTGTCAACAGTTCCTTGTAATCGTCACGCGGTTGATAATCATTTAGCTGTTTTTCAGCAAATAAAGTTGTGCTGCCTGCAATATTTTCTACGCATCTTAAAGCGTCAGGATCTGAAGAAACTATACGGAACTTATTTGGTCAATGATAGGCCAAGCAGATCTAAGTCGTTTGAAGATCAACATTTCTGGTCCACTTGATGGGCCAAGTGCCTGGACTACGATTGCTTCTAGCAGTATTTCCATTATATGGTGACGACAGGCCAATAAAAGAGCATCTTTTTCCATCTTTTGCTCTAATAGAATGCAAACACCTGCTCTTAAACCGGTGCTGACCGCAGTGGTGTCGAAGCAAAAGCATTTTATTTAGTCGCTCAAGTTCAAGCAACCAAACATCTGCTTTTTCTAGTCAACAAAAGCGAACTAGACGAGGACACCATGATGTAACAAAACGCGATGCATGCCAAAAGACAGTCGAACGTGCACTCTCTATCACAGAGTGTTTGTTAGCTAACATAGCCATAATTTAAACTGAACTTTGACAAAATTCACAGGGTACACCAGTGACCCCACAGCGCTGAAATTTGGTTTGCGTGTAGCTTTAGTAACCCAATATAGGCAAAAGTCTGAAATTCAGAATAACTGAAATTTGTACCCCAAAAAAGAATACCTAAATTTTTTGAACTCTTGTTTCCTGTAATTTGAATGAAACTGAAGGTCAAGTTTTTGGTTATGCAATTCGTGGCACTATTTTATTGGTCAAAGATTAAGGCCGGCTTGCACAACGATCCCTAAACATAATTAGCGACTAAACATGTTTAAATTTTACGTATTTGTATTATTTGACCACTCCTTAAATAATATTTAGCCACTAAATACATTTAGGCATCGTCATTTAGCAAAGAATATTTATTTTTTTAGTTAAGGAGACTCGCAATATCTCAGTTCGGAGCTAACCACTAGTTACTTAAAAACAACAAGGTTTAAGCTTAAAATAAAAACGGGGTCGAAATGTACTCACAAAGACAAAGGTCTTCAAAAGTCTAATAAAAGTATTAGACGAGCCATTTGTCCGGATAGTCCCAGTTTGTTTTTTTTGCCATTTTGAACCCCAATATCTCAACAACCCCCCACATTTTAGCTCGTTTAGTCACACCAAAATTGTGTCATGTATCAAATTTCACGATAATCGGATAAACGCTTCGAAAGTTATCCTTGGACAAACAAACAAACATATTACATACAACGCCGATTTGTCAAAGTTGATTTAGCGGTCTCACTTCGCTCTATCAATTAAATGCGTACACAAAATTACGTGTCTGTGCTGTGAATCATTGAGGAGTCACTTCTTCGGAAGCCAACTCTGAGTGCAGCAGCCATGACATAGTGGAACTGAGAACGGGCTATCATAATTAAATGCGACATACTAAAATTTCTTATCTGCGCTGTTGACCGTTGAAGAGTTCCTTCGTCTGGAGCCAATCCAGGGAGTAGAATCAAATCATGCTTACTATAAATATGCATTGTTCTCATAAGCGTGTATACCAAATTTCAGCCCAACTGGTAAAAGATAACTGATTTAAAATTCAAGTGCAAGATTCCACCCGGACAAACATACATACATTGCAATTTAATAAAAAGCTTGTAAAATAGGCTAACAGCTATGTGTACCTGATCAGCTATCAGCCTTACGTTTAGTTCTAAGCTATTTGTCCAAACAAATTGTATCGGCGTTGGTTTCTCTAAATAAATAAAATAAAATAGCAATCGCATCCTACTAATACACCTTTGGACGGAGAGGAGTATCACTACCTAAATGAAAGATTTGCCATGGTGTAACACTAGTGGTTATTTGACTTAGAAATATATTTTTATTCTAACATGTGCAATTACGGGTGTTTCAATTAAAATTAAACAGATTGATAAGATAACTAAATTTTAGAACTTGATTTGTAAATGCGTATTTTGGTACGTGTTTCCTAGTGAGTGTGAAAGGGATAATGCTTTATAAAATCGTTGTGTTGTCTCGTTCTCGCATATAGCAGTAATAAATAATCATCCGTTATTTCACGTCACTACGCAGGAATAAAACAATACTGTTTAAAAGTTTATGGTTCAAATCGAAGTAATCATGCCAGAAGACTGAAACAAAACGCTCTTGCAACATGATGATTTTCTAAAAGATTGTGGTCGGCGCCCAGGTCCTCTGCGTGCGAGTAGATTAGATATTGCATTGGATACAAATAACACAGTATGAAAAAAACAGATGAACAATTTATGACGACTTTTTAGAGAGATTGTAATTAAGGGGCAGACATTTGCAGAAGTCTCAATATTGGAACCCTAATAATTATCATTCTGCTTGCTATATAGTATTGAAATTTAAGTACACGATAATCAAGAATATTATTAATAAAACTATTGATCTAAAAACACGAATAATTGATAAAATGGCATAAAAAAAATTACATAGACACCTCTGACAATTAAAACATTCCTAAGTTAGTTCAACACATTATGGTAATAAATTAATATGATATTTCACACAAATATTCTTCAAATAATTACAAAATAAAAAACTGATAATTTTTTAGAATAAGTGATTTATTTACACAGTAATTATGATTCTTACAAATGCCGCTTACGTTGTTTAATTTGGAGCCACTTCAACATCATGTCGCACTCTTCTTACTGGTTACTCGTGCTCACCCTCATTCCGGGGCGATCCACGTTGCTAGACGGACCCAATGCTATTTTTTTCTAGAATTATAATGTAAATAAAACCCATACAAATGCGTAAAAAGATGTGCATCTCGCATTCAAAATATATGATGTTACATGGTGGTGTGTGTGCGAGAGTATTGTAAACATCTCTGTATCGTCACTCTACACTAAAATAACGTTTAAAATTGTCAAAAATTACGTTAACCAGTGCATAATAGTGGAATTAAAAGTGTAAACACCCAAGAGGAAAAGTTGGAGCATCAACCAGATTAGCATCAACAAGTCCCAAATCACACTAAAAACAGCACATGAACATAATTTTGAACTTTGGTCTAAAAGTGACCACTACCAACAAAACATTTTTTTTTAAATGTGTGTATTACCGGCAATAACATTGTGAAAATCGAAACAAAGCTTGCCGGAGTCTGACTGACGTGAATGAATGACACTATTGACAGTTCCGGAACAATTTTTCGTACGGAAATTTTTTGCAAATTAACGTCATTCTTCACGACATCGATATTGTGGCAAAAGGAATACACGCTCTAAATCGAAATTATTACTAGAAGTAAACATGAATAATTTATTGGAAAAAAACGATAGAAATTTCAGTAAGATAATAAAAATGAATGAAATAACGCTTGAAGATTTAAAAAAAAGTTTTGGCTAAAAACTTATAGTTCATTAAAAAAATTACAGAGGAACGTATTTATTGACATTTGATAAAATTGACTATGATTTTGAAAAATATTTAATCTAGCCATGGATGTCTGTGCCGCGCCTAGCTAGTCTAGCAGTTATAGATACCGGAGAGGTACCTACCTACTTTGCCGTAGGCGCTGGTTCCAACCCCACCGGACTAGATGTTTTTGTTAGTTTTTTTTAGTTTGTTTTTTTCTACCTACTAGTTGTTTCTATGTTATGTAAAAGAATAATTTTATTTAGGTATAACTTTTCATTTTTTAATCTTTCTCAGTCAAAGCTTTGTTTATTTTAAATTCAAAGAAGAAAGATGAAAATAATCCCTTTTCGACGTAGACCATCATAATTATTAGGTAGGTAGTACTATGTGTACTATGTGGGTATTGTAAGTTAGTTCATACATATTTTACATTGTGTTATGTCGTGCGTGACCTCAAGACTCAGTGAAAATTTGTAACAGTAGGAAAAAGGTTGCATGTCTTACGTTGACTAAGTTACAACTACCTGTATACAAAAAGTTACTAAAGAGGAATATAATGAGTTACACTTAGGACAAACCGTCTAAAGTTTTTTTAGTGTATTATTTTATAAGTTGGTGTTTTCGCTAGTTAAATGACATTTCTTAGTCGACTATACAATAATTATGTAAGAGTATATAAAATATATTAGCGTAAGTACATACCTATACAAATTTAAAAAAAAAAATTCAGTTTAGACCTGAGATTGCATGAAAATATCGTGCCCAGTACATACGAGGACTGTCGATGAAAATTGCGGCACATTGCCGTATGGAACTCCAAATTTGAAAAGGTAACATGTTTGTATTATTGTTATCTATTTGTATTATCAATCAACTACAAAAAAAAAACAAAAAAAGTATAAAACTCATTGTTTCTTATAGATTGACTTCCAATGTATTGGACGGTCTTGACGGCCTCCCAGCTACAAGCTCCATTCAAGAAGTTGAAGATACAAATGCATCAAACGCAATGTCTCTGAATACCCCGCTGTATTTACATGGGAAAAAATGTTGTGAGCGATATTATTTTTATAGGTATAGTGGTGGTCACATAATTACAGAAACTGAAGCATATTAAAATAACTAAGCTATTCCTCTGTACATTTTTTAGCAGACTGCCATTGGAACTTGCTACACAATATAGAAATATTTGTGATGATATTGTGTAATGTTATAACGAAATATTTATAACAAAACTTGCCTGTATCTATCCTTTATTCGGTTTATCTTATTTTTAGCAGTGCTAACTTAAGAAAGATCTGGCCATATAATTAAAGACACTCCATTTGCTTACAAGAAATAAAAAAAATAGAGCTATTATTGAAATTATCTTTATTACAAAAATTCCTAACACATTTTTATAAAACATTCCGATACAAATCAATATTTGGCCGCATGTCCTTTTGCAGAAATAACAGCACGACATTTCTTGGGCATGGAAGCAATCAATTTTGTACAAGCTTGTAGCGGAATTTGCTTCCATGCTTCTGTAAAAGCTGTGTAAAGTTGTTTGGCGTTTGATGTACGCTTTGTCGCCACTGTCTTCTTCACTTGGTACCACAAATTTTTGATTGGATTTATATCCGGACTGTATGGGGGCCAATACAAAAATGTCACAGACTACTTTTGCAGTGTATTTTGGATCATTATCCAGTTGGAAAGTCCAAATGACCGATAAATTTTGCTCGGCATAGGGCAGCATGGTTTCTTCTAAAATATTCTTGTACTGGTATTAATTCATATTGCCTTCTTTCTTCCTGATAGGTCCGACAACAAGTCCTGAAAAACAGCCCCACACTTTGAAATTTCCGCCTCCATGTTTGACTACTTTCTTGGTGTATTTTGAATCAATTTCTTTGTTCGGGGGGCATCTAACCTATTGTTTTCTGTCAGAATTAATCATATTAACTCATTATTCATCCGAAAAACCAGCACATTTTTCTACTCTCGTCCAGTCCAGTGTTCATATTTTTAGCAAACGCTAACCTTGCCTTTACATTTTGCTTTTTCAAAAGTGGCACCTTCCGAGACACTCTTCCGTTCAAGTTTGCATCACATAGTCTCCGTCCACTTGTTCATGCAGACACACCTGTCGACCCTTCTGCACCAAATAATTCCGAACGTATGAGTTCTTATCCTTTGAACGTTCTTTTTTTGCCAACAATACCACCCTAGAGTCTTCCCGTGGAGTGGTTTTCCTAGGTCTCGATTTTCTAGATACGTTTTCGTCCGTATTGAACTTTTTGAAATGTTTTATAGCATTCATAACCATGTCCTTAGAACGGTTCGAGTGGTTTGCGATTTTTCTGTATGACCAAAATAATCTTTCTAGTGGACGAATCGCAACTCTTGTTTTTTTGCATATTTATTAGTTTAAAACTTAAAACTTATTAATTTTAATACAAAACGTGAAATTTTATAAATAATATCGACGTTTCATGAAAATACGCGGCAAAACAAATAAAAAACAGAATGTAGTGTTTTTTCTTTTTTTTTTAATTCAGAACACAGCTTTTACTGTCTTTAATTACTGGCCAGATACAAGCACTTTAAAAAAAATGTGTTACGTTCCCATAGTGTCTAAACTACTAAAGAACAAAGTAAGAAGCACAACTTTGTTGTCTCTCCATACAACGTCATGTATTAATTAGTAACAATTGCATGATATTTAATGCCTATTTTAGCTAATAGTAGTACCATAATCAAGATTGTTGTGATCAATTAGGAGGTGTCTCTAATTATGTGACCACCGCTTGTATATAGAAAATAAATAATTCAGTATCTCTTTCAAGGTGTCCAACTACTGACTTGTAATGATATTCTTTCTGTAAATAAATGCTTATGAATATATAAACTAATATCACAATGTTTTTTTTTACTATTTAAACCTTCTATTTTTGAGCTCACTTAGCACCGTCACCTTTAGACTGTTCACCTTAGCAATGAAAATACAAAATTTCAGACTTACTAAATTTATTTTAATTGTGCACACGGACAACAACATCGAACAACCATGTAGGTATCGCGTAAATGTATAGATGGTGTTTTATCACGTTGAGTTATTTGCAATGAAACTTAGTTCCCTCATTCCTAAACAGATGGCGCTAGTATATTAGAGAGTAACTAACAGTACTTTGTATATGTTTAGTACCGCAAATTTTCGCAAATTTTATTAATGTCATTGTAGTTGTAACTTGGCGTAAATCTAGTGGCGCGTGTGAGGTGAAGTGGGGATAAAACTAAAGGCTATGCGTCGAAACTCTGGGCCTTAATGACCCAACACTTCAATGTTGGGTACACATGTACGTAGATGCGCGATGAGCATGTTTCATCCGAGCATCACTATCTACAAACATGCTCGACCCTGCGTCTTCACGTAAAAGCTTGCTCGAAGAACATGTTTAGTGCGCTTTGAAACTCTTCGAGCAATGGACGATTCGTTGTTTTGTTTGGTGGGCATTGCCTACTACATTTACTGTCAGGGAAAAACTACGCGAAGAAAGCGTCGTCGTCGCTGGGTTAGGCCAATGTTACAAAGAAGAGAACGTCACAGTCATGTTAATTTGATAAAAGAGTTAGAACCTGAAGAGTTTCGTAACTATTTACGAATGAATATCTATACAATAACTTGCTACGTTTGGTAACGCCTAAATTGGAAAAAGAAGATACAGTGATGAGAAAATACATTAGTCTGGATGAGAAATTGAAAGTGACGCTACGTTACCTGGCAACGGGAAGATCGTACACAGATCTACAATACAGCGCAATTATTTCAAAACAAGCCTTGAGCTCAATTATACCTGAAACCTGTAATGCAATTTATGAGGTTATGAAAGTAAAATACATGAAGGTATGTGAGAATTTAAATTTATTAATTAGTTATGTGTAGGATCTAGTTACATCGTTTCATCGTTAAAATTTTGAATATATTGTGCTGCAGAGTTGTTGTTAAATCCTGGAATGGATGGAGTATATATTGTGGAGTGTACGGAGAGAGTACCAATCTGGGCCTGGAAATACACATCATTGATAAGTTTTTCTGTAATTAACTGCATAGATGGTGATAATTTTCGCATTTTATTAGCAAAATGTTTTCCCATTATATCATAGTCATCGTCAATTTTCTTAGGTTCAGCTAATTTATCTCCAATCAATTCAAGAATTTTTTTAGCTTTCTGCGGGATATTAGCTGTTTGATGAGATCGTTTGTTGGCTTGCCGTGGTGGCCTTACGCTACTTAGTAATTGAGTCGAGTCTTGCAAGTAGGAAGTTGAGGCTAGGGGCTGTAAAATAGACTCAATGGATTCATCTGTAATAGAGGCAACGTCAGGCGAAGTTATCGATGAAATGTCTTGAAATAAAAAAATACTATCGTCTTTTTTTGTTACAGTTTCCTACGTCTGAAGAAGAGTGGAAAAAAATAGCAAGGGAGTTTGAAGTAAAATGGAATTTCCCTCATTGCCTTGGTGCAATCGATGGAAAACATATTCGAATAAATGCCCCACCAAACAGCGGTTCTAATTACTACTGTTATAAGGATTATTTCAGGATTATATTAATGGCTGCTGTTAATACAAATTATGAGTTTTTCATGGTCGATGCTGGGGCAAACGGACGTATATCAGATGGTGGAATAATAACCAACACAATATTTTACAAATTACTTAAAGATCGCCAATTGAAAATTCCTCCCCCCGAAAAAACTGGAATAAGTGAAGATATTTTACCCTTTGTATTTGTCGGCGATGAAGCTTTTGCTTTACGAACAGACTTTATGAAACCATATCGTTCAAAATCACTTAACCACGATAGGAAGATATTTAATTACCGTCTTAGTCGTGCAAGAAGAATAGTCGAAAATGCTTTTGGAATTCTCGCTAATAGATTCCGGGTGTTTCACACTCCCATATCGATTCAGTCAGTGGATAACATCAAAAGTGTTATTATGGCTTCGTGTGTTTTACACAATTATTTGATGCGAGAATCTCCAAATACATACTTAACTACTCAAGACATAGACAGAGAACATTTTGAACAAGGTACTTTAAATTCAGGATTAAGAGCTGAAATGTTATCAAATGTTACATCGACTTCAGACAAACTCGACAAATCAGGCTAAATTAGTCAGAGAAAAATTTTAAAGATATTTTAACAACGAAGGAGCTGTTGACTGGCAGGAAAATATTATTACATAAAGCAACAATACATACCTGTGTGTCTGGAGGATGAAATTTGCTGTCATAGTCGGATGATGTTGATTCTATGTTGGATATCGATGACATCGGAACTATTTGGTCGTCCAAAAATGAAAGAAGTGAGAAATACCACAAACGAGGCTCATAAACTTCATCTTTTCCTTTTCCACTTCTTCTGGAATCATCACTCGATGCTCTTAGAGAATTTATCTTTTTTATTACTCCGTTCTTGTCAATATTAAGTTCAACAGTTTTGCACAATAAAATTAAACGTTCATATGCTGCGTTTCTTTTACCCTTATCACAATATTCTTTTAACGTAGTTTTCCACAAGCACTCTTCCTCCTGATACATATTTATAAATTGTTCCACAAAATCCCGAGAAAATGAACGAAAGTCCGACATTTTAACAGCGCACTCGCACCTTCCTCACAAAAATATCAATCACGACTAACATGCTCGACTTCGCGGCTACATGTACAAACATGTTTGCATCGAACATCGAGCAAGAATTATGGACGTTTGAATCTTGTTTGAATCGAACATTTTGGTTGGCTTCGAGCATTTGTCTTGAGACTTGCATGGTACACACGTTCGTACTTGCTCGAGATCGAGCAAGTTTATCGAGCAAGTACGTACGTGTGTACCCACTACAACACTGCTAGTGAGGGAGATTTTACCTGGTGAGGCATCTTTCTTGAAATCAAAAGCGACAAGCGACAGACTACAAACCAAAGGAGACAGACTAGGCGACATAGTGCAAATATCGTCGTAAAATGGACTTCTATATCTCGAATATGACATTCGACAGACGACAAACCAAAGGAGACAGCCTAGGCGACATGGTGCAAAATTATCGTCGTAAAACGGACCTCTATATCACGAATGTGACAAACGACAGATGACAAACCAAAGGAGACAGCCTAGGTGATATAGTGCAAATACCATCGTAAAACGAACCTCTAGGTATAACATGAATGTGACAAACGACAAACCAAAGGAGACAGCCTAGGGGACATGGTGCAAAATTGTCGTCGTAAAACGGACCTCTATATCACGAATGTTACAAACGACAAACGACAAACCAAAGGAGACAGCCTAGGCGATATAGTGCAAATATCATCGTAAAACGAACCTCTAGGTATAACACGAATGTGACAAACGACAAACCAAAGGAGACAGCCTAGGCGACATGGTGCAAATATCGTCGTAAAATGGACTTCTGTATCTCGAATATGACATTCGACAGACGACAAATTAAAGGAGACAGCCTAGGCGACATGGTGCAAAATTATCGTCGTAAAACGGACCTCTATATCACGAATGTGACAAACGACAGACGACAAACCAAAGGAAACAGCCTAGGCAATATCGTGCAAATATCATTGTAAAACGGACCTCTAGGTATAACACGAATGTGACAAACGACAAACCAAAGGAGACAGCCTAGGCGACATGGTGCAAAATTATCGTCGTAAAACGTTCCTCTATATCACGAATGTGACAAACGACAGACGACAAACCAAAGGAGACAGCCTAGGCGATATAGTGCAAATATCATCGTTAAACGGACCTCTAGGTATAACACGAATGTGACAAACGACAAACCAAAGGAGACAACCTAGGCGATATAGTGCAAATATCGTCGTAAAATGGACTTCTATATCTCGAATATGACATTCGACAGACGACATACCAAAGGAGACAGCCTAGGCGACATGGTGCAAAATTATCCTCGTAAAACGGACCTCTATATCACGAATGTGACAAACGACAGACGACAAACCAAAGGAGACAGCCTAGGCGATATAGTGCAAATATCATCGTAAAACGAACCTCTAGGTAAAACACGAATGTGACAAATGACAAACTAAAGGAGACAGCCTAGGCGATATAGTGCAAGTATCGTCGTAAAATGGACTTCTATATCTCAAATATGACATTCGACAGACGACAAACCAAAGGAGACAGCCTAGGCGACATGGTGCAAATATCATCGTAAAACGAACCTCTAGGTATAACACGAATGTGACAAACGACAAACCAAAGGAGACAACCTAGGCGATATAGTGCAAATATCGTCGTAAAATGGACTTCTATATCTCGAATATGACATTCGACAGACGACATACCAAAGGAGACAGCCTAGGCGACATGGTGCAAAATTATCCTCGTAAAACAGACCTCTATATCACGAAGGTGACAAACGACAGACGACAAACCAAAGAAAACAGCCTAGGCGATATAGTGCAAATATCATCGTAAAACGGACCTCTAGGTATAACACGAATGTGACAAACGACAAACCAAAGGAGACAGCCTAGGCGATATAGTGCAAGTATCGTCGTAAAATGGACTTCTATATCTCAAATATGACATTCGACAGACGACAAACCAAAGGAGACAGCCTAGGCGACATGGTGCAAATATCATCGTTAAACGAACCTCTAGGTATAACACGAATGTGACAAATGACAAACTAAAGGAGACAGCCTAGGCGATATAGTGCAAATATCGTCGTAAAATGGACTTCTATATCTCGAATATGACATTCGACAGACGACAAACCAAAGGAGACAGCCTAGGCGATATAGTGCAAATATCATCGTAAAACAGATCTCTAGGTATAACACGAATGTGACAAACGACAAACCAAAGGAGACAGCCTAGGCGATATAGTGCAAGTATCGTCGTAAAATGGACTTCTATATCTCAAATATGACATTCGACAGACGACAAACCAAAGGAGACAGCCTAGGCGATATAGTGCAAAATTATCGTCGTAAAACGGACCTCTATGTCACGAATGTGACAAACGACAGACGACAAACCAAAGGAGACAGCCTAGGCAATATAGTGCAAATATCATCGTAAAACGGACCTCTAGGTATAACACGAATGTGACAAACGACAAACCAAAGGAGACAGCCTAGGCGATATAGTGCAAAATTATCGTCGTAAAACGGACCTCTATGTCACGAATGTAACAAACGAAAGACGACAAACCAAAGGAGGCAGCCTAGGCAATATAGTGCAAATATCATCGTAAAACGGACTTCTAGGTATAACACGAATGTGACAAACGACAAACCAAAGGAGACAGCCTAGGCGACATGGTGCAAATATCGTCGTAAAACGGACCTCTAGGTATAACACGAATGTGACAAACGACAAACCAAAGGAGACAGCCTAGGCAATATAGTGCAAATATCGTCGTAAAATAGACTTCTATATCTCGAATATGACATTCGACAGACGAAAAACTAAAGGAGACAGCCTAGGCGACATGGTGCAAATATCGTCGTAAAACGGACCTCTAGGTATAACACGAATGTGACAAACGACAAACCAAAAGAGACAGCCTAGGCGACATGGTGCAAATATCGTCGTAAAACGGACCTCTAGGTATAACACGAATGTGACAAACGACAAACCAAAGAAGACAGCCTAGGCGACATGGTGCAAATATCGTCGTAAAACGGACCTCTAGGTATAACACGATTGCAAACCAAAGGAGACAGCCTAGGCGATATAGTGCAAAATTATCCTCGTAAAACGGACCTCTATATCACGAATGTGACAAACGACAGACGACAAACCAAAGGAGACAGCTTAGGCGATATAGTGCAAATATCATCGTAAAACGGACCTCTAGGTATAACACGAATGTGACAAACGACAAACCAAAGGAGACAGCCTAGGCGATATAGTGCAAGTATCGTCGTAAAATGGACTTCTATATCTCAAATATGACATTCGACAGACGACAAACCAAAGGAGACAGCCTAGGCGACATGGTGCAAATATCATCGTAAAACGAACCTCTAGGTATAACACGAATGTGACAAATGACAAACTAAAGGAGACAGCCTAGGCGATATAGTGCAAATATCGTCGTAAAATGGACTTCTATATCTCGAATATGACATTCGACAGACGACAAACCAAAGGCGACAGCCTAGGCGATATAGTGCAAATATCATCGTAAAACGGATCTCTAGGTATAACACGAATGTGACAAACGACAAACCAAAGGAGACCGCCTAGGCGACATGGTGCAAATATCGTCGTAAAACGGACCTCTAGGTATAACACGAATGTGACAAACGACAAACCAAAGGAGACAGCCTAGGCGATATAGTGCAAAATTATCGTCGTAAAACGGACCTCTATGTCACGAATGTGACAAACGACAGACGACAAACCAAAGGAGACAGCCTAGGCAATATAGTGCAAATATCATCGTAAAACGGACCTCTAGGTATAACACGAATGTGACAAACGACAAACCAAAGGAGACAGCCTAGGCGATATAGTGCAAATATCGTCGTAAAATGGACTTCTATATCTCGAATATGACATTCGATAGATGAAAAACTAAAGGAGACAGCCTAGGCAACATAACACAAATATCATCGTTAAACGGACCTGTAGGTATAACACGAATGTGACAAACGACAAACCAAAGGAGACAGCCTAGGCGATATAGTGCAAAATTATCGTCGTAAAACGGACCTCTATGTCACGAATGTGACAAACGACAGACGACAAACCAAAGGAGGCAGCCTAGGCAATATAGTGCAAATATCATCGTAAAACGGACCTCTAGGTATAACACGAATGTGACAAACGACAATCCAAAGGAGACAGCCTAGGCGACATGGTGCAAATATCGTCGTAAAACGGACCTCTAGGTATAACACGAATGTGACAAACGACAAACCAAAGGAGACAGCCTAGGCGATATAGTGCAAAATTATCGTCGTAAAACGGACCTCTATGTCACGAATGTGACAAACGACAGACGACAAACCAAAGGAGGCAGCCTAGGCAATATAGTGCAAATATCATCGTAAAACGGACCTCTAGGTATAACACGAATGTGACAAACGACAAACCAAAGGAGACAGCCTAGGCGACATGGTGCAAATATCGTCGTAAAACGGACCTCTAGGTATAACACGAATGTGACAAACGACAAACCAAAGGAGACAGCCTAGGCGATATAGTGCAAAATTATCGTCATAAAACGGACCTCTATGTCACGAATGTGACAAACGACAGACGACAAACCAAAGGAGGCAGCCTAGGCAATATAGTGCAAATATCATCGTAAAACGGACCTCTAGGTATAACACGAATGTGACAAACGACAAACCAAAAGAGACAGCCTAGGCGACATGGTGCAAATATCGTCGTAAAACGGACCTCTAGGTATAACACGAATGTGACAAACGACAAACCAAAGGAGACAGCCTAGGCGACATGGTGCAAATATCGTCGTAAAACGGACGAAAATAGAGGTAAGATTTATGATGATTCATCAGAATTTTACAATATATGTGTTCGCATTGGGGACGGCAGTTATACCTACACTACGGCCTTTCAGTGTGCGGGCTATTTCGGAATTATTTATTATTTTAAGTATCCATACTCACTACTAGCACTACTGATCTTGTGTTGCGTTGATATGATGCATACTTCTTACATTTACAGATCATCTTCTAACTAAAACAATCTACTTAGTTACAAAAAGGAGTGTTGACTCGTACCTGCGTCGCCCCGCGGCCGACTCGCATTGCCGTCCCGCCACCGCCCCTCGACCGCAGCACCATAGCTCTACCTGCTAAATATTTAAATAAGGAACACTTGGATACGAGGATTGTGCGTCTCCAATTCCTCCATCGCCCGTCGCCCGCCGTCCGCCAAACACTATTGTGGACACTAGGAGGGCTGATCTAATAGTCATTACATTACTAAACCGAAAGGAGTAATGCTGCGTGAAACGATCACTTACTCCTAGCTAGTTGATGCCAGTTGTGGGTCACGTAGATATAAAGCGAGCTATCAGTATCTAGCGAGCTCAACATATCACGGAACTGGGTCGACAACAGCCGTTCCTATTGATTGTGCGGACTGAGAGGTACAATACCCACGAGTACTGAATTTTATTGGCCAAGTACCTATCGTACATTTAAAAAAAAGTTTGTTGTATGGGAGCCCCCCTTATATATTAATTGTATTCTGTTTTTAGTATCTGTTGTTATAGCGGCAACAGAAATGCATCATCTGAAAAAATGTCAACTGTCTAACTATCACGGTTCATGAGATACAGCAGAGGTGACAGACGGACACACAGACAGACAAATAGACAGCAGAACCTTATTAATAGGGTGCCGTTTTACCCTTTGGGTACGGAACCCTAGAAACAGGGTTGAAATGTACATTTTAGCTCATTTAGTCACAGGATTGTGCTAACACTATACCTATATAAAATTTCACGGTGATCAGATCAACGCTTCGAAAGTTATCCTCAGACTAATATACATACATACATACTTACATACATACATACAACGCCGATTTGACCAAGAGATCTCGCTTCGCTCGGTCAACTATGTTAATATTAAATAAAAAAATACAAGTACAAGTTTACTTTTATCAGATATGTTTCCATCCATTCAAACAATCCCAGTTCGCCAGGACAGCGGAGAGACACCGAGGGCGAGTTGTTCTCGCGAGACGAGTATCGAGTGTCGGGTGCGCGACCGCTGTTTGGGAAATATTCGCCTCCTTCATTACGAAGTCTAAACGCGTAAACAATTTTTCCGTCCAAATGGATGACGGTTGCGACGCGATTCAATGACAATTCCATTGTAGAGCGGAATGTTGATTTACATATAATAAAAATGATCTTTATTTCAGGCAACAATAGACAAGTACAAGACGATATCTCTGCTTCATAATGAATGCCTAATTGCAAAAATGAACTGAACCTCGAATTAAAGTAGCTATGAAACGGTAGAAGAATTCTTTGAACAGTCTTTTGATTTGACTTAACTTAAGTGAAATCAAAATTCATTAATTTATTAAAATCTTAAGGATCACTTTGAAATGTCAAATTGATTGCCTGTTCCCAGTACGAACTAAGATTCTGTTCCGGTTCGCAGAATGTAATCCATAATACGAAGGATTTACCCCAAAAAAAAATTCCGTTAAACAGCGGCCCAGCTGATTCCACTGTCACCCACACAATCTTATTTACAAAAAAATACAAAGTAAATGGAGTTTTCTTAAAGTATAGCGGGAACACTTGAAACCTTTACGCTCCACGAGTTACATTTGTAAATTAAATCGGTTCGACCCTTTGAGTGGTTCCATCTAGAAAGGTCAGTCCTACATAAATATACTATTTTAAGTGGTTTTCCCTCATTTAACATAAAAAAATAAATCTCGATGAAATAATTTAACTATAAAATACAGAAATTAATCAAACGAACAACAAAACCACAATTACTTATTAAAATCAAAAAACTCAAGTTGACCAAAATAAATAAGCAAAGCAAAGCGAGGAGTTGTTAACTCTACGAAGTCTCGATACCTAACCTAGCTGTTGGCCTCTGAGGCCGTTGCAGCTTAACCGAACTTTTAGCGAGCGCAGATGGCGCTCCGCTCTGTAAGTTTTGATGATACAACTAGCGCAAGGGCACCACTTTTTTATGTTATTTGTGGGGAAACAGGCTTACGGGTCACCTGATGGTAAGCGGTCACCGTCGCCTATTGACACCGGCAACACCCGGGGTATTGTCGATGCGTTCCCTACACTGTAGAAACCTCTTTACATTTCTCTTGAAGCGTGCCATGTCGTAGCCTAATGGGAAAACCTCAGATGGTAGCTCATTCCACATCTTGCAAGTATGGGGTAGAAAAGATTGCGTGAAGCGTGTGGTAAGTGATACCCAATTGTCGATGATATCTAGATGAGCTTTATTACGTTGTCAAGAATTGCGGTGGTAAAATCTCGACGACGGGATGAGATCGAATAGCTCCTCAGAATATTCCCTATTATACAGGCGGTACAATACACTGAGCAATCCGATGTCACGGCGTTGACTCAGCGGTACTTAGGTACAAACCTCGGCTTGACCTGTCGTCAGGGTGGGGATAGGAAGAAGGGCCGGGTACATGTTTGTACCTCGTATAGGCGGCGATTGAAGGGACTTGTCGACCCGCCGGCAAAGTCGGTGTATCTGTGAAGTGTTTGCTCTGTCTAATGTAGATGACTCAGAAATCTCTTACGCATTAGCGTAGGTGATATCGTCATCCGGGTCTCTGAGAACGTGTCTCGGACGACGAAAGGTTTAAAAAGTGTATCCGAGATAAACGAACGCCGCCTTTTTATAGTGGAACGTTGTGCAGGCGTTGTTTACTGTCGGGCGCTGTGCAGGTGTCAAGTATTTTATACAGTCGAGCGCTACGCAGGCGTTGTTTACTGTCGGGTGCTGTGCAGGTGTCAAGTGTTGTATACAGTCGAGCGCTACGCAGGCGTTGTTTACTGTCGGGCGCTGTGCAGGTGTCAAGTGTTGTATACAGTCGAGCGCTACGCAGGCGTTGTTAACTGTCGGGCGCTGTGCAGGTGTCAAGTACTGTATACAGTCGAGCGCTACGCAGGCGTTGTTTACTGTCGGGCGCTGTGCAGGTGTCAAGTGTTGTATACAGTCGAGCGCTACGCAGGCGTTGTTTACTATCGGGCGTTGTGCAGGTGTCAAGTGTTGTATACAGTCGAGCGCTACGCAGGCATTGTTTACTGTCGAACGCTGTGCAGGTGTCAAGTGTTGTATACAGTCTAGCGCTACGCAGGCGTTGTTTACTGTCGGGCGCTGTGCAGGTGTCAAGTGTTGTATACAGTCGAGTGCTACGCAGGCGTTGTTTACTGTCGGGCGGTGTGCAGGTGTCAAGTGTTGTATACATTCGAGCGCTACGCAGGCGTTGTTTATTGTCGGGCGTTGTGCAGGTGTCAAGTGTTGTATACAGTCCAGCGCTACGCAGGCGTTGTTTATTGTCGAGCGTTATGCAGGTGTCAAGTGTTGTTTACAATCGAACGCCACGCAGGCGTTGTTTAATAGCGATTTCTTGTTAATACTATTGATATTAAATAAAATGGTAAAAATTACTTTTATCGCTAGCAATAGATATTGAGTGATATATTTCTAGTTTCGAATTGAAAAAATAGTCCTGGCACCGGCACTAAACGCAAAATGAACAAAACGCGGTCCCTCGAGACAGAGCTGCAGATGGTACCATCGCGCGTGCTTCACGTCCTCCACGCTCACAGTGTGGTGGTGAAGCAGATTAGCTTCGCTTTATTGGATTCACGTTAGCCACTAGCCAAAGCCAGCACTGTAATCGTATTCCAGAGAAGAGTAGCACGTCTACTGTGATGTAACAGTGTAGCCGCGAGAGAATGCGCCGCGCGCCGTCGAGTGCGACTCGCTGACTTATTAGATGACCGTGTTAATGCGACCGCCGGCGCCTCACCACTCGACACCGCATGACTCCCGCTAAAAGCTTTCCGCCTATTAAATAAGTGACGCTTGCTTGCGTCTGGAGCCGGTCTAATGCATCGAATGGAAGGCATTTCGCAGACGTGTCGCTACGACGACACGCCTCATTGGACCCGCTCACACTGCACCTACAACCTGTCGGTATGACAATACGATCTGTCCTGTAAGTCAGCAGCATGCAGCGACACATCGATCCCGCGTGTTGACGCCGCGCTGCTGTCTGCTTGAACCTAATGCCGCCTCAGGAAGATACGCTCTTCTATCGATGCGACGACACAAGGCTTGAAGTTAAGTGATCATCCCCAGAAACACCCAGTAGAGCAGATTTTACTGTATTCCATTTCCCTTGACAACAGTAACTTTCAGCACTGCTCTTGAAAAAGACTCGCCCGGCTGGATTTACAGAAATAATATGGCACGTACACGTATTCCTTTTTAAAGTGACGAGAGTTGACTATTATTTATTATTCTGTGGTGATAGTCCACACCTTCTCTATCTTTGTGACATATACTAATATAATTGTGATACCTGTCTGTGTAACTGTTTGAGCTACGAGTAGGTACTATAGTGTTCATTTTATTACAATTGTTATTGATATGTTTTGAATCTGACGTCAGTTAGTGTTATATACGAGTATGTACCTACAGTGGAAAATAAATGAAATGAAATAGCAAAAACGTCTTTAAATAAATATGTATTATATAAATAAATAAATATTGCTGGGCATTTCACACAACGCTATCTAGCCCCAAACTAAACAGAGCTTGTACTATGGAAACCAGACAACTGATAGAATACTTATATACTTTGTTTTTGTAAATACATAAATTATATAGAAATAGATTCAGACCCGGAACAAATATCTGTAGATCATGCAAACATTTGTTCCGCGGCGGGAATCGATCCCGTTACCCTTGCGTCTCAGCCGGCTATGCGCCCACTGTGTCACGGAGATCGTCAGATATATAATTGATGAATATATAATTGTCTACCAATCCGATTGTAGAACAAGAAAGTGCGACAGATAGAAACACTAAACTCGATTGTTGATTTTGTTTTAGAGCAAATTGTAGTTGTAAGTGGGAACGGCACGCGACTGCGACGACTCCGGGGTGGAGTCGTCGCCTGATGTGCCAGAGCCGAGTGACGGTCGAGCCACTCAAGGAAACGTGTTGTTTGAGTCGTCAACTTTCCGTATCGACACTCGCCTCAAGTCCCTGTGCGCAATGTGCAGTCGGTGCAAGTATACTACAAATTACGATTGTCTGAGTCTCATCGGTAGGCCAAGGTTTCCCTAGATCTCTGCAGAGGTAGGTTGGATTAGAGCTGATTAGATCGACTCCTTGTCCTTGGTGTGTAGATACTCGTACATTGTCAGGACACCTTTTTTTGTAACAATTAACTTTTGATCTCAACACGTTTGATCTCTTAGTAACCGATTATTTGTGTTTATCAGAAAGCATAACGCTTATCCATACCCGGTCGCTTTAAACATCTATGTTCATCCGTGAACGTCTTATGGTTGATAATGACGATGTTTCTTTTTAATCTGTAATCGCGAGGTAAAAAAATCGACAAAGGAAATCGTATACAAAAGAAAAGAAGTGTAATGTTCGATAGAACTCTTAACTTTTTAATATTCTCAATAGTGCAGGTACGAGTACATACTAAATTAATTAATTGAAACGATAATACTGATAAATAGTAGCATACTACATAAAACAATGACGACGTATTGATTGACACGGATATATACACGTATTGAACGTAGCAGCGTCAAATATCTTACGAATCCGTCGTGCGCAATCCTCCGAACAGCGTAACAAAAAGGATAATTCATTATTCAGGCGACGTCATCAGGAAGTGAAGCGCTCCCAACTATCCCTTTTCACAGTGAAAGAAACCAATTCATATTATGATCGCCGCACAATGCCGCGGTGATGCCTGACGTGACGTGACGGGACGGGACAGGGCGTGACGGGACGGACGACACGAGATCCTCATCCAAGAGGAGTGCTCTCTACTTAATCTGAATAATACTGAATCGACGCTCTGCTGCCTTAACTTAGCCTTAACCTTGGTATCAAACAAGACAATACTTATAAAACTTAGTTTGAAGATGTTTGTTTTCCCAAAAGAAATATATTAAACTTTATTCACGAATTAAAATCTCCATTATATGTAACTGTCGTTAAATTATTCATCAGTATATTTATTATACAAACATACTATTTAATAAATATAAATAATTTTAATCTGTAAATAATATAATAAATGATGATGATGATGTTGAATATTATAACAGTAATTAGTAGGAGTATTGGGAGGCGATGGAATCAAACGTTTGAGATATCTTCTATACTGAAATGATCTAGGTACCCTTGCGAGTCGAGCCTTAATTCTATGGCCGCGCGCCCGAATCACTCAATTCGCGCTAACTCTTCTCGCTTACACTGCTCACTCTTTTATAAAAGTTCGAAATGAACTTTAAATGAGTTTTAAATGTACGATTGTTGGATACATAACGCATAGGTACAGTTGCGGTAGATCAGATGTCGCGGAGGATGGGACGGGTGGAGCCGGGCGCGGGCGCGAGGCTCCTGGGCTGCGGGCGGGCGCGAGGCTGGCGCGCGGCAGTGCAGCGCCGTGCCGCGCGTCGCCTTCACGCCGCTTCGCGCCACAAACTACGAGAACGCGATCGCAACGACGCAACTTTGTTACTGAGCTCGCTTTTCAATCGTACGCTCAACGTTACCTGCGTGCCGATGGAGAGTCGGAGCAGGATCGCGTCGCGTCGCAGTCCCGGTAAACAAGCATCGAACATTTCTGATAAAGTTTAAGAAGTAAGTCGCCCGTGCCGAGCTGTGTTCCGCGTGCTCCGCGTGCAGCGTCTACTAGGATGGCGGTGTCGTCGGAGCGCGGGTAGCATGCGACGCGCCGTACTCGTGCTGCTCGCGTTGGGGCTGCTGGCGCGCCCGGAGCCGGTGGCTCTCTCGGCGCGCACTGGCACGTCGCCGCCGCCGTGCTGCGAACTTGCCTCGACATTCATAACGTCCACTCTCTTCTCTCCCCTCGGCTCATCCGAGCCCGATTCCGACTTGGTTACGATCGCGACTTCGCCTTTCCGTGACAAAAGAAGATCGCATTCTCTTATCGCCCCCTTCGATATATCCAAAATTTGGAGAAAAAAGCCCAAAAGTAAAGCTGAAGCGACGACGGCAGGCATCTCTTCACTACGCTCGGAGCGCGTGGTTGGCGCTCCGCTCGCCGTCCCGCAGCCTCTCGGGAATGGCTCCGCGCGCCGTGGCGACGGCGGCGGTGGCGGGAGCCTGCTGGCCGTGCAAAACGCGCGGCGGGAGACGCGGCTGCTGCTGCAGAAGGCGGACAACGAGACAGCGTGGCCCGTGAAGCGCGCCGCCACCCTTGACGGAGATATCATACTCGGTGGACTCATGATGGTGAGTCTCCATTTTGAGAAATAAAAACAGCCACGGAGGAAATCATATTTTTACATACATGTATGTATATACTAAAACAAGAGGTAACATTTGTATGAAAGATTGAAATGATATGAAATGTTACATTTAGCCGGAAGCATGCTTGTATAAAGGTATTAGACACATTGTTAAGATTGATTAGTTAACAAACAGAAAGCGTTTAACTTGCCGCATACAAAATGTGAAATATTTATAAATTAAATTTATTTAACAAAAAGTGTCACGTCCGGGAGTGCCGGCGCCGACAGAAGTGAAAACTTGAACAATTACGTGTGTATTTTTTATCGTCAGGAAATAGATTATGAATCGTCAGGAACGGTGTCGGTAACGGTAACAGTGTCGCGAGTTCAATGGTTTTTTCCATCTCAAAAATACCCAACGCGCCTAAAGTACTTACTTCAAAATAATCATGATGGATGTCGCATAAACGTGAAAATTTACTAAGATAGTTTTCTTAAGCCCCTCCACAAACTAAAAAAACAACCCGGCCAAGTGCGAGGACTCGCGCACGAAGGGTTCCGTACCATTATCTATTAAAAAGACCAAAAAAAAAATCACGTTTGTTGTATGGGAGCCCCCTTAAATAGGTATATGTTTTATTTTAATTTAATTATTTATTTTTTAAGTGAATATTTGACTAAATATTCTGTGAATATTTTAAGCGTCTACCTGTAGCCGTTATCAATATCGAGCAAAAACGAGCAAAAAAATCACGTTTGTTGTATGGGAACCCCCCCTCCCCCCCCCTCCCCCCCCCCCCTCCTCCCCCCCCCCCCCCTCCTCCCCCCCCTCCTCCCCCCCTTTAAGTATTTATTTTTATTGTATTTATTTTGTTCTACTTTTAGTATATTTTGTTATAACGGCAACAGAAATACATCATCTGTGAAAATTTAAACTGTCTTACGATCATGGTTGATGAGATACAGCTTAGTGACAGACGGACAGACAGACAAACAGAGGAGTCTTAGTAATAGGGCCCCGTTTTACCCTTTGGGCTAACCCTAAAAAGGGGTCTCCGGGAGTGCCGACAGAAGTGAAAACTTGAATAAAAGCAGACTGCACTACAGATACTTATGTACAGAGATGTCAGTGTTAGTAACATTCAGTAGTCAGTGACAGGTGTCGGTAACAGTGTCGCGAGTTCAATAGTTTTTTCCCATCTCAAAAAATGCTCAACGCCCTAAAGAAGATTTCACTATGCCTAACGCGCCTAAAGGAATTTTCACTTCAAATAAAATCTAGCCTTAATTCTGATAACAACCCGTGCGAAGCTGGGGCGGGTTAGCTAGTTAAGCATATGTCTACAGTTCAACCAAGGCTAGCTGCTAGCTAGACACATCTATTCATAACACCGAATCTAGCCTTAATTCTGATAACAACCCGTGCGAAGCTGGGGTGGGTTAGCTAGTTAAGCATATGTATGCAGTTCGACCGCGGCTAGCTGCTAGCTAGACACATCTATTCATATCACCGCATCAAGCCTTAATTCTGATAACACCCCGTGCGAAGCTGGGGCGGGTTAGCTAGTTAAGCATATGTATTCAGTTCGACCGCGGCTAGCTGCTAGCTAGACACATCTATTGATATCACCGAATCTAGCCTTAATTCAGATAACAATTCGTGCGAAGCTGGGGCGGGTTAGCTAGTTAAGCATATGTATACAGTTCGACCGCGGCTGGCTGCTAGCAAGGCACATCTATTCATATCACCAAATCTAGCCTTAATTCTGATAAGAACCCGTGCGAAGCTGGGGTGGGTTAGCTAGTTAAGCATATGTATACAGTTCGATCGCGGCTAGCTGCTAGCTAGACACATCTATTCATATCACCGAATCTAGCCTTAATTCTGATAACAACCCGTGCGAAGCTGAGGCGGGTTAGCTAGTTAAGCATATGTATGCAGTTCGACCGCGGCTAGCGGCTTGCTAGGCACATCTATTCATATCACTGAATCGACCTCAAAATCAGCTTCAATTTTTTTATTATGTTTATTAATTGTATGTTTAATTAGTTATAAGTATTATTGACCTTAAAAAAACATTTTGATGGCCAAATGAGCCAAATAGCCGGTCAATATTTAAAAATAGGGTAACTGGGTCAAGTGTGTGGGGGGGTATCTTAATAAAGAAATTGATTGACACATTCCAAAATCCCCATCTTCAAATTTTGCAAAGCGAACAATATGAAATTAGAGTTATTGCTTAAAGTAGTGGTTTGCCCTGAACTGAGAACTCGCGGGTCTTCCAAAACATCGAACGTATTTAGTGGCTAAATATGATTTAAGGAGTTGTCAAATCATACAAATACGTAAAATTTAAACATATGTGATCGCTAATTTCGTTTATAGATCTTTGTGCAAGCCGGCCAATAAAATAGTGCCACGAAATACGAAACCAAACTACTTGACCTACAGTTTCATTCAAATTACAGGTAACGGGAGTTCATGTATTTTAGTTATGTTTTTGTAGTTCAAATTGCAGTCATTCTGAATTTACCTATATTTTGTGTCTCTTAAGCTACACGCATACCAAATTACAGCACTGTGGGATCAGTGGTGTACCCTGTGAATTTTGTCAAAGTTCAGTTTTTATTATGGCTAATAACTCAAAAACTATAAAGAGTTTATTAAAAATAAAAACGGAGTCTAAATTTACTAATAAAAACTTTTGTTTGACGTCCCATTTGACTTATTGCCTCATAGTCTCATTTTCTTTATTTTTTTTTTACCTATCTTAAACCCCAATATCTCAACAAACCCCCAATATTTTTAGCTCATTTAGTCACACCAAAATTGTGCCATCACTACCTACCTATGTAACAAATTTCACGATGATAGGATCAACGCTTCGAAAGTTATCCACGGACAAACAAACATACATACAGAAGACATTCCATCATCAGGACACTGTGCTGAACAAGTCCACGTCTAGAAACGTGCGGTTTGAAGTAGTTCTTAAATCTCATTTACAAGCGCTCTATATTCATCCTCAACATAATAATATATTATGCATAGATTACAAGAAAAATATAACAAAGTCTGTAAGGACTTTCCAATCGGTTCAATTCGATAGGGGGCTGGAGGGGTGAGGGGATGGGGGGAGTGTATTCACGCGCTCTTATATATACTCTAGGGGTATCACGCACGCACGTGTGGTGCCCTGTGTCAATTCTGTCCCTCATTTTGAGCTTAACCTACTCTAGTCGGGGTGCCCCGTCTCGAATCAGTCTACTATTTTTCACTACAGTCCAACACTTGCACAAAACTCAACTCCGCAGCGGAGGATGAAGTAGAACTCGAAGAGGACGCCATACTAGCCACGAAAATTTATTTTACAGGAGTACGAAATTACGAGCAATGGCAAGAGAAAGATAACATTACCAAATCCATCCAACAGAGAACAAACCTATTGTAAAATTTGTAAGAGAAATGTCAATGTCTTTGATGCCAAATTCGAAATTCTCGCCAATAAAAATGAAAAACCTATCAAAAAAGCCATAATATCAGTCACTGTCATCTTTTAGTGTCGCAATAATCGATAGTGCGCAAACTGAAAGTTCGGATTTTGATTTCCGAGCGATTCTCACAATCGATTACAGATTTTCAAAAACAATAGGTTTCCGCACAACGCCACTTCACATGTAGGCTTCCTCTATGTATATCCTCTATACACATGAAGTAATTAAATTCCTAGCTCATCGGATTGATTGGAAAGCTGAGCCTGAGGTCAACCTTTTAAAGATAATGATAAATTTATTTGCTTGAACATAATGAGTAAAGGTCTTAATTAAGTAGGTGTGTGTCAATTATATTCTGCCTTATATTCTAGCATGCAAATTACAAAAATACTATCAAAATTCTCAAAATTAAAGTTATTAGTTTAACATACAATCATCATAAAAATATATATAATAAAATAATTAATAAATACAATTGAATTTAATTTAGGTATATAAAAGTTAAATGTCAAAGATGGCCCTAAAATTAAAATATGTCCTCTAGAAATTCCTGATTATTATAATAACATTTCATCACTGCCGACGACCAGTTGGCCGACCCAGATATCGCTGGAAGGATGAGGTGGAGAAAGACCTTCGCGCTCTTCAAGTGTCAGACTGGCAAGAAGTGGCGCAAAATAGGCACCAGTGGCGTTTTCTAGTGTCGGAGGCCAAGACCCGCTTCGGGGTTGATGCGCCAGGATAGTAAGTAAGGGTATTTATCTAACATACGCGATAAATACTTTTTAACCAATAATTATGTACAGTGATCGCGAAAGTTTGAAAATACTAGCAGTCATTTGTATTTTACGAGGAGGTAATTGATCTAATTCACCGCTTTTGCATTTTAAAGATAAGGTGTTTGTTGATTGAGTTAACCCAAAATATTAAATCAAGTGTGAGTAGGGATTCAACTATTCCATAATATGCTGTGATTAGTGATTGACTCTGTGTTGACAGTTGAGGATAGTTTTTACAATGCATATGATAAACTGCTAATTCGCCTTCTTAGTGGCTCGATGTGGTTTTTCCAGTTTAGTCGTTAGTCAATTTCTAAACCTAAAAATCTTGTAGAGTCAACCTGGTTTACGCTATTCCCAGTGGCGGATTTACCAGCAGGCTGAGTAGGCTCGAGCCTAGGGCGGCAGATTTTGGGGGCGGCAAATTTTGGGGCATGATTTTTTTTTTTTACCTCATAGAAATCAAAAAGATATTTCTATGACGGTTTTCTGATGTCTTACAGATAGAAGTCTGCAACAAATTTTGTCGATGACTTTTCTCTCTCACTTGTCATTGCACATTCCGAGTGTAGCAAACTTCCATATGTAAAAGAGCTAGTTCGATACAGCGAAATTGTAAAAAATATGCCCCTCTTCCCACTTACAACCCATACATGCCAGTCTTACTACTGGTTGGAGGCTACGAACTGGATGGTTTGTAGGTATATAATTTATCGATTTTTATTCGAATATAATGAATAATTTAGTAAATAATTTTACCGATTTCAATCTTATGTATCGACTATTATGTGTTTCACATACACTAGTAGCTACAGAAAATACGATTAGAATTAAAAAAAAAACTTGAACAGTAATAGCGAGATAGTCTTAAGTCAAAAAAATATTTTTTCCCCGAACGCGGTATTTTTTTAATGCTACAATTATCAATGACGTCAATGTTGCACGTGCACGTGGCGAGCTTCATTCTCTATTCCAATAACCGTGTGGGTTACCCCGGTTACCCGAACAAATCGAGGCGAAAAACGAAAACAAAATCAGATCACCAAATGTTCATTATTGTGTAAATAGCATACATGATTGAGCTTCGATTATCTCAAAAATATACCGAAAAATTATTTTACGTGCAATTTCAACGAAATTGTTGCATTGTAAAAATAATGTATGATATGACAATTGTTGAGGCAAGGGCGGCAAAAACTATTCAGCCTATACCTTGAAAATTTGTAAATCCGCCACTGGCTATTCCCTTGAAATTCCAGATTAAAGTCAGTTGGGTGTGAAACTGTTTGACTAAAATGCATTTATATTTGTTTTGAAAGTAGCTTTCGAGCACCTTTTCTCCTGATGATATTTAAGCGACGATGCGGTCGAAGATACAGAGCGATGCCGTTCCCGTTGCAGGTGCACAGTCGGTCAGAGGGCGCCACCTGCGGCCCGGTGATGGCGCAGGGTGGCGTGCAGGCGCTGGAGGCCATGCTGTTTGCGCTGGACCACGCGGCGCGCGCGCGCCTCGCGCCGCCCGGCGTCACGCTCGGCGCGCACGTGCTCGACGACTGCGACAACGACACCTACGGACTCGAGATGGCGCTCGACTTCATCAAAGGTACCTGCGCGTGCGTTTCCATCGGCAGATACCGCTATCTGCGTCTCCTTCTTGTCGCTGGTGCAGTACGCTCTCTGGCTCCGCAGGTTCCATCAGTAACATCGACGACGCGGAGTACTCCTGCAATGCGTCAGCGCGCGCCTTCCGCAAGGTGATCTCCGGCGTGGTGGGCGCCGCCTCTTCCGTCACCTCCGTGCAGGTCGCCAATCTGCTGCGCCTCTTCCGGATACCGCAGGTGCGTCATTTCCTACTCAATAAATTCATACGTACTTTTCATTAAGTTAGTTCAAAGGTCTGACGCAAACAATAGCTGCCAAAAACTTTATACTAGTGATTCGCCCCGAACCAACTCAACTGACTTTATTAGACGTCAAGTGGGACGCCTAATAATAGGTCTTTGTTTCGGCGCGGTAATAAAATTATTTCATTAAACGCGACTCCACTTGCGGGAAAAGAAAGTAACTAGTACAAGAGATAGAAGAAGAGAATAGACTGACCTTCGTCTTCTTAGAACGCTGCACTTAATTAACACGCTACGATCACATCAATATGGATACGTTGCCGTCTGTCCAAGGGTTTATTGGATGACAGACCCTGAGCCTGGTAGCGCTTCTTCTTGGCTGCTCTTGTCTTTTTGATTAATCGATATCTGTCGGCGACAGAAGCAGACGCGGCGCGGTAATGACGCGTACACAGCAAGGCGCTCGACGTTGGATTGCCGAATTTGCTTACGACACAAAGTTGTTGTATAATTTAGTATTATGATTAAGAAGTTTATGAGGTTTTGAAAGCGATTAAAACTCGAGCGGGCACAGCACATCCACAACCGATATAGGTCAATCGCGGACTGACTTGAAGTTACGCGGAGGTTCCAGTGCAAACGTTCAAAGCGACGAACAAAAGCCTGTTGGCGATCTGCTAAATAGCGGGTAGGAAACTGCGGGTAGGAAAATAATAAGTGCGAGCACAGCAGCGCGCAAACAGTATTCATTAGTATATTTCGACCCTGTTTTTATTTTTAGTTTATTCCTTGTAGTTTTTGAGTTATTAGCCATAATAAAACTGAACTTTGACGAATTTCACAGGGTAAACCAGTGAACCCACAATACTGAAATTAAGTATTCGTGTAGCTTTAGTGACACAAATATAGGGAAAAGACTGAAGTCCAGAGTTACTGATACTTCTACCCCTAACAACGAAATTAAAATGAACTCCAGTTACCTACTTGTTATTTGAATGAAACTGTAGGTCAAGATAATTGGTTACTTATTTCGTCGCACTATATTACTCGTATATCAAGAAAAATATTTATTTTTTGGTGTTTATGGAAGACTTACGAGAGCTTAAAACCTATTTTGTTACCAGATTTTAAAACCTCGGAGAGCTGACAGATTATTTCGACATTTTATACAAGCTTTTACTTAGCTTGCAATGTTTGTTTGTCTCATTTATCCCTTTCCGGCTGAGACGCAGGAGGTAGCGGGTTCGATTTCCGCCGTGGAACAAATGTTTGCATGATCTACTGATATTTGTTCCGGTTCTGGTTGGTTTTCTATATATTATATGTATGTATTTACAAAAAAAAAGTAAATAAGTATTCAATCAATTATAATTGTATTGTAATTTCAACAATTATGTAATTGTTTATGAATAAATAAATGAAATGAAATGAAAATATCAGTTATCTGGTTCCATATAACTCTACTGAGTTTGGGGCTAGATAGCGCTGTGTGAAATGTCCACCAATGTTTATTTATTTATTATTTATTTATTAACGCCTCAGGTAGTTCAGGATATATTTTGATCGACATTCAATGAATCAGACCCAAACAACAATAGCCCGATCAACATCGATAGACAATTGGTCACCTTGTGTGATCAATATAAGTATCTGGGTAGTATGATGCATAACTCTGGGAACGTAAAATGTAATATTCAGCACCGAATAGCCACAGCATGGCTAAAATGGCGAGAAGTAACCGGTGTCACCTGCGACAAAAGAATGCCACTCAAACTTAAAGGTCTTATTTATAAGACTACGAGTATCATAAGACTAGTCTTAACGTAAGGAAGCAAAACTTGGGCCGTAACGCAGAAGAACATACATACCATCCAAGTCGCCAAAATGAAGATGCTGAGGTGGTTGTGCGGCGTCACCAGCCTCGATAAAATCCGTAACGAGTACGTGCGAGGAAGCCTGGGGGTGCGCGATATCGCTGACAAGATGCAGGAGAGTCGGCTGCGATGGTACGGTCACGTGAAGAGGAGGCCACCTGACTACGTAGGGAATTTGGTACTACAACTTTCCATCCCCGGTCTAAGATCTAGAGGTAGACCCAAGACAAGGTGGAGAGATGTAGTGTCAAAAGACTTGAGAGAGTGCCAAGTTTCTGATTACGACGTCGAGGATAGAGCGAAGTGGAGAAGAACGAACGTTTGTATAGGTTTTGGACTTAATATTCTTCCAAAGACTTTTTGAATTTTTTTTTGCCAATTGTTCTCTTTCATAGTTTCATTTACATTTCTTTAATAAATTGTTACAAAAATTTCGATACCTTTTGTAGCTAATAGAGAAAATGACGTTTTTTGGATCTATTTTTACCTTTTTCTGTAGCTTATTTCGATTTCTGATGCATCGTAAGATACCAGCAGCTATCCACGGTTTAATTAATCGTTTACTAGCGGGAAGATGAACAGACGTGGTGTTTTCTTGTAAATATTTTACTGTTTTAGTAACTAGCCACTCAATCAGAATATTAGGGTTTTTACAGAAAAGTAATTCAGAGAGGTTCTTCATTGCTAAACTGGTAAGAGCCTTATTAAAGTCAGTTGTAGTTTTTATATTAATAGACTTCTTACAAGGGTTTTGTGTAGATAGATTAAGAAATATCATTGAATGATCAGTGACACTAGTGTTTAGAACAGCAATTTGTGCAAATGTTTTATCTGTTTCCAGTTTCAACATAAAGTGAACCAAACAGTTACCATCTCTTGTTGGAAGTGTATGACCAGGCATCAAACTATGCATCGATAGCACATTTAGATAGATAACTCTAATATTACGCTCGTATGCTTTTTCAGAGTCTCCAGCAATTAAGTTAATATTTATATCACCGGTCAAAACTACATTCTTATGTGACTTGAGGGATTTAAGATGTAAATTCAGGAAGTTAATAAATAACTCAGCATTAGTGTTAGAGGGCGAGCGGTATATACCCAGGATAGCACTGTTGTAAGTATCTAGTTGAAAGCACGATGATGTCATTTCTTACATACATTACGACACCGTCATTCTGATTGAGATTGTGGATTGTTTTATAAGAATTATAATTTGCTAAGGTTGTTATAGACTTATTAGGGTTGAGTCGGCATTCAGTTAATATTATATGACTACATCTGTATAAAATCTAATGCACTTAGATTTGCATTTAAACTATCTAAATTAGCATAAATACTTCTAATATTTTGTGAAAATATTTTAAAATCATTATATTTAGTAGTTATTTCACTAGAAAGATCCTCAACATCACATTGAATAGCAGAAGCAATTTCAATTTCGTGTATTTCATTAAGCGTAGAAAGAAAGCCGGTTCTGCCAGCCGTCTCGCCACGACTGACACGACGACTGCTCAACCTTCAGAGACTAGACCTTCGAATCATCGTGGGGACCCTTACAGGACATTGTCCCCTCAACAAACACCTCTACATCATGGGATCAACAGACAGCCCACTCTGCAGGGGATGTCTCACCGAAGAAGAATCAGCAGCCCACGTAGTCCTGGAATGCGTGGGGGTAACAGCACAACGTGCAGAAATCCTGGACAATCCAAGGTCACTCCGTGAAGCCTGCGCAGACCCCAGGAAACTTCTGCGCTTCTGGTCGGAGTTAGGCTGGCTATTCATATAGCCAACTCTCTCACGCATAATGGACCACTTAAGAGTTCAAATGCGGAAAAGGGAGTCCACCAACATAACATAACATAAAGCGTAGAAAGAGAGCTATCCATTACGACATACCTTGAGAATACTGCAGGTGTGTTTAATAACATGCTGAAATATGATGACAAATAATTGGCAAGCAAAAATATGGTACTTAGGGTTTTCGAAAATGTAGAGGTTTTATATATGATCTGTTTGTTATCAATAATGACCTTTGTTTGTGTTGTTACTAGTAGTACGGGTTCAAATAAAAGACTCGTGTCCCGGTTAAGTACAAGACATGTTAATCAAAAACTGCGCTAGTCTAACAAAATACACAAAACGCATCGTTAGCGCGTTCTAGGATCGGAACGTTTTCTCTAATCTGTTCTTAATTCTATCTTCTAACTATCTTTTTGTAATTCTATCTAGTTCTGTTTTCAGTAAACAAATTGGACTATTACGTAGAACATGCCGCCCACCGAGGACATAATGAATGTCCTTAACAATTACAACCACCCACCATAAGATGGGAGCATTACAATAATTGTGTAACATACATGTGTAGGACTGCATATAAACATTGTCCTATACAATATAGACCTTGTGGACTGTATACAATAGGTGAATATGAACTTTATAAACTAAATTAATCTTATATAAATTTAAAACGACTAAAACAAACTCCAGTTTTTAAATTAATTAACACTTAGACAAACTATAACTTAAACACATTTTTTAATCAGACACAGGTAAAATACACAATTTTGACACGGGTCGTTTAATTATAGAACCGTTACATTTGAGCGTCATTACGCGACAAATTTTGTCCAAACCAGGATGCTTTTCGGTGATCTTTCCCAAAAGTCATCGAGCTGGAGGCAAACTATCCTCCTTTACCAGGACAACATCACCAATGTTTGGTTCCGGAATTTGTTTGTTCCATTTGTGCCTTCGAAGTAAGTGCACCAAATACTCCTGCGACCATTTCCGCTAAAACTGCTGCAACATACGCTGCGTTACCTGCCAACGTTTCAGACTTCCCATATTGAAACCTTCGAAATTATGATCAGACACTGTTACTAAGGGTTCCCCTATTAGAAAATGACCAGGTATTAGAGGTATTGGATCATTTGGACCCTCTAGCATCATTGACAACGGTCGAGAGTTAAAGCATGCCTCACACTGAGCCAAGACCGTAGAAAATTCTTCATATGTGAGTGTTGAGGTACCAATTACTCGTTTCAAATCGAACTTCGTCGATTTTATTTCTGCCTCCCATAAACCACTGAAGTTAGGGGTGTGGGGTGGAATAAAATGCCAGGAGATCTTGTTATTGCCTAACCATTCTTGAATTTCAGTAGCTACTGACGATCGTTATATGTCGACGAGATGAAGCAGTTCCTTAGACGCGCCTATAAAATTGGTTCCGTTGTCACTCCAGACGTCAGTGACACCTCCTCTTTGGGCGACAAACCGCTTGAATCCTGCTATGAAGCCTTGCAATGACAGGTCACTAATAGCTTCTAAATGTACAGCCTTAGAAACCATGCAAATGAAAAGGCAAATGTACCCTTTGTACGATTTATGACCTCGCCCTTTAGAAGTACGAATGCTAATTGATCCAGCGAAATCGACACCTCTGCCTGTGTCGAAACGCTCGTGCTGGAGTGACCCTGCTGGCTGGCAGCTGTCCCAACAACTGGGTTTGAATGGTTGCTGCGTATGTCTTGCATTTTGCGTAATTGCGCACGTACATTTTTACCTAGGTTTTGGCCAAAACTGTCTACGCAAATGGTACAACATTAAGGTTGGATCTCCATGCAATGTTGTTTTGTGTGCCTCAGCAATCAGAAGATGTGTAAAGTGGTTATTGTTTGGCATGATGATAGGGTGCTTTTCATCTTCATCTTAGTCAGCGTTATGTAGACGACCATTTACACGTATGATCATTGTCGATCATTGGGCAGAGGGATTTCAGTTTTCCGCTAGCCTTTGCCCTTCCTGTTTTTCTGATTGTATCTATTTTTTCACCAAACTCTTGCTTCTGGACGTGTTTTATGCAAGTTTTCATTGCATCTGCTATTTTTTCCTTTGTCAGATAGGTTTCGTATCCTCTTGCTCCATCTCCCTTAGTCTTCCATTTCAACACCCTTCTGCAATAAGCAATAACTCGCACCATCCGTTGTTATGAAGAAAATCTAGTCCACAGGGCATCTTCTTGAGGTTCTACTGTACCAACGTGAGACTTGATAAACGTGAGACTGGAGTAAATCCTTTGGCCGTACAGTCAACCCAAACAAAACACAGGCAATTATAATTGGTAGCTCCATACAGATCTCCAAAATAAATTTTGCACAACTACCATCCATAGTTTTTGACGGAACCCCTAAAGACATCACCCAGTCAGTGAAAAATCTAGGAATACAGATGGATACCTGTTTAACCTGGGTTCCCTGTATCAATAAAATTAGCCACAGGGTATTTGCATCATCTGGATCTTTACGGAGACTTCGTAACTTCTTGCCGACTGCTACCAAGGTTACGCTTGCACAGACCCTTTTACTTCCAATCCTGGACTACGCCGACGCCTGCTATCTTGACATCACTGAAGCCCAACTGAGCAAACTTGAGCGCCTTCAAAACCTCTGTATTCGGTTCATATTTGGCTTGTGCAAGTATGACCATATTTCTGATTTTCGCACAAAGCTCAAGTGGCTCCCCATCCGTCTTCACCGGAATGCACACATACTGTCCCTTTTGTATAACATCCTTTTAAACCCTTCTTCTCCCTTCTATCTTAAGGAGCGTTTTGAGTTTCTCCACCAGGTTAATGATCGCAATTTGCGTTCTTCAGATTCCCTCCAACTTAAAACTCCTGTCCATACGACAGAGTTTTATAGTCGATCCTTCACTGTAACAGCCGTACGATTGTGGAACGCTTTGCCCCTCTCTATAAGATTATCCAAGTCTATTAGTAATTTTAAAACAAAAGTGCACACCCATTATCTGTCCTTGTGTTGAAGTTGTAGCTGCTTGTTAATTCATCATAACCACTTTTAGAGTTGCTTATTTAAATTAAATTTGTGTTATTACTGGTAATTTAGGTTTATAGTATGTAGATATGTTTTTAAATTTATATAGATGCACCGCCGTCATGTGTTACATTTTGATCCTGTCCATACAAAGGTTGTCTGGAAGAGATCGCTTATAGCGATAAGACCGCCCATTGTACTAAATCTATTTGTAAGAATTATGTTCTGTATTTTACTTTGGTGTTCAATAAAGAGTTATCTTATCTTATCTTGATACTTCTGCTCTGCGGTCGTAGCGATCAATTTTGGTCTCGTGTAATTGATAACCTTTTTTAGCAACCCCGATGGTCCCTGTGCCCACAAATCACTACAGGCCAGTTCTTCGGGAGTGACTCCACTAGATGCTAAGTCTGCAGGATTGTAAGCTGATTGGACATGTGCCCAATGCGAGTTGTCTAGTTGGGTGGGGATTGTGGAAACTATTTCCGACAAAGGTTGACCAGCGACTTGGGTGGCTGCTAAGCCACGCCAACACCACTGTTGAATCAGTCCAGGCATGAAGCTTGTGGAACGCTCATGTTTTCAGACACCTCTGTTATCTTACAACTCGAACAATAATACAGCTCTCATTAGTTCGAGTCTGGGAATTGCCTGTTGTTTTACAGGAGCAACTCTTGTGCGAGACGTGATAAGACTTGTCTTGATATTTTCCTGTATGTCTATCACCCTGATGCACATTACTGCAGCATATGCCGCCTCAGATGCGTCACAAAACCCATGCAATTCGACTAATAAGTCGTCAGTCCTTGTGTTGACCCATCTTGGTATGCTAAACTTACTCGTTTCTAAAAGATTTCTCCTATATGATTGCCATTCTGTTGACAGTTCAGGTATTAACTCCTCGTCCCAGTCTAATCCAGATAGCCACAGCTTCTGAATGAACATTTTTGAAGTTACAACACAAGGTGAAATATCTGATATTACCTGTCTCTTTTTGATTGAATTCTGCTGTGGCGGAAGTATGACAGAGTACCTAAATTCATCGCCTTCTCGATCCCATCTGGTTCCCAATATTTTCATTATTTCATCGCCTTCTCGATCCCATCTGATTCCCAATATTGATAATATTGAATATATTGATATCCTTATCTCCTTGTTTTTTTTTTTATTTTATTTATTGAAAGATACACCAACAGTACACATATTTTATCTCTTTATAGTTATTATACAGATTTATGACGATAGTTGTTCTTCATTCTCCTCGGCCCTTCCCCTCGGACCTCTAAACTGTACAGACGTGTTTTAAGTTAATCCGTATTTCTTTATTTTAAAATATTTAAATCAATTTATCTGTAAAAATCATACACGAATAATAGGCGAGCATCAGTTAATAGGAGTTCTTCAAATACTCGCTGCATGCATACGCCTGCACACCTATAAGGATTGAACCAGTGCGACGCACACAGCTGACTTGGGACATCTTCGCACGCACACGTGAGTGATCTGCCATTGCTTATCAACTTTGTGCTACACACACACATTGCCGTACGCTAGAAGAAGAGCGACACGTGCGTATCACTTAAATACAACTTATACTAAGTGTGCGAGAGACGGCACTATTCGGCTGCAGGGCTCTGCCAGGACTGGACGGAAAGCGCTTAAGTTCCTCCTACCGCAAATTGTCCACTCTAACTTGACCTGTTTGTATTTGTGTGCCCAGCCGTGTTTCGTTTGAGAACTCACTGCCTCGCTTTGCTGTTGCTCTGGTAGCTTGGTTTTGTGATTGACAACATGCCACTCAAGCGCACTCCGCCGCCTTCCCCCGTGCCCTGCATCCCCGTTGACGACGTTTCGAAACAGCTCGAGCATGTCCATGCGTCTGTGAGGTCTTCTACGCCTACGTTGGCAGCGACTCTTCGGGTTCCGTTAACGCTGCCACTGCATGGTTCTTCCTCAGAACCAAACCTTACAGAAAACTCTAAGAGAGGCATTCGTAAGAGGAAGCGATGCTATTCTGATGCACTTAATGACTTCATGGACGAAATGCGAAAGATGTTTAATGATCTTAAAATAGAACAAGAAAAAATGTCTGATCAAATCTGCTCTGCGGTTGAGCTCATGCGTACAACTGTAGATTTTTTGGCTGAAAAACACGACGCGCTAAAAACAAAAGTTGACCATCTGGAAGTTGGGCGCAAAGCTGACGCTCAATATATCAGGTCGCTAGAAGATAGATTGGACGTTTTTGAGCGAAACTCTCTACATGTCTAGAAATTCGAAATATCCCCGCACCTACCGCGGAGAATAAGACTGCTCTGATAGAGACATTTGTTAGCACCTGTAAGATTCTGAATGTACCAGTTGAGCGCAGCGAGGTGAAAGATGTTTTCCGAATCAACAATAAAAATCCTGCTCAGAGAACGATAATAGTCGAGCTCACTAGCGCCATTCTCAAAGAAAAAGTGGTCACCTCTTATCGAAAATTCAATAAAGGCTCATCAAAACTCACGACGGAGCACCTGCATCTGAGTGGCCCACCGAAGCCCATATTCATCTCGGAGAACCTCTCGTCGAAAATGAAGCGATTGTTCTACCTTGCAAGAGAGTTTGCGAAGGGCAATGGTTTCATGTTCTGTTGGGTGGCAAATGGCAAGATATTTCTTCGCAGGAGAGAAAACGGGCCTCTTATCCGTTTGATGAACGAAGCTGACTTGGACAACATGAAGAACCCTAAGTGACTGCTTAACTCTGCTCACGCCACACGTGTCTTTCTGTGTAGGCTAAGTTATTCCAAGCAACATCAACACCCAGTTCTCATTAACGTAATGTTTATTGCTCTATTGTTTAATATTAATTTTATAGTAACGTAATATTTGATTTGATTTGATTTGATTTAGATCAAATCAAATCAAATCAAATATTTTATTTTGCAACACACATTATACAAAAATAACAACAAGAATAAAACAGTATAGCAATAAAAACAACATAAAAACTTAAAACTAGGTACACAAATTGGTTGCAAAAAAAGGTCTCAACACAATATGTTCTACAACACAATATGTCTACACTTTATACATACATACTCATACGCATACAAACACACTTTTATTCAGCAAAAATTTAGATGTCCTTCGTATACACTTATTAAGTATATTGGGGCTGTTTACTGGCAATACCGTCTCATATTCTTTTATGGTCATTCCTATCAATACTATTGTATTGATCGTCAATACGTTTTAGATACCATGTATATTTCTAGCCCTAATTATGGATGATTTAGATCAAGTAAATAATGACATTGAACAAATATCTGTGTCAGATACACTCATTTGTTCCCCCGAAGATATTAGTAACCATTTGAAAAACGAACATGGCCTAAAAATATTTCATGTTAATATTCGAAGTATAAATAAAAACTTCAGCGATCTCCTCGTTTTATTGCACAGAATAAAAATTTACATTGACGTCATTGTTTTAACTGAATGTTGGTTAAGCAAATGTCCTAACACCCCATCTCTATCTGGTTTTGATAGTTACAGAACTAACTACAAAAATCAAAACGATGGTGTAGTCGTTTATGTAAGAGACGGTATTAAATGCATTATTGAATTGCCGAAGTTTGTGAACGCAAGTTGCATTATTATAAAAATCTCACCTAAACTTGCAATAGTAGCACTATATCGTTCACCGGCATATACTGACGTAAACCCCTTTATGCACTGTCTTGACCATACCTTGAACTCTCTTAAAAACTTTAGAACAACTGTAATCGTGGGAGATTTAAATATCAACATTAAACCTGAAAATGTGGAGCCTAGTGCTGATGATTACCTAACTCTGCTCGCTTCACATGGTATGCTGCCTGTCCATCGATACCCAACTAGACTAGATAACTGTCTTGATCATGTCATTCTCCTGTCACCTTACCGTGCTACAACCTTAATTTTGAACTCTAAAATAACTGACCATGCTCCTGTTCTTCTTTGCTGTAATAATAACGAAACAATAAATACCTCCAAACGTTTTACTAAAAAAAGTGATATTCCAGCAATCTTAAATGATCTAGAAAACACTGATTTCTCTTTTCTTATGCTTTCAAATGACCCCAACATAATCACTGACTTCCTAGTTAACCTTATCTCGGCATTAATTTCAAAACATACTTGCAAAGTCCTAATCCCGAGCCGAAAAAGGATTATTAAGCCCTGGATCACTCCAGGTCTTCTCAAATGTATCCGACACAAAGACAAACTCTACCGAAAATCTAAACAAAATCCTAATGAAATTAACAAAACGATATATAATCGCTATCACAATTACTGCAACAATCTACTAAAAAAGCTTAAACTAGAATATGAACAAAGTGAAATTCTTAAGGCCAAAAGAAATCCAAAAGCTACTTGGAACATCATAAAGCAAATTGCCAATCTAACTAAAAAAAAGTCTGATTCTTCTCATCTCCTTAAGTTGTGTGTAAGTCCCTCATCTTCTGTTGATACAGTGAACACATTCTTTGCAAACGTCGGCAAAAATCTCGCTTCCGAAATTCTATCTCACAACATCTGTTAACTATACTACGTCTATCCTACCCCCAATGATCCCCACTCAAAATAAACTATTCTTGAATTCTATGGTTCTTTTCAGCGTTGAAAACACAGAAATAGAAAATATTATATTAAACCTTAAAGTTAATTGCGCTATAGGTTGGGACGGCATCTCCACCTCATTAGTTAAATCTGCTAGACACATTCTCATTACATTACTGAATCATATCTTTAATACAGCCCTGTCCTCTGGTGTCTTTCCTCGGGCTTTTAAAACTGCTGTGGTCCACCCCATTTTTAAGAGTGGAGATAAGGATATGGTCAATAACTATAGGCCCATTTCGGTACTTACAGTTTTGTCCAAGATCTTTGAGAAGATCCTTAATTCCAGACTAACGAAATACATCAACGACAACAATGTTCTGTCTCCGCTCCAGTTTGGCTTCAGGAGTGGCAAGTCTACTGAGGATGCTGTACTGGAGCTGACTGACACAGTCGACAAAAACATGGACAACAAGCGTAAAACCTTAGGTATTTTCCTTGACCTTTCAAAGGCTTTTGACACAGTCTCAGTCCCCATTTTGTTGAATAAATTAGAAAATATTGGCATAAGAGGTCTTGCTCTAGAAATGTTCCGTGACTATCTGTCTAATCGTAGGCAATTTGTGCAAATAGATGGTCTTAAAAGTAGTGTAGAAACTGTTTGTTTCGGTGTTCCTCAAGGAAGCGTCCTTGGCCCTACATTATTTTTGATTTACATAAATGATTTGTGCAACTTATCCATACCAAACTGTAATATTATTACTTACGCTGACGACACAGCTCTTATCGTTCATGGTCGGAGCTGGCAAGAGGTTCGTGTGCGTTCGGAAAACACCCTAAGAGTAGTTATGAGTTGGCTTCGGTCAAATCTCCTAACTCTAAATATCTCTAAAACAAAGTTCATTCCTTTTGCCTTCAACTTAGCCTCTCAAGCCCCCTCTTCCCTTTCCGTGTGTGCCCATGTTTGTCTTGCTGGTTCCGTTCCCGACAAATGCACTTGTACATCCATTGAACGGACATACTCTCACAAGTACCTTGGAGTTTTGATCGACAGCTTTTTGTCATGGGAACCCCAAATTGAATCGACTATCTCACGAGTCAGAAAACTTATATACGTGTTTAAAACATTAAGATCAGTTCTGGATTTCAATAGTTTAAAAACAGTATATCTTGCACTCACCCAGTCTGTTCTCTCCTACTGCATCTCGTCATGGGGCTGTGCGGTTAAAACCCTAATGATTAGACTTGAAAGAGCCCAAGTAGCTGTGCTTAAGGTATTGTCTAAGAAACCCTTCCTTTTCCCTACCTCTGATCTTTTCTCGCTATGCCAAGTACCCTCGGTCCGACAACTTTTTATTCTGCAGACTGTCCTTCGGAAACACTCCCAACTTTATTATGATCCCGAGTTGACTAAATCTAAACGAAGATCGGACAACGTTTGTGTGATCGAACGTCGCCGCACAGCTTTAGCTAGTCGCCACTTCCACTGCATAAGTCCATCACTGTACAACAGATTAAACCAATTGCTGAACATTTATCCATTACCATACTACAAATGCAAGTTGAAATGTTTAGAATGGCTGATATCCTTATCCTACGATGACACTGAAAATCTTCTGCTTTTTGCTGAATAACACACATTCGCCATACACACCCTAGACTACATTTTCCACACACTTACACATCCTTACATTCTTACACACTGCACACACAACATGTAATCTACTCTGTCATTACTTAAAATTCAAAATAAAATATAATTTAGATAATTCAAATTTATCATAGTTACTATTCTTGTTATTATATATTTGTATATCGTATCGATACTCGATTCTTTTAAATTGTCTGTTTAACATTAAATTAACTTTAGTCTTTCGTTAACTTAGCTTCTCTCTTAGTCTAAATATTGAACTCTTTATTTGTTAAGGTTTATGGAGGCGGGCGTTGATGCCTGCGACACAGTATTTTTTTACTCCTGCAGGTATCACCGTTTTCATATTGTTTCTGTACGCTGTTTATGTACTAAATAAAGACATTTTGATTTGATTTGATTTGAAGATGAGATAATGTAAATAATAGATAAAATAAATGTATAAATGCAAAAATGTATTCCTCTCTCCTAGATTAACTTTTTCATCTGAAATTACTCCATTTAATTACTTAGAATTGCTCAACCATTTCTGCAACTGAAAGCCTCCCTTTGTAAGTACTGTTTCAATATTTTTATACAACTGTAGGCCTTCCTCAACTGTCTGACATCCCGTCGTCAAATAATTTACATAAAAATGATTTTTTATGATTTCAGAGACGACGGGGTACTGCGCGCTTTCGTCAACTGCAATCTGCTTCAAGGCCTTCACAGTAAGGTAAGGAGCTGAGGCTGTACCAAAGGTAACTCTGAGTAATCTATATTCTTTTGTTTCAGATGCGGGTTCATCGCGCCACACTACTCTCTGGAAATCGATGTGCTCTGGAGAAATCTTCACTCGCCGATATATCTTAACAACGTCGGCGCAAAGGCTGATGGGGTACAATCTCCATCGCATGATGATGTATCGCAGTGGTGGCTGCAACGTGGGACCAACCATAAAATCATCGTTTAATGATACTCCGTTCGTACCTTTCATTGATGCGTCAAATACTATTCGGACCTTGGTCGATGTTTTGTCGTTGCGAATAACGGCGTGGTGTGGTAGATAAACTGCTGATGGATTTTTTAATTTGTCAGCCTGTACGCGCTCCATGTGATCCAGGTTCAAATAGTCATGAAATACTTCGGTATATTGCTTTTTGATTTCAGGTTTTTTTTTTATTTTTCTTTAAAGATGCTGAAATCTTCTTTTCGCGAGATCCCTGGACTTTTTATGTCGGCATGCAGGATTGTTAGTTTGGAATGGATGGTTGACGATATACCGACCACTTTCATCTCTGATTGTGGTTTGCGTCTAAACCTTTTCACAACGCTGCTCTTCTAGGGAGAAAATCTTTTTCTCAGGAATTATGGACTCTTGTTATTAATTATCTCCCAAAATATTTTCAGGAGTTCAGTGTCATCGTTATACTCAAACAATATGTACGGGGTTGCTGCTACCCCTATACAATACAATTGATAGTTGATGGGACCGGGTTTATTAGATTAAAACGACCGCACGCGACCGATGTGAGTTTGCAACTGTCTTTATTAACCAACTTAAAAATACCTGCTAAACAATGATATTGCTGAATGTACGGTTTGGCCCGTGCATGCTCCCTGCGAGAGAAAGTCAAAAAATAGAAACAAATTAAAAACTAAAAATTATAAATGATATCCTAATCCTAAATTATATAAAACTAAAACTTGCAAGGCTGAGCAAGGCATTGAATGATAACGAGTTAATATAATTTTGATATCTTATTAGAAATAAACGTAGTCTTATTCGCTAGTACGCGCACTGAAATCACACCGTTTAACTATAGGCGACGTTGCCTTATTAACTCGTGCACTAACACTTTGATCAGGCAGGGGGAGGGGGCGCTGCGCGGGCGCAAGCGCTGTGGTTTGGGCTGCTGCTGCCGGCGCCGGTGATCGGAGAGACCACGCGCTGCGCCCGCGGCGCCACCACCACACAGCGCCTGCCAGGACACCCAAGCCGATGATCGCGTAGATCACCGCATAATGAAGGATGTCATGATATGATATGCTCGATGCTATCGGTGCATTCTCTTTGACAACCTCGATTTGCTCGTCTATCTCTCGCTGTTCTTTTTGTTCTCGATCAGTGCTAGGTTCTTCCATTACCTCTTTTGGTATGGAGACATTGATGATATGATTTAAAGGGGCAATCACAGGGGCATATATATTTGATTTGATATACAACTCACTTGATAGAGAGTCGTGTGATATGATTTCAAACTCATTTGTTTTGATTATGCAACCATAGTGGTTGCATAAAGTAATTATACCAGCGCGAGTCAGCTGATGAACGGTAACCTGATCTCGACACATTGTTCGCAGCTGACATTGATCACAGCAAAAATAAATATATGTAATTGTTTAAGGAATTGCTTTCCAACCAAATATTCTTGCAAGGATTGAAAGTTGTTTCACATGCTGCTTCCTTCGTTTGACAGAAGCCCTTATCACCTTTAATTTTATATATAGGTTTGCTTATATGACACAGATATATACTTCCATCTGCTACTAGACATGACCTGATTCCGTTTTCTGACATTGTTATGTGTCTTTTTTCAAGTTCGTTGCTACGTAGTTTGATATAGGGTTGATGTGTATCATGTTGTCTTGCTTTTGCTCAGGGATTTATATGATTTTGAATATTTCGAAGGAGTCCCGACTGATTAATGGGATTCGTAGTTCGAAGATAAGAAGTCAGTGATCATTCTTGCTTTAGTTGTCATAAGTTTGAATATTCTAGCTATATTAACATAAATGTTGTAGACTGGTAACACGACGTCATTTGAAAGGTGGCTTAAAATAATGCTCAGCTGATCTTGCAGTTGTTTTGCTGTTATTAAGTAGGGATTTAATCGTCCATGGTACGTGTCGGTGATGGTGTCTAATAACATGCCTTGCAGGTATTTTTAATTCTGTAATAAATTGCTTGATATTATCGCTCCCACGTTAAACTCATTTGCTAATTGTATTTCAGTTTTCAGAAGTCCCTCCACTTTTTCAGATTTGATAAATTGTTGATGAATGATTCTGTACTGTTGAGACGTCGTATTTTCAATTCGTTTTAGAACATTAAACTCCGCTTCTATGATGGATGTTTGATTTTTAGAGAGTTGAAGCATGCTGTTGATTATGTCGTAAGAGTGTGATATCTCTCTGATATTGTTTCGCAAATCTACTGTCGAGTACGCCGAATAGCGAGTTCGCCAGATACCCGACACCGTTGATAAGACCACGGTGGCGCCAGGTCAATGGACGCGTGCCGTCTTGCTGATTAAGAAGTAGTTAATTGTTATAATCTAACTCATTAAGCTCGTGCCTTAACTGTCACAGTATCGTATTACAATTTGCATTATTTTCCACTCTTTTATATAGCCGCTTTAATGTAGTTGTTGATTTGTTTATTGCCGTAAGTCCTTCCCAGTAAGTCACCGTAAGTCCTTTCCACTCATCACGAATGATGTTCATCTTTGATAGTTTGTCTAAATACAGATGCTGATTGTCTCTAAACTTTGTTACGTTCAACGCACATTGAGAAGTTGTTACAATACTCAAAAATAATATTAATGATACGAACATTGTTGATAACTTGATGCTGGGTTTTGATACTGATGGGTTTGATTTTTTATCTACACTGCTTGTATTTTGCTTGTTCTGTTCATGCTCTTGAACAGGTAAAATTGATATTATGGTCACTGGTCGTTTAAGAATCCCATTTTTTGTTTTTAAGGATACAACTCGTACGTGTGAATCTGATCCTGGATGTAATTCGACGACCCTTGCCATTAACCACTTTCCTGGGGGTAGGTTATTGTCGTGTATGATAACAACGTCATTTAAACTGATATTTTGCTTTGTTTGTTTCCATTTGCTTCTTACTGATAATTGTGTGAGATACTCAATACGCCATCGTTTTCATAGGTCTTGAACTATTTTTTGTGTCATTTTCCACCGAGTCCGTAAGTCTGTTTCTGTTTCGTACAGAGTAACGTTGGGTCTTCCAGTAAGAAAATGCGCTGGAGTAAGGAAATTCATCTCATCGGGATCCTCTGTTATTGGACATAATGGGCGTGAGTTTAAGCATCCCTTTATTTGAGTGAGGACGGTGTACAGCTCTTCATACGTTAAAATTTGCTGGCCCACAACTCTTTTGAAATGATGTTTGAAGCTTTTTACTGCTGCTTCCCATAGTCCTCCGGCTGTCGGCCATAGAGGCGCGTTAAAGTGCCATTTTATCTCCATGCTCCACGTTTCTGCTTGCACTTCACTGCTCTGTAATGATTGCTGTATTTCCTGATACTCATGTTGTAAAACTCTGTTATTTCCGACAAAGTTACGACCATTATCACTATAGATATAGTTTGGTGTACCTTTTCATGCTGCCATTCTGCGTAAGGTTACTATAAAAGATGATGTGCTAAGATCAGGACTGCCTTAGACGCCATGCACACAAAGATGGCTACATATCCCTTTGTGCTTCTGATACCACGCAGTTTACTTACTTTTACAAAAATGTGTCCGGAGAAGTCTACCCCGGTGTGCGTGAAGGGCCGTGATAGGTGGAAGGGTTACTTCTTGATTCCGGTAAATCTCACATGATTTGAGTTTTCAAATCTGGATTTTGCTTTGCACATTTGACACAACGTCGTATGCGTGCTTTGATTGCTCTATTGCCTTCCACTATCCAATATCTTGTCATCTATCTCAATGTAAGCCTTGATCCTCCATGTAACATAGTTTTATGTGCATTGTCTATGATCAATTCAGTAAGACGTCAACTATGCTGCAGAATTATTGGATGTTTCATGCTATCGCTCATGTGAGCATGCTCTAGCCTACCTCCGACGCTTAGCCTCCGACTCCGACCGTTGTTATCTAAGAACGGATATAAGTTTATGATTTTGCTTTTTGCTTATACTTTGTTATATTGCTTTAGATTGCTTATTTCTTGATAAAACTGCTCATGCTGTTCATGCTTGATAATGTTTTGCTTTGCTGCTTTTATTTCCTCCAATGTTAGGAAACCTTTTTGTTTTTTGCTTAATATAAATCGGTATATCCATGCTAGGATTCGTGATACCTTTGATATAGAGCTGTGCTCGTTTAATAATTTACTGATCACTTTGCTTAGTAACAGTGTGAACTTGCTTATGCTTTTGCACTTCTTTTTCTGTTATATATTTTGCTTGATTTTCTTCTTTCTCAGGGTTCCAGGTGGGTAACCACAGAGGTCCTTTCCACCACAGGGAATTGTCACGCAACTGCGTTACTGATAAGCATCTGCTCGCGTTGTCGGCGGGGTTCGCTTGTGATTTAACGTACCGCCAACAAATAGAAGGCATTGTTTCTGCTATTTGGCGTGTTCTATTTGCGACAAATGTTTTCCATCGGCCTGGGTCACCTTGCAGCCAGCCTAGTACTGCCGTAGAATCACACCATCCGTAGACTTTGATATCATATCCTGTTAAACACTCTTTGACCTTGCTCATAAGTTTTGATAGTAAAAGCGCACCGCATAGTTCTAAGCGGGGCAGTGATACGTTTTTGCTTGATGGTACTAATCTTGATTTGGCTGCGACCAAGGTAATCCTTGATTCATTTGTATCTTTGATGTTTATTTTACAGTAAATGACGGCTGCATAGACTTTCATTGATGAGTCACAAAAGCCGTGCAACTCGACACTACTTGCTAACTTTGTGCCTAACCATCTTGGTTTTTTTAAATTGGTTAATGTTTTTAAGTTTGCTTTTGATTTTTATCCACTGATTGTAAATTATTTCAGGTACATTATCATCCCATTGAATATTTGATGCCCAGACTACTTGGAATAAGATTTTGAGATTCGTTGTGATAGGTGCTATCCATCCCAAAGGATCAAAGATCTTAGATATATCAGAGAGTATGGATCTTTTTGAGACCTTTTCGTTCGGCGACTCAATTTTCGATGCAAATGAAAATTGATCTTCTATAGGGTTCCATTGAAGTCCTAAGGTTTTTGTTGATTCTGCTTGCTTGAAATTGATGACTTTTTGTTGATTATTTTCTTGATCTTGCTGTAAGCTGCTTTTGTTAGACGACCATTGTCTTAAATTAAAGCCACCTAGCTTCATTAGTATGATTAGATCTTGCTTCAATTTCTTTGCTGATTTAATATTGTGGCTCCCATGCACTAATTCATCCATGTATAATGCCTCTTCAATGACTTTGGATGCCTCAGGATACTTTTCACGTTCGTCCTTTGCTAATTGCTTCAGTGTCATCATGCTTAAAAATGGTGCTGCTTTCATCCCGTATGTGACTGTGTTGCATTCATATACTTGTAAGTTTTGATGAGAATTATCTCTCCAAATGATTTTTTGTAGCTTCTGATCATCTGGGTGTACCCATATTTGTCGGAACATTTTTTCGATATCTGCCGTGTAACCGATCTTATATTGCCTCCATTTTAAGATAAGCGTTTGAAGGTCCTGTTGTAAATTGGGTCCTTTTTGCATAAGATCATTCAAACTTTTGCCGCTAGAAGTCTTAGCTGATGCGTTAAATACGACACGTAATGCCGTAGTCGTTGAATCCTCGCGCAGTACACAGTGATGAGGTAGGTAACATTTCGGTGTCTTTTTACACGGCGACGATTCCGATAACTGCATGTGTCCTAACGTTTGATACTCATTTATAAATGATTTATATTCTTTTGAAATTTGCTTGTTTTTTTGCTAGTTTTTTCTCTAACTGAACGAACTGTGCTACTGCTTTTGATTTTGATTGACCTAGTTCTTCAGCAAATTTTTGCGAAAGGGGAAGTCTGACTTGATACTTTCCGTCTTCAGCACGTTTTGTAGTTTCTTAATAAAACTTTATGCATTCCAAATCATCTGATGAGTATGAGGTTTCTTCTACGATATCTTCTAATTCCCAAAATTTCTGTATTTCATTGAGGTCAACTTGAACGCTGTTGCATTGTAAGGTTTTGGTGCTCCCGCACAAGATCCAACCTAGGCGGGTCTGTTGCGCAACTAATGCGGACTGATCTGATCGGCATATACCTTCCAAAATGATATTTGAGTATATGTCTGCTCCTAACAAAATATCTATTGGACGACTTATATTGAAGTCCGTATCGGCTAGCTGTATATTTTCCAAGTAATCTCACGATGGCTTACGGAATATGTATGCTGGTAGATGCTTTGTAAGGGTTTTCATGATGTAAGCATCAGTATTAAAATGATAATTATTGCTCATTGGTGTACAGTCGATGTTCATGATGCCTTTGCAGCTATTTTCTTTCGTTCCTATTCCACTGGTTACTTCCTTACATCTTTGCCGTGGTAATGCTAATTGCTGTGCAGCGTTCTCTGTGATGAGAGAAGTCTGAGAGCCCTGATCAATAAGTGCTCTCATGATTTGATATGTTCCATCCGCTTTCTTAAACTTGATCATTGCTGTTGATAATAAAATTTCCGGCGTATCATGCTGCTGTGCTACGTGAGAGTTAGACATTCGTTGATTAGGACGCGTGCTATTTTCATTTTGATAGGTATTTTGCTTGTAGATGTCGTAAAGGATTGTATTATGACAACCGTTACATTCGCGGCATCTTTTTTTTGAAAAGCATTCTTTGCCTTTGTGATCATAAAGACAATTTTGGCATAAATTGTAATTAAGCAAGCATTGTTTTTTGCTTGATGGCGACATTTCTAAGAACCTTTTGCAATAAAATATTCCATGTTCACTTTTGCAAACAGAGCAGGTTTTGTTAGAATTTAATTTATTGTTCGAAGTCGATTGCGAAATGTCTTTGTTGCTTTGATATGATTGTTTGAAATCGTATGATTTTTGATAATTAGAAATTGTTGATTTTTGGCCTTGATTTTTCTGATTGATATTTTTTTGCTTTCTTCTGCCAGACTCCATGCTAGTAAATTTGCTCTCCAAGCAAGTAAGGAACTCTGATAGGACAGGTAGTTCTCGAGGCTGCTTGACTGATTTTACATATTCATTGTGAGTTTCATCGTCTAATTTCTGACACAAAATATGCACGATAAGTGGGTCCCATGATGTCACGTCTGCACCAAGGTTTTTGATGGCATTCAATGTCTCCTGGGTAGTATCATGAATGCGTTTGATTTGATTAATTGATGCTTGTTGAATTACGGGTAAGTTTATTATAATGTTGATGTGAGATGAGAATATCATCTTTTTGTTATTATACCTCTGCTGTAAGATATTCCAACAAATGCTTTAATTGTCGGAACTGATATTCAGATGTTGTATCAGACGTTCTGCTTCACCTTTTACCTTAGATTTTAAAAACTGCATTTTTTGAGCGTTTAATAAAAAGCTATTGTTGTGAATTGATTCAATGAAAAGATCTTTAAAGCAGACCCATTGATGATAATTGCCATGAAAGTTTGGTACTTCCATCTAAGGAGTTGTCTTTTCTCTGTGAGACATAGACCAAAGTTTGCTGTTGAGAGCCTTCTTTAGGTTGTTATACGTTTTTTCATGCTCGGAAAACGTGCTCTCATATTCTATATTGCTGGTGTTCAATTCACTATCTAACTCCCAGTGAGCTTCATCTATAACTGACCATCTGTTCTCTAAATTTTTTAAAACATTTTCGAACTCTCATTTTTCTGTAATATTATCTATATTTTTGTTAGAAACCGTTCTTGCGAAGGCCTTAAAATTGCTTTTCTGTAGTTTGATCAACTCATCTGTTTTGCTCTTTGACATCATGTAAAATTAAGATCGCCCAAGAAAAAAGGAAAGATCTTACTTGATAAGTTTGCTTTAATGGTTGCTGATGATAATTCCACTGCCGATCCCAAAATGGTTGCTGCTTGTTCTGGAACTTGATGTTCCAAAGACGTCTGATGATGCTAATAGCCCTGATAACTATTGATGTGTCGAGGACTGCTGCTGATTGTCTCGGCGGCTGATGCCAAGCCAAAGACTGATAAATACTTGATATGCTCACTGCCGATCACAAAATGATTGCTGCTTGTCCTGGAACTTGCTGTTCCAAAAACGTCTGATGATGCTAATAGCCCTGACAACTATTGATGTGTCGAGGACTGCTGCTGATTGTCTCGGCTGCTGATGCCAAGCCAAAGACTGATAAATCCTTGATATGCTCACTGCTAGCGCTTAGGCTAGACCACCCACGCGAATCACTCAGTCAGACACACTCGCGCTGATGGTCCCGCCCTCGTAGGCTCGAAAGATCAGTATGTACGGGTTTGCTGCTACCCCTATACAATACAGTTGATATTGATAGTTGATGGTACCGGGTTTGTTAGATTAAAACGACCGCACGCGACCGATGTGAGTTTGCAACTGCCTTTATTAACCAACTTAAAAATACCTGCTAAACAATGATATTGCTGAATGTACGGTTTGGCCCGTACACTCATGTATATTCACAAGGGCGCTATGATGACACTGTAGAGAAGGATCCTGAGTATCATCAATCTGATGTGTTGGACCTGAAATTATCCATTCTAAGGCTGTACACTACGCGGTGGCCATACCATTAGGACCCTTAATCAGACTTTTTCTAATCAGCTCGCCGTACACGTCTGCTCCAAGCAAAATGTCTATTTTGCTTGGCGTGTGGAATTGCGGATCAGCGAGCGTGATCTCTGCAAACTCCGGCCATTCCACATGATTTATCTTTTTTGACGGCAAAGGACTAGTAATGATACTAAGAACATGCGCACGTACTTAGATTTGAAATTCGGGATCATGACGAGATTGGATTTTTATCATGATGACATACTTGGAAGCTAATGTTCTCTTGTCACCGCCTAGTCCCGAAACACTACTTCTACTTGGTATTTTCTTCAAACCAAGTAACTGTGCAGCTGACTTTGTAACGAAGGACGCCTCCGATCCTTGATCTAAAAGAGCTCGGAGAGTGTACGCATTTCCATCTCTTGCTTTGGCCTCCACGAGGGCAGTGGCAAGCAGAATTATCCTCGAGGAAGTTCCCTTTGAAAAGTGAGATACAACTTTAGTTGTCTCGGGAGTGTTCAATGATACCTTAACTCTCAAAACCACTTCGCCAACCTCTGTTCCTAATCCTGACTTTGCTGACTCTGACGTACTACTGGATTCCGATGGTTGCGGATGAAACAATGAGTGGTGTTTTCTTCGACAGATACGACATCTTATTATTGATCGACATACCATAGAGGAATGATTGGGGCCTAAACAATTTAAGCAAAGCCTGCTGGTTTGGACATAGGTAATCGTGTCGCTTATCGTAGCCTAAACTCGAAAATATCTTGCAAATGGACAATTTATGCTCACCTTTACAATAAGTGCACTTGACATGATCATTAGAACCTGTTGCCATTGCGTGCAATACATTCTTTCTTTGAATTTGAGTATTTGGTTGCGAGACTTTTTTTGTGTCAACGAATTCGAGGGATCGGAATCGAGTTTCCAAGAACTCCTTTAGTTGTTTCAAAGTTGGTAGCTCATCTGATGATCCGATTTTTGATTCCCATAATTTGCGCGTTTCTGCATCCAACTCTGACGCAACTAGGTAAATTACAATCGTATCCCAAGTGTTCACATCTATACCCAAATTTTTCAACCCATCCAACGTGTCATTTGCTACATCCAACAAGTTTTTTAAAGCACTGCTCGACTCGGCTGCAAGGATCGGATGGCTCACAAATCGCTTCAATATACAATTCGCTAGATATTTCTTATTATTATACCGGTTATTGAGCGTCAACCATGACTCTTGATAGTTAGCAGCCGTGATAGGAACATGTCGCAACAGCTGCTCGGCCTCTCCCGATAGATGCCTCATTAGATAATGCATCTTTTGCACATCGTCTATGGAAGAGTTATTGTGAACTAACAATTCATATAAGTCTTTGAACGTTGTCCATTCTGCGTACGACCCGTTGAAGGTAGGGATCGATATTTTAGGCAACTTTACATTACAGTAGAAATTGAGTTGCCTGATTTACTAGATTTTAACATGAACAAGTATTCTCTAATCTCTGTCTTATATTCTATGTATTTTTCCTCGACACACTCATACATATTTTCAAAATTGTACTGAGAAGCTGCTAGTTCCTCGGTAGAAACTTCGGTTATTAATTTCAAATGAGAATCTGAAAAAACCCTGCATTTTTCTTCTAAAGACTCCATTCTTGTAAGCAAATAGGATTCTATAAGAAGCCTTTCTCTTGGAGGTTTTTAAAACTCACATGAGCTCGTTCTATCATAGACTTAAAGCCTAGCTGAGCCTTCAGTAATGTTGACAAAGACATAGTGATAAATCCAATGCAAATCAACAAATCTATTAAAATCTTAAACACAAGGTCAGTTTAAATTATGAACTCTAATTATTTTTTAGTCTATAATAAATATCTGAAAATTTTACAAGTGTTTAAAACTTGTACAATTTGGACCGAAATCGGGCATAGGTTCCTCGTCGGTTAACTTTTTGTAAAACTATTTTAAGTCTAAAACTAACACAAAATGTGTACAAGTCCAAAATCTTCAAGAAATATACTAAGTTACTTTTAAACTGAATTCGAACACAAGGTCAATGAACTGCACTCTAATAAAAGGTCAATGTACTCACGTTTTTTCACTTCATTACCCACTTGCTGCTCCACTCACTTCACTTCAAAGACAATTCCTCCAAACACTGTTATAACGTTGGTAGCGCGGCGTGCGAGTCACTTCCGACCCACCGTGTCGCGCTTGCTCGTTGCCTTCGTTGGTCTACGTACGCGCTCTCTCGTCGTCAGCACCGATCAGCAAGTGCGCGCCAGCAGAAGCCAGCGCTGGTCTTTGCGGTTTTCCGTTGGATGGATGCACAACACCACACACACAACACTTCACTGCAATCCAACTATCATCCGTGACAGGTCTCCGAGCCAAGCAAGGCTGAGACGCCGCCCGGTGCGCACTGAGTGGCGATCCATCACTTTCCCTAGTGCGTTGAATACAAAAAACCGTGGAAGGGACACTATACTTTTGATCCGACTCTGAAGGACTATGTCGATACTAGTAGCACGGAGTTCAAATAAAGACTCGTGTCCCGGTTAAGTACAAGGCATTTTAATCAAAAATTGCGCTAGTCTAACAAAATATACAAAACGCATCGTTAGCGCGTTCTAGGGTCGAAACGTTTTTACTGGCGACATCTAGTTCTGTTTTCAGTAAACAAATTGGATTAATACGTAGAACAGTTTGAAGCGTTATAACAAGAAGTAGGAGTGTGTAAATTTAAACAAAATAACTTTATTTTACTAATTATACCAAAATAAGCGTATTTATTTAATAAAAAAGCAATAATAACAATATTAATAACAAATACCTACATGATATACAAAATCAATAGAATTAAAAATTATAAAAAAATTATGATTATGATTTATGATTATATAGGTACAGTCAACACTAAAAGTCGCTGACCATTTACAAACTTACAAAAATCCTATACACCTAAAAGATTAAAAGTCGGTGATCTGCTATGTCCACATTATTTAGTGAACATAGTAAGGTTACAACTATCGGTGAACATCATCGGAATAAAAATTACTAAATGCATAAAAATTACCACCCATATCTCGGAAACTAGACGTTCTAGGCTAGTGGTATGTTGGGACAAATGGTAGGTGTCAATGAGATCTCCATTTCTGAAGACAGCTGTCATTGACACATTAAATGTGCCATTCGTGAAAACATTTGAATAATTTTTACCACAAAACGCACCAAGCCAAAACATTAAAACTTTTATCTCCATAAAGAGTCATGATTCATCTGATCTCTGATATTATTTATGTTAGTATAAGTATGTAAGTACATATTTATTTATTTAATATATGATATTTATTTATTTCAAATTATTTATGTACCTAATATGTATGTATATAACTAATTTCTTTTTCTATTATTAAGTTTATTCTTTTTACACCTCGGCCAATCTTCCATTAAGCAATGACCCTCTCCATCCAAAGGTTGTCTGGAAGAGATCGCTTTGTTAAGCGATAAGACCGCCCATTATGCTTACTTTTATTTGTTTTTTTTCTTTAAATCTGTTGTGTCTAGCTTGTAAGGTATAATAAAGAATTTTCATTCATTCATTAACCTATATAATAATTAATTATCTGAAGAGTGAAAGAGGACAACGGATATTCAAGGGGTCAGAAAAAACAAACGTACTAATTGTATTTAAAGGGCATCTAGCCTGGCCCTCAGAACAATAAAGCAATTCGAACACATGTAACTCCGAAAACATTGAAGAGTGTCATTTGAGTCGGGAAGTAGGTATCATAACCTTGTTTTTGTATCGCAATATTCTTATCTGTTTTGTAGAAATTCTTGCAAATTACATATTTCAATAATATAAACACATGGTAGGTAGGTAGGTACATAGGTACATAGGTAGATAGGTACGGTAACAATGTTGTATTAATGAAAATGCATCATTTTATATTTTGTACGCGCTTTACAGTATAGAATCATTTTTGTGAAGTAAAACTTCTTTACGCACGCTTGATTTAGAGAGTAAGCTGGTGAATGCGTTACGAAAAGTGTAAACGGAAGTTGAGAGGGACGTAATATAACTTAGTGAAGATTGAAAAACAGAGAGTTACGTTTCGTATATTACCTACTGTAGGAGCTAGAAAGAGAGGTGCGCACGCACGTTTTCTTTCTCTCTTCCTCTCATAGCCCGTGCATGATATATATATTTATCTCATTCAGTAGTTCGTTTGATTATTTTTCGTAAGTTTATTTCGTTCTTGAATAATTTTATAAATTAGTATTTTGAAAAAGAAGTTTTACTTCAGTCGCGTGGTCTAAAGCACACTCTTTTTTTTAAAAATCATATATCCTCTAATGAAGGATATTTATCAATTATTCCTTACAACACAACTAATTGTGCATACCAGTTGTGACGTGTACTAAGACCGGATTTTTCGAAATTCATTGTTTTTTAGTATCTTGTAAGAAGTAATGCCCTGGGCAGCTGCTGTATAGCTCACTTTATTTAAATCATCGAAAATAGTTGCTATCGCAGGAGGATAATGATGGATGTAATGGTTATTCAGGTGTCGTTCTTCTCAACCTCCCCGGAGCTATCGAACAAGGCGCGCTTCGAGTACTTCACCCGCACCATCCCCTCCGACCTGCATCAGGTGCGCGCGATGGTCGCCATCGTCAAGCAGCTCGGCTGGCGCTACGTCTCGATCGTCTACGAGGAGTCCAACTACGGCATCAAGGTGACCAACCGAGTGACGCGTCCGATCCTTCTTTTATGAACGGTGCATTTCAATAATTTAAGAAATCATCATCGTCAGCGGCTGCGTTTCCTTGTCGGTAGGCATTCGAGGAACTGGAGACGCTGCTGGCACGCAACGACATCTGCATCGCCGTGAAGGAGAGGCTCGTGAAGGACTCGGGCGAGGCGGACGAGCGCGCCTACGACGGCATCGTGACGCGGCTACTGTCGCGTCCGCGCGCCCGCGGTCAGTCCCGTGCCGCATCCTACGTCCCACATCAAGTATCTATGTGGCGATCGCTCGAGCTCGTCTCACGCTGTCCGCATGTATGCGTCCACAGGCGTCATCGTGTTCGGGTCGGACCAGGAGGTGGCCGGCGTGATGGCTGCAGCGGGCCGGCTTGGCGCGACGCGCTGGTTTGGATGGGTCGGCTCGGACGGCTGGTCGGCACGCGCGCTCGTCTCCGATGGCAACGAGGCCGCCGTCGAGGGAACCATCTCCGTGCAGCCGCAGGCCAACCCGGTTCGAGGCTTTCGGGAGTATTTCCTCAACCTCACCGTTGAAAACAACCGCAGGAATCCTTGGTTCGTCGGTAAGTTATCCTCCTGCGTCTGCGATTGACGTCAACTGGCGATGGTGGTGACATGATCTTGATCTCTTTTGGAACCGCTAATGATCAAATCTCGTCTTGCAGAATTTTGGGAGGACCATTTCAAGTGCCGCTATCCCGGTGCCCCACGCACCCCGTACAATACGCAGTATTTGCGCGCCTGCAGCAGCCGGGAGCGGCTCAGCGCCGACAACATCGAGTTCGAGGCACAGTTGCAGTTTGTCACCGACGCCGTGCTCGCCTTTGTTGTCGCCATCAGGTCGGTAGCAGCGTGAGCGTCTCTCGCCGCGTGGAGGGCGACACACAGCGTACTGACTGGGCTGCGCCTTGCAGGGACATGCATTCAGAACTTTGCGGAGGACGTCGCGGACTGTGCGCCGCGATGCGTCCGACGTCAGGCGCGGCACTGCTGCGCTATCTGCGGCGTGCGCGCTTTACGGGGCTCAGCGGGGACGAGTTCCGCTTCGACGCGCTTGGCGACGGACCGGCGCGGTACAACATCCTGCACTTCAAGCAGGTGACGCGCGGCGCCTACCGCTGGCTGAAGGTGGGCCGGTACCTCGACGGCACGCTGGAACTTAACATGCACGGTGCGCATGCGTCCACCGGGGCCAGGGCCGGGACGAAGCGACAACCTACCCCGCTTTCCTCCCCCTCTCGCCTGTTTCAGAGATCCAGTTCAAGTGGGAGTCGCCACGGCCGCCGGAGTCGGTGTGCAGCGCCGAGTGCGAGCTCGGGCAGGCCAAGCAGTACGTTGAGGGCGAGAGCTGCTGCTGGCACTGCTTCAACTGCACGCAGTACGAGATTCGCTCACCGCTGACGGAGACGGCGTGTACCGAGTGTCCACTCGGTACACTACCGGACGCGCGGCGCGTGCAATGCGCGCCTGTGCCAGAGCTGTACCTACGCCCTGACTCGCCGGCCGCCATTGGCGCCATGGCCTTCTCTGCGCTCGGAGTACTGCTCACAGCGTACGTACCGCTGTGGCTTGAGGGTGGGAGCCACCGACTCAGTCGACCTCGACTCATCCAGTCTCCTCGCACATTCCAGGTTGGTGGCGGGCGTGTGGTTCGTACGCGGAGACACGCCGGTAGTACGCGCGAGCGGGCGTGAGCTCTCTTTCGTGCTTCTCGGCGGCATTATGCTGTGCTACCTCGTCACCTTCGCGCTCGTATTCCGTCCGACGGACGCGCTGTGCGCCGTGCAACGGTGAGTGACCCCCGCCCTTTCTCTCTCCGTGCGTGCTCCTGCTTACTGGTCTTCGCTCGTCCGCAGATTCGGAACAGGGTTCTGCTTCACGGTGGTGTACGCGTCGTTACTCACAAAGACGAACCGCATCGCGCGCATCTTCGCTGCGAGCGAGCACTCGGCGCGGCGCCCGGAGCTCATCTCGCCCAAGTCGCAGCTGCTGATCTGCTCGGCACTCGTCTCGATCCAGGTACCGTGACGCTGACTCCCCCCCCCCCTCCACCCCCCTCTCCTGCCGCCTAACACTGCGTCTCCCGCAGGTGGTGGTGGTCGTGGTGTGGCAGGTGGTATCCCCGGCGCGTGCGGTGCATCACTACCCGTCGCGCGCAGACAACATGCTGGTGTGCGACTCGTACGTGGACGCCTCCTATACGATCGCGTTCTTCTACCCTGTGCTGCTCATCCTCACGTGCACCGTGTACGCGGTTCTCACGCGCAAGATCCCTGAGGCCTTCAACGAAAGCAAGCACATCGGTGCGTATGTATCTATATAAGGTGTGTTGAAGTGCTGCTAAGAAAACTTCGTTGTAAGTGGTCTTCGGGCATATTAGAAGTTATAAACATTATTCTATCACAAGTAAAGCATAAGGTACTCGATAGGTTGAAAGTCTAGAATACGTTGATTATTTCGTCAAGCTGGTCCCAACACCAAGGCTCATTACTGGGTCCCTTACTCTTTCTAATTTTTATAAATGATATTTCTAGCTGTTTTCAAAATAGTTACTTGTTATGTTTTGCAGATAATATGAAGATTTTTTTTAATTATAAATAACTTTCGATATATTTGATGCATCGGTTAACACAATCAAAAAACTCCTGCTACCAAAACCAAGAGTTGGTTTTGGTAGCAGGTAAGTGTAATAAAATGATAATTTTGTTTTCTGTTTTTCTTGTCTATTTAAGTTATGTACCTTCCATTTCCAACTATTTTTGCATGCTGTGCCTACTTCTAAAAAGTCGTACACCGTTTTTGGTAAAATTGTATTTTTTTCCTTGTATTGTTTTGTGTAACGTCCAGTTTAGTGGACCAAATAAAACAAAACTTTCAGGATGTCTCTGACCTTCAAGCAGACTTTTTAAGGTTGGACATTTACTGTTGTACTAACAAGCTAGATCTCAATCCGCCCAAATGCCACATATTACCACATTACACGCAAAAACATGCCACTGCCATTTTCTTACCATTTAAAGCACTATACCTTGCAAAATTCTAATCTTGTTAGGGAACTTGTGTGGATGTACTGCATGACTCAAAACTGTTGTTTGATGAGCATATCGAATCTATACTTATTGTATCAAAAGCATCTAAGGCCTTAGGCTATGTTATGAGGAGCTCAACTAGTTTCAATCGAGCTAAAACTTTCAAGATCCTTTACTGTACATTCGTAAGAAGCACTCTCGAATATTCATCACAGATTTGGAACACTTCGTATGAGAAATACATAACTAGAATTGAACGTATTCAAATAAAATTCATTAAATATCTATATTTCCGTCTCAAAGATCCATTTTCATCTTCCTATTATACAGAACTATGCTAAAAACTCCACTTTCAAGGGAACGGGCCGCTTGGCCACGGAGCCTAGTGGCGCAAAATAGCTGATTTATCGTTTTTTTTAAAACCTAGTGGACCCGCCGAACTTCGTACCGCCTTGCATGCATATAACGCGGGCTGTCAATATACGTCACCCTGGTAGGATTGTCAATTGTTGTCCCCGGCCATCATTAAGTATGAGAAAATGAATGACTTCCACAAATAATTAAATACCAAAATTAGCCAAATCGCTCCACCCGTTCTCGAGTTTTAGCGAGACTAACGAACAGCAATTCATTTTTATATATATAGACAATATCTCGGGATAACTCCGACCGAAGCATCTGTTTCAAACGATATTCATTTTTTTTTACATCTTCTTTGACGATCTGCAGCACGCATTCTGTCAATTCTATGTCAAACGTCATAAGGTTACATTATAAAAGCACTAAGGTTAGATTATAAATAATTTTATATGGTGGTTAAGTATTCTTAAATTTTCTAATTTTGCGCGCAATTTTTTTAATTTTTTCTTTCATAAGAACCTTCTCCTGACAATAAGAAATACAACAAAAAAGAATTAGCGAAATCGGTCCAGCCGTTCACGCTTGAGGGCGTGACCAAGGGAAATAGGGATTATTTTTTATAAATAGAGATAACCTCTAATATCAATAACTGTCCTGATTTGTTGATTGTGAGTGACTGTGACCTTTTCTGCATGAGCGTCAGTTTGTTTCAACAGCGGTTGAATCGTGAATTTTTTAGTGATTAATTTAAGTATATTTAATAATAATAGTATAGGTAGGCACTCTTTCTTCATTGTATCTGTAATGAGAGATGTCGAATGGTTGTTTACATTTTTTTTATATCTATATTGTTGTTTAAACGTGAAAACCTGTAATTGGCTATCTGGTAAACAATCTGTTAGAAGTATAAGTTTTTACAGTTGTTGGTTTTCCTACAAATAAATTAAATTAAATATAAAGCTTAATGATACAAATAACTTAATGATAGCTAATTGTCATCATCATCAACCTATAACAGCGTCCACTGCTGGACGTAGGTACCTCCCAGGGTGCGACATTGAGCCCGATCCTCAGCCCGTGTCATCGAATCTTTGCCAGCTACATGCCTGGTTTGAAATACAGTTGACACCAGAACAACTAAATAAGACGCAACTGGCCCGATATATAAAACATGTATTAGCTATAAAGGCACGTTTTATGGATGTCAGCTAACATCGTGAGAGACTGGTGCCTGAAGTAGGTTCATAGAAACCTGTATAACAGGATTCTTTCCTGGCTTGGCGCGGAGCAAATGGTAAAATGTTTCTTTTGATTTTTATGATTATATGAATCCCTATTGAATTTAAATTTGAATTACCAACAACCTCTGGGACCCGGCAGCCTGGGCATCACTCACATTTGCCTCTTCCCCGCAGGCTTCACGATGTATACGACGTGCGTGATCTGGCTAGCGTTCGTGCCGCTGTACTTCGGCACCGCGAGCCACGTCCCGCTGCGCGTCACCAGCATGGCGGTCACCATCTCACTCAGCGCCAGTGTCACGCTCGTCTGCCTCTTCTCACCCAAGGTGAGGTGCTTCCCCGCAGTGAACACTTGAGCATGTGAGCCGTGACGCTGATCCCTCTCTGTCGCGTTGCAGCTGTACATCATCGTCTGTCGACCGGAGCGCAACGTGCGCGCGAGCCTCATGCCGGGCAAGTGGCGCGGTGGGGGAGCCGCGCGAGGGACGGGGGCCGGTGCCCGTGGGGCGGCAGGGGGTGCCGTATGCGCCGCGCTGGTGGGTGCTGCCCACGCTCCGCTGCCGCGAGCCCCACCCGCCTCCGATCTCACGCCCTCCACCGATCTCTCGACGATCAACGACACCGGTGCGTACGGTAGGTACCTATCGGTATTTTAAAATCTACCCTATTACCCCAAAAAACAAAGAGCTGCTTCTCACTTCACTGATCCCAATCTCATTAATAATTATTTCCTAAATATACCTGGTACTCTATCTATGAACATATTCCAGCTGTTTTATTATGAGTATCATAGACGAGGGGAAGCAGTTTTTAGTATATACCCCGTGAGTTGCGATAAAATTGTGAAAGTCATTAGCTCTCTAAGTCCAACGCGGAAGACGCTGATGAATTAAATGAATTAAATTAATGCTGCTGATGACTATGACTCAAACATTGGAGGTTATAACTGCTATTATTATAAATACTCCGATCAAATCATCATCGTGCTTGGAAGATAGCTACTGTCTGCCCAAAGTGCCTAATCCCGTTGCAATGAAAGATCTTAGACATATTAGTATTTTACCCTGCATATCAAAAATACTCGAAAAAACCATTTGTAGTCAGTTAACCGAGTAAGTTAATGACTTACTACCTGCAGTGTAAAAAGGTTTCGAACAGGGTCGTAGTACTGCCACTGCTTTGTTGGAAGTCACCGACAACTTTCTCAGTGCACAAGACAAGGGTATGCTCTCGCTTTAAGTGCTGCTTGATTACTCCCGTGCATATTTGATGCCATAAATACCACCTTGATTTTATCAAAATTAAACTATGGCTTTGATAAACGCGCCGTCAGGTAATTTGATAGTTACCTTAGTGGGCGATGCCAGCACGTAAAATTTGTTTAATCTGATGGTCCTAATACATTTTCCGATGAAATTTTTGTTAATAGAGGAGTACCTCAAGGGTCTATTATTGGCTCGATATTATTTATTATTTACACTGCTGATATTGTCAACTGCATTAAAAACTGTAAATTTCATATTTATGCTTATGACGTGCCATTGTACATCTCGTTTAAGCGTGAGGACACAATACCTGCTATTCAGAAAATTAATGAGGACCTGCAGATAATTTCTAACTGGTCGCGTGACAAAGTTTGGTGCTTAATTCTCTTAAAACAAAATTTATGTTACTCGGCACTTAACAGCGGCTGGATAGCTTTAACCTAGCGCCAAATTTATCTCTTGCAAGTGATCGCATTGAGCTATCTCTCAATGCTAATCTTAGCTTTGAAAAACATGTCACCTCATCTGTAAAAACGTCTTTTTATAAGTTGAAAGTCTTGTACAAAATTGGACAATATCTAAGTGAAGAATTACGTGTGCAACTGGTTGTTTCCATGGTACTTTCTAGATTTAAATATGTGGATACCTCGGCTACTTGCCCGGACAACACGTTTAATTCAACAGATCCAGGACACTTGCGCGCGGTTTTGTTTTAAGATACCACCAATGACTCATGGCACAACTTATTTAAATCAACATTCCATCTTCTATTCCACCGCCGATTCAGGACTTGCGTAGCGTCCATGGTTTCAGACCTAAACTGAGATTGTACCTCATTGATTTCCAAAACTCACACGAATTCCTCAGAAACGAAATATCTGTATTGTAGTTTTTTCATTTTTATTCACTTCTTTACAATATCCTTCCTCTCTTCTGGCAGCCTGATTACTTAACAGATTGGCCTTTGCTTAGCAATGGGACTGATTAATGCACATTCTCGCCTAGTTCTCCCCAATCATCAAAAAGATGGCGCTGTCGCTGTCATGTAAACATCGACTCTGATTATTTTAATTGAAATAAAATACATAGTATGTGCAATTTGCAACAAGAACAATTTAAATAGTCGCATTAAGTATAAAGTGAACGTGCAAGTGTTATCGTAACAAACAATTAAAAACAACAGGTGAAAAGTGATAAACAGTTTTGGCTACATAAAACTCGCCAAATACCAGCAGACTCGAATTATAGAGTTTTTTTAATGGTTCTGTTGAAGTGAAAAAAGCCCAGCAACACTAAGAAAACAGGTGAATTAGTGCAAAACAACTTAAAAAACAGTTAACATTATGTTTTTTGCGGATCAGCTAATTTTGACGGTGTTGTGATATTATTGTGACACATCGCGTAAACGAAGGTATACTAAACAAAACACTTTCTTAATATTCACGCCTATATCATATGATTATTATTTTCAACACACACTCATATGACAGGTTGGACTAGCGGCGGGACGAAGCAGATTCAACCGTAACCGTGCAACCGTGACCAAGTTCGAGTCACTACGGAACTGTGAACATTTTTGGGCAGAAAATTTTTAACTTCTTAATTTTGTGTAAGATTGATACAACAGCGCCATCTAGCGATCTAAAGAAATACGAAATGCAACTATGAACTCCGACAACATAACGTTTAGACGTGCGCATACGACACTAGTAGTCGATAGAAATGAATCCGATATGAGTATCTACCGGATAGATGTTTCTACGAGTAGCCTTCCAGACTTAGCATCCGATAGCAATAATCAAGTTGAAACACTTCTAATAAAAATTAGCAATTAACAGACTCAATTAAATAGCGCTCATGTAAAAATTGAACAGTTATCATTAGAAAACATAAATCTACGAAAGAACAATCAAGAACTGGCTAAGACGAACTTGCTGCACAAAAAAATTGGATTTAGTCCAACAAAAGTAGCGGCCTCAACGTCAACACCTAGTAAAAGACGAAAATCACCAGTGAATTTCATTCATAGACAGACGCAAACAAATAGAACGGACATAGTACATAGAGAAACCCAAACAAATAAAACATATATAGTAAATAGTGAAACACAAACAACTACCATACCGCAATGTGCGAAACATAAGTCAGATACGAAAACAACATCTCTACCGGATATAAATTATCACAATCCTAATGTAAAAAATAGAATTCCTAACATAGCCAAACCTTTACGAAAATCGACACTCCTCTCTGGATATACACCAAATATATGCATTTTAAGTAGTAACAAAAAAAATAAAGTTACATCGACTGCACTGGATGTAATGCACAAAGATGACTTCAAACTTTGTCACTACTTTACCCCGGAAGCAAATACATTACAACTATTAACAGGACTTAAAGCAAATTTGACAGATTTCTCAATGAAGGACTACTGCATTGTTTTCATCAGCGACTAAGATTTTCTGGAACCGAAAAATTATCCCGATATGTTACGATCTTTGAGAGAAACCCTGCAAATGATCACTCATACTAATATCATACTATGTACGCCGACTTATCACTATGGCTACAGGACAGATGCCATAAATTATAGGATCTACAATTTTAATGAACTCTTACTTCACGATATAGATATGCATAAATATGCAATTTTATTTGACACAAACAAGTTTCTGACATATGACTACAGTATGTTTCACAAACCTTCAGGAAGGGTTAATAACACCGGATTTCGTACGATTTTTTAATACTTAGAATGTTTAATTAAATAACATAACAAAATACACTTGTAGAGTACGGTGACGTTTCTGAATCACAGAGTTCTAATCATGCATATAATAATAATTTATTTCGTGTATAATACTGTATTTATATTGCACCAAAATATTAACGGTCTTATAAGTAAATCAGATTCACTTTTGATTCACTTGGATAGATTCGAACAGATGGATAAACCTGTGGGTATTATTTGTGTAACAGAGCATAACATGATAACAGATGATATCGATCGTATTCCAATTGCTAACTTTAAAATAGGATCTTTTTTCATGTATTTTGGTAAGAGACTATTACCATGACTTCGAGAATATAAGTAGTATAAACGATTTGTCTGTTCCGAAGATTATTGAATGTTCAGCTATAAGATTGCCGAAACACAAATTAATTGTTATATGTATATACCGCCCTTCCAGAGATAATAGATTGATGGTTGATGAGTTTTTTGACAAACTAAACGCAATTCTGTCTAAATATACCCTTCTTATGGACAACAAAATCATAATTTGTGGGGACTTTAATATAGATATTTTGAAAGTAAACACAACAACGACTGAATTCAAGACCCTATTAGCAAGTTACAACCTTAAACTTCAATTTAAAACAGTAACGCGACCAGAGAGCAACACAGGCATAGATAATGTAGCCCATAACATTTCAGGCACTAAAGGAGAAATAGTTGACCTTGCATTGTCCGATCATTTAGGCCAGTTAGTTAGAGTCCCAGTCAAAAAAAACTTATACTCTAAAACACTGGTACAAGTTGACACGTAGTTATTGTGATAATCGCGAAAAGTTTATAGAATGTATTAGTAACCTATCGTTTCTAGACATCTTGAACACCAGTGATCCTGATTTAGCATTTAAAATGTTTCATGACTTATTCACTTTGTTCTATAATTTATGTTTTCCAATCGTGAAGTTAAAAATTTCTACAACAAGAAAAACAAAATGGATTTCGAAAGGAATCAAGCTATGTATTAAAATAAGCGCAATTTGTTATGGAAATACAGACTCCATCGCAATAATTCTAATAAAAAGATTTTAACAGCATACACTAAACGACTAAATAAAGTCATCAGACTCACAAAGAAAGCTCAAAATGAATATTTTATTAAAAGAGCAACAAATAAGTCAAAGGCCACGTGGAGTATAATAAATAAATATAATATTTTTTTTTTTTTATGTTATTTGTGGGGAAACAGGCTTACGGCCCACCTGATGGTAAGTGGTCACCGTCGCCTATTGACACCGGCAACACCCGGGGTATTGTCGATGCGTTCCCTACACTGAAGAAACCTCTTTACATTTCTCTTGAAGCGTGCCATGTCGTAGTCTAATGGGAAAACCTCAGATGGTAGCTCATTCCACATCTTGCAAGTATGGGGTAGAAAAGATCGCGTGAAGCGTGTGGTGCGCGATACCCAATTGTCGATTATATGTGGATGAGCTTTATTACGTTGTCGAGAAGTGCGGTGGTAAAATCTCGACGACGGAATGAGATCAAATAGCTCCTCAGAACATTCCCCATTATACAGGCGGTAGAATACACTGAGCGATCCGATGTCACGGCGTTGACTCAGCGGTTCCAGCTTGTCGGTGAGTTTGGGATCACCGATTATTCTAATGGCTCTTCTCTGAAGGGAGTCAAAACGAAGCAATTGGTACTTTGGAGCTCCATGCCAAAGATGGGAACAGTATTCCACGTGCGGCCGAACTTGCGCTTTGTACAGCAATAGCCGTTGTTGTGCCGTAAAATACTGTTTGGCACGGTTAAGGACTCCAAGTTTTTTGGAGGTGAGCACAGCTTTTGCTTCTAAGTGACTCCCATACTGGACCTCATTAGAAATTTTGACTCCCAGAATCCCTATACTTGCCGAGACGGGGAGAGGAATGCCCTGGAACCGTGGAGCTATTGTGAAAGGGGCCTTCTTTGTGGTGAACGCACAGACTTGCGTCTTGGTTGGGTTAAAGGTGACCAGATTAAGGTTACCCCAATCTGACACACGCTCCAAAGAGCCTTCAACCTCAGACACAAGTCTTTGTCTGTTGTCTTCCACTTCCGACCGAGAGACATTAGGGCGACCAGTGTAGAAAGTATCACCCGTACTGTCATCCGCATAACAATGAAGGCCGCTTATGTGCAGCATATCATTGATGTGAAGAATAAACAGTGTGGGCGATAGCACTGACCCTTGGGGTACACCAGAGTTAATGGGCATTGAGTCCGAGCAAGAACCATCTACAACGGCTCTTATGCTCCGCCCGGATAAGAAACTGGCGACCCAGCTGCAAAGTCCCCCGGGGAGGCCGTATGAGGGAAGCTTCGAGAGAAGCGCCTTGTGCCACACCCGATCGAACGCCTTCGCGATGTCTAGACTAACAGCTAGAGCTTCCCCCCTACTCTCGACGGCTTCCGCCCAGCGGTGAGTGAGGTAAACTAGAAGATCACCAGCTGATCGCCCATGACGAAAGCCGTATTGGCGGTCACTGATCAGCTGGTGTTCCTCAAGATACCTAAGAAGCTGAGTATTAATTACTCGCTCCATCACTTTACAGAGTAGGGAAGTAATTGCTATAGGCCGATAGTTAGACGGATAATAACCAACCTCGAGAAAATATTAACAAATTGGATAAAAATGGTAATATTATTACAAGTCCGAGTGATAAGGCAAATTAATTTAATATAGGTAATTATTTTATTGACATTATAAAGCAGTCTGATCACATTGATGACATTCCGTACAAAATTAGTTATAATAAATCAAATTCTATTTTTTTGACTCCTGTGACTCCGCATGACATTTTTAAACAATAAATTCATTAAAAAATACAAGTGGTGTAGGGTTTGAGGGTATTGATACAAAAATTGTTAAAGACACAGCTTTATACAAATCACCTGTCCTGTGTCATATAGTAAATAATTGTTTAGAACACGGTATTTTCCCAAATACTCTAAAACTTACTATAATAAAACCTCTGCACAAAAATGGATCACGACACGAAGTAAGTAACTACAGACCAATAGCACTGATTCCAGTTTTTTCTAAGATAATTGAAAAAGTCATGTATAAAAAACTGTACAACTACTTTGAAATTTTAACTCCATTTTAAGGTACGGGATTGTATTTTGGGGTAATTCTACGTTAATAGATAGGATATTTATGGCTCAAAAAAAAATGCATCAGAGCGATATGTAAAATTCGTAAAACTGATAGCTGTAGACCATTTTTTGCTGAGATGAAAATACTGACGATGGCCAGTCTCTATATTTATGAGCTCGCGACCTTTGTAGTAACAAATATGGACCTTTTTATGAAACGTAACAGCAAACGCCACAATAATAAAATTTGTTTTCCTCGTAATAGGACTGCTCTTTATAACAAAAGTGTTATCTGTATGGCTGCCAGGATATATAACAAACTTCCAAAGTCTGTATTAGATGCTTCAAGTCTGAATGTATTCAAGGCAAATCTGAAAAAAATGCTTGTAGGAAAAGCTTATTATAGTTGTAAGGAATATTTAAATGACAAGGATCTTGTTTAATAATAATTAAGTATGGATAACTAATTTAATAATTTTGACATTGTTATTAAGTACAATTATAATGGAACCTAATAATTAAGCTCGACATTGCATGCGTAAATCGCTGAATATGGCTGCACTACTATGTAACACTAAACACCTTGTACCTACCCATATTACGCAATAAACTGATTTGATTTGATTTGATTTGATTTGAAGGTAATCATATTTTTAGCAATTATCAATATGGATTTAGACAAGGCCGGTCCATTAATAAAGCCATCTATGACTTTCTGTATCAGATAATGACAAATAAGGATAAAAATAAAACAGGCATGGCTCTATATATGGATATGACCAAAGCCTTTGACCATGTTGATCATAATATACTATTGCAGAAGCTTGACACTTTCGGAGTCAGAGGTATAGCAAATAATTTAATAAAGTCTTATCTTAGTAACAGAAAACAAGTAACCCAAATTAGTAAAATATGCCCTAAAACACATATTGAAACTGCTTACTGATCACACGTGCGACTAGTTTCCCATGGTGTTCCACAAGGTAACGTCCTAGGGCCACTGTTATTTATAATTTATATAAATGATTTGCCTCAAATAACTAATCATTCCATGACTCTATTTGCCGATGACAGTACTGTTCTGTTTATGAATGATAAATCATACAATTTTCAACTTGACCTTAATTCTACGTTGACATGTTTTATTAATTGGTTATTGACTAATAATTTGAATATAAACTTGACTAAAACCTTTCTTATGAATTTTAAGCATAGAAATACTAATCTTGACATTGATATAAACTACTTTGGCACAAAAGTTCATGAAGTAGACATTACAACATTTTTAGGACTTACGATTGATAACAAACTAAACTGGAAAGCACATATTGATAATGTGTGTAAACGATTGAAACAATTTTCATGTGCTCTTTTTAAGTTAAGTAAAGTTTCAAATATATCCACATTACTTACTGCCTATCATGGTTACGTATCGTCGATCTTGCGCTATGGAACTATGTTTTGGGGAACTCGACAGAAAATCTCAGAGTTTTTAAAGCTCATAACAGCTGTATAAGAGCAATGTGTGGGCTACGTAGACGAGAAACTTGTAAGGATCACTTTATTAAATTAAAAATACTTACACTTTTAGCAATGTACATACATGAAGTACCTAGCTGTTTTTGTTAAAAACAACCTAGAACTATTTGAAGCGTTTGCAGTTGGAAGCCGCTTAGAAGGTAATCTGCGAAATGTGTCATGTAAAACGCAGTTGTTACACAATAGTGTGTTCTGTATGGCTCCCACTATATATAACAAAATCCCAAAATCTGTTTGCTTGCTCTCCAATATTATCTAAATTTAAGGGCAGATTAAGTGATATTTTGGTGATAAAAGCATATTATACCGTTAAAGAATTTTTGAATGATCAAAACATTATCGAAAATTAATTTTGACAAATACCTATATTGTTTCAATTTCTGTAAATAACTATTGACATCTATCTCCAATTTGACAGTATTATTATTTTATTAATAGGCATATCTAAATTCTTTGACATTTTCAATTAACAATGTGCTTTTTATTTTTATTGTATTCAATTTAGGTATTTTTGTGTTTAACTATTATTATACATATAACTACTATATTGTGATTATGACTTCTTACATATTTGACATTTGTAATTAATTGTGTATTTGATTCAATTCTACTATATTAATTTATGTGACTATTGTAATGTTTGTACGCCAAAATGGCGAAACCTAGTATAGTTCTTTGTTAAGCTCAACCATCCTATGTACCTAGGTTTACAGACAATAAACGAATTATTAATCATCAAAATTTTTATTTTTATTACTTTTTGTAACTCATTGCTATTATTTAATATCAATTTTTTTTTTGCTTTGCATGGTAACTTATATTTATCCACATATTCATATTTTTTTGTGATTGTGGTACCGTGCGGGCAGCCATCCGTGATATCTTTATTTTTAAATATTTCTAACGGAAGATCAGCGTTGAACTGTTAAAAGGACAACAAATGCTGAGTTGGACGTCTTTTTGTGACGTCGGTCATTTATATATAGGTACTAATTGTGAGATACACATTTTTTAGGTATTGCTGTTTTTGTGTATGTTTTGTACCGTCACATATAAATGTTTTTTTACGTTGTATCCTCTTGAGAGCACCGACTGATCTCTTTAGTCGTTTCCAGAGCATGCGTCGTTGGACCGGCACGTGCAGACGGAGGAGACGGCGCTGTACCCGCGGCTGCCAGCGCCGTCGGACGGCGAGCTGCAACTGGACGCGCGGCGGCTGCGCGAGCTGGGAGCTCGGTTGCCGCAGCCGCCGGCGCTGGGCCCGCTGCCGCCGCCCTCGCTGGCGCTGGCTGTGGCCATAGTGGGCGCGGAGATCTCATTATAGCGGGGGGCACCGCGCGCGCGCCGCCGGCCGCGCGTGCCGGTGCTCGTCTGAGTCGCCGATTATGGTTCGAGTGTCGGATCACTCCGATTTGTGATACTAGATTTTAATAATGATCGATTATTATACCGGTTTTTATGACTGACATTTCGTTTTATTCTGGGAGTTTGCTCTCGCTTTGTTATCCTTTAGGTTAGGATAGGTAAGGTTAGGTTTTTTTTTTTTAATTATTTTGTATGTTTTGCATTAATTATCAAATAAGACACGTAGTAGGACAGATTTTTTCTGTGCACGTATGACTTTTTATATACAATTACTTTGCAACATCTTGTGTTTATTTACATTATTTAACAGGACATGCTATTGGATACATGTTTTGCTTAATTTCGGGGTTTATTATGATAACACATTTATTTTGTGTTGACGCTTATTTATTAGATTCTTTTGTTAACACTTAAGAGGATTTATATATATATTACACATAAGATATTATATACAATAATAACATTGTTATTATGTAAAGGGTTTATAATTAGTTTTGTTAACTATTAGTTGCAACAATAGGACAATGGCGAAAGCTAAGCTAGACTAGATCTTAAGATCTAGGTGCACTTTGTCTTTAACCATCTACGTGCTTCTCTTGCATGAAATGAAAATGAAAAATTTCTTGAGCCTATATACATTTGTTTATATTTTTATACATATGTTATATATTTACATTAAACCACTTTTTTTGTAGTATAAGGTAATAGTTTACAATTACTAATTAGTAAGTTAATAACTTACTTATCTATATGATGACAAAAGATGAGCTAGACTAAATCATAAGATCTAGGTGCACTCCTTCTTTCACCATTCATATCCTATATTATAATTAATCAGTTAATTCATCCAGGATAATATTCCAGAGCACCGGTCCACAGGCTGATCCCTGAACACATCCCTTCGACATTCGCTTCGTGGCGCGCTCTCCTGCATGATCCAGGATTACCTGCCGGTCCCGGACATAGTCGGTGATAAGACCGTAGATGTTTTTTGGGCATCGCATTTGTCTGTGGAAAAGCACAGGCCACTAGGCGTTGTCAAATGCTGCTTTGATATCTAAAGACACTGCGATGGCCAGGTGTTTGTCGCTTTTTCAGCCAAACGACGAGAGGACCACTGGAAACTCTCCTTGAAGAACAAAAAGTCAGAAAGACCGTATATGCAAAAGAACTTCTCAAAGAGTCGACCGCTAACTTCCGCGTACTGTGCGAACTTCAAATCAAGGAAAATGTTTGGTCCCTTATGAACAGGTTGCTTAAGGAGTCGACTCCTCGACTTCCTCCAGCAACTCTCAAAGTGGGAAACACATTTACTTCTGGTGGTAGGGAAACGGCAGAAGCGCTGCTGAATTACTTCTACCCGGAGGACCTTCTAGACACTGAACCTCGTCATCACAACCTAAGGTCCATCCATTCCATCGACTCCGAAGACGATTCTTATTTTACGGAGGAGAAAGTGCTAGAATACTTGAAGTATATGAATCCCAAAAAGGCGCCGGGTCTAGACAACTTAAAATCAGATATATGTCTACAATTTAGTACTGCTTACCCAAAATTAATAACAGGCATTTTCAACAGGTGCCTAGCTCTCCAGCACTTCCCCCGGCAGTGGAAGAAAGCCTATGTAAAGATTATACCAAAGCCAGGTAAATCCGATCATAGTGCACTGAGTTTATTCCGACCGATCGAACTTCTTCCAGTATTTGGAAAATTGCTGGAAAAGCTTTTCATAAAAAGGGTCACATTCTGGGCAGATAAAAATGGCTTCAGTAATGACCGTCAATTTGGCTTTCGCGAGCAAACAAATACAACACAGGCTGTGGATAACGCGCTTAAAGTAGTACGGGTTAGGTTAGGTTAGGTTAGGTTCTGGGGGGGCCCCACGAAATGCGCGGACTTGCGCATCTTGGGTCTCGACATCTCCATCACAAAGGCGGAGGTTGTAGCCGCTGCGGCGGCCAAAGCAGGCTGCTCGGTAGAGCAGATCCGGACAGGGGAGATGCAACCAGCAGGGCGGGGAAGCTGCTCTCTGCGCCTCTCCTGCCCGGTAGCGGCGGCGAAGGTCCTGGCCACCTTAGGCCGGCTAGAGGTCGGTTGGAGTCCCGCGCGGGTGGTGGCACTAGCGCCCCTTCCCATGCGCTGCTTCCGCTGCATGGGGACGGGCCATTTCGCCCCGATGTGCCCCTCGCAGACAGACCGCAGCAAGCTCTGCTTCCGCTGCGGGCAAGCGGGGCACTTTGCGGCGACATGCCAGGCGACGGCCCACTGCGCGATATGCGCCAGCGCGGGCAGACCTGCGGGCCACAAAATGGCAGGGAGGAGCTGCAAGCCTCCCCAAACGAAGGGAGCCGCGGTCCCTAGGACTAATGCGGCCGCTGACCCTGCGCCTTTCGCCGGCCCCTTACCAGTTGCCGGCCCCGCGCCAGCCGTGGAGGAAGTTAGTATGTCCGAATAATGGGAGGTCGGACTGCTAACTTTCTGCAGGCAAACCTCAACCACTCCGCCAGAGCCCAGGACCTTTTCCTGCAGGTCATGGCGGAGCGTAGGGTCGACATCGCCGTCGCTACGGAGCCATACTTTGTGGTTCCCCGTTCTGACTGGACAGGGGACCTCGACGGCTCCGCGGCTATAGTGTGTAGATCGGGGCCGGCCCTCTCTATCAAAGAGAGGGGCTCGGGTTACGTGGTAGCCGAATGGGGAGGGTATGCGTTGGTTGGCGCGTACTTCTCCCCCAACAGGCCTCTGTCGGACCTAGAGGCGTTCCTCGACACCCTAGGTCCGGCCATCCGCAGGGCGGCACCCCTCCCCGTGGTGTTCATGGGCGATCTTAACGCCAAATCCCGGGCCTGGGGGGGGACTCGCACTGACCTGCGAGGCGACGCGGTCGAAGAGTGGGCGACGGAGCTCGGTCTAGTCGTCCTCAACCGGGGGACGGCCTACACGTGCGTGCGACGGCAGGGAGGGTCCGTGGTAGACATATCGTTCGCCACCCCGGCCGTCGCACGCCGTGTGAAGGGATGGAAGGTTCTCGATGGGGAGGAGACCCTCTCGGACCACCTATATGTGTGGTTCGAGATCTCCTCCTCGCAGGGTTCGCCTGAGACCCGCCGTCACCGCCGGGGCCGTGACCAGGAGGCGTTTCCCCGCTGGGCGCTGAGCCGCCTGGACCGAGAGGCGGCCGAGGAGACGGCCATCGTAGAGGAGTGGTGCTCTCAAGACTCCGCGCCCACTGAAGTCGAAGAAGCCGCTGGCCGCCTTCGCGACGCTCTCGAAGCGATCTGCGATGCGGCCATGCCCAGAGCCGGCCCGCGCCTTCCGCACTCACGGGTGTACTGGTGGTCGGCGTTCATCGCCAACCTCCGAACCACCTGCAATGCGAAGAGAAGGGCCTACACCCGCAGCCGCCGGCGGAGGGTGAGAAATAGGGAGGCGGAGGACCGGCTCTATGCGTCCTTGTTAGAGGCAAAAACTGCATTGCAGCTGGCAATCGCCAAAGCGAAGAAGTCAGCACGCGAGGAATCGCTCGCAGGCCTGGACAGGGATCCCTGGGGACGGCCATACCGAGCGGTGCGGAACAAAATCTGCACTGCAGCCGCCATCCCCGCAACGGAAGCCCTCGAGCCGGAGCTCCTGAGCCGGGTGATCGAGGGGCTCTTTCCAGACTGCCCGGAGCACGACCCCCCCTGCATGCCCCTCCCGACGGACCCTTTCCCAGACGATCCTGCCCCCCCCGTCTCAGAGGAGGAACTCATGGTCGCGGCGGTCCGCCTCCGGGGGAAAAGAACGACCCCCGGCCCCGATGGGGTCCACGGCAAAGTGCTGGCCGTCGCCCTTAAACACCTTGAGGGCGACATGCGGGAGCTGCTAAACCGGTGCCTAGAGACTGGGCAGTTTCCGCACCAATGGAAGATTGGGCGCCTAGTCCTCATCCCGAAGGCCGGCCGACCGCCTAGCTCCCCGTCCGCTTACCGGCCCATCGTCCTGCTGGACGAGGCGGGGAAGCTATTTGAGAGAATCGTGGCGTCCCGCCTTGTTCAGCACCTGACGGTGATAGGGCCGGACTTGTCCGAGGCCCAATATGGTTTCAGGGCCGGGAGGTCAACATTAGACGCTCTCTCGGCCCTGAAGACCATTTCAGCGGAGGCGACCGAAGGGGGTGAGAGAGTGCTGGCGGTGTCACTTGACATCGCCAACGCGTTCAACACCCTCCCCTTTGGCACCATTAGGGAAGCACTCCGGTTCCATGGAGTGCCTCCCTACCTAAGGCGCCTCCTAGAAGACTACCTCCGGGGGAGGGAAGTCCGGTGCGTGAACGGGGCGGGGGCGGTGGTCCAGCGGCCGATGAGGTGTGGAGTTCCGCAGGGGTCGGTGCTGGGACCCCTCCTGTGGAACATAGGCTATGACTGGGTTCTCCGTGGGATCACTGGCTCATCCCAAGAATGAGCGTCCTATGCTATGCGGATGACACCTTAGTCGTAGCCCGAGGGGACACCTTTAGGGAGGTAGCCCGAAGGGCGGAATTGGGTACGGCCCTGGTGGTCGAACGTATTCGACTGCTGGGGCTAAAGGTGGCGCTCCCCAAGACCGAGGCCATCATGTTCCATAGGCCTCGGTGTGGGCCACCCCCAGGGGCTCACATTACCGTCGAAGGGGTGGCGGTCCCGGTTAAGGCCCAGATTAAATATCTGGGCCTTGTTCTGGATGGGCGTTGGACCTTCCAAGCCCACTTTGAAGGTTTGGCGCCCAGATTGGTGGGTGCTGCGGCAGCCTTGGGCCGGCTGCTGCCCAATGTAGGGGGCCCCAGCGTCATATGTTGGTACACGGCGGCGAGGACCTCCGCCTCTAACTCCCACGGGGGGAATCCGGCCAGGGCGCAGGCTGCATCCGCGGACACCGTTCGGTATCCCCGTATTGCCCTCAGCGTTATGTTTCGCTGGGGTCGCCGCAGCCGCGCCCTGTTCCCTCTATTGAGGGCTCCAGCCCAGACAGGGGCTCCATAGAGGGCCATGCACTTGATCACCCCAGCGTACGGTTAGGTTAGGTTAGGTTAGGTTAGGTTAGGTTAGGTTAGGTTTTGTTTTTTGTTTTTTTTTTTTTTTTTTTTTTTTCATCCTCTTCTTTTTTTGCTTTCGGTGCCTGGAGTACGGGCACGTGCGCGCCATGTGTCGCAGTACGGTGGACCGCACAAACTTGTGCTACGCGTGTGGTGAGCCCGATCATCGGGCGAGCCAATGCACGCGTCCGCGTAGGTGTCCGCTGTGCTCTGACCACGGCTGTAAGGCTGACCACAGGATGGGTAGCAAGCGTTGCATTCCTCCTAAGGCAAAGAGGAAACCTCCTCCAGACCCAGCACCGGGAAGCAAAACGGCCCCACCAAAGGAGACCGTTGAGTCGGGTAAAGCCCCGCCACCCCAGGAGGCCATGGAGGCCTCTTAATGGATCACACCATTAGAGTTCTCCAGTGCAATCTGAACCACTGCCGAGCTGCGCAGGATCTCCTCCTTCAAACGCTTGCGCAGTGGTCAATTGCACTTGCCGTAGTGTCGGAGCCCTATCGTATCCCGATTCATCCTCGCTGGTTTGGGGACGACGGGGGCTCTGCTGCTATCTATTGGGGCGGTGGTGAAGGTGCCCCCCACTGCGCCCTTATTGAAAAGGGCGAAGGTTTCGTTGCTGTAGAGTGGGGTCACATAGCCGTTGTGGGCTGCTACGTCTCCCCCAACTGTAGTCTTGCCGCTTACGAGGTGTACCTGGACGAGGTGGGTAGCTGCATTCGCAGATGCCTGCCCCGTCTTGTGCTTGTCTTGGGTGACTTCAACGCTCACTCACGCGAGTGGGGGAGTCTCCAAGACAACCCAAGGGGAGTAAAGGTTGTTGACTGGGCGGCGGGTTTTGACCTCCGGCTTTTAAACCAGGGGTCCGTAAACACGTGTGTGCGGTGGCAGGGGGAGTCGATCGTGGATTTATCCTGGGCGACTCCTTCTTCCACACACATGGTGTCGGGATGGAGGGTAGCGGAGGAGATGGTTACACTTAGCGACCATCGCCACATCGTTTTTGATGTAGCTCTTCGCCCTCCCGACCGTGTGTCCCGCCGCAGTAGCAACCTGCCACGACGATGGGCCCTCAAACGGCTGGACAGTGATCTGCTGAAAGCCGCAGCCATCGTTGCGGCCTGGCCGGAAGTCGAGGAGGATCTGCCTGATCCTGAGAGAGAGGCAGCCTGGTTCCGGACAACGATGACGTCTATTTGTGACGCATCGATGCCCCGAACCGGGTCACCCAAGCGTAGGGCGGTGTACTGGTGGTCGAACGAGATTGCAAGGCTGCGCGAGGCGTGTCTGCGTGCTCGACGCCAGTACACCAGAGCCCGGAGAAGACGGCGAGCTCTTGCCGAAGAGACGCAGAGAGACTACGTGGTTTACCGACGCGCTACCAAGGCACTCCAAGGCGCTATTGCCGATGCTAAGTCTCGGTGCTGGAGTGAACTCCTCGAGGGGCTAGACAGGGATCCGTGGGGGCGCCCGTACAAAACTGTACTGGGTAAACTCCGGCCCTGGGTTCCACCGCTGACGGAAACCCTGGACCCAGCTTTTGTCGGGAGAGTGGTAGACACCCTCTTCCCCAGGGTTCAGGATGGTCCCTCATCCCCCGGGTTACCATCGGACCCGAACATCTGGTCTGATGAACTGGGGGTCACTGAAGAGGAGTTGCACCGAGCTGTGAAGCGCCTCGGGGCACGTAACACCGCGCCAGGCCCAGATGGAATTCCTGGTCGGGCGTGGGTGCTGGCTCTATCCGCCGGATTGGGGTACAGGCTGAGGCGGTTATTTAATAGCTGCTTCCGCTCTAGCACGTTCCCCAAGGATTGGAAGGAGGCAAGGGTGGTCCTCTTGAAGAAGGACGGCAGGGCCGCAGATTCTCCTTCTGCGTATCGTCCCATATGCCTGCTGGACGAGGCTGGCAAATTGTTCGAAAGAATAATTGCCGCTCGTCTATGCACTCATCTGCGGCAGGAAGGTCCTGACCTGTCGGAAAACCAGTTTGGTTTCCGACGGGCGCGTTCGACAGTTGACGCGATTCTTCGCGTCCAATCACTGTCGAAGCAGGCCGTGTCCCGGGGCGGGAAGATGTTGGCGGTGTCTTTGGATATCGTCAACGCGTTTAATTCCCTGCCCTGGAGGGCGATCAGGGAGGCGCTCGTTTTTCACGGAGTGCCCCCCTACCTGCAGCGCATAGTTGGCGCCTATCTGCGCGACAGATGTGTGCAGTATGTTGGCCGGGACGGTGCATTGCACCAGAGGGAGGTGTATTGTGGGGTTCCGCAAGGGTCCGTTTTGGGCCCGCTCTTGTGGAACCTTGCATATGATGTAGTCTTGCGCATCGATCTTCCCGTCGGCATTCACGTTGTCTGCTACGCAGATGACACTTTAGTGTTAGCTGACGGGAACTCCTTCGACAGGGCCAGAGAGCTAGCCGAGCTTGGGGTGGCTTGTATCGTGGACAAGATCCACGAGCTGGGTCTGCGAATAGCGCCTCAGAAGACCGAGGCGCTGTGGTTCCACAAATTCCCGAGGGGAAAGGAACCAGCCAGCATGTCCGTTCGCGTGGGTGACGTTGATGTCCAGGTGGGGCGGTACCTCAAGTACCTAGGCCTTACCTTGGACAGCCGCTGGGGATTTGAGGAGCACTTTAGCCGTGCGGTTCCCCGGATCCAGAGGGTGGTGGGTGCTCTGCACAGACTGCTGCCCAATCTCGGGGGACCAAGGGAGGGGGTTCGCCGACTCTACGCGGGGGCCGTGCGATCGATGGCTCTCTACGGAGCACCCGTGTGGTCCAGTAGACTGACGGGTGTTAGGCGCTGCAAGACTATGTACAATAGTCTGCAGCGCACTATAGCTATTCGTATCGCGCGAGGATACCGTACGATATCGTATGAGGCGGCAACTCTCTTGGCGCGGTTTCCGCCATTCGACATCTTGGCGGCGATGGACGCACGTGTGTACGTTCGTCTTCGACAGGATGACGGGGGCGGAGCAACGCTGGTGGAGGTGAGGCATGAGGAGCGAAAACGTGCGCTCGTCGAATGGCGCGAGCGGTTTGACGAACCGCGGTACTCGCGCCAGCGCATCGTTGGCGCAATTCTGCCGAGCTTCGAAGCCTGGCTAGGGAGGGAGTATGGAAATGTCACCTATCGACTTACTCAGGTACTCACCGGGCATGGATGCTTCGGTGAGTACCTGAATAGGATTGGACGCGAACGGACACCGCAATGCCACCATTGTGGGAGGGATCGGGATTCCGCCCAGCATACGCTCGAGGAATGCTCAGCGTGGTGCGTGGAAAGGCGGAACCTGATCACCAGGATCGGGCAGGACCTCCGTCTGCCAAGCGTAGTAGCGGCTATGTTGGCAGACGAGGACGGCTGGAAGGCCGTGGCCTCTTTCTGTGAGACCGTATTGGTTCGGAAAGAGGCCGCTGAGCGAGATCGGGAGAGGGACGATCCCGCTCGGAGAAGGCGGCGGCGGGGGGCAGGCAACGGCCGCCCCGCGCCGCCCGCCCCGTAAAGGGGCAGAGTAATGGTTGCCCCTGCCAAACAGGGGACCTTTCGGGTCCGTGGGTAGTCGGAGTGAGGGCTCTGGCCAACCCGGATAGCGGACTCAGGGAGGGCAGCCGCACAGTGTGGCATGTGCAGCTGTGCACCGCGAGGGTGCTTGGGGCAACTGCCCCCGGGACGTGCTCTTTATGGGCGATGCGTGAGAGGGGGCTCTGGTGCGTTTCGTGTGAGGTCCCAGAGCCCTTTGACATGTATGGAGGCCGGCCACCGGGGAGGTTTTAGTGGGTCGTCGAGTTCGACAACCCCACATAACCCGTATTGTGCCCTACATGCAATACGGGTATCTGGTTGCAGATTTCCTCCCCCAAAAAAAAAAAAAAAAAAAAAAAAAAAAAAGGTTAGGTTAGGTTAGGTTTTTTTGGGGAACCCCCCACAGTGCTTGCTTCCACGTAGCGTTCCCCGGGCAACGACCTGGTCCTGTCACCGTAACGGAGTGGCAGGCCAGTGATCGGCGAAAGTGCACTGTGCGTTGAAGACTTTTTTTTGCGGACTCTTCAACACTTGCGGCGGCTATGCCTAAGCTACCATCGCGGGACGCCTCCGGGCGGTTCTTAAAAGGCCCTTGTCAGGGCCAACCAAAAGGCCCTTCTCAGGGCCAACCAAAAGGCCCTTCTCAGGGCCAACCAAAAGGCCCTTCTCAGGGCCAAACCAAAGGCCCTTCTCAGGGCCAACCAAAAGGCCCTTCTCAGGGCCAACCAAAAGGCCCTTCTCAGGGCCACACCAAAGGCCCTTCTCAGGGCCAAACCAAAGGCCCTTCTCAGGGCCACGCCGGCGATGCCAGTATGGCGTCGGAGGTTTGCCGCCCATCACCGGGTAGCATGTTCCGCAGGCTGTCGGTCGACGTGTTGTCGGACTCCGACAACGAGTCGCTCGTTCCAGAGTCGGACGGAAGTTCGGCGATGGAAGCCGAAAGTCGCTTTCAAAAGCGGAAGCGATCCTTCCTGAAGGACGGCGGCGAAGGCTCCTCGGACTCCACGAGGAGTGCTAAGCCAAAAAAGAAGGCGAAGGCCAAAAAGCCTTCCACTGTGGTGGACACCCACGACGTGGGTCTGGCGGACGCCCAACGTCAGTTGGACCTCGCACGAAGGGCTCAGTTCCAGGAAGACCTGGAAGAGAGGGTCGCCGCGAAGGAGATGCAGGCGCAGGCCGCCCGGGCTAAGTCCGGGTACGGTGCGTCTAGCGTCTTATACGCGGACCACTCGCTGGCCGAGCTGGAGCGCATGGCGCAGGAGGACGAAGAGGAGATCAGGGTGGTCGCCTCTAAGTCCTCCAATCTAAAAGGGACATTCCAAAAGTCCCTTAAATGCAGGGCCGCCAGCATGGGTGGCATCGTCCGGGAGCTGGTGCAACGCACAGCCACCGACGAGACGCGGCAACTGCAGGCGAAGTTAGATCGCCTGCAGTCGGAGGTCAGCCAGCTGCATAAGAAGCTGGCTGAGGTCACGGCCCAGCCAACCCAAGCTGAGCCGAGACCTGCGGTGGAGGGCCCTTCCTCCTCTTCCAACCTTGAGGATGTCATCCGCAAGGTTGTGATGGAGGAAAGGGCATTTACGAGAGCCTGCCTCGCTGGCATCGAGGACAGGCTCTTGCCCGAAAAGCGCCTCCGACCGCCCCTCGCGGCGGACAAGAGGCCGTGCGAGCCTGGGCCATCCTCCCAAAGGGAGGACGCCCTTCTCCCTTCCACCACCCCGTCCACCCAGCCGTGGACGAAGGTGGTCAAAAAGGGGAAGGGCAAGGCCAAGAAGGCGAGAGCGGCCGCCGCCCCTGCCTCCCCAGTCAACATCTCCCCTCCCTGCCCGTCCCAGACGACCGGCAAGGGGAAGGGGAAGGGGAAGGGGCAAAAGTCGGCCCCTAAGCCCGCCACCGCTGCTCCGGCAGCTAAAAGGGCCCCTGCCGGTGGGAGAAAAACCCTAGTTTCTCCCAAAACCGCGGCCGTCGTGGTGACGCTCACCGCGGAGGCTGCGGAGCGTGGTGAGACGTACGAGTCGGTGCTGAAACGGGCTCGTACCAACGCCGATCCCACCAAGTTGGAAAGCGGCGCCATCACGTGCCGCCAGACCCAAGCCGGGGCTCGTATTTTCGAGTTCCCGGGGGCCCAGGGCGGCACCAACGCTGACCTCTTCGCAACGAAGTTGCAAGAGGTCATCGCGGACGCGGCCAAGGTGGCCCGTCAAGTCGGCGGCCCTCGAGGTGACCAATCTGGACGATTCGGTCACCAAAGAGGAGGTCGTGGCGGCGCTCGCAGCAATAGGGGGCTGCAACACCGCAGCGGTACAGGGTCGGGCTATCAGGCCCGGCCGCGGCGGCATGGGCACAATCCGCCTGGAGTGCCCGGTCACCGCAGCTAAGGCCGTCCTTGCCAAGGGACGGCTTGCCGTCGGGTTTGGGTCGTGTGTGGTCCGAGCACTTGGTGAGCAGCCTTTGCGCTGCTACAAGTGCTTCGGAATCGGCCACACACGGGCCCTCTGTCCGTCCAAGGTGGACAGGTCGGACGCCTGTTACCGCTGCGGTAAGGAGGGGCACATGTCCGCCTCCTGCACGGCCGCCAAGCCGCACTGCGCGGTGTGCGCCGCCAGTGGCCGCCCGGCGGACCACGTGATGAGGGGGAGGAACTGCAATCCTCCCCCAAAGAAGGGCAAAGCGCAGGCGCCGTCCCAGCCTGCCGCTACCACCGTCGTCCCTGAGGCTGGGACCTCGGTGGCCGACGAGGGGGGTGCGATGTCCAAATGATGGATAGGTCCGGACATCGCATCCTACAGGCGAATACTAACCACTGTAAAGCAGCCCAGGACCTGCTGATGCAGGCCCTGGCTGAGTGGTTAGTAGACGTTGCGGTGGTCGCCAAGCCGTACTCTGTCCCTGGCCGTTGGCTGGGTGATCGGGACGGCTCGGTGGCGTTGGTGTCGCGGTCTTCCACGGACTCCTCTCCCCTCTCGCTCTTAGAGAGGGGACCGGGATACGTGGCCGCCGCGTGGGGAGAAATAGCCCTGGTGGGGGTCTATTTCTCCCCTAACCGCCCTTTACAGGACTTCGAGGATTTTCTCGAAGTCCTGACCGCAGTAGTCGGTAGGGCGGCGCCGCGCCAGGTCGCCGTATTGGGCGACCTGAACGCCAAGTCGGCGGCCTGGGGCAACCGGGCCGCCTCTTGCAACGTCCGCGGGCGGGCCGTCGAATTTTGGGCGGCCTCGTCGGGCGTGTCCCTCCTAAATAGAGGGACGGCCCACACGTGTGTGCGGCAACGGGGAGGGACGGTGGTGGACGTGTGGTTAGCCACCCCCGCACTTGCCGCCCGCGTCGTCGGCTGGCGGGTGGAAACGGTGGAGACCTTGTCGGACCACCGATACGTGCGGTTCGACATCGTCTCCACCCAGAGCCCCCGGGGGATGGCCCGCTCGGGCCAGTCCCCCTTTCCACGGTGGGCTCAGATCCACCTGGACCGAGGGGCGGCCAAGGAGGCGGCGTTCGTCCAGGACTGGCTCACGCCTCCTATCAATGTCCTGGACGTCGACGCCTCAGCGGTCCGACTGCGGGAGTCCCTGACCGAGGTGTGCAACTCCAGCATGCCTCGGTCTCGCCGCCCACCTCCCCGACGCGCCGTCTATTGGTGGTCGGAGGAGCTGGCGGGTCTCCGGGCCGCCTGCGTGGTGGCCAGGAGGGCCTACACGCGGAGTCGACGGCGGAACGTGCGGGACGCGTCGAACGAGGACCTTCTCTACGCCTCGTACGTAGAGGCAAAGAAGGTCCTCAAGGCGGCTATGTTCGCCGCCGACGACGCGGCGAGGGCCGAAATGCTAGAGGGTCTCGACAGAGACCCGTACGGGAGACCGTATAAGGCGGTGCGGAATAAACTGCGCCCCTTCGGTCCCCCGCTAGCAGAGACCCTCGAGCCGGCGTTTCTGGATGGGGTGGTTCGGTCCTTGTTTCCAACAGGGACCAACTTCACCCCTCCAGTGATGGACCCCTCGCGGGAGGCGGCTCCGCCGGCGGAGGAGGTCCCTCCGGTCACGAGGGCGGAGTTTGGCGCGGCGACGCTTCGCCTCCGCGCCAAGAAAACCGCCCCCGGGCCGGACGGCGTCCCCGCAAGGGTGGTGGCCATTGCGGCCACCCAAATGGCGGACAGGTTTCGGGACCTCTTCAGCGCGTGTTTCACGGCTGGGAGGTTCCCGAAAGCCTGGAAGGAGGGGCAACTGTGCCTCCTCCGTAAGGAGAGACGACCGGCAGACTCCCCCTCGGCATACCGACCCATCGTTCTGCTCGATGAGGTCGGTAAACTGTTCGAGGGGATCGTCGCCGGTCGGCTGAATGGCCTCCTGCGGGGGGTTGGGCCGAACCTGTCGGACGCCCAATTCGGTTTCCGAGTTGGGCGTTCGACAGTGCACGCGCTGGCCCGGCTGAAGGGCCAGGTGAGGGAGGCCGTGGAGTCTGGGGACGGAGTGTTGGCTGTGTCATTTGACATAGCCAACGCGTTCAATTCCGTCCCCCACTCCACGATCTTGGAGGCACTCCGGTACCACGGAGTGCCTTCATACTTGCGGGCCCTCTTGGCCAGCTACTTGGAGGACCGAGCGGTCCTCCTCGTAGACAAGGCTGGCCAAGTCCGGAGGTACGGCGCGGAGTCTGGTGTTCCACAGGGGTCGGTCCTAGGACCACTCCTGTGGAACATCGGCTTCGACTGGCTCCTGCGGGGATCCCTCCTCCCGGGCACGAGTGTCATCTGCTACGCGGATGACACTCTCCTCACTGCCCGGGGGAGGGATTTTAGGGAGGCGGCCAGTTTGGCCTCGGCTGGCGGATCCTTGGTCGCGGGAAGGATCCGCCGCCTCGGGTTGGGGGTTGCGCTGCACAAGACCGAGGCCGTGTTCTTCCACGGGCCTCGGCAGCGCATCCCTCTTGACGCCCACATCGTCGTGGAGGGCGTCAGAATCGGGGTGAGGACCCAGATGAAATATCTGGGCCTCACCCTGGACAGCAGGTGGCGCTTCGGCCCGCACTTCAGCGGGTTGTCAGCGCGCCTGCTGAAGGCGGCGAACGCCCTCTCGTGGCTCCTCCCAAACCTGGGAGGGCCGAAGGCGAGATGCCGGCATTTGTATGCCGGCATCTTGAAGAGCATGGCCCTTTACGGGGCCCCCATCTGGGCGGACTCCCTCCACAGGAGGGAGAATGCGACCGCCATCCGCAGGCCCCAAAGGGCCATTGCACTGCGGGTGGCGAGAGCCTACCGCTCGGTGGGCTTTGCGGTAGCGTGCGCTCTGGCCGGCACCCCGCCTTGGGAACTCGAGGCGTGGGTGCTCGCCAGAGTGTACGAGTGGACGGCGGGGCGCAGGGCGCTCGGGGAGTGCCCTGCCCCAGAAGAGCGGGAGGCCGTCCGCAGAGAGGCGAGGGACGCAACCGTCCAACATTGGACGGAGGCCCTCGCCACCGCAGCCTTTGGCCGCAGAACGTTGGACGCGCTCGGGCCAGTCCTGCAGGACTGGCTCGGGCGGTCCCACGGTTTCCTTTCTTTCCGTCTGGTGCAGGTGCTATCCGGGCATGGCGTCTTCGGATCGTGCCTGCATCGGATCGGAAGAGAGGAGACCCCGGCCTGCCACGATTGTGGCGCGGCGGTGGACACGGCGCAGCACACCCTGGAGGTGTGTGCGTCGTGGTCTGGGCCGCGCCGCCAATTGATGGCGGTGGTCGGGCAGGACCTCTCGCTGCCCAGCGTGGTTTTAGCCATGCTGGGAAGCGAGGAGTCCTGGGCTGCGGTGGCCTCCTTTTGCGAGGAAGTAATTTCGCAAAAGGAGGCGACGGAGCGGGCGCGGGAGGAAGACCCTCTCGCAGCGCCACTCCGCAGGCGACGAACGGGTCGGAGAAGGCGATTGCACGACAATCGTCTTCCCCCTCCTGGTGGAGGATAGCGGGAGACAGGCGCGGGGGCGTCTTCTCCCGCATTGCACGTATCCTCCACTTCCGCCGGGTGGGAATGACCGCGAGCACTCGCGGCTATTCTCGGGCCCCTCTCCCAGGGTGGGGAGGGGGGTGAAGGGCTCGCCGTAAAGGCGGGCGGTCGTCGGCGGGGGGCTGGATGGAAAGGCTGTGCCGGATTCCCAGTTCCCCTCCATATAGGCGATGCGGGAGTGCCGCTGGGTCGTTTAGTGGGTATACCGGTGGGGAGCACCGGGAGTCCCACATAACCCTTCCGTCTCCCGACGGGAGGGTATGCATAAAGCATTTTTCCCAGCGTCAAAAAAAAAAAAAAAAAAAAAGGTTAGGTTAGGTTAGGTTTTTTTTTTTTTTTTTTTTTCTTGTCCGGGCGCAGAGGCCCGGCCCGCGAGCTAATGTTTCCCCTGATGTTTGTTCAGAGCCTTTATTTTCTTAATTCTGATTTTACAAATTTTATTCTTATATTCTAGGGTATCAAAAACTGTTTATTTATTATATCGTCGTTTCCAGTAATATCATCCAGACTTAACATTATATCTTATATCTACTGTCTTTTTTATTTTTATTCATTTCTTACATCTATGTTTTTCTTATATATACTTATTATATATTTAACTTATTTTGCTTATCCTTTCCTTATTTATATTCGTGGGTACTATTCTAAGATAACAATATATTTTACTAATTACATTCTCTACGGGACTTACTAACTATTAGCTTACACAGATATGAACTTAACAATGTATTGTATATATATATGTATATATAGATTAGCTTTATTTACCTTTTCTTATTTGATAATGTTCTTATATATGCTTATTATATATAAAACAACATACTTATCTACCTATTCTTATTTCTACATATTACTTTATTACATATCCTAATACAAAAATCTATGAATATACATCTACTTTCTTTGTTCCTAATTATAACATGTAAATTTTCTTTGATTAGGGTAGTGTCAAGTTTTTGCTCAAGTTCATACCTCGCTAGGCTATACATAGGACATTTTAACAGGACGTGTTGAACCGTCTCTTCTTTATCCGGGTCACATGGGCACGATGGGCTCTCCTTACACTTGAACTGGTACAAGTATTCTGAGAACCCACCGTGCCCTGTTAACACCTGGGTCAGCAGATTAGATATTAGTATCTTTCTGACTATTTGGTGGGCCTCTATTGCGTCAGGAAAAAACATCTTGGTGACGGCCGCTTTGTCTTCCGATTTGTATCTCCGGTTCCATACGTCAAGCGAATCCTTACGGATTTGTCGCTTGACGTATGAGATCGGACACGCATCGTAATCGGGCTTTCGCTTTAGATTGAGTGCAGCATTCTTGGCTAACTCGTCGGCTCTTTCGTTTCCGTCCATCCCAGTTGTGTGCTTTAATCCAAAATAAAGATACAATTTTATTTTGGATTCGAATCTTTTCAATATTCCGTCTTATTTCTGTCGCTAAGGGATGAACGGAGCCGTGATTAGTCACTGTCTCCAGAGCCGCACGCGAGTCGCTGTATATGCCGTAACTGGCTTCGTGGCGCTTTAAGATCTCCCGTGTGGCTCGACATATGGCGTATTGTTCCGCCTGATAGACTGTGCAGTGGGATGGCAGCTTTAGTTTGAGGGATTTGATCTCCGCCGCGCTATTCCATAAGGATAGCGCCGCGCCGACCTTGTCCTCAATCCTGCTACCATCCGTGAAAATACGGACTGCCTGCTGGTTGTGATGTTCCACATCCTGTTGGTCTATCAGGTTTGTGAACTCCAAGCTCACATGCCTTGCCGGGTGCGGGTTCGAACTAAACGCCACTCTAGACTCTACCTCCCTGTCCTCCAGGAACGGCTTGGGAACTCCACGTCTGGTTTCGTAAATGGCTGCCGCCTCACGGATCCTGATGTCCAGCGGCAGAATCCCAGCCAGTAATAGAGCCGAATTTAGGGAGACAGTTCGGTAGGCCTTTGTAAGCTTCTGAGCAAAAACCCTTTGGACAGCGTTAAGTTGCTTTTTCACCGTGTGTTTTTCCGTCGCACCTGCCCAGGCGCTGGCTGCATACATCATGACTGGCTCCACTGTTGCCCTATAGATGATTCGGATCACCTCCGGGTGCAGACCCCAGCTGACCCTGGCGGCTCTCGACAATTGCTTATAAAAGTTCAACGCTTTGATGCAGGTGTTCGCAACGTGTTTGTTGAACGTAAGCTTATTGTCGATTGTGAGTCCCAGGATCTTGACGTCTTCTGACATGCCAATGTCGACCCTTCCCATGCTCAGTCGTGGTGTATCGAATTTAAGTTTACGCGTGATGGTCATCGCACAAGTTTTGTGTGGCGCGAATTTGAGCTTGTTTTCGATACCCCACCCCTGAACATAGGCGAGGGCGGCATTGGCGCGCCTCTGCACCTCCAGTGCCGTATCTCCATCAAACAGCAGAACCACGTCGTCCGCGAAAGCCTGCACGTAGTCGCCCCGTTGCTGCAATCCCTTAAGAAGAGGGTCAAGAAGGAGGTTCCAAAGCATTGGACCGCCTATGGAACCTTGGACGCAACCCTTGTCTGTACGTTTTGTGTGTTCGAAAGCGGCGTATCTGACTCTGACGGTTCTATCCTCCAGGTAGCTGTCTATGATCCTTCTTAAGTTTACTGGGCACCCCGCTTCCGCCAGTCTCACCCTGATGGCCGGCCACCACGCGCTATCGAAGGCTCCCTCTATGTCCAATGATACCATGACTATCAGCTTCTTTTGGTCAAGTTTGTTGTGTATGCGTTGCATCAGATCATAGAGGGAGTCCTCGGTACTTTTTTGCGGCATGAACCCATATTGACAGGTGCTCATTTTTGGCACCAGGTGCCACTTGAGCCGTCCTATCACCATCTTCTCGACCACTTTACCTAAGACTGGTAGCAGTCCTATGGGCCTGTACGACTTCGGATTTGTGTAGTCTTCTTTACCTGGCTTCCTTAGGACTACCACCGTAGCTTCTTTCCACGTTGTGGGAAAATGGCCGAGGAGCAGGCACTTGTTTGCGAGCGCTAGAAACAGTTCAGGATCATAGACTATAGCCTTACCGCAAATGTCTGCGGTCAAACCATCCGCCCCGGGAGCCTTCTTCGGGTTGAAAGTTTTCACCGTGAATTTCAGCTCATCCATAGTAAACGGAGGGTCATGTTGTTCATCATGCGTCCAACCGTTTACTTTTTCCGCTGCCTCTCTAATTCGACTGTGAACTGCAGTTTCGTCCCACTTCAGGTCTTCGGGGTAGAAAGTTTCCGCTAGGAGCTTTGCGGATTCCTCACCGTCCAGAGCCTTTCCGCCTTTCACCAAAGGCAGGTCCTCCTGTCGTTTTTTGGTCCTACCGATGACCCTGTAGATCCCGTCCCTATCTTGTTTTTCACAGAAACCCTTCCAGCTGGCTATCTGTGCCTTCTTGGCTTCGTTCTCATATTTCTCTTTTGCTTGCAGGTACTCGTCGACGACCTTCGCTCTTCGGGTTGCCGCGGCCCATCTGATTCTGCGCCTCCTGGTGACGACTTCCCTCTTCAGATCTGCCAGCTCTTTGGACCACCAAGAGTAAGGTAAGTTTTTCGTTTGTTTTCTTTTTTGGAATAGTCAATGTGCATGTTTTTATTATTATATTTGTGTATTTATCTATTGTTTGTTCTAATACTACTTTATTGTCAATATTATTTATTTCCTTTATATTTATTTTATTTTCTGTTAATAATTGAGCCAGTTTCTCATGAAACTGGCTCCAATTAGCCTTTTTAGTATTATATATTCTAGTTGTTCTTTTTATATTTATACCTTTTATTTTTGCTAATCTAATTTTAAAACTTATACCGTTGTGGTCCGAACTAGTCAAATCGTCTTCCACTCTCCAGTCGTCCACCAGGTCGAGCACATCCTCAGAGCAGGCAGTTACATCCACGTGGCTAGAGTACTCTTTGTTGCCCCTTATGGTGTAAAAAGTCGGAGTGTCGCCTTCGTTGAGTACCTGCAAGCTCATTTCCTCTAATGCTCCAGCCATTTCCATCCCTCTTTTATCCACTTTTCTGCTCCCCCACCATGTGCTCTTTGCGTTGGTATCGCCTCCCATTATAGTTTTCCTAGGTCCAAGCTCTTCCTTTATCTTTTTGAGCTGCTCCAGATATGGCTCTATGGGCTGGTCTGGCTCGAAGTAAAAAGAGACAACAACGATCTCCCAGGCGCTGGTTCGGATCCTCACCACAACGATGTTGTTAGTGGTGAGTTTCGGGTATTGCACTACGTCAATGTCGCTGTCAAAGACGGCTACTGCCGCCTTGACGTTCCCTTCTCCTTGTTCAGTGCTCTGGTAGATCCTTGCTCCTCTGTAGCTCTTCATACTTCTAGCCCCACCCACATTCGGTTCCTGGAGCAGCGCAAAAGCCACATTCCTTTCGCTAGCCTTCATCATGAGCTCGTGTGTGGCCAACTCTTTCCTCTGTAGGTTCGCTTGGACTACTAGGTAAGACCTTCTATTGGTTTGGGTGCTATTGTGAATTTCCACCGTGGTGCCCTCAGCAATACGCTATCGTGGCTCGGGCTAGTGCGTCCCACTTGCGCCGCACTTCACACTCCTGGCTAAATGCACTATGGTCAGTGAAGACCATTTTTGCGTGCGTGCAGTTGCAGCAAGTCGGAGTCCCACCAGCCCGCCAGTCGGCGCACTCGGATCGCAGGTGTGGTCCCCCGCAGTGGCTGCACTTTTCCACTGTCTGCTTGCAAAACCGCCTGCTATGCCCGTATGCTAAGCAGAGCGAGCACTGCACTAGGGGGGACTGGTCCACTACTCTGACATTTTGCAGGTCTATGTGGACAGCTCCTGCTTCTATAGATCGGGCCCATACCTTGGGAGACACCCTAACTACAATGTGAGACGTCTGGGGGTTTCGCGTCTTCTTTCGGTACCGGACTTCCATCCTGTCCTCGTGTTTCTCCAGGCCCATAAAAACTCCTCTGTTCTGGTTCCTGAGTGCGTTCAGGACATCCTCATCCGTATTGTACTGGAAGACGTCTCTGAGCAGCAAAAGAGGGTCCTTATTTTTGATGTCTTCGACCTGGAGTTGGCCTTCTGCCTTTCTGAGTCTTTCCCTTAATTTATTTCTTTCTTCTTCTGTTTTACATCCTATGATGATCTTTTTGTCTTTTGCCTTTCTGACTCTATCCATTGTTATCCCCCCTTCTTTGGCTTTGATAACGTTCCTTATTCTGTCCAGTACCTCATCCCCGGTTTCGCTTTCATTCTTGGAGGTAATTATCACCGAGTGCAGAGCCGTCTGACCGGGGGGCTGCCTCCTAGTCGACTGAGCCACTACACTCGCGTATGACACCCCCTCCAGGGTTTTCTGTGACTTATCTAAAGCTTGTTTGAGCTCCTCCATTCGCTCGTTATTAGATTTAATTAGCCTACTGTGTTCTTCCATCCTCTTTACCATCTCCTTCTCAACCTCGGATTCCCTCCTTGGTGATAAAGAGGATGGAAGAGGCAGGTCCAATGGTTTCCCCTGATTTCCCCTTACCTCCTGTCCCTCACCCTGATACCTCTTTTGTTCGGCTTTCTCCGCCTCCGCCTCTTTAATAAGCTGGTACAGCCGCTCCACCGACTTTGTGACCTCAGTTTTTATATCAGTCCTCAGGTTTCGCGCGCTTCCGAGCTGTAGTTTGGCCGCGTTTAAACAGGCTCTTCCTTCCGCCGTCCTACTCGCGTATTTAGTCTTGGCCGGTATCGGCGGGCTTCCTTCCGCCTGTAATACGGCGAAACGGTTGCCCGCCGGGGCCGGCCCTGCCTTGTTTGGAGTGGTTGGGGCCTTACGTTTTGTAACGGTCTTCCCCGATTCCCACTCACCTATACTACGCCTCACGCCTGAGGCTTGGTCGGAAGGTCCTGCCTTCTCTGTCCGGTCGGGGGTTTTCTCAGGGTTTGGGCTTGCCTTATCCCCTGGCAATTTTACAGGGGTGCGGATCCCAAACATGTCCGCGTGTTATAATTAAATTTAGGTCAATAAAAACTACACTAATACAAAGTTAAAAAATAAAATAAAAATTTGTAAAAGTTGTAAACAGTATAAAAACAAAAAAAAGAAAATATAAAATTATCAATTTCTATCGTACTCTACCTTTGGTGCTCTGCCCGTTCGGTTACGTCTCTACCTGTACAATGTGTATTCGTCCAATAATCCCCGACGGGCCAATGCTTTGCACGCGTGTTGTCACAAAAAGGTTGTGACTCTACGTAGAGTCGGTCCGTACTAACTAATAGATAGGCCCGTATATGACCTATTCTATACAAAAAGTTTCGTCCAAATCAGTTCAGCGGTTAGCGAGATATGAGCTTTACAGTTTTTCAATATGACGGACAAATAAACACAAAAAACTTATCTCTACAGTGACTCCGTCGGAACAGCTTCAGATTTAGTAAGGGTTCCTAATTCGATCCCCTCTGTGTGTCTCCACCTCTTTAGGCAATGTCTAAAAAAGTTCGCTCTACCTAGAGTCCCAACTCTACCAAAAGTCCGGTCCACCAAAGGAAAAGGCAGAGACGGTACCAGAAGTGAAAACCGCGTCTCGATCGGACCACTCTAGCCAAAGTTATGGAGAATTCAATATTTCCAAGATGGCGGACAAAATGGCGGTCAATCCTTAATATCCCCACAACTTTGTCAGTTTTTGTCGTAGAGAGACGCGGTTTTGGGCAGAGTGTTCTGCCTGGTACAATCTACCCCCTCCACAGGCTAATTCTAGTCGAAAAAATGAGACTCTACGTAGAGCTCCGACTGGTCTGACGGACGCCAAAACTAACAACTGTGTCAATAGAGAAAACCGCCCTCTAATAGGACTGTTTGTTTAAAAGTTATCTTTGTTTTTAACAAACAAAGATGGCGTCCAAAATGGCTGCTCCGGGGCTAACTTTGGCCGCCTTTGACCGAATCGATCCGAGTTTGGGCTCGTTTTAAAGGGCTGGACCACCTCAGTAATTCAAACCCAAACACGTTGTGATAGGACCCCCCCCCCCCTGATTTAATAAAATTAAAAAACACTAATATTTACACAAAAAATAACCTAACTAAGCGAATTTACATTAGAAAATTTTGAAACTTTTTTGAAGATACCCCTAAAAATGTTTACCTATATATCCTATAAAATTTAAAATTCTTACTTTAGAATTAGGGGTACCACGTGTTACTACAAAATCTATAAAAATTAATATCTTAGAAACTAGCTGATCGACCTATGTCGAATTTTTTATATATTGTGAGGGGCCCTAAGAACTATATAATTAAGCTTTAAAAAAGGCACGTCACCGATCTTTTGGCCAAGATATAGAATTTTAATAACTTTAAAAATTTTAAAAACCCTATAACTTGGTGAAAACTTAACCGATTTTTCTTCCAAAAACGCCTTCCGGATCTCCACGATGGTGTCTTGGAGGCCCCGATGTCAGTTTTCTCCTGGCAGCTCTGGATCACCGATCTCGTGGTTACGTAGCTTTCACTTTTTTGCTTTTATTTCCACGCGCCTGCGCGGAAAAAATCAGCAAAAACCACCAACTTGTAGTCCCTTTAGAGACCCTTCTGAAGGCACTTTAAAAACTGTAGGTCGTCGCTGAAATTTTCGAGTAAATCCCACTTTTAACTTTTAAAAAACCTCAAAATTTGCTTTTTCGTGTGTAACTTCGTGAGATTTGCACTGAGCGCAACGGTGTTTCACTACCTTGTGCGCCGCGTGATGCCGCAACTTTTAAGGTATCACACTGCACTAAAAAGTCACTTTTACTATTTTTTTACGAATTTCTTGCGTAGAGGCACGAGTATTTGTGGGCGCTCCGGAGTGCGGTTGGAGCCAGACTGGTTAGGTTAGGTTAGGTTAGGTTCCCACGTGGGGGTTCGAAGGGTCCGCTTAAGGCAGACATTCACCGACAGGGCCGCGGTTAAATCCAACCGGGACCCCGTGACTCTGTCAAGTGCTGGTGCAGCATCGACTCTCTCATCTCAAAATGGGCGGTTCGATGATGCACTAGCACTGAGGTGATTGAAGGAATATCGATGGGTTTTTAGTCGGTATGCCGTTGGTTGTAATCTACGGAGAGTCCGAGTCCCTTCAGCTCTCCCCGAGTTGGAGGACATGCGTAAAGCATTTTCCCATCGAAAAAAAAAAAAAAAAAAAAAAGGTTAGGTTAGGTTAGGTTAGGTTTCCCCCTCGGCATACCGACCCATCGTTCTGCTCGATGAGGTCGGTAAACTGTTCGAGGGGATCGTCGCCGGTCGGCTGAATGGCCTCCTGCGGGGGGTTGGGCCGAACCTGTCGGACGCCCAATTCGGTTTCCGAGTTGGGCGTTCGACAGTGGACGCGCTGGCCCGGCTGAAGGGCCAGGTGAGGGAGGCCGTGGAGTCTGGGGACGGAGTGTTGGCTGTGTCGTTTGACATAGCCAACGCGTTCAATTCCGTCCCCCACTCCACGATCTTGGAGGCACTCCGGTACCACGGAGTGCCTTCATACTTGCGGGCCCTCTTGGCCAGCTACTTGGAGGACCGAGCGGTCCTCCTCGTAGACAAGGCTGGCCAAGTCCGGAGGTACGGCGCGGAGTCTGGTGTTCCACAGGGGTCGGTCCTAGGACCACTCCTGTGGAACATCGGCTTCGACTGGCTCCTGCGGGGATCCCTCCTCCCGGGCACGAGTGTCATCTGCTACGCGGATGACACTCTCCTCACTGCCCGGGGGAGGGATTTTAGGGAGGCGGCCAGTTTGGCCTCGGCTGGCGGATCCTTGGTCGCGGGAAGGATCCGCCGCCTCGGGTTGGAGGTTGCGCTGCACAAGACCGAGGCCGTGTTCTTCCACGGGCCTCGGCAGCGCATCCCTCTTGACGCCCACATCGTCGTGGAGGGCGTCAGGATCGGGGTGAGGACCCAGATGAAATATCTGGGCCTCACCCTGGACAGCAGGTGGCGCTTCGGCCCGCACTTCAGCGGGTTGTCAGCGCGCCTGCTGAAGGCGGCGAACGCCCTCTCGTGGCTCCTCCCAAACCTGGGAGGGCCGAAGGCGAGATGCCGGCATTTGTATGCCGGCATCTTGAAGAGCATGGCCCTTTACAGGGCCCCCATCTGGGCGGACTCCCTCCACAGGAGGGAGAATGCGACCGCCATCCGCAGGCCCCAAAGGGCCATTGCACTGCGGGTGGCGAGAGCCTACCGCTCGGTGGGCTTTGCGGTAGCGTGCGCTCTGGCCGGCACCCCGCCTTGGGAACTCGAGGCGTGGGTGCTCGCCAGAGTGTACGAGTGGACGGCGGGGCGCAGGGCGCTCGGGGAGTGCCCTGCCCCAGAAGAGCGGGAGGCCGTCCGCAGAGAGGCGAGGGACGCAACCGTCCAACATTGGACGGAGGCCCTCGCCACCGCAGCCTTTGGCCGCAGAACGTTGGACGCGCTCGGGCCAGTCCTGCAGGACTGGCTCGGGCGGTCCCACGGTTTCCTTTCTTTCCGTCTGGTGCAGGTGCTATCCGGGCATGGCGTCTTCGGATCGTGCCTGCATCGGATCGGAAGAGAGGAGACCCCGGCCTGCCACGATTGTGGCGCGGCGGTGGACACGGCGCAGCACACCCTGGAGGTGTGTGCGACGTGGTCTGGGCCGCGCCGCCAATTGATGGCGGTGGTCGGGCAGGACCTCTCGCTGCCCAGCGTGGTTTTAGCCATGCTGGGAAGCGAGGAGTCCTGGGCTGCGGTGGCCTCCTTTTGCGAGGAAGTAATTTCGCAAAAGGAGGCGACGGAGCGGGCGCGGGAGGAAGACCCTCTCGCAGCGCCACTCCGCAGGCGACGAACGGGTCGGAGAAAGCGAGTGCACGACAATCGTCTTCCCCCTCCTGGTGGAGGATAGCGGGAGACAGGCGCGGGGGCGTCTTCTCCCGCATTGCACGTATCCTCCACTTCCGCCGGGTGGGAATGACCGCGAGCACTCGCGGCTATTCTCGGGCCCCTCTCCCAGGGTGGGGAGGGGGGTGAAGGGCTCGCCGTAAAGGCGGGCGGTCGTCGGCGGGGGGCTGGATGGAAAGGCTGTGCCGGATTCCCAGTTCCCCTCCATATAGGCGATGCGGGAGTGCCGCTGGGTCGTTTAGTGGGTATACCGGTGGGGAGCACCGGGAGTCCCACATAACCCTTCCGTCCCCCGACGGGAGGGTATGCATAAAGCATTTTTCCCAGCGTCAAAAAAAAAAAAAAAAAAAAAAAAAAAAAAAAAAAAAAAAAAAAAAAAAAGGTTAGGTTAGGTTAGGTTAGGTTAGGTTAGGTTAGGTTAGGTTAGGTTAGCTCTGCAGTCGGAGGTCAGCCAGCTGCATAAGAAGCTGGCTGAAGTCATGGCCCGGCCATCTCAAGCCGAGCCGAGACCTGCGGCCGAAGGTCCTTCCTCCTTCAACCTTGAGGAGATTATCCGCAAGGTAGTCATGGAGGAAAGGGCCTTCACGAGAGCCTGCTTCGCCGGTATAGAGGACAGGCTCTTGCCGGAAAAACGCCTCCGGCCGCCTCTCGCGGCGGACAAGAGGCCGTCCAAGCCGGGGCCATCCTCCCAGGAGCAAGACGCTCTGCTCCCCTCGACCACCCAGTCTAATCAGCCGTGGACGAAAGTGGTCAAGAAGGGGAAGGATAAAGGCAAGAAAAAGAAGACAGGAACGGGCGCCGACCCTGCCTCCCACGCCAACAACCCTCCTCCCAGCTCGTCCCAGGCGACTGGCAAGGGGAAGGGGAATGGTAAAGGGAAGGGGAAAACGTCGGCCTCTAAGCCCAGCACCGCTGCTCCCGCAGCTAAAAGGGCCTCTGCCGGTGGGAGGAAGCCTCTTGTTGCTCCCAAGACCGCGGCCGTCGTGGTGACGCTGACCGCGGAGGCTGCACAGCGAGGGGAAACGTACGAGTCAGTGCTGAGACGGGCTCGTACCAACGCCGATCCCACCCACCTGGGAATCGGCGCAATGACGTGCCGTCAGACCCAAGCCGGGGCTCGGATTTTCGAGTTCCCGGGGGCTCAGGGCGGCGCCAACGCGGACCTCTTCGCAACCAAGTTGCAAGAGGTCATTGCGGATGCGGCCAAAGTGGTCAGGCCCGTCAAGTCCGCCGCCTTGGAGGTGTCCAATCTGGACGATTCGGTCACCAAAGAGGAGGTGGTGGCGGCGGTCGCAGCCATGGGGGGCTGTAGCGTCGCAGCGGTACTGGGTCGGGACATCAGGCCCGGTCGCGGTGGCATGGGCACCATTCGCCTTGAGTGCCCAGTCACCGCGGCCAAGGCCGTCCTCGCCAAGGGACGGCTCACCGTCGGGTTTAGCTCGAGTGTGGTTCGGGCACTTGAAGAGCAGCCTCTGCGCTGCTACAAGTGCTTTGGCATTGGACACACTCGGGCCCTCTGCACGTCCAAGGTGGACAGGTCAAACTGTTGCTACCGCTGCGGCAAGGAGGGACACAGATCCGTCTCCTGCAAGGCCGCCACGCCACACTGTGCGGTGTGCGCCGCCAGTGGCCGCCCAGCGGGCCACGTCATGAAGGGGAGGAATTGCAATCCTCCCCCAAAGAAGGGCAAAACACAAGCTCCGGCTCAGCCTGCCGCCACCGCCGTCGTCCCTGTGGACGCTGGGACCTCGGTGGCCGACGAGGAGGGTGCGATGTCCGAATGATGGATGGGACCGGTCATCGCATCCTCCAGGCGAACACCAACCACTGCAAAGCAGCACAGGACCTGCTGATGCAGGCCATAGCTGAGTGGTTGGTGGACGTGGCAGTGGTTGCCGAGCCGTACTCGGTCCCTGGCCGTTGGCTGGGCGATCCGGATGGCTTGGTGGCGTTGGTTGCGCGGCCTTCCACAGACTCCCCTCCCCTCTCGCTCTTAGAGAAGGGACCGGGATACGTGGCCGCCGCGTGGGGGAATATAGCTCTGGTGGGGGTATATTTCTCCCCAAACCGCCCTCTATCGGATTTCGAGAATTTTCTCGAAATCCTCACCGCAGTCGTCGGGAGGGCGGCGCCGCGCCAGGTCGTCGTATTGGGCGACCTAAATGCCAAGTCGGCGGCCTGGGGCAACCCGGCCACCACCTGCAACGTTCGTGGACGAGCCGTCGAGTTTTGGGCGACCTCGTCCGGCTTGTCCCTCCTTAACAGAGGGACAGTCCACACGTGTGTGCGGCAACTGGGAGGGTCGGTGGTCGATGTCTCGTTTGCCACCCCCGCACTTGCCGCCCGCGTCGTTGACTGGCGGGTGGAGATGGTGGAGACCTTGTCGGACCACCGATATGTGCGGTTCGACATCTCCACCCAGAGCCCCCGGGGGGAGGCCCGCCCGGGCCGGTCCCCCTTTCCACGGTGGGCCCTCACTCACCTGGACCGGGGAGCGGCCAGGGAGGCGGCGTTCCTCCAGGACTGGCTCGCGCCTCCCACCAATGTCCAGGACGTGGACGCCGCAGCGATCCAGCTGCGAAAGTCCCTGACCGAGGTGTGCAACTCCAGCATGCCTCGGTCTCGCCGACCACCTCCCCGTCGCGCCGTCTATTGGTGGTCGGAGGAACTAGCGGGGCTCCGGGCCGCCTGCGTGAGGGCCAGGAGGGCCTACACGCGGAGCCGACGACGCAGCTTGCGGAACCCGGAGAACGAGGACCTTCTATATGCCTCATATTTAGAGGCAAAGAAGGTCCTCAAGGTGGCGATGTTTGCCGCCGAAGACGCGGCTAGAGCGGAGATGCTCGAGGGTCTCGACAGTGACCCGTACGGGAGACCGTATAAGGCGGCGCGGAATAAACTGCGCCCCTTTGGTCCCCCAATTGCGGAGACCCTCGAGCCGTCATTGCTGGATGGGGTGGTTCGGTCCTTGTTTCCGACTGGGACCAGATTCACCCCACCAGTGATGGACCCCCCGCAGGAGGCGGTTCCGCCGCAGGCAGAGGTCCCTCCGGTAACGGAGGTGGAGTTTGGAGTGGCGGCGCTCCGCCTCCGCGCCAAGAAGACAGCCCCCGGGCCAGACGGCGTCCCCGCACGGGTGGTGGCCATCGCCGCCACCGAAATGGAGGAGAGGTTTCGGGACATCTTCAGCGCGTGTTTCGCGGCTGGGAGGTTCCCGAAACCTTGGAAGGAGGGGCAGCTGTGCCTCCTCCGGAAGGAGGGACGCCCGGCGGACTCCCCCTCGGCATACCGGCCCATCGTTCTGCTCGATGAGGCTGGTAAACTATTCGAGGGGATCGTCGCCGCTCGGCTTAATGGCCACTTGGGGGGGATAGGGCCGAACCTGTCGGACGCCCAATTCGGTTTTCGAGTGGGGCGTTCGACAGTCGACGCGTTGACCCGTCTGAAGGGCCAAGTGAGGGAGGCCGAGGAGGCAGGGGACGGAGTTTTGGCTGTGTCATTTGACATAGCCAACGCCTTCAACTCCATCCCCCATCCGACAATACTAGAGGCGCTCCGCTACCATGGAGTGCCTCAGTATCTACGGAGCCTTCTGGCTGACTACCTGGAGGACAGAGCAGTCCTCCTTGTAGATGGAGCGGGCCAGCTTCAGCGGTACAGCGCAGAGTCCGGTGTTCCACAGGGGTCCGTCCTAGGACCACTCCTGTGGAATATCGGATTTGACTGGCTCCTGCGGGGAGCTCTCCTCCGTGGCACGAGTGTCATCTGCTACGCGGATGACACTCTCCTCACTGCCCGGGGGAGAGACTTCAGGGAGGCGGCGAGCCTGGCCTCGGCTGGCGGATCCTTAGTTGCGGGAAGGATCCGCCGCCTAGGATTGGGGGTGGCGCTGCATAAGACCGAGGCCGTGTTCTTCCACGGGCCCCGGCAGCGCACCCCTACTGACGCCCACATTGTTGTAGAGGGCGTCAGGGTCGAGGTGAAGGCCCAGATGAAATATCTGGGCCTAGTCCTCGACAGCAGGTGGCGCTTTGGCCCGCACTTCAGCGGGCTATCGACGCGCCTGCTTAAGGCCGCGGGCGCGCTCGCTTGGCTCCTCCCAAATCTGGGGGGGCCCAAAGCGCGATGCCGGCAATTATACGCCGGCATCTTGAAGAGCATGGCCCTATACGGGGCCCCCATCTGGGCGGACTCCCTCCAAAGGAGGGAGAACGCAACCGCGATCCGCAGGCCCCAGAGGGCTATCGCGCAGCGGGTGGCGAGGGCCTACCGCTCGGTGGGCTTCGCGGCGGCGTGTGCTCTGGCGGGTACCCCGCCTTGGGAGCTCGAGGCGTGGGTACTCGCCAGAGTGTATGATTGGACGGCGGGACGCAGGGCGCTCGGAGAGCACCCTACCCGAGAAGAGCGGGAAGCCGTCCGGCGAGAGGCGAGGGACGCGATCGTCCACCATTGGACGGAGGACCTCGCCTCCGCCACCTTCGGCCGCCGAACGCTGGACGCTCTAGGTTCGGTCCTTCAAGACTGGCTGGGGCGGTCCCATGGTGCCCTCTCTTTCCGTCTGGTGCAGGTTTTGTCCGGGCATGGTTGCTTCGGATCATGCCTGCACCGGATAGGAAGAGAGGAGACCCCGTCGTGCCATGAATGTGGCGCGGCAGAGGACACGGCGCAGCACACCCTCGAAGTGTGTCCGTCGTGGTCTGAACCGCGCCGCGACATGGTAGCGGTGGTTGGTCAGGACCTCTCACTTCCAGGCGTGGTCTTATCCATGCTGGGAAGCGAGGAGGCCTGGACAGCCGTAGCCTCCTTTTGTGAGGACGTAATGTCCCAAAAGGAGGCAGCGGAGCGCGCGCGGGAGAATGACCCCCTCGCGGCACCGCTCCGCAGGCGAAAAAGGGGTGGGAGAAGGCGTTTGTACGACAACCGCCTTCCCTCTCTTGGTGGAGGATAGCGGGAGACAGGCGCGGGGGCGTCTTCTCCTGCATTGCAGATCCTCCACCTCCGCTGGACGGGGATGGCCGAGCATTCACGGTCATTCCCGGGCCTCTCCCTGTCGGGAGAGGCGTGAAGGCCCCGCTGTAAAGGCGGGCGATCGTCGGCGGGGGACTGGAAGTAAGCCAGTTTCCCAGTCCTCCGTCACGCAGACGATGCTGGAATGCCGCTGGGTTGTTTAGTGGGTATACCGGTCCTTTCGGATCGGGGAGTCCCACATACCCCCCCCCATCCCCCAATGGGGGGGCATGCGTAAAGCATTTTTCCCAGCGCAAAAAAAAAAAAAAAAAAAAAAAAAAAAAAAAAAAAAAAAAAAGGTTAGGTTAGCTCAAGTGGGTAGCAACCTAAGTTGTGAATCCCACGGCGCTCCGGCGTTCAGCCCCAATGTATTTGAGGGGGGCAAGAACCACCACGTGGGCTCCGGCCCGCGACACGACAACTCACGCGATAACTCGGACACTGATTCTTCTAAAAATGACGACCTTGGCAAGAAAATGGACGGTGATAATGTGGAGGAGAGGGCTTCTAAAGCCCCATGGCTTCGGACTCAGACAGTGAACCTGTCAGAGTCTGATTCCGATGCCATGACCTGGGAGACCGTGTCATCCCACGGCTCCGGGAGGAGGCTGCGCAAGCGGCACATGGAAGACAGGAAAGAGCAGGAAGACCAGGGTGAATCCTCACCGTTACCCAAGGTCTCCAGCACTCGACGAGGTAGAGGACGCCCGCCCACTACAGGGCAGTACGTTGGCCTGGCGAAGGCCAAGGCTGAACTCAACCGAGTACGAGAAGAGGAGATTCGGCTCACAGCCGAAAAGGAGCTCCAAGAGGAGCTCCAGCAAAAACGGAGGACGCAGTTCCTCAAGGCGCCGGCATCGGTGCCCGCGGACCGTGGCTCTCAGCTGAGCAACTGCGATGCCGCTGAGCTGGAGTCAATGTTGATGGACTCGGTGGACATCGTTTATGCGGTGGCCACCAAGTCCAAAAACCTAAAGGGCACGTCGGTGAGGGCCCTGAAGGATGCTGCGGACACCATAAGGGCATCCTTTAAGGAAGCGCGGGCCCGCACAATGCCCGAGGAGATGGCCCTACTGGTAAAGGCGAATGAGCGACTCTCAGCGGAGCTGAAGGACCTGCGACAAGAGATGGCGCAGATGAGGGAGACCCAAGCTCGCGTGGCTGCGACCTCGGTTCCTGTTCAGGCACCAGCTCAAACGCCCTGCACGGAGGAAGTGATGCGGCAGATCATGGTGCAAGTGGGCACGATGGTGAACGCCCGCTTTGCCGGGATCGAGGAGAGACTGCTGCCCGGGCAGACCCGGAGGCCCCCTCTGGCCGCAGACCAGCGAAGGGAGACCGAGGTGTGTTCAACAGAGATCCCCACTCAAAGGGACTCTCCAGCGCCAAAGCCTGGAGCAAGAGCGGCTCCGAAACCGAAGCCTGCCCCCGCCCCTGCCAGCGCTGCAGCTCCAGCGGAAGACTGGCAGGTGGTGTCAAGGCGTGGAAAGGCCAAGAGGCGAGACAAGGAGCGTGCGGCAGAAGGGGCAAGACCCACCGAGAAGAAGAGGCCTGCCCCTCCAGCCCAAGTCCCTAGGCCGAAACCAAAGCCCTCCAAGGCGAGTGCGGCCAAGCTCCGCCCTCCAAGAACCGCGGCGGTGGTGATCACGCTGCAGGAGAAAGCGGTGGAGAAAGGTGTCACCTACGCCAAGGTGCTGGAGGCGGCCAAGGCGAAGATCAGCCTAAGCGAGCTGGGATTCTCGCCGTTGAAAATCAGGGTGGCGGCCACTGGGGCACGAGTGCTGGAGGTTTCCGGCGCGAACAACGCAGCAAAAGCGGACGTCCTTGCTGAGAAGCTCAGAGAGACGTTTCTAGACGAGGAGAGCATACGAGTCTCCAGGCCTACTATTACAACTGACCTTCGAGTCAGCGGCCTGGACGATTCTGTCACCCCGCACGAGCTAGCGGAGGCCTTGGCCGGGAAGGGCGAATGCCCTGTGACGGCCTTTTCCGTAGGCGCAATACGGCGGGGCCAAGCCGGGATGGGCACCGTGTTCGTGCGCTGCCCCACCGCAGCTGCAAAGAAGGTGATGGCCACTGGAGGCCGTGTTTTGGTGGGCTGGGTGGCGGCGCGGGTCAGTATCTTAGATGCAAGGCCCCGCCGCTGCTACCGCTGTCTTGAGCTGGGCCATATAGCGGCCAAGTGCAAGGCCGAAGTTGACCGCAGCGATGAGTGCTACCGCTGCGGTACAAAGGCCCACAAGGCCAAAGAGTGCACAGCCGCCCCCCATTGCACCCTATGTGCAGCAGCGGGAAAGCCGGCGGACCACCTCTCCGGGAGCAAGGCATGCGCCAAGTCCCCGTCAAAGCCAGGGGTCAGACGGAAGGCCAACGCGGCTGGGGCTACGGCCACGCCACGTCCGCCTCGCCCTAACAAAGGGCCAGCCGAAGGCATGGAGGAAGATTAATTAGTATGGCCCTAACCTTCCTACAGGCGAATATCAACCGTTGCGCCGGGGCTCAGGACTTACTCTTGCAGTCCATGGCGGAGCGGTTGATCCAGGTGGCGGTGGTCAGCGAGCCCTACGCGGTCCGTCCTAGGCCTGACTGGGCTGGGGACCTTGACGGATTGGTGGCGATCAACACGCAATCGCCGGCTCAATCTCCCCCTCTCGAAGACGTTGTGAGGGGCAGGGGTTTCGTAGCGGCTAGGGTGGGTCAAACCGTCATTGTGGGGGTGTACCACTCCCCGAACCGACCGGTTCGCGAGCTAGAGACTCTCCTCGGCGCGGTGGGGACCTTGATTGGTCAGACCCGCCCACGCCCCGTCCTCGTGCTCGGAGACTTCAACGCCAAATCAGCGGCGTGGGGGTCGCCGGTGACGAACTCGCGGGGCGGTGTCGTACTAGAGTGGATAGCCGAGGTGGGCCTCTGCGTCGCGAACCGCGGATCGGAAAGCACCTGCGTCCGGCGTAATGGTGAGTCCATCGTCGATTTGACGCTCATCACACCGGACATCGCTTCCCGCATTCGCGACTGGCAGGTGCTGTTGGACGTGGTAACGCTGTCCGATCACCGGTACATCCGGTTCAGCCTTTCCTCGACCCAAACGGACGAAGTGAGAGAGGTAGGGGGCGAGATAGGTCCGCGATGGGCCCTGAAGCGCCTCAACGCCGAAGTGCAGCAGGAGGCGGCCCTCGTCGAAGTTTGGAACGGCACTCCTCAGGAGCCGGATCCGATAGACCCGGAGGCGATGGCGGACAGGCTGTGCGAGGCATTGACGCGGGTTTGCGACGCTGCAATGCCGCGCGCGCCAGCCCCACAGCCCAGACGCCAAGTCTATTGGTGGACGGAGGAGATTGCCGAACTCCGGAAAAGATGTGTTAAGAGGCGCCGACTATACCAGCGGTATCGGAGGCGAAGGCGGCAAGAGACGGAAGAGAGCAATTCTCTGTACGCCGCTTACAGAGAGGCTACCGGGGCCCTTCGCGTCGCGATAGTGGAGGCTAAGAGGCAGGCCTGGGAGGAGCTGCTGGAGGGGCTTGAGCGCGACCCATGGGGCCGTCCGTACAAGTGGGTGAGGCAAAAGCTTCGCCCCTGGGCACCCCCCATCACGGCCTCGCTCCAACCGGCGGTGCTCCAACGAGTGGTCGATGGCTTGTTCCCCGGTGCTCCAGGGGCCGAGTTCACGCCTCCCTCGATAAACGCTGATCTCGCCGAAGAAGAGGAGAGCGAGTTTGTCCCTATTTCTGAGGGCGAGCTTGGTGCGGCTGTGCTCAGGATGAGAGCCAAGAACACGGCGCCTGGGCCTGACGGCATACCGGGTCGTGCGTGGGCTCTCTCCTTTAAGCACCTGGATTCCGCCTTGAGGGACCTGTTTGACAGTTGCCTCATGGAAGGAAGATTCCCCAGACGGTGGAAAAGGGGCAAACTCGTTCTCCTGAGGAAGGAGGGTCGTCCTGCGGATGAGCCCTCGGGCTATCGCCCGATTGTGCTGCTTGACGAGGCGGGCAAGCTGTTGGAGAGAGTAGTGGCTGCCCGCCTGGTCAGGCACCTTGAGACTGTGGGACCGGATCTGGCGCCTAACCAGTTCGGTTTTCGGAGAGGTCGCTCGACGATTGATGCCATATCACTTGTCCGCGACCTCTCCGAGGAGGCGTGCTCCAGTGGTGGCGTGTTGGTGGCCGTATCGTTGGACATCTCCAACGCATTCAACACGCTACCCTGGAGCACGATACACGCCGGTCTGAGGTACCACAAGGTGCCTCAGTACCTGCGAAGACTTGTCGGGGACTATCTCTCCGACAGAGAGGTAATCTTCCCGACGACTCGCGGGGAGGGTAGTAGTCCCATGACACGCGGCGTTCCACAGGGGTCGGTACTTGGCCCACTCCTGTGGAACGTCGGGTACGATTGGGTACTCCGGGGTGCTAACCTTCGTGGCGTTGGCGTAGTGTGCTATGCCGATGACACGCTGGTCGCCGCCCGGGGAGTCGACTACAGGGAGGCTGCGATGCTAGCTACAGCCGGAGTCGCGACCGTGGTGGCAAGGATCCGGATGCTGGGTCTGGAGGTGGCACTCCACAAATCCGAGGCCATATGTTTTCATGGGCCCCGGCGGAAACCACCTACAGACTCCACCATTGTGGTGGGTGGAGTATCTATTCCCGTCAGGACGACACTGAAGTATCTTGGTGTCGTCCTCGACGGCAGATGGAGTTTTAAGGTGCATGTGCGGCGGCTGGCCCCCAAAATACTGGGGACAGCCGGCGCACTAAGTCGCCTGCTCCCGAACATCGGGGGCTGCGAAGGGAGCTGCCGCCGCCTCTATACAGCGGTGGTAAGCTCGATGGCCCTGTATGGCGCCCCAATATGGGCGGGAGAGCTCGATCGGCAGACCACTGCCGCGCTGATTGGAGCGCAACGGGTGATGGCGCTGAGATTGTGCAGGGGCTATCGCACACTCTCTCACGAGGTGGCATGCGTGCTCTCTGGATCGCTCCCGTGGGACCTTGAGGCCGAAGTTCTGGCCTCGGTCTACTGGCGCAGAGCGCAGGCGCGGGAGCGGGACGAGCGACCGGCGCCGCAGGAGGTGGCGCACTGGCGCGATCAGGCCAGGGCGTCCGCCATCGCCACGTGGAGGGAACGGCTCCTCGCTGGGCAGGTGCAGAGGGGGCAGAGCGCTAGGCGATTCCTAGAGGCGGTCAGCCCAGTACTGGAGGAATGGGTCCGCAGGAAGCATGGGAGTCTTTCCTTCCGGCTGACGCAGGTCCTCTCGGGACATGGTTGTTTTGGGAGGTACCTTCATCGCGTCGCCCAGAGGGAAGACTCCCCGGCTTGTCACCAGTGCGGACACGCGGAGGACACGGCCCAGCACGCGCTGGAAGAGTGCCCGGGAGGAGCCGAGCCGCGGCAATCATTGGTCGCGATCGTAGGGACAGACCTCTCCCTATCGACCATTATACAAAAAATGCTCGATGAGGAGAGGTCTTGGGAGGCAGTGGCCTCCTTCTGCGAGACAGTCATTCTGCAGAGGGAGGAAGAGGAGCGGGAGAGGGAGAGGGATCCACTCTCTCTGCCGCTCCGGAGGGCGCGGACACGGAGGCGAGCTACTCGAGCCCGCACTCCGTCTCCGCTTCGAGGGCCTAGGGTGTTGGGTGCGGGGGCACCTGGCACCCCCTTATAATAGGTCATCGAGAGGTGGAGATGCCCTTTGTGTTCTGGGGCATCACACGAAGGTGGGAGGTCTTGTGTAGACCTCAACATGAGACGGGCCAGCCGTTAGGCTGGCAGCGACACTGACGAGGGCTGCGGAGTGCGCAAGCGGTCCCGCGCCCCACGTTTTTAGTTGGTGTAGGAGGAACACCCCAGTTTTTTAGTGAGTATGCTGCCACTCTGGCGGAGAGTCTCACATAACCACCGGCCCTCCCCCATGGGAAGGTGGTATCCATAAAGGATTTTCCTGGGTAAAAAAAAAAAAAAAAAAAAAAAAGGTTAGGTTAGGTTAGGTTAGGTTAGGTTAGGTTAGGTTAGGTTAGGTTAGGTTAGGTTAGGTTAGGTTAGGTTAGGTTAGGTTAGGTTAGGTTAGGTTAGGTTAGGTTAGGTTTTTTTTTTTTTTTTTTTTTTTTTTTTTTTCCTGTCCGGACGCAGAGGTCCGGCCCGCGAGCTATCCTACATGATGTTTCTCCAATATGGGGGTCAGAGAGTTTTTCTTATACTATGGGATGTAATATTACTACAGTAATATTACCATAATTCAAGGATTTCTTTGTATTTAGGGAGGGTGGGTTAGGTACATTTTTATTTTAGCATTTTGTTTTACATCGGGTAACAACTTCTTATTTCTATATATATTTTACACAGATTTTTAACAGAAGCTTATCTAAACATTTCTTAATTTTACTTAATTTAATATTACAATATTTTCTTAGTTTTAAATTTAGGGTGGAGGATTCGGTACACGTTTTATTTTAGCATTTTGATTTTCATAACATATTAACTTTTTATTTCTATACATATTTTTACACAGCTTTTAAATGGTGTATAACTTTACATTTTCGTTGTCATGGGGTGACAGCTTCCCACTTATTACCATATACGTTTTCTATTGGAACTAATGGTGCTTATCTATACAAATACAATATTCTTAAGTTTATCTTATATTTTACTTTCTTATAGTCTATTGGTTTACATGCTAATGGGCACTTGTCATATATTTTACATATATGATAGTGGATCCTATTTAATGCTTACTTGTTTTTATTGACTACCTTACTTACTACAAAATTACAATATTTAATAAACCTATCTCTTATATATTTATCTTCCATTATCCTGTTTATATTTTGTCTTTCGATATCTATTCCTATTTCAAATTCAACGTCAAATTTATACCTTGCATAAATGGGACAGTCCGTAATAATATGAAGAGCGCTCTCTTCCACCTGTGGATCACAGTCACACGCCGGACTCTCCTTACACTTGAAGCGATGCAAGTACGAGGAGAACCCGCCGTGTCCTGTCATGAGCTGGACAGTTCCTGGGGCCAACTTCAGGTTTCTAAGAACTGAGTACGCGCGAACAGCATCCGGAAAGAACACTTTAGTTGTTGACGCGGTTTCACCGGTTTTGTAGCGCCGGTTCCATTCGTCCAGCGACTCCAGGCGGATTTGTCGCTTGGCAAATGAAACCGGACACTTGTCGTATTGCGGCTTTGTTTTCCGGTGTAGCGCTGCGTCCTTCGCCAGTTCATCCGCTCTTTCGTTTCCTTCCAACCCTGCGTGTGCCTTAATCCAAAATAACCTCAGTATTTTGCCTTTATCGTTGATCTTTTTAATATTGGCTTTCGTCTCAACGGCTAGGGGATGGAAGGAAGTGCTGTCCACCACGGTCTCCAGGGCAGACCTGGAGTCGCAGTAAACATTGCAGAAAGGCTCTCTGGACTTTAGCGCATACTTCGTCGCTTCAGACAGGGCCAGTAGTTCCGCCTGGTATACGGTGCAGCACTGTTCCAGCAATAGTTTACGGGTACTTGTCTCCGTCGCGTCCTTCCATACGGAGAACGCGGCGCCGACTTTCCCCTCTATTTTACTGCCGTCTGTATATATATTTAGGCCCTCGTTAATGTGTTGTTCCAGTGCCGCCCCGTCCACCACGCACTTGAACTCTAGTTGCGTCTGTTCCGCAGGATGCAGCATATTCGCGTATCCAACTCTTCTCTCCATCTCTCGGTCTCCTATTAGTCGCTGGGTATGGCCTTTCTTTATTTCATAAAGCAAGGCTGCTTCCCGGGCTCTTATGTCCAGAGGAAGCAGCCCAGCGAGCAATAGTGCCGAGTTTAAAGAGACGGTTCTGTACGCTTTTACCGTCTTTTGTGCAAAGCCCCGCTGCACTGCGTTAAACTGTTTCTGAACTCCCAGTTTATTAGTGGCCGTCGCCCACGCACTCGCCGCGTAAAGGATGGTTGGCTCAACCACTGCAGTATATATGGTCCTTACTATCTCAGGCTGCAATCCCCAATTTACCTTGGCAGCTCTCGACAGTTGTTTGTAGAAGTTGAGCGCTTTGCGGCAGACGTTCGCCACATGCGGATTAAAAGTCAGTTTGTCATCGATGGTTAGGCCCAAAATTTTTATTTCTTTAGACATCAGAATGCCAACACCTCCCATTTCCAGATGTGGGATGTCGTACTTAAGCTTACGTGTTATAACCATGGCCATAGTTTTTTGTGGCGCAAATTTCAGCTTATTTTTGACACCCCACATCCGCACGTATTCAAGAGCGGCATTGGCATCCCGCTGTACTTCCTGTGCTGTTTTTCCATCGAAGACTAAGACCACATCATCTGCAAACGCCTGCGCATAGTCTCCCCTTCTGTCGAGTCCTTTCAAGAGCGGGTCCAGCAGAAGATTCCATAGCAACGGGCCTCCTATGGAGCCTTGGACGCATCCCTTGCTGGTTTCTTTACATAATTCTTTGCCAGCATACCTGACTCTCACCTTCCTGTCTCTCAGATAACTACCGATTACTCTTCTGAGGTTTATTGGACACTTTTCCTCTGCCAAACGGACCATTATGGCGGGCCACCAGGCGCTGTCAAAGGCTCCCTCTATATCCAAGGACACGAGTATGACCAGTTTTTTCTGATCCAGTTTTGTCCGGATGTTTTGTATGAGGGTATAGAGGGAGTCTTCGGTGCTCCTCTGGGGCATAAATCCGTATTGACGAGTACTTATCCTCGGTAGCAGATGGTATTTGAGTCGGGCAACCAGCATCTTTTCAAAGATTTTTCCCAGCACAGGTAGTAGGCCTATCGGCCTATATGACTTTGGGACGGTGTATGTAGATTTACCTGGCTTCCGCAGCACGACCACTGTTGCCTCCTTCCACAGATTGGGGAAATATTGTTTGGCGAGACATTGGTTTAAAAGTCCCAGGAACACCCCGGGGCTAGTTTTTATGGCGCAGGTACAGATATCCGATGTGAATCCGTCGGAACCGGGAGCCTTCTTAGGGTCGAAGGACCTTAACGTCACGTCGAGCTCAGTCTGTGTGAACGGTGGGTCACAGAGTTCATTTTGTTCCTCATCGTTCACTGTTTCTGCTAACTCTCGCGTTTGGCGGTGCTCCTCGCTATCGGTCTCCGTCAGGTCCTCTGGATAGAATGTTTCCGCCAGCAGCCTAACGGAGCCGACAGCATCAAGGACTTTACCCGCCTTCTCTAGTGGCAGGTCCTCTTCCCTACTCCTAGTTCTTCCGATGACCCTATAAATTCCTCCCCAGACGCTTTCCCGGTCCTGTTTCCCACAGAACTCCTTCCAGCTCTCAACCTGGGCCTTCTTGGTCTCTAATTCATATTCTTTTTTCTTTTTCAGGTACTCCTGGACGACCTTCTCCCTCCGGATCGGCGCAGCCCATCGGATTCTGCGTCTCCTGGCGGTGACTTCGCGCTTCATTTCAGCAAGTTTTTCGGACCACCACGGCATGGTAAGTACTTCTTTATTCTTCTTTCCGGGTATTGATTGAGTGCATGCCTTTGTGATAGCTTTTGTATAGTTTTCTATGGCTATCTCTATTTCATGTGTAGTTTGCATGTTTTCAATCTCTTCTATTGTTAATTTATACTTTACTTCCAATTGGGTCAGTTTCTCACGAAACTGACTCCAATTTGCCTTCCTTGTATTGTATTTTCTGGTTGTTCTTTCTATTGTCGTGCCTTTTGATTTTTTAAGTAGTATGTTGAAAGTTATGCCGTTGTGGTCCGAACTCGTGAGGTTTTCTACCACAGTCCAGTCTACCACCAGGTCCAGCATGTCCGCCGTGCAGGCCGTGACATCCACGTGACTGAAAAACCGCTTTCCTCCCCGAATGGTGTCGAAGGTCGGAGTTTGCCCTATATTAAGAATTTGAAGACCCAGGTCATCAAGAGCTCCCCCCATGTCATCGCCTCGGCCATCTATTACCGTACTGCCCCACCATGTGCTTTTTGCGTTGGCGTCCCCTCCAATAAGCATTCTTCTGAGTCCTAAACTCTGAGCAATCGTCGTTAGCTGGTCCAAGTAGGGTCCTATGGGTTGGTCCGGTTCGAGATAATAGGACACCAGCGTGATCTTACAGGCACTGGTTTGGATTCCCACCACTGCGATGTTGTTTGTGGTGAGTTTTGGATACTGGATTACGTCTAATTCGGCGTTAAAGACAACTATTGCCGCTTTCACAGTTCCTTCTCCTTGATCAGTGCTCTGGAAGACCCTTATACCCCGGCGGCTCCTCACCCCTTTCTCCGCGCCAACGTACGGCTCCTGCAAGAGAGCAACTGCGATTTCACGCTTTTCTGACTCAATGAGTAATTCGTCAGTGGCCAGTCTGCTTCTTTGCAGGTTTGCCTGCACAACTTTTAGCGGACAGACTGTGACCACGCCCTTAGCAATACGCCACGGTGGATCTCGCAAGGGCTTCCCACTTGCGCCTCACCGGGCAATCACTGCTAAAGGCGTTGTGGTCCGCCCTCTCCACTCCAGCTTTAGTGCAATTTATGCAGCTTGGAGATGCGTGTGCGAGCCAGTCCGCGCAATCGATTCTTAAGTGCAGTCCTCCACAGTGACTGCACTTTTCAGCGCTCTCCCTACAGAAGCGTCTGCCGTGCCCATACGCCAGGCAGAGGGAGCACTGGATCAACGGAGATTGGTCCTCCACTCGCACCCTCTGCAAATCTATGTGCGCAGTTTCCGCCTGCAACATCCGCCTCCATATTGCAGGAGACACCTTAGCGACCACATGGCTGGTGAGGGAGTTTCTAGTTTTCTTCCTGTACTTTATCTCGAACCTGTTTTCCTTTTCCTCGAGACCAGAAAAGACACTGCCGTTCTGGTTTCGTACGGCTCGGAGGATATCTTCGTCGGAGTTGTAGTTCAGGACGTTCCTGAATATAAGTAGAGGGTCCTTGTTCTTGACCTCTTCGACGTTTAGCTGATTTCCTGCTTTTCTGAGTCTCTCTTTTACCTTGGATCTCTCCTCTTCAGTCTGGCACCCCACAATAATTTTTCTGTCTTTAGCCTTCTTTATTCTGTCCACCCTGATTCCCTCTTCCTTCGCATTTATCACTTTTCTTATTTTATTTAAAACTTCTTCTCCTGTTTCGGTCTCATCTCTTGACGAGACCACCACGGAGTGCAGCACCGTCTGCTCCGGGAGATGTCTCCAAGAACGGCCAGCCGCTACACTCGCGTACGTGGTCCCCTCAAGAGACGTCACCACTTGCTGCTTTTCTATCGTTTCCCTTAGCTTTTCCATTTTGATACTATTTTCATTAATTAGCTCCATGTGCTCTGACATCTTTTTAATCAGTTCTTCTTCTTTCCCTTTCCTTGCTTCCGGTTTTTCCATTCCTCCGTCTCCGGTCGAAGACGGTGTAGGCTCAGGATCTACTGGACCCTTTTCTTTCTCAGCCTCTCTGACCAGATTATATAGACGCTCGACGGCTTGGGTTACTCCTATTTTGATATCCGTCCTCAAATTTTTGGAGTTTCCCAAGTGTAGTTTGGCTTTTGTAAGGCAGGCGCGGGCTTCTGCCAACCTGCTAACATAATTTTCCTTAACCGGGCTAACTATAACTTCTATTGAAGGCTTGGAGGCCAGTTCTCCAGTATCTTGGCTTCTCGAGGCATCCGAAGATAGCCTTCGGGTTTTTGGCTTTGAGGGGGCCGCCACTGGCTTCTTCACCTTCTTCAGAGAGGTCTTAGCTCTTGCCTCGATCTCGCCAATACTGCGTCTGACCACGAAGGTTTTTTCTTGAATTTCCGACGAGAGACTCGTCCCCTCCGTCGATTCCGTATCCTTTTGAGTAGGATTCGATGCCTCAGATTTCGGGGGCGAGTCCCCCACCGGCGCCACGCCCTTCTTGGTCGGAGGGGTTCTGATCCCAAGCATAGCTTTGCCGGTGTAAGATAGCCGCTATTACTAGTACGACGTGTAAAGAGCGTCTGTACTAGTAGAGTCTTTAATCAAAAGTCTTATAATCTATGTCAATATACAATTGTCTCGATAGCGAGTTGTCCTAATTACCTAACCTACAATAGTATAAAAGAACAAAACAACAGAAATAAAATAAAGGTCATTGGGCATTTTGTTCGGACATATGACCCACGGCGCACAAAAACGAAACAGGGCTAGGTATGTAGTTAAATGTATATGTTACTTAATGGTATGGGTCGCATTATTGCAGGATATGGGAGAACCGCAAAAAAAATTTTTTTAATTAATATTATAGCATTTTTAAAATAATTATTATAGCATTTTTAAATTATTATTATAGCATTTTTATAATGAACTAAGTAAAAACTATTGGCCTGACTGTAAAAATACTTTGTAAAACAGTTGTTTTGAACAATTTCCAGGAATACGAAAATAAAATCCATTTTGCGGTAATAATATTTTTATTCTGCATTATCAAAATCTATAGTTAATTCATCTAAAAAGGCTGCAGGCGCGTCTATCACGTCTTGATGCCTGGCCCATGACAGAAAGTATACGACGCTTACAACATGTGCACAGCTTCCGACAGTGCGACGGCCGTGTATACACGAGCAGTAATACTGTTGGATGCTATTTCTTCCAATATGGGTAGGATCTACTAAAATATAGGTGTAGTACTGCTTTGCACGGACGTGTCGTGACTGTATTCTGCCTCTTATCAATATCTTATTTTCAATCATTTCTTGGTGCCGGTATAGTTCGATAGTGTATACACCATCCTCACGCATGTGCTCGTGGCAATACGATCTTGCGATTCTCAAGTGGTATGATCCCAACGTAAACAATATTAATTCGTCAAATGTAAGCCGAGGAAAGTCATCAAAATCCGGATCATTGCCATCGAGTCGCACAAACGCTACTCTCTGCCTGTTTAAATTATGGTTAATCACATATTCTGCCATCTCATTGGGTTCATTCATTCGTTCATTTATAATTCTTATGAATTGTTCCGCATACATATGGTCCTCATATGGATGGCGAGTAGCATTAATTATGGCCGCAGTTATTTTGAAGTCGACCATCATGTTTCTCATGGCAACGTTAAAATATACATGGCGGAAGATTTTAAAATCTTTCTTGAATCTGCCGTTAATGGTTTCCACTACCCACCGGATCATTGTTATTAATCTAGATTTATTAGCATCTAGTGTCGTCAGTTGTTCTCCTCTTACTCTTGTAGGCGGCATGTGAGGATTATACCCGCATTCCTCAATTTTATCAATCGAATCCCGAAATCCACGATCCAATATAAAAACATCATTAACTCTCAAGAACCCATGAATCGGAGAATCTTCTTGCATCAGGTCACGCATAATGCTTGCGTCCGAAGTAGTCGCAGTGTAAGGCCCCGTAACATCTACTATGTAGCCGTCGGTACATACTATAAGGAAGGGTTTTACTAAGTTCCGAAACTTATGAAGACTGTAAGTTTTGCGCTGGAAAAGGAAATTCGAACTCTTTTGTAGATAAATATATGTTCCATCACATACGAGAATGGCCGCCGGTTCATTATAGTTACCACCAAAAAAATGGCTTGGAATTGCAAGATTCTTGGCCACCACATCTTCCCTAGTAATATGATTTAAGCCCAAATGCTGTGGAACAAAATCATTACTTAAGCATTCTATTGCTATCGCCAACTTCCTTTCTAGGGTTCTCCTCGACATATTGAATTTAGTGGCTAATCGCTCATCTGGTTCACCGGTTCTTATTTTTGTTAAAAAAATTCCAAGAACTGTGGCAGGATGAACTGATCGATCACCCAGTGAAGGCGTTTGGTTCAAAATAACATTAAATTGATATTTTGTTAGTCCCGTCCAAAAGTGAAATTCATTGTCCTCTATTTCTTCAATATTTTCGAAATCAAGGTTGCTTCTTTGTTCGATACCCCATTTATATAAATTCATCATACCAACAACATGAGTACTGTCAAAGTTTTCGTGGGATGTAGTGTTGAGCAAGTCTACCCAATCATTCCTCATAAAATGAGCATTGCAAACCCGAGCTAATTCTGGTATATAAAAATTGTGATTGTGTAAGAGTTGGAACTTAGCATATAGTGGAACATTATGGGCCACTACATTTCTACAGTTTGTAAAAATACAATGTCTCGCTGTATTCGATGCTCGCTTATATCCTCTAGGCGTAACAAAACTAGGCTGCAATTGTACTTGATCTTGCACTGGTTGCTCTTCAACTGGCTGATCTTGTACTGGTATATTTTGTACTTGTTCATTTTGTACGGGTTGATTCCGTAAACGACGATCTAACCTTGACCAACAAGCATGGCACATGGCCCGTGAGCCATTAAAAGTAATCTGAAACAATTGAAAAAAAAAATATATATTCCTCCATTTATCAAGAAGTAAAATGAGCCATTACATTGAGCAAAGCAACATTTGTACAATCAAGAGCACGCGACGAGTCATACACATACGATGACAGTGTAGTGTACTTACCTCACGTGGTATTATTTCTTGCAATAATAAATCTACAAGATCCCTTTGTCTTTCCAAAAAGAGAACTGTCAATATGTGTTTTCGTCGACGTAAAACAGATCGATTACACGACACGCAACTATTTCGTCTTTCCATGTTAATGTAAACCAATCGTCAAGCAAAATCAGGGGTCCATAAAACACGCTCAAGTAATCAATAAAATGCAAAAATCGGAAACACGAGTTTAAACGCACAGATCGAAACGAAGGATGACGTACGACTGCGGGGCGGTCAGAGCGGGTGGGGCGCAGGCGGCGCGTCGCACGCGCACTTCGATACCTTACTGTTATTTTCTACCTGTCGAAAGTGCGAGCGAGAGAGACATACAATCTGTTATGCGATACAAACATTTTTCTTATGCTTGTACATACATTTTCACAATGCTGACAGTAAAATCTTTAGTTTTTAGTCTAATAGAATTATAGTTAGACTCACATACATACTGTTACATAACATTTTTCCTCCAGCAGATACATAAAAAAAATTTACATATTTAGAAAAGTGGAATTGAATACTTTACTTTAAAAGTGATTTGAACACTGTGCGCGAAAAAAAAAAGTGGGTCAAAACCGCCCAATGATCTTTATCAATGTCAAAATAAAAATATTAAAATAAAATTGACAATTAAAAATATCAAATTATTAGGTGCTCTATGTAGAGTGTTGAGCTCTACATAGGCGTGTCAGCGATTTGACGTGCGTATTCAACGTTAAAAACAAAAGACAAGATACAAACAGGGTAAATAAAAATAAAAACAAAATAAAATAAATCGACTCTACGTAGAGTCTACCTCTACGTACAGGCAGGTAGTCCTGCTACCGGTCAGTTTGTCCGAAGAAACCCCGTCAAAATCGGACAGCGGATTCCCGAGATATGGAGCTTTTAGTTTTTTCAAGATGGCGGACAAAATGGCCGCCAAAACTTGTAATCAAAATATCTCGGTCCGTATAAGTCCTAGAACTTCGGGGTTTCTTCAGGCGTATGTACCTCGTCCCCGTCTAGGTTCAAGCACAGAATGTAGAGTCAAAAAATTTTGACTCTACCTAGAGCCCCAGGTCAAATCAAGTCAGAGAGGGTTCAGTGACGGTAACAGCAGTGTAAACCCCGTCCCAATCAGACCACTCCAGCGAGAGTTATGCCCGTTCAAAACAATCCAAAATGGCGTCCAATATGGCCGTTCAAGGACTAACTTTGGCGGTTTTTGTCCGAACTGGACCGTGTTTGGGCTTGTTTTGAAGAGCACAACCCCCACAATGGCTTGGGTTAGGCCAAGTGCTGATAAGTCCCCCCCCTGATTTGATAAATTCAAAAAACACTAAAATTTAACCTAAAAATGGTCTAGCCACGCGAATATTTGCCGAAAAATTCCTGAAATTTTGCACAGACCCCCAAACAATTTTTAAAAATATATTCCTAAATTTTAAATTTTCCTAACTTTAAATTTAGGGGTACCTCGTGGTCCACCTAAATTTTCAAAAAATTTTATCTCAGAAACTAACTGATTAACCTATATCCAAATTTTTATCTATAATAAAGGGCCTTAAAATCTATATAAAACTAATTTTAAACATATACGTCATCGATCTTTTGATCGAGTTAAAATTATTTAAAAATTTACAAAAATTTAAAACTACCCTAACTTTGTGAAAAATTTACTTAGGTCAAAAAGAAAAGTGCCTCCCTGGTCTCAGCAGCGGTGTCCCAGTGGTCCAATTGTCAGCTTCCTCCTGGCTGTCCTGGATCGCCGACCTCGTGGCCACGTGGTTATTGTTTTTCTGCCTTTATCTCCGCGCTCCTGCGCGGGAAAAATCGGGAGAGGCAGAAAAACGATAGTGCTCCTGGAGGCCTTTCAGATGGCACCATAAAAAGTATATGTTACCGCTGCAGAACTTTAATAAAATCCACTTTAAACTTTAAAATTTTTGAAATTTTCACTCTTTCCGTGATAACTCCGTGAGGAATACACTTGGCGATGCAGCGTTTGCACAGCCGTATGCGCCTCGTGATTCCTCAAATTTTGGTATGTCACACGGCTTTAAAAAACACTTTTTCGAATTTTGGCGAATTTTTTCGCGTGGAGGTTTGGTTGCAAGTGGGCGCTCCGGAGTGCGGTTGGAGCCAGACTGGTTAGGTTAGGTTAGGTTAGGTTAGGTTAGGTTAGGTTAGGTTCCGCGGACCTGCTGGGTAGTCCCAGTGGGTGGGGAGGTGTACCCCAACGCGGCGCGTCCCCGGGTGGCGGATAGGGGAACGACTCCCAGAAATGGGAGTTACCGGTTTACCGGCGCGGACCAAACACTGGGGTGGGATGGGGGGGGGGGGGGGATTTAGAGCGGGGATGCCGTCCATCTTGGTTCCCGTGAGTCGGCTGTATGGGTCAGTTTCCTCGCGGGATGCCGAGTGGTCAGGTGCTTGGCTTGAGTTCAAGCTTGAGCTTGAGCGGAGGATAGCTTTCTTAGGCTTGCGGAGAGGTGTCGGGCCTTGGCGTGCACTTACCCTGCCGCCGGGCAGGCAGTGGGAGTTTTCTTCCCTGCCACCGCCCCAAAATCGTAACCCCGCAACATGGTCGCAGTCATGTTTTGCGATCTGAGCGGGACCGATAGGCCTTGGCTTGGTCGCCCGGGCTGCGAGGAAGACAACCTCTATAAAAAATTACCCGAGGATAAGCGGCGGCGCGGCGTAAGGTCTGGAAGGCTGAACGGAGTTTCAGTCGCTACCGCGTCCCCCGCCAGGGAAGTGTCGCTCCCCTGAGCGGGTTACGTTAGACTTCCCCGGTTACAGTGGGCACTGTCCGGGGTGACCCACCCTTCCCACTTACTCGTGGGATCTGATAATGAATAACTCTATAAACAAATCTAGGTTAGGTGAGACGGTAGGGAGCGGTGAGGAGGTTGTATGCGCGTCTGCGCATAGCAACAGTGGTAGGGCGCTAGAGCCTGAGGAGGCGACGACGCCTCAATTGCGGGACGCCTTCGGGCGTTTCAAAAAAGGCCCTTCTAAGGGCCAACCAAACGGCCCTTCTCAGGGCCAACCAAAAGGCCCTTCTCAGGGCCAACCAAAAGGCCCTTCTCAGGGCCAACCAAAAGGCCCTTCTCAGGGCCAAACCAAAGGCTCTTCTCAGGGCCAAACCAAAGGCCCTTCTCAGGGCCACGCCGGCGATGCCAGTATGGCGTCGGAGGTTTGCCGCCCATCACCGGGTAGCATGTTCCGCAGGCTGTCGGTCGACGTGTTGTCGGACTCCGACAACGAGTCGCTCGTTCCAGAGTCGGACGGAAGTTCGGCGATGGAAGCCGAAAGTCGCTTTCAAAAGCGGAAGCGATCCTTCCTGAAGGACGGCGGCGAAGGCTCCTCGGACTCCACGAGGAGTGCTAAGCCAAAAAAGAAGGCGAAGGCCAAAAAGCCTTCCACTGTGGTGGACACCCACGACGTGGGTCTGGCGGACGCCCAACGTCAGTTGGACCTCGCACGAAGGGCTCAGTTCCAGGAAGACCTGGAAGAGAGGGTCGCCGCGAAGGAGATGCAGGCGCAGGTCGCCCGGGCTAAGTCCGGGTACGGTGCGTCTAGCGTCTTATACGCGGACCACTCGCTGGCCGAGCTGGAGCGCATGGCGCAGGAGGACGAAGAGGAGATCAGGGTGGTCGCCTCTAAGTCCTCCAATCTAAAAGGGACATTCCAAAAGTCCCTTAAATGCAGGGCCGCCAGCATGGGTGGCATCGTCCGGGAGCTGGTGCAACGCACAGCCACCGACGAGACGCGGCAACTGCAGGCGAAGTTAGATCGCCTGCAGTCGGAGGTCAGCCAGCTGCATAAGAAGCTGGCTGAGGTCACGGCCCAGCCAACTCAAGCTGAGCCGAGACCTGCAGTGGAGGGCCCTTCCTCCTCTTCCAACCTTGAGGATGTCATCCGCAAGGTTGTGATGGAGGAAAGGGCATTTACGAGAACCTGCCTCGCTGGCATCGAGGACAGGCTCTTGCCCGAAAAGCGCCTCCGACCGCCCCTCGCGGCGGACAAGAGGCCGTGCGAGCCTGGGCCATCCTCCCAAAGGGAGGACGCCCTTCTCCCTTCCACCACCCCGTCCACCCAGCCGTGGACGAAGGTGGTCAAAAAGGGGAAGGGCAAGGCCAAGAAGGCGAGAGCGGCCGCCGCCCCTGCCTCCCCAGCCAACATCTCCCCTCCCTGCCCGTCCCAGACGACCGGCAAGGGGAAGGGGAAGGGGAAGGGGCAAAAGTCGGCCCCTAAGCCCGCCACCGCTGCTCCGGCAGCTAAAAGGGCCCCTGCCGGTGGGAGAAAAACCCTAGTTTCTCCCAAAACCGCGGCCGTCGTGGTGACGCTCACCGCGGAGGCTGCGGAGCGTGGTGAGACGTACGAGTCCGTGCTGAAACGGGCTCGTACCAACGCCGATCCCACCAAGTTGGGAATCGGCGCCATCACGTGCCGCCAGACCCAAGCCGGGGCTCGTATTTTCGAGTTCCCGGGGGCCCAGGGCGGCACCAACGCTGACCTCTTCGCAACGAAGTTGCAAGAGGTCATCGCGGACGCGGCCAAGGTGGTAAGGCCCGTCAAGTCGGCGGCCCTCGAGGTGACCAATCTGGACGTTTCGGTCACCAAAGAGGAGGTCGTGGCGGCGCTCGCAGCAATAGGGGGCTGCAACACCGCAGCGGTACAGGGTCGGGCTATCAGGCCCGGCCGCGGCGGCATGGGCACAATCCGCCTGGAGTGCCCGGTCACCGCAGCTAAGGCCGTCCTTGCCAAGGGACGGCTTGCCGTCGGGTTTGGGTCGTGTGTGGTCCGAGCACTTGGTGAGCAGCCTTTGCGCTGCTACAAGTGCTTCGGAATCGGCCACACACGGGCCCTCTGTCTGTCCAAGGTGGACAGGTCGGACGCCTGTTACCGCTGCGGTAAGGAGGGGCACATGTCCGCCTCCTGCACGGCCGCCAAGCCGCACTGCGCGGTGTGCGCCGCCAGTGGCCGCCCGGCGGACCACGTGATGAGGGGGAGGAACTGCAATCCTCCCCCAAAGAAGGGCAAAGCGCAGGCGCCGTCCCAGCCTGCCGCTACCACTGTCGTCCCTGAGGCTGGGACCTCGGTGGCCGACGAGGGGGGTGCGATGTCCAAATGATGGATAGGTCCGGACATCGCATCCTACAGGCGAATACTAACCACTGTAAAGCAGCCCAGGACCTGCTGATGCAGGCCCTGGCTGAGTGGTTAGTAGACGTTGCGGTGGTCGCCGAGCCGTACTCTGTCCCTGGCCGTTGGCTGGGTGATCGGGACGGCTCGGTGGCGTTGGTGTCGCGGTCTTCCACGGACTCCCCTCCCCTCTCGCTCTTAGAGAGGGGACCGGGATACGTGGCCGCCGCGTGGGGAGAAATAGCCCTGGTGGGGGTTTATTTCTCCCCTAACCGCCCTTTACAGGACTTCGAGGATTTTCTCGAAGTCCTGACCGCAGTAGTCGGTAGGGCGGCGCCGCGCCAGGTCGCCGTATTGGGCGACCTGAACGCCAAGTCGGCGGCCTGGGGCAACCGGGCCGCCTCTTGCAACGTCCGCGGGCGGGCCGTCGAATTTTGGGCGGCCTCGTCGGGCGTGTCCCTCCTAAATAGAGGGACGGCCCACACGTGTGTGCGGCAACGGGGAGGGACGGTGGTGGACGTGTCGTTCGCCACCCCCGCACTTGCCGCCCGCGTCGTCGGCTGGCGGGTGGAAACGGTGGAGACCTTGTCGGACCACCGATACGTGCGGTTCGACATCGTCTCCACCCAGAGCCCCCGGGGGATGGCCCGCTCGGGCCAGTCCCCCTTTCCACGGTGGGCTCAGATCCACCTGGACCGAGGGGCGGCCAAGGAGGCGGCGTTCGTCCAGGACTGGCTCACGCCTCCTATCAATGTCCTGGACGTCGACGCCTCGGCGGTCCGACTGCGGGAGTCCCTGACCGAGGTGTGCAACTCCAGCATGCCTCGGTCTCGCCGCCCACCTCCCCGACGCGCCGTCTATTGGTGGTCGGAGGAGCTGGCGGGGCTCCGGGCCGCCTGCGTGGTGGCCAGGAAGGCCTACACGCGGAGTCGACGGTGGAACGTGCGGGACGCGTCGAACGAGGACCTTCTCTACGCCTCGTACGTAGAGGCAAAGAAGGTCCTCAAGGCGGCTATGTTCGCCGCCGACGACGCGGCGAGGGCCGAAATGCTAGAGGGTCTCGACAGAGACCCGTACGGGAGACCGTATAAGGCGGCGCGGAATAAACTGCGCCCCTTCGGTCCCCCGCTAGCAGAGACCCTCGAGCCGGCGTTGCTGGATGGGGTGGTTCGGTCCTTGTTTCCAACAAGGACCAACTTCACCCCTCCAGTGATGGACCCCCCGCGGGAGGCGGCTCCGCCGGCGGAGGAGGTCCCTCCGGTCACGGGGGCGGAGTTTGGCGCGGCGACGCTTCGCCTCCGCGCCAAGAAAACCGCCCCCGGGCCGGACGGCGTCCCCGCAAGGGTGGTGGCCATTGCGGCCACCCAAATGGCGGACAGGTTTCGGGACCTCTTCAGCGCGTGTTTCACGGCTGGGAGGTTCCCGAAAACCTGGAAGGAGGGGCAACTGTGCCTCCTCCGTAAGGAGGGACGACCGGCAGACTCCCCCTCGGCATACCGACCCATCGTTCTGCTCGATGAGGTCGGTAAACTGTTCGAGGGGATCGTCGCCGGTCGGCTGAATGGCCTCCTGCGGGGGGTTGGGCCGAACCTGTCGGACGCCCAATTCGGTTTCCGAGTTGGGCGTTCGACAGTGGACGCGCTGGCCCGGCTGAAGGGCCAGGTGAGGGAGGCCGTGGAGTCTGGGGACGGAGTGTTGGCTGTGTCATTTGACATAGCCAACGCGTTCAATTCCGTCCCCCACTCCACGATCTTGGAGGCACTCCGGTACCACGGAGTGCCTTCATACTTGCGGGCCCTCTTGGCCAGCTACTTGGAGGACCGAGCGGTCCTCCTCGTAGACAAGGCTGGCCAAGTCCGGAGGTACGGCGCGGAGTCTGGTGTTCCACAGGGGTCGGTCCTAGGACCACTCCTGTGGAACATCGGCTTCGACTGGCTCCTGCGGGGATCCCTCCTCCCGGGCACGAGTGTCATCTGCTACGCGGATGACACTCTCCTCACTGCCCGGGGGAGGGATTTTAGGGAGGCGGCCAGTTTGGCCTCGGCTGGCGGATCCTTGGTCGCGGGAAGGATCCGCCGCCTCGGGTTGGGGGTTGCGCTGCACAAGACCGAGGCCGTGTTCTTCCACGGGCCTCGGCAGCGCATCCCTCTTGACGCCCACATCGTCGTGGAGGGCGTCAGGATCGGGGTGAGGACCCAGATGAAATATCTGGGCCTCACCCTGGACAGCAGGTGGCGCTTCGGCCCGCACTTCAGCGGGTTGTCAGCGCGCCTGCTGAAGGCGGCGAACGCCCTCTCGTGGCTCCTCCCAAACCTGGGAGGGCCGAAGGCGAGATGCCGGCATTTGTATGCCGGCATCTTGAAGAGCATGGCCCTTTACGGGGCCCCCATCTGGGCGGACTCCCTCCACAGGAGGGAGTGGGATTGGTGGTGGTGACAAGTGGGATTTCGGGGAGCATTTCTCGAGGTTAGCTCCCCGAATCGTGGGCGCCGCATCGGCGCTGGGCAGCCTTCTGCCCAATATAGGAGGGCCGGGCTCCTTGTGCCGCCGGCTATATGCCGGCGTGACAAGGAGCATGGCCCTCTATGGGGCCCCAATATGGGCGGACAAGCTGTCCGCCCGAAATAGGGCCCTGCTGCGGAGGCCACAACGGGTCGTGGCCCTCAGGATGGTGAGGGCCTATATGACGGTGGCCCATGCAGCGGCCTGCCTCCTCGCGTGCACCCCCCCGTGGGAGCTAGACGCAGAGGTGCACGCAGAGACCTACCAACGTAGGTCCAGGGTCCGGACAACAGGTGAACGCCCGGACCCCGAGGAGGTGGCAGCCTCCCGTCGCGCGACGGAGCGCCGACTGCGGGACCGATGGAAGGCCCAACTCGAGGTCGCCCCTTATGGTCTCCGTACCATAGAGGCGATCCTCCCAACGGCCGACCTTTGGCTGAAGAGGGCAGTCGGCGCGACGTCGTACCGGCTCGTGCAGGTACTGACCGGGCATGGGTGCTTCGGTCACTACCTGCACAGAATCGGAAGAGAGCCGGCCCCGCTGTGCCATGAGTGCGGAAGTCCCGACGACACCGCGCAGCACACCCTTGAGGTGTGCAGTCGTTGGGACGCGGAGCGTGGCCTCATGGCACGCACCATTCAGCGGGTGGACCTCTCGCTCCAAAGCATTGTTGAAGCAATGCTGAGCAACGAGAGGTCCTGGGAGGCGGTGGTCTCCTTCTGCGAAACAGTCATTTCGCAAAAGGAGACCGCGGAGCGGGAGCGCGAGGAAGATCCTCTCGCGCACCCCCTCCGGCGCAGACGGCTTGGGTTGAGAAGGCGGCGTTTCGCCGCCAGACTCAACCCATAGTGGCTGCAGGTGGAGGATGGGAGTCCTCTGCCCGCAGTGATCAGCCACTGAGCGGTCTGGGAGAGGGCCAAGCGTGCTCGCCCTTCTCCCCTTCGGCGCGGGAAGCCCCGGCAACGGCTGGGGTGCCACCGGTGGACATCGTGGACTATGCCTTCGCGGGTTCCACGGTGTCCAACAAAACCGGCGAGAGGGCACGTCCGGGTGGTTTTTAGTGGGTAGCACTCCCTACCTCTCCTCACTCTGAGGAGGGAGAGGCGATGTGTAGTCCCACATAACCCTCCGACACTCCCATGTTCGGAGGGTATGCGTAACGCATTTTCCACCTGGTCAACAAAAAAAAAAAAAAAAAAAAAAAAAAAAAAAAAAAAAAAAAAAAAAAAAAAAAGGTTAGGTTAGGTTAGGTTAGGTTAGGTTAGGTTAGGTTAGGTTAGGTTAGGTTTTTTTTTTTTTTTTTTTTTTTTTCCTGTCCGGGCGCAGAGGCCCGGCCCGCGAGCTAAGTTTTCCCCCGATGTATTTTCAGGGCTTTTATTTATCATGTCTTTAATACAGTTTTATTCTTACTTGCTAGTATACAAAAATGTTGGAAGTGGCAACAAATTACAGACTAAGGACTTTACACAAACACTCAAATTGACGTATTACTAAATATTTTTAAACTTACAATTAGGATACAGCATTACACAGATTAGGTCTTACAAGTTACGAAATATACAGGAAGAGTTTTTACACAGACACAAACTTAATAACTACCTCTCTAATGGTTAATGTTTTTACATTGTTTTATAATTTAATTTTAACTTATTTTCCTGCTGCACTATATTACTTATATTTACTTAAACTAATTACATTATATGCTGATTTAATATATATGACAATATATATTCAACATATTTTATATATCTATTTATTTCTTTGTATTACTTTTTCTGCCAATTGGATGCAGTAGTTTATGAACACATCTCTTGAAATTTTGTTGGTCATGAAGTATTTGACATTTTCGGGATTAATTTTGGCATCCAGCAACAGCTCAGCCTCATATCTCTTGAAACCAAAAACGGGACACTCAAAAAGAATATGCTGCACTGACTCACTGACACCTGGCTCACAGATGCACGATGGGTTCTCCTTACACTTGAACCGGTTCAAGTATTCTGAGAACCCACCGTGCCCTGTCATCACTTGGGTCACTATTTTTGTTGGTTGTAGGTGCTTCACAATCTTAAAAGCCTCTACCGCATCAGGCAGAAACATCTTTGTGACTGATGCAGTCTGTCCCAGTTTATACCTCCGGTTCCATTCATCAATCGACTTCAAACGAATATGTCTCTTGATGAATGAAACCGGGCATTCCTCATAGTCCGGTTTCCTTTTAGACCTGAGAGCTGCCTCCTTTGCCAGGCAGTCTGCCCGTTCGTTGCCCTCAAGACCGGCATGAGCTTTGATCCAGTACAAGGATATATCCTTTTTCTGGAGTTTTCCGGTCCTGAGGTTTTTACGGGCTTCCACAGCTAAGGGATGAGTGGCGTATTGGTTTGTGACGGTCTCCAGCGATGATTTTGAGTCACTGTAAATCCCAAAAGTGTCCTCGGAGCGTTTAATAATCTCTGCAGTGGCTCTGCATATGGCCAGCAGTTCCGCCTGATACACCGTGCAGTATGATGCCAGCTTTAACTTGAGGGTTTTGATTTCGGCCACATTGTTCCAAAAGGACAATGCGGCTCCGACCTTGCCCTCAATTTTGCTGCCATCAGTATATATTCTAACAGCTTGTTTATTGTGGTTGTCCACATCCTCTTGGTGTACCAGGCTCATGAACTCCAGGCTCGTATGGTTTGCGGGGTGAGGAGACTCGTCATATGGAGCCATTGTTTCCATCTCCCTGTCCCCTATCACTGGCTGAGGTACCCCCCTCTTGGCCTGGTACAGGGCAGCTGCCTCTTGTATTCTAAGGTCCAATGGGAGTATCCCAGCCAGCAACAGTGCAGAGTTCAGAGAGACAGTTCGGTACGCCTTGCACAGCTTCTGGGCGAAACCTCTCTGGACTGCGCTAAGTTGTTTCTGCAGACCCAGTTTTTTAGTTGCCGGCGCCCAGACGCTGGCCGCGTACATGATCAACGGCTCCACAACTGCTCCATATATTATTCGGATCACTTCTGGGTGCAGACCCCAGCTGATCCTGGCGGCTCTAGACAACTGCTTGTATATATTTAGCGCTTTACTACAGACATACGCTGTGTGACTATTAAATGTCAGTTTGTGGTCGATGATGAGCCCCAGGATCTTGATCTCTTTTGACATGCTGATGCCGATCCCGCCCATAGTCAGAAGTGGTGTGTCATATTTTAGCTTGTTGGTTATCACCATTGCGCTGGTCTTTTGAGGCGCAAACTTCAGCTTATTTTGTACACCCCACCTCTGAACGTAGGCGAGAGCAGCATCCGCCTGTGTTTGTACTTCTAATGCTGTGTCACCGTCAAAAACCAACACCACATCATCGGCAAATGCTTGGTTATAATGGCCAAGATTTTCCAATCCCTTCAGTAGAGAGTCCAATAGCAGGTTCCATAATATCGGACCACCTATTGACCCCTGGACACAACCCTTGTTTGTGCTCCTTGCGTGTTCCTGACCTGCGTACCTGACTCTTACCCTTCGGTCCTGTAGATAACTGTCCAGCATTCGTCTGATGTTTATTGGGCACCTTTCTTCGGCCAGTCTGGCTCGTATTGCGGGCCACCACGCGCTATCAAAGGCTCCCTCTATGTCTAACGACACCAAAGTGATAAGCTTTTTTTGATTTAGTTTCTGTTGAATGTGATGCATCAGATCATAGAGGGAGTCTTCCGTGCTCCTTCGGGGCATAAAACCATACTGCCGGGTGCTGATTCTGGGAATCAGGTACCATTTCACGCGTCCTATCAGTAATTTTTCCAGTATCTTTCCCATAACTGGCAAGAGGCCTATGGGCCTATACGATTTCGGGTTAGTGTAATCCTTCTTGCCAGGTTTTCTTAAAATTACTACTATGGCCTCCTTCCAGGTAGTAGGGAAACACTGGAGTGCCAGGCATTTATTTGCCAGGGCAAGAAAAGACTCTGGATCTTGCGCAATAGAGTGGTCACAAATGTCAGCTGTGAGACCATCAATACCCGGGGCCTTCTTCGGATTAAAGCTTTTCACCGCAAACTTAAGCTCTTCAATTGTGAACGGTGGGTCATGTTTTTCATCATGAACCCAGTCGTTTACGTGGTTGGCTAGTTCCCTGGTTTGACGGTGATCTGCATTATCCTGACTTTCTGAGTCCTCCGGGTAGAACGTCTCCGCCATCATTGCTGCCGATTGTTCCGGGTTTAAAGTTTTCCCAGCTTTCACCAAGGGTAGGTCCTCTTGTCTACTTGTTGTTCTTTTTATCACTCTCATGATGCCTTCCCAAACTCCCTCCTTATCCTGTTTTCCACAGAATTCTTTCCAGCTTTGTATCTGAGCCTCCTTTGCTGCACACTCATATCTTTCTTTTGCTTGCAGGTACTCATCGACGACCTTTTTCTTCCGTATTGGCGCTGCCCATCGGATCCGACGCCTCCTGGTGGTGACCTCCTTTTTGAGATTGGCGAGTTCCTCCGACCACCAAGGGAAGGTTAGTGTATTTTTTGATTTATGTTTAGGTATGCTACTATTACTGGCTTCTGTTATTGTTTTAATATATGTTTCTATTTTTCTTTCTAGTTCTAATTTGTTTTCGACTTTTTCAATTTCCACTTTATTTATTTTGTTTTTTTCTAATAAACTGGCCAGTTTCTCATGAAACTGACCCCAGTTTGCTTTTTTACTATTGTATATTCTTGTTGTTCTCTTTATTTCCATTCCCTTGGCTTTTGTCAGTCTTATTCTAAAAGTTATTGTGTTGTGATCAGAGCTCGTGAGTCCCTCTTCGACTTTCCAGTCCTCCACCAGGTTCAGCATTTCCGTCGGGCAGGCCGTAATGTCAACGATGCTAGCGTAGGTCTTGTTTCCCCTTATTGTGTAGAAGGTTGGGGTGTCTCCTTCGTTGAGTACCTGCAAGCCCATCTCTTCCAGAGTTCCGCTCAGGTCTTCGCCTCTTTGGTTCACTGTGGAACTCCCCCACCAAGTACTTTTGGCGTTTGCGTCCCCTCCTATAATGAGGTTCTCTATCCCTAGACGCTCTTGAATCGTTTTAAGCTGCTCCAGGTATGGCCCTATGGCCTGTGGGTCAGGTTCGAAGTAAAAGGAGATCAGTGCAATCTCCCAGGCACTGGTCTTAACTTTGACTACTACGATGTTGTTGGTGGTAAAGCTCGGACATTGGATGACCTCTATGTCGTCGTCAAATACGGCGATTGCCGCTTTAACTTTTCCACCGTCTTGGTTAGTGCACTGGAAGATTCTCACACCTCTGTACTCTCTTACTCTGCCCATCGCTCCGATATAGGGCTCCTGGAGTAGCGCAAAGGCCATCTTTTTCGCTGTTGCCTCGAGCATTAACTCTTTTGTTGCCAGTTCCTTTCGTTGCAAATTGGCTTGAGCTACGTAGTATGGCTTCGCGCTTGTTACGGGGGATTTTGCGCCTGGGACAACCTCAGCAGTAGGCTACAGTAGCCCGCGCCAGTGAGTCCCATTTCCTCCGTACCGGACATTCCTGGCTGAAGGCGTTGTGGTCGGTCTTTTCCAATTTCGCGTGCAAGCAATTGCAGCACGATGGGGCCGCACCCGCCAGCCAGTCTACACACTCAACCTTCATGTGCGGCCCGCCACAGTGGCTGCACTTCTCTATTGTTCCTTTACACAAGCGCCTCCCGTGTCCGTATCCTAGGCACAAAGAACACTGCACCAGTGGTGACTGGTCCTCCACTTTAACTCTCTGAAGATCTATTTGTACTGTACCCGAGTCAACCAGTCTTTGCCAGATTTTTGGCGACACCCTCAGAATGATGTGGCTTGTGTGAGGGCTTCTGGTACGTTTCTTAAATAAGATCTCCAGTTTCTGATCTTTTCCGTCGAGGTCTTTCATTACAGACTTGTTTTGGTTTCTTAACGCCTTTAGTATGTCTTCATCTCCGTTGTACGAGAAGACATCCTTCAGGATCACCATTGGGTCTTTGTTTCGTACCTCCTGGACGTTTAGGTGGTTCTCTGTACCTTTCAGTCTTTCTTTGATCAGTTCTCTTTCCCTCTCTGTTCTGCAGCCAACTATAATCTTCCTATCTTTTGCCTTCCGTATCCTTTCTATTGCAACCCCTCCCTCCGTTGCGTTTACTGCTTTCCTAATTCTATTTAATACGTCTTCTCCCGTTTCCGTGTCCTCTTTAGATGAAATTACTACTGAGTGTAGTGCTGTCTGTTTCGGGGGCTGCCTCCTGGACGCCGCTGCTATGCTTGCGTACGTCACCCCCTCCAGGGTTTTCTGTTGCTGGTTCATCGCCTGTTTTAGGTCTTCCATCCGCTCATTGCTGTCTTTTATGAGCTTGCTGTGTTCTTCCATCCTCCTCATTAGCTCCTTCTCAACCTCGGATTCTCTACTCGGTGGTAGTGGCAATGGAAGAGGCAAGTCCAATGGGTTCTCTTCGTTCTCAGCAACTTTCTGTCCCTCACCCTGGTGTCCCTTCAGTTTGTTTTCTTCCGCCTCCGCCTCTTTAACTAACTGGTAGAGACGCTCTACCAACCTAATGACCTCCATTTTTATGTCCGTTCTCAGGTTGCGTGCGCTGCCAAGCTGTATTTTGGCCGCGCTTAGGCAGGCTCTTCCCTCTGCTGCCTTACTGGCGTATTTGTGTTTGGCCGGAACCGGCGGACTTCCTTCCGCCTGTAATAAGGCAAAGCGGTTGCCCGCCGGGGCCGGCCCAGCCTTTTTAGGAGTGGTTTTTGCCTTGAGTTTGGTGATAGTTTTCCCAGACTCCCAGTCACCTATGCTACGCCTTACACCTGAAGCGTGGGTCTGCTCATCAGAAGGTCCTGCCTTCTGTGTCTGGTCGGGGGTTTTCTGGGGGTCAGGACTTGCCTTGTCCCCTGGCATTTTTATGGGAGTGCGAAAACCAAACATACGTATACGTATTACGGGAGATGTCAATAACGTGGAACTACACTAGTACACAGTAAGATAAAGGTTTGTAAAAGTTATAAAATAATTTGTAAAATGTATAGAATTAAAATGAAATAAATTGTAATTTAAAATTCTAGGATAATAATAACAATAACTAATTTAAATTTAATAAAATAAAATAAAATAAAAATTTTTGATTTCTCAATGTCTAACTAACTAATTCAGTCAAATACACAGTTTAATGTCAGTTTACAATTTTTTGTCCTTTTTGTTTTAGGTTCCACCGTGGTCGTCGCGACAATTTCAATGAGGGACCGCTGATTCACAAGTAAGTTGGTGAATTCCAACAGAAAAATAGGTACTCTACAGTGCTCTATGTAGAGTATTTAACTCTACACAGGTGTATCAATGAGTCAGCAGAAATGTTTGTGCACTAACATACGAAAACCCGAATAAATTCTTACAAAATTTTTTGAGACTCTACCTAGAGTCTGTCTCTATAAACAGTCTGATAGTCCTGTTTGTAGTCAACTTAACTAAAAAAGTCCGGTCCAATTTGGACAATGGGTTCCAGAGATATGAGCTTTTGAACTTTTGCAAGATGGCGGACAAAATGGCCGCGAAAACTTAAAAATGCAATAACTCCGTCAAAATAAAGCCCAGAGCTCCGGGGTTTTGACTGGCGTGATTGCCTTGTCCCCGTCTAGTCTCTTAAGCGATAAGTAGAGTCAAAAAACTTTTGACTCTACCTAGGGCCCTAACTCAAATCAAATCAGGGAGGGGGGCGTTGCGGTGCCAGCAGCGAAAACCCCGTCCCAATCAGACTACTCTAGCGAGGGCTATGCCCGTTTAAAACAATCCAATATGGCGGCCAAAATGGCCGTTCAAGGGTCAACTCCGGAAGTAGCAGTCCGAATCGGACCGTGTTTGGGCTTGTTTTAAAAGGCACAACCCACACAATAGTTTGGGTCGGTTCACGTACTGATAGAACCCCCCCCTGATTTAATACAACCAAAAAACACCAAAATTTTAACCAAAAATTCCCTAACTTAGCGAAATATAGCTAAAAAAAATTTTTAAAATAAACTACTATACTCAAATAATTATTATCTAAATTTCCTTAAAACTAATTTATTTCTAACTTTAAATTTGGGGTACTTAGTGAACACCCAAAAACTTCAAAAATTTTTTTCTCAAAAACTGGCTGATTGACCTATGCCAACTTTTTTATATAATGTAAAGGACCCTAAACTCTATACAATTTAAATTTAAAAACTATTAGTCGTCGATCTTTTGACGGAGATAGAAATTTTCAAAATTTCAAAAAATTTAAAACTGTTATATCCGAGTCAAAAATGTACTTATTTCCAATTTGAAAGTGCCTCCCTGCTCGATGCAACAGCGTCCCGATGGTCCCGAAGTCAGTTTTTTCCTGGAGGCCCTGGATCACCGACCTCATGGCCACGTGGTTTCTATTTTTCTGTTTATATCTCCGCGCTCCTGCGCGGAAAAAATCGGTAAAAACAGAAAAACCGTAGTGCTCCTGATGGCCTTTCAGAAGGCACTTTAAAAATCGTAGGTCGCCGCTGCAGAATCCGAGAAAATTGCACTTTAAACTTTTAAAATTTTAAATTTTTCACTTTTTTGGTGATGGCTCGTTCAAAAAAACACTTAGCGACACAGCGTTTTCACAGCCGTGTGCGCCTTGTGATTCCGCAAATTTTCACGTATTGCACTGCACTGTAGCTCACTTTTTGGATTTTTTACGAATTTATTTGCGTAGAGTTTCCCTTGTAAGTGGGCGCTCCGGAGTGCGGTTGGAGCCAGACTGGTTAGGTTAGGTTAGGTTAGGTTAGGTTAGGTTAGGTTAGGTTAGGTTAGGTTAGGTTAGGTTTTTTTTTTTTTTTTTTTTTTTTTTTTTTTTTTTTTTTTTTTTTTTTTAAACTATGCTCCACAGACTGCAGTCCGTGCTCTTTTTTAATTTAATTCTTTATTTAGTAACTCATTATTTTATTACAAACTTAAAATTAAGAGACTTACTCAGTAAGGAAACTTGATATTGACTTAATTCTAGTTGATACATAATGTTCTTGTTATTTATATAAATACAATGAATACCATTATCGTTATGCTAGTTTAAATTATACATATCATTTTGTTTTTGAAGACAATTTTGGTTATTTTATGTTATAAGATCTATAATTAAAACATTCATTTTGTTTAATTGTTGTTATATAGTGATATATGAAGTTAGAGTATACATGGTTATAGTTGTTAGAGTTACTTCTTAGGTGGATTTTATTATACATTGTTAGCTTTATTATAATTAGGCTTGGGTATACATCTGTTACATATTGTTATGGTTAATATTTTTTTTTTTTTTTTTTTTTTTTTTTTTTTTGTTTTATAGATGTGTATAATATTGTTTTTTTTTTTTTTTTTTTTTTTTTTATTGTTTTTTTTTCTTTTTTACAAAGTTACTATAAAATTATTTTCCTATTGGTTACAGAATTTAGTAAGATACGATTTGTTACATGAAGTTTATGAGGATAGTGGTTAACCCTGTTCGTCCATCCGTCCCAACTCGCGAGCGAGTTTCTCAACGACCGCTGCGTTTCGGTGTTTGATGGCCATTTTTAGGTTGTATTCCACTATTTTTTTGGTTGACGCTGCCATTGCTCTTTTGATAAAGTACCCTATCGCGTCGTTTTGGTCATCCGTGTGGTAGGTACAGCTGGTGGTATGCCGTGACACTGCTACCACCGCATGGGGTACGCTCTGATGTAAATCTATTGTTTTTGATGTGGTTTTAACAATGATTACCGTTTCGAACGTTAACCCCTGCGCTTCGTGGATGGTCAGTGTACGCGATCCTGTGCCCTTACCGTATCCCTGGTCGATGAGACATTGCTTCTCGCTTTGGGTATGGACCAGGAATAGAGTGTTTTGGAGCGTATGGGGTATTTGAGCACCGGTGTAATTTTGTATGTTAAGAGAACGCGCACTTAGTGTTGAAGAGTATATACCGGAGTATACCTCTCTTAGTGCATAGGCAACATCCATGGGGTTCCGGTGTGTACATAGCAACTCCTGGCTGATGTTTGTTACCAGGTTTGGGCGGCAGTACCTCATTTCGAAGAGATTTTCTCTATCGATGAAAGGCAACTGGTTGACATCTCCGATGAGGACCATTTCTTTGGCACCGCACAGCTTGGCTGCCATGACTATGGCTCCGAAGTGGTTCATGAGAGCCTCGTCAACCATGAGACGGTTGCATTTGTCCGACTCTCTGAAGCCATTAACCAAGACAGAAGCCATAGTGCGGACCCTGGTCTTGACAAGATCACCAACACGGAGCGCTAGTTTCTCCCTTAGGTCACTAGCAGCATTAGATGTTGTGGTGATGATGACGTCCTTGTCAGCATCGAAGTGCCCTACCACCCAGGTTGTCTTACCACACCCCGGAACTCCGTTGACCCACTCAATTGTTGGCGGCACCCAGTCCCTCCAGACAGATCCTGTGACTTGAGTTCCCGACATGGATTTCGCCATGTCGAGAATCTTGTCGTCCAGTAGAATCCTGGTGCACTTTGCAACAACAACCAAGGGGTCTCCTTTTGGGGTGTTGAATTTAGGTACTCCGGTCTCAGTCTCTTCGCTGCTGAGTGCCACGAAGCCACTTGTTGCGTTGTATGCTGCCATATAGCTTCCTGACATTTTGCCCTTGATGACCTGGGAGTTGTCGTTGTTGTATATGGCTGCCTCTGCCTCCTCGAGCTTTTCCTTTAGTAGGTTTTGATTACCCTGCTCAAAATTTGCCAAGATGGTTTTGCAAACCTTGAGATTGACCTCAGAGGTTGCTCGTGTAATGGCCAAAAACTCAAGGAAGGCGTTGTACGCGTGGTCTCGTGGAACCTTTGCATCTATTAGACGAGGCGGAGTTACCTGCCCCATGTCAGCTCTTGTCCTGTTTTTATTTGTTGGAGCCTTTGCTGTTGCTGTTGTAGTTTTGACTGTTGTTGATGATGGATTTCCTGACAGCCCTTGCAGCATTGAGCTGAAGGTGTTTAGAAATCCCTTGAGGTGGCCTCCGACTTTGGATCTTTTCTTACGTTCCATCATGCCACTCTGGTGGGCTGCGTCTTTCTCGGCGACTGCTTTTTGTTGGACGCGTTCGGATCCACTGATCGAGGTAGGTATTGGGTGTCCCCAGCTGTCGGTTGTAGTTTTTGAGTCGTGCGCTCTTAGATAGTTTAGGTTTTCACCTCTATCTTCGTACACAACCACCTCATGTTGTTCAGAGGCTTTTATACAACCTAGCCGGTCTGCGACTTCTCCCTGCTCATACCCGACCATCATTGCATCCACACTTATTACACGTGGAACTTCCACCACTCTTCCCGTTTCCCCCAACATGGTGAGCATCGAGCATGCCTGTGTGAAGGGGGAATTTCCTTCCAATGTGAGTAGAGCGATCGTCTTATTTCGCGATCGCACCAGTCGACATCGGTGGCCCGCCACTTCTGTTTCAGGTAGTGCACTGTACATTTTGTGCTTCATGGTCGTTTTTGAAGTGCTCCCATTTATGAGTGACGCCAAGCCCGGTGAAATGGCGACGCGATTTCTAGCCCCGATTCGGCAGAAACCTATTCCGAGCCGTTCGTTGTTGCTATCCATGAAGAGTGCCACTCCTCGGATTCTTATCCCTGGCACTCCTTTCTCTCCACATGCAAGCAGTGAATGGATAGCGACGCTCTTCGTAGTAGGTTTCTGCTGTGAGCCGGTACCATTGGTGGTAGTTGGGGCTTGGCTAACAGGTGTTGGTTGTGATTCAAGGGGCGGAAGGTTAGTGTGTCTCTTAGCAGCAGTTCGGAAGATCTTCTCGGCGAAGGACAGAAAGTGTGGTCTGCTGGCCGGGTCTGCAAGTATGCTATGCAGTTCCGGTTCAACCAGTTTTCTGTCAATCCGAGTTTCTAGATCGGTCCGAGCCGCTAGGAAACGTGGGCAGTCGAGTATGATGTGAAGTATACTTTCACTGATTTCCGAGTCGCACTCGCAACCCGGGCTGTTTTTCAGCTTAAATCTGTGAAGATACTCGGCTATCCCTCCGTGGCCTGTCAAGATCTGCACTTGTGTATGTGTAAGTTTTGTGGTGCGAGTTAGCCGATACGCTTTTTGGACGTCTGGAAGGAACCTCCTTGTTAGTGCGCCTGTTTTGGAGGTTTCGTATCGATCCTGCCATTTGCGGATCGACTCTTCACGAATTTTCCTCCTAATGTAGGACAGTGGGATCCTTCCATAGTCCTGTGTGGCGTCACCGAGTGCCGCTGCTTTTGCCAGCTCGTCAGCTCTCTCATTTCCTGTGGTGCCAACGTGCGCTCTCAGCCAGAACATCCGGACTTTCCGTCCATCCTCCAAGATCCTCCCGATGTTTTCCTTTATGCTTCTCGCCAGGGGATGGCTCAGACTTGGGTTTCGGAGCAGGTCGAGTGAAGATCTTGAGTCACTCAGTATGTTGACTATCGGTTCCCTGCTCGAATTTACCATCTGAAGTGCCCTGTGTAGTGCATACAGTTCCGACTGGAAGACTGTGCAAGCGGGGTGAAGCTTAAAGGTGGCGAAGTTTGATTCCTTTCCCTCCTCCCACCATGTCAGGGCAGCACCTACTTGGTCGTTGATTTTGCTGCCGTCTGTGTATATTTGGGGTCCGCTGACATGCTGGATGGAGTCTTCGAGGAGTTCATACTCCGTGGACATTAGGGTAGATGGATGGGGTTGGTCCAGGTATCCCACTCGGAGTTCAAGCTCCGTTCCAGGTGGGAGGTAGTCCTGGGAGAGACCTTTTTTGGCTTTGTACAGGTTTGCCGCCTCATGGATCCTGAGGTCCAGTGGAAGCAAACCCGACAGCGCGAGTGCTGAAGTGAGAGAGACAGTCCGGTAGGACCTGCACACCTTTTGGGCAAAACCTCTCTGGAGGGCATTGAGCTGCTTTTTGTTCATTTCCAGCTCTGCCGCTCGAGACCATGCGCTTGACGCGTATGTCATTATAGGTTCTACCACTGCGATGTATATGGTTCTCGTGATCTCGCTGTTTAGTCCCCACGTTACTTTAGCTGCGCACGCGAGTTGTTTGTAGATGTCTACTACTTTCTTGCATTGCGCAGACACGTGGGGCTTGAAGACTAGATTCTTGTCGATTATGAGGCCCAGGAGCTTTATCTCCTCAACGAGGTCAAGTTTTGTGCCGGCCATGTATAGTTGTGGGGTCTCAAATTTCAACTTCTTGGTGAGGAGCATCGCGTTGGTCTTTTGCGGTGCGAAGTTGAGTTTGTTGGCGTTTCCCCATTTTGCAACTTTGTCCAGCGTTGAGTTGACTGACTGCTCCAGATTGCTCACCGACTGTCCTGTGAACACGAGTACCACGTCATCCGCAAAGGCCTGACAGTATGTTCCTTCGATCTCTAGCGTTTGCAGCAACGAGTCTAGGATAACGTTCCAAAAGATTGGTCCTCCTATGGATCCTTGGACGCAACCTTTTGTTGTTTCCTTCTCGTATGCTGCCCTTGCATAGTTGACCGTGATTCTCCGGTCGGTTAGATATGAACACACCATCTTGTACAGGTTTCCCGGACACCTTTTTTTGACAAGCTGGATTTTCAGTGCTGGCCACCAGGCGTTGTCGAAGGCACCCTCTATGTCCAATGAGATGAGGAGCACGATGTTTTTAGTGTTTACTCCTTTTTTTACGTGCTCTAATAGGTCATAGAGGGCGTCCTCGGTTCCTCTTTGTGGCATGAAGCCGTATTGGTTTTTGTGTAGTGTTGGGAGAATGTGCCATTGGAGTCGACCAATCATTAACTTCTCAATGGTTTTTCCGAGAACGGATAGAAGGCCAATGGGTCGGTATGACTTTGGGTGGGTGTAGTCTGCCTTCCCTGGCTTTCGGATTATGACCACGTGTGCCGCTTTCCAGTGTGTGGGGAAGTGTTTTAGCGATAAGCATTTGTTTGCTATCGCCATGAACACCTCCTTATTACATCTTATGGCTGCAGCACAGATGTCAGCGGTTAGCCCATCTGGTCCGGGTGCTTTTTTGGGGTTTTGTGTTTGCAATACTTTTTCCAATTCCGCTGACGTGAAGGGTGGGTCATCTTCCGAAAGGCCCTCTAATACGTTCTCCGCCATTTGATATCGAAGTTTAGCGTGATGTGATTGGTCGGTACTCTCTGAGTCGTCTGGATAGAAGGTTTTGGCTAGGAGTTCTGCCGACTGTTTTGGGGTTAGGGTGTTACCTTCAGGGCTTCTCAGAAGCATGTCCTCCTGCTTTCCTGACGTTTTCCTGATTACCCTGTAGATTTTATCCCACATACTCTCCTTTTCCTGAGTCGTGCAGAACTCCTTCCAGCTCTCCGTTTGGGCTTTTTCTGCTCTCTCTGAGTACGACATTTTGGCTTTCTGGTACTCTTCTATTACCATTTTTTTCCTATGGGGAGCTGCATTCCTGATTCTCCTCTTTTTCCTGAGGACCTCTTTTTTAAGATCGCCAAGCTCTTTCGACCACCACGGGGGCTTGGGATCGCCTGCCCTATTTCCTGCAATAGGGATGGTTTGTTTGCAGGTCTCGTGAATGGCCTCTGTGTAGGCTGTGATCTTATTTTCAAGGTCTTCTGGGGTTTTTGACTCCACTACTGAGACACGCGTGATGTCTCGTTCTGCTAGGATCGTTTTTAGCAGAACTGAGAATTCGGTCCACTTTGCCTTCTTGGTGTTATACTTGCGCGTCGTGATCGGCCTGAGAGTTTCTAGGGCCTTTCCTAGGCGCAAGTTGAAGGTGATAGCATTATGGTCCGAAGTGACGAGACTTTTGTCTACTCTCCAATTTTCGATTTTTCCGAGCAGAGACATGCTGCAAGCAGAAACGTCTACTATACTTGTGCACGCTCTGTCGTTTCTGAAAGTCTCGAAGGTTGGAGTGTCTCCGGTGTTTAGGATTTGGAGTCCCTTTTCATTCAGGAATGCATTGTAGGCTTCCCCTCTGTCGTCCTCAGATGCGCTGCCCCACCAGTGACTCCAGGCATTAACATCTCCCGCGACTATGAGGTTGTGTGTGTCCAATTTGTCGCAGGCTTTTTTGATTCTATCAAGATAAGGCACGATGTCCTGGTCCCCCTCTAGATAGACGGATACCACTCCCAGTTTAAGGCCTCCTCCGATAAGAAGGACCGCCGCTTCAGTCTCGGTCACCAATTGAGGGTCATGTATTACCTCCAGCCGGTCACCGAATACTATGATGGCTGCCTTCACCGGTTTTTGCCTGTTTAAGGTGCATTGGATTACCCGAGTCCCCGGATGTTGTTTGAGGACACCGTTTTTTCCAACGTAGGGTTCCTGGACCAGGGCGATTGTGATGCCCCTGTCCACTGCCACCTGGAGTAGTTCCGCCGTAGCCAGTTTCGAGCGTTGCAGGTTGGCTTGGATGAACCTCAAACCTGCTCCACCCGTTTTATGAGGGACCGAGCGTTGGTACTGTGAGGGGCCCTTAGCAGTAAGAAACTCGGGACCGCGCTATAGCATCCCATTTTTGTTTCTCTGGGCACTCTTTGCTAAAAGCATTGTGCGCCAGGTCTATGCTCGTTCCGTGCGCGGTCGAGCAATTCTTACATTTTGGGGGGTTCCCCTCTAGTCTCCCCTTGCATTTTTCCCAGGAGTGAGACTTGCCGCAGTGACTGCATAGCTCGTCTCTCTCCCGGCAGACCACCTTTGTGTGGCCGAAGCCAAGGCATTTAGTGCATTGCACTAGGGGGGAGTGGTCAAACACAGGCCTGCGCTGCATGCCTATGTAGACCTTCCCTGCCTCTGTAAGGTTTCTGTGAATAGAAGGGGAGACTTCCAGGACCGTGTGGCACTCTAGGGTGTTGCGTGCCTTTTTCCTGTACCTCATCTTGATAGTACTCTCCTGAAGGTTGATGTCCTTCAGGAGGTGTTTGTTCTGTATTAGTATGTTTTCTATAATATCTTTGTCGCTGTGGTAGGATAGGACATCCTTCACGATGACCAGTGGGTTGACTGCCCTCGCAACCTCCGCCTTTAGGCCCTTATCTAGCCTCACCCTGCTCTGCACGAGATTTAGATCTTCTTTGGAGCTACAGCTCAGAATAACTTTACTGTTCCTAGCTTTCCTGACTTTGTCGATCTTTGCTCCCGTGTTCTTTGTGTCCAGAGCTTCCCTGATACGATCAATCACGTTTTCCCCGGTGTTTTGGGGATTGTTTGATGTGATGATTAGGGTATGGTTTGGCTTTAAGGGCGGTGGTGGTTTAGCGGCGACCTTTGCGTAGGTCAGCCTTCCCTTCGAGCTGCCTCCTTCCTCCGCTTTGGCGAGTTCCGTTTCGAGGTTGAGGGATGGTGGTGGTGCCCTCATCTTTTCTTCCCGAAGCGTTCGAAGCTCAGATGTCACGGCTTCCATTCTCTCCGTTAGAGGTTGTAAATATTCCTCTAAGTTGAGGAGAATGGGTTGTGGTGGTTCGGATGGTGGTGCCCGTTCAGCTTGCATCGTTTGAAGGATGCCCCTTATCTCCTCCACCTCGTGCCTCAAGCCTGGTTCAGACTGTGCCACAGGGGGGTTCGAGTCCCGTTTTTCAATTGCCTTTTTGTTAGATTCCAGGATCTGTTGCGTTTTTTCCTGATCTTTTGTGAGACCTCTTCGGAGCTCATCAAGTTGATTTTGGAGAGTGTCCATTCCCGCCTTAAGGCTCAAATGGTCTCTCCTCAGGGGTTCCGTGTCGTGTTCCCTTTCTTCTTTGATGATGGCTTCTGCGAGGGTCTTCATCCGCTTTTCGAGATCCTGGATGGCGTCCGCTGTTTCCTTTATGAGCCGATGGGGCTCCTGGGTCTCGTACCCCTGCCAGCTGCGTATCGCTTGCGCCTCCTTAAGCGACGCACTAATGTCCGCCCTGGCCTTCGACAACTCGGACGTTAAGTTTGTGGTGATTTCACCTATTTTTTTGTTGTGGGCTCTCTCCACCCGCACGAGCTCCGTTGCGTGCCTAGTTCTCTCCCTCTCCAGACTGGTGATATGTCTGGACCTAGAGTCCGATAACGAAAGGACTATTTCGTATAGAGTCTGCAGGCTTTCCAGTGCGATGACTTTGCACTCCCTCTTCATGTTGCCTGCAGACTCCAAAGCGTCCTTCCCTTTCAGCAGCGTCTCATTGGCCAGCTTTGTGGCCATATCCATCTCGACACCCATACGCCTGCCCGATTGGTCGACAAGCATGCTCTGTCTTGTCTTGGGCGCTGACATAGGGGTGCCGAGCTCGAGACACGACGCCACTGAGTCGTCGTCAGACTCTATGGGTTTTGGTGGAGATATCCCGCACTGTTCCCATTCAATTATTTTTTCCGTTATGGAGTCCGCCACTGATCTGCTCTCCTGTGTAGCGGAGGATGTTGCCAGGTTCTCTGTTGGCTCCAGTGGTGTTTTTGTTGGTGACGCCCTCTTCTTCCTCGCAGGTACCTTTGGGCTTGTTTCCACTGGCTGTGCTCCTACCGATGATGCTTTTTTCGCCGCGGGTACTGATGGCCGCGTCAACCGCTCAGATTTGAGAGACCGAGCAGCCACCGTTTCTTTTTTTAATACCTTCTCGCGCAGCGACCGTTGTTTTAGAAGGGCTACTTGAGGAGCCAAGTCTGAAGTTGGGGCGGATCCAGTTACGGGTTTTATTGACATATTGTGGTTTTTAAATACTAATTATTATTTCTAAGTTAAATACTAATTAAATACTAATTATATATTAGTTGTAAAAATTAGAGGTAAAAGGTGTATAGCCTCGCGTGACTGTAATTTTACCGGCAATCGCACCCTTCTAACCGAAACACAGCAACGCTGTTTGGCGGAAGAAATAGGTGTGATGGTAGTACTTCCCCGGGCGAGCCCTTTTCAGGTAGCTCTACTACCCTTGTTACTAGTCGATTTTCCTATGATCGTACAGGAATATTAGAGATGGTTAGGTTAGGTTAGGTTAGGTTAGGTTAGGTTAGGTTAGGTTAGGTTAGGTTAGGTTAGGTTAGGTTAGGTTAGGTTAGGTTAGGTTAGGTTAGGTTAGGTTAGGTTAGGTTAGGTTAGGTTAGGTTAGGTTAGGTTAGGTTAGGTTAGGTTAGGTTAGGTTAGGTTAGGTTAGGTTAGGTTAGGTTAGGTTAGGTTAGGTTAGGTTAGGTTAGGTTAGGTTAGGTTTTTTTTTTTTTTTTTTTTTTTTTTTTCCTACCCGTACCACCATCTCGAAATGGCACTAAGTAGTAGACTACATCCCCCTGACATGGGTGGTCAGAGTTCTTTAATAAAACTCAAATTCTCTTTATTCACTGCCCTCATGCCATTGGGCGTACATGCTCTTAGGGCTATTTAGTCTAATATTACTATTTTTACTTTACAATGAATTCTCTCTTATTTAATAGCCTCCCACATTAGGGTTACAAAATACTTAACATTATTTTACTGGGTTATATTAAATTTACACTAAGTGTTTTATATTTAGGGATTTGCATTAGGGTTCTACATTATTTTTACAAGTTACATTTTAATACGCAGTACAATATCGCCACATATTCCTACATAAAACACTTATTACTACATGCTTATTTATCTACATTTATCATTTATCCTATTTTATTACAAGTGTCTTAATCCTATGTAGTGAAGTGCGTAATATCTATCAACTTATCTTACTAATTATATTATATGCATACTATATATATTCAATAATATATATGAATCATATTTTTGTTCAACTACTTATTTCTATTTACAACTTTATTTGCAATTTCTACACAAAATTTCAGGAATATCGACCTTGTATTCTCGTTTGAGACGATGCCACTGACGTTCTCGGCATTTATGTCGGAACCTATTGCGTTTTCAGTTTCAAATCTCCGGCGACCGAAAACCGGGCATTTAAAAAGGATGTGCGCAACTGTTTCCTCCACACCGGGTTCACAAATGCACGATGGGTTCTCCTTACACTTAAACCGAGTCAAGTATTCTGAGAACCCACCGTGCCCCGTGAATACCTGCGTGAGCACATTTGACAGTTGAATTTTCCTGACTATCCTGTTCGCCGCCACGGCGTCCGGAAAAAACATTTTAGTGACAGCGCCTTTGTCTTCTGATTTGTATCTCCGGTTCCACACGTCGAGCGAATCCTCGCGGATCTGTCGCTTGACGTATGAGACCGGACATGCATCATAATCAGGCTTTGTCTTGAGACAAATTGCCGCGCGTTTAGCCAACTCGTCTGCTCTTTCGTTTCCACTCATCCCGGCGTGAGCTTTAATCCAGAACAAGGATATTTCCTTGCCCTGGAGTACAATTGTACTTATGTTTTTTCGTATTTCTGTTGCCAGGGGATGGGTGGAGCCGTTGTTAGTGACTATTTCCAGCGCCGACCGTGAGTCACTGAAAATGCCAAAGCTCGCTTCGCAGCGCTTCATGATCTCCCGAGTGGCTCTGCATATAGCGTAGAGCTCCGCCTGAAAGACCGTGCAGTACGATGGCAGTTTAAGTTTGAGGTTCTGGATCTCCGCCTCGCTATTCCATAAGGATAACGCTGCGCCGACCTTCCCCTCAATCTTACTGCCATCCGTAAATATGCGTACTGCCTGGATGCCGTGCTGCTCAACATCTTGGTGGTCTGTCAGGCGAACGATCTCCAGGCTCATATGCTTTGCCGGGTGCGGGGACATGTCGTACGGCACTCTATGCTCTACCTCTCGGCCTCCCAACATCGGCTGCGGGACTCCACGCTTGGCCTCATATAGAGCTGCTGCCTCCTGGATTCTCAAATCCAGTGGCAGTATCCCCGCCAGTAGTAGAGCCGAGTTCAGAGATACCGTTCGGTAGGCTTTTGTCAGCTTCTGGGCAAACACACGCTGTACCGCGTTTAGTTGCTTACGCACTTTAGCCTTTTTTGTCGCTTGGGCCCAGACGCTGGCCGCGTACGTAACGACAGGCTCGACAGTCGCCGTGTATATAATACGGATTACTTCCGGGTGCAGTCCCCAACTGACCCTGGCGGCTCTTGACAACTGCTTATAAAAATTTAGAGCTTTAATACAGGTGTTTGCTGTGTGTTGGTTGAAAGTAAGCTTGTTGTCAATAGTGAGCCCCAGGATCTTGATTTCGTCTGACATGCCAATGTCGACCCCCCCCATGCTCAGCAGCGGCGTATCGTATTTGAGTTTGCGAGTAATGATCATCGCACATGTTTTGTGCGGTGCAAAATTGAGCTTATTACTGATACCCCACTCCCGAACATAGGCGAGTGCGGCATTGGCACGTCTCTGCACCTCCAGTGCCGTGTCCCCGTCAAACATCAGGACCACATCGTCAGCGAACGCCTGCGCATAATCGCCCCGCTGCTCAAGGCCTCTCAGAAGGGGATCCAAAAGCATGTTCCACAGGATCGGTCCTCCGATGGATCCCTGGACACAGCCCTTGCTAGTATGCTTCTGGTATTCGTGTCCAAGGTATCGCACCCTAACCCTTCTGTTCTCTAAATAACTATCGATCACCCTTCTCAGGTTCACAGGACATCCCGCCTCAGCCAACCTAAGCCTGATGGCTGGCCACCACGCGTTATCGAAGGCTCCCTCTATGTCCAATGATATCATGACTATGAGTTTCTTCTGGTCTAGTTTATTACGTATGTATTGCATAAGGTCATAGAGGGAGTCTTCGGTACTCCTTTGGGGCATAAAACCATATTGGTGGGTGCTAATTTTGGGTACAAGATGCCATTTCAGCCGTCCTACGATCATTTTCTCCAGAATTTTACCCAAGACTGGTAGTAGCCCTATGGGCCTGAAGGACTTTGGGTTCGTGTAATCGTCCTTTCCAGGCTTCCGCAGGACTACCACTGTGGCTTCCTTCCAGATTAAGGGGAAGTGACTAAGAGCTAGGCATTTATTGCATAATGCAAGGAAGAGCTCCAAGTCATGGTGTACAGCTCTACTGCAGATGTCCGCTGTTAAACCGTCTGCTCCCGGTGCCTTCTTTGGGTTAAAGCCCTTTACCGCGAACCTCAGCTCTTCTCTGGTAAACGGTGGGTCATGGTTCTCATCATGGGCCCAGCCGTTTACTTTTTCAGCAGCTTTCCTGGTTAGACTTTGGCTTGCAGTGTCATCCTTTTCTAGGTCTTCCGGGTAGAATGTTTCTGCTAGGAGCTGTGCAGATTTTTGACCATCCAGAGCCCTTCCTGCCCTCACCAGAGGCTGGTCCTGCTGCCGTTTCATCGTCCTACCAATTACCCTATAAATCCCGTCCCACACCCCTTCCTTGTCTTGTTTGGTGCAGAAACCCTTCCAACTTTCTATCTGCGCCTTCTTGGCTTCCTGTTGATACTCTTCTTTTGTTTTAAGGTACTCATCAATCACCTTCTGCTTCCGGACTGGCGCTGCGCAACGGATTCGTCGCTTCATCGTCCTAACCTTCCCCTTCAGCTTTGTGAGCTTCTCCGACCACCATGGTAAGGTAATTGTGCTGTTAACCTTCTTTTTTGGAATGCTATTTTTGCAAGACTCAATTATTGCATTCGTGTATAGTTCTATGGTTTCATCTAAATTTTTATTGTCTAATATATTTATTACTTTGCTAATGTGAATTTGATTTGACTCAAGTAATTGGGCCAGTTTCTCATGAAACTGGCTCCAATCTGCTTTTTTACTATTAAAAATTCTGGTAGTTCTATTTATATTTGTACCCTTTACTTTGGACAGTCTTACCTTAAAGGTCAGCACGTTGTGGTCGGAGCTTGTCATGCCTTCTACAACCCTCCAATCCTCTATCAGATCAAGCAACTCCGTCGCGCATGCCGTTACGTCCACGAAGCTGGTGTACGGTTTGTTTCCCCTAATTGTGAAGAAAGTTGGAGTATCCCCCTCATTGAGCACTTGTAAATCCATCTCTTCGAGGGCTCCGGCCATATCCTCTCCCCTGACATCGACTTTTCTGCTACCCCACCAGGAGTTTTTCGCATTGGAGTCGCCTCCTATTAGGATTTTTGCTCCTCCAATTTGCGATTTGATCTTCTTCAGGTGGTCAAGATAAGGCTCAATCGGTTCAGGCGTTGGCTCGAAGTAAAACGAGACCACCACAACCTCCCAGGCACTCGTCCGGAGTTTTACAGCAACGATGTTATCTGTTGTAAACTCCGGACAGAGAATGGCATCGATGTCCGAGTCAAAGACGGCGATTGCCGCTTTAACCGTGCCACTCCCTTGTTTCATGTTCTGGAAGATTCTGGCGCTCCCGTAATCCTTCATCCTGCCTATGCCTCCGATGTATGGTTCCTGGAGTAGAGCAAAGGCAATCTTTTTCTTTGTTGCTTCGAGCATAATTTCATTGGTTGCCAAAGCCATGCGCTGCAAATTGGCTTGTGCAACAAGATAAGCCTTTGCACCTGTTTGGGGAGCGTTTGAGCTCGGGACAACTTTAGCAGTAAGCTATTGAGGCCCTGGCCAGAGCCTCCCACTTCCGACGGATGGGACATGCGTCGCTAAAAGCGTTGTGATCCGCTCTATCCAGCTTCGCCTGAATACAGTTTGTGCATGAGGGGGTGGCATCCGCGTGCCAGTCCGCACACTCGGACTTCATGTGGGCCCCCCCACAGTGGCTACACTTTTCTACCGTCTCTCTGCAGTACCGTCTACCGTGACCATACCCCAAGCAGAGGGAGCACTGCACGAGCGGCGACTGATCTGCCACTTTCACCCGCTGGAGGTCGATCAAGACGGATCCTGCCTCAACCAAGCGCTGCCAGACTCCGGGGGAGACCCTCATGACAATGTGATGTGTGTGAGGGTTTCTTGTACGTTTTTTGTAGGCTATTTCCATCTTTGGGTCTTTGAGTTCTCTAATTACATCTTTGTTTTGTCTTTTTAGGGCGTCAAGAATTTCTGCATCTGTATTGTATTTAAGAACGTCTCTGAGGATCACTAACGGGTCTTTGTTTTTTACTTCCTCTACGTTCAGCTCTTTGGCGCTCTTTAGCCTTTGCTTGACCTTCTGTCTTTCCGAGTCTGTTTTGCACCCTACTATTATTTTCCGGTCTTTTGCTTTTCTGATCCTGTCTACAACTATCCCACTTTCCTTCGCATTCACTACCTTCCTTATTCTGTCTAGGACTTGCTCTCCGGTTTCTTTTTCGTCTACCGCAGTGACAACGACGGAGTGTAGCGCGGTCTGTTCCGGCCTCCGAGGAATTGCCGCTGTGACACTCGCGTACGATTGCCTCTGCAGTATCTGCTCTTGTTTGTCCATACTGTCTTTTAGTTTTTCCAGTCTTTGGTTGTTCTCATGGAGGAGCCTGGTATGTTCCTCAAGCTTTCGGATGAGCTCAGTTTCCTCCTTTCTCTTTTCAGGTAGATTTTCTGCTTCTTTTGCTTTCTCTTCACCGGTGGTTTTCTTCCCATTTATCCCTTCTTTAACCAGTTGATATAACCGGTTTAAGGCACTTGCGACTTCTTTCTTGATCTCAGTTTTGAGATTTCGGGCGTTGTTTAGTTGTTCCGTGCCACTGTCTAAGCACGCCTTCGCCTCAGTCATTCGATCTGTATATTTGTGACTTTTCTTCTCAAAAGTCACATTCAGTGCCTGGGAACCCTCTGCCGTTTCCGTTGACGTTCTTAGGGTCGCCACTCTTGGCTCAGCCTGCAGGTGCGCTGTCTTCGGTTTTGGTTTAGAGGGCTCCACGACCGGTTTCTTTTTCTTCGGGGTAGTCGAGTTCTTTAGGGGTGTTTCCGATTTCCCTGTTTCCCACTCCCCAATACTCTTTCTGACGCTCATACTCACAGTTTTACTGGAGTGGGCTGCAGGAGTCGGACTCCTCCTCGACTTTTCCAGTGAGTTAAGTGTGGCCTCTACCGCTATTTTCGGTTTTACAGGTGTTCTTATTCCGAACATCCTTAGGTAGTGGGATAGGTACTACGCGTCAAATTTGTAGTTCGCTACGCAATATGCACTACAACTAAGAAAAAATTTTTAATGTAAGGAATATATATGTACTCTATGTAGAGTGATGAGCTCTACATAGGTGTGTCAGCGATGATGCGTGCGTACTTTATACTACCATACAAAGAAAAACAATATAAAAATAAGGGAAACGAAATAGATAATAAAAATAAAACGACTCTATGTAGAGTCTATTTCTACGTACCGGCAGGTAGTCCTGCTACCGGTCAGTTTATTTGAAAAAACCCCGTCGAAATCGGACAGCGGGTTCCCGAGATATAGAGCTTTAAGTTTTTACAAGATGGCGGACAAAATGGCCGCCAAAACTTGTAACTAAAATATCTCGGTCCGTACAAATCCTAGAACTTCGGGGTTTTTGCAGGCGTATGTACCTCGTCCCTGTCTAGGTTCCCGCACAGAATGTAGAGTCAAAAAATTTTGACTCTACCTAGAGCCCCAGGTCAGGTCAAGTCAGAGAGGGTGCAGTGGCGGTATCAGCAGTGAAAACCCCGTCCCAATCGGACCACTTTAGCGAGAGCTATGCCCGTTCAAGACAATCCAAAATGGCGTCCAATATGGCCGTTCAAGGACTAACTTTGGCGGTTTCAGTCCGAACTGGACCGTGTTTGGGCTTGTTTTGAAGGGCACAACTCTTACAATGGCTTGGGTTGGGCCACGTGCTGATAAGTCCCCCCCCTGATTTGATAAATTCAAAAAACACAGATTTTAACACAAAAAATGGTCAAGCCACGCAAATATTAGTCGAAAATTCCTGAAATTTTGCACAGACCCCCTCACGATTTTTAAGAATATATAACTTAATTAATTATTTTTCTAAAATTAAAATTAAGGGTACCTCGTGGTCCCCCTAAATTTTCAAAAAATTTTTTCTCGCAAACTAGCTGAACAATCTATGTCCAAATTTTTATGTCTAATTAGGAGTCTTAAAATCTATCTAAAACTAATTTTAAAAATATATGTTACAGATCTTTTGGTCGAGTTAAAAAACTTTAAAATTTTACAAAAATTTAAAACTACCCTAACTTTGTCAAAAAATGACGTAGATAAAAAAGGAAAGTGCCTCCCTGATCTTCGCAGCGGCGTCCCAATGGTCCAATTGTCAGCTTCCTCCTGGCTGCCCTGGATCGCTGACCTCGTGGCCACGTGGTGTTTGTTTTTCTGCCTTTTACTCCGCGCTCCTGCGCGGGAAAAATCGGCAGAGGCAGAAAAACTGTAGTGCTTCAAGAGGCCTTTCAGATGGCACTATAAAAAATATAGGTCACCGCTGCAGAACTCGAATAAAATAAACTTTTAACTTTGTAATTTTCTAAATTTTCACTTTTTCTGTGATTACTCCGTGAAGAATACACTTGGCGACGCAGCGTTTACACAGCCGAGTGCGCCTCGTAATTCCTCAACTTTTGGTGTATCACACGGCACTTAAAACCACTTTTTCAAATTTTTAGGAATTTTTTAGCGTGGAGCTACACTTGTAAGTGGGCGCTCCGGAGTGCGGTTGGAGCCAGACTGGTTAGGTTAGGTTAGGTTAGGTTAGGTTAGGTTAGGTTAGGTTAGGTTAGGTTAGGTTAGGTTAGGTTAGGTTAGGTTAGGTTAGGTTAGGTTAGGTTAGGTTAGGTTAGGTTAGGTTAGGTTAGGTTAGGTTAGGTTAGGTTAGGTTAGGTTAGGTTAGGTTAGGTTAGGTTAGGTTAGGTTAGGTTAGGTTAGGTTAGGTTAGGTTAGGTTAGGTTAGGTTAGGTTAGGTTAGGTTAGGTTAGGTTAGGTTAGGTTAGGTTAGGTTAGGTTAGGTTAGGTTAGGTTAGGTTAGGTTAGGTTAGGTTAGGTTAGGTTAGGTTAGGTTAGGTTAGGTTAGGTTAGGTTAGGTTAGGTTAGGTTAGGTTAGGTTAGGTTAGGTTAGGTTAGGTTAGGTTAGGTTAGGTTAGGTTAGGTTAGGTTAGGTTAGGTTAGGTTTTTTTTTTTTTTTTTTTTTTCTTTTTTTTTTGTCCTACCCGTACCACCATCTATAAATGGCACTAAGTACGACGACTAAACAACTCTGACTGCTAAGCCAGAGACTTTATTAAAACTCAAAATTTCTTTATTCGCTTCCCTCATGCCATTGGGATGTACATTCTAAATTATTTCTAAGTTATTTCTAATTTCCATTTTAATGTTGACCTCCCATTTGGGGTTACACGTTTATTCTTAATTTAATCTTAAGTCTAATTCTTTACATGTTTTATTTTCCTCTCATGTGGGTTACAATATGGTGCTGCTTAATACTATTTCAACTTACTTTATGACAGTTATTTATACACCTAATACTATTTAGTTTTACAAGTGTTTATTATACAGTTGTTTCAATTTCCTATTTTAATGTACTTATCTATTTAACGTATGTGCTTATTTATGTTTATGCAATTTATATATTTATCATAATACGTATATATATTTCATAGATTATCTAGCTAACTATTTATTTCTTTGTATGACCTTTTTTACAATTTTGGTACAGAAATCTAGAAAAATTGGTCTCGCGATTTTATTTTGCATGATTTTGCTTGCATTTTTGACAGTTATATTGCAATCCAATAAGTTCTCAGCTTCATATCTCGCGTAACCGTACACAGGACATTCAAAAACTACGTGTGCGCAAGTTTCCTCCTTACTCGGCTCGCAGATGCACGATGGGTTCTCTTTACACTTGAATCGAGTTAAGTATTCCGAGAACCCACCGTGCCCCGTCAAAATTTGGGTGGTTACGCCAGTCATCTCGAACTTTCTGACTATCTTATGGGCCTTTACCGCGTCTGGGAAAAACATTTTTGTGACCGCACCTTTTTCTTCCGATTTGTATCTCCGGTTCCATACGTCAAGCGAATCCTCACGGATTTGTCGCTTGACGTATGAAATCGGACATGCATCGTATTCAGGTTTTGTTTTCCCGCGAAGCGCTGCCTCTTTAGCCAATTTGTCGGCTCTCTCATTTCCACTCATCCCTGCGTGTGCTTTGATCCAAAACAGAGAGATTTCTTTGTTTTGGAGTGCGATAGTAGCCAGATTTTTGCGGGTTTCAATCGCTAGGGGATGGGTGGAGCAAGTGTTCTCAAGTGTTTCAAGAGCCGAACGTGAGTCGCTATAGATTCCGAAGCTTGTTTCGCGGCGTTTAATAATCTCTCGTGTGGCTCTACATATGGCGTACAGTTCTGCTTGGTAGACCGTGCAGTACGATGGCAGCTTAAGTTTGAGGTTCTTTGTCTCGGCCTCACCATTCCAAAAAGATAGTGCTGCACCGACCTTCCCCTCAATCTTGCTGCCATCTGTAAATATCCGGACTGCCTGGACGTTGTGTTGTGTAACGTCTTGCTGGTCCATCAGACTTACGAACTCCACGCGCATATGCTTTGCCGGATGCGGGGTTAAATTATAAGCCACCCGAAGCTCAACCTCCATGTCTCCCAATTTCGGCTGTGGAACTCCACGCTTGGCTTCGTAAAGGGCTGCAGCTTCTTGAATCCTGAGATCCAGCGGCAGTATTCCGGCCAGTAGTAGAGCCGAGTTTAGGGAGACAGTTCGGTACGACTTGGTAAGTTTTTGGGCAAACACTCTTTGGACGGCGTTTAGTTTTTTGCGCACATTTTGTTTTTCCGCAGCTTTTGCCCATACACTGGCCGCGTACATTAAGACAGGTTCGACTGTGGCGGTGTATATCACGCGAATCACCTCCGGATGCAGGCCCCAACTAACCCTGGCGGCTCTCGACAGATGCTTATAAAAGTTAAGCGCTTTTCTACACGTTTCTGCTGTGTGTTTATTGAACGTGAGCTTGTTATCTATCGTGACCCCCAGGATTTTTATTTCTTCCGACATGCCAATGTCGACCCCCCCCATGCTCAACAGTGGTGCATCAAATTTAAGCTTGCGGGTGATGATCATCGCGCAAGTTTTATGTGGTGCGAATTTAAGCTTATTATCGATACCCCACTGCCGAACATACGCGAGGGCGGCATTTGCTTGTCTCTGCACCTCCAGCGCCGTGTCGCCGTCAAACATCAGTACTACGTCGTCCGCAAATGCCTGGACGTAATCACCCCGCCGTTCTAACCCTTTCAGGAGGGGATCTAAGAGGAGGTTCCACAATATGGGACCGCCAATGGAGCCCTGGACACAGCCTTTATTGGTACTTTTCAAGTGTTCGTGGCCGGCGTATCTAATTCTGACAGTTCTGTTTTCAAGGTAACTGTCAATTGTTCTTCTCAAGTTTACGGGGCATCCTGCCTCTGCTAGCCTCACTCTAATGGCTGGCCACCACGCGCTATCGAAGGCTCCCTCTATGTCTAATGATACCATGACTATTAGCTTCTTTTGGTCAAGTTTTGTACGAATGTGCTGCATCAGGTCATAGAGGGAGTCCTCGGTACTCTTTTGGGGCATGAAACCATATTGGCGAGTGCTCATTTTTGGGACCAGGTGCCATTTTAGCCGACCAACTACCATCTTTTCGAAGATCTTGCCCAAGACTGGTAACAGCCCTATGGGCCTGTATGACTTTGGGTTACTGTAGTCATCCTTTCCAGGCTTTCTCAGGACTACTACTGCGGCATCTTTCCATATTGCGGGAAAATATCCGTGGACGAGACATTTGTTGCACATCGAGAGGAACAGTTTCATGTCGTGGTGAATTACCTTGTCGCATATATCTGCGGTCAAACCATCGGCCCCCGGAGCCTTCTTTGGATTAAAACTTTTAACAGCGAATCTAAGTTCTTCGATGGTAAAAGGTGGGTCATGTTTCTCATCATGAGCCCAACCGTTTACCTTTTCAGCTACATCTCTGGTTCGGCTGTGGTTTAAGTTGTCATCGTTTTTTAGGTCCTCCGGGTAAAAAGTTTCCGCTAGAAGTGCTGCTGACTCCTTGCCGTCCAATACTCTTCCACCTGTCATTAAGGGCAGGTCTTCCTGCCTTTTAGTTGTTCTACCTATTACCCTATATATACCGTCCCACATGCTTTCTTTTTCTTGTTTTCCGCAGAAGCTCTTCCAACTCTCGACTTGCGCTTTTTTTGCTTCATACTCATATTCTTCTTTTACTTTCAGGTAGTCTTCGATCACCTTCTGCCTGCGGACCGGCGCTGCGCAGCGGATTCGACGCCTGAACGTGCGGACTTTTTTCTTCAGCTTGGCGAGCTCTTCCGACCACCATGGCAAGGTAATTATACTTTTAGTTTTCTTTTTAGGGATGCTGTAATTGCATGCTCCTACTATTGCTTTTGTATAGTGTTCTATTACTGATTCTAATTGTTCTTTATCTTTAATAATTTCTATTTCATTTTCCCTAATTTGGTTTGACTCAAGCAATTGGGCAAGTTTCCCATGAAACTTGTCCCAATCTGCTTTTTTACTATTATATATTCTAGTGGTTCTAGTAATATTTGTACCTTTTGCTTTTGTCAGTCTTATTTTAAATGTTAGCACATTGTGGTCGGAGCTCGTCATGCCTACTTCCACTGTCCAGTCCTCAATCAAGTCTAGCATCACCGCTGTGCAGGCCGTTATGTCGACAAAGCTGGTGTATTGTTTAGTTCCTCTGATCGTGTCGAAAGTTGGAGTGTCGCCCTCATTCAGCACTTGCAGCTCCATTTCTTCAAGGATTCCAGCCATATCTTCTCCTCTGTCATCTATTTTTAGACTTCCCCACCACGGGTTCTTTGCATTTGAGTCGCCTCCTATCAGAATTTTTGATACATCGATTTGCTTTTTAATTGTTTTTAGATGATCAAGATATGGCTGTATCGGTTCTGTTGGCTCAAAATAGAACGAGATCGCCAAGACCTCCCAGGCACTCGTCCGGAGCTTTACAACAGCGATGTTGTTTGTTGTAAATTCCGGGCATAGGATAGCGTCAATCTCTGTGTCAAAGACAGCAATTGCTGCCTTCACTACCCCATCTCCTTGACTCACGTTCTGGAAGATCCTGGCGCTCCCGTAGTTTTTCATCTTGCCTGTACCCCCGATATACGGCTCCTGGAGGAGTGCAAAAGCCATTTTTTTATTTGATGCCTCAAGCATTATTTCATTTGTGGCTAGAGCCATACGCTGTAAGTTTGCTTGTGCGACGTAGTAAGCTTTTGCATCTGCTTGGAAAGTTTTTGCGCCTGGGACAACTTTAACAATACGCTATTGTGGCCCGGGCCAGGGCCTCCCACTTCCGGCGGATGGGACATTCGCTGCTGAAAGCATTGTGGTCCGTCCTATCCAGCTTTGCGTGACTGCAGTTGGTGCATGAGGGTGGAACGTCCGCGAGCCAGTCCGCGCATTTCGACTTCATGTGGTCTCCCCCACAGTGACAGCACTTCTCCACTGTCTCTTTGCAGAATCGTCGTCCGTGACCATACCCCAAGCAAAGTGAGCATTGCACGAGTGGCGATTGATCTGCCACTCTCACCCGCTGGAGGTCTATCTGGACAAATCCCGCATCAACTAAGCGCTGCCAAACTCCGGGAGAGACCCTCATTACGATATGGTGCGTATGGGGGTTTCTCGTTGGTTTCTTGAAAGCAATTTCCATTTTCTGGTCTATATAGCCTCTGAGGACCCCTTTGTTCTGGTTTCTTAGAGCGCCAAGAACTTCCTCGTCAGTGTTATACTTGAGGACGTCTCTAAATATCAGCAACGGGTCCTTATTTTTCATCTCCTCCACGTTGAGTTCCTTGGCACTCTTCAACTTTTCCTTTACCTTTTGCCGTTCCTCATTGGTTCTACACCCAATAATTACTTTTCGATCCTTGGCTTTCCTTATCTTTTCCACTGCTATACCACTTTCCTTTGCGTTGACTACCAGTCTTATTCTTTCGAGTACTTCTTCTCCGCTTTCTTTTTCGTTAACAGCAGAGACCACGACGGAGTGTAGTGCAGTCTGTTCTTGCCTTCTAGGAAAAGCTGCTGCAACACTCGCATACGTTACCCCCTCCATGGTCTTCTGCTGTTTTTCCATTGCCTGTTTTAGGTTAGGTTAGGTTAGGTTAGGTTAGGTTAGGTTAGGTTAGGTTAGGTTAGGTTAGGTTAGGTTAGGTTAGGTTAGGTTAGGTTAGGTTAGGTTAGGTTAGGTTAGGTTAGGTTAGGTTAGGTTAGGTTAGGTTAGGTTAGGTTAGGTTAGGTTAGGTTAGGTTAGGTTAGGTTAGGTTAGGTTAGGTTAGGTTAGGTTAGGTTAGGTTAGGTTAGGTTAGGTTAGGTTAGGTTTTTTTTTTTTTTTTTTTTTTGTCCTACCCGTACGTCATCTCGAAATGACACTAGGTACGACGACTAACCCTCTGATTTGGTGGTCAGAGTTTTTAATAAAACTCAAAATTTGTTTATTCACTGCCCACATGCCATTGGGCGGTACATATCTAACTTAACTAAATTTCTTATATTATTTACATTTTATTGATCAACTTATTACACGATTACTGCAGTTTACATGGAGACTTAATTTTAATATTTCTAGGTTACAATTCAATGAGGCTTAACTAACTTACTTCTTAATTATTACATTTAATGAGTACAATTTGCACAGGTAAGGATTTTCAGTTTGCAGAAAAAACAGGAAGGTTTTACAGAACTTTATAACTTAACTTAACTTAACTTAAGTTTTACTTTTTATGATTTTTATTCATATATTTTGTATTGTTTACATATTTGAATCTTATCCTAGTTTGCTACTGCACTATGCTTCTTATAGTTACTTATACTAGTCTCATTATATGCTGTTTTAATATATATATATCAATATATATATTCAACATATCTTAATTTGCTATTTATTTCTAATTATCACTTGATTTGCTACTTGTATGCAGTAGTTGATGAAAATATCTCTCATTACGTTGTCAGTCATAAATAGTTTTACATTTTCTGCCTTTATTTCGCCATCCAACTTGAACTCAGCTTCATATCTCTTTAATCCAAAGACAGGGCACTCAAAGAGGACATGTTGCACTGTCTCATTTACATCGGGCTCACAGATGCACGATGGGTTTTCCTTGCACTTGAACCGGTTCAGGTATTCTGAGAACCCACCGTGCCCCGTCATCACCTGCGTAACAATATTGGTCGGCTGAAGTTTCTTTACTATTTTGTAGGCTTTTGCCGCATCAGGGAGGAACATTTTTGTGACAGACGCTGTCTGCCCCAACCTATACCTCCGGTTCCATTTATCAATCGACTCCAAACGGATATGTCTCTTGATATATGAAACCGGGCATTCCTCGTAGTCCGGCTTCCTTTTTAACTTTAGAGCTGCCTCCTTTGCCAGACAGTCCGCACGTTCGTTTCCTTCAAGACCGGCATGGGCCTTGATCCAGAATAAGAATATTTCCTTTCTCTGGAGTCTGCCGGTCCTGAGGTTGTTGCGGGCCTCCATAGCCAAGGGATGAGTGGCGTATTGGTTTGTGACGGTCTCCAACGCCGACCTAGAGTCACTATATATACCAAAGGTAATCTCAGAGCTATTTAGTATCTCTGCCGTGGCTCTGCATATGGCCAGCAGTTCCGCCTGATACACCGTGCAGTACGAGGCGAGCTTCAACTTGAGGGTTTTGGTCTCGGCTACATTGTTCCATAGGGACAATGCAGCTCCAACTTTGCCCTCAATTTTGCTCCCATCGGTGTAAATTCTTACTGCTTGGTTATTGTGGATTTCCACATCCTGTTGGTGCATCAAGCTCACGAACTCCAGGCACATATGCTTCGCTGGATGGGGAGATCTCTCGTATGGAGCCATTTTTTCTATCTCCCTATCTCCGATCACTGGCTGAGGTACTCCCCTCTTGGCCTGATACAGGGCGGCTGCCTCTTGTATCCTGAGATCAAGTGGAAGTATCCCCGCCAGTACCAATGCTGAGTTAAGGGAGACAGTGCGGTATGCTTTGCACAACTTCTGGGCGAAACCTCTCTGGACTGCGTTAAGATGTTTCTGCAGACCCAGTTTTTCGGTTGCCGGCGCCCAGACGCTAGATGCATACATAATTATTGGCTCCACGACGGCGCCATAAATTGTCCGGATTACCTCCGGGTGCAATCCCCAACTGATTCTTGCGGTTCTCGACAACTGTTTGTAGATGTTCAACGCCTTTTTACAAACATATGTTGCGTGGCTATTGAAAGTTAGTTTTTGGTCGAGAATGAACCCAAGGATTTTTATTTCTGTGGACATTTCTATGCCTATCCCACCCATGCTCAGCAGTGGTGTGTCATATTTCAGTTTTCGAGTTATGACCATTGCTTTCGTCTTGTGTGGCGCGAATTTTAACTTATTTTTGACACCCCACTCCTGAACATAGGCGAGAGCGGAATTGGCCTGTCCTTGTACCTCTAGTGCTGTATCACCGTCAAAAACCAACACCACATCATCGGCAAACGCTTGGTTGTAATTGCCACGATTTCCGAGACCCTTCAACAATGAGTCTAGTAAGATATTCCATAAAATTGGACCCCCTATCGACCCCTGGACACATCCCTTGCTTGTGCTTCTTACATGTTCTTCACCAGCGTATCTTACTTTCACCCTCCTATCTTCAAGGTAACTATCCAGGATCCTCCTGATATTAACCGGGCACCCTTCCTCTGCCAATCTAGCTCGTATTAAGGGCCACCACGCACTGTCGAAGGCTCCCTCTATGTCCAAGGATACTACAATAATGAGTTTCTTTTGTTGTAGTTTATCTCGTATGTATTGTGTCAGATCATAGAGGGAGTCCTCGGTGCTCTTCCGGGGCATAAAGCCATATTGACTAGTGCTTAATTTGGGAACTATGTGCCATTTTACCCGTCCTATTACCAGTTTCTCCAAGATCTTTCCCATGACTGGCAAAAGTCCTATCGGCCGATACGATTTTGGGTTGGTGAGGTCGTCTTTGCCGGGTTTCCTTAAAACTACCACCACAGCTTCCTTCCAAATCGTAGGAAAGTGCCGCAGTGCCAAGCATCTATTTGCCAGAGCAAGATAGGCCTCCGGATCCTGCGAGATAGCATGCTCACATATGTCGGCTGTAAGGCCATCTATACCCGGGGCTTTTTTCGGACTAAAGCTTTTGACCGCGGATTGCAGCTCTTCCATTGTAAACGCTGGGTCATGTTGTTCATCATACACCCAGTCGTTTGCGTGATCGGCTATTGTTCTGATCCGTCGGTGGTCTGCATTGTCTTGACTTTCCTGGTCCTCTGGGTAAAATGTTTCAGCCAACATTTCTGCTGATTCCGCCGCGCTCAAAGTTTTACCATCCCGTTTTAAAGGTAGGTCCTCCATTCTTCCCGTTGTCCTCCTGATCACTCTCATTATTCCTTCCCAGAGTCCCTCCTTGTCCTGTTTTCCACAGAATTCCTTCCAAGACCTCGTCTGGGCTTTCTTGGCTTCACTCTCATATCTTTCCTTAGCTTGCAGGTACTCATCGACTACTTTTTTCTTCCTGATCGGCGCTGCACATCTGATTCGGCGTCTCTTGGTAGTGGCCTCCTTCTTGAGTTTGGCGAGTTTTTCCGACCACCATGGTAAGGTAAATTTATTGCTTGTTTTGGTTTTTGGTATACTATTATTACTAGATTTTATTATTGAATTTATGTATGTTTCTATTTTTTGTTCTAATTCTAATTTATTATCTATTTTCTCAATTTCTTCTTTATTAATTTTGTTGTCTCCTAGCAAACTGGCCAGTTCCTCGTGAAACTGGTTCCAGTTTGCTTTTTTACTATTGAAAATTCTTGTCGTTCGTTTTATTTCTATACCTTTTGCTTTTTTCAATCTTATTTTAAATGTGATTGCATTGTGGTCGGAACTCGCCAGTCCCTCATCCACTCGCCAATCTTCCACCAAGTCCAACATTTCCGTTGAGCATGCCGTAATGTCTATGCAGCTGGAGTAGACTTTGTCCCCTCTTACAGTGTAAAATGTCGGGGTGTTCCCTTCGTTGAGTACCTGCAAGCCCATCTCTTCTAGGGTTCCGCTCAAATCTTCCCCTCTTTGGTTTACAGACGAGCTTCCCCACCAGATGCTTTTTGCATTTGCATCGCCACCCATTATGAGGTATCCTGCGCTCATGTGCTCTTTAATGCTTTTTAGCTGCTCCAGGTAAGGTTCCATGATTTGTGGATCTGGTTCAAAGTAGAAGGAAATCAGTGTGATCTCCCAGGCAGTGGTCTTTATTTTTACTACTACGATGTTGTTAGTAGTAAAGTCCGGGCATTGGATGACCTCTATATCATTGTCAAACACCGCAATAGCCGCTTTGACAACTCCACCATCTTGGTTTGTGCACTGAAAGATTCTGACTCCTCTATAGTCTTTCATCCTGCCTATTGCCCCAATATAG